>BSBM01001191.1:12222500-14842500 GCA_027924585.1 Larix kaempferi
AAGAATTATAGGTTATAAGGGTTAGGGGTTAATTTTTATTTGACTAGACACTTTAGAGGTTAGAATTATGTGGATAGGATTATAGGGGTTAAGGGATATATATAATTATGCATTAGTATTTAGGAGTTTTAGGGGCTATGCTAGTTTAGGATTATAGTGGGCCAAGAGTTATGGTGGTTAGTTGTACTAGGGACTAGGGATTGTAGTGGCTAGGGACTAATGGTCAAGGGTTTGGGGATTGAGATATAGGGGTCATGGATTTATGGTTACAAGGATGAATATTTATATATACATGAGGATATTGCGAGTTAGTGATTTTGTGTAATAGTATATCTCCTAACCCTTGTGGTGAAGGAGAGAAGAGAGGGATGAGGGAGGGAGGAGGGATTGGGTAGAGTGGAAGAGAGTGGGGGGATTGGGTGGATACGAAGATAGGGGGGTGGGGTTATAGAGAGGGAGGAGGGGTTTAGGGAGAGATAAGTAAAATTCAAGGTGTGAAAAATAACGTGTGCCCGCTTCTACATGTGCGCACACAGAAACGCGTGTGTTCAACTACGCATGTGCGCCTCTACGCGTGCACACATTTGTGCGCACACGCGTTTGGATTCAATTTTTATTTGGCGCCCTTGCAGGTTTGGTATTAGCTTCAGATTTCCAAACCTTGAGGCTCAGTCTAAGTTATGGAAGAACACACCAATTTCTATAACTTCATGTTTTTCACGCTTAGTTCCACATATGCTCCACTTGTGCACTACTGATGAAATTGCACACACTTGTCGAGCTCTGTGTGTAGATTCTAACTAAATTTTTTTTTAATAGATCTGTTATTGTTTTCTATTTTTAATTCATTTTTAACTACACTCATGTCAAATTGGTAAAAAACATAGGTCGTTTATTTGGCCTATAACTTTTGATTGGCTTACCTATTTCGAGAATGGAAAAGAACCTGCACAAGAGTACAAGAATACCTACAAGCTAAAAGTAATAAATTTTTTTTATTATGTTCAGACCATGATATGGTGGACCAACACTCGACCATGTCGTTTTAAGGCTTCACTGCCTTTCGTAATTTAAAAAAAATATAAAATTAACTTTTAAAATTTTGGAAAAATGCCCTACACAAGATTCGCCTGTTTCTTACACATCTACATATTTTTTTCCTCGTAAATTGACAATTTACATAACAAACCAGTGGACGAACACAAACATATGCATTATGTTTTAGAGAAAAAATAATGTACCAATCTTAAAAGAATGACATTTTGGGGTGGTTATACCACTTTTACATAAATAAAAGTTACATATTCCGGAAGGTGATCCGTTTTTCTAAGTTTCATCTTTTTACACCTAATTCTAAAAACTTTTGTAGGTACCTCTAGTAATTCATTTTAATGATAAGATTTATGTTTTTCCAGCATGCCATTGCAACTAAAGTGTCATAAGTGGGTATCATTACCTTGCACCAGCCCTGGTGTTAGCAGTCATACCCATGTGAGAGAAAAAATCTTTGAGAATTCTTAATTTTTTATCGATATCAAAGGGACACCTTGCCATAAGAACAATATCATCAGCATAAAGAAGGAGGATGATAACTATCCTAACTAAGATCGTGCTGACACAACTTTCTTCTTCTAAACATGTTTCTAGTTTATCGATGTAAATGCCAAAAAGGGTAGGGTAGAGGGGGAAACCTTGCTTAACTCCAATATTACAGTTTATATCCGTTGACCAACCCTCATTATTCTTAAATTTTGCAATGAAATTTTTGTATAACCTTATCGTGATAGCTCTCAACTCAAAAGGAACATTAAGATCCTCTAACCTATTCCACAGGTTATGCTATGCATTGTATCAAAAGCTTTCCTAAATTCCACTAAGCAACAAAAAAGGTTAGACTTATTATTGCGACATTCCTCTGCAATGATCCTGATCCGAATTTTAGGGGGCATATGGTCTAAATTTGGATGTATAAGCCATAAAAGCATTAAATGGAGAGGCCACCCTCTCCCATTTATCATGAAAGCATTAAATGGAGAGGCCACCCTCTCATATCCATGGTATTTGGTAGCACATGGTTTTGGCCCATGGTATGGCCTCAAGACACATTGTAATAATGCTATATAAAGGCTTAGCAAGCCTTCTCATAATAACAAGTTACTTATTTGGTTTCTATCCTACATTTCTCTTATTGAGTTATTATTGGGGTATTGGTTTTGAGTGTCTTTATTAGTATAGTTTGAGAGGTGAGGCTCAAAGAACCCTCTTTGAGCCTCACCCCTCCATGTGGCATATTTATTCTATGTTTGTCCATCTATGCTATTCATAGCCCAGATCTCACTACTTTGTATTTCTCACAGCTGGTTCATTGTTCGCTTTAGTTTTGAAGCTATCTCTTCTCCTCCTCTCTCGGCATTCAAGCCTTCGGGGACTCATCCCCTACAATTCGGATTAGTGGTATCAGAGCGGGTTCGGTCTCCATCAGAACAAGGGTTACACTGTAAGCATCACAGGTCCACAAGAACTACATGGTTTATTGGATTCACTACATCCATACATGGATCTGGATCTGTTACATCCCTACATGGATTCACTACATCCATACATGGATCTAGATCTGCTACATCCATACATGGATCTGGATATGCTACATCCAATGGTCTCCAACATTTTCAACAATCTTTCAGGGTTTCCATGCTGCCCACGGAGGTTCCACAACCTCTACAACAGCCCATGTTGCTCTACAAACCCTTGGCATCATATGTGGCCTGCAACAATCAGCACTCTCACATTCATAAAACTTTAGAGAGATGCCACGATCTCTATAGCAGGTTTCAGAGGCTCTACCATATCTCATTAGAAAGGTATTTCCGTCAGCTCAAATGGGTATTTCACGGAATTTCATTTCGTTTCCCGATTTGTGAGATATGCTTGTTTGAAATACCACATGTTTGTGCATAATGTGGCCAGACGTACAACAACTTTAAACAAGTGCTACAGACTCCACAAAATGTCTCAGAATCTCTTCCATAGCTCATTGGAAATCTCTTTCTGTCATTTAAAATGGGTATTTCACGTAATTTCATTTCGTTTTCTGGTTTGTAAGATATGTTTGCTTGAAGTAGTACATGTTTGTACACAATGTGGCCAGACGTACAACAAATTTAAACAAGTTCTACAGACTCCACAAAATGTCTCAGAGGCTCTACCATAGCTCATTGAAAATATCTTTCCGTCAGCTAAAATGGGTATTTCGTGGTTTTCCCTTTCTCGTTTGAGAGATATCATCGACTGAAGCAACATATGTCTGCAAAATAGTGTGCGCGCATCTCTTAAACTTCAACAAACATTTTCTCAATCTCAGGGCCACCTCAGAGCAAGTATGTTATATGGATGGAAAGGTCTCTTTGAGATCTCAAATGGATCTTCAATGGAATTCAATTTCAGTACATGCATCAGAAGCTATGAATGGATTTGCAACAAGACACCAACTGCACCAAAGATCATGAATTTTCAATTTATTTAAATCTTAATGTAATCATGGTTATGTGTCAACCACACAAAACCCATTGTTGTGGGTCAACCACACCAAAACCAACAGTTGTGTATTGTAATAAAGGTTGTGGATCAACCACACAAAACCCACGGTTATGGGTTAACCACACAAAAACCTTCTCTTCAATGGAAACAAGCTTGTCATTGCCACCATGGTTATGGGTCAACCACACAAAACCCATAGTTCTGGTTCAACCACACAAAACTCTTCTCTTCATTCGAATCAAGCTTTCCATTTCCATCATGGTTATGGGTCACCCTTGCAAAACTCACGGTTATGGGTCAACCTTGCAAAACCCACGGTTATGGGTCAACCACACAAAACCCTTCTCTTCATTGGTAACTAGCACATTGTAATCATGGGTCTCTTTTTAGCATGAAATGATGGGGACTATCATTTTCTAAGGGGGGAGGAATGATCCGAATTTTAGGGGGCATATGGTCTAAATTCGGATGTATACGCCATAAAAGCATTAAATAGAGAGGCCACCCTCTCCCATTTATCATAAAAGCATTAAATGGAGAGGCCACCTCTCATATCCATGGTATTTGGTAGCACATGGTTTTGGCCCATGGTATGGCCTCAAGACACATTGTAATAATGCTATATAAAGGCCTAGCAAGCCTTCTCATAATAACAAGTTACTCATTTGGTTTCTATCCTACATTTCTCTTATTGAGCTATTATTGGAGTATTGGTTATGAGTGTCTTTCTTAGTATAGTTTGAGAGGTGAGACTCAAAGAACCCTCTTTGAGCCTCACCCCTCCATGTGGCATATTTATTCTATGTTTGTCCATCTATGCTATTCATAGCCCAGATCTCACTACTTTGTATTTCTCACAGATGGTTCATTGTTCGCTTCAGTTTTGAAGCTATCTCTTCTCCTCCTCTCTCGGCATTCAAGCCTTTCGGGTCTCATCCCCTAAGATCTGGATCAGATCCTAAGTGTGACGAGGTGGTCTATGGTTGAATGATTCCTTCTAAAACCTGCTTGGTCTTTAGCCCACTTACCTTCCATTTCGAGCCATTCATTGATCTTCTTTTCTAATATAATACTATATAGCTTAGCTAGGAGAGGGCTAATCATAATGGTCTGATAATTAGAGGGTTATTTTTATCGCCACTTTTGAAAATAGGAATAATTAAGGCTCTAAGTCCAAGGTGTAGGGAACCCTTGTTTGACCACTAGATTAAAGAGTTTGTGGATGTTCGGGATGAGGATAGGCCCCCCAATTTTTAAGATTTCTTCTTGGTAGCCTTCAATGTATTTGTCTTTTCCATTTGCTAAGCATTTAACCCCGAAATCTATGTCTTCTAACGAGAAAAAATCTTTCGTTGTAAGAAGGGTTTGAATGTTATATTTGATATTCGGGGATTCGTAAATATTTTTAAGATAGGAATTTCAATCTTTTAAAGCAATCTTACTATTTTCTTTTGTTTTGCGAGTTAGAATTTGCCTCCAGAATTCCTTAGGAGCCACCTTGGAGAAGTGTAAGATATTTTCCTGTCGTTTACTAAGATAGTGCCTTTTTTTATTTTAATTAGGATTTTGTAGTGATTTATCTTGCCCATTTTTATCGATTCTACAGTAGCTTGCTTAATTTCTTTTCTCGCATTCTTATACTCTTGATCATACCAAGGGTTGGTTCTACTATCTCTCTTCTTAACTGAGACTTCAATAGAGAACTCGCTAATGGACAACGAGAGGGCTATAGTAAAATTATGGTAGAGATTTTCTATATTCTCCACAATAGATAAAGGAAACAAATCATTTTTTAAATCATGGAGAGAAAGCTCGGTTTTATTTTTATCGAAGATTAGGTGCTTTTGGAAATGTTAGTTTTCCTCTTTGGGATCACTATGCATGGAAATATTGAGAGTTATAATTGAAGACCTATGATCAGATTCAGGCTCATGGTCGTTTAAGATGTCAAAATCTATTAACTTGTTGCATACAGGAATATCAGAAATAACATAATCTACCACACTACTGCCAATCCCGTGAATACAAATCATCCGGCTAGAATTTGGCCATTTTATTAGTCCGTTGCAAATGATAAGATCTTGAGTACTACAAAAATTGACCAGCTCAGAACCGAATAAATTTTCACCTAGATCTTCATAACTTCTTTTGTACCTAATAGCTAGCTCAAGGTCTTCGTCTAACCAAAGAGGATTAGGATTGGAATAATTGCTTAAAAGAATAGCTTGGTTACTCGAAGTTCGGACATTGAAGTCACCCATCAAAAGAATATTGCCTTCCTTCCTTAGACTAGAAATATCATATGTTCTAAACCATTATAAGGACACTTTTTATCTAAATTGTTTTTTATAGAAGTTGGAATTAATAGGGGCAAAATAACAAATGGCTATGTAGGTTTTTTCATCATTAATGTCTGTGATCTCTAACCAAATAAATTGGTTGGTTCTTTCTTATAAAGCCTAACATGAGGGGACATGTTCTTCCTAATGTAACATGCTATACCCACAATGCCTCTACGACATGAACGTTTATTCCATATCAACCAAAGGACATATCTGTCTATCAGGGACCTTGGATTCCTCGTGCTCCCAAGTTTCAACCAATGATATAATATCAATTTCACTCGGGATCCAACTTAACTTGGCGCCTTTGCTCCATAGAAAATACAGAAAAATTAAAATTATCTTTTTTTTGAAGATTAAAGAAAAATATTATAAAGTCAAAGAAATTTTTTGATGTTATAATGAAATTATTAAAAAAAATAAATTAACTTATATAATTAATAATTTTATTAATTTTAAAAAATTTAGAATTAGTTAATATGCGATTATAAAAAGTTGGAATGATGTTGATTATCATTTCATTTTTGCATTAATTAAATTAATAAGACACAACTTCATACTATATATTAAGATATTAAGATATATTTAAAAATAGAGATTTAAAAAAATCTAATATTATTTTAGATTTTTAAAAGTTTAAAAATAAAATTTGATAAGAATATTATAAAGATTTATTTAATTTTAATTTCATGTTAAATATTTAAGTAGTTAGAAATATCATAGGGGCAGCTCACGTGGTTTCCATGTCATTGTTGTAATCAAAGAGGTAGTGTTCGGGTTCCCTAGTGCACCTAGAGGTATAGTGGTAGTGAGATTGGATCCCTGTATGCAAGTACTAGCCCAACCTTCAGTTGATGTACAAATAAAAGTAATAATAAATATGATTAAAATCATAAATAATTAAAATATTTTAATATTAGCAAATCTTTTTTTTATTTGCTCGAATCTCCTTAATTTGCGGGAGTGGCCTATGGTTTGAGAAACCACGACCTAGGGGGCATCTAAGCCATCAAAATCACCCAGGGATCGCACCCGGCTTAGACTGCACGAGCCTCAACTTGACTTATTTTTTGGGTATAAAATCCAACTAAGTCAACCCTAAGGGGAATTGAACGGATCGCCTTGCTCACAAGATCCACACCTTAATTGAATGAACTAGAGAAAATTAACCTTAATATTAACAAACTTCATAAAAAAAATGATACATTTTATTATTTTGAAGTATATAAGATATTAATCATTTTCATTTAAAAATTATACAATAATATATTGGTCAATGGACCACTTTTATGATGGAGATATTTGATTAAGATTTTCTAGATTAAGCACATTATATATATACACATGGCCAGACATTAAGTAAGATCTACAATATTCACACACATAGATAATTCGATTTAGAAACTTCTTATTTATAATTTACAACATTTAATTACTCAAAATAATTAATTAAATTAATTAAATTAATATAAATTTTAATTACAAAATTTTATTATATAATTTAAATTTTAAATACATCGAAAAGAATTAACTTAAAACTATTTTTTTCAACCGAAAACTTAAAACTATTTGATTTAAGTACATAGTTTATTTTTATAAAATATAATAATATTTAAAAATTTAAAACAATATAATAATCACTATAATGTCAACATAACCTAGATTAAGCACATTATATATATACACATAGCTAGCCAGACATTGAGTAAGATCTACAATATTCACACACATAGGTAATTCGATTTAGAAACTTCTTATTTATAATTTACAACATTTAATTACTCAAAATAATAAATTAAATTAATATAAATTTTAATTACAAAATTTTATTATATAATTTAATTTTTAAATACATCGAAAAGAATTAATTTAAAACTATTTTTTTCAACCGAAAACTTAAAATTTAAGTACATAGTTTATTTTTATAAAATATAATAATATTTAAAAATTTAAAACAATATAATAATCACTATAATGTCAACATAACCTGGAAGACTTTTTGAAGATTAAAAAATGAGATTCTTTATTGAGGAAATATTAGAAATGACTTTTCCGGTGGATCATAATGAGAAATTGGTAAAAAAAATTATGCAGTGATGTTTTAAAAGTAATTCTTTAAATTAAGATATTTGTAAATTTACGAATCTAGATATTTCAAATATCTAGATTGACATATTTGAATAAAAGTTTGTTCAGCGAGTGGACACAATAATGTTCTAATCATAAGAGTTGACATATTTAAAGATATTTGTAAATTTACGAATCCAAATATTTCAAATATCTAGATGGACATATTTGAATAAAAGTTTATTCATTGAGAGTGGACACAATAATGTTCTAATCTAAGTATTTCAAATATCTAAATTGTGTATTCATCGAGAGTGGACACAATAATGTTCTAATCTAAATATTTCAAATATCTAAATTGTTTATTCATCAACACTGGACACAATAATGTTCTAATCTAAATATTTCAAATATCTAAATCGACATATTTGAATAAAAGTTTATTCAGCGAGTGGACACAATAATGTTCTAATCATAAGAGTTATCTTTGCCTATGTAAGGGGAAATAACAAATAACAATTACACTAGGGAGATTTGAGAAAAATATTTCTTTAATTAATGTTGAAAGAGATATATACTCGGTTTAGTTCAATCCGTTTTAAAGAATCCCAAATTCATGATGTAAATAAATCACTTTTGAACTCTATGACATAATATTATCATTACCTTATGCCAAAGTTTGTTTATTCTTGTATCCTATGACTGTATGTTATTCTGTATTTCTACTTTCTTAATACTATTGGCAGTCTTTACAAAAAGAATATAAAAATCATAGTAATAATGTGTAGGTGGGTTGAAAGGTGTTATACATTAAATTGATTTTAATTTAAGTAATACAATTTTTAATTTAGTTATTTATATATTAAGTTTTCAATAGTATGAGAAGATAAGATGGTTAAACATTTCGTTATTTTTTAGGGATAAAATTTTTTCCATTGATTATTATTATTATTTTTTAAATAAATTTGTTAATTGGTCATTTTTATTTTAATAAATAGTTTATATTTATAAAAAATGTGTTTCTTATTTCTTTATAATATTCATCAAATTTTACAAGTTTTAAAAGTAAATTATGTTTTTTATTTAGTATTCACCTATCTATATATATCCATGATTTTATATTTATATATATTATTTGAATCCTTAAAAAATATCTTGTTAGACATAAATTTTATAAGAAAAAGTACAAGTAATAATGCCACATTCATCATTTGATTATTCAATAAAGAAAGTGGTAGTGCCACATTCATCCTTTGATTACTCAATAAAGGAGGTAAATGGAGATTGTATATAGACTTTAGAGTCAATGTCCTTTTAAAGATAAATAATTTCTAACAAATCAAAATTTAAGAATGATATAGAAATATAAAAGTTAAGGGCTCCAAACCAAAGATGGTTAGTGATGGTATTTGGATTTTCTAGTGATTTATATATTTTAATTAAACATGAACTAACAACTTAAAAAATTACATTATATCAATTTTTATAATTTATTTTTATATTTTGATTTTCATTAGAAACATAATATACTAAACACTTAACATTGAAAGGTTATTCATATTTCTTAAAAGGAGTGAATTTTGTAGAAACAAACTCGTGATTGTGGTAAATGTGATGTTATATATATATATATATATATATATATATATATATATATATATATAACTAAATATCAAATAATAAGTAATTAAATATGTGAGAAAAAGAGTGCATTATGTATTTATAAAAACATATTCAATGTGGGCAATGCTAGTTGTCATATGGTTGGCATACTTTTATTAATAATCACATTATTCTAGCCAACATACATAATGAACTTTTATGTTCATTAAAAATCCTCCCTCTTTAAGATGGGTGGTTCTCAAAACAAAATTTGAATAGATCGTTGTAAATGAATGGTCGATAGGTGTATTTTAAATGTTTCTAAATTTGAAAAGGATTTTTAATTTGATCAAAGGTTAAAGAGTTTTCTACTACTCATGGCTCGCCCTTTCTCCAAGTCCGAGTCATCATTTTCACTCTTTTGGAGTTGTTCCAAATGATCTTAGAATGGAAAATTCAATTACAGTGAGTGTGATGTCTTCCTTCTTAGTACTTTGATATACATTTTTAGTACTTTTGATATATTTTTTTGGATTTTATCCAAATTCAATTCGATTTAGTATGATGTCTTCCTTTTTAGTACTTTGATATATTTTTTGGATTTTATCCAAATTTAATTCGATTTAGTATGATATCTTCCTTCTTAGTACTTTGATATATTTTTTGGATTTTATCTTCTTTAATGTGAAGAAGATGCTTTTATAGAATCAAAACATGAACTTAATAATATTTTTGCTTGTTTTTTATGAAGAAAACAATAAAGTTTTTATGTTTTTTCAATTTCAATTTTCTTTAAATTCATATTTTTCTTGAAAATTCCACTTTGAGGTAAAAATAAGATTTGTAAAGAATTGTCTTATCTCCGTACTCATTTTATTTTTTATTTTTTTATGAATATATATTAAGGTAAATTTGAAAGGAACCAACTGTGTATAATTTACAATTTTAGGTAAGGATAAAGAGTGACCTATGTGCCCACCATATATTCTAGACATGGCTATTCAATTTAGAAAAACAAATATATATTCAAAATCTACATTGTTTGTACTTTATTCTATACTATATTTTGAGATTTTTTTAGATTTAATCACTATTTTTTTATTTATCAAAATAGAATAAAACAAAAAAAAATATGTTGTATCAACACATGTTTTCTTTTTGATTTGACTATTACCAAGAAAACTAAAACTACCATTTTGAATATGACAATGTAAGGAATATTTTTATGATTTTTTCTATTTTTTAGTGTTTTTCTTTTGAAGATATTAAATTTTCATTTCAGGTAATTTTTGAAACTATAAAATTCTTAAACGATAATATTTAGAAAAAAATATTAATAAATATAAATTCATAATGAAAATAAACACATCTTATATCATTACAAACTATATTTGAGGTTGAATCCATTGGTACCAAGTTTGACAAATAATGTTAAAAATTGGTAGGGGTTTGGACTTGTCGAAGTTGTAGATTCTGGAAACTACATGAGATTTTACAAGTTTTTTTGACAAAAAACTCTCTACCGAGAAAATTTTGGCCGAGATTTTTTTTCCAACTCTTGGCCGAGAGTGTTTTAAAATACGATGATGTCCTTGCCTAAAACACTCGGTCAAGAGTTTGATGAACTCTCATCTAAGAGTTTAGACTCACGATCGAAAGTTTTATTAAACTCTTGACCAAGAGTTTATGTTGACTTTTTTCATATGTTCCCTCACGACGGTTCTTTTCCCATCTACTCCTCGCTCCAACAAGTGGTACCCAACTTCATGTTTTCACCCTATAGCTAGAATTTAGCCATACAATTTGCATGTTTCACTTGCCATATTAACTTAATGATCTTTTTTTACATATTGGTGATTTAGGTACCAAGGAAAATCAATTATTCTACACGATATAGGATTATTTGCATTCCACCAAGTAAAACGACAAAAATCAAATTTATAATTTTTTCCTAGGTCATATAGTCAAATATGCTAAGCTTTGTAATATTTTGACCATCTAATATTTTAAATCTAAGATATTTCAATATATATACAAATATATTTATCTTCTTTGCCATGTAGATATCAATGAAGTTAAGAACATTCCCATAATCCACAAGTATGATCATGCTCATACTTTTCACTAACCCCTTAGGATTTAAGGTTTGGGGTTTTAGTACCTTGCAATAGGTATTGGTTAGATCCTATGCAATTCCGTTTCAATTTGCCTCTTTGGTTAGTGTTTCATGTCATGAACTACATAGTTTCCAATGATTCTACTTTGTATTTTTATCTATTTCAAAGTTGAAGAACTCTACTTCTTGACCATTTTGAATCTTGTTTCAGCTTAGTTTTTTCCTTTTGATAATAACCTTCATTTTCCTTTTTGATAATAACTTTCATTTAAATTTTCAATGGTGGTGGAATTTTTTTATCATATTGAGTCTATAGACAAGAGGGTATTGTTTATTTTTATATGATTCTTTTCTATTAGCCTTTGTTAAATGGAGCTTCATTTTGTGTATGTGTAAAGTAGGTTAAAATTTCTCTAATACGGTGGTGAATCCCTACCATAATAAGAAAATAAGGGTTTATATTTTTGGCTAAACAACAAGTACACAATGGAAAAAAGGAAAACATTTTGACAAGATAAAAGAATAAAAAAATATATGTGAAGTATGCTTTGCAAGTCTTCTTTCAAAGAATCTAAGCTAGAGGAGTAGGAGATATGAGCAATCAAACTACTTCAAAACACTTTCACACATATTAACTAGTGAGTACCTTCACTTATTATTAGAGAAAGATATAAAACCTAACTAGAAAGCCAAGCGTGAAAATTAGATATTGTTTGCAATGCATATGGAACCTTACATTTCTAATTAAAATTTACCATTAACACACAGTTGCATAGGTAACACTACTAGGACTTGGGAATCCTATACCCAATGTTTCTCTGCTTTAGGGAGCTTGAGATATGGTATAAAATGCTCCCCTTTTGTTGGGAGCTTAGGATATTTTTGGGAGATTTTCGAGAACTTGCCTTGGACACTCCCTTTTGGGGAGGGGTTCCATCAAGGATAATTTTAGGGGCAAAATTCAGTCCATGGGCTATTTTTCCATGTTTTTTTTCCAAAAAAAGATTCGTCAATTTTCATTTTTTGAAGCCTCATTTCGCCCAATTTTGATGGGGTAAACTTTTTTCACTCTAAAAATTGCCAAATTATTATATAAACTATATAAAATCCTTAGAAATTGAAATAATTTTAGAAAAATATCGCCAAAAAGTTTATAGTTGACATTTTAATAATTGGTAAGATTCACCAAGGTTTATACACTTTTAAATAAGTATGTGTCCTTAAAATTATCCATAGGCTCCATGTCTATTTAGGAGTTTCCATAATCTCCTTGATAGGAAGGGAGCTTCTACAAGCTCCTTACCATGTGGGGCCCAAAATTATAATAAAAGTTCCAAAAATCAATTGAATGATCGTTTTCATATGCCAAGAAGTCACCAACAATAAAAAATCAATTGAATCTATTAATCATGCCATTTTAAAAATTTTCTAGGTTATATATGTTCACTCTCAAAATATAAGATTCCAATGTATTTAAGTGAATAAACATGGATCTTTCGAGACTAGTACTAATAAATTGAACAATTATAACTCATGTCTCAAAATAGCTAGTTTACAATATTCCTATTGATTGATATAGCAATTTAGGGTCATAAACAACATAAAACTCAAAATACCAAATACTTTGAAAGTTTTATGTTAGTTGAAACTTAAAATAATCAAGTTCATTCACATGAGAATTGAGCAATAGTTACCATCAAAAACAAGTTAGAGGCACCCGAATACTAAGCCCTCCTGGGAGCAATAATAGAGATGGAGTTGGAACACGGAATTAGAAAAAGATTTAACCTCTTTGCTTATGAAACTATTTGTGCTTTGCACATCTATGGACATGCAATTTTCCTTTACATACTCATACAATGGGAAGAAGTAGGTCAAATTTACAAAAGATACCATGCACTAGAGTCATGCATAATTAGTGAAGGATTGACTTCAAGTCACACAAACCCAATTTATGTATAACATGGGTTGTACATAAATTGTACAATCCATTTTATACATAAATTGGGTTTGATTAAAGAATTGAATTCTATGACACTACTAGAGGCTTCAGATGCTAAAATAGATTAAGTTATGACATTAATCAATTATGTTGTGTTTCAATGTTTTAAAATTTCTTCAATTATATATATATATATATATATATATATATAATTGTCACTCTCAATCTATCATTTCCTGTAAATTTGGGCTATTTGGGTATATTGGGTATTGCATATAGATATTGGGTAATTACCTAAGTATTTCTATGTTGAAAAAGCTTTAAGAGAAGCATTCCTAAACATGATTTTTTTAAGGATTCTAATAGTATACCTAAGTATAGTATTCTAGGCGATTATTTTGGGTTGAAAAAATCATATGTGTGTGTGTGTGTAAGCACATGTTAAATATGAAATATACAATTTACTACTAAAATTTGTGAAATTGGCAAATATTACAATAAAAAAACACATTTTGTGTAAATATAGGCGATATTAGAGAGTAAAAATTATAAAATAGCGAATTTATTTTTTGAAAAAATGCCCCAAAAATAGCCAATTGGTGAAATTTCGCCCCTAAAAATTACCATGTTCCTAAATCGCCATAGTTGTGATGAGTTAAAAGGTTAGGAAGTTCAGTATTGTAGCAAATAATTTGAAATTGTGTTTTAATGTGGGTGTATGTAGGACATTCTATGAGAAAGTGATTTTCATCTTCAACCCTCATTGTGTCCCAAACATGACACATTCTTTCATCCCATGGCATTTTAAGAATTGTTCAGTGCCCTTTTTCACTATGGAGCTTGTGAGAGTTTGTACTTATTTTAGAAATGTTGATTTTCTTCTTTACGCTAGTTAAAACAAATAGATATTTTTTTATCTTCTAGATTAGGGTTGATCACCTCATAATATCTCAATTAAATCTCTTATCCTCTAACTCTTTATTGCACCACATCTTATTCTTAAATTTAGATGTAATAATACTTTTAATATTATCAATATTTTGCAGAGTGACCACTTCCTCGACTCCCCAATGATTTAACCAAGACTTGTCATCTTTATGCCAAGCCCACATAAGTCATAGGTGGTTTTGACTAGAGTATGAAGCAATATTAGGAAGGCTCTTGTCTCCCATGTTGTTTATTGTGTTCTTGTACATTAGGTACCTAGTCATAGCCATGCTCCCAATCATGGAGAGGCTTGCTTATATGAGGAGGATATGATAGGGTATATTGTCTTTAATTTTGATATTATATGTTATAATGAGTTTTTGATTTTCTCTATCCTTTTCCATGATTCTCTAAAGATGTTGCAACCCCGAGATTCACAACCATATAAGATAATAGTAGTGATGAGAGTCTCAAAGAAGAGTTTCTTCCTATCCCAAAGCCAAAAGTCTACTTATTTACAACTATTTTTAAGTCCATAATAAATATTGTTAAAATCATAATCAATGCTAATGAATTCCATAATAAAACAGAAACAAAAACCTATATTAAAAAGGATCGAGAACTAACATCATTTCATTGTAATATATCATAAATTTATAAATTTACCCATTTTCATCACTTAATTATTCTTGAAAATTTCATTACTTATAAAAAAAAAACCATAATATTTTAAGTATTTCTATTTCCATCATATTTAAATATAAAAATGAAGTTTTAAAGAATCATTAATTTTTATTTTTTGATCTCTAAATTTTATAAGTTGCAGGGACACAAAACACCAATACTTTTATTTCTAAATATAAAATAATGTAAATTAATTTAATACAGTTTTATGAAGATAAAAAGATAAAGTAGCATCTTATAGGAAATGCCTATGTAGTTATCCAACTCACTTGACTTGGTGAGTAAGGCATGCAACATAGGAAGTCTCTTAAAGAATCTGTCCTAGATTTTTTGATTTTTTAATAAGTGTTCATAATTGTTGAGCATTTGACTAATTCTATGTTGGAAATATTTATGTAGTTATCTACCTCACTTGACTCGGTGAGTAAGATATGCAACATAAGATATTCCTTCATAAAATCCACCCAAAAATTCCTTTTTTTTTAATATGTATTAAAAATCGTTAAATATTTGACAATTAATAAATGTTTAATTAAAATTTCTTGAAATTAGACACATTAATTTATATAAATTTAATAAATCTATTAATTTTAGAAAACATTCATTCTATTATCTTAAATAATAATAATAATAATAAATTATCAATATATATATATATAAAATCTAAAACAATATTATAAACAGGGAAGACTTTTATTAAGTAAAAAGATTTTATAAACATGGAAGACTTTTATTAAGTAAAAAGATTAGATTCTTTATACAAGGAAAAAAAGTGACGAGAAACGACCTTCTCGGGTGGGCTCCAACCAACTTGATTGGCTTTGATGTTTTAAGATTCAATTCTAAACAATTGAGAGATTTCGAAATTTACGAATCTAAATATTTCAAATTCATGAGCTCACATATTTGAATAAATGTTTATTCATTGAGTTGAGACAAAGGTAGTGGTTAGAAGTTAGAAAGTTTGAGAAATTAAAGAGTATGTGAAAAGTGAGATCTATTTTTATTTATTTTAAAGCAAGGATAATTAACTTCAAAATGTGTGTACAACCATATTTAACTAAAATTCTAAATAATTTAGTTTTGAAATAATACCTATCATTTACTAGGCACATTCGCTATAAGATTTCATGGTTTAAAAAGCACCGAAGTGTTATGTTTTATTTCATTTAATATTAGGCCATAAGAAGACATTGTAATAAGTAATGTGATATAGTGTTAATAAATGCATATCATTTTTAATTGGGTAGCCATGGAAATGTCATAGGGATGCAATTTATGATGGTAAAGAAAACACTTGTGAAGTTTGTCAATATGGTAAGAGATATATCTAAGACATATCTCATAAATCCTATAAGAAGAGGAATAATCTAATATTATTATTGTTTTATCTTTCTTTATGATGGGTTGGAAAGTGTTCTTAAGGGATGTTTTATGGTTAAGTTTGTTATTTATTGTATTCAAAAAATTGGGTTGGAAATTATTTTTAAGGAATGTTTTATGGTTAAGTTTGTTATCTATTGTATTGTATCGAAGAAAGAAGAGAGAACTCGAAAATAAGAATCATATTAAAGGGATAAAGTTTATTAAAAGAATATGTATCATAAACTTAATATCGTTTCCAACAAGCTAATATTTTTCATAGATGTATTGCATCAAATTGATCTATCTTGAATATTTAACTTTTGAACCAAATTATTTATAGATAGTCTCCTCTAGGGAATGAGGTGATGAAATTTTGAACGATGTTGATTTTATGAGAGAAATCACGAGTCCTAGTACCATATTTACCCTTCGATCACCCAATAAAAGATGAAAATGAAGGTTGTGCATGAACTCTAGAGCCAATGTCTATTCAAAGATAGATAATTTTAAGGAGTGGCTTTAATGAAATCCAATTTTGGGAACAAGATAAGCATAATATTTGTTTCAAAACACATGATGGATTATACAAGTGGCTAGTGATGTCATTTGGATTGTTTAGTGCCCCTAGTATTTCTTATGGATAATGAACCAAGTATTAGAAACTAATTGTAAAATTTAGTAGTATATTGTTATGACAATTTCATTTTCATTAAAAATATGATAGAGCACATTGTTTTGCATACTTAGAGCTAGAAGGTTATTCATAAATATTGGGAAAAGTGAGTTTTACATAGAGAAGCTTGTGTTCCTTGGACTGTAATGTAAGCAATAAACCTAATTCAAACAAAAAAATTAAATATTTTAGAATTAAATATTCCAAAAAATAAGATAGATTGATGAATATTTAAGAAAAAATAGTACAACATGTGTTTATACATAAATGTTCAATATGGAATATGTTGGTTTTCGTACATATGATTGACATACATTTATTAATAAATACAATAATCTAGCCAATATATATAATGGACTTTGTGTTCATTAAAATCCGCCCCCCCAAGATGGTTTGTTCCCAAAACAAAACTTGAAGATATTTTGTAGAGGAATGGCCATGTGGTTTTACAATATTTATAAAGATACCAAATTCTTCATTTCACTAAATGTTAGTGTGTAGTTTCATGCTTATGTCTCGAACATTCTCCAAGTTATCATTGAGGATGTGCATAATCTTTTGGAGTTGTTACACATGGTCTCTTAGATTGCAATCCGCAATTATAATCAAACATGAAGTCTTCCTTCTTTGGACCTTGGCTTATTATTTTAGATTCCATCTCCCTTGCTGTGAGGAGGTTGTTTTGGTGCTTGGAGTTTCATCATATAATTTGCACATTTCCCTTTCCATATAAACTCCATAAATATTTTTATGTATATTGTTTGTTCAAGCACCTAAAAACACCAACTATTATGCACTTAGGACTATATGCATTCCTTCAAGTGGCATGACATTGAATTAAGTTTGTACTATGATTTTTCAAATTTGGAGTGTCATCTAATGACATATGATCATATTTGTAATATTGTGGTCATCTTCCATATCAAATCTAAGGTCTTTCATTGGATATACAAAGGGATTCATCTTCTTTGGAATGTAGATACTAGTGAAGTTATGAATACTACTAGAATCCACAAGTAAATCATGCTCGTATTTTTCACTGACCCCTCAACATTAAATATTTGGGGTTCTAGGTTCCTTGCAATGGTTATTGGTGAGATCATATGCAGTTCTACTTCAATCTACCTCTCAGGTTCATGTTTTAAGTCATGACTAACATAGTTGCCAATGATATTTTAGGCATATGTTCCTCCTTATACGATTTTGATATAGTATGTCCAATGGATTATACTTTGTATCCTTATCTATTTCAAAGTTGAAGACCTCCATTTATTTATCATTCTCAATCTTGGAATGGTATATCTTCCCCATGTTCATTTTTTGGCTTATGATGATAACTACAATTGAAATGGTGTGGTGAAAAGTAATTTTTATTATTTTATTTGGATGGGAGGGATATTGTTATTATTTTCTATCAAATTTGTTTAAATGCCACTTCATTTTGTGTGTTCATAAAGTTGGGAAACCCCCCTACAACAAGGTGGTCGATCCCTACATCAACAACAAAATATGGGTCTTAGACTTCTCCTTAAACAACAAGCAAACAATGGTGGAAAGGAAAATCTTTTGATAAGAGAAAAGTATAAAATATACCTATATTATGCTCCCTGGTTTTCCCTCCGAGAATCTAAGATGGAGGAGTAGGAGATATAAGCAATCAAACTACTCCATAATATTGTTATACATATCAACTAGCTAATATATTCTCACCTTATTGCAAAATCTAACCCTAACTATAAATCCAAGCATGAAACCTAGATAATGTTTGCAATTCATAAGAAACCCTAAATCCAATTAAAAGTTACCATTAATATGTAAAATGGAAGTTTATTCATGGCATGAACATTAAATGACTCATATTTGTGGGGTTAGGGAATCAAAGATTCAATTCATTCAAGGAAGCATAAATTATAATGAAATATACTTGTAGATCGATGGATATCCCTTTCCTCTTCCTTAATGTCCCATCATCTTAAGAATCTCTATTATTTTTTTTCATAATAGTTTAATTTTCCTTTATACAAATGTGGAAAATGAAAATAAATTCACTTTCATCTATAAGAACCTCTATTCCTTTTCTTTTATAATATAGCATTTTCAATTATACAAATGGGGAAAATTAAAATATATTCACTTTTAATTTGCAAATTAAAAATTTACTTTCTCAAAAGATGATTAATGGGCTCCCCATGCTTGACTTTTATATTGTTTGGGATGCCTCTCATGGATGAGTCTTGACTTTTATATTGTTTGGGATGCCTCTCTTAGATGATTCTTGACATTTATATTGTTTGGGATGCCTCTCATGGATGAGTCTCCTTGTGCCAAGGAACCTTGTGAGGTGCCCAACAACAAGCTTAGAGGGACATGTAGTTTACGCATCAAGACAAGTGTCACAAAATCATTTTTATCCTACATACCATGATGCACCTTGAGATATCCCCACATTTGATATGTTGATATCGAATATAAACGTCTATTTAGAGGCAATCAAACTTTAGGGGCCTTCAAATTTTTTTACCAATCCAATTTTTAGAGGGAATAATCAGCACATTTTTGCTCTTTCCTAAAGTCTGAGCTACTAGATAGGCTCTACTAGTTCATTTATGAGTGGTCATGGATTGATGGAGTCCTCAAATGTTGTATAATGGTCCAAAACACCATATGGCACATGCTAGCCCAATCCACATGTTAACAAATTCCCCTTAATGTGTGAGGGTTCCAAGCAATGCATGTGATATTATACACCATGTTTTCTATTTATGTTCAAGGACATAGGAGTGCTAAGAGAGAATGTTTCTAATAAGAATTGAGGAAGGAGGTAACTTTCCAATACAATGTACATCAAATGTATTATCTTTCATCATGATTTGGGCATCCTTTTGATCATGTATGAGTAAAATAAAGTACATTATAGTGGATTTATGAAATGACAGAGTGGGAAGCTATATCCAAAAAAACATCTATATCTCAAATATAAAATGAATATATATACTCTATATCAATATTATAATGATTCTAAGGTGGATGGAAAATATTTAAGGAATATGAACACACATTAGAGCCAAAATGGGGCCAAAACAAATAGCGAAATATGGTATTATTATAGAAGGTGAGATCTAACATAGACTTGGTTCCAACACTATAAGGAGAACACCCTCTAGCAAGGTTTATAGCGAAGCCCCTGATAAAAGAGCCCAAATATTTATTTATAGCGGAGGTCTCTAACGAAGGTGAGCGGGAGGAGGTTTTAGCGGAGGTTTTCAATTGGTGCTTTCTTAAATGTAAACTACACCATGAAGTTGGGTAACTATTTTGCTTGTTATTTGACAAACAAAACTACAAAATTTTGTGTTTTTCAACTTCGACCCCTTTAAACCCATACCTCCCTTGGGAATTTCGCCTTGAAGTAAAAACAAATGTTTTAGAGAATTGAATTATCTTCGTACTCATAATTTAAAAATATATATATATGGACATATCGTGGGACACATTTGGTGCTCACCAACGGCATATACTTGAAAATTTTAGGTATGGATAATGAGTGACCTGTGTGAGCACTAGTTTTTTAAGATATGGTTATTCATTTCAGGAAAAAAAATGTATGTTCATAATCTACACACATTGAACTTGTGCATGGACTATATTTTCAGGTTTTTCAGACTTGAGAACTATTTTTTATTATTTATCGAAATAGCATATGTTCAGAAAATGATGCCTTTTTGACACATGTTGGTGAGTTTCAATTTTATTTTTAGTGTGTCTCTTATTGAAAAAACTAAAGGTAGCATTTTGAAGAGGACATGGCAAGGAAGATCTCTGTGAATATTTCAATTTTTTTGGTGTTTTTTTTGTTATGATATTGAATTTTAATTTCGGGTGATTTTCAAAACAATAAAATTCTTAAGGGATAAGGTTTAGAAATTTTTTATTAATAAATAGAAATTCAAAATGAAATAAAACAATTCTTATGTCATTGGAAACTAGATTCATGGATGAATTCATTGGTACCAAGTCTGACAAATAATATTTAAAATTTGTAGGGGTTTTTCCTTGTTAAAGTTGTAGGTTCCAGAAAGATGCAAGAGATTTTCAAGGTTTTGTTGACCGCAAACTCTTAGTCTAGAAAATATCTGCCAAACTCTCGGTTGAGAGTTTAGTTCAAACTCTCAGCCTAGAGTTTCTTTTAAAATACAACACTGTGATTGGTTCAAAATCTCAGTCTAGATTGTTTTAAATTATCGACCTAGAGTTTGAATTCTCACAAAGTCTTGGCCTAGAGTTTGAAGTTGAAATTTTTCGTGTGTTTATTCATGCACACTATTTCTCTTTTCCACTCCATTCTAAAAAAAGCATTACCAAACTTCACATTTTCAACCACTAGTGCAGTTCATGTGTAGATGCACCGATGCGAAAAAGACTTAATGCACCAATCATGAAAATCCCCTTCTGATACGAGAAAAAAGTTATTATATTTAAAAAACTAGCAATAGCGGTTCGTTAAACATAAGATACACCCCAATGTGTATGTACATTGAATGCACCGTAACCATAACCGGTGCGCTAGATACCTACAAAAGCACTGATGTGTACGTACATTTAACACACCGTAGCTAACCCAAAAAACCATAGGCCAAAAGTAATATATTAAAAAAAAACCATAACGATGCGCTAGATACAAACCAAAGCACCAATGGGTTATGTTTGTTACAACACCAAATCAAGTAAAATTTTTAAAATTTTGTGTAAACAATTTTAATATTATTCAACAAATATGGTGCATTTAGATATATGTACACCACCGATGCGTGAAACCAAGAGATAGAACCGATGTGTTAAAAATAGAATCGCACCGAATTAGGGATAAGTTAAGAATTATTTATGTTTTGTTTAAATGCTGCGCCCATATTATTTTGTTTTTCTATAACATAACGATGAGTTTTATTGAACGAAAGCACCAATGTGCCCCATAACAAAACAACCTGATGCATCCATGTATAGGGAGCACCGAAGAAGGGTTTAATAAAAAAAATATCGGTCGAATTATTCAATTTTACCATTCCAAAGTGCTCTTGAGCTCTCACACACTAGTGCCACCTTTGCCTCCCTAAAGTGCCATGTCATCGGTGCTCCTCTTACCTGCATTTCTCATGTCCTTTGCTGGTACATGCTTTTTGATTTTTTCCAAATGGTGGGAAAATTTTATTTTTTGGACTACATGGAAACCATACCTCTCTAGCCAACAAATATCCAGGTAATCTCTTTTTTTTCTTCTAACTCAAACTTTTAGCGGATTAAAACTTGAAATTAAGTCTTAATTTGCATTGTTTAAAAAAAAATTAAAAATGATGTGCGGTGCATTCTCATGCTTCAGCTCACACCGCGTCGTGGTGCACTTTATAAATTTGCAGGGTGCACCATGTATGGTGCGTTGATAATTGGCCAATGTAGTGCACTGTTTAAAAGGTGCGCTATAGTATATAACACACCGTGTCATTTTAAATAAAAATTAAAACTCTGGAAACGATGCGTTAATTTATAACACACACCAGTGCTTTCCATTGCCCACACTACAAATAGTGTGCCTCGACACTGATACATCAATCACATTGTTACGATGGTGCAAAACATTATAGAGAACCACCACATTAATTTAAAAAAAAAAACCCTACTGAGTGCATGTTATAGAACGCTCTGGCGCACTTAATTGCATGAGGCGCACATATACATGTGCTTCATTTTAACCCAAATCACATTGCACCATTATAGTAGGCTACTTTATCTGAGTGCACCAGACATTATTAATTAAATTAATTTTTTTTCATTTCGGTGTGTTAATTTTACAATGCACCGGTGCGCTTTATTGGTAGTTACACACTGTTAGCAGTGCTATTTTAAGGTAAACGCACTAGCAAGCTTGGTAAAAATCTAGTGCTCCTCACTATTTCACAAATGCACGCGCCAATATCGGTGCATTGTCGATGTTTGTGTGCACTGCTAGCGGCGCTTAAACTTTTAATACATGCACCGATGCTTCCCTCTTATGGAAGCACCAGTGCTTCCATTTCTTAGGGATGCACCAGCACCATCCCAAGAATCTCTTATAGTGATATAGTGGTGGGTTCTATTATTATATACACACTATATCATTTATAGTCGTGTAGTGAATGCATTGATGCCTTGTATGTATACAACGCATTGTGTCGAGTTTATATTAAAAAAGCAGTTTAATCGACGTGTTACATATAAGTGGTGAAGCATGTCTGGTGCATATGTATTGCTATGCACTGCAGGCGATTCTTGACTGTATTTTAGACACATTGGTTTGGAAATTCAAGTCGTTTTAGAAAAAAAATATTATTTCATATTTATAAATAAAATTTTCATTTAAATTTATTCTTTATGTCTTATATAATATACTTATGTATTTTATATGTTAATCAGATACATCAGCGCAAAGAAGAGCATCAATAGCAACAACTGTGAGTTGACCCATACAATGCTTTACGAGCATGGGAGGCGAGAGAGGGGGAGAGGGAATTGTACCCTTGCCTCATTACTACACAAACATGAGTCCTCTTGAGTGAAGTAGGCCCCCTCAAGTTCTATGAGGAGACCACATCCATAAAGGGGAACTCAGAATTTTTGACACAATTGATCCGTTGGTGGGATCACTCAAGACATGCCTTCTGCATTGGTCTCGATCAATGGTTCCAACCCACTAAGGAGGATATATATTTTATCACAAGGCTATCCAGGAGAGGGGAGGATTTCCCCCGCTTCTCTGATGTCCCAACCAACGTAGGAGCGAAAGAGAGTCAACTTGTCTACTCTCTGAGATATATTAGTGATGAGGTCAATGATCCAATGGATTTTCATGTTTTTGGTGGACAGCTACACACCTCTTCTTTCGATAGAGAAGAGGTTAGGTGTTTCTCATTGTTGGTGACGACCATTTTGCACTGCACCATTGATGGGAAGCAAATTAGTTTCCCTCTATTATATTTTTTTGATTATTTAGTGCACAGGATGAGATGCATTTAGTGGTTTGCCATTTTTTTTGGCAGTTCTGTTTTTCTCTTGATAGATGCCATGCATAGTTCAAGGGAAGGGCCAATTTCCCTTTTTCTTCATAGTTGTTTTGTTTATTTTTTGAGAGGTTTCCAGTCACGAGGCCTTCATTTGACCATCATCCTCCTAGGACAATGACTAAGGATAAATTCATATGTGGGGCCAGATGCTACCCAAGAGGGGTCAGTTGATGTTCCCTTCCAGGATCATATCCAAGACAGTGGACCTACTAGCAGGTGAGTATGAGCACAGTTTAGACATGGTGGTGTGTCCTTAAGCAGGGTTGGATTGGTGAGGATGCTCGAACATATTCTTCAACATGGATGAGCCACCAAATGATTGAGGTAATATTATTGTTAAGTTTAAATTAATATAATTTCGTTTTATTGTCTTAATGCAAATAAAATTAATTCTAACACTTTCTTTAAATTTTTTTATTTTTTATTTTTTGAAATTGTCTAATTATTATTGTGTACTATATATTTTGTAGGTATTAGTACCTTTGTTGGGGACCTACCTCCCCAACCTGTTGATTTTGAGATGGATGAGGCTAGGCCGACGGGTGAGGTTTTTGAGCTGCCGATACCCGACATGCAACGTAGTCCTGCTACTAGAGGCATGCAACATTTTACGGACCAATTGTCTACATTTATGGATGGGAAGGGAGTTTTCCCTATACCAGTTTAGGATATCACGTGAGACCCCACGCTTATGGATATGTGGAGGGAATTTATTACCGATATTATGCTTCTTACACATCATATAATCAGAGCTACTAGCCTTATATTAGTGTTGATGGATGGCCATGACATTGAGACTTCATCTACTCCATTAGATGAGGGTGGTCATCCTCCTTCTCCACCTCCTCCTTCACCTCACCGATTTGACTAGGCACCATCTCATCTAGCTACTCATCCACCTAATCCATCGCCTCACCAAGTTGATCAAGCACCATCTCATCCATATCCTCCTCCACATCCTCCTTCACCTCACCAAGTTGATCAGGCACCATCTTATCCAAATCCTCCTCCACCTCCTCCTTCACCTCATTGAGTTGAAGAGGCACCATCTCATCCACCTCCTTCATCACCTTACCAAGTTGACCAGGAACCATCTCATCTACATCCTCCTCCACCTCCTCCTTCACCTCACCAAGTTGACCAAGCACCATCTCATCCACCACCTCCTCCACCTCCTCCTTCACCTCACCAAGTTTACTAGGCACCATCTCATCCAGCTCCTCCTCTAGCTCCTCCTTCACCTCAACAAGTTTTCCAGGAACCATATCCTCCTCCACCTCCTCCTTCACCTGACCAATTTGACCAAGCACCATATCATCCATCTCCTTCTCCACCTCCTCCTTCACCTCATCTGTTTGACTAGACTCCATCTCCTCTAGATCATCCTCCTCCTTAGCCAGCCAACCGACCCTCATCTCATCCACCTCCTCACCATGACAAACAAACACCATATCCTCCTCCATTTGTTGGTCGACCACCATCTCCTCCACACACGACCGACCCAACACCATTTCTGTCAACTCCACTACACGCCAAACAACCACCCTATCCTCCATGAATAGACAACCATCCATCATCTTCTATTATAGACATGGCCTCAACTATTCTAGATAGGATGCCTTTGGCCGGTGGAGGTACCAATGCCTTTGCCTCTATTAGTGGAGGTACCGATGCCTTTGGTTGTGGACGTTGACCAGATATATATGCTATAGCAGATACTTGACTTGAGATGTATATTTGACATCGTTTATCATGAGTTTGATATTATTGTTCACACACACACACATATTTGACTTGCGATGTATATTTGACATCGTTTATCAAGAGTTTGATATTATTTTTCACACAAACACACACACACACACATATATTTGACTTGAGATGTATATTTGACATCGTTTATCATGAGTTTGATATTATTGTTCATATATATATATATATTGGTGCATTTTTCATGTTCATGTTGATGTACTTTATTTATATGTTGATGTTGATGTGTGTATTGCTTAGTCATGTTAGATATGTTTTCTATATGCACGTATGTTAAATGATAATTGTTAGATGTGTGTAATGATGATGTTAGACGATGCTTGTGTTTTGTTAGATGCAGTTTTTAGATTTATATGCTAGATGACATTTATATGTGTTAGATGTTTTAGCTAATTTTTTATGTGTATGTTAGATGGTGCTTATCATATTTGATAGGTGCTTATAGACATGTATTTATATGATGTTCGCTAATTTTAGATGATGTTTATGTTTGTTAGATGGTGGCGATGATGATGATGGTATGTTAGATGATGTTAGGTGATGTTAGATGTAATTATTAGAATATGTTTGTATTAGATGATGGTAGGTGACAACATTAGATGTGAATGTTTTTGTTTATTAGATGTGTATGTTAAGTGATGTTTGATGTGTATGGTACACGATGTTGTTAGGTAATGGTTGTGTTTGTTAATTGTGATTGATATACTTTATATATGATTATGTTAGCTAATTTTTTATGTGAATGTTAGATGATGATTATCTTGTTTGATAGGCGATGATAGATGTGTATTTTAGATTATGTTAGCTAATTTTTTATGTGTATTTTAGATGATGTTTATGTTTGTTAGATGGTGATGATGGTGACGATGGTACATTAGATGATGTTACCATCATTATCATAAACTATATTATATTTTTGAATTAAAAAAACATGATATTATAGTGAATTAAAAGTAATATGTGGATGTAATATATTATTATAAAGAATTAAATGTAGTATATAATTAGAGAAAATTTGGATGAAAAATGGGCCTCCCAACCCTAATTCAAATTCTATGTCACCATGTATTAGCCAATTAAAATTCTTTAAAATTCAAAAGAGGTGCATGTATGAGGCAATTTTTTATTATATAATTTGGGGATATGTTGAATTTTTTAATAATATAATTTGTATACTGGCTACCCAAGCTGCCCGAAATTGTCTTGGATATTGATAATAAAATTAATATGCTGACCAATTTTAGGTATTAGTGACCCATTTACAATATATAATAATAATAATAATTAATATTATAACTAATATACATAATATATAATAAATATAATGGTAACTAATATATCCATCCATCTTTTAGGTAATAAGCGACCAATATAAAATATCTAATAATAATAGTAATTAATAGTATAACTAATATATAATAATATTATATTATAATATTACTATACATCGTGAAAAATTTGGTTCAATAACTTTTAACTAATATATAGTATATAATTAATATATAATAGTAACTAATATCATAACTAATATACCAATCCATCTCTTAGGTAATACGTGACCAATATATAATATATAATAAAAATAGTAATTAATATTATAACTAACATATAATAATATTATACTATAGTTAATATATTAGAATATTACTTTTCACGGTGAAAAGTTGGGTCCAATAACTTTTAACTAATATTATAGCTAATATACCCATCTATATTTTATGTAATACATGACCCGCATATAATATATATGTATTATATACAGTAAAAAGTTGGGTCTAGTAACTTTTAACTAATATCATAACTAATGTGTAATATATAATTAATATATAATAGTAGCTAATATTATAAGTAATATATAATATTAATTAATATTATAACTAATATATAATAATTAATATATTATAATAATACTATACAATGTGAAAAGTTGGGTCCAATAACTTTTAAGATGGTAGTGAAATAACTTTGGAAGTGAAATAACTCTAGGCAGCTTCAATAAAAGTGAAATAGTATAAAAATTGTTTACATGGCATTATTTTACATTTTTTCCTTAAGAGACCCATTTTTCATCCAAAATTCCCCTAATTGATAATATACAAAATATGATATAATAATTAATCTTGGAACCATTACATAATATATTTATTATGAATTCAATATATAATTTACAGGATTAGTGATTAGTGATATCATGGTTAATTTCATAACTTTATTTGTACAATTTAAAAATATATATATATACATTCCTTATGTTTATCTTTAAAAAGATTAAAAAAAAAAATCTTGAAAATGGAAAAAACATGACTTAAAGAAAAATTCTTAAATTACTTACATTGAAAAAAATATAAAATTCGTTTTTGGAAGATTGAAAAGTAAAATAAAAATCCAAAATTTGAAAAATACATATAGTAATTAATAATTCAATTAGTAAAATAATCATTAACAAGAAAGTATAAAAAATGATCTATTTGAAAAAATAGTTAGTATTAAAACAACTTATGGTGAAATAATAATCAATTTTGTCCATTTTTTGAAGTGAATCTCAATGACAAAAATTGAAATTGTCCCCTATATTTGCATTGATGTTACTCCACTTAAAAGAATGTTAATTTTGGCATACATTTAAATGACCAAATCAAAAAGACATTGCATGGTATGAAATCCAACCACTGGTAAGAGAAGAAACACTTTCTTGGTATAAAAAGAGCACTCCTTTGACCAAAACAAAAATGACCTCCAACATTAGAAAACTACCATTACCCACCAACCTTGAAAAAAATCAACTACCTATCGAAGGGACTTGGTGAAAAGTGAAAGGTTCTTTCAAAATTTAAGCAAATAACTCAAAAAATCCCTATTGAAATCTCATGCAATAAGCAATCTCAAATATTGAAAACATACCTTCAAAGAGTAAGAGAGGATAAAGCACTTGTGAAAAAAAACAAAAAACATGAGTATATGAGTAGAATTAGAAATGATTTATCTATTAATTTATTGTTTTTTATGATGTATAAGGCCACTAGATAACCTAACTCATGTGGGATAATAATTCTTATTATTTATAAACCAAATAACATAGGAACTAACCTAGGGAGTCAAGTTACTAAAGAATTTCCTTAAAACATGAGATAATCAACACATATAGAGGTGAAATATTTGAAGGTAATCGTACAAGTATAATGCATTATTTATAGCATTAAAATTAGTTTCAAACATCTTAACAATAATAGCACAACTTTATCTTTGAAAAATTTTAAGTTTATACTAATTTGACTAGCAAGATCACTGAAAGAAACACAATCACAAGATAGACAGAGATTTTACCCTGGGAAACCCTCATGGGGTAGAAAACATAGCAAAGCTTTCCTCAATAAGATGATCAACCAAATACAAGATGTAGTCCAAGACTAGAGCTCCTTCTCTACCTCCTTTGTATACCTCTCTCTCACTTGTGCGCTACTTTCCAAGTGATGGAAGAGTGAGATAAGTGAGGAACATCCTCCTCTACTTATACTTGTTTCTCAACTGACTTTTTACCCTATGGGGCCGACCTCTCCTAAGAGAGTCTAATAACCCCTAATAAATTAACTCAGGGATGACCCCCACATGGTAGGTCTAATAACCCTGGTTACCACAATTCATCGGAGGAATAAACATCTCCGAATACATAATAAAGTCACATCGGAGGAATGAAACATCTCCGAAATAATACAAATATAATATTCTTAGAAGTTACAATATTTCAACACTCCCCCTTAACGAGAAGGATATTATAACAACATCTGCAGGAGCAAGGAGTCATCGACTACATGATACATGATACATCTATAAATCATCAGTAACTCAAGCAGTTACTGGAACATCTTCAATACTGAGTCTTCATCTTCTGCAACACTCGAATAGATACAGTAACATCAACTTCTGGATCCTCACGATCATCAACATCGCCATCGTATGATCATCAGCATCGTCATCACACCATCATCAGTATCATCATCACACAATCATCAGCATCATCATCACACGATCATCAGCATCATCATCACACGATCATCAATATCATAGCAGCATACCCTGCAACACACATGATCCATTTAAGACACCATATCATGTCTAGGGACGATGCATCCCACTCATCAACTTAGACAACGTCTAAGGACTACTTCTTGGAGACATACGTCTACGGATCAATTTAGGGACCGAAGTCCAGGGACGATACAATCCCCTCACTCTCGGAGACATCAATCTGCAGATCATTTTGGAACTGAAGTCCAAGGATGATACAATCCCCATTCTCAGTGACATATAGTCTGCGGCTCATTTTAGGACTGAAGTCCAAGGATGATACAATACCTGCTCTCGGTGACATATAGTCTACGACTCATTTTAGGACTGAAGTCCAAGGATGATACAATCCCCACTCTCGGTGACATATAGTCTGTGGCTCATTTTAGGACTAAAGTCCAAGGATGATACAATCCCCACTCTCGGTGACATATAGTATGCGGCTCATTTTAGGACTGAAGTCCAAGGATGATACAATCCCCACTCTCGGTGACATATAGTCTGTAGCTCATTTTAGGACTGAAGTCCAAGGATGATACAATCCCCACTCTCGGTGACATATAGTCCGCGGCTCATTTTAGGACTAAAGTCCAAGGATGATACAATCCCCACTCTTGGTGACATATAGTCTGCGGCTCATTTTAGGACTGAAGTCCAAGGATGATACAATCCCCATACTGTCCACTTAGACAAAGTCTAAGGACCATTTTCATCGACCTCATCGTCGAAACAGGCAACCTCATCATCAACCTCATCATTGGAACAAGTAGCCACATCATCGATACATTATCCTAATCAATACAGTTATCATTAGTACACATCATCAATACAAGTATCCTCATCAATACAAGTATACATATCATCAATATAGGTATCCAATACATATCCTCATCAATATTTATCATCAATACAAGTATCTTCATCAATACATATCCTCATCAATATCAATACAAGCATCCTCATCAATACAAGTATACATATCATCAATACAAGTATCCATATCAATACATATCCTCATCAATACATATCATCAATACAAGTATCCTCATCAATACATATCATCATCAATATATATCATCAATACAAGTATCCTCATCAATCAATATAGGAAATCTAATCATCGATATAGGTATCCACATCGATACTAGTACCTAAATATATCTTTATCAACCATATCACTCCCCCTTTTGAGGAGGGTCCTTCTGAAATACACCAAGCTTGTCTCGGAAATACTCAAACTTTACTTGAGATAGAGGTTTGGTCAGTACATCGGCAACTTGTTCATCAGTGCCTATAAATTCGAGCTATATAGTTCCTTTCTGCACCATATCTCGTATATAAAAGAATCAGATCTCTATGTGCTTTGACTTATCATGGAACACTGGATTCTCTGTCATCTTGATACAACTCTGGTTGTCACATAGAATCACAGTGGCGTCCATCTCTAAGTCAAACAATCCTGATAATAACTTTCGAAGCCATACTGCTTCGCAACTAGCAGAGTAGGAAGCTATATATTCTGCTTCAGCTGTGCTGAGAGCCACACTTGATTGCTTTCTGCTAAACCACGAGATCATGGCAGATCCCAGACAATAACATCCACCTGATGCACTCTTCCTGTCTAATACACTTCCTGCCCAATCAACATCTATGTAGCCATACAATCTGAAGTCATGATCTCCATGATAATAGAGACCAAAATCTATCATACCTTTTAGGTACCTCATCACATGCTTTGTAGCAATTAGGTGAACTCATCTCGGTTTCACTAAATACTGACTCAGAGTGTTAACCGCAAAGCATATGTCTGGCCTGGTATTTGTCAGATACATTAATGACCCAATAATCTGTCTATATAGAGTCACATCCACTAACTCTGAAGAGTCATCAACTAATAGCTTTAAGTTGGAATCCATGGGAGTGGCCATGGCTTTGCATTCCAACATATCGAATCTTTTCAAGATTCCCACAACATACTTACCTTGGTTGAGAAAGATTCCATTTGGTCTTTTCCATACTTCTAGACCTAGGAAGTAGTGCATTAATCCGAGATCTTTCATCTCAAATTCTAATGAGAGCTTCTTTTTGCATTCGATAATTTGTTTCTCATTTCCAGTCAGAAATAGATCATCCACATATAGCAGCAATATGATAGGTTCATCATTCATAACCTTGAGATAAATATTAGGATCAACTTTACTTTTGGGAAAGCCCAAGTTTGTTAAGAAACTGTGAATTCTTCCATACTAAGCTCTGGGAGCTTGCTTGAACCCATATAAGGCCTTCTTCAGTTTGCATACATGGGTTCTTCCATATTCTACCTCAAATCCTTGTGGTTGTTCTATGTACACTTCTTCCTCAATCACACCATTCAGGAAGGCTGTCTTTACATCCATCTGGTGTATATCCCATTTCATCATGGATGCAAGTGCCATGATGGTTCTAATGGAAGTGTACCTTGCAACTGGGGCAAAAGTTTCTTCATAGTCAATTCCCTATTTCTGAGAGAATCCTCTGGCCACAAATCTTGCTTTGTATTTTTCAATGCTACCATCCGCAACATGCTTTATTTTGTATTTTGGCTATATCCATTTGGAAGATACCACACTTTTGTATTTTGGCTTGGGAATTATATCCCAAACATCATTCTTCATTATTGACTGGTATTCTTCTGTCATTGCCTCTACCCATTCTTTCTTATGAACTGCTTCTTCATAACTAGTAGGTTCCTGATCTACAAGATCACACATCAAAGCCATATAGTTGGAGAATGGATTTGGTTTCTTGCTTACTCTAGTGAAGCCCTCAGAAGATCCATACTTTTCTGCTCTTAGTATAATATATCTTGCCCACGCTGGCTTTCTTTTCCTTGAAATGTTTGAAAGGGGGGGTTCTTGTGGTTCTATCATATCATGGTCTTCAGGTGTTACATCTTCAGAGATGGGTGCAGTCTCTGTAATTCTGGGAGGTGCATCTTCTTCATATACTTCTTCATACTAGCACTTCCTTGATTTCTTGATAGCTGTCTCTTCATCAAATGTCACATCCCTACTAATCTCCATATGGTGAAATCCTGGGATGTATATTCTAAATTCCTTGGATGTTTCACAATATCCAACAAATATTCCCTTCTTTCCGGAAGGATCTAATTTAGTCCTCTTTTCTTTTGGAATGTGAATGTATACTGGACATCCAAATATCTTGAGGTGACTTACCTCAGGCTTCTTCCCTGTGAACACTTCTTCTGGAGTCTTGAAATCAAGAGCACTGTGGGATAGTCTGTTTTGCACATAGACTGCTGTCCTATCTGCTTTAGCCCATAGATACAAAGGCAGGTCTTGATCATGTATCATTGTCTTCACAGCTTCCATGATGGTTCTATTCTTTCTTTCCACAACACCATTTTGTTGAGGATTATAGGGAGTGGTTAACTCCCTCTTGATTCCAGCTTCTTTACAAAATACTTCAAAATCCTTTGAAGTGTATTATCTGCCCTAAGTATTTTGATCTTCTTTTCTGAAATATTTTCTATCAAGGCTTTGAAATCCTTGAACTTTCCAAAGACTTCTTTCTTCCCTTTTAGAAAGTAAATCCAAGTCTTTCTGGAGTAGTCATCAATAAATGTAAGGTAGTATTCATATCCACTCAAAGATGTGGATCAGGGCATTGATCCACATACATTTGAATGAATCAATTCCAAAAAACTCTTGGTATTTGTTTCACTCTTTGGAAATGGGTTCTTGATATTCTTTCCTTTTGCCTTCCCCTTGCATGTGCCATCATGATCAATCTTCAAATCTGGTAGTCCTATGACAACCTTACTAACATGAGGTAGTGCTTTTTAGTTAATATGAGCAAGCCTCCTATGCCATAGTTCATTAGGGCTAGTGGCTTCATGAACAAGGGCAGCTTCTGGATGTCCCCTGAGTTTGTATAAAACTCCTTCCTCTTCACCAATAACAATTGCATCCTCAATAGATTTTCCTTTGGACCACAGGAGTACTTGTCCATCTATGAATGCAACCCTATAACCTTTCTTATCTAGAGCTGAGATAGAAAGTAAGTTCTTCTTCAATCCCGGGACATATAATATCTCTTTCATTTTCAATGGTGTTCCAGAATCAAGCTTGTAGCTTGCTTCACCAATTCCCTTGATGGGATATTGATAGTCATATCCTAATGACACCTTTTGTGGGGAGGTCTTCTCTTCCAATTTTGAAAGAGTTTTCTTTTGTCCAGTTATGTGCTTTGAAGCACCACTATCAATCAGCCATGTATCTTCTCCAGGTGTTATAGATCCTGAGAGTGCAGAGAATAGAACATACTCTTCTACATCTTCTTCTTCATTCCTTCTAGATCTTTTCTTGAAGAGGGGCCTTTCTTCTTCTTCTTCTTCTCTTCTAGATCTTTTCTTGTGAGGCCTTTCTTCCTCTTCTTCTTCTTCTTCACTTTCATCTTCTGCAAGATGTGCTTGATGTCTTTTATGGTGAAGATTTTTCTTCTTCTTTGAGGGACAAAATCTAGCAATGTGTCCTTCTTTATGACAATTGAAACATTGGAAAGAAGAGTATTTTCTTCTTCCTCTCTTCTGAAATCTTTGTGGAGATTGAGACTCCTTGTGACTATCCTTCTTGAAGTAAGATTGATTCCTCCTTCTCTTGGTGTGTGTAGCCAAGGCTTGGTCATGTTCTTTGAGCAGGGCTTCTCTGTTGGAAACCCTGGCTTCTTCTTGGATGCAATCTTCCCATACCACATCAAACTTCATGCTTTCTTTTCTGGCACACATGGTTTGGATAAATGACTCCCATGGTCTAGTGAGACCATTTAGAGTAGTCATGACTAGTTCATCTTAATCAAGGGTATCTCCAATAGCATCTAGTTGTTCTTTGAGATGGGAGATCCTTGAGAAATAGTCTTGAACAGATTCTCCTTTGTTCATCTTTGTGCTCTTTAATTGAGCTCTCAGATTCATCTTCCTATTGATGTTCTTTCCCTCATACATTCTGGAAAGGCTATCATACATTTCCTTTGGAGTCTTCTTGGATGCCACTTGGGGAATCAAGTGGTATTTAATAGAATCAACAATGATTCTCTTTGCCCTAATCAAATCCTTCCTATACTTCTCTTTGGCTTCACCCTCTCCAGGTTCTGCAATCTCGTCCTTGATATACTGGGCAAGGTCATTCTCTTCAAGAATGAGGCCAATTCTGTATTTCCATGCCCAGAAATTTTCTATACCCTCTAGCTTGTCTTCAAGCTTAGTGCTTGGAGCCATCTTCTCAAGGGGTCAAAAGATATTGAAGTTTCTCAAGAGATAGAATAACACTTACCAGGAGATGTGCTTGATTGAATTGGAAGATCTCGTGTGTTTTGCTTCTGGAGACTTCAACTTTTCACCTTCCGGATTTGCAACAGAATTTCTGGTTTTCTGGTCTTCTCTTTTCTGGTTTACTGGTGCATAGGTGCGCAGCTTTTGTGGTTCTTTGGTTTTATGCACTTTTGGTCAAACTAGGGTTTGACTTTCCTGGAGTTCTACCCAACCAAAAACCTCGATCCAGGGATCAAAACTTCGATTTTGAGGAGGGCTGTATAGCCTTGCAATTAGAATCCAAAAATACCAACTTTTGCAAAAACCCTAATTTTCACCGGAGGAGGAGAGAGAGAGATTTTCACCTTGTGAAAGATGTCCTATTCAAGATAGCTCTGATACCATGTTAAGTTTATACTAATTTGACTAGCAAGATCATTGAAAGAAGCACAATCACAAGATATACAGAGATTTTACCCTGGGAAACCCTCATGGGGTAGAAAACCCAGCAAAGCTTTCCTCAATAAGATGATCAACCAAATACACGATGTAATCCAAGACTAGAGCTCCTTCTCTACCTCCTATGCAGACCTCTCTCTCACTTGTGCACTACTTTCCGAGTGATGGAAGAGTGAGATAAGTGAGGAACATCCTCCTCTACTTATACTTGTTTCCCGACTGACTTTTTACCCTATGGGGCCGACCTCTCCTAAGAGAGTCTAATAACCCCTAATAAATTAACTTAGGGCCGACCCCCACATGGTAGATCTAATAACCCTGGTTACCACAATTCATTGGAGGAATAAACATCTCCGGATACATAATAAAGTCACATCGGAGGAATGAAACATCTCTGGAATAATACAAATATAATATTCTTAGAAGTTACAATATTTCAACAAAAAAATATATCAACATCTTTTACATAGGACTTATGAGTGTATTGAGAATCAGTTATCGTGCATTTAGCATAGATCCATGACTCATATATTATATAGATTCTATATCATAATCAATTTCATTTGTCATTCTTCTGTTTATGTGGGACCATCCAATAGCTTTGGTGAAAATTGCATCCCCTACATTGTGTATATGATTGAGTGCCACTTGGATCTACAAGATTGAGGAAACTTTGTTTATCACAACAACCTTAATCATTGAAAACCTTTTTTTCCAAAAAATATATTTAAGAATGTTGAGTATATGTTACATTCTTTGCATGGGTGTGTGGGTGGGGCGCGCATTTGACCGCGCAATGGTCAATCCCCTCTATCTAGTGCTCTATCATATGCATCGGGTGCTGCGTGTGGTGCTAGATCAAGGGGGGTAAGAGTGGGGGGGGGCATGTTGACACCATCGCCCTTCAGCAAAGCGAATGACAGAAATGGCCATTAGGAAATTTACATTCCCGCGAGCACAATGAGCAGAAATTTTTTTGGGGCTATTTTCAGGAATTTTCTAAAAATATGTAATTTAATACTGGTTAAGGGATTGGGATCTATTTTCTAATCCGGGTTAACGGAATAGGGTATTGGATGCTATGGAACACCTATATTGTATTGTGAGTGATTCATAACAAAATGAGAAAAATAGGAACGATGGCTCCAAGGATTGTTGGTTTTTCCCGGTCAAGGGTTTCCAGGGTAAATCTCTGTGTATTATGTGTGAATGTTTTGGTGTAATATTTGTTTTGCTTAAAGACTCTGTATGCTTTGATTCTATGCATAGGTTTAAAAACTACATGTGGTATTAGAGCTCGATTATTTGGTTTCATGGGGACGTCTTTGTTGTTGAGGGTTCGATGCAGTTTATAGATATTGGGTCTGTGATAAACCTAGGTTAAGTGGGAGCTTTGCAGCTTTGATTTTTGCATTGAAAGAGAATGGCGAGCAGTTCAAGAATTGTTATTGAGAAATTTAATGGCTATAACTTTGAGCTATGGAAGCTCAAAATGTAGGATCTTCTTGTAGATCGGGAAAAATGGATTGTTGTGGATCTAGGTACACAACCCACTGTAACGTCAAAAGAATATTGGGAGAAGTTAGATAGAATGGAGAGGAGTACAACCCTATTGTGCTTATTAGACTCTGTGTTGTTGAAAATATATGGAGAAGATACCGCGGTAAATCTTTGGGCTAAACTAGGGAGTTTGTATCAATCAAAATCCCTTGTAAACAAGTTGTTTCTACAAAAAAAAATGTATCACCTCAGAATGCATGATAATGACACAGTGATAGAGGATCTGAATGCATACAATACTCTGGTAAGTCAAATAACCTCTGTTAGCATTAAAATGGTTGAAGAAGATAAATGCATTATATTATTGTGTTCTTTTCCAGATTCCTAGGACAACCTAATTATAGCAATAGGGAGTGCTAATCAAGCGATTTTAAAATTTGATGAAATAGTATCATCCCTGCTATCAGAAGAGATGAGGTAGAAAACCATGGATACTCAGAGCATGGATTCCTTGTCCGTGCGAGGTCTCCCCTATGAGAGAAACAAAAATAAGGGATATAGGGGGTGATCTAAATCCCTGGGAAAATTTATAAGTGTTGGAAATGTGGTAAATATGGGCACTATAAAAAGGATTGTAGATCTAAGAATGCTAAGAAAGGAAAGGGATATGAGGATACCTGTACCATAGAGGCAAAGACTTCCTTAGAAGAAGGAGGGGATGTGTACCTAGATTCCACTTGTAATCATTCAGAATGTGATATATGGTTGATTGACTCAAGTGCGTCATGTCATATGAGCCCTCATAAGGAGTGGTTATGTGAATATAAAAAGTACAATGGAGGTGATGTGTTCGTGGGAGATGATTCACCAATCAATATCATTGGGCGTGGTAGAGCCAAGTTGAAACTCAAGGATGGAAGGATTAGAACTCTCCTTGGAGTAATACACATTCCAAATCTAGCGAGAAACTTGATATCTATTGGAAAGATGGATATTGTAGGTGTAAAGGCCGTGTGTGGATATGGTGGTTTCAAAATGGTTTGAGAATCAATGGTATTGATGCGGGGACTTCGGTATGGAACTCTGTACAAACTATTGGGAAGAACCATCATCGGTGAATGTAATAGTTCTGTTGTGCCTAAGGGTGGAGATACAAAAGATAGAACCCTGACTGCATCAGGAGGAAAGGCAATGTTATGGCATCAAAGATTGGGGCATATCAGAGAAAAGGGCCTTCGAGCATTACAAGGTAAAGGTATGGTTGAATGTATGACTGATTGCACTCTAGGTTTTGATTTTTGTGAACATTGCATATATGGAAAACATAATCGATTAAGATTTGCATCTAGTACTACAAGAGCAAAGGGAATTTTAGAATACACAATGATGTGTTTGGACCTATGTCTGTTCCATCACTAGGTAGATCTGTGTATTATGTTTAATTTATATATGATTTCTCAAGGAACACATGGATTTATTTCCTTCTAAAGAAATATGAAGTATTCGCTAAATTTAAAGAATTCAAGGTTCTTGTAGAGAATCAGACATAAAAGAAAATAAAAGTGTTGAGGACAGATAATGGTGGAGAGTTCTACGAGAATGAATCTGATGAATTCTGTAAAAAGTGTGGTATAGCAAGGAACAAGACTACTCCATACACACCTAAATAGAATGGATTTGCTAAAAGGATGAATAGGACGCTGATGGAAAAGGCAAGGAGCATGCTAAGCAGTGCCGAGATAGGAAAATAATTATGGGAAGAGACAGTGGAGGAAACATTTTACTTGGTAAATCCATCACCTACATCAACATTGGTTGAAAAAAATACACAAGAGATATGGACTGGTAAGAAACCCTCTATTAAGCATCTGAAATTTTTTGGCTGTGATGCTTATGTACATGTTCCAAAGGATAAAAGGAGCAAGTTGGATAACAAAGATGAAAAATGTATCTTTATTGACTATAAAGATGGTATGAAAGGTTTTAAGATTTGGAATCCTGTAACTAAGAAGACTATTTATAGTCGAGATGTTGTGTAAAGAGAAGTCAAAGAAGTTCCTAAACAGGAAGTGACTCCAATGGAAAATGAACCAAAGAAAACCGAGTTCGAGTTGGAAGAGGAAGAATCTGAGTCAATGGAAGAAGTTGAATAAGAAGAAGAAGAAGAAGAAGAACCTCATACCCTAGTTTTGAGGAGATCATCTTGAGAAATAAGGAAACTAGAAAGGTATTCCCCTCCTGACTTTTTGTCTAATTTTTCTTTGTCTATTACTGATGATGATCCTAGAAATGTGAAGGAATTTGTTGATTTAGGGGATAATGATCTCTTGAAGAAGGCCATGGTTGAAGAAATGGATGTCTTGGACAAAAATGAAGCTTGGGATCTAGTTGAGCTACCAACTGGAATAAAAACCATTGGCAGCAAATGGTTGTTTAAAAAGAAGTTGAATGTAGAAAGTAAAGTTGAGAAATACAAATCCCACTTGGTAGTAAAGGGATATTCTCAAGTAGATGGAATTGATTTTGGTGAAATATTTTCTGCTGTTGCAAAATTAAATTCTATTAGATTCCTTCCTTCAATTGCTGCTGCTTTTGATCTTGAAGTAGAGCATATGAATGTGAAGACAATGTTCCCACATGGGGACCTAGAAGAAGAAATCTACATGAATCAACTTGAAGGATTTACTGTAAAGGGTAAGAAGGAGTTGGTTTGCAAGCTAAAGAAGTCCGTTTATGGTCTAAAACAGTCTCCAAGGATGTGGTACCAGACGTTTGACACATACATATTGGGACTGGGATTTGTGAGAAGCAAAGCTTATCACTATGTCTACTGCAAACATGTTGGAGAACATATTTTTTATGTAGTGTTGTATGTCGATGACATGTTGTTGGTTGGAAATAGCATGAAGGTTATTAAGGAGGTGAAAATGAAACTATCCTCCAAGTTCGACATGAAGGATCTCAGTGTTGCTAATTTCATCTTGGGGATGGAGATCAAGAGAAACCATCCAGAAAGGAAACTCTGGCTGAATTAAAGAAAATATGTGGAAAAAATACTACACAGGTTTAATATGTAGGAATGTAAACCAGTAAAATTTCCTATTCCTATAGGTGTAATATTATCTGCATAACAGTGTCTCGAGACATATGAAGAAAAAGAAGACATGTCCCATGTTCCTTATGCTAGTGCAGTTGGAAGTTTGATGTATTCCATAGTATGCACTAGACCAGACATTGCCCATGCAGTGGGATTTTTGAGCAGGTATATGTCAAAACCAAGAAAGGAACATTAGACAACTATGAAGAGGGTGTTTATGTATTTATGTGGAACAAAAGATAGTGCAATCTATTACCAAGGAAGACCTGAACATGGTAGAGTGTTGAATGTACATGGCTTTGTTGATGTCGACTGGGTTGGAGATCTGGATTGTAGAAGATCTACAAGTGGGTATGTATTTAACCCATTTGGAGGTGTTGTTAGTGTTGATGTACATGTAACTTCGGAATGTATTTCATCTATGTATTTTATTGTACTCCTATAGAGATGTATTATTCCTTTATATGGAAGTGTCGTCATTTGTATTGACAAGTGTCGCAAGTGTCATAACTTGCTGATGGGTTACTAGACCACCATGTGTGGGGTTGGCCCTGATTAAGTTAACCTGGGGTTATTAGGCTGAGTTAGACAAGTCAGCCCCATAGGTTTATTAGGCTACTCAAAACAAGTATAAATAGAGAGCGGGATCTCTCTATTTGATCACTTCACTTACTCACTTATCCATCACTCAGAAAGTGGCACACATGTGAGGAGGAGGATCAGCTGCTAGGAGGAGTCTATCTCTGTGTACTTGGGTTGTACTTTGGTTTTGCTATTGCTCTGTCTATCTCTGAGGAAGTTACGGGGTTTTTCACCTTAGGGTTTTCCCCATGGAAACTCTGTGTGTCTATTGTCTCTTATGATTGCATCTTGTGATGATTGATATACTTGCTGTGATTGGTATGCATTGATATACTATACATGTTATTCTCTCAGTAAATATCCTAGAGTATTGTGAATTAATGCTCGAAAATTAACATGGTATCAAAGCTAACCTGAGAAGAAGACACTGTGCAGTTGCGGAAGCTAGGGCTTCTTGTTTTTGGGTTTCTCTAGATAGATTTTGGAAAAGCAATATGATAGATTGATTCTCCTCAGCAAGGTGAATCTTTCTGTCCAATCAGAATTCTGTTTTGAGCACTTTCAGTTTTGGTCCTAAAAATTAGGGTTTCCACAAAAATTGAAATTTCTGAAATCTGAAGACATAGCTGGAAGCACCTTGGAAAAATCAAAGTTCAGAGCTTTGGATCGATATTTTTGGCTGGGTAAATCTCCAGGAAACTCAAACCCTAATTTAGGGTCCTCCCCAGTGAACCCGGGAAGACTAAAAGGAATTTTTAAAGGGTGAAGCTTTCTAGATCTCAAATTCTGAATACACCAGGCTTATCAGCTCATCAAGGCACATCTTTCTATCCTTTCAGAAAGTTGAAATTCACATTTTGAATTTTTAGGGTTTCCTTGACAAACCCTAATCCGGGACCAGATCTAGTTTTCAGCAAATCAAGTGGTAAGACCTAAATCTTTTCTATTTCCATTTGAAGTACTCTTTAAGATGTCTCACCACACTAAGCTTAAGGATAAGCTTGAAGGGGCTGATAACTTCCGAGCCTGGAAGTATAGGATTGGGTTAATCCTGGAAGAAAATGAATTGGATACTTACATAAGGGAAGAGGTCCCTATCCCAGAGGGAGAAGAGGCTAAAGCCCTCCACTAGAAGAACTTGGTCAAGGCAAAGAGAATCATTGTTGATTCTATCAAGGACCATTTCATTCCCCATGTGTCATCTTTAAGTACACCCAAAGAGATGTTTGATTCCCTATCCAAGCTATTTGAAGGGAAGAACATAAATTGGAAGATGACTCTGCGAAACCAATTGAAAGGGGTAAAGCTTTAGAATGGAGAATACATTCAATCTTATTTTTCTAGGGTTTCTTATATCAAGGAACAACTAGAGGCAGTGGATGAAATGGTGGAGAATGGTGAAGTTGTCATGACCACTCTGAATGGCCTACCCAGGTCATGGGATTCATTTATCCAAGGAATCTATGCAAGAAAGAAGTTGGTATCTTTCAGTAGACTGCGGGAATGATGCTCATAAGAAGAAGCAAGGCTTGTGGCACGAGAAGAAAAGATGGGGAATGAAGATCAAGCTCTCACAACTCACACCAATGGAAGCAAGTTTAAGAGGGAGAAATCTCATAACAAGAAACACTCTCATCCTCATCACAAGAAGAAAGATCTATCTCATGTTCGATGTTACGAATGTAATGAAATGGGACACTTTGCTTCAAATTTCCCCAAGAAGAAGAAAGACAACAACTTCAACAACAAGAAGAAGAATAACAAAAGAAGATATCATGCTCATGCTGTTGAGGATGATGAACCTCCCAGGAAGAAAGCTAGAGCAGAAAGCGATGATGACTCATCAAGCGAAGAAGAGTATGTTCTAATCTTTGCTCTCACAGGTACTATTTATCATGGTTGTAATGATTGATTAATTGACATTGGGGCTTCTAAACACATGACTAGGTTTAAAGAATATTTTGTAAATCTGTCTAAACATGAATCACCCCATAAAGTGAAACTTGGGGATGATTATCAATACCCTATCAAAGGAAGTGGGGAAGCCTCCTACAACCTAGAATCTGGAAAATCCTTGAAGATAAAAGATGTGTTATTTGAACCTAGACTCAAGAAGAACTTACTCTCCATCTCTGCATTGGATGCAAAAGGCATGAGGGTTTCATTTGTAGATGGCCAAGTCCTAACGTGGCCAAAGGGTAAAACTATTGATGATGTAGTGGTGATTGGAGAGCAAGAGGGAGGATTGTACAAATTGAAGGGACAACTTGAACATGCCATGGTACATGAATCCATGGAGCCAAATGAACTTTGGCATAGAAGACTTGCACATATGCACTACATAGCATTACCAATTGCAAGTAAAGCTATAGAAGGTCTTCCTGAAATCAAGACCAAGCATGAAGGTGTTTGCAAAGGATGTGCAAAAGGAAAGAACATAAAGAAGGCATTTCCAAGCAATGAAAGCAAGGCAAAAAGTATCTTGGAAATTATCCACTCCGATGTATGTGGTCCAATGTCATCCAGTTCTCTGAGTGGGTATGCTTACTATGTCTCTTTCATTGATGACTTTTCCAGGAAGACTTGGGTTTACTTCTTGAAGAACAAAGATGAAGTGTTTGATAAGTTCAAGGAATTCAAAACCTTGATGGAGAACCCAACTGATAAGAAGATCAAAACATTCAGATCTGACAATGGTGGAGAATTCACTTCAGGTGACTTCAAGAAGATATGTAGTGATTCAGGGATTAAGAGGGAATTGACTGCTCCTGAAAACCCACAACAGAATGGAGTTGCAGAAAGGAAGAATAGAACAATCATGGAAGCAGCACAGGCAATGCTGCATGACTAGGATCTAGCCATGCGTCTATGGGAAGAAGCAACTAGGACAGGTAATCCAGGAAGCAAAGATCAAGAGGGAGCACACTCCAACAGTTCATGCAAGGAAGCAAATAATGAGAGGGAGTACACCCGAAAACAAACAAACAAAGATAAGTATTTGAATTGTCATTTCTTGTATATTTGATTGTTCAATGATGTATATACTTACGTTCCTAGACTTGGGGTGTGTATTATGCATATTAAAATAATTGCATTAATGAACAGTATACTACTAATATGCATATGATGGGTAAGTGGTCTATGGCACTGTACAACATTCCATTGCTACTTATCTAGAATGAAAGCTCTTTGCCGACATGTTGGGAGTTGTGCACACTCTTAACAATGTTCTGGTAGAGATTGGAAGGCATCTAGAAAGTTACGAGATATGGATAAATGTTGTATTGAAGTATTGGCTTAAATAATTGCATGACTGTATGACATATTTCTTTATGCCAAAGAATTTGTTCTGAAAATTATGAGATGTTTCTAATCATGCAATTTAACTTGTTTTGTAGGAAAGACCATATACCTTCACCTACAAAAGAAGCACTACAACATTTGTTCAAGCAACAAAATTATCTATTGAAGATATTGAAGTTCCCAGGATACGGAAAGAATGCCATGATCTGTCGATCATGAAGAACGATGTTTGGGATGTGGTCCCAAGACCTGAAGGGAAGTCTGTTGTGACTTCCAAATGGATCTATAAGATCAAGCATGCTGCAGATGGCAGCATAGAGAAATACAAAGAAAGATTCATAGCTCATGGCTTCTCTCAGAAAGAGGGAATAGACTATGAAGAAAATTTTGCTCCTCTAGCTAGGTACACTTCCATCAGATCAGTACTTTCTCTGGCTACAGTGATGAAATGGAAGATACACCAGATGGATGTCAAGACAGCTTTCTTGAATGGTGTAGTCGAGGAGGAAGTGTATGTGGAGCAACCACTTGGTTTTGAGACACATGACAGGGAGTCATATGTGTGCAGACTAAAGAAAGCCTTGTATGGCTTGAAGCAAGCTCCCAGGACTTGGTATGGTAGGATGGACGGTTTCCTATCCAGTTTGGGCTTTACCAAGAGTAAAGCAGATTCCAACCTTTATTACAAGGTTGAGGAAGGCAATCTAGTGATACTACTTCTGTATGTGGATGATCTGTTGTAACAGGTAATGATAGTTTGATTGCCGATACCAAGAGGAAGCTTGCAGCCGAGTTCGAGATGAAGGACTTGGGGATGATGCACTATTTTCTAGGCATGGAGGTGTGGTAGAGTGCAGATGGTATCTTCCTTGGAAAAGGGAACTATGCAGTAGAGATCCTGAAGAGGTTTGGGATGATGGACTGCAAGGCCATGGCCACACCTATGGCATCGAACCTAAAGCTTCTGTGTGATGCTTCATCTGATCCAGTTGATGTCACGATGCATCGTCAGATGATTGGATCCCTGATGTACCTGACGAACATGAGACCAAATATTTTCCTTGCGGTGAACACATTGAGCCAGTTCCTGACGGATCCCAGAGGTGTTCACCTGGTTGTTGTAAAGCATATTCTGAGGTACCTGAAGGGTACAGTTGACTATGGGCTCAAGTATGATGCGAATCAAAAGTTTAACCTGCAGGGTTATGTTGATTCAGATTGGGCAGGCAGTGCTGTAGATAGGAAGAGCACATCTGGGTACTACTTCAGTATGGGATTAGGTGTGATCTCTTTGCTTAGAAGGAAGCAATCTTGCGTAGCACTGAGTACAGCCGAAGCAGAGTATGTTGCAGCATGTTCAGCTAGTTGTGAGACAGTATGGCTCTGGAAGCTACTATATGAGTTATTTGATCTCCCGTTGGAGGCTATTGGTATCTTTTGTGATAACCAGAGTTGTGTGAAGCTGTCTGAGAACCCAACGTTCCACGACAGGTCGAAACACATAGAGATAAATATCACTATATCATGGATATGGTGTAGAGAGGAGCAGTAAAGCTCCTGTATGTTGCGACAGATGAGCAAATTGCAGATGTGCTGACGAAGCCACTAGCCAGAGTGAAGTTCGAGTACTTCAGAGAGAGGCTTGGTGTCCTTTAGATCGATGACACTTCAACGAAGAAGTGATGGAGACATTTGCTGAAGCCATTCCAAGCATGGTGGAAGGAGGATCCTTCACATGGCTATGGATGTAAGCGCTGGATGATGAGTATGAGGACGATGCTCCAATTATTGCTCTATATATATGCATCCTGTTGGATGCTGGATATGATCAGTTGGATCATTTATATGTATATGTATGTACGCATCATGTTGGATGTTGGATATGATCAGTTGGATCATTTATATGTATATGTATGTACGCATCATGTTGGATGCTTTGATCAGTGTGATCATGTATTTGTATATGCATCATGTTGGATGCTTGATATGATCAGTTGGATCATTTATATGTATATGTATGTACGCATCATGTTGGATGCTTTGATCAGTGTGATCATGTATTTGTATATGCATCATGTTGGATGCTTGATATGATCAGTTGGATCATTTATATGTATATGTATGTACGCATCATGTTGGATGCTTTGATCAGTGTGATCATGTATTTGTATATGCATAATGTTGGATGCTTTGATTAATGTGATCATGTATTTGTATATGCATCATGTTGGATGCTTGATATGATCAGTTGGATCATGGATTTGTATCAGGTGGATACTTGTATGATCAGGTAGATCATGTATGATGATATGTATTAGGCAGATACTGTGTATGCATCAGGTTGATGCTATGATGATCAGGATGATCATAGATGATGAGCTTTAGGATGTTTCTCTAGATGATATGCATCAGGTTGATGCTATGATGATGATCAGGATGATCACAGATGACGAGCTGCAGGATGTTGCTCTAGATGATATGCATTGGGTTGATGCTATGATGATGATCAGGTTGATCATGTGATGATGTACATTAGGATGATGTATGGTGAGTATCGGTTTGATACTCTGTGGCCGTGGACAGGTTGTGCAGGTAGCATAGAAAAGATCCTTTAAAATATGGACAGGTAGAGCAATGTGCTCGTAACATCCTGGGATGCTCTATCGAGATCCAGACAGGTAGAGCGGTTTTCTCGTAACAGCCTGGGATGCTCTGAGTAGGTTTTGCTACAGTTTCGCATAGAAAAGATCCTTTAAAATCCGGACAGGTAGAGCGGTGTGCTCGTAACATCCTAGGATGCTCTATTAAGATCCAGACAAGTAGAGTGGTTTGCTCGTAACATCTTGGGATGCTCTGAGTAGGTTTTGTGAAAGTTCACATAGAAAAGATCCTTTAAAATCTAGACAGGTAGAGCAGTGTGCTCGTCATAGCTTGGGATGATCTATCGAGATCCAGACAGGTAGAGCGGTTTGCTCGTAACATCCTGGGATGCTTTGAGTAGGTTTTGTGAAGGTCAACATGTAACAGATCCTGGGAGATCCAATAGGTTGAGCAGTGTGCTCATAATCAGTCCTGGGATGCTCTTTCGAGGTTTTGTTGAGGCACGTAATCAGTCTTGAGTATTCCACAGTATGGCCAGTGATGATGAAGACCTACAGGTGGTGGGCCTATATCCAGTATGAAAAAGGATTGGCTCTATAGAACTTCCTATGACGAGTAGATCAGAGATTGATTGAGATAGCATCAGTAGTGATGATGATAATGATTCAAGGACAATGATTCGTTGATGATGATCTAGAGAAGAAGACTTGTGTTAGCAGATCTGTGTCAAGAAATACCTTCCTAGTTAAGAGGGAGTGTTGATGTATATGTAACTTCAGAATGTATTTCATCTATGTATTTTATTGTACTCCTATAGAGATGTATTATTCCTCTATACGAAAGTGTTGTTATTTGTATTGACAAGTGTCGTAACTTGCTGATGGGTTATTAGACCACCATGTGTGGGGTCGGCCCTGATTAAGTTAATCTGGGGTTATTAGGCTGAGTTAGACAAGTCGGCCCCATAGGTTTATTAGGCTGCTCAGAACAAGTATAAATAGAGAGCGGGATCTCTCTATTTGATCACTTCACTTACTCACTTATCCATCACTCGGAAAGTGGTGCACATGTGAGGAGGAGGATCAACTAATAGGAGGAGTCTATCTCTGTGTACTTGGGTTGTACTTTGGTTGTGCTATTGCTCTATCTATCTCTGAGGAAGTTGTGGGGTTTTTCACCTTAGGGGTTTCCCCACGGAAACTCTGTGTGTCTATTGTCTCTTATGATTGCATCTTGTGATGATTGATATGCTTGCTATGATTGATATGCATTGATATACTGTACATGTTATTCTCTTAGTAAAGATCCTAGAGTATTGTGAATTAATGCTCAAAAATTAACAATTAGTTGGATGATAAAGAGACATGATGTAGTGACACTATCAACTACAGAAGCTGAATACATGGCTGCCACTCATGCAAGTAAAGAGGCTATATGGTTGCAGAGATTGTGTTCGGACATTGTGTTTGAACAACAAGCTGTAAGGTTAGATTGTGATATTCATATTGCAATATTTCTGGAAAAGAACCATGCTTATCATGTTGGAATATTCTCACCATAATTTTACATATTTTCATTTCTGCATGCATTTTGCATGCATCCAGTCGTCTTGTATGCATTTGCATGCAAATGCATGCATCTAGTCATCATCTTGGTGGTCCTCCCAGCACCTAGAGCCTAATTTCATCTCCCTAGAGGCTGTCTTCAGCCCCTAGTAGCCCTCCTACCTACCTAATGTGCCCTATTTGACTCTTCTGCATGACATGTGCACCTTTGCTCACCTACCACCAGTTATCATTCAGTTAGAGCGCCTAATCTCACCTACCAAGTGTCTGACAGGCAGTTAGAGCATTGATTGAGCAGTTCTTCCATTGATTGCTCATGCTAACTGCATGTAGCTCCTAGTTAGATAGTTCTGGAGTGCCACTTGATCTTCTGACAGCCTCATGCGCCCTCCTTGGAGTATCCATCCCCTGATTTGTGCCTAGATGGTTCTGTTAGACTCAGTTAGACTCACTTGAATGACTATTACCATTTATGACTGATACTACTGACTAGATGATGTCTCTAATGTTATCCAAGATATACTTTGAGCATGATTCTAATGACCTCCTTGTTTAATTAAAATTCTATCACAGTTATTGTATTATTGTATTCAGTTTTCATCGTGCCAGCTCACAGCTGATGTATGATACTGCTATTCTCCATTTTCTGTGTTCATGAGTTATTATTGAGTGCATTCGTCTCTTCTTTTGCAACTTCTTGAGAGTTTGTGAGGCTTTTTACAGCTCTTAGATCCTACTGCAGATTATCACATGGTATCAGAGTTGTGAGATCTTCCTACAGATCATCACATGGTATCAGAGCTTCCAGCAGCTATTTGAATTGTATCCATTGCAGCAACAACATTTGCAACATTTCTTTTAGCAGTTGTCTTTCACTTGAGCACCAGAAGCCTATGAGTTTCCATAGCAAATCCTGGTGCCATTACCTTGAATTCAATGGAGCAATCCAGTGAGGTATAGCCAGGTGTGAAGGAATTAGTCATATGTGCCAAGTGTCCTAAGGCAGTGTTCATTCGAAGTGTAGCAAATCTCCATCAACAAAACTCTTCTTGTTTTGCAGGTTTATTCACCCATTCGAATTCTTCTTCAATTCAGCCTTTACTACTAAGATGGATCTAAAACTCACTTCTTCCAACTATGTCGAATGGAAATCTAAGATGGCTTTCTTCATGAGTTCCAAGAGCCTCACCAGGATACTAAATGGAACTATGGTCAAACCACTCAGTGCAATAGAGAAATCCAAGTACTTGGATAGGCTTGATGAAGCAGTAGGATTACTTCTTCTCTCAATTTATGAAGATCTTCACTTCCATGTCATCGATCTAACATCTCCAAAAGAGGTTTGGGACAAGCTTGAATCCCTCTTTGGACAGAAAGATGATCTGAAAGGTCATAAATTGGAGAATGAACTCATCTCTTTGAGTCCTGAAAGCTTCAAATCCATCAATTCCTTCTTAACCAAGTTCAAAAGCTTGATTTCTTAGTTGAATAGATATGAGATAGTGAAAGAAGAAAAACAACTCATTCTTGCCATTCTCTCCAAATTGGTGCCAAACTTCTCAGTTTTTGTCTCCACATTTCAGCCAGCTAAGATGTCCATTCCAAAATGGAAGGTTTCCTCACTTGATGACTTCATCCAATCTCTCACACAAGAGGAGGAGAATTTAATCTCCATGGGAATGATCAAACCAAAGTTAGATTTGGCCCTTACAAATGTTGAGGCCAAAAGAGTGAATGCAAAGGGAAAGCAAAAATTTTCTGAAAAGAGAGCGAATGATACAAAGCCAAAAGATGTTCCATATCAATCAGATGGGGCTTTGAACTCAAAGAAGAACAATCAATCTCAGAAAGAGAGATCCAAGTGCACATATTGTCATTGAGGATTTCATCCTGAGAGTTCTTGTATGAAGAAGACTATAGATTTGATGGCTCAGTTCCTTGAGAAGAACAATCTCCCTGTACTTGCATGTGCAAGGAAGAAAGATACTGATATTGAACCTTCTAGATCTGAGGACAAAGAAAGATGCCACGCTCTCAAGGCAAGTGCATCAACAGATTCTCCATTCATCATAGATTCAGGAGCAACAAGACATATGTCTTCCTCCAAAGTTCTCTTCTCCAACTTTGAATGCTCAGTTGGCCCTTTCATCAAGTTGGGAAATGATTCAGAAGTCTCCTCTTACTGGATTGGAAGAATCAATCTTGACCATGGATAATTTTCTGATGTGCTTTAGGTTCCTTCTCTCACAGCAAATATACTTTCAATGTATCAAATGACTCATATTGGAGATCCCAAAAGAGTGATCTTTTCTCCAAATGAATTCGAGGTACAACACATGGTTTCAGGGAAAATCATTGCAAAAGGAGTTGCAAATCATAAGAAAAAACTTTATGATTTTTCACACCTCTTACCTCTCTCAAAGGAGTCTGTTCTTCACTCTCATGCAAATGAAGAGATTAGGCTATCTCATCTCAACTACAAGCATTTGCAAAACTTGGAAGCTCAAAATGTGGTTGAAGGTCTTCGAAATGGCAAGTTTGTTCATGGCACTTTCAAAGGTTGTTTGGAAGGAAAAGATCCACCAAAGGAGATTGAGAAAAAGAGGACTCTTGAATAAGTGCGAATTGTAGATCCAGATCCACAAGAACCTGAAGATCCAACACCCATTGGTTCGACTCCAATTTCAAAATGGGCCACCACTACTACATCCACCAATGATCTTGATGAAGATCCATCATCATTTTGTCCTAGTTTTTTTTAAAATGATCTCACCTATGTTGTTTAAAATGAGATATCAAAGGACTACATGCACATTCTGAAACAATTTGATGATATTCACATTTTTGGATTTGTTCCTCCTTTGAGTGATGATGAGCAAGAGAGCAAAGTTGCATTGCATGAGATTTCAGATTCAGAGTTTGGATGTGATGATGAGCCAATTATACTTGCTTCATCACATGAGATTTCATATTCAGAGTTTGGATGTGATGATGAGCCACTTGCACTTGCTTCATCACATGATATTTCAGATTTAGAATTTGGATGTGATGAGGAGTCAGTTGAACTTGCTTCTTCACATGAGATTTCAGATTTAGAGTTTGAAAGTGATGATGATCAAGAGAGAGAAACATCTTCACATGAGATTTCAGATTCAGAATCTGAAGATGGAGATGATGACGAGGGAATGCTAGATCCAGATCCACAAGAACCTGAAGATCTAGAAACTGATGATGAAGATGAGCGAATGGGAGATCCAAATCCACAAGAACCTGATGATCCTCCTCTTCCTCGATGGGAAGCCATTACAATCTGATCTGCCAGTGATTTGGTTGGTGATCCACATGATCAGAGAAGAACTAGATCATATTTTTAGAATGGAAGGTTTCATCCTTCTCACATTATTAATCCATTTCAGATCGATCGATCCTTCTTCGAAAAAGAAGGACACTTGCCTCCTTCTAGGGTGAGTGATGATATGCTACATTAGCATCCTTCAGTCTATTTTGAGGGAGGGCTTTCTTCCCACTAGGTTTTACCTCTTTCCTCACTTAGTTTATTTAGATTGATTGTACGGGGTGGCCTTTGGTCTTAGTCACCAGGGACCTATTTTTTCAGTTTTCAGTTATTACCTCATAGTATAGCTTGCAGGGGGTGTTGTAATATTCTCACCATCATTTTTCAGATTTGCATGTCTGCATGCATTTTGCATGCATCTAGTCATATGCATGCATTTGCATGAAGATGCATGCATCCAGTCATCATCTTGGTGGTCCTCCTAGCACCTACAACCTAATTTCAGCTCCCTAGAGCTTGTCTTCAGCCCCTAGTAGCCCTCCTACCTACCTGATGCACCCTATTTGACTCTTCTGCATGACATGTGTGCATTTTCTAACCTACCACCAATTATCATTTAGTTAGAGCGCCTAATCTCACCTACCATGTGTCTGACAGTCATTTAGAGCATTGATTGAGCAGTTATTCCACTAATTTCTCATGCTAACTACCTGTAGCTCCTAGTTAGCTAGTTCTGGAGTGCCAATTGATCTTCTGACAGCCTCATGTTCCCTCCTTGGAGTCTCCATCCCCTAATTTGTGCCTAGATGGTTCTGTTAGAATCAGTTAAACTCACGTGACTGAGTGGATGATGTCTCCAATGTTATCCAAGCTAGACTTTGAGCATGATTCAAATGACCTCCTTGGTTAATTTGAATTATATCATAGTTATTGTATTCTTGTATTCGGTTTTCACAGTGCTAGCTCACAACTGATGTATGATACTGCTATTCTCCATTTTCTGTGTTCATGAGTGATTATTGAGTGCATTCTTCTCTTATTCTTTGCAACTTCTTGAGAGTTTTTGTGAGGCTTGTTACAGTTTTTAGATCCTACTGTAGATTATCACATATCACTCAAGAAAAAAGAATATTGATGTGCAATTTCACTTTGTAAGAGACATGGTTGAAAGCAAGAAGGTGTTATTGGAGAAATTCAACACTTTGAAGAATGTTGCGAGTTCATTGACAAAATCTGTGAGCACTAAGAAGTTCTCTTGGTGTAAAGGAGCAATGGGCATTCATTCCCTGGATTGCTGATCCAATAAAATATTTTACCCCCTGTATGCAAAGAAAACAACAAGTGGGATAATGTTGAGTATATGTTATATTCTTTGCATAGGTGTGGAGGGGGGGTGCGCGTTTGACCGTGCAATGGTCAATTCCCTCTATTTAGTGCTCTGCCGTATGCAACGGGTGCTGCACATGGCACTGGCCTAGGGGGGATAAGAGGGGGGGTTTCCAACACCCTCCCCCTTACATGAAGAAGATGACGGAAACGACCATTAGGCCATTTTCATTCCCGCGAGCGCAACGGGCAACAATTTTTTTTGGGTTGTTTTCGGCTATTTTCGAGAATTTTCTAAAAATATGTAATTTAATCCTGGTTAATGGATTGGGGTCTATTTTCTAATCCAGGTTAACAGATTAGGGTATTGGATGTCGCGGAATACCTATATTTTATTGTGAGTGATTCATAAAAAAAATGAGAAAAATAGGAGCGGTGGCTCCAAGGTTTGTTGGTTTTTCCCGGTGAAGGGTTTCCAGGGTAAGTCTCTCTGTATTATGTGTGAATGTTGTGATGTAATATCTGTTTTGATTAAAAGAATCTGTATGCTTCTATGCACAGGTTTAAAACTTACAAAGAATTCTACACACAACTCACAAGTTCATTATCTATTTGGAAATTTCATAATACTAGTTTGGCCTAGAGCCCAAACTCATAAAATATATAGATTATTGATTATAACTAACTTCATGAACCCCACTTCATTCTTTGTGTTGGATCATCCAATAATTTTTTTTAAAATCCCATCACCTAGAGATTAGACAATCGGGTCCCTCTAATGCTTGCAACATTGAGGAAGCTCTGCATATCACCAAAAATATGATCATGACTCAAACAAACTTCCATGCAATACCCACTAGAGAATTTAATTTTTGATAGAGGTGAAAGGATTTGAAGGCTACCCTAACATGTCTAATTGCAAGCATCTTAAGAAAGTCAGTTTAATTATTCACACAAAGCGTTCTATGCATAAGTACAATGTGTCAACTCAACCATAGAAGTGATTTAATGTAATCACATAAATTCTGCCCTCGACTGGATGCCGTTGTATTGAAATATCCAAAAGCGTCATTAAAGTGACATTAATTCCAAAGAGTTTAAGCGACTTGACACATAAATTGCCTCGACTAATTTCACACACACACGCACACACACACACACATATATATACTCGTGAACTTACACTAATAATTAACTTTTGAGGACATATTTCACGTGAGAGATCCCATCACAGAACATACCTAATATCTATCTATCTATCTATCTATCTATCTATATATATATACTTGTGAACTTACACTAATAAATAACTTTTGAGGACATACTTCACATGAGAGATATCGTCACAGAACATACCTAATCCTTAAGAGATCCCTTCAAGATCTTTAGACACAACCGAAGAATTTGACTACCAAAGTATCATTACAACCCAATCACAAATACAAACTAAATATCAAATCAAACTTTGAGATGAATATTCCATTTTCTATTCAAAACATAAATTTAGTTAACTTTTTTACCATAACAGTGTGCTTGTAATGATAAGAAGAATCGGGGCGGAAAAAAACAAACCGCACCGATTATGAACATCCACTAAAATATCCACTAACTAAATATTTTTCTATATTTGTTATTGGATATTTCTATATGCATTTTTCAATATTGTAAATCCGGTGCGTGTAATATAAGTTAGCGCACTGATGCTTCCATTTACTAATACTGCACCTGTAACCAGGAAATTATAAAAATTACATGGAAATCCTTTTTATATGTTCATTTTCATATTATTTCTATTCGATGCACTACACGATATATAGCGCACTGATGCTCCATAACTCAAAGCACACCAGAAAACCAAAAATTAAAAAAAAAATCCTAATTTTTTATTTTTACAATTGAAAAAAGAGCGGGAGTTTATTTTTCAAAAAAGTGATTTCATAAAGTGTTTTAGAAACTTAAAACCTAATCACTATTTCATTATTTTTCTAAACTTTTGAGGGAAGAGTTTTGCAATACAAACTTGTCAGAGAGGACTGTGGAGCAACTGAATTATTCAGAAGACCAGAATTTGAAAGGTATTGTGTATTTCTCAAAACTATGCATAGAAAAAATTTAAAATTTTACTATTGATCTCAATAGTAAAAAAAATTACTATTTTTCTGTGTTCTTATTAGGATTTAAATTTTTACTATTTGTATTCCTTTTTTTAAGTGGTTGGAAAATTTCACCTTAGGATTTATCTCCATATATCACTTGACAATTAGGTCTTTTCAGCTAAGCACTTTAGATTTAGTGGGTTTGTGCTTCTATAGATAAGCCGTTTGGCATATGATACAAGGATACCACTTATTGCATGATTGGATCCCAAAACATGTCTGTCCTGTTGGTTTTTGTCTTCTAAAAAATGCTTTCAACGTTTTCGGTGCGTCATGTTTTAGTATAAATCACTGGTGCGCTTACTTTATAAGCACACTGGCAACACACGGATTTAAAAAAGAAATGTACAAAAACTGGTGTGCTAATTAATTGAAGATGCACCGGTGTGTTTACAATCAACATTTCACACTGGAAAATTCTATATGTACTATTTAATCTATGCCATGGCATAGAATTTTATTTTCATTTTTTCTTAGTTTAGGATGTACATAACCCGGTATTCATTATTACAAACATTAAATTGTAATAAAATAATTAAATTTTTTCAAAGAATAAAAAATACTTATTATCCAATCCAAACTTACTTCCCTTAACAACATAACTAAAAATATTTGTTGTCGGTGCGTTTTTGTCTTTGACCCACCAATGCATACTAAATTATTTGAAAACTATGTGATTTATATGTATAATATATTTAATAGCTTTCGTATTGAATCGTATAGGTTGTATATTGATAAAAATGTGTGATAAGAGTTCAAGTAATAATAATTCCAATCGCCACAATGGCAACACATACAGATAAGCGAAGAAGACATGTTCTTTGTAATTTCTATATGAAATCAATATGTTTGAATTATATGTAAGTTTAACTAATATGTATTAATTAATATGTGTCATGTATAGCCAAAAAATAAGGAAGCTCGATAAGATACTTTGCAATCTAAGTGCAAAAGAGCATAAAACCTTAATGGAAAAATTGCATAATGATGAATTAGGTGAATCAAAAAGTACTATTCAATATGATTTACTTTATTGAATATTTAGTAATAATAAATTAAGAAAATTTGATAACATGTTTCAAACAATCTATTTCACATATGTTTGATGTTCTATAGGCACTGACAACAAGGGGACATAATGTCGTCCTAATAAAATAAAAATGATGGAATATGTAAATGATGATGAATTGGTCCTTATAAATAATTCATCATTAAATAATAGTTTTAAATTTTTTTGTTGCAGAAAAGAAAAGAAAATAGAGCCCATTCAACACATAAGACAAAACGACAATGAAAAAAATGGGTAATAACAAAGTTTGTGACTAATTGTGATTTCGTTATAGCAACTCAAGATTTCATATTTGCTGTAATTTTTCTATGGTATTTTATTTTACACTTACCATCATTGGACGTCTTCTTACATGTGTTAATATACAAATAAGAGTCGTTGAAATATTTGATTGACATTGGGTTAAGTATGGGTTGTGAGTATATATTATTAAAAAACATAAAATACTAAACAATTAACATTAGAAGGTTATTCATATTTCTTGAAAGGAGTGAATTTTGTAGAAACAAACTTGTATCCTAGCTAATGTGATATTAAGTATATATATATTTTTAAATTAAATATCAAATAATAAGTAATTAAATATGTGAAAAAAAGAGTGCATTATGTATTTATACAGACATATTCAATGTGTCCAATGCTAGTTGTCATATGGTTGGCATACTTTTATTAATAATCACATTATTCTAGCCAACATACACAATGAACTTTTATGTTCATTTAAAATCCTCCCTCTTTAAGATGGGTGGTTCTCAAAACACAATTTGAATAGATCGTTGTAAATGAATGGTCAATATGTGTCTTTTAATTATTTCTAAATTTGAAAAATCCTTTAATTTGATCAAAGTTTATTGAAGAGTTTCCTACTACTTATGTCTCGCCCTTTCTCCAAGTCCAAGTCATCATTTTCATTCTTTTGGAGTTGTTCCAAATGATCTTAGAATGGAAAATTCAATTCTGGTGAGTATGATGTCTTCCTTCATAGTACTTTGATATATTTTTTTGGATTTTATCCAAATTCAATTCGAGTTAGTATGATGTCTTCCTTCTTAGTACTTGGATATATTTTTTGGATTTTATCTTCTCTAGTATGAAGAAGATGCTTCCTTCTTAGTACTTTGATATATTTTTTGGATTTTATCTTCTTTAGTATGAAGAAGATGCTTTTATAGGATGAAAACATGAAGTTGGATAATATTTTTGTTTGTTTTTTATGAAGAAAACAACAAAGTTTTTATGTTTCTTCAATTTCAATTTCGTTTAAATTCATATTTTTTTTAGAATTTCACTGTGAGGTAAATATAAGATTTGTAGAGAATTGTCTTATTTCCGTACTCATTTTATTATTATTTTTTTATGGACATATATTGAGATAAATTTGGAGGGAACCAACTGTGTATAATTTAAAATTTTAGGTAAGGATAAAGAGTGACCTATGTACCCACCATATATTCTAGACACAGTTATTCAATTTAGGGAAACAAATATATATTCAAAATCTACATTGATGGTACTTTATTCTATACTATATTTTGCGATTTTTTTTAGATTTAGTCACTATTTTTTTATTTATCAAAATAGAATAAAACAAAAAAATGATGTTGTATCAACACATGTTATTTTCTTTTTGATTTGACTATTACCAAGAAAATTAAAACTACCATTTTGAAGATGACAATGTAAGGAAGATTTTTATGATTTTTTCTATTTTTTGGTGTTTTTCTTTTGGAGATATTGAATTTTCATTTCAGGTCATTTTCGAAACTATAAAATTATTAAACGATAATGTTTAGAAACAATTATTAATAAATATAAATTCATAATGAAAAGAAACGCTTCTTATATCATTACAAACTATATTTAAGGTTGAATCCATTGGTACCAAGTTTGACAAATAATGTTAAAAATTGGCAGGGTTTTGGACTTGACGAAGTTGTAGATTCTGGAAACTACATGAGATTTTACAAGTTTTTTTGACAAAAAACTCTCTGCCGAGAAAATTTCGGCCGAGATTTTTTTTCCAACTCTTGGCCGAGAGTGTTTTAAAGTACGATGATGTCCTTTCGTAAAACACTAGGTCAAGAGTTTGATAAACTCTCATCTAAGAGTTTAGACTCATGACCGAAAGTTTTATTAAACTCTTAACCAAGAGTTTATGTTGAATTTTTTCACATGTTCCCTTGCACATGATTCTTTTCCCCTCTACTCCTCACTCCAACAAGTGGATATATTTTTTGGATTTTATCCAAATTCAATTCGAGTTAGTATGATGTCTTCCTTCTTAGTACTTGGATATATTTTTTGGATTTTATCTTCTCTAGTATGAAGAAGATGCTTCCTTCTTAGTACTTTGATATATTTTTTGGATTTTATCTTCTTTAGTATGAAGAAGATGCTTTTATAGGATGAAAACATGAAGTTGGATAATATTTTTGTTTGTTTTTTATGAAGAAAACAACAAAGTTTTTATGTTTCTTCAATTTCAATTTCGTTTAAATTCATATTTTTTTTAGAATTTCACTTTGAGGTAAATATAAGATTTGTAGAGAATTGTCTTATTTCCGTACTCATTTTATTATTATTTTTTTATGGACATATATTGAGATAAATTTGGAGGGAACCAACTGTGTATAATTTAAAATTTTAGGTAAGGATAAAGAGTGACCTATGTACCCACCATATATTCTAGACACAGTTATTCAATTTAGGGAAACAAATATATATTCAAAATCTACATTGATGGTACTTTATTCTATACTATATTTTGCGATTTTTTTTAGATTTAGTCACTATTTTTTTATTTATCAAAATAGAATAAAACAAAAAAATGATGTTGTATCAACACATGTTATTTTCTTTTTGATTTGACTATTACCAAGAAAATTAAAACTACCATTTTGAAGATGACAATGTAAGGAAGATTTTTATGATTTTTTCTATTTTTTGGTGTTTTTCTTTTGGAGATATTGAATTTTCATTTCAGGTAATTTTCGAAACTATAAAATTATTAAACGATAATGTTTAGAAACAATTATTAATAAATATAAATTCATAATGAAAAGAAACGCTTCTTATATCATTACAAACTATATTTAAGGTTGAATCCATTGGTACCAAGTTTGACAAATAATGTTAAAAATTGGCAGGGTTTTGGACTTGACGAAGTTGTAGATTCTGGAAACTACATGAGATTTTACAAGTTTTTTTGACAAAAAACTCTCTGCCGAGAAAATTTCGGCCGAGATTTTTTTTCCAACTCTTGGCCGAGAGTGTTTTAAAGTACGATGATGTCCTTTCCTAAAACACTAGGTCAAGAGTTTGATAAACTCTCATCTAAGAGTTTAGACTCATGACCGAAAGTTTTATTAAACTCTTAACCAAGAGTTTATGTTGAATTTTTTCACATGTTCCCTTGCACATGATTCTTTTCCCCTCTACTCCTCACTCCAACAAGTGGTACCCAACTTCATGTTTTCACCCTATAGCTAGAATTTAACCATACAATTTACATGTTTCACTTGCCATATTAACTTCATGATATTTTTTTGCATATTGGTGATTTATGTACCAAGGAAAATCAATTATTCTACACGGTATAGGATTATTTGCATTCCACCAAGTAAAATGACAAAGAATCAAATTTATAGTTTTTTTTCTTTTTCTTTTAGAAAGTCATATAGTCAAATATGCTAAGCTTTGTAATATTTTGGTCATCTACCATTTTAAATCTAAGGTATTTCAATATATATATACAAATATATTTATCTTCTTTGCCATGTAAATATCAATGAAGTTAAGAACATTCCCATAATCCAAAAGTATGATCATGCTCATACTTTTCACTCACCCCTTAGGATTTAAGATTTAGGGTTTTAGTACCTTGCATTATTTATCTTCTTTGCCATGTAGATATCATTGAAGTTAAGAACATTCCCATAATCCACAAGTATGAACATTCTCATACTTTTCACTCACCCCTTAGGATTTAAGGTTTGGGGTTTTAGTACCCTTGCAATAGGTATTGATTAGATCCTATGCAATTCCATTTCAATTTGCCTCTTTGGTTAGTGTTTCATGTCATAAACTACATAGTTTCCAATGATATTTTTGGCATGGTTTTGTCCTCATATAATTGATAATTATACTTTGTATTTTTATTTATTTCAAAGTTGAAGAACTTTACTTATTGACCATTTTGAATCTTGTCTCAGCTTAGTGTTTTCCTTTGATAATAGCCTTCATTTAAATGCTGGTGGAATTTTTTTTATCATATTCTCTATAGACAAGAGGGGTATTGTTTATTGTTATATGATTATTAGGGGTATTGTTTATTGTTATAGGATTATTTTCTATTAGCCTTTGTTGAATGGGGATTCATTTTGTGTATGTGTAAAGTAGGGAAAAAATTCTCTAATATGGTGGTGAATCCCTACCACAATCAGAAAATAAGGGTTTATATTTTTGGCTAAACAACAAGCACACAATGGTGAAAAGGAAAACATTTTGACAAGATAAAAGAATACAATATATGTGAAGTATGCTTTTGAGGTCTTATTTCAAAGAATCTAAGCTAGAGGAGTAGGAGATATGAGCAATCAAACTACTTCAAAACACTTTCACACATATCAACCAGTAACTACCTTCACTTCTTATTGGAGAAAGATATAAAACCTAACTAGAAAGTCAAGCGTGAAAATTAGATATTGTTTGCAATGCATATGGAACCTTAAATATTGTTTGCATTAGGACTTGGGAATCCTATACCCTATGTTTCTCTGCTTTAGGGAGCTTGGGATATGGTATAAAATGCTTTCCTTTTGTTGGGAGCTTAGGATATTTTCGAGAACTTGCCTTGGACACTCCCTTTTGTGGAGGGGTATCATCAAGGATAATTTTAGGGGTGAAATTTAGCCCATGGGCTATTTTTCCATTTTTTTTCCAATACAAAATTCACCAATTTGCATTTTTTGAAGCCCCATTTCGCCCAATTTTGATGGGGTAAACTTTTTTCACTCTAAAAATTGCCAAATTATTATATAAACTATATAAAATCCTTAGAAATTGAAAGAATTTTAGAAATATATCGCCAAAACGTTTATAGTTGACATTTTAATAATTGGTAAGATTCACCAAGGTTTATATACTTTTAAATAAGTACGTGTCCTTAAAATTATCCCTAGGCTCCATGTCTATTTAGGAGCTTCCATAAGCTCCTTGATAGGAAGAGAGATTCTACAAGCTCCTTACCATGTGGGGCCCAAAATTATAAGAAAAGTGCCAAAAATCAATTGAATGGTCGTTTTCATATGCCAAGAAGTCACCAACAATAAAAAATTGAAATTGAATCTATTAATCATGCCATTTTAAAAAAATTCTAGGTTATATCTGTTCACTCTCAAAATATAAGATGCCAATGTATTTAAGTGAATAAACATGGATCTTTCTAGACTAATACTAATATATTGAACAATTATAACTCATGTCTCAAAATAGCTAGCTTATAATATTCCTATTGATTGATATAGCAATTTAGGGTCATAAACAACATATAACTCAAAATACCAAATACTTTGAAAGTTTTATGTTAGTTGAAAGTTGAAATAATCAAGTTCATTCACATGAGAATTGAGCCATAGTTACCATCGAAAAAAATTCAAAGGCACCCAAATACTAAGCACTCTTGGGCAATAATAGAGATGGAGTTGGAACAAGGAATTAGAAAAATATTTAATCTCATTTCTTATGAAACTATTTGTGCTTCGTACATCTATAGACATGCAATTTTCCTTTACATACTCATGCAATGGGAAGAAGTAGGTCAAATTTACAAAAAATACCATGGCACTAGAGTCATGCATAATTAGTGAAGGATTGACTTCAAGTCACACAAAGCCAATTTATGTATAACATGGGTTGTAGAATTGTACAACCCATGTTATACATAAATTGGGTTTGATTAAAGAATTGAATTCCATGATACTACTAGAGACTTTAGATGCTAAAATAGATTAAGTCATCACATTAATCAATTATGTTGTGTTTCAATGTTTTAAGATTTCTTCAATGATATATATATATATATATATAATTTTCACTCTCAATCTATCATTTCCTATAAATTTAGGCTACTTGGGTATATTGGGTATTGCATATAGATATTGGGTAATTACCTAAGTATTTCTATGCTGAAAAAGCTTTAAGAGAAGCATTCCTAAACATGATTTTTTTAAGGATTCTAATAGTATACCTAAGTATAGTATTCTAGGCGATTATTTTGGGTTGAAAAAATCATATAGATATGTGTGTGTGTGTAAGCACATGTTAAATATGAAATATACAATTTACTACTAAAATTTGTAAAATTGGCAAATATTACAATAAAAAAACACATTTTGTGTAAATATAGGCGATATTAGAGAGTAAAAATTATAAAATAGCGAATTTATTTTTTGAAAAAATGCCCAAAAAATAGCCAATTGGTGAAATTTCGCCCCTAAAAATTACCGTGTTCCTAAATCGCCATAGTTGTGATGAGTTAAAAGGTTAGGAAGTTCAGTATTGTAGCAAATAATTTGAAATTGTGTTTTAATGTGGGTGTATGTAGGACATTCTATGAGAAAGTGATTTTCATCTTCAACCCTCATTGTGTCCCAAACATGACACATTCTTTCATCCCATGGCATTTTAAGAATTGTCCAGTGCCCTTTTTCACTATGGAGCTTGTGAGAGTTTGTACTTATTTTAGAAATGTTGATTTTCTTCTTTACGCTAGTTAAAACAAATAGATATTTTTTTATCTTCTAGATTAGGGTTGATCACCTCCTTATAATATCTCAATTAAATCTCTTATCCTCTAACTCTTTATTGCACCACATCTTATTCTTAAATTTAGATGTAATAATACTTTTAATATTATCAATATTTTGCAGAGTGACCTCTTCCTCGACTCCCCAATGATTTAACCAAGACTTGGCATCTTTATGCCAAGCCCACATAAGTCATAGGTGGTTTTGACTAGAGTATGAAGCAATATTAGGAAGGCTCTTGTCTCCCATGTTGTTTATCATGTTCTTGTACATTAGGTACCTAGTCATAGCCATGCTCTCAATCGAGGAGATGCTTGCTTATATGAGGAGGATATGATAGGGTGTCTTGTCTTTGATTTTGATATTATATGTTAGAACGAGTTTTTGGATTTTCTATATCCTTTTCCATGATTCTCTAAAGATGTTGCAGCCCCAAGATTCACAACCATATAAGATAATAGGAGTGATGAGAGTCTCAAAGAAGAGTTTCTTCCTATCCCAAAGCCATAAGTCTACTTATTTACAACTATTTTTAAGTCCATAATAAATATTGTTAAACTCATAATCAATGCTAATGAATTCCATAATAAAACAGAAACAAAAACCTATATTAAAAAGGATCGAGAACTAACATCATTTCATTGTAATATATCATAAATTTATAAATTTACCCATTTTCATCACTTAATTATTCTTGAAAATTTCATTACTTATAAAAAAAACCATAATATTTTAAGTATTTCTATTTCCATCATATTTAAATATAAAAATGAAGTTTTAAAGAATCATTAATTTTTATTTTTTGTTCTCTAAATTTTATAAGTTGCAGGGACACAAAACACCAACACTTTTATTTCTAAATATAAAATAATGTAAATTAATTTAATATAGTTTTATGAAGATAAAAAGATAAAATAGCATTTCATAGGAAATGCCTATGTAGTTATCCACCTCACTTGACTCGGTGAGTAAGGCATGCAACATAGGAAGTCACTTTAAAGAATCCATCCTAGATTTTCGATTTTTTAATACATGTTCAGAATTGTTGAGCATTTAACTAATTCTATGTTAGAAACATTTATGTAGTTATCTACCTCAGGTGACTTGGTGAGTAAGACATGCAACATAGTAAGTCCCTTCAAAGAATCCGTCCTAGATTTTCGATTTTTTAATACATGTTCAAAATTGTTGAGCATTTGACTAATCCTATGTTGGAAACATCCATGTAGTTATTTACCTCACTTGACTTGGTAAGTAAGACATACAACATAAGATGTTCCTTCATAGAATCCGCCCAAGAATTCCCATTTTTTTAATATGTATTTAAAATCGTTGATTATTTGACTAATTCTATATTGATAAATGTTTAATTAAAATTTCTTAAAATTAGACTTATTAATTTATATAGATTTAATAAATCTATTAATTTTAAAAAACATTCATTCTATTAACTTAAAATATAATAATAATAATAATAAATTATCCTATCGTATGTGAAATAATAATATAAAACAATATTATAAACCTGGAAGACTTTTATTAAGTAAAAAGATTAGATTATTTATACAAGGAAAAAAAGTGACGAGAAACGACCTTCTCGGGTGGTCTCCAATCAAGGCTTCGATGTTTTAAAAGTCAATTCTAAACAATTGAGAGATTTCGAAATTTACGAATCTAAATATTTCAAATTCATGAGCTCACATATTTGAATAAATGTTTATTCATTGAGTTGAGACAAAGGTAGTTGTTAGAAGTTAGAAAGTTTGAGAAATGAAAGAGTATGTGGAAAGTGAGATTTTTATTTATTTATTTTAAAGCAAGGATAATTAACTTCAAAAGGTGTGTACAACCATATTTAACTAAGATTCTAAATAATTTAGTTTTGAAATAATACCTTTCTGAAATAATACCTATCATTCACTAGGCACATTCACTATAAGTGTTATGTTTTATTTCATTTAATATTAGGCCATAAGAAGACATTGTAATAAGTAATGTGATATAGTGTTAATAAATGCATATAAAATTTTTATTGGGTAGCCATGGAAATGTCATAGGGATGCAATTTATGATTGTAAAGAAAACACTTGTGAAGTTTGTCAATATGGTAAGAGATATATCTAAGACATATCTCATAAATCCTATAAGAAGAGGAATAATCTAATATTATTATTGTTTTATCTTTCTTTATGATGGGTTGGAAAGTGTTCTTAAGGGATGTTTTATGGTTAAGTTTGTTATTCACTGTATTCAAGAGATTGGGTTGGAAAGTGTTTTTAAGGGATGTTTTATGGTTAAGTTGGTTATCTATTGTATCTAAGAGAGAACTGGAAAAATAAGAATCATATTAAAGAGATAAAGTTTATTAAAAGAATATGTATAAGAAACTTAATATTGTTTTCAACAAATTAATATTTTTTATAGGGTCTATTGCATCAAATTGATCTATCTTGAATATTCAACTTTTGAACCAAACTACTTAGAGATAGTTTCCTCAAGAGAATGAGGTGATGAAATTTTGATCGATGTTGATTTTATGAGAGAAATCATGAGTCCTAGTACCATATTTACCCTTCGATCACCCACGAAAATATGAAAATGAAGGTTGTGCATGAACTATAGAGCCAATGTCTACTCGAAGATAGACAATTTTAAGGAGTGGCTTCAATGAAATCCAATTTTGGGAACAAGATAAATATAATATTTGTTTCAAAGCGAAGGATGGATTATACAAATGGCTAGTGAGTAGAAGATAGATAATTTTAAGGAGTGGATTTAATGAAATCCAATTTTGGGAACAAGATAAGCATAATATTTGTTTCAAAACAAAGGATGGATTATACAAATGGCTAGTGATGTCATTTAGATTGTTTAGTGCCCCTAGTATTTCTTATGGATGGTTGGCAGGCGGTTTGGTAAGGAAGAATTGCAACATCGCTGATGCTGTGACACGTTAGATGAGGTCACGGAAGGAAGAAAGCTGGATTATTTTATACATTTTTTGGTCAATTATACCTCAGTTTGCGGGTTTTGGGTCATTTGGACTGTATTTTATGCATTTTTGAGTCATTTGTACCGTAGTATGTGGGTTTTTGGGTCATTTGGACCGCACTAGTTAGATTTTGGTTCTTTTGTCCAAGTGTCGGTTAGGAAGTTGTTAGTAAGTGGACAAACATTGTAAAAGTGGAAGCCTATATATAGACATAAGTTGTAGGTGTTGAAGGATCTTAGTACGGATCCTTGGATGTTGTTGTGTGCGTCTTTGAGTTTGTATTTGAGATCAAGAGATATTGCTGAGATCTGGTTTTGCGGAGATGTTGTATTAGGGTTTTTTTTTCTGAAGTAATATGACATGACGGAACTATTTGGTGAAATTCCTTGTGTACCTTTTATGATAATGCATGTTGCATTTCACGAATGATGCTATGGTTTCTTGCTGCAGTTAATACTTTAATGTTATACTTGTCATGATGAATGTTTTTGTTGAATGATGCTATGAATATAAATGATCTTAAATTTGAATGCATAGATCTGTCTTGAATGTTGCGATAAGTTAAGTGAGTGTTGTTGCAATCATCCTCCTTCATTCGATGGAAACATGGTTCCGTCCACTCTCCCATGAATGCCTCGGGTGAGACCTCATCTACTCCGTAGGTGTTGCTAGATAGGGTAAAACCTGTCTGGGCCGGTGCTCAGGGAGATTGCGGTGGGTTGGTGTCGACAGTGATGGGAACCCATATCGACTGGGTTTGAGTCAACAAATGGTTCCGTTACCGAGACCGTGTGCGAAGTGAAAGGAGGATATGTTGTGGTATCTAATGCAACTGGAGATACAGAGCTGGTTTGATCAGAAGTTGCAGGAATTTGCTGAAAAAGAAAGTTGGAACACTCGACTAACGGTAGATCAGTGGGTGGATAGATATATTCACGATGGTCCGCACGAATGGTTTTTCTATGAATTCCTGGTCCTTTTGTTCAATTGGTTGGAAAAATTGACCTATCAGAAGAGGAACCACCAAGGTGGTGAGCGGACGACTTGGACCCTGGAGTTGATCCAAGAACTCCAGGAAGTTGACAATAAAGCATCGCGGGCTGTCGAAGTGTGGCTTGATAGCATCTTGGAAGGGTATATCACTGAATTCGTGGTTGATACGCAAAAGTCCTATAGTGAAGCTGAAAGATATTTCTTCTACGAACCCCGAGGAAGGTTTCTGCTGTCACTCCAACTATCCATTAAGATGCTTATTTGTGAAAAGGGTATATTGAAAATGCATATAGATCAGTAAGCAGCTTGGTGGGCGGAGGCCATGGGTATCGCAACAGTAGGGGGGCGGTACATGGAATGATTAGGGGTAGATGGGTGCAGGTCACGACGAGACTGTGAGTGAAGCCAAGGAAGAGAGTGGTCTTACAAGGGGAGGAGCGAGATTTTGATAAGAAAAGAGGAAGAGGATAGGAGAAGGTCCTACTACGCTCGAATCGCGAGTTCATGAAGGAAGACCACACGAGACGAAGCGACCTCATAGTCTGGACAAGGACGCACAGGCTACGCCCAGGATAGAGGCAGGACCAAACCCCAGCAGCAGCAACGTACCCACACCTCCGCTCACTATCTGTCAACCAGTGAGAAACACCACTTCGAATCCACCAGGTACACAAAACTTAATTGCTAGTAGTTTAGCAACTGCAGGAAGGAAAACCAGGATGGCGGGCGATGATGCTAAGTTGCCTCTATTCCATGGAAATAAGACAGATAGCCCAAAGTAGTATTGGTTTCTGTGTGAAGCGGTATGGACCGTAAAACAGATCACTGATGATGCCGGTAAGAAAGGACAGTTAGCGACAACTCTGTGAGGTCGCGCATTAGATTGGTTTATGAAGTTTGTTCTAGTCCCTACAGGAGCTCTAGAGAAGTCACTAGATGATATCAGGGATGGGTTGATTGCAGAATTCAGGAATCCCAAGTTTGAGGCTCAATATATCACGGAATTGAAAGAAATTAAGCAGTATCCCAATGAGACGGTGTGGGATTTTGACCAGCGATTCAAGACGCTGATGGCGAGGGTTAGTTTTGATATGAGCACCATTCAACACAAGGAATGGTTCATCGCATCACTGCTACCACACATTCGGCTACCATTGATGCAATAAAACATCATGATGCCCAATGAAGCTCTAGAGATTGCAATGCGATTGGAGGCGTCGTCGATTGGTGAAAATACAGCTGGGATGTCGTAGATACAGATACAGCTGGCTAACTTGACCATATAGCTGTAAGATCTGAAGAAGGGCAAGGAGAAGCATGAAGAAGTATGGTGTACGCGATGTCGAGGGGAAGGACATACTAAGGACAATTGCCCCGACTTCTGCAACTATTTGGTTTCGGGGGCACCCAACCCGTTGAATGGTGGTGGCATGCCATGGTGTTGTGTTTGTCAGGTATTTGGGCACCACCATGAAGAATGTCCATATATGCAGAAGATGGTCACTAAGCCGATGAATTTGTATTGCACTTTCTGTAAATCGGTGGGACATGATGTCAAAGATTGTCGAGCGTATGGATTGCTTCATGAGAGAACGTACGATGCATTCTATGTAAAGGATGACCAGCATTTCGTACAACAACCGCAACTGTAGCCGCAGGTAGCCCAGCCGCTACCTCGACCGCAGGTACAGTTTGTACCGCAGCAGCAACCACAGCAGTTTGCGCTGCAATATGCTCCAATGCAAATGGATCCACAGTAGCCACAGTACGTTCAGCAACCGCATTATGCGCAGCAAGGGTAGGGCATGCAACCAGCCCCGATGCAGCAACAGTACAACCAACCGCAGTACCAACAGCAGGGAAGATTCCATGGAGGATTTCGGGGTGGACGCAACGGAGGATTTGGTCGTGGAGGAGGATGAGGAGGTCACGAACCTATTCAGTGCTATCACTGTGCAGTATGGGGACACTATCAGCGTGATTGTCCACTATTGCAGATGCAGTGTACATTTTGCTTTGTTACAGACCACACAGTGGAGAACTACTCATAGTTGATTGCATGATGGCAGGTAGGGAATGTTCCACAGTTGCAGAACCAGGCACAACAGCCAATACAGAATCAGGTGTAGCAACCGGTGAAGAACCAAAACCAACGTCCAATTCAGAATGCTAATCAAAATGTGAACCAACAAGGGAATCCTGCACCAAATCAGAATCAAGGTGCGAATGTTGCGACTATTTCTGCGGAGCCAAGACCACAAGATGCGGCTGTTGCAGTCATTACACGGGGAGGTGTAGCAACAGGAAGAGATAATTGATTGGCTGGGCATAAGAAGGTATCATTTGATGTTGATTCCGAGTGTGATACATTCTTCCAAGCACGTCGTGCGTTGGACCAGGATCGCGGTAAATCTATCATCTATGACATGCCCCCTGTTTTTTATGCGACTTCAAAGGCGGGTCCATCAGCGTAGTCTGGAACCTTGCAGAAGTTTCTAGAGAGTTGTTTATTGTTGGAAAGAGATCCCACGGCCCTTGCTGAGATTGAAGGGTTGTTGCAGCGTCCAGCTAGGGGATGATAGGATTCTGTAGTAAACTCTTACAACGGCGGAAGACAGGTAAGGAGATGCGAATGAATATCCAAATTGGGGATTATGACGTTGATTCAGTTATTTTGGATCTTGGTTAGGATGTCAACATCTTAACCAAGCAGGCATGGCAGAAAATGGGGATCCCCCCATTGAGCCGGTCTCCTGTACAACTCTGGTTAGCTAATCATGCTAAAGTGACGCCGATTGGGAGAGTACCACATTTGGTAGTGGATATCGAGGGCATGAAGACCTATGCTGACTTCGATGTCATCAAATTTGTTGAAGGAGGAAGTTCGTATCCCGCATTGCTGGGTACCGGATGGGCTAACGACAGTGGAGCGGTAATCAACTTCAAGCGGCGGATGATGAATTTCGAAAACTACGATCTTAGAGTCATAGCCCTATTGGATCCGGCTGAAGGTCGCAGATACATTGAGCCAATGAAGGACAACGATCCCAGTGGATGGGACCATGCATTCAACATTTTTGAAGACTATATTCATCCGACTGCCAATGGTGAGCTGGGATGGTGCAGTGATAGCTCTGTGTCTTCCGACTCTGATGACGCATTAGAACACTGGAAGAACCGCTTGCATGAGATGTCGCTCTGCAAGTGTGGGATAATCACGCAGTCGCTATGCCATGTTGCCACTGAAACGGTCACACTACAAGTATATGAAGGGCTGCCTGGCTTGTTTGACTTTCTGGCGAAGTTCGAGGAAAGAGTTTCAAAACCACAACGATTACTGGCATTGGACGAAGCACTGAAGGCTGCTCTAGCACGCTGGTGGACAACACACAAGGAATGAATTGATGGATGGTCAAAATGTAGAATATTGATGATGATTCGCTTCGACGATACCGAGGTCTACCACAGAGGGAAATATGATCGTCGAAATGACCCTGGAGGCCATTTAATGGAGTGTCAGACATTATGGGCATCATGACCAAGAGACAAGTGGGTCCATGCATTTATCCATACCTTAGATGAAATGCCATGGTCATGGTATACTGCAGCTGAATTACGAGGCGAAATCACTACTTGGTTGGAGTTGACAATATGTTTTACTCATACCTTCAGTTTTGCTGATCCCAACCTGTATGTCCATAACGCTCTGCAGATCATCCGTGATGTGGTTCTAAAGGTTGTTCCCATGGCATACCCAGCGGATCCACATATGCACTACCAGATGCAATCCATAATGGAATGTTATAATATCATTGGTGGACCTGAAGATGGTGATGATCCACGGAATGTCAATATTTCGGAGTCTGAAGGAAGTCGTGATGTGGTATCACCTGGTGTGCCAAGTAATCCATTCAGTCAGCCCTTAAAGCTTCGCAAGATCAATATTGGGATGGAGGCCACTCCCAAGTTCATGAACGTTGGAGATTATTGGGATGATGAGATGATGGGAAAGGTCACTGATTTGCTGCATGAGTTCGAAGACCTTTTTCCTACGAAGTTCTCTGAGATGAAAGGTATTTTGTGTGATCTAGGCAAGATGAAGATTCCCTTGAAACCAGATGCTAAACCGATTAGGTAGCGACCTTATCGATTAAATACGCGACATAAAGAGAAGGTCAAGGCAGAACTTGACCGCATGTTGGATGCTGGTATCATTGAACCGGTTGAAGAGTCATAATGGATCAGTCCTATGGTGGTACAGGACAAGAAGACCGGCAAGGTGCGCATCTGTGTCGATTTGTGGAAGCTGAATGATGCCTACTTGCATGATCCCTTTCCGACCCTGTTTACTGATGAAGTACTCGAAGGTGTGGGCAGCCAAGAGATGTATTCTTTCACAGATGGGTTCTTGGGATATCATCAGATCCACATTGTGAAGGAAGACCACCACAAGATGAATTTTATGACAGAATGGGGATGTTTTCAGTATACCGTGATGCCATTTGGGTTGAAGAATGCACCTGCGATATTTTCACGAGTTGTCTTTGCTGCATTCAAGGATTTCATCCAGAAGTTCTTACAGGTATACATGGATGATTGGACAGTCTATGGTTTGATCCGTGATCATTTGGCCAATCTGCGGTTGATGCTGGAGCACTGTCGACAGCACCAGATATCGCTGAATTTGAAGAAGTGCATTTTTTGCGTGCCGTTTGGGATATTGCTAGGTCACATTGTGTGCAAACAAGGGTTGTTAGTCGATCCAACAAATATTGCGCTCATTTTGAGCTTGACACCACCGAACACCGTTAAGCAATTGAGGGCGAATTTGGGGCATAATTGGTATTATCGCAAGTTCATCAGGGGATATGCAGCGATCACCACCCCTATGGAGAAGTTATTAAAGAAAGATGCAGTATTTCAATGGAGCACTGAATGTTAGGATAGTTTTGAGCAACTGAAGGCTAAGATGGCTTCGGCACCAATACTAGTATTCCCAGACTGGAGTAAGGAATTCCATGTCCATGTTGATGCATCGTCGATTGCACTCGGTGTGGTGCTAGCGCAACCAAGAGAGGGGGATCTTGATCACCCTATTTCTTTCGCCAGTCGGAAGCTATCATCCACAGAAAGGAACTACACCACTACTGAAAGGGAAGGCTTGGTGATGGTCTATGCGCTACAGATGTTCTGACACTACTTATTGGGCGGACATTTTAAGATGTTCACAGACCACTCTGCATTGAAATACCTGGTCAATAAGCCTGTGTTGGGGGGGAAGATATGCCGATGGTTACTTCTATTTCAAGAGTTCGATTTTGAAGTGATTGTGAAGCTCGGACGGTTGAATTTCGACCCTGATCATCTATCGCGGATTGAAACAGGAGAGGAGCCAACTAACATTGAAGATGGGTTGCTTGAAGTGCAACTGTTTAGGGTTGAAGTAGCTGATGCCTATTTTGAAGAAATCATTTAGTTTCTGGCAACAGGTACCTCACCAGAAGAGTTCACTACTAGTCAAAAGAAGCAGTTGGTGGTTAAAGCTGCAGAATTCCAGCTCATCACAGGAGAGTTATACAAGATGGGTGCAGACGAGATATTGCGACGGTGTTTCTTGCCACATGAGCAAGCACAGATCCTGTCAGAAGCACATAGAGGAGTGGCTGGAGGGAACTACGGCGGTTGGGCAATTGCCAGGAAGGTGCTTCATGCGGGGCTCTAGTGGCCCACAGTGCATAATGATGCGACAGACTATGCGTGGTCCTGCGATGTCTGTTAGAGAACCAAGAAGTCATCCAGGAGGGACGAGATGCCGTTGATGCCTCAGCTAATGCTACAGCCGTTCAAAAAATGGGCAGTGGATTTTGTGGGACCAATCAATCCACCGGGGAAGCGCACTCGGGCAAGATACATCATCACGGCGACAGATTATTTGACAATATGGGCGGAAGCTGCACCAGTCGTTGATTGTTTCACGGTCGTGGCCGCGCGGTTCTTGTTTGATAACATTATCACTCACTTCAGCTGCCCTAAGATATTGCTGAGAGATCAAGGAAGCCACTTTCTCAATCGCACCATCAGCGCATTGACGGAGGAGCTGCAGAAACAACATAAGAAGAGAACGCCATATCATCCGCAGGAAAATGGCATGGTGGAAGCTTTCAATAAGATATTGGAGCATGCACTGAAAAAGGTGTGCAATGCGAACCACGATGACTAGGATATAAAAATCCCAGCAGTGCTGTGGGCGTATCGCACGACGTGTAAAAGGTTAACGGGTCAGACACCATTCAAGTTGGTGTATGGATAAGAAGAAATTATGCCAATGGAGTACATTGTTCCAAGTCTACACATAGCGGCAACAATAGGGATGGATGCTACGGCAGCATTGGAAGAACATCTAGCGCAGTTAGTACAGCTGGAGGAAGATCGCTTTATCGCAGGATTCCACCAAGGGGTGGAGAAGGATCGCCAGAAGGCCTGGCACAATCGCCACATAAAAAACAAACAATTTCAACAGAGCGACTTGGTGCTGTTGTATGATAGCAAGTTTATGAAACATCCAAGAAAACTACAAATGCATTGGCTTGGTCCATATCGCATCAGTAGCATAACTTCAGAAGGAGTGGTATAGTTGCAGCAATTAGACGGAGCGATGCTCCCAAAGTTGATTAATGGTAGCAGGTTGAAGCCCTATCGGTCCGGCTTGGAACAACGCGATACCTGAGTTGCATCGGGAAAAAAAATAAAATTGCAGGTTGATCGGTGGCAGGTTGGCGCACCAATAGGAATAGAATGCGCAAGCAGGGAGGCTTGTGCCGCAAGTTAGGAGTGGTCTGCAACAAGTGGCAAGGTCGCGACTGGGTCAAATCAGCAATAAATGCCAAAAGTGAAGACAGTTAATTAACGATGCTTGTTCGAATGATGGGAATTAATGGCAGATCCGATCGATCGGATGACAGGATCAACGATGGATTTGAGCCATTAATACGGGATTACGGTCGAGTTAATGCAGGATTTAGTAATGATTATGGAGGATTGCATTGGACGCTATAAGAATGGGTCGAAGCTGGTCGGAAGGCACCGAGAATTCAGTTGTTAAGTACTTGTGCAGTGCTGTAGAGCATCGTTGTTTCCTGGTGACTATAGTTGTGAGTTGGGAAAGGTTTAGTTGAACTTGTAGAGTGTTATTGTTGAACATTGAGTGGGTCTGTCAGTTACGCCGATGAAGCCATCAATTGAGAATGCCATGTGAGGTATGCCATGCGAGTTGGAAATAGTTGAGATTAGCAGTGAAGTAGAGTCTCCCTGCATTGCGGTTTCCATTGAAGAAGAAGTCAAGTCTGCACGAGACGTCAACATTGAGGCAAAATTTGCAAACATTCTAGTGGGAGCGTCGATGGTTACCAAGAAGCATCGGGGAGGTCAGCTGTCTAAATCGCCGCAGAGCAAGTGTTAGCTTCAGTCCTCCACTGCTATGGTGGGGGAAGATCAAGGGGAAGCGGGGCCATCCAATCGCCGGATTGATGAGTCCACCGCATGGGAAGGACTCTCGGCCACTGATATCCCGGGGTATGTTCCCCCCAGTCGGCATGGGATGCCTTCTCGGAAGCTGCAGAGGAATCAAAAGTACCCATTGCAGATGCCTGCACTGCCGAAAGGAATGGAGTGCTCTGTTGACATCGGGCCAACACTGAAGCATCTAAAATATGATGACCATGATATGGTGGCATATAAGGAGATTACGTCGGACCCTATGAGATAGAGTCACAATTGAGCAGTACACCGGTTCCGCGTGATTGGGCGTGGGGTTTGAAACAGGCAGGCCTGCTGGGCCTTATCAATATGCCCCATTTTGGATGACTGTTGGAGGTCAATGCATGCATGAAGCAGCTACTGGCCTGCTTTCACGGCGGTACATTGTGGCTGGATGAAGGAATTCCCGTCACGGTGCACTTGATCATAGATATTACCGAGTTTCCCAAGGATGGGGTTGACCCGTCGCAGTATTTTCGAGGGAAGGAGAACGATAAAAAGTTGGCCGCGCAATTGGTCAAGCGCTATGCTTTGGAGAAGGATGGTTGGGGTTACCGTACAAGTAGCATCAATGATCAAGTGGTGCTCACCGGCACCAAGATAATTTCCTGTAAAGTGGTACGCGGTGGTCGACCCAATCAGTGTAATTCAGGAATTGTGGCGTGTGCTGAGCAGTGTGCGATCGGGGTGTAGATGAACTGGTTGTTGTTTCTACTGAATTAGTTGGCAGAGGATGCCGCGGCGGTTCAAGCAAGTAAGGGATCCTTTACATATAGCTAGCTTCTATTATTGATTGCTTTCATGGCCTGGAAGGATCCCGACACATAACAGGGTATGGAGATTGATGCTGCAAAAGAGTGTCGCGGTGCGCGCTATCAGAACCTGTAGTTTGTCCAAGAACCAGAGTGGAATAGGGAATGTGTATTGCTATTCTGGTTATACTGGGAGATGCTTTGTGCACCTACGATGAAGGTGCCCTGTTTGTTTGAATAAATTGTAGCAAAGTTTAAGCCAGTCATGGTGTTTGCAATTCGACCGCATTCAATTTATGTCCAAGCCCCTCATGACCCAGATAAGCAATGGTTGCTAACACCATATAAGGTGATGACGATGGAGTTGGAGGTTATCGTGAACGACTGGCCAGCGGAATGGCGTGAACCCATGGGGTTGGCTGAGATTGAGGCTGGGGAACCGGTGAAAGTTCCAGATGATCGCATATTGGTGCAGGACCAACAAATTCATCATGATTCCGATTAAGAATACATAAAGACCCAGACAAATGACGACAGTGACCGCTCCCTAGAAGAAAACAAAACAAAAGGACACCAGGACCTTGCAACAATTAGTGGGCTGCCCCTGTCATCGGAAGCGCATTTGGGTTGAATCATCAAAGCAATCGCTAATGCATCCACCACAGTAGCTCAGAAGATGACAAGGGCGACAAATGAAGGATTCCATGCGCTCACTACTCGCATGGACTCTTTGTGTGATATGGTATCACGGAAGGCACCTGAAGAAGCAGTGGCACTACCAGTTAGCACAATCAACACCAAGCCGTGGGTTAGGAATGTGGAGATTCCTTCGAATGCGATTGTGACTGAAGATGAGGCTGTGAATGCCTTGCTGCAGCAGTTGAAGAAGGTGACCATCAATGTTAACGCGTTTCCAGTGCAAGGATTGAGAACTATGAAGACGGTCGCTAGCCGTGAAATGGCTGACAGAATGCTGAGATCAGTGGTAAGTGCATGAGGTTGCAGGAGCGCGAGGCAGCTGCACAAGCAGCCATCGAGGATTTAAAAGGAAGGGCCGCTACAACGCGGCAGGCTGTGGATGAGCTCGAGGAGGACATCAAGAAGGAATGACCTGAGAAGGCTCATGATTTTGAAGAACTGAAGAAAGAACAGGACCACCTCATCGCAGAGAAATCCCATATGTGGGATGATAGTGTGCGGGTAGAGCGAGACATTACGGAAGCTTATCAGCATGTGCTGGAGCCCACTGAAGGGTTGGATATGCTTCAACGTGTGCAGCAACTCGGGGCTGTCATTGTCCAGTTGTAAAATAAGAATCAGGAGTTACGAGTTCAGGTGAATCCCGGTACACCGCAAGCAAAAGTGGACGACTGCAAGCAAGCTATTGAAGAGATAGCAACGCAACTGGAAAATCTAGAAACAACAGCGACAAAGCTCACAACTGACACTGTGTAGTTTTGGGGCCGGATCGTTCAGGATGAGTAGGTTGAGCTGATGAAGTTTCGGCAGGAAGTAGAGGGGCAGTTGGTGACACTCAAAGCGGCGATGTGCATGATGCCACCCATGGAGCAGGTTTCCAAGTTTGCAGACTTGAAAGATCTATAGCAACGCGTCGCCATGGCTGACAAGCGACAAAAGAAATGTGCCACGTAGCTGGAGGAGTTCCAAGATGTTGGTGGTGATTTCATGACAAAGGCTGGCGAAGTTCTCTAGGCAGTGCAGGGACATCGTCAACAAGTGGCCGGGAAGCTCATCGAACACCCATCACTCCAGGACGTCATCGACAGTCAGGAGGTGGCCACAGCAGCAAAGGAAATGGTGATGACAGTCGAGGAGCAATACGAGGACTTCAAAGTCAAGACCACAGAGTACACTATGTCCTGCTGACGCGGCTCAAGGGCGAGCCACAAGATTGTGTTGGGGGCCTGTTGGAAGGCGGTTTGGTAAGGAAGAATCATAGCATCGCTGATGCTGTGACATGTCAGACGAGGTCGCAAAAGGAAGAAAGTTGGATTATTTTATACATTTTTGGGTCAATTGTACCGCATTTTGTGGGTTTTGGGTCATTTGGACCGTATTTTATGCATTTTTGAGTCATTTGTACCACAGTATGCGGGTTTTTTGGGTCATTTGGACTGCATCAGTTAGATTTTGGGTCATTTGTCCAAGTATCGGTTAGGAAGTTGTTAGTAAGTGGACAAGCATTGTAAAGGCGGAATCCTATATATAAACATAAGTTGTAGGTGTTGAAGGATCTTAGTACGGATCCTTGGATGTTGTTGTGTGCGTCTTTGAGTCTATATATGAGATCAAGAGATATTGCTGAGATCTGGTTTTGTGGAGATGTTGTATCAGGGTTTTTTCTGAAGTAATATGACATGACGGAACTGTCTGGTGAAATTCCCTATGTACCTTTTATGATAATGCATGTTGTGATTCACAAATGATGCTATGGTTTCTTGCTGCAGTTAATACTTTAATGTTATACTTCTGGTGATGAATGTTTCTGTTGAATGATGTTATGAATATAAATGATGTTAAATTTGAATGCATAGATCTGTCTTGAATGTTTCGATAAGTTAAGTGAGTGTTGTTGCAATCATCCTCCTTCATTCGGCGGAAACATGGTTCCATCCACTCTCCCTTGAACGCCTCGGGTGAGACCTCATCTACTCCACATGTGTTCCTGGACAGGGTAAAACCTGTCTAGGCCAGTGCTCAGGGAGATCGTGGTGGGTTGGTGTCAACAGTGATGGGAACCCCTGTCGACTGGGTTTGAGTCAACATGGATAATGAACCAAGTATTAGAAACTAATTGTAAAATTTAGTAGTATATTGTTATGACAATTTCATTTTTATTAAAAATATGATAGAGCACACTCTTTTGCATACTTAGAGCTAGAAGGTTATTCATAAACATTGGGAAAAGTGAGTTTTACATAGAGAAGCTTGTGTTCCTTGGAATGTAATGTAAGCAATAAACCTAATTCAAACAAAAAAATAAATATTTTAGAATTAAGTATTCCAAAAAATAAGATAATAGATGATTGATGAATATTTGAGAAAAAAGAGTACAACATGTGTTTATACATAAATGTTCAATGTGGAATATGTTGGTTTTCGTACATATGATTGACATACATTTATTAATAAATACACTAATCTAGCCAATATATATAATGGACTTTCTGTTCATTAAAATCTGCCCCCCAAGATGGTTTGTTCCCAAAACAAAAATTGAAGATATTTTGTAGATGAATGGCCATGTGGTTTTACAATATCTATAAAGATGTCAAATTCTTCATTTCACTAAAGGTTAGTGTATAGTTTCATGCTTATGTCTCAAACTTTCTCCAAGTTATCATTGTGGATGTGCATAATCTTTTGGAGTTGTTACAAATGGTCTCTTAGACTGCAATCCTCAATTATAATCAAACATGAAGTATTCCTTCTTTGGACCTTGGATTATTATTTTAGATTTAATCTCCCTTGCTGCGAGGAGGTTGTTTTGTTGCTTGGAGTTTCATCATATAATTTGCACATTTCCCTTGCCATATAAACTTCATGAATCTTTTTATGTATATTGTTTGTTCAAGCACCTAAAAACACCAACTATTATGCACTTAGGACTATATTCATTCCTCCAAGTGGCATGACATAGAATCAAGTTTGTACTATGATTTTTCAAATTTGGAGTGTCATCTAATGACATATGATAACATTTTCAATATTGTGGTCATATTCCATATCAAATCTAAGGTCTTTCATTGGATACACTAAGGGATTCATCTTCTTTGGAATGTAGATACTAGTGAAGTTATGAATACTCCTAGAATCCACAAGTAAATCATGCTCATATTTTTCACTGACCCCTCAACATTCAATATTTTGGGTTCTAGGTTCCTTGCAATGGTTATTGGTGACATCATATGCAGTTCTACTTCAATCTACCTCTTGGGTTCATGTTTTAAGTCACGACTAACATAGTTGCCAATGATATTTTAGGCATATGTTCCTCCTCGTACGATTTTGATATAGTATGTCCAATGGATTATACTTTGTATTCTTATCTATTTCAAAGTTAAAGACCTCCATTTATTTATCATTCTCAATCTTACAATGGTATATGTTTCCTATGTTCATTTTTTGGCTTATGATGATAACTACAATTGAAATGGTGTGGTGAAAAGTAATATTTATTATTTTATTTGGATGAGAGGGATATTGTTATTATTTTCTATCAATTTTTTTTAAATGGCACTTCATTTTGTGTGTTCATAAAGTCGGGTAACCCCCCTACAACAAGGTGGTCAATCCCTACATCAACAACAAAATATGGGTCTTAGACTTCTCCCTAAACAATAGAAAACACTGGAGGAAAGGAAAATATTTTGATAAGAGAAAAGTATAAAATATACCTATATTATGCTTCCTAGGTTTACAATACATAAGAAACCCTAAATCCAATTAAAAGTTACCATTAATATGTAAAATGGAAGTTTATTCATGGCATGAACATTAAATGACTCAGATTTCTAGGGTTAGGAAATCAAATATTCAATTCATTCAAGGAAGAATAAATTATAATGAAATATACTTTTAGATCGATGGATATCCAATTCCTCTTCCTTAATGTCCCATCATCTTAAGAACCTCTATTTTTTTCATAATAGTTTAATTTCCTTTATACAAATGCGGAAAATGAAAATAAATTCACTTTCATCTATAAGAACCTCTATTCCTTTTCTTTTATAATATATCATTTTCATTTATACAAATGGGAAAAATGAAAATATATTCACTTTTAATTTGAAAATAAAAAATTTACTTTCTCAAAAGATGATTAATGGGCTCCCCATGCTTGAATTTTATATTGTTTGGGATGCCTCTCATGGATGATTCTCCTTGTTCCAAGGAACCTTGTGAGGTGTCCCAACAAAAAGCTCAAAGGGACATGTAGCTTATGCATCAAGACAAGTGTCACACAATCATTTTGGTCCTACATACCATGATGCACCTTGATATGTCCCCACATTTGATATGTTGATATCGAATATAAACGTTTATTTAGAGGCAATCAAACTTTAGGGGCCTTCAAAAGTTTTTACCAATCCAAATTTTAGGGGGAATAATCAACACATTTTTGTCTCTTTCCTAAAGTTTGAGCTACTAGATAGGGTCTACTAGTTCATATATGAGTGGTCATGGATTGATGGAGTCCTCAAATGTTGTATAATGGTCCAAAACATCATATGGAACATGCTATCCAAATCCACATGTTAACAAATTCCCCTTAATGTGTGAAGGTTCCAGGCAATGTATGACATGAGTGTGAAATTATACACCATGTTTTCTATTCATGTTCAAGGACATAGGAGTTCCAAGAGAGATTTTTTCTGATAAAAATTGAGGAAGGAGGTAACCCAGCGATACAATTTACATCAAATGTATTATATTTCATTATGATTTGGGCATCCCTTTGATCATGTATGAGTAAAATCAAGTACGTTATAATGGATTTATGAAATGATAGAGTGGGAAGCCATCTCCAAAAAACATCAATATCTCAAATATAAAATGAATATATATACTCTATATCATTATTATAATGATTCTAAGGTGGATGGAAAATATTAAATGAATATGAACACACATTAGAGCCAAAATGGGTCCAAAACAAGTAGCGAAATATGGTATTACTATAAAAGGTGAGATCCAAGATAGATTTGGTTGCAACACTATAAGGAGAACACCCTCTAGAAGAGTTTATAAAGAAGCCCCCAATAAAAGAGTCCAAAGATCTATTTATAGCAGAGGTCTCTAACGGAGGTGAGCGGGAGGAGTTTTTAGTGGAGTTTTTCAATCGGTGCTTTCGTAAACATAAACTACACCATGAAGTTGGGTAACTATTTTGCTTGTTCTTTGACAAACAAAACTACAAATTTTATGTTTTTCAACTTCGACCCCTTTAAACCCATACCTCCCTTGGGAATTTCACCTTGAAGTAAACACAAATGTTTTATATAATTGAATTAGCTTTGTACTCATATTTTTTTTGAAATTTTAATGGACATATCATGGGACAAATTTGGTGCTCACCAACGGCATATACTTGAAAATTTTAGGTATGGATAATGAGTGACCTGTGTGAGCACTAGTTTTTTAAGAGATAGTTATTCATTTTAGGAAAAATAATGTATGTTCATAATCTACACACATTGCACTTGTGCATGGACTACATTTTGAGGTTTTTGGACTTGAAAACTATTTTTTATTATTTATCTAAATAACACATGTTTAGAAAATGGTGCCTTTTTGACACATGTTGGTGAGTTTCAATTTTCTTTTTAGTGTGACTCTTATTGAAAAAACTAAAAGTACCATTTTGAAGAGGACATGGCAAGGAAGATCTCTGTGAAGATTTCAATTTTTTTGGTGTTGTCTTTGTTATGATATTGAATTTTCATTTCGGGTAATTTTCAGAACAATAAAATTCTTAAGGGATAAGGTTTAGAAAAACATATTAATAATTAGAAATTCAAAATGAAATGAAACAATTCTTATATCATTGGAAACTAGATTCAGGGATGAATTCATTGGTACCAAGTTTGACAAATAATCTTTAAAATTTGCAGGGGTTTGTCCTTGCTGAAGTTGCAGGTTCCAGAAAGATGCAAGAGATTTTCAAGGTTTTGTTGACCACAAACTCTCGGTCGAGAAAATATTGCCAAAATCTCGGTCGAGAGTTTAGTTCAAACTCTCAGACTAGATTTTCTTTTAAAATACAACACTGTGACTGGTTCAAACTCTCAGCCTAGAGTTTTTTAAATTCTTGGCCTAGAGTTTGAATTCTCACAAACTCTCGGCCCAGAGTTTGAAGTTGAATTTTTTCATGCGTTTATCCACGCGCACTATTTTTCTTTCCCACTCCATTCTAAAAAAAGCGTTACCCAACTTCGCATTTTCACCCACTGGTGCGGTTCATGTGTAGATGCACCAGTGCAAAAAAAACTTAATGTACCAATCATGAAAATCCCCTTCCGATACAAGAAAAAAATTATTATATTTAAAAAGCTAGCAATAGTGGTTCGTTAAACATAAGATACGCCCCAGTGTGTATGTACATTGAATGCATTGTAACCATAATCGGTGCACTAGATACCAACAAAAGTATCGATGTGTATGTACATTTAACACACCGTAGCTAATCCAAAAAAACATATTCCAAAAATAATATATTAAAAAAAAACCATAACGATGCGCTAGATACAAACCAAAGCACCAGTGGGTTATGTGTGTTACAACACCAAATTGAGTAAAATTTAAAAAATGTCGTGTAAATATTTTTAATATTATTCAACAAATACAGTGCATTTAGACATATGTACAACACCGATGCGTGAAACCAAGAGAGAGCACCGATGTCTTAAAAATAGAAGCGCATCGGATTAGGGATAAGTTAAAAATTATTTATGTTTTGTTTAAATGTTGCGTCCATGTTATTTTATTTTTCTATAACATAACGATGTGTTTGTATTGAACGGAAGCACCATTTTGTCCCATAACAAAAAAACGTGATGCATCCATGTATAGGGCGCATGGAAGAAAGGTTTTGTAAAAAAAATATCAGCAGAATTATTCAATTTTACCATTCCGAAGTGATCTTGAGCTCTCACGCACCGGTGCCACCTTTTCCTTTCTAAAGCGACATGCCATCGGTGCCCCTCTTACCTACATTTCTCATGTCCGTTGCTAGTACATTGTTGTTGAATTTTTCCAAATGGTGGGCAAATTTCATTTTTTGGACTACATGGAAACCATACCTCTCTAGCCAGCAACTGTCCAGGTAATCTCTTTTTTTCTTCCAACTCAAACTTAGAGCGGATTAAAATTTGAAATTAAGCTTGAATTTGCATTGTTTAAAAAAAAAATTAAAAATTTTGCATGTGCATTCTCATGCTTTGGCTTGCACCATGTCGTGGTGCACTCTATAAATTTGCAGGGTGCACGATGTGTGGTGCATTGATAACTGGCCAATGTAGTGCACTGTTTAAATGGTGCTCTATAGTATATAGCATACCATGTGTTTTTAAATAAAAATTAAAACTATGGAAACGATGCGTTAATTTATAACACACAACGGTGCTTTCCATTCCTCACACTACAAATGGTGTGCCTCGGCACTGATACATCGATCACATTGTTACGATGGTGCAGTAAATTATAGAGAACCACCACATTAATTTAAAAAAATAAAAACCCTACCCAGTGCGTTCATGTTATAGAGTGCACCAGTGCACTTAATTACATGAGGTGCACAGATACATGTGCATTGTTTTAACCCAAATCACAATGCACCGTTATAGTGCGCTAATTTATTTGAGTGCACCGAACAATATTAATTAAATTAAAAATTTTCATTTTGGTGTGTTAATTTTACAATGCACCGGTGTGCTTTATTGGTAGTTACGCATTGATAACAGTGCTATTTTAAGGTAAATGCAATGACAAGCTTGGTAAAAAGCTAGTGCTCCTCACTATTTCACAAATGCACATGCCAATAACGGTGCATTGTCGATGTTTGTATGCACTACTAACGACACTTAAAATTTTAACACATGCACCGATGCTTCCCTCTTATAGAAGCACCGGTGTTTCCATTTCTTAGGGATGCACCGGCACCATCCCAAGACTCTCTTGTAGTGCTTTGGTGGTGCATTCTATTATTATTTACACATTGTGTCGGTTGTAGTCATGTAGTGAATGCATCGATGCCTTGTATGTATACAACGCATTGTGTCGATTTTATATTGAAAAAATTAGTTTAATCGGTGTGTTACATATAAGTGGTGCACCATGTCTGGTGCGTATGTATTGCTACATACTGCAGGCGATGCTTGACTATTTTTTTGGGCACATTGGTTTGGAAATTCAAGTTGTTTTAGAAAGAAAATATTATTTCATATTTATAAATAAAATTTTCATTTAATTTTTTTTTTTTTTTTATGTTTTATATAATAGACTTATGTATTTTATATGTTAATCAGAGACATCAACGCAGAGAGGAGAATCAACAACAAAAAATACAAGTTGACCCATACGATGCTTTATGAGCATGGGAGGTTAGAGAGAGAGGGAGAGGGAATTGTACCCTCGCCCCATTACTGCACAAACGTGAGTCCTCTTGAGTGAAGTAGCCCTCCTCAAGTTCTATGAGGAGACTACATCCCTAAAGGGGAACTCGACATTTTTGGCACAATTGATCTGTTGGTGGGATCACCTGAGACAGGACTTCTGCATTGGTCTCGATCAATGGTTCCAACTCACTAAGGAGGACATATATTTTATCACAAGGATATCCAGGAGAGGGGAGGATTCCCCCCGCTTCCCTGATGTCCCAGCCAATGTAGGAGAGAAAGAGAGTCAGATTGTCTACTCTCTGAGATATATTAGTGATGAGGTCAATGATCCGATGGATTTTCATGTTTTTGGTGTACAACTACACAACTCTTCTTTTGATAGAGAGGAGGTTAGGCGCTTCTCATTGTTGGTGATGACCATTTTGCATTGCACCATTGATGGGAAGCACATTATTTTCCCTCTATTATTTTTATTTTATTTTTTAGTGCACAGGCTGAGATGCATTCAGTGGTTTGCCATTTTTTTTCGGCAGTTCTGTTTTTCTCTTGATAGATGTCGTGCATAGTTCGAGGGAAGGGCCAACTTCCCTTGCGCTTAAGAGTTGTTTTGTATATTTTTTTAGAGGTTTTCAGTCATGAGGCCTTCATTTTACCATCATCCTCTTAGGCGGATGACTAAGGAATGAATGCATATGTGGGGCCAGATGCTACCCAAGAGGGGTCAGTCAATGTTCCCTTCTAGGATCACATCCAAGTTAGTGGACCTACTAGCTAGTGAGGATGACCACAATTTAGACATGGTGGTGTGTCCTTATGCAGGGTTGGATTGGTGAGGATGTTCGAACATCTTATTCAACATGGTTGAGCCACTAGATGCTTGAGTTAATATTATTGTTATGTTTAAATTAAAATAATTTCGTTTTATTGTCTTACTTAATGCAAATAAAATTAATTCTAACAATTTCTTTAAATTGTTTTATTAATTTTTTTTAAATTGTCTAATTATTATTGTGTACTATATTTTTGCAGATATTGGTACCTTTGTTTGGGAGCTACCTCCCCAACCTATTGATGTTGAGATGGATGCGTCCAGGTCTACGGGTGAGGTTTTTGAGCTGCTGAGACCTGTCATGGAACGCAGGCCTGCTGCTAGAGACAAGAAACATTTTACGGACTAGTTGTCTGCATTTATGGATGGGAAGGGAGTCTCCCCTATATTAGTTTAGGATATCACATGAGACCCCATGCTTGTGGATATGTGGAGGGAATTTATTTCCTATAATATGCTTCTTACACATCATATCATCAGAGCTACTAGCCTTATAGTAGTGTTGATGGATGGCCATGACATTGAGACTTGATATACTCCATTTGATGAGGGTGGTCATCCTCCTTCTCCACCTCATCCTTCACCTCCTCCACCTCCTCCGCCACCTCACTGAGTTGAATAGGCACCATATCATATAGCTACTCATCCACCTCCTCCATCACCTCACTAAGCACCATCTCATCCATATCCTCCTCCACCTCCTCCTTCACATCACCAAGTTGAACAAGAACCATATTATCCAAATCCTCCTCCTTCACCTTACTGATTTGAAGAGGAACTATCTCATCCATATCATCCTCCACCTCCTCCATCACCTCACCAAGTTGAACAGGAAGCATATCATCTAATTACTCCTCTTCCTTCTCCTTTACCTCACTAAGTTGACCAGCAACCATCTCATACACCTCCTCCTCCACCTCCTCCTTCACCTCATTGAGTTGACTAGGCACCATCTCATCCAACTCCTCCTCCAGCTCCTCCTTCACCTCACCAAGTTTTTCAGGAACCATCTCATCCATATCCTCCTCCACCTCCTCCTTCACCTCACCAATTTGACCAAGCACCATCTCATCTAGATCCTCCTCCACCTCCTCCTTCACCTCATCGATTTGACTAGACCATCTACTCTAGATCCTCCTCCTCCTTAGCCAACCAACTGACCCTTGTCTCATCCACCTCCTCTTCCTCCTCCTCACCATGTAGAACAACCACCATATCCTCCTCTGTTGGTTGGTTGACCACCCTCTCCTCCACACACGACTAACCCAACACCATCTCTGTCGACTCCACTACACGCCGACCAACCACCCTATCCTCCATGAACAGATGACCATCCATCATATTCTATTATAGACATGGCCTCAACTATTCTAGATAGGATGCCTCTGGCCGGTGGAGGTACCAATTCCTTTTCCTCTATTGGTGGAGGTACCGATGCCTCTAGTTCTAGAAGTTGACCAGATATATATACTATAGCAGATATTTGACTTGAGATGTATATTTGACATCATTTATCATGAGTTTGATATTATTGTTCTCTCTCTCTCTCTCTCTCTCTCTCTCTCTCTCTCTCTCACACACACACACACACACACACACACACACACACACACACACATATATATATTTGACTTGAGATGTATATTTGACATCGTTTATCATGAGTTTGATATTATTGTTCATATATATATATATATATTGGTGCATTTTTCATGTTCATGTTGATGTACTTTATTTATATGTTGATGTTGATGTGTATATTGTTAGTTTTAGGTCATGTTAGATATGTTTTCTATATGTGTATGTTAAATGATACTTGTTAGATGTGTGTGATGATGATGTTAGACAATGATTATGTTTTGTTAGATGTGATTTTTAGATTTATATGGTAGATGTCATTTATATGTGTTAGATGTTTTAGCTAATTTTTTATGTGTATGTTAGATGGTGCTAATCATATTTGATAGGTGATGATAAATGTGTATTTATATGATGTTAGCTAATTTTAGATGATGTTTATGTTTGTTAGATGGTGGTGGTGATGATGATGGTACGTTAGATGATGTTAGGTGATGTTAGATGTAATTATTAGAATATGTTTGTCTTAGATGATGGTAGGTGACAACATTAGATGTGAATGTTTGTGTTTATTAGATGTGTATGTTAAGTGATGTTCGATGTGTATGGTACATGATGTTGTTAGGTAATGGTTGTGTTTTTTTAGATGCATATGTTAATTGTGATTGATATACTTTATATATGATTATGCTAGCTAATTTTTTATATGAATGTTAAATGGTGATTATCTTGTTTGATAGGCGATGATAGATGTGTATTTTAGATTATGTTAGCTAATTTTTGATGTGTATTTTAGATGATGTTTATGTTTGTTAGATGGTGATGATGGTGACGATGGTACATTAGATGATGTTAACCATCATTATCATAAACTATATTATATTTTTTAATTAAAAAAAATGATATTATAGTGAATTAAAAGTAATATGTGGATGTAATATATTATTATAAAGAATTAAATGTATTATATAATTAGAGAAAATTTGGATGAAAAATGGGCCTCCCAACCCTAATTCAAATTCCATGTCACCATGTATTAGCCAATCAAAATTCTTTAAAATTCAAAAGAGATGGAGGCAACTTTTTTATTATATAATTTGGGGATATGTTGAATTTTTTAATAATATAATTTGTCTACTCAAGTCCCAAGCTGCCCGAAATTGTCTTGGATATTGATAATAAAATTAATATGCTGACCGATTTTAGGTAATACGTGAACCATTTACAATATATAATAATAATAATTAATATTATAACTAATATATATAATATATAATAAGTATAATGGTAACTAATATATCCATCCATCTTTTAGGCAATATGTGACCAATATAAAATATCTAATAATAATAGTAATTAATAGTATAACTAATATATAATAATATTATATTATAATTAATATATAATAGTAACTAATAGCATAACTAATATACCCATCCAATTATCTGAAATGAGCTATAGGGAAATCACTCTGCTAGGGTTTCTCATGCGCGAGCTTAAGCTCCTCGGCTCACCCTTCTGCCCTCGGTACTGACTGCGGCGGACACCATACTGAAACCCTTGACCACCTCCATAGACGCTCCCCTGGGAGGGGCCCCTGGCCCTTCCCATCAGGCACTCCAATCAACAAAGACTCTCATCACTCCACCCAGTAAGGAATCCATTCAAATTGGATCTGCGGAAGTACCTCTCGACAATGGCGGCAACAAACAGCAAGATCCGGTGGCTACACCAGCAACTGCAACAGTAAAAAGCAATACGAAATGCATTGCCAAAAACTCAAAGAGGCCAATCCTCTGTCTTCCGGCGGAATGAATAAATGCTCGAGCTCAATACATGAAAGAGAATGCCCTCATAGGCAAGTTCATGGGATTCTGGCCCACTAAACAGGCTCTCAGAGGATGGATCTTAGCAAAATGGAAACCTAAAGCACATTTTGAACTACACCTTGGCTCCAAAGGTTTTTTCACAATCATCTTTGAAAGGTCAGACGACAAAGCAAAAGTGGAAGAAGGTGGCCCTTATTTCTTTAACTCAGCTACCCTTTACTTGAAAAACTGGACAGAAAGATTTAGCCCTGAGAAGGAAGATTTCACATGGGCACCGGTCTAGATCCGCATGTACTCGCTCCCTCAAGAGTATTGGGATAAAGACACCCTCCGGGACATAGGAAACTCATTGGGAAGCTTCATCAAAGTTTCAGAACAAACCAAATACAATAAGTACACCTCCTATGCTAGAATCTGTGTTTACATGCATATAGCCAAAGCACTACCAGACTCTATCAACCTCATCCATGATGAATTTGAATGGATACAATCTTTAGATTACGAGCATATACCATTCCACTGTAGAAGATGTCATGAGCATGGACATCTTTACAGAGACTGCCCTTTAGGTCAGGCAGCAAAGAATCAAAACAAAGATGAAGATGGCTTTCAAAGAATTGGTTGCAGGAAAAAGCATCATCGCAAACCCCATCAAGAAGGAAAAAAACTCCATATACCTAGCACCAGCAACAGTTTCGAAACCCTCATCGATCAACTAGAAGATCTTCCCGCCGGACCTGAAAAGATGGAAATAGCTGTCGAAAACCCTAAAGATTCAGACATTTCAAATGAGAAACAGGCTCCTCCCGAAACTCCCGAGGAAAAAACCTCTATGATCCAGGAAAATCTCCCCAACTATTTAGAAGAAGAAGCAGCCAGAACTCAAGAAACCGAAAACGCTATCAACACTGATGCACCCACAGATGACTCCATGCTGGAGCTGGAAATAGGAGATCTGGATATTTTGGGAATGGAATATGCTTGTTCCAAAAAATCCTTTCACTCCATCTCACCCAAGCAAATTCAGCTCCTGTCAGATGTACTGAAAAAGGCCAAGAACAACAAACTTGGAATACTAAATCTGCCTCAAAAAGACAAACATAAACTTCAAAGGGACAACAAGAAAAGGGACAGAAAATTAGACATGCAAAGAATCAGTCAACTGGGTACAAGATTAATCGAGTCTGGGCAATATACCCAAATCACAGAATTCTTCCCTACTTTCAATTCCAGTTCTCAATGCAGCTAATCTCCTGGAATGTAAGAGGTCTGAACGGTGCCTCCAAACACCGTATGTTGAAAAGGAAAATAATGCAAGACAATCCCACCATAATTTTTCTTCAAGAAACCAAATGCACTGACGACACTCTCCAAGATCTCTTCCAAAAAACCATATGGAGAGGTTGTCAAACTATGGCAATCGATGCTAAAGGTGCTTATGGTGGCCTAGCAATAGCCTGGAACCCCACACAGATTCAGCTCAGTGACTTTGCAGCCTCATCACATTCTCTCTCTGCCTCCTTCCATTTAGAAGGAACTGACATCTATGGCTTTCTCATGAATGTTTATGGACCTCAAACCCTTGATGCAAAGACCCAACTCCTCAAACATCTAACCAGGTTCTCTCAACTGCACTTAGAAGATATGTTTATAATAGGAGGGGACTTCAATATGATCACCTCTCTGCAGGAGAAAAAAGGGGGAAGACACTTCCTCTCCAAGGAGGACTTCAACTTCAAAGACTACATAGAAGAAGGTGATCTCATTGATGTCCTTCCCTCGGAAGGTTTCATGACCTGGAACAACAAAAGAGGAGGGAGCAACCAAATCTCTTCAAGGCTGGATCTTTTTCTTATCTCCCAGAAAATCATCGAAGCTCCTGGCAACATCACGACCACCATCCTACCATCTGCAGGCTCTGATCACTAGCCCATCTCCCTCTCCTGGCACAACTCAGGAAATCTCAAATTTTGCCCCTTCAGGTTCGAGAAATTTTGGCTTACACACCCCACCTTCCTGGATATGGTAAGAACATGGTGGACTAACACCAAGGTGGAAGGGCATTCCAAAATGGCAATAATACATCAAAAACTTAAACTTCTGAGGGCGAAGCTCAAAATATGGAATCGCACCAGTTTTGGCAATATCTTTAAGGAAAAGGGTTCTCTGGAGAAAGACCTTGAAAAAATTCAAAAAAAAATAATGGAGGAGGAATACTCTGACTCACTCAAAGAAACAGAGCAAGATCTGCAAAAACAGTTGGATGAGCGCTGCATTCAGGAGGAAACTCTTTGGAAGCAAAAGTCACGCAATAAATGGCTGAAGGAGGGGGACAAAAACACTGCCTTCTTCCATAGAACTGCGATTCAACACAGAATGACCAACCGCATCTCAACCATCAAAGATGAATAAGGCAGTCTACTACGAACTCAAAATGACATTGAACAGGAGCTAACCACTCACTTCCACAACCTTCTCACAGAAGACATCCCCAACAGAGAAGCTGCTATCAACAAAGTCACGAGCCACATACCCAATCTGGACGGCTGAGCACAATGCCGCTCTCATGAAAGCCTTCACTTTTCAGGGAATCGAAACAGTGGTCATGCAAATGGCGGAAGGCACATCCCCAAGACTGGATGGATTCACAACCAGCTTCTTCAAGCACTGCTGGATCTTTCTTAAACAGGACATTCTGGATCTCGTGGACGAATCCAGAAGAAAAAGATGGGTTCTACCAGCATTGAATGCCACCTTTCTTACTTTGATTCCCAAAGAAGTGGGGACTACTTGACCTGGTAAGTTCTAACCCATATCTCTGTGCAATGGTATTTATAAAATCATAATGAAAGCAATTGCTAACAGACTAAAAGCCTTGCTACCTATACTCATATCCCCTAAGCAAACTGGGTATGTCGAAGGTCGCCAAATCCTGGATGGCACATCCTAGCACATGAGATGATCCACTCCCTAAAAACTACTAAAACTCCTGGTATGATGGTAAAACTTGACCTATCAAAATCTTTTGACAATCTCAGCTGGGACTTCATATGGAAAATGCTTCAAGCCTATGGCTTCTGCAATGAATGGATCCATTGGATTCTCCCCTCACCTCCTCTGCTTTTTTCTCTGTCCTGGTCAACGGATATCCGGCCGTGACCTTCACACCCTCCAGAGGCATACGTCAAGGAGACCCCCTCTCTCCCTTTCTCTTCATTCTTATGATGGAAGGCCTAAGCCGCATGCTTAAATCTCAAGTCGCTAACAACACGCTCAAGGGACTCACCCCCCATGGCTTCCCTCCTACCACTCATCAACAATTTGTAGATGATAACCTCATCTTTGGCCACTCTTCTGTGCAGGAAGCCCGCTCACTGAAAAAATCCCTAAACACCTTCTCAGCAGCTTCAGGCACCACTATTAACCTTGACAAATCCTATATCTTCTTCTTCAACACCAATGTAGTAACCCAGAGAAACATTGCTCGCATCCTCGGCTATCAGATCTCCACCCTACCTTCTAAATACCTGGGGGCGCCTCTCTTCAAAACTACCATCAAACACTCATCTTGGAGAGAACTCCTAGACACACTTGAAGCTAAAATATCCTCATGGACCTTCAGAACCTTAAATCTACCCAGTCGTCTCATCATGCTTAAATCAGTCTTACAATCTATGCCCCTTTACCTCTTTTCAGTACTTGCTGCTCCCAAGTGGGTCATTAAATCCATAAAAAAGATGCAGCATTCCTTCCTATGGGGGGGAAATCATGACAATCGCAAATGGGCCCTTGTTAGCTGGAAAATGCTCTGCAGACCTAAAAATGCTAGAGGTCTAGGCCTCAGAGACCCGGAAATCAACAATCATGTTCTCTCTGCCAAGATATGGTGGAATTGGGTTATAGTGAATAATGCTCCTTGGATCCAACTTTGGAACATTAAATATGCAAGAGACTGGGACCCTCAGAAAAGAATCCGTTACAATCTAGACCCACCAAGCTCACTCATTTGGCAGGCAGCCAATAATCAAAGAGCTCTAGTACAGCAGCATAGTTTCTGGGAAGTTTGAGCAGGGGACCAGGCTCTCTTTTGGCATGATTCCTGGCAACAAAGGCCCAGTCTCCACTCAATCACTGCCCACTTGGACCTGACACAACATCTTCAAGAAAATGCCAATCTCACCATCAGCAATTACTGGCATCAATATGGTCATCATGGAAACAGAATCTGGAAAGATCCCCACACCTGGGACCTGCAGATACCGCTCAGCAGCGAAGAGATCCTCAGAGAAGAACTGCAAACCCATCATCAGCAGGTCAATGAAAATCATGATATTCTAAGATGGGGATATTCCACCCAAAGTACCTTCACAATCAAGGAAGCATACCGGGTGACAACCAATGCTAACAATGATCCTGAAGACCCAAGATGGAAAAGAATATGGACTTCGAACTTCTGGCCCAAAGTCGCCACCTTCCTATGGCTCCTTACCCATCACAAAATCCTCACGTGGGAGAACCTTCTCAAAAGAGGACTTCAAGGACCTTCATGGTGCGTCATGTGTAACTCTCAAGCTGAAGACACAAATCACCTTCTGGATTCTTGTGACATTGCAGATAAGTTTTGGACTCTCATTGATGACATATTTCATCACACTAACAGAACACATGGAGACATCGTCAACACCATCTCCAACTGGGAATGTCACCCCTTTCAAAGCAAGCTACTCAACCGCATCTGGGAACTCACGCCAGGCTTGGCCATCTGGAACATATGGAAGGAAAGAAATCGAAGAATTTTTTAAGGCAAAATCAAAAACTTCACAGCGATTTGTCTCAAGTTCAAAAACAATCTTCAGGAAACGCTAGGCATCTCTAGATGGGATACTACAGACCTTCCTACTACTCCCGAGGAAAAACTAATCCTGATCAAATGGGAACTCAGAATTCCTACTATTCATCCACATCCTCGGATGGCACCAAAATCTCCAGCCTTGACTTTTGGAGCAAACCTCCCCCGGACTTCTACAAACTCAATTTTGATGGAGCATCAAAAGGCAACCCAGGTACAGTAGGATTTGGAGGAGTCTTCAGAGACTGTTAAGGATCCATCATTTGTATATTTCATGGTTCACTTGGTCACAACAAAAATAATGTTGCGGAACTCTTAGGGTTGGTAGAAGGAATAAAGATTGCCACTCTTTATAACTACACTCCCTTGATTATTGAGGGAGACTCCCAAACCATCATCAACTTAGCAAGCAAAATATTCCACGACACGGCTGTTAAGAAAATCTCACCCAGTTGGAGACTTGAACAACATCTCCAAGACCTCTCTGAGATCTTGATGAACACCAGAACCATCTCCTTCCAGCACGTCAAACGTAAGGCCAACTCAGTGGCTGACACTTTGGCAAACAAAGGAGTAGAAGATAGTTCCCTGCTCACCATCAACACGGCAACTATAATGGATGATAGAGATCTTCATAAAAAATGCCATGAACTTGCAAGAAAAATCTATATACCCCGCATGCAGGTGACATCACCGTCCAACCCTCGACCACTGTGCGCAGGGAGATGCTGCCACCGCACCCCCCCGTACAAGAGGACACATCTGGCATGCAGGAGCATAATCCTCCGGCGAACGATGGCAGACACCTGGCCACAATCAACGATGGACGATGCAACCACCTAGAAACTCGCCGACGTGGCAATCTGGACGACGACATAAACTTAAATCTGGAGGACAAGGGAGTTATTGTTGATCTCCTTCGCTCGTGCCTGGTTTGACGTCTCCCCTCGGCCTTTGAGACCTGCATTCAATATCCGCAGTTTCAATGAGGACGACAGCCTGTGGCAATTATTACCTCGTCTCCTTAAATCCCCTGGTCGATATGAAAGCGGCTACGATGATAGATATTTGTCTCTTCGCTGCATTTCTTCCCTGGGCTTCAACGAACTTCAAGGTAATTGCAGACATTCCCTCTATCATGACGAACCGCACCAGGGACATTTCTCGTCGTGGGAGTGGGAGCGGCCATAAGAACAATAATCATCGGCCGAAGGTGGCCATGGACTGGTCTGTGATGGATGGATATGCCGAACGTATCTCGGCGAGGACACGCAATCTCATAGACGGGTGGGAGGCTCGCAGAGTAGCGGCACTCCTTGCTGCTAGTAGTAATGGCGGTGCCATTAACCATTACTGGTTGCTCAAAAATACGATTAGCACACTCATAGAAGAAATAGAAGCCAGCTGGAAAGCCAGTTCCAGCATCGTCCGCAACATCAAGGAAAGCTTGAAGGAAGCAGCAGAACACTCCAACACTCTAGATGCAAGCATGACCTGGGAGGTTTTCTCCAATGGAAACAATTCAGAACCTGAAAAACAGGATGGAAAAAATGAAGACGCGGCAGAGACAATCCTAGACAATGGGTTGGAAAAAAAGAAATCTCCTAGAATGAAGAACAAAAGCTCGGCTCCGAGACCCAGCATCACCCAAGATGGAATGCACACTCCAGGTTCTCCTTCACTGCTCCCACCAGGGATTTTCGAAGATTTTTATGTGGCCTGTCCAATCATCGAGGAAGACCCAGAGAAACCACCAGCACAATGAAACCTGGGTGGCCATTGCTCCGGGTTACCTCTATGACTATCAACTCTTTTGCTTCTATTTCCTAAATAGTCTTTTTTTCAGTACGGTTAGACTAAATAAGTTTTCTTTTTTGAAGAAAGTCCCCACTTTTTTAAGGGAAGACCATACTCCAGAGGTCTTAATTTTTTATTATGTCAGTCATTACAGTATTATTGAGCAATTGGGATGGTGGCTTCAACATATGAGGCCTCCCCAATATGCAAAACTCCACTCAGCTCTAGATGTATATTTAGTTTATGTTAATTAAATTTCTGCTCTGCAACTTACAAAAAAAAAATATACCCATCCATATCTTAGGTAATAGGTGATCACTTTTAACTAATATTATAGCTAATATACCCATCCATATTTTAGGTAATACATGACCCATATATAATATGTAATAGTAATAGTAATTAATATTATAACTAGTATAAAATAATATTATATTATAATAATACTATATACTGTAAAAAAATTGGGTCCAATAATTTTCAACTAATATCATAACTAATGTGTAATATATAATTAATATATAACAGTAGCTAATATTATAAGTAATATATAATATTAATTAATATTATAACTAACATATAGTAATTAATATATTATAATAATACTATACAATCTGAAAATTTTGGTCCAATAACTTTTAAGATGACATTATGTATTTAATTTTCTTTGCTTATTTTGGTTGAAAACATCACATCCAAATTTGTCCTCATAAATTAATTTTATATAAAATATATATCTAGGGTAGCTTTGATAAAAGTGCAATAACCTTGGGCAGTTTTGATAAAAATGAAATAACTCTAGGTAGCTTCAATAAAAGTGAAATAGTATAAAAATTGTCTACATGGCATTATTTTATATTTTTCCTTAGGAGGCCCATTTTTCATCCAAATTTCCCCTAATTGATGATATACAAAATATAATGGATAACACATACGGATAATAATTAATCTTGGAACCATTACAATAATATATTCATTATAAATTCAATATATAATTTACAGGATTAGTGATATCATGGTTAATTTCATAACTTTATTTGTACAATTTAATATATCTATATATCTATATATATATATATATATATATATTTCTTATGTTTATCTTTAAAAAGATACACAAAAAATAAAGCTTGAAAAATAGGAAAAAACACGACTTAAGGAAAAATTCTTTTTTGGAAGATTGAAAAGTAAAATAAAAATCCAAAATTTGAAAAATACATATAACAATTAATAATTTAATTAGTAAAATAATCATTAACAAGAAAGTATAAAAAATGATCTATTTGAAAAAATAGTTAGCATTAAAACAACTCATGATGAAATAATAATCAATTTTGTCCATTTTTTGAAGTGAATATAAGTGACAAAAATTTAAATTGTCCCCTATATTTGCATTGATGTTATGTGTAGATCCACTTAAAAGAATGATAATTTTGGCATATATTTAAATGACCAAATCAAAAAGACATTGCATGGTATGAAATCCAACCTTTGGTAAGAGAAGAAACAAATTATTGGTATAAAAGGAGCACTCCTTTAACCAAAACAAAAATGACCTCCAACACTAGAAAACTACCATTACCCACCTACCTTGAAAAAAATCAACTACCTAGCGAAGGGACTTGGTGAAAAATGAAAGGTTCTTTCAAAATTTAAGCAAATAATACAACAAATCCCAATTGAATTCTCATTCAATAAGCAACTCAAATATTGAAAACATACCTTCAAAGAGTAAGAGAGGATAACACACTTGTGAAAAACACAAAAACATGAGTATATGAGTAGAATTAGAAAGTATTTATCTATTAATTTGTTGTTTTTTATGATGTATAAGGCCACTAGATAACCTAACTCATGTGGGATAATAATTCTTATTATTTATAAAAAAAATAACATAGGATTGAACTAACCTAGGGAGTCAAGGTACTAAAGAATTTACTTACAACATGAAATAATCAACACAGATATAGGTGAAATGTTTGAAGGTAATCATACAAGTATAATGCATTATTTATAGCATTAAATATTAGTTTCAAACATCTTAACAATAATAGCACAACCTTCTCTTTGAAAAAATGTATCAACATCTTTTACATATGACTTATGAGTGTATTGAGAATCAGTTATCGTGCATTCAACATAGATCCATGACTCATATAATATATAGATACTATATCATAATCAAGTTCATATGTCATTATTCTATTGTTTATGTGGGAGCATCCAATAACTTTCATGAAAATTGCATCCCCTACATTGTGTATATGATTGAGTGCCACTTGGATCTACAAGATTGAGGAAAGTGTGTTTATCACAACAACCTTAATCATTGAAAACCTTTTTTTCCAAAAAATATATTTTAGAATGTTGAGTATATGTTATATTCTTTGCATGGGTGTGTGGGTGGGGCACGCATTTGACCGTGCAGTGGTCAATTTCCTCTATCTAGTGCTCTATTGTATGCAACGAGCACTGCGCATGGCACTGGATCAGGGGGGGTAAGAGGGGGGGGGCATGCTGACTCCCTACCCCTTCTGTGAAGTAGATGATGGAAATGGACATTAGGCCATTTCCATTCCCGCTAGCACCAAATTTTTTTGGGCTACTTTTGGGAATTTTCTAAAAATATGTAATTTAATCCCAGTTAAGGGATTGGGATCTATTTTCTAATCCAGCTCTGTGTATTATGTGTGAATGTTGTGGTGTAATATCTGTTTTGGTTAAAAGAATATGTATGATTTTCTTCTCTGCATAGGTTTAAAAATTACATGTGGTATTAGAGCTTGATTATTTGGTTTCATGGGGCCGTCTTTGTTGCTGAGGGTTCGATGCAGTTGATAGATCTTGGGTCCATGATAAACATGGGTTCATTGGGAGCTTTGCAGCTTTGATTTTTGCATTGAAAGAGAATGGCGAGAAGTTCAAGAATTTATGTTGAGAAATTTAACGGCCAAAAATTTGAGCTATGGAAGCTCAAAAAGGAGGATCTTCTTGTACATCGGGAACAATGGATTGTTGTGGATCCGGGTACACAACGCACAGGAACGTCAAAAGAATATTGGGAGAAGTTAGATAGAAGGGAGAGGATTACAATCCAACTATGCTTATCAGACTCTATGTTGTTGAACATATATGGAGAAGATATTGTGGTAAATATTTGGGCGAAACTAGGGATTTTGTATCAATCAAAGTCCCTTGTAAATAAGTGTTTCTGCAAAAAGCATTGTATCACCTCAGAATGCATGATAATGACATAGTGACATAGCATCTGAATGTCTACAATACTCTAGTAAGTCAAATAACCTCTGTTAGCATTAAAATGGCTGAAGAAGATAAATGCATTATATTATTGTGTTCTTTACCAAATTCATGGGACAACCTAATTGTAGCAATAGGGAGTGCTAATCAAGCGACTTTAAACTTTGATGAAATAGTATCATCCCTTCTATCAGAAGAGATGAGGCGGAAAATGATGGATACTCATAGCATGGATGCCTTGTCTGTTAGAGGTCACCCCCAGGAGAGAAACAAAAATAAGGGATTTGGGGGGAGATATAAATCTAAGGGTAGATCTAAATCCCCAGGAAAATTTATAAGTAAGTGTTGGAAATGCAGTAAAGCTGGGAACTATAAAAAGGATTGTAGATCTACGAATGTTGAGAAAGGAAAGGGATTCGAGGATACCTCTACCATAGAGGAAAAGACTTCCTCATAAGAAGGAGGGGATGTGTACCTATCTTCCACTAGTAATCATTCAGAACGTGATATATGGTTGATTGAATCAGGTGCGTCATGTCATATGACCCCTCATAGGGAGTGGTTCCATGAATATGAAAAGTACAATGGAGGTGATGTGTTCTTGGGAGATGATTTACCAGCCAGTATCATTGGGCGTGGCTTAGCTAAGTTAAAACTCAAGGATGGAAGGATTAGAACTCTCCCTGGATTACTACACATTCCAAATCTAGCGAGAAACTTGATATCTATCTGAAAGATGGATATTGTAGGTGTAAAGACTATGTGTGGATATGGTGGTTGCAAAATGGTTCGAGGATCAATGGTATTGATGAGGGGACTTCAGTATGGAAATATGTACAAACTATTGGGAAGAACCATCATCGGTGAATGTAATAGTTCTGTTGTTCCTGAGGGGGGAGATATAGAAGACATAACCCTGTCTGCATCAAGAGGAAAGGCAATGCTATGGCATCAAAGATTGGGGCATATCAAAGAAAAGGGACTTCGAGCATTACAAGTTAAAGGTATGGTTGAAGGTATGACAGATTGCACTCTAGATTTTGATTTTTGTGAATATTACATATATGGAAAATAGAATCGAGTAAGATTTTCATCTAGTGCTACAAGGGAAAAAGGAATTTTAGAGTTAATACATAGTGATGTGTTTGGACCTATATCTGTTCCATCACTAGGTAGATCTGTGTATTATGTTTCATTTATAGATGATTTCTCAAGGAACACATATTTCTTTCCTTCGAAATAAATCTGAAGTATTTGTTAAATTTAAAGAATTTAAGGCTCTTATAGAGAATCAGACAGAAAATCAAATAAAGGTGTTGAGGATAGATAATGGTGGAGATTTATGTGGGAATGAATCCGATGAATTCTATAAGAAGTGCGGTATAGCAAGGCATAATACTACTACATACACACCTAAATAGAATGGAGTTTCTAAAAGGATGAGTAGGACGTTGATGGAAAAGGAAAGGATCACGCTAAGCAATACCAGGATAGGATAAGAATTCTAGGCAGAGGAATTGGAGATAAAATGTTATTTGGTAAATCAGTCACCTACATCAGCATTGGTTGAAAAAAATCCATAAGAGATATGGACTAGTAAGAAACCCTCTATTAATCATTTGAAAGTTTTTGGCTGTGATGCTTATGTACATGTTCCAAAGGAGAAAAGGAGAAAGTTGGATAACAAAGCTAAAAAATGTATCTTTATTGGCTATAAATATGTTATGAAAGGTTTTAAGCTTTGGAATCATGTAACTAAGAAGAATATTTATAGTCGATATGTTGTGTAAAGAGAGGTCAAAGACGTTCCCAAACAGGAAGTGACTCCGATGGAAAAGGAACTAGATAAAACTGAGTTTGAGTTGGAAGAGGAAGAAACTGACTCAATGGAAGAAGTTGAATAATAATAATAAGAAGAAGAACCTCATACCCCAGTTTTGAGAAGATCATCTTGAGAAAGAAGGCAAACACAAAGGTATTCCCCTCCCGACTTTCAGTCTAATTTTGCTTTGTCTATTACTAATGATGATCCTAGAAATGTGAAGGAAGTTGTTGATTCAGAGGATAGTGATCTCTGGAAGAAGGCCATGGTTAAAGAAATGGATTCCTTGGAAAAAAATTAAGCTTGGGATCTAGTTGAGTTACCAGCTATAATAGAATCCATTGGAAACAAATGGTTTTTTAAAAAGAAGTTGAATGCAGAAGGTAAAGTTGAGAAATACAAATCCCACTTGGTAGCAAAGGGATATTCTCAAGTAGAGGGAATTGATTTTGGTGAAATATTTTCTCATGTTTCAAAATTAACTTCTATTAGATTCCTTCTTTCAATTGCTGCTGCTTTTGATCTTGAAGTAGATAATATGGATGTGAATACAACGTTCCCACATGGGGACCTAGAAGAAGAAATCTACATGAAGCAACTTGAAGGATTTATTGTAAAGGGTAAGAAGGAGTTGGTTTGCAAGCTGGAGAAGTCCCTTTATGGTCTAAAAAAGTCTCCAAGGATGTGGTACCAGAATTTTGACACATACATATTGGGACTGGAATTTGTGAGAAGCAAAGATTATCATTGTGTCTACTGCAAACATGTTGGAGAAAATTTTGTTTATGTAGTGTTGTATGTCGATGACATGTTGTTGGTTGGAAATAGCATGAATGTTATTAAGGAGGTGAAAACATAGCTATTCTCCAAGTTCGACATGAAGTATCTCGATGCTGGTAATTTCATCTTGGGGATGGAGATCAAGAGAAACCGTGCAGAAAGGAAACTTTGGCTGAACCAAAGAAAATATGTGGAAACAATACTACACGGGTTTAATATGTATGAATGTAAACCAGTAAAATTTCATATTCCTATAGGTGTAATATTATCTACAAAACAATGTCCCGAGACAAATGAAGAAAAATAAGACATGTCCCATGTTCCTAATGCTAGTGTAGTTGGAAGTTTGATGTATTCCATGGTATGCACTAGACCAAACATTTCCCGTGTAGTGGGAGTTTTGAGTAGGTATATGTCAAAACCAACAAAGGAACATTGGACAGATATGGAGAGGGTATTCAGGTATTTACGTGGAACAAAAGATAGTGCAATATGTTACCAAGGAAGAACTGAATAGGATAGAGTGTTAAATGTACATGGCTTTGTTGATGTTGACTGGGCTGGAGATATGGATCGCAGAAGATCTACAAGTGTGTATGTATTTAACCTATTTTGAGGTGCTATCACTTGGATGAGTAAGAGACAGGCTGTAGTGGCACTATCAACTACAGAAGCCGAATACATGGCCTCCACTCATGCAAGTAAAGAGGCTGTATGGTTGCATAGATTGTGTTCGAACATTGGGTTTGAACATCAAGCTGTAAGGTTAGACTGTGACAGTCAGAGTACAATATTCTTGGCAAAGAACCATGCTTATCACTCAATAACTAAGCATGTTGATGTGTAATTTCACTTTGTAAGAGACATGTTTGAAAGAAAGAAGGTGTTACTGGAGAAATTCGACACTTTGAATAATGTTGCAGGTTCATTGACAAAATCCGTGAGCATTAAGAATTTCTCTTGGTGTAAAGGAGCAATGGGAATTCATGTCATGGATTGTTGATCCAATAAAATATTGTACCCCCTATATGCAAATAAAACAATAAGTGGGAGAATTTGGAGTATATGTTATATTCTTTGCATGGGTGTGGGGGGGGGGGGGTGTGTGTTTGACTGCGCAATGGTCAATCCACTCTATCTAGTGCTCTACCGTGAGCACTGTGCGCTGCACGTGGCACTGGATCAGGGGGGGATGTGTCGATGCCCTCGCCCTTATGTGAAGCAGATGACAGGTTAGGCCATTTCCATTTTCACGAGCGCCAAATTTTGGGTTGTTTTCGGCTATTTTCGAGAATTTTCTAAAAATATGTAATTTAACCCTAGTTAATGGATTGGGGTATCTTTTTGAATTCGGTTTAACAGAATAGGGTATTGGATGCTTTAGAATACCTATATTGTATTGTGAGTGATTCATACAAAAAATGAGAAAAATAGGAGCGGTGGCTCCAAGGTTTCTTGGTTTTTCCCAGTCAAGGGTTTCCACGGGAAGTCTCTGTGTATTATGTGTGAATATTGTGGTGTAATCTTTGTTTTGCGTAAAATAATCTGTATGCTTCTCTACACAGGTTTAAAACTTACAAATAATTCTACACACAACTCACAAGTTCATTATCTATTTGGAAATTTCATAATACTAGTTTGGCATAGAGGCCAGACTCATAAAATATATAGATTATTAATTATAACTAAATTCATGAAACCCCACTTCATTCTTTGTGTTTTTTTTTTTACTAGGGGAATCGACAACTGGAGACTGGGCTGGTACTCGCATGACACAGGGTCCATGGATCCAATCCCGCTACCACTATAACCCTAGGTTCCCCACACAACCCATAAGCATGGGACACGGGTAAGCCTGAGTGTGATTTGAACTCATGCCCTCCATTTACAACATCTGACTTCATATCAAGCTAATCTCCAATGAGCCACACCCGTGCGGGCCACTTCATTCTTTGTGTTGGATCATCCAATAAATTTTGTTTAAATACCATCACCTAGATATTAGACAATTGGGTCCCTCTAATTCTTGAAACATTGACGAAGCTATGCATATCAACAAAAATATGATCATGACTCAAACAAACTTTCATGCAATACCCACTAGAGAATGTAATTTGGATAGAGGTGAAAGGCTTTGAAGGCTACCCTAACATGCCTAATTGCAAGCATCTTAATAAAGTCAGTTTAACTATTCACACGAAGCAGGCTATGCGTAAGTAAAATGTGTCACCTCAACCATAGAAGTGATTTAAAGTAATCAAAGTCCTCCTGCCCCTGACTAGACGTCGTTGGATTTAAATATCCAAAAGCATCATTAAAGTGACATTAATTCCAGAGAGTTTAAGCAACTTGACACATAAATTGCCTCCACTAATTTCACACACACACACACACACACATATACTTGTGAACTTACACTAATAATTAACTTTTGAGGACATATTTCACGTGAGAGATCCCATCACAGAACATACCTAATATATATATATATATATATATATACTTGTGAACTTACACTAATAATTAACTTTTGAGGACATACTTCACATGAGAGATCTCGTCGCAGAACATACATAATCCTTAAGAGATCCCTTGAAGATCCTCAAACACAACTGAAGAATTTGACTACCAAAGTATCATTACAACCCAAACACAAATACAAACTAAATATCAAATCAAACTTTGAGATGAATATTCCATTTTCTATTCAAAACATAAATTTAGTTAATTTTTTTTACCATAATGGTGTGCTTGTAATGATAAGAAGCATGAGGGTGGAAAAAAACAAGTTGCATCGATTATGAACATCCACTAAAATATCCACTAACTAAATATTTTTCTATATTTTTTATTGGATATTTCTATATGCATTTTTTAATATTGTAAATCCGGTGCGTGTAATATAAGTTAGCACACTGGTGCTTCCATTTACTAATACCGCACCTGTAACCAGGAAATTATAAAAAATTACATGGAAAACCTTTTTATATGTTTATTTTTGTATTATGTCTATTTGATGCGCTACACGATATATAGCGCACCGATGCTCCATAACTCAAAGCACATCGGAAAACCATAAATAAATAAAAAGCCTAATTTTTTATTTTTACAATTGCAAAAAGAGAGGGAATTTATTTTTCAAAAAAGTGATTTCATAATGTGTTTTAGAAACTTAAAACCTAATCAATATTTCATTATTTTTCAAAAATTTTGAGGGAAGAGTTTTGCAATACCGACTTGTCAGAGAAGACTGTGGAGCAACTGAATTATTTATAAGATCGGAATTTGAAAGGTATTGTGTATCACTCAAAACTATGCATAGAAAAAATTTAGAATTTTATTATTGATCTTAATAATAAAAAAAATTTACTATTTGCTTGTGTTCTTATTAGGATTTAAATTTTTGCTCTTTGTATTCCTTTTTTTTAAGTGGCTGCAAAATTTCACCTTAGGATTTATGTCCATCTATCACTTGATAATTAGGTATTTTCAGTTTAAGCACTTTAGATTTAGTGGGTTTGTGCTTCTATAGATAAGCCATTTGGCATATGATACAAGGAGACAACTTATTGCATGATTGGATCCCAAAACATGTCCGCCTTGTCAGTTTTTTTCTTCTAAAAAGCACTTTCAACGTTTTCAGTGCGCCATGTTTTAGTATAAAGCACTAGTGGGCTTACTTTATAAGCACACAAGCAACATGCGAATTTAAAAAATAAATGTACAAAAATTGGTGTGTTAATTAATTGAATATGCACCGATGCATTTACAATCAACATTTCACACCAGAAAAGTTTGTAACGCATTGTTTAATCTATGTCATGGCATATGATTTTCTTTTCATTTTTTCTTAGTTTAGGTCGTACATAACCTGGTATTCATTATTACAAACATTAAATTGTCATAAAATAATCAAATTTTTTCTAAGAGTAAAAAATACTTATTATCCAATCCAAACTTACTTCCCTTAACAACATAACTAAAAATAATTTTTTTCGGTGTGCTTTTGTCTTTGACGCACTGGTGCATACTAAATTATTTGAAAACTATGTGATTTATATGTATAATATATTTAAAATATTTTGTATTGAATCATACAGGTTGTATATTGATAAAAAAATGTGTGATAAGAGTTCAAGTAACAATAATTCCAATCGCCACAATGGAAGCACATCCAGAAAAAAGCGAAGAAGGCATGCTCTTTGTAATTTCTATATGAAATCAATATGTTATAATTATATGTAAGTTTAACTAATATGTATTCATTAATATGTGCATGTAGAGCCAAAAAATGAGGAAGCTCGATAAGATACTTTGCAATCTAAGTGCAAAAGAGCGTAAAGCCTTAATGGAAAAATTGCATAATGATGAATCGGGTGAATCAAAAAGTACTATTCAATATGATTTAATTTAATGAATATTTAGTAATAATATATTAAGAACATTTGATAACATGTTTCAAACAATCCATTTCACCTATGTTTAATGTTCTGCAGGGACTAACAACAAGGGAGAAGAATGTCGTCCTAATGAAATAAAAATGATGGAAGATGTAAATGATGATGAATTGGTCCTTATAAATAATTCATCATTAAATAATATTTTTAAATTGTTTTGTTGCAGAAAAGAAAATATAATAGAGCCCATTCAACACATAAGACAAAATGACAATGAAAAAAATGGGTGATAGAAAAGTTTGTGATTAATTGTGATTTCGTTATAGCAACTCAAGATTTGATATTTGTTGTAATATTTATATGTTATTTTATTTTACACTTACTATGATTGGACGTCTTCTTACAGGTGTTAATATACAAATAAGAGTCGTTGGAAGATTTTATTGATATTGGGTTAAGTATGGGTCGTGAGTATATGTTGGCGTATCAAAAATTAATTATGGAATTTGTAAGTATCTATGTTTTTTTTGTTGTAAGTAAGTATACTTTATATTACAAATGCACAAAAAGATTACAAATTTATGTAGGTAGCAGTAGCTTCAGGCCCATTCGGGTACTCATATTTCACTTGCTAATCAACAACCTCTCTACCCAATAGCAAAACAGGGCATTGATAGTATCCCATACATTAAACATCATCTCCCTCCAGGTCTTTACTAGGCCGAAGAAATAATAGAACATATGCAAGCTAATCATTTAACTTCAAACACTTAACTACATACTCAAAAGTAACTATTAAATTTACTATCACCATTACATTATTACACCATCCTATCCATCTCCTACTAAAATCAAATGAGAACCCAATGAACAAAAAAACCAGATCCATTAGAAAACCAGTCATGGACCTTAGAAATTCACTGAGGGAGCCCCGCCACCGTCCTGATTGAAGCGATTATATGACTCAACATGCCCCCTCTGTACCGATACACTCTGGACCTCCTCTGACCCCATCCTCGGCATGAATGGGATTCCCAATTCCTTAGCAACAATGTCCACCTTCATATGCAGGAGCCGAGTGTTGGCATATAGTTCCTTCCAGAAGGAGACAAGAACATCACCCCCCATGTATTTTCCTTCAGGTTTCGTTAGCACATGGATGAGAAGGCCCTTCATAATCCAAAAGAGGGAGACCATTCTCTCAAACATGGTTTTCCTTGCACACGAAGAGATCAGATCCAGGATCCACCCCACCAACTCATCGATATCCTCCTAAGGTTGACTCTTGTCAAGATCCTACCACAGTTCCTATGCCATAGCCTCAATCTCCAAATGCACAAACTGTGAAATAGAGACCTTATACACCCATGCCTCTTGGGCCTCCCACAACTACTCGCGGTTAACCCTCTTCCTAACTCTCTCCCTGATTCCAGCTTCTACCCCCCCCCCCCCTCTCCTCCATCTAGTTTACCTTATCACTCATCATCCATCCCAATAGAAGGAAAACATAGATTATCCCACTCTCACCACCTTCTACCTTACGTTCCCCATACACCTGGCCATATTTATATCCATCTTCGGCTAGGTGACTGACGTCGTAGAACAAGTGAATTAACTATATAACCATCATTATCGAGTCCTCCCCCCTGGGTTCCATACTCTTCCCCAATTCCATCATACTAACTACCATAATATCCCACTGCTTCTTTCTGCAGGCTATCTCGATTTTAGCCTTATCCCATAAGTCCCTACATGAATCAATACTCTCGATTTGGACACAGTCTTGTATCATAACTATAGCCCCCTTGTCTAATCCCTTGCCACCTCATGAATTAATGGTAATGCTAAACATCATGTGTCACTTGCATCCTCCCACGTGGTCCCTCTGCCTCTTCATCCCAAGTGGCCTCTACACCCACATCTGGGGCTTTGTAAGTATCTATGTTGTTTTAATTCTCTCATTTTTTAATTAACGGAACAACAAAAATCCCTTATATTAAATATATAAATTTTTGATGGGGTATAAAACTTGCAGGAAATAATGTATGAAGTGGAGCTAACAAAACTATTGTTGAAAGAAGGCATGAAATTTGGTTTTGAAATAATGTGTATTGTTCATGACACAATTCTTGCCTTGGTACATTTTTAAATTTACATAATAATCATGTATATTATATGTTTTAGTTTTCATTATGTCTACCAATGTAGATACACTCATTACACTTTATTTTTATGTTTGTAGAAGAAAGTTGAAGATGAGGAACATAATCGTGGTGTAATAAACCTAATTAGTTATTACAAATGTATTACTATTAGATTAGGATAATTAATTATTAATTATTAAATGACATGTCTATTTATCAATAGACATGTGTATTCCCGTTAGGCCATATTTAATATCGGCCATTCCTATTGTAAAATCATCAATTCAATTATAAAAATATATTTATTATCAAATATGATAATTATGTAAGGATGAATCCTTACAAGTGGTATCAGAGCTTTAGGCTCTTGCTCGCGCTCAAGCTCTGAGCATTCATCCTTGGCATCTTCATTCCTCTCACTCTCCATCTCTCGCCTATTTTATTTTCTCATTCATTGTTCTCCCTCTTCCTACCACACACACCTCCCTCTACATTGTCCCATCCCCATTCCACTTCTTCCCACTCTCCTTGCCACTCCACGCATGTACCTACTCCTCTACATATTTCCCTAGCCTCCACGCCCACCAAATCTCATCCACCTGCGTCCTGCACTCTTCACTCCCACGTACTTCACCGCATGCTCCCCTCTCCTTCCAATCCATGACCACTCATCCTCCTCTCTCCTGCACAACCCTAGCTCTCATTCCCTCCTTCCACACCTCCACGCCCTCCACGCAACCCTCATTCCCTCCTTCCCGCCTCCACCTATAACTCCCTCCTACTCGCAGCTCCACGCATTTCCATTCCACTCGCCCACACCATACCTGCTCTCACTCCACCACCTGCGCACACCCAACCCATCTCCATATGCCATCTCTCCCTTCGTCAACACTCCCCTCTGTCCTTACCTACGACCTCTCAGCTCCGCACTGCTCCCACTCCCGCCCTCATGCCCCCTCTGCACTGCTCTACCCTCCACTGCTCCCACTCCCGCCCTCATGCTCACTACTTACTTCATCCCATACTCCATCCAACCCTTCCCCCCCCAACCACCACTCCACCACCCCATACCTCCTCCACAATCTACCTCTCGCTCCACTTGCTGCCAACCCCCGCGCCTGCATTCTACGCACTCCCTCCTCGGCTGCTCCCTTCGCCCCTTTTTCCACCTAGGGTTTTAAACCCTAAATAAGTCTATTTCAAAAAAAATTATAATAATATTATTATTATTATAAATAATAATAATAATATTATTATAAATATTATTATTATTATTATTATAAATAATAATAATAATATTATTATTATAAATAATTATTATTATTATAACTTAAAAAAAATATATAAAAAATTAAGTTTATATAGTTTTCGTAATAATTATTATAAATATTTTTTATAAAAAAAAGGGAAAAGTTAAAAAAAAAATTCAAAATCTTCTTGAAGGAAGACAAAATGGTCTTCGATGTAGGTGTTCATGCATTTTAAAAAAAATCTCAAACAACTCAAGAAATTAAAAAGGAATTTAAAGGAGAGACTCAAGAAATAAAAAGCACGGATCTTGAAGGAAAAATATTGGATATCAATGTGGCAACCCAAGTTCTTCATGAAGACATAAAAGAATTAATTGATGAATTAACAATGTTGATAAACCAACTTCAAGAAGAAGAATCTAAGAAGCATGTGGACAACGAAAAATAGAGGCACATGCGTCCCACTCCTCAAGTCAGTTGAGGAGGGAAGAAACATTAAATGATATTGATCAGTTAAAGGGAGAAGAATTAGCTACGCCATCTGAAGTCTCAAGCAAGGAAAAATTGGAAGAAACATTAAATGATATTGATCAGTTAAAGGGAGAAGAATCAGCTACGCCATCTAAAGTCTCAAGCAAGGAAAAACGTGAAGAAACATTAAATGATATTGATGAGTTAAAGGGAGAAAAATCAGCTACGCCATCTGAATTCTCAAGCAAGGAAAAACATGAAGCAACATTAAATGATATTGATCAAGTACAGCTCAAGACTTCTTTGACACCTATGATGAAACAAGGTACTACAATGACTCCTAAATATTTAAGTAGGGAGGAGTTTGAAGTTGCTACTATAACCAAAAAGGAAGGGACTCTCGAGTTCTTAGGTCAAATAGAGCTGGAAAATGCATATGCATTCACAACAAAAGAATGGACTACGACCATTAAGGAAGAAGCTATCACAACTCTCGAGTTCTCAAGACAAGTAGGGCGGGGAACTGCCTCTGCACACATAACAGAAGAAAGGACTACCAAGGAAGAAGCTAAGTACTCTAGTAAGGAGGAATTCAAGGTCACTACTACCCCAAGGAAAGAAGGGAATCCAAGCCGACCGCTTCCTTATATCCCTCCTCACAAAAGATCCAAACCACCAGTCACTAGGAAGGATAACAAAAGACATCCCAACTACAAACCTCAAAATGCGATACTCAGTAAAAAATATGCACGTCGTCCGGAAATTCGTTGTGGTTTCTTACAAGGTATGGAAGTAAGTCACATTAATGCGCCAATCGAAAAGCCTATAAAGATGTCCAGTGGTACTCAAGGACAAACTAGATACCATGTTGGGATTCCCAGTCAAAGCAAAGTAGATGATAAGGAAGACGAAGACAAAGATGATGAAATAGAAGTTGTAGAGGACAAGGATATGAAAGATCAAGATGATATTGACAATCATGATGGCAATATTAATTGTAAAAATAATGATGTCAACATTCTATCAGTAGTCGCAACTCAAGATGTTCTAGAATCTCAAAAGGTTCCCAGAGAACAAATAAAGACAATCTTGTCAAACAAGGAAGCAAGGCACATTAATACGCCAACTGAAAAGTCTATAAACTTGTCTAGTGAAACTCCAGGACAAGGACTTGTTAAAGATGACAATAACAAGGACAATGAAACAAAAGATTTAGAAGACAAGGAGATGGAAGATCAAGATGATATTGACAATCATAATGTCAATATCAATTGTAAAGAAAATGATGATGTTGTAGAAGTCAATGAAGCCAATAAATTCAAAGTTAACAGTAATTATGAAAGAATTGAATTTGTACAACGATACAATGATGAAAATATAAAAACTAAAAAAGATCCTAATAAAGAAGGAAACTTTGAAGATAAGGCGACACTTGAAAAGGAAAAAGTTCTACAAATTGTCGCAAGTCAAGATATTCGAGAATCTCAATATGGAAAGGATCCCAGGGAAAACTAACAACAAAATTGTCAGACAAAGAAGTAAGTACACTACTAATAGTTTCCTCTACATATAAGAAAACCATATCAAAACATGCAAAATTATCAAAGATCCACATAAAATTAGAAGAGCAAAGGAACACCGTCAAATTAGAAGATTTGAAATATACGCCGATTAGTTGTTATGCGTTCATCTACAGAATCATAAGCATGATAAGATTTGAATGGAAATGTGACCAATTATTCCAAGAACTGTTAAACCGTGGCACAGTTATTCGTGGAAAGAATTCCAGCTACAACACACTCGTAGAAGATTCGTGGTCGAATATTTTCAGAGCAGGATGACTTGTAATAAACCTAATTAGTTATTACAAATGTATTATTATTATATTAGGACAATTAATTATTAATTATTAAATGACATGTCTATTTATCAATAGACGTGTCTATTCCCGTTAGGCCATATTTAATATCGGCCATTCCTATTGTAAAATCATCAATTCAATTATAAAAATATATTTATTATCAAATATGATAATTATGTAAGGATGAATCCTTACATGAGGCAATTAACAAAACATTCATCCAAATAACCCAAGTCATGCAAGTAGCTCAAGCAATGACAACAATTCCAATCAAGAATGATGATCAATATAATTGGATATTAATACAAGCTGTTATGTCTTTTGAAATAATTGTTTGTGAAAATCAAACATTTTGTATAATGTAATCGACATAGTGTCCTAATTGAAAGACACCGAGTTACCAATAAGTGTAACAATTACATATTGACATTTTAATTATTGTGGACTTTTATATTTCCCCACCTATGCATGAGAAAGAGCTTCTTATTGATATATAATAAAATAAGTTTATGATTTTATTGCATTGTCCAATGCCATTGTAAAATGTTACATTATTGATTAAATATTATAATGAAGAGGTGTGAAATCAAATGATTTAACAAATTAATCCAAACATCATATCCAAATGCAATAATCAAAATTCAATTTATATATACTGTTATAAGAAATATGTTAATTTTTTATAAATAATGAATTTTAAAAAATACATTATCACTGCCACATTGTCATTAATGTGTAGCACTGGTGCTTCTATTAGAAAAACGCCCCAAAGACTCATAAAGGTGCTTTTTCATTATCAATACCCATTGTTGCGTTATATAGGACGCACCGGTGCACTGTCATAAATAAACAACACCAGTGCGCTATTATTACCACATCCGAAGCCACTAGTTCGGTGCATTATTTACCTAGTTTCCCAACGAGGATTTCATAAACATAAAAAGCACCAGTTCTTTTATGTTTATATTGCATCGGTGCTTTTATGTTTATAACACACCAGTGCAATTTTTAGTTTTATAGCACCGATGTAATTTTTAGTTTTATAGCATCGGTGTACATATAAGTTATAAAGCACCAATGCTTAATATTTTATTACACACCGGTGTGATATTTGTTTGTTAAGAATGAGCATTGATTTATTTTTAATGCACTGGTGTGTTTGTATATAAAGCGCATCGATTTTGAAACCTCCACTAAAACCTATGGCTGCCACAATTTATTTAGTTATAAAAAAATTCCATAACAACCTCCACTAAAACATCTGCTACCAATAATGGAGATTGTAGTGGATATTTTTTTGACAATTTTGACCAATCTTGTAACACTAAAAACCTCCGTTATAACCTCTCGTACAGGGTCTTTTCCTTGTATTGCAATACTGTATGAAAATGAGACATAAATCTCCATGCTATTCATTGATTTCAACACACTAATACCAGTCAGTAAGATTCTATGCATATGATTAAGGAGTTGAGGTTGAACATGGGTGAAACCATGTAGTTATAGATCAATGATGAAAATCCATGCTAGACTCAAGGTGACCCAAAAATATGAAGATGGGTACTAAGGTACAAGTACAATCCTAACAATGTGAAAAGATGAGATGAAGTCTGAAATTCAGAGGAACCATTAGATCATGAAGTAATGATCATTCTCCATCATCAAATGCGAGGAAATATGCCAATGAGGAAAATGGGCACCAATGTAGCATGGCCTCTAGATGAAACTTCCTGAGAAAGTGTGTCATGATCAATAGGAGAATATTTAATGAAGGGAATGAAATGATGAATATTTTTATCCAACATGAAGTAAGAAGATAAATTTTGATTGATTTGAGACAAAAACCTAATTAAAGGAACTAACAAGACATGGGAAGGTTGACACAAATCTTCCATTGACATGAAGTGACTTGACAAAGAAATACATTAGAAACATCCTATCACGTCCCCTTCCATCAATCCCTCTCAAGGAAGGGGACATGACACTAAGTCTAGGATTTAAACTTCTAAGCCCCATTCATCTCTAATGTACAATTCATAACAAGTGAAGTACATATGTGTGGAGATGCATAATCAATAAACACAACGGAAATAAAAACACTAACCACATACATCTATCATACATTTATTTGCATTATCATAATAGTATTCAATTAAAAACATTTCATAATTAAAACGCATAGAATACTTATCTTGGTATGAAGTTGTCCCAAGCAATTGGCTATGGAACTGCAATGTTCCACCCAACCATAAGCTAGTTGTGCTCATCAATCTCTCAACACAACTGCCACCCCGAGATGGGCATGATTTCCATAAGGAAAAATGGAACCTACAACTTATGCACATCCAAATGAACACAACATCTCAGCCAAGCCAATCCAAATTTGGGTTTATTAGGTTGTCAAGGAAGTAGAACGGAAGAATTTCTAATATAGTGAGCTCATCCATAGAGATAATGGTACCTCTACAAGATCTATCTAGCTTGGAAGCCACAATACCTACACACCCAACATAAGGAAGTAATCCCTTCACTGCTACATATTCCCTCGAGCCATACATTCCCTTCTAGTGCTTTTCAGGGTGTTCATAGAAAAGTAGCCAAACCCCCTTCATCTTTAGTGAGGTTACACTCTTCACTAGGTTTATCAAGCCAATTCCGATTCCATAAATTTCCTCTTCTACTCCTGGTGGCTTACACCCAAGTTCAAGCCAAAACAATGGATACACATAACTCAACCCACAACATTCTCTACCACACACAACAAGTACATATGTTGGGAATAACAAAACATTTTTAACTACAGGATTCGTAAAACATGGTTTCCATGAGTGTTCCAAAATCGTGGGCACACCAAAAACAGATTGTTAGAGGGGAAAATGACCCTTGGTGAACAGAATTGATTTTCCAATGGGTATATTGGCATTCAAAGGGAAAAAATGACCTCTATGGACCCCCAAATTGTGACTCCCTTCCTCCCATTCATTCTGCCACACAAAAACGACTTCCCAGCTAGATAAAATGGAAGAGAACTCAAGAAAATCATGGAGGAAAATTCCTAGCAAGCCCAGACTACGTGAGAGAGAAAAAACCATGGATGAATGATGGCTTGGGGAGAAAATTCATGGCTCCTTTCTTTCCCAGGAAGAAAAACACGATTTTCCAAAAATGGTGGCTTTCCCATACACGAAATTGGATAGCCATACGTTCCATTTCCCAAAACAATAACTACCTCAACCACCTCTTGGAATAATTAATTGATTGGGTGCAAAAGTCAATGTGGGTAGTTGATGGTTCATGAGTTCTCTCATTGACACTTGGATTGACATTATTAGCTTCATGGGTTTCAATATTTCCCTCCCTATTCCTTGTAAAAATCATGCCCCCCATACTCTTGCTGCATTGCATAGATATTTGTGGGTATTTTATTAAAATACATATTTACATCGTATTTACGATTTCCATTGTGCCATGCTAGCACGCAATCCACATACATTGATATTTAATTGATGATGCGAGAACGATAAATCGATAGTGGTGCCTTGGCCTTGAGCTCCTCAACATGATTTTATAACGATATTACATCATTTACATGTTAAATTAAATGGGGTCAAAATCGGGATACTACACATCCACTTTAATGGAATCTATGTGTAATATCCCTAATTTGAAAGTTTACACAATTTGGCCAATTTTCGAACCTTGGACTAGTGAAACCCCAAACTGTCCCAAATGATCCCAAATGGTTTCGAATTCTATATGGGGGAAATTAGGAGGATATAGGAAACATTAATACATATTTCATAAACCCAAACAACTTATATACCCATCCATGGTCTGCAATTTGCAAGGAAAGAAGTTTCGAGACAAGACTAGTTAATTTGAGAAGTGGAAATCTCCCCTAGGTATTCCATTTAATGCTCTTCCAAACACTATACGACCTTCACTAATTCTTGGTCTGATACTTGGATCTGTTAGAGGACATTAAGGAAAATATGTTTGCAGCATTATATTTGGTTTTAGGGTTGAATAAGTATCCCAATGAACAACAACTTCTAGAGTCTATAATTTGTGGTGAAAATGGCAGATAAGGAGTCTCGAATTTAGTCATAAACCATAGTGAAAATTTAGGGGTCTGCAAACATCTTTGGACCATCAAAGTAACTTCATATACATCTCATAACATGGATAAATATCTCAGAAAAATCTGATATAAAACAGGTACAACATCATTCCAAAATCACTATGCAAATGCTATGGGGAAAATGGCTTGAATCTCTTTATTGATTGGAAATATCAGTTGACATACATGGTGTTTCGAGCTGTGGCTCTCATGATATGATTATTACAGATATATGCAGAAAATAAAATTTCCATGAATTTTAAATAACAATCCTCTACTAACTATATGCAACAAGAAGTGCGTCGTTGCACATTTACATGACATTGAGAGAAAGATAGTAGAATAGGCATAGAGAAGAATGAGATAAGATGAACCCGAACTCAGTTGGGGTTTGAACCTACATAAAAACATATTCATGAAGCTCTGTTAAGAGGTATGAATGGCCTCTCCATCAACCAAATTTGATTGGAATCTTGCACCCTCAATTTTGGTTCTAAGGAAGGGAGGATGAACATCCACCGTGCAAGGACAAGCTTGAAGCTCTCCCAAATTGCAAAGATGCAAATAAAAAATGACCAAAATCTGCTCCATTTAGACATGTCCTCCGTTTAATAACTTTATTTGACTCATTTACCTCGTTAGAACTCAAATTGTCTCCTAATTACTCATGAAATTCGAATTAGTGGGAGTTATGACCCTTCATTGGCCCCACATGACACTTGGCTCATCTTTTGTCTCCAACTCTTCCATGAATTCGAATTGGGGAATCTATTGGATTATTTGGGGATGTGTAAATCCTCTCATGCTCCCCCTTGGTCTATTTTTATCTCTTACGTTGTCATAGATGTCATAGAATCTGTCATAAGTGTCATAGGTGTCATAAAATCTGTCATAAGTGTCATAATGCTTATCATAGTTGTCATAGAATCTGTCATTGCCTATTTTTAGCCCTATGACTCTTCCTTTTCCTTCATGAATGTTACCTCTTCCCTTACAACTCGAATTTTAGGATGGCTCCATGTTTAAAGGAGGAATATTCTCTCATGTGTACCCCACATGTCCACTTATGTGCCCCCAAGTCCAACTAGGACCTAATGCCACTTCATTTTGGATCATTTGACATTTATTCCATAATTTATTGGCCTATTTTTCCATCATCAATTTAGGATATTGAATTTTCATGAGAAACTATATATCTTGGGGTGAAATGTCAATATTTTAATTCTTCCACATAACCCTTAGGAATTAGGCAGGCCAACTTAATTATTTATTTAAAAACCATTTAATTGGGGACATGACAGTCCTCCCCACCCAATATTTCTTTTCCTCAAGCAATTTCAAAAGTGGATGTTGAAGAACCTATTTTCTTTCCAAAACTCTGATTAGTGGCACTCATGTACTCTTTCATATTTTGGAAACTCTTTTTCTCACTGTATAATTATTTGAAGTTGCCACTGAGTTTCCCAACTTTGTGTCTTCAATATTCCATGAAAATTTTAGAGAGGACCCACCATGCTTACTATTGCACTACTCTGATTACAATCACCTTCTCAAGTGGTGAGTCAATCTCCCATACTACTTATTTCCCCCCAAAATTGAAACCAATGAGACCAAAAATTATCCCAGGGTCCCAAATGATCTTGACACATGCATGGTGTGAAATGTCTAGTATGAAATGCCATGAACACCAAGCATGTGAATATTGAATCCATCTCTCCAAAGGTCTCCCACATAGGAAACTATAACAATGCTCTGCAAAGATGAAATCAAACAGCTGAAGGTTGGATTTCTCTCTCAAACCAACAATCGAACTGCTTCTCCAAGTGAGCTGAAACCAAGCAACACCAAGTGCTTGTATTGCATTCCAAAAGATAGGCATGCTCAACCACAAAAACTTGTAGGAAAAAGATTTCCCAAATCCCACTGCCTTAGTTTCAAATATTTGAGTGGTAGTGTCACATGTGTAAAACTAACATTCCAAAGAATGCCAGGATCCCATTGTCTCATCCGCATCTTTCCAAACATCAGTAACAACAATAAAAATTCATCACTGTGAAGTTCAACATTTCCAATGCACAATTGAAACCTTGAGGGCTCCTGCATGAAAATATGAAATTCTTCAAGGTTGGGCCGAGACCAAGAAAGACTCTCCATCATGAAATAGATATCCTCAAAGTGAGGCTGAATGCAAACAAGTCTCCCCTAATAAACTAGATAGTCCTCATGTGCAAAATGAACACAAGAATCAAGAGTGAGACCATTGAAGCTCAAAGGGCAAGGGTGAAAGTCCCATGTCTCATCACCAAAAGAGTAGGAATCACCCCACAAGAAAATATGTCCATGCTGCTCCAAAAGAATGTAAGATGCAACAAAATAATAAGCCATGTGTTCTTTCATCCAAGAAGTGAATGAAGAACCTCCACTAAAATATGAACCAATTTGGGAGCAAAGAAAATAGTGATCCTTCAAGGGGCTCATAGAAGTACCATTTATGCATCCATGGATATGTGTATCATCAAGAAATGAAAAAGGATGTTTCTTCCAATAAAAATGTGCTCCAATCATATATCTCTTCACCCAAGTATTGGATGAAGTTCCTCCAACATCAATTGAACTAAGCAAGGAGCAAGGAAAATCATGAGTCTTCAAGTGACTCAAGTGAACATCATAGGTGCATCCATGTAGATGTGTACCATCATAAAGTAACAAAGGATGCTACTACAAATATAAAGAATAAATTTCTCTAGTCATGTCATCCTCAAAATGGGAGATAGGATTTTTATAGTCCTCATGTGGCACCTTCAAAAGCAAACCTTTCACCCATACTTCATTAGGATGAATGCTGCAAAATATGGAAGTGTAGGATGTAGGAGAATGAACCAACTCACCCAAATGATCAGAAAATGCAAAAGTGTCATCATCTGAAGGCTCCATAAGGGTAGGATCATGCACGTCCTTCAAAAGTGAAAAACTTTTCTCGTAGATTGGTTCCAAGGTAGTGGAATCATACACTTCTTCAAAAAGTGTGTAACGCCAATCTCATTAAATTTGGACATATTAGGCAAATTTTGGACTAAGAAAGTGTGAATTTAGACTTTGAAAGTGTCATATCAACCTTTCTAAAGTGCAAAAACAGGTTCTGAAAGTGGCAATACTGGCTTTGAAAAGTGCGTTTTTCTATTCGAATAGTGTGTTTTTTGACTACTTATGAACCTTAAATTTGCAGTTTTTTGTTATAAACTATGAATTTCAATTCAAAGAGTGTGAATTTCAAATCAAAAAATGCAAATTTTGATTTGAAAAGTGTGAATTTCAAATAAAAAAACGAAAATTTTGATTTCAAAAGTGTGAATTTCAAATCAAAAAACGAAAATTTTCATTTGAAAATTGTGAATTTAAAATAAAAAAAATGCAATTTCTAATTTGAAAAGTGTGAATTTCAAATCAAAAAATGCAATTTTTTATTTCAAAATTGCAATTTTCATTTGTAAATGTTCAAAATTTTAAGGTGAAAAAATCAGTGTCTAAAATATTCAGTCATTGTTTGAATAACAAGTCAATCGGCTAAGTTATAACATATAAAAATGGTTTGTCCCGACTTCCGTTTTCCGACATGAAGGATCAACTACCCCTTCTTTTCGTAGTTAATTGTGAAAACATTTATCCAGCAATTCAGCTATATCCATAATGGAGAACACAAGAAGGATCGACCGACCCTTCTTGCAGTGTTGAACTATTATGAAAATAATATTGGGAATAAGAAGGGTCGGTTGACCCTTCAATTTCGAGGGAATTATAAAAATAGAAAACCTTGGAAGTTATAACATATAAAAATAGTTTGTCTCGAATTCCGTTTTCCGACAAGAAGAATCGATCGCCCCTTCTTTTCATAGTTAATTGTGAAAACCTTTATCCAACAATTCAGCTATATCCATAATGGAGAACACAAGAAGGATCGACTGACCCTTCTTGCAGTGTCGAAATATTATGAAAAGAATATTGGTAATAAGAAGGGTCAACCAACCCTTCTTGCAGTGTCGAACTATTATGAAAATAATATGGGGAATAAGAAGGGTCGACTGACCCTTCAATTACGAGGAAATTGTAAAAATAGAACACCTTGGAAGTGATATCATATAAAAATGGTTTGTCCCGACTTCCATTTTACGACAAGAAGGATCGATCGCCCCTTCTTTTTGTAGTTAATTGTGAAAACCTTTATCCAACAATTCAACTATATCTATAATGGAGAACACAAGAAGGATCGACCGACCCTTCTTGCAATGTCGAAATATTATGAAAAGAATATTGGTAAAAAGAAGGGTCGACTGACCCTTCTTGCAGTGTCGAACTATTATGAAAATAATATGGGAAATAAAAAGGGTCGACCGACCCTTCAATTACGAGGGAATTGTAAAAATAGAACACCTTGGAAGTGATCATATAAAAATGGTTTGTCCTGACTTCTGTTTTACGACAAGAAGGATCAACTGCCCCTTCTTTTCGTAGTTAATTGTTAAAACCTTTATCCATCAATTCAGCTATAGCCATAATGGATAATACAAAAAGGATCGACCAACCCTTCTTGTAGTGTCAAACTATTATGAAAAGAATATTAGGAATAAGAAGGGTCGGTCGACCCTTCATTTAGGAGGGAATTGTAACAATAGAACACCTTGGAGAAAGAGCGGCCTTTCTTTCTCTGAGAATATTTCCACTTTCCAACAAAGTCTTTAAAACAAAATGTCTATAAATTTTGTTGTTAAAATGTTGATATCTAGTATCCTAGGGTGACATGTGGAATGATCATATTGTGACACGTGGCATATTTTTATTTGGCACATTGAGTATAGCGAGGTTACTAATTTTTATTTGATTTGGCAAATTGAGTATAGCGAGGTTACTAATGCGGGCTTAACCACAACACCATTAGGAAATGAAAATTCACTGATAGTAGTTTTAAGGATTAGGACCATGCAAGATTACCTTGTAGCTGGAATGCTAATTGAAAAATGAACATGAATTTATTAATTTATGTTAATCATTTGCAGAAATAGATAAATGTTTTAATTAAATAAATTCACTTAAAACATAAAAGACACACAGATCAAGAGTAAATACAAATCCAAACTATAGATCAATGTATGGATTATTGATTGCAAAAATTAAATAGTGTTCATAAATAATCTGAAGTGAAAATCAACATTCATCAAAGAAATTTGATCAATTAACAAAAGAGGAATCAAGAGAAGGACTAACTTTATTACTTCAAAGTTGCAAAAAATTACAATCTCTGCATCAATCAGAGTGTCTCCAGTCTTCTTTTGCTGATTTTCTCCCCCTATCCCATGAGACCTCTACCCTTTAAATAATAATTACAAAAATAGTTACAAAAGATAGACTTCCCATAAAACAAGGATTACAAATCGAAACTAAAAGGTATCCCTAGGAGCGACTAATACCAACCCTTTTCACAAAATTCCCAAAATATTTTCATCACATGGTTTCCAGGAAGTATCCCATAACAAACTATGGAAGATACCGACAATCCACTAGCTATCTATGAAAGAAGTTGAAAGATGCTTCTTGGAAGATTCATGATGATCTACAATGTCCTCAAAAACCGAAAAATCGGCCACTTGTCCTTCCTTCAGGGGAATTGGTGGAGTCACAGGCACTTGATTAATTATAAAATCCTGGATGACTGTATCATCTCGATCAACATGTTTCTCAGTGATCTTCCTTATCTTCCTCTAAGGGAGTCGTATATACCTAGATTGAATCTCAGAGTCTTCTTTTTCACTACCAGTGTTGTCATCCAAAACATCGGCTTTAAAAGGTGGCGACAGAGGTTCATGATATTGAAGAGGCTGAAGTTCTTTCTCGCCACAAAATATGACTGAAGATTTGTGAATTTTTTGCATCTTGTTCATAGTATGTAATTGTTAGGAGGAAATCTCTGGAAATTAAATAAGAAGAATTTTTCTATGGAATATGACGACTAACAAATTTCCCAAATTGGTCTTTGTGTTTAAGAAGAGAAATAAAGATCCCATAATGATTAACTGTAATGATTAAAACATTTCAGTCTGAGAAATGCAATTATCACATCTGTAACGAAATAACATATAGCATGCGCCAACAAAATTTGGATTAAGATGAAGTACAATTTTAATTATATCACATATGATTTGATGTCAAATATAAACAACTTATCATTATGGATTAGTCGGATCAATGACTATGACTTCAAATTTGGCCGAAGGTGTAAATCGCAATTAGGAGCCTAATTGCAATTTTTAAAAATGGTAGAGGGGAAAACGGACAAGATAAACTTAATTTAAATCACCTAGTGTAATCTCATCCGTGGAATCAAGACAAATTGACGGTTAAAACTTAAACATACGGGAAGGAAAAGAAGGGTTGCGGGGTTTTATTTTATAAATATATATATTCTTTCCGTAATCCGCAATTGCGGGTTGTGGGTTGTGGAAACACAAAGTGAAAAACTATATTAAGACTCTTCTCGCAATCCGCAATTGTGGGTTGCGGATGTAAAAGACCACAATTATTGAAGAATATTTCTGCATCCACAATCACCATTGAGGATTGTGGGTTGCAGAAAGAAAATGTTTCAAAACCAAAAACCAAGCTTCCGCAATCCGCATTGCGGATTGCAAATTGTGGGTTGCGGAAAGAACCTGAGTTTTGGAAAAACTCAGTGCTTTCCACAACTCACAAAAACACTCAAAAATGCAAGAAAATTTCAAAGGAAAGTGTCAACATCAACCTGACTTTGGAAGTGTCAATATCAACCTTTCTAAAGTGCAAAATCAAGTTCTGAAAGTGGCAATATTGGCTTTGAAAAGTGTGTTTTTATATTCGAATAGTGTGTTTCTTGACTACTTATGAACCTTAAAAGTGTGAATTTCAAATCAAAAAATGCAAATTTTGATTTCAAAAGTGTGAATTTCAAATAAAAAAATGCAAATTGTGCTTTGAAAAGTGTGAATTTCAAATCAAAAAATGTAATTTCTCATTTGAAAAGTATGAATTTCAAATAAAAAAATGCAATTTTTTATTTAAAAAGTGCAATTTTCATTTTTAAATGTTCAAAATTTTAAGGTGAAAAGTCCAATGTCTAAAATATTCACTCATTGTTTGAATAGCCAGTCAATCGGCTAAGTTATAACATATAAAAATGGTTTGTCTCGACTTTTGTTTTCCGACAAGAAGGATTGGCCGCCCCTTCTTTTCGTAGTTAATTGTGAAAACATTTATCCAACAATTCATATATATTCATAATGGAGAACACAAGAAGGGTCGACCAACCCTTCTTGCAGTGTCAAATTATTATGAAAATAATATTGAGAATATGAAGGGTCGACCAACCTTTCAATTACGAGGCAATTTTAAAAATAAAACACCTTGGAAGTTTTAACATATAAAAATGGTTTCTCCCGACTTTCATTTTCCGACAATAAGGCTCGGCCACCCCTTCTTTTCGTTGTTAATTGTGAAAACCTTTATCCAACAATTCAGCGATATCCATAATAGAGAACACAAGAAGGAGCGACCGAACCCTTCTTGCAGTGTCAAACTATTATGAAAAGAATATTGGGAATAAGAAGGGTCGGCCGACCCTTCATTTACGAGGGAATTGTAACAATAGAACACCTCGGAGAAAGAGTGGCTGCTCTTTCTCTCAGAATATTTCCACTTTCCAACAAAGTATTTGAAGCAAAATGTCTATAATTTTTTTTGTTTAAATGTTGATATCTAGTATCCCAGGGTGACACATGGAACGATCATATTGTGACACGTGGCATATTTGATTTGGCACATTGAGTATTAGAAATATAGTTTAATTATAATATTGACTTGTATAGAATATTTTCTCCTTTAAGCAACACTGAATCCATGCTACGTTTTATTCTCTATTAAACATTATGTTTTAAATATGCTTGGGAGAACTGCAAGAGGAAGTGAATAATTATAGTAGCATTTGTGCTCTCGCACTCTCACTTCCTCTCTAGCAGTCGATACACCCTATTATATTGGTCATTCGCGTTGATCTAGATACTTGCAATCATTGAGACCTATGGATTGGAAATATTGACACCTAAATCCTCCAAAAACAAAGGTATCGAAGGCAAAGACCGTGTTTTTATGTTTTATGCCTATGTTTCATGTTCTAATCGGTCATCAAACCCAAATGGTTTCATGTGCCCAGCTTATGAGATATTGAAAAATATAAATACCTTGGCAATTGAAAAACTAGATTTATGGTTACAGATTTATGGTTTGAATAATATAAATACCTGGAAATTGAAATGTTCTGTTACATATTTATTATTAAGACATAAAAATCAGTAGAAGTTATTCCTGGCAATTGAATTTACTTCGATATTTCAACTTTTACAGAGCTTGGGCTCTTAATACATTTCACGACTACAAGCTTGAGCTCACAAACACAGACTCTTCTACTACAGGATTTATATTAAAAAATTTCTTACTAATTAGACATAAAAATCAGTAGAAGTTATTCCGAGTTAAAACAGTGCAACTTCGCCGCATTACACATAGATGAAATTTACTTCGATCTTTCACCTTTTACAGAGCTTGGGCTCTTAATACATTTTAGGACTACGAGCTTGAGCTCACAAACACAGAATCTTCTACTACAGAGAATTTACAGACTTTATTTTGGCTTCAACTAGAAGTATACTTTATTTTTGTTTCCACTAGAAGCTATGAGTCACATTAGAGATAAATCCTGGTCTTGGGGCTTCGACAGTGCTCGAAATGCCCATATATCATGATGTGGTGAGGATTTGTCAGGGAACTGCTGTCAAAATACTCATATATTACGAAGAGAGTGACCATAAGACTCCATGACTTCCTTTGTATTTCTGATAAAACAAAAAAGGAAACGGAACAGAGGCGGTAAAGAAGAGTGCCATGACTTCTCAAAGATTTCATTTGGTTGCGATACCGAGTATGCTTTTGTGAGGAACCTACAACAATTAATTAATGAAAATACACGATATAACAGTAAGAACAGAACTTAGAATCACTTTATTGATCACAGGCCACTTCGAGGGGGCAACCTCCTTTGAGCAAGCTCAATACAAATAACTTCACCGTACCTTCATTGGACTCAACACACACTTATATACTAAGTCTATGCCCAATACTATGGGTCAATACCATGGGACATATAATACTACAGGATGACTTACAAATCATATGCGTCCAATACTATGGCTGAATACCATGGGCTAATACAAACTATGGATCAACAAATACTATGGGACAACTTACAAAGCATGTGCGTCCAACAACAATATACTAACAAAGTAAAGAGAAGGGTTGACACGGGTTCCTAACATCCCCTCTCCCTTAGAAAAATCTTTGTCCTCAAATCTTTAGATGTGGAAATTGATGCGGAATCTGAAGGAGTGGTTCCCCTGTAGCATCCTCGGGTTGCATTCCGTGCCACTAAATTAATGCCTCTATGATAGAGTGAGAGAGAAGCTAACTCCTTTTGAGTTTCAGGGAGGATTGATTAGAAGGCTGTAGACAAAGAAGAACCATATCATCTACGTGAAAATGGCGCTCAGAAAGGTGCTGATCGGTGTGTTATTTCAGTTGAATTTTTTCCATGTGAAGATTGTCCTGTAGAAGGAGAAGAATTTGATCGCGGTTTCGAAGAAACGAGTCAATTTCCTGAACTGGGGAACTGCTGAGGGTGTATGCAAGAAGAACTTGCAGTGCCTTTCCATAGACTGCTTCATATGGTGTCATTTTAGATATGGTATTGTACCACCAGAGCGCTTCAAGGAAATCCAGAGAAATACCTATCCAAATCTGTGTAGGGATGAGCAAGGGTTCGAGCAGTCCTGAAAGGAGTGTCATTTCACCCTTGTTGACCTAGCGAGTATCACAGTCATCCACCATCTGTTGAATTGTCATTTTTAGTCCCTGCCAAAAGAAGTTACATTGTTCCTGGTCATACGTTTTGAGGAACCCAGAGTGCCCTACCGATGGAGAAGCATGGAGTTCATAGAAGGGATAGCCCTATTGATCAGATTGCAACCAATGTGGAACAAGCAGAGAAATTGCTGTAAGAGAAACTGGGTCATCAAGTGTGCGAGAAGGAGCATCTTCCACCAGATTGTCCTTACCCTTCTTGTAAGTGATCACATAGGCAGAACCCATGAGTTGGATAACCCATTTCAGGTGTGCTGGGGAGGAGACCCGTTGTTCCAGGAAATTTTCCAGACTCTGGAGATCAGTCTTGATGCAGAAATAATTCCCTAATAGGGATGGCTGCCACTTCTGTACTGCATGCCAAATAGCCATCAGTTCCTTCTGAGATGTAGATGCAGCTAAATTATTACCGAAAAGGTCTCTTAAAGGTGGCAAGCCCACTGGTTCAACAAAGACACCTGCATATCTATCCAAGGAAGTAGTGGAGACCGTTGATGGGTGCATTTGAATGGAATGGAGTTGAGCGATGACACCATGTGAATTCTTCTTAAGGATCTTTTCCAAGCGATGTGAACTGATGATGCAAAGAGACCCTGGTTATAAGCCCACAAATTCATGTTGTTTCCCATTGACTAAAAACTGCATCCAAAGTTCAGCAAAATCCCATAAAATGGGGCCAAGAGTACGTAACCATTGAACACCCAAAACCACATCACAGCCGCCTAAGGACAAGGAAAACATATTAGAGCACAAGTTATAATCTTCCAGAGAGATACGCACATTGTGACACTTCCCCTTGCAAGGTAAGGTGCCCCCATTGGAAACCGTGACTTCAAAGTTGGAGCAAGGAGGGACAAGACAATCAGCCTGTTTGGAAATCCGAGGATCAATGAAGTTATGAGTGCTACCAGAATCAATGAATATGGTAAGAGGGAGCTTCTTGAAGTAACCCATGACTCACATTGTTTTTCGGGTGGTGACACCGATTACATCATGGAGAGAGATCTCTGGTGGGTCATCCTGATATGGGGGGTCAACAGGGGGGTACTGAATGTCGACCTGATCATCTATTGTATATGGAGCTTCTTCACCAAGTTCACAGGAAGGCAGAGAATCCACATCCAAGAGATAGAGCTTTTTCTCAACACATCTATGTCCCCGAGTGAATTTCTCATCACAATTATAACAAAGCCCTTTTTCTTGGCGTGCCCGCATCTCTGGTTCAAACAAATGCTTGATAGGAGCTGGTCGAGGAGCTGGCGTGATGGGAGGTCGTTGGGAACCCATATTTCTGAAGGGAACAAAAGTGGGCTTGGAGCGTTGTTGGGTTGCGATCTTGTCCTTTGCCAACTTAGCCAACCCTAGGACTTCCATCATTGTGTTGGGACAGAACATTTGGACCTCTGAGCGGATTTCATCCTTAAGACCACTGATAAAACAACTCCTGTAGAATTCATCAGACAATCCTTCTGTGTGATTGGCCAGTTTCTCAAATTTTGTCTGATACTCTCACACTATGCCAATTTGGAGAAGTTTAGTGAGTGCGCATGGGAAGTCATCAAAAGCACTAGGACCAAATCGTTGCAAAAGGAGTTGGCAAAAATCTGTCCAGTTTGGCTCATGATGAGCTTTGATGTACCAACGGTACCATTAGAGGGCTTCCTATTTTAAATGAAAGGATGCAAGTGGAACTTTATGGACATCAAAAGTATTATGCAGACTGAAATATTGTTCTGCCTGGTATATCCATCCAGTCGGATCAGTACCATTGAAGCGAGGAAAATCAAGCTCCGGCCCACGAAAATTGTTGGAAGAAGAGAACCCAGTGGCTGCAAAAGAGTCTGGCTATCGGTTATTGTTCATGGTTGAATGCTGAAGATGGAGGTTAAGAAATTTTTCATCCAGATGCTGGAGTTTGGTTTGGATGGATGCAAGTGCTTCCTCCATGGTTTTTGCTCCTGCGTGGGTGACAACCATAACTAGTTTTTTTTTTTTTTGAGTGGGTAGATAAACAAAAACAGAAACTATTTTAGTAAAGGAAAATCCAAATTTGGGAAAAAATTTGATGGGTAATTTGGGTTTGATTAGGTTTTGGACACTTTAAAAGGGATAGGGAAGCAAAAAAGGGGGATTTCGGAAGCAGGGTGAAAGAATGAGAAAATTTGGAAGAGAGGGACAAAGAAGCAAAAATATGAAATGAACACTATGGTAAAATTTGAAGGTGATTGGGTGAAAATCGAAGAAGTTATGGCAAACCCTAGAAATAGACAAATGTGGAATTTATGGCATTGGGAAGTGGAATTTGGGATAGGGTCTTCAGGAATGAAATATGCAGAGTGGGATTGCAGGGGTGTCAGGAAAGTTTCAAGGGAAACAGAGTTAAAACAAGGGAGATATGGTGGAAAAACAATTTTTTTTTTTTTTTTAGAAATGGATCTGCAACAGCGTGGAAGCGATCGACAACAGATGGATCTATAACGGCGCAGAAGTGATCGGCAATATATGGATCTGTAATGGCGTGGAAGTGACCGGAAACAGTTCTGGGTAGAGGAAATCTGTGATTTATGAGCTGAAAATAGATATGGACCCCAGGTATGCTCGACTTCCTAACGGTTCAGGGGATTCACTCAGCCACCAATGTTGTCCGACGGCTTGCGTATTGGAGAAGTACCCCTCACTCCACAGCTCAGGTAAAACTGATAACCGCTTTGCCACAAACGATAGCTCTTGGTTTACCTCACGAGCGGGAACTAGTCAATCAGGTAGGGGTCGTTGCCCTTTTCATTGGAAGGTCCTCTCAATGGGCCAGCTACTTTGGGGTTCCTGTGGTACTCCTCACAATGGGTTTTAGGGCTTATGCCCAAGTAATTCCCACAGTTAAGTGGATAGGGATTATTCCCAGATCCGAACCTGCAACAGATGTGGAAAAAAAATTGGGCAAAAATTTCACCCAGCGAGCCCAAGAAAGTGCTCTGATACTAAATGTGAGGAACCTGCAACAATTAATTAATGAAAATACACGAGATAGCAGTAAGAACAGAACTCAGAATCACTTTTTTGATCACATGCCACTTCGATGGGGCAACCCCCTTTGAGCAAGCTCAATACAAATAACTTCACTGTACCTTCATTGGCCTCAACACACACTTATATACTAAGTCTATGCCCAATACTATGGGTCAATACCATGGGACATATAATACTACGGGACGACTTACAAAGCATATGTTTCCAATACTATGGCTCAATACCATGGGCTAATACAAACTATGGATCAACAAATACTACGAGACGACTTACAAAGCATATGCGTCCAACAACAATATACTAACAAAGTAAAGAGAAGGGTTGACACGGGTTCCTAACAGCTTTAATCTTTATATAGTGAATTGGTGAATTGAATTGGATGTTACAGATGGAGAAAGATAATTATGGCGGGATGGTCGTCATAGATATGATCTATACCGACTGTATATTTTGTTGGAGTATAGATATGATCTGTACCGACTGTAGTAATTGTACATGTATCACTCCAATCGATGCCTTGAGAGAGGAATGTATGCTGACATGGTGATGGTTTATGCGATGAAATTCAAAAATGGTGGTTATCCTGACGGTGCTAATGGTGAATGATGGCTTGTATCATGTGTGTGAAGAAAATAATCACATCATGCTTTAGTCGAAATTATGTCTTGTCACAAACACCAATATCACCGCCATCATTTACCAATAGTGCCATCGGGACAAACATTTTTTATATGTTCTAACTAAGCTTGTGATTTGGTTTCTTAAATGTAGTGCAATATTATTTTATAACCTGTTAATTGTGATGTTGTGATTTCTCTGTTATTTAATTCTATAATATGTATGTTTGAAAAGAGAACACATAAAATTCTGAGAACTGTTTGAAAAGAAAGAACACATAAAATTTGAATATTTTAATGCCCCTCAAAGGGATTTAGACTTTGAAAGCGTGAATTTGGACTTTGAAAGTGTGAATATCAACCTTTCTAAAGTGTAAAAACGGGTTCTGGAAGTGGCAATATTGGCTTTGAAAAGTGTGTGTTTATATTCAAATAGTGTGTTTTTTTACTACTTATGAACCTTAAAATTGCAGTTTTTTGTTATAAAACTATGAATTTCAATTCAAAATGTGTGAATTTCAATACTTAGCCAAATTTTTGTTCTTAATATGCAAAACAGAACAACCTTTTTCTCATTTTGGTAGGCTTGTTGTAGCTGGGGTTTTCACCCCTGCTTGTCCAAAAGGGAACTTACTAAGGGAAAGGACCCTTAGTAGTAGGTTGAAGGAAAGTAATAAAAAATGAAACTAATGATAAAAAACAATAAACCATTCAATCTAACATGTGCATGAAATAAATATAACTTGAAACAACAAACAATACACTCGAAAAAACTTGTAGAATAAAGAATCTGTAACTTTGTATTAAGGGAAAGCAAGGGATTGCAAATAATTTACCTCAAAGGCGAGGGTAGTGAAGCTGATGGCCGAACAGTGTGCTCTGAAGCTCCTTTGGTTCCGTGCTCTCCTCTCCTATGCTTCGGTGGTGGATAAAGATTTTATCTCAAGGGAGGCCAAAAAGCTCAAAGATGGATGGCTTAAGGCTTTGGAAAAAATTTAGCAGCATAAGGTTAGAGTGATTGAGGGATGTGGAAATGGGGGGCCTCCACCCCTTTTTATAAACTTGGATTAGGGTTTTAGGGATTTTTAGGGTTTTTTCCCTATTTTCTCTTTTTTTATTTTCTTTTGAGTTTTATTCCCTATTTGTTTGATTTTGACCCTCTTTTGGGGTTTTAGTATGTTTTTTAGGGAATTTTGGGTATTTTTAATACCCATTTGGGTTTTCTGGGGTTTTGGAGATGAGGTTGGTAGGAAATTTGGTCAACAGAGGTGTATGTCCAAAGGGATGAGCTAGTGAGCACTTTTTTGATGTTAACAGATTGCCCCCTGATGTGTGAGGGCAGGAGCTCATCGTATGGCCGATGGACATCATAAGTACTGTGGTTTTCCTGGGTGATAAGCATTGGGATGGAAGAGAGCACGAACCTACTGGAGACTGGAACACGGGGTCTGTACTGACTGCCAAGAACTAAAAATACATGTCTCACTGAGGAGTATCTCAACATATGGATGAGGCGGGCATACCCATGATCGTTGTCAAAATATAATAATGAGGTCCAAGAAGGGGGACCAGAACAATACATGAAAAAAATATTGTGTACATCATATTGGTCCAGAGGGGACGCAAATCTGGGATATGCCCATGGTCTAACCATGGTTGATGTGAAAATATGATACACTGGAAAAAATTCGTCACTCTGATTGTGGTATCGGAATGACTGATAAAAATGTTGGATCTGAAGGTGTCCAACAACTATAAGTCAAAGAAGCATGCCACTAGGGTACTTCCATAAAATTGTCGCCATGCGCAGCCCGGATATCTACAGGAACATGTGACTGGTTGTTTCCTCAAGTAGACTCAAAAATGTGCTAGAGTCAGGTGACATCTGGGGTTTTCGAAGGATAACTGAAACGACCGATACCCTGTACGAATCTCAACAATGCGACCAAGGTGTTGACGTCGAGCATGTGAGAAACAATCATTTGGAGAGGCACTAAGGACTCCTTTCAAAATGATCTGTAGGCACTCACTGCTAATGGCGATGAGTCCAAGGCACAGGGACCTTTGGGTCTATCCTCTGGAATAGATTGGTTGGCGTCGACAGAGGGAGACCTTGCAACTACCAAGGCAATGATGTTTCCTTGATAGGAGCGCGAGGTGTACAGCCGAGATGTGGTAGTACTAATGGTGGGACTGACATACTATGGGGATGGGGAATAACTGGGGTCATGGAGTGGGAGGACTCAAACTTCCTTTATTTAGAGCAGGATGATATGGATGACCTGGAAGCATGTGAAACTAACTTTGGGTATGGGGATCATAGCTTGAGGGATCAGGGATAAGTATTGCAGCGGGAAAGACTCAGGGAGACCAACTTATGGATCATATCCGGAGACTCTCAAGGTGACCAAGCTGGGGAGCTTCCATAACAGTGAGATTTATATGTTTTGGTGTGGTGCCGAGAAGCACTGTTGGGGCCTTCTTCATGGTTTAAGGAGCTGGAAGAAGGGATAAAAGTGTGCTCAAAGTGGTACTGTCATGTGTATTTGTGCGAGCCTAGGAAAATTAATGCTCGTAAGTGATTTCAATTTTAAGGAGTCTGAAAACGATAAGAAGACTCTGAAATTGTGGAGATGTATCGTCTTGTGGATTTGTATGAGCCCAGGACGGTGATTGCTCATCGTTGCTTTCACTTGTAGAGAGTCTGAAAACAATAAGAGGACTCCAAGTGGGTTCTTTTTCGTGTGTTAGTCTCCAAAGCCCAAAAAAGCGTAAAAGGATGCAGTGAAGAACTCTTCTAGCCAATGTGACTAGAGTATTCCTTTTTCGTAATTAGTCTACAAGGTCCAGAAAATGGGTAAACTTATACCAGGTAGACACTCTTTCATATACTTTTAGTGAGCATGAAAGGAAGCAAGATTGCTCGAAAATCTTTTCATTGTTTTAGGAGTCAGAAAAGACCTTAACAGAAACTCCCTAAGTGTCTTTTTCGTAAAGGAATTGATTGGCCCGAAAAAGGGATAAAATTATACCGAACAAAAGTGATGGCGAGGCAAGGAGGAAGTGTTCGATCAAGGGACAAGTATGGGAACCAAGAGCAATGGTAAGGGGAAACACTAATGGGGCCTCCTTCCGGGTTTGATGAATGATATAAAAACAACATCATAATTGCAGTATGGATGGAGCGGATGGCTCATGGATAGGTTGTGATGCACAAACTTGTAAAAACTCGCCAGCGGTCGATGTGGCACATAAATTGAGGCGGCGAGGGACATAAAAAAATGCCCAAAATATTTAGAGGTGAGAGCGATAAATGATCTCAAGCATCATCATGAGCGCGGAAAATTGAATCCGGTGATATAAAGAACGTCAAAATATGGACGACAGTCGATGTGGCACGCAAACTGAGGTGATGAGGGGCATGTAAAAAATGCCCTAAAAAGATAGAGGTGAGAGTGAGAAATGATCTCAAGCATCATCACGAGCATGGAAAACTGAATCCAATGATATAAAGAACGTCAAAAATGGACGACGGCCGAAGTGGCACGCAAACCGAGCTGACGAGAGGCATGTAAAAAATTCCCAAAAAATATAGAGGTGCGAGCGAGAAATGATCTCCAGCATCGTCACGAGCACGAAAAACTAATTCCGGTTGGTATAAAAAATTGCCAAGGAACTGATAATGGTCGATGTGGCACGCAAATTGAGGTGGCGAGGGGCATGGAAAAAATGCCCCAAATTTTGGGTGAGAGTGATAAATGATCTCAAGCATCATCACGGGCACGGAAATGTGATTTTGGTGATGCGAATGGTGCGAAAAATGGAGTTCGTATGATTCGTCCGTGGGGTTGGCATGCAAATCGAGGCGGTAAGGGGCCTGGAAAAAAGTGCCCTAAAAAGGTTTTGTGAGAGCAAGAAATGATCTCAAGCATCATCACGGGCACAGAAATATGAATCTGGCGGTGCAAATGGTGCAAAAAACGGAGGTCATAATGACTCCAGAATGGTCAAAGGAAAAAACTAGGTTAAAAAATGTCTATAAATAAAGGTGAGCCCACTAAGACCAGGATGGTGTGGTGGGGAGAAATGATGACCCGCGGGGGAAGAATACTAGGTGTATGAAATCAAATCAAATATACATGTGACGTGTGACCTCAAAAATGGTTGAGATCACGCATGTGAAAAAGTGGGCAGGGTTAATGACCTACCCCCATGCTATGTGCATGGGGTTTGTGGTTGTGGATCACATATGTGTTGGTTTGAACAATGGGATCATTGAAATACTGAGATAGATGTGATGGGGAAGGTTCAAAATTATTGGTCATGCCCCCTATCCTAGGTTCAAGGTAATCTATTATGCCCCTTAACTCAGAGGTGTCAATTTGGTGCAGATGTTGTCTCAGAGAGGGATCAACAGGGCATTGAGCAACTGCTGGCAGGGGGGTGTACCATGAGGCTGTGGGTCGTGGTGGCATACTGAAGTGATGATATGATGATGGGGGATTCCCCTTGCGGGGTGGATTCCCCCAATATCTCCAACGAGAATTACGATGATGATGAGTAGGAAAGGTTTTGGGCCTGCCCCCATGTTGTGTACATGTGGTTTCCTCGTCGATTGAAAAGGTTGAACATGTGTGTCAGAGGGATCAGTGGAAGGGGCCGACCGGACAGAGGGGTTTCCAGTGGAAACCATGTAAATGGTGTTAATTTCTTTCGAGGAGGAAGATGTTGGGGGATGAATTTCTTTAATGGTAAGAGGGGATGTCTCTAGGTCGGCGTTATTTAACTCGTAGAGGGTTGCCCTGTAATCCGGGAGGTCGAGGCAGTGGTGTGAGTAGTGACCATATATTCCACAGATAGTGCAAGCGTGGTTAGTACGCAATGCATTGTTGCACTGATGGGCTGGGGGGTTTAGTACGAATACAGGGATGTTGGGGTCGTCGTCCAAGGTTTGCATGTGTTTTTGGAGATTGGGAAACTAAGGATAGTTGTGGGTAGCATGGCCAATATCATCACACAAGGAGCACTTAGGGGGTGCTCGCGGGGGTGGTTGGGGTGACACCAATTTTCTTGTTGGTGGGGTAGTATATTTTTGCGGGCCTCTACCCCCAGTGTTTTTAGGTGGTGGTGGGGGAGGGTTTGCAGCAGATGTGGATGCTGCACCGGAAGGGGGATAGTTGGGCATGTTCGCAACTCCTATGGGTGGGAGGTTGGAGGTGTTAATAGGTTGAACTAGTTGAAGAACGACTTGTGGTGTTGGTGTAGGAGTAGGGGTGGATAAATGCCACACGGGTAGACCTAGGGTTAATCCAGGGAGGTTCAAAGTGGCCATCACCGGTGTACCTATCACTCCAGATGGAGGAAATAAAACGGGATTGTATGGATGGGTGCTACCCCAATGTAACTTGGTACCGATGGTGGTTGCGGTAGCAAAGACGATTGTTGGTTGGGCGCTGTGTGGTTGGAGGAAATTGTGCAAAGATCCTATATCTTTGTTATCTTCAGAGGGGGCGAAATGGATTGGAACGTGGAATTCATGGGTGATTCCAAGTATAATCCGGGTCTGACTGTGGAGACTAACGATGTAGGAGCATTATGCACGGGTTGTTCGATCATGGGGAGAACATTCTCGGGAGCAACGGGGGCATTGGGATCATAGTCAATTATTTGGTCAATTTTGACCACACATCCCTCATGTGGGAACATCATGATGCAGAAGACGGGCGAAGCGATGGCCTTCATAGAATACATGTAACTACGACCAAGTAAGAGGTTGTAGTCAAGTTGTGCATTGATAACCTCTATATCGATTAGGACCGTTTTTCCTGCTAGCTGGACAGGAACATTGGCCAAAAGGCCCTAAGGTTGGGCTGCGCGGCCATCGTAAGCTCTTAATGCAGTTGTTGATGGCTGTAAATTGGGAGATCCAAGATTTTTCCAAACAAACGTCGACATAATGCAAGTGGAAGCGCCTTCATCGATGATGCATTGATGGATGACTAGGTTTCGAACTGATACAGAAACCTGGAAAGCTAGTGTCAAAGGAAAGCATGGTTCGGCTTGGTCTAATTCGAATTCCATCAATCGTGAGTCATTAGGGTCTATCGCACTGATGGTGGATAACAACAATTTCCTCTGTTCAGGACAGTTCTTTAGGACTTACAAGGAAGACATAACAGCGGAGGACTGTGCTAGATCTTCTACAATATTATAATTTGTTGCGGCGTGAGCGTTAGGATTGTTGTTGATCTATCGCAGTGGGAAGTGAGGGGCTTTAGGGGCCCCATCTCCCTGTGGCAGGGGTATACGTAAGGGCTAATCTGTGGGAGCAGAAGTATCAACGGGGGGGGTTTCGGGGTTGGGTCCATATTGATTTCGACGTGTGTGAAGATTGACATCAATTGATGACATCATGAGGCGATTGTGGGTACCCGAATCCGTCGGTTGGTTTGTTTGTGTAGCATATGTGATTTGCTGAGGTGGTTGTACAGTTCCTTGAGGAGGAGGTAGTGGTTGGGCATTTACTACTCCTTGCGTGGGCAAGGGATTTTTTAGCACCATGGGAGGTGGATGGGGGTTGGGTTGTGTAGGAGGAGCAATTTTTCCTTGGCGTTGGGCATTGTCCGTCCAGAGTTGACGGGCACGATCTAAATGCGGACAATTGTGCGTATAGTGGTCGTAGACCCCACATATGGAACAAGGATGATTTGTTCGTAGATTGGGATTCTTTCCCTGACGAGGTGGTCTGTCAGGGTTTTGGTCAGGTGGGGCGGCATTGTTGTTATTGGGAGGGTTTGGTTGTTGACTGCCTTGGTCTTGAGGTTGGTTATTCCTATGGTTCCATCCTCTCCCTCTGTTTTGTTGGCCTTGCTGGTTGTGTTGAGCAGGTTGGTTTTGCTGTGGATGTTGTTGGACATAGACTTGCCCTTGGGTGTTTGGAGGATTTTGCAGTTGAGCAGGTAGTGATGGTGCCGGCTACAGGTAGTCATTGGGCTATCCTTGCGGTTGAGCCGGTGTAGGTGGGGTTGGCGGTGGATGATAAACTGGGGAATGTGTGGTTGCGCAATTGGGGCTTGCGGGGGTAGTAAGCCTGCGGAACTTGGGGGTGTGAATGTGCGGGTGGAGCCGGCTGTTGATAAAAGGTGGGTTGTCCTGTAGGAGGAGTATAAGGGGTGTGTGCATGGCCATAACAGTGCTGTGGGCATGATGGTCCATGAGTATGAGGAGGCCGAATGACCGGGGCGTATGATGTAGTTGCTCCAGAATGGGATGTGGCATGCGAAAGGTCAGGGCTAGAAGGAGTGGGCTTAGTCGTGTATGGTTGGGTGTGTGATGATACATGTCCGATGATGCCATCGGCAGCATGGGATGCTCCTGGGGCGTCACTTTGGGATGAGTCGGTGCGAGGGGCATCCGGTAAGATAGAGTATAGGTAGCCAGATTGGGCGTAGATAAGATCAAATTGTTGGGCTTTGAGGGTGGCTTCTTCCTCAGACTAAGGTCGCTCTGAGGCCACATCCTTGGCGATGGTTGGTATGAGGGACTTCAGGAACCAATCTAAGAAGATACGGTCGTCCAACTTGATCTTACATAAAGTGCACCGTTTATGCCACTCATGGATGTGGTCCGTGATGTGCGTGGTCATATTTTGCCTACAAGATACGAGGATCTCTACATCGACATCGTAACAAACGGGTAGCTGGAAGAACTGCAGGAAAGTGGAAGAAAGGGATGTGAATGTAGGGTGGTTCCCATGAGGTTGTTCAATATACCACTTAGCTGCAGCTCCAGTAAGGGTTCTCTGTAGTAGTCGAAGATGAATAGAGTTGTCCACGATGGAGTTAGAGGAACAACATAAGTGGAAAGACATGATATGATTTTGAGGGTCTTCTCCTCTCTTTCCCTCGAATTTGGGTATGTTCGAGGGGAGTTTGGTGGGCATAGGAGGCCACGTAGGATCATGTCATATAGGATCATTAGTCAACTTAGCCAATTCAGGGAGGTTTAGACTGGCCATGAATGGAAAACTAGCAGGAAGGTGTGTCGGGGGTGGTGGGGGAAGTGTATTTGCCATGGCGGTGATGGTATGGCCACTACCCCCAATGTGCAGGGAAATGGTGTGGGCCATAGTGGCCATAGTGGAGGTGCTACCCCCAATGTGTGGGTCAACGGTGTGGGCCATAGCATCCATGGTGGGGGCGCTGCCCCCATTGTGTGGGGAAACGGTGTGGGCCATAGCAGCCATGGTGGGGGCGCTGCCCCCAATGTGTGGGGCAATAGTGTGGGCCATAGCGTCCATGGTGGAGGCGCTGCCACCAATGTGTGGGGAAATGGTGTGGGCTAGGGCAGCCATGGTGGGGCCGCTGCCCCCAATTTTTGGGGTAGTAGTATGGTTCATAGCGGCAATGGTGGGGCCACTGCACCAGGTATGCTAGTAGTCACCATTGGATTTATATTGGTGACCAATCCATTCCCTACAGGAATGGATGAGGTGGCAGGGATGTTAGGTGTAGACGACATGACAGGGATAGACGTTGTTGTGGTATCCGGGTGGTTGTTGAGTCCTACACCGACCATCCCTCCAAAAAAGGGGTTGGACGTCATACCAACCAAGGGGCTAGATGGAGCGGTGTATGTGTTGTATTCTGGTTCTGAGTCGAATGTGGTATAAAGAGCGTCCCGATCAGGAGACGAGGCTCTACGTCGATGGCGAGGAGAGACAAGTAAACCATGTTATGGGGGTTGGCCCTATTGGTGTCGGGACTATCTTTGGGACTCAATGATGATGATGAGGGTATTCCGGGTGAGGTTTGGTGAGTGAAAATCTCAAAAAATCCTAGTGCAACCGAGTGTGCACAAGGAGAGTGTAGAAAACACAACACTCAGGCCAACAACAATGCTCAAAACGTATGTTGCAATAGCTGTGCTGCAATCACACGGAGCGGTGATAAAAATGGTCAGAATACCAACAGACAAAAGCTCCTAAAAAGTGAAAAAAGGTGTACTCATTAGACTCAGGGGAGGTAAGGGAGCATGCAAACACCTAACTAGAAGGTATGCTGATTCGAACTAGATGTATCTTCTGCAGGGTGATGAAATCCCAGTCAGACAATACGAAAAGTGGAACCAAAGGCCAATGATATCCCCCTACCGGGAGGGACACCAGGTAGACAATCCTAGAAGAAAGGAAACTAAGATACCCCGTTCATGACACGTCCAGAAAGGTGAATCTGCAGCTCCAGTCCTATCACCGTGTGGGCCTAAAAGGAATCACCACATGCGGACAATGAGTAGGTAGCCTTCAGTGACTGAATGGATTGCGGTATTCCACTCAGGCCTCCGAAACCAGTCTCACCACTTCAACCCTCCTAAGGGAGAAGCCTTTTTGACAAATTGGTCGTAACCGTGTCAATCAATACTAGGGGATTTTGGCACCCTACATGACAACAACTATGTCTCAAATGTAAGCGACAAAGTGGTATTATTTGGATACCTATCCCCCTTGTCCTACCTAGCTACAAAATTCTTCTGTGTTCCCCAAGTGGGGTTAAAAGTTGGTTGAGTTAAGTAGTTTTTTAGGGCTCACTTGAGTTAGGTGATAGAGTGTGTGCAATGATAATGTTGGCAGCTAACTAGCAAATAAAAAGATGGTATTTAAATGCTAGAAAAATGGAAATAATGTTGGAAACTAAGTGCTGAATCAAAACCTTGGTATTTTTTTATTTTTTTTTTAAATAACAGAAAATGACAAAAATTTAAAGATCAGGGCGTGGCTAAGTGCTCAATTTGCGCTGTGTACAGCGCAAGTTTCGGGATGTGAACTGCGGTGTGCAGCACACTTCTCGGTATGGATTGTGCGGTGTGAAGCGCGGAAGTAGTGTCGGGTACTGCGGTGTGCAGCGCAGTTTACGTGGCGGTCAGTGCGGTATGCAGCACGATTTAAGCAGCGATGAGTGCAGTGTGCAGTGCGATTTAAACGGTTGTCAGTGCGGTGTGTAGTGCGATTTACGTGGCGGATAGTGCAGTGTGCAGTGCAATTTACGCGGTGGTCAGTGCGGTGTGTCGTGCAAGATGCACTGGGGAGTCAAAAGGGGGGGTCACGAAAATTGCAAGGTGGAGGGCTGTGGGCGCCACGCAGATTACAGGGTGGTGAGCGCCGCCTATGTGCAGAGGACGCAGCGTGGGTAGTCTCGTGCAGACCGCGGTGTGGACCGTGTCTGTAAATGGGTAAGCCGCAGTTTTGAACCGCATACAGGTGCTAGGGCAGTGCGGTGTGGACTACGCAAAGGCGGATGAAAGCCGCACTCTGGACCGCAGCAAAGGGCTAAAGAGTCGAGCTGCAGAATGCGCAAAAATGGTGAATAGTCGCGATGCGGGCTGCAGCTGTGAGGGAAAAAGATACGGTTTTCTGCACAAAAAATGATGCAAGCTGGTTGCATCCGCACAAAAAAACTCACAGGACTGTAACTAAGCAAGTGAAAGCAAAAAACATAACTTTTAAACAAATAACAATCAAAACTAAAAACTGTCAGAGAAGGGTTCAGACAGCAGAGTCGCTAATCTGTAGCTAGGGTTTTCACCCCTGCTTGTGCAAAAGGGAACCTACTAAGGGAAATGACCCTTAGTATCAGGTTGAAGAGAAGTAATAAAAAACTAAACCAATGATAAAAAACAATAAACCATTCGATCTAACATGTGCATGAAATAAAGATAACTTGAAACAACAAACGATACACTTGCAAAAACTTGTAGAATAAAGAATTTGTAACTTTGTATTAAGGGCAAGCAAGGGCTTGCAAATAATTTACCTCGAAGGTGAGGGTGGTGAAAATGATGGTCGAACAGTGTGCTCTGGAGCTCCTTTGGTTTTGTGCTCTCCTCTCCTATGCTTCGGTGGTGGCTAAATATTTTATCTCAAGGGAGGCCAAAAAGCTCAAAGATGGATGGCTTAAGGCTTTGGAAAAAATTTAGCAACATAAGGGTAGAGTGATTGAGGGATGTGGAAATGGGGGGCCTCCACCCCTTTTTATAAACTTGGATTAGGGTTTTAGGGATTTTTAGGGTTTTTGCCCTATTTTCTCTTTTTTATTTTCTTTTGAGTTGTATTCCCTATTTGTTTGATTTTGACCCTCTTTTGGGGTTTTAGTATGTTTTTGAGGGAATTTTGGGTATTTTTAATACCCATTTTGGGTTTTCTGGGGTTTTGGAGGCGAGGTTGGTAGGAAATTTGGTCAACAGAGGTGTATGTCCAAAGGGATGAGCTAGTGAGCACTTTTTTGGTGTTAACACTTGTATTTCACACGTGTGAACTCAAGAGGCAACTCTGATCCTATAAATAGATATCCAGTTCATCACTTAGCCATGTGAGTTCAACACTTAGCCAGATTTTTGTTCTTTATATATAAAATACTTTTGTTCTTAATATGTAAAATACTTTTGTTCTTAATATGTATATTCATCATTTGACCATATTTCTCTATAAAATACTTCTCTATAATTATATTGAAGCATATAGATGGATTTATTCAAAAGGCTATGCACACCCATTCATTACAAAAAGGAGAGCCTGGGAGCATAAATAGATTTCCCAGTATGGCTCTGTAAATTTAACAAGTTGATGCAAAAAAAATTCCAAAATTGATGTAAAAACTCATCCAAGTAGGGATCTCTTCTACAAAAAATTCTACCGCTGAACAGAGGTTTCCTCGGCAATTCTCATGTCCACGGAGGGGGATTCATGGCAGTGGCTGCATTGTGACATCCTGGTCATCTTCAAAATTTCATCTCTTATAAAATCCACTGTCCCCATAAGTTCAATCAAATTGCATTCCAAATCATCAATTTTGGAGTCGTGATAGGTTAATTGCTGAGAGATATACCTCATGTGGTCAACTGACTCTCTGTGTGCTTTGATGCCCAAGAAGACTGCCTCATAAACCTTTAGCAGGTGTTTTTTGAAGTCTTCCACACTAGACCTTAGGAACATCATTTTGTCAGCAAGGCCCGCCATTGAACTGAGAGAAGAGGTCAGACAAGGGACCGAATCAAGGGATCTGCTCAAAGTTTGAAGTAAAACTTCAATCTGCCAATAGTTTCAATTGTTTAATCCACCAATCGTCTGCGACTCTGCGATGACCACAGGTTCTATTCTCCTCTTGCTCCTTGGTGGTCCATAATGCTCGTCGAACTGAAGTTTACTTTTGGAAGTAATTGTAAATAAGTAACTTTACATATTTACATTAGTATCATTATAGTAGCATTATATGAAAACTATTCTATTTTTTTAAAATAGAATCATTCTTTTTTTCTTTTTTTTAATAGAAACATTCTTTCTTTTTGTTTTTTTTAAATAGAAACATTCTTTCCTTTTGTTTTTTTTAAATCAAAGCATTATTTCTTTTTCTTTTTTTTTTAAATAGAATGAAATATCATAAAAAGAATGAGAAGTGTTTTTAGTTATTATCTTTTTTTAATTAAAGCCCTTCATGCTAGAAGGGCGATATGAGCATATAACCTTCAACCTGAAATTAAGTTCATCCCTGACAGTAACACTAGTTTTCATGTTTATTGAAAGGATTTTTTTTTAAGCAAAAAGAGAGAAACTTTGTATTATATAATGGTAAAAAAGATTACATCCGTCTTCTTTTCACATTTCACTTCTAAGACAAAAAATGCCATATAGAGAAATTCCCATGTCTACTATCAAGCTTGGAGACTGAACAGAAAGCCTTACTATTTGACATCAAAACGGTCGGCACAGAAAAGACCCAGCTAGGTTGATAGACATACTTAGAGTGTCAAACTATTATGACAATAATATTGGGAATAAGAAGGGTCGGTCAACCCTTTTGTAGTGTTGAACTATTATGAAAATAATATTGGAAATAAGATGGGTCGGCCGACCCTTCAATTACGAGGGAATTGTAAAAATAGAACACCTTGTAAGTTATAACATATAAAAATGGTTTCTGATGACTTTTTTCTTTGATCCTTGTTTTTCGACAAGAAGGATTGACAGCCCCTTCTTTTCGTAGTTAATTGTGAAATCCTTTATCCAGAAATTCAGCTTTATCCATAATGGAGAACACAAGAAGAATCGACCGACCCTTCTTGCAGTGTCGAACTATTATGAAAAGAATATTGGGAATAAGAAGGGTCGGCCGACCTTTCATCTATGAGGGAATGGTAAAAATAGAACACCTTAGAGAAAGAGTGGCCACTCTTTCTCTGAGAATATTTCTACTTGCCAGCAAATTCTTTGAAGCAAAACTTCTATAAATTTTGCGACACGTGGAACGCTTATATTGTGAAACGTGGCATATTTGATTTTTAAAATTAGTTTAAATATTGTTTAAATGAATATTAAGGATATTAATGGTACCATTTAAAGTTTGGGGACTGTTTTAAGTTCCTGCATTTTCTGAACCAACAACGTGGATGTTATATCAGCGGGGTCCAAATGAGAAGTATAGCTTACAGTTTGTGGAGAAATGAGAAGTAGTTGGAGATGAAGATGGTGTAATGAATTTATGGTTGAGTTGTTGAGTAGAAGTTCCTTAACGAAGTTTAAAAATGATACACTCCAAATCAGGTAAATATAAACTTTGTTATATTTACCAGGTAGATATTTATATTTACCTGATTTGGAGTGTATCAGTTTTAAAATTCGTTAAGGAAATTCTACTCGGCAACTCAACCATAAATTCCTTACACCATCTTCATCTCCAACTACTTCTCATTTCTCCACAAACCGCAATCTATACTTCTCATTTCTACCGAGCCGGGAGGAGATCTCAAATCAAAGTTTCCATGTTAGATTTCATAATCAATACATGAATGTCTTATAGTAAGAGAAAAAACTAGAGCTAGCAAGAGTATTACGGAACAACTTGTGGGTTATACAAAAAACCTGCCTCCAACGGTGTGGCCAAGACCAAAAAACAGTCTAACCGAGATCATACAAAAAACACATTAGATAGCTATTACAAAAAACGAGACGCCCACATCCGGGGTTAATGTATGGTATACTTGATTCACATAAACAATTTTGTTTCTTAAAATCAATCATGGGAAGTAATTGCACAATTTAATATATGGTATACTTGATTCACATAGGTTGAAACTTACGGTGAATATTATTCAACTTGTTGAAGGCCATTTAATGAGTTGGCAGCAGGCATGTTGGCTGTTGGATTTTCAAGGAATCGATTGGAGTGATAAGTGTACGATTACTGTTAACACCCAAAAAGTGTTCACTAGCTCATTCCCTTATTCACATGACCCATTTGTCCACTTTTCCACCATTTGAGCCTCTAAATCCATCAAAGGGTCACCAAAAAGACCATAATACACCTTTTTCCCCCTCAAAATATATATTTTTCCTCAAAAAACACAAAAAACCCTCAAAAAGGGTCCAGAATTCCCAAAAAATATTAAAAGGGAATAAAAATATTCAAAATATTCAAAAAAGAAAAAAAAGGTACCTAAACCATGTTGGTCAATACCATTGGTTTCCTTAAAACCACAATGGTATTCCCCATCACCAAAAACTATAAAAAGGTGATGGGGGCTCCTCACTTTCCATCCACATTTCATCCTATCCTTATGCTGTCAAATTCCCATTGAGATCCATTGCCTCCCATTTTGAGTTTGAAGACCCCCATTTCAGCATCTTGGAGAAGAGACCATTGGAGCTTGGAGAACCTCAACCTTGGAGCTGCTCAACACCAAACATCCTCACCTTTGAGGTAATACAAAAAATATATTATTTTTTACTCTTGTTCTTCCATAGATCACTTGTTATTGATTTAGTTCTTATTTATTTACACATGCTTATGTTAATGTTAGATTAGTTTTATAATTGTTTTTGCTTTTATTCGAAGACTGCTATTACAAGTTAATAGGTGCATCCTTGCACATGCTTGGTTGAAAAACCAAGCAACAATTTTTTGGCGACTCCACTAGCTTTTGAGCTTTAAATTTTTTTTTAGATCTTAGTTTTTTACTTATTTTTACCATTCCAATCAGCAGATCTGCCATACTAGACAGCATATTCATTGCTGCCCTAGCTATTGGCCCTTTCTATAGCCTTTAACAGACCGAAATTTCACTTTTTGGTTTCATTTTCGGCGACCTTTTTTTCATTTTTCACATCGCAACTTTTCACCCGACAGTCACACGGCTCATCGCGACCTCGCGGCCTTTTTCCACACTGCACGCCGCGGCTTCGCGGACTTTTTCCGCACTGCACATCACGGCTTTGCGGCCTTTTTCCGCGCTGCACATCGCGGCTTCGCGGCCTTTTACCGCGCTGCACATCGCCACTTCGCGGCATTTTTCTGCACTACACATCGCGACTTCACGACTTTTTTCCACGCTGCACATCGCGGCTTCACGGCTCAAACCCACGATGCCCATCGTGGCTTTTTCCCTAAAACCCACGATGCTGTTATTTTTCATTCGGCCCAATTTTTAGAAAACTTTTGCTCAATTTTTTTCCCATTTAGCCTATTTTCCAGCATTATTTTTTCTGCATTATTACAGCAATAGTGAATCATTTTCTATTACATATGGCCCATTAAAATCTTTTTAAAAATTTTCAGTAAGTGAAAGAAAGGTTTTTAGCACTCTGTTTAGATCATAGATTTCACTTCAGATTTACTCAATAGTTTGCCCAAACAAGTTCTTAAGAAATCCATTTATTTCTTGCACCTTTCCGATATTTGCTTTCCTTTAAAAATTATTTCAAAAATCCATAGTTTTTGAATTATTTTTGTTAAAGCATTTACATTTCAGAAAAAAGCCTTTATTTTTTGCAAATTGGAATCGTCTTGTTTTTCATTTGTAATCAATCGCCCAAGCAAGGCAAATTCATTTTCAATTAAAAAATCACACTTGCACACAATCTGCCACATTTTTAATTAATTGAGCCTTAAAATCTACCTAAACTCAACCAACAATTTAACCCCACTTGTGGAGCACTTAAAGAATCTTGTAGCTAGGTAGGATTGGGGGGATAGGTGTTCCAATAACACCCCTCAATTATTTACATCTGAGACATAGCGGTTGTCTTTTAGGGTCCCAAAAATCCCTTATTATTTGTTGACACGGTTATACACCAATTTATTGGGAAGGCCTCTCCCTTAGGAGGGTTGAAGTAGCCAGATTGGTTCCGGAAGTCTGAGTGGAATACCGATATCCATTCAGTAACTGAAAGATACCTTTCACAGTTCTCGGTGTACCACCCGTATGGGAGTACAGCGGCGATAGAACCAAACTGCATATTGACCCAATCGAACGTGTCATGAACGGGGCATCCTAGTGACCACTTTTTAGGATTGTCTACCCGGTAGGGGGATATCTAGCTTTTGATTCCACTACCCATATTGTCAGACTTGGATTTCATCACCTTGCAGAGGATATGTTTAGTTGAGTCATAATACAACTTTTAGTTAGCCGTTTGCATGCTCTGCTACCCCCCTTGGTCTAGTAAGCACCACTTTTTTCTAGGAACTGTTTGATGTTTAGTATTCTGACCACTTTTCTTGATTCCTCCACTTATTATAGAACAAATGTTATAATAAGTGCTTTTGAGGTTGGTTGTTGGCCTAAGAGCCATTATTTTTTCACACTCCCCTCCTACACACATTGTTGCACTAGGGTCTTAAGTTTTTTATCTCACCACCATCCATTGGTATTTCTAGACATTTCTCACCATTGAGAACTTAAGACGATACCGCCATTTTCAAGGTGAACCCCCTCAGTTCGGTACACTTGAATCTACATGTCATAGATGTAGATCATTGTCCCTTGACTCCACATGTTATCGGCATAGAACCCAGTCATCCGATTCTGACGTGCCTCATTTCACATCTGATTCTGAGGCTGAATCCGAACACCCTACTGAGACATCACCAACCAACCACATGGATGGATCACAATATGACCCCCTTTTCACCAGTGCTATTGGAGTTACATCAACAAACCCCACCAACACCATGAAAACCACAGTAGCCACACCCCCTCTAGGCATGCCCAACACAGGTCCACCACCTATTTTGGGTATGCCCAACATGGGCATCACCCCCCCTCTCATCCCAGGGATTACCAGAACCATTCCTAATCCATCGGAAACCCATGTTGCACTTGGGAACGTAGGCACCTCCCACACCACATCGGCCGGAGGTAACATCCCTTTCACACCTAACATACCCTTAGGGGGCACTGGACCACTCCATAATGCCATCATTAATAGTTATGCCCCAGTGACCATGCCACACCCATCTGCCAGTCTGTCATACATGGCTAGTATAAACTTACCAGACCTGGCAAGGTTAACCAATGATCCTATTAGACACAACCCTACGTGGCCACCCATTCCCACAAAGCTTCCCTCAGATATCCCAAAATTTGAAGGAAAAGCTGGGGAAGATCCCCAGAACCACATCATGTTGTTTCACCTATGGTGTTCCTCTAACTCCATAGTAGATGATTCCATTAGATTGAGACTTTTACAAAGAACCTTCACTGGCTCTACAGCCAAGTGGTACATTGAGCAGCCACATGGGACCCACAACACATTTACGTCCCTCACCTCAATGTTCCTCCAGTTCTTTCAACTACCTGTACGCTATGATGCAGGAGTAGAAATACTTTTGTCTTGTAGACAGAACACCGCTACACACATCACCGATCATATCCATGAGTGGTGTAAGCACCGTAGCCTCTGCAAAATAAAACTTGACAACTGAATATTTTTGGACTGGTTCCTCAAATCACTCCTCCCCCTCATAGCCAAAGATGTAGCTTCCAAATGACCTTAGTAAGAAGAAGAAGCTATCTTAAAAGCTCAGCAATTCGACCTCATATATGCCCAGTCTGGATATCTATACACTATTTTACCTGACACCCCGCGCGACGATCCATCCTACCATGACGTGCTGGGGGCATCCCATGCTGCTGACGGTATTATCGGCCAAGTAACGGTGCAAAACAAACCTTTTACTATGATGAGTACAAACAACACCCCAAACCTTTCTAGGGCTTCATCTAATTCTGGAGCTACAACTTCGTATGCTCCAGTAACACACACCCATCACATTCATGGACCTTTGTGTCCACCACAATGTTATGGGAAAGCACCATCAACTTATGCGCCAACTCCATATTATAACCAACAGGCCCACCAGACTCTGGTCTAGCCATAAGCCCAAGTGGCTCATTATCCTCAACAGGAAGCACCTCTTGCTCCAACACTTCCAGCAGCTCACAGCTACCCACAACTGCAACAAGAAACAAGTCCACCTCATAACCCACCTACTTACTACCCACTGCAACCTTCTCCTGAGCCTGCACGACCTCAAAACCCACCTACTGCCCAAGGGCATGTGTATGCACAGCAAAACCAACCTCCAAACCATAACAACCAGCGTAACCAAGGAGGTCAACAAAACCACGGAAGAGGACATAACCGCGGAAACAACCAGCAACATAACCAAGGTGCACCACCACCTAATCCTCCAAACAACAACAATGTTGCTCCCCCCAACCAAAATCCTGATCGTCCACCAAAACAGGCTAAAAATAATAATTTGAGAACAAACCATCCATGTTCCATATGTGGAGTCTACAGCCATTACACACATAATTGTCCCCATTTAGATCGAGCGTGTCAACTCTGGATTGACGATGCCCAACGACAAGGACATGATGCACATCTAGTACCTCCTCCTCAGCAACAACCCATGATATTGAAAAATCCTTTACCAAACCAAGGCACAGTAAACACTCGTCCAAGTGATCCCCCTCAAGGATCCGCTGCAACACAACAGCAAATCACTTACGCGGCAGCTGACTACCAGCATGCAGAGTCCAACACTCACCATTTTCTTATGATGTCATCAAATGATGTCAATCTTCAAACCCGTCGAAATCAATATGGATCCTCCCCGGAGGCCACACCTACCGACCCATCATTGAGTACTCTCCCAACCGATCAACCACTTCACATACCCACTATGCCCATGGACGGGGGCCCCAAAGCACTTCGTTTCCCTTTGAGACGGATTAACAATAACCCGAACGCTCGTGTAGATTCCAACTATAACATTATAGAGGATTTAGCTCAGTCCCCCGCTGCTATGTCCACTCTTGAAATCTTAAAAAACTGTCCTGCACAGAGAAAATTGTTGTTATCTAACATTGGTGCCATAGATCCTAACAACTCTAACATGATGGATTTCGAATTAGAACAAGCTGAACCTCACATGCCTTCATCTCTAGCTTTTCAAGTTTCTATCTCCATTCGCAACCTTGTCATTCATTGATGCATAATCAATGAAGGGGCCTCCACCTGTGTTATGTCCACTTTCGTATGGCAGAAACTTGGATCCCCAACATTACAATCGTCAACTACCGCATTGCGAGCTTACGACGGCCGTGCAACTCACTCTCAAGGTTTGTTAGTGAGCGTACCCATACAGCTTGGGGGAAAACTGGTTCTCATAGATATAGAGGTCATTAACACCCAACTTGATTACAATCTCCTTCTGGGATGAAGCTACATGTATAAAATGAAAGCTGTCGCTTCTTCATTTTTCCGCATCATGATGTTCCCCCATGAAGGACGCGTAGTCAAAAAAAACTAGATTACATACTATGATCCCAATGCCCCCGCAGCGCCAGAAAATGTTCTTCCCATGATTGAACAACCCATTCTTAGTGCACCAACATCCTTCGTCTCATCAGTCGAACCCGGGATTTATTCAGATACTCCCATGACCAGCACTTTCCCATCAATCCCACCTCCTCCCCAAGTAACTAAAGTATCCGATTTGTGCACCTTATTGCACAATGAACAACAACATCCTCAACAATCTCAACCACCGCAACAAGCGCCCATAGTTCCTAGTCATATCGGAACAACACCGATTCACACAATCCTGTTCTTGTTCCCGTTTTCAGGAGTTGTCAGCACGCCAGTAATGGCTACACTTAACCTCCCAGGTTTAACGTTAGCAATAATTGTATGGTACTTACCTACCCCAACTCCCCCACCGACTCCAACCGTTGTCCTACAACCGGTACAACCTATGAATATGTCGAACCATCCACCACCTGGCATACCAAACCCCCAAAATCGACCACCACCTGGTGGTTCGAACCCCCAAAACCGATCAATTCCAACATGGGGCACTACATCGACATCTAGTTATGTCCCTCCTCAATCCTGCAACACTGGGGGCAGAGGTCCACCAACCTACAACACTTCACCCACAACTCGCACCCCCCTAGTGATGCCCAAATTAGATAAGAATCCCCCAACCCATGTGCTTCCTAAGTGCTCCTTGTGCGACGATATTGGCCACACTACTCACCTATGTCCACAACTACCAGCACTTCAAGAACATATGAATATGTTGGATGATGACACCAACATTCCAGTCCTCAAATTAGAATTGCCACCTCAACCTCGTGATAAATCATTGCGCACAAACCACCCTTGTGCAATATGCGAAATCTACAGCCATTATTCACATCACTGCCCCGATATCCCAGATTACAGAGCAGCACTATACGAGATGAATAATGCTGACCTTGAGATATCCCCACCATTTATTGAGGAAATATTTCCCCCAGAATCTTCCCATTCAGAAGAAATCAATACTGTATATATGATTTCAACTACTTATAAACCTGAGCCAGTTAATTTATGGTCCCGCTACTTTCGTACTGATGAGGAAATTCTAGAAACACTCACCGTACCGGACGACCCTTGGGATGATATGCACCATCGCTCATACTTCCTCCCTAAGGCATCTACGTCCATCGTGGCAAACCAACTATCTATTGAATCCAAGGACTTCTTACCAACTAAGGTCGATTGGTTCAAAGATCCAATACCAGCCCCCGAAGCCTTCGAGGAAGGTAGCATGGCTAACATTTTTCCCGTTATAAAAATCAACATCTCCACCACCCCTAGAAAACCTGAGCTTATCTCTTTGGGTGCTTCATGCACTGAAAAAGAAACCCAATCTTATAAGAAACTCTTCCAAGAATTTCGAGATGTCTTCGCCTGGTCTTATACCGAGATGCCTGGCCTTGATCCTGCCATTGTGGAACATCACATAGACACTTGGCCCAACATATCACCGGTCCGCCAGAAACAATGCCCCATTCACCCATCCAAGATCCCAGCCGTCAAAGCAGAAATTGAGAAGCTTCGAGTAGTAGGTTTCATATACCCTATTGCATACACCACCTGGGTTTCAAACCCAGTACCAGTCAAGAAGAAAGTCGGCACCATCCACGTCTGTACTGACTTCCGTGACCTTAACCTAGCTTGTCCCAAAGACAACTTCCCCACACCATTTATAGACCAACTCATCGATGAGTGTGCGGGACATGAGGTACTTTATTTTATGGACGGTTTCTCTAGGTACAACCAAATCAAAATCCGTAAAGAAGATCAATACAAGACCGCTTTTACCACCCCATGGGGCACCTTCGCTTATCGTGTCATGCCTTTCGGTGTCAAGAATGTCGGAGTCACTTTCCAACGAGCCATGACTTATTGCTTTCATGATCTGCATAAAATCATTAAAGTTTATCTAGACGACCTCACTGCCCGATCTAAGAAACGATCTGACCACCTAGAAGATCTTCGACAGGTTTTCTTGCATAGTTGCAAATACAAAATCCGCTTGAACCCGCTTAAATGTGTATTTTACATTACAGCAGGCCTCCTGCTGGGATTTGTCATCTCAGAAAAAGGGATCACCGTTGCCCCTCTAAAATTTCAAGCCATAGTGGACCTCCCCTCACCACGTACACTAAGACAGCTGCAAAGCCTCCAGGGGAAATCCAACTTCCTTCGTCATTATATCTCAAACTATGCCACCACAATACATGGTTTCCTCCGTCTGCTGCGTCTTCGTAACCACTTTGTATGGGACGACAAAGTAGAAGGAGCCTTCACGGACCTAAAGAAAGCACTTACAAGCAACCCTTTGATCTCTCCACCGGATTTCACAAAATACTTTACCCTTTACATTTCGGCATCAGATCACACCGTCTCTAGAGTTCTCGTCCAAGAAGACTCCGCTCGCCAAGAGCATGTCATCCACTATGTGAGCCAGACCTTGTCAGGCCCACCCCTCCGCTACCCACATGAAGAGAAGATGGCCCTCGCCGTCATCTTTTCAGTACAAAAGCTGCGACATTACATTCTCCTCAACCACACTATGGTTGTAGCCAATTCCAATCCAATGGTCTATCTCTTGAATTGTCGCCTTCTACAAGGCCGTGTTGCCAAATGGGTGATTATCTTACAAGAATATGACCTAACTTTTAAAACCCCGAAGAGCACCAAAGCATTAGTACTCTCTCAACTCATTACGGACTTACCATCATCGTCGTAATCACCAATTATCCATACTGATCTAATCGACGAACATTTGTTCATCATCTCGTCGGATGACCCTTGGTATGGCGACATTCTGGTATACCTCTGCACACAGAAGTTTCAACCCAACATCGACCATGATGGACACCATCGCATCCGTCACCATGCCCCCCGTTATCTCCTCTTGGGTGATGTCCTCTATTGACGTGTCATCGACATAATCTTACGACGATGCCTTTCCCAAGACGAAGCAGAACAAGTCCTTAATGACTGTCATAGTGGTGCCTGCGGCGACCATTTTTCAGGAATGGCCACCACCCAAAAGGTAATCCACGCAGGTTATTTTTGGCCATCATTATTCACTGATTGTATCACAGCAGTCAAACACTACCAAAACTGCCAGCTCTTTGCCCCAAAGGCAAGAAGCCCCTCCGCCCCCCTTCATCCGGTCGTCACCGCTGGACCATTTTGCAAATGGGCCATCGACTTCATGGATTGCAATCCCACATCAGCCGGCCGTCACAAACACATTATTGTGGCTGTTGATTACTTTACCAAATGGGCGGAAGCCATGCCTACTTACAATTGTAAAGTTGACACTGCAGCCCGTTTTATCCTCAACCATGTTATTGCTCATTTCAGAGTACCAAAACAACTCATCTCAGACCATGGCTCTCACTTTGAAGACTCCGTTTGGAGAGAATTGTCCACACTCCTTAAGTTTGAACACCATTTATCCTCTGCCTACTACCCCCAAGGGAACGGCCAAGTCGAAGCTGTTAACAAAATTTTGAAGAGTATCCTCCAACGCACCGTCGACAAACATAAATCCAATTGGCATCACAAATTATTTTTCCCGCATTATGGGCTTATCGCACGTCAACCAAGACTGCCACTGGCTTTACCCCATTCCATTTAGTTCATGGTGTGGAATCTATCCTCCGCATTGAATGCTAGATACCAACATTACAAATTTTCGTCGAACTTCTGTGAAACTCGCACGTAACAATGACACATGTCACTTTGGGCCCACACCCTATTTATAGAGATTTGACCATTTTTCCAACAGTGATTTCAGTGTCATACGACGTCCATTTTTCAAACCGTTGGAATCGGCACAGCGATAACTTCATGATAGCCCTCTCCTTTTCCTGATTCCACCAGGTCCATTTTTCATGCCCCTCGTCACCTCGATTTGCATGCCATATCGGTCGTTGTCTATTTTTTACGAGTCTTATATCGCCAGATTCAGTTTTCCATGCTCGTGACAATGCTTGAGATCATTTCTCTCTCTAACGCCCAGATTTTTTAGGCATTTTCCCATGCCCCCTCACTGCCTCGGTTTGCATGCCACATCGACCGTCGTCCATTTTTTAAGAGTCTTATATCGCCGGATTCAATTTTCCGCACTCGTGACAATGCTTGAGATCATTTCTCGCTCTCACGCCTAGATTTTTTGGGCATTTTTCCATGCCCCCTCGTTGCCTCAGTTTGCGTGCCACATCAACCGTCATCCATTTTTTACGAGTCTTATATCGCCGGATTCAATTTTCCGCACTCGTGACAATGCTTGAGATCATTTCTCGCTCTCACCCCCATAATTTGTGGGCATTTTTTCAAAATGCCACTTATCACCTTGGTTTGCCTGCCACATCGGTCGTTGCCCATTTTTCACGATCTTTCTGTCGCCGGATTCAGCTTTCCGTGCTCATGACAATACTTGAGATCATTCCTCACTCTCACAAATACCTTTTTTTTGGTATAAATTTATCCATTTTTTTGAGTCGAGCTATTCTTTTACGAAAAAGGCACTTAGGGAGTTTCTGTTAAGCTCTTTTCTGACTCCTAAAACAATGAAAATATTGCCGAGCAACCTTGCTTCCTTTCATGTTCGATAAAATTATTTGAAAGGGCGTCTACCTGGTATAAGTTTACCCCTTTTCTAAACCTTGTAGACTAGTTACGAAAAATGAATACTCTAGTCACATCGGCTAGAAGAGTTCTCCATTTGCATCATTTTATGCTTTTTCGGGCCTTGGATACTAACATACGAAAAAGAACACCAATGGAGTCTACTTACCGCTTTCAGACTCTCTAAAATTGAAAGAAACCATGAGAAATCATCATCTTGGGTTCGTATAAATCCACAGGATAGTATTCCACAACCACTGCAAAGTCTTCTTATCGTTTTCAAACTCCTTAAAAATGAAAGCACTTACGAGCATGAACAGTCCTGGGCTCGCATAAATCCACAGGACAGTACCATTTTAGAGCACACTTTTATCCCTTCTTGGAGCTCATTAAAACTACGAAGAAGGACCCAATGGTTCTTTTTGGCGCCACAACAGACCTTGTCTACTCTTACAGCAACTTCCCCATTTTGGTCGCCTTTGTTCATAGTATTCTGCAGTATGTCACCCTGAGAGTCTGCCAATAAGCAACCACCAGCTTGTCCCCCCAGAGTCACTCCAGTCTACAGTACATACCCTTGATCCCTTAAATCTATGATCCTCACACCTAAAATTCAGTTCCCTATGCTGCCAGGTCAACCATGTCATCATGCTCTGAACAAAGGAAGTGTGAGTCCACCCACTTTATGACCCCAGTTATTCCCCATCCCCACAGTATGTCATTTCTACCATCAATACTATCACACTTCAGTTGTACGCCTCACACTCCTATCAAGGAATCATCGTCGCCTTGATAGTTGCCGATCTCCCTCTGTCGACGCCAACCAAATCTATTCCAGAGGATAGACCTAGAGGTCCCTGTTCCTTGGACTCATCACCATTAGTGATGAGTGCCTACGGATCATTTTGAAAGGAATCCTCAATACCTCTCCAAATGATTGTTTCTCACATGCTCGACTTCAACACCTTGATTGCATCATCGAGACTCGTATAGGGTATTGGTCCTTTCAATTATTTGTTGAAGACCCCGGATATCATCTGACTCTACCACATATGAGAGTCTAATTAAGGATACAACTAGTTACATATTCCTATGGATATTCGGGTTGCACTTGGCGATAATTTTCAGATGTTGGATACCTTCAGTTTTAACAGATCATCAACCCTTCTGATACCTTATTCAGAACGGTTGTTGCATTTTTTTTCCAGTGTATCAGTTATTCAGATCAGTCATGATATGACCATGAGTATGTCCCAGCATTGTGTCCCCTCTGGACCATTATGATGTACCAGCAGATTTTTATGTATTTCTTCAGGCCCCCCTTCGTGGGCCTAGTTGTTATGTATATGTCTTCATACGAGCATGGGTATGCCTGCCTCGTCCATAGTCAGAGATTATTCCTCATTCATTTTGAGGCCATGTAATATTTTCCGGTTTTTGCAGCTTACAAGGGGCCGTTGCTCCAGTCTCCAACTGGTCTCTTCTCTTCCCCAAACCCCAGGAAAAAGACAAAAGAACTATGATGTCTATCGGCCATACAATGAGCTCCTGCCCTCACACATCAGGGAGCAATCTGTTAACACCCAAAAAAGTGTTCACTAGCTCATTCCCTTATTCACATGACCCATTTGTCCACTTTTCCACCATTTGAGCCTCTAAAGCCATCAAAAGGTCACCAAAAAGACCATAATACACCTTTTTTCCCCTCAAAATATATATTTTTCCTCAAAAAACACAAAAAACCCTAAAAAAGGGTCCAGAATTCTCAAAAAATATTAAAAGGGAATAAAAATATTCAAAATATTCAAAAAAGGAAAAAAGAGGGAAAAAGGTACCTAAACCATGTTGGTCAATACCATTGGTTTCCTTAAAAACACAATGGTATTCCCCATCACCAAAAACTATAAAAAGGTGATAGGGGCTCCTCACTTTCCATCCACATTTCATCCTATCCTTATGCTGCCAAATTCCCATTGAGAGCCATTGCCTCCCATTTTGAGTTTGAAGACCCCCATTTCAGCATCTTGGAGAAGAGACCATTGGAGCTTGGAGCACCTCAACCTTGGAGCTGCTCAACACCAAACATCCTCACCTTTGAGGTAATACAAAAAATCTATTATTTTTTACTCTTGTTCTTCCATAGATCTCTTGTTATTGATTTAGTTCTTGTTTATTTACACATGCTTATGTTAATGTTAGATTAGATTTATAATTGTTTTTGCTTTTATTCGAAGATTGTTATTACAAGTTAATAGGTGCATCCTTGCACATGCTTGGTTGAAAAACCAAGCAACAATTACTCCAATAAAATCTGTACTCGCTACAGATGATATCTATGACCACCATGATCCTGCCATACTGTGATAATTACCATTCCTCATCTAGAGACTTTGTTGGTGACAAGACATAAACATAATGTGGACTGAATCATGATGAGATTACTCACACGAGTGATACAATCCATGATCATTTATGACGAATATTATTCATCCTGTTGTAGGCCATTTAATGTGCTGGCAGCAAGCATTTTGGCCATTGGATTTTCAAGGAATCGATTGGAGTGATACGTGTACGATTACTCCAGCAAAATATGTAGTCGCTACAGATGATATCTATGACCACCATGATCCTGCCATACTATGATAATTACCATTCCCCATCCGTACCAGACTCCCATCCCATTCAATCCATCAACACAGTGGCCACTCACTATATATAGGCTAACCATGCCCCATATCAGAGAAAACTGATATGGGGACATAGGGAGATTAGCACTGTCAAAGTCCCAATACATGGATTTGTCATTATGTTCCTGGGTATGCAATGAGGAGGGGACATAAGGAGATAAGCAGTCTTGGAAGCTTTCTTCTCTAAGACAACATGCACTGTTGTGGTCGTCAACACTTGCAGCAGTCGTCGAATGTTGTTTTAGTACCAGATCATGATGTTAGCTTCTTCTTACTGTTGTTTCAATTCATGAAGATGGTCTAAGAGTCAATGGGGTGTTTTTTTATGAGATATCCCATGCAATTGTTGAATTCAAAATGGAATGTGGAAGTAATTTGATTTGACTGGAATTTCATTAGAATGGGGGCATACACATTTTTTTTTCGCAGAGAGATTTGTGGAGATAATAGGTAGCTTCAAATCATTGAACAATCTTGATATCCATATTCTGAACTCTCTTCCACTTCTCAACTTATTGGAGGGACTTCCTAACCTTGAAATATTACATATACGTCGAATGTTTTTCCCGGTAAGAAATATTTTTTTAATAATTTATCATCATTATTATAATCATGTCTGCCAAAAAAAATTGTTGAATATTTGCAAAGTATATTTCATTGGTTAAATGCCTTTGCTTCCACTAACTACGTGTACTTCCCAACCCAAGTGTCTCTCCATCACTTGTTTATGGTGCACTTGGCAGATTAGGAATACCTTCTCTGTTTTGTATTGTATATGATGCTATGCGTGAGCACACATGTTTTTGCATGGCAGCTAAGATGACCAGTTATTTATTTGGTATGCAGGGATTAGAGAGAGATGCAATACCAGCGTGTCTAGTGTTACACCTAAAATATTACCATCATGAGACTCAGTGTAATCATCCCTAAAGTTTCCTTGACTAATTTATTAACCTGGAAGAGATACAAACCCATCCATACTAGGTTTTGAGAGGTCATCGCAGGTTGTCCTCATGCAACCTGCGACGTCGTAGGTTGTCCTCTTCCAGCCTACGACGATGTCAGTTAATGGACAAAAATTGTTTTTTTGATCCCATTCTCGAAGCTAGATGGCATGGATCCCTATCCCTGACCATTTGGGAAAGTTGGCACTCTGTTCTAACCTCTTGGAAGGATCCCCTATCTCTCTCCTACCATATCTCAACCTACTCTATCCACTTAGTCCTATATAAGTGAAGCTCACTCCCATTCCAAAGGGAGGAAGTCTATAGTGTCCACATGCTGGTGAAATTACGTTAGGAGAGATCTCTACTCATCTATTGGGAGACTCACACTTCCTTGGGAGGATTTGGCATTGGTTCGATCGGATGAGGATTGCTACGTTAAGTCAATGGTTGTAATCTTTCTATCCTATGTATTTCCCTTTCAATACAGTAATATAAGTGCTTTCCACCAAAATATCATTGTGTTAATGATATCTTGTGTAGTTCTCCTACTTGAATGCTTACTTAGATCTATTATTGTATAGATGCGTTTTACTTGTTTTGTTGTCTTGCTATCTTGACAGGTTTTGCAGTTCAAAACTGAAGATTGTCAAGCTTGGAGCAACATTCAAGGAGAAAAGGATTAGCAATCTATAAGGTAAATGTATATAGTTCCTTGATCCTTAATTAGATCTAGGAGAGTGATTTATATTCTATCCTATTTGTTCTAGACTCGCGTTGAGCTAGGTAGATCATGCCTCGAGTCCACTCTTGGTAGATTGTCCATCAAAGAAATATGGCGACCATACTGGGGAAAACATTGCTTGTAGTTGTCAATTTGAATACCATTTTCAGTTGATTGCTTTTGCAAGCCATCCATAATCTTATTTTCCTTCTAAGCCTTGTTTCACCATTAGATCTTCGCTTTGAAGAGTCTGTAGTCCTCCTATGAGTCTGTACTCACTCTTTTCAAACCATTTCATTGCCCATTGTGTGGAGATTCGTTCATTTTTTAACTTGGATCTCGCCTGTCGCACTTGGTCAGTGGACTCAGAGCAACACTGTGTCATTTTTTATCTCTATTCTCTATCTGTTGACCTATCGTCGCAACCCTTTCATTGGTCTACTGCGACATCGTCGCACTTTCCGCATTGGTAAACTGCAACGTCGCTCTGTGTACAAACACAGATTGCACCGATCTATCAAAAATGGCACACAAGCATCCCTTCTCCATTTTTTATTTGATTTTTGGTTTGGTGTATAGACCCTCTCCGTGCTACAAGATCCAGCCAGAGGCCCCATTTTTTATTTGTGTGTTGAAGTGTTTGGTTTCTTTTGGAGTTGTTTTGGGTTCCATCTTGGACAAGTCTAAGATTTGGTAGTGGTGGACACTCTCGTCTCCCCCACCTGCATCCACTCACCCTTGCATTCCCTCCTCTCCTTGCCGTATCTGGTCATTGTATTGGATCGGTTTCCATACCTCATTTGCATACATTTTTTAGTTTTTCTTGCTTTAGTTTTGCTTGTTACTGATTGATTTTGAGTGTTTGCATGTATTTTCGGTCCATATGAGTGCTTGTCATTTTCTCGATATTTTCTGAGTCATTGGAGTGCTGCAAGTAATCTTTTCATTTCAGTATTTGTGCTTACAAGCATCGCTGTCATAAAATTTTTATTTTGATACATCCATTGAAAAATCAAAAGTACTTCATTTCCATCATTTTTCAAGCTCATTTGAAGAATTGTACATGCATTGGAATGTCTCATTTGTAGATCTTTTGGAAAAGTTGAAAGAAAATTAAATTTTTTATGTTTTTCACAAATTATGAGCTGCTCATTTGCTTGAAAAATTCGAGTAGATATCAAGTTTTGCAAAAGTAATTCCATGCTTGGAAAGTTACATGCATCTTTTGGTTCTTATGCTTTTAGGCCAGTATAGTGAAAGTGAAAAGCTTGCATACTCTACTTAGAAACTCTCTCTTTTCATTGCTTAGCATAATTTTTGTTTTGAAAAGTTAAAAGAAAAAGAAAAACATGCTTTGATTTGGCTTAGTAGTGTTGTGTTACTTTTGTGTTTCGCTTGAAAAGGAAAAGAATATTTCATAGTCATTTTTTGGTAGATTTGGGATTGTGTTGCATTGCATTGTTTTAGTAAAATCATTGGAAAGAAATTTCTCCCTCCCATACATAGAGTTCATCAAAAGAAAAGTATATTTTTTTGCATGTAGTTAGGGCCTACATTATGTTTATGATTATGTACTCACCTCATGCATTCACCTAACCGTCTAGATAAAATTAACGGTAGAACTAGTGTAAAAATTTTAGTAACTTGTGTGTAAGTTAGAGACGTGTTCCGGCATCGTTAAGCGTGGCAGCTGTCATTATTTTCCAACACTGTATTCTGGGGGTATTGTAGTCTTCCACATACTTATCGGTATATCGAAGCTCTTTCACATACCAACCAGGTATATCGAAGCTCTTTCACATACCAACCAGGTATATCGAAGCTCTTTCACGTACCCACCAAGTACTTCAAGTACTTGGAGTATATCAAAAGGTGTTTCACGTACTTGGTGTATATAGAAAGGTGTTTCACGTACTCGATAGTATATAGGAAGGTATCGTGCCGTACGGTTGTGCATTAGACAGCACCACTACGGATTTGAGCTCCCACGTACCTTGCGTATATCGGGAGACACCATTAGGATTCCTAAGACCAACTGAGTTAACCTTTTGGCCATCTTGGCAGAGCAATACACCGAGAACAGCACTTGGGGAGATTACTATGCACGTACCGTCCAGGTAATCGGGTATTCAGGAAAGGGTACGGTCCCAATCCTCCTTGTCATGTTTTACTGTTGGACCCTATGGTATATGGCGATTTGCGAAGCCTTGACAATCCTATGAGGTTCTAGACCTTTGAATCCACTCTTGTCACATAAGTTTGCTTGTGGCCTTAGTTTGTGTAGGGTTTGTCTGGTCTACTTTTCTTTTTTTTAGCTTTCCTTAGGAGAAACTTTTTGTTTCAGTCACTTTGGCTGACTTTCCTTGGAGAAGGTCCCATAGGATTCAAAACTTACCACCCGAATATCCCCTTAACTAGGAGGTAATTTCGAGGGTAAGAATGGACCCAGAAGCCATGGTCATGTCACCTGAAGTGGAAAACCCTACTTTGAATGTTGGAGCGCATATGTTTCCTCCAGATTCACCTGCCTTTCATCCCCTGCAGGGTGAAGAAGCATGAAATTCTACTTCATAAGACCTACCTCTCGTCCTACCAGGAGAGCCTGGATCGTTGGAATGGATAAATTCACCCCAGGATGGCCCTTCAGTAGTTGTTGGTCCTTCAGCAGCTTATTGGACATCTTCTCTAGGCCACCCAGTGGCCCATTTTGTCATTGCATCCCCACCTACTTGGGATATTCCCACCAATCCCATGGAACCTTATCGTGAACAATTGGCTAGGTTACGAGCTATGGACACACAATTTACAAACCGGAGCCTTGCACAGAGGGCTGAACACCCGACGTTACCTCCTTATCAACCACTCCCAAGTCATTATTTGTCTTATGATTCACCGGAATCATCCACACAACATGTGACCACTTCTGAGGCTGGTCAACCATCAACCCCTGCGCATCCATCTCCTAGTCAGGAGACCATTCCTATACCTTAGATGACCCAACCTTTTGAAGGACAACAGTCCAACACACCTGTGACTACCACGGTTACATCACCTGCTCCTCCCCCACCCCACACTTCGAGGGGAGGATACTTTTTACCTCCTACCTTCTTTACAGGTAACAATAATCCTACGGTGGATAATCAACAACCAGTGTTGGGTCAACCTTTACTTAGTAGTCAGCAAGTTGTTGCTGGGGGGAAACCCCTGTCTCTTAACCATAATACCGCAGCAGGCGTTCCCATCGGTCCTTCCGTTGGAAATTCCTTACCTCCCGGACCTTCCACTACGGGACTATCCCATGTTGGGGGACCATCCAACGTAATTCAACCACCATCGAGTCAAGCATATCCAGGTCATCTTAGCCCTGTGTCGAGTCAACTTAATCCTGGAAATGCACTCTACGGGGTACCCTACCCTGAAAATCCTTACACTCTATGGGGAAAGCAAAATTTTTTACAACATGGACCCTCGCTTATAGTCCCTCCACCCCCGTTTGTTCCACCCCCACCTCCCATTGGAGGTGGCAAGCCCCCACATAATTCTGGAGGAGGTGGACCTCTACCTTCTGGCGGAGGACCACCTCATTCCGGTCATCATGGCCCACCCCCCCTGGCAGTGGTGGTGGAGGACCATCCCATCCCGGCGGTAATGGTGGAGAACCATCCCATCCCGGCGGTGGTGGTGGACCATCCAATCCCAAGGGCGGTGGTGTAGGACCATCCCATCTTGGTGGTGGTGGTAGACCACCACCCTACTATGGTGGAGGTGGATAAGGAGGCCCTTACCCTTCCGACGCTGGTGGTGGCCCACCACCCCCTCTGGGTGGAGGTGGTGGAGGCCCACCCTATTCTGGCGGCGGTAGCGGACCACCACCTCCTCCCTGCGGAGGCAGTGGCGGCAGACTCCCACCATTTGGAGGTGGCCCACCCCCTCCCGATGATGGAGGCAGGCCCCCACCTTATGGTAACGGGCCACCCTATTATGGTAATGGACCACCTTACTATGGCGGCGGACCTATGTTTGGTCCGGGCGGCCCATACCCCTATGGCTAGTTTCCTCCTGGAACACCCTATGGTCAGTCGATACAAGGTCCCACTGGTCCTTACGCACCTTATCAGTACTATCAGTACCCGCAGCCTAATCCGCAGCTGCCCTTTTTGGCTACATTGGACCTTCCTGACCTGTCTCGCCTGACCAACAACCCCATCTACCACGTAACTAATTGGCCACCCATTCTGGTGAAACATCCATCAGATATCCCAAAATTTGATGGCAAGCTGGGTGAGGATCCTAAAAACCATGTGATGACGTACCACTTGTGGTATTCATCCAACTCCTTGATGGACGACTCGATCCGTCTTAGGTTATTTCAATGGACTGTCACTGGTTCGGATACCAAGTGGTATATTGAACTACCACCCCATTCTTTTCCTAATTTTGGTTCTCTTGCTATGAATTTTTTTACTCATTTCCAGCTGCCTATATGGTATGAAACTGGTGCAGAGCTTTTAACCTCGCTCCTTCAAAATACCACTACTCACATCTCAGATCATATACATGAGTGGCGGAGGAGATGATGTCTCATTGAGGCTCCTATTCTAGACCAACTCCTAGCATACTGGTTTACAAAGTGTCTCATACCTACCATAGCATGAGATGTTTCCATGGGAGGCACTGTCACTGGGGAACAAGCCATCGCCCATGCCCAATTGCTAGACTTGGTCTATGCTCAATCTGGCACATTGTTTGATATCCTTCCTGACGCAACCCGTAACATGTAGGACCCCGAGAAACCACCCAAGGGACCCCAAGCTGATGGCATCATTGGATCCCTTAACACCCAGCCTCCTTCTCAAACTGTTGGATCGTCGAACCCCCAAGGTTCTTCCCCATCACCAGCACAGGCTGGTCATGGCACCACCAAATCATGCACTCCTGCTGTCACCGAAGAAGTGAATTATGTTTCATCAGCTTCACCTCAGAAGTCTAGTGGTAAGAAGAAGAACAAAGGGAAACCTAAGAAATCTTCCACCTAGCAGGAACATAAGAGCACCCCTGATGACACCAAATAGAAAAGGAAGTTGAAGTATCCTTGTCTACTGTGTGGTGATGACCATTTCTCTAAAGAGTTCCCTCATAGAGACGAAGTTCAAAAGTTTCTTAAGGGAAAACCCACACCCGTTTTTCTCAACGATCCCTTCCCTACTCAAAATCAGCAGTTGATTGCTCACACCTCTCCTTCCCAAGTAGAAGCATCCACCACGGCGCATGTGCTCGTGATGCTTAGTGAGACCATCAACTTGAACACTCGTTCTCACTCGTATGACTCTGTCCCAGCAAAGAAACCTATTGGAAGTAATACTGAAAAAGCTTCCACTTCAATTCCTGACGTCACCATATCGGCTGCTCCTCTTACCATCGAGAAACCCTATTTTGAGTCATTGTTGCATCCACCCAAGAGCACGATTAGAAAATCAATTTTCAATCCCAATGCTCAGGCTACTCAGAATTAAAATATTGTAGAGGACCTAGCACAAGCTCCTTGTGCTATGTCGATGCTCGAGGTCTTGCAGAACTGTCTTAATCAGTGCAAGACTCTCCTCGCTGCCATCGGTGAGGTTGACCCGGATTCATCGAATACCATCATGTTTTGGATGGAATACTTCAAACCGAGGCTCTCCCATCAGTTGGAATTTCAAGTTTCCACAAACATTGCTGGGAATACTATCCATCATACCGTCTTGGACAAAGGTGCCTCTACGTCAGTCATGTTGATCTCATGCTAGAGAGCCATTGGCTCTCTCACGTTGAACCGTTCTCCTACCACTTTGAGAGCATTCGACGGACATGGATTTCAACCTCATGGGCTGTTACAAGCTTTAGCAGTCAAGCTAGGGGGAAAGACCGCAACCATTAACGTGGAAGTGGTCACTACCCCGTTAGATTACAACATTCTGCTTGGTCGTAATTGGTTTTACACCATGACTGCGGTCGAATCATCTATCTTCCGCATAGTACAATTCCCCCATCAAGGTAGAATTGTTACTGTCGACCAATTGGATTTATGCACACCTGACACCGCTACTCACCCGGGCGATAACGTTCCATCAATTGGACAATCTTCGCATTAGTATGAGAGCGTGGGGGTCGGCCTCATTAAGGATTCATCCCTTATGGGTGTTTTTCCTACTCCGGATCCCCCAAATCATGTTTCCACGGTGAACATGATCTCCTCACAGATTTCATCTATCCCCAACTCCACTGATTCATGGCTTGTACCTGACGAATCCATCACACACCTGATTGGAGACACAATTCCTTTGTGTTACAACTAAAATCCTACCATCATGATGATTCAGTGTATACACCCCTGAAGTTTCATTGGCTAAGTCATTCACCTGGAAGGGATATCATTGCACTTATGCTAGGTTTTGAGAGGTCGTCGTAGGCTCCACTCATGCAACCTGTGACATCGCATCTTGCTCTATTGCAGGGTGCGACGAAGTCAGTTAATGGACAAAAATAGGTCCTTCGAGCTCATTCTCGAAGCCTACTTACTTGTATCCTTATCCCTGACCTCTTGGGGGAGCTAGCACTCGGTTCCTAATCTCTTGGAAGGATCCCCTATCTCTCTCCCACCATATCTCAACCTACCCTATCCATATCCTATCCACTTAGCCCTATATAAGTGAAGCTCTACCCCTCTCCAAAGGGAGGAAGTCCATAGTGTCTACATCCTGGTGAAATCACATTGGAGAGATCTCTAACTCATCCATTGAGAGACTCACACTTCCTTGGAAGGATGGCAATTGGCTTGGATGGAGAAGGGCTACTACATTAAGCCTTGGTTGTAGTCTATTCTTATCTATGTACTTTCTTGATTTACAGTAATATAAACACTTTCCACCAATATTGTTTATGTGTGATGATATTGTGTAGTTTACCTGCTTAACTGTTTACTTATATCTCTTATTGTATACATGATCTTTACTCGTTTGCATTGTTCTATGTGTCTTGACAGGTTTTGCAGCTGAGATCTGACGACCGTGGGACATGGAGCAACATCTAGGAGAAAGGATTGCAAAGTTAAGGTAAGACATCTAATCACTTGATACTTAATCAGATCTAGAAAAGTAGTTTGTATTATGTACTATTTGTTCTAGACTCGCTTTGAGCTAGGGAGATCCGGCTCACGTCCACTCGAGTGGATTTTCCGTCAAACAAATCTGGTGACCATACTGGGGATCATCTACACTCATGATTTCCATAATGGACTCATCAGAATGAAAATTCAATAGAAGAGGATTAGATGATGTCTATTGTAGAGAACAGGAAATGGAGGCCACAGCTAAGTGGTCCTCTAGTGCTAATTGGATAGCCTCGTACATGAGCTTGGCGGGTGATAAAGGCATGATGTCTCCAATCAGGTGTATGGTGGCTTCATCAGGCACAAGTCATGAATCAGTGGAGTTGGGGATAGATGAAATATGTGAGGAGATCATGTTCACCGTGGCAACATGGTTTGGGGGATCTGAAGTAGGAAAAATGCCCATAAGGGATGAATCCTTAAGGAGGCCGACCCCCACACTCGCATACTTTTGCGAAGATTGTCCGATCGAAGGAACGTTATCGCCCGGATGAGTAGTGGTGGCAGGTGTGGAGAAATCCAGTTGGTCGACTGTGACAATTTGGCCTTGATAGGGGAATTGTACTATGCGGAAGACAGATGATGCGACCGCAGTCATGGAGTAAAACCAATTATGACCAAGAAGAATGTTATAATCTAACAGGGAAGCGACCACTTCCACGTTAAGGGTTGCGGTCTTGCCCCCCAGCTCGACTGGTAAAGCTTGTAACATCCCATGAGGTTGAAAGCCACATCTGTCGGAGGCTCTCAAAGTGGTAAGAGAATGGTTCAACTTGGGAGATCCAATGGCTCTCCAACAGACGATCGACATGACTGACATAGAGGCTCCTTCGTCCAAAACGGTAGGATGGATTATCTTCCCAGCAATGTTTGTGGCAACTTGGAATTCCAGCTGATGGGAGAACCTCAGTTTGAAGTATTCTAGCTGGAACATAATGGTGTTCGATGAATCCAGGTCAACTGCACCGATGGCAGTGAGGAGAGTCTTGCACTGATTCAGACAGTTTTGCAAGACCTCGAGCGTCGACATAGCACAAGACTGCATTCATCTACCCTTGGGGAATGTTTAAATATCATAAACTTCCATTTGGTCTCAAAAACGTTGGTGCCACATTCCAGTGGGCCATGTCGTATGCTTTCCACAATGTGAAGGACTTTGTGGACTTGGAAAACCTCCTTGCCCACTCGAAGCAACGTGAGTTCCACTTAGATCATCTAATGGTCGTTTTCCTTAGATGTAGACAGTACAATATATGTTTGAATCCTCATAAGTGTATTTTTTGTGTCGAGTCTGGACGCCTCTTAGGGTTCATTGTCTCAAAAGATGGGATCTGCATTGATCCCTTGAAGGTGGAAGCCATCATCACTCTTCCACCTGCAACTAATATTACAGAACTTCAGAGTCTACAAGGACGTGCGACTTATTTAAGGCGTTTTGTCTATAATTTATCCCAAAATACACAACATTATATGAGATTGATGAAAAAAGACTTCCCGTTCATTTGGGATGATCAAGCTCAACAATCTTTCAAAAGTTTGAAACATGCCATCACGCATGCCCCTATGATCCAACTGTCGAATTACTATCAAGATTACATTTTATATCTTGCAGCTTCTGACACCACTATCGCCATGGTTTTGGTACAGGAATACCAGAACGCCCAAGAACATGTGATATACTATGCCAGCAAAGGTCTCATTGACATTGAAACTCTCTATTCACATGTTGAGAAGCTCGCTCTTGCGGCAGTCATTGCCGTGCAGAAGTTTCGTCATTACATTTTGTTCCGCACCACCACTATCATTACTGATTCGAACCCCATGTACCACGTTCTGACTCGTCAGGTACTTGGGGGCAAGTATTCACGGTGGATCGTGATATTGCAAGAATTCAATCTTCTTTTCAAAAAAGCCAAGTCGAAAAAGTCTTTGGTGTTCGTTGAGCTCATCTGCGACCTTCCCTGTATTGATGTAGAATCTGAGCCCAATGACTCGTTTCCATATGAGTCATTGTTTCTTATCAGTACATCTGATCCGTGGTATGGAGATATCACATTGTATCTTCAAACCCAACGTTTCATCCCTGAATTGTCTCGGGACGACCGTCGTCGAATACGCCACCATGCAAAATATTATCTAATTATCAGTGATACTTTGTACCGCCATGGTATCGACTCCATTCTTTGATGTTGTCTGACTCATGATGAGGCTGAACACATTCTGAATTACTGTCACGCTGGGGCATGTGGTGGTCACCTCTCAGGGATGGCTACAACCCAGAAGATTTTGTGCACAGGATATTATTGGCTGTATATCTTCAAAGATTGCATCAAGGCCGTAAAAAAATGTCCTCCTTGTCAACATTTTCATACAAAAAAGTGCACCCATCCCACCCTATTACACCCGGTTATTGTCGTTGGCCCCTTTTCTAAATGGGGCATCGACTTCATGCATTGTAAGCCTACCTCGGCCAGGGGCCATAGTTATGTCATTGTAGCTGTGGACTACTTTACAAAGTGGGCCGAGGCAATGCCTACATACATGAACGACAGCAAGACCGCCGCACTCTTCATGTTTAATCATGTCATAGCGTGGTTTGGAGTTCCTTAATTGATAGTTACTAACCATGGTTCTCACTTTATGAACCATATGGTTGACGATTTTAGCGATAGATTGGGTTTTCTCCATGAAAACTCAACACCGTACTACCCTCAATCGAACGGACAGGTCGAGGCCATTAACAAGGTCTTGAAAATTATGGTTCAATGTATGGTAGGTACGCACAAGGCCAATTGGCATAATATGCTCTTCTCCGTGCTTTGGGATTATCAAACATCCATTAAAACCGCCACTGGATTTACTCCCTTCCAACTAGTGTATGGATTGGAGGAGGTCATTCCTATTGAGTTTGAGATTTCATCCCTCAAGCTTGCCATCGAACTTCTCCCAAACACTACTTTCGAAGAAGAATTCTTCCTCTGCCTAGCTAAGCTCGACAAGACTTGCCTAGATGCCACTCTTGCCAATGTGGCTCACAAGAAACGCATCAAAGAGAAGTACGACAAGTCGGTAGAACCCCGCACCTATAGCGAGGGAGATTTGGTCCTCATATATGACCAAAATCATGATAAGTTGGGGGCAGGAAAGTTTGAGTCCATGTGGAATGGACCTTACGTAGTGAAACGCATCTTAGAGAAGGGAGCTTATGAGCTTGAAGACTACGATGGGATATCTTTGGGTGAGCCCCACAATGGGATCTACCTAAAGAGGTACTATGCTTGAGTCTTTCATGCATAAGTACTTTTGTATATACTGTACATGGCATGTGTGTGTTTTTGTGTGGTGTGACGCTTTGATTTCTTGCATGTTTAGGTCTTGTTTCGTTTCTTATACCATGTTCTGTCTACGTGTGCAGATGGAAACGTGCTATGGATTCACGGACAGTGCCAGTTGGCATACTCGCAACCTTGCTTCGGCATCCTGGGTACTCTATTCACCTACCAGCGAGCTCATAAGCTCAGGGGGAATGTGTTTAGGTTTCACGACCAACAATGTTGCAGAATATCAAGTAGTCATTGGAACCCTAACTGACGCCATTTCTTTGGGTATGGACCATGTTGTCATCCACCTGGATTCTCAACTAGTGATCTCTCATCTTAACCGAGTCTACGCCATCTGCGATCCTACCTTACTCCATCTCTATCGACGAGTTCGTCTTCTAGAAAGGTCCTTCGAGTCCATTCAGTACCTGCACATTCCACGAGATGCGAACACAGTTGTCGATTCTATGGCCAACTTCATCTTAGATTGGTACATTGCACATACATAAAATTATCATGAACTATAAAAAATAGACATAACATGTAAATAACTCATTTTATATGAGCAAACACATAACAAGACCACACCATTCATCCATTTTAAAACACATAATGTATAAACCGCCAGAATGTCTGTATATATATATATATATATATATATATATCATCATAAAAAGGTAGTGCTGGTACAAAAATCTGAAGCACGATGGCTTTCAGTAAGTCTCTACAAAATATGAAGCCTCGTAGCTTTCAGTAAGTACAAAAAATATGAGGCCTCCAAGCTCTCAGTACATACATAGTAACAACACAAGGCCTATCGCCTAGCCCGTACAACCCTAGGTGGTCTAACAGCTCTAGCCTGCTGAGTGTGGAAACAGTCAACTTCTCTCGCAACTCTACGGAGCAGCGTGTTGAAGCGCGCAGTCGCTCCAACTGTGTACACCTGCATGGGACACGGCACCTCATCTACCGTTGGGTCGGGAACATATAATGTCAACCCACTTAGGTTGGCATAGACTCCATCCATCTATGCAATGGCAGCGTGTACAGTAGGACCCACAACTGCTCCCTCTCCTCTCTCTCTCCTCGCGAGAAGAGATACTCCCACCAGTCGTACGGGGCCCACGTCTACACACACATGTTGTTAACTTGTCAGCACTATAACAAAAAAAATTATAAAAACACAAAAACTAAAAGTGCAAGGGTTTATTGTTCTTACCTATGTCTCCCCATGCTACTCCCTCGGGCAGCGGCAAGTCAAGATCATCTCTGAAGTCCGTACCACTGTGCGGGAAGTCCTCTACCATCAGTAAATGGCCCTCTAGCCAGCTGAATAACTCAACACCATATGAGATGATGGGACCTCCACCATGTCGGGACATCACCACTGTCCATCTAGCCATGTGTGTATCCCTAAGATCCCTGTCATCCGGTGGTACCTGAGGGTGCAAGAGGGGAACCCACTCTAAGAGGAACGAGATCACTATCGAACCGTAGCCAAACTATTTGAGCTCTTCCCGTCGTCACTTGGTCAGCTGAGCTCGCATGTTTGCGAGGAGTCCCTCGCACCAGTTGTAGATCTTCGGAGACATGCAGTCCTCCGCGTATAACATCTACAATCTGGTGGCTAAGTGAGGAGCTTGGCTCCCTACCATCCTCGTAATGGTGAAAAGTATGGCACGCAATGGACGTTCCCGCACATCTTTTATGGGAATCTTCCCATTAGAAGCACGGGTGTTGGGAATACAGTGTTGCAGGATCATGTCACCCACAGTTCGATCACTCCCACGTGATCCACTAAGAAGCACATTGTCCCCTCTTCGGGACAATACAGTCAAGAAGTAGATGTCCTCGACATCTATGGTAAGCATGTGCTCACCGATCACGAAATATTGCTAGGCCGCATCCGAGCATCGGAGCATATGTGTCAGTAGTGGGATTTGGGCCCTCATGCCCTGGATCTCGAATAACTTGAGGAGCCCATAGTTCCTCAATGCTTCCACACATCGTGGATCATTTGCATCTTGTTCATCATCTAACTCATGCTCCCGCTCATGCCACTCCAAAACCATTCTAGCTGCTGGAAACCTGCCAAAAGGTGGTTATAAACATTGTTAACACTTGCTTCAACCACCAAAAGTTCTTTTTTTGGGCATAATTTGTGTTTGGGGTTGGAGGTTTCCGCCGTCGCACCCCGTTATTACTAACTGTGCGACGTCGTCGCATTCCATCCATGTGACCTTTGCGATAACTCAGTCTCGTCGCAATTCCTGAAAGGGAAGACTACGACGAGCCAAGGATGCAATGGCCCTTCACAAACCAAGCTAAAAACTAAAAAAAATGAACAAAATTAAAAAATGTAAACCACTACAATTATGCTGGATGAAGTTTAGGGTTACCTGCTCCGGACAGTGGGTGAAATGGCTGCTCGTAGCTCCCAGAATCGACAACTGAATTTTTGGCTCCAAATGGCACTTCTCCTCCCAATTTGGCAAATGAAACAATGGTAACTCTATTTGGCCCATTTCTCTATTTATAGATCAAAATGGAATATTCATTTTTCAAATATTTGATTCCCTTAGGTCATTTTTTGTAGTTTGGATCATTTTTTATCACATTTGAATGCTTGGTTAGCTATTTGACCTAGTTTCCGAGTGTGCAGGAGTCATTAAGTGTCATTTCACGCCATTTTCACATTGGAACGGTCAGCTCAGGTATGAACACCCCTTGTGTGTTTTTGTCGTTATTTTCCATTCATTAGATTGTAATTATTTTATGATGATGAGCTTACTCTTTGTTCTTTCTCGTGCTCTTTAAACCATGAGAATAAGTTATCGAGTTACGATTTATCACTTTTCCGGGCTCGTTAAACTCCTACGGAAAAGGAACCCCCCTAGAGTCTATCTTTAAGCTCTTTTCAGGCTCTCGAAATACAAAAATATTGCCAAGCAAAATTGTCGCATTCACACTTGTTAAAGAATTTGAATGGTCATCTTCGTGGTGATAGTTTACCCCTTTTTCGAACCAGGGGGCACTACTTACGAAAAAGGTATACTCCAGCCAATCATGACTAGAAGAGTCCTCTCCCGCATTGTTTTACCCTTTTTCGGGCAATGAGGCTAACTTTACGAAAAAGGACCGTTGGAGTCTTCTTTAGTTCTTTTCAGACTCTCTAAACATGAAATGACGACCGAGTTTACCTTCTATGGACTCGTGAAACTCTCACATTGAAGGGCCCGCCATGGGATGAACCCCTCCTATCCCAGGTTCGGAAATATTTGGGATTGGACTCATCTATGAGATGAGCTATACCGAGCATCTGGTTACCCTCATCAAGCTCATAAAAAACACATGAGGCACTTATCATTCATGATGGGGAAAAAGGAAAGATTTTATGTTACACCCTTATCAGTGGCAGTATCTAGTCATTTCTTGAACATGGCACTTCGTTTGTCCTCAAGTTTTACCTATTTCCTGAGTCCTGTTACTCCTTTGAGTCACCCAAAGAACGCTTCCATCATCAATTGCATTAGGAGTTGGTACCATAACTCGTCAAGTCAATACTACCAAGGCATGCCATTCCCATGTTCAAGAATACTCTCACTACTCATTATCTACAGACAATACACCTTCCATCATGTCGGTCTACTCTGAGTCAGTCTTGCATGTCACTATACCATTCGATCTGCTCTACACATCCTTTGTCATGTTTCGTGTCAATGATGGGGGATTCATCATGGTCCTCCTTCGACTGATTCATCCTTGTTGACTTCAACTCATCATCCAAGGATTGAATCTAGAAACCAACCAAGTACCTTGGCCCTACATGCCTCAATGGCAAGTTACCTCGCTTTCGACATGAGTTTACATCATTGACTCTTGATTGAAGGATTTCATCTCGCGTTCAACTTCAACTCATTTATTCGCACTTGACGATATGTACTGTGATACCTTAGGGATCATTGACAATTAATGGTGATTTCCCTCACACTTGTTAACGGTATACATCAATGATCGGTAATCAAGTGGTTTCTACCATGTTCGACGTCAAGACATTTGTAATCACATGGATAGATTCATATCATTGCGGGTTCAGCTTGAAGACCCTGGGGAATCATGTTTTACCCAGGTTGCGATGGAGTTTGTATTGAGTCATGTCACACGAATCCACATTTTTATTGGTCGTGGCTGTGTTATCATCTCATCATGGATCTATGCTTTTGTCTAGTAGCCATGATTGTGTTCAGTCGGTCATTACTACCATGGATCTGTAATGTATTGGTCGACAACCATATTGTGTGTCGTATGAGACAGTGTACTCAGATTCAGTTGTACTGCAGCAGTGTTCTTCATCCGACAAGCCATTGCCATTCTTTCTGTCAAAGCATTTCACCTGTCCAATTTCTCAACAGCTTCATGCTTTGGGGGGTATTCTGTTACACCTAAAATCCTACCATCATGATGATTCAGTGTATACAACCCTGAAGTTTCATTGGCTGAGTGATTCACCTAGAAGGGATATCATTACACTTATGCTAGGTTTTGAGAGGTCATCGTAGGCTGCACCCATGCAACCTGCAACGTAGCATCTTGCTCTATTGCAGGGTGCGACGAAGTTAGTTAATGGAAAAAAATAGGTCCTTCGAGCTCATTCTTGAAGCCTGCTGACTTGTATCCTTATCCCTGACCTCTTGGGGGAGCTGGCACTCAGTTCCTAATCTCTTGGAAGGATCCCCTATCTCTCTCCTACCATATCTCAACCTACCCTATCCATATCCTATCCACTTAGCCCTATATAAGTGAAGCTCTACCCCTCTCCAAAGGGAGGAAGTCTATAGTGTCTATGTGCTGGTGAAATCACATTGGAGAGATCTCTAACTCATCCATTGAGAGACTCACACTTCCTTGGAAGGATGGCAATTGGCTTGGATGGAGAAGGGCTACTACGTTAAGCCTTGGTTGTAGTCTATTCTTATCTATGTACTTTCCTTATTTACAGTAATATAAACACTTTCCACCAATATTGTTTATGTGTGATGATATTGTGTAGTTTACCTGCTTAACTGTTTACTTAGATCTCTTATTGTATAGATTCTCTTTACTCGTTTGTGTTGTTCTATGTGTCTTGACAGGTTTTGTAGCTGAGATCTGATGACCGCGAGACATGGAGCAGCATCCAGGAGAAAGGATTGCAAAGTTAAGGTAAGATATCTAGTCACTTGATCCTTAATCAGATCTAGGAAAGTAGTTTGTAGTCTGTACTATTTGTTCTAGACTCGCTTTGAGCTAGGGAGATCCAGCTCGCATCTGCTCGAGTGGATTGTCTGTCAAACACTCTGTCACTCGCCGAACTCACGTATGAGGCTATCCAGTCAGCACCGGAGGACCACTTAGTTGTGGCCTCCACCTCCTGTTCTCCACAGCGGACATCATCTAACCCCTTGCTACGGACTTTTCATTCTGACTAGTCCATTATGGAAATCATGAGTGTGGATGATCCTTCATGGGAATACCTCCATCATCATTTGTCTTTCCTTCCCTTTTTGGACACTGTGGAGAATAGCATTAGCACCATCTTTACACCGGATGTCTACTCTGGCTCTCAGTCCTCGATACTCACGTGTCAAACAGACTCCAAAGGCAACTTAGCCAACATTGAACCTACCACTTCAATAGACATTTCGGTTACTCCTGGTGTAGTGGAACACATTCAGTTAGGCCAGAAGTGTTCCCCTGAAGAAGTCAATGCTTATACAGCCTTATTCAAGCGATTCTGAGACGTGTTTGCTTGGACCTACGAGCAGATGCCTGGGATAGACCCCACCATTGTTTTACATGAAATCAAAACCTATCCCGACGTCAAACCTATCTGCCAAAAGTTGCAACCGGTACACCCTCGGAAGACTGTGACAATCAAGGCAGAGATTGAGAAACTCTTGAAGGTCGGCTTCATTTACCCTGTCCCATTGAAAGAATGGGTCTCAAATGTTGTCCCTATTACAAAAAAGAAGGGCACCATTCGTGTCTGTGTCGATTATTAGGATCTCAACAAGGCTTGTCCCAAGGAAAACTACCCGACTCCCTTTATTGACCATATTATCGACAATTGTGCCGGAAGTGTCATTTTTTCATTCATGGATGGTTTTTCCAGATACAACCAGATTGAGATCCACTCCATCGAACAACACAAGACTGCATTCATTTACACTTGGGGAACATTTTCATATAGTAAACTTCCATTTGGCCTTAAAAATGTTGGTGCCACATTCTAGCAGGCCATGTCGTACGCCTTCCATGATGTGAAGGACTTTGTGGAACCCTACTTGGATGACCTCCCTTCCCACTCAAAGTAGTGTGAGTTCCACATAGATCATCTGATGGTTGTTTTCCTCAGATGCAGACGATACAATATCCTTCTGAACCCTCATAAGTGTATTTTTTATGCCGAGTCTGGACACCTCTTAGGGTTTATCGTCTCAAAAGATGGGATCCGAATTGATCCCTTGAAGGTGGAAGCCATTGTCTCTCTCCCACCTCCAACTAATATTACAGAACTTCAGAGTGTACAAGGAAGAGTGACTTATTTAAGGCGTTTTGTCTATAATTTCGTGCAAAAGACACAGGGTTACATGAGATTGATGAAAAAAGACATCCCATTCATTTGGGATGACCAAGCTCAACAATATTTTGATAGTTTGAAACATGCCATCATGCATGCCCCTGTGCTCCAACCGCCGAATTACTATCGAGATTACATTATATACCTCGCTGCTTCCGACACCACTATCGCCATGGTTTTGGTGTAGGAAGACCAGAACACCCAAGAACATGTGATATACTATGCTAGTAAAGGTCTTATTGACACTGAAACTCGATATTCACATGTTGAGAAGCTCACTCTCACAGCAGTTATCGCCGTGCAGAAGTTCCGACATTACATTATGCTTCGCACCACCACCATCATCGTCGATTCGAACCCCATGTACCACATTCTTACTCGTCAGGTTCTTGGGGGAAAGTATTCACGCTGGATCGTGATACTACAAGAATTTGATCTTCTTTTCAAAAAATCCAAGTCTAAAATGCCTTTGGTGTTTGTTGAGCTCATCTGCGACCTTCCCCGTGCTGATATAGAATCTGATCCCAATGACTCTTTTCCGGATGAGTCATTGTTTCTTATCAGTACGTCTGATCCATGGTATGGAGATATCACTTTATATCTTCATACCCAACATTTCATCCCTCAATTGTCTCGTGACGACCATCGTCAAATACACCACCGTGCGAAGTATTACCTGATTATCAGTGATACTTTGTACCGTCATGGTATCGAATCTATTCTTTGACGTTGTCTGACTCATGACGAGACTGAACACGTCCTAAATGAATATCACGTTGGGGCTTGTGGCAGTCATCTCTCTGGGATGGCTACAGCCCAGAAGGTTCTTCACGCGGGATATTATTGGCCATCTATCTTTAAAGATTGTATCGAGGCCGTAAAAAAATGTCCTCCATGTCAACATTTTCATACGAAAAATCAAACCCATCCCACCTCATTACACCCGATTATTGCCGTTGGCCCCTTTGCTAAATGGGGCATTGACTTCATGCATTGTAAGCGTACCTCGGTCGGGGGGAATAGTTACGTCATTGTAATTGTGGACTACTTTACAAAGTGGGCCGAGGCAATGCCTACATACATGAACGACGACAAGACCACTGCACTCTTCATGTTTAATCATGTAATAGCATGGTTTGGAGTTCCTCAAGCGATAGTCACTGACCATGGTTCTCACTTTATGAACCAAATGGTTGACGATTTGAGCGATAAATTGGGTTTTCGCTGTCAAAACCCAAAAATTTCCGAAAAATTTAAAATTTTTGAAGATAGCAATAAATGTTATTAAATGCAGTCATTTAACTGTTTGTTTAGCTTACGTGGTCGTAAATGTGTCTAAATGATATTTTGTTATACTTAATGTTGTTGTGAGTTTCTCTTTTCTGCTACTGATTGTTTATTGTTTTGTAACCACAAGGGGGAGTTTGTATGTCGAACTGGGCTTACTTAGCTTACGAGCTAACCCAATCGATTTTCTATCTCTTGCAGATATACAGGTAATAGTGGTCGCTACCTTTAAATCTTTCAAGTATTAAATATCAAATAGCAGTACCTATTCATTCAGTGAAACGTGTAACATGCTAACCTGTTTGTTTTCATCAAGCCATCTTTAAGGTAGAAATCCTTCCTGTATCATGCCAAGTTCAACTTCTGAATATGTTCGGGTTTATACTTTTAACTGCAAGAATTTGGAGTTAAAATGATCACTATAATTATATTTTTCTCACCTTCAGCAATTGTAGGATTTACCTGTCAGTACATTTTTCTATTATTAAATTTAATATTTTGCCTTGCTTGGTGTCTACTTCATGTTTCCATAAATGATACTTTGAACAAAAATCCATAACATGTATGAGATTAGTCTTTCATTTTCATAATTGATTTAAAACGTTGTGTAATAAGGATAGCAAAGGTCCTTTCTCCTTAAGACAATTATTATAATTCGCATAACTCAATTTTCATTAGATAAAGTTCCGTAAGGAAGAATTGGAAAGTAATAACTCCGCTGTACAATGCTATCTCCATAAAGAATTGTCATTCATTTAAGTCCTACAACTCTACTATAACTTAGAAAAATTGAAAGAGATATAATACCTCTGGTTCTTTCACATTAGACTAGGGTAACAAATTGGAGATAGGTTTTTCAATTAGCCTGTAATTCACTTGAATACTACCTCCTCGGTGAAAGTAATATATGCTCTATGTTTGAAAACATACTCCACGTCTAAATCTCAAAAGCTATTGACCAAGCAGTTTGTATTGAATACAAAACAAGATACTAAGACTTCATTCCAATGTTTTAATTATCATATGGTGACAAGTGAACTATCAATAGGAAAATCATACACTAATTTTTATGTACACCTATTATGAGTTTTTGTTTAGCAAAATGTTAATACTCCCATCGAGATCTTGAACTTTGTTATCATTAGCATAATTGTAATAATTATAGGACCAAGTATGATTGTTCTCCAACGTGTAAATCTAAGCATGTGTTAACATGGAATCATTGACAAGATTTAACTATGGTTCGGTAACATATTGGGCATCCAGTCTATGATTTTTAATTGATTTGCAATAATTGGTAAGTTCATCGTGGAACTATGGAGTCTCGACCCTCTGCAGGGAAATATTTGAACTGCTACGTGGTTGAATGATAGCCAAGTGCTTGGCGATATAAAACATGGGACCTAACCCTATCTCGTCATTATCCTTCGCCTTCGGGCTCGGGTCTGTCTACAACATCTCCAAGTCTGAGTCTTAGTTGTGGCACTGTTGATTCGGCTTCCAAGTTATTACAGTTCCCTTGCTTAATGTTATCATTTGGAAATCTTTAGGATTGACTGTTGATAGCTATGAAAATGTTATATTGCCTAGGGTTTATCTCTTGAGTTCCTTTACTGGTCTGGTCGCCATTGTTACCGCGTGTTAACAGCTTGCATGCTGCCTCAACCTTCGTATTGTCCATAGCTTCGTCTGAGAGTCATTTGTATTCGTTGTTTGGCAACTGTAACTGGTCAAGAGTCTAGGGTTTGTATTTTTTTTGTTAACCGTAGAAACCCTGTCACCTCGCGTTCATAACTCTCGGTGTGATTTTCTTAAGACTTCCATTCAGGGAAAACAGCCATTGCTTTTGCTAGCTTAGTTACTCGGTGGAAAGGATGGGGTTTTTTACACATCATATGTTCGTGGTTAGCAGGGTAGTTACTGGAATGGCAGCCTCCTTCAAAGCCGGTAAGTTACTGTATTCTCCTTTGCGTTACAGTTACAAGGAATGGTTTTTTTTAAACAAATTAGAGTTTCTAACATGCACTTCTCTGTCTTGCAGGCCCTGGTTCTTCATACGACATGGGTGGTAGGAGCTTCAACAAGTAGCGTTTTCCGGGTAAGCCTGGTTCTTACCATGGCAAAATCCTTCTTGTGGGTTGTTTACGCTGTAGGTTTTTCGTTTGACTTAAAAGTCTCGGCAGCCTTGCGAAATCTTGTAACTGTAAAATTTAAAAGAAAACCAAAAGGGTTTAACCCTGTGTTGGTTTTGGAAGCATGTCTTCAGTCGTTGTTGCAGCTATTAGAACTCCTTTCGGCACTTAGGTTGTTTTGATACAGAAGAAATGTATTGTAATTTTAGAAGAGAACAGAGGCTTGGAATCCTGTTCTGTAGGTGGGGTTACGACCTCGGTTTTTATGTTCCGATGTAATACCTTTAAAAAGGGTTGTGTTTTGAATAACACTCAGGGTTCTTAAAAGTAAACTTAATATTAGTCCTTCCTGTACACAGGCTTGTATAATTCATGTTTTGTCTTGGTTCTAAGCTGTGTATAATGGTAGTATTTCTTTAATTCTCCAAAACACTGTTACAGTAGATTGTAATTCAGTTGTAGTTAGAATATTATGTTAACTAAGGGCAATGGTTTTGTTTATACGTTTCTTTCTTGTGTAATGTAAGATTTTATATTATGATTTGTTACAGAAATATAAATGAGCTGAGTGTGTCTTACGTTGTAGATTTCTATGTGTACCTACTGCTTCTAAATAAGAAATTAGGCTACGGCCGTAGATGGAACCTGTCTTAAATCTTAGCGTTTATAATAATAGTGGAAACTGGAATGATAGGGTTTAGTTAGTTAAAGTTTACGGTGTTGATTCAGTTCCGTTTCTTGGTCTATCGTTGTTGATTAAGATTCTACTTGTAAATATGGAGTGATAGGTTCAGTCCAAAACGACGACAGTGGTTTTGTTTGTATGTTGAAATTTGTAGTTACGGTTTTTGTTTTAAATTTTTATTCTATTGTTCTGAAAATACTTTTGTTGTTAGCTGAGAAAACAAGTGAATGATAAAAATAAATAAAAGAGCTCGATAGCTGAACAGAATTACGGTTCTGTAGTCATTTGGTTTTTAAATCAGTAACTAGGTTATGAAATAAGACTCTGTCGAAATGAGAGTCAAAAGAAAGAGATTAATATAATGTTAAGCTCGATAATGAGCTAGATACTAACTACTAACCCTACTGTTTAAAATAAGATCTAGGTTACTTAAAACTGTTGACTAACCTGTGTATGAAACCATACAAATTTGTTTAACTGTGGATGATTGCTTACGACGATCTTCGGTTAGGTTTTCTGCACTGTTATTTGGTTTAATTGTTAATAACTGGAGAGGTTGTTTCTAGCATTAGTTGTAACTATTCTGAAAGGCTTGATAATGGATATCTATACCGTGATTTGAATGGCTAATTTTATTGTTGTGCTTATGTTTGTTTAACGAGTTATAATTCCAAAAAAAATACTTGTACCCTTAAACCCTACATATCTATTTTCTTGTTGTTATAAATAAACTAGGTTTAAAAATTATAACAATTAACTACTGCTTACAGTATTACTACTGTATAGCATGCATTGTAAATACTTTATCCGTAAGATAATAATAATATGAAGGAATGCTGAAACACAGTAACTCTTATTAAATCTACTACTGATATTCAGGGATTGCTAATTTTTACTGAATTAAATACTACTCAGACATAATGAAGATGAACATAACATACATCTATTTATATTTAATAAACAAACAGGAATAGGTAGCAGAACCTGTTTCAAACTGTGGACAACAACAGCAATGGGAGGCTGAACTTCAAAAGGGATGAACTTAGCTGACGATTGATAGTTGTTATTGTATGCAAATTCTGCTAAATTATTGTTACTGGAACCTAGTATTTGAACCATGCTCTGATACCACATGTCAAAACACAAAAATTTCTGAAAAAGGGAAATGGGAGGCTGTTCCTCCCTACCAACTCCTGGAGAGTGCCCAGACAGCACTTCTCAGGACCCCCGAGCTTGCTCTGGTCTCCCTGGCTGGAACTAGGTGCAGCAGAATAATTCCCTCAGCCAAAACAGCTATACTGGAACCAAGTTACTGCAACAATCCTCTCAAACAACTCCCTTACTGTATATTTCCCTCTTCCTCAATGGGACTCCTGAATAACATTCACCTGAATGTATTCTCCCTCCAGATCAACTGTTGAACCCCCAGCTCAATTCATTGAGTACTATTTAAAAGATTGCCTAGGTCTTTGTTGGGTTAACTGTCATTAATGAGCCACCTGCTCAGATTCCACTTTCTTGGGGAATCATGACCCCAAATATAGGGAAGTTGCCACCTGCAACTTAGGAAGTGTTTGAGGATGCTGCCACTTGTCTTTTTGCCTGTCCACCTAGTTCCATCCACCAGTTAGACCAGTAACCTCTTTTAATAGCTCTCCCATGCTGTTGTCTCCATAATTTATTTATTAATAATAAAATATTCAGAATTACACTCCATTCTAGTGACTCTGCTGAGTCATCAATTCCTAATAAGCATTAAATTTAACATAATGTCTTAGTAATATGATAAAATAATTACATTATTATTTTGCAAAATTGGGGTATGTGACATACACACCCCCTTAAAATGTAACATCGTCCTCGATGTTACTTATTCCTCATTCTCAGCCACCTGCTGGAATAGATTTGGGTATGCTTCCCACATCTTACTTTCCAGTTCCCAGGTAGCTTCCTCAGGACTAAGGTGCTTCCATTGCACCTTCAGCTGTCCAATTGTGCGGTTCCGCAGAGTAATTTCCCTCCTCCCGAGGATACAATCCGGTTCCACCAGAACTTCCCCTTCTGGTTCTACCTGTACAACGTTCCAATCAATAACATGAGTATCATCATGAACATACTTTTTTAGAACAGAAATATGAAAAACATCGTGCACTTTTAAATTAGGTGGTAATGCTAGCTGATAAGCAACTTGACCAATCCTAGATAAAATTTCAAACGGACCACAGTAACGTGGCGCTAATTTTGCACAACTCCCCAGTCTTAGGGAGCTTTTCTTTGGTCTTACCTTGATGAACACATGTTCACCTACCTGGAACTCTTTAGGAGTTCTTTTCAAATCTGCTTGACTCTTTTGCCGATCCTGGGCAATCTTCAAATTTTCCTGCACTTGTTTCACAATCTGTTCCATCTCTTTTAATAATTCAGGACCTAACACTAATCTATCTACTGGATTACTCCAAGAGATAGGAGTGTTACATTTATGCCCATACAGAATTTCAAAAGGGTTGAACTTAGCTGACGATTGATAGTTGTTATTGTATGCAAATTTTGCTAAATGTAAATAGTCCTCCCACTTACCTGGTTGATCCTTAACATACATTCTTAGCAGATCTTCTAATACCTGATTAACTCTTTCAGTTTGTCCATCCGTCTGAGGATGGAAAGAAGTGCTGAAATTCAGAGTTGTGTTTAATCCTTTAAACAAAGATTTCCAAAAATTCCCTGTGAATTTAGGATCCCTGTCTGAAATAATAACTTTTTGAACACCATGTAACCGAAAAATCTGTTTCAGAAAAATATCAGCTATGTTTGCAACCTTGTAAGTGGTTTTAACAGGAATAAAGTGTGCTGATTTACTCAATTTATCTACTACCACCATAATTGAATCATTCTGATGTTGATTTTTGGGTAATCCCGTAATGAAATCTAAGTTGATTATTTCCCACTTCCAACTAGGAATAGGCAAAGGTTGCAATAACCCAGCTGGATGCTGGTGTTCTTTTTTTACTTGTTGGCAGTCTAAACATCTAGCTATGTACTCAGCTGTTTCAGATTTCATATTAGGCCAAAAATAATCTTTTCTTAACATGGTGACAGTTTTCTGGTAGCCTGGATGTCCTGAGTAAGGGGTTTTATGAACTTCGTCTAGAATTAACAGTTTGACTTTAGGTACATTTGGAACATACAGCCTGTCTTTAAACAATAAAAATCCATCTTTATTTAAACTATAACCCTTTATTAAGCTATCTGTAGGTTTTTCTTTAGCTATAGCTTGTAAATTTTGATCAACTTCATCCAATTTCGTCCCTTCAGCCAGCTGTTCATTTAAATCAGAATTATAAGTGCTGATAGCTGATACAAAATTCAGCCTTGCATTTCTGCTCAAAGCATCAGCCACCTTATTTTTCTTTCCTTTTATGTGTTGAATTTCGAAATCATATTCACTTAAGAAGGCTAACCATCTGGCTTGCCTTGCATTTAAGTTAGGCTGATCCAAAAGGTATTTCAGACCCTTATTATCAGTCATTAAAGTAAATTTTCTGCCTATTAAGTGGTGTCGCCACATCTTTAAGGCATGGATAACAGCAGCTAACTCCAAATCATAAGTGGCATAATTCTTTTCATGAATCTTCAGCTTCCTGGACTCATAGGCAATGACATGCCCATCCTGAGTCAATACTCTGCCTAGACCATCATTACAAGCGTCGGTACAAACTACGAAATCCTTATTAGGGTCCGCTATTCTCAGAATAGGTGCAGTTGTTAATAAGGTCTTTAGTTTCTTAAAGCTTTCATCACACTTCACGTTCCAATCAAACTTCTTGCCTTTCTTTTGCAAGGAAGTAATTGGGTTGGCTATTTTTGAAAAGCCTTCAATGAATCTCCGGTAATAACTGGTAATTCCCATGAAGGATCTAACATCTGTTACGTCTTTTGGTATTGGCCATTCCTCGATTGCTCGGATCTTTTCAGGATCAACTGAAATCCCTTCCTTGGTGACTACATGACCTAAGTACTAGATTTCATCTTTGAAGAAGTCACACTTACTAAACTTCGCAAAGAACTGCTGCTCTCGTAGTTCTTGTAAGACTATCCGTAAGTGTTCTTTATGCTCCTCTTCATTCTTAGAATAAATTAAAATGTCATCGATGAATACGACAACAAATTTATCTAAGTACTTATGCATTATGTTATTCATTAGGCACATAAAGACGGCTGGAGCGTTAGTAAGCCCAAATGGCATTACGACAAATTCGTAATGTCCATACCTTGTTCTGAAAGCTGTTTTGAAAATGTCTTCTTCTTTAATCCTCACCTGATGATAACCCGATCTCAGGTCTATCTTAGAGAACATTGTAGCTCCACGTAGCTGATCAAATAGATCGTCTATGCGAGGCAGCGGATATCTGTTTTTAATTGTCATCTTGTTCAGTTGCCGGTAATCTATGCAAAGTCGCATAGTTCCGTCCTTCTTTTTAACAAAAATTACTGGTGCTCCCCAAGGGGACACACTGGGTCGAATGTAATTCTTATCTATTAACTCTTTTAACTGAGTTTTTAATTCATTAAGCTCCAAAATATTCATACGATACGGAGCTTTTTAACTGGGTACAGTACCTGGTACTAGTTCAATTGTAAAATCCAGTTCTCTCTTGGGAGGTAACCCTGGGATTTCCTCCGGGAAAACATCAACAAATTCATTCACTACAGGGATATCCTCTACTGTTATCTTACTGATTTCAGACTTATCTGCCTCATCTATAATAGTTACAGCATAGGCTTTGCACCCTTTTCTGACTGCCCTTTTAAGTTGTAAAGCAGAAATATGCCTGACTACTGTTTTCCTAGGAATACCCCTAACAGTTACAGGTTGTTCATTATTGTTTACACACCTAAAGTTTTTGTCAAAACAGTTTAAAGCTACCCTATGCTGTTCTAACCAGTCCATACCGATAAGTATGTAATAAGAGCCAAGTGGAAAAACATTTAATTTAACAGTAGTCTTAAAATCGTTCATATCTAGGACACATTCCTTAACATAACAGTTTACCTTCCTTTTTGCCCCAGTAGCTAGTTGTACAGACCAAGAATTATCAAACCTTTCAACAGTTAGATTACATTTTTCTACTAGCTGGGGTGAAATATAACTAAGACTAGCACCCGGATCTATTAAAATAGTTACAGGGATTTTTTTAATCATACCTCCTACTTCCACCATGGAAGTTTGATAGTCAGCTTGGCGATCCTCCAATGCTGCATTGATTCAGGGCATAGTTCCTGCAAAGTCTCCAACAGTCATTTCATCTTGTATAGTATGAATATTGTTGTTTGGCTTCTTCCGATTTGGGCAAACTAAAGCATAGTGTGGGCCATTGCACTCCCAGCACTTAACAGGTTATTTTCGTTCAAAATTCTTAGTGTAGTTTCCATGATTGTTAGGAGCCTCCTTGCCGCCCTTGAAATTGTTGGAATAATTTGCAGCTCCATTTTTGTTTCCCTGGAAGCTTTTACCATTAAAATGGTTTCCGTTCTTGTTATTCTTAAAACTTTTCTGGGGTACAAACTCCTTTTTCCTGTACTCAAACTGACTACTATTCTTTTTAGCCTTCCAGTTAGCTATCCCTTCTTTCTTTTTATTCTGTTCAAAACAGAAATTGGCCTTTCGCATAGCCTCTTCCAGAGTTTTGGGGTTATCATATTCAATTCTGTCCTTGATATGATATGGCAGGCAGCTAAGAAACCGCTGTATTTTAGGTTTCTCTTCAACAAAATACGGCACATATCTTAACAGAATTAAGAACTTACTGTTTAAGTCCTTCATAGTCATAGATCCTAGCTTCAGTTCATAAAATTCCTTGGCCCTTTCTTCATAGTATTGTTCAAACAAAAATTTCTTTTTGAAGTACCTTTTAAAAGTACTCCAATTGACTTCTTTTTCTTTGATCCCCTTGACCCTTTTCAGGTCTTGCCACCATATGTCCGCCTTTCCAGAAAGGTTGTAGATGGCCATTCATGCCTTCAGCTGATTTGAATAGTTGTAAATCTGGAAATATTTTCTCATCCCGGATAACCAGGATTCTGCCTCTTCTCCTGTCTCAGATTCTCCATTGAAAGTTGGGGGCTTTATTTTCTTAAACTCCCCAGAAATCTCTTCATAAGGTCTGTACTTTTTCTTTCTGTTATGCAGCTCAGCTTCACTGCTGTCACTAGTAGTGCGATAACTGTGTTGTTCTCTTCTTTCTTCAGATGATGAACTGTTGTCAGATTTAGCTGGTTTCATCCTTTTAGACCCTCTTTGATGAATAGCTTCTTTAGATTCAGCTCTTTTGCTTCTTCCTTCTGTCTGAAATTTTTCTATCAATAATTGATTTAACTGCTCTTTAGTTTTCAGAATCCTTTCATTATCCTTCTTGACTGTTTCTATTTCCATCTTTAAACCTTTTATGGTCTGCATCAGTTCCGAGGAGTGAGCAATTACCTCCTCTGTCACAGGTTCTCTTGACATCTACCTTATCGCAGTGTTTGGAGATTCCTCCTCAGCATATTCTCCTAGCTTTTCATACCTGCCTGTTAGATTCAGAAAAAGGAAATTTTTCTGCTCTGTATTTTATGAAACAGAAAATACAAGTTAGTACATGATATATATATATAATATTTTTCTTTTCATTGGCACTGTTCTGTGAAAGCTAGTTGAGTCACATCAATGCCTAGTATTTGAACCATGCTCTGATACCACATGTCAAAACACAAATATTTTCGAAAAATTTTAAAATTTTTAAGATAGCAATAAATGTTATTAAATGCAGTCATTTAACTGTTTGTTTAGCTTACGTGGTCGTAAATGTGTCTAAATGATCTTTTGTTATACTTAATGTTGTTGTGAGTTTCTCTTTTCTGCTACTGATTGTTTATTGTTTTGTAACCACAAGGGGGAGTTTGTATGTCGAACTGGGATTACTTAGCTTACGAGCTAACCCAATCGATTTTCTATCTCTTGCATATATACAGGTAATAGCGGTCGCTACCTTTAAATCTTTCAAGTATTAAATATCAAATAGCAGTACCCATTCATTCAGTGAAACGTGTAACATGCTAACCTGTTTGTTTTTATCAAGCCATCTTTAAGGTAGAAATCCTTCCTGTATCATGCCAAGTTCAACTTCTGAATATGTTCGGGTTTATACTTTTAACTGCAAGAATTTGGAGTTAAAATGATCACTATAATTATATTTTTCTCACCTTCAGCAATTGTAGGATTTACCTATCAGTACATTTTTCTATTATTAAATTTAAGATTTTGCCTTGCTTGGTGTCTACTTCATGTTTCCATAAATGATACTTTGAACAAAAATCCATAACATGTATGAGATTAGTCTTTCATTTTCATAATTGATTTAAAACGTTGTGTAATAAGGATAGAAAAGGTCCTTTCTCCTTAAGACAATTATTATAATTCGCATAACTCAATTTTCATTAGATAAAGTTCCGTAAGGAAGAATTGGCAAGTAATAACTCCGCTGTACAATGCTATCTCCATAAAGAATTGTCATTCATTTAAGTCCTACAACTCTACTATAACTTAGAAAAATTGAAAGAGATATAATACCTCTGGTTCTTTCACATTAGACTAGGGTAACAAATTGGAGATAGGTTTTTCAATTAGCCTGTAATTCACTTGAATACTACCTCCTTGGTGAAAGTAATATATGCTCTATGTTTGAAAACATACTCCACGTCTAAATCTCAAAAGCTATTGACCAAGCAGTTTGTATTGAATACAAAACAAGATATTAAGACTTCATTCCAATGTTTTGATTATCATATGGTGACAAGTGAACTATCAATAGGAAAATCATACACTAATTTTTATGTACACCTATTATGAGTTTTTGTTTAGCAAAATGTTAATACTCCCATCGAGATCTTGAACTTTGTTATCATTAGCATAATTGTAATAATTATAGGACCGAGTATGAGTGTTCTCTAACGTGTAAATATAAGCATGTGTTAACATGGAATCATTGACAAGATTTAACTATGGTTCGGTACCATATTGGGCATCCAGTCTATGATTTTTAATTGATTTGTAATAATTGGTAAGTTCATCGTGGAACTATGGAGTCTCGACCCTCTGCAGGGAAATATTTGAACTGCTATGTGGTTGAATGATAGCCAAGTGCTTGGCGATATAAAACATGGTACCTAACCCTACCTCATCATTATCCTTCGCCTTCGGGCTCGGGTCTGTCTGCAACAGCTCCAGGTCTGAGTCTTAGTTGTGGCACTGTTGATTCGGCTTCCAAGTTATTACAGTTCCCTTGCTTAATGTTATCGTTTGGAAATCTTTAGGATTGACTGTTGATAGCTATGAAAATGTTATATTTCCTAGGGTTTATCTCTTGAGTTCCTTTACTGGTCTGGTCGCCATTGTTACCGCGTGTTAACAGCTTGCATGCTGCCTCAACCTTCGTATTGTCCATAGCTTCGTCTGAGAGTCATTTGTATTCGTTGTTTGGCAACTATAACTGGTCAAGAGTCTAGGGTTTGTATTTTTTTTGTTAACCGTAGAAACCCTGTCACCTCGCGTTCATAACTCTCGGTGTGATTTTCTTAAGACTTCCATTCAGGGAAAACAGCCATTGCTTTTGCTAGCTTAGTTACTCGGTGGAAAGGATGGGGTTTTTTACACATCATATGTTCGTGGTTAGCAGGGTAGTTACTGGAATGGCAGCCTCCTTCAAAGCCGGTAAGTTACTGTATTCTCCTTTGCGTTACAGTTACAAGGAATGGTTTTTTTTCAACCAATTAGAGTTTCTAACATGTACTTCTCTGTCTTGCAGGCCTTGGTTCTTCATACGACATGGGTGGCAGGAGCTTCAGCAAGTAGCATTTTCCGGGTAAGCCTGGTTCTTACCATGGCAAAATCCTTCTTGTGGGTTGTTTACGCTGTAGGTTTTTCGTTTGACTTAAAAGTCTCGGCAGCCTTGCGAAATCTTGTAACTGTAAAATTTAAAAGAAAACCAAAAGGGTTTAACCCTGTGTTGGTTTTGGAAGCAAGGCTTCAGTCGTTGTTGCAGCTATTGGAACTCCTTTCGGCACTTAGGTTGTTTTGATACAGAAGAAATGTATTGTAATTTTAGAAGAGAACAGAGGCTTGGAAGCCTGTTCTATAGGTGGGGTTACGACCTCGGTTTTTATGTTCCGATGTAATACCTTTAAAAAGGGTTTTGTTTTGAATAACACTCAGGGTTCTTAAAAGTAAACTTAATATTAGTCCTTCCTGTACACAGGCTTGTATAATTCATGTTTTGTCTTGGTTCTAAGCTGTGTATAATGGTAGTATTTCTTTAATTCTCCAAAACACTGTTACAGTAGATTGTAATTCGGCTGTAGGTAGAATATTATGTTAACTAAGGGCAATGGTTTTGTTTATACGTTTCTTTCCTGTGTAATGTAATCTTTTATATTATGATTTGTTATAGAAATATAAATGAGCTGAGTGTGTCTTGCGTTGTAGATTTCTATGTGTACCTACTGCTTCTAAATAAGAAATTAGGCTACGGCCGTAGATGGAACCTGTCTTAAATCTTAGCGTTTATAATAATAGTGGAAACTGGAATGATAGGGTTTAGTTAGTTAAAGTTTACGGAGTTGATTCAGTTCCGTTGCTTGGTCTATCATTGTTAATTAAGATTCTACTTGTAAATCTGGAGTGATAGGTTCGGTCCAAAACGACAACAGTGGTTTTGTTTGTATGTTGAAATTTGTAGTTACGGTTTTTGTTTTAAATTTTTATTCTATTGTTCTAAAAATACTTCTATTGTTAGCTGAGAAAACAAGTGAATGATAAAAATAAATAAAAAAGCTCGATAGCTGAACAGAATTACTGTTCTGTAGTCATTTGGTTTTTAAATCAGTAACTAGGTTATGAAATAAGACTCTGTCGAAATGAGAGTCAAAAGAAAGAGATTAATATAATGTTAAGCTCGATAATGAGCTAGATACTAACTACTAACCCTACTGTTTAAAATAAGATCTAGGTTACTTAAAACTGTTGACTAACCTGTGTATGAAACCATACAAATTTGTTTAACTGTGGATGATTGCTTATGACGATCTTCGGTTAGGTTTTCTGCACTGTTATTTGGTTTAATTGTTAATAACTGGAGAGGTTGTTTCTAGCATTAGTTGTAACTATTCTGAAAGGCTTGATAATGGATATCTATACCGTGATTTGAATAGCTAATTTTATCGTTGTGCTTATGTTTGTTTAACGAGTTATAATTCCAAAAAAAATACTTGTACCCTTAAACCCTACATATCTATTTTCTTGTTGTTATAAATAAACTAAGTTTAAAAATTATAACAATTAACTACTGCTTACAATATTACTACTGTATAGCATGCATTGTAAATACTTTATCCGTAAGATAATAATAATATGAAGGAATGTTGAAACACAGTAACTCTTATTAAATCTACTACTGATATTCAGGGATTGCTAATTTTTACTGAATTAAATACTACTCAGACATAATGAAGATGAACATAACATACATCCATTTATATTTAATAAACAAACAGGAATAGGTAGCGGAACATGTTTCAAACTGTGGACAACAACAGTAATGGGAGGCTGTTCCTCCCTACCAACTCCTGGAGAGTGCCCAGACAGCACTTCTCAGGACCCCCGAGCTTGCTCTAGTCTCCCTGGCTGGAACTAGGTGCAGCAGAATAATTCCCTCAGCCAAAACAGCTATACTGGAACCAAGTTAATGCAGCAATCCTCTCAAACAACTCCCTTACTGTATATTTCCCTCTTCCTCAATGGGACTCCTGAATAATATTCACCTGAATGTATTCTCCCTCCAGATCAACTGTTGAACCCCCAGCTCAATTCATTGAGTACTATTTAAAAGATTTCCTAGTTCTTTGTTGGGTTAACTGTCATTAATGAGCCACCTGCTCAGATTCCACTTTCTTGGGGAATCATGACCCCAAATATAGGGAAGTTGCCACCTGCAACTTAGGAAGTGTTTGAGGATGCTGCCACTTGTCTTTTTGCCTGTCCACCTAGTTCCATCCACCAGTTAGACCAGTAACCTCTTTTAACAGCTCTCCCATGCTGTTGTCTCCATATTTTATTTATTAATAATAAAATATTCAGAATTACACTCCATTCTAGTGACTCTGCTGAGTCATCAATTCCTACTAAGCATTAAATTTAACATAATGTCTTAGTAATATGATAAAATAATTACATTATTATTTTGCAAAATTGGGGTATGTGACATTCGCCATGAAAACTCAACACCGTACTACCCACAGTCAAACAGACAAGTAGAGGCCATCAACAAGGTCTTGAAAACCATGGTCCAATGCATAGTGGGTATGCACAAGTCCAATTGGCATAACATGCTCTTCTCCACACTATGGGCTTATCGAACTTCCATTAAAACCGCCACTAGATTTACTCCCTTCCAACTAGTGTATGGATTCGAGGTTGTCCTTCCTATTGAGTGCAAGATTCTGTCCCTCAAGCTCACCATCGAACTTCTCCCCAACACCACTACTGAGGAAGAACATTTCCTCTACCTAGATAAGCTCAACAAGACTCGCCGAGATGCCACTCTTGCCAATGAGGCTCATAAGAGACGCATCAAAGCGCAGTACGACAAGTCGGTAGAACCTAGCGCCTACAGCGAAGGAGATTTGATCCTCACATACGACCAAAAACATGATAAGCTGGGGGCAAGAAAGTTTGAGTCCATGAGGTATGGACCTTACATAGTGAAATTCGTTTACATAGTGAAATTCGTTTTAGAGAAGGGAGCTTATGAGCTTGAAGACTACAATGGGATATCTTTGGGAGAGCCCCGCAACGGGCTCTACCTGAAGAAATACTATGCCTGAGTCTTTCATGCATAAGTACTTTTGTATATACTGTACATGGCGTGTGTGTGTTTTTGTGTGGTGTGACGCTTTGATTTTTGCATGCTTAGGTCTTGTTTTGTTTCTTATACCATGTTATGGATGCGTGTGCAGATGGAAACTTGCTACGGATTCGCGGACGACGCCAGCCGGCATACCCGCAACCTTGATTCAGCAGCCTGGGTACTCTATTCACCTACTGGCGAGCTTATCAGCTCATGAGGAATGTATCTAGGTTTTGCGACCAACAACGCTGCAGAATATCAAGCAGTCATTGGAACCCTAACCGACGTTATTTCCTTGGGTATGGACCATGTTGTCATCCACTTGGATTCTCAACTAGTGGTCTCTCATCTTAACCGAGTCTACACCATCCACGATCCTACCTTACCCCATCTCTATAGATGAGTTCGTCTTCTGGAAAGGTCCTTCGAATTCATTCAGTACCTGCACATTCCACGAGACGTGAACATAATTGTCGACTCCATGGCCAAATTCATCTTAGATTGGTACATTGCACACACATAAGCATATCCATGAACTGTTAAAATTAGACATAACATGTAAATAACTCATTTTATAAGCAAACACATAAACAAGATCACATCATTCATCCATTTAAAACACATAATGTATAAAACCACCAAAATGTCTGTATATATATATATATATCATCATAAAAGTAGTGCTGGTACAAAATCTGAAGCACGACGGCTTTCAGTGAGTCTATACAAAATCTGAAGCCTCATAGCTTTTAGTAGTACAAAATCTGAGGCTTCTAAGCTCTCAGTACATGCATAATAACAGCATAGGGCCTAACACCTGGCCCATACACCCCTAGGTATCGCAGCTCTAGCCTGCTGAGTATAGAAGCAGTCAACTGCTCTCGCAACCTTGCGGAGCAGCACATTGAAGCGCACGAACGCTCCCACTTCATACCTCTGCATAGGCCGCAGTAACTTGTCCACTATCAGCTCTAGAATGTCTAACGTCAACCCAGTCAAGTTCTCGTAGACGTCCTCCATCTCCACAATGGAAGCATGTACCGTTGGGGCCATGGTTTCTCCCCCTCCTCTCCTCGCAAGAAGAGAAACTCCTGCACACACATGTTATTAACTTATCAGCACTATAACAAAAAAATCATAAATACACAAAACTAAAAAGTACAAGGGTCATTTTTCTTATCGATGTCTCCCCACTCTACTCCCTCGAAAAGTGCCAAGTCTGGGTCCTCCCTGTAGTCTGTACCACTATACAAGTAATCCTCTACCAGGAGAAACTGGCCTTCGATCCAAGTGAAGAACTCAAGACCATACCTGATGATAGGTCCCCCACAATGGCGGGCCATCACCTCTATCCATATGGCCATGTGAGGATCCCTAGGATCCCTGTCATCCATAAGTACCTGCGGGAGCAAGAGGGGAACCCACTCCAATAGAAATGAAATCACTATCGACCTGTATCTGAATCGTTTGATATCTCCATGCCGACACTTGCTCAGCTGAGCTCGAATGTTAGCGAGGAGTCCCTCGCACCAGTTGAAGACCTTCGGAGACATACAGTCCTCCACGTATAGCATCTAGGACCTAGTAGCTAGGTGAGCCGCCTGGCTCCCTGCTATCCTCACTATGGTAAAAAGTATGGCACGCAGCGGTCAATCTCGTACCTATTTGATGGGAATCTTACCACTAGAGGCATGGGTATGAGGAGTACAATGCTATAGTATCATGTCATCCACGGTCCGATCACTTCCCCGTGATCCAGTAAGAGCCACGTTGTCCCCCCTCCGGGACAATCCAGTCAAAAATTAGATGTCCTCGACATCTATGGTAAGTATATGCTCACCGATCATAAAATGTTGTTGGGATGCATCCCAACATCGAAGCATATGTGTCAACAATGGGATTTGGGCCCTCATGCCCTGGATCTAGAAGAACTTTAGAAGTCCACAGTTCCTTAGTGCCGTCACACATAACAGATCGTTTGCGCCTTGCACATCATCTACCACATGTTCTTGTTCACTCCACTCTAAGACAATGTTGGTTGCTACTAACCTTCCAAAAGGAGCATTTTAACATCATTAGAACCCTTTCCAACCATTGGAATCTCATTTTTTGGGCTAGTTTTGTGTTTGGGGTTGGACGTTTCCGCCATCGCACCCCGTCAATACTAATAGTGCGACATCGTCGCAACCCAGATTTGCGGGATTTGCGATGACCCGGGTTCATCACATTTCCCGTAAGGGCTACTTGCGACGAACTGAGGACGCAATATCCCTCCAGAAACCAACTCAAAAACCCAAAAAATGAACTAAAAGTGGAAATGTAAACCACTGGAAATATGCAGGATGAGCTTTAGAGTTACCTACTCTGAACGGGTCGTAAAATGGTTGCTTGCAGCTCCTGGAATCGACAAGTGAATTTTTGGCTCCAAATGGCACTTCTTCTCCCCAATTTGGAAAATGAACAATGGTGACTATATTTGGTTTTTGTTTCTATTTATAGACAAAAAGGCATATTCTTTTTCAAATATTTGATGCTTTTAGGTCATTTGCTATAGTTTGGATCATTTTTATGACATTTGAATACTCAGTTGACTTTTTGACCTAGTTTTCAAGTGTGCAGGAGTCATTAAGTGTTCTTTGTGTGTCGTTTTCACATTGAAGCGTCAGTTCAGGTATGAACAACCCCTTGAATGTTTTGTCATTATTTTATATCCGATATATTGTAATTATTTAATGATGACGATCTTACTCTTTGTTCTTTCTCATGCTCTTAAAACCATGAGAATAAGTTACAATTTATCACTTTTTCGGGCTCGTTAAACTCCTATAGAAAAGGAACCCCCCCTGAGTCTATCTTTAAGCTCTTTTCAGGCTCTCGAAATAAGAAAAGATTGCCAAGAGAGCTTGTCATGTTCACGCTTGTTAAAGTATTTGAAATGGTCACTTTCTTGGTGATAGTTTACCCCTTTTCGAACTAGGGGGCGCTACTTACGAAAAAGGAATACTCCAGCCAATCATGACTGGAAGAGTCCTCTCCCGCGTTGTTTTACCCTTTTTCGGGCGATGAGGCTAACTTTATGAAAAAGGACCGTTGGAGTCTTCTTTAGTTCTTTTCAGACTTTCTAAACATGAAATGACAACCGAGTTTCACCTTCTATGGACTCGTTAAAAATCAACATTGAAGGGCCCGTCATGGGATGAACCCCTCCTATCCTAGGTTCAAAAAATATTTGGGATTGGATTCATCTACGAGATGAGCTATACCGAGCATCTGGTTACCCTCATCAAGCTCGTTAAAAACACATGAGGTGCTCATCATTCATGATGGGGAAAAAGGAAATCTTTTATGTTACACCCTTTATCTGTGGCAGTACCTGGTCATTCTTGAACATGGCACTCATCTGCATTTGCATACTACACTTGGATCATCTGTTTATCCTCGAATTTCACCCGCCTCTTGAGTCTTGTCACTCCTTTGAGTCATTCAAAGTATGCTTCCATCATTAGTTACATTAGGTTTTGGTGTCATACTCGTCATGTCAATACTGCTAAGTCATGCCATGCCCCTGTTCAAGAATATTCTCACCATTCATTATCTGCAGTCAGCATGCCTACTACCATGTCGATTTACTTTGAGTTAGTCTTGCATGTTACTGTACCATCCGATCTACCCTACACATATTTTTCGTGTTTCGTGTCGATGATGAGGGATTCATCATGGCCCTCCTTCGACGGATTCATCCTTGTCGACTTCAATACATCATCTAAGGATTGAATCTAGAAACCAACCAAGTACCTTGGCCCTGCATGCCTCAATGGTAGGTTACCTCACTTTCAACATGAGTTTACATCATTGACTCTTGATTGAAAGATTTCATCTTGCGTTCGAATTCAACTCATTTATTCACATTTCGTGATATGTACTATGATACCTTGGGAATCATTGACATCAATGTTGATTTCCCTCATGCTTGTTAATGGTATACATCAATGACCGGTAATCAAGTGGTTTCTACCATGTTCGACGTCAAGGAATTTGTAATCACATGGATAGATTCATATCATTGCGGGTTCAGCTTGAAGACCCTGGGGAGTCATGTTTTACCCGGGTTATGATGGAGTTTGTTTTGAGTCATATCACACGGATCCACATTTGTATTGGTCGTGGTTGTGTTATCATCTCATCATGGATCTACGCTTGTGTCTAGTAGCCATGATTGTGTTCAATCAGTCTTTACTATCATGGATATTCAATGTATTGGTCGGAAACCATGTTGTATGTCATATGAGACTGTGTACTCAGAGTCAGTTGTACTACAGCAGTGTCCTTCGTCTGACGAGCCATTGCCATTCCTTTTATCAAAGAATTTCACCTGTCCAATTTCAAACAGCTTCATGCTTTGGGGGGCATTCTGTTACACCTAAAATCTTACCATCATGAGACTCAGTGTAATCATCCCTAAAGTTTCCTTGACTAATTTATTAACCTGGAAGAGATACAAACCCATTCATACTAGGTTTTGAGAGGTCATCGTAGGTTGTCTTCATGCAACCTGGGACGTCGCAGGTTGTCCTCTTGCATCCTGCAACGATGTCAGTTAATGGACAAAAATAGATTTTTCGAACCCATTCTTGAAGCTAGATGACATGGATCCCTATCCCTAACCATTTGGGAAAGCTGGCACTCGGTTCCTAACCTCTTGGAAGGATCCCCCATCTCTCTCCTACCATATCTCAACCTACCCTATCCACTTAGTCCTATATAAGTGAAGCTCACTCCCATTCCAAAGGGAGAAATTCTATAGTATCCACATGCTGGTGAAATTACCTTAGGAGAGCTCTCTACTCATCGATTGGGAGACTCACACTTCCTTGGGAGGCTTTTGCATTGGTTCGATTGGATGAGGATTGCTACGTCAAGTCAATGGTTTTAATCTTTCTATCTTATGTATTTCCCTTTCAATACAGTAATATAAGTGCTTTCCACCAAAATATCATTGTGTTAATGATATCTTGTGTAGTTCGCCTACTTGACTGCTTACTGAGATTTATTATTGTATAGATGCATTTTACTTGTTTTGTTGTCTTGTTATCTTGACAGGTTTTGTAGTTCAAATCTGAAGATCGTCAAGCTTGGAGCAGCATTCAAGGAGAAAAGGATTAGCAATCTATAAGGTAAACGTATCTATTTCCTTGATCCTTAATTAGATCTAGGAGAGTGATTTATATTCTGTCCTATTTGTTCTAGACTCGCGTTGATCTAGGGAGATCATGCCTCGAGCCCGCTCTTGCTAGATTGTCCGTCAAACACTAGGTTATCCGCTTTCTAATATTTGGGTGTTAAAAGTAAACATGAAGGGATATGATGGGAGGGAAATCCCATCAGCAGTACCAGACCATGCTTTCAGCTTCTTCTTCCTGCAAGGACACCTTTCCAGACATGACAACCCATTTCCCGCCAAGGGAGTATCGGGTACCAGGTCATAGTCATCATGTCTATGCCTCCAGATCATGCTGTCAGATTCTTCTAACTGCACCAACTAGAAGGCTTCGGTCCTCGGGAAGGTGAGAAACTGTGCGAGTGGTTGAATCAGCATCTTAAATTACAAAGCTTTCTATCTCAAGGTTTGTTAAGCTACTCTCGGATGATATAGTATAATACTTAACAGACAGTAAACTTGTTATCACCATTGCACATTTTTTTCACTATTCATCAACAAATAACTACATGTGGCCTAGAGAGCTTACTAGTCTTTGCAAGAATATTGTAGCTGAAGGTGGGAAAATCATCAGGGTAGGAGGCTTTCTAAAGTTTCTCCAGCCTGCATCCACGAGTAACTAGGCCAAGTTAATGGGATGGAAATTGGAATCCTTGGATTACTATGGGATTTTCAACACTTTTTGAAGGTTACCTTATACTACCACCTTGTGCAGGAGGTATGAAGTATTCAGTTAATGATTTGGTTTCATTCTTTCAAAGACACTTGCAGCAGTCGTCAAATGTTGTTTTGGTACAGTCCTTCATGTCTGGAAAGAACAGTCCTTCTGCCTTTGACTTGCCGTAGTAAGAAGAAGCAGTGGCAAGTAGAAGGCAGGACTGTGCTTTACAGACATGACGACCCATTTCCATCGAAGGGAGTATCCGGTACCAACTTTCAGGACAAAGAAAGGTATTGTTCGTGGGGGAGATGTTGGAGGAGCTTAGGTCAATCGCCCGAATAGGTCCTCCTTTCGACCACTTCAGAGAACATGTCGAACTGTCGTGTCGAACAAGTTAAATTTTAATTAGCATTATGGTGTGTCTAGGAAGGCATGCATGTGTTGCTTGTTTTTGAAATTATACATGGAATGTGTTGAATATAATTGTACCACTGATGACAAAACTATTCATTAATGACAGTCTGTAAATTTCCTTCCCTTCTCTATTAATTGTTATTTCCAGTAATGACAGTCTGTAAATTTCCTTCCTTTCTCTGTTAATTGTTATTTCCAGTAAATCTTTTCCATTGTGTTATTCTTCATGCTTGAATGAAAGTAATATTAAATCAGAATTCATATGTTTATGCTCTGGTTTACTGCATCTAAGTATTCACCAATTTTGTGCTAAAATTGATATTGGATTCATTTATGACCAATGCCCAACATTAATGGACTGTTTTCTTTTCTTCATTATCAACCTGCAAATTAAGACCTTGACTGTAAGAAGATAACTACCCAGAATTGAAGGAAATAAATTCTAGAAATCTGAAGAAGACAGACAAGTGTGGAAGGGTGGTGCCAGGGCAGGTTGCAGCCTGCTAATGGTGTTGGTGCATCTAGTCAACTGTAGCTGACAAAACAGGGTGTTGGTGCATCCTTCAGTTTTAATTGTGATAAAATTTAAGCATAATGAAAATACTGATTCACCCCCCCTCTCAGTATTGCTTGATATCCCAACAGAATGATGGAACAGTCCGATTCAAAGCTTACATGTTTGAGGAATAATGACTGATTATTTTTGCGGTTGCAAGGGATGAGTCTAGTGCTTCTATGTCTACAAGTCGAAGCTCCAATAAACATTTAGTCTTTTATTACTCCTTCAAAGGAGATGATGTGATTAAGGATAAGGAGAATCTAAAACGTTCAGCGACTTTAAATTATTGTGAAATTGAATTTAAAATATAAAAAAATGCAATTTCATATTTGAAAAGTGTGAATTTAAAATCAAAAAATGTAATTGTTTATTTGAAAATTGCAGTTTTCATTTGTAAATGTTCAAAATTTTAAGGTGAAAAAATCAATGTCTAAAATATTCATTCATTGTTTGAATAACAAGTCAATAGGCTAAGTTATAACATTAAAAAATGGTTTGTCCCGATTTCCATTTTCCGACATGAAGGATCAACTGCCCCTTCTTTTCGTAGTTAATTGTAAAACATTTATCCAGCAATTTAGCTATATCAATAATGGAGAACACAAGAAGGATCTATCGACCCTTCTTGCAATGGTCAACTATTATGAAAATAATATTAGAAATAAGAAGGGTCGGTCGACCCTTCAATTTTGAGGGAATTATAAAAATAGAACACCTTGGAAGTTATAACATATAAAAATAGTTTGTCCCGACTTCTGTTTTCCAACAAGAAGGATCGGTCACCCCTTCTTTTTGAAGTTAACTATGAAAACCTTTATCCAACAATTCAACTATATCCATAATGGAGAACACAAGAAGGATCGACCGACCCTTCTTGCAGTGTCGAACTACTATAAAAATAATATGGGGACTAAGAAGGGTCGGCCGACCCTTCAATTACGAGGGAATTGTAAAAATAGAACACCTTGGAAGTTATATCATATAAAAATGGTTTGTCCCTACTTATGTTTTACGACAAGAAGGATCTGTCACCCCTTCTTTTCCTAGTTAATTGTCAAAACCTTTATCCATCAATTTAGATATATCCATAATGGATAATACAAGAAGGACCGACTGACCCTTCTTGCAATGTCGAACTATTATGAAAAGAATATTGGGAATAAGAAGGGTCAGCCGACCCTTCATTTAGGATGGAATTGTAACAATAAAACACTTTGGAGAAAGAGCGGCTGCTCTTTCTCTAAGAATATTTCCACTTGCCAGCAAAACGTCTATAATTTTTGTTGTTAAAATGTTGATATCTAGTATCCTAGGGTGAAACGTGGAATGATCATATTGTGACACATGGCATATTTGATTTGGCACATTGAGTATAGGGAGGTTACTATTTTTTATTTGATTTGGAACATTGAGTATAGCGAGGTTACTAATGCGGGCTTAACCACAACACAATCAGGAAATGAAAATGACTATGACTTCAAATTTGGCACATTGAGTATCCCGTAACAAACTGTGGAAGATACCGACTATTAGCACCCAAATTGTACCTTAAGGTTGCAAAAAGGCCAAGCTGGGGTAACCACAAAACCACTTCAGGAAAGGTAAGTTGGCGTCTTCCTCTCCAGAGAGGGATCTCTCACAAAATTTTAAACAAGGCCAGATACATACAAATGAATATTGTAATTGAAATGTTGTTTGGTTGAAAGCAAAGTGAGAAAACACATTGGGCAATGGAGTCAAAACATACAAATATGATTAAACATGATAGTGCTTTGCAAAGAAAACTAATCAAAGGCAGGATAGCCACCTACTTACAGTCAAAGAGATTTTGTTTGGTGATTAAAGAAGAAGATATGAACAACCCATCAATATAGAGCATATGATAATGAATTCTATACCGACTTTAGCATAAAATGGTAGTGGATGCTTGAAATGAAAGAAACAGAGCATAATATTTATGAATTTTGTCCCAATACAACACTTATCCAAGCATGAAAAAGCATAACAATATGAATTAAACAGTGAGAGAAACATTCACATAGGAGAAGAAGTAAACAAACTATAAGACGAATAACAAAGGAATCTCTGATAGAAAACCTTGCTCGACCTAGCCATATTTTATTAAAATATATCTCAGAGTGATTAACACAGGAAATTCATGAGTCCAACAAAAGTTTCGAACCCTTTCTCCTTCTATTACATTGCTTATATAGATGCTCAAATCCTTCAGGCTCGAGCTGCCTCAATAGGAAGTTGTTACAATGTAGGTGACACCTATTCAAATAGGTTTGCCACCCTCGAGAATTAGTTACAACAAAATGACAATGCTGGCAAAACGGGCTCAATTTCCTTTTACAAAATTACTAAGCATTTTTACCGAAAGATAATAGACTCTAACAAAATAAACAAAATGCTTCAATGGTTCAATATCAGCTTTCTCTTCCCATATTTATCAACGAGCTTCCATAGCTCGGCAGCTGGCAGCTCTGAGGTGGCCAACTCCTTCATTAAGACTCGGATCTCAGTGTGGTCCCTATAAGAGTAGCTTTGCAGATGTGCACTAGCCTCCTTGAACATGATGCTTAAATCAAAATCCTTTTCCATTTTGTCCACCACTGTCTTCCCTGATAGCAACTGATACATACCTGCAAAATCTGTGAAATCCACTTTAAATCCTGCCAATTTATTATGATATTCTTCTTCTGTGAGCATTGTTCCATCCTCCTCCCAAAAGGGAGGTAACCCTTTCTTGAACAAAGGGTCAAACATGTCTTTAAAATACTTGATCTGTTGTGCCATGACATCTATTTTAGCTTGAATAGCCTTTACCTGCTGGTGCTTGTGCATCACTTTTTTGGCTCCAATGATGATGGAAACCCCATCTGTTACACCAGTTGTCTTAACCTGCTCCTCAGATAATCCATTCAGGAATTCGATGGAATTCTCAGCATACTCTATAGGTTTTTTGTTCAATTTCTCATTTGTTGTTGTCACACTATTCTTGGCTAATTTTATCATTGCTTCCTTGTCCAAGACAAAATCGAGGAAGGGCGTCAATTTTCCTGCTTCTTCAATGATGCCATCCTAGATGACCTGCCTGGCCTCTAGCAAGGAATTCTTCCCTATAGCTTGTCTTTCCAACTCATCATATTTACCCTGCAACTCCTGGTGCTTGGCTTCCCAAGCCTCCTTTTCTCTTTCTGCATTATCCTTCATGGTTTTCAGATTCACATTCTGCTTTTGTAATCTTGTTATTTCCACGTCTTCCAGACTAGCTACAGCTATAGCCCCTACCAAGGAGAAATCACCAGCCTCTATGGATGGTGTGGCCATGATTTCTACTTCTTGCTCTTTCTCCTGCAGTTTCTTCTCAAGCTCTTCCACTTTGGCATTTGATATTTTCTCACTTGCCACCACAATGGCTATATCTATCTGCCATTGTTTTTCCTTCTCTTCAAGCTTCAATAGCTTGGCCCTACAATCTGTCAAGTCAGTCTGCAACTTCTCCTTCTTTTCCTCCAATTCTGTTAGCTCAGATACTACTACAAACTGGGTAGAGGGGATTTTCAACCCCTTTTTTAGAGATTGGATGATGTTGTCTTTTTCATTCAGTAGGTTTTGAATGCTGGCTCTTTAATCATCCTGACCATCAATGGCCACTATCTCACCCTACAATTTCTTGGTCTGTGCCTTATGAGCTTTGTTTTCCATCTTTTACTGCTTGAGCTAGATGGCAACCTTACTCTTACTGACATGTACCTTTGATAGCTCCAAAGTTGTCCTCAACAGTTTAGTATAAATAACATCCTCGGTTTCCTTATGCAATTTTATTACATATGGGATAGGAATGTCATCTAAATTCATCCTTGGCTCAGTGGCCTTGCTCTTGGTGGCCAAGGCCAAACTCAGGGTGTTCTGAGCGAGGCTCCTGCTAGTCACTAGAGACACTTCTTTGCTTGAAATTTTCCTTAATTCAGTATATAACTTGGACTCCTCTGAGGATGCCCCTGAGTCCACCTTGTATTCATCTATCAACTCATCTCTAGTCTTGCTTAAGGCAGCGGGCTCAGTGGCTACTGGGTTAAACACATACTCTTTGATCTCAAATGTTGGTAGCTTATCCACTTGTTTCTTTTTTCCTTTACTAATCCCCACAGGTACTAACTGGTTTCCCACTCATTTCTTTTTTCCTTTACCAGTCCCCATGGGTACTAGTTGTTGCTCAGATTCCTGAGTTTTCTTCCTCTTTGGGGCTCTCTCATTTCTTAAGGCAGCGGGCTCAGTGGCTACTGGGTTAAACACATACTCTTTGATCTCAAATGTTGGTAGCTTATCCACTTGTTTCTTTTTTCCTTTACTAATCCCCACAAGTACTAACTGTTAAATTTTCAGAATTTACTTCAATCTGATCTAGGATCTTAACTGAGAGAACAACATGTACAGCATATCTACAGCATATCAATCATGGAGACAATAATGCAAGCACACAAGAGACACAAAGATTTACTTGGGGAAAACCATAAAGGTGAAAAACCCCAATAACTTCCTCAGAGATAGATAGAGCAATGATACAACCAACCAATAGAGATAGCCATAACCTAGCAGCAATCCTCCTCCTCCATAAGTGCGCCTCTCCTCCTTGAGAGCATGTGTGAGAAGTGAGTGAGCAAATAGAGTGCCTCCCGCACTCTATTTATACTTGACTTGACTTTCCTTTTTACCTAACTCATGTCGGCTCTAACTTAACCACATAACATAATGCTGAGTGGGCCGACCCCCAATAGGGTGGTCTAATAACCCTTTGACCCACATGGCCGACCCCTAATAGGGTGGTCTAATAACCCTTTGACCCACATGACTTATACAAGGCCGACCCCAAACAAGGTGGTCTAATAACCCATCAAGTATAAGTTACGACACTTACAATATAAATGACGACACTTCCTTATAGAGGAATAATACCATCTCTATAGGAATACAATATACATATATGTGAAATACATTCCGAAGTTACATATACATCAACACTCCCTCTTAACTAGGAAGGTATTTCTCAGCATAGTTCTTCTAGCACAAGTCATCTTCTCTGGATCATCGTCACTGGATAATCGTCATCGAGTCATCATCATCGTCACTGCTGCTGCTATCTCAATCAATCTCTGAATCTACCCGTCATAGGAAGTTCTACAGAGCCAGTCCTTTTTCATACTGGATGTAGGCCCACCACCTGCAGGTCTTCATCATCACTGGCCATACTGTGGAATCCTCAGGACTTATTACGTGCGTCACAAAACCTCGAAAGAGCATCCCAGGATGTTACGGGTACACAACTCCGACCTGTAGGATCTCCCAGGGCGCTATTACATGTGACCCCACCACAAAACCTCGAAAGAGCATCTCAGGATGTTACGGGTACACAACTCCGACCTGAAATCTCCCAGGGCACAAATTACATGTGGTCCACCACAAAACCTCGCAAGAGCATCTCAGGATGTTACGGGTACACAACTCCGACCTGAAATCTCCCAGGGCACAAATTACATGTGGTCCACCACAAAACCTCGCAAGAGCATCTCAGGATGTTACGGGTACACAACTCCGACCTGAAATCTCCCAGGGCGCTATTACATGTGGTCATGGCAAAACCTCGAAAGAGCATCTCAGGATGTTACGGGTACACAACTCCGACCTGAAATCTCCCAGGGCCCAAATTACATGCCATAGGACAAAACCTCGCAAGAGCATCTCAGGATGTTACGGGTACACAACTCCGACCTGGGATCTCCCAGGGCACAAATTACATGTCCTCCCAGAGCAATGTCTCGAAAGAGCATCCCAGGCTGTTACGGGTACACAACTCCGACCTATAGGATCTCCCAGACATTCTCATCTGCACAACCTGATCCACGGCCACAGAGTATCAACCTGATACTCACCATACATCATCCTGATGTACTCATGATCATCCTGATCATCATCACTGCAACGTCCTGCTGCATGTCATCTGGAGCAACATCCTGAAGCTCACCATCCATGATCATCCTGATCATCATCACTGCAACGTCCTGCTGCATGTCATCTGGAGCAACATCCTGAAGCTCGTCATCTATGATCATCCTGATCATCACTGCAACATCCTGCTGCATGATCCACCTGATCATCAATGCATCTACCTGATGCATACCAAGTATCATACATGATCCTCCTGATCATCAATGTATCCACCTGATACAAACACATGATACATATCATCATACATGATCCACCTGATCATACAATGTATCCACCTGACACATATACAGATACATGGTCCAAGCATCCAACATGATGCATATACAAAATACATACACATGATCCAACTGATCATATCCAGCATCCAACATGATGCATCCATACATAAATGATCCACCTGATCATATCTAGCATCCAGCATGATGCGTACATACATACATAAAAATGATCCAACTGATCATATCCAGCATCCAACATGATGCGTACATACATACATAAAAATGATCCAACTGATCATATCCAGCATCCAACATGATGCGTTCATACATATATAAAAATGATCCAACTGATCATATCCAAGCAGAAACCAGAACATCATCTTGATGCTCATCATCCAGCGCTTACATCCACAGCCATGTGAAGGATCCTCCTTCCAACATGCTTGGAATGGCTTCAGCAAATGTGTCCATCACTTCTTCCTTGAAGTGTCCTCGATATGAAGAACGCCAAGCCTCTCTCTCTGAAATACTCGAACTTCACCCTGGCTAGTGGCTTCGTCAGCACATCTGCAATCTGCTCGTCTGTCGCAACATATAGGAGCTTCACGGCTCCTCTCTGCACCATATCCCTGATATAGTGATATTTGATCTCTATGTGTTTCGACCTGTCATGAAACACTGGATTCTCAGACAGCTTCACACAACTCTGGTTATCACAGAAGATATCAGTAGCTTCCAATGGGAGATCAAATAGCTCAGACAGTAGCTTCCGTAGCCATACTGTCTCACAACTAGCTGAACAGGCTGCAACATGCTCTGCCTCAGCTGTACTCAGTGCTACGCAGGACTGCTTCCTGCTAAACCAAGAGATCACACCTGATCCCATACTGAAGCAACACCCAGATGTGCTCTTCCTATCTGCAGTACTGCCAGCCCAATCTGAATCAACATAACCCTGCAGGTTAAACTTTTGATTTGCTTCATACTTGAGCCCATAATCCACTGTACCCTTCAGGTACCTCAGAACATGCTTTACAGCAACCAGGTGAACACTCCTAGGATCCGTCAGGAACTGGCTCAATGTGTTCACAGCAAAGCAAATGTCTGGTCTCGTGTTCGTTAGGTACATCAAGGACCCAATCTTCTAACGATACATAGAGACATCAATCGGCTCAGATGAAGCATCACATAGAAGCTTCAGATTCGATGCCATAGGTGTGGCCATGGCCTTGCAATCCATCATCCCGAACCTCTTCAGGATCTCTTCCCTTGTTCAAGGAAGATTCCATATGCACTCTGCCACACCTCCATGCCAAAAACAAATAGTGCATCATCCCCAAGTTCTTCATCTCGAACTTGGCAGAAAGCTTCCGCTGCGTGTCGGCAATCAATCTATCTTTACCTGTAACAAACATGTTATCTACATACAAAAGTAGTATCACTGGATTGCCTTCTTCAACCTTGTAGAAAAGGCTGGAATCTGCTTTACTCTTGGTAACGCCCAAACTGGATAGAAAGATGTCTATCCTACCATACCAAGTTCTGCACCATGCTGTCTTGAGATCCATCTAGTGCATCTTCTATATCATCACTTTTATTTCTCAATGCTGCAACATGCTTGATCTGATAGTTCCATTTGGAAGTCATAACAAACTTCCCTTCACATCTTGGGACTACATCCCAAACATCATTCTTCATGATCGACGGATCATGGCATTCCATTTCTTCATCCCAGATCCTGGGAACTTCAATATCTTCAATAAATATTTTTGTTGCAGGAACAAATGTTGTAGTTCTTCTTTTGTAGGAGATGGAATACGATCTTTCCTACATAACAAGTTAAATTGCATGATTAGAAAACATCTCATAGTTTTCAGAACAAATTCTTACACATAAAGAAATATGTCATACAGTCATGCAATTATCTTAGCCAATGCTTCAATACAACATTTATCCATATTCCGTAACTTTCTAGATGCCTTCCAATCTCTACCAGAACATTGTTAAGAGTGTGCACAACTCCCAACATGTCAGCAAAGAGGTTTCATTCTAGATAAGTAGCAATGGAATGTTGTACAGTGCCATAGGCCACTTACCCATGTATATGAGTAGTATATTGTTCATCAATGCAACTATTCTAATATGCACAATACATATCCTAAGTCTAGGAACATGAGCATATACATCATTGAACAATTTTATTTAAACAAACACATATGCAAGAAATGATAATTAAAATACTTATCTTTGTTTGTTCGTTGGGTGGACTCCCTCTGAGTCTTCGCTTTCTTGCAGGAGCTGCTGGAGTCCTAATCTGCAGTAGCTTCTTCTACACCTTTCTGTTGTGGAATGTAGAGAGATGGACAACTCCCTCTGAATATCAGCATCCTTTCATAAGCCACTGGAGTGTACTTCCTCTTGATCTTTGCTCCCTGGATTACCTGTCCTTGAACTTATATACATTCCCGATCCCTATGCATGCTTGTTAGTATCATCATTGTGTTATCCTCTAGGTCTAATATAAAATCATACATTCATTAGTATACTATTAAAACACAATAATCTCAAGCATGTATAGTCATGATCATTTCAAACAGAAATAATAAGCATTATCATTCAAGGTTTATGTAGGATTCTTATGGTTAGTCAAATCATAAGAAGCATAACATGTCTAAACCTATAATTACTCAAACCTATGACTCTTCAGGTTAGTTGAATCATCAATCAAGATAAGAGATATAATTTGCATAAAACCATGATTATTCAAACCTATAACTCTTCGTGATTCTTCTAGTTAGTCATATCATCAATTTAAGTAAAAATCATAATCAATCATGCCAAGTATACTTAAATAAAGGATCTTATCACAAGGTGAGATTCTAACTTGATATAGGAAAAACATACTTGGATTAGCATGCTAGCTAGTTATGTCTAATATACTCACATGATGTCTTCTTGTTCTTCTTCAATGACTTGTGCTAGTAACCTGTATATCTCATAGGTTAGCCATTATAAAACCAAGTTATACATACCTCGTAAATGGATCTTCTATGAGATCCATGACAATGGATGAGTCTTTATCCTCATGTCATCATGATCATATGTTCTTGAACTGGAACATGATTTGTCTTTCTTGGTGTACCTTTCATGTTAGTAGACAACATAAACCTCATACAACACCATAATGCATTAGTACAATCATAAGTGTCAACACCCTAACCAATGAATATCTTCTATCATGCATTCATAATTTTGTTAAGGTGATACGACAAATCTAAAATCAAGATTGTACTAACTGTAATAACATGAAGACAAACATACCATAAACTTAATCATGAACAAATCTCAAAACATACCTCGATGAGTCATACCTGTTGAGATCGATTGTAATCTTCTTATGTAAGGCCTCAGCCTCATCTCCCTCTGAAACGGGAACTTCTTCACTCATGCAGATGATCAATCCATCTTCTTCTAGGATTAACCCAATCCACTTGATTTGCAAGAAATGGACCTGGAGCTGGATATGGGTTTGTCAGAGAAACCCCAAAAATTCAAACTTTGAATTTCAAACTTTCGAAAGGATAGAAATATGCGCCTTGATGAGCTGATCAAACTGGTATATTCAGAATTTGAAAACTGCAAAGTTTCACTCCTCAATTTTGCCTTTGAAACTTCCGGATTCACTGGACGTGACCCTGAACTGGGGTTTGATGAAGCCCACTCTTTTGCCCCATCAAAACGTTTGATCCAAAGCTCTAAGCTTCTATTTTTCTGAGGAGCTTCCAGCCGTGGTCACAGATTTCAAAAATTCCCATTTTTACAGAAGCCCTAATTTTCCACTTTTCTGATCAAAGTCCCGAACTAGGGTCTAATCAAGCCCGGCCTTCTGCCCAACCAAAAATTCTGATCTTGGTCTCTAAATTTATATTTTGATGAGTATCATCCAGCCGTGGTCTCCGATTACAAAAATTCCAACTTTCTCCAAAGCCCTAAATTCTGGAAGCCATGAATGAAGGTACCAAAAAATAATTCTGTTTTGACAGAAATATGTACCTGATTGTTTCTGGTGTAACTCCAAAATTTTTGATCCACAGGGTCTAAAAAAGTTTCCTGAGATAGCCTGACCTGTTATATTTCCATCCTGACAGGTCTGACCTCAATTGGATTCTCTGAGAGAGAGTTATGCCAAATGTCGCAACGTGACCTGTTTTGGGATAAAACAGGAGAGCGAACTTGTACGGCGTGCCACGTGTCACTATTTTAACTTTGGCCTCTGAAAAAGTTTTCTGAGATATATCGGCCTGTTACCTTTCCATCCTGACAGGTCTGACCTCAATTGGACTCTCTGAGAGAGAGTTATGCCAAATGTCGCAACGTGACCTGTTTATGGGATAATATAGGAGAGCGAACTTGTACGGCGTTCCACATGTCACTGGTTCAACTTCGGCCTCTGAAAAAGTTTTTTGAGATAGTGCAGACTGTGTAATACCTGTCACGTTTTACGAAATTTCATTTGGAGCTTCCTAGCCCAAGATATGACCTTTTTCCCAAGGTCACCTGATTTTGACTCAGATCTGGAAGAGGCAGAAACCCTATATTGTACAGATCATAAATCACAAAGTACAACGAATTAGAGGTTGTCCTTTGGACACAAGATACCTGGAGATCTTAGCTTCGGCCTGTAACAATTTCAGATCCGAAAAATTCTCCAAAACGGATTTATAGCGAAAGTGCTACGATGACTGGTTTTTGCTATATCAAGCCCTAGCATCGTAAGTGCAACAAGTGTCATACATGCCATATCATGCCTTCTTTCAGGCTAGCTCTGATCCCATGTTAAATTTTCAGAATTTACTTCAATCTGATCTAGGATCTTAACTGAGAAAACAACATGTACAGCATATCTACAGCATATCAATCATGGAGACAATAATGCAAGCACACAAGAGACACAAAGATTTACTTGGGGAAAACCATAAAGGTGAAAAACCCCAATAACTTCCTCAGAGATAGATAGAGCAATGATACAACCAACCAATAGAGATAGCCATAACCTAGCAGCAATCCTCCTCCTCCATAAGTGCGCCTCTCCTCCTTGAGAGCATGTGTGAGAAGTGAGTGAGCAAATAGAGTGCCTCCCGCACTCTATTTATACTTGACTTGACTTGCCTTTTTACCTAACTCATGTCGGCTCTAACTTAACCACATAACATAATGCTGAGTGGGCCGACCCCCAATAGGGTGGTCTAATAACCCTTTGACCCACATGGCCGACCCCTAATAGGGTGGTCTAATAACCCTTTGACCCACATGACTTATACAGGGCCGACCCCAAACAAGGTGGTCTAATAACCCATCAAGTATAAGTTACGACACTTACAATATAAATGACGACACTTCCTTATAGAGGAATAATACCATCTCTATAGGAATACAATATACATATATGTGAAATACATTCCGAAGTTACATATACATCAACACTAACTGGTTTGCCACTCATTTCTTTTTTCCTTTACCAGTCCCCATGGGTACTAGTTGTTGCTCAGATTCCTGAGTTTTCTTCCTCTTTGGGGCTTCCCCTTCTATGTCCATAAGGACACTGTCATCTTCCTTGCTCGATTTTATTAATTTGATGGCCATAGGCATGGCTGTTGGCACTGATAGGACTAGGCTAGAAGATCCAGGCACTAGGGGTGTGTTCCCTTGTGTCAACAGGGAGGAGCTCTCAGGTGTGTCTACTTCCATCTAGCTCTTGCTAGGACATTCCAATAAATTTGCAGCTTCTTCCATGCCTAGAATATCGGAATGCACAAAATCCTTCCTGTTGCTTTCCTTCCTCCAGTTGGAAATGATGTGGTGGGGATCATAGTTTAAGGGTGCTTCTGTTTTGAAACCCATCTCATTTATCTTGCATTCGATGGATGTAAGAGCTCCTTTGTTTTTTATTAAGAATTGACCTACAGTCCATGGAAACACAATATCAGAGCCCTTTCTATAATCTAGAAAGTGCTCAGCTTCTGCCTTCAATTTGTCTGATGAATTCTAATGCAAACATTCTGGGGGTCAGGAAAAAAAGTAGCATGTAGGGTGCATAAGCAAACCCATAAACCCTGATGATTGTGCCATGCTCAAAAAGGAACCAATCTCCGACCCTCTTCTCAGGAGAAAGCTGTAGTAACTCCTGCATTTCTAGTAATACTCTAGGAAGCTTCTTTTGAAAAATGACATGATAAACCTCAGACATGAGCTCATCATGGAACTTGGTGTAATCAATGTACATATCCCGAGTAACTAGTACCTCAGGCATTTGCAAGTTTTCCTCATTGAATTCCAGGAACATTTTTAGTAAGTAGGACTGAAATCTGAAAATCCTTTAGCTGGGAGTGTATACTTTCAACAAAAACTTCATCAAACCTGAGGCATGCACATTGGGTAGACTGGCTTGGGTCATCTGATTCCAAGGGGCAGGTGCCTAGGACAAAAATCAAACTTATTAGAAGTTCTGTGACATACATATCAGAGTCTAGACCTAGGAATTGGCTCATCGTGGTGATAACACCTCTGGATTCTTCCGTGAATAGTCTGGCTTCAGCTAGGAAAGCCTGCTCTTGTATTTGGATAGTAGGATTCAGACAGGACCTATAGAAATTTTTTTTTACTTCAACAGGGGATTGTCTAAAAAACCGGATTAGGGATTCCTCGGTATACCCTATAGCTTTCTGGAAAAACTCTTCTGGGACTGACAGGATTTTTCTAAGGGTTTGGGGATCAATTTTGCAAAGGATTTTGGACTTGGAAGCATCCGTGAATCCTGATCTAGATATTGCATGAATCCTGGCCATCAAACGGTGTGACTTTTACCAACTTCGCGGATTTGGCTTATGTTGATGTTTTGTGCAAGTAAGATCTGCAAACAAAAACTAGGCCATAGATCTCAACCTCGTCAGATCTGCGCCGTCCAAACCCGCGGGCCTCTACCAAAAGTTCGTGAATCCAAAAATTTGTTTGCTCTGTGCATGTTGTATCGGAGAAGTAGTTCCCGACCGTTGATCTACTCCATTGGTCGTTGATCTGCTCCTTAAGATGCTTGTGGGATAAACCTCCCGCCTTTGTCTAAAACACCTCACCCTTTTTTCACAAAGCGTGCTCATGACTGTATATCTTCACCACCGTCGATCTAGACCATTTATTTGCACAAATATGTAACTGGAGGAGGACCTCTGCAATTTAATTATCCTTTCAAAGTTTCGGGCTTGGGATTTGATCATTTCACCCTTGAGGTCATGAATACCTACCTAGATGATTCTACTTTGCTCAGACCATAGAGGCTTTCTCCATTCTTTTTAGAAATTGAACCTCCCACTTTCATCCAAGAAAAAGCGAGTGCTAACACCGACAAGCTAAACGGGAAAGCTAAAGTTCATTTAAATCACTCAGTGTAATCTCATCCACAGGATCAAGACAAATCGACGTTTAAAACGTAAACATGTGGGAAGGAAAAGAAGGGTTGCGGGGTTTTATTTCATAAATATATACATTCTTTCCGCAATCCATAATCCGCAATTGTGGGTTGCGGGTTGCGGAAACGCAAAGTGAAAAACTATTTTAAGACTCTTCCTGCAATCCACAATTGCGGGTTGCGGATATAAAAGACCACAATTATTGAAGAATATTTCTGCATCCGCAATCCGCATTGCGGATTGTGGAAGAAAATGTTTCAAAACCGAAAACCAAGATTCTGCAATCCGCATTGCGAATTGCAGGTTGCGGAAAGAACCTGACTTTTGGAAAAACTCAGTGCTTTCCGCAACTCACAAAAACACTAAAAAATGCAAGAAAATTTCAAAGGAAAGTGTCAACATCAACCTAACTTTGAAAGTGTCAATATCAACCTTTCTAAAGTGCAAAATCAAGCTCTGAAAGTGGCAATATTGGCTTGGAAAAGTGTGTTTTTCTATTCGAATAGTGTGTTTCTTGACTACTTATGAACCTTAAAAGCGTGAATTTCTAATCAAAAACTGCAAATTTTGATTTCAAAAGTGTGAATTTCAAATCAAAAAATGCAAATTGTGAATTTCAAATCAAAAAATGCAAATTTTGATTTGACAAGTGTGAATTTCAAATCAGAAAATGCAATTTTTTATTTGAAAAGTGCAATTTTCATTTTTAAATGTTCAAAATTTTAAAATGAAAAGTCCAACATCTAAAATATTCACTCATTGTGTGAATAGCTAGTCAATCGGATAAGTTATAACATACAAAAATCGTTTGTCCCAACTTCTGTTTTCCGACAAGAAGGATCGACCGCCCCTTCTTTTTGTAGTTAATTGTGAAAACATTTATCCAACAATTCAACTATATCCATAATGGCGAACACAAGAAGGATCGACCGACCCTTCTTGCAGTGTCAAACTATAATGAAAAGAATATTTGGAATAAGAAGGGTCGACCGACCCTTCTAAAATGTCGAACTATTATGAAAATCATTTTGGGAATACGAAGGGTTGGCCGGCCTTTCAATTACGAGGCAATTTTAAAAATAGAACACCTTGGAAGATTTAACATATAAAAATGGTTTCTCCCAACTTCCGTTTTGCCACAAGAAGGATCGGCCGCCCCTTCTTTTCGTAGTTAATTGTGAAAACCCTTATCCAATAATTCTACTATATCCATAATAGAGAACACAAGAAGGATCGACCGACCCTTCTTGCAGTGTCAAACTATTATGAAAAGAATATTGGGAATAAGAAGGGTCGGCCGACCCTTCATTTACGAGGGAATCATAACAATAGAACACCTTTGGAAAAGAGCGGCCGCTCTTTCTCTGAGAATATTCCCACGTACCAGCAAAGTCTTTGAAGCAAAACGTCTATAAATTTTGTTGTTTAAATGCTGATATCTAGTATCCCAGGGTGACACATGGAATGATCATATTGTGACACGTGGCATATTTGATTTGGCACATTGACTATTAGAAATATAGTTTAATTATAATATTGGCTCGTATAGAATATTTTCTCATATGAGCATTGCTGAATTTGGCACTTTGAGTATAGAGGATCATATTTTAGTATTTAGGTAGTTACTCTGAGGATAATTACTTGATTTTAAGTGCAGCAGATAAACCACTTCTAAAGGCCAATTATTCTTAAGCACAATTAACTACTAATTAAGGTGTTAATTACAACACTTAACGACATTTAGTGCACAAATCATGACAGTTATCACAAATCCAATTTTTTAACAAATAACCATCCATTATCAATCCCAATGGCATTTCCTTTTATAAAACATTAATGAAAATGAAAAAATACAACTTTTTGTTGACCAAGTGGAAATTTAGAAACACAACAATTTTGTTGCCTAAAACTGCCACATAGAGAAATTTAGAAACCAATTTTGTCTACTATTTAGAAACCATATTTTCTCGTTGTGCCTTGACTGCTGCAAGGCCCTTCTCATTTATGCTAATTTTTTCTCTTGTCCATCCTTGCCTTGGTGACCATGCCCATATGATGTTATTTACATCAATCATCATATTTTCTTCTGCACCAACAACCCATTGTTGCTTTCTATCTAAGCATTTTTTGTACAAGACCTTCAAATCCTTCGATGCTCCTGTTGGATTTCACCATTGCACCTCTACTTTGTAAGACCCAACAGTACTAGCATCTGACTCTTGATAAATATCACCAATCGCTTTACCCAACCAGATTGCACAATCTAACTCTGGTGATTGTACAATGACCATTTGGACCTTTACAACATCCACTCTTGGAATGAATTCATCTCTAGGCTTGTTGCATTGTGGTCCAACATAGCAATCCTACAAAGAAGGAACATTTTCCTTCAAATATGCATCCATAATTTCATGTTCAGATCTTGTAGGTTCACTACTATGAATATCATGGATTTTCGATGGCCAAAAGTTAGTTGATGACTGATCAACACTCTCGAAGGGACTGTCCAAAGCTTTATATATAGCCTCCCAATAATTTAACTTGGGACGCCAAAATTGTTCACCTCCCTTCTCAATCCCTTGATTCCAGAATGAAATATATTTTCCATTCCCTTTTTTATTCCGTCAATGTCCGAAGGACTTTTTGATTGCAGATTTAATAACCTAGGCTATGGCACTGGCAAGTCTGCGCTACCATCTGGAAATGACCACCAGAGATGAGTAGGAGATGACCAAGCTTCATCCCGAAGTGATGCCTTCCATTGCATGACTGAAATGTCATCTATGAGCTGAAATTTAAAAAACTGGCATTTTTTGATACCAATGATTTTGGCATTTCCATCCAAAAGGTGGGGTTTCACAAAACTCTTTAAATCGTAAAGTTCGTCAATTAGATAAGGAACAAAGGAATTTTGATCTTCACATGTCCTATACGTATCCATAATTTCCGGGAGTGAAAATATATCCTTGCACATTAGCTTTGCTAATAACCTGCCATAAGTTCCATCGATGTCTTCATGGGTGTGTTCGACCGAGAGGAATCCAACTTCAACTGTCTCAAACACTCTCCTTGCTAGTAAAAGAGATAAAAATGCAAATACAAAGCGGTTTTTGTTATCGCCTGAACAATTATCCATTTGCAACAACAATATGGGTAGTAGTTTTCTATTTGGCATGCATTGATTAGTACCATCAACACACATTACATCATCTTGCATTACATCTTGTCTGTATATCAAACACTTTTCATATGAGTATGATTGCAATAGAGAATCATGCAATTGGTGCTTAGATGTTCCGTCTTTGTAGAGAAAATCACCATATTTATCACCCACTGGATCTTCAAGACACTTCAAGCATTTAGCCAGGGATGTCACAGTGAAATTCGATCCCATCTCTAAAAATGAGAGGCTGAAATGACCAAAACCCCCAGTCTTGTGCCCATGAGTCAACATTCCAGTCAATGATATGGGAAGATTCATAACATTATTAAAATATTTTTCCTTCTTAACCATCCTTGGAATGGAAGTCTTTGACTTATCCATTTTGTCATGAACAATACTGAGATAAGTCTTTGGATTTTTCTGTGAAGCCGACCTGTGTGAATAATAGAGCTGGTGACAACTTGCGATGTATTTATTATGATCTGCTTTGTTTGCTCGCAACTTTTACACCTCAGCTGGATCAGTGGTCCCCTTAAGCCTATCATGTATTGTAATGCACTCATTACACCTTGAAGAGGAGTTTGATTTAGAAATTTTAACATCTGGAAAATCTTCTCTCATCACCTTGCTAAAGGAGGATTGTGATACTAGAGGCAAACAGATTCTTTCGATATCATCATTAGCCATTTTTCGCAGCAAACCATGGGACATATTAGCGGGCAATAATTTCAAGGTTGTCCTTGTTCCATCTCCACTAATTAATCGTGTAAGATGTGGAGATTTGTCTGAATTCTCTACTACAATTTTATTAATAGTATCTACCAGTGCAGTAGTGTTCGCCCTAGATTTTTCCAAGCCACTGTTACTGTGCACAGCTCTCACATCACCATTCAAGAACATTCTTTTATAATTGAAGAAAGTGCTCTTTTTTATCCCATGGCATTTATACCATGCATTTTGATAGACGTCTCTTGTGTCTAATCTCATTGTAAACAAGCTTCTTTTTCTGTCATCTCCTTCTTTGGCCGCAGGAGCATTTGATCCCATAGAATTTATAACATACTGTCTTTTTGAATATCCATTCATACTACCAAATTTCTTCACACATTGAACTATCGATTGAAGTGGAATTTTTTATATACAAAACTTTGAGCAACAATGTTGAGTGCCAATTTTTTAAAGGAATGCACCCTGATTTATTGCAGGTCTGTAAGGTACCAATCTTGAATTTTTGTCAAAAATTTTAGTTCCAACTTGCCACTTTACGGAATTGTATGGCCTTGTTCCATTACCTTTAACATTTGTATATTCACAATGGGGAGTACCTGGAAGGACCATCTATAAAGGAATTTCTTCAAACACATTCCAAAAGTTGACCATATCTTCGTTTGCTTTATTTTTTAGTATAAAATCCAAAGGAACATCATGGAGGTCAAGCAAATTGTTTGCATGCCATCTTATATGGGAGCCTTCAAATACACCACAATCCTCGCAATTGCAGAATACTTTATGAACTAAAATACCAAACTCACCAGCATCTAGTTCTTTGAATTGTACAATGTCTCCCTCAAAAACAGTTGACACTATTCCCCGAGCAACATACTGTGGCTTTAAAGAACATTGATGTATCAAATTAACTTTTTGTCCCACAAACCTGACATTGTGATTTTCTCTTAATACTTTCAAAGTAGATTCAGATTGATTATTGTTGAAATTGCTTGCAACAGAAAGCAATGTTTCTATATTAAAATCGATGATTCTTTTAATCGGCCATACAACAAAACTTTCACTGCTTAACCCTGGACAACATGCCATACAAGAAAACACCACTTCATTCACCAGAATACCAAAGTAGAAGTCACCCAAAAATGTTCCCCCAACAAAATCAGTCCCACTCACATTTGTTACCAAACCTATGGTAATGCAATCCTTGCTTTCTGAACACTTATGTAACAACTTAACTTTTCTCATAATAAAAGAAGATTTATTCTCAGTTGGTATGATATGTGCTACACTCATCAAAGTAGAAGCTGGTATATCATTCACCTCATTCTTAGTTGTTATGATATGTGCTACACTCGTCAAAGTAGAAGCTGGTATATCATTCACCTCATTCTCGCGAAGAGCGGACCCAATCTGGTTAACGATCTCAGATACAGGCCATTGAATATAACCACCAACAGCCTCTCACAATGTATCGGCACCTTCTGATCGATAGCGAAATGGAAGACTTGCATTTAAAGTCTTGGTAACATTTACAATGATACATCCGGCATTAATGTTGATATTATGCAAACTTTTTCTTTCTGGAAAAGAGATTCCCTTAGCAAATTTCAATCCATTCAAAAGTAGGTCCACACATTGTTGAGTACCAAAATCCATTTCATAAACGATATATGAAATATAAAATAACAGGACACATTGTTCAGAACCAAAATCCAGTTCAAAAGCGTTTTATGAAATATAAAATAACAGGAGCACATTAAAAATCAAATTTATTTTAAACAAAGATAAACATAAGTTATAATATATAAAAAAAATGTATGTCCGGACGTCCAATTTTCTGAATGGAAGGATTGGTCGCCCCTTCTTGTAGAAGAATCAAACACTGGAAGGATCGAACGACCCTTCTTGTAGTCTAGAAAGATTACGAAAAGAATACTGGGTAGAAGAAGCGTCTCCCGTCCGTTCATTTATGACGGAATATTAAAAATTTTCAACCTACGAATGCTAGGCCGTCAATACATGTATTTCCAAATTGTGAACAAGGGAAGAATACTGAGCACAACAAGGGTCAGTCAACCCTTCATTTACGATATAAATTTAAATATATTTAATCTATGAAGGCTATGTCGAAAATTCCTGACTTCCGACTTCCGCTGTAAATAGTAGGGACCTGGACATCATCTAAGTTCTAACATATAAAAATGTTTGTCCCAACTTCCATTTTTCGAAGAGAAGGATTGTCTGCCCCTTCGTTTAGGAGATAATTGTGAACAAATATATCCAGCAATTCACCTATATCCAGAATGGCGAAAGAAAGAAGGATCGACCGACCCTTCTTGCATTCTAGAACTATTATGAATACAATACTAGGCAGAAAATGAGGGAATTGTAAAATTATTCAACCTATGAAGGCTAGTACGTAAATTCATCTATATCTAAAATGGTGAACACCAGAAGAAGGGTCGGTTGCCCCTTCGTTTAGTAGATAATTGTGAAAACCTTTATCTAGAAATTGAATGATATTCAGAATGGTGAAGACGAAGAAGGATCGACCAACCCTTCTTGCAGTGTCAATCTATAACGAAAAGAATATTGGGAAGAAGAAGGATCTTCTGCACCTTCTTTTACGAGGGAATTGTAAAAATATAAGTTGGAGAAAGAGCGGCCGATCTTTCTCTATGCATATTTCCACTTTCCAGCAAAATGTGCGAAGCAATGTTCTTATGAAATATGTGTTTAAAGTGTCAATATCTACTTTAGCCACTCCGAAAAACTCATCCCTGGGGGAAGGAATGCATGCTCTTTCTCCTCAACATCTACTTCCAACACCCCAAAATAGAACAACCTAATGAAAGAGTGACCTCGCTTTCTCTGACAAAATTTTGACTTGACAGCAAACTCTTTGTAGCAAAACGTCTGTAAATTTTGTCGTTCAAATGTCGAAATCTAGTCTCCAGGGTGACACGTGGAATGCTCATATTGTGCCACGTGGCTTTGATTATTCCAGAATTGATCAGTGCTACACTCGGCAAAGTAGAAGCTGCTATATGATTGACCTCACTCTCGGGAAGAGCAGACCCAAAAGTATATTGTTTCTATTTTTTAAAAAAGAATGTTTATGTGTGGTTAATCGCAGTCATAATCATTCTAACTAATGGCATCACTATCTGCATTGTTGTCACTGTTAAATTCCTTTTCCAACACGGTATCCTGCTTAAATTTTAATTACCATTATGGTGTGCTTGGGAAGGCATGCATGTGTTGCTTGGAATGTGTTGAATATAATCGTACCACTGATGACAAAACTATTCATTAATGAAAGTCTATAAATTTCCTTCCTTTCTCTGTTAATTTTTATTTCCAGTAATGACAGTCTGTAAATTTCCTTCATTTCTCTGTTAATTGTTATTTCCAGTAAATCTTTTCCATTATGTTATTCTTCATGCTTGGATGAAAGTAATATTAAATCAGAATTCTTCATGTCTTAATTCTAAGTATTCACCAATTTTCTGCTAAAATTGATATTGGATTCATTTATGACTAATGCCCAATATTAATGGATTGTTTTCTTTTCTTCATTATCAACCTGCAAATTAAGACAGACAAGGGTATTCACCAATTTTCTGCTAAAATTCACTTAATTTTAAGAACATTTTTATCAGCTTTATCTCTTAAACTAAATGCCTTGGTATCGTATGCAAGACTCACATGTGTTCTCATTGCATCCAACAATTTGAGTCATACACCACGTCCAACTACCCAATACATGGGACTTTTCTAGCCAAGATACTGTATTGGCAAACAATTATACGTTAATATTGTTTAAAGCTATTTGATTGCTTAATTTTATTCAATTAAATTAAATACTTAAATTATATATATTTATAAAAGAAATGTAATCAATATTATATAAATTAAGACATAAATTATCAATTTCAAATATTTCAAATAAAGTATAACGTTTACATAGATCAGTATACTATAGTGAATATTAACTGCAAAATGATATTAAAAATAAAAAACATGTTTCAATTCTTCGAGTTCATTTTTCGTTATATTTTTCCAACAAACCTAGCCAAATGCTAGAGGATTTGCAGAAAACAATATGGAATATATGAAAATAATACGGTACATCACCAGACAGAAAACATATGCAAGCTGGAGGGAATCGACATTAAACCTGTTAATTCTGTTAATTTAGCCCAATAATGAATAACGCACGATTTTGCAAATATAACGATGTGAATTCATATTAATGGACTGTAAGAAGATAACCACCCCGAATTGAAGGAAATAAATTATGGAAATCTGAAGAAGATAGACAAGGGTGGAAGGAAATCTAAAGAATCTAAAATGTTCAGCGACTTTAAATTACTATGAACTTGAAACTGTCATTGCATTGATTTTTGACAACCACGGAAGATATGGATTTTTAGCCCGAAGGCTAAATAAGCATGCTCTGTTACATATTTAGATTTATGGTTTGAATAGTATAAATACCTGCCAATTGAAAAACTAGCAGTCGATTCTTCAAACCAATCTTACTGCTCTACCCACCCAACACTCTTCTCAGTTCCACCTCAGCAAAAGAAAACCTCTGTCCTCAGAGAAAACAGAGCTCCAAATTGGAAAACACTGAGAGTTTGAACTTTAAGTTTCAATGTAGGCAGTGGGTGGGATCTCATCACAGTATCAATGCAGAAAAGTTCGTGACATTAATTATCATAGTGTGGAGGGATATCATTTGTATGTCGTGACACATAAACACAATCCATCATAAACGTGATGAGGTTATTCACACGAGTGATACAATCCATCATTTACCATCGGTGTCGTCGGGGTCAGGATCATCGCCATGCCAACATACAAACCATTTTAAATGGTGGAAAAGATCAATGGTCCCACATCCATTCTGCATCCCCAAAATGTGTGCTAGGACAAAGGGATGGGTGGTTGCGGAATCTAAAACCACTCTCCACATGGCAGTAGCACATGATTTTGCAAGTTGGAAGGGAGGTAAGGAAAACCACCTTCCTCCATTTGCAAAACCACCTTCTCCCATCCTTCACGGTCGTTGGCATGTGTGGATATGATGTGGCCGGTCCACATCACACCTTCTACCCACGTGTCTCCTCCGCACCAGACTTCCTGCAAATGTGGCTTCTCCACGTCAACCTGCACATGCACAGTGGAAAACACCTTTCAATTACACAATCACAACATAATTAAAAACCTTTCAATTACACAATCACAACATACAAGAATGAAATAAAAATGCATCAGAATCAAACGCATAAGATTACTTATCTTTATCCAATGCATATCCAAGCAATTGGCTGTGTAAGAGTGCTTTTCCACTTAGCATCAATATAAATGTGTGGTTGTTTATCAGTTGCAGAAATAGATCAAATGAGTTAAACGAAGAAATTCATTTAACACATAATAACACATGAATCGAATATTAATAGAAATCCAACCTACAGATTGATGCATTCATTAAATTGGCAACATAAAACATAGTTCATAGAAATTTGACAAATTATCCAAAAAAGATGGCCAAGAGAAACCGACTGAATTTCATTAATTATGCAAAAAATTGCAATGACTCAATACATAAACATTAGAATAAATTTACCTAATACATAATAACATCCAAACAGTGAGTTAAGAAAAATATGAACCAACAAATCAGATGCATTCATAAATTGTAAAGACAACACATAATCATTTCAATGCACGAAGTGAAGGAAATCAGAAATTTATCAAAGAAATTTGATAAATCAAACAAAAGAGATAGCTACTCATAACAAAGGAGTGGCAATGCTTGTCAAATAATTCAGACTAGAGGCAGGGTAGCTACTCATTTACAGTCAAAGAGATGTTTGTCTGATGATAAGGAAGAAAATAAGAACAGTCCATCAACACAGAGCATAATTAAATGAATTTTGCATTAACTTTAGTAGCAAATGGTTTTTGGATGCTTGGAATCAAAGAAACGGAGCATAATCATATGAATTCTGCCTCAATATACACTTATCCAAACATGAAAGAGAACTTGATGAAGTAGATAACTTGCCCTGATATTCTTCTTGTGTCCTCATGGTGCAATCCTCCTCCCAAAAGAGAGGAAGTCCCTTCTTGAATAATGGATCAAACATTTCTTTGAAGAGTTTTACTTGATGTGCTAAAATGTCTATCCTTGCCTGAATTGTGTTCATCTCGTGATACTTATTCACCACCTTCTTTTCCCAAATAATAGTAGACACTCTATCCTTTATGATGGTTGTTTTCACCTCATCCTCTATCAGGCCATTCAGAAATTCTATGGCCTTTTTTGCACACTCCATGGGCTTCTTGTTCAACTTTTCCTTGACTGTTTTTATGCTTTTCCTGGATAAATTTATTATAGCCTATTTGTCCAGAATGAAATCGAGATATGGCCTCAATTTCTCTTCCTCTGCAATAATGTCATCCCAAATGACTTGCTTTGCTTCGTGCAAGGAGGTCTCACCTGTAACCTGCTTTATTAATTCATCATATTTCACCTGTAGCCCTAGGTACTTAGCCTCCCAAGCCTTTCCCTCCTGCTCTTCTTCTGATACTCTGCTCCTCAGCTCTGTGCTCTACTTCTTCAACCTTTCCACTTCTAAGTCTTTTAGGCTTGCCTGTGGCATAGCCTGCACAATGGAGAAATCACCCAATTTTATGGAGGAGGGTGTGGCCATGTTGTCCAACTCTTTGCTCTTCTACTGCAGTTGCCTTTCAATGTCTTCAGACTTAGCTTTCCAATTCTTTTCACTTTCCACCATGAGAGCCATATCACTCAGCCACAGCTTCTCCTTCTCTTCAAACTTCAACAGCCTAGCTTTGCAGTCTGTTAGTTCCTCTTGTAGCTTTTCTCTCTTCTCCTCCAGCTCTGCCAAATCAGAAGCTTCTACCAGCTGGATGGAGGGGATCTTTATCTTCTTTTTTAATGACGGAATGGTGTTGGATTTTTCATCCAACATCTATTGTATACTAGTTGTCTTCTTGGCTTTCAGTAACCAACAATGCATTTTGCAGCTTTTTTATTTGTGTCTTGTGGGCTTTATTCTCCACTCTCTCTAGTCTAAGCTGATTTTGAAACTTACCCTTACTGACTTGCAATTTTGACAGTTCTAGGGAAGCCTTTAGCAGTTTGGCATAGATAACCTCCCTAGTCTCCTTATGAAAGTTGATCATATCATGAACAATAATATCTTCCAAGTTCACTTTCAATTCAGTGGCTTTGCTTTTGGTAGCCAAGGCCAAGTTCAAGGTGTTCTAGGCATAGCTCCTGCTAGCTACCAAAGACACATCCTTATTTGAAATCTGCCTCACCTCTTCATATAGCTTAGACTCCTCTGAGGCCGCTTCTGTGCTCTCTTTGTACTCACCCAGTAGCTCTGCTCTACTCTTGTTGGGTGCACCAGGTTCAGTGGATTTTTGGCTGAATACATATTCTTTGACCTCAAAAGTAGGCAACTTAATCTAAACCTGTTTCTTTTTTCCTTGACCCGTTGACACCTGTACAATCTGCTGCTCAGGTTTAATCTTAACCTGTTTCTTTTTTCCTTGACCCATTAACACCTATACAATCTATTGCTCAGGTTTTTGCACTTTCTTCCTTTTGGGAGCTCTTTCTGTGTCATCATCTATATCCATGACATCAATCTTTTCCAACTTGTTGGTTTCCCCAGAGCCACTAGTAAGGGGTATAGTTTCTTCAACCACTGGGACCAGGATGGAGGAGCTAGGTAGTGGAGAAGTGGATTTTGGTACCATGGAGGTGGAGTCATCTTGTACATCTACCTCCATATGCTCTTTGCCAGGATATTCTAACCAATTTGTAGCCTCATCCAGACCTGCAAGCTCAAAATGTTCAAAACCCTTTCTATTGCTTTCTTTCCTTCTGTCTAAGATGATATGGTGGGGGTCATAGTTTATAGCAGCCTTGGTTTGAAGCCCCATGTCTCGCATCATACCTTCAATGGTTGGAAGGGAATTATTGTTTTTAACAATGAATGGGCCTACATCCCATGGAAAGGTGATATATGAGGCCTTCTTGTCCTCCAGGAAATGCTCAACTTCCACCTTCAGCTTCTCCCTGATGAATTCCACTGTAAATAGTCTAGGGGTTAGAAAAGCGGGTAGTGCATAAGGTGCATGGGAAAACCCATAAACTCTGATTGTTGTGTTGTGTTCTGAGAGGAACCAGACGCCTATCTTCTTCTCTGGAGAAGGCTACAACATCTCTTTAATTTCTGCTAATACCCTAGGCAGCTTCCTTTGAAAGATAACATTTTGGACTTCCGACATCATTTTGTTCATGAACTGAGCGTATTCTGTAAGTGTCTTCCGAGTGAGCATCAGCTCAGGTATCTATAATTTTTCTTCATTAAAGGACAGAAACATTCTTAGCAGGTATGACTGGAATCTGAAGCTTCTAGTTTTAGGGAACTCCACTAGCTGAGAATGAATATTCTCAGCTAGGGCCACATCCAACCTAAGACAGGCACATTGGATGGACTGACTGGGATCCTCAAGCTGAAGAGGACATGTGCTCATGATAAAAAGCAGGCTTATCAAAGGTTCAGTGATATATTGGTCTGTATCTAATCCTAGGAACTGGGCCAGCATGGTTATAACACATTTGGACTCTTCCCTAAGCAGACTGACTTCACCAGGGAAAGGTTGGTCCTGGACGGAGACAATAGGGAGCAAGCTAGCATGGAAGAAAATTTGCTTAAGCTCGGCTGGGGCCTGTCTGAAATACTGAATTAGGGCTTCTTCCGTGTATGCTTTGGATTTCTGGTAGAACTCATCTTGGATAGACAGGGCTTTCCTAACAGTGAGGGGGTTGACTTGGCACAACATTCTAGAGTCGTATGTGCCCACAATCACCCTCTCGAAGGAGGAGTAATTGGTGGCGCACTAGTCGACGAAATCGGTGCAATTTGGGGTTTGGTTGATTTCAAACAAATGAAAAAATGACTGGTAAACTTTATGTACATCAATATCCTCCTCCCTAATCAGCTTCAACATATTTAACATAATTCAACTCTTTCAATAATCAACATATTCAACATACTATAATTCAACTCCATCAAGAACAACTAGCAGACCACTACCCACCCTACTAGAGGAGTGTTGGTATACACAAATGCAAACCAAAACCCCCCTACTACCCACTGTTTCTATAGGTAAATGTGTGCATTTGTGACTTATCATTAACACTCACCAAATTCAACAACTTAAATAGTTAGCATACTCATCATAATTATCATATTCAAAAAATCAATAATTCATTAAGTAAACATAGGCAACATTCAACATAGCTAACTCCATCAACAATCAACATATCTAACTCCATCAACAATCAACATAGCCAACAAAGTAGACAAAATACATGATGAACATAATTAACTTAATCAACTCCTTTAATAATCAAAATAGCCAACTCTATATCAACATGATTAACACCTTTTGAGATTTATGTGGGATTTATGTGGGAAGAATTTCCATCAATAAGATTCAACATAAGTTGACATAAATCAACACCTTCATCACCTTCAACATAAGGCAATGCCTCTAGTAAACACATTTGATGTACTTTAACTGGACCTCATTAGTCAACATAGTTCATTCTTAAGGCATCTTAAGGGAGTGTATTAAGAGAAGGGAATGTTACATGGTATAAATATATATATCTATAAATTCACATGATGTATCACTTACATCTTTATGTTATCTCTAGTTTCCAACACAATACAAGTTCACGCACCATCTTAATTTGCGAAGGGCACCTATGGCCATCGATTTTCGTCGTCATGGATCTACACCCTTCATCTGTGCCCCTATATAACATTGAGCCGGCCTTTATAATTTATCCCTCATCACCAATGTTAAAGCTTAGGATCTTTGATTATTTCATTCACGCACATCAAATTCATATCCAGAGATCCCATTAGACATCCCTTGGGTCTTCTGATTCGATAACCGAGGCCTTACCCCTCCATAGATCAATGTATTAATTGTGAGGTCAGCCATGCGACGTCAAGTCACTAGGCTCTTTAATTACCCTACCCCCGACGTCGCCTCATCCTTCCTGGAAACAATTCACATGGATCTTCGGCGTGCAAAGATCAGGCTTCCAGGCTCACGCTACTATGTTCTGTCATGGCCCTCTACGTTGCGCATTTGCAATCACCTGGTTCTAATCCACGATCCTCATGCTCTAGTTCTCCTCACACTCTTGCTTACCTGCACCTGTAACATATTCTCATTGGCTCCCATGGGCAGGCCAAAGGGTACCAAGACCAAGAGTAAGCAGAAATATGTAGATCTAGAGACGAGTCACACCAGGCAAGGCTACGGTGCTGAAGTATCCATTCCAATCCGTTTACTGATTGATAACTGTGAGGCTAGGATAATTGTGGACATTTTGGCTAACAGGAATCAGGAGCAGACCTGGGACCCCTATTGGCTTGTAAAGAACATGTTAGGCTAGCTTATGGAGGACATGCAGACTAATTGGAACTCTGCTCGCCACGCCACCCAAACTCTGCGGGCTACTCTGCCAAACTTGGTGGCCACCATCGGCACCCTGGAACACATGCTCAGTTGGGACTCCTATGCCGCCACTCGTCCCTTCGGCCACGAGTCATCCTGGGAACAATACACCTAGCGCCACCACGTCTGCTATCATACCTGAAGCCACCCTTGGAACTCTAGCCACTCCTCTTGGCATGGATAAGTCCAACCCAGAGGGTAGCATGTCGGTTTTGACACGCAACAGGTACCTTATGAAGGGAAAGGAGCAACCACACACCTCCTTCCCCATCCCCTACATCTTGGTCTCGATTTTGGCCAAGCGTACACACAATGAGACAACTGGTTTTGTTCCTTTCATGCCCCGGAAGACAATGCCCTTGCTGGTCAAGCTCCCTGCTCAGGCCAATCATCCTTCTGCGAAGACTACTCTACCTCCTGTGAGAGCTACGTCGACACCTGGGATTGCTGCTTCGACACCTGGGAATGCTGCTCCAACACCTACAAGTGATTGGAAGGACACAGATTACTACAACTGCCCAATTCTGGAGGAGACACCTTCTGATGCAGAAGGCCCCTCTGCAACTGGTTGAGGAGGTTCTTCTGATGTCTCTCTCTTACTTTTTGTCTATTTTGGTTATGCCTATGACTACCAGTTTTTTGTATGCCTCTATGGCCATGACTACTCCTGATATTCACGCTGGTTTCCCTAGAATGGGCAGGGTTTTTTTGTATAGTTTGATTTTGAATCACCACAACTCTATTGATATCTATGGCTGGCACCTCTAGATAAGACCACCACTGACTGTAATCTCTACTGTATTTCTATTAGCTTAATATAAATCCGCATCTTTACAAAAAAAAAAAATTCTCCCCCAGCAGCAATGTTAAATCTTAGGATCTTTAATTATTTTATTCTCGCACTGCAAATTCATATCCAGAGATCCCATTAGACATCCCTTGGGTCTTAATTAATAATTTGGAGCTATGACATTACTGTTCAATAAATAATTTCAAGCTGCAATAATACTATTTAATTGATTGTGATTCTATTGCTATTTAATTGATTGTGATTCTAATGGTATCGTATAGTTACATTGTGTCTAATTGTGACTCTATTCATAATAGGTCGTTTGATTTGGGATCCCATGTAGTAATGCAAGTCCTACCAGCTCATATACAAATTGATTGGAGACTCTCGTTATAACCAAAGTTTATTCCAACATGGCTAAATTTGATATGGAATTATTTGTAATTGGTAGATTTCGTTGTTGATTTTTTTTAGCGATAGTAATACTGAAATAGTAGCGAGAATCAATTTGTTGGTCAACTCTAAAATAGTAGCGAGAATCAATTATTTTATAAATATATAAAAAAAATAAGACCATTTGTGATAATGAATAGACTAATCAAAGGAACAATTATATGAAAGTCTACAATTAGATTTTTTTATTTTGGCATAAAACATGTTTGTGTCCATGTAAACCGTGTCAGGATGGAGATTCGATGGTTTTTCAAAGAACATTGGACATTTTATGTGGCTTGGACAAAGAGGCTTGCATGCATGTAAACATGTACCATGATCAAGAGTCAACCTTTCTTCAAAGGGTTTTCTACTAGGAGAATATGTTCCTTGATAATGTTCTAAAGGCTATAGAGAGGCATTCTCTGCTCAGGGTTCTATCCCTACTAGCTCATTCCCATGCACAGGTCTGAGATGTGCTCTTTAGATTTGAGTCACCGAGGCCTAATTCCACACATGATAATATCAATGCAATGCATTATTTAGGACAAAAGGAATTTTCTCAGTCTAAGTCAACATAGATCATAAGTCAAGACACATCTAAACTATAGATCAATGTATTAATTGTGATTGCAAACTAAAACAGTGTATTTCAACATCCATCAAACAAATTTGATAAATTAACAAAACATATATCAAGAGAAAACTAACTGTATTTCTCCAAGGCTGTAAAAAATTACAATCTCTTAATGAATCAGAGTCTCTCCAGTCCTCTTTCCCTGATTTTCTCCCCCCCTTAAATAATAATTACAAAATAGATACAAAGGGTAAACTTTCCATAAAACATGGATTTAAAAATAAAACTAATCCAAACTTCCAACAACTCATCCACATCAAGATGACGAGTTGAGGAAAGAAAAAAAATTCAAATCCAAATAACCAAGCTTCCGCATTGCGGATTGCGGGTTGCGGAAAGCACAAACTTTGGAGAAAATTTGTGCTTTCCGCAAATCACAAAAGCAAAAAAAAATCAATGAATTTTCTAAAGGGAAAATTATTAACTGGACTAAGTCATAACAAAGAGATCATCAAAGGACCTCTTGAGTGGGATCATCAATCAAAATGCTATCAAGCAAATCAGCAATTGCCTGAGAGACTTCAATGACCTCTTGTGTTATAGACACAACATGGAAAAGAGATCAATCGCAATTGCGGGTTGCGGGTTGCGGAATGAAAGAATTTAAAATCCAAATGACCAAGGAATCCACAATCCTCATTGTGAGCCGATTGTGGGGTTCGGAAAGGACAAACTTTGGAGAAAATCTATGTTTTCCGCAACACACAAAAATCCATTAATTTTGAAAGGAAAATTATTAATTGGGTTGAGGAATTGAGGATGTGAGAATTTAAACTTGAGTGGTTTAATGTTTTCGCCATCCGCAGTCAGGATAAAAGACAACTTTGAGAAAGAATACAAAGCCGCTCTTTCTCTGAGAATATTTCCACTTACAAGAAAATTGTGCGAAGCAATGTAAAGTTATTCAACCTATGAAGGCTAGACCGTCAATTCATTTATATCCAAAAAGGTGAGCACTGGCAGAATACTTACCACAACAAGGGTTAGCGGACCCTTCATTTACGAGTGAAGTGTAAACATATTTAATCTACGAAGGTCAGTCTGAGAATTCTGGACTTCCAGCTCCCGCTGTAAATATTTTTGATCCGCCCATTCGTTTAGTGGATAATTTTTAACAACCTTATTCAGAAATTCACCTATATCCAGATTGGCCAACACGGGAAGGATCAACCAACCCTTCTTGCATCCTAGAACTATTATGAATAGAGTTATGGGAAGAAGAAGGGTTGGCTACCCCTTCCGTTATGAGGGATTTGTAAAAATAGACAACTTGGAGAAAGAGTGGCCGCTCTTTCTTTGAAAGTATTTCCACTTGCAAGCAAATTGTGCAAAATAATGTAAACTTATTCAACCTACGAAGGCTAGACCGTCAATTCATTTATATCCAAAATGGTGAGCACTGGAAAAATACTTACCACAACAAGGGTCAACAAACCCTTAATTTACGAGTGAAGTGTAAACATATTTAATCTACGAAGGTCAGGCTGAGAATTCTAGACTTCCAACTTCTGTTGTAAATAGTAGGGATCCGCCCATTCGCTTAGTAGATAATTGTGAACACCCATATCCAACAATTGATCTATATCCATATTGGCGAACACAAGAAGGATCGACTGACCCTTCTTGCATCCTAGAACTTTTATGAATAAAGTTATGGGCAAAAGAAGGGTCAGCAGCCCCTTCCTTTATGAGGTATTTGTAGAAATAGACAACTTGGAGAAAGAGCAGCCGCTCTTTCTCTGAGAATATTTCCACTTGCAAGCAAATTGTGTGAAGCAATGTAAAATTATTCAACCTACGAATGCTGGACCGTCAATTCAACAATAGACAACTAGAAGAATACTTACCACAACAAGGGGCAACCGCCCCTTCCTTTATGAGGGATTTGTAAAAATAGACAACTTGGAGAAAGAGCGGTCGGTCGTTCTCTGAGAATACTTCCACTTGCATGCAAATTGTGAGAAGCAATGTAAAATTATTCAACCTACGAAGGCTAGACCGTCAATTCATTTATATCCATAACGGTGAACACTGGCATAATGCTTACCACAACAAGGGTTCAGCCGACCCTTCATTTACAAGATTAGTGTACAAAAATTTAATCTACGAAGGCCAGTCTGAGAATTCTAGAATTTTAACTTTAGCTGTAAATAGTAGGGATCCGCACCTTCGATTAGTAGATAATTGTTAACACCCATATCCATCAATTCACCTATATCCAGAATGGTGAATACAAAAGGATCAACCGACCCTGCTTGCATTCTTAAAACTATTATGAATAGAGTTATGGGCAGAGGATGGGTCGGCCGCCCCTTCCTTTATGAGGGATTTGTAAAAATAGACAACTTGGAGAAAGAGCGGCCGCTCTTTCTCTGAGAATATTTCCAATTGCAATCAAGTTGTGCGAAGCAATGTTCCTATGAAATTTTTGTTTGAAATTTCTGTTTAGAGTGCTGATATCTACTTTCGCCACTGCTACAAAACATCTCTGGAGGAAGGAGCGGACGCTATTTCTCCTCAACATCTAATTCCAACACCCTTTCACTAAACACAAGTTTCAACTTGCCATCAAACTCTTTCGAGGAATCTTTCTATAAATCTTGTTGTTAAAATGTCAAGATCTAGCTTCCAGGGTGACACGTGGAACGCTCAGATTGTGACACGTGGCATATTTGATTTTTCCATTTGTTTTGCTATTGTTTAAAAGAATATTACGGATCTTCAAGGTACCATTTCAATATAAACCTACGGATTTAAGTTATAGTAATTCCAATGCAAGAGTAGAATCATCTTATGTTATAGTGACTCCAATGCAAAAGCAAAAACATCGAGGGAAAAACCAAAAAATACATGACCTTCGATAATACTCTTTTTATAATAATAATCCTGTTGATAATGTTTTATTAAAAATTATTGTTTTCAAACTAGAAATTTAAGCCATATTTAGATAACCATGTATATTATGCAAAGTAAAGTAAGGAAATTTACAAACATTAGTACTTTGAAAATCAACACAACTCCATTTTCAAATCTTATACAAAATAGCTAAAATGCACTTCCAAGAAAAATATGGTTCCTCGCTCAATCTGAAAAACGAAATAAAATATGGTTCGTTAATGTGTTTCATGGAGTTTTTCTACATTCAAAAAAAATTTCTCCAGTAAATAATCACTATGTCGAATTGATGGCCTCGATTTTTTGTTTTCTGTTATTTAAACTATTATGCAAAAGAAATTCAAAACTTTATCTAAACTGAAACAGAATACATAAATCCAAACATAATTGATAAATAAGGGAGGTTAAGAATTTAGAGAAGAACAAAGAATTAAGAAAATTAATTAAAATTAATATTCAAAGAACTGGATATATATTATTCAAATAGTAGGGACATCATCACAGAGTTTAAATAATTTTTCAAAATGTAGGTCACTGGACAAAATCCCTCCCCTAAACTTATAGAAAAGTAAACCTAAAATAGCTGCCGATACAAACTGAACATAAGGGCCGAGGACAAAGGCCCTGGCCTAAACTAACAGAAAAATAAACCTAAAATAAGAAGTGACCATGGTGGGTGGGTTGCGTGGTTCCCTCGGGGGTCGATATCCATTGGTTTGACCCCTCCTGATGATCTTGCTGATCTTTCCTCTAAGGGATTCTCTGAGGGAGTCGAGGGAGTTCCGACAATTGGACAGGATGGACGAGACTGTCCAGAACCTACCGAAGTAGTTGGGCTCCCCTTGGGTTGATTTTGAATGGCTTCATCGCATTCACGAAGGAGGGATCGCATTAGCATCATCATTTCAGCTTTGTCTTGCGCATTCCTCTCCATCGTTTCGGCTTTGTCTTGCGCCATCATGTCCATCATTTTGGCTTTGTCATTTGCCATGGTTTGCATTATTTTGGTTTTGTCGTGTGCCATGGTTTGCTCCAACGAGTCTAACTTCTGCCGAACCTCTACCATTTCCTTGTCCAACTTATCGACTTGTCTGTGGGTATGTGCATCTGTGATGCTAGTCCTTCCATGAATGCTACCTTTCGCCATTAAACAAGGATACGGGCCTGAAGAACTGTTGCAAGAAAGATTCTCATACAGGATCTCGCTGCCGCTGAGCAGTGCAGTGGTTGGAATCCTCATACTTTCCTGTTCTCCGACTCTAACAACCTGGCATTGATGAGTGCCAGTGGACGGAGAAAGAGTCGAACACAGAGCTAATTTAGAAAACATCTTCGGCAACCTCAAGCGAACAGGAGCAGATCCTATTTAACTCCACAACATGGATCGGAAATGATCAAAATAACCCAGAACACGGATCGCAGTAAATCTACAAAGCCATCGGAATTAAAGGTCAAAGCAATTGAAAGACTGTTATAGCGCATTATAGGACATTAAGGGTCAAAGACGTTACCCTTTGATTTAATTGATGGGACATACTGACGGCAAGGGTTCATAATTGGGCTCATAAACTTTTGAAGTCCACCGTCGATCTTGGATGGGGTGATCCAACGCTATAGGATAGTTATGTTGGGTTAAGTTGTGCAGTGTTTAAATCACAGGATACAGTGCAGATTCTTTATGAAATCTATATAAGTGCATGTTTAAGTCCACCGTCGATGTGGATTGACGAAGATCCAACGGGTTTGAATCATTCAGCTATTGAGAGATGCTGGAGGGTTAATTTAAAGGATCGGATGTGAAATATTTGTAAATCTTAGTTGACCATCAGTTTGACGTCCACTCTGTTGAAGAGACGTTTGGCAATGGTATATTTGGAGAACAATTTGGCCAAATTTCCAACTTTGGAGAATTGCCAAAATTGGTTAACTCTGCAAAATAGTAATTCCTTACTAATTAAAACAAGATTGAAAGACTATGAAGATCAATGATGAATCGATGCCATTATAAGGATCCAATATTTTTTTATGAAGAGGCATGATTTTCCTTCATAAAGTTCTCAAATAATAAAGTTCTTTGAAATATATATAACCATACAAGTCAAATGTATGAAGAGGACCATAGGTGTCTATGAATTTTTGGTAATTGCATATCAGAAACAAGATCTGAAAAACTGAAGTTAAGACTATTATAAATTAGAGGGTTGTTGGGTGCTTCTTGGGGCAGGTTCAGGCCTTCTAAGGGAATTGTTGCCTCCTTCTAGTCGTGGGTAGAGATTTAGGGTGGTGGGGCATCCTTGTCTAATTAGCAAGAAGAAAACCGTGGGTGTAGGAGCATCCTTTCTGTAGTGGCAAAAGAATCCATGGGATTAAGTTCTCCATCAAATTGGTGCTTGTAGAACAATTTTGTATACGATTACCTCATTAATAGGAAAACTTTGTTGGTTTTACCTTTGAGCTTTCCATGATAAATCAATGTGTTCAAATTTTTAATTGTCCTATTCACATTGGGAATGATTATTTAACTTGTGCTTAATACTAATTTTATATAAAATGGTTGAAAAGGAAATACTGACCCCCCCCACCTCTTAGTATTGTTGGATGAACCAACACCTGCTGCATAGCGCCCTCATCGTCTCCTAACGTCTTGTTGTTGATGTATATGTAACTTCGGAATGTATTTCACATATGTATATTGTACTCTTATAGAGATGTTATTATTACTCTATACGAAAGTGTCATCATTTGTATTGACAAGTGTTGCAAGTGTTGTAACTTGTTGTGATGGGTTATTAGACCACCAAGTGTGGGGTCGGCCCTGATTAGTATAACCATGGGTTATTAGATTGAGTTAGACAAGTCGGCCCTGCTAGGTTATTAGGCAGGTCAGGTCATGTATAAATAGAGTGCGGGAGGCACTCTATTTGATCATCTCATTATTCACTTATACACTACTCGAAAAGTGGCGCACTAGTGGAGGAGGAGGTTCAGCTGCTAGGAGGACTATCTCTGTGTACTTTGGTTGTATCATTGCTCTCTCTATCTCTGAGGAAGTTGTGGGGATTTTCACCTTTATGGTTTTCCCCAATGAAACTCTATATGTCTATTGTCTCATGTGATTGCTTGGTGTGATTGATATGCTGTACATGTTATTCTCTCAGTAAAGATCCTAGAGTATGTTGAATTAATGCTCAAAAATTAACACTTGTGTAGTTGATTCTCTAGCGCCTCTGCTTAATATTTTAAGTGATTGGGCCTATTGGCATAAGTTTGTAGGCCCCCTAAGGTAAGCTTACTTCCCTTATACTTTTTAAGCTTTCTTTGGACTCCAAAGCTCATGAACTATTTACCTGATCTTTTTAGGTACTTGGGACAAAAATAATGCTAAGAATGGGGTCCCTTTGTGCAGATACTTTGTACCTTGTCCCACCTGATGAACACCTTCCAAATTTATCTTTCACATGATCATGTATTCCATGCAACACGATATCCATTTCCATTGCATTATTATTTGTTAGCTCCTTCATGGATGCAGTTTTTTGTAGTCTTTTTAGAGCGATGTAAGCATTTAGAACAGATTTCCAAATATCAAAACCTTGTGCATTTAAATGGAGTCTCATTCTTATAATCCAATCATATCAGAATTTGATCTATAGAACAGTCGAACCCCATTTGTGGAGTAGATACTTTCATGTTCATCCATGTGCTCTAGAGATCTTCGGTCCAGCTATTAGACTCTCTCGAAGGAATTGACTCCCTAATTTAACTGCACCAACTGGAAGGAGGCTCGAAACCTAAGGAAGCTCCAACTCCTCGGTTACTAGCTCCATCTAGAACGAGGCTACAACCCCTTGGTTTTCATAATTTCCAACCTATAGATAAGACTCCAGACCTCAGTAAAGTCCAACTCAATAGTTTTACTAGCACCAACTGGATGGAATCCCCAACTCCCTGAGATCACAAGCACTAACCCAAAGGAGACTTCAATCTCCTATCCTTGCTCTATCCTGCCACCCTAATATGAATAAGAAGAACAATATTCCACTGCCATTGTATCACGGTTTCCATCAACCTACACATGTATCTATGTCCTTGTACCTGTATCACTGTCCATGTATCATTGTATTTATGTCACTATCACAATCCATGTTCGTCACAAGGACACAATCATTGTCTCTGTCACAAGACCACAAAAAATATTGATATCACAATGTCAACTTGTACATGCCCCAAATCTGTCGTCCAAGAATGGCAACAACTTCTTCCAAGATATACTTCAGATGTATAGCAAGACCATAAAGATGCCTCCAAAGACTGTAATCAAATCCCAGAAATAATCACCAATAGACTTCATCTATTTTCACCTTCAAAACCTTACATCATAGACCTCATAGTACATTCCAAAATCTTAGAGGGATCTCATGCCAATATCATTACCATGGAATATTCCAATACAATCACCAATAATATCTATGCCATTGGAGAGTGGTTTTTTATCATTTCTCACTTTGCATATTGGAGAGCATAGCTTGTCCATGCTTGTGGAGTGTTTACTCTACTTTCCTTAGTACCAATCTCAAGGGTGAAAGATTCCCATCGTAATTGGGAATTGGAGAGGCCATTGTGCATTGGACCATGAGGACACATATTAATAGGTTGTGGGACCCATTTGTGGAAAGATTCCCCACTACATTTGGCATGATTCTCTCACCAATTCGAGTTCAAGATGAAGGGTAACATGCTTGGGGTAGTTTAAGAGGTATTATTCATGCAATGAGTCATGTAAGGTCGAATTGGAGTGGAAGAGTAAGTCCCATGGAAGAGGAAGAGGCATCTTAAAAGAATTGTGACACTTGGGCTAGATTTCATAGCCTCTAGTATAACAACAATGTTGAAGATGCTATGACACCTATGACACAAATCAGACCTGAATGTCGACATCTGAAATATATGACATGTTAGGGATAAAAATATCCTCCAAGAAGGTGCACAAGGGAGTTAGTGCAGCCAAAGAGACACCCATTCGAAATGACGGAATAAGGAGACTAGGAATTGTTGGACAAGTGGCACGCATTGGAATCTCTTCCCAAATTGAGTTGGAATGAATCCTTTGGAAGGAGAGTAGATTTTGATCATTTTTATTTACATCTTTGCAATTTGGAGAGCTTGTACCTTTTCCATGCTAGTGCAGTGTTTACTCTACTTGCCTTAGTACCAATTTCGAGGGTGAAAGATTCCCATCCTAATTGGGAATTGGAGAGGCCATTATGCATTGGACAGAAAACCAGAATTTGACAGAAATTGCAAATTCGAAATTCACAGGTCACTTTTGAGAGGTAAATTTTTGGAGTTTTCAAAATCTGAGCACACTAGCTTGCTCGCCTCAGTCAATTGCATCTCCCTGTCCAATCAGAAGTTTGAATTCCAAGTTTGGATTTTTAGGGTTTCTCTGTCAAACCCTATCCAGCTCCAAATCCAGTGGTAAGATCTAAATTTTTATTTCCATTTGAGTTTCTCATTAAGATGTATCACCACACCAAGCTTGAGGATAAGCTTGAAGGGGCCGATAACTTCTGAACATGGAAGTATAGGATTGGGTTAATCCTAGAAGAGAATGAATTGGATACGGTCCTACATAAGTGAAGAGGTTCCAGTCGCAGAGGGAGATGAGGCTAAGGCCTTACATAAGAAGAACTTGGTCAAGGCCAAGAGGATCATTGCAGATTCTATCAAGGACCATCTCATACCACATGTGTCATCCCTAAAGACACCCAAAGAGATGTTTGACTCCTTGACCAAGTTGTTTGAAGGAAAGAACATAAATCGGAAGATGACTTTGAGGAATCAATTAAAGAATGTCAAGATACAAAATGCAAAGACCATGCAGTCGCACTTTACAAGGGTCTCTCAGATAAAAGAAAAACTTGAAGCCATTGAAGAATATATAGAGAATGGAGAAATAGTGATGACCACCTTGAATGGTCCTCCTAGGTCATGGGATTCCTTCATCCAAGGAATTTGTGATAGGAAGAAGCTCATCACATTCAGTAGGCTGTGGGAGGAATTCTCACAGGAATAAGCTCGAATTTTAGCTCGAAAAGAAAGCATGGGTATTGAAGACCAGGCTCTCACAGCACACACCAAGAAGAATTACAACAAGAGGTAGAATCCTCATCACAAGAAGGAGATTCTCCCAAGAACAAAAGTATCTCCCATAAGAAGAAGAACACTCTGTTAGAGACTCCAGTAGTTCCTGCAAGGAAGCAAAGATTGAGAGGGAGTCCACCCAACAACCAAACAAAGATAAGTATTTGAATTATTATTTCTTGTATAATATATGATTACTTAAATAATGTTGTTCACTCATATACATACTTATGTTCCTAGATTTAGGATGTATATTATGCATGTTAAAAAAAAATTGCATTAAATTATGAACAAGATACTACTTGTATGCAAGTAATGGGTAGTAAGTGGTCTATGGTACTGTACAACATTCCATTGCTACTTATCTAGAATGAAACCTCTTTGATGACATGTTGTAGTAGTGCACACTCTTAACAATGTTCTGGTAGAGATGGAAGGCATCTAGAAAGTTACGGGATATGTGGACAGCATTCTTGAATGGTGTAGTGGAAGAGGAAGTATATGTGGAGCAACCACTCGGGTTTGAGACACATGACACAGAGACTCATGTGTGCAAACTGAAGAAATCCTTGTACGATTCGAAATAGGAACCCAGGACATGGTACGGCAGAATTGACAGCTTCCTGACTAGTTTGGGATTTACCAAGAGTAAAGTGGATTCCAACCTTCACTACAAGGTTGAGGAAGGAAATCCAGTGATACTTCTACTATATGTGGATGACCTAGTTGTGACAGGTGAGGATGGTTTGATTGTTGATACGAAGAGGAATCTTGCTGCCGAGTTCGAGATAAGGGACTTGGGTATGATGCACTATTTTCTAGGCATGGAGGTGTGCAGAGTGCAGATAGAATCTTCCTTGGAAAAAGAAGTATGCAGTAGAGATCCTGAAGCGGTTCAGGATTATGGATTGCAAGGCCATGGCCACACCTATGGCATCGAACCTAAAGCTATTGAGTGATGCTTCATCAGATTTGGTTGATGCCACGATGTATCGTCAGATGATTGGGTCTTTGATGTACCTGACAAATACGAGACCAGATATTTGCTTTGCTGTAAACACATTGAGTCAGTATATGGTGGAACCCAGGAAAGTTCACCTGATTGTGGAAAAACATGTGATGATATATCTGAAGGCTAAATTGGATTATGGACTGAGATATGCCTCAGATGGTGAGTTCAGACTATATGGGTACACTGACTCAGATTGGGATGGAAGTGTTGAAACTAGAAAGTGTACTTCAGTATCATGTTACTTTAGTTTGGGATTATGCGTGATCTCATGGCTCAGTAGAAAGAAACCCTGTGTTGCACTCAGTACAACGGAAGTTGAACATGTAGCAGCTTGTTCAACTTGTGGTGAAGTAGTGTGGCTTCGCAAGATGTTGACAGGATTGTTCGATGCAGAGATTGATGCTACGGAGATACTCTGTGACAACCAGAGTTGCATCAAGTTGAAATAAAGTCCTGTGTTTCATGATAGATCGAAGCACATCGAGATTAAGTTCCACTATATCCTAGATATGGTGTAGAAGGGAGCTATGAAGCTCGATTATGTTCCTACAGAGGAACAAGTTGTTGATGTGCTGACTAAGCCTCTGCCTCATGTGAAGTTTGAAGCTTCGTGTGGTCCAGAGGGATCTCTCTAGAAAGAAATACTGATAAAGATCCTATCTGAAAGGATAGATTCCTGTCTAGGAGGGACAGAAGACCAGTACTGGTTGACTGATAGTTCGATCTCTCACGAGCTGATGTCTGTCCGTAGGGATGGATGCCTCTCCAAGGGTGAGGGTAGATTAGTACTAGCTGACTTATAGTATCAGTATTTAGTTACTAATGTTTGTTGCAGGTGTTCTTGCTGATGGTGTTTCTAATGAGGATGTTCCAGCAGATGGTGTTCCAGCTGACGAGGTTGCTGACAGCAGATGATGTTCCAGCTGATGGTGTTGCTGATGAGGATGTTCCAGCTGATGAGGTTGCTGACAGCAGAATGTGTTCCAGCAGATGGTGCTCCATTGATGATGAGATGATAGTAATATGATGATATGATCTGAAGATGATGGGGTGAGAGTAAGGTACATAGGTTTTTTCAAAGACAGTGTAATCAGTCCTGAGATGTACCCATGGAGGACTTGAGAAGTTTATAAAAGTCGCAAGAACAAAGAAGGAGAGTAGCTTTTGTGATGGTCCAAGAATATCAATTTATTTGTATTCTAATATATATACTCTGTATTTAATGCTCAGAAGAATCTCATGTCAAATACCAAGTGAAACTATGTAAAAATACCAAACAATGCATAAATGGTGCTATTTTCCCTATATCTTGTTACTGGAGCTTGAAGAGACATTATTTAGAATTGTATAACTAAATATTTGTGATTTTGTTGATGTATGGAGTGTCATTAATGTTATGAATAAGTTTCATTAACATTTCACAAGTCCTTGGAACCTAAATCTCGAATTTCATAACTAGTGGTGAGGTTTACTAGCATTTCCCCCTTGTATGTGAAGACATGTATACAAACATCTGATTTATGGTAGTTGCAGAAGCCTATAGAAACTAATTGATGATGCACTGGGGAGATCATTGAAGTCCTTTATCAGTACCACGTCTCTATTCTGAAATTTGGGAAGGTCTTACAACATTTGGGAAGCCATCTTTGTCCCCTACCCTTGGGGGTTTTGAACCTCGATTTGACTAGTAAAATTCCCCAACTTCTCCTGAAGTTAAATGGATGTTGCAAAAGTATTCTGATATTAGTCTACAATCACCAATGAGGTTTTTTTTATGTCTTAATACCCTTCATATACCTTTAGACCCAATTCGAAATCCTTTAAAGAGTCTTTTGGAGCCATCTACCCTTGGGGGCTTCAACATAAATTTTCCTAGTAATTCTGCCTTTCATTCTCTAATTGTAAACGCAAGTGGCTGAAGTCTTTTGGAAGTTTCCAAGCCTATAATAGCTGCATAAATGTGTCACATTACACCTCAATGGTTATGAATGTTTTTCAAATTGTTAGGTATTTTTTATGTTTCTAAAATTTCCTCTATATGGGTTCTTGGTTTATCTCGGTTAGACATTGCTTATTAAAAGCTGTAGAGAGGAACGATGCAAATTTTGTCGCTTTTTATGTCCTAATACCTTTCAAACACCTTCAGACCCAAATTAGAAGCATTTGGAGCCATTTGGAAGCATTCGAGTCATTAATAGTCTAAGGGTCGAATTGGCCAAAAAGTGCAGTTTTCCAATTTTAACAAATTTATTAAAAAGGGACACTACATGAACAATAGAATTATGCAGCTAATATGAAATGGGTTGTGTAAAAAAACAACACCAACCTTATATGTTATTGCTACGACATGTGATCTCTCCTTCTTTCCCTAATTTAATGTTTCATCTCAATGCCATCTTGGAAGATTGATCTTGTTGTTTAGACTTCTCTTATCTCTTATGGTCATCCCTCCCTCTTCTTCATTGACTTCTTCACATGTTACACTAGATATTCTACAAACCCATCTACAAACAATGTCTAGAATTGGTATACTTGATCAAACAAGTGATTTCTTCATATTGTTAGCATTTTTGTCTTTATGTTTTTTAAATTTATTCTATATGGATTATTGGGTTATTTAGCATTAATATAACATTGCTTATTAATGTTTATAGAGAGGAACAATACAAATATTGTCACTATTCTAAGGTCTCTCACTCCAAGGGCGTAGGTAGAAAAGACGCTAAAAAATTGGATGACTTGCACCAAAAGTTGCAAACGTGTAGCAACGTGGCGGAATAATGATGCAGACCCACCCAGAAGAAAATCGACAGTGGAAATGGATTCCCACGCTAGAAAGTGCACGGTGGTTAAACTTGGAAAAGGTGGGGCGAAAATTAAACCGCTTACCACGTGGCAAGCGTTGGTGGATTCCGCTATGAAAAGTGGTTAAATTTAAACCGCTCATCGCAAGTTCTGAAACCCCCTAAGCAAATGTTCTATAAAAGGTTTGTTCAAAGTTTTAAAAAATGTTTTTGTAGCTTATTTCCTGGAGGAAAAGAACCCGCGGGAAACACGTCGTTGTCTTCGTTAACTAGAATAGCACCCAAGAAGCTCACTTCACAGGTAGCTCGAAACCCTCAGTTTTTAGATTTTGTGTCCCAAATGGAGAAAACCCAAGACCTTCTTCCCTTCAATGAAAGTTCAAATGAAAACGAGAAGCTTGTATTTGACAGGGAAAGGGATATTTTTGACCTTGTTTTGTCTATGTGTAGTATTTCGTAGTCTAAGAAGAAATTAATGGAGTTTAAGTCGCAAGGAAAAGATGTATTTAATGTTTTTGGTTATTTTCTATACTATTTTTGTGTCAAACAAACCCTACACTTCCCCGAATTTGTTTGTTGGTGTGCAGTGAATTATTCGCAGAGCGAAAGGGCAATCATTAATGTAAAAACGACCAAAATTCTATGCCAAGTAAATGCGCAGATTGTCCGTGAGGTTCTACATTTACCTGAAACATTTCCCAAAAGCCCTGAGTCGTTTAACGAAGACAATTTGGCAAAGTTTTTATTACAAGTCTTGAAAGATGGTAAGTCACATGAAAATCTATCGTTCCCTTTGAGTATTGATGTCTTTCAGCGAGATACCCAGTTAGTTTTGTCCTTGCTGAGTCAAATTTTAGGTCTAGATAGTGATAAGTCAATCACGAAAGTTATGTTAGGTTTCTTTCTCCAAGTAATTTCACCAGAGTCACAGTCAAGTCCGGTGTGTTGTTTTAATTTTCATGAATTCCTAGCTAAAGCGATTCATGTCCAGTTGGTGCATTTCAACCAGTTGAAGCATTTCAGATATCAGTCATATCTCCTGAAGTTGTTCGTGTGTTCAAACATTTTGGAATCCAAATTTCCTAGTACCATTTTTTCTCATGACCTTCCTAAATAGGTCAATATGGTTGAGTTCACCCATAAAATCATGGCAGAAGTTTACAGAATTATTTTTAATGTTGAAATGCCTCGAGTGACAGAAGAAATGTGTAATACCCCAATTTTGACCCTTATGAAATATTGGCTTTTAATTTAAATATTGTATACATGCAATGTATGTTTTCCTAGCGTGGAGCTCAAGGCCAAGGCCCCGCTAGTGTATGTTCGGATTTTATTTGAAATGGACAAGTATTTGATATTTTATTACCCATGTGCTATTAAGCCATGGAATATTGTAAGTTGATGTAAATATTTGATATTGCAATAAAATACCAAAACTGACTATGGGAGCAACGAATGAGAAGGGGCCATGTGTATTCCACTAGCGAGTGGTGACGGGGTTGTGGGGATGAACCATATGTTTCTAAATGTCATTGTGAGAACCCATTTGACTTTTCTTGCTAACATTTAATTCTGTTGTAAGGAAGTTGTTGAAGAATTCAGTCCATGGCTTCAATGGAGCATGGGCAGCCCAAAAATTTGTATGGCAGAGTATGGGCTCTATTTTCTTATACCACAAGTCACTCTACCTCATGGGAATGGGTCCTTCCTCATTCCCATTCCATTATTGACCGTCTCAGCTTCAGTTTTCACCCATTACGAATTCCCAGCAGTGAGAAAAACCAAAAATCGCAACTTTGCAAGAACCCACGTTTTAAAGAGCCATAAACGCCTAGAATTGAGTATTGATAGTGAAATCCAATGGGAGATCCATAGATATGAACCTTGGGGCGAATTTGAGAGCATTAGATACCCCGAAATCCATAGGAAAACCCAGTTTCTATAGCCCAGAAGTCCAGTGACGGGATTGAGTTATTTGATGACAGAATTGTGAGAAATCCAAGTGTGAATGATCGAACGGAGGTTCGGTTTGCTTGATAAACCCAGTGAAGGTTGGAATCTCAAGTAATTAGCAGTTGGACCTTTCTATGCCCACCCTGAATAGCACTGGATAGAAGGGATGCCTGAGGGACTTTGCAACAGAGAAGGGGTCCTTCCTTGTGTTGGGTGAGGTAGGTATTGTGGGTGCCATGACTGTTGAGGTCATTTGAGATTCCTGTAGCTCTGTGGTTGAGCTCACTAGCTTAGCATTGCCCTCCTTTATCTTTCGTATGCTTGATAAACCCAACTGTGGGTTGGCTTAGCATAACTGTTGAATGAAACCATGGCTATGAGTGAACCCATCTAATTCCTCCTTAGTGGATACATAACCCATCTCGGGGGTGATCTCTCAACTGAAAGAATATAGGCTGGACAGAGATCTATGGTCGGGTGGAACATTGCTCTCACATAGCCAGTTGTTGGACAGCTTCATCTCAAAGATAAGTAGACTCTCTGGTTAAATTATATGCATTATGTGTTCTGCAATGTGTTAATTATGAATGATAAATATTCATGTCAATGGATCGAAATGATTATCTTAATATGTTTGATATGAGATATGTGGATAGCATTGGAATGGGATTGATTCCCTGCATGATTGAATCATCCTCTGCTTGTGATAGATATGTTGATGCATTACTATTTGTGTGTGTGCAAATATGTTTGTTTCCACTGTGTTTATATTGAGTACAAATTTGCACACAGAAGTTTTATTTATTTGTAAATTTCTTATTAATGTATGGGGATGAGATTGCCAATAAGCCTGGTATGTTGGTCATGTTTCCTTCCTGGCACTTGATTGATGGAAGGGGATGTGACAGAGTGGTATCAGAGCCTATGTTGCAGTACTGGGGCTGCTTGGCCCAAACTCTAAGTTTGCAGGCAAGTAACAAAATGTTTTAACATGGTCTTGGTGAAGTTGGGGTGTCATTTTGGAAGGAAAAAATGGCATGATCAAAGTTCTCATATGGGGCAAAGGACCACATAGGTGCATAGAGATCTGCAAGAGCTTTCCAACAGTACCAGACTTGCATGAATTGGTTAAGGGACGAAGGAGTTATGGACCCTGCAAGTTGCAAGTCCGGGGGTGTTCCATGGTTGCGGATTTCGGATTTCGGGATTGCGGGAACGAGGATTTCCCAAAATTGTGTTTTCTATTTCCAAAATTTCGAACCCACAATTTCGGATTTCAGGTTTTAGGTTGCAAAAATGCAAACTTTTCAAAAATCACATTTTGTATTTCCAAAATTCCGAACCCGCAATTTCGGGTTTCGGGTTTAGGGTTACGAAAACGCAAACTTTTCGAAAATCGCGTTTTGTATTTCCGAAATTCTGAACCCGCAATTTTGGGTTTCGGGTTTAGAGTTGCGGAAACGCAAACTTTTCGAAAATCGTGTTTTGTATTTCCGAAATTTCGAACCCGCAATTTCGGATTTTTGGGTTTCGAGTTGCAGGAATGCAAAATTTCGAAAGTTGCGTTTTGGATTTCTGCAATTTCAGCTTTCGGGTTCAAAAAAAAAATAGAGCCCGAAAATTTATTTTGGGATTATAGGAGCATGCGGGATTAGAATTGGATTAGGTCAATGGCATTCTGAGGCCATTAACGAAGGCCATGGAAGGTCCAGTGAGGACCCCAAGCCCATTATGCTCCAATTTGGCATAAATTTGGGATTAATGGCTTTTACAAATCAGTGTCCTGACACTTGACAGAAGGTCGGTTTGAGCCGAAACTAATATGGAGTGGTCATGGAGTAGGCACAGTGTTAAGTTTGGAATTTCGGAGCCAAACTCCAAAGGATGTGGAGTCGGGGTGAGTGTGAAGGCCAAAAAGCACTATTCCGGGCCACTTTTTGGAGATTTTGAAAAGCTTGCAGTGGATGAAAGAGACCTTAGATGAAGGATTCAAGAAAATTACTGAACTCAACATTTCTTATTCTCATGAAAACAGACAATTCATGTTTGACAAATATTTTCCAGAAATGCACAGTTTGGGAGATAGCCATTTTTGGCCCAAAATTTGAAATTTTGGAAAAATGTTAAAAGTGAAAAGTAAACAAACCCAGAATTTTATAGAAGATGAATGGAGCATCGGAACAGATATCTGTGATTTGTTGAGTGTTCCTTGTTGTATGGACTAACTTTTCCTAATAGAAAAATCTTCGTGATTCTTCATATATTTTCTTCCACAGGTGGCTGAAGTTGGCATTCCAGACCAAAATACAACTGTGTGTGTGTAGAATTTTGCTAAAAGTCGTCATTTTTGAAGTAATGTAATTTCCACACCCAATGTCAGAATGGAGCACGTGGATAGGCATCGGAAATCTTGTCCAGCAGGGAATAATGGTGCATGACCATAATTTGAATGAGGTTGTCATACCCTAGAGATATTTAGAGCAGAAAAGTGTCAGTGACTGTTTTTGTCAAATTGTTGACAATATGGGCAATTTCCAGAATTGCATGAATGGAAAAAAGAAATGAAGACATATTAACTTTGTAAATGGTTCCATGAGTTTGATTATGTTAAATATTGATGTTTATATTTCTATGTGCATTCCTAATATGTCTAACAAATATTTTCATAATGCACAATGCTTGCAGCTCATAAAATTTAATAGTGTAGCAAAGGTAGCATATAGGGAAGAGAGTCTCCAAAGAAAAATGGTGACCATAAATGATGCTCAGGATCCTTATGAGCATGATGAAGATGTGCTAGGAGAAAATGTGCAAGAAGGGAATGCTGAGACTGAATCCAATGGGAGAAGGGAGCAAGTAACTCCTCAGAATTTGGTTGAAACCATGGTGAGCTTCAATGAAAGGTTGATGAAGGCTTAAGAAGAACAAAACCAACTCAATGCTGCTATTTTGCAAATCGTCACTAATATGCAGCAGAAGATAAACCTTGGTTCCAACCCAAGCAATGTAGGTGAAGAAGGAAGAGATGCAGAGAGTCACTCTAGAGGTCGTTCAAAGAAGAGGACTCCAAGCCCAAGGAAGAGTTCTATGAGCAAGAAGCATAGAACACCTTCCTCTAGATCTTCTTCTAGCAAATAAAAGAAATACAAGGAATATGCCCAGGAGTTTTAATGGAAGAAAGAAGTTCAAAGGAATCCCACAAGGAGAATTCAGGAAGGCAAGGCCTCCCACATTTGATGGAGAAGACAAGACTGGCCAAGAGGCAGAGGCATGGCTTCTTAGGATGAAGAAATATTTCAAAATTCAGGACTACTCAGGAAATGAAAAAGCTAGAATTGCCATTTACAATCTAAATGGCAGAGCTTCAATTTGATGGGATAACCTCTTGCAAGTAAAAGGGATCAGTGAAAGGAAGATCAGTTGGAAGAGATTTAAGAAGTACTTCAAGGAAAAATACCTTTCTGCTAGGTATTATGAAAGTAAGATAAAAGAGTTCAATGAACTCAGGTTGGGACAAAAATCTATGGAAGAACACGTCCATAAATTTTTGGAATTACTGAGGTATGTGGATTACATTAAATATGAGAGAGTAAAAATCCAATGCTTCCTTGGGAGTCTACCTCAAAGCTTCAGAGATAGAATTGAGTTTGTTAATCCACCAAGTCTTAATGAAGCCATTAGAATGGCAATGCATTGCTATGAGAATAATAGAGGAAAATCAGAGGTTAACCAAGCATGGAAAGGAAATCCAAGAGGGAGGTTTAATTAAAATAAAAGTGGCTTCAAGCCACCATTCAAAAGTCATCCCAGGACCTTTCCACAAGGGAAACAAGCAAGGAGTGGATTCAAGCCAGCAGTAGTAGCAGAAAATACATCAAAAGGGCCACTTCAGTATTGGGGATGTAGAGAAAACCACATGCTAAAGGATTGTCCACATCGGAAGGAGAATCCCCGAAGGTTGCACAACTTAAAGGGAGCAACTACAGTGGAGGACATGGAAAGGGCAATGCCTCGAATTTATGCAGCGTTGGATAATCATCAGGCAGACCATCAATCATCAGTGGTGGAAGTTGAAGGTAAGATTGCTAAGCAATCTATTTCTGTTTTGATTGATCCAGGGTCTACTCATAGTTATGTTTCTCCAAAAGTGGTTGAAGGTTGTTCTCTTATAAATGTGAAGCACAATAAGTCTTGGTTAGTTCAATTAGCCATAGGGACCAAGAGAAAAGTTAGTGATGTAGTGGTGGAGTGCCCCATAGAATTGAATGGACTCTACACACATGCATATTTAAATGTACTACCATTAGGATCTTATGATGCCTTAATTGGCATGGATTGGTTGGAAAAGCATAGAGCCAAGTTGGACTGTTATGAGAAATCACTTGAATGCATTGATGAAGAGGGAAGACCAAGATTGGTAAGAGGAATTCCCAAGCAAGTTTCAGTAAGACAGATTTCATCCTTACAGTTGAAAAAGTTTTATAAGAAAGGTTGTCAATTATATGCAGTCCATATATCAGATTCGTCAGAGAACAAAGGACCAAGGATAGAAGATTTCTCATTGTTGCAAGAGTTCCAAGATGTGTTTCCGGATGAAGTGTTGGGACTACCACCAAATAGAGACATTGATTTTACCATCGATCTTGTTCCAAAGATAGCGTCTAATTCCAAAGCTCCTTATAGAATGAGCACACCGGAATTGGTAGAGTTGAAGATGCAGCTACAAGAGTTAATGGATAAGAGGTATATCAGGCCTAGTGTGTCTCCTTGGGGAGCACCGGTGTTATTTTTTAAGAAGAAGGATGGGACTCTAAGGCTTTGTATTGATTACAGGAAGCTAAATAAAGTAACAATCAAGAATAAGTGTCCAATGCCAAGAATTGATGACTTATTTGATCAAATGAAGGAAGCTAAGGTGTTTTCAAAGATTGACTTGAGGTCTGGCTACCATCAAGTGAGGATTAAATAATAAGACATTCACAAGACAGCTTCCAGAACTAGATATGGGCATTATGAGTTCACTGTGGTGCCATTTGGTATTACCAATGCACCTGCTACATTCATGTGTCTCATGAATAGTGTCTTCAGCAAATATTTGGATAAGTTTGTGATTGTGTTCTTGGATGACATTCTTGTCTATTCAAGGAATGAAGAAGAACATGAGGAGCATCTAAGGATGGTTTTGTAGGTCCTTAGAGAACATCAGTTGTATGCCAAGTTAAGCAAGTGTGATTTTTACCAAAAGAAGGTGCAATATTTGGGTCATATCATTTCTGAAAAAGGAATTGCAGTTGATCCAGAGAAGATTAATGCCATTATGGATTGGTCTACTCCAAAGAATGTTTGAGATGTTAGATCTTTTATGGGTCTTGTTGGTTACTATAGAAGGTTTATTGAAGGTTTCTCCAAGATAGCTCATTCAATCACTTCATTGAAAAGAAAGAATATCAAGTTTGTATGGTCTGAAAAATGTGAGAAAAGTTTTCAACAGTTAAAGGAGTTACTTACCAACGCTCCTGTTTTGAAGATAACATATCTAAAGAAAGATTTTGTAGTGTGCACAGATGCTTGGATTGAAGGGCTAGGTGGAGTGCTCATGCAAGAAGGAGTTGTGATTTGCTATGAGTCAAGAAAATTAAAAGAACATGAAAATAATTATGCCACACATGATTTAGAATTAGCAGCCATAGTACATGCTCTCAAGATGTGGAGACATTATTTGTTGGGAAGAAGATTCGAGCTTAGAATAGACCACATGAGCTGGAAGTATTTGTTTGACCAGCCAAACTTGAATGCTAGGCAAGCTAGATGGATGGAGTTTCTTTGTGAATTTGATTTTGAAATTAAGCATGTAAAAGGGAAAGAGAATAAGGTTGCAGATGCTCTTAGCAGAAAATTTCATGTTGCAACATTAAGTGTGTGTAAATCAGATTTGAAGACAAGAGTTCTTGAAGCCAAAAACAGTGATAAAACTTGCATTCAAATCAAAGAGAAGTTGCAGCAGGGTAATATAGATGAAAATTATGCGGGATATCAGCTTGGTGAAGATGATATCCTCATCTACAAAGATAGATTGTACATTCCAAATAGTGCATATTTGAAGAAGCTAGTGATGGATGAAATACATCAAATGCGATACTCTGGACACCCAGGATATCAAAAGACTATAACAGCAGCAAGAAAGCAATACTTTTGGCATGGTGTGAAGAAGGACATAGCTAAGTACATTGCTAAGTGTCAAAAGTGCCAACAAGTCAAGGCAGAGCACCAACATCCAACAGGATTGTTGCAGCCCTTACCCATTCTAGAGTGGAAGTGGGAAGTGATCTCTATGGATTTTATAACAGGTCCACCCATGACAATGAAGAAGCATGATTCAATCATGGTTGTGGTGGACAAGCTATCAAAGGTAGCTCACTTTATTCCAGTCAAGTCCACTCACAAGGCTAATGACATTGCAAATATCTTCATGAAAGAGATATTCAGATTGCATGGATTGGCCAAGGCAACAATTTCTGATCGTGATACTAAGTTCACTTCCAATTTCTGGAAAGGATTATTTCAGGAATTGGGGACTAGATTGAATTTCAGTACAGCATATCATCCTCAAATAGATGGCCAAACTAAGAGGGTGAATCAAGTTCTTGAAGACATGCTGAAAATGTATGTGATAGATAAACCATCCAAGTGGGAAGATTACCTACACTTGGTAGAATTTGCATACAATAATGGACATCATGCATCATTGGGAATGAGTCCATTTGAAGCATTGTATGGCAAAGGATGCAGGACTCCAGTGAATTGGGATAGTCCGGTGAACAGGGTAGTACTCAGACCAGAGATGATCAAGGAAATGGAACAGGAAGTTTCTAAAATCAGGCATAATTTAAAGGTAGCTCAGGACAGGAAAAAGAGCTATGTTGATTTGAAAAGAGTGCAGAAGGAATTTCATATTGGGGATCATGTTTATTTAAGAGTGAAACCAAATAAAAGTTCTCTCAAGTTGGGGAGTTGTTCCAAGTTGTCACCAAGATATTGTGGGCCATTTGAAGTCCTAGATAGGATAGTACCAGTTGCATTGCCTACTAACATAAGAGCTCATAATGTTTTCCATGTATCTTTGCTTAAGAAGTATGTACATGATCCTAATCATATGATTGATTGGAATGTGATACAGGTGGAACCTATGATTGGAATGTGATACAGGGAGAGTTCCAAGTAGAGCCTATGTGCATCATCGACAAGAAGGTTACTTTGCTCCGGAATAGAGCCATCGGGAAGGTAAAGGTCCAATGGGAGCACCTTAGTCCTTAGGGCTACATGGGAGCTGGAGGATGCCATGAGGGAGGCATTCCCATTTTTGTTCAGTTTTGAGAACACCGAGGACGGTGTTGTTCTAAGGGGGAGGGGAATGTAATACCCCAATTTTGAGCCTTATGAAATATTGGCTTTTAATTTAAATATTGTATACATGCGATGTATGTTTTCCTAGCATGGAGCTCAAGGCCAAGGCCTCGCTAGTGTATGTTCGTATTTTATTTAAAATGGACAAGTATTTGATATTTTATTACCCATGTGCTATTAAGCCATGGAATATTGTAAATTGATGTAAATATTTGATATTGCAATAAAATACCAAAACTGTCTATGGGAGCAACGAATGTGAAGGGGCCATGTGTATTCCACTAGGGAGTGGTGACGGGGTTGTGGGAATGAACCATATGTTTCCAAATGTCATTGTGAGAACCCATTTGACTTTCCTTGCTGACATTTAATTATGTTGTAAGAAAGTTGTTGAAGAATTCAGTCCATGGCTTCAATGAAGCATGGGCAGCCCATAAATTTGTATGGCAGAGTTTGGGATCTATTTTCTTGTACCACAAGTCACTCTACCTCATGAGAATGAGTCCTTCCTCATTCTCATTCCATTGTTGACCGTCCCATCTTCATTTTTCATCCATTATGAATTCCCAGCAGTGAGAAAAAACAGAAATCGCAACTTTGCAAGAACCCACGTTTTGAAGAGCCATAAACGCCCAGAATTGAGTATTGACAGTGAAATCCAATGGGGGATCCATAGATATGAACCTTGGGGCAAATTTCAAAGTATTAGATACCTCAAAATCCATAGAAAAACCCAGTTTCTATATCCCAGAAGTCCAGTGACGGGATTGAGTTGTTTGATGACAGAATTGTGAGAAATCCAAGTGTGAATGATCGAACAGAGGTTGGATTTGCTTGATAAACCCAGTGAAGGTTGGAATCTCAAGGAATTAGCAGTTGGACCTTTCTATGCCCACCTTGAATAGCACTGAAGGGAAGGGACGCCTAAGGGACTGTGCAGCAGAGAAGGGGTCCTTCCTTGTGTTGGGTGAGGTAGGTATTGTGGGTGCCATGACTGTTGAGTTCATTTGAGATGCTTGTAGTTATGTGGTTGAGCTCACTGGCTTAGCATTTCCCTCCTTTGTCTTTTGTATGCTTGATAAACCCAACTGTGGGTTGGCTTAGCATAACTGTTGAGTGAAACCATGGCTGTGAGTGAGCCCATCTAGTTCCTCCTTAATGGATACACAACCTAGCTCGGGGGTGATATCTCAGCTGAAAGAATATAGGTTGGACAGAGATCTATGGTTGGGTGGAACATTGCTCTCTTATAGCCAGTTGTTGGACAACTTCATTTTAAAGATAAGTAGACTATGTGGTTAAATTATATGCATTATGTGTTCTGCAATGTGTTAATTATGAATGATAAATATTCATGTTAATGGATCGAAATGATTATCTTAATATGGTTGATATGAGATCTGTGCATAGCATTGGAATGGGGTTGATTCCCTGCATGATTGAATGATCATCTACTTGTGATAGATATGTTGATACATTACTGTTTGTGTGTGTGAAAATATGTTTATTTCCGTTGTGTTTATATTAAGTACGAATTTGCACACATAAGTTTTATTTATCCGTAAATTTCTTAGTAGTGTATGGGGCTGAGATTTCCAATAAGCCCAGTATGTTGGTCATGTTTCCTTCCTGGCACTTGATTGATGGAATGGGACATGAAAAAATGAAAGAAACTTTGCAGTCTACACCAGAAGGCCAAACAGGTGATTGGTTATTGTATAGAGAACATATTATAATTAGGGTGTATGGTTTTACTGGAGCACCATATCTGTTGCCAGCGTTTTTAACGGCGAGGGGTTTTGCCTTGGAATTTATTAGACAAAGGTTGCATTCAGAAGAAGAACATTTATGTGCTTTCAAAAAAGCATTGGATGTGAAATTCCCTCTTAAAGTTGGTCGATTCATCATTAAGAATAAGGCAGCCCTAATTGTAGTAGAAAAATTACTGAAGATTATGGATTTCCAAGAGGCTGAAAGGATTAATTATGATCCTCATCAAATTATATCGTATGTTAAATTTTGAGCATTAATTCACAATACTCTAGGATCTTTATTGAGAGAATAACATGTACAGTATATCAATGCATAACCATCATAATAAGCATGACAAGCATCACAAGAATCAAAAGCATGAGAGACAAGAGACACAGAGTTTCCGTGGGGAAACCCTAAGGTGAAAAACCTCACAACTTCCTCAGAGATAGAGAGAGAAATGGCTCAACCAAAGTACAACCAAAATACACTGAGATAGTCTCCTAGTAGCAGATGATCCTCCTCCTCACTAGTGCACCACTTTCTAAGTGAGAGAAGTGTGAGCTTCCGAGTGATCAAATAGAGATCTCCCGATCTCTATTTATACTTAACCTGTTTGTCCAGTTACACTATGGGGCCGACTTGTCTAGCCAGGTACATCCATAATATAATATATATTTCAGGGTCGACCCCACACATGGTGGTCTAATAACCCATCGGCAAGTACACACACTTGTGACACTTGTCAATACACATGACGACACTTCCTTATAGAGGAATAACACATCTCTTATAAGGGTACAATAAATATATATGAAATACATAGATGAAATACATTCTGAAGTTACATATACATCAACACTCCCTCTTAACTAGGAAGGTATTTCTCGACACAGATCTGCTAGACAAGTCTTCTTCTCGGGATCATCGTCATCGATGCATCATCATCATCATTGTCACTGCTGTTGCTATCTCAACCAATCTCTGACTCTACTCGTCATAGGAAGTTCTATAGAGCCAGTCCTTTTTCATACTGGATGTAGGCCCACCACCTGCAGGTCTTCGTCATCACTGGCCATACTGTGGAATCCTCAGGACTTATTACGTGCATCACAAAACCTCGAAAGAGAATCCCAGGATGTTACGGGTACACAACTCCGACCTGCAGGATCTCCCAGGGCCATATTATATGTGACCTCACAACAAAACCTCGCAAGAGCATCCCAGGCTATTACGAGCACACAGCTCTACCTATAAGATCTCCCAGGGATAGATTACATGTGGTCACCACAAAACCTTGCAAGAGCATCCCAGGCTGTTACGAGCACACAGCTCTACCTATAGGATCTCCCAGGGACAGATTATATGTGGTCATGGAAAAACCTCGCAAGAGCATCCCAGGACTTATTACGGGTACACAGCCCAACCTATCGAATCTCCCAGGGACATATTATATGCCATAGGACAAAACCTCGAAAGAGCATCTGCTAGATATCCCAGGGCCAAATTATATGCCATAGGAAAAACCTCGAAAGACTATTTGCAGATCTCCCAGGGCCAAATTATATGTCCTCCCAGAGAAAAACCTCGAAAGAGCATTTTCCAGATATCCTAGGGCCAAATTACATGCCATAGGAAAAACCTCGAAAGACTATCTACAAATCTCCCAAGGCCAAATTATATGCTCATCTACACAACCTGATCCACGGCCATAGAGTATCATCCTGATACTCACCATACATCATCGTGATGTATACATGATCATCTTGTTCATCATCACTGCAACATCCTGCTGCATATCATCTGGAGCAACATCCTGAAGCTCGTCATCCATGATCATCCTGATCATACAATGCATCTACCTGATGCATACCAAGTATCTACATGATCCACCTGATCATACAATGTATCCACTTGATACAAATACAAATACATGATCCACCTGATCATACATGATACATATCAACATACATGATCTACCTGATCATACAATGTATCCACCTGATACATATACAGATACATGGTCCAAGCATCCAACATGATGCATATACAAAATACATACAAATGATCCAACCGATCATATCCAGCATCCAACATGATGCGTACATACATATACATATAAATGATCCAACTGATCCTATCCAGCATCCTCCTGATGCATATACAGATCAGTAACTGGAGCATCATCCTGATGCTCATCATCCAGCACTTACATCCATAGCCATGTGAAGGATCCTCCTTCCAACATGCTTGGAATGGCTTCTCAAATGTGTCCATCACTTCTTCCTCGAAGTGTCATCAATCCGAAGAACACCAAGCCTCTCTTTGAAGTACTCGAACTTCACTTTGGCTAATGGTTTCCAGCACATCTGCAATCTGTTCTTCCATCGCAACATACAGGAGCTTCGCTGCTCCTCTCTGCACCATATCCCTGATATAGTGATATTTGATCTCTATGTGTTTCGACCTGTCATGAAATACTGGGTTCTCAGACAGCTTCACACAACTCTGGTTGTCACAAAAGATACCAGTAGCATCCAATGGGAGATCAAATAACTCGGACAATAACTTCCGTAGCCATACTGCCTCACAACTAGCTGAACAAGCTGCAACATACTCTGTCTCAGCTGTACTCAATGCTATGCAGGACTGCTTCCTGCTAAACCAAGAGATCACACCTGATCCCATACTGAAGCAACACCCAGATGTGCTCTTCCTATCTGCAGCACTACCTGCCCAATCTGAATCAACATAACCCTGCAGGTTAAACTTTTAATTCGCTTCATACTTGAGCCCATAATCAATTGTACCCTTCAGGTACCTTAGAATATTCTTTACAGCAACCAGGTGAACACTCCTCGGATCCGTCAAGAACTGGCTCAATGTGTTCACCGCAAAGCAAATATCTGGTCTCGTGTTCATTAGGTACATCAAGGACCCAATCATCTGACGATACATAGAGACATCAACCGGCTCAGATGAAGCATCACAAAGAAGCTTCAGATTCAATGCCATAGGTTTGGCCATGGCCTTGCAATCCATCATCCGGAACCTCTTCAGGATATCCATAGTATACTTCCCTTGTCCAAGGAAGATCCCATCTGTACTCTGCCACACCTCCATACCTAGGAAATAGTGCATCATCCCTAGGTCCTTCATATCGAACTCAGCAGCAAGCTTCCTCTTTGTATCTGCAATCAATCTGTCATCTCTTGTTACAAATAGGTCATCCACATATAGAAGTAGAACCACAGGATTCTCTTCCTCAACCTTATAGTAAAGGTTGGAATCCGCTTTACTTTTAGTAAAGCCCAAACTAGATAGGAAACTGTCCATCCTACCATACCAAGTTCTAGGAGCTTGCTTCAAGCCATACAAGGCTTTCTTCAATCTGCACACTTATAACTCCCTGTCATGTGTTTCAAAACCGAGTGGCTGCTACACATATACTTCCTCTTCAACTACACCATTCAAGAAGGCAATCTTGACATCCATTTGGTGTATTTTCCATTTCATTGCTGCAGCCAGGGCAAGTATTGTTCTGATGGAAGTATACCTGGCTACAGGTGCAAAATTTTCTTCATAATCTATTCCCTCTTTCTGAGAGAAGCCACGAACTACGAATCTTGCCTTGTATTTCTCTACACTGCCATCTGCAGCATGCTTGATTTTGTAGATCCATTTAAAAGTCACAACAGACTTCTCTTTAGGTCTTGGGACAACATCCCAAACATCATTCTTTATTATTGATTGGTATTCCTCAACCATGGCATCCTTCCATTCTTTCTTTTTCGTTGTTTCTTCATAACTGGAAGGTTCTTTGTTCATAATGTCATAGAGTAAAGCAACATAGCTGGTATGTGACCTGGTTCTCTTCTTTGCTCTATGTTCTTCTTCTGGAATGCCAAATCTTTCTGCATCTTGAATGAGCTCTCTATCCCATGTAGGTTTCCTCTTGTGAGAGTTATCCTCACGGGGTGGATCTACAGGTTCTTGCGGATCTTCAAACTCACAAACAACTTCTAGAATTGCTTCAGTCATGGTAGTGTCTTGAAATCTAGTTTCCTTAGGTTCTTCATAAACTTCGATAGGTGCCTTCCTTGATTTGATGAATGCTGAGTTTTCATCAAATGTTGCATCCCTGCTGACATCAATCTTCTTGAACCCTGGAAAGTATATTCTATAATCCTTCAAGCTTTCACTGTAACCCACAAAGATACCCTTCTTTCCTAAAGGATCTAGCTTGGTCCTCTTTTCCTTTGGGACATGTGTGTATACTAGACAACCAAATATTCTGAGATGGCTAACTTCGGGTTTCTTACCAGAAAAGACCTCTTCTGGTGTTTTGTTGTCCAATATCTTGTGGGGTGTTCTGTTCTGTACATATTTAACTGTTTTAGCTGCTTATGCCCATAGATGCATAGGTAGATCCTGGTCATGCAGCATTGCCCTTGCTGCTTCCATGATTGTTCTGTTCTTTCTTTCTACAACTCCATTTTGTTGTGGATTGTAAGGAGCAGTCAACTCCCTCTTAATCCCTAAATCACTGCAAAGCTTCTTGAAGTCACCTGAGGTGAATTCTCCACCATTGTCGGATCTGAATGTTTTGATCTTCTTATCAGTTTGATTCTCCATCAAGGTTTTGAATTCCTTGAACTTATCAAACACCTCATCTTTGTTCTTCAAGAAGTATACCCAAGTCTTCTTGGAGAATTCATCAATAAACGAGACATAGTAAACATACCCACTCAGAGAACTGGATGACATAGGACCACATACATCTGAGTGGATGATTTCCAGGATACCTTTTGCCTTGCTTTCACTACTTGGGAAAGCCTTCTTAATGTTCTTACCCTTTGCACACCCTTTGCAAACACCTTCATGTTTGGTCTTGATTTCAGGAAGACCCTCTGCAGCCTTGCTTGCAATTGGAAGTGCCCTATAATGCATATGAGCAAGTCTTCTATGTCAAAGTTCACTTGGCTCCATGGAGTCATGTACCATGGCATGTTCAGGTTGACCCTTCAATTTATACAATCCTCCCTCTTGCTCTCCAATCACTACTGCATCATCGATTGTTTTACCCTTTGGCCACATTAGGACTTGGCCATCTACAAATGCAACCCTCATGCCTTTTGCATCCAATGCAGAGATGGAGAGAAGATTCTTCTTGAACCCAGGTACATAAAGGACTTCTTTCATCTTCAAATATTTTCCAGAATCTAGGTTATAGGAGGCTTCACCACTTCCTTTGATTGGGTATTGATAATAATCCCCAAGTTTCACCTTATGGGGTGAGTCATGTTCAGATAGGTTTATAAAAGATTCCTTAAACCCAGTCATGTGTTTGGAATCCCCACTGTCAATTAACCAATCATTACAACCATGGGAGATAGTACCTGTGAGAGAAGAGATTAGAACATACTCTTCTTCACTTGATGAGTCATCATCACTATCATCACTTTCTGCCCTAGCCTTCTTCTTTGGTGGTTCATCATCCTCGTCAGCATGAGCATGGAACTTTCTTTTGCTGCCCTTCTTCTTCTTGCTAGAGTTGTTGTTGTTATCCCTTTTGTTCTTGGGACAATCTGAAGCAAAGTGACCCTTCTCATTGCATGTGAATCATCTTAGATCCTTCTTATTCTTTTGATAGGATCTCTTGTAGCGAGAGTGCTCCTTCTTGGGCATGCTTCTTTTGGTGTGAGCTGTGAGAGCTTGATCTTCACCTCCCATATTTTCCTCATGAGCTACAAGTTTAGCTTCTTCTTGAGAGCATTCCTCCCACAATTTACTGAAAGAGATCAATTTCTTTCTTACATAGATTCCTTGAATAAAGGAGTCCCATGACCTAGGTAGGCCATTCAGAGTGGTCATAACAACTTCACCATTGTCCACAGCTTCAATTTGTTCCTTGATATGAGAGACCTTGCAGAAGTAAGATTGAATGGTTTCTCCATTCAACATCTTGACCCCTTTCAATTGATTCCGCAGTCATCTTCCGATTTATGTTCTTCCCTTCAAATAACTTGGTCAGGGATTCAAACATCTCTTTGGGTGTCTTCAGAGATGACAAATGGGGAATGAGATGGTCTTTGATAGAATCAGCAATGATTCTCTTTTCCTTGACCAAGTTCTTCTTATGCAATATCTTAGCCTCTTCATCCTCTGGGATAGGGATGTCTTCTTTTATATATGAGTCCAACTCATTCTCTTCCAGGATTAACCCAATCCTATACTTCCAGGCTCGGAAGTTATCAGCCCCTTCAAGATTATCCTCAAGCTTGGTGTGGTGAGAAATTTTAAAGAGTACTTCAAATGGAAATAGAAAATATTTAGGTCTTACCACTTGAATTGCTGAAAACTGGATCTGGTCTCGGATTAGGGTTTGTCGAAAAAACCCTAAAAATTCAAAATGTGAATTTCAACTTTCTAAAAGGGTAGAAAGATGCACCTTGATGAGCTGATCAACCTGGTGTATTCATAAATTGAGATCTGCAAAGCTACACCCTTCAAAATTGCCTTTCTGTCTTCCCGAATTCACTGAGGAGAGCCCTGAATTAGGGTTTGCATTTCCCGAAGATCTACCCAGCCAAAAATCTCAATCCAAAGCTCTAAACTTCGATTTTTGCAAGGAGCTTCCAGCTATGTCTTCAGATTTTAGAAATTCCTATTTTTGTGGAAACCCTAATTTTTAGGGCCAAATATGAAAATGCTCAGAATTGAATTCTGATTGGACAGATAGATTCTCCTTGATGAGTAGAGTCAATCTACTATACTGGTTTTCCAAAATCTGTGGAGAGAAACCCAATAAACAAGAAACCCTAGTTTCTGTCCCTGCACAATGTCTTCTTCTCAGGTTAGCTCTGATACCATGTTAAATTTTGAGCATTAATTCACAATACTCTAGGATATTTACTGAGAGAATAACATGTACATTATATCAATGCATAACTATCACAATAAGCATGACAAGCATCACAAGAATCAAAAGCATGAGAGACAAGAGACACAGAGTTTCCGTGGGGAAAACCCTAAGGTGAAAAACCCCACAACTTCCTTAGAGATAGAGAGAGCAATGGCTCAACCAAAATACACTGAGATAGTCTCCTAGTAGCAGATGATCCTCCTCCTCACTAGTGCGCCACTTTCTGAGTGAGAGAAGTGTGAGTTTTCGAGTGATCAAATAGAGATCTCCCGATCACTATTTATACTTAACCTGTTTGCCCAGTTACACTATGGGGCCAACTTGTCTAGCTAGGTACATCCACAATATAATATATATTTCAGGGCCAACCCCACACATGGTGGTCTAATAACCCATCGGCAAGTACACACACTTGCGACACTTGTCAATACACATGACGACACTTCCTTATAGAGGAATAACACATCTCTTATAAGGGTACAATAAATATATATGAAATACAAAGATGAAATACATTCTGAAGTTACATATACATCAATATCGTAAAGGAGACATCAAAATGGAAACAAGGCTTTTGATCATCAAACAGTAGAACGATTGAAAGAAATGGCAAATTTATTCAAATTTGAACAAGATAATAAAGAGGCGAATATGGAACAAACAGGCAATTTGGCAATGTTGGTTCAGACACCAACTAAATCTGATATCACCAGTAAGAGAAGTATTTCAGAACTTGATAGTATGGAATTCGATCAAGAAGTTTCAAAGAATAAATCAAAATTGGAACGACAGAAGGAAATTATTAGTATGGAGGAACGAGATTCAATTGTTCCAGAAAAAAACTAGTTTGATTTCACAACCACCTACAAATATTATGCAGTAATATTATTTTTCCGAAATAAAGGAATCTGGAAGTAACTCTCAGTATAAGTCTAGATTTGATGTCCTTTCACAATATACATCAAAGAGGAAGCAGTCTTCTGAAGAAACTCAAAAATTGTACCCTCAAGTAAGAATGCTGGCAGAACAAAAAGATTCCCGTCTTACAACTACAGATCCATGAAGAAACACTATAAGGTTTGCAGTGGTGAACGATGAGAAAGTTTCTGAAATGGAAGTTAAGCTTGATGCGATTAATATACCCGATAAGATTCAATTGTATAAACAAACAGGAGATGTCATGTATTCTGATTTATTGCAATTCACTTTAAAAATTTCTAAATTGCAGTCTGTGATAGCAAAGTTGGAGAGTCAATTGAGGCAAGAGAAGGTAGAAAACAAAGCAAATTCGATCCAGATTAAAAAAAAAAGTGGACCTTGTGACCATGGGAGTCGAGCCAGGGAACAGCCAGTGTACCAAAAGGCTCATTGATGAAAAAGAAAATACCATTCAAATTCTCAAGAAAAAATTGAAGGTGCCAAATAATCAACATGTGCAATCTCTAGAGTTGACAGCATTACAACAAGAAAAGGAATCCATATATCAAGAAATGATGGATCACAAAGGTAAAATGTTAAAGTTACAAGATGAAAAGCATGCTTGGGAAAAACAAAGGATTGAATTGTTGTCAGAAATTTCATTGTTGAATACCAATCAAATTGAAACTGTGCAAGCGCCAAAGAAGCGAGGGGATCAATCTCTATGTACGGATGAAGGACAAATGGAAAAGTCCTCCACTGAGGAACTGACCAATGCTATGTCACAAATTAGTCTAAAAGATGTAGAGATAGAAGACTTGAAAGCGGAAAACCTGAAGTTGAAAGAGGAAGTAATTCAAAATTATGGAGCAAAGATAAAGGCTTTGAGTGATAGAAATCAACTGCAAAAGAAAGTTGATGAATTAAAAGATAAATTGACATGTCGGCTTCCATTACATAGAGCTAAACACCTTATATGGGATGCAATATTAGTGGAAGTCACCAAATTCTGGTCTAATTTGAATTTTATAGCAGATAAAGATGCTATAGCAAACATAGCTCTCCAGAGGTGTAAAGTGGCAAACAAGACATTATGCAAAAGGCCTTCAGAAACAGCTCAAAATACAGCCAGTTTGTTAAAAACTCTAACCCAATTAGATATGCAGAGTTTTGGAATCAAAGACAAACCATCAACCATCATTTCGGGAAGAAGAGTTATTGGAAAGCATGATCGTGTTAAAGAAGTAGAAGACATGGCGCAACAGATGGTCCTTGAAGTTCAAAATTTTAAGGAATTATTTATGGGGCCTTTTGAATGTGGTCTACCTTCTTTTTGGAGTGTCGATGGAAAATTAATGACTCAAACAAATTATCACAGTTTGATAGTACAGGCTCGTATGAATCACTTGAAATTTGAAGGTTTGGTCAAAGGATTAACTGGAAAGACAATAATTGATAAATTGACCAATGATTTTGAAATACTTGAACAATTTGTAATGATTAAGAAGGGTCTGCCAGATGTATGTTACACAAAATGCATAGAATTTGAGGTGATGGTGAAAGAAATGATGGATAATGAAATCCCAACTCAAGAGCAATGGAAAATTGTTGAAAGATTTGAGAAACCAAAACACAAGTTATGTCAGGAATAAATATTCAGGTGTCTTAATTTAAATTTGAGAATAGATTTGGATGTCCCATTGGTAGATTTCTTTGAAATTTCTTTTTTTAGCGAAGAATTCAAAGAACGTTTTGTATAAATTTTGATTTTACAAAGTAATAGGGGTTGGATCCGAGAGCAAAAATACAGTGACGTAATATTTTTTGAACACTTTAATGAAGAACGGAATTACAAGTATATCTGAAACAGAGATTCATATGTTGTTACTTTCTTCAGTATTTTAATTTCTCTTTTGTGAATATATTTTGTGTTACACAATCTTATCGCTTTGCCTCATAGTTGACTATAATATCTGAATTAGAATTCATTTTATATGCTTCGATCCACACATTTAAATATTATCAATGTCATTTCTTCCAAATTAATGCAGAATTCATCCTAGAACAGAGATTAGCTAAGTTATAACATATAAACAATATTTATCCTAACTTCTGACCTCCGACAAGAAGGATCGGCCTCCCCTTCGTTTATTATAAAATTGTGAACAACTATATCCAACCATTCACCTGTATCTAGAATGGTGAACACAAGAAGGATCGACCGACCCTTCTGGAAGTCTAGAACTATTTTGAACAGAATACTGGGCAGAAGAAAGGTCGGTCGACCCTTCATTTATGAGTGAATTGTAAAAATATTCAACCCGCCTAGGTTGGGACAACAATTCCAGACTTCTGACTTCTGTAATGAATAGTTGGGATCGGTGTATTGTCTAAGTTATAACATATCAACAATATTTATCCCGACTTGCGACAAGAAGAATCAGTCACCCCTTCATTTAGTAGAGAACTGTAGACACCTATATGTTACAATTCACCTGTATCCAGAATGGTGAACACAAGAAGGATCGACCGACCCTTCTTGCATCTTAGAACTACTTTGAACAGAATACTCGTCACAAGAAAGGTCAACCGACCCTTCTTGCACCCCGCATGAGGATTTCATCTCCTTTTCTGAAGACGCAAAAATATTGCGTATTGAGGATACCTAGATTTCTGAAAACGTTCCATCAATTCTGCTATCTCACAACCCGCAATGCATATTGCGGGATGGGACAACAATTCCCGACTCCCGACTTCTACAGTAAATAGTGGGGAATGGAGATTGGCTAAATTATAACATATAAACAATATTTATCTCGACTTCCGACCTCCGACAAGAAGGATCGGCCACCCCTTTGTTTAGTATAACATTGTGAACACCTATATCCAGGAGTTCACCTGTATCCAGAATGTTGAACACAAGAAGGATTGGCCGACCCTTCTTGCAATCTAGACCTATTATCAAAAGAATACTTGGTAGAAGAAGGGTCGGCCGCCCCTTCATTACATGGAAATTTTTAACAAAGCCAAGGTATCCATTTAGTTACAGTCAAAATGCTTTGGTCTGGTGGAAAAGAAGAGATAAGAAACAATCCAATCAATACTCTTTAATAAGTTTTATTTGTTATCTCTGTATGATTTGTAGAGCTTGTTGTTTAATAATTATCCAAGCTTAATTAAGGTTTCCATCTATTCAATGCATGTAAATTCCATTTTTAATACCAAAAATATTTTCAAATTATCGGGTGGCCTGCATATACTTTTGTCCAAATATTCAACCTCTGAAGGCGAGGGTGTCAATCCATGTATATGAAGAATGGTGAACACTGAAAGAAGACTAAGCACAATAAGGGTTGTCCGACCCTTTATTCACGAGATAAATGTATGCACAACAAAACCCCTTTCACTGGCCCCTTCAGCATCACCTTGTAAACAAGTTGAAGTTTAACCCGAAGTGAATATGGGGGTTGCATAATCAAGATTCTCTTAACCATGGCGATGCAGAGATGACGTTACGATCTTCGCATAACGTTCTATTTAACATCAACTAACTAATGGGATATAACACCAGATGACTTCGCACTTGGAAGCTATCGCAGTATACAGAACTACGTTGAATCTCTACGGTATTCACCAGTTAGCTAAGAATTCGTCAAACTATGTGTGTCTTCTTCACAATCACGCACTTGTATTCCAATTAGTCAATGTGCAATTACCATTCACATACATATAAATTAAGTACAAAAACTCACATAAACTCGAATACAAAACATGTGATAAAATCATACACATAAACAAGAAGGATCGGTCGCCCCTTCTATGATGATTGCTCGTTCTATAATCGATCCTTATCCCAAACGACTCTATAAAACGTGCATTCGATCTCTCATGGATAATGCTAGCAGATTTGTTCTTAATCAATCAATTGATTTTGAAAATGAGGGATCGTTCCTTAACCATCGATCATTAGCATGAACATTTGCAAGTATACATCTAATATTAAAACACTAATTTGTAATTATAGACATTGTATGCATTCTTATATTGACTGTTTTGCAGATAAGGCATGGCTGCGTTGTTGAGCCTCAGTAACTACTAGGAAATCCGTTTCTTTGAATTGACAAAAGATCACTACCTTCAGCCATTCACAAATGGATGGTATGTTGAGATGGAAGAACCAAATAATTTGTACCCGGATTTATATCTATTCTGCTTGTCTGAGGAGGGAGCTCAGACTAGAGCTGGAATATTGACATATGCGGATCTCGTTGAATCTGATGAACAATTGCGAGTTCAAATTGAAGCGGTCGATAGTGAAACGTGTTGCCTTATACAGCTTGATATTATGGTTTGTAATTATCGACCAAATCTAATGAAAAGTGGTCCCGATCCAGATCCAATTTCATGTGCGAAGCAAGAGTGGGTTTTTCCCTTATATGATGTTTCTAATCGTTCCAGAATTGATACCGTGTCATCCTTGAAGAAAGGAATTTTGTCGGTATGGAGGAAAAGAATGCTAGCTGCGAAAACTTCATATGTATTGCATTACATGAATATTAGTAAGAAGTCGATAAAGGTAAGCCATGAAAGGATTCTTATGTACAAAAGAAGAGCATTTCTGCAATTTATTGTAAAAGATGTGGACAAATATTCCTTCAAACAACTCAAATGAAGTTCTTCTAGAGCGATGATGCGGAAAGCGACTAAGAGCTTCGAAAGTTCAAAATAAGTTCAACAAGAGCAGATCAAATTCTTTTTGTTCAATGAGAAAGTTTTTTCCATTGACGTAACAAGATGTGTTGTTGCACCTCCGCACTTACAATATCAAAATGTTGATGAGGAGGTCATGCAAAAGATGGTTGTATCTCTTCTCCATACATTTACAACAACATTGAGAGATGTTATTCTATTTCCTTTCGATAAGGAGACCACATTGGCCTTTCTTCCTGGAAATGAAGAAAAAAAAAATTCCATCAGTAAATTTTTATATATTGGATGGGAAGCATACTATTTCTACGCAAAAATTAATCATTGTAGATGATCGATATAAATAGATCCATTCAAGGTATCGGCATCGAACAGCTCGTCTTCTACATAGAGATGTTCGTCAGCACATCATCAGCAAATTATGCAAACAACAAAATTTATCAAACAATGAATTTTCAGAGACTCCATTCATTTCTCAAGTTGAAAAAGCAAGGGAGAAATGATTATCATGCGGTAGCCCATACCGCCCTGGAAAGGGAAATGTTCCAAGTGATGCTTGGCAGGTATAAAAATTTTCTTCTTATCAATCAAAGTCTTTAGATTGCTTCATGTGTTATGAAATTAGAAAATTAACTAGAATATTCAATTTTATATGTTTGCAGTCTTTCCAAGCTGAATGTATGGATATCTTTCTTGTTCAACATAAGGAGAGCCTTAAAGACAAGCTAACTCTTGTTTTGACATCGGATCGACTGTGGAGCAAATGGATGTCTGTATTCGAGCTTTACAAAAGTGGCTCCTTGCCATGCTCGCCCAAGAGCATCGCTCAGGATGATTTTGTTCCAAATAAAATAAAGAGTTATGGCTCTAATTTTTTTAGACCATTGTGTGATCTTAATGAAGATGAATTGACCGCTGTGGCGGTCAATATAATCAACGGATCAATTTGGATGACCACATCAGTCGAGAAAAAAATTTGCGCGGAAACTATAAATCAATATTGCAAACGAATCAAAGACAAGAGGTCAACCAGGCATTCAATGGTGGAATATCTCAAAGTTAATGATGTTCAAATTGATCAATCACAGATTGTCACTGACCATAACGTCATCGAAATATATAAAATTGCACCAAACCATCTCCAGCAACTGTGCAGTATTTTATGCTTCGGAAAGCAAGCAAAATCTCTAAGTAAAAAGAGAAAGAACGAATCTGCAGTGGATAATGGTACCAAAATACCAATTGATGCTCAGAAAATATTGAATCTATCTATCAATAAAGAGAGGATGGGTATGTCCATTGGAGACGTTGAAAATAGTTCACAGTTTGCTTTTCAATGTTGTTATCCTGAATCTTTGGTCAACACACTCAGATTAATTCCATTTTTTGGTGCAGTAGTTAGCTGTGAATTTGTTGTTGTGGATATGTGTAATTGTGATAGTCCATGGAAGGAACAAGACATGCTTACATTTTTGTAATACTTAGAAACAAATGAAGAGGCATGTACTTGTATTTTTTTAGCTGATATGGAAAACTCTTGTATGATTTCTAAAGCTTTCACAATTTTCAGCAAGAAATCAAAAAAACATGTTACACCGAATCCTACAAAGGGAGTTTATAGAGAATTCTCTAGGGACTTGTTTATAGGATTCTCTATTATACAGTGTTGGAGCATTGGAAGGGATAAGGATATTTTATCTACTTCTGAAATTGATATGGATTGGAAGGATGAGGGCCTACCTGTTGGCTTGGTTTTGCAACCAAGCTTAGTGCTATGGGAACCTGCTAACTAGTAGCAGCAGTTTCAATTTTAAGCAAAAACAATAAACTAAATCTAAACTAAAACTAAACTAGCATGTGCATCTTTGAATTAAAAAACAAGAACAAGAAATATAGCAAATAAATTTGTATTAAAAATGGGGGCAAGCAAGTGCTTGCAATAGTAATACCTCCAAATGATGAAGATAGTTGAGAAGCTCCAAGGATGAGCAGCTCCAAACTCCAAAGGGTCCTTTCTCCAAGGTTGCTACAATGGCCAAAAACTCAAGGGAGATTTTGGCAGCATGAGGATAGGAAGATGGATGGATGTGAAATGAAGAGCCCCTACCACCTTTTTATAGGTTTTGGTGGTGGGGAATACCATTTGTGGTTTTGTGGAAACCAATGGTATTGACCAACATGGTTTAGATACTTTTCCCTCCTTTTTCCTTTTTTGAATATTTTTATTATTTTTATTCCCTTTTTAATATTTTTTGGGAATTTGGACCCTTTTTTAGGGTTTTTTATGCTTTTTTAGGAAAAATAATCTTTTTGAGTGGGAAAAGGGGTGTACTAAGGCCTTTTGGTGACCTTTTGTTGGCTTCAGAGGCTCAAATGGTGAAAAAGTGGACAAATGGGTCATGTGAATAGGGAAATGAGCTAGTGAGCACTTTTTGGGTGTTAACACTACCGATGATTGATTTACCTTGGCCCAAGGTTAACAACGATAGTGCGAGAAGCCATGTGTTTGCAAAAGAAAGTACACAGGGATTATGGGGTCACATAGCTTCCAGACAGGTCTCTTCTCAAGGCATAGTTCTTTCGTTGTACGCAGGAGGTAGGCTTCTTCGTTCGTTGATGAGGGCTCCAGAAAGAATAGTTATTTCTATTGTAGAGACAGTACAACAAGAGTTGTTTATGAACAGTTTCTATCATGAATTGGGTGTAAAACAAGGTATTTCTATTAACTTTTTCATATGTCTTTGATTTAATTTTACTTTTCTAAAACAAGGTATTTTTATTAACATTTTCAAATGTCTTTGATTTTATTTTACTTTTCTTGGTCGGTTATGTTCAATAACTTCTTCAAATTCATATTCTACTACAGCTTCAAATAAAGAGCACACCCAGGTATCGTCCAATCAAATTATACTATCCGATGACGAAATTGAATGTGATATAGAATCCACAAAGAACTACCAAACAGGAGAACAAACAAGACAAGAGGGTAAAAATTTATTTTTCAAAGATCGTGGTTAAATTAACTAAATTATGAAAGGGGATAGTGACCTTAAATACTTGCAAAAAATTATATAAAATGTATACCTGCAAATTTCCAGGTCAACATGTGGATCATCCACAACTAGAGTTGGCATCGACGATGTCCCTGGATATTGGCCAGCAAATCATATTGGAGAATAATGGACCAGGCGGGAGCTTGGACAATAATGAACAAGGAGAGAGCTTGGACAATAATGAACAAGGCGAGAGCTTGGACAATATTGAAACTAGAGAGGGCTTGGTGTCAAAATGTGGTGTCTCCAAGGATGTTACTCACCAGTCAAATGTTGGCCTGCCATTGACAGGTAAAAGACAAAGAATATTTTCTACTTAAATTGATAAAACAAATTTATTCCGAAGTATATAATGACAAGCAATATTTCTATGCAGCTCCCCATACAAAAATGTTATTGATATTAGAAATGGAAGGTTTTCTATTTCGCAAGAAAATGACTCCAAAAGAGAAAAAAAAAAAAAAGGAAATAAAAAAAATATTGTTGGAGGGGAAAGAGTAAAAAACGGGGAAGAGATTACTAATGGTGAATTTGAATTTAAACATAGAAGAACTTCATATGAGTCACGAACACATGCCATTCAATTTTTGGATTTACTTCTTTCCAAATTCAATGTTGGGATTTGGCCATCTAAATGTAGTGTCAATGAGGGGAAGCCACTACTTACAAAAAAAAATTATGGCATGTGGTAAAGATAAATCATATGAGCAAAAAAATTTATTTATTTGGTTTCGAGAGAGATGTACCTACGATCAAGAAGGAAATACACAAAAAAATATGGAGAGTGTGTGGACAAAGTTCCCAATGAAAACTTCGGAAATTAATATATCAATGATTGTTTTGGAGGGTGATGGTGAGAAAGCACTTCCATTTCAAAATTGTATTTTGAGTAAGCCCTTTATTGAATCGTCTATTAGGATAGATACTGAATTGGTACATGGACTTTGGCATCATTTTAGTAAAATGCATGAATCAGCTGATATCAGAACCTTCAATGCCTTCTCCTAGTTCAATCCTGGTTGAGTGACAGCCATCAAATGTAACCTATCATTGCCTATTTCTAGATGTAATCTATCATTTCCTATTTTAAATCATTCAATGTGTTTTCTATTTTTTCCGGAGACGTTGCTATTTTCGTCTGAATGTAACATATTATTAGTTCAGTGTGATGCTTTTATTAAATCAATTGAATCTGTGAAATTTTGAATGATTTTTGCATTAATATTTGGAAATCAACATCTTCATGTACAATTGCATGGTTGTGATCATTAACTTCATAAACAAAGTGTTGTTGTTGTTGTTATATATATAGTCATTGTTCTTGTATGCAGTCAGGATATCACCGCAAAAGAAACTATTGGTCCTGGGAGTAGAGGGATTGATCTTTGGAGTTCGGATGTTATCCAACATTGAAGATTCTTCCAAACAACCTCATTTTGTCCATAATTGCTATTGTTATTATACACGCATGTTCAGCCCCAAAATTATCAGTGTTGCCAGAGAGCATTTCGACGTTGCTCTGTGGTTTTTCTCGCTCGACAACATGGAAATTAAAAATTTCCTCGCTATATTTGAATGGTTGAAAAATGAAGATTTTGTATTTATTTGGGGTCGAGAGCAATGTAAACTTAGTACTATTTATAATCACTCAATGTCTGCATACTATAATGTTGGTGAAGTACAGAACATATACAAAAAGTCGTTCAAGGATGTACTTATACAATATGGAGATATATATAAACAAACAGACATGTTGTTTATAGATGAAGGGAAATATCAATCAGCAGACAATTGCAAGGAAAACTGCTTGAAAATGCCAACTAGTTGGAAATTTGATGGTTCACAAGAGAGAGATATAACTATAAAAACAATGTTGTGTTCTCTGTTGAATTATCTCGGGCCTCATTCAAAAATGGGGTGTTGGTTAAACACATTCAATTTGAAATGACCATCATATTATATATAAAAAATTCATTTAGTGATTTGTATATTTTTTACAACTCCTGCATTTAATTGCTGTAAGTTTTATTGCACAATTCTCATATTATTTATGGACATCATACCATGTATCTGGTAATGTGTTTCAAAAATTGTTGAACATGAAAGCAATATACTTAGAAACATTGAACCATAATATTTGATTAACTAGGTTGTGTGTGTGATTTTTTGTTTGCAGATAGTACTAGAAGATTTGTTTCTAGCAAACCATTGATCATTTTTTATTTCAATGGAGTTTTGTTAAATGCATTACATAGAAAACAGAAACCTAGATTGTGATGACCACCGGACATCGAAACATCAACAAAGTATTATTTTATACGGTTAGGCTTAAGGGAATTTTTGAAAAATGCTTTAATATTTTTGAGGTTGGGGTATGGACATCTTCTCAACGAAAAAACGTTGACGAGTTTTTGCCTAGATTATTAGAAAGAATAGGATTGAAAAGGGAACTATTTAGATTAATTGTAATACAGGAATATTGTTCTTCCGTAGCTAGAGAGGGTTTTCAGGGTGATGGAAATCCTTATGTATTTCGCAAACCTTTAAGTATAGTTTGGGACACTTTGATCCATGGTTGGGATCGGACAAATACTGTGATTGTCGATGACTCCAAAGAAAAACATGCTTCTAATGAGGAAGGGAACTGTATTATAACAAAAACTTATACTTGTGACGATGTCAATGACACATTCTTGTTAGATCGATTATGGCCTTGCTTGCTGCAGCTGAATGGCGTGAGCGATGTGAGGCCAATTGTGAATAAAATGAAAATGAAAATATTTTGTTAAATAATACACTTGAATGTTTGTTTGTACTAGTATGTTCAATTTCACTGTGATTATAATTCTTGTAAAGTGTCGAGTTGGTTTCCGAAAATGTAAAATCGGAGTTTGAAATTGCTAAAATTTGTTTTAAAATTTCAAGATTAAGTATTGGATGTGTAAAAAGTAGCCTTCCAAAATGGCAAGTGGCAATATGCCCTTGGCAAATCAGATGAATGGGGGAACCATCGAAGGAGAGAACTGGAGAAACTCTGTACTTGGAGAATTGTAATGTTTTACAATCTTAAAAGAATTTCAGTTAGTTTCTCTTTTCCTTTCTTTTTTGGTGTATAAAGTTTCCTTGATTCATTTTGGGTTTTCATACATACATCTAGTACCTCTGTTTAAATTGTATTGTTAAATCATAAAACATATAAATCTGTGTGCTTGATTTATCATTCATATGATTTATATGCAGGTTATGCATCAGTAAATTTCTTTACTTGATTCATATTGTTTCACATTCTGCAATTACATAACAGACATTATCATCATATTAAGTTAATTTGCTAAGTTAAGTTATTAAGCATCTAATTAACAGCTTCATAATTAGGATTATGCCTATCATTCTAAGAACATACAGGAGGCATCCATCCATCAATGAGGTTGTGACAGCATAAGCATGCATGTATTACATAAATGGAGTTTAGTCATTCATCATTCACACACAAAATTAATACAGCAGATAGCTTATGCAATTGAAAGAAACCTCGTTCATGAATATAACCTTCTAACATGCTTAACATAACATATTCATGGCTTACATTTATTTACACATTCATTCCACAGATTGAACATATCAAGAATAATTAAATACATGAACATTATAATCCATACACATATACACTTATCTAAATTTCACATGAATGTGGCAACTAGCTGGCTGCATGTCATCCACGCTCCACCCAACCTTGGTACTTGTCCATCCTATACTATTTCAACTCCCAAGTTCACCCTCGAGCTGAGATCCAGACATTAACTAGAGATATCTCGCTCAATCTTTCCCGGATACTTGCACTTCTTCTCACTCAACAGTCACACCCCCCGTGCTCTGCGTGCATCCCCCTGGACCGACGTCCAACCACCCCGGTCGTGCGTATAGCAGCTTGCCCCACTTTCGCTTGGATAAATGAGGCAACCCCGTGTCCTCCTTTTGGATCTCACGTGGATATCCCAAAGGAACACGTTTCTCCATCCATAATCACGATTGGCCACTAAATCTCCAGATTCATTAAAATTAATAATAATTAATCCCCCACTAAGAATATGGCTTAGGAGTATGGGTTTTGGGTTTCTCATAAGGTTTAGGGAACAAGGTACATAAGTCAACCTTACCCCCTCACAACATGGTAAGGTGGATAAGTCAACCTTAGGGTAATTGAAAAAATAACATTAATTTACTAATGTCTGTTAATCATTTGCAGAAATAGATAAATGTTTTAATTAAATAAATTCACTTAAAACATTAAAAAACACACAGATCATCAATTAAGACAAATCCAGATTGTAGATCAATGTATTTAATTATTGATTGCAAAATGAAAACATTATAGTTTTATAACATAAACAAAGAAGATTCCAAAAAGAAACTAACTTTGATTCATTGGTCTGCAAAAAATTACAAATTACAATATCGCAAGTGAAACAACGTTTCTCCAGTCCTTCTCTGGCGATTATCTCCCCCCCTTCCCCATGAGACTTGTATCCTTTAAATAATATTTATAAATTTATTACAAAGGATAACCATCCCATGAAAACAGGGATTACAAAATCAACTAAACTAAGGATAGCCAAGGGCTGCTTACCACTTGGTCCTAATTTCTAACAATTCATCAACATCGGGATAGTTGTGCGATTCAAACCCCAGCTGGGCATCACATGTGAAGATCTCCATCTCAGTTTTAGCAAGCTTATGCCAAGTGCGCAGATAGATGTGGACCTTGCCTTCCAGGCTGATCGACTGCTTGATGAACTGATCCACATCCTCAATCCAAATATGCTCAAGCTGTCGGATCTTTTCTTTGACCTCCTCACATCTACTTTCCACTTGTTCAATCATCAATTTTGGGGGACAAGCCTCCTCTATGAGATCCATCGTAGGAAAATTCAATGTTTCCATGATTCCATCCACACCATACCATCTCCTCCCACAAATAGCTTTTGTCTTAGTTATTGTTTCATCTACCATGTCAAGAACATTCTGCTAGGCGTTTAGGGAAGTTCTGACTTTCATGAACTTGAAGCTGTCCAACATTGGAATATCATCTGGTTTATCCTTAATGTACCTCTGCCAAGCAACGATGTCATCAATGGATTTGGAAGCTTTTTCTCTCCTATCCACTTGTTGGTTAAAGATGACAGACATCTTTTCAAAAGCATTATGGGTCTCCCGAATTTCATTCAATGTATTAAATAGTTCATTTAGGAGTTCGTGATGCTCCTCATTCACCTGATTAGCCAAATATTTAAATTCCTGTTGAGTGAACTTAGAAAAGGAAGGCGAGATTGCACTTGCAGTTGCATCCTTTAGCTGTTGTTCAAGCATAGCTATCTTTTCAGCATTGCCAGTGTCCAAAGCTTCAGTATCTTGCAATTGGACTTGAAGAGACGCATTATGTTCTTGAAGGTCTCCGATCTTATTTTCAAATGCTTTTCTCAGTTCTTGAATGTTAGCTTCATGTTCTTCATTGGCCTTAACCAGCTGCTCTTAAATTTTCTTGAGCTCCTCCTTCTTGACATCAATTTCATTATTCAGTGTGATTACTGAATCAAAATTGGCACCTGCAAAAGCACCCATGGCAGCAATAGTATCCAGTGCTTCTTGTTGTATGTCATCCGATTGCTTGGCCCAAATGATTTGATTAGGAAAGGGGCCCTACAACACATCCTGATCTCTGCCTCTTTTGTTACCCTTCTTCACCACTGCCTTAGCCTTTTTTCTATAGAAATAATCTCCAAGGGAGGTTAAAATATCTTCCTCATAAGTAACTACCAATTCAGTGGAAGATGTAGCCATGTATCCTGTTGCAATTATTGGGGTTGTCTGAGCAACAGTGGTATTAGGTATTGTCATAGTAATCTGAGAGGTGGTTAGTGGAGAAGGGATAACTTTAGGGATTGAGGGTAAATAAGTTGGAGTAGGGATTGAAATAAAAAATTAAGGAAGTGAAAAAGATGCACCAGCAACTAATGGTGAAGATGGAACAACTGGGATTTGGACATCATTGGCTAGTGGTGATGAAATAGATTATGGTGGTTGCAGAGAGACAGTTGAAGACTGGATCTCTACAACAATTGATGGTGGAATGGAAAGTGGAACTGACAGGGTTGGAGATGGAACAGTAATGGAAATTATTGCAACAAATAACTGGGATATGGTGGATGGTGGTGTTACCCCAGAAGATAAAGTGGAAAGAGCTTGAATGGATGAAAGTAAGAGTGTTGAAGTTGTGGTATCAACAACAGTAGTGGTTTCAAGAGACTGTTGATCTGGGACAAGATAATCCATGACTATGGCATCCAACAAATGTATGATTTCCTGAGAACTTTCAGTTTCTTCCTGCACCACAGTCACAGAAGGAAGTGTTTCATCTTCCACATCACTATCTTCAATAGTAAGAGTAGGAATCTCAAAGGCAGAAGTTTGAATTTTCTATCTGTTGGCGGGAAATACTACCCTATAATGAGGAAATGGACATTATCAACTTAAGGGGGTGATAGGTTAGCATACTAATTGCCTTACAGAGATTTTTTTGAATGGAAATAGATTATAGGTCTTGAGGACATACCTTTTGAATGAAGTTTGATCCTAGCTTTTATCCAATCTTGCGCTTGATCCTCAATCCAATCTCCCGTTCGATAAACCTGCAAAACCAAGACCTTTCTCAGCGTATCTTGGCCAATATAATAATGATGGAATTGACAAGTAATTCAAACATCAAGCATTAACCAAATTGATCCAATCAAATACATAATCCAATAAGCACTTGATTTGGGACGAGAAAGATGCTTCAACCTTTTATTATCAAAAACATATGAATGATACAAAGTATACCTGACTTTGCAGCATGCTCATGCAACCTGATCCTAGGCTCCTGCTCCTCTCTGACTTCAGAATTCCTCCAGCATAACCTCCTTCAATACAAGCTTCGCATATAGAAGAGTCTCTCAATGGCTCTCATATCCAAAATGTCTCTATGTCTAACCCCTCTCTTCAATCCTCCTTGTATTTATAGGACAAGGTAGGCAGTTCAAGTCGAGAGGTGGTTGAAGGAGAAGTTGGGGAAGTTGGGAAACCAAATACAACTAATCCCATTTGTCAAATTAATATTTTTTTATCATATTTTAATATGTGCGCTACTATTTCACAGTGGATTAGCGCCCAGGGCGTGACTACAACATTAAATACTAGCATTTGTCACTTTTTAAATGTTGTGCGCTAGTCTATTGAAGAGGAGTAGCGCCCATGAGGAGGTGTGCGCTGCTATTGTACACTGGAGTAGGGCATATGCATTGGTTTATTGAAGTAGAGTAGCGCCCATGTCAAAATATGGTGTTTTTTAGGGTTTTGTCAGCTTGCAAGGAGGTGAATCAGGTCAAGGTTTCATCTGAGGTCATCATGCTCTTCAATCCAAGTTGTCCTTTTGTGTGATCGACAACTCAAGGTGATCACGGACAGAGAAGTGCAAATTTGACCTATAATAGATGCCCCCTAATGTGTGAGGTCAGAGGGAAACGATGGCCGAAATACATTATAATCCAAAGCTAGAGGAGGAGCGAGGAACCATGGAGCCAAGTCACAAGAACACCTGAAACAAAGATCAAGGTCAACGAGCAATTACATTCTTGACATCATATATATGTACAGTGTGATACAACATGATCTCCGATACATAACGAGGAGATGTATATATAGCATGACCACTTGAAATACAAGCGTGGATCCATGTCAAACTGAGAGATCATAGCCATAACAACAAACTGGATCTATGTCTCATGGAGAGCCGAATATAAGTGAGGCTCAGTCTTGCGCAACTTGGGTGATAACATAATGAGGTGATGTCATCAAAATCCCAAGGTCTTCATCCAGAACAACTCAAGGTATAAACCCTAACCATGTGAATAGGTGAGCTGACAGTCGAACATGGGGGGTATCGTTTGATTACCGGTCATTGAAGTAGAATGTTAACAAATGCGAGGGCTTCCACCGGTAATGATAATGGGGCCCAAGGTACCTAGTACGATCCGACAAGTGTGAATAAGTGGACTTGGAGTCAAACACTTGAGGATCCTGTCAAAGAAGAGACAGTGATGTATTCTCATAATTCAACAGCGAGGGAAATTGCCACTAGTGACTGCAATCCCTAAGGTACTAACCGAAAATCTGAACTTCATTCCCAGAGAAAAAAGAGTTGATGTTGATGGGAAGAAGTCTGTTGGAAGGGAGGCCTTAAGGCATCCTCCATCATCCAACACGAGGGACACTCAACTGGTATGAGCTTATATGGATTAATATATAACAAGACTGACACTAGGATGGCCGACACATAAGGTCAAGGTAAACTGCAGAATGGCCAACATAGGGTATATCCTTGAACAGTGAGCACAACACAAAGTGACTTAGGCAGTTTTCAACATCATGGGGAAAATGATATAAGTCTGTAATGTAGGAGACATTAACAGACCCTCCATATGGTTGGAAGAATAACCAACCGGGGGAGTAAACAAATCGGAGATCAGGTTCACCCTAAGGTCTAAAACTAAACCCAACCGACATGATAGACTCAAATAGGTGTTGTGTTCAAGGATAGAACTGACTGAATTGCCTTTGACACTGAAGATATGACACATCTTTCTCACCCCTTATTCTTTTTAGATAAAATAATACCTTTCTTGTTGTTTTAATGATTCCAAGAAAGAATGAAAACTCAATAGATCCAACCATGTAAAAATTTTAACGAGCCCATGGGAGGGAGACTCGGGACCTTCTTCATTGTTTATAGAGTTCGAAGAAGAGATAGAAGATTACTCTATATTACTGATCTCTAGATTTGAATATCGAGCCGAGATCTGTTCCTGCTCGCTGGTGTTTTCAATTTTAAGGAGTCTGAAAAACTTAAACAATAACTCCATATACCTGCTCATGGATTTTAGTATTGAGCCCAAGCAGATTAATTCTCGCTGGTGTTTTCCTGTTTATAGAGTCTGAAAAACTTAAACAATCCTCTTTACACCTATCCGTGGATTTTATATCAAGCCCGGATTGGTTTGTGCTCGATGGTGTTTTCTTGTTTATAGAGTTGAAAAACTTAAATAGTCCTCTATTTACCCTCTCATGGATTTCACATCGAGCCCGAGTAGGTGAATGCTCGCTTGGTGTTTTCATGTTTAGAGAGCCTGGAAACCCTAAAGAAAGGCTCTGAAAGGTCCTTTTTCGTACAATTAGTATCCTCCCCCGAAAAAGTATAAAACAATGGAAGAAGAACTCTTCTAGCGCATACAAAAGTATACCTAGAGTATACCTTTTCCGTAAATTATCCACCAAGGCCCGGAAAAAGGGTAATTCTATACCTGAGTGGATGTCACTTCAAATCCTTTAACGAGTCTGAAATGACAACTATACTCGGAAATCTTGTCATATTTAAAGAGTCTAACAAGAGCTTAGAGAGAACTCTATAGGAATATTTTTTGTAAAATTTTAACGAGTCCAAAAAAGTAAACTTGTGACCTCCTTCCTATTTTTAACAAGCTCAAAGGAGAGATGGAAGAATGCTCATAGCCTCCTTACTGTTTTTAACGAGCTCGAAGAAAAGGTGGAAGAATGCTCGTAACCTACTTACTGTTTTTAACGAGCTCGAAGTAAAGGTAGAAGAATTCTCGAAGACTCCTTAAGTAGGGTCAATGCCTGGGATCTCATGATGAGGTCGGGAAAAGATGTCACGAAAATCATTAAAAAGATTGGTGTACGGAATGATTTCATCAAGATAACAATCCGCTCCAATAAAGATATGTTCTGTGACCCCAGGTTCAGTGGGAATGTTGACAGGGATGGTTCTCACTGTACTCGTCCTACTCCCTTCGGCAAAAATAGCTTGTGAAGTGGAAAGGACAGAGGACCAATCAGCATTCTCACTGGGTCTCGAAGGGAACTCACCTCTCTCTATCAGGTTTAGAACGGGAAGTAGATACGTCCTAGGGTGTAAATGTTCCCAAGGTTGTCTCAGGCCTATCATGGCTTCAAAAAATGTTTCTTCAGAAGGAAAAACTGTTTCCAAATCATCAGGAGAGAGGGTAGAGTCCGTTGACCGTGCAAAAGCAGGGTCCATATCCGACTCGGTAAAGACCAAAGGAGTCAGGATATGTTCTGTTGCAGGTTGTTGTGAATCCATGTAGGCTACTTCTGCAACGGATAGAGGCACTGAAGGTTCCGATGTAGTGGGAAGGATCCACGGATCATTTCTTAAACCAACCATGAAATTTTCAGTAGAAGTACCCAGATTAGAACGCATAAAAAGAACTAGAGAGGGTAGGTCAAACATGCATATTAATGACCCGTAAAGCCCTGCTCCTAAACTCTCGCTTACTGGGGCGGTTTGATCAACTAAGGGAATCGTGGATTCCGAAGAAGTCTGGTTGTTTCTCTGAGTGAAAGAAAGTTGATCGACTGTAATGACCTTACCTTCAAAAGTGAACATAACAACTCAAAAAACTGCTGATGCAATAGCTCGCATGGCATACGTACAACTCCTGCCTAATAACATGTTGTAATCAAGCGGAGCATCCAGAACTTCTACTTCTACAGCAACTGTCTTACCATCCAAAGTGACATCAAATGATGGCAAAACTCCGTGCGGATGGAAAGTCCTGCCATCAAATGCAGTAAGCAGTGTGTTAGAAGGGGCTAACTCGGGAGAACCCAAAGCTTTCCAACAGTAAATTGACATTACGCACGTAGATGCGCCCTCATCTACAACAGCTCACCTGATGGTCATTGGGCCATGGACGACTTCTATCTGAAGGGAAACGCAATACAGCAACCGGTATTTGATATCATCCATATCAAATCCCGCAAACATGTTAGATGATTCCATACTTCCAATAGCTGCCAGAATTGCATTTCGTTGTAAAGGACAACTTTGCAAGACTTCTAAGGTAGACATAGCACAAGGGGTCTGGGCTAGATCTTCAACCATGTTGTAGTTGGAAGCAGCCCGAGTGTTGGGATTGTGCAATGCCCGCTTCAAGACACCTTTCGGGATCTTGGGCAGTGGATCCACAGGTATGTGGAGTGGAGTGGAAGATTCTAGAATCTCCTTATCCTTCTTCTATGCATCCAGGGTGTAATTCCTTGCTCTCGTTTGTAAGAGTGCATCCGAGCTAACCATGTTAATAAAATTTTGATCAACCGAAGCATGTGTGGTTCCCCCAGTATTGGAGGTTCCAGAAGTTGAACCCTGCCCCTTAGGGAATGGATCTTTAAGTACGGCAGGTTTCTTTTCTTGAAGTAGCTTATGGGCTTCTTTGAGTAGAGGGCATTGGTGAGTGAGGTGGTCCTGCTTGCAAAGTTTACAAGGGAACTTAACCTTCTTCTTCTCTTTGTTACCCTACTCGGCATTCTCTTTTTTGGGCTTTTGATGGTTCCCCTCTCCTTTCTTGCCCTTCTTTTTGTTATTGGGATGTCGAGGGCCCTTTTGATTGTTCCGAACCTGGTTTACAGATTCAAAAGTAGAAGGAGAGGCTGTGACAGAAGTAACTTCTGCAGTCGATTTTTTGACGGATAAGGCATGAACCTGCTTGGTCAATGCTTCGAAGGCTGCAGAATCAACTGAACCCACTATGCCGTTAGCAAGTGGTCCAGGTTTAGGTCCACTCAGATCAGTATTTGATTGCGGTGCCTCAGGTATGATTTCATAAAGTAACCCAGATTGTGCATAAACAAGGTCTAGTTGTTGGGTCCGTAAAATGGCTTCTTCCTCTGTAGACACTCCAGAAGTAGCCACTTCCTTAGAAATATAAGGAAGGAGTGACTTCAAATACCACTCAAGAAGGAATTCTGGAGGTATGTTGGCTTTAATGAGCCTCTTCCGTCTTCACCACTCCTGAATGTGATCAGATAAGTGAGTGGCTTTATTTTTTCTAAATGTAGACAAAAGGTCTGTTCCGGCATCATACCGAACAGGGAGCTAGAAGTGGTTCAGAAAAACAGTCGCGAGATCCCCAAAGTTAAAGAATGTAGCTGCAAGTAACTCAATGTACCATTTGGATGCAGCACCGGTTAAGGTCCTTTGGAATAGTCTCAACCTAATGGAATCTTTGTTTAATGAGTTCGAGGAACACCATAAATGGAAAGTAGTGATATGATCACCAGGGTCCTCGCCAGTTTTTCCTTCGAATTTTGGAATGTCCAAAGGTAACTTGGTAGGAACTGGTGGCCATGTAGCATTGTGATACACCGGATCATTTGTCAACTTGGAAAGGTCTGGCAAATTTAGAGTTTCCAGAAATGGTAAACGAGGTCTGCAAGACAACATTTGATAAGCTGGGGTCATGAAGGGGGAACCACCCATAGTCTGACCCGTGAACTACTGGTAGGGGTTGCCCCCGGCCATATGTTGGTAGGGGTTGCCCCCATCCATCTGTTGGTAGGGGTTGCCCCCTATCATCTGTTGTTGCGTGAAAGTATTATTGAAATTCCCCCACCGATATGAAAGTGGGTTAGTGCTCTGTGGGTTCGTCCACTGTGGTTGGGTGTTAGCCCCGCCATATTGCTGGTAAAAAATGTTACCCCCTCCTCCCGAGAATAAAGAGAAAAGGACGTTTCCTGCAGGTATATTACATTGATTCAAGTTGGGACCTGCAAAGGTATTAAAACCAATAGTATCTGACGTGGACGGTGCAGTCATGGTACTCATGACAGGCATAGCTGCAGAAGCATTTGGCCCTACAGCAAGTGTGGGAATCCAAGTACCGGGTATGTGATACAACGGTTGAGTCACAAGAGGTGGAAGAAGATTCATTGTACTGCTAGGTCCAAAAATGGGTGTAGAGGCAGATGCTATAGTTGTTGAACTCGGCATGCCTAACGTGCCAGCATTAAAGCTGAAGGACGGAGTTGACACAAAGGTTGTCTGTGCCGAACTCAGTGTAGCAGTAGGAGGAGGAGTCACAGTATTTTTATTCATACCTATTGTGGGAGTCTGTGGAACTCCCTGTTCACCTCCTGTATTAGTCATAAAGTGCCTAGGTGTGAACAAGTATGCACTATAATCAGGCTGCTGGAAACCAACGGGTAACAGAAGCGGAATGTTAAGATTGGTCAAAGGAGGATTAAACAGAGCATTGAACTCACCATAAGTGAGATCCTCAATCTCAATTGTATTAAAAGTTTGTTGATCTGGAGTCCTCGGTTGTGGTTCCTTAGGAACCTATATTTCAGGTCTTTCTGTTGCAGGTTGTAGTTCTTCAGGAATTTCTATTTCACCAATGGTTTCCAAAGGAACACTGGAGTCTACCCTCTGTCGTCTAGCTGGCGGTAGTGGTTCCACTCTAATCGGGGGAAGGTTTTGCAACCTTCTAGACCTACGGAGTTATTGGTATTCCACGACTATAATAAAAATAAAACTAGAAAAATCTAGTGGCCACTAAGACTAGGGGGGAAACAGCACGCCAACTAAAAAGGTCCTAAGTATGCAAACCAATCAAACAAGATGCCTTCTGGAGAAGAGTCTGGGATGATGAGGGCCCATAACAGATCAACGAAGGATGAAGAACAGTTACCTGAGGTCCACAATACAATGAATAAGGGTGCAAGCGCTGGAATCACCCAACCGCCCTCCCAAAGACCTGCAAGGGATTTCCTCCCACGTCTGTCCTAGGTACATCAGATATACCCTCCATTGTCACCTATGTATGAACCTATGGTCAGATACTAAGGATACCACCACACTGAAAACTCCTGGGGGAACAGTCTCTGGTCGAATTAGAAGGCGTGGGCAGGGTAACTGAGCCCAAAACTCAAAAGAGTCCCCAAACGCGATCCAATCCTGGTATATGCTCGAAACAAAAAGTAGGAGGAGTATTCCCAACAATCTAATCTCACAAGACCTACTGCATAGATCCCAGGCAAGCTTTGAATGAGGTGGGTTTACCTGTGATAGTCGAACTATGATTTTTGCGTAATGTGTGATCTTGGGTGTTTTAAGGTGATTTAAACCCAAGATCCTAACCAAGACTAGTTGGTGTTGTGTATCCCTAAAAAAGAAAATTGTTTCTATTTAATTTTATTAAAGAGTTTTAGGGTTACTTTTTACTCAAGAGGTAGTGCGTTGTGTGGCGTGGTTGCAACAGAAAAACAAAGTGCATAAATTATAACTTTCAACAACAAAAGTTTTTATTTTTTCATTTAATGTTCTTTCCAAATAAAAACTGAGCAAATCTAAGCAAAATTTCTTTTTTGTTTTCTTTTGAAATTCTAAACAAAATAAACTATGCTATTTTGCAAAAGATATAAGCCTCACTATTCTTAAGCTACCAAAATTTTTGTTTTTTTCTGTTATTATGAACGAAAGAGAACTTTAAAGTAGGAAGCAAATAAGACTTATACAAGATGTGTAAGTATGGAAAAATGGCTCCTAAGCTCACAGCTGTCAAAACAATGGTTTGACAAAGACTTGTCCTACAAGTTTTTTCAAAGGAAAAATCTCTCACACTTGGAAGCAAAGCGGGAAGAAAACAAAGAGGAAAGATGCTCAAAGGTGGAAATCAAACTCAAGGGGAATGTCCCAAAGCATCAAACCCTAACAAGACCACTAAGCCAAGGACTAGGTAGGAAAGCGAACTAACAACCACCCTACTGACAAAAATACTGAAAGATGAAGCAAACCAAAAGTACTCCAAAAATCACTTGATACTGGAAAAGACAATGAAGTCAGGAAATGTTGGAACTCAAAAGTTTGGAAGACACCCCAAAAGGTTCCAAAAAATGGATCAAACCCTAAAACAAAGGATGAGATACCTAAAGAGAAACCAAGTGTTGGAACAAACAGCAAATGCAAAGCATACATGTTTGTAGGTCAACAACACACTATCAGGGTATAGGTAAGCGACTGTGTTCACTAAGGAACAAGGCCTAGTCTTCAATAAGAGTAAAAAATGAACCAAACACTTCAAAAGTAAACAAGTGACCTAAAGATGACCAAGAGGACTCAAAGAAGGGTACTGAGACTCAAAGAAGAGTTACAGACCTCAAAGACCAGTCAAGAAGGCCCAAAACAAAGTCATAAACCTACCCAAAAAGGCAGAAAACTCAACCAAACAACCAACAAAAGGCTACAGGAATGTGCCCTACTATGCAGTAGAGAAACTAGCGCATATGGAGAGGTGGGCACTACTGTATAGAGACATACTAGCGCATGGGCACTACTATATGTATAGCAGGGTAGCGCACAAGTCTTAAAGAGTTAAAAAATAACTTTGCAGAGGTGTAACATGAATGAGTCAAGCAAAGGGAAGCAAGCAGGGACTACCTACAAGGCTTCTCAAAAGATTGAAAGGGGTAAGAAGTACTGGATAGACAATCAAGAAGGGTTTCCTAGAGCAGAAAAGAAAACTTCCCCAGTAGGGTCACCAGTCTGTTGGCGGGAAATACTACCCTATAATGAGGAAATGGAAATTATCAACTTAAGGGGGTGACAGGTAAGCATACTAATTTCCTTACAGAGATGTTTATCAATGGAAATAGATTATAGGTCTTGAGGACATACCTTTTGAACGAAGTTTGATCCTAGCTTTTATCCAATCTTACGCTCGATCCTCAATCCAATCTCCCGTTCAATAAACCTGCAAAACCAAGACCTTTCTCAGCGTACCTTGGCCATTATAATAATGATGGAATTGAAAAGTAATTCAAACATCAAGCATTAACCAACATTGATCCAAACAAATACATAATCCAATAAGCACTTGATTTGGGACGAGAAAGATGCTTCAACCTTTTATCGTCAAAAACATATGAATGATACAAAGTATACCTGACTTTGCAGCATGCTCATGCAACCTGAGCCTAGGCTCCTGCTCCTCTCTAACTTCAGAATTCCTCAGCATAACCTCCTTCAATACAAGATTCTCATATAGAAGAGTCTCTCAATGGCTTTCATATCCAAAATGTCTCTATGTCTAACCCCTCTCTTCAATCCTCCTTGTATTTATAGGACAAGGTAGGCAGTTCAAGTCGAGAGGTGGTTGAAGGAGAATTTGGGGAAGTTGAGAAACCAACTACAACTAATCCCATTCGTCAAATTAATATTTTTTTGATCATATTTTAATATGTGCGCTACTATTTCACAGTGGAGTAGCGCCCAGGGTGTGACTACAGCATTAAATACTAGCGTTTGTCACTTTTTAAATGTTGTGCGCTAGTCTATTGAAGAGGAGTAGCGCCCATGAGGAGGTGTGCGCTACTATTGTACACTGGAGTAGGGCATATGCGCTGGTTTATTGAAGTGGAGGTCTCATCTGAGGTCATCATGCTCTTCAATCCAAGTTGTCCTTTTGTGTGATCGACAGCTCAAGGTGATCATGGACGGAGAAGTGCAGATTTGACCTATAACACTATCTTTTAGCTGGTTTTCTCACAGCAATCACTTGAACATAACTAATCAGGTTGGATGTAGTAGCCACTTGAATATTAGTAGTGGGTTTAGGTGCTACAACCACTTGGGTATCCAGCACCGAACTCATATGTGCTAATTTCTACTTCAATTGCTGAGATGTATGCATCCACATCTTTAATTCTACAGTAGTTTTCAACTTCAAAGTATCCTCCATAAGGCCTTTTCCTTTGTCTCCATCCGGGTAGTTCAGCATCAATGGAGCACTGGCTTTGTGAGCTTCCTTTTCTTCCCTATCTTTTCTTGTTTTCTCATCAATATTGAGTTCCATGCTTCTACAGCTCAAAACCTTGGTTTTAAGCTCCTACTGATACTGAAAGATATGGCTATGTTCTTCTTTGCTCTTTTCCCTCAGCGGGACTTCAGAGAAAATATTAACTCCCTGATAAATAAAATCATCAGGGATGTCTTGATGTGTATAACCAATCTTCATATGCTCTTGTTTGAAGTGAGCCTCCATAAATCCTTTGGAGTCATGAGTTCTTTTGGGAGCAAATCCCAATTTCAAAGAAACAATCCTGTCTCCCAGTGTTGTAGCCCAAGTTGAAGTTGGGATAACCAAAGGCCCAAGGTTTAAAGGGAACTTAGGCCATCCCTTCCTTTTGGGACCAGTGAGCTTCAGGTAGACACCATCTGTAACAGTCTTTTAAGATATCTCCTCAAGTAATAGTCTGTCAGGGACAACTCCTGGTAGCAAATGTCCAGTACTGCTTCCCTAGACTCTAATGTAAGCAAAGGCTTCTCCCACATACCAGTCACCCAATGTAGGTATGAGAGTTCTAGCATTAGGAGAAAAGGCAGGGGCATCTTCCCTGAAAATCTGCTGGTAAATTGCACCAAAGAAATCGTCGCAGATGTCATAGAGCAAGGGAACAAAATTGCTTTCCCATAAGGCAAAACCATAAATATGAACAGTGGGTGAGGACTTATTCCAACTCCACCCCATGGTGGGATACTGAAACTCTGTACAGAAAACATCAATTACAAATGCAGAGAAAGATAAGTATGGCTTCCTTGTAGCTGTTGTTTTCTTATATTTCTCAATGGTTGTCTTTAACTCTGCTGATAAAATTGAAGTCCAAGGGAATGACTTCCCCGTTGTTAGGACATGATGGGTGATAAGAGCCCATTTAGCTTTGAATACTGAACAATTAGGGAGACCATAAATTCTGCAGAGCATGGCTTCCAGAAGAGAATAAGGCTCTTTGAACCAGGAAATTGGGTATAAATTATCAGCCCTGGGCATGAAATTTGTCGGTCTGTGCATCCAAGACTTTAGCATTTCATTGAAATTGTACCTAGTCTTTGATAACTCAAGGAATTCAACATTGAGGGGTTGAACAGCTGGTTTTAGGGCGTAAGCTCTGGTAAAAACCTCAGGGTGAAAATTAGCCAATTGAGACCCTGCACTATCAATGAAAGAGCGGTCTTTAGGGTTAGCATGGTCTATAATCCACTTAACTGCATTAGTGTAGGGAAGGATAGCAGGTCTGGCACCCATAGAGTGGAGTTGTGAATCCCTAATATTTTCATAGGTGGGGCGGTCACTCTGAATATCAGTTAAGTCATCATTGTCAAAGATGGAGTAAATTTTGGACCAATCGATTTGGTATGTCTCAGAAACCTTATCGCTGGTGTCGGAAAGGATGCCGAAGTTTGGGTCTTTGCTCAAACGATCTTTCTTAGGATTTTTGCAGTGAGTGTTGCGAGACATGTTTGAAAAACTAGAGAAATCTGATGAATAAATAAACACCAATAAGAAAAAAAAACTCAAAATAGCAAAAAACCTTGAACAATTGAATAAGAAAGTGACACGAAGTCAACCAGTGCAAGTTGGAAAAAATGGCGAAAACAACCCCTGGTAAAAAGTCGTGAAAACGACCCCTAGTAAAAACTCGCGAAAACGACCTCTGGTAAAAACTTGCAGTAAAATCCACACAAATGGAAAAAACGACCCTTGGTAAAAACTCACAGTAAAATCCACACAGTAGGCAATTTTTGAAAATGATAAATGATAAAAGAAAATAGAAACGAAATCAACATATTTATTAATTCTGTCGGGTTAAATCTGGGTCGTAAGATTAAGACAAATCGACGGCTGAGATCTAATCTGGGGAATGCGGAAGATGAGTTGCGGGAGTTTAATTTTTTTGAAATATATACAATGTTCCCACAATCCGCAATCCACAATTGCGGGTTTCGGGACCACAACTCGAAATAAAAACAAAACAAAGTGTCATCACTTCCTATGATGTCAGTTCTCTCTTTGAGGCTCACACGTGTGAGATTTTGGCCTTCCAAAGTAGAGATCAATTCATGTATAACCAGAATTTTCAAGACTGGAAAAATATAAATCACAAGAAGGTTCGGTCGATCCTTCGTTAGTAGATAATTGTGAACACCAATATCCAACAATTCACCTATATCCAGACTAGTGAACACAAGAAGGATCAAACGACCCTTCTGGCAGTCTAGAACTAGTATGAAAATAATAGTGAGTAGAAGAAGGGTCGGACGCCCCTTCATTTATGATGGAATTGTGCAAATATTCAACTTACGAATTATAGGATGTCAATTCATGTATATCTTGAATGGTGAAGACTACAAAAATACTAATCACAAGAAGGGTCGGCCGACCCTTCATTTAAGCTGTAAAAAATGGCGAAAATGACCCCTGCTAAAAACTCACAGTAAAATCCACACAGCAGGTAAATTAAGGTTGCCATCTATTCAATGCATGTAAATTCCATTTTTAATACCATAAATCTTTTCAAATTATCAGGTGGCTTGCATATACTTTTGTCCAATTTTAAGTCTTAGCTCATTTGATCTCATGGAGGAAGAATATACCTTTGGAAGTGGGAATTTTTCTTGCATGCATTGGAGCAAGCTTAAACCCCTAGATTTGCTTATATATCAAAGATTCAAAATGATTATAACTTTGTTCCATATGTGTCATGTGACTTTCCATTGTATCTCTCTTACCTGATTCTTTGAAGTTTTCTTTGAGCTAGTTGTTAAGTTATTGCATCAGTTTTGTTGGACTTGGTCCCAGATAGAATGTGCAGTCACCAAGGTGCTAGAGTCTATTTGAGTCTATCTAAATTAAATTCCCCCCTTGACCTCGACCAAGGGGGCAAGGGGGCAAGGGGGAAACTGAATCAAACAGTACTCAGATCCCCATGCATTCCATTTTTTATATTATCTATCATTTCCTATCATTCTTGCACCTCTAGCGATAAAAGAATTTCTCTGAGCCGTCCATATTGCATGATCAATTTGGTACCGTTGATATTCTTCCATGCTTATCCCCACGGCCTTCCGCAGTCTTCAATATCTCAAACGCCGCCTTCCTCGCACCTTAGATATGCGTAGTTATTATCAACTGTCGATCTGGCCCCTGTCTGCATCCTGACCATCCAAAGGTGCGGCCTTTACCGAGGTTCATGAATTTGGAACGTGCCGATACTTCATGCATGTTCAATCTACAAACTAAACCTCTTCCGCTGATGCCTTTCCCCACCATATCTGCACTGTCGAAACATGCAGTCCCTACCAAAACTTCGCAAATATGAAAAGTCCATTTCCCCGCACATCTCAAATCACCGAAGTACCTGTCATCCGTAGATTTGTCCTTTCGCCCGTTGATCTAATTTCCAACTTGTTCACGGGCTAGCAACACTCCACCCATGCTTAAACCGTCCTATCTTGCTTTTGCGAACAGTGCTTGTGGTCGTCGAACTCCGTCAAGCTTCTATAACCGTCGATCTTCGTCAAGATTTTGGCAGTCTAGAACTAGTATGAAAATAATAGTGGGCAGAAGAAGGGTCGGCCGCCCCTTCATTTGTTGAGATATTGTAACTTCAAAGAATATTATATTTGTACTTTATTATTCTGAAGATGTTTCATTCCTCCTTGAAGATCTTATTGTATATCCGGAGATGTTTATTCCTCCGTCGGAATGTGGTAACTTGGGTTATTAGACTAGTGGGGGTCGACCCTGTATGTGTTATGTGGGTCAAAGGGTTATTAGACCACCCTAGAGGGGTCGGCCCAGTCAGTTGTAGTGGGGTATTTAACCCAATGGTTAAATACGAGCCTACATGATTTGTGTAAAAGACAAGTCAGAGTAGTGTATAAATAGAGGAGGTGTATTCCTCATTTTACACACACTCACTCACATGAGAGTGGCGCACTTGTGGAGGAGAGGTCTGCTATGGAGAAGGACGAGCTTATGCTCAGGGTTACAACTTTGTATATTTCTAGTCATCTATATTGAGGAAGCTTTGCTGGGTTTTCTACCCCATGAGGGTTTCCCAGGATAAATTTGTGTCTCTTGTGTTCATGTTGTGCTTGTTGTTTCTTCAATGATCCTATATATGCTATTATTGTGAAATGGAATGCAATGCTTCTATTTTCTATCTTAGCATATTAAATCTTAACATGGTATCAGAGCTAACCTGAAGGAAGGCAATGTATGGCACTTACGACACTTGCTTCACTTGCGACAATTTGAAGGTTTGGGTTTTACATAGAAAAAACCAGTCATCGTGGAACTTTCACTATAAATCCATTTCTGCGAAGGTTCAGGATCTGAAACGTTTATAGGTCATAGATAACATCCCCAGGTACCTTGTGTCCAAAGGACACCCTCATATTCGTTGTACTTTGTGATTTATGATCAGTACAAGTTAGGGTTTCTGCCTCTTCCAGATCTAAGTCAAAATCAGGTGACCTTGGAAAAAAGGTCATAACTTGGGCTAGGAAGGTCCAAATGAAATTTAGTAAAAAGTGATAGGTAGCACATAGACTTTACTATCTCAGGAAACGTTTTCAGAGGCCGAAGTTGAACCAGTGACACGTGGCACTCCGTACAAGTTCGCTCTCCTGTTTTGTCCCATAAACAGGTCACGTTGCGACACTTGGCATAAATCTCTCTCAGAAAATCCAATTGAGGTCAGACTTGTTGAGATGGAAATATGATAGGTCAGGATACCACAAAAAATGTTTTCAGACCCTGTGGAATGAAAAGTTCGGAGTTACAGCAAAAACAATCAGGTACATATTTCTGTCAAAACAGAATTATTTTTGGAGCACCTTCATTCATGGCTTCCGGAATTTAGGGTTTCGAAAAAAGTTAGAATTTTTGGAATCGGAATCCACAGCTGAATGCTACTTAGGAAAATCAAAATTTAGAGACCAAGATCGAATTTTTGGCTGGGTAGAAGACCGGGCTTGATCAAACCCCAGTACGGGATTTTGATTGGAAAGATGGAAAATTAGGGCTTCAGCAAAAGTTGGAATTTTTGAAGTTTGTAACCATGGCTGGAAGGTCCTCAGAAAAATAAGAGTTTAGAGCCTTGGATCGAACCTTTTGATTGGGCAGAAGGGTGGGCTTCATCAAACCCTAGTTCGGGATCTTGTCCAGAAGATCCAGAAGTTTCAAAGGCAAGTTTTGAGGGGTCAAATTTTGGAGATTTCAAAATTGAAGTATGCTAGTTTGATCAACTCAGGAAGACACATCCTTCCATCCATTCAGAAGTGTGAAAGTCAAAGATTGAATTTTTAGGGTTTCTCTAACAAACCCTAATCAAGCTCCAGATCAAGTTTCAAGGGGAGTTGAGGCTAAGGCCTTACATAAGAAGACTACAAGAAGTCTCGACATGTATGTCTTAAGGAGAAACAGGTATGTCTTGAAATCTGATTCCTGATAAAGTTCATAATATGTCTGTCTTCATATTATTTATTAGTGCAATCTTGATTAATGTTAGAATTGCCGTATCACCCTAGTAACAGTATGAATGCATGTGAATGATAGAAGACATTCATTGATTAGGGCTATATGATTGTACTAATGCACTGTGGTGTTGTATGAGGTTGATGTTGTCTACTAACAAGATACAGGTACATCACGAAAGACAAATCAAGTTCTGTGACCATGATAACATGAAGACAAAGACTCATCCATAATCTTGGATCACATAGAAGTTCTACTTACGAGGTATGTATGACTTTGTTCTATTATGCTTAACCTATGAGATATGCAGGTTCCGGCATAGGATCTCTAAATCATTGAAGAGAACAAAGAAGATATTGATTAGGTATGTTAGACATAACTAAGCAGGTATACTAATCCAGGTATGTTTTCCTATGTCATGTTAGAATCTTACCTTGTGTTAGGATCCCTTATATAAGTATACTTGGTATGATTGGTTATGCTTATTCATAAAGTTAGTAATCAAGGGTTTATGTATATTATGTCTCTTATCTTGGTTGATGATTTAACTAACTAGATCAAACAAGAATATGCATGAGTAAAAGAAGACTTCCCTGAAACCTTGAATATTATCTATAATCATGACTATACATTTTCAAGATTATTTAGAACTATAATGTTTTGATAACATTGAGAATATACTAATGAATGTATGTTTGTGTATGAGATCATGAGGATGACACTTGAGCATGCACAGTGGTACAGAATGAATAGAAGTTCAAAAGACATACAGAAGATCAAGCGGGAGGCAACCACACAAACATAAAAGATAAGTATTTGAGTTGTTATTTGAAATAGTAAATGATATTGCCTGTAATAGGTTGTATGCATATTTGTATTCCTAGAATATATGATGCTGAGTGTAAACATTCATAGAGCATTGAACAGTATACTACTAATATGCATATGATTGGTAAGTTGGACAAACATTCCATTGTTGCTTGTCTAGAATGAAACCTCTTTGCTGACATGCTGAGAGCTGTGCACACTCTCGATAGTATGTTCTCGTAGAGATGGAAGGCATCTAGATAGCCACTGTATGCATACAGGATATGGGAAAGTGTTGTGCCAAAGTATTGGTCAAAATAGTTGCATAACTATGTAAATGATATTTGTATGCATAATAGGTTATCATGTCAATATGATTTGATGATTATGAAGTATTACTAATCATGTACTTAATTTTGATTTGTAGGAAATATCATGATGAATGATGAACACTGAACAAGCGATGGATGTTCAACAAAAAGATTTACAAATCAAACACACTATAGAAGGCTTGTGGCTAGAAGATTCTCTTAGAAAGAGGAAGAGAATCATGATGAGATGTTTGCTCCAAGTGGCTAGATAAGAATATTCTCTTAATGGTGTAATTAAAGAAGAAGTGTGAATCAGGTTCTGTATGGGTTCCCAGGATCGATAATCAATTGATGAGCTTAATGATCACCATGGGTGATGTGAATCTCAACCTTTGCTACAAGGTTGAATATGGTTTCTATACACAGATAACATGGATGCAAGAAGGAACTCACCACAGAGTTCGAATGATATTGAGGCTCATATCAGTAGACCCATCTAATGAGAGATGGCACAGATAGATATGCAGAAGATCATTCAATGCAGAGTGTGAATTATGTTCAATCACAAAGGGAGAATTGACAGTTTCTTGATAAGCTTGGGCTTTACCAAAAGTAAAGTTGTTCCTAACCTTTACCTTACGGTTGTGGATGATGAACCTATCATACCATTATTGTATGACGATGATCTCTTTATGACAAGGAATGAGAAACAGATCATGAAAAGAAAGAAGAAGATGGTTGCGGAAATGAAAATGAAAGATCTCAGATTGATGCATTACTTCCTAGGTCTGGGAGTATGGAAAGGCTCAGAAGGAATCTTTCTCAACCAGGGAAAGTATGCTGAGAAATACTAAAAGGACTTGATGTGTTGAAATGGCCACTCTTGAAGTTGTTAGTAGATGACTCATCAGAGTTAGTGGATATAACTCTGTACAGACAAAATATTGAGTCATTGATGTGTCTAACAAATACTAGGTCAGATATATGCTTTGCTGTGAACACCTTGAGTCAGTATCTAGTGGAAACTAGATGTGTTCACCTGTTAGTTGAAAAGCATGTGATGAGGTACCTAAAGGATACGATAGACTTTGATCTATAGAGATCATGACTTTAGATGGCTACACAGATTTGATTGGGCAGAAATTGTATCAGACAGGAAGAGCACATCGAGAGGATGTTATTGTCTGGGATCAGCCATGATCTCGTGGTTTAGAAGGAAGAAATCTAGTGTGGCTCTCAGCACAAGCGGAATATATGGCTGCTTGCTCTGCTAGTTGTGAAGCGGTATGGCTTTAGAATTGTTTGACATAAAAATGGACCCAACTGTGATCCTATGTGACAAACAGAGTTGTACCAAAATGGAAGAGAATCCAGTATTCCATGATAAGTCAAAGCACATAGAGATCTGACATTTCTATATACAAGATATGGTGCAAAAAAGAATTAAAGTTTGAATTTGTAACAAGTTACCGATGTACTAACCAAACCTCTACCTCAAGTAAAGTTTTCCGAGACAAACTTAAAATAGTTCAGAAGGACCCTCCTCGAAAGGGGGAGCGATGTGATCACTTATGATGAGATTTCCTGCATCGACAGTGAGGTCGATGATGTGGATACCTATATTAGTGATGCCGACAGAGAGGTTGGTGGATTGTCCTTAGACAGGGTCTAAGGTGACAAGGGGATTGCATCATCCTTGAACACATGTTCTGAAAGGAACCATAGACAGGTGTCTCCGAGAAAGAAGGGGGATTGGATCATCCCTGGACTTCAGTCCTAAAGAGAGCCATAGATGTATGTCTTCGAGAATGAAGCCCTTCGTGGACATGTGAGGATTGAATCATCCTTGGATTTCGGTCCTAAAGTGAGCCGTAGACAGGTGTCTCCGAGAAAGAAGAGGGATTTATCATCCTTGAACATATGTTCTAAAAGGAGCCATAGACAGGTGTCTCCGAGAAAGAAGAGGGATTGCATCATCCTTGAACACATGTTCTAAAAGGAGCCGTAGACAGGTGTCTTCAAGAATGAAGTCCTTGGTGGACATGTGAGGATTGTATCGTCCCCGGACTTCGGTCCCAGAATTGAGCCGTAGACTGGGTCTCCGAGAATGTAGTCCTGAATGAACAGGTAGGGGATTGTATCTTCCCCGGACTTTGGTCCCAGAATTGATCCGTAGACTGATGTCTCCCAGAATTGAAGATAGGACTGCATCATCCCTGGACCTCGGTTCAAAATGTACGTGATGGGATTGCATCATCCCTAGACATGAGACTTGTCTTAAAGGTACGTGTGAGGACTACATCGTCCATGAACTGGGTTCAAAATGTACGTGATGGGATTGCATCATCCCTAGACATGAGACTTGTCTTAAAGGTACGTGTGAGGACTGCATCGTCCATGAACTGGGTTCAAAATGTACGTGATGGGATTGCATCATCCCTAGACATGAGACTTGTCTTAAAGGTACGTGTGAGGACTGCATCGTCCATGAACTGGGTTCAAAATGTACGTGATGGGATTGCATCATCCCTAGACATGAGACTTGTCTTAAAGGTACGTGTGAGGACTGCATCGTCCATGAACTGGGTTCAAAATGTACGTGATGGGATTGCATCATCCCTAGACATGAGACTTGTTTTAAAGGTACATGTGAGGACTGCATCGTCCATGAACTGGGTTCAAAATGTACGTGATGGGATTGCATCGTCCCTAGACATGAGACTTGTCTTAAAGTGATAAGGATTGATCATCCTGGAACTTGATTTGGATTGTATCATCCATGGACCTATGTCCTAAAGAGAGCAGGATTGATCATCCTGTAATATGATCGTGTGTGTTGCAGGGTATGCTGCTATGTATTGATGATAGATGTATTAGTGAGAATACATGCTTTTGATGATAGATGTATTAGTGAGAATACATGCTTTTGATGATAGATGTATTAAGTGAGAATACATGCTTTTGATGATAGATGTATTAGTGAGAATACATGCTTTTGATGATAGATGTATTAGTGAGAATACATGCTTTTGATGATAGATGTATTAAGTGAGAATACATGCTTTTGATGATAGATGTATTAGTGAGAATACATGCTTTTGATGATAGATGTATTAGTGAGAATACACGTTTTTGATGATATATGTATTAGTAAGAATACATGTTTTGATGATAGATGTATTGGTGTGGATACTAATACAGATGATCCAGATGTTGTAGATCGTGATGATCCAGATGCTGTAGATCGAGATGATCCAGATGCTGTAGATCGTGATGATCCAGATGCTGTAGATCGAGATGATCCAGATGCTGTAGATCGAGATGATCCAGATGCTGTAGATCATGACAATCCAGATGCTGTAGATCGAGATGATCCAGATGCTGTAGATCGAGATGATCCAGATGTTGTATATCGTGATGATCCAGATGCTGTAGATCGAGATGATCCAGATGCTGTAGATAGAGATGATCCAGATGCTGTAGATCGTGATGATCCAGATGCTGTAGATCAAGATGATCCAGATGTGGTAGATCGAGATGATCCAGATGTTGCAGATCGAGATGATCCAGATGTTGTAGATCATGATGATCCAGATGCTGTAGATCGAGATTATCCAGATGTTGTAGATCGAGATGATCCCGATGCTGATGATCGTATGATGATGATGCTGATGATCATGAGGATCCAAATGTTGATGTTGTTGTAGCTGTTCAAGTGCTGCAGAAGATAAAGACTCAGTACTGAAGATGTTGATGTTCCAGTATTGAAGATGTTCCAGTAACTGCTTGAGTTACTGATGATGTTGAGAAAGCTTCCAATGATTTATAGATGTATCATGTATGATGTTGATGACTCCTTGCTCGTGCAGATGCTGTTATAATATCCTTCTCGTTAAGGGGGAGTGTTGAGATATTGTAACTTCAAAGAATATTATATTTGTACTTTATTATTCTAGAGATGTTTCATTCCTCCTTGAAGATCTTATTGTATATCCGGAGATGTTTATTCCTCCATCGGAATGTGGTAACTTGGGTTATTAGACTTCCCTAGTGGGGGTCGGCCCTGTATGTGTTATGTGGGTTAAAGGGTTATTAGACCACCCTAGAGGGGTCGTCCCAGTCAGTTGTAGTGGGGTATTTAACCCAATGGTTAAATACGAGCCTACATGATTTGTGTAAAAGACAAATCGGAGTAGTGTATAAATAGAGGAGGTGTATTCCTCATTTTACACACACTCACTCACTTGAGAGTGGCGCACTTGTGGAGGAGAGGTCTGCTATGGAGAAGGAGGAGATTATGCTCAGGGTTACATCTTTGTATATTGCTGGTCATCTATATTGAGGAAGCTTTGCTGGGTTTTCTACCCCATGAGGGTTTCCCGGGATAAATTTGTGTCTCTTGTGTTTATGTTGTGCTTGTTATTTCTTCAGTGATCCTGTATATGCTATTACTGTGAAATGGAATGCAATGCTGCTATTTTCTGGCCGCCCCTTCATTTGTTGAGATATTGTAACTTCAAAGAATATTATATTTGTACTTTATTATTCTAGAGATGTTTCATTCCTCCTTGAAGATCTTATTGTATATCCGGAGATGTTTATTCCTCCGCCCATGCTTAAACCATCATATCTTGCTTTTGCGAACAGCGCTTGTGGCCGTCGAACTCCGTCAAGCTTCTATAACCATCGATCTTCGTCAAGATTTTGGCAATCTAGAACTAGTATGAAAATAATAGTGGGCAGAAGAAGGGTCGGCCGCCCCTTCATTTGTTGAGATATTGTAACTTCAAAGAATATTATATTTGTACTTTATTATTCTGGAGATGTTTCATTCCTCCTTGAAGATCTTATTGTATATCCGGAGATGTTTATTCCTCTGCCCATGCTTAAACCGTCCTATCTTGCTTTTGCGAACAACGCTTGTGGCCGTCAAACTCCGTCAAGCTTCTATAACCGTCGATCTTCGTCAAGCTTTTGGCAGTCTAGAACTAGTATGAAAATAATAGTGGGCAGAAGAAGGGTCGGCCACCCCTTCATTTGTTGAGATATTGTAACTTCAAAGAATATTATATTTGTACTTTATTATTCTGGAGATGTTTCATTCCTCCTTGAAGATCTTATTGTATATCCGGAGATGTTTATTCCTCCGCCCATGCTTAAACCGTCCTATCTTGCTTTTGTGAACAGCGCTTGTGGCCGTCGAACTCCGTCAAGCTTCTATAACCGTCGATCTTCGTCAAGCTTTTCGAAGTCTAGAACTAGTATGAAAATAATAGTGGGCAGAAGAAGGGTCGGCCGCCCCTTCATTTATGAGGGAATTGTGCAAATATTCAACCTACAAAGTATAGGCTATCAATTCATATATATCTTGAATGGTGAAGACTTCAAATATACTGACAAAGTGTCCTCAGACACATAATTTTATTAATGAAGAAGGAAAATTACATCACAGAGATGTGAGGGCTAAATCCCGAAAGATTACCTCACATAGAAAACTCGATGGATTTAAATATCCAAAGAGTAACAACTAATTTACCGTTACCAAAACTAACTAAGGGACACCTCACATAATCACGTGAGTGTGTAGATGCCCTTTTACATTTATTAAACTAAACTTCTATTTATTACATTTTTGGATCATAATTCCTAACAATCCCCCCTTTGATCCAAAAATTCTTTTGAACAAATACCAAGTTCATTTCTAAACTTATCAAATTTGACCCTTCCAAGAGATTTTGTAAAAATATCTGCAGTTTGATCTTCTGATGGACAATACTTTGGCTTGATGATTTGTTTAACGACGAGAGCCCGAATGTAATGATACTTAGTATCCACATGCTTAGTTTTTGAATGAAAAACAGGATTTTTGGCTAACTTGATTGCTGACTGATTATCAATAAATAATGAAGTTGCTTCTTTCTGATCAACTTTAAGATCTTGCAAAATCCTTCTTAACCAAACTATCTCACAAGCAGCTTCCCAAGCTGAAATATATTCTGCTTCTGCTGTAGAATTTGCAATTGTATCCTGCTTTTTACAACTCCATGCCACTGCAGCTAATCCCATATTCATTAAGTAACCTGAAGTAGATGCCCTGTCATCAACATCTCTAGCAAAATCCACATCTGAATAGCCAACAAGTTTGAAATTTTTGTTTCTTTTAAACTCAAGTCCAAAATCCTTTGTTCCTTGAAGATACCTTAACACCCTTTTTGCTGCATTCCAATGACTTTCTCTAGGTTCCTGCATATATCTGGAAAGTATGCTAACTGCATAAGATAGATCAGGACGAGTATTCATCAAGTAAATCAAACATCCAATTAACTGTCTATATCCAGTGCAATTTACAAGTTCCCCCCCTTCAAACTTAGAAAGTTTTAAATTTTGTTCCATGGGAGTAATTGCTGGTTTACATTCCTCCATTCCAAACTTCTTCAATCATCCAGATATGTACTTAGCTTGAGAAATAAATATACTTCCTTCCTGCTGTTTTACTTCAACTCCAAGATAGTAATGAAGTAAACCCAAGTCTGTCATTTCAAAACCTGTTTGAAGTTCTTTCTTAACCTGAAATATATGATTATTATTGTTACCTGTTATGAGCAAATCATCAACATACATAACCAAGATGACTAAGTTGTTTTCCTGAATTCGAACATACAAAGTATCATCTGACTCACTACGAAGAAAACCAACTTTCTGTAGATACGCATCCATTTTTGCATACCAAGCTCTCGGAGCCTGTTTCAATCCATACAATGCCTTAACCAGTTTACAAACTTGAATTTCTTTCCCTGGAACCTCAAAACCAGGAGGTTGAGTCATATAAACATCCTCTTGTAGATCACCGTTTAGAAATGCACTTTTTACATCCATTTGATGCACTTTCCATCCATTTTGTGCAGCTAAAGCTAGCACAATCCTGATAGTATTCCATTTCGCTGTTGGAGCAAAAGTTTCTTCATAATCAATCCCTTCTTTCTGAGCAAAACCCTTTGCCACCAATCTTGCCTTATATTTATCAATATCTCCATTTGCTTTGTACTTAATTCTGTAAACCCACTTACAACCAATGGGTTTAACACCATGTGGACAATCAACTATTTTCCAAGTCTGATTCTTCATTACTGCATCATACTCACTTTGCATGGCCATTTTCCATTCATCATACTCAACTGCTTCATTAAAAGTAGTTGGTTCAACAACTGAAAGAGCAAAATTTTCTGAACCTGTATGAGAACTCCGTGTACCTGTTTTGCCTTTTTCATCAGACTTAACATCCTGAAGTAACTTAGTTGCCCATTTTGGTTTTTTCTTTTCAATGGTAACTTGATTTGAATCATCCAAGTTAACTTGTGAAGAATTCAAAGTATCTTCAACCTGTTCATCATCCTGTACTTCTGAAGTGAGATCAAACCATTGTTCATTCCTTGTCTTATTTAAGTGTTGCATCATTAATTGTTCCTTAGTTACTTTTTCCTCCAAGTGACTAAGTTGTTTATCAACCTCTTCTACACTTAAACTTTCAGTTTCATCAAAAATCACATCCCTGCTGACAATAAACTTTCCATCTGACAGAAGCCTATACCCCTTTTTTTCATGAGAATAACCAATCAATATGCACTTAACACTTCTAGACTCTAACTTCTTTCGTTTTTCTTTTGGGACAAGTGCATAACAAACTGAACCAAAAACTCTCAAATGTTTGACCATAGGTTTGAATCCATACCAAGCCTCAAAAGGAGTTATTCCATCAAGTGATGATGAAGGAGATCGATTCCTCAAATAAACTGCTGTATGAACTGCTTCTGCCCAATAACATGATTGCAACCCTTTGAAAAATAACATTGCTCTAGCCATGCCCAATAAAGTCTGATTCATCCTTTCTGATACTCCATTTTGCTGTGGAGTATAAAAATTGGTCAACTGTCTTTTAATCCCTTTTTCCTGACAATAAGTCAAAAAATGATTTGATGTAAACTCACCACCATTATCAGTTCTCAAAGTAGCAATCTTTTCCTTTGTTGCTGTTTCAACCAAATTTTGAAATGACTGAAACTTTTCAAACACTTCTGATTTTTCCTTCAAAAAATACACCCAAACCATTCTGCTAAAATCATCAATAAACAACAAAAAATATTTACAACCACCAAGTGAAGTTTCCAAAGGACCACAAACATCACTATGAATAAGCTGTAATCTCCTTGTTGCTCTCCAAGTGCTTTTTGAAAAAGCTATCCTTCTCTGTTTTCCATAAATGCAAGCTTCACACTTTGCATTTTCCTACCGAAAAGTAGGCAACCCCTTTACCATTCCTTGTTTTTGAAGCTGTACAAGACTATCAACATTCAAGTGCCCAAAACGAATGTGCCACAAGCGGATAGGTGAAACATCAGTTTCAACTAAACCTGCAAATTCCTTCAAATGTTCCTGTGACCTAGGAATGACTGTTCCCTTCATCCTAAGAAGCTTTCCATCTTCATAACCTGTCATAACTGTTTTGTATGCATCCTTTGTTGAATTAACAAAAAGGATACCACCTTCCATTACAACTTGATGTCCTAATTGGCGAATGACAACTAAAGACAACAAATTTTTCTTAAATGTAGGCACATACCAAACATTAGAAATCAATCTTTCTCCAATTCCAGGCAAATCAACCTTAACTGTTCCTTTTCCTTGTGGTAAATGAATAGAATCATCTGCAAGAAAAATTGAATTTAAATGACAATCTTCATAACTCCAAAAGAAATCTTTCCTATATGTCATATGCTGAGTAGCCCCTGTATCCATAATCCAAGCATCTTCAAAATCATTTTTGAAACAAGAAGAAGACTGAACAAAATTCACTGATTCCAACTGATGAACTTGAACAAAATCCATTGATTCTGATTGTCCAAGTGCTGTAAAGACATATTCACAATTTTCACTATCGTCTGCATGAGCATAATGTGCCGCTGATGAAGATCCTTTAGATTCTCTTTCTTTGAGAATTTTGTCAAATGGAACTCTACAGTCTGAAGCATAATGTCCAACTCTATTACAACGAAAACATGTGACCTGTTTATTAGCTCTTCCTCTTCCAGAGACCTGTTGATTACCTGAACCTCTTCCTCTTCCAGAAAACTGTGACTGTGTACTTTCAGAACCTCTTCCTTGATTTCTTCCTCTTCCTCTTCCGCGGCCTCTTCCTCTTCCAAAACCCTGACCACGACCTCTATTTGAATTTTGAAAAACTTTCTGATCATGGCCTCTTTGATGATTACCTGGAGATTGTTTGCTAGTACTTGCAACCAAAACATCTTCTCCTGCTTGCTTTGTTTTACCAAAAATCTTTTCATGTGTGGCAAGTAATTCACTTAGTTCATCAAAAGAAACGGTATCCAATTTATTTGTAATTTGTAAAGTTTCCAAAAAATGCTTATATGTCTCAGGCAATCCTGCGATCAAAATGGTCACCATCATGCTGTCTTCAATTTTATCAAAACCAGCTCTTGAAATTTCTTGTTTGATATTTTTTAATCGAGAAATGTACTCCATGACATCACCTCCTGAAGACAATTTTTGTTGAAACAACTTCAATTGAAGATCAATTTTCTTAGCTTCACTTTGAGAATCAAATAAATCTTTCAATGTCTTCCAAGCTGACCATGCATCTGGACTATTTTCAATATGCACATAAATATCATCAGAAACAGTACTGTGAATCAATGCTAAAGCCTTTTCATCTTTTACTTCCCACTTTGCAAGCTGATCATGATTAGTTGGTTTGATAGGTTTAGCATTACAGAAACCCTTCCACAATTCATTGTAAATAAGAGTGCTTTGAATATGACGACTCCAAACTTTATAATTTTTCGATCCTTCCAACTTGTCAGATTCATTAAAAAGACTTATAACTTTAGACATTGTAAAAAATAATAAACACCTTATAACTCCAGAAGATGTGTATTATGCAAATCTTATAGCTCCAAGCATTAAAGAAAGCACCTTATGTCACCAAAATAAATCAATAGAAGATTTTATGCAAAAATATCACCACCAATATGAAAAGAAAATTACTCATCAACAAAAAACACCATGAAAGAAATGCTGCAAGAAACACCACACACCATGCAAAAGAAAGCTATAGGGGCTTGGCCTTGACCCACTTATAGCCTCAAGAAAAGAATTTGATAGAGCTTCACTTTGCTCTAATCAAACCTTGAGTGAAAATACAAGTACTCCTTATGACACCAACAATGCTCCTTATTACTCCAATGCCCAATAAAAAATTACACCTTATTACTCCAAAAGATAACAAATCTTTATAGGTGAATTGGAGAGATACAATAATGTTGAGTGGGAGGTCACAAGATCCAATCCCATCAACTTCAAAAATAATTTTTTTTTAAGATTATTTCTCTCCAAAAATAAAAATACCTTATCTCTCCAAACAAATGATGTACTTTTCAAAATTTTACATTGAATTAAATGAAAAGTAAAAAATACGATCTCTCCATAGGTATTTAAATTCCATTTAAATTCCACAAGCTTTAAATTGTTTTCAATACATAATACTCTTACCACTTAAACACGTCTTCGATTCCAGCAAACAACAACTCCTCCACAGACTTCTCCACGCTCGGGCTTGAACTCGTACACCAAAAAGGCAATCAACCACACCTCCAGCACTGCGCGGGAATTCACCGTAGACTCAGCAGACCAGAAATGAAGGAAACGCGCTCTTCTGCACAGCCTTCACGCTGGCTTCTCTTTTCTGCAGATAGCGAACTCAGCAGACCAGTGATCCAAAAATGATGTAGACTTAATCTTCAAAGTATACAAACGAGGATCTACTTAAGTGTAATGAGCACTGATTCTTTCTGACTCTCGACAATCACTGGACCACTCGGCCTTCGGTTCTGTTAATACCCTTCCTTCGACTCGAACTCCACTTTATGGTTTCTCTCGATGTACAAATGCCTAGAACCAAACACGGCCATTCATTCAAACTTATGATGCACAATTTCGTTGATTTCCCCTGACCTGATGCCTACGCACAGAACTTGAAAACCTTGAAATTCTTTTAAGGAAATTTAATGAACGATATCGATTTCTTGGAAATTTGATTGTTTCGAGCAATACAATGCACAAAGCAAGCATGTAACTGTAGTTTCTTGTATATGAAGAAAGTCATACAAATTCTATTGCCAATTAAAATTTTAACTCAAAAATGAACCATATACTCTATTCTTTATTCAATTTCTGAGCTTGTAATATAATAGACAAGTCGATTTGCAGAGAAATTGGAATCTCCGTTCTTAATCCCTATTTGCTTCAAGAACCAATATCGACTTCCCCCAACTATCGAACTGCCAATCTGCGAGCTATTCTCAAGCTGTTTAAGCCGCGATTCTCCTCTCCTTCACGCACTCTATTCTCTTTAACGCATTGTTCTCTTATTTCATAAATTTAGCAGCAAGTACGGCCGGCTCTCTTCCTTCACGCATGAATGTGATCAACTTCGGTTTCGAATGGAAGTTCACAGACTCAAAAAAAATTGCTTTGTTGTGCAGATATATTTAATAAATGAAAACCAGATTGTTATTCGAAACACTTATAATGAGGAGTCATTGCACTTGACGATCTTCTATATTCTTTAGACATGATATCTTCACTTTCTATCATTTTTGTAAAAATTTTCTTCCACAAAATTTTTAAATAATCTTTCCTTAAAATAATAATATTTTACTCTCTCCAAGTAAAAAATTCTGCAGATATTCTTTTTAGCCCAAAAGAATAGGAAGCAATAACTTACGGTTAAAATTTCGCTATTCCAAAACCTTGAAAGTCACCTTCTTCAAACAACCTTTAGCACCTTCCAACCAGGTTCCAACCAGACCATGCTTCAACCAGACCAAGCTTCAACCGCGTGCTCTGATACCACTTTGACAAAGTGTCCTCAGACACATAATTTTATTAATGAAGAAGGAAAATTACATCACAGAGATGTGAGGGCTAAATCCCGAAAGATTACCTCACATAGAAAACTCGATGGATTTAAATATCCAAAGAGTAACAACTAATTTACCGTTACCAAAACTAACTAAGGGACACCTCACATAATCATGTGAGTGTGTAGATGCCCTTTTACATTTATTAAACTAAACTTCTATTTATTACATTTTTGGATCATAATTCCTAACATATACTAAGCACAAGAAGGGTTGGCCGACCCTTCATTTAAGCTGGAAAAAATGGCGAAAATGACCCCTGGTAAAAACTCGCAGTAAAATCCACACAGCTGGTAATTTTCGAAGATGAAAAATAATAAAAGGAAATAGAAACAAAATCAACATATTTATTAATTCCGTCAGGTTAAATCTGGGCCGTAAGATTAAGACAAATCGACTGTTGAGATCTAATCTGTGGAATACGGAAGACGAATTGCGAGGGTTTAATTTTTTGGAAATATATACAATGTTCCCGCAATCCGTAATTGTGGGTTGCGGGACTACAACTCGAAATAAAAACAAACCTAAGTTTCCGCAATCCGCATTGCGGGTTGCAGGTTGTGGAAACGCATGTCGCAAATCCATTATTAAAACAATTCCCGCATCTGCAATCATTTATAACTAGATAGCCACTTCAACAAGCTATAGCATGATATGATGGTGCGTGCATTTTTCTCAAACCATGAATTATGGCGAGCATTGTCTCGGAGCATTTTTTACTACTTTTTCCATACTTTGTCAATTTCCAAAGTTTCACAAACTTGTTATAGTTTTCCAGAATGATGTCAGATTGCAACACTGATTTAATGATAGCACCAGAACACCATCATGTGTCTTTCCAGCCTCATCACACCTTCCATGTCATCATAGATTCCATGTCATCATACAGGCCATGTCATCACTTCCTATGGTGTCAGTTCTCTCTTTGAGGCTCACACGTGTGAGATTTTGGCCTGACAAAATAGAGATCAATTCATGTATAACCAGAATGGTCAAGACTGAAAAAATATAAATCACAAGAAGGGTCGGCCGACCCTTCATTTAGTAGATAATTGTGAACACCAATATCCAGCAATTCACCTGTATCCAGACTGGTGAACACAAGAAGGATCAAACGACCCTTCTGGCAGTCTAGAACTAGTATGAAAATAATATTGGACAGAAGAAGGGTCGGACGCCCCTTCATTTATGAGGGAATTGTGCAAATATTCAACCTACGAAGTATAGTCTGTCAATTCATGTATATAATGAATGGTGAAGAATGAAAAACTACTAAGCACAAGAAGGGTCGGTCGACCCTTCATTTAAAAGAGAAATGAAAAAAGATTTAATCTACGAAGTTTGGGACAACAATTCCCCACTACCGACTTCCGCAGAATATGGTAGGGATCGGGACATTCCCTATGTTATAACATGTAAGCAATATTTATCCAAACTTTCGACTGCCGACAAGATGGATCGGCCGCCCCTTCTTTTAGTAGATAATTCTAAACACCAATAAATGACAATTCACCTGTATCCACAATGGTGAACACAAGAAGGATCGAACCACCCTTCTTACAGTCTAGAACTATTATGAAAATAATAGTGGGCAAAAGAAGGGTCGACCGCCCCTTCATTCATTTATCTAGAGCCTCATTCAAAAATGGGGTGTTGGTTAATGACATTCAACTTCAAATGAAAACAAACCAAAGTTTGTGCAATCCGCATTGTGGGTTGTGGATTGCGGGTTGCGGAAACGCATGTTGCAAATCCATTATTCAAATAGTTCCTGCAATCCGCATTGCGGGTTGTGGAAACGCAGAATGCAAACATTTACAATTCTCTTCCTGCAATCAGCAATTGCGGGTTGCGGGTTGCGGGCATCAAATCCACGATTATTGGAAAACATTTACAACCGAAAACCAGAATGGTCAATAATGGAAAAATACTAAGGCTAGGATGTCATTTCATGTATAACCAGAATGGTCAATAATGGAAAAATACTAAGCACAAGAAGGGTCGGCCGACCTTTCGTTTAGTAGATAATTGAGAACACCGATATCCAGCAATTCACCTGTATCCGGAATGGTGAGTACAAGAAGGATCGGACGACCCTTCTTGCAGTCTAGAACTAGTATGGAAATAATACTAGGCAAATCGCATGAATGAGGAGGACCATCGAAGTTGAGAACTGGAGACACTCTGTACTTGGAGACTTGTAATGTTTTACAATCTTTAAAAAATTTCAGTTAGTTTCTATTTTACTTTCTTTTGTTATGTGTATCAAGTTTCCTTGATTCATTTTGGTTTTTCATACATACATCTAATAACTATGTTTTGTATTGTTAAATCATAAAACATATAAATCTGTGTGCTTGATTTATCATTCATATGATTTATATGCAGGTTATGCATCAGTCAATTTCTTTCCTTGATTCATATTGTTTCACATTCTGTAATCACGGCGCAGTCATTATCGTCATAATTTAATTTGTTAATTAGCTCATCATTGACAGGACAGTCACATTCTTTTTAATGCTTTGAATAAAATAACAAAGGAATATTTACTCTTGAAAATATGCATCAACTCTGCTCGGGAATATTTACTCAGAATTCAAGGGCTCAATACAAAACGAGTATCTCTTCACGGGTTCCAACCCTTACTACATTGCCAAAAATAAACATCTAATCCTTTGAATAATATAACACCGGAATCTTTACTCTTGAAAATATGCATCAACTCTGCTTGGCCATCTTTATTCAAAATTGAAGGGCTCAATACAAAACGAATATCTCTTCACAGGTTCCAACACTTACTACATTGCCAAAAATTGTCTTTTATACATTGTAAAACCTCTCGAGGTAAAACCCTAATTGATTCATAACTAAAAATAGAAAATTATAAACTAACTATTACATTGCATTTCGGTCAAAATTTATACAATTTCCAAAATTTCTCAGAATATAACATTTGATGTCTTTCTATTGGTTGTAGCTACTGATAGGGATTCTTTCTCGAACAATAGTCTTCAAGTGTGCAAGGTGTACTTCATTTTCCCATATCTCTCCACTGTCTTCCATTGTTCTGTAGACGGTACCTCATAACTAGTCATCTCCTCGACCAGAACTTCCATCTCTATGTGCTCTGAAATGGAAGTTGGAGGAATCTTTTCAGCTATCATGGCCAGCTGGTTCAGAATTTCAAAGTCAAGGGAGAGTTTCTTCGGTAGAATTTTCCCTGTTAGAACATGAGTCAATCCTTGAAATTGCTCATGGTTCCTCTCGATGTTATATAGTAAATCCTTATAATTATTCTGGGAAATTAAATCATTATTTTCATCCCAAAAAAAAGGCAGTCCCTTTTGTATTACCTTTTCAAATCCCTTTTTGAACGCTTCAATCTCTTCCTTCATATGTTCTGCACTAGCCTGAACATTCTCAATGTGAGAATGTTTTCCAAGGACTCTCCTAGCCCAAGTTATGATTGTTACCTTGTTTTCGATAGCCATTGCTTTCATATCACCTTTTGTCAGAGTATTTAAGAAACTTATGGTACCATGGGTTGTATCTTTTGGTATCTTATCTAAAACTTCTCTCATTGATTTACAGCTTTGTAAGCTATCATTTTCTATGGCTCTCTTTGTCTTTATAAAATCTAAATAAGGCCTCAATTTTTCAGCATCATCGATGATTGAATCCCAAATCAAACGCTTTGCACCTTGCAATGATAGTTGTCCTTTCACTTGGCCTATCATCCTCTGATTTTTGTCTACCAAATCTTTATTGTTTTTTTTCAACTCTTTTATTTCATTTTCTTTTTCTCTGATTTTGCTCTTCTAGTCTTTGTTTTTCTTCTTTTAGTTCTATGATCTCCACCTCTTTCAAGCTAACTTGGGACATAGCTTGAACTATATCATCTGTGCTTGCTTCTTTGTTGCCTTGATTTGTTCCTTGCTTCTCTTGTGTTGTATTTTTCAATTTGGCCTTTAGATATTCAATTTCAGTCTTAAGACTCGATCTATTTTTCTCCCAACTTTCCTCTTTTTCCTCAAACTTGAGCAATTTAGCAAGACAGTCATCCAATTCTCGAGATAAAGTTTCTTGTTCTTGTTCTAACACAGTTAATTCAGAGGCTTGAATTATCTGAGTGGATGGAATTCTAACCTTTTGCTGAAGTAATTGGATATTCTTTTCTTTCTTAGCTAAAATCTTTTTAATTGCCTCCCCTCTATTTGGTTCATCATTGCTCTTTACCAGGTCATCTTGTAATCTTTTTATTTGCATCTAATGAGCTTTGTTCTCTGTTTTATCTTGGCTCAACTAGATTTGCAGCTTGTTCACTATTTTCTGTAGTTTTTCCACTGTTAAAGTAGCTTTCATCATATCAGCATAAATCACCTCTCCAGTCTGTCTGTGTAGGTGAATTTTATCAGGGACTGTTATCTTATGCAAATTCAATTTCACTTCTGTGACCTTCTCATCAGACGATACGGCCAAATTCAAAGTATTTTTGTATGGATCTCTGCTAGTCATCAGAGTAATTTCTGAATCAACAACATTACTAACTTCTGGAAACAACTTATGCATTGCTTCTGCTATTGTTTGTCTGTCTTTGTCATATTTTACACATATTTCATCTCTTGAATGAAATTTGCTAGAATCACCTGCAGCTCTTGCCTCGTCAAATTCGTATTCCTGTACTTGAATTCCTGGCCCTTGGTATTTTTCTTTATTCATTCCATTTTCTTTGTCAAATACAACTACTTCATATTGCTCGCTTGATTTTAATCTTTTGGCTTCTCTTTCTTCCTCCACCTGCATATCAGTACTTTCATAAGAAACTTCTTTTACCTGTTGCTTCAACCTTTCCTAGGGTAGGTACCAACTCAGCTGAAACTTTATCCAAGGTAGAAGGATTAGCGTGTGAACTTCCCGAAACTTATGTGTCTGATTCATATTGTAGTAAATTTGCCATCTTCGCCAATCCTTCAACCTCTTGGTGATCAAAGGTTTTATTTTTGTTCTCTTGCCTTCTGTCAGAAATAACATGACAAGGATCATAATTAATAGCTGTCACTTTCCTAAAACTCAGTGCTTCTAAATGTTTTTGTACAAAAGGGAGAGCATTCTTGTTCTTGATGATAAAATGACCAATTTTTAAAGAGAACTTTATATCTGTAGCTTTCTTGAAATGTAGAAAATGGTCATTTTCTACTTTCAATTTTTGTATGATAAAATCCAAAGCAAAAACTCTCAGAGTCAAAAAGGCTGGTAGAATATAGGGCTCCTTAACGAATCCATAAAGTATGATTATTGTATCTTGCTTCCCTACAAACCAGTCTCCAATTGTTTTTTTTGGGCTTAATTGCATCAAGGTCTTCATCTCTAATAATACTCTAGGCAAATTTTCTCCAAACATCAATCTGTATACTTCTGATAAAATAAAATTCATAAAATTAAACATACTGTCTTCCACTGTTTCTGAAACACAAACTGTGGGAAATGTAAATCTTTTCCACTGCTAAACAGGAGCATTTTCATCAGGTGTGTCTGGAATCTGAAATGTCTCGAAGTGTGGAAATTCACTATCTGGTAGTGGATGTTCCGAGCCAAGAATTCATCAAATTTAAGGTAGGGTACTTGACTGTAATCCATTTCTGGTTTAGCAACACTTAATCTAAAAAGCAAACTTAACTAGACCTCTGTGACCATGGAATCATCATCAAACCCTAAAAACTGTGAAATGAGTGACAAAACTAACTATGAATTTTCATCAAAGAAATTAATGTCAAGTGGATAGGGGGTGTTATCAATGGAAAGGCCAGGTTTCAGACAACTGGTCATGAAGGTTTGTTTGGTCTCAGGGGATGACTCTCTGTATTGGCTAACTAGGGCTTCTTTGGAAAAATCTTCCTAGTGGTGGGAGGAAAACAAGGGTACTGCTAGAGCTTTCCTAACAGTAGACGCATTTACACGGCAATGAATTTTCTTTCGTGATGAATTCATAATGACTCTTTGACTCTGAGAATAATTTACTACACTCCACGAAACGAATTCCAGAAACCCTGAATGTTGTTCGGGACAGAAATGGATAAAACGAGACTTATAAACATTGTGCACATCCAAATTTTGTTTATATAAACCCTCCAACTTGCTTTTGATTTCTGAAACTGAGAATTTAACCATTATGGGGTCACGAATGTCATTATCTCTGTCCACCAGGGTTTCTCCTATCCTCATAGTTTCAACGTTCTGATAGATAGTTTCACTACTTCCTTCCATTATGTAAACAATTCTAGTTACTTTCACGAGTTAAGAGGACCTACCTGGCACGGACAGGTTGAATAAACTATGCTCTGTCGCTTTCAAGCAGCACAGACATGTTCCAATCCTCCGCCATTCGCAACACAAAAGTCAATTTTTGGCGTGCCCTTCTCTTTTATACACCATCGAAGGTGGTTTCGCAACGCAGGATGGTGGTTTTCCTCAACGCTTTCTCTAATTGCAGAATGATGTGGAGACGACACGCGTATAGCGGGATGGTATTTCGCAACAGCTCAGCGTTCCATTACGTTGGGCATGTTGGCGGCGGGGAAAGATTATGGACCGTCGATCTAACCACCCTTTATCGAATATCTGTTGATCTAACCACCCTTTTATCATTCTCCCATGAGGTACGGTGGGCATTTTCCCAAGGCCACCTGAACTAATTTTCCAACACTTGGTCATTTCCAAGAATTTCTCCAAGGTTGATCCTGAAACCCTATTTTGGCAAACTTATAACTTTCTCCTCAGAAATGATTAAGGAAAACTGAGACCATGAATGGAAAACTGAGACCATGAATAGATAGCCACTTCAACAAGCTATAGCATGATATGATGGTGCGTGCATTTTTCTCAAACCATGAATTATAGCGGGCATCCTCTCAAAGCAGTTTTTTCTACTTTTTCGATACTTTGTCAGTTTCCAAAGTTTCACAAACTTGTCATACTTTTCCAGAATGATGTCAGATTGAGACACTGACTTAATGATAGCACCAGAACACCATCATGTGTCTTTCCAGCCTCATCACATGGAATGTGTGATGAGGCTGGAAAGACACATGGAATGTCATCACTTCCTATGGTGTCAATTCTCTCTTTGAGGCTCACACGTGTGAGATTTTGGCCTACCAAAATATGTTTATGTATTTGTAACTTCGGGAGATATTCACTTGTACATTGTATTTGTACTTTATTGTATCTCCAACGGAGATGTATTATTCCTCTAATTGGAAGTGTCGTCAGTTGTACTTGCATGTGTCGCAAGTTATATTGTAAGTGTCATAACTTATAATTGATGGGTTAGTAGAACACCTTGATGGGGTCGGCCCTGTATAAGTCATGTCGGTCAAAAGGTTATTAGACCACCCTAGTAGGGTTCGTCCCAGTCAGCATTATGTTAAGTGGTTAAGTTGAGGCCGACCTAGTTGAGTAAAGGTCAAGTGAAAGTTAGTGTATAAATAGAGAGTGTGTCTCTCTCATTTTACACATTCTATTATTCACTCACTTCGCATTAGTGAGAGAGAGGAGGAGTGCGCACAAGTGGAGGAGGAGCATGCTACTGAAGATATCTATCTCTTGGGTTTGATCATGGTGATCCTTGTATTGATGCTTATTCTATCTCTGAGGAAGTTGCGGGGTTTTTCACCTTCTTGGTTTTCCCCGGTGCAATGTTTTGTGTCTCTTGTCTCTTGTCTCTTATGCTTGATATGCTGTACATGTTGTTCTTTCAGTTAAGATCCTATATCTATTGAATTAAATGATGAAAAAATAACATGGTATCAGAGCTAGCCTGAAGGAAGGTATGATATGGCATTTATGAGACTTGTTGCACTTGCGACAAATTGAAAGCTAGGGCTTGATATAGAAAAAACCAGTCATCGTGGCACTTTCACTATAAATCAATTTTAGAGAAGGTTCAAGTTCTGAAACTTTTACAGGTCGTATATAACATCCCCAAACCTTGTGTCTGAAGCACAGCATCTAATTGTCTGTACTTTGTGATTTATGATCTTTACAATCTAGGGTTTTTGCCTCTTCCAGATCTCAGTCATAAACATGTGACCTAGGAAAAAAGGTCACAACTTGGGCTAGGAAGCTCCAAATGAAATTTTGTAAAACGTGACAGGTAGGGCACGGACTATACTTTCACAGGTCCATTTTTAAGAGGCCGAAGTTGAACCAGTGACACGTGGCACTCCATACAAGTTCGCTCTCTTGTTTTATCCGATAAACAGGTCACTCTGCGACACTTGGCATAACTCTCTCTCTAAGAATCCATTTGAGGTCAGACCTGTGGGGTTGGAAAGAAGACAGGTCAGGATACCATAGGCTAAAGTTTCAGACCCTGTGGATTCATAATTTCAGAGATGCATCAGAAACAATCAGGTGTATATTTCTGTCCAAACAGAATTGGATTCTGAGCACCTTCATTTTTGGATCGTCACTGCTGTGGGAAATTAGGGTTTCGGAGAAAGTTGAAATTCTTGGAATCGGAGACCACGGCTGGATGCTCCTCATCAAAATCAAAATTTAGAGACCAAGATCAAATTTTTTGGTTGGGAAGAAGGTCGGACTTGATCAAACCCTAGTTCGGGATTTTGATCGGAAAGGTGGAAAATTAGGGCTTTTGCAAAAGTTGGAGTTTTTGAAATTTGTGACCACGGCTGGAAGCTCCTCAAAAAAATCAAAGTTTAGAACACAATATCGAACCTTTTGGATGGGCAGGAGACCGGGCTTCATCAAACCCTAGTTCGGGATCCTATCCAGAAGATCCAGAAGTTTCAAAGGCAATTTTGAGGGGTCAAATTTTGGAGATTTAAAAATTGAAGTATACTAGCTTGATCAGCTCAGTAAGTCACATCTTTCCATCCATTTAGAAGTTTGAAATTCAAAATTTGAATTTTTAGGGTTTCTCTGACAAACCCTAATCCAGCGCCAGATCCAGTTTGAGCAAATCAAAGTGGATTGGGTTAATCCTAGAAGAGAATGAATTGGACACCTAAACTAGTGAAGAAGTTCCAGTTTCAGAGGGAGATGAGGCTAAGGCCTTACATAAAAAGGCTACAAGCAATCCCAACAGGTATGACTTGAAGAGATATAGGTATGTTTTTGAAATATGTTCATGCTTAAGGTTACGATATGTTTGTCTTCATATTATTGAGGATTAGTACAATATTGATTAATTTTAGACTTGTCTTATCACCCTAGTAAAAGTATGAATGCATGTGAATGATAGAAGACATTCATTGATTAGGGTTATGACACTTATGATTGTACTGATGCATTGTGGTATTGTATGAGGATGATGTTGTCCGCTAACATGAAAGGTTCAAATCAAGTTCTAGATCAAGAACATAAGACCATGTTGACATGAAGACAAAGACTCATGGATCACATAGAAGCTCTACTTACGAGGTATGTATAATTTGACTCTACAATGGTTAACTTATGAGTTATGTAGGTTACTAAGCACAAGTCATTGAAGAGAACAAGAAGACATTGTTTGGGTATGTTAGACATAACTAGCAAACATGATAACCAGGTATGTTTTTCCTATATCAAGTTAGAATCCTACCTTGTGTTAGGATCTTATACTCTTGAATGATTATTATTGAAGTTAGAAGTTTAAGTAATCAAGGGTTTATGCATATTATGTTTCTTACTTTGATTGATGATATGACTAACTAGAAGATTCCTACAGTCAAATAAGAATATGCATGAGTAAAAGAAGTCTTCCCTGAAACTTTGACTACTAACGCTTATTACCTATGTATGAAATGATCATGACCATACATATTTAAGATTATCATAATGTTTTGATAGTATTGAGATTATACTAATAAATGTATGGTTATGTATGAGATCTTGAGGATGAAACAATGATGACACTAGTGCACACTTAAGCTTGCATAGTGGTCCAGGATGGACATAAGTTCAAGGATAGATAATCCAGGAAGCAAAGATCAAGAGGGAGCACACTCGAGTAGTTCCTGCAAGGAAGCAAAGATTGAGGGGGAGTCCACCCAACAACTAAACAAAGATAAGTATTTGAATTATCATTTCTTATTACCTAAATGATGTTGTTCATTCATGTACATACTTATGTTCCTAGATTTAGGATGTACATTTTGCATTTTAGAAAAGTTGCATTAATGAACAAGATACTACTAATATGCAAGTAATGGGTAAGTGGCCTATGGTACTGTACAACATTCCATTGCTACTTATCTAGAATGAAACCTCTTTGCTAACATGTTGGGATTTGTGCACACTCTTAACAAATGTTCTGGTAGAGATGGAAGGCATCTAGAAAGTTAATGTGTGAATACGGGATATGGATAAATGTTGTATTGAAGCATTGGCTAAGATAATTGCATGACTGTATGACATATGTCTTTATGCATAAGAATGTGTTTTTGAAAAACTATGAGAAGTTTCTAATCATGCAATTGAATTTGACTTGTAGGAAAGATCGTGTACAATCACCTACAAAAGAAGGACAAACAACATTTGTTCCAGCAACGAAGTTCAAGAAAACTATCTATTGAAGATATTGAAGAATATGAAGTTCCCAGGATCCGGGATGCAGTAATGGAAGGATTCCATGATCGAGGAGTACCAGTTGATCATGTTTGGGATGTGGTCCCAAGAAAAGAAGGGAAGTCTGTTGTGACTTCCAAGTGGATCTATAAGATCAAGCATGCTGCAGATGGCAGCATAGAGAAATACAAGGCAAGGTTTGTGTCTCGTGGCTTCTCCCAAAAAGAGGGATGGATTATGAAGAGACTTTTGCACCTATAGCCAGATACACTTCCATCAGAACAATACTCGCTCTAGCTGCAGTAATGAAGTGGAAGATACACCAGATGGATATGGTGTAGTCGAAGAAGAAGTGTATGGGGAGAAGCCACTCGGTTTTGAGGCACATGATAGGGAGTCATATGTGTGCAGATTGAAGAAAGCCTTGTATGGTTTTGGTACGACAGGATAGACAGCTTCTTGTCCAGTTTGTGCTTTACCAAGAGTAAAGCGGATTCCAACCTTTTCTACAAGGTTGAGGAAGGCAATCCAGTGATACTACTATTGTATGTGGATGGCCTGTTTATTACAGGTGAGGATAGATTGATTGCCGACATGAAGAGGAAGCTTGTTGTCGAGTTCGAGATGAAGGACTTGGGTATGATGCACTACTTTCTAGGCATGGAGGTGTGGCAGAGTGCAGATGGGATCTTCCTTGGACAAGGGAAGTATGCAGTAGAGATCCTGAAGCGGTTTGGGATGATAGACTACAAGGCCATGGCACACTTATGGCATCAAACCTGAAGCTTCTATGTGATGCTTCATCTGATCTGGTTGATGTCATGGTGTATTGTCAGATGATTGGGTCCTTGATGTACCTGACGAACAGGAGACCAGATATTTGCTTTATGGTGAACACATTGAGCCAGTTCCTGATGGATCCAAGAGGTGTTCACCTGGTTGCTGTAAAGCATATTCTGAGGTACCTGAATGGTACAATTAATTATGGGCTCAAGTATGATGCAAATCAAAAGTTTAACCTAGAGGGTTATGTTGATTCAGATTGGGCAGGAAGTGCTGCAGATAAGAAGAGCACTTCTGGGTGCTGCTTCATTATGGGATCAGGTATGATCTCTTGGTTTAGCAGGAAGCAGTCCTACATAAGTACAGTCGAAGCAGAGTATGTCACAGCTTGTTCGGCCAGTTGTGAGGTAGTATGGCTTAGGAAGCTACTGTCTAAGTTATTTGATCTCCCGTTGGATGCTACCTGTATCTTCTGTGACAACCAGAGTTGTGTGAAGTTGTCAGGGATATGGTGCAGAGGGGAGCAGTGAAGCTCCTGTATGTTGCGACGGATGAGCAGGTTGCAGATGTGTTGATGAAATCACTAGCCAGAGTGAAGTTTGAGTACTTCAGAGAGAGGCTTGGTGTTCTTCAGATTGAAGATACTTCGAGGAAGAAGTGATGGGACACATCTACAGGAGCCATTCCAAGCATGGTGAGAGGAGGATCCTTCCCATGGCTGTGGATGTAAGCGCTATGTGATGAGCATTAGGACGATGCTCCAGTTACTGCTTTGGATATGCATCAGTTGGATGCTTTATATGATCAGTTGGATCATGTATATGTATATGCATCAGGTGGATTCTTTGTATGATCAGTTGGATCATGTATGATGACATGCATCAGGACGATGCAGTGACGATGATCAGGATGATCATGTGTGATGAGTATAAGGATGATACTCTGGATGATATGCATCAAGACGATGCAGTAACGATGATCAGGGTGATCATGTGTGATGAGTATCAGGATGATACTCTGGATGATATGCATCAAGACGATGCAGTGACGATGATCAGGATGATCATGTGTGATGAGTATCAGGATGATACTCTAGATGATATGCATCAGGACGATGTGGTGACGATGATTAGGATGATCATGTGTGATGAGTATCAGGATGATACTTTGGATGATATGCATCAGGACAATGCTATGATGATGATCGGGATGATCATGTACATCAGGATGATGTATGGTGAGTATCAGGTTGATACTTTGTGGTCGTGGACAGGTTGTGCAGATGAGCATGTAACTAGACCTAGGATATCTTGATGGTCATGCTGCGGCACATAAAGGATCCTAGGATACTCTTTCGAGGCTTTGCTCTGGGAGGACATGTAACTTGACCTGGGAGATCTTGTCGGTCGTGCTGCGGCACATAAAGGATCCTGGGATACTTTTTCGAGGCTTTGTCCTATGGCATATAATAGCGCCCTGGGAGATCTGATAGGTTGAGCAGTATGTTCGTAATCAGTCCTGGGATGCTCTTTCGAGGTTTTGTCGTGACCACAATAAGTAGACCTGGGAGATCCGATAGGTTGAGCAGTATGCTCGTAATCAGTCCTGGGATACTCTTTCGAGGCTTTGTGGTGACCACATGTAACTAGACCTGGGAGATCTTTCCGGTCGTGCTTCAGCACATAAAGGATCCGAGGATACTCTTTCGAGGATTTGTGGTGGGGGTCACATGTAAGTTGACCTGGGAGATCTTGTCGATCATGCTTCGGCACATAAAGGATCCTAGGATACTCTTTCGAGGCATTGTGACGCACATAATAAGTCCTGAGGATTCCACAGTATGGTCAGTGTTGATGAAGACCTACAGGAGGTGGACCTACATCCAACATGAAAAAGGGTTGGCTCTGTAAATTCCTATGACGAGAAGAATTCAGAGATAGCCCAGTGATTGAGATACCGAGTACAGCAGCAGTGATGATGATGATGATGCTCCATGATCCAGTGATGATGATCCAGCTCCAGAATTGAAGACTTGTGCCTATATGTATTGATGACTTGTGTCAAGAGAATACCTTCCTAGTTAAGAGGAAGTGTTGATGTATTTGTAACTTTGGGAGATATTCACTTGTATATTGTATTTGTACTTTATTGTATCTCCAAAGGAGATGTATTATTCCTCTGATTGGAAGTGTCGTCAGTTGTACTTGCATGTGTCACAAATTATATTGTAATTGTCGTAACTTATACTTGATGGGTTATTAGACCACCTTGATGGGGTCGGCCCTGTATAAGTCATGTGGATCAAAGGGTTATTAGACCACCCTAGTAGGGATCGGCCCAGTCAGCATTATGTTAAGTGGTTAAGTTGAGGCCGACCTAGTTGAGTAAAGGTCAAGTGAAAGTTAGTGTATAAATAAATAGTGTCTCTCTCATTTTACACATTCTATTATTCACTCACTTCGCATTAGTGAGAGAGAGGAGGAGTGCGCACAAGTGGAGGAGGAGCATGTTGTTGAAGATACCTATCTCTTGGGTTTGATCATGGTGATCCTTGTATTGATGCTTATTCTATCTCTGAGGAATTTGCAGGGTTTTTCACCTTCTTAGTTTTCCCCGGTGAAATGTTTTGTGTCTCTTGTCTCTTGTCTCTTATGCTTGATATGTTGTACATGTTGTTCTTTCAATTAAGATCCTAGATATATTGAATTAAATGATGAAAAACTAACAAAATAGAGATCAATTCATGTATAACCAAAATGGTCAAGACTGGAAAAATACAAATCACAAGAAGGGTCGGCCAACCCTTCGTTTAGTAGATAATTATGAACACGAATATCCAGCAATTCACTTGTATCCGGACTGGTGAACACAAGAAGGATCTGACGACCCTTCTTGCATTCTAGAACTAGTATGAAAATAATATTGGGCAGAAGAAGGGTCGACCGCCCCTTCATTTATGAGGGAATTGTGCAAATATTCAACCTATAAAGTATAGGTTGTCAATTCATGTATATCCTGAATGGTGAAGATTGCAAAAATACTAACCACAAGAAGGGTCGGTCGACCCTTCATTTAAAAGAGAAATGAAAAAATATTTAATCTAAGAAGGTTGGGATGACAATTCCCCACTACCAACTTTCGCAGTATATGGTAGGGATCAGGACATTGCCTAAGTTATAACATCTAAACAATATATATTCGGACTTCCGATTGCCGACAAGAAGGATTGATCGCCCCTTCTTTTAGTAGATAATTGTGAACAACAATATCCGACAATTCACCTGTATCCAGAATGGTGAACACAAGAAGGATTGAACCACCCTTCTTGCAGTCTAGAACTATTATGAAAATAATAGTGGGCAGAAGAAGGATCGGCCGACCCTTCATTCATTTATCTCGAGCCTCATTCAAAATGGGGTGTTGGTTAATGAAATTCAACTTCAAATGACCGTCATATTATACAGACACTGATTCATTTAACAATTTGTATATTTTTTACAACTTCAAATGACAGTCATAATTATCATATTGGAACACCGCAAAAACCAATTTCAAAAGTGGCAATATCAAAAGAAAAAGTATGGTTTTGGAACCTGGATTTGGCACTTTTGGAAACGGATTTGGCAGTTTCGGAACTGGTTTGGTCACTTTTGGAACCGGATTTGGCACTTTTGGAACCGGTTTTGGCTCTGTAGGAACAGTGTGAAGAACCTACAATAATTAATTAATGCAAATACACGAGGTATCAGAAATAACAGAACTCAGAATCACTTTTATATTGATCAAGGGCCACTTCAAGGGGGCAACCTCCTTTGAGCAAGCTCAATACAATTAACTTCACGGTGCCTTCATAGGCCTCAACACACACTTATATACTAAGTCTAGGCGCCAATACCATGGGTCAATACCATGTGTCAATACAAACCATGGGCCAATACAAAATATGGATCAACAATTACTACGGGTCAAAACCATGGGCCAATACAAACTATGGATCAACAAAATTATGGGCGACTTACAAAGCATATGCGCTAACAACAATAACACAAACTATGGATCAACAAATACTATGGGGCGACTTACAAAGCATATGCGTCCAACAACAATATACTAACAAAGTAAAGACATGGGTTCCTAACATCCCCTCTCCCTTAGAAAAAGCTGTGTCCTCAAAGCTTTAGATGTGGAAATTGATGCAGAATCTGAAGGAGTGGGTCCCCTGTAGCATCCTCGGGTTGCATTCCGGGCCACTGGCGCCTTTTGAGTTTCAGGGAGAATTGCGTGCAAGGCTGTAGATGAAGAAGAACCATATCAGCGATGTGAAAAGTGCGCGCAGAACGGTGTTGATCAGCTTGTTGTTTCAGTCGAATTCTTACCATGTGAAGATTGTCCTGCAGAATGAGAAGACGCTGATTGCGGTTTCGAAGAATTGAGTCAATTGCCTGAACTGGAGAGCTGTTGAAGGTGTATGGAAGAAGAACTGGCGGTGCCTGTCTAGAGACTGCTTCATATGGTGTCCTTTTAGATGTGTTACTATACCACTGGAGCGCTTCCAGGAAATCCATATAAATAGTTGTCCAAATCTATGTAGGGATGGGCAAGGGTTCAAGCAGTCCCAAAAGGAGGGTCGTTTCACCCTTGTTGACCTAGAAAGTATCACAGTCAACCACCATCCATTGAAGTGTCATTTTCAATCCCTTCCAAAAGAAGTTACATTGTTCCTGATCATATGTTTGGAGGAACCCAGAGTGCCCTGTTGATGAAGAAGCATGGAGTTCATAGAAGAGATAGCCCCATTGAACAGATTGCAACCAATTTGGAACAAGCAGAGAAATAGTTGTAAGAGAAACTGGGTCATCAAATGTGCGAGAAGGAGCATCTGCCACCATATTGTCCTTACCCTTCTGGTAAGTGGTCGCATAGTCATAACCCATGAGTTGGAGAACCCATTTCAGGTGTGTTGGGGAGGAGACCCGTTGTTCTAGGAAAGTTTCCAGACTTTGGAGATTAGTCTTGATGCAGAAATAATTCCCCAATAGGGATGGTTGCCACTTCTGTACTGCATGCAAAATAGCTATCATGTCCTACTGAGATGTAGATGTGGCAAAATGCTTACCAGAAAGGTCTCGTGAAGGCGGCAAGCCCACTAGTGCAACAAAGACACCTGCATATCTATCCAAGAAAGTAGTGGAGACCGTTGGTGGGTGCATCTGAAGGGAATGGAGCTGAGCAATGACACCATGTGAATTCTTCTTAAAGATCTTTTCCAAGCGATGTGAACTGATGATGCAGAGAGACCCTGGTTGTAATCCCATAAATTTGTGTTGTGTCCCATTGACTGAAAACTACATCCAAAGTTCAGCAAAATCCCATAAGATGGGGCCAAGTGTGCATAACCATTGAACGCCCAAAACCACATCACATCCATGTAAGGATAAGGAAAACATGTCAGAGCGCAGGTTATAATCTTCCATAGAGATACGCACATTACGACACTTCCCCTTGCAATGTAAGGTGCCCCCATTGGCAACCATGACTTCAAATTTGGAACAAGGATGGACAAAACAATCATCCTGTTTGGCAATCCGAGGGTCAATGAAGTTATGAGTGTTACCAGAATCAATGAGTATGGTAAGAGGGAGCTTCTTGAAGTATCCCCTGACCCGCATTGTTTGTGGGGGGGTGACGCCAGTTACAGCATGGAGAGAGATCTCGGGTGGGTCGTCTTGAGATGGGGTATCAACAAGCAGGTGTTGAATGTCGACCTGAACATCTACTGTATCTGGAGCTTCTTCACCAAGTTCAAAGGCAGGCGGAGAATCCACATCCAAGAGATAGAGCTTATGTTGAACACATCTATGTCCCCGAGTGAATTTCTCGTCACAATTATAACAAAGCCCTTTTTCTCGGCGTGCCTGCATCTCTGTTTCAGACAAATGCTTGATAGGAGTTGGTCAAGGAGCAGGCGTGATGGGAGGTTGTTGGGAACCCATATTTCTGAAGGGAACAAAGGTGGGTTTGGAGCATTGTTGAGCTGCGATTTTGTCCTCTGCCAACTTAGCCAACCCTAGGACTTCCATCATTGTGTTGGGATAGAACATTTTGACTTCTGAACGGATTTCATCCTTGAGACCACTGATAAAACAACTCCTGTAGAATTCATCAGACAATCCTTCTGTGTGATTGGTCAATTTCTCAAATTATGTCTGATACTCTCTCACTGTGCCAATTTGGTGAAGTTTAGTGAGTGCTCCTGTGAAGTCATCAAAAGCACTAGGACCAAATCGTGGCAAAAGGAGTTGGCAAAAATATGTCCAGTTTGGCTCAGGATGAGCTTTGATATACCAACGGTACCATTGAAGGGCTTCCTGTTCCAAATGAAAGGATGCAAGTGGAACTTTATGGACATCAAAAGTATTATGCAGACTGAAATATTATTCTGCTTGGTATATCCATCCAGTCGGATCAGTACCATTGAAGTGAGGAAAATCAAGCTTCGGCCCACAAAAATTGCTGGAAGAAGAGAACCCGGTGGCTGCAAAAGATTCTGGCTATCGGTTATTGTTCATGGCTGAATGCTGAAGATGGAGGCTGAGAAATTTTTCATCCAGATCTTGGAGTTTGGTTTGGATGGCTGCAAGTGCTTCATCCATGGTGTGTGCTCCTACACGGGTGACAAACATAACCAGGGTTTTTTTTTTTTTTAAGGGGGGGGATGGGTAGAAAAACAAAAACAGAAGCTGATTTAGTAAAGAGAAATTTGGATTGGGAAAAAAATTTGATGGGTAATTGGGGTTTGACGAGATTTTGGACACTGTCGAAAGGACATGAAAGCAGAAAAGGGGGATTTCAGAAGCAGGGTGAAAGAATGAGAAAATTTGGCAGAGAGGGACAAAGAAGCAGAATTAGAAAAGGAAGTCTGTGGTAAAATTTGAAGGCGATCGGGTGAAAATCGAAGAAGTTATGGCAAACCCTAAAAATAGACAAATGTGAGATTTCAGGTGTTGGGAAGTGGAATTTGGGATAGGGTTTTCAGGAATGAAATATGCAAAATGGGATTGCAGAGATGTCAGTGAATTTTTAGGGAAAACATAGTTGAAACAAGGGAGATATAGCCAAAAAACATATTTTTTTTTTTTATTTTTTTTAGAAATGGATCGGCAACAGCGGCGCGGAATGGATTCGCAACAAATGGATCTGCAACGGCGCGAAAGAGATCGAAAACAGCTGGATCTGAAATGGCAACTGGATCTAGAACAACTTTCAGAATAGATCTGAAACGGCTGGATATGGAGCGGAAGTGATTGGCAACAGTTCAGCTGAAAATAGATATGGACCCCAGGTATGTGCGGCTTCCTATAGGTTCAGGGGATTCACTCGGCCACCAATCCTGTCTGACGGCTTGCATATTAGGGCAGTACCCCTCACTCCACGGCTCAGGTAAAATTGATAACCGCTTTGCCAAAAATGACAGCTCTTGGTTTACCTCACGGGTGGGAACTAGTCAATCAGGTAGGGGTCGTTTCCCTTTTCGCTGGCAGGTCCTCTCAATGGGCCAGCTACTTTGGGGTTCCTGTGGTACTTCTCACAATGCGTTTTAGGGATTATGCCCAAGTACTTCCCACAGTTAAGCAGATAGGGGTTATCCCCAGATCCAAACTTGCAACAGCGCAAAAAAAAATTTGGCAGAAATTCCACCCAACGAGCCCAAGAAAGTGCTCTGATACCAGATGTGAAGAACCTGCAATAATTAATTAATGTAAATACACGAGATATCAGAAATAACAGAACTCAGGATCACTTTTATATTGATCACGGGCCACTTCGAGGGGGCAACCTCCTTTGAGCAAGCTCAATACAATTAACTTCACGGTGCCTTCATAGGCCTCAACACACACTTATATACTAAGTCTAGGCGCCAATACCATGGGTCAATACCATGTGTCAATACAAACCATAGGCCAATACAAAATATGGATCAACAATTACTACGGGTCAAAACCATGGGCCAATACAAACTATGGATCAACAAAATTATGGGCAACTTACAAAGCATATGCACCAACAACAATAACACAAACTATGGATCAACAAATACTACGAGATGACTTACAAAGCAGATGCGTCCAACAACAATATACTAACAAAGTAAAGACATGGGTTCCTAACAAACAGGTTTTGTCACTTTTGGAACCTTGATTTGGCACTTTCGGAATCGGTTTTGGCACTTTTGGAGTCGGTTTTGGCACTTTCGGAATTGGTTTTGGCACTTTTGGAACCGGTTTTGGCACTTTTGGAACCAGATTTTGCTTGATTTTGGAGTTTAGAAAGGTTGTTTTTGACCCGTCTTCAAAGTGACTTGGACTAGAATAAGTCCAAGTTTAATTAAATTGGCATTAGAACATTAAAAGAGATGGCAAATTGCATGTTAAATTCGAAAGGGTTGCACCCTAGTCTTTGGGCAGAAGCCATCAACTGTGTTGCCTACCTTCAAAACAGAGTTCCTCACAAAGGACTCAAAGATATGACTCCTTTCGAAACATGGATGGGATACAAATCTGATGTGTCTCATATCAAAGTGTTTGGATCCAAATCTTGGGCAAGGATTCCAACAGAGAAAAGAAGAGCCCTAGATCCACAAAGCATAGAGTGTATTATGGTGGGTTATGCATTGAGTGAAAAAGCCTACAAGCTTCTTGATCCTTCTACTATGACAACATTTCGTGATAGGAGTGTACAGTTTGAGGAATTCCCACTTCATGATGCTCATCCTATTGAGAAAGCCAGCTTGCCTACCACACCTCCACTGCTTGATGAGCAAGAGAGCAAATTTTCATCACATGAGAGTTCAGATTCAGAGTATGAGAGTGAAGATGATAAAGAGCGAATGTTAGATCTAGATCCATAAGAATTTGAAGATCTAGCACCTATTAGTGAAGATGAGCGAATGGAAGACCAAGATCCATATCTACAGCTTACAGATCCTCTTCTTCCTAAATGGGAAGCCACTACTCTTAGATCTGCCGGAGATCTTGTTGGAGATCCACTTGATCCGAGGAGAACCAGATCTGATTTTCAGAATGGAAGGTTTCATCCTTCTCACATTACTGATCCATTTCTTGCTGATAGATCCTTCTTCGGCGGAGAAGTGCACTTACCATATGGGGTGAGTGATGTACATGATTGATTATCCTACCACAGTCTATCTTGAGTGGGGGCTTTCTTCCAAGTGGGTTTTCCCTCTTTCCTCACTTTATTTATTTAGATTGTTGTATGGGGTGACCTTTGGTCTGAGTTACCAGGGCCCTACTAGTTTTCAGTTACTTCCTCATAGTTTGGCTTGCGGGGGGGTGTTCGAATATTCTCACCATCATTTTTTGTATTTGCATGCATGCATGCATCCAGTCATCATGCATGCATCTAGTCATCAGTATGGTAGTCTTCCGGCACCTAGTTCCCAGTTTTTCAGTCCCAGGAGCCTGTTTCTGCTCAATTCTAGCCCTCCTAACCACATATGTGCCTTTATTTCCATCACTGGAGTACAACTGCGCCCTCTTCCACCTATTTAGGAGTTACATCAGTCAGTTCCATGATTAGTGGATTAGTTCCTTGATTTCAGGATTGATTACTTAGTTAACTGACTTAAGAACTTAGATAAACACCTACAGAGACTAGTTCAGCTATACTGACTACTGACAACTCCTCATGCGCCCACATTGGAGTCTCCTTCCCTAGATTTGTGTCACATGCACCAGTTAGACTCAGTTAGACTCATTTCACTGATATTTGACTATTTGTGACTACTGCCACTGATTGGATGATGTCTCCAATGTCATCCAATCCACACATTGAGGAGAATTCGAATGACCTTAATAGTGATTCGAATTCATTTGATTGTATTCATTTATTATTCTACTTTCACGGTGCCAGCTTACAGCGGATGTATGATACAACAGTTTTTGTCATTTCTTGTGTTAATGAGTGATTATTGATTCAATTGTTCTTCTTCTCCCTACAATTCTTGAGTGCGATTAGTGAAATTTACTCTAGCTGTGAGATCTATCATGTATATTATCACACAAAGTGCAATATTTTTTCAAAAAAAATTCTCATAGAGGAGGCAGATTTTTGCAACATGGGAGATTTTTACGATCATAAAAATACAGAAATTTTCCAGCCACTAATAATTTCAGCTCTTGACAATCCTATGTGTAAAAAATTCAAGAAGAAAATGTGTTTGAGATTTATTGCAAAAATTCAAGCAGATTTCTCAGTTTGAGATTTATTGCAAAAATTTCCAACCATCAAAAAGAGGACATCAAGCCCTAAATTATGTGTTGAAGATCTTTTTTCGGATCTGAATTTTTGTTTCATGCTTTATCTATACTTTTGTTAGAGAACACCAAAAAAGGGTTTGCATATCTTTGGAGCCACCTGAACCCTTAATGCTTGAGGGGATGATTGATGACTTTCATGGTAGCCATAGGGAGCAATTGTTGGAGGATATAGATCATCCTTTTGCAAGGCACATTGTGGATCACAGAGATGTTTTATTGGTTGATGATGGGCTGGCATATTCACATTGTAGATATTATACCAACCCTATCCACCAATGGATAGAACAAGCATGTAGTGGGAGGAATCTGGTCAAGTCATGCCACTAAGATCCTAAGAGATGGCGGAAGGCCCCATGGGTCTGCATTGATCTAGAATCAAAGCTTGTGTTGATATCGACCAGTCTCTTAGTGACCCTTCTTAAGAGTAGCACCGTGAAAAAGGAAGTGATCCACTGGGTAAAATTTGGTCAAGTAGAAGGCTAAAGAATATGGGCTTAGAGCCTAAGGACCAATTGCATGTATAAGGCCAAGCATCTTTGGTTTGGGTATTTGAATAAGCTGGTGAGGGTTTGCATCCCCTTGAAAAGGGAATGGAACCTCCCTTTGATCTCATAGTAGATGGGGCAATGGAAGTTGAAGTGCTCCGATCTCTCGACCTCCTAAAGATAGCATAGCTAGCAAATCCTATAAGAACGATCAATCTGGAGGTCTGTCTCAAAATTGACCTAGGGAAATGCAAAGAGGATGCATCCAATGGTAGAGGGTATACTAAGGTTGTGTAATGATTCTATCTCTTAGCTCCAAGAAGTAATCAACATAGAAGACCATCTTTGGGCATAACCCGCCCTAAGGGTCAACCCCATTGATCTCGATAAACTTCCTGTAAATGTCATCTCTGATGATATTGTTCAACTCCTGCCTAATAGGTAGGAGGTGGCCAGGTGCATCCAAGGAATATCTAACAGAGGGAGTCAATCCATCTAAATGCCTATGGACTCCAAAAGATCCGAGACCACTCCAAACCACATGAGCTTGGCCTAAAGGGCTAGACAAAGCAATAGTCTCTGAAGAACAAAACACCAAGTATGAATAACAGTCCCACCCTTTCGTCAAGTCGACAAAGCTTCGGATGCAATGCAAAAATGAGACCAGACTAATCGTCGCAATTCAAAAGGGTTGGGCACCAAACTCTTAGGAGAAGGGTTTGGAATCTCTCGATTGAGGCCCAATCAAACTCAAGTAAACAAGGCCCCAAAATATCTGATCCATAGAGAATAGTGGGAAAGATAAGGGAGTCCATGAAGGACATCTTAGATGAGATGTCATGAAAGTGGTGTTGAAAGCACTATCTCTTGAGGAGGGCTAAGAATCTATAGCCCTTGTTGACATGAGGCTAAAGGGCATGTCATAGATTGAAGCAGGGTCTTGAGAATTGCACCCCCAAGTAAGTGTAGGTCCCTGTGATCTCAATATTCTCCCCTCTAAGGAAGAAATGAAGGTCCAATAAATTCTTCTTCATACCATAGAAGATCATAACCTTGGTTTTACCTAAGTTGATCATCAACTGCCGAATATTGTAGAAAAGAGATAAGGCATCCAACTGTCTATGCAACCCCTCTGGAGATGAACCCATGAGGACCACGTTGTCAACAAAAGATAAGATAGATATCAAAACCTAGTGGAGGAAGCACCCATCACTATCCAAGATGTACTCATGAGCCTCCAACTCATCAATATAAATCCCCAACAAGGTAGGGGACAAGGGGAGCCTTGTTTAACCACAATGGTACTCCTGATGAAAAATAATACCTTATAAGTCATGTGAAGACAACCAAGGACCAACTCCTATAGGCGCATGATGGCATTCATTAGGGTCTTAGAGATGCCAATGTCTTTGAGCCTCTGGAATAGGACCTCTTGAGGGACAGGATCAAAAGCTTTTCAAAAATATACAAAGCAACAGTAGACTCTTGAAGAGCGATGCCCACCTCCTCAATGATGGCCCAGAGGGTAATGATGTAATCAATGGTCTTATGAGCGGATCAAAAACCTACTTGTCCTTTAGCTCTAAGGTTTCTCCTCTCAAGCTTGCCAAAAAGCTTCATATGGAGTACCGTAGAGCTTCAAGAACATCTGGCCCACCATGATCGTCCTATAGTTATTAGGATCTGAGCTAAAACCCAATTTCTGTATCACGTGAATGGTGTGATGTGACCAAGACAAAGAGAAAATTTTAGACATTGAATCATCTAATTATATCAGTTGCAGGCAACCAAATCCTTGTGGATCATGTGATCTCAGTGAGTTCATCCTTGTTGGTCCAAGGGAAAGGTCTTTCTTTGTGACCTTTGATGTGATGTTGCATATGACATGAGTAGTGAAGATTCCAAACAAAACCACACTTCCAAAATGATCTGCTGGCAAGTCTAAACCACTATCTCATCTAGTCCAAGGATGTGTGAATCAAGAAGTAATCTATCACACCCTTATACAAACCATTGTTATAAAAAACAGACAAGTTTTGCGAAAACCGGTCGATTCGACCAGTTGACACCCCCAACCGGTCCAAATCGGCACCCGAAACTAGAAATGGCCGATTTTGTACCTAAACCAGTTGGTTATGTACAAAATTGACCTTATTCTCCTTGAACCAATCTATGTCATACGAACCTGTATAGGACGCATGGGACCACGATTTTTCTAATGAAACCTTAAAAAATAAATAAAAAAGAATAATCTAAAACCCTAAAATGAACCCTAAACCCCTAGCATTGCTATTTAAATAGCTTCTCACCTTTCTTTTGTCTCGTACATTTCAACAATTTGGAGTTTTTGAGCCAGGAAAAATTTTAAGAATCCATAATTTTCTTTTAAAGTGTAGAAACCTTGGCAAATCTTACTAATTCTTAAATTTCCGACCATAAAATGTTGAGCGATATTTTTGTAAAATGATTGAAATTTCTAAGGATTTTATATAGTTTTTTGGATGATTTTGGCAATTTTTAGAGTTAAAAAATGTTATGCCATGGAATTTTGGCGAATCCACTTAGAAAAAAATGGAAATTGGCAAATCTTTTTTTAAAGAAATAGTCAAAAATTAGTCCATGGGCTAAATTTCGCCACTAAAATTTTCCCTGTTTTGAGCTGAGGTTTTTTCTAAGTTATTGAGCTGGTGCTGCTAGTTTGGACTCCTTCTTGGGCTTATATCCAGTGTTGAATCGAAGTACTTGCTGGGCTGAGTCAGAGAGCAGATTATGAAGTGTTGTTTTGGAGATCTCTTGGGCGGTTTTAAGGGTTAATTTCTATTGTTATAGAGTTATTACAGGGCTATTTCTGATGTATTTTGGTTCACATAAGGATTGCAATAGGGGCTATTTTAGTATTTTGGTTATAAGCACCCTTGCTATATACATGAGATAACTTTGCGGTTTGGATTAACATGGATGTACATGAATATATTTTTTTTTTTCAAAGTCTTAATATTTTATGATTTTTTGGTTGACTTGTTTTTTTCCGGTGTTTTCCAGTTCCAATCCGGTTCTGACCAGTTTCAAATTTTTAGGGTCCACTGGTTTGGTGGCTGGTCTGGTTCTGATAACATTGATACAAACAAAGGAGAATGACATCAATTTGGGGTAAATGGAAATATCTGTCAACCTGTTATCAAGGGGCAACCTCATATTGATGTTACACATGGCATCTACCCCAAGGTGATAGAAAGGAGCAGCTTGTAGCCATCCTCTATGGTCCGAAAACACAACAGAGTGCATGTGATTCCTTAGTAACATTTGCACCATCTGTTCTTCAGGTAGTTATTACAGATGTTTCTCTGATCTGTCTAACTGTTGCAGGTCGTCAGCGAGTTATGCAGGTCGTCAGCGAGTTATCCAAGCCCCTTAGGACCTAGAGAGTGGGAAAACCACTCCTTAGATCCCCCATAACAACCAGGACAAAGTTGTCATCATCCCAAACCCAACCATTCAAATTGCACCCTGTTTGGTGGCAAGAATATTCCATCTCTTAAGCCTCGCCTCTATTCTCCATCGCTCTTCCAACAATTGTGATATCCCACCCTTGACCCCAACATCCCTTGGAAGACACAGATCTTCTCTGATTCTTCCCTTCTAGTTCTATATTTCGACATAGAGACTCACTTGCAGCCCTTTCCTATGTGTTCAAACTAATTAACAGGTTGTAGCTACAATTAGGGACACCCCTTGGAGTTGGCATGAACCAACCCTAAGTGAGAGGCACGTACGTTAACATGACAATGTGCGTAGTGTCTACAAGTTGCACTGAGCATCCATTGAAGAAAGAAGTGCAGGTTTGAATGTAAACAGGAGGATGGCTTGCCCAACCGCTAAGTACAAGGTGATGCCAGTATACAAATCTATAAAGGGGTCGTCGTTGGGGCCATTATGGATAGCAAATGACGAAGTGGCTAGGGTGGAAGTATCAAATTTCAATGTAAATGTCCCTTGGGAGGCAGGGGGGTGTGCTCTACATCTAACCCAAACCCACATAAACCTGGGAAACTCATCTGTGGCCACCAAAAAAACATTTCTTTAGAGGGAGTCCCTAGTCAAGCAAGCGACTCCACTTGAGCCCCTAACATCACCCAAGCTCCTCGTCTCCTACCTACAAATTTTTAACCAATGGTGACCTGCAATGTCCGGGAGAGGCCAAACAAGGCTCGCCTGAGTCTTGGTAACACAGAGGATGCCTAACAACCCAAGAAATCGTACAAGAGGCCTAGCAATGACCAAAAAGATCCATTGTAGTTTCAACAACTAATAGAGATGCCTATGCCCTGTCACCTCCCCAAACAGGCCCATCATTTAGAAGCATCGGATCAAGGTTCTCAACCGAGTGGAGAGGAGTCTTGAATGGTTGCTCTAAGGTTCCTAATGACTTCCCATTCCATGCATGTCATGCTACCATAACTAGCTCTCTGGAGCATTTAAGCTCTACAACTTGTAATCTAGTGAGATCCTCATCTAGATAGATCCTATTGGGAAGAGAGAACAACCTCCACCTAGTTCTGAGGACACGAAGCCAATCAGTAGAAGTCCTAAACTAGAGGAAGAGAGTGGAGTCGTAGCGAAGCCAAGATCTATTAAGGGCCACAACTAGGAGGTATGAGGTATCCAAAAAGAACATGGTCCCAACCTCCATAGTGTTTGGAGATACATGAGGCAAGAGGAGACCCCTTGCTTTAAGGTTCAATTCCCTTGCCCATATAATGCGTTCCTCCACGAGTTTAGCTTGCACCACTTCCCACTTCTTCAATTGCTGCAAGAGAGGGCAAAGCTCTATCCTTCCCACAGACCACCTATGCCCAGGAATTGATATTTGTTTCAGTTTCTTGTTTAAAGGTGGCATATTGGGATTGGATATCTCTTCCTGTTTTCTTTTAAGGTCGATAATTTCTACGTGTAATGCGTCAATTGGGGGGTAGAGAGTTTCCTCCACTTTGTTTTCATGTAATATCTTCTTGAGGGATAAATTCTCCCCTTCCACCACAGAAACTCTAGTAGGGAGAATGTGTATCTATAAGTGGATCTTGTTGTTTTCGTCTTCAAGGGATTCCATTCATCGCAATAGATTTTTAATTTGGGATGTCCAGTATGAGAAGTCCGACTCCAGAGTTATATCAATGGGTTTGTAAATTGGTCCCTGGTTACTACTGCAACTTTTAAGGTAATCAAATTGTTCCCTGTTGCAAAATTCATTGGTTTCTATGGAAGTAGAGCCTCCATGGACCCTCTTTCTCTCAACCCACAATGTTTGTTTGTTTTGACTTCCTATTCACCACTACCACACCACTACCCTCGACCCTTTGCCCACTATTCACTACACTATCACATAATGCGGTACATGAGAGTTTTGCTAGATCACTCTTAGAGATCTCAAAAACTCTCAAGTCGGGTTCACCACTAGAGTCGTGGGGTTCACCATATTGTTTTGGAGATGGTGGAAATCCCATGTGGCCACCTAGATCCCGCCAAGAGGTCAATTGTTGGGTTCACTACCAAAGGTTGTCAAAGCACTCAAGGGTCGCAAAAAAAAAAATGAGGAACGTGATAGTTTTACAAGAGCACTCTTAGATATCTTAGAAACTCTCAGGTCGAGTTCCCCACAAGAGGTCGCGGGGTTCACTTGATTGTTTTGGAGACAGTGGTAATCTCAGATGGCCACCTAGATCCCGCCAAGAGGTTGTGGGGCTCACTTGATTATTTTGGAGACAGCGGTAATCCTAGATGGCCACCTAGATCCCGCCAAGAGGTCACGAGGTCATGGATCAATATGTCATTGCAATTAATGTTGTTGACCTCAAGCAGTAATGTAACAAATCGGTACCATCACCAATTCTTTGATGACCAATACCACAAGCAATAATGTAAATGTCAGAAATGCTCCACACTTTTGGCATGCATATCTAGGGCTCATGCCTCGGGATCCTTGATGGGGAGTTTGACTTGGTCATAATGCATGGATTGAGGTTTCATGCACATTATTTGAGGGCATTCTTATTTTAAGAGGTTATTTTAACAACCATTGCCCACTTTACACTTATATCTATGTAGATCCACTTTATGTGGGATTGGTTGGCATGATTTGAGGAGTATCCCACATCTTATTGGCACACATGTTGATGTCAACCTATGTTTGAGCAGTTGTTATAATAAGTATTAGAACACCACTTGCACACTTATCTATGAAATCCACTTATGGAGGAGTTTGATGGATTTATTGAGCGGAGTTTTAACTCATAAGCAGATATCTTTTGATAGCCTGCCCAGATTCTTGTCAAATAGATACCAATAGATGCAAAATGGTTGTCGGATTTCATGATTGTTGTGATAATAGAAATTCCAACAAAGATTGAGGGAGTTATGATGGTTGCAAATTGGCCACTTTAAAACCCTTATACATTTTGACCAATTTTTTTTAGGAACGCCCCACCTTTGTTGCTTGAACATTTTGGTTATTTGGGAAGAGTAATATTAATAAATGCACATGGGGGAGAACGCCCCACCTTTGTTGCTTGAGCGTTTTGGTTATTTGGGAAGAGTAAGATTAATAAATGCACATGGGGGAGAATGCCCTGTACACAAGGCTAAGATTTGTGTGTTTTAAGGATATTTTAATAGGAGCGTTTGCAAGAGAAGGATAAGTGGCACATCAAGTCTTCTGTAATGTCCCCATTCAAATAATTGTATAGCAGACAATCCCCATCAATCCTACCAAGTTCCCTAGGTTGAATGGGTACATTGGGAATTGTAATAAGGGAGCAAAGGAATAATGTTTATACATTAGAATAGTCCAAGTATTTAATAAATAAGTTGAATAAATGAATCCAAGAGGAATTATAGGTGGCAAATGGTTTTGAGGACATTTGGAGGATGTGGAACCCACACTAGCTTGGTTTCTCACTACCACATAGCAAATCTCACTTGCCATTTCAAATCCATGGGAAGGCAAACATTATTGGGTGAGTTGGTAAGGCATACACATGGCATTGAGCATCTTAGGTCGAAATGGGATGGAATAGTAACCTCCATGGAAGAGGGGGAGTCAAATTGGAGACTAGTCGACACTTGGGCTAGATTCCCTAGTCTTATGACAACAATGATGAAGCATCTATGACATCTATGACAAAATTCAGATCTGACTTCTGACATCTTACCATTATGACATGTCAGCCCCAAAAATAGGCTCAAGGAAGGCGCTCATGGAGTTGGGGGAAGCCAAAGAGACTCCTACTCGAATTTGGGAGAAGATGGAGGGTTGGAAACTAGGAGACAAGTGGAAAATGTGGAATATTTCCAAAGTGGAAATCTCTAAAATCTAATGAGAGGATTTCAACCCGTAGAAGGCTAATTTTGATTATAAAATGTAGAAATCAAGTATGAGAATGGCTTTTGATGATTTGAGAAAAATTGCATTTGTGAAGAGAGAGCTAGTGGATGACTAGTTTCTTGCCTTAGCCAATTTCGAGGGTGAAAGATTCCCATCCAAGTTGGTGTTTGGAGAGGCCACTCAGGTCTTTCATGGTGCTTTAATGGAGTTTTTATTTGTATGTAGCATCTATAGGAAGTTTCATGGTTTGGTTTAGTGCAGCACTTCCTCTCCACCATTTCCAGTTTTGAAGGCATATTCATGCTCCTTGAGGGAGGGCATTTTTGGTGAGCACTTGTACTCATTGGGAGAGCTTCATATAATATATTTCTGATTGTAATAGCTTCATATCCCCTGTTCTTCATATTCAGAAAGTCTCAAGTCGAAATACCCACTGATTGTATGCAAAAATGATTATTAATGAGCAAACAATGTCCATTTCCCCACTACATTGATGTGTAGCATGATAATGCTGATGATTTCGAATGAATGGATGATTCTCTGATACATTTATGATTAATAGACTGCCATGGATGTATTTTACAAGTTTCATGTACTGTACTTTAGCATTTGAAGTATTTTTACTCAATTTAATTGCATTGGGAGAAGAAATAGTGCCATTTCCCCAAGGGTCGAATTGGTGATTTTTGCAGCTGAATGGGAGAGGGTTGGAACAGAGATAACAATCAATTAATGATGCACATGAGACCTTAATAACATCCTTAATACATCCCCTACCTCTGTTCATATATTCGAAGGAGTTTAGAAGCATTTGGGAGGCCATTTTCATTGTTTACCCAGGGGGGATTTGATGCATAAATTGCTAGTTAAAATACCATACATTGACCAGAATACAAATCAAATTTGCAGAAGTCTTTTGAGGGTTATAAATCATCCCTGAACTTAATATTCAAGTCTAAATATCATTCATACACACTTACAGAAGATTTGGGAGCATTTGGGTTAATTTGGAGGCCAAAACAATAAAACTAGTCAAAGTTTGAAATTGGGGAAAATTTGGAAAATTGGGCATTTTCATAAATTTTTGAAAAAGGGACATTACATCTTCATACTTGGTCAAAGAGGGATCTTGCATGGAGCGTTTTCCATGGACGAGACATGTGGCATCTCATTCATTTGGATTCATAATTTTATTATTTTGAGAGGATCTTTTTCTTTGGACTCCAGAGAGCCCCATCACATAATTTAATATTGTTATTTCTAGGAGCAAATCATGGATCTAAAGGTAGCTAATACTTTATTGTTATTTCTTGGAGAGATTTGGATTTAAAATCCACTTAATATTATAAGGGTGATTGAGCTCAAATTTGATTAAGATTTGATCCCTCCATTGATAGGGAAAACCCCATATAGCCTAGTTGAAAATCTTGTAGGAGGTGGAAGTGAAGGTACAAACAAGTTTATGTGAGGCTCTCTTCACTCAGCTCTTTTCTCTTGGATAATTTGTGTTTTATGTTTGAGTAGCTATTGTATCTTATTGCTGGAATAATCTCTAGAAGGAAAATCTTTGCACATGAGAAGGCACTATTTTGAGGTTTTTAACCCTCCTTAGCCTTTGCTGTAATTTGGAATATTAGGGAATTTGTTGCTATAATGACAGATTTGATATGGCACATGTTATGGCTTGTTGATCTTATGGTTTTGATGCGATAATGTGAAATCTGGTTGGGTTGTTCATTCATTAGAAGGTTGTCTACCTAATCATGTTTGCTTATAATCTCATGTTATGGTTCTTCCTTCACTATTTGAATTGCACATTATTTATTGACTTTGATATTGGAACCTAAGGTTATGTAGGTTCTGTTGTCCGCCGAGATGTACACCAGCAACATAAATCTTTCAAAAGTTGTCTCCTCACTACAAGTGGGAGAGGTGTGGCCTTGGGGGCAAACAATAAGCCAGGTACTATCACCTGAATCCCAGCTCCTCCGTTTAGGCAAACTCCTAACGAAGCCAAGGGGGGTAGTACCTACAAAGAGTTGTCTATGGCTCTATTTGTTTGAATGTTTTAAGGTGTTGCGGATGCGGATGGGTGTTTTTTAGGAGTTTTATAATGAGATCACACTTTATAAAAGTGAGATAAACACAAGATAAAAAGCAATCCACGTTGCTACCACAAGACACAAGATTTAGAGATAAACAATACAATGAAGACTTGTGAAATAAGATAGCATCCACAGATAAATAACTTAGACAAATTCCAATGGACAAATGGCCAAGATTAATGGTGATGCATAAAAGTTCAAAAAGACCAGTGCCAAATGGAGTCAAATATACGAAGTGCTTGGGGATGCTGAAGATACAAATCTCAGAATAATGTTGGTGAGAATGTTGTGCAAATTATCTTGGTTGATTTTGTGAGTTTTAGTGATCTTGATTATTAAGGCTAAGAAAGCAAGGTATGGATCCAACCGGAAAAATATACCTTTAGTGGCTCCCCTTGGTGACCTGACGGACCGTCCAATATTCTAGGCTAGGTGTCTAATGGATTTAACCAGCAAGTTAGAACTCTATGACAATGGTGATTTCTGGCGCCACCAGTAGGAATTTCCCCACTACCTAAGTATTTCTCAAAACAACGTCGGTTCGTTGGTTATGGGGGTGAAGATTTTATTATGGTTATCACTTGTAAGATTAACAAATCCAGTCACCATTCTAAGTAATAATCCAACTTTTTAGGGTTGGCAGAGCATACTTGGTGGTGGAAAGCAACGAAGAAATTTTAGAAAGGGGGATGTGAGTTTGAAGTATTTTATTAAGAGCACAAGGAAAAACTCTCCGACAGAGAGCGCTCTTGACTTCGTCTTATGACAATGTTCAAGAGGCTTATCATGCACGGAATTAAATAACTGTACTGGAAATAAAGTCTAATCTACCCAAGAATCTCTTTCAGGTCAAAGACCGTACTCGGGAGAGCATGGGGGTAAGTAAAAAATGAAATAAAAGCAACTCTCCGACAGAGAGCACTCTTGATCCACCATTGGTGAGATTCAAAAGATTTCTAACTTACGCAGTTGTATTCCTTGAAAAATGAAACCTTTTGATAAAATAGTAAACAATTAGCGACTAAAGATGCTAAAAAATGAACTAATCTAGCAATTAGTGATCTAAGAGAAAAAGGGAAACTAACAATTCAACCAAGCAAAGAAGACTACAAGGCTTCCCCAAATGGGGGAAGTGAATGTGGGGGCTTAAAAACCCCACTTGCAAGCTTTATTATGTGAGTACAAATGCCTTTGGGATTAAAACCCTTGGAAGGACTTTGAGAGAAATAAACTTTGAAAATACTTAAAACAAGCTCTTAAGAGCTATTACAAAGGATAATGATTAATGATTTCTTGGTTTGGATCATCCTTTTGGTTTTTTGATGTTCTTCTTGGTTTAGACCTTTTTCTCTTATTCTTGATTCAAGATTTCTTGAGTTTCTCTTTCCCAAATACCTATCACAATGATGAACTCAATAACCCATTAGCATTAGTCAAATAAAATCTAAGACAAAATGAAACTACTTGGATTTAGAGATGCAAAAAAGAATCAAATATTTTTGAATGCAAGCTTTTTCACTTTTAAATGAGATCTAGAATGAAAGTAAACTAACAATGAACTAAATGCAAGATCTAACTATCCAAATGAAATGCAAACTAGAAAAATGAACTAAGTGCAAGATCTAAAACAAATTAATAAATAAACTACATGCAAAAGGAAACTAAGATCTAAACTAGGAAAATGAAATTAGCTAACTTTGGAAATCAGACTTGGAAATGCAAATGCTATAATGAATCTAGTTTTAAAACTTGAAACTAATCTATACGCAAACAAGCAAACAAGGTTGAAGAAGGAGAAGAAAACAGATATGAGAAAAGTGTGGGCTGGAAACAGTAGTGAAAAGTGGGTAAACAGTAAGCAGCAAAGTGAGGAAAAAGGAAATGCAAATAGTAAGGAAGAGGGCAGCAAAGATGAAGGAGCAGAAAAATGAAGAAAAGAGCAGCGAATCAGAAAAGAGAGGGAGCAGCAAAGATAAAGGAGAAAGACAAAGGTTAAGGGAGAGGAAAGTTTAAAGGAGAGGGACGAAAGGAGACTAGATGAAAAGCTAGGAAAAACGAAGCTAGAGGAAAGAAGGAGACGAGAGCAAGATCTAAGGGAAAACTAAAGGAAGAGGGCAAAGAGAAGGGAAGGAAGGCCAAAAACAAGAAGAAGAGAATGGCTAAAGCAAGTCAAAAAACCAAGGCAAAGACAAACAAGGTAGGATCAACCTTGGAACAAGGTGACCACTAGAACACTAGTCCCGAAAACCTTCCAGCTAGCTGGATGCCCGCAAGGATGCTAGTGGGGATAGAGAAGTAGCCACAAAATAGTGTGGCCCTTGGGATGAAATCCCAATGTACTATCTCAATCCAAAACCGTTAACAGAAAGAAGACAAAGAAGAGTATGGGAATGATAAACTTGAAGATCCACTACTCAAAAAGGTAACCAAGTAACCAAAAAGAAAGATAGATTCGAATTGAAGATGGAGCTTTGGAGTGAGATCTCCTTGTGTTTTTCTTCTTGGAACAAGCCCAACTCTGTAGATCCTGAAAGACAACAATGTTAGAAGGTTCTTATGATGATGGAGATGAGATCGATGCAACTGAGATCACACCCTTTTCCAAATGGCAAGATTTGTTAAGACAATCAACTTGAACCCAACGAGATCAAACAAAATAACTAGTATGCTAGGAATATTAAATCAAGATCTATACTTCATAAAACTGAGTACTTGTATTCATCTAGATTACAACAAGCTTTGCATAATAATCCAACTTGACAACTGCAAATGGAAAATCTTATGAAAATCTTATGTTTCAACAATAGACCTCTAAAGCTAGTTATTTGATCCAACACATAAGAAACAATTTGAAAGCAAGGAAAGATATCACCTCATAATAGACACATCCACCAATGAAGAAACAATCACATAGACCTCCAAAGTCGAAAAGCTTTATTCAATGAAAGACTGATTACAATTTTAGCAGAGTTTCTATGCCCAATTCTCCATGAAGAATAAGGAGGCAATGCCATCCTTTTATACAAAAATAAGCAAGCTACATCCCCTAATTCGAATTGCCTTTGAAGAGAGCCAATAACACTTGACATAGATTCGAATTCCAACCAACAATCAATCAAATCCAAGCTTGGAGCTCGAGATCCAATAGTCTAGCACCGAGTTGTGGTTGTTGGAAGTATTACCATCCAATGAGCATCCTCCAAATAGATTGACGTGAGCTCCAAGGGTAAATGCGTGAGCTTGAAGGAGACCAAACTCACGTTGAAGTAGGGATTGCTATGGTGATGTGGCCTCGATTTTAGGAGGAGCCTACCACTTAATAAATGCAACACACCAATCCACTCCTTGCTTTCCAAATCACGCGTGAGCTAAATCTCGTGAGGGAGGCCCACATCCCTCACGCTCACGTCACTCACTTCAATTCAATTCCTAACTCAATGTTTTAATAAAACATGTGTTTTAATCCTAAAATGAGATCGTACACCATAATATCATATATGCCACCCCTTTCCAAACATTAAAATAATTTTTTTTGACTTATTTGGATGTTTTGTCAAAGTGCATTTCCTCATTTTTTAGCAATTAAATGCCAGAATGAGGCATCATTAGCCAAAACTCGCCCAGAGATGACGTAATCTACCGGAAACTAAAGAATGAGAGTGCTGGGGTAAAGAGGATGCTCTGAGTGTCAAAACGAGCCTTCCCATGTCAAATTCTGCCTTCGGATGAGGTTTTTATCACACTTAGAAAAATTTCATTTAAACCATTAAAAAATGGTCTAAATTATGGAAAATTTTATTTTTGTCGGAATCAAACGAAACTCCTAGGGACCTAGTACATGTTCATATGACTCAATCGATATGGCTAACACGTAAAAAATCCTAGACACAAGACTCTAATAACCACCTTAGGTTTTGACCACCATGGAAAATACTCCAGCTTTGGAGGGTTGAGTGAAAAACTCAGGGATTATACGCCATTGATGAGTAATGCATAATTCCTAAGGAAAAAACACTCTAGAGTATCCCCCAAATGGCTAAACCTAAGGATAGCCAAGTATTTTATAAAATGACCTCGTTTAGACCAACTTTTTTACAAATTCCCCATTGGGGTATGAACATGCAGTTATTACAAATGGGGCAAAATTGCCCTAAAAATGAGTTATGAACTTCTGAACACTGACGATGAACATTGAACATGTTCATGAAGCTAGCGGCTCACGAGAAATTTAGCTATTGTACAAAATAGCTGGTAACAGGTTCATCACACCTATGGATTTTCTGGAGACAGTCAGTCGATAAACAACAGTCAACTAGTAGAGCAGTCGATTGGAAGCTCGACTAAGCGGTCGACTGAATGGTCGACGAGGCCATGGTCAACTTGACTAGAACAACCAACTAAGTCACTAAACTATGGGACATTGCAGATTTCGTGGAAACTGTTAGAACCAACGACCCCTATTTGTGGACCAGATCCTCCTCACTTCAAAGGAGTTTGTTATATCTTGACACTATAAAAGACCCGATGGGTTGTGTTGATATCAAATCGAATGGTATTGACGTATAAGAATGCATTGTGATGTTCTGATCACAATATGTTGTGCTTAAGTGCTGTAATAGTGTCTTTAGACACTACCTCCTTTCTTGGAATACTTCCCTTCAGTTATTTTCTTTCTGTTCTATGGTTCAATGTGAATAGGTTCCCCAACATGGTATCAGAGCTATTGATTTTAACCTAGCCTATTGTCTACGAATTGTGCCGAGTCGGATCCAGGGTTGATCGACTCTACGCTGAAGATTTTTCGACTGATACCTCTTTCTTGAACTTAGATCAGATTTGTTTTATCAAAAGGATGACTTCCAAGATAGAACCTATTGCTCTAAATGGACACAACTATGCAATCTGGGCACTAGATATGGATACTTTGTAGAAAAGCAAGGGACTGTGGCAATATACTAAATTCGTTATTCTAGATCCGACAGATGATCAAGCTAAGTTTGTCATCGATGAAAAGAAGGATGAGGTTGTTGGGGACATTATGACCTACATTTCAAGAGAGATTCGCTTTCATATAAGCAATATTGACTGTCCTCATGCCGTTCGGAGTAAGCTGAAGTTATTGTTCAACAAGGTTAATGAAAGTCAAGTAATGTAGATAGAGAAAGAGTTGATCTCTGGGGGACCCCATTCCTTTGAAAGGATTGAGGACTATTTGGCTCGCATCAAGGAGCTACAGTTGAAATTGGGCGAATGTGGTAAGGATTTTTTGAAAAATGATGGACAACTCATTGAACTGGTCCTGATGAATTTGAGGACGCCTTATGCTGTATTATGCTCTTCATTTCGCACCAATTGGATGTCATGCAAGCAAGATGGTAAGGAATTCACCTTTGATATCTTTTATGATTTGTTGATTAAAAACCAACAAAAGTTGCTTGAAGAAGGGAAGCTTGGTAGCAAACACCAAGCTCACTTGCTCAAAAGCAAGGTTAAACAAAATTATGAAGAACATGGTCAACCAGATCATCAACCAAAATGTATCGACCAACCTACTAAAGGAAAGACTGAGCAGTCGACATCGACGAAGAAGAATCGAAAGAAGAAAACATGTCGCTACTATGGAAAGGTGGGACATGTGGAGAAGACATGCTGGAAGAAGACAAAGGACTTAGAGGAAAAGGTCAAGCATCTTGAAGAAGGCACATTGACTGGTCATTCAATCAACCGACTTGCAGAAAACGTTACCTTTTCTCTCAGCACTTCCCAAGCATTACATGCACGTACCACTCAAACAGAATGGATAGTTGATTATGGTTGTACTCATCATATGGCTAACGATGCTTCTCTGTTCTCTTCCTTAAGTGGAGCTCCAAAACAGAAGATTTATGTAGCTGATGATTACGCTCTCACGGTTGCTGGAAGAGGCAATGTTGAAAGTCGACATGGTCGAATATCCAACATCTATCATGCGCCTAGCTTGAGCGCAAATTTGTTGTCAGTTGCTCAACTCACTCAAACTAAGAAGACTACTGAGTTTTGATCAGATTGCTTATTGTAAAGGATTTGATGCTTTGGGGGGCGAATATTGCTTCAAGATATCTAGATCCAAAAGATGGACTTTACAAGTTTTGTGATTCTCCCATACCAACTGGACCGACAGCACTCATGGCTCAAACCGACAACAGAAGTCGAATTTGGCATGAACGACTTGGACATCTGAACTTTCAAAGTTCGAAGATGATGGTAACAAATAAGATGGTTATTGGTCTCCCGAAAGAATCATCAGGAACCCTTTGATTCTGGGAAAGCATGGAGAGCATAGGACCGACTGGAACTTGTTCATAATGATCTCTGTTGCACAAACAAACCTTCACTAGCAGGTGCGAAGTATATTTTGACCTTTATAGATGATTTCTCTATATTTGCTTGGGTATATTTCTTGAAGAATAAGAGTCATGTATTTGAAAAATTCAAGGAATTTAGGGTATTGGCTGAAAAGCAATGTGACCAACCCATCAAATGTTTGAGATCAGACAATTGTGGAGAATATGTGAATTGACAGTTTGAAGAATATCTCTTGCAAAATGGTATTTCTTAGCAGAGATTTGTCCCTGACACCCCTTAGCAAAATGGAGTTGCAAAGAGGAAGAATCAAACTTTGGTAGAAATGGCTCGGTGCCTACTATAGACCAAAGACCTTCCAACTAAATTTTGGGCAAAAGTTGTTTACTGTTAAAACCATCTCCTGAACCTTGTTCCGACTAGATTTGTTGTCGACATGACTCTAGTCAAGAAGTGGAACGGAAGGAAACACTATGTTGGACACCTTAGAACCTTTGTATGTGTTGCTTGGGTGCATATCAATGATAACTACAAGAATAAATTGGATGCAAAGAGTCATGCTTGCATCATGATGGGCTATTCTAAAGAATCAAAATCCTATTAATTGTTTGACCCAGCCAAACAACAGATCATTTTGAGCAGAAATATGATATTTGATGAGAATATTTTAGGTAATAAGTTGCTAAATTCCTCTACTGATCTATTGCACAGAAATCCTTTTGATATTAATGAAGAATCTGTATTGACTGTACCCTTCTTTGGAGCCTCGACCAACCCAACGAATTCTACTCCTGAGTCAACTTGTACCCAGTCTACATTGATTGAGTGCGTCGACACACAGACTCGTTCGACTGACAATCACCATAGACTTGTCTACCTTGGTGGAATGCTAAAACGATTAAAGTTGTTGGATCGGATGCTGGAGATGCTAGTATTGGTCGACAGACTCGTAGTCAAAAACAACATGGCATTGTTGCACTGATGGCACGTGTTCTTGAAACCATGATCCTAACACTTATGTTGATGCTTAGGGAATGCCTGAATGGGAAAATGCCATGGCTACTGAAATTGATTCTTTGAAGAAGAATCAAACTTTGGAACTCGTTCGTTGATTGCAAGGAAAGAATGTTGTGAAGTGTCAATGGGTCTACAAGACCAATTTTACTTCCAACGGTGTTGTTGAACATCACAAGGCTTGATTGGTATCCAAGGGCTTCTCTCAGCAAGAAGGCATCAACTACACTGAAACCTTTGCCCCTGTTGCAAAGATGAACTTTATTCAACTAATTGTTTCCCTCACTGCTCGTTTTGGATGGGAACTTCATCAAATGGACGTTAAAAGTGATTTTCTTCATGGAGATTTGTCTGAAGAAATCTATATGGACAACCTCCTGGCTTTGTGACAAATTCCGGTCTTGTTTGTCGACTCAAGAAGTCATTGTATGGTTTGAAACAAGCCATTGTGCTTGGTATGAGAAGATTGATAGTTTCTTTATCAATCTTGGCTTCAAACGTTGTGAATCTGATCACAGTATTTATGTATTACATGTTCATGGTGATACTTTGATTGTCGCATTGTATATTGATGATTTAGTCATAACTGGAAATAATGTCAATCTTGTTTTGGGGTTGAAGAAACAACTTGCAGATACTTTTGAAATGACTGATCTTGGTTTGTTGCATTTCTTTCTGGGCATTCAAATTTTGCAAATGGATGATAGTATATTTCTTTCTCAACCAAAATATGGTTTGGATCTTTTGAAATGATTCATGATGGACGATTGTAAGTCTTATGCTACACCTTATCAATCAGGCATAACATTGTCAAAGGATTGTGACTCTCCGCGAGTCAACGCCACTCTTTATCGACAATTGGCCGGTATCCTAATTTACTTAACTCACAGTCAACCTAATCTCTCCTTTGTTGTTAGTGTGGTTTCCCAGTTCATGCAATATCCTCGAGAAAGCCACTGGGAAGCTACAAAGATAATTGTTCTCTATATTAAAGGAACTTATCAGTATGGTATTAAGTATTGTCGCAGTACAGAACCGTTGGTTGGGTTCACTGATTTCGACTAGGGAGGTGACATTAGTGACCAAAAGTTCACTTCTGGCTATGTGTTTCGACTGAGTTCTGGACCCTTGGTCTGGTAGTGTAAGAAACTGAAGGTGGTCTCTCTTCCAACTACAGAAGCAGAATATCGTGGTGTTGTCAATGCAAGGGTCGAGGCAGTTTGGATCCATCAACTTTTAGATGAGCTTGGTTTTTATGTTCTAGCCTTGACTGTTATCCATTGTGACAATCAGAATACAATCTAGGGTGTTGATAATCTTGTTGCTCAAAGCAAGATGAAGCATGTCGAACTTCATCTTCATTATCTGAGACAGTTGGTACAGGACAATGTGGTCTCACTTGTTTATTGCAGGGCAGATGATCAAATCGTTGATATCCTTTCAAAGCCTCTACCATAAGATAAGTTTGTGAAACTTCGAGCTATGCTTGGGCTTCAAGCAGCTGTAATTATGGGAGGTGTTCAAAGAACGTAATTCACCTCCAGAATCTCCAGAGCATTGTGCTAATGGGGGGGTGTTGGAACCTAAGGTTATGTAGTTTCATCACACCTCTAGATCTTTTGGAGACAGTCAATCGATATAAACTAGTTGACTAGCAGAGCAATCAACTAGAGGCTCGACTGAGCAGTCTACTAAATGGTCGATGAGGTCATGGTCGAATAGCGGACTAAACTATGCGACGTTGAGGATTTCGTGGAATCAATTAGAACCAACAACCCCTATTTGTGGGCCAGATCCTCCTCACTTCAAGGGAGTTTGTTAGATCTGGAGACTAAAAAAGAATGACCCTATGGGTTGTATTGATATCAAATCTAATTGTATTGACTTATAAGAATGCATTGTGATGTTTTGTTCACAATGCGTTGTGCTTAAGTGTTGTAACGATGTCTTTAGGCACCACCTCCTTTCTTGTAATACAGTTCCCTTCTGCTATTTTCTTTGTGTTCTATGGTTCAATGTGAAGAGGATCCCCAACATTTAACACATTGGTCGTGATCATGCATATGTTGTGTTACGCCTCAAAGTATCTGCAGCGTTCCCAGTCAAGCCTACCAGAGTGGGGTTAAAAAATTTGATGTAAAAGCCAAGTTGAAGCGTAGAGTGTTGATTTGGGGGCTAAATACCCATGATCATGTCATGGTTGGTCTGCTTGATTTCCACCTCTAGGAGGTGCTCTCCCTGTAGGGGTTGGTGCCCTTGGGGGGCTAATCACTTGGACACATGACCACACTCATTTGTTTTCCATGTAAAATGTGATAGCACTTTGTAAAGGGATTTGTACCCTGTCTAGCACACCTTATTTGATCACTTGGACCTAGTTTACCCCTCCTCTGGGTTGTATTACCCACTAGCATAGATCCATCTTAAATCTGTATCTATCAAGCACCGAAAGGGATCCAATTTCTTGAGGTGTATTTCTTTTTTTAAATTTAAACTCAAGAAATTTGATCTCTCTTGATTGATAGATCCGGGTTTAAGTTTTAAGTTTTTAATTTATAAACAAACATCGATTTTTTAATTACTTTTCATAATATTTTATTTTATGAGCCAACATGGATTTTTTTAAATACTTTCCATAATTTTTTATTTTATGTACCGACATGAATTTTTTTAATTATTTTGTTCGGAACAAACGTTACAACATCTCCCCCATACTGGGTTGTAGAGCACCGAGTCTCGATGCAACAAATTGTACTTCCTTATTGAAGAATCCTACAAGGATAATGAAGGAGGATGTTGAGGGAACACATCTATTGGGGTTATTTGGGGCATGAAGTCCTCCTTTTGGCACAACTAGCACTTGGTGTAGCCTAATTGCAATTTATTTACTACTTTTATGTCATTTAGAGATATTTTATTGTTATTATGAGTGGTTTATCCCCCAAAGTTGTCAGTAAGCAAGCCAAATGTTATATTTTTCACATTATCTTGTAGGATCATAACTTAAAATTAAGTGAGGCTAGTTTTATATAAATAGCGCCTCCCTCTAATTGTAAAAACACAACAAGATATGGGTTCATTATGAGATCTTTTCTATTTCTCTTGGTTTATTGGAGCTCTTGATGCTATGCGCACCTCTCTTGGGATGATCTTTCTTGCTTGAAGGTTAATTTGATGAAGTTCTAGGGCTTATTTTATACATGCTATTGGTTGATGCTAAATAATGGTTGTAATAACTCAAGCACAAAGGTGACCTAAGGCGTTATCTTGCTCATCTTTGTTGAATGTTGGTAAGTTATACTTCTAACCTGTTATCAGCTAAGTTGCACTTAGGGGATTTCAAGTGAGCCTATGAAGATAGAACAAGTTTACTTGTTCATAATCAGAAGATCAGAAGTCCTAGCAAGCCACCTTGGCCCTTTTTTTTAATAAAATCACATGTCCATGCCCTGCGGGGAAATTGTAAAAAATGTCATAGCATGATGGTTTTGTAAAGGACTCGGCTTTCCTAGGACTTAGTTATTAGTCCGACTAGCCCATAGTGTTTTTTCCCTTGTCCATTATATGTTGTTGAATAAACGACATAAAATTTTCGAGTTTTTCACCCATACCTCCAAGGTTGGGGTGGTCGGCATGATTTCTTGGTCTTAGGAGGTTATTAGAGTTCAAGTGTCAATGTATATTAGCATGCTAGATATTAAAATTGAGTCGTATGGACATGTGCTAGGTCCCCCTAGGTTTTTTTTTTTTTTATTTCTGAAGAAAAAAAAAATTTCCGTAAAACTAGACCATTTTTTAATGGTTTAAATGGAAAAATTCAAATTGTAATAAAAGAGTGGTCTGGAGGCGGATTTTGGCGTTGGGATGCTCGTTTTCACACTCAGAGCGTCGTCTTTAACCTAGAACCAACTTTACCTATGTTTTGGGTAGCTACGTCGTCTCTGGGAACATTTTTCCTTAAAGATGTGACAGTTTTGCAAATAAATGCTAAAAAAACCCAAAATGCACCAAAGGAAAAATATAAAATATAAAAAAAGAGTCATTTGGCATGTGCCAAATGAGTTGGCATGCCATGTCATGTGGAGGGAGACTCTTTAAAAGTGATTTACGAATTAGAGGGAGGTCAAACTTTGAGGTGGCATTATTTTAATGTTTGGTAGTGCGCCTTCCCCCTACATCTTCACGTCAAAGTGTGTTGGGCGATTTGCATTGGTGGGTGGAGAAAAAAAGGAGAGGGGGTGCACCTACCTTTGAGGTGGCACCCACCTCATCAACCAAATCCCAATCAAATAAAGCAAGGAGTGAGCGAACCCCAAAGAGATCACCGCACTTCTCGTTCATGTGGGCGATTGGGTGGATGTGGCAGCTCGTAGTTTATGGGAGGAGATCTCAATGTGGAGGGGGCGAACCCTCTTGTGAGGTGGCGCCTCCCTCTTTACTCTCACTCCCACTTATTCCTAAATCAATGGGATACCAATCCCTCGAATCTCTAAACTTATTCTTTCTTCTCTCCTTGAGCTAATGCGCCCCCGATATGCTTTCAAATCTATAAAAGCAAGCCTCTTCTCTCCTTTGAAAGAGTTGGAGTCAAGGAGTGAAAGGCTTGCCCATTGTAATGCTATCATTGTTCTTTTACTAAATAAAGAGAAGCTTTGGAGGCTAAGTGTGTGGTGCCATTGTGTTGGATGAACATTGTCATGGTTATACTGAGGTAACTTGTGAATTTTTTACATTTCTTGTGTATGTATCTTGTGAATCCCATCTTAATAGGGTTGTTATCAGTTGATAGAAAAGAGATAGTTAGTAAGCTTACTTTCTATTTCTTCTTAGATATATGTGATTAGAGATCTATATTTTACATGCTTATAAGTTTATATGCATCTTCATTTGTTCTCTTTTATATATACTGTCAGATCTCACGGGTATGTGTTCAAGTGTGTGATTAGATTGCACGTAACCTAGCTTGGAAGAAGAGTTAATCTAGCTTGTTTCTTCTCATCTCGATGCAAATTCTTTTAGACATAGTCCTTCGAAATCCCACCAAGAAGCCTCTTGGTTGATCTTTTCGGAAACAAGCAAAGCTTCTTCTCTCTTCCTCCTTCAAACTTCAAAGAACTTTATTTTTCAATTTTTTTAGCAAGCATTCAAATCTATAGTTTAGATCTATGACATAAGCAGATTTGATATGAATTTCTAGATCTAGAATCGTTTGAAAAGTTTTATTTTGCAAAGCTAGATCTATTATTGAGTAGTTTTCCTTTTGCCAGACATTTCATTGGAAAATTTCAAGGCTTAAAGTAGAGGTTAATTACTTTGGGTTTAAAAGTCTATTTGGCATTTAAAAAAGTGCTTCATTGGCTGCCCTCAAAAGCAAGCCAAGATCCTTAAAAGTGATTTTGGGAATTTTCTAACACTAATTAGCTCACTGTCTTGTTTTATTTTTTAGCACGTTTTGGCACTTTTGGGTCAAAAATTTCAAGTTTGGGCCATTCCGAAGCGTCCCGAGGTATCCCAGCTTCATCTAACATTTACCCTTGGCATTTTTGTAAGCCTTTTGGATCTAGATCTGTAAAGATCTAAGGCATTTTTGCTTTAAAAAATTTATTGTAAATCATAAATAAAAGAAGAACAAGTGGGCTACCCAGCACCCACACGCATCCCCTCAGGGGGATTCACATTTTTTTTTGCGTGAATTTTTCTAACATATTTTATTTCTTGTTTAATAAAACCAATCTAGTACTAAAATTTAACGTTTGAAGTGTCCGATCCAAATATCGACCTTCAAACTCACTCAGGACGTTGGAACACTTGATTTCTATTTTTTGCATGCAGTATACTTTACCTATCAAGCAAGTTTATTTTTTTCAAAGAATTTTTGCCAAGAAAATCAATACTAACCCACCACGCTCTACCGAAGTACCGAAAGGGAAAAGATATTCATGTAGTAATTAGTCCAACAATTTACTTTCAGTCTTTGTTTTTCTTAAAGCAACGAACTTGCCATTACTCTCTCAAAGTATGCTCTCGCCGTCACATAAAGGGCTTTGCCTGAGTACGTGATCAGATGATCAGAAAAGAGACTCATTTCCTGTAGTAATTAATATAACACTTTACTTCAATTATTTACCTTTTGCAATCAAATGGAATAAACATTTAGTTCCAACTCAAAGTATGCTCTTTCCCCTTGTGGGCATTTGCCTGGGCCTATGGGAAATCAGAAAGAGTTGTAACTACTCTTTAATTCTTCACATCTAAATAAACAACTCATACTAATAAAATTAACTACCCTGAACATAGTGAAAATCCGGCACTAAGGACTTGATTACTGCGTGGGGAAATTTCTCAGGAGAAGCGGGGACCACTAGGAGACGACCTCAGGGCACAGTTAGACTACACCCTTGTTGGTGTAGTGCTGAACACCGCCCTCGAGACTCCATTCCATCCCATACGTCTTTGTGAGGAGCCACCATTGATTAACTTCCAGAAATTACTCCTTGTACCTCACGATATATCTGGAGCTCCCCCTTCCCGTAATCAAATCCCATATCATAATAATTTAAAACGGATCAAGAAGCACTCGCAAAACATTTACAATACAACAACACGCTATTTCAACTCCACTATTGGCACTGATCTTGTTTATATTTATTTCAATTTTTTATTCAAATCTCATGTGTTATATGATTAATTTATGTTGTTGATCTAAAGTTATACTTGCAAGTGAATTTTGTTTTCAGTCAATCTATTTCATAACTCCTAAACAACTTACCCAATCATAAACCTAAAGCTTAATCAACCTTAGTAACTCATAGGGACTACCCCCCTTGGCTTCGTTGGGAGTTCTGCCTAAATGGAGGAGTTGAGTGTTGAGTGACAATATCTCAACTCAAAACTTGCCACCAAGGAACGCACCCAAGCAGCTGGAATATTTCTGCTGCGATAACCCTCGGGTGCATGTTCCGGCAGCAACATAACCTAGTTTAATGGTGCTTTTATGGTGCATTATCCTAAAGTGTTAGAGTTTCTTGTTTGTATTTTTTTAACCTTGCATGACGAGACCTTCCTTTCATAGGAGCTCTCCATTGTTACTGGGCCTTAGACTTCTTCTCTTTCCCTAATTAGGCTCTTCTACCTAACTCTTGTGGTTGTTAGTTGATGCACTAATTGCAAGTATTGAAATCCATTCTAAGAGAGGGATATTGGTATCGATCTCTCAATGCCCTAGGGATTGAGACAAGAATCATATGCCCTATCTTTTCAACAAATTTATTTATCTTTTATCAATTTACATGTCTTTTATTTTACATGCATCTTTATGTATTAAAAAACCCTAAAAATATAATATTGTTGGAAAAACCCTAAAAATACAAATAAATTCAAAACTCCAAAAATAACCATGAGTTTGTAATTCTGCTCCACCCAACAAATTCGCCCTAGTGGATTTATTCACAGATCTTTGAGGGCATCCCATTTTGCCTTGGTGCATTGGGAAACGTGAGATTGCCTAAATTAGGGTTTCTGCAAGGTTTTGCAATTCTAACTAGATCATCAAGTATGCCCTAAGACACTTGATCATCTCCCCTTCAGAGCGCACTTTTCTAAGGTGGTTCCTTGGGAAGTGTGAAACCTTGCCTTGGGATTTGTGAAGTGCATTAAAGTGGTGATATTTATTGATATTGATTAGTAGATTGAATTAACTCCTTTTGTATGATTTATGTGTCTTTATTATCCATTGTTGACTCCATATAAGGCACTAATCTTAGCTATGAGGCTTGTAGAAGGGTATTTGCAGGTGTGTTGGTGTCTATAGGTGTTCTTACTTCTTCCTCTATTAGGGACTCTCCCCTGGGTTTAGGAGTTACTCGAAGAAGTTGAGGAGTTAGGTTGTGGTGACATTGGATCTAGCCCCTTCCGTATGCCTGTCATCACTAACACGGGGAATACTTAGTATGCTTTGAAAGGATTTCTATTTTGAGTGGTAACATGTTGTTAGATCCCTCACTCACTGACATATAACCTAAAAATCCATTTGGACTAGTCATGGCACATTAATGTATGGATTCACTACATCTTCTCCATAACATTATAAGCCCTCTTGGAATTGGCACTGGTCTTAGCAACCCACCATCCCCTTAAATGCGAAGTTCATACATCTTCTAGGGATACCCCCTTTGTGCTACAGGAGATCCAACCTAAAGTGAGAGAGGGCATTGTTGTGGTCATAGTGGACAACCCCTCTTAATTCCCCTAGAGATGCACTCATGTTTTAGGGCTTTACCACTTGAAGACTATAGTGCAGGTTTGGGAGGTACACGAGGAATAGCAAAGGTAAACCTACAACAACAATTGACCAAAGAGTGTTGGCCCTTGTTAGTTACCCACCATAGATGGTAACGTTGAAGATGCGACACTGTTGGTAACTTTAGTTGGGACACAATGGAGACTGAGATCAAATTTTTTTGGTTACTAACCCTTACCTGAGGGTTATTACATACTTAAGAGAGAGAGAGAAAAACGGTTGTAGGATAGGTTTCTCCAATATCAAGACCAACACATTAACCAAAACAGTTAAAGGGAGAAGGGCACAAGGGCAGCCTCAAAGTACAATCCAGAATGGCAGCCTTAACAGACCTTAAACAAAGTAGTGGTGGTCACCTACAGGTCATGACAAACCTCAAATCACAGTGGAAACCTAGGCAATCACCTCAATTCACAATAGATTTGACCCAAACATGGTTCCAACAGCAGACCTCAATTCATAGTAGATTTGACCCAAACATGGTTCCAACAGGCAGTGACCTCCACAAGTGACCAAAAAACAGTAGATCTATTCCAGACAAGCCTTAACACTGTAGATCTGACCCACACAAGGTCTCAACAGGCAGTGATCTTCACAAGCAGGAAATGGAAGCCCTAAATGTTCACAAGGGATAGCGGCCTCCACAGTATGACAGCAGGTAGCCCCCAAATAGTCCAAAAGGAGTAGTGGCCTCCTTCAATGACAACAGGCAACCCTTAAAAAAATTTCATGAGGTAACAGGCAGTCTACAAGGGCAGCGGCCCTACTCAAATGACAATGGCAGTCCTCAAACAAAATCCCAAGGGCAGCAGCCCTCTTTATCAGCCCAAAGGCAGTCCACGCAGGCAGGGTACAGGCATATAACAGTAAACAAGGCAGCGGATCAGTCCACACGAGTAGGGATCACTCCATGAAACAGCAGATAAGTCCAACAAAGGCAGCGAACCACTCTAAACAGGTAGCAGCACCTCTAGGCAGGTCACGGTACCCTCACACAAGAGGACGGCAGCCTCACAACCCTCTCAACAAGTCACGACATCCTCAAAAAAAAGGGGCTTAACCAGGTAGCGGCTGCCTCAAGGTGAGCAGTAGCCCAAAAACAATTCACAACAGGAATACGTCCCTCTCAAGTAGTCCAAAAGAGTCCAAGGGTCATGCGTGATGTAGAGGGTAAGAGAGGCATCCTTCAAGAGGAACAATTGCAACAGAGAAACCCTACACGTTATCCCAAAAGAGCATGCAATAAACCCTAGATCAGATATGGACAAATGGATCTCAGATCTCATCTTCAATGATATCTTAATGAGATCTTCTACTTCTATTTATAAGCTTCAAGGTCTTCTAGAAGGATCATCCTTTTATTCTTTCATTGACTTTAGGGTTACCAAAAAATTAGGTCAAGACATCCTATAAATAGGAGAGTTACCAAATAAGAACATAAAATAATATTATGACAACTTAGGAGAGGTTACCAAGGTCATGACTTACGAATAGGATGACCCAACCAAGGAGGGGCACAGATACAAGGACCAAGTAAAAGGTCAACACAAACAAGGTTAACACAAAGCTAACCCCCATAGATCTAGGATGGGTAAACACGCCTTCAAACCACAAGACCAAAGGTGTAACCACAAGCTGGGAAGACAACCCTTCTAACCACAAGACAAGGTGGTAAGACAAACCTTCTAACGACAAGACCAAGAACAACAAGGTGGGAAGACCAAGGATGTACAACCAAGGTGGGGATACAACCCATTCATCTCTCTCTCAAATGTACAAGTGTTCCATACACTAATTGAAAGTTCATCATCACCATATAAGGAAGGTCCACATTGGATGATGTGATCTTGTGGTCCCCTGATTGCTCCTGAGGTCAAGTGCTAGTGACTCCATCAAGGGGTGGCCAGTCCCTTGAGAAGACAACCTAGCTCAACCATCTCAAAGACCCAAGAGAGGAGGGCATCACACATCATCATCTTGGTTAACTAACCAAGATCATCCATCATAAAGAATGGCTCTCAACCCTAGGCTGAGCTTCAGTCCCAGACTGAGTCATGTTGATCAATCCCCTAGTCCCTGACCAGGTCTTCCATTTTCCCAGAGAATGGTCCTCAGCCCCAGGATGAGCTTCAATCCCATACTGAATGTTGATCAACCACCTGCAGGACCTGCTTGGTCTTTGACCAAGAATCTACCTGGTCCCAGACCAAGATGTCTCTATCTCATTCTATAGGATCTGCTTGGTCCTCGTGACCAAGAAATTGTCTGGTCCCAAACCAAAATACCCTAGAGACAGATAAGGGCCCTAGCCACATGCTAGGTACTTTTCCATGCCATCAACCTGCTTAGTCTCAGACCAAGAACCCCAATAGACTGTTGGGGGCCCTAGGATACCTTCTAGGGACTTACTCTGCCCGGTTAACTGATCAGGATCCCTAGTTAACTGACTAGGGTGCCACCCTCCGAGAGAATGGGTCTCGCAGCTGCATTAACTTTAACACTCCCTCTCAGCAACACTAAGCTTGTCCCAGAGGCTTAGTCAACACATCGATAATCTGTCTATATGAAAAAAGATACCGCACCATGTCCCTGACATAATGATCTCTCCTCTCGATGTGTTTCGACCTATCATACGATACAGGATTTTCTGAGAGCTCCAAACAGCTCTAAATGCTTGATCTTATAGATCCTCTTGGAAGTTATAACTGACTTCCCTTGTTGTCTGAGAACTACTTTCCACGCGTCATTTAGCATCTTCCAAATCTGATGTTTGGTTGCCTCCTCACAAGTGGAGGATTCTGAGTCAGTGACGTGGCTCATCTGAGATATCAAACCAGAGCAACTTTGAAACCTCTCAATAGGCTTCTTAAAGAGATCAACTGAAGACTCTCGAGCCTCCTCCCTCTGCTCATCTGAAAGAGATGATGGAGTGGACTCACTTCCATGTCTATATCACTGGGAGGCTCTTTGAAGTGAAAACAACTTTCTCATGGGAGATCACATCTCTGCTTTTCTTTTTTGCAATACCATTCTGATAGGGATTGAAGAGCACAATTTGCTCCCTCTTGATCTCTGAAATCACAAGTTGTTTCTTTCTAGTAAGAAACAAGTTATCAATAACAAATACCTTACAGATTCTCTTTTGTGAGCATATCATTTGGTTCTCTATCATACCGATACTTAGGAGGATGAACCTCTAGAATAACTGATCCTGCATCCTATGGTGCCTCTTGCTCCTTCTGTGTCTCAGCTCCCTCTGGAACTATGCATCCATAAATAGGATCTGTAGACATCATTACTTGTCTTCAGAGCAAGTCATATCATCCTCCAGTTAAATTCAGTCTAATAGTCAGCAATAACCAAATTCTAAATATCAATTTTGCATCATGACATAGTCTTAGCATCCATCCATATACTAGGCATGCCATCAAGAGCATATCAATCACACATATATGCAATATGTCACAGAGGTATGTTTCACCATAAAAAATGATACTTCAAATATAACAGAGTCCTCCCTCTTAATTTATGCCTCTAAATAGAGTTCACCTAATCAAGTGTCTTTGAGCTTTCTACATTCTACACCAGTGTCCTTTAGACCTGAGCATGCACTTCTTAAGTGTGCATAATATCATTCTCAAGATCTCATGCATCATCACACTTGTCAGTATATTTTGATGATATCATAATCCTAGATAGTTTAACACATATGATCTTGATCATTTCATACATAAATGAACTCTAACTTCCTTACACTTGCATATTTTGATCTCATCAATCAATGAATTACCCAACTCTTTACACAGCAAAATGATCAACTAGAAAGTATCATGATTAGGATCACAAGTCAAGATTCAAACATATAAAGAGTTAAGAAATCTTCTTACTCATCACAGAAAATATACTTGAAACAAACCTTCTGGGACTTGCTAGTTATCACTGTCATACCTCTTTAAGGGGTCCCATTTTCTGAGATCACTTAGGGCATAGACTATCAGTACTATTGAAATAAATACATCCCTTTCTTTAGCTATCTCAAAAATATTGATATTAATTCTAGTCAATTAGTGAGGCCATCCAACTGTGTGCATAAATATCAGATCTTTACCATCTTTATCACTTTGTTGGCCAATGAACCCTCGTGGCCAAGTTAGATAGAGTTCAAACCCTTACCTTAGTATCTATGTAGATTATGTCAAGCTGCAAAACCGAATTAACTACAAACCCTAAGCTCTAATACCATGTTGATTTTTGGGTTACGTTAGGGTTTGAGGCAAAAAATTAAAATTCTTATACTTTAATGTAGAAAACAAAATTACAAAACTAGTGCTGAGAACAAAATAGTACAGCTGTAACAAATTAAGATTTAGATCTACTAAATTAAACATAATTTTTGTCTCTTTCAACTTTAACACTCCCAAAGGTCCCTGTGTTAAAGTTGAAGCATACAGCTAGCAATTGCATATAAAGAGCAGCAGTAGTAAGACTAATAACAAGTCTAATAACTTACTTTGTGAGATAGGACCTTCCTTATACTAAGAAATCTAACTTTTAGAACAGACGTTGCCTCTCAAAGGCAAGTCAACAATTGGACCAAACTGACCCTTACCTGAGGGTTAGCACATACCTGAGAGAGAGAGAGAGAGAGGGTTGTAGGATAGGTTTCTCCAAGATCAGGACCAACACATTAACCAAAATAGTCAAAGGGAGAAGGGCACAAGGGAAACCTCAAAGCACAGTCTAGAATGGAAACCCTAACAAACCTTAAACAAAGTAGTGGTGGTCACCTACAAGTCATGACAGACCTCAAATCACAGTGGGAGCCCAGGCAATCACCCAACAAGATATCAGACCTCAATTCACAGTAGATCTAACCCAAACATACTTCCAACAAGTAGTGACCTCCACAAGTGACCAAAACACAATAGATTTGTTCTAGACAAGCCTTAACACTGTAGATCTAACCCACACAAGGTCTCAACAGGCAGTGATCTTCACAGGCAGTGATCTTCACAAGCAGCAAATGGAAGACCTAAATGTTCACAAGGGACAGCGGCCTCCACAATATGACAACAGGAAACCCCCAAACAGTCCAAAAGGAGTAGCGGCCTCCTTCAATGCGAACAGGCAACCCTAAAAAAGTTCCATAAGGCAGCAGGCAGTCTACAAGGGCAGTGGCCCTACTCAAATGACAATGGCATCCCTCAAACACATTCCCAAGGAAAGCAACCCTCTTTATCATCCCAAAGGTAGTCCACGCAAGTAGGGTACAAGTATATAACAGTCAACAAGGCAGTGGATCAGTCCACACGGGTAGGGATCACTCCATGAAGCAGCAGATCAATCCAACAAAGGCAGTGAACCACTCTAAATAGGTAGCAGCACCTCCAAGCAGGTCACGGTACCCTCACACAAGAGGACGACATCCTCACAGCCCTCTCAATAGGTCACGACATCCTCAGAAAAAGGAGGCTTAACTAGGTAGTGGTGGCCTCAAGGTGAGCAGCAACCCAAAAACAATTCACAACAGGCATACGGCCCTCTCAAGCACTCCAAAAGAGTCCAAGGGTCGTGTGTGAGGTAGAGGGTAAGAAAGGAAGCCTTCAAGAGGAAAAATTGCAACAGAGAAACCCTAAATGTTATCCCAAAAGAGCATGCAATAAACCCTATATCAGATATGGACAAATAGATGTCAGATCTCATCTTCAATGATATCTTAATGAGATCTTCTACTTCTATTTATAAGATTCAAGGTCTTCTAGAAGGTCCATCCTTCTATTCTTTCATTGACTTTAGGGTTACCAAAAAATTAGGTCAAGACATCCTATAAAATAGGAGGGTTACCAAATAAGAACATAAAATAATATTATGACAACTTAGGAGAGGTTACTAAGGTCATGACTTAAGAATAGGATGACCCAACCAAGGAGGGGCGCAGGTACAAGGACCAACAAGTAAAAGGTCAACATAAACAAGGTTAACACAAAGCTAACCCCCATAGATCTAGTATGGGTAAACACACCTTCAAACCACAAGACCAAAGGTGTAACCACAAGGTGGGAAGACAACCCTTCTAACCACAAGACAAGGCGGTAAGACAAACATTCTAACCACAAGGTGGGAAGACCAAGGATGTACAACCAAGGTGGGGATACAACCCATTCATCTCTCTCTCAAATGTACAAGTGTTCCATACACTAACTAAAATTTCATCATCACCATATAAGGAAGGTCTACACTGGATTATGTGATCCTGTGGTCCTCCTGACTGCTCTTAAGTTCAAGTGCTAGTGACTCCATCAAGGGGTGGCCAATCCGTTGAGAAGAAAACCTAACTCAACCATGTCGAAGACCCAGGAGAGGAGGGCATCACACATCATCATCTTGGTTAACTGACCAAGATCCTCCATTCATAAAGAATGGATCTCGGCCCTAGGCTGAGCTTCAGTTCCAAAGTGAATCATGTTGGTCAACCCCCTGGTCCCTAACCAGGTCCTCCATTCTCCCGGAGAATGGTCCTCAACCCCAAGCTGAGCTTCAGTCCCAGACTGAATGTTGATCAACCACCTGCAAGACCTGCTTGGTCTTTAACCAAGAATCTGCCAAGTCGTAGACCAAGATGTCCCTGTCTCATCCTCCAGGATTTGCTTGGTCCTTGTGACCAAGAAACTCTCTGGTCCCAGACCAAAATACCCTAGAGACAGATAGGGGCCCTAGCCACATGCTAGGGACTTTTCCATGGGATCAACCTGATTGGTCCCAGACCAAGAACCCCAATAGACTGTTGGGGGCCCTAGGGTACCTTCTAGGGACTTACTCTGCCTAGTTAACTGACCAGGAGCCCTAGTTAATTGACTAGGGTGCCATCTTCCCAGAGAATGGGTCTCGCAGTTGCATTAACTTTAACACTTAAGATCAACTGTGGGTTGAAGTTATGAGCCTACCTTATTATATTTAAGCTATGTTTTACTCAAATTTAATGCCTGGACGATTGGAGTCATAATACTGTAAGGTTACAACCTATCAGTGATAAACAACTTCATTGTGCCCATGTTGTAGTCAAGCTGCTGAAGGTGAGGTTCTTTGACCAATTTGGAGGGGCAAAGGTACAAGGACCAACAAGTAAAAGTTCAACACAAACAAGGTTAACACAAAGCTAACCCCTATAGATCTAGGATGGGTAAACACCCCTTCAAACCATAAGACCAAAGGTGTAACCACAAGGTGGGAAGACAACCCTTCTAACCACAGGACAAGGTGGTAAGACAAACCTTCTAACCACGAGACCAAGAAAAACAAGGTGGGAAGACCAATGATGTACAACCTGTTGTCTCCCAAAACTGGCATGCGTGTGTTGAAGCCCAAAAGGTGAACACATCAGCTCGATGACAACTCTCGAGAAAGAATCCAATGTCACCACACTCCTCTCTCCTCACTTTAGGTTGGCTCTTCTCCAACTCAAGGGGGGTACCCTAAGGTAGGATCGCTAAGGTAGGTGCAACGGAGGGCAAGGTGAAATGAAGAGGCTGCCTTAGAGAAACAAATGTAACAAAATAATGTGTTTTGAATAAGTGATGGGAAAGTTGGGAGGATTAGTCCTCGAGATAAGGCCAGTGCCAGTATATTAGAGGGGCAAATGGAGTCAAAAGAGAGCTCAAAGGGGCCTTGTGTCATATGTGACTGAGGGGGAAAGATCGCATTATTGAGCAAGCTCTGCTCAGTCTAATGTTTGGCAATCAGAAAGAGTACTTCTTCTCCTCTTGCTGCGGGAGGTGCGCTATGCAAACCAAAGATCAATATTACACAATCAAACTAGATTAAATGCAAAGATCAATACCTGTGTATGCACGCTCACAAAGGGAAAAAGAAAGCAGATGCTAAGAGTTCTTCACCAAAGGGAAAAAGAAAGCGGCTGCTAAGAATTCTTCACCGTCCAACGTGGTGGATTGTCACCCTTCTATGGCCTCTTACACAAAGAAAAGAAGATGTAGAATCTAGAAATACTCACACTCATCTAAAATATCACAAGATCATGCCACAAAAATACTCAGTTCATCCAAAAAGGCCCATAACATTTTTCATTAAACTCACGAGAAGAAAAGCTCCCAAGTTTTTTCCATCTTTTACAATGAGGAGGCTGGCTCCTTTATAGGCCTAAAAGGCTCTCTTAAAATTAAAAGAGGAAAATAAAATTAATAAAAAAAATCAGAAAAAGGTGGGATCTCAGATCCACTTTTTCCTAACCAACAAATACATGATCACTCATTTTATTAATTCGAACTCTTGTTTTTGCTGATTTTTTTTATTCAAAATCCAACCATAAAGTGGAATACAACAGCCATGTATACCCTAGCCTGAAGTCAACTTTCCAAAGTTTAAACGGGAAATCAATGATGCTGCAGGTTCAACTCCATGTATCGGCTCAATAAGAAACGTGGAACTCTGTCTGCTATCGGCTGCCAATGAACGCATGGATAAACATTGTGTGCAAACTGCTAGATGAAAACCCCACCGACTGTCAGATTCACAAGTGTAATCGGCTGCTAATGATTGTGGATCTCCCGAGCCTTGACATCTAACTCTCTGTATCAATCATATGGCTATCAATAAAGATGTGTTTCAAATCCACGTGAAGTGTCGGTGATGCCACAGCTCCCACTTGTAACCGGCTGCCACTTCACCCACTCAACTAGAACTCGGGTTAGGCATTTAAAGGTAAGGGCCTAAGTTGCACTGAAACGGATACGGAAACGGGGAGGGACACGAATACAGCAAATTTTCAAAAAATCTGGATACGATACGGCAGGGAAACGGCATGTATATATATATATATATATATATAATCTAACCAAAATTTATAACCTTTATACTTTATAAATGATAAATTATTAAATTATTAAAAACATTATAACCTTTATACTTTTTGTTTCCTCGGAAAAAAGTCGTAATTTTATTATCAGAAGATACAAAATTACATTCTGCAGATATATGGAGAGCATAAGCTACTCCATACATTGTCACATATGTGTGGGTACAGTAAATGATCTCAGGAACAAACCCTCATTGCACAGAAATAGATTCATCATAACCGAATCCTCATCGGAGGATGCAGAAGATCCATGTCTGTGGACAAAGCAGCAGACACGATAGACCTCCCAAACCGGCAAAAACAGCCAGCAGTCAAACCCCTGATAAAGAGCAACCAGACAAACCCCATAATGGATTGGAGCAGTCCGTCGTTGCAAGCCGAGCGTCCCTGAAACCATTTTCTGTCCCAAACATCAATAATAGTGCCCCATACAAAACTACAATGGCCTGCACATGTAGTAGAATCACTGAGATCCCTACATTGTCACATATTTACTGTCCCATATTAACATCATTTCTATCCCATAAAACAAAAACAACAATTGTTGTCCTTACAGCCGCATATATCCACGTACAAAAACAAATACTGTTACATAAATGGAAGAGCTTATCCATCATTGGTCAACAATAGCTGATCTATTGCTCAATTCTGTGCCGCCATATCATCAAGATAAGGTCTGTGGTAATAACTGAAAGTGCCCCCAGGTGAATGAACAGTAATCCTCCAAGTGCCTAGAGCAATATCCTGCTGCGTCGCTGCCTTTGAGAGCTGATCTGCCATCCCGTTCCTCTCCCTGTAAATATGAGTAAATGTAATATGATCAAAGGACTGCTTTAACCTTATCACCTCCTCCAAGATTGGTAATAGGACCATCACATGACAGTGTGTAGTCTCCTTTGCCCAGTCAATAACTATCAAGGAGTCGCCAAAAACCTGTAGAGATAGACATCCTTGTTCTAGAGCAAATAACATCAGCAGTTTTAAAGACATCAGTTCAGCATAGTTGTTAGATCCTCGACCCAAACCAGCTACAAGGTGAAAGAAATGGAATTCAGATTTGTACAGTATTGCCCCCCTTCCACACACCGACTGATGGTCTAAAGAAGCACCATCAAAATAGGTGGTGAAATCAATCTGTTCTACACGCACAGGTCTAATTCGAACCGCATGGACAGGTATCATGTAGTGTTGAAGTATCGCCACAGCATGAGCCACTACAGTCTCTAGCGGAACCACACTATCCTGAAATATGATCTTGTTACGGGCTATCCATATGCCCCATGCAAATATACACGGAAGGGCCCGGAATGATGTGGACTTAAAAATCTGCCACCATGAATGGAACGCTTCAAGGACGTTCGTTCCCCTCCACCTCACCTGAATATCAAAAAAATAGCATATACCATCCCATACAGCCTGTAAATATCGACAATGAACAAATAGATGAGTATTGGTCTCATCCGCAATCCGACAAAGTGGACAGATCCCCGGACCCTGGAGGAATCATTTTTGTAGAATGTCCCAGGTAGGAGCCTTATTTTCCAGTATAGCCCAGAAGAGTAATTTAGATTTACCCGGACATCTTAACTTCCACAGATATTTCCACCACCACACCAATTCCCTGTTATGAGCTTCCACATTCAGCTGGATATATCCATATTTTGGTGAGTATATACCCGAGGGATGGTGATCCCATATAAGTTCATCAACCCTGTTGGTCAGCCGAATATTAGTAATTCTTAATATCCGCAGAAAATCCTCCCAAGCCTCCTGCAATGCTTCAGTTATCCCAAGTCGCTATGCAGAGATCCATCCCTGATGCCAAATAGTTGATGATCCCGGATCCTCAATATCAGCCAGAAAATGACAGCCTCTAGCAGCCAAAAAAGTTCTCAATTCCACCGAAAGGACATGACCTCCCCTGCAGCCAACCCAAGGATCCAGCCCAATACGGATGAGACGCCCATTTCCAATCCTCCACACCAAACCAGAACCCACCAAAGAAAAATGTCACGTCCCCATTTTGACCCCCTTTGTAAATGATGTAAATACTGATATTTAATCATGGTGAGGAGCTCAAGGCCAAGGCCCCACCATTGATTTAGCGTTTATGTATCGGCAATTAAAATAGATGCCTATGGTTCTTGTGCGAGATCGGCACATGTATATAAGACATCATGTAATTACGAATTTTTAATGAAAAACCCACAACCGGCTATGCAATGCAACAAAAGAGATGGGGCATGGTTCTACAAGGAATAGGGAGGGAAATTATTCAAACCCTTGAGCCAATGGTATTAATCCATGTGTCAATGGGGAAACCCATAAACCACCAACTACCCATTTTGTCTCATGCACCCAATCATTTAATTCTCCCAAGAAATTGGTTAAGGCAGTTAATGCCTTGGAAATGAAGAAGTATGGGCAAGCCATTTTTGTGCATGGGCAAGCCATCAACCTGGAAATTCGTGTTTTTGCTTGTGGGACAAGAAAACACCCACGAAATGGTGCCCAAAGCCATGGGGAATGGGCAGTCTTCACTCATTCACGCAGTTGGAGTTAACTGGGTCTTTCCATATACGTTTTTCATCAAAATCCTGCATTTTTCCATGCCTGGGAGTCGTTTTTGCCTGGTATAACAGTTGGGAGAGGAAGGCCACGAATTGGGGACTAGGAGGGAGGTCGTTTTTGCCCCGAATTGACCCTGGACGTTTTACTAAAAACGGATTTTGGCTTCCTGAGTTGTTCCCCAACTTCCCATTTCGTTTTTGTGGGTTCCCACGTTTTGCTGAGCTAGCTGAAACCCCATCTCATGCATCTACCTGTAAAAACGTTTTATCCTGCCCCATGATTGTGTTCTGCTATGGTGTGCATCCTCATTTTTGGTTTGAACCTGTGAATTGAAGTTTTGGAGTGGTAGTGGACAGAAGTAGCTTGATAAACCTAGTGGGGGAGACAACCTCTCAAGAAGATCAAGAGGGCTTTGGTTACTCTTCTATGCATACCCTGAGAGCACTAGATAGGGAAGGTATGGCTTGAGGGACTGTATAACAGAGAAAAGAATACTTCCTTGTGCTGGTTGTGTAGGTATTGTGGGTGCCAAGCTAGATAGATCTTGCAAGGTTATCCCTGGCTCTGTGCTGGAGCTTACTAGCTTAGCAACTCTTCCTTTCCATCTCCTAGCAGCCTGATAAACCCAATTGTAGATTGGCTTGGCTCATTTTGGTGTATGCTTGGCTATGTGTGAGTCTGCTGTTCCCTGGTTCCTTGTAGAGATCATGCCCAGCTCGGGGGTGGCAGTGGTGCTGAGAGATTGAGGAGCACACTGGCCTACGGTTGGGTGGAACGTTGCAGTTGCGTGGGACTACTTCTGTATAAGATAAGTATTCTCTTGTGCATTAAATTGGCAATTATCATTGGATGAATATTAGAATGAATGAATGATGGATGTGCTATTGAATTTACTTCCGCTGAGCTTTTACAAGTTTATGTATGTCCATATGATCTTTTATAATTCTGCAAAGGTCTTTATTTGGCTGTCACAGAAATCTTGAGTGTATGATTAGATATCAACAACATTTACTTAATTTCTGTTGTGTTTCTATTGCATGCCCTTATACATGTATTTGTATCAATGAGTTTAATTTAATGGATATGGGGCTAATTGCCCGGTTTAACCTCACGATCCTCTCCACCTAGCTGGTAGGATGGGAGGGGACGTGACAAAAAATGCTGCACCACCGCTTTCCAGACCACAGAACAATTTTCCCTCGTCTTATTGCCCATCCTGATCCATTCGAGAATAGTGAGAGGGGCAATATATTTATGATATACCACTCTTGTCCAGAGACTCTGTGTATGGATAAGTCTCCACGACACTTTAGCCCCCAAAGCTCTTGCAAACAGAAAAATATTCTTTAACCCCCATCCTCCCAGTGCTTTAGGAACAGCAATTTTTTCCCTTCTGACCCATACCAATGCACGAAGCTCACTCTTACCCTTCCATAGAAAGGCAAAGCACATCCTCCGGATCTTCTCTAGGACTCCAATGGGGATCCAAGCAAGAGACATCCAATACACCGGAATTGCTTCCAAAACATATTTAATCAGGACCAGCCTCCCAGCCCGAGAGAGCCATTTATGACTCCATCCATGAAGGCGCTGTTCTAATTTTGCAATTAACCAATGCCAATCAGCCTTTAGATAAGCATTCGGTTTCAAGTGAAAGCCAAGGTACTTTAAACCATCATCAATATCCAAAATCCTATAAGGTAGTATGTTAGCCATTCTTAGTATCTCCTACTCGGATAAGTTCGAGCATGTGATAGTGGATTTGTCAATGTTCACTAACATACCCGCAGCAACTTGCACTAAATGAAGACCTTCAACCACCTTATCAATATCCTGTCGCGTGCCATCACAGAATATCAGGATGTCATCAACAAAAAGGAGATGTGTAATAAACAGTACCTGAGAAATGGATATGCCCCTAAAGGATCCATCAGCTTTAGCTTTCAGAATAAAACGGCTGAGTCCTTCAGCAACAAGGAGAAACAGCAGCGGAGAGAGGGGACATCCCTGTCGTAGACCCCTTCCCGCTTGGAAGAATGGACTAGTAGAACCATTAATCAGTACAGCAAAGCTCACCGTAGTGAGGCATGCCATAATCCACCTAATAAATTCGTAGCAGAACCCCAGGTGAGTTAGAAGCATCCGGATATATAGCCAGCTAACCCTGTCAAATGCTTTAGAGAGATCAATCTTAATCACAGCACCCTTCTGTTTCATCACTTTCAGAGTGTGTAATCCTTCCTAAGCAACTCCAATGGCCTCATGAATTTGACGTCCTTCCAAGAAGCCAAATTGTTCACAAGAAATATGCTGAGACAAAATATTCTTGAGTCGCCTTGCCATAACCTTTGAGATGATCTTATAGATACAATTGCAGAGAGAGATAGGTCTGAATTCATCAAAGTTGTCAGGCTTGTCCGTCTTCGGAATAAGAGCTATGAAGGTAGAGTTGAAAGGACCATGGACAAACCCAGCCTTTCGCGATTCTTCCACCACATTCAATAATTCCTCCCCGAAGAATTCATAGAAGCCTAAGAAGAATTCTATAGGCCAGCCATCAGGCCCCGGGCTTTTATCTTTTTGAAAGGATTGCATGACCAGCGAGAGCTCATCCGGCATCACCTCCTCCATCAACAGTCTATTATCATCCTCCCCCACGAAACGAGGGAAAAGCTGGGTCACCCGAATAATCTCAGCAATAGAGGCTCCAGGCTGAGCAGTGAATAAATCTCCAAAATGTCGAACCCCCAACGCCGCTAATCCATCAAAGCTGGAGACCTGTTCCCCTGCTTCAGATTTTAGTTCCCAAATAGAGTTTGTGAATTTCCTCCCCTTAGCATATGCTTGAAAAAAAATTGTATTCTCATTACCGCACTGAAGCCAAATCGCCCTACTTTTCATTCTCCACATCTCTTCTCTCTCACACAGTATCACAGTCCTGCGTCTTTCCCACTCGATCAGCTCGCCTTTCTGTATATCATCCAGAAACCCCATGCCCGGACTATTAAGAATCCGATAAATATTCATCTCAGCAGCCCGCAATGTCTGATCATCAATAGCCCTTTTGTCATGAGCCCAGGAAATAGTGGCCTCTTTAATGCGCTTAAGATTGTGATTAAAGTGTGCACCCGCATGCATCTGAGAATCTTGAGGTCGATGAACCCACAGATCCTGAACCAGTTTAACAAAAGCCTCCTCCTTCAGCCAGCTAGGATTGAATTTGAAAGGGCTAGGAGGTTTCTTCTTGCTACCTCGTAACTCCAGGAAGATGGGGCAGTGGTCAGATATGCCACCTAACCCTACCCACTGTCTGACAACATCAACTCCCAGAGCCAACGCATCGGCCACCAAAAATCTATCCAGTCTTTTAGCCACCCGATGTTCCCCAGCTCTCTTATTCCTCCAAGTAGGAGTTAACTTGGAAGGTAAAATGTCAAGAAGATCCTTCCTGGCAAAAGCTTGAATAAAATGAGTTGCTAATGAATCCGGAGCAGCCCGAGGCCCCCATACTTCAGAGGTCCCCAGAGTAAGATTGAAATCCCCACCCAAAATCACATCCCGTCCATCAAAAAGATCCAAACGTAACAAGGAGTCCCAGTAGCCCACCCTATTTAAATAGGGCCCGTATATATTGAGAACCGTGATCAACCGACCAATCTCAGCATCCCAAACTTCCAATCCGATACCAGAAGGGATTCCCCAAGAACTATCACATCTGCAACTCTTTTCCTTCCACCCCGAGGCCAGCCCTCCAGAGCGCCCCCGAGCATCCACTCCAACAAACTTCCAACCAGGAAGTAAAGATTCCAGAACTCGTACTACATCCTCACTGCCACCCAATGTTTCTTGCAACAGTAAAACATTCGGTTGATTAAATTCCACCAGCCTCCGAAGCGACGATTTTTTAATGGGACTCGCCAACCCACGACAGTTGAAGGACAGGAGTTTCATAATATACCTCCATCCAGGGCTTCCACTGCTCGAAGTGCCCACTCAAAAAAATAATGTGTACCCATCACCAGAACGGGCTTGAGTAGGAGACCCAAGACTACCCCCCAGAGCAAAAGAGTCATCAATAAGGGAACATCAGGAGAAAAGAAATGAGACTTACCCGAGGGTTTCACATCAGAACCCCATCGTATAAAGAACCCTCCAGCAACAAACCCCAGCAAAATCTCCACGACAGCAAGTATCAAACCAAAGATCAGCTGGACAAGCCAAAACACCAGATTCCAGAAGCCCGCAGAAGTTCAGAATCCCTCAATCCTCCATCCAGATTCTTGGACCGATTCAATACCACCTGTCACTGCAATTCATGTAGCTTACTTCTGGTAGCACGCGTCTCAGCAATTCTTGTAGCACTCACACAACGTACTATCAATTGATGATTGGGAGCATTATCAATTGATGACAGGATGGACGTATCTAGTAATAGACAGAGAGAATTTCCCACCGACTTTCACTCATCCATGGAGAGCGCTATCTCAGGTCTTTGAGCATTTCATCCCTTCATCGATCACCCACATCACGATCTGGTCTTAAAACGCAGATCCAACAGTTTATATGACTGTGCTCCACATCCACACTCAGGAGACAGAAAACCTGAACATCAACTGCTTACAGCGAATCTCTGCATCAAGGAATCAACCATCAATTGCTAATCTAATTGACGGTTTACACAAACTCCTCTCAATCCACATCCAGCTCTTCATTCATCACCATATCATTAACCAAAAGCTCTGTAATTCAATCTCCTGGCTTGATTTGACAATTCATGGCTCACTGTAGATCCATGTTTTCTTTCCTTTCTTTGATCTCCTTTTCGTGGGTTGGCATGAGTGATCTCCTCCAGTTGGCATGAGTCTTCATTAGACTGATGATCTCCCCGCGATCACGATCATGATCTCCTCCTCGTCGTCTGTTCTGTCCATCTGAGTTCTGTCGGCCATGATGCGATGCAGTAATTTCAGATCTTGAATACAGTGCGGTCTTCTTTATAACTCTGCATCTTGGCTCTTAATACCTGTACACTTCAATATCACAACAACTACCTTCATGCAATAACCATATTTTCATACACACCTGAAATCTTGAAATTCAAGGGCATCTGAATTATCATGTATGGTCTTGTATGTTAGCTTGATGTATGGTGTTGAAATTCAACGACATCTGAAGCAGTTTTGCCTCTGCACATATCCAACGGCATCTAAAGCGGCATGTATGGTGTTGAAATTCAACGGCATCTTAAGCAACTTTGCCTTACGGTATTTGGGATGCTGAGAAACACCTGGTCATCTGATCTACTCTTTTTTACGGCCTCACCTTATCACTCCACCCTCACAATCCAAATACAGACCCACCGCCACAATTTTCATAAAACTCCTAAATGCTCAACTCTATCCTCTTCCCTTCTCGGCTGGCGAAACCCTAACTGTCTCTCTTATGGCGTGGCTCTGGCTAATCCCTGGCAAATCCCTCTCGGCTCTGGCTCAGCTCGGCATGGCCAATCCCTAGCAAATCCCTCTCGGCTCGGCTCCTATTTGTGCTCATTATAACCTTTATACTTTATACATTATAATAAATTATTAAATTATTAAAAACATTATAACCTTTATACTTTACACATTATAATAAATTATTAAATTATTATTACATAATAAAAACATTATAACCTTTATACTTTATAAATAATAAATTATTAAATTATTAAAAACATTATAACCTTTATACTTTATACTTTATACATTATAATAAATTATTAAATTAACCTTTATACTTTATTAACGATATCCTTATGTAAACAATAAACATAATATATCTTTGCAATGTTACCGTAAACCTAAAATACCAAACGGAAATGAGTACAGGCCGGCCGCCGAGGAAAGTAATTCATGCTGCAATATTCAGGCCGCCGAGGAAAGTAATTGACGCTGCCATGGCCACCATCCAGTCGGGGCTAGAGAGGGAAATGAATACATGCAGCTGAGGATATGTACTCGTCAGCCAACAGAAGGAATGATCCCATTTCCAAAGTTGGCGACATCACTGCAATCAATCATCCCTAAGTTAACAGGTCGTCCAGTGGGAAAGAAACGCACAAGTCAGAGTTAGCAAGCCGCAATGAGGGAAACGGTGTGGTGGTGTCTGCGTGCTCTTGAATACAATCGGAATTAGGAAACCCATGTTGGAATCCACCCGAATTTCTTCAATGAACTGGATCCAAATTCTTTCAGTGAACTGGAACCGAATTTCTTCAGCGAAGTGAACTGAATGTTATTTTTTGGTTGAGATTCCGCAAATTTCGAATCTGTAGGTTAAAATTCACCGAATCTTGTGACTTAGTCCGTTTCAAAACCCTCTGATCCGTACCCGACAGGTCAGATACGGATCCACCACGTTTCAGCCGCGTTTCAAACCCGTTTCCGTTTCGGAAACTTGGAACGTCGTTTCAGGGAGGGCACATAGCCGTTTCCGGTAACTTAGGTAAGGGCGTGTTTAAATCTAGCCTGGTCACCAAGAGGATTAACCCACGCGTTTGCAGCTTTGGCGTGAATTTGTGGAAGGGATCAACCATCAGTGAGCTTAAATGGCCACCATGGGTGATGGTTTTAGGCATCCTGCCAACAAGAAACGATCCATTTAAAAGATGCACACCATCGGCTGTCAATGAAGTCATTGGCCCGAGTTCTGTATACAAGAGTTGTGCCCAGCTGACGACTCGTGGCAAGAAAGGAAGCTCTACACGGCTAATCTAAAACTGAAATCCGCGTGACACACAACTGGTAATTTCAACCTCTGATTTTTGTTGTAGTGTTGATCTCCCACACGGATCTATGGGTGGTCCATAGTCGGTGCCAAATGCGACATTCGAAGGGAGCATCGTGATAAAACAATCAGCCCTCGGCTCCGTTCGCTACTCAAGCTTCGACCTTTTTGTCGGCGGGAAACAGAACTACCAGAGTTGATTTCCATTGATACATTTACGAATTCTTCATTTCTCGGCTGATAGCCCAGGTCTGAGTCACGGGTTGCTGAAGTACCAATGAAGTACATCCAATTGGCGATGGCATTTAGAATGAATTTGAGTTCATCTGGCTTCATCTCTATCCATTTTTAACATCTAAGTGTGCCCATGACTCAGCTCCACTCCTGATTGATGCTATATGTGTACATGGAATGGCCCGATGTGCCAAATGAAAACAGAAATAACCGTCAACGAGTCTGCAGACTGGCGAGCAGGAGAATAGTACTCGAGGCTGTGAAGATGCAGTATGAAATCCTCTGAGTCCCACAGCATTTGTGAGGACCTTGAATAAAATTTGCCCGTGGATGGCATAACCCATTACCAATCTGCCCTAAGATTTGCAGACCCTGGTTATCTGCTAAAGGTGTCTTCAAGTGAATTCTTAGCAGGGATTACATCAAAAAGAGGTCCCCCATAAAACTCACAAACCACTTCAACAAATTTTCTTTATCATTGACGCCGGATTTGTACTCAAACCTTTTCACCAATGCCATCGTAAATTGCTTCAATTTTGCAACTCTCTTATCAGTAAAAAGGGATGCTCCAATTTGTCCAGGCATGTTTGAATACTTTCGCCTTCATGATCTTTCTGAACTTTAGCTTCCTATCTATCCATATATGTGATTAAAATGTAAAAAAGAACCAACTGGTATCCGCAACAGGTGCCCATATTTGACAATTGCCATGATTTGCTGCTAGTTTATCACTGTTTGTTGTTGCAACCTCAGAAAAACATCAAGAACTGGAGGGTTGCCACAAAGATCTCTTGATCTCGGAAGCACAAATCTTGGAACTTTCCCCTTTTCTGTATGTGCATGGTCAATAAATCCAAATGCATTTTGAACAGCATCTCCACATAAAATCTCCACAATCTCAACAAATGTTTTAAATTTACAACATTAGGAGAACAGATGCTAAGATGAATCGATACAGCGGAAATTTCATTTTGATTGGCCATATTGATCAGATTAGAAACTGGAATACCACTGCCAATGATTCATCCTTCTGCACTGTAGTGTCCTGCTGCACTTCTTCATTAGTAATCATAATTATGAGAACCTGAGCACATTTTGACTGTCCGTTTTGCAAAAAGGTCTTCCTGCTGCGCCTGTGGACACCCCTGCCAAAATGGGGGGTAACATCTGGCTCCAACTGCGAGACGTGTGCTCTCCTCGAGAGCATACGAGAAACTCAGATTTTCTTGGTTACCGCAGACCAAACCAGCAAACAGTGTGGTGGGGATGGCTTGATTCACATCCCGAAGCCACATATTTATTACATAAAAATTTCAAAAAATTGACAAAATAGATAATGCTAAATAACAGCAGAAAGTACTCATGCAAGAGCTTTATTCATCTACCTACACTAACCTAACATGAGACAACAACATGCTAAGTATATGCCCATAACCAGTGGAGCCATTTCAGTTCCTCATCTCTGCTATTTTTCTTTTCTTTGTGCTCGGTTCTAGACAAAAATGTGGACAGAGTTACCATTAAATAGAGATATCTGTGGACAGAGTTACCATTAAATAGAGATATCTTTGAATCTGCCCATGAATCTGAAATGACAGGCTATTAGGATATAAAAATTCATCAAAGTTTTGGCAAAAAAGTTCAGAATGTGCACAAGAAGCCTCTATCCATTGATGGATGGGGCTGATATAAAAACTTCCATCGAGCTGATCTTCATCATAAAGTTGTTCATGAATATCTTTGGTGGCATAGACTTGAGGTAGCTCCAACTTTTCATCATGAAGCTGTTCAGAAATGTTTTCAATGACATAAATCTGAGGCAGCGTCATCTCTTCAATATTATCTTCAACCAAGGGCCCTTGTGAAGCTTCCTCAATCGGATCATCCATGAAACTTTCCCTAAGCTGCCCTATTTGATCCTCAACTTGCTCTTCAAGCTATTGTTCTTTTTGTTCAAGGTGGACCCTAGGGATGAGAGCATCGTATTCCTTAGCAAGCTGCTCAATCTCATCAACTGTTCCATCATGCCATCGAAGGAGAAACCTCTCAAAAAAATTTGCCACTGAAGCTATGGATTCATCCAAAAGACCATAGAACCAATTTAATGCATCCCCTTCCAAAGTTAAAGTAAAAACGATCATAAGGTCATCCTCGCAATAAACATTAAAATCAACCATCAATTTGCAGTAAGAAGCAATGTGATAGATGGCTGAAACATCATCATTTCCATGGAACTCTAGAAGAATGCCATGCACCTTTTCACAGTCATAGCAGTCATTAGGAAATCCACAGATATCCGAGAAATCTAGCGGGGTGAAAGCTTCGTGCATAATAGATTCGTGCGGAAGATCACGCAATTTTTCCTTATTATCATCCATAAATCAAACAATGAGGTACCAAATCTGAAACATGCATATAATCATACCTCATACCAAACTGTGGAGTTGCCAAGGTGAGCTTGAAAGCCTTCCAATGAGTGTGCTCACCTATACACCCAATAGGATCTTCTAATCTGCAAAAGGGCAAGGGCTCTATCCCTTCGTGGAGTCGCCATGTGAGAAGAAGAATCTGCGATATAATCTCCCACAAATGTCGTCAATGAAGCATAATCTTCAAATTTCGGGAACTGGACTTTGTCCCTGGCAGCGGCGCCAAAATGTTGTCTCCCAAAACTGACATGCGTGTGTTGAAGCCCAAAAGGTGAACACACCAACTTGATGACAACTCTCGAGAAAGAAGCCAATGTCACCACACTCCTCTCTCCTCACTTCAGGTTGGCTCTTCTCCAACTCAAGGGGGGTATCCCTAAGGTAGGATTGCTAAGGCAAGTGCAACGAAGGGCAAGGTGAAATGAAGAGGCTGCCTTAGAGAAACAAATGTAACAAAATAATGTGTTTTGAATAAGTGATGGGAAAGTTGGGAGGATCAGTCCTCGAGAAAAGGCCAGTGCCAGTATATCAGAGGGGTGAATGGAGTCAAAAGAGAGCTCAAAGGGGCCTTGTGTCATATGTGACTGAGGGAGAAAGATCGCATTATTGAGCAAGCCCTGCTCAGTCTAGTGTTTGGCAATTAGAAAGACTACTTCTTCTCCTCTAGCTGCGGGAGGTGCGCTATGCAAACCAAAGATCAATATTACACAATCAAACTAGATTAAATGCAAAGATCAATACCTGTGTATGCACGCTCACAAAGGGAAAAAGAAAGCAGATGCTAAGAGTTCTTCACCAAAGGGAAAAAGAAAGCGGCTGCTAAGAATTCTTCATCGTCCAACGTGGTGGATTGTCACCCTTCTATGGCCTCTTACACAAAGAAAAGAAGACGCAGAATCTAGAAATACTCACACTCATCTAAAATATCACAAGATCACGCCACAAAAATACTCAGTTCATCCAAAAAGGCCCATAACATTTTTCATTAGGCTCACCAGAAGAAAAGCTCCCAAGTTTTTTCCATCTTTTACAATGAGGAAGCTGGCTCCTTTATAGGCCTAAAAGGCTCTCTTAAAATTAAAAGAGGAAAATAAAAATAATAAAAAAAATCAGAAAAAGGTGGGATCTTAGATCCACTTTTTCCTAACCAACAAATACATGATCACTCATTTTATTAATTCGAACTCCTATTTTTGCTGTTTTTTTTATTCAAAATCCAACCATAAAGTGGACTACAACAGCCACGTATACCCTAGCCTGAAGTCGACTTTCCAAAGTTTAAATAGGAAATCAATGATGCTGCGGGTTCAACTCCATGTATCGGCTCAACAAGAAACGTGGAACTCCGTCTGCTGCCGGCTGCCAATGAACGCGTGGATAAACATTGTGTGCAAACTGCTAGATGAAAACCCCACCGACTGTCAGATTCACAAGTGTAATCGGCTGCTAATGATCGTGGATTTCCCGAGCCTTGACATCTAACTCTCTGTATTAATCAGATGGTTGTCAATAAAGATGTGTTTCAATTCCACGTGAGGTGCCGGTGATGCTCGCAGCTCCCACTTGTAACTGGCTGCCACTTCACCCACTCAACTAGAACTCGGGTTAGGCATTTAAAGGTAAGGGCGTGTTTAAATCTAGCCTGGTCGCCAAGAGGATTAACCCACGCGTTTGCAGCTTTGGCGTGAATTTGTGGAAGGGATCAACCATCAGTCAGCGTAAATGGCCACCATGGGTGATGGTTTTAGGCATCCTGCCAACCAGAAACGATCCATTTAAAAGATGCACACCATCGGCTGTCAATGAAGTCGTTGGCCCAAGTTCTGTATACAAGAGATGCGCCCAGCTGACGACTCGTGGTAAGAAAGGAAGCTCTACACGGCTAATCTAAAACCGAAATCCACGTGACACACAACCGGTAATTTCGACCTCTGATTTTTGTTGTGGTGTTGATCTCCCACACAGATCTACGGGTGGTCCATAGTCGGTGCCAAATGCGACATTCGAAGGGAGCATCGTAATAAAACAATCAGCCCTCGGCTCCGTTTGCTACTCAAGCTTCGACCTTTTCTGTCGGCGGGAAACAGAACTACCAGAGTTGATTTCCATTGATACATTTACGAATTCTTCATTTCTCAGCTGATAGCCTAGGTCCGAGTCACGGGTTGCTGAAGTATCAATGAATTACATCCAATTGGCGATGGCATTTAGAATGGATTTGAGTTCGTCTGGCTTCATCTCTATCCAGTTTTAACATCTAAGTGTGCCCATGACTCAGCGCCACTCCTGATTGATGCTATATGTGTCTATGGAATGGCCCGATGTGCTAGATGAAAACAGAAATAACCGTCAATGAGTCTGCAGGTTGGCGAGCAGGAGAATAGTACTCGGGGCTGTGAAGATGCAGTATGAAATCTTCTGAGTCCCACAGCATCTGCGAGGACCTTGAATAAAATTTGCCCGTGGACATCATAACCCATTACCAATCTGCCCTAAGGTCTGCAGACCCTGGTTATCTGCTAAAGGTGTCTCTTCAGGTGAATTCTTAGCAGGGATTACATCAGAAAGAGGACACCCATAAAACTCACAAACCACTTCAGCAAATTTTCTTTATCATTGACGCCGGATTTGAACTCAAACCTTTTCACCAATGCCATCGTAAATTGCATCAATTTTGCAACTCTCTTATCAGTAAAAAGGGCTGCTCCAATTTGTCCAGGCATGTTTGAATACTTTCGCCTCCATGATCTTTCTGAACTTTAGCTTCCTGTCTATCCATATATGTGATCAAAATGTAAAAAAGAACCAACTGGTATCCGCAACAGGTTCCCAGATTTGACAATTGCCATGATTTGCTGCTAGTTTATAACTGCTTGCTGCTGCAACCTTAGAAAAACATCAAGAACTGGAGGGTTGCCACGAAGATCTCTTGAACTCGGAAGCACAAATCTTGGAACTTTCCCCTTTTCTGTATATGCATGGTCAATAAATCCAAATGCATTTTGAACAGCATCACCACATAAATCTCCACAATCTCAGCAAATGTTTTAAATTTACAACATTAGGAGAACAGATGCTAAGATGAATCGATACAGGAGAAATTTCATTTTGATTGGCCATATTGATCAGATTAGAAACTGGAATACCACTGCCAATGATTCATCCTTCTACACTGTAGTGTCCTGCTGCAATTCTTCATTAGTAATCATAATTATGAGAACCTGAGCACATTTTGACTATCGGTTTTGCAAAAAGGTCTTCCTGCTGCGCCTGTGGACACCCCTGCCAAAATGGGGGGTAACACAACCAAGGTGGGGATACAACCCATTCATCTCTCTCTCAAATGTACAAGTGTTCCATACACTAACTGAAAGTTCATCATCACCATATAAGGAAGGTCCACACTGGATGACGTGATCATGTGGTCCTCTTGACTGCTCCTGAGGTCAAATGCTAGTGACTCCATCAAGGGGTGGCCAGTCCCTTGAGAAGACAACCTAGCTCATCTCGAAGACCCAAGAGAGGAGGGCGTCACACATCATCATCTTGGTTAATTGACCAAGATTCTCCATTCATAAAGAATGGCTCTCATCCCTAGGCTGAGCTTTAGTCCCAGAGTGAATCATGTTCATCAACCCCCTGGTCCCTTACCAGGTCCTCCATTCTCACGGAGAATGGTTCTCAGCCCCAGGCTAAGCTTCTGTCCCAAACTGAATGTTGATAAACCACCTACAGGATCTACTTGGTCTTTGACCAAGAATCTGCCTGGTCCCGGACCAAGATGTCTCTGTCTCAGTCTGTAGGACTTGCTTGGTCCTCGTGACCAAGAAACTGTCTGGTCCCAGACCAGAATACCCTAGAGACAGATAGGGTCCCTAGCCACATGCTAGGGACTTTTCCATGGCATCAACCTGCTTGGTCCCAGACCAAGAACCCCAGTAGACTGTTGGGGGGCCTAGGGTACCATATAGGGACTTATTATGCCTGGTTAACTGACCAGGAACCCTAGTTAACTGACTAGGGTTCCATCTTCCCAGAGAATGGGTCTCGCAGGTGCATTAACTTTAACACTTAAGATTAGCTGTGGGTTGAAGTTATGAGCCTACCTTATTATATTTAAGCTGTGTTTCACTTGAATATAATGCTTGGATGATTGGAGTCATAATGCTGTAAGGTTACAACCTATCAGTGATAAACAACTTCATTGTCCCCATGCTGTAGTCCAGCTGCTGAAGGTGAGGTTCTTTGACCAATTTGGCAAGACTCATAATTCTACAGTTAACATTTTAGAAGAATGGGATACTTCCATCATAAGAGTAAGCATTCCAGCAGTAAACTAATCTATGCCGAAAACCATCCATGAACAATAGGAGAGCAATCACTGACAAGCAGCGAACACTGCCATCAACATTCAAGAATTATTTACAAACTGACACAAACAATATAAGTTTTGAGAAGGGAATGATGAAGGTCTCTGCAGTAAATATTTACTTCAATATGTTTCCATTATAGCTTTCATTGCTTTTTCTATTATGTTAATCAATGCAACCATCAAAACTGCAAAAACTAAAATAGAGATATAGATAATAATACCCGTGATGAGATGTCAATTGGGTGTAGTTCAAGTGGCCAAGAGAAAAATTTGTTTCCTCCCCTGGCCAGGTTCAAATCCCACTTTGTGACATGTTTGCTCTTCATGAGCCAATTGTTGTTGAGATGTTGACCTGGCCTTGAGCACTGAAAATTCCGGTTTACCCTGGGTACCATCCTCAGAATGAGGGGAAGTGCCCGGTGGGTTTCCCTAGGAAATACATTACGCAGAAAAAAAATACCAGTTATGAGATCATTCTCAGAGTGGAGATTATAATCAATCCAAAATACTAACCAGTATAGACCCATCTAACTCCGGTTCTACAAAGCGCAGAGAGGAATCAAATCTGCAAACCTTTCAACACTAAACTACAGCACACATCCCTCTCACCACTATGCTACAGCATGCATTCTTATTTGTTTTTTTTTGTTTTTTTTTTATGTTTTATTTTTTTTTATGGGACAGACGGACACTTCTCCCCCACCTGGGCTGTATAAATGCGCCTTCTCAGTGCAATTAAAAAAAATACGAGACATCATATGGTATTATAATTTCAAGTCTTCAAATTTTAGCAGACAACTTCAACAAGAACTGTGTGCTTTCTCCTTGAAATGGATCCTATTTTAATAAACATGATGCCAATTTCAAGATAAGAGAAAGGGACTGTAATAAGCAAGTATGTTATATAGAGTCTAGCTTCTCTCTTTGGTGATGCATGTGTGACTTTGCTCAAGATACCTCATAATAATACCAGTGATGAGATCATTCTCAGAGTGGAGGTTATAATCAATCCAAAATACTAATTAAAATAGGAGCCATCTAAGGTATTATAAATTATAATTTCAAGCCTTCCAATTTTAGCAGACAACTTCGAAAAGAACTGTATGCTTTTTCCTTGAAATAGATCCTATTTTGATAAACATGATGCTAATTTAAAGATAAGGGAATGGAACTGCAATAAACAAGTATGTTATATAGAGTCTAACTTCTCTCTTTGGTGCTGCATCTATGACTTTGCTCAAGAGGCCCCATCTGTATCATATAAGCTATAAGAATGGGCAAGAAATTAGAATCAAATAAGTTGTCCATGAGTAGTTTCACCTGTCTTTTATCAACAAAGAAGAACCCACTCAATTATGATAGTTTCCCTGTATCAAAAACATCTAACACTGTCTAATGCATTGGACCACTTAATTTAAAGCAGGGCCAATAAAAGGTTTCTGTGAGGCATCTCACAGTAGAAAACCTCAAATAATTAATTGCATGAATCAACTGACTCTAACAATGTCACTACATTTCCTGGTTTCCATAATACAAGTCACAGACACTTCTCTAAACCTTGGGACATGTTACCAATCCTTATCTGATGGAGTGAGTACAACTGGACTAATGTGGAAACTGTCAACCAGAGCTCAGAATAGATTGGAAAGAATGGTGCATTTACTTCACTGAAGATTTAAGACTGAATACCACATCAATGATTCCAATGAAAATAAAGTTTAAACACATTTCAGGACTATTAATAATACAATTGCATTACAGTCAGAATATTATACTAATGCCCTCCTGAATGGTACGAATAGTAGCACCCTACAGAGATTTGTATTGACTGATTGAATACTACTAATCTGGAAACTGTCAAGCAGAGCTCAGAATAGATTGGAAAGAATGGTGCATTTCCTTCACTGCAGAATTAAGACTGAATACCAGTAAATGATTCCAATGAAGGTAAACACCTTTCAGGACTATTATAAAACAGTCACATAAAAGTCAGAACATTATACTGATGCCTGCCTTAAAGGAGCTAATAGTGGCACTTTACAGTAGAATGAGATAAATTAGTGTAAGAAGAAGTCCATTAAGCATGCATCATGTTGACGAAGTTTCGTCTTGAAGAAAAGCAACAGGCATGCCAACTATGAAGATTTCTTCTGCTCCTTCACAGTCCATTCCTTGATATTTGCTTGCACTCTTGCTTGAACAGCCTTCTGGAAGCCAGGGTAAGGTTCATAACCAAAGAACTTTTGGAGGACCTGAATCCAAAAACACAGGTGTACTACTTCAGATGTGCACTTCTAACCAAAAAAACATTTTAAAAGCTTCTCACTTCAATTTGGAAAATATTATTGAGGCAAAGCATATTCCAGACCTCAAGGAAGACAAAAAATTGTTCCATCATGAAAACTTCAATAAGATTATCCAAAACCACAGGTGCTCGCTCCTGCAAAACAAGTAGTGAGATTCCAATTCAACATGTAGCAGCCATGGAAAAATTTGTATAGTTTCATATGGGTACCTCAAATACTTTGTGTCCTATGATTCCAGGTGCCAAAAATATCAATTCAGAAGCAAGAACCACCTGAGAAAAACAAAGCAATAGTCAATCATTCAGAAATAAATATGATCCATTCTCCAGCTCAACTATGTCAGTCCTGTGCCAGAGCCCAGGCAAGATCAGTGAAAGTGCCCAAGCTTCTGCTCTTGCACCAGACATTTTTTATGCCAACGACCAAAGTCCTGTGCCAGAATCCCTGTGCAACCATGACAACGTCCCAACTTGGCTAGTCAGTGCCAGCACACAGCCTAGTAGTCCCGTGCAGATGTCACAATTGGTGACCAAGTCTAACTATCTCAACAGCAGACTAATGCAAAAGCCATTGATCAACTTGAAGTCAGGCAGTGCCTGCTATATCAGACCTGAAAACAAGGAAAGAGGCTCTACTCAACCTCACATACAATGCCCAAGGCCAACCATTAGAATCCACCTTTGATCACTCCATTACAGCATCGATCAATGATCATTTGAATTGTATAAATATGTATCATATCACCATTGTATACTCTTAACATTCTCTTAGCAGTTAGCTATAGCATAACTTGCCTCACATCCCTCATTGCAATGATCTGGCGCACAACGCTATTTCACAACTCAGTCGCTGCTCAATTTGTACTCCTTTGTACTGATAATAGTACTGTACAAATTGGAGCTACATCTTGTCACTAGGGGATGCTCACTGTGGGATGTTCATGATTCTCTCTAGTTTACCCTCTCATACTTAACTTACTCAATATCTCTGCATTATCCTCTGGTTTACTGTTTATGCTGTGCAAAATTATCTAATTGAGTTGTTTACTGAGTTTACTGCACTATACAGTGTCATTTCATTGCACACACAACAGATGCGCTACTCTGTAACAATTCTCTCGTTCATTATATTACCACAATAAGCTGTATTCCTTGCCTACGCACTTTTAGTCACTTCTGTAAATCTCACACTTTTGCATAGGACTATGATCTTCTAAGATAAAGAGTTTTCTCTCTTCCTTCAGGGGCTCAATCGCCCCTGAAGCTTGATCATTGGTATCAGAGCTCAAAAGAGTCTGACAGGTACAATCAACTATGGACCACAGTAATAATTTCTCAAGCAACAATAGTATTGATTTGCATTAGATGTCGACATGGACGAGATCTGAGTGCAGGAAGCACAAAATCAGCCTTACTCTCCACACAATCTCCAGTGGTGGGAAATCTCAAACCCAAGAGTTTCTATGGTAGTGAAAACCTTGACTCTGTCAGAATTGTTGTCAATGATGCCTGCATGAAGAAATGTATGATCAATTTCGCAGATTCTCGACAGAGTTCAACCCTAGATAGTAATTGTTACAACTGTGAACACCGGATCTGATCTGTTTGGCGACCGCAGTACCTTCAAATTTCACTTAACATCGACATTTCACAGTTTGAAGACAAGATCAATGTTGAAGCACTGAATGGATAGCCGCAGAAGGTCAAGACCTAATTTGCGGTCAACCACTTCAATGACACAAACAAGATTGCCTTTGCTACACTCAAACCAACACCAACCACATTTAGCTGGTGGGAGTCCAGAGCAAACAGTGCACAGACCAGGGAGAACCTATAACAACTTGGACAAAGTTTGTAGAGGTGATGCACGATACTATTCTCTTCATCACCACGAGGATTAGTACACTCACACTGCAATCAATGCCAACAATAGCAAAAGTAGTCTAGTAAATGGTGTTCATTCTGCAAGCACGGGATGCACTCAGATGATGCGAGTCGTGCATGTAAAACTCTTCTAGCCCAAACTCAACTAAACTATCCAACACAAGACAAAGGGAAGCATATTGTCATAAGCATGAATCCTCTCCAATGTGTTAGTTCTCATTGCACCAAGAGGTGCATTCTTCAACCCAGTATAGGGTAGATGTTTCTCATGGGCAATGCTGACATCATCATTCATCACCCATAAATCATTTATAAAAATAAAATAAAATAAATAATGAATCCATTGAGAGGGCTAGTACCCAGAATTCCTCTTTCCTAATAAAAGGTGTGCATCAATTGAGTCACCTTTATAAACTAGTAAAAGTAAACGAATCTAGATCCATCTTACACACAAGTTTAGCAAGAGACGAAAGGAATCAATCCCTCAAGATGCAAACCTTTCTTCAAGTTTTTGCACCGTCAAAAAGCTTTGAAACTTGAAGTAATTGATCACTTTCAGTGCTTGATAGATTTAGGGTCAAGATGGATCTACATTAGTTACGTAAACAAATCTAGCAACAACCAATCTCTCTAACATGGTGAAAGAATAACAAAGCTTGTTCCACTCACAATTTTCAGCGTACAAACATCCTCTACAATTCACCATGGATAATGGATGTCATAAGAATATGATTTTTATGGCCATTGTCAAGTGACTCAACCTACTGGCAATAGTGCAACTGCAATTGTACATCATTGGTTGGTTGAATCCATGTGAGGAACTATTGATGACATAGCAATGCATATTTTAGTACAACATCAAGGCATGCAAGGACAAAGTCCTCTATGATGTAAACCCATTGGATATCTATGATTTGTTGCATTACAAACTCTTCATGTACGAAATCCTCTATGATGTGACCTCATTGGATATCTATGATTTGTTGCATTACAAACTCTTCATGTAAAAGCACAATGGAATGCACGAGTTGTGATCTTAGAGCATCATCCTAAACATTGCAAATCAACTCTCCAGAGATCCTAAGATAAATTCAAATGTTGAAGTATCTCTCATTTTTGCTAAACAATGATGCAAGTTAAGCTATCATTTGCAAAAGTTCAACTCATTCATTATTTGCCCACAAGTCGTGCAAAAGACTATGGCACAAACCCTAGTGTCCTTGTCACGTAACCTTTTTTCGAGGAATAATCTAGCAAAATCCCTCTGAGTAATTCCCCATGATTCATGGATGGTAAACAGGGTAAACTGTTGACCCTGATTACGGAGCCTAATCCCAAGGTGATCAAGAGAGTCAAATCCATGACCTCCCAGCTTTGGGGGGAGAGATCTCACGTCTAGCTCATGACCACTTGAGCTAACCCTTGGGGCTCCTCATCGCATAACCTATGCAATATAAGCAACACAATATGGTTCTAGAGGGATACACTAACAATTCAAGGACCCTAATAGCATTCCTCTACACTACCAAGTCCAACATTCAATTGATATGTCCCTAGAGCTCCATTGTCAAATGGACCCATATATTGCAAATCCATCACAAAAAACACGAAGATCAAGTACCAAATCTAGGCACAAATATAGAAAGGATACATCGAGCCAAGCAGTTTGCCCTATGGAAGCCCCATTGTACTCATGTCAAAGAAAGACAATGCATGGTGCCTTTGCATAATTATTGTACCTTGGAAAAAAACAAAGGAAAGAATTGCTATCCCATTACATACATTGAATACATTTTGGATTTACTTAGAGGCACAAAGCACTTCAACAAAATTGATCTAATGTTTGGCTATCATTAGGTTTTAGTTGACCTTCAAGATTTTTGGAAAACTACATTCAAGGCAAAGGATGGTCTATATGAATGGTTGGAAATGACTTTCGGCTTAACCATTGCACCATGTTTCTCCACATTTATTTGCATGCATGATGAATGATGTTCTATGCCCATTCACAAATCATTCCGTCATGGTTCACCTTGATGACAATCTTCAACAAAACATGGGATGAGCAACTTCAACATATTGCGCAAATCTTATAAACTTGTGCCAACTCAAACTCTACACCAATTTGGAAAAATGTTTCTTCTTGATGAAGCATATTTGTTACCTTGGCTCCATTGTTGATGAAACAAAAGTTCACATCAACCCAAAGATGATATAGGTCAATCATAGCCTACCCCAACCAGCGTTCCTACACTATGAAACTTTCTCGGCTTGGGCAAACTTCTACCGTAGATTCATCGTCGGCTTCTTTCATGTCACCTTTCTTGTCAAGCAAATTTTGAGAGGTACCACAAACATAGTTCTCAAATGGGATCAAGCACAACAAGAAGCATTTGAAGAACTCAAACACCAATTGTGCTCCACACCCAATTTTATACCTACCTGATCTACAACAGCTATTTGAAATCAAAATAGTTGCTTCTAACCATGCAATGGGAAAAATTCCAACACAATTTGGTCACTCCATTACATACCACTTGGAAACCTTCAATGACATTGTCCACAATTATTCAACTTATGATTGCAATTCTATGACATTATACAATCAATCAATGAATGGAAGCATTACATACTAGGTAACGAGGCACTTATTCACTTTAAACTTGAAATTTTGCAATTCATGCAGACGTGGAGAAGATTACAAAGCATGCGCCAATGTATGTGGATGGCATTCCTACAACAAATCAACTTAGTGAACAAGAAAGCACAGTTCAACCAATTGTACAAGAAATTGAGTGAGTCAACTACTTGTGAGCACATTACTAATAATCCTTCACGCTTGCAAATAGAATACTAGTGAATGGTCACAACAATGCACCGCAATTTCTACATTTTTGTGTAACAATAGGATAAGAAAGACAAAACCTAATCTAGGAAGCACATTACTCAGTTAAGAGGCTGCTATGACGTCCAAAAGCCTTTAGCAATTCTTCCAAAGTATTTCTAGTAACCTAACCTCCTTGGATATGTGGATAAATATACTAAAGTGTACATTGCTTGCACAATTGCAAAACCAACAAATCGGAAGCAAACCCTTTACACACCTCTATTGATTCCCCAGTGCTCATGGGAGCCCATCTCCATGGATTTTCTCATAGGCCTATCAACCACAAAATCTTGGCAATGCTTTTTTGGTTGTTGACATGTTCTCTAAAATGGAAATCCTTACACCATGTTAGAAGATTGACACAATGTAGGATGGTGTAAAATGTTGATGTTTGTAGCATTGAACATGTACTTCCACATGGTTCTGTGTCCAACTGGTGGAAGTCATCACTAATACCTCTTAGACTTAGGAAATTCACTTTAATTAAGTGAATGTCTTTTTAGATTAATTGAGAGATTAATTAAGTAGAGTGCCTAAGTTTTAGGCACTAGTGACTTACGTTAATTAAATTAATCTCAGCCATTGATCTCAAGTAAATGAGATTTAATATCAACCATCGAAGTTAGGGTTTTGGTTCATCTCAAGATTATAAACAACAGCCTAAGTGAGAGGAGGGGACACACACAGAAAGTGAGATAGTGAGATCTCATTGTATTGGTTGGAGAAGGACTTTGATCCTAATTTGCAGGAGTAGGGTTTGAGGAAAGGAGCAAGTGACAGCAAAGAAGTAACAGCCAGGTGTGATAGGCTAGGGTATCTTGTTGTTTTTGTATTATTCCTTAGATGGGCCATTATCCCAAGACAGGAGCCTAGATTTTATCTTAATAAGATCACCTCAGTACAAGTTTTCCCTTGGGGGTTTTTCCAGGGGGTTTTACCCATAAATTATGTGTGCGCATGTGTTTTACCCACTAATTTATATATCGTTAAAACTCGGCAATGTTATTTATTCAGTAAATCTGCTTAAATAAGTAAGGATTTGCTAGGAAATAATTTGTCGACTGCTAGGTAATGAAAACTTAACATGGTTTCAGGGCTCGATCTATGAAAGGAGGGACCAAGTGCACAAGATCATGATTTTACAGTGCAGAAAGGTTATTGCAGGTTGTAGGGTAAATTAAATAAAAATTAAAAAGGAGCATCGTACGGCCATTGTACAGCAGTCGTACGTCTGCATCTACATCCACGTGGAAGCAGACGCCAATTGCTCGAGCTCGTGTGCTACAGCCGCTAGAGGAGAGAGGGGACGTGGAACTACAGGCGAAAGCGTGGGCTAGCATAGGAGACAGGAGGCGTCGACAGGAGCAGCAGGAGAAGGATCCACGAGCGGGCAGTGGAGCCAGCGGTGGTGGTGCCAACCAACTGCAGTAGCCACAGGCTACTGTGTTAGAATAAGGGACACAACAAACAAGAGGCGACTGGGTGACGGCGCAGGAGCTGACGGACGAGAGTGCAGAAGGCAAAGAAAGGGGCGAATTCACGAACGGAGAAGTGGTGGGCTGCAGCCGTAGCCAAGCACAGGCTAGCAACAACAATAGAGGATAGGTGTCGGTAATGAGAGCTAAGAGGAGAAATCGGCAAGGAGAAAGGAGCAAAACAACAGGAGGTGACGAGCACAGGCTGAAGGTAGCTGCCAAGTAGGAGTTGTTGGCGAGAGAAGCAAGAAGCCGCCAGCAGCGGATGTGGGTCAACAAGAGGCAACAGAAAGGAGCTAGGCCGCCAAGCTGCCAATCGGAAAGGCTAGCCTCCAGCAGACAGACAGGCCACCAAGGCACGAGCCAGGCCACAACAACCGCCAGAATAGCCAAGGGCAACCCCAGACTGTTAAATATACAGCATCAGGAGACATTCTCCAAACCAATCTTGTGTAGTCAGGATTGATCCTCTCGTATAGAGGTGAGCACTCTGATTGCCTTCCATGTAAAGGTTATTCCTCCCGTATAGAGGTAATTGATCGAAGTAATGATGCTGTAAACTCTTGTTGGACAAGGCTCCGGACTTGTGTGTGTCAAGTCATGATTATCATGTGAACCTTCCGTATAAAGGTATCCATGAGATGGACCTCCCGTATAGAGGTGGACCTTCCGTATAAAGGTCATGCTTTACTTATTAAAAGCATTTAATGTTGTGTGATATATTATTAACCATGATCACCAGATTGCTATTAAGTCTCCTTTAGAGATTGATCACCTCTGAAGTGAATTACTTAGCATATGACCATTTGGTCCGGAATAATATAATATGATCACAGCATCCGATAATTCTTCTTAGTATAATGTAATGTGATAGATAATTAAAGTTAGCACATATTGACCATGCAGTAAGAGATAAAGCATAGAGATCAAGAGAATTCGAAATTGCCCATGCAGACACTTCAGCCAATTAAAGAGAACTCGAATTATTAAAGCTTCAGTTAAGTATCAATGCTTCAGTTAAAGCATCAATTAAAGATATGTCTCAGTGAACTAAAGAACTCACAATGGTCACTTCAAGTAAATCAATCAGCATGATTTCAATTAACTAAGTGTTAAATAAAAGGGACTAGTTAACTAAAGTATTTTCACTTTAGTTAAACTAAAAGACGACACTTCAGTTAAAGAGAGTTAACTAAGTGACAACAAAGAAGATCTAGTTAACTAAGTGTTATTGCATGATGACACTTATGATGACACGTGAGTTGTGACACTTGCATGTTGACACTTAAGTTAGCCACCTAACTAAGTGGGCAAGCTTTCAGTTAAGAGGCGAGTTCATCCTAAGTGACAGCTCAGTGAGATGAAGCACTGCATGAGAAGTGGGGTGCACCACTCCATGCAAGATTAATACATCCAGTTTGAGAGCGAGTTTATCCTAAAGTTAGAAGTTAAAAATAGAAGAGAAGAATGTATAAATATGATATACAGGATTGTTGAATCCAGTGTGAAGCAAATCCTCTTCTCCATTGAAGGAAAGGCACTTCTCTTTATCCAGGATATTGTTCATGTTTGTTATTGTTGTGATGGGCACACATCCAATTGATCTCTCTTCTCTATTACTTCTGTATCTTCACCAAGAAGTTTGGTGATCTTTTATCTTCCGAAAGCAATCTGCTATGTTGTAAAAGAAAACATTCTCTGCTATCCATTATATTATACTGAAAAGAATTGTTGGGGTTTTTGTTCTCATAATTTTGAGGATTTTCCCTAGGGTATATATTGTGTTATGGTTGTATGAATTTCATGGATTGAATTGTCTCATTGCTTCAAGTCTCTGCATCTAAAATAATCAAAGATCAAAGCTGAACCAAACTTCAACATGGTATCAGAGCTCAGGGCGTGAAGGAGCTCAGTTTTGCATGCCAGCTAGAGCCTACGTTGATCCTTAGAAGTTGAGCACAAGATTTGAAGACTATGGCATCAGTCTCTGTACGACCGAAAGACCTTCTTGAGGGCACCTCAAATTTCAACACTTGGAAGGCTAGGATTCTCAACATCCTAGAGGAACATGACTTGGATGGCTATGTATCCATTGTGGTGGAGGAGCCTACATCTAATGGAGGGCGCATCAACATCAAGAAGAATCAAGCTAAGGCTAAACGGATCATCTATGATTCGGTAAAAGATAACTTAATGCCCGTGATCACATTGTTGAAGACTGTGAAAGAATGTTATGATACATTGACTAATCTATATGAGAAGAAGTCCCCAAGTCAAAAGAGGGCATTGAAGAATAAGCTTCGGAACTTAAAGATGGAGACGGATGAGACAGTGGCCTCCTTCTCCAAGATCTCTTGGGTAAGAGATCAGCTTGCTAGTATTGGAGTAGTGGTGGATGAAGATGATCTTCTCCAAACCGCTATTGATGGTCTCCCATCCTCATGGGAGACATTCTTGGCTGCGGTAAATGGCCGAGAGGTACAACCTAACTTCGAAAGGTTGTGGCATGACTACCTCCAAGAGGAGGGGCGAATCTAGAGCAAGTCAGTGTGCATCAAAGAAGAAAATATTGCCCTCACGGCAAGAATGAAGAAAGGAAAGAAACCCTTCTTCCAAAAGAAGTTCTCTCATTCAAAGAAGAAGGAGTTCAACAAAGGCTTTGACAAGTCAAAAGCTAGATGCTTCAATTGCAACAAGAAAGGCCATTTCTCAAGAGATTGCAGAGCAAAGCGGAAAGGAAAGTTTAATGCTTCTACCGCCAGAGAAGATGAAATCACTCAAAAGAATGCATCCGAAGAAAAGGAGACAAGATGGGAGTATTATCTTGTCTCATCCCTTTCGGGACCCGTCATCACAAATGCAGACACATGGTTGATTGACAGTGGTGCATCCAAACATATGACCGGTTACAAGAGTACCATCACCGATCTAAAAGAGAAAGAATTCACATGCATGGTAGAGTTGGGGGACAACTCAACATATTTGATCCAAGGAGTTGGATCCACCTCATTCCAAATGAGCACCAATGGTATTCTCCATGTGGAGGACATTCTATATGTTCCAGGCTTGAAGAAGAACCTCCTCTCAGTTTCGGTTCTTGAATACAAAGGCTTCTGAGTTATCTTCACGGATAACAAAGCACTTATATGGCCGAAGAACAAAAGCCTAGAATCTGCTGTTGTGATTGGAGTTCGAGAGGGAGGACTCTACAAGGTACCCGGGAAGTACATTCAAGCTATGATTCACCACACTTTCAATCCATGCGAGCTATGGCACCGAAGGCTTGGACACCTACACTACAAAGAGCTACCAGGACTTCAAAAGATGGTAAAAGGTATGCCCATATTTGATTTTGAGCATGATAGGTAAGTTGGGGTTGTGCATTTAGGAAGAATGTTAAGAAAAGATTTTCTAGCAATTCTACTGGATATAAAGAGATTTTAGATTTAATACATTCTGATGTATGTGGTCCCGTGTCATCAACCTCCCTGAGTGGCTTCTTATATTATGTACTGTTCATAGATGATTTTTCTAGAAAGTCATGGATTTATTTCATGAAGGCTAAAAGTGAAACTCTTAGCAAATTTAAAGAGTTTAAAGCCCTAATTGAAAATCAGAAAGAAAATCACATCCGTGCATTAAGGTCTGATAATGGAGGTGAATTTGATTCACATGCATTTAATGAGCTATGTAGTGATGCAGGAATATGTAGACAGTTAACAGTACCATACAACCCTCCGCAAAAAGGGGTTGCCGAAAAAAAGAATAGAACCATATGTGAGGCTACAAAAGCCATGATGCATGATCAAGATATGTCTACCTCATTATGGGCAGAAGCCACCCGTACAGCTGTGTACATCCATAATAGAAGCTCGCATGCCATTCTAGATGAGAAGACACCAGAAGAAGTGTTTACCTGTGAGCAATGTTATCAGAACCGGACCGGTGGTCAAACCGGCCGACCCCGGGACCCGGACCTGGACCGGAACCGGACAAAAATCGGGAAAAAAACTGGATCAAAAAACCGGTTGAGAAAAACTACATAAAATATTCATATTTTCAAAAAATAAATATATATTCATGTGCATCCATGTGAATTGAAACCATTATACACAAATCTGCAAAGTTTCTCATATATATAGCAAGTAAGAGTGTATAAAACCAAAATTCGGTTGTGCCATGGCCCACAATTGAGATTTGATTCTAGACTCTTGAACGCCCTGCTGCCCTAACTCCGTAATTCGTATGCTCAGCCTCGAAAAATCCAAAGATGATTGTGAATCGTGATTGTAATTGAGGGTCCCTGCATCAATATATAGTGATTGTACGGTAAGTAGGTTAGCGGATGTGGCCGATGTGCCCAAATTTTTTTTTTTTACTTAAAAAAAAATGTCAAAACGTGGGTTGTTTTCCCTAGAAAGACCCGATATGGAACCCGGTCAGTTTGAGAAAACTGGCCTGTTCCGTAGGGAACCGGGCGGTTCTTGGTGGAAACCGGACAGTTCCGTACATAACCGATCAAAAACAGGTTGAATGAAACGGTCAGACCGAAAAACCCTTGCAACCGGTTGGACCGGCCGGTTTTGCCGGTTCAGGGCTGGTTTTTATAACACTGCCTGTGAGAAGCCACACATCTCACACTTGAGGATCTTCGGGAGCCCAGTATACATTCATGTACCGAAAGAAAAGAGAACAAAGATGGAGCCTTCTGGAAAGAAATGCACCTTTGTGGGTTATAGCGAGTCATCCAAAGCATACCGAATATATGTATCTGATGAGAGACACATTGAAGTCAGCCGAGATGTTACCTTCCATGAGGAAGCTACTTTCAAAAGATCGAAAGAGATTAAATGTGATTCAGAGATGGAGGATCCCGAGTCTGATTCTCCCCCTTTAGAGTTAGAGAGGGAGAAACCAGAAGATGCCTCAGATTCGCTAGCTCCTGAAGAACCAGTAGAACTGGTTGAGAGGTCACCTGATGAACCTCCTGCTAAAAGAAGATCTGCTTGGTGCCGAGACATCTTACAAAATGCAGAGAAACATGGAGCACCAGCAGGCTCATCCAGAGAGCGCAAGCAACCTGACAGATATTCAGGGTGTGTTGCACTGATGAGTCACATCAGTGATTTAGAACCATCCTCATATGAAGAAGTTGCAAAGCAGCAAGTTTGGAAAGATGCAATGACAGAAGAGTACAACTCTATAATGAAGAATGATATTTGGGAGGTTGTTCCCAAACCTGATGGGAAGTCCATTGTGACTTCCAGATGGCTTTACAAGATAAAGCATGCTACAGATGGTAGCATTGAGAAGTATAAAGCCAGATTTGTTGCCAGAGGTTTCTCTCAGAAAGAAGGCATCAATTATGATGAGACCTTTGCCCCTCTGGCAAGGTACACCACAATCGGAGCAATGATTACACTTGCATCTATTCTAGGATGGAAGCTTCACCAGATGCATGTGAAGACAGCCTTTCTCAATGGTGAGATTGAGGAAGAAGTTTATATTCAGCAGCCTGAAGGATTTGTGGTGCATGGGAAGGAGTCCCATGTTTGCAAGCTAAAGAAAGCTCTATATGGGCTTTAGCAAGCCCCCAGGGCTTGGTACTCCATAATTGATAGCTACCTTCAGAAACTAGGTTTCTGTAAGAGTGAAGTTGATCCAAATTTGTACTTCAAAGTAGTGAAGAACCACCGTTGATATTGGTTCTGTATGTTGATAATTTGTTTCTCACTGGAGAGGAACATCTGATTGCTTGGTGCAAGAGGGAGCTCACATCAGAGTTCGAGATGAAAGATTTAGGTCTAATGCACTACTTTCTTGGCCTTGAGATCTGGCAAAGAAAAGATAAAAAATTTCTATCTCAAGGGAAGTACAGTGTGGATATATTGCGCAGGTTTGGCATGATAGATTGCAAATCTATGACTACACCGATGGTTTCCAACTTGAGGAAACTTCACAAGTCAGGCTCTGGATCAGACCCAATAGATCCCACTTTGTATAGACAGCTTATAGGCTCACTAATGTACTTGATACATTCGAGGTCTGATATATGTTATGCTGTGAGCATTCTGAGTCAATTTATGTCTGATCCGAGACACAGACACTGGACAGCTGCTAAGCATGTGCTTAGGTACCTTTGAGGTACAATTTCATATGGACTTAGATATGCCTTCAGTGGAGGAGTCATGTTACTTGGTTATACAGACTCAGACTGGGGAGGAAGCATTGTGGACTGTAAGAGCACATCCGGCTATTTTTATAGCCTAGGATCAGCTATGATATCTTGGTCCAGTAGGAAGCAGGGCTCCGTGGCCCAGAGCACTACCGAAGCAGAATACATAGCTACTATTGTTGCCTACCGAGAAGCAGTGTGGCTCGGAAAGCTACTTGCAGGGTTGTTAGGTGAAAAGCTTGAGCCTACCGTTATTAGGTGTGACAATCAGAGTTGCATCAAGCTTTCCGAAAACCCAATGTTTCATGACAAGTCGAAGCACATTGAAATGAAGTATCACTTCATCCGAGACATGGTCCAGAAAGGTATAGTGAAACTTTAGTACATTGCTACTGATGAGCAGATTGCAGATGTCTTAACAAAGCCTCTGTCAGTGACGAAGTTCAAGTACTTTCGAGACAAGCTTGGTATGACAGAGAATGCCTCCCTCGCTGAGAGGGAGTGTTAAATATACAGCATCAGGAGACATTCTCCAAACCAATCTTGTGTAGTCAAGATTGATCCTCCCGTATAGAGGTGAGCGCTTTGATTGCCTTCCGTGTAAAGGTTATTCCTCCCGTATAGAGGTAATTGATCAAAGTAATGATGTTGTAAAGTCTTGTTGGACAAGGCTCCGGACTTGTGTGTGTCAAGTCATGATTATCATGTGAACCTTCCGTATAAAGGTATCCATGAGATGGACCTCTCGTATAGAAGTGGACCTTTCATATAAAGGTCATGCTTTACTTGTTAAAAGCATTTAATGTTGTGTGATATATCATTAACCATGAGCACCAGATTGCTATTAAGTCTCCTTTAGAGATTGATCACCTCTAAAGTGAATCACTTTAGCATATGATCATTTGGTCTGGAATAATATAATATGATCACACCATCCAATAATTCTTCTTAGTATAATGTAATGTGATGGATAATTAAAGTTAGCACATATTGACCATGCAGTAAGAGATAAAGAAATAAAAGATAAAGCATAGAGATCAAGAGAATTCAAAATTGCCCATGCAGACACTTCAGCTAATTAAAGAGAACTCGAATTATTAAAGCTTCAGTTATAAAAGCTTCAGTTAAGTATCAATGCTTCCGTTAAAGCATCAGTTAAAGATATGTCTCAGTTAACTAAAGAACTCACAGTGGTCACTTCAAGTAAATCAATCAGCATGATTTCAGTTAACTAAGTGTTAAATAAAAGGGACTAGTTAACTAAAGTATTTTCACTTTAGTTAAACTAAAAGACGACACTTCAATTAAAGAGAGTTAACTAAGTGACAACAAAGAAGATCTAATTAACTAAGTGTTATTGCATGACGACACTTATGATGACACGTGAGTTGTGACACTTGCATGTTGACACTTAAGTTAGCCACCTAACTAAGTGGGCAAGCTTTCAGTTAAGAGGCGAGTTCATCCTAAGTGACAGCTTAGTGAAATGAAGCACTGCATGAGAAGTGGGGCGCACCACTCCATGCAAGATTAATACATCCAGTTTGAGGGTGAGTTTATCTTGAAGTTAGAAGTTAAAAATAGTAGAGAAGAATGTATAAATATGATATACAGGATTGTTGAATCCAATGTGAAGCGAATCCTATTCTCCATTGAAGGCAAGGCGCTTCTCTTTGTGTAGGATATTGTTCGTGCTTGTTATTGTTGTGTTGGGCACACATCTGATTGATCTCTCTTCTCTATTGCTTCTATATCTTCACCAAGAAGTTTGGTGATCTCTTATCTTCCGAAAGCAATCTGCTATGTTGTAAAAGAAATCACTCTTTGCTATCCATTATATTATACTAAGAAGAATTGCTAGGGTTTTTGTTCTCATAATTTTGAGGATTTTCCCCAAGGTATATCTTGTGTTATGGTTGTATGAATGTAATGGATTGAATTGTCTCATCGCTTCAAGTCTCTGCATCTAAAAGAATTAAAGATCAAAGCTGAACCAAATTTCAACACAGACAAACCCCGAGCATGCAGCAGAAGGCTGCAGACAGCCTAGGGCAGAAAATTCGGGGAGCGAGCAGCAGATCCGAGCAATGGGCAGCAGATTCGAACAACGGGCAGTAGGTTCGAGAAGTGGGCAGAATTTCAGGCAAGGGTTTGGGAAGCCAGTTTTGCGCTTGATGGATTAAGCACAAAGAATTTTTTTATCAGTTATGGCAGCAACAAGTCTCAGATTTGAAGGCAGGTTAGATGGGGCGTCTAACTTCTTAGCATGGAAGGCTAGAGTAGTCTTGTTGTTGAAGGAGCATGATCTTTGGGGGATTGTAGAGAAGTTACCAAACCAACGGATCCAACTCAATTGGAAGCACATGAGAAAAGAGAGATCAAGGTCCAGAGAGTGATCCTAGATTCTGTGAAGGATCACCTGACTCTTTATGTTGCAAAGAAGACAACAGCATATGCAATGTACAAAGCTCTAGTGGACTTGTTCCAGCATGACAACATGAACAAGAAGATGATCTTGAGAAGCAAGCTCAGAGATGTCCAGATGTTAAACACTGATAATGTTACAAGTTACCTCATGAGGATCACCCGGATTCGTGATCAACTTGCAGCTGTTGGGGAGAAGGTTCTTGATGTAGAACTCGTGAATGTCGCACTTAATGGTTTCCCTAAGTCTTGGGATCCATTTGTCAAGGGGGTTGTAGCTCGGGAAAATCTCCCAGAGTGGTAGAGGCATTGGGATGATTGCATCCAGGAAAAGACTCAAGAGGAGTCTAAAGCATGCAAGCAAGAACATGAGGAGGAGGAGAACCTGGCTCTTGTCATCAAGGAACGAAAGAGCAAAGGATAAGGTTCCAAGGGTAACAGTGAGGAAGCATCCTCACAGCCAAGAAAGAATATTCTATTTGTACTTTTCATTATTATATTGTACCTTCGTCGGAGATGTTTTTACCTCCATTCGGGGATGTCATTATTACATTTGGTCATGTAAAAATCATGAGGTAAATCCTCCATTGTCAGTCGGGTCATTAGTACCCAAAAGAGTTTAGTGTTAATGTTATTTTGAGTCTCCCTAGAGAGGTCGGCCCCGTCAAGTTAGTGAGTCGGCCCCGTCAAGTTAGTGAGTCGGCCCCATTGGGAAAAAGGTCATCCTCACTTAAAGTATAAATAGAGAGTATCACTCTCTCATTTGAATCATTCACTCACTCAAGCATTGCACAAGAGAGGAAGAAGAAGGCTAGCGAAGGAGGAGGAGGATTGTTCTTGGCTCTTGTATTTGGGTTTGGTCTCTCTTTCTTATGAGACTTATTCTTTGGGCATTGTACTTTGGTAATCTATATTGAGGAAGTTTTTGCTGGGTTTTCTTCCCATTGAGGGTTTCCCAAGATAAATTGTTGTGTACCAGCATACTTGCCTCAGTCAAGCGCATCTTTTGGTATGTTTAGTTTTCATTTCTGAGAAATTTCAATTTTGGTCATTTTCTGTTCTCTAGGATAAGATGCCTCCAAGCACTAAGCTTGATGACAAGTTGGAAGGCATAGAAAATTTCCATGCTTGGAAATATAGAATTGGACTCATTCTAGAAGAGAATGATCTTGTGAAGTTTATTAAGGAAGTTGTGCTGGAACCCAAAGAAACTGAAGAAAAGGAAAAGTACAAGAAGGACATGATTAGAGCCAAGAGGATCATAGCAGATTCCATCAAAGATCACTTGATTCCTCAAGTGTCCTCCAAGAAAACACCTAAGGAGATGTTCGATGCCTTATCAAGAATGTATGAAGGAAGAAACATTAATCGAAAGATGAATTTGAGAGCCCAACTCAAAAATGCAAAGATGAGTCAGAATGAAACTATCCAAGAATATTTCACAAGGGTTTATCAATTCAAAGAACAACTAGAAGCAATTGGAAACAATCTTGACGAAGATGAACTAGTGATGACCGCTCTCAATGGTCTTACTAGACCTTGGGATTCTTTTATCCAGACAATGTGTGCAAGAAAGGAAAGCCTAAAATTTGAAATTGTATGGGAAGAATGTGTTCAAGAGGAAGCTAGAGTGGCAAATCGAGAAGCACTACTCAGAGATGATGATCAAGCTCTAGCTACCCATACTAGAAGAGGAAAAGGAAAATCTCATTACAAGAAGGAAACCCATAAGGAGTTTCACAAGAAGGGAAATTACAAGCAGAAAGACTTCTCTTCTTATCAATGTTATCATTGTGATAGGATGGGACATATTGCCAAAAATTGTCCAGTAAGAAAAGAAGAATAACAAAAGACACCATGCTCATTTAGCCGAAGAAGAAGAACCTCCCAGGAAGTTAGCAAAGGAAGAAATTGAATGTCTTATGATGGTGGTGCTTCAAAGCACATGACAGGTCAAAAGAAGACTCTCTCCAGTCTTGAAGAAAAGGACTCCCCTCTGAAAGTTTCACTGGGAGATGATTACCAATACCCCATTAAGGGAATAGGAGAATCCACATACAAGCTTGATTCAGGATGTGCTATATCTCAGCTTTAGATAAGAAAGGGTTTAGAGTTGCTTTTATAGATGGTGAAGTTTTTATAAAAGATGTAGTTGTTATTGGGACAGAAGAAGGTGGCTCATATAAACTGAAAGGTCACTTAGAAGAAGCTTTGATTCATGATACTACAAGTCTGTGTGACCTATGGTGTAGAAGACTTAATCAAGCATTATAGATCATAAGCAAGAAAGCCACGGGTCCTCGGAATCAGATGATGGAGTAGAGCTCACTATCAGATATTCCAGTAATCCCTGCAAGGAGACTAGGATCAAGAGAGATCCTACCAAACAAACAAAGACAAGTATTTGAATTGTCATTTTATCTAATTGTTTAAATGATACTGTTCAATTGTGTACATATTTATATTCCTAGATTTATGAAGTGTATTATGCATGTTTGAGCGATTGCATTAATGAACAATATACTACTAATGTGATGGGTAAGTGGCCTATGGTGCTATACAACATTCCATTGCTACTTATCTAGAATGAAACCTCCTTGCTGACATATTGGGAGTAGTGCACGCTCTTAATGATGTTCTGGTAGAGATGGAAAGCATCTAGAAAGTTACTGTATGAATGCGGGATATGGATGAATGTTGTGTTGAAGCATTGGCTAAGATAGTTGCATGATTGTGAGACATGTGTCTTTATGTATAAAAATTGGTTTTGAAAATTATGAAGTGTTTCTAATCATGCAACTAAATTTGACTTGTAGGAAAGATCATGTACAATCACCTACAAGAGAATAATGATGAGACTTGTTCCGAAGAACAAGTGACAATGGCTCAGCTATTACATTCAATAAGACTTCTGAAATCAAGCATATACAGATGAGCAAAGTGAGGGTTCTCTCAGAAAGAGGGAGTCGACTATGACAAAAACGTTGTTTTAGTGGCCAATGGTGTATATTACACTACAAAGATGGTGTAATTGAAGTAGTAGCATATATCGAGTAACATCCAGAATTTAGAACTCTCTACAGAGAACCACATGTGCTAGCTTAAAGAAGTATATGAAGAAGATGTAGCTCTCAGAGTTGCAGAACCGATGAAAGAAGTTGCAAAGCTAGATTTGTGGCTCGTGGATTCTCTCAAAAGAAAGGAATTGATTCTGAAGAGACATTTGCTCCCGTAGCAAGGTACACTTCCATTAGAACCATCAGCCACGATGAAGTGGAAGTTACACCAGATGGATGTGAAAACAGCTTTCCTAATTGGTGTCATTGAAGAAGAAGTGTACATAGAACAACCACAAGGATTTGAAGTTGAAGACAGAAAGACGCATGTTTGCAAAATGAAGAAGGCTCTGTATGGGTTAAAGCAAGCTCCAAGAGCTTGGTATGGAATAATCGATAGTTTTTTTACGAGCTTGGGCTTTACCAAAAGTAAAGTTGATCCTAACCTTTACTTCAAGGTTATGGATGATGAACCTGTCATATTATTGTTGTATGTTGATGACTTATTCCTGACAGGTGATGAGAAGCAAATCTCAAAGTGTAAAAAGAAGCTCGCTGTAGAATTTGAGATGAAAGACCTTGGCTTGATGCATTATTTCCTAGGTCTTGAAGTATGGTAGAGCCCAGAAGGAATCTTCCTTAACCAAGGGAAGTATGCAGTAGAAATCCTGAAAAGATTTAATATGTTGGAATGTAAAGCCATGGCCACACCCATGGATACAAATTTGAAGTTGTTGATTGATGGTTCGTCAGAGTTAGTGGTGTAACACTATACAGGCAGATTATTGGGTCATTGATGTATCTGACGAATACCAAGCCAGATATATGCTTTGCTGTGAACACCTTGAGTCAGTATTTGGTTGAGCCCAGACGTGTTCACCTTGTAGCTGCAAAGCATGTGATGAGGTACCTAAAAGGTACGGTAGACTATGGTCTCAGTTATACAAGAGATAATGACTTCAGACTGTATGGTTATACAGATTCAGATTGGGCAAGAAGTGTCTCAAACAGAAAGAGAACTTCAAGTGGATGTTTCAGTCTGGGGTCAGCCATGATCTCATGGCTAAGCAAGAAGCAGTCCAGTGTTGCTCTTAGCACTGCAGGAGCGGAATATATTGCAGCTTGTTCCGCCAGTTGTGAAGCCATATGGCTTCAGAAGTTGTTATCAGGTCTATTCGATCTGGAGTTGGATACCACAGTGATTCTATGTGATAACCAAATCTAATGAAGATGATAGAGAACCCTGTGTTCCATGATAAGTCAAAGCACATAAAAATTCGATATTTCTACATTCGTGATATGGTGCAGAAGGGAGCTGTAAAGCTCCAATGTGTGAGCACATATGAGCAGGTTGCAGATGTGATTGACTAGGCCTCTGTCTCGTGTGAAGTTTGAGCACTTCCGTGACAAGCTTGGTGTAGTCCATAAGGACTTCCCTCAAAAGGGGTAATAGTGTTGATGATACTATGGTATTCTGATCACAGCGGGTAGCTCAGTTGGGATTGATCATCCTTAGACTTGATCCTGTAATTCCGAAAGGAAGGATAGTCTTAAATGTTGATCTTTAGACTAGATCCCGTAATTCCGAAAGGCAGGATAGTCTTAAATGTTGATCTTTAGACTAGATCCCGTAATTCCGAAAGGAAGGATTGTCTAAGATGTGGTTGGTGGACAATGATCCCATAATTCCCAAAGGAAGGATCATCCGAGTACCTGTGTGCTGTGATCAATAGTGGTAGCTCCGTAAAGACTGGGTCCCATAATTCCGACGAGAAGGATCGTCCATGTTGGAGTTGATCCCGTAATTCCGACAGGAAGGATTGTCTGAGCACCACAGATGTTGTTGGACTGAATCCCGTAATTCCGAAAGGAAGGATCACCAGTGTTGAACTTGATCCCGTAATTCCGAAAGGAAGGATCACCAGTGTTGAACTCGATCCCGTAATTCCGAAAGGAAGGATCACCAGTGTTGAACTCGATCCCGTAATTCCGAAAGGAAGGATCATGTTGGTTGTTGATGCACCTGCCTCATTCTATTGCCATAGATGATGTTGCTCTTGCCTTGAGCTGTTGACGATGATGATGTTATTCCAGCCTTATGCTGATGAGCTAGCCTCATGCTGTCATTGTTGTTAATGTATCAATTTTATACCGAAGATGATGATGATGTTCCAGCTCCGAGCTGCAGATGATGATGATGATGTTCTAGCTCCGTGCTGCAGATGATGATGATGATGATAATCCAGCTCCGTGCTGCAGATGATGATGTTAATAATATTGATGTTGTTGAAAAACTTCCAATGATTTATAGATGTACCAGCCAATGTTCCAAATGATGTTAATGATGCCTCCTCCTTGTTGACCACCAAAACTGACTTGGTGGACAACGATGTACCATGCACATGTTGAATGTGCCTTGAAGACGAAGAAGATGTACTTAATGATTTATTCAAGAGAGGCAACTTTCCTTCTTTTCTTCTCTCCATGAAATTTCCGCACCCCTGGAAGGGATTTTGTAAGGATATGTCAGCATGAAGGTCTAGTTTTTGTAACTTAGTCGCCTAGGACTTTATCATTAGGGAAGTCCTTTCATCAAGTGTTTTTTCACTTGGATAATTAAAATTTCATTTTAGAGATTTTAATTATTTGAGTTTTTCACTCAAAAATACCTCCAAAGTGGTGAAAGGCGTTCTAGTGATCGAGTCCATGGAGTGATTGGGGCCTAAGAATGTTCTATACTAGCCTAGATCCAAATCCTAGGCTCTATCAAGCGCCGAGAGGGATCAAATCTTCGGAGGTGCAAACCTTGGTTCAAGTATTGCACTCAAGGAGCTATTCAAGGAGAGCTAGTAAAAAGAAATTACTATAGCCGACATAAGAAATAGAAATTACACGATCTCTCTCATATTTACTTTTACTTTGTATTATTCTTTTTTGTTTATGGTCGACATAATATTTATTACTTTTTACTTTGTATTATTCTTTTTTGTTTACTTTGTATTATTTTGTCACTTGGCAAACACTCGACAAACATTACAAGATCTCCCTCATATTTACTTTTTACTTTGTATTTTTTTTTTTGTTTATGGCCGACATAATATTTATTACTTTTTACTTTGTATTATTCTTTTTTGTTTACTTTGTATTATTGTGTTACTCGACTAACAAGATCTCCCTCATACTGGGTTGTAGAGTGCCTCTCGGCGCAATTACCATGCTAGACATTATCTAGAGTTTGGCAGAATTTTATTAAGTTTTACATATGAGTTTTTAATTTTTGGTCATTACAAATTGTCACTCAGGACAATTTGTTGTAATGTAAAAGAGGGTTACTTGCTCCATTTTGATGTTATATAGGGGTATGGGTACTCAAAGTAAATGGCATGAGACCCCCTACACCCTTGGGCCAAGTTTGAAGTCATTCGGACAAGTATTACTTTGGTTTTGGTCACTTTTGCCTAGGTCAATCATGGAAATCAGGAAATTGGGCATTTAATTAGAGAGCCAAATTTTGTAAAAGTGACTATAGTCACCTGGGGTGGCCAAGTAAAGGTTCTAAAGCCTAAGTTGTGTACCCAAGATGAAATCTAACGCATATTGGGGCCCCCCATGGTGATATTTCACTTGCTTGGAGTTGTCCCCTAAGGGAATGCGCCCTCCTCTTCATTAGTAGTGGGGTTTGATGGAAAGTCAAAGGAGGGGGTCCCACTTAGGTGGTTTCTCCCCCCCTTTGGCATAAAATGATGGTTTAAAACATTAGAGGGGGGTTTCCCCCCCTCATTATTTGGTTCCAAACTTTGGAAACCCACTCTCCTTGAGGAAATGCACCCCCCTCTTTTGGGCCCCCTCTCTCCATTCAAGACACTTGGCAAGCATACAGTTGGGGTCTCCTTCCCCTCTTGGCCTATTTAAGGAGGGCATTCCTCCTCATTTGGTTTACATTCACTTATGCTCTTGCTTCATTCTTGCTCTCTTACTCCCATTTCTTCCATTCTTGCTCTCTTGCTCCATTCTTGTCCAAGAGAAGCCATTGTACTTTCAAGTTTTGATGTTAATGAAGAAATCTTTGGAGGAAGTACTGTCCATGCTATGTGTTTGAGGTGATTTTGTTCCACTCATTGTTCTATTTTGCATTGTGGAATCTCAAGCAAAGTTTTTTGCTTGAGAATAGCATTGTTTCAGTTTTGTTGCATGCTATGTGAGTTGTTTGCTTAGTATTTGAGAAGTTAATAAATATTTAGTTTATATATTTTTGTTTCTCAAGTCTTTGTGAATCTCTCACCCCATTTTGCATTGTTGAGCTTGTTTGTCACAGGTTGCCCAAGTTTGAAGAGTGGGATTTCTGGGTGGAATACCCCACTATTCAACATCTTCAAAGGACTTGGCATCTCAATACTAACTTTCTTCCTTATTGCATATTTTTACAAGCCTTTCTTTTGCACTCTACATCATCATTTTTCAAGTTTTTACATGCTAGTTTGCCTTAGAAAAATTTCTGGATTTTACATGCAAAATTTCAAGTTCATTTAAAACTTAATTCTATCACATTTGTACCATAATTGCTTGTTGTTTTGTGAAGGTTTCTGATCTTACAGGGGGAGGGAATGCCCAGATTCAGCCACTAGCAAGCACCAACAACACTCAAAAAGGCCTACTTCAAGTCCTTCACCCAAAAACGGTTAAAAATCACTATTTCTCTCTTTTTCCTTCATAATGATAAGTGTTGAAATCTGAATCATTGTAACAAGCCCAAGAGAGTCTCTTGGGCTTGAGTTTATTGTGTTTTGTTTCAAACATTTACTTCCTAGATTAGTTTGCTCTTAGTTGCATGCAAAGGAAGAGGCTCCGCCCATCCTTGCATGGTTTTGTTAATTAGTTTTGCTTACTAGTTGTTTTTACTTCAAGCATTTTTATTTTGCCCGCACCTCACTAGTGAAGTGGCTCTGCCACTCCAATGATATCACACTTGGCTTGCATTTTATTATTTCAGTAATTTGCCTAAAGTATTTTTATTTTGCCCGCACCTCACTAGTGAAGTGGATCTACCACTCCTGTGATATCGCGCTTGGCTTATATTTTACTTCTGTATTGTTTTATTTCAAGTAATTTCATATCGCCCACACCTCATACGTGAGTGGCTCTGACACTCCTATGATATCGCGCTTGGCTTCCATTGTTTCAGTTTAGTTTTGCTTAAAGAATAAAATTTAACTTAAGCCCCGTTTTTGCCTCGTATCCTCTCTCCTCGCCGGTTAGACCGAACTTGAGTGACGAGAAAGGGCAAAGATTTGTGTTGGCTAGTTTAATAGGCACCCAGATACATATCTTCATTAGAAAATAGAAAATGAGGCTTGACCTGTGGAGCTAGTGGGGTAAAGACCGTGGGGGGTCTCGTGGCACTTTGTGTCCTCCAGTTGAGCACCCAGCAAGTTTCGAGATTGACCCGTGGAGCTAGTTGGGGACCTTGTGTCCTCAGGTTGAGCACTCGGCATTCTCTCTCTAATCGAAGGAGATAGTCTCTTGGGGTAGACATCTAGATTAGTTCATTTCTCTACAACAAACACCTTAATCCCCTAAGTAAAAGAAAGACATAAAATTTACTAAAATTTACAGGACCGCTTGCACAACAGTGTTACAATCTCTTTACTTTTTCGCAAGCATTTCACATTGCTTTCTTGTTCACAACATTTGCTTCAAGTACTTTTCAACTTAATATTGTCACGTATATCCTTGTTCAATTAAGTTGTTCATGTTCTCATTTTAAATGCTTACGTGATGTATTGATCATCTTGTGGCAAGCATTTCATTTACTAAGTTGTGATTTCATGATATATCTAGATTAGTGAATGAATTAATACTTTGAAAAAGTACTTGTTTAAGTTGTTATTGTGACTCCATAGCTCGAGTAGTGATGGCACTGGTCTTTTGATTGATTAATTGTTTCTCTTTTGCATCTTATTTGGCTTAGTCTAGAAGGTTTTTCTTGTCATTAAACTATTGCATATATGCACGTCTGCTTGTCATTTTCATTTTCGTAACTTACAACTCCAAAAAACATAAAGAAACTTAGTAATTAGGGACTACCCCCCTTGACCTTTAGGAGTTGTGGTCTAAACGGAGGAGTTTAGGACCGAGGTGACATTGGGTTCATAACTCATAGTTTCCCTTTGGAACACACACAACGGTTGGAAGACTTACCCGTGTCCAAGTGTGTTTTAGGCGGCAACACTCCTCCCTCCTTCCGATGATGTTGTGTAGAGCCACACTTGTTGTTGTCAGTAGAATACCCTTCTTGTTAAGGGGAGTGTTGAAATAATGTAACTTTGAAAAATATTCTACTTGTACTTTTCATTATTATATTGTACCTCCGTCGGAGATGTTTTTACCTTCGTTCGGGGATGTCATTATTACATTTGGTCATGTAAAAGTCATGAGGTAAATCCTCCATTGTAAGTCGGGTCATTAGTACCCAAAAGAGTTTAGTGTAAATGTTATTTTGAGTCTCCCTAGAGAGGTCGGCCCAATCAAGTTAGTGAGGTTGGCCCCATTGGGAAAAAGGTCACCCTCACTTAAAGTATAAATAGAGAGTATCACTCTCTCATTTGAATCATTCACTCACTCAAGCATTACACAAGAGAGGAAGAAGAAGGCTAGCGAAGGAGGAGGAGGATTGTTCTTGGCTCTTGTATTTGGGTTTGGTCTCTCTTTCTTATGAGACTTATTCTTTGGGCATTGTACTTTGGTAAATCTATATTGGGGAAGTTTTTGCTGGGTTTTCTTCCCCTTGAGGGTTTCCCAGGATAAATTGTTGTGTACCTTGTGATTGTGTCTTTCAGAGATCCTCTCTATGCTGCTATTATGAAAATGTATTAAATGCTCATGAAGTTAGAATTTAGTCTTTAGTAGCATATAATCTTAACAGATGTCCAGATGTCAAAGACTGATAATGTTACCAGTTACATCATGAGGATCACCCGGATTCGTGATCAACTTGTAGATGTTGGGGAGAAGGTTCTTGATGCTGAACTCGTGAATGTGGGACTGAATGGTTTCCCTAAGTCTTGGGATCCATTTGTCAAGGGGGTTGTAGTTCGGGAAAATCTCCCAGAATGGCAGAGGCTTTGGGATGATTGCATCCAGGAAAAGACTCAAGAGGAGTCTTAAGCATGCAAGCAAGAACATGAGGAGAACCTGGCTCTTGTCATCAAGGCACGAAAGAGCAAAGGATAAGGTTCCAAGGGTAACAGTGAGGAAGCATCCTCGCAGCCAGAAAAGAAGAAAGACTTGAGTAAAATCAAGTGTTTTATTTGCCACAAGAATGGGCACTATGCATCTCAGAGTCCGGAGAAGGGGCAAGAGAAGAAGCAGACAGCAGCATCAGCCGAGACGCAAAAGAATGAGTTTGCAGCAAATTTTGAGAACTTACCTCTCCACCAGAACAGACACAAGGAGTGCATGGTACTTAGATAGTGGTGCATCGCATCACATGACCGAAGCATGGGAGCTTTTCAGCAATCTAACAGAGAAGGACTTAGAAACCCATGTGGAGCTTGGTGACGATGCCAAGTATCAGTGAAGGGGGTGGGAACTATTTGGTTCTAACTTGAGTCAAGCGATTCGTTGGAGAGCCAAGAGGTCCTTTGGGTGCCAAAGCTGAAGAAGAATTTGCTCTCCTTATCAGTTTTGGAGGACAGGGGTTTCCCCATCATAATCAAGAAAGGGCAAGTACTCATACATCAAGAGGGAACTAGCCCTAATATAGCAGTGAGCATTGGGGTTAGAGAGGGCAAGTTATACAGGTTGAAGGGAAAGCCTGTAGGTGGATCCAAGGGGATCCTAGAACATGGATAGATGTCAATGACAGAGGAGGAGGAGCAGGAGGCTCCGAAGGGTAAGTAGAATTCACAGACTTCTAGTGTGGGGAGTCAACATTCAAATGGGAAGAGGGAGTTAGCCCCTTCCGGCATTGGCATTAGACTGAGTTGGTATGAACTGACATTGAGGGATGCTCAGGAGCAAGTTGAGGCTCCTAGGTGCACAGTTCAAGAGAGAAAGCCTCTAAAGAATCATATGGCACTCATGAGTATCGTCATTGATGATGAGCTTTCCAATTTTGAGAAAGCAGTAGATCAACAGGTATGGAAAGATGCTAAGGTGCAAGATATTGTACCAGGTGTTACGTGGTACCAGTACCAGCGCACCTTCATATTTGTCCCCAGGGAAAGAGGGTCATTTTTTCAAACCAGGGGGGCTGTTATCTAGTATTTTATGAGTGGAGGTTATGGCCAAACCTTTTGGTCCTTCTCTTAGGAGTACTATGGCTTAATGGCATTGTTGACTGCCTCATTAAAGGGCTTGAAGCCCTAAGGTTGGTGTCTGGGGCTCCTAGGGGTTGGTCACTGGGTCACATGACCCCTCACCTGTTTCATCACTTTGGTGGCATTTTCTCAACACTGAAGCTTTTGTCTCTCTTCCAAGTCACCACCGACACCCTCCTAGTCCCTCTGCATCACAGCGCCCTCCCTCCTTGGGCCTCTTCCAAGGATGACGTCATCATCCTCACTAAGTAGTACTGCTTGTTTTGGGGGGGGCGTTGAGGGATTATCAGCACTGTTGGAGTTAGATGGGGTATGACGTCATCCCCTGCCTACTACAGCCTTCAGTTTGGAGTATTTTGCTCAGTATTAGCCATTTTAGTCATTTTTGGGTGAACTCTAGGGAAAATGCCCCAAGTTAGCCACAGATTTGATTATTTTATGTTATAATTTTAAGTTGACATGTTATAATTTTAAATTGACATTTTAAGGCATATAGGACTGGGTTATTTTTTTAAAAGTCAGTGTGAGATCATATAAATACAATCTCCTCACTTCATTTTTACACACAACTTATGGGATAAAATTCATTATGCTACTCTTTTACCCTAGAAGGGCCTTATGAAGTGATGCGCACCTCTTGGAGGGATGATTCTTTTTGCTCTTGGGTGAAGTTGGATGCTTTCTTTGTCTTGCTAATGCTTTGTGGATGCTAGAATGGTTGGAATAACACATGCTCAAGTAAGTTTTTTACATTTTTAAGGTTTGTTTGATGAATGGAAGGTAAATTTTGCATCTTGAATGATTGAATGGTAGCCCTAGGGCTACATTCTCTTTGAATAGGGCTTTTGCTTGCTAATATATCATCATTGCATAGTAAAAACGCTCCCAAGAGGAGGTTTTTTACAAAGTTTGGCCTTGGAGCTCCAACTTTGCCCTAGTTTAGGGTCTTGCAACGAACCCTAGAGGCTGTTTCAAGAAGCCCTAACCTAGTAGCAAGGAGAATTACCTCCAAGAGGAAGACTGGTCACCTTCCTCTAAGGCTAGGGTTTGGGGTAACATCCATTAAAACCATAAGTTGGTCTAACTTTTACCTAAATTTCACCTGCATTTTCATGTGTAAGTTTGCATTTTCATGGTAGAATTAGGGTTATTAGGCCTGCAATTTTATATTAAAAACCCTAGAAAATCAAAAAATTAATTTTGACGATATTTTGGCCTTCCTAAAATTTCGTCCCTCTCTCCTACAATTTTGCACTGCCTTCTTTAGCCCTAAAAACACTAGGGTGAAATTTTAGGAAGCCCTAAAATTTTAAAAATATCAAAAATTCCTAAAAACCCTAATTGTATATGTGTAAATGTTAATTTTAGGTTAATTTTCTTATTTGTACATAATTTAAAAAAAACAAATTCTAAAACCCTAACCCTTAACAATCCTAATTTTGCCCTAAAAAGCCCTAGCAGCCTACCTTTTCCCTCTCCTCTAGGGCTCTGCCTACATTGGCTTCCCTCAAATTGGGCTAAGACAGTCCCTCAAGCTGCCCTTTTATCTCAACTGCTGCAATTTACAAACCTTACCTTCGGCTGCAAAAAGAGTCTGCAATAACTGCAGACTGCCAACACTTGATAGTCTCTTCTTTCAAGGTGACGCCTACATAAAAAACCACATTAAAGTTAACCCTTATATTATATTAAATTACTGTTTAAAGTGACATAAAAGGGATCTGAAACATACTGTCCACTGGCTGCCATACAAGTCTGATATTTTACATTTGGTGCATGAACGAAGTGGTTAAAATTTGGAGCTAATTTTGTTTGCATCTCACATAAATTGCTGCTTGAAGTGACTATTACGTAGCTGTTAAGACAGTCATATACTGTGTAAAACTAACTCATGTTTGGCTGTCATGAACAGTGGTTAAGTATTGAATTCACAAGTGATATCTAAAACATTCATTACACACACTTGTACTTACCCTACCGCCATCTATAAGTGTTTGGATTGTTATCATAATGCTGAACTGTATTGGCTATGACACTATATCAATCCTTACATGTATTGGTGGTTATCGGTGATTATACTTTTTGTTATTGAATGATCTATGTCACATGGTTGATGTTAAACTTTGATGAATGATCTCACTTATATGCTAGAGTGTCATTGATTGTTCTTTACCACTCATTTTACATATCTATTGGACACTTTGACTCGGATATAAGGCACTGGTCTCTGATTTGGTTGTCTCGAAGGCATAGTTGTTTTTGTCATAAGTGTTTGCAGGTCATTGAAGGGCTCTCTCCTTGGAGGTTCCGACTCTCCGAAGCAGTTGGAGAAGTGACTAAGGTGACAGTGGTCACTTTCTCCATATATTTGTTCATTGGATACTAGCCCTGCTATTTCATCCGGTAACACCAAGATCGAAGGGATAGCCAGTTCCAAGTGGCTCTTCCAAAAGTACCTTCCTCACTTAGAAGGAGTGTTGATGTTTGTAGCATTGGACAAGTACTTCCACATGGTTCTGTGTCCAACAAGTGGAAGTCATCACTAATACCTCTCAGACTTAGGGAACTCATTTTAATTAAGTGATTACTAAAGTGTGCCTTTTTAGATTAATTAAGTAAAGTGCCTAAGTTTTAGGCACTAGTGACTTAAGTTAATTAAATGAATCTTATTGATCTCAAGTAAATGAGATCTAATCTCATCCATCAACGTTAGGGTTTTTGTTCATCTCAAGATTATAAAAGGCAGCCTAAGTGAGAGGAGGGGACACACACATAGAGTGAGATAGTGAGATCTCATTGTATTGGTTGGAGAAGGACTTTCATCCAAGTGTGCAAGGGAAGGGTTCGAGGAAAGGAGCAAGGGGTAACAAAGCAGTAGTAGCCAAGTGTGATAGGCTAGGCTATCTTGTTTTTTTTGTATTATTCCTCGGATGGGCCATTATCCCGGGACGGGAGCCCAAATTTTATCTTAATTAGATCATCTCAGTATTGGTTTTCCCTTAGGGGTTTTTCCAGGGGTTTTTACCCAGAAATTATGTGTGCATATGTGTTTGGTTCCCTAACTAGCTTTCGCTGATTTATAAATCTTTAAAACTCAGCTATGTTTTTTATTTAGTAAATCTACTTAAATAAGCAAGGGTTTGCTAGGAAATAATTTGTCGGGTGATGGGTAATGAAACAGTAACATAAAACTTTTCTTTGCTCGTGTGTGGGTCAAAATTTTGGGTTGCCAACCTCAACTGTATCAAACCATGATCCCAAATTCATTGACAACTTTGTAAGTAGCTCTAGAGTATGTTAGATACAAGGCTCAACATGTCTACAATTTTTCATCCACATACCAATGGGAAAACAAAGATTGTGAACAAAATGACTATTCATTTATTGTGCATGTAAAATCATTGACACCCCTGCACTTGGGATGAAAATTTGATACTCATTCAACATAGCTACAACTAAACTCGACATAACTCAATAAGATGCATTCCTTTCAAGGCTTGTTTCAACCTTCAATCTGTAGTGCCAATTAACATTGCCTATCTAGTGCCAACCACCACAAACACTTCTACGTTAACACATAAAGAAATAAAAACAATTGTACAAGTATGATCTACACACTATTGTGGTTAGTGTCCTACCCTAACCTCCCTACTTTGGGGTGTTCTTAGGAGCAGTCTATTACTGTAAGAGGCCATCTTCTTTGAATAAGGCCCATTGGATAGTTAGAGGGTAGTTACATAATGCAAAAGGGTCGTCTTTATCAAATAAGTCCCACTAGGTGGTTGGTACTCATTAATGATAGGACCACAAGTAGTTAGGGTTTTCCCATTCATAGAGCTAGAAAGCTATGTAATGTTTTGTGAAGTGTTATGATTGTAATTAGAGATCTTCTCATAAGAGGTTCCCCCCTAGAAGAGACCCATGAACATTGCTCTCTCTTTTGGAAAATCATCAATACAAGGGTTACATTTTACAAATTTAATCTCATTATCTCTTGTAACTTACTTTCTACATTTGCATTTCTTTGAATATCTTGTTTGAGATTCAATTTTAAGGGTTAAGGATCACTACAAGTGGTATTAGAGCTCTTTCTTCAGCAAGCATACAACTCAAAAAAAAATTAAGGCTAGAGACATGTTTTTTCATCTTTAAATAACACATAGATCTATCGTTCCATGGGTAAACCTGCGGCTGGGGAAGAATACACAAAAAATATAAGCAGCGTCACCTGGTTGGACACCCTTGTAACCTCTATTGGTACCCCTTCAAGTAGTACTGCATCAACCAACACTTGTATAAGGATTTGTCTTTCATGTACCCTCACGTATATCAAAAACCCCTAGGCTCGCCTAAAACCATCCTTACATAATCTTGTTAGTTGTCCTATCATTATAGTACACCAAGAACAACACAAGAGAGATCACTCTCGCATACCAAGGAGTCGGGTAGAATGGCTAAGGGTATAGTCTATCCTTCTTAGTTAGTGCCATGAAAGATTCGACCAAGTACTATTGTAAGAAACCCTCATGTATATTACGGAGCTATAGCACTTGACACTCCTTTTCCTTAAGACCCTACAAACCCTAGCCTTTGTAGCAAACAACGAAATTCCTACTTAATCGAGAATATTAGGAATTTGGGAATTTCATCAGTGCAGTAATACTCATCCATGAGTAATACTCCTACAAGGTATTTAAAACATAGACCTTTACGTCCTAATAGCACCATTGTGAGAGAACTATCTCAAAAGATTCCTTGGACAGTGCTTATCACATTGGTACCAATCTCTAGTAACCCTTTTTTATGGACCTGACCATACTATTGTCAGAAACCTAGCTCAAAAAGACTCTTGAGAAATTGTTCAGGTTGGTATAAGCTATCGGTAACTCTTCTAGGGACCCACAAGCCTAAATACAACCATTAGAAACTTGTCCACAAAGAACCATCTCAACAATATGGACAACCACATAGTTGAAAGTTCAAACCAAGCTCAACAAACAAACTTCAAAGCTAGATGAAATGTAGAGCCACATCAACTAGCAATTGGAGAGCATGCAAGCCCATATGATGACTTAAATGGAAACCACCATGGACTCCAAAACAAAAAGCATACAAGAGTCTATCCTCTCCACCCTCCACTCAGGTGCACAGTGGCAAGATCCATTAGCGAAGCAAGACAAGGTTGAATCTTCCAATGGCAGAGGGTATTTCTCAATGTCAACTTTTCATGACCATCAACATCAAATGTGGCACAAACTCTGTAAAGTAGATATCAATAAGTTTGATGGCTCAAACCCCATAGGCTAGGTCACCTAGATGGAACACTATTTCTCCCTCTGTTAACCCTTAGTTGTGCTTGCACTATTGGAGAGTTAATATCGAGAGAGATTCCATCAAGCTAGTTCCACTATACATTGATCCAGACATACACATCGATCTGAGTTCCTTCCAAAGTTAGCAAAGTCTAAGACTGTTATTTTTAACAATTTGCCTTCTCCTAGGAGCCCAAGATCTAGGGGCCCACATGATAGTGATATTCATGTTAGAGATAGCGGTATCTCGGGAAGTCCTCCATGTTCAGATGCCTAACGTGGAGGTACACGTGTTGTATAGGCATCGGGAGGAGGTAGAGGGTGAGATGCACTCTACCAAATGGCATGAATCCAACGGTGGATGCATGCGGATCTTTCAAGGTGATTTGCCTCATGCATGCATCATTTTTGCATGCTGACTTTTTAATTAAAAATGCATGCAAAAGTGAGATTTTGCATGCACTCATATTAGGTTTTTGGTAAACCTAATTGATCAGTGAGATGTTATAAGGAGGCAGGAGGTCACCAAAAAAGGTTACTCAGCAGACTTATCAGAGAGAGATCAGTTTGGAGTGAGGGTGACTTGGGCATGCAGGTTGGGTGACTTTCAGAGAGAGAGAGAGAGAGAGAGAGAGAGGAGCTTCTGTACGAGGGAGAGTGAGGGGATCTGAGTTGGATCAGTCCTCACTTGATTAGAGTCACTTGTCTTCCATTGACTGTGGGCTGAGAGAGCATCACAGTAGAGTTTCTACAAATTTGAGAGAGAGAGCGACTTTGTTGCAGAGGGGGGCGCACTTCCTGAGGAGAGGAGGACGTTGTGGATTCAGATTGAGGCCAGAGCAGTTGAGATCAGCAGGGTAGGTCTTCTTCAGTGTTTGAAGAAGATCCATGATGATCTCAAATCAGATTGGTTGAGATCTAAGCTAGGGCGATTTTCCAATCTTGGAGAGAGGGGCGCACTTTTCAATGCAAAGCAGCATGGGGAGCATTCTACATTGAGCAATAGCAGGATTTCATTCGAAACAGAGCAGATCAAGGTTGTGGAGTAGAGAGAGAGGAAGTACATCCTGAGACAGGCTGAGGCAAATCTTCAGAAGGATTAGATCTGAACTGACAGCAGGGGGTGCATTTCCCAAGAGCGACAGTTGCAGCTGCTGCAGATCTAGGGTTTTCATAACCCGTTAGGTTCAGTTGTATTATTCTGAAGAGTTGTATGTATCTATCTCATTCTTACTTCGCTCTGGGCTCGAGAAAGAAGAAATCCCCCATCGGAGCTGGTTTTCCCCATTGGGGTTTCCAAGGTATAATGTGAGTTCATCTGTGCGATTGCTATTTTATTAGTTAAGTGTTAAGAGATTTGGTAGTACTTTTTTTTATAAGTCTTTATTGTTTATTTGGCTTATAGAGACTCAGTCATTGAGATCTCGGGGTTTCCAGAGCAACTAGTGACCTCTGGATAATATTAACATGGTATTAGAGCCCTAGTAAGGGTCAGGGGGAGCTTTCACACTCAGATCTGCGTGTTGCATACCAGATATATGTGGTGACTCAGTTTTGACAGTCAAATCAAAGGGATAGAGACCAGATCTGAAGAGCAAAGCTCAGATCTATGGTTGTAGAGGTCAGATCTATTAGATCTGTGATTTGGGGGGATAGATCTTGTTACCACCTAAGTTGTACTTAGGTGGACTCCTTGTGAACCTTAGAAGACTTGAACAACTCACCTTGTTCATTGCCATATTTCAGAAGTTCATCAGGCCAAATTTTTGGCCCTTTGTAAAATTTGCATGTCCGGACCCCCATAGGGGAGTTGTAATAAGTTGGTATAACCATGATACTTTTGTAAAAGGCTTGGCCTACCTTAGGTTTAGCTATCAGGGGGATACACCAGAGTGTTTTTTCCTTATAAATTATGCATTGCGCTTCAGTGGCGTATAACTGCTGAGTTTTTCACTCACACCTCCAAAGCTGGAGTATTTTCCATGGTGGTCGAACCTAGGGAAGTTATTAAAGTCTATGTGTCTATGTATTTTTCACATGCTAGCCATCAATAATAAGTCGTATGGACATGCACTAGGTCCTCTAGGAGTTTGAGTCAATTTTGATAAAAATAATTTTTTTCCGTAAAATTAAACAATTTTTTAATGGTTTAAATGGAAAAATTTCAAAGTGTAATAAAAGCATGGTCCGGAGACGGAATTTGGCATGGGGATGCTTGTTTTCACGCTCAGAGCGTCCTCTTTAACCTAAGACCCACTTTTCCTAGGTTTCGGGCAATTAAATTGTCATTTGTGGCATTTTTTCTTTAAAGTGCTACAAAATGACATTTAAATGCTAAAGATGCTACAAAATGCACAAAAGACAAATTGTGAAAATTGAAAAAAAAAACATGTTTGAAACATGTGGATGACATGGCAAAGTTGTCTCAAATGATGTGTGACCTTAACTAAAGCATATCTAAGTCAAACCTTTGGAGATGAGGTTTGGATCTAAAATTTTGGGAGCACCCCTCTCTCATGATTCACGTGAAGCATACATGGCGATGTCACCAATGAAGAATGCGCCTACCTCATGGAGAGGTGGCGCAATCCTTGAGGATTGACTTCAAATCAAAAGAGCAATCAGCTCCAACCACTTCACGTTAACTCCAAATCATAGATATACCATGGATCTCTCTAAAAGTGATGCGCCCACCATCTCATGAAAGCGATTGGGTCATGTGTCAAGTGGAAAGACGTGTTGGCATGTGATTTAAGTAACCAAAGACGAGTTCATTAAGTGATCAACAAGTTGTTGGATGGTCAATATCCTAGGTGGCGGATTGATCTCTCAAGAAGATGCGGCATCCCTCTCATGTGGGCATCTTCTTGCATGTGGCGGCCTTTTCTTCCATGATGGAGATCCCAAGGAAGGCATGCGCCTACCTCTTGAGAGGTGGCGCATCCTTCTTGGATGCAAATCCCCTCCATATCAATCATGCCTTTAATCATGGAGTGATTTGCTCCTTCCCTCATGTAATGCGCCCTCCTCCTCATGGATGCGTCCCCCCCCCCCCCTCTCTCTTGATCTATTTAAGCGAGGTAAAGGCTCCTCATTTGGAGTGATATGAAGGCATAGAACCTATGCTCTTGTGATGTGTAAAATTCTTTCAAGTAATAAGATTGAAGACTTTGGAGGTCGATTGTGACTCCTATTCCATGCATGTGCTAATTTCGGTTGAGGTAACATCTTTCTAAGTTTTTTTTTTATGCAAGTCAATGTTTAGATCTAGCTAATGTAGAACAAGCATTTGCGGTTGTCAATTTGTTTGTTTATGAGTATGCTTTCAAGATTTCAAAGAGTAATATTAGTATTTGGTTGTACGATTATTCTCTTGGTTTTGATTGATGAGCATACTAGATTTAATCTTATTTGTGTGAAGAATTGTGTAAGCTTTGCAAGAAGCCTCGAGGTGAAGGGAGTTTGGATCTACGTTGATCCCACTTTCTCTCCATAACATTCAAGCTTCGGATCTACAAGCATTTGGTCCACAACATCCTTTCTTCATCTTGTTCCCATATCAAGCTTTGAGTTTGGGGGTTTGCTTCCACTATATCTCCATTCTCTAAAATATATCTTGGTTACTTGTTACTGTAGCTTAGTAAAAGATAGATTTGTATTGTTACAAAATCAGACATCTTCTTTTATTTAGCATAAAAAATCAGATCTAGAATTACTTCATTTTCATCTTAAAAAACTACATCTAGATTCAATTTTTCCATACTTGTAATTGCTAAAAGTTTCCATAATTTTTTGCAAGTATAGATCTTACAAATTTTTTGTATTCATATATGTTTTAAGTTTTTAACCACTAATTTTACATTTTTTAGCTCGCTGTTTTTTAGCAGGTCCAAGATAAAAGAGGGTGGATTTTTGACAAATTCTTGTCGGAAAGTGTCAAAAAGATGCTCCATGGACCCCCATTTACTTGTATATCATTCTAGAACTTTGTAAGCCCTTAGATCCAAGTTAAATGGACTAAGAGGCATTTCTTTTTAGCTAGTATTGTAAAAATTATAGACGAGAGCAAGTGGGCTACACAGCACCCACACCCCATCCCCCCTGGGGGGATTCGCAGTGTCAAAAATTTTGTGGTATAAATTTTTATAACGGAACACAAAGCACACAAACCACATTCACTGCAGGACTGTATACTTGATTTATTAATTTGCAATTTTTCATTTCAGAAAAATAATTTAGAAATAACACCGATCTCGTTGCCACGAATTATGCTCTCACCACCACACAAAGGCATTGCCGATTAGTGGTGGTTGATCAAACAAGTGACACATAGATCCGGTGCTTCACATCTTTCTTTTTTTGTTTGTCTTTTAAGCATTTTATTTTCAAGCATAAATCAAAATAAACATTTGGTCTATAAATCAAAGTATGCTCTTTCCCCTTGCAGGCATTTGCCTGGCCTTGTGGGAAATCAAAAACGATTGTAGCCATTCTTTAAATCTTCACATTTAAACTAACAACTCATCTAATAAAATCTATGACCCTTCACATAGTGAAAATCCGGCACTTAAGTTCATTGAGTTTTGTGTGGGCAAATTTCTCAGAAGAAGCGGGAACAACTGGGAGGCGACCTCAGGGCACAGTTAGGCTACACCCTTGTTGGTGTAGTGTTGAACACCACCCTAGAGACTCCATTCCAGCCCACACGTCTTTGTGAGGAGGCACCATCCCTCAACTTCCGGACATTGCTCCCTGTACCTCACGGTATCTCAAAGGTTTCCCCTTTTTTCCCTTAATAACTTCAAATCATGAATAATTTTAAAGCAACCAAGGGACACTTGCAAAACATTTACTTTCAGCAACATTTTCTATCTTGTGTATTGACTCGATTTGGCACTAGTCCACAACAACACCATTTATTTACTTTTGCTTAATATCATAAATTGTTGTAGTATCTTTACATATTTGGTGGTCTTGTATTTTTGTTGTTGAAAGCATATTCATTAAACAACTATTTTGCAAACGAACTTGAACTTTTGTAATCATACCTTCACAAATCAAACTCCTAAAAAACATCCTTAATTAATTTTATCAGAAACATTCTAATAGCCTTAGAAACATTCTGTAGGGACTACCCCCTTGGCTTCGGTTAGGAGTTGGCCTAAACGGAGGAGTCAAGATCAGGTGACAGCCTTGACTCGAGATTTGCCCCCAAGGGCGCACCGAGCAGTAGCATAGATTTCTGCAGCGTTAACCAGGTGCGCGATCCGGCGACAACATTTTTGGTGCCGTTCCCGGGGATAAATCTTTCTATCCCTGGGTACGACTTTTGTTTTTTTTACCCTTTTTGTTTTTTTGCTCTGTTTGATGAATCCTTAGATCTAATCTTTAATTTTTTATCTGGCAACTCCACTAACCTTTGTCTCTTTCATAAAATTTCAAAGTAAAAAATAGAACTTTTGTGAGTGTTTTAAAATGCATATTTTTTCTCACATGGCGACTCCATTGAAGGGATAAAACCCTTGTTTCTCATAAATTTGTTGAGACTTGTTGTGTGTAGATGAGCCCATGCAACACAGAAAATCTTTAAAGCTCATTATTTAAGCAAACCTCCTGATGCAGTAGCAAATACTTTCCATGGTCATTTCAAATATGTGCTTATGATCGCTGAGTATGGATGATGAAGAGTCTGGTGATGAATTTTCAAATGAATATCCTCCTATTGACTTCTCAAACATCCGAAGTTTCCCTAATTATCATACTGGTAGAGACATATCTGATCATTTGCCAATCTTTTGGGGAAATGGTGATTCAGAGAACCAGCATATCATATCCTTTCTTAAGGTCTTGGCTGACTTCAAAGTTTTATATGAAGATAACATAATGGAAATGTTTGTTAGCACTTTGCGGGGAGATGCTTGTTATTGGTCGTATAATGGTCTCCCGGATAAATGTATTACCTCTCTTCCGAGCTTCCTTAGAATATTTTTGAGGCAATGGCACAATAAAGGATTTAGTATGGAAGCTTTGGACAGTATCCTTGAGAAGTTCTTTCCCATTTCCCTACCTTGGATAGAATGTCATGAGGAGGACCCCAAGGCTCCTTGCATCATCATAGTGGACAACGAAAAATATTGGGAGTTGCCTCTAAGTTATTACAGTGACGGAGAGACTAGGCAGTTATTACAGTGACGGAGAGACTAGGCAACTTATTCAATAAAATCGTGCCTTTTTCCATCAAGCACAGTGTGACCCTATTGAATGTTAGTTTTTCATCATTTAATTCAATATGATCTAGGATCTCACTGAGAGAATAACAAGCACAGCATAAACAACAAGAGACAAGAGACACAAAGCATTTCACCGGGGAAACCATAAAGGAGAAAACCCCGCAACTTCCTCAGAGATAGAATGAGCAATAATACAAAACCCCAAAACAAAGAGATGATCTCCAGCAGCTTCCTCCTCCTCCACTGGTGCGAACTCCTCTCTCTCACTAATGCGAAGTGAGTGAGTGTGTGAGTGATCAAATAGAGAGGAGCACCCTCTCTATTTATACTTTACCTTTCACTTAGCCTTAACCCCAAACAGGTCGGCCCCTAAGTGTAACTGACTAGGCCGACTTCTCTAGAAGAGTCTAATAACCCATTAATAACTTAACTCTGGGGTCTAATGCCCCGACATACACGGGAGGATTGACCTCAATGACTTTACATGACCCAAGTACAATAATGACTTCTACGACCAGAGGAATAAACATCTCCGTCGGAGGTACAATAATAAAACACAAATACAAGACACAAGTGAATACATTCCGAAGTTACAAATACATCAACATTGAAGAGATTCATGAAGATTCAGTTATTGAAAATGTTATTGAAAACCCTCCTCATGCCACCATAACAAAAAACATTGAAGATTAAGAGTTTTCTCAAGTTTATTTCAGTGATGACGAGCACATTTGTACTCTCGATCCGCTTTCACAAGAAGCCATTACAGAAGCCCATATTGAAATTCATGAAGAAATTTGTAATGTATATGATGATGAAGGTTTGGAGGGTTTTACTTCCTTATGACCTTTTTTTCTGATGAGGATGATTATGAGCATGAAGAAGACAGACATAGCATGGAATATGCTATTAGTGATGAAGAATCCCTCATGACTGACATAGATAGTGATGATGATAACTGGACATTTATAGAGAACCCCGTCTATGCCATGTCTCAAGAAGAGAATGATGCGCTTAAATCTTTTGAGAGCATAATTGAAAATCCCATATATGACATATATGAGGAAAGGAAGTTTGGGCCTGAGTCTCTTGGTGGTTTTATTGAAAAACCCATTTATGAGGTTTTCACAGAAAGCATGGACCTTAAGATCTTGGAGTATAAAATATTTTTACACGATCAGTATAAGCCATGCATGAGCCTCAACAAAGAAGACCTAAAGAAATAGTGTAGTAAAGGATCAGATCAAATACAGCTAATTGAAGAGCAGTCTCAGCCATTGTCTCTGTATACAGAGGTTCCTTATGATTTGGAGCAACTTGGGGCTTATGCTTTCACAGAAAGTTACTATCAGAAGAGCCCCTCGGATCATTATGATGAGGTAGTTGGTCTGCCTTATCATTCAAAAAAAATTCTCAGCCCTATCCAGTCATGGATAAAAGAAGCTTGCAAGAGGACTTATACCATTTGGGGAAGCACTTCAAAGATCTATCACATGCCTATGATTTCCCATCCAGAAGATCCATGCAGGTTTGCACTTTCTGATAAACGTATCCTTGCTTTGGCTGGTAAACGAAGACAAGGCAAAAATCTGTTATATTGATGAAATGTTAAGATGGTCACATTGGATTTTTCATTTTACTTAGCATTTTATTCTATTATGTTTAGAGTAGGAAAATAAGCTCCTCAAAGCGAGCATTTTTCTTTCTGCATTCATTTTTAGTATTTTCCTTTGTATACTTGGAATTGTTTCTTAGTTTAATTTTTCAAATAAATACAACTGGTGGTTCACTGGCGTTTTCATAAAACTTGTGCTACTAAGGGTTTTCTTGTCAAGCTGAGATGTTTTTACAGCTTGTAGAAACCAGAGATTCTGGTGTTCTCGCATCCTCTCCTTTCCTGAAGGCCAGATCGAGCACACGTCCCGCAGTTGGAGCCAGATGTTACCACCTAAGTTGTACTTAGGTGGACTCCTTGTGAACCTCAGAAGACTTGAACAACTCACCTTGTTCATTGCTAGAGTTCAGAAGTTCATCAGGCCAAATTTTTGGCCCTTTGTAAATTTTGCATGTCCAGACCCCCATGGGGGAGTTGTAATAAGTTGGTCTAAGCATGATACTTTTGTAAAAGGCTTGGCCTACCTCAGGTTTAGCTATCAGGGGGATACTCTAGAGTGTTTTTTCCTTAGGAATTATGTGTTGCGCTTCAGTGGCATATAATTCCTGAGTTTTTCACTCACACCTCCAAAGCTGGAGTATTTTCCATGGTGGTCGAACCTAGGGAGGTTATTAAAGTCTATGTGCCTATGTAACCGCTCCCGGCTTTTAGGAAACTCGTTCCTAAAGTTCCGACATTCCAGGGAACTTGGGAACTTATAGGAAACTTTCCAAATCCAACGAGAACCGTTCCGAATGGTTGGGAACTTATTGGGAACTTTTACCCTCTAAAATTGGGAACATGGGGACTTTTTTTGCGCGTTTCCTTTACTAGGAGCTTCCACACATTCATGATCGCCACGTAGTCTGTTAACAACATTCCTATTTCCTCACAACCATACTTTTACATGGTTGACTTAGAATTTTTTCTCTACAAAACAAAGTTGCAATAAAAGTCTATTTCGTGCTACTTTGTCGAGTTGGTGCTCTGATCTCTGTCTGCCGACCATGCTAGAGTATTCACTTGTCCCTACGCTGAATTGCAATTACCGCTAATTAATAATAAATGAAAATCTATTTTGACTTTTTATATATTAAATAAAAGAAAGTAAATTTATATATTTTCCTATTTACTTTATGAATAAAAAAATAAACTTTTAAATAATTGAAAATAGTTTTAAATATTACTTTAAAACTAAATTCATATATTACATTTAAATAAAAATTATCTTGATTTTTATTTTATAATAATTTAAATTTGATTATTTATACATCTTTGCAAATACCCTAGCATAGAATGTCTTGTAAACATATAATATTCTAATACATTTAAATCAAAGTTGACACAAAACTGAAAACTTACTCTATACAATTACATATAGCCACAAATATAAGGACTATAACTTCTAAAAGTTTCCACTTTAGAAAGAGTCAACCTTATATAATCAATGACGTGGATGGTAATCTTGATTTTATTTCCATTTCCATCTGCTAAGAGATTCTAGTTACAATTGAAATATAAGAAATAAGTTAAGTCATCTTGTTCTCATGTTTTTGTTATTTATTTATTTTTTAATATATATTATTGTCATTCCCAACCTGCCGTTTCCTGCAAATTTGGGGGAAACTTCTAGACGTATCTGATACTCGTACCCACGTTCCCTACGTTCCCACGTTCCAGAAACTTGTGCAACATAGTATTTTTCACATGCTAGCCATCAATAATAAGTCGTATGGACATGCACTAGGTCTCCTAGGAGTTTGAGTCAATTCCGATAAAAATATTTTTTCCATAAAATTAGACCATTTTTTAATGGTTTAAATGGAAAATTTTCAAAGTGTAATAAAAGCATGGTCTGGAGACGGAATTTGGCATGGGGATGCTCGTTTTCACGCTTAGAGCGTCCTCTTTAACCTAGGACCAACTAAATTGACTCAAACTCCTAGGAGACCTAGTGCATGTCCATACGACTTAGACAAATTAGACCATTTTTTAATGGTTTAAATGGAAAATTTTCAAAGTGTAATAAAAGCATGGTCTGGAGACGGAATTTGGCATGGGGATGCTCGTTTTCACGCTCAGAGTGTCCTCTTTAACCTAGGACCGACTTTTCCTAAGTTTCGGGCAATTAAATTGTCATTTGTGGCATTTTTTCTTTAAAGTGCTACAAAATGACATTTAAATGCTAAAGATGCTACAAAATGCACAAAAGACAAATTGTGAAAATCGAAAAAAAACAAGTTTTAAACATGTGGATGACGTGGCAAAGTTGTCTCAAATGATGTGCGACCTTAACTAAAGCATATCTAAGTCAAACCTTTGGAGATGATGTTTGGATCTAAATTTTTGGGAGTGCCCCTCTCTCATGCTTCACGTGAAACATACATGGCGATGTAACCAATGAAGAATGCGCCTACCTCATGGAGAGGTGGCGCAATCCTTGTGGATTGACTTCAAATCAAAAGAGAAATCAGCTCCAACCACTTCACGTTAACTCCAAATCATAGATATACCATGGATCTCTCTAAAAGTGATGCGCCCACCATCTCATGAAAGCGATTGGGTCATGTGTCAAGTGGAAAGACGTGTTGGCATGTGATTTAAGTAACCAAAGACAAGTTCATTAAGTGATCAACAAGTTGTTGGATGGTCAATATCCTAGGTGGCGGATTGATCTCTCAAGAAGATGCGGCATCCCTCTCATGTGGGCATCTTCTTGCATGTGGCAGCCTTTTCTTCCATGATGGAGATCCCAAGGAAGGCATGCGCCTACCTCTTGAGAGGTGGCGCATCCTTCTTGGATGCAAATCCCCTCCATATCAATCATGCCTTTAATCATGGAGTGATTTGCTCCTTCCCTCATGTAATGCGCCCTCCTCCTCATGGATGCGCCCCCCCCCCCCCCTCTCTCTTGATCTATTTAAGCAAGGTAAAGGCTCCTCATTTGGAGTGATATGAAGGCATAGAACCTCTGCTCTTGTGATGTGTAAAATTCTTTCAAGTAATAAGATTGAAGACTTTGGAGGTCGATTGTGACTCTTGTTCCATGCATGTGCTAATTTCGGTTGAGGTAACATCTTTCTAAGTTTTTTTTTTATGCAAGTCAATGTTTAGATCTAGCTATTGTAGAACAAGCATTTGCGGTTGTCAATTTGTTTGTTTATGAGCATGCTTTCAAGATTTCAAAGAGTAATATTAGTATTTGGTTGTACGAGTATTCTCTTGGTTTTGATTGATGAGCATACTAGATTTAATATTGTTTGTGTGAAGAATTGTGTAAGCTTTGCAGGAAGTCTCGAGGTGAAGGGAGTTTGGATCTAGGTTGATTTCACTTTCTCTCCATCACATTCAAGCTTCGGATCTACAAGCATTTGGTCCACAACTTCCTTTCTTCATCTTGTTCCCATATCAAGCTTTGAGTTTGAGGGTTTGCTTCCACTATCTCTCCATTCTCTAAAATATATCTTGGTTACTTGTTACTGTAGCTTAGTAAAAGATAGATTTGTATTGTTGCAAAATCAGACATCTTCTTTTATTTAGCGTAAAAAATCAGATCTAGAATTACTTCATTTTCATCTTAAAAAACTAGATCTAGATCCAATTTTTCCATACTTGTCATTGCTAAAAGTTTCCATAATTTTTTGCAAGTATTGATCTTACAAATGTTTTGTATTTATATATGTTTTAACCACTAATTTTACATTTTTTAGCTCACTGGTTTTTAGCAGGTCCAAGATAAAAGAGGACGGATTGTTGACAAATTCTTGTCGGAAAGTGTAAAAAAGACGCTCTGTGGACCCCCATTTACTTGTATATCATTCTAGAACTTTGTAAGCCCTTAGATCCAAGTTAAATGGACTAAGAGGCATTTCTTTTTAGCTAGTATTGTAAAAATTATAAACGAGAGCAAGTGGACTACACAACACCCACACCCCATCTCCCCTGGGGGGATTCGCAGTGTCAAAAATTTCGTGTTATAAAAAATTTTAACGGAACACAAACCACATTCACTGTAGGACTGTATACTTGATTTATTAATTTGCAATTTTTCATTTCACAAAAATAATTTAGAAATAACATCGATCTCGTTGCCACGAATTATGTTCTCACCACCACATAAAGTCATTGTCGATTAGTGGTGGTTGATCAAAAAAGTGACACATAGATCCGGTGCTTCACATCTTTCTTTTTTTGTTTGTCTTTTAAGCATTTTATTTTCCAGCATAAATTGGAATAAACATTTGTTCTATAAATCAAAGTATGCTCTTTCCCCTTGCAGGCATTTGCCTGGCCCTGTGGGAAATCAAAAACAATTGTAGCCATTCTTTAAATCTTCACATTTAAACTAACAACTCATCTAATAAAATCTACGACCCTTCACACAGTGAAAATACGACACTAAATTTCATTGAGTTTTGCGTGGGCAAATTTCTCAGAAGAAGCGGGAACAATTGGGAGGCGACCTCAGGGCACAGTTAGGCTACACCCTTGTTGATGTAGTGTTGAACACTGCCCAAGAGACTCCATTCTAGCCCACACGTCTTCGTGAGGAGCCACCATCCCTCAACTTCCTAACATTGCTCCCTGTACCTCACGGTATCTTGGAGGTTTCCCCTTTTTTCCCTTGATAACTTCGAATCATTAATAATTTAAAAGCAACCAAGGGAGACTTGTAAAACATTTACTTTCAGCAACATTTTCTATCTTATGTATTGACTCCATTTGGCACTGGTCCACAACAGCACCATTTATTTACTTTTGCTTAATATCATAAATTGTTGTTGTATCTTTACATATTTGGTGGTTTTGTATTTCTGTTGTTGAAAGCATATTCATAAAACAACTATTTTGCAAACGAACTTGGACTTTTGTAATCATACCTTCACAAATCAAACTCCTAAAAAACATCCTTAATTAATTTTACCAGAAACATTCTGTAGGGACTACCCCCCTTGGCTTCAGTTAGGAGTTGGCTTAAACGGAGGAGTCAAGATCTGGTGACACCCTTGACTTGAGACTTGCCCCCAAGGGCGCACCAAGCAGTAGCATAGATTTTTGTTGCGTTAACCAGGTGCGCAATTCGGCGGCAACAAATCTAAGATAGATCTATCAGATCTGTGGGAGGAGAGACCATATCTGTGACCTAGAGAGGTTCTTGGGTCACTTATTGTTTCAGTTCTCAGACAATTCAAAGGGTATGGCTACCAGTTTGAGAGTAGAGGATAGGTTGGATGGAGCTTCTAACTTCAATGCATGGAAGGCACGGATTGTGCTGCTTCTGAAGGAGAGTGGGCTGTGGGATGTTGTGGAGAGCACATACACAAATCTAGTCACAGTACCGACAGATGTAGCTTCCAAAGAAGCTTATGGAAAGAAGAATATAAAAGCCCAGAGGATCCTCCTTGATGCAGTTAAGGACCATGTGATCCCACATATCTCAACTAAAGACAATGTATATGAGATGTTGGATGCCTTAACAAAGTTGTACCAGAGTTCAAATGCAAACAGAAAGATGGTACTTAGAGAGAAATTGAGGTGTATAAAGATGGCCAAGGATGAGAGCATGGCCATATATCTTACAAAGATTACTCAGGTAAGAGATAAGTTGGGGGTAGTGGGTGAGAAGGTTGAGGATAGTGAGTTGGTTCGACAAGCCTTGAATGGTGTGACCAAGCCATGGGCAATATTTGTCAAATCCATTATTGCCAAAGAGAACCTTCCCAAGTGGGATCGCCTCTGGGATGATTTCACACAAGAGGAGCTCCGGAGGGGTTATATTCAGGGCTCATCTTCTGCCATCCCCGAGGAGGATGATGTGGCGCTTACAGCGAAAGGCAAGCAAAGGTTCAAACAAAAGAAGGACCTAAGTAAGGTCGAGTGCTTTTCCTACAATGAGTATGGACACTATGCAAGACAGTGCCCGCTTAGGAAGAAGAATAAACAGGTAAAGGATGAGCAGGTTGCAGTAGCTGAGGAGGTAGACAAGTTTGCCTCCAAGTTTGAGAGGGAGTTCTTACTTGCCTCATTTGTGTTGGTACATGATAGCAGTCAGCCAGAGGCTCAGGCTGATGAGAGATGGAGAATTGACTGCAAGCAGTGCAGTCACATGACCGGGATACGAGGCATTCCTATTTCTTGAGTACACTCCTATGCAGATGATTCGTGATGTGCAAGGGACTGAGCATTTGGTCAGAGGAAGGGGTAGAGTTCGACTTTTCCTAGATTTTGGAGAACTCATTAAGGTGTCAAGAGTACTATTCATTCCAAGACTGAGAGGGAGTATACTCTCAGTGGTAGCATTGGATGCTGTCGGTTACTCAATTGTATTCCAGAGGGATCTCATATTCACTTATCCAAAGGGAGTTGATCCACTCTTGATGGGTCACAAGATTGACGGTCAATATACGGTTCGGGGTCAGCCCACGACAGGTACATCAAGTTGGTTGAGTGCATCAGAGTCAGAGTCAGAGGTGGATAGGGAGCGAGATGCTCATAGTAGTGATGATGCATGGAGGAGTGATTCCTCACAGTAGATAGGTGAGCGAGATGCTCACACGAGTGATGAGTTGCAGAGGAGTGATTCTTTTCATCCGATGGGTGAGCGAGATGCTCACAGTATTGATGCGGCACAACGGAGTGAGTCTTTTGACTCATATCAGATGGATGAGCATGATGCTCATACATGTACCAACCAGAGACTGAGTTGGTATGAGATGAATGAGATGGACTTAGCTCAAGAGAGAGCCGAGTCAACTCAGAGAGAGAGGGAGTTCACTTACATATCAGTGGATCCATTTGATGGCAGTCTTGGAGATTGGCTACAACAGAGATTCAAAGGGAGTCCGGATCATGGATCAGTGACAGAGTCAGTGAGTGAGCAGGAGCCTTCTTCCGGAGCCACATTGATGGAGTTGGATCAGGTTATTACAAGTCAGAGTGCAACAGTGACAGGCAGGACAGATGGGTCAATGTCAGCAGCAGGGGATTCGTTGGATCCAGGCATCAGTGGTTGGACTTCCCTCAATAAGAGGGAGTGTTAGAGATAGTGGTATCTCGGGATGTCCTCCATGTTCAGATGCCTAGCATGGAGGTACACTTACTGTATAGGCATCAAGAGGAGGTAGAGGGTGAGATGCACTCTACCAGATGGCATGAATCCAACGGCGGATGCATGTGGACCTTTCAGGGTGATTTGCCTCATGCATGCATCATTTTTGCATGCTGACTTTTTAATCAAAAATGCATGCAAAAGTGAGACTTTGCATGCACTCATATTAGGTTTTTGGTAAACCTAATTGATCAGTGAGATGTTATAAGGAGGCAGGAGGTCACCGAAAAAGGTTACTCAGCAGACTTATCAGAGAGAGATCAGTTTGGAGTGAGGGTGACTTGGGCATGCAGGTTGGGCGACTTTCTGAGAGAGAGAGAGGAGCTTTTGGAGGAGGGAGAGTGAGGGGATCTGAGTTGGATCGGTCCTCACTTGATCAGAGGCACCTGTCTACCATTGATTGTGGGCTGAGAGAGCATCACAGTAGAGTTTCTACAAATTTTAGAGAGAGGGTGACTTTGCTGCAAGGGGGGGACGCACTTCCTGAGGAGAGGAGGACGTTGTGGATTCAGATCGAGTCCAAAGCAGTTGAGATCAACAGGGTAGGTCTTCTTCAGTGTTTGAAGAAGATCTGTGATGATCTCTGATCAAATTGGCTGAGATCTGAGCTAGGACGATTCTCCAGTCTTGGAGAGAGGGGTGCACTTTTCAATGCAGAGTAGCAGGGGGCAAATTCTACATCGAGCAATAGTAGGCTTTCATTCCAGACAGATCATATCAGGGTTGTGGAGTAGAGAGAGAGGAAGTACATCCTGAGACAAGATGAGGCAGATCTTCAAAAGGATCAGATCTGAACTGACAACAGGAGGGCACATTTCCCAAGAGTAGCAGTTACAGCTGCTACAAATCTAGGGTTTTCATAACACGTCAGGTTCGGTTGTATTATTCTGAAGAGTTGTATGTATCTATCTCATTCTTACTTTGCTTTGGGATCGAGAAAGAAGAAAGCCCCCATCGGAGCTAGTTTTCCTCATTGGGGTTTCCAGGGTATATTGTGAGTTCATCTGTGTGATTTCTATTTTATTGGTTAAGTGTTAAGAGCTCTGGTAGTACTTTTTGTTATAAGTCTTTATTATTTATTTGGGTTATAGAGACTCGAAGTCAATGAGATCTCAGGGTTTCCAGAGCAAGTAGTGACCTTTGGATAATATTAACAATTCATACATTCATGCTTTTTGTAAAAAACCAAGTAGGATCTTCCTATCTCTACACAAATGCTCATTGTAGGATCTTCATTATTGTCTTTGGTTCATGCTCTCATGCTTAAATATCTTTATGTTTATCCTTTAATTTACTTTTTTTTGTTTATGTTTTGTGCAATTGGCTGATAAATTGTTTGTTGAGTTCTTTGCACCATGCACTGTTATTCCATTGCACACATAGCAACTATGCTACTCTAATATTTCTTGGGTTCACTATCTACCATGCTAAGCTTTATTCCTCACCTGTGCACTACTAATTTTTTATTTTTCCAAGGAAAACCTCATAGGGAAACCTAGAGATGCTTATGCACATCCATAGATGGAATTTCTAGTAAACACGTCGGCATAGACTAGTGCACTTCACCTAGAGGGATTTGAACCAAGCACCTGCTAGTACAGAACTAGCCAAATGCCCAACAACATTAGTGACAACCAATTAAGCTAATTTCTTGGGCTAATGTCTGAAAACATCTTATCCCACCATCAAGCACTTAAGTGAAAGTGAGATTGTTGGCATCTTGTCAGCTCCAATCAACCCACAAGGAGTAAACATGTCGCAAGGGATTTGAACCTAGGTGGGGAGGATAAGAACTTCTCCTCTTAACCATTCAAGCTAGACCCAATTGACATACCTATGCACTTTTAATTCCTTCTACAGATCTAACATTTCTTTGCAACACTATGATCTTCTATAATGAGGAGTTCTCTCTTCCTTCAAGGTCTCAACCCCCCTGAAGCCTTATCAAAATAAGTACATCTAGTATGCTCTTAGGGTGTGGCATTGGCAAGGTGGTGTGACCTAGGTTTGAAAACACGTTAAGGCAGAAACTACTTGTTACCACACAAACTAGCATCTTAAGATCAAATCCCTAAAGTCAATGATAGCTTATGGATAACCAAGAGGGAGGCCATCGTCACCACACCTAACCCTCTTCTACTCTTTAAGCTAGCTCTTCTCTAGCTCAAGGGAGGAATCCCCAAATAAGATCACTAGAGTTTAAAAATGGAGCACAAGGTGAAATTGAAGTGTAACTCTAGCAAAACAAAGTGTTTTTATGTAAGGAAAATTTAAGGGTGATGAAGGGATTGAAGACTAGTGTCTTATCCAATGGGAAAATGGGATCAACCAAGGATCGCATCAGGGTTTATAGGAATGATTAGAAAGGGCTAGGGTTGTAGTGCACAAACCTAACTCCTCTTGAATGGTTGGGCTGATTTCAAAATCAATCAAAGGGAAAGTAATGAGAAGAAATTTCAAATGGACTTTAAGGAGGAAAACTATCATGGAAGGTGTTGTCCTCCGAAATGGCATGCGTGTCGTTTGAAAGCCCAAAATGCAACACACCAGCTGGAATGACAACTCTCTTAGGAGGGAGGCCAATGTCACCACACTCCTCTCCTCTTCGCTTCAGGTTGGCTCTTCTCCAACACTAGGGGGGTATCCCCAAAATAGGATCGCTAAGGCAGGTACAGTAACGAGCAAGGTGAATGGAAGAGGCTGCCTTAGAGAAACGGAAGTAACAAAAGATAGTTTTAGATGGGTGATGGAAAAGAAAGGAAGATCAATCCTCAGGGAAAGACCAGTGCCAGTATCAGAGAGGGGCGAATGGAGTCAAAGGAGAACTCTAAAAGGGCCTTGCTGCCAGGTGAATGTAGTGACCAACTAAGAGCTCTTGCGCTCGAGGATACCTAAAAGCCAAAAATCTTAAGAGAAAAGTGATCCATTTAAGTGATCCCAGCTTAAGAATCAAAAGTAAAGAGCTAAGAGAGTTATTGCCTCAGACAAAATGAAAGATGGCACACAAAGAAAAATGGCATACAAAGGGAAAAAAGAGCTCTAAATTTATCTAGAGAATCCTGTCATGATATTTTTCATTTAGTTCTGGGGAAGAAAACTCCCAAATTTTTCCATCTTTTACAATGAAGAAGGCTGCCATTTTATAGGCCCAAAAAGCCTTTCACTTAAAGAAAAATAAAATAATAAAATAAATGGAGAAAAAGTGAATCCCAATCCACTTTTTCCTCCCATCGCATATCTGACCACTCCAATTATTAAATGGAGCTTCCACTTAGGCTATCCCCAAAAACTCGTCGCCCTTCAATTAGCTCTGTACTTAAAAACCCGATGACCTGTGTGCCATTCTTGAGGCTTGTCCACACGGTGCCCAAACAAAAACTCCACTTGGCAAATTCTCAATGCAAACATGCCATCTGTTTCCGGTTTTATTTTCCTTGGGATCCAGTGATATCTCCTGCACTCGGGGTTCCACTTTCGACGAGTCACGAGATCGACTAGAAACTGACAAGCATAGCATAGCATGCTCCGAGAAAAGTGAAAAGCTGGTTGCATCGCCTAGTTGAGATACACCAAGTGGAAATTTTAAGTGGTGTTCCACTCTTAGTTGGTTGAGGCATCTCTGCCTTCACACTGTCTGTCATTTTTGAATCGGCTGCCAGCGTGAACAAGAGTCCAATCTGAAACACATGCAATAGAGTCGTAATATCCCCAATCGGCGGCCAGGCTAACTTGACGAGTGACGACCGCCAACATCCTATGAGAGATTCAGTAAATCACGTCCAGGAGGGGGGCATCAATTGCTGATATGGCCAAAATTCGAGTGGTAGATGAACCGGTATATGCTGACACGTCTTTGAAGAAAAATGGCGGATCCTGAGTTCTTCTTTGTTAATCAACTGGCTGTCAGAGGGTTTTCGTGATTGACCCATTGCTGGCTGCCATGATTTTTTGCCGAGCACCAAATTTCACTGCCTCTGTTGCGTGCGGGCGACAACATTTTGAAATTCGAACACTGTATCAAATGTATTACTGCTCACGAAGACTACGCTAATCAATCGGCCGCCAGCAAAAAACGTGTAAACCCACAGCTGATAAAACATCATCGCCTCGATCTGCTATTAAGTCTTGACCGAAATCCTTGTTTTGTATTAGTGTTGTTACCCTGGGTTTACCTCTCACGCAGAATAACTCGGCTGCTGAAAATGGAAAATTCGTGATCTCTGCCGCTGATGGCGTGATTTTAGCTTTCACCGTGCGCTGATTGCTGATATGGATGGCCAATGCCAGAATTATGGTGCACGAAACTCGAGCCTGGCTTTTGAAAATAAAACCGCAATCACAAAATCAACGTAGTATGTTGATTGCCCTGTTAAGATGAACCCTGATTTCATTGTAAATCTGGGAAGGATTGGTCTTTTCTTCCTGGGTGCCCCGTGAAGAGGAAAAAACGTGCCAAGGCCAAGGGAATGATCTGACGATCTCACCATTTCCTCTCAACTATCCGCCACAAGTGAGGCAAATAATGGATTCTCCTGGGACACGATTGCATCTACGGCAACAGTACCCATATCTGCTTCTATCATTCATCTCGATGAATCACGAAAAAACAAATAAAAATTCAGAAATAGCATGGTGAAGATCCTTCATAACACAAAACCAAACCAATGAATCTGCTTCTGCAATTTCTTCCTGCTTTTCAAAGTTATACTCGTTCTGTTTGGGCTCATGTGTATTCCAGAAAACATAATTTTCAATAATGCCCGGGCCTCAATCCATAGCCTTCTGAGTAAGATTAGGCCATATCTCTGATGTGTTCCGAGGATAATGTATAGAACCAAATGTGAAAATCCCTCATTGGCCATCAATTAGAAGACCTTTGTAGTCATGGGTATCATAGCAGGGAAGTATCCTTTTTTATCGCAGCTAACATAGTAGCATGTCCAACAGCTGTAACCGGAAAGAGCATGAGGATTCCGATTGGTATAACTGAAGCTTAGATCTGTTAGAGTCCTCCCAAGAGTTTTCTTTTCCTTTTCAGTCAGCTCATCAAGATTGCTTGTTTCCACATTGGTACTTAGAAGAAGCCAGCACCTGAACGTATATGCTTCATCATGACACACATCCAAAGGGTCTTCTTTTGCTGCTTTGTGGATATTTTGCTTCTTGACCGTATTTTCACTTTCTGACAAACACTTCCACCTTCAGCATTCTATCTCTGACAGACAGCTGCAAAATCTAAATGCCATCACTGCTGCAAACGGTGATCTGGACTGTGGACACCCCTGTCAAATGGGGGGGTAACAGACGGCATCAGAAAACGCAGAAAATGGGCACCTGAACTACACTTCCAATTGATAAGTGATAACAACCACATAAATGATAGAGAGCCTATTCTTTATTACCTCAAATCCATTGACAATTTGAAGATCCATCCATCAACCAAACATAAGCAACGGGAAAACCTTCAATGGAGCATTAGCATCAACCATCCATGAGAACCACAAGATATTTCATAAGTCTAATGTAATTTCTCCCCCAATCCAAAACATGATTACAAATGAGGAAGAGGATCTCTTATATAGCAGATGAGTTCAACTTCCTTTACAAAAAAAATTAAGAGATCTACCAAAACCCTAGATCTATCCTAGGGAGTAAACAAATCAAAAAATCCTCCAACAAACCCTAACCAATTCTAACAAATAACAATATCCAAGATGCATAAGGCCAAAGAAGGAGGGAACCTCCCTGAGAGACTCAAAGACCAAAATAAAGACCAATTCTTAGCATCCAACTAGCTCAACTAAGTCACCATAAGTGGACACTATCTGCATTGACCATGTCAAGGGTCCAACCACTCCCTCAACCAATTGTTGTCCACATAGAAACCAAATCCTCAACCTCCACAACTATCTCATCAATGCATGTAAGATAGATCCATGAACCAAGGAGCTAGGGCGCTCTCATAGAAGAGTCTCCAAATACCATAATAATAGGCCAAAAATGTGTTGAAATGGATCAAAAAACCAGAATTGGACGCCCTGAAAGAAACAACCATAACTCCAATGCCCCTGGGAACTACAAGGACCATTTTACACCATTGGAAATTCCTTGAGATAAGATTTCCAACCCTATATCACACTCCTCCATCAGAGCTAGGTTGTTAGAGAACGACCCTCCTGGAGATAAGCTACCAAACTGTTGAAGACTGTTCACAAACAAGAATAGGATGCCCAGAAAAAAGCTGCCATAGCTCCAACACCGTTGGGAATTGGGGGGGTGTTTTGGATCTCTGGAAAGCTCATGAAAACAGCTTTCCATCCATATATCACACTCATCATTTTGAGATATGGCGTTTGAGAACAACCCTCCTAAAAACAGGTCACCAAAACTGCAGAAAACAGCTCATAAACCAAAGTTCACTGCTCAAAAAGAATGCCCAAATGCTCCAACGCCCTGGGGAAACAAAGAGAGTGTTCACCACAATGAGATAGCTTGGGAAACAAGCTTTCCATCCATATATCATATGCCTCTAGATGAACTAAGGTGTTAGAGAACTAGGGCCCCCAAGTTAAACCATCAAAACTACAAAATTGACCCAAAAACAACAAGGAAGCAAGGTGCATGAGCATGCCAAAACGCTCCAATGAAAGCCAATTAGCAAGAGCGCTCTATAAAAAATGAAGATCTGTGACATGTAGAGATACAAGGTAACCCCAAAGTGAGAGGGCACTCCATCCATCAATGCATGAGTGAAGTATACCATTATGCTAAAGCTAGGAGGCCTCATACTTTCATAACCAACCATGGGCAATGCTTCATCTAACACTTCTCACAACTTTGAGAAACCCTAAGTCAATGGGATCCCATTTCCATGAATGCATACATGTTAGATAGATGATGAACAAGCATCCCAATATACAATATGACAACACAAAAGAATCCAATCACTATGGAGAAAACTCATGTCATATCCACTACAACCATAAGATCCATCGAGAAAATCATCTAGAGCATCATCATCCATAAAGCAAATATCTACTGTCAAGAACCCAAGGCATCAAATCCCCATAAACATGTCACTCCCAGCTGAAGATTGTGATAAAAATCACAAGTGGACACCTATGCAAAATGGGGGTAACACTACTAATTGCAATATTTGACTTTAGTCTTTGGATGGTAACAAAGTTTTTCAAAATTACTGTCGCCATAATGAAAGATATAGAAACTCTGATTTTCTGACCAAAAAGGCAGGTACAATGGTGTATCATTAAAGACTCCACTTCCAATGCATCCATCCAGATCTTCATGAGATTGCCATTTTTCAACTGCTGCTGAAACCCAGCTGACACTTTTGAAAACAAAATATTAACTAAATGGCATAGAGAGTCATCCATCACTCATAGACTCTACTGCTAAAAATCAGCCCATTTACAACGATATTGCCACTTTCAACCATTTCTGAAGTCCAGCAAACACTATCTCTAAAATCAGTGCATTTAAATTTGATACCATTCAAAACTAGTAAAGCAAACCTAAAGACAAATCACCCCTGAGCTCTTATTTAAACACTTCCTCCATCATGACTTCCCAAAGTTACTCCATCTTTTCCGTAAAAAAAAGTGTTTCAACTTTGCACTACTTGGGTTCTTGAGAATGCTAGCAACTGTCCTTGTCTGGAAGACAATGGTTATTGATCTCTAAACTGCCATTCCATTGGACGATTCATCACAACAGATCTTACAACGTATTGCAAAACACTGCAATGTTACCGTTTATTATGTAGTTTTTACTCATTATTAAAATCTAATATTATAGGCAGAACACTCAAAATACTGAAATAAACTAAGAATATAAAAAGAAGCTACAAAAATTAAATAACCACACCATCCACACACTAAACACAGGATGTACCCTGGGAAACCCAAAATAGGAAAAACCGAACAAAAAGAGAGGCTTGTGCCTTGCTCTTTTCATCTCAAATATAAAATGCAAAATAAATAAAGATGGACTCACTATGAAGTTGCAATAGATACAGTGGCTTGAATGGCTGCTACAAGGTCTTCTACTTCCTCTATCTTACACATAGTATACCACTCCTTTGCTCTGATCATCTATGGAACAATAAATCAATACAATAGGAACAGAACCTCTTTCTTTCCTTGCAATTCATTATTTAACATGTCCTGATATTTTTCTACAGTTAGGGTTAGTGTTTTTGTATGTCTCAATTTCCGATAAGCGTCAAGGTTTTCAAACTTTGAGAATTTTCTTGAAAGTTCACACATGACTAGCCCCACACCTGTGAGTAATGAGTTAACATGGCATCCACTTGTTACTGTGAATATATGTCAACTTGCGGGAGGCATAACTTCCTGCTGCGGATTCCAATTGAGGTGATCTTTGGACTGTTGGAAGGCTCTCAGCAAGCAGAACAATGTTTGGGCTGGGAACTTCATTCACAAAGATTGACCACAAAAACGGTTGTTTAATGTCCAATGTCCAGAATGGAGTCTGGAAATTAAGGACTCCAAATCACTAAAACAGGATCTGCCCTCAAATAGGCCCTAAAAGTCCATCAAATAGGCCCTACAAGTCCATGGCTCCAATTTTCTAGTCAGAAAATGCCAAAACAGATGACAAATTATATAGTGAACCATTTTGAATCAGATGTGGTACATAAGTTCATTATAAGCACACAAAAAATCACTAGGAAATCAAAAGTTCATTATAAGCACACAAAAAATCACTAGGAAATCAATTTGCCGTGATGCTCTGTGAGGATGGCTAAGTGAACAACCACAAAAAATGACTAGGAGATCAATTTGCTGTGATACTCTGTGAGGATGGCTAACTGAAAAACCACAGCTTAGTTTTGCATGCAAGGTTTGCAAAGACATAACATAACACCAGCGGAGTTAAGTTTTACAAAGCGGAGAATTGTGAGGATAACATAAGGCGCCTGCAGATCAGTTTTACACTGCAGAGAGTTGCTACGATGAATCTAACTTTGCATTGTTGTAATTAAGAAAGATGTCAAACTCCTTGACCAAGCCTAATTATCGACGTTCAGGGTTCCTGAAAGCAACAAGCTATATATAGAAATTGCTAACATATAGATATCGAGGAACTCAGAAAGAAACTCACCTTCCATGCTAAGGCGAAACCCAAACTCTGTGCAAAAGCATTGCTGCTGACCCAACAAAGAAGGCAAAGGGCTCCTGCCAGAGCACCTGCCTTCTTATCCAACATGATATAGACGAGAGCATAGACAACAGCAACAACAAAACTCAAATTCAATATCATGTACTCCTGGAATGGAAAGGTCCCTGGTGGGAAGGGAAGCAGACCCAAAGCAGGGGTGAAGGATGCCAATACTAGGCTATTGAAAAATAGTGGCACCGCAATTATGGCATGAATGAGAACATTCATTGAATTGCTGTGATAAGTTCCATAGAATGCAAATTGTTTCTCCAGATCAAAAAATTCCCAAGCCATTGTACAATAATCACTTGACTCCCACTTCAACTTCTTCGTATCTTAGTTCTCCGTTTATTAAAAAGATCCGGCAAAATAATGTGATTTCAGAAAATCTCCATGGAATTGGGCACTACCCGATTACAAAGGAAATTGTTTTCAGACAACCCAAATAAAATAGTAATGCCCAACTCGACGAAAATGGTATTGTGGTCCTGTAGGCCAAGAGAAATAAACCAAAATCTACGAGCATGTTGAACTTTATATAAAGTTAGTTTGCGTTTCATTAAACACTCTGGTAGGTGCGAAGTGGTGGAGGTGAAGCATTGCATTGAATGATGGAGACTTCTATCCATTTGGAACTATTCTCCACGTCACCACCTAATTTTGCATTAAACACTCGATTAGGTGCCAAGTGAGTGGAGATGAATGCATTGAATGGTGGAGTTCTTTATTTCACCTAATTATTATTTCTGAGTTAATTATTTTTATTTTTTTAATGTATTATAATTTAATTATTAAAGTGGTAATGAGTATAGCTATTTTGAATTTTTATTGGTTAATATGAGTTGACTCATCATCATTATTCAAGAAAATTGTGCCACTTAAAATAATCTTTAGCTCTTGCTAGATGCTTTTGGGTCTTGGGTCCTTGTTTCCTTTAGTCCAAGGAAGATGAGCTCTTAGACAATTAGAAGCAAATTTAGGTCTTTATTCCAAGATCTAAAAGGTGGTTTTGGCCCCAATAGTATATCTCCAAGACACCTAGTATCCTCTATTCTCCATCATCCTTGAGATTAAGCATCCACCAAGATTTAGCTCCATACATGAAGCCATACTCTATTGTAGTTTTACCTCATGCCAAGGAGGTAAACTATACCACTTAATTATCTCTTACCTTCTCCATTTTCATTATCTTTCACTTATTTAAATTAGTGTATATTATTTAGTAGTAGAATTAAGTCTATGTTGTGATATAAGGATGATATCAAGGGAAATCCTATTTTGGGGGGATTTAAGACTAGATTGTCAATATCTAAATAACAATTGGCTCACAAAAAATAAACATGTCACAAAATGAGATTTTAATCCAAGTAGAGGAAGAAATTTGAATCCAAGTAGAGGAGGAAATAACTTTCCTCTTAAAAACTCCAACTACACCGAATTCACATTTAAAATTATAAATAATTAATGTAATTAATGTAAAACATGTAGCTAATTAAATAGCCTTTCTTTTATATAGGTCACCTACCAAATATTCCATGTATATTATTTGAGGTTTTTATAATAAACCATTATCAAGGAAGATAGTTAATTTCATCAAACGCATTAAGAAAATGTGCAAATTTTATATGATTATAGGTACTCACAGTGAAATAACCACATAGCAAGGAGGCTATGCATTTAAATAACAACATGTTTAACCATCATTATCCTCGTTACATTATATTCAAATTTGAATTACAATACCATAATATTTTTCAATAAAAAATAAAAAGAATTGAAGTAAAGTTTTTGATCAAATAAGTTGGTAATACATTCAACATATTCTTGTTTTTGGATTCTCCTTCCCTTGAATAAATTGGATTTTATCTTTCATCTTCTTGTCCTTCTTCTCTATCTTATTAAATGGAGCACCCTCCTCCACTCTCTTCCTCAAGAGGCACCAGATAAAGTGACCCCCTTTCCCTTTTCATCTTTATACTAATGGTTAAGGGCCTTGGACGATGCCTGAAAGCGGCAGTCACAAAAGGTAAAATCAAAGGTCTCTGACTCCATGGTGAAGACCTCCCTACCTCCCATCTCCAATTCATGGAGATAGGAATCATGTCTATGTGTGAAGCCTTAGCCTTCAAAAAAGTCCCAAACCCTTTTCCTGGAGGCATTTGGTACTGATATAAACCAGGACAAATCCCAATCTTATTTTTTGATAGTACTCCCTATGATCAACTTCATATTTCAAGAATTCTTGGTTTTCAAATAAGTTCCCTTCTATCCAAATAACTTGGTACTCCCTTGGTTGAGAATGCTCTTCGCGATGTCTCATGGGAAGACCTCCTCTCCAAACTGGAAAGGAAACTCTCAAGCCGAACCTTCGAGACCCTTAATTTTCCTGCTTGACTAACTCTACTCAAATCAGTGCTTCAATCCATGCCTTTGTATCTTTTTTCTACTCTTGTAGCCCCAAAGTATATACTCAAGGCTATTTGAAACCTCCAATGCACTTTTCTATGGGTGGCAATAGTTAAAAATGCAAATGGCCAATTGTGGCTTGGGAAAAGATTTTCCTTCTAAAGTTGGAAGGGGGTTTAGGTCTCCGTGATCCAAAAATCAAAAGCTCTGTGTTGGGAGTCAAACTATGGTGATGATGGCTCCACACAAAAGAGGAACTTTGGCACAAGTTATGGAAGTACAAATATGCTCTAGGAATCACATACCAAGATTTGATTCATCTCAATGGTAACCAAAATGGATCCCTTATATGGAACAATGCTTGGAAGAATTGGGCCTTAATCCAAGAACATTGCTTTTGGGAAATCAGGGATGGCCAAACTGCTTTGTTTTGGGATGACACTTTCTAGGTATTCCCAAAGCTCCAAGAATACCTGCATCTTCAAGACCATAGAACCACCTTCCTAACCTAACAATATGCATGTAGCACAATACTAGGAAACTAGTACTCCAAACACACAATGGCGATTGTGGGCCCCTAAGGAAAATTGGCCTCCTGTTCCTCCTAACATCAACAGTGACGTGCTTTGACCAGAGATGCATCAGTGAAGGGTCAAAGTCATAAAAGGGTTAAACAAACTTAAATGGGGTCACAAAGTAGGGGGGAACCTCAATCTTAAGGAAGCATAATCTTTAGTTGTGGGAATCCAAACTGGTAAGGAAAACAAACTATGGCAATAGATATGGCGATAAAAACTTTGCCCAAAGATATCTACTTATATTTGGTTAGTGGCTGAGTGAAAAAATCTAACATGGGATCAAATCATCTGAAGAGGTTTCAAAGGTTTCTCATGGTATCAACCTTGCAAATTCCAAGAGGAAACTATCAAACATCTCCTAAATGGTTGTTCATATGTATCAAGCTTTTAGGACAAAAGGGAAATTATCTTCCATCAATCTAATAGAGGTTGAGAAAGTATCATAACTACTATTGAGGAGGCAAAGAGAGGCTTTAAGAACCCCGTTCTAAATCGAGCTTGGAAACTCTTCCCTGGTTTTCTTAGGCGACATGGACAGAACGAAATTGTAGAATATTCAAATATTAGGAGAAAACCAATGAGCAAGTATGGCGTAAAATCAAACAGGACATCGTTGAAACTCTCTCTCTCTCTCAATAATTAGAAGATGATCATGTATGTAAATAGTAGGATTTAATCATCTTGCAGGCATGGGGATCTAATCTAAAACTAACAACAAGTCAAGTTCAAACTAAAAAAAGGTATATCTCAATTCCCAACCATTATTCTCCCCCTCCAGAAGGCTTCAAGAAATTAAACTTTGATGGAGCATGTCGAGGAAATCCAAGTCCAACGGGTTTTGGTGGAGTTTTTATAAGTGATCAAAGGGAAACCTAATGGATCAATGCAAGCTCTCTGGGAATTACAACCAATAATGTTGTTGAACTTCATGCCCTAATGCAGGGCCTCCATATTGCTATTTGACAGGGCTTATCAAAGGCTGTTGTCGAAGGTGATTCTTAGATCATTATCCATATGTTAAGTAAACTCCAAAATGGATCCCCTATTAGTAAAGACTCCAAAAATTGGTCACTAAAGGAGAGTCTGGAGCACCTAGTTGACAACCTCCCTCACATTTTGGCCCTCATTTCCTCTCATGTATATCGAACAACCAATAAAGTGGAAAAATCGATTACCCAACATTGGGACTGAGCAATCTTGGGAAGACATCAACATGGATTGGAAGTAGATTACTTCTTCTACCTTAGTCAAAGATTTCCTTAATATCTCTAAAAGGGGAAACGTGTCCTTGGATGGGATGTCAAGGACAAGACATGGCACATCTTAACAACTAGGTCTAGCTTCCAATGTGGCATTGCCCCCTGAGTGTGCCACACTCGAGGAAGTCTATAATAGAGCAAGGTGGAGTGAGGATGTGCATACTCCTCATGCATTCCAACATGGTTAATCGTCCCACAATGTCTACACCCAGTGATCATGTGTTTTTATAATCCATGGCAGTGGTAGCAATGATGATTGGGTGGTGGGTAATCTCCTAGTGCATGGGTGTTAATGGTGCTTGGTGCGAAATAATTAATGGGTAGGATGTCAACGAGACTCCACATGTAGCTCTAGATTTCAAACCTCCTTCTAATTACCAACCAGGTATGTCTGTGTATTTCTTGACTTTTTCCTCTCCTTCTAAAGTTCTCCTCTGCATCTCCTCCTCGTAAGTTCCCATGGGTCTTAGTTGGTCTTTTAAGGGAGGATCTCTCTACTCTCTCCCCTGTTCTAACGATATAGACTTATTACAAGAGCTCTCACAATATCCACCTCTCTATCTCTCCTTATGTCTTTGACTACTCCTTGGCTCCTCCCCTAATGGCTAGACAAGATTAGGGTCACCATCTGTGTAGGGGTAGCAACAATGGCTCGCAGCCAAGAGTTCAACTAGAGGCTATGGAGGTGAAAGCAAATTACCTAGGGCAAATCTTGACCACTATTAGTTAAGAAATTTCTCATGTAGAGGAATGGGTCAAGCTTGAACAAGATTGTACCAGGTCAAAGGATATAGAGCTGGATATGGGTCATGGGTTATGGACCCCAGGATAGCCAGAGCTCAGGACACCAAATACTACATAACAATTACTCTATATTGGTAGATTAAAGCTCTCCTTGGCAAAGTCCTCCACAACACCAAAGAGAAAAGGAAGGAATTGCTACTGCAAATGGATGAGTTGTAGGAGTAGAACAAGAATATAACGGCCAAACTCAACATATCAGTCATGGTAGCCACCGGTTTGGAGTTTGTAGCTTTTGTACCTAAGCCATCCCATGGCCAATAGGTGTCAATGATACCCATATATGATGATGACACAATTCTTTAGATTAGTCTTCCAATCATCTTACTTTTCTATTTTCAATAATTACAGTCTTGCCCAAGTTACATTAGATTCACACTGTTGTTTTTTAAGATGACTTAGACATATGGAATCATCAATAGCAACATATTGTTTGTTTTATACTTGGTCTAATTTCTCTTATGACATACCAATATTTTTAAACTCTATATATTTTATTTACATCAATATAAATTTTGCTAACTTTAAAATAAAACAAAACAAAACAAAAAAAAAAAATATTTAAATTAATCAATATCTTATCTTTAAATATATTTATGAAAAATAAATTAAATATTTTAAAATATCCTATAAAATAAATTAATCAATTTTATTTTGAATACAATTATACAAATTATTATTATATTATTATTATTATATGTGAATTAAAAGTAGTCATTTAAATTCATTATTATAGTTTCAATGTGTCATTGTACAATAAATCCTCCACTTTATTTCAACTATCATTGAGAACTTCTCCATCTTTCTTGTGTTCACATTCACTCTCAGCTTCAAGTGTTTCTTACATATATCTTGATTTTTTTATATATCATTAAAGTAAAATAACTTAAATTCATATCATGTTTTCAATGTGTCATTCTACAATAAATTTTCTTCTTTATTTTACCAATCATTGACAACATCAACTTTCTCTACATCTTTCATGTGTTCACATTCATTTTCAATTTACAAGGGTTTCTCACATATATGATTGTGAGTTTCCAAAGGTTTCTCATATATATCTTGGTTTTATTGATCATGAACCAAGTTTCAAAGTACAGCCGTGTCAGCTTTAACTTTTCTCCATCTTCCACGTGTTCACAAACACAAAGTACAAGCTTGTCAACTTCAACTTTATGTGCATCTTTCATGCGTTCACAAACTACAAACGTGTCAACTTCAACTTTCTCTCCATCTTTCATGTGTTCACATTCATTCTTAGCTTCTAAGGGTTTCTTACATATATCATGAGCCAAGTTTGAAACTATATCTTTCATGTGTTCACATTCGTTCTTAGCTTCTGAGGATTTCTTAATCCTTACATGTATCTTGATTTGTTTATTTAGCTTCTAAGGATTTCTTAATCCTTAGAGACGTGTCAACTTCAACTTTCTCTCCATCTTTCATGTGTTCACATTCATTCTTAGCTTCTAAGGGTTTCTTACGTATATCATGAGCCAAGTTTGAAACTATATCTTTCATGTGTTCACATTCGTTCTTAGCTTCTAAGGATTTCTTAATCCTTACATGTATCTTGATTTGTTTATTTATATATCATGAGCAAAGTTTCAAACTATAGTGTCATAATGAACGCTTTCAATATCATGCATCTTTAACCATGAGCTTTGATTTGAAATATGTCTCTACATGAAGCTACACAACAATTTCACTTTGGCTCTCTTATGATAGCATAATTGTCCCAATATGGTATGTGTAGGGTTTATCCTTGGATGAGTAATATTAGTTTTTATGTTTTGTGAACTTACATGAAGCTACACAACAATTTAACTTTGGCTTTCTTACAATACCATAATTGTCCCAATTTGGATGTGTAAGGTTTATCCTTGGATGGATAATATTATTTTTTATGTTTTATTATTTTACAAATTTTATTTCATGTCAGTTCAATGTATGGTTGAGATATTATTTCAATTTGTTATTATGATAAGGTAAAGTGTTTATGTGTAAATTTAGACCAGATCTTGATCATAATGTGTGGGGCTATATGTGAGATAAATTTTTCACCCATTATTATCATGATAAGGCAAGGTGTCTATATTCATGGTGGGCAGAATATGTGAGATATTCTTTTCACTTATTATTATCATGATAAGGTAACTTTAAACAAGTCCTTGTTCATGATGTGTAACTTTAGAAAAGACCTTGTTGAAGATGTGTAATTTTAGAAAAGACTTTGATCATAATGTGTATGGAGTATATATGAGATATTCTTTTAACTTAGTGTTATCATGATAAGGTAGAATGTCTATGTGTAATTTTAGACAAGATTGTATGTATATATTTGTATGTGTGTATGTGTGTGTACTATTACTTTTTTACTCTCTCTAATTTATTGCATGGCATCACAATAAAAAGTTACAGTATAAATGTTTTATGAAATGGTCCTTTTATGGTAATAGGAAGGAAAACATGGATTTTAAGCTTGAAATCCAACAAGAATAATGTTTGGTTGAATGAATTGCATATAATAGATGTTAGCATTGCACAATTTCGTTGTAATGGAGGTATTCAAGAGTGTTCAATCCATTTATGCATTAAAAACTACAATTTCATCAATCCAAAATGGTAATCTGCTTGGATGAATTCTAGTGATGGTAAACCATAAAATATAAAAAATGGTAGAATGATTAACCTTCTTCCAAGAAAAATGGTTTGTATTATGTCATGAAATATGTATGTGATCATGAGAATTATTTGCGAGGCTAGTCATCTATGGTTGTATTACATGGCGTCAAAATAATAAATGGGCTTGGTGGGATCCTCCCAAGGGGTGTAATGAAGGGCCAAAGGGCCCATTAGAGTAATAGTATTGTAGTTATGCTTGCCCTTTAATGTAAAGTGGATTAAACCTACTATGTTTATTAAATAAGGCCCACTAGGTAGTTAACATGGACTAGATATAATGTGGCCTCACTAAAGAAGGTCCACTAGGTAGTTAACATTGGGTTATGATTACATGGAACCAAAGTCTCCCATACATGGCTAGCTTAAATCTTCTAGATTTGGTTTAGCTTACCAATCCCCTATCTAGTATCATCCCATTTGGCCACACATAACTACCAAGTTTCCTTTAGACATCCCTATGTTTGAGGGTAGTGTAGGAGAAGATCATTCTAACCACATCATGTATTTCCATCTATGGTGCTCCTCGCATAGCATTATAGAGATATTGTTAGGTTTAGGTTGTTTCAATGCAACCTCACAAGTGTTGTCGCAAAATGGGGTCCATCCACCACCAATGTAACCTTGAATTCACCATGGACCGACTCTCATTCCATGTGTTCTATTTCCATAACCATGGGTGTGTCATATGTGAGAGATACCCTCATGGCTTGGTTTGGATTCTAAAACCACCCCTATTTTCCCTTGCGTCAACAATTATACCCAATATGACTAACCCATTTCCTTCTCCATGCTATGAAGACCATTTGCATTTTTATGCCTTCACCCATCATTCCCTCAAGGAGATTCACCCTAGTGCCCCACTCTTGGTTGTTTCCATCTACCACTATTATTCCCCCCATCCATGATTAATCCACTTGGTTGCTTTTTGGGGAACCTATCCCCTTGCTTGTAACGTATCCAAATTCATTCATTCTTTGTAGAAAAGATACTAATTCTTTACATACCGCCATTGTACACCATATATTTTATAGCAGGAGTCCCAATTTCCCTTGTTCAAACCATCTTAGTTGAGTCATCCATTTATGTTTTCAAGTCTTCCCATCTTAGTACCTCATTCAATGCTATTGCAATTCATACGCTTCCTTGAGCCACCTTTATCTTGGCTTTTCATTTATGGACATCATTTATGTTTCCGTCTGAATTGTCATTTTAATCCCTTTGCTTAACTTTTGACCATCACTCTTGGTGTTATACAATCACTACCAAGTTTACCTTGACATTGTGCTCTACACAAGGGAATTATTGAGTCCCATCCTTATTGGATTGCTCATTTGTTGTTATCTTGAACTCAATTAGTTAATTTTTCTACATGATATGTTACATATAATTGTGTTGGTCTCCAGGAGATCCCTCATTCCCCGTTTCCAACAAATCTTCCCCTCTTAGCATCAACACATTTATTCTAGGGGTTTGGTTTAGAGGTTGTGTATACTTTGGTCCCATTTTCACTACTGATGGGTAACCTCAGAACCGACAAGGAGAGCCATCATTACTCCTAAACAAGGTAGTTTCTCACATGCTCAACACCATTTCATTATTCACAGTTGAGATTCATACACGTTGATGATTCCAATGTTCAAATTCCCATCAAAGCCCACCAGGTATGTATGGCTATTTCTAGCGTTATTTAAGCCCCATGTTGGAGCCACCCTTCAAATAGATCCCTAAATGTTATGGATAGCATTGGATCCATTATTCTAGCTCTAGTTATAGACCTTGAGATGGTTTTGCCTCTATGCAATATTTTTTGAGCCTCCAATTTGAGCTTTCCTTCAATGAGATATCTTCAAATGCCATGCCCCAATTTTTTCAACAGTACTTATGTGGTCATTCACCCCTCTCTACAAAACCAATGTTCCTTCACATATGTTCATAAAGGATGCAAGATTGATTGTGATTATGTATTTTGATATAGCCCATGTTGTTCCATGATCCCATATGATATTGTGTTGTGACATCTTCACAAGCATGGGTATGCCCACTTTGTTAATATTGATATCATGAACACACCTCACTACATGGTTGTTTATTTTGCGAATGGTTTCCACTAATTCTTTTTGGCCAATCCTTCCTCTTTAAGCACTCTTTAGTCTTTGTGGTTTGTCATGCTCTATGGGTAACAAAACTGTGATGTATTTCAGCTTTATGATATACTCCTAACCTCACACATTAATGGGAAATTGTTATCACCCTTATTTTGCTCACCTGTGCTATTCGAGTAGTCACACCCACGTACAACATCATCTCTTGTATAATCCACATTATGCACCCCATCTTACCACACATCATGGATTTTCTCTACCTCACTTAGATTGGTCAAAACCTAGTTGACCATTTGTTTGAGGGTACAATTTTCCTTTTATTATTTGTGTGCATTGCACATAAAATCCTTCTATAACTATGCAACCTATTCAAACCCCAAAAATGGCTATCTGGTGGCTCATTAATGCACTCATGTTTGATTAAGAGGCATAGTGGGTACATGTGAACTTGTTTTGAACCACATATTGACTAATGACTTCAATTTAGTCTTACATCATGCCCATTAATCATGAATTGTCATTATTACATAGTGAGAGTTCACATGAAAACTACAACTAGATTGGAGTTCTACTATCCCCTTATAAAAAGTGGCCATGGGATTACACTTCATAAGATCCAAGAAAGAGTAATGACATGTTATTGGAATTCCCTTAGAAAGCTAAGGAAACACTTTTTTTCTAGTCTTACGTTCCTCTTGTTTTACTTATCTTTTTGCACTAGTTTGTGGCTAACAACATAAGATATGTAACACCCCGTTTTGACATTACTACCTGAACTACTATTATATGTTGTAATTGTTTGATTGTGAGACCTCGTCGGTTTGGCGACACTGTGGACATATGGTTCTATTATTTTGCCGATATATATATGTGTGTGTGTGATGATAGTATTATGATCGGTAGTCATGTTTAGATATGTATCATGTGTTAATTATGTCAAATATATGGAAATTACTGAATGATGGGTACGTGGATACCGTTATAGTTATATGTTGAAATAATGAATGTTATGCCAGGTGCGTGGCGAATGAATGAGTTTATTGTTGTTATGTTATGATGAAATATATGTGTACATATCGAGGATTTATGCATGATATTCTATATTGTATGTCGAGGACTAACTTACAGGTTGAAACGGCTAAGTGATAGTTGGATCCTACGAGGTGGGAGGGCCTCGGGGACATGGACTTTGAAAGATAAAATGGTATGCGAGTGATGCATTATTTACTTGCGTGTGGTTATTATGTTGTTTATTATGATGTATATTATGACATGGGTGGGGTAGGGTTTCAGGAAACTCAACAGCCCAGATTGGTTATACGATGACAGACCGAGTACAAGTGCAACGTTGTTGTTATGTCGAGTAGACATAGTCCCTTGTTCCATTAGGGGGGTGGAGGCTTTACCCACCGTTTATCCTCGAAACCCAGAGTCATGGGAGGGCTGTGCTACGACGCGCTCCCCAAAGTGTGTGATGATGACTGGGGGTTGCCTGCTGAGGAAGCTTGGTCGATGTAGTCGACACTTCCGCTTACGGGTTCTAGTTGGAACCGGTCATGACTTGACATTTCAGGGTAGTCCAACAGAGGACAGGATAGGATGTGGAAGTTAGTGATGATGTAGGTAGATAGGTGTAGCGTGAAGTAGGGGTGAAAACAAGATCTAATTGTAGGTGTGTAAAACCCTTGATTAGTATGTGTCGTAAATCAGTGATGTATGAATTGTCATAACTTAGATTTCAGTAAGCTAATGGATTGTACCTTGCAAACTATGTTAAAACATGTGTCAGTAAATAATAAGTTCCTTGACTTTGATTGACGTATGTGAATTATTACTGTTAGTGTACTTACGCGAGGTATGTAAGCAGTAGCTACGCTTACATAACTCGCCTACATATTTATAAATTGTGTGAAATATTGTTGAATAATAGTTTTAGTTATTGTCGATTAACAGTTAATTATTGTTGACCAGTGTTAATGATGTCGATTAAAGTTAATAGTGATGATTCCTGTAAATAATATAAATTAACGATTAAATAAAGTTGATTAACGTTAACAGTGATGATTAAGGTTAATAATGTTGACTGATGATTAATTATTGTCCATTGATGATTGATTAATGTTGATTAATAAACAAGTTACAGTTAGCTTAAGTAAGTAAATAATGCAATCGGTTAGAAATGTTTAATTGAATGTTAATGAGTTGATTAGTAAAAAAAAAATATCAAGGGTTAAATGTTAAAATGGTTTGTAGTGTTAATAAGGATAATAGTAAACTTGGAAGGGTAATACCAATTAAGTATCAAACGATGATAATTAATTAATTGAAATGTAATGTCCCAAGTTTGACCCCATGGCATTAACATTATAAATGATGTAATATTGTTATGAAATCATGGTGAGGAGCTCAAGGCCAAGGCCCCGCCATCGATTTAGTGATGCATATGATTTGCGTGCTAGCAATGCACATTGGAAATTCAAATATCATGTAAAATGCATTTTAATAAAAATACCCACAACTAGCTATGCAATGCAACAAAGAGACGGGGGCATGATTTCACAAGGAATTGGGAGGGAAAACATTCAAACCTTTGAGCCAATCAGGTCAAGCCAAGTGTCAATGAGAGAACCCATCAAACCCTCAACTACCCATGTTGACTTTTGTACCCAATCATTGATTTATCCCAAGAGTTGGTTGAGGTAGTTAATGCCTTGGGGAATGGGAGGTATGGCTGTCCAAATTCGGGTATGGGCAAACCACCCTGCATGGGAATTCCCGTTTTGCTTCTTGGGAAAGAAAAGAGCCATGAATTTTTCCCCCAAGCCATTATGCAACCATCATTCTTCCTCCCTCACGAGTTTAGAGCTACCTGGGCATTTTCCAGGCATGTTTGCTGCATTTTTCTTCATTCTCCCAGTAGAGAAGGGCGTTTTTGTGTTGTATATTAGTGGGGAAGAAGGGGAAATCGAACGGGGGTTCAATAGAGACCGTTTTGGGCTGTTGAAGGCTGAGATATTTGGGGAAGAAATCGTTTTTCCTCCCTGTGGTTGTTTGCCCCATCCCACAATCCGTTTTTGGTTGGGAACATTTTTGGGAAAACCCATGGCCATCTTATTTGTAAATCCCACTATTTAAAATGTGTATCCCTGCCCCCTGTTTGTGCTTACTGTGTGAGAGAAGAGTATGTTGGGTATGGGTATGGGTATCCATGGCTTGGGCTGGAGCTTGAGTGCAATCATCTAGGGTTCAATTGTAGCCTGATAAACCCAACTATGGACTGGCTTGGCTCAGATGGAATGATTAATTGGTTGTGAGAGAGTGAATGTCCCATTTTCCTTGAAGGAATCATGCCTATCTCGGGGGTGGCAGTTGTGTTAAGAGATTGATGAACACAACTAGCCTATGGTTGGGTGGAACGTTGCAACAACATATCTTGTTGTTTGGGACAATTGCAAAATGGAGATAAGTGTTTTTCTATCTATGTATTTACTTGTGTCATGTATTAACTTGATGACTGTTGATATGTTGTATGTATGAGTAATGTGTGTGGATAAGTTAAATTTCGTTGTGCATACTTGATTAGTTTTACATCTGCACACAAATGCTTTATTCATATCATTCTAATGAATGGGCTGATGGAATGGGAAAGCCCCACATATGGTTATCATCTTCCCTCTCTTAGTGGCTCAGCAGGTGGGTACATTACATTTTGGTATCGGAGCCGCTGGTTGCAGCATTGGGCCTTTATGGGGCCACCTATCATAGTTGCAGAGGTAAGTATGCTTCCTGCTCAGCACTGATAGTTAAGAAAAATTTCAAAATTTTTCTAAGTTTCTATGAGTTTTGCCGAAAACTGCGGAAGGAATTCTATTCCGAAATTGCGGAAGGAATTCTCTTCCGAAACTGCGGAAGAGTTTCGCGAATCGTCCCGCAATTGCGGAAGAGTTCGGCGAATCGTTCCGAAATTGCGGAAGAGTTCGGCGAATCGTCCATCAACTATGGAAGGAATTCTCTTCAGAAATTGCGGAAGGAATTCTCTTCCGAAACTGCGGAAGGATTCCGCAAGTTGTTCCGAAATTGCGGAAGAGTTCGGCGAATCGTCCCGCAACTGCGAAAGGAATTCTCTTCCGAAATTGCGGAAGGATTCCGTAAGTTGTTCCAAAATTGTGGAAGAGTTCAACGAATCGTCCTGCAACTGCGGAAGGAATTCTGTTCAGAAACTGCGGAAGGAATTCTCTTCCAAAACTGCGGAAGGAATTCTCTTGCGAAACTACGGAAGAACTCCACAAGTTGGCCCGAAACAGGTCGGAAGAACTCGCTGAGTTGGTCCGAAACAAGGGCATTTCAACCATTTTCCAGGTGCCGAAAGTTGAAATTGCCATGGAACTTATGCGCCAGATTGCGCGAAATGGAAAGATTTACAACAAAAAAAAAAAAACGAGGGCGTTGCCCTTGACCCCCGTCGTTCCCCAGAAGACAGTCGTTGAAAGTGTGAAATGCATTCTTGGGATGAAGAGCAAGAATTTCATAGAAGGTTGCGGAATCCTCAGTAAGAGTAATGGGTTGTAATACCCCTTATGGAGGATGAAAGGGGAAATTCCTCACCTTAAACTATCCTTGTTTATAGCATGAGAATGGCATAATGAATGTTATATACGTATGTATATACTGAATTGCCAATTCATGAGAAGATCATAGTTAATGATTCCTTGTGTGCTTGGTAGGGAAACCAAGAAAAGGATTCGTTATGACGTGGAGAAGGGACCCCATGTCATGCTTGGAAAGGGATAATTTCTTAACTCCGCTATTGCTATTGTTTTTGTATTTTACAAAGTTATGGAATAGGAATGCTGGAAATGCAAAAGGGATAGATAGATGGCATATTGCACAAGTGCATGTGAAAATGTTTTTGCATGTATATGATATTGCATATTGGTAAAAAGTGAGGATTTACATGTGCAATGAGCCACTTAAGATCAAATGATGGTGGTTGCTAATAATTAAGTTGTGTACATATTGGTTGTAGGACGAGAGACAACCGAAGCATGGCTAAAGGATGTGGATGATGATTGTTGCATACAACCTCATGAAGAGAGGATGGTGCAACAAATCCATGATCATGATGTTGGCAAAAGGACTAAGTAGCCTTGGTAAGAGGCCGACTGATCAAGTAACATCAAGCGATATTAATAACAGCCATGTAGGTAATGGTTATTTATGCTTAGTTGCATGAATGTTGAAGGAGGATTTAGTAAGATCCCTTTAACTACAGTTAAACTATGATGATTTGGTTTGCATGTGGTATTGAGTGCCTAACTACGAATGTTAACCTACCAAGTATGGTCAGGTGTGGGTAAATGAAGGCAAGGAGCCTTACACCCTATAGTTTCTAGAAACCTCAATGCATTCATATGAATTCATATCATGCCATTGGTGAATATTGGTTGAGAGTTTAACAACCAAAGCAACTGAGGACTTATGGACCTATCATGGTTAGGCCATAGTATGTTTGAATGCATAGTATTCAGGAAATCATGCAAGATGGCATTGAAGAGATGTGCATTGAAATATTCGGTAAATGTTGTAAACATGCATGCATGTGTAAGTACACATGTTGAAATGCATTGTGTGAATGCATGGGTATGACATATATGTGTTTCAATGCAGTTAGATAATAGATGAAATGGTGGACTATTGCTAATCCTTAGACCATTCCATAAGCTGCTATGAATGTAGGAGAAGGACTGCATGAAGAAGGTGGACATGTGATGGGCTACCAGAGCACTCTGTTGGAAGGACAGAGCTGCATGGAGTATGAAGTAATGAGTATTTACAGTTATTTAAATTGCATGGATAGTGTGACTATGTCTTGCAATTTTATTGTGATAATGATACATATATAGAAATGTATATATATTTCATTGCATTTCAAATGTTAAACAGCTGAAGGTGTTTGAATTATTGAGTATTATAATTCTGAGATCACTTCAGTGACTGTTATGGCAATGAATGATTATGTGCATAGATACTCACAACGTGTTTGGCTGATTGAAGTTTCAGCTTCCAAGTAGAAAATTCTTGCGTATGGCAATGAGGATAAGTCCATAATAAAGATCGAGATCTGCCATGTGCAAAAGCCAAAGGTTATGAGAAGGTTCTCATGGTTGTAAATTTATGCATGAAACAAATCTGAAAATTGTCTGGTTTAAGTTTATGAGAATAGTTTCATAGTTGCAAATCTAATTTCTGTAGGAAAACAGATTTACAAATTTCAGATTTGAGAATTTGCTTATAATTACTAATGATTGTTTGGCTTATATAGAATTGTGTCAGGAGGACATGTTATAGGTGGATGTTCATGTATGGTAGCAAGGGTGAAACCATAATGGGCAGAGTGATACCACTTATAAGAGCCAAACAATATGAGGAGAGACTCATTGCTAAGCAAATCAATTTCTATAGGAGACATAATTGTAAATTCATATTGAATTTAATTATTAATGCTATTGATTTGTTATGGAACAATCATATTTGAAGCTTATTGCTAAATGTTGCTGACTGTTTGGCTATTTGACAAGGTGTGCTAGGGTGACACATTGCAGGAAGACCATGTGTGACGGCCTGCAAAAGCCAAACTAGATGGGAAGGATCCCATGCTTTGGAAATGGGTTTCGGGTGAAATGCCATTGTAAATGTTGATAATGTCTCAGCCGAACAGCATGTTGGCAAAGCATGTGAGTGACACGGTAAATTATGCCAAGAAGGCATGTGTGGGTTATGGCATGAGAAAAGATTGGGGTGGCAAACCGAAGGACTGTTGACTCAGAGAAGGGAGCCGCCATTCTTCACAAATGAAGAAAATATACATTTGTGAAACGAATGAGTATTCGGTAACCCTAACTAAGGATATACATGTCTGGTTATTAGATTTAATATGCAGAGCATGTTTTATTATTTCATTATTGTTCCAGACTGCTTGAGTGTGACTAAGGCCTACATGGCTCACATCGGAAAGGGATGCATACCTTTCGGGTGATGGGTTATGTTAGGGTTTTCAATATTGACTACACCCTAAGGGAATGGACAAATTCCTGGTGTTTCAATACTTGATAGTGAATGATATGAAATATGATTACGATTTTTGAGCAACAATACTGATGAGTCTGCTTATCATTCTTGTGCTATCAGCTTACACAGATGCAATTTGGTGTTGCACGTAAGAGGCAAAGTGAAGAAAGGGTGCTCAAGAGGACTATATGGGCAGTGGTAACTTTTCTACGCTCACACTAAAGGACACCAGAAGAGGTGGATAGGCCCGAGGAGCTGTGCTGCAGAAAAGGGGTATCATCCTTGTGTAGTGTGAGTGGGTATTGTGGGGCCATGCTAGCCTGCAGTCAAGTGAGTCACCTATGGATTTCCTGTAAGGAACCACTGGTTGCATAAGAGAAGGAGCCACGTAATCATGTCATGTTATGTTGTTCATATTGCCTGATAAACCTAGTCGATGTACTGGCTTGGCAATGGTTGTTGGATGCCTGATAAACCCAGTCGGTGTACTGGCTTGGCATGTTGTTAGGTTGATGCCTGACAAACCCAGTCGGCGTACTGGCTTAGCATTGCCTATTTGCATGTTGTGGAGGTATTGGTTATTTGGGTGTTATTTCCTTACAAACCCAGTCGGAGAACTGGCTTGGAAATGATTGTTGTATGCTTGATAAACCCAGTCGGTGTACTAGCTTAGCATACTGATTTTTTTGAAATGCTTGATAAACCCAGTCGGTGTACTGGCTTAGCATACTGATTTTTGGGATGCCTGATAAACCCAGTCGGCGCACTGGCTTGGCATTGCCTATTCGGATGATGTTTTGGAGCAGCAGGTGTGCTGGCCAAGCATCCACCCCACAGGTGATCCAAGGCTTGTAAAGCAGAAAAGGAAACCTGTGGAGTAGCGAGGAAAATGCACAATACAGATAAGTATTCATTTTCATTTATTTATTGTTTGGAATAATGAAGACTTCAGGTATAAGTCTTATGACAACCAAGCTAATGCACTGTTGTTTCTTTATTGGAAACCTTGGCCATTACAGGAAGCAAGGACCCTGAAAGAGCTATAAATGCTTGGTAAAGCCAGAGAGTAACTGGTTGAGAGCTATTAATGCTTGGTAAATCCAGAGAGTAACTGGTTGAGAGCTATAAATTCTTGGTAAAGCCAGAGAGTAACTGGTTGGGCGCTATAAAATTCTTGGTAAATTCAGGGAATAGTTGGTGGGAACATTAACCACTTGATGTTATGGAGCAGTCGGCATGCTGGCCAATCATTCCCTTAAACAATTGATAAAACCAGTCAGCGTACTGGCCTGGCATTGCCTATTCGAATGGTTGTGGAGTATCCTGTGTGTTGGCCCAACATTCATTGTTGTATCCACGAGAAATCCAATGCTTGGAAAGCGAAGAAGGATCCTGTGGAGTAAAGTGAAGACATCCAATACAGAGAAGTATTTGGTTATCTTGCAACTTCTTGCTTATGAATATATGTGTGTATATGATTTGATTATGATTTTCTCAAACTCTTGTCTAGAGATGGACCCTATGAAAATACACTAAACATGTGAATTAATTCAATGTTTGAGTGTAGGTATTGCTGGAAGCAAGGATTATGAGAGCATATGGAGGATGCATGCGGACATATGACTGTCCTAAAGAGCTCAGTACGAGCAGTAATGAAAGATGGTGCTAGTGGAACTGTGTGGGTCCTAGCAGCCAAAGGTTCTGTAAGCAACAACAGGGAAGGGTTCCCTAGTTGAAAAGCATTAGACAAACCTTAGACACTAAAATGTCACAGCCAAGAAATGGCACGCCAAGCATTCACATTGAAGTGAAAGAGGCAAAGGAGCATAGAACCACAAGTGATGGTGTGGCTCCGGATTGGAACAAGACTAAGAGGGGGAAACTCTTACTCTTCTCTTTCCTTTTGACTGATACATCTCAGAAACAAAAGACTGTTGAGTGCATGTCATAAATGAAAACAATTTGTGTTTAATTGCTTGAAATGAATTGTGAATGCTGAAATCGTCATTTTCCGGTGAAAGGATGAACATGAATGAGTTCATGTTTATATTGGGAAAGCATGAAATGTGTGGAAGTCTCATGAGTAAAGCATGGACGTTCCATGTCAATTAGGCAAATAATTGATTAATTTTAACATTGTGTTATGCTTGTCCTAACAGGAATTGCCATGATGAGCTTCACAGGTGAGAAATTGAAAGCCATTGATTACAGCTATTACTAGCCAAGTGTTGCTGGTGAGAAAAGAGAGAGCCACATGTGCACCGTGATCATGGCAGCAAACCAGAGACTATTTGTTTTGGGCTGGAAATATTCCTCAGATAGTTGCCGGGACAACAAGAAAGATGGCATCCATGGAATTCCAGACGTGTAGAACAGCTGGAAGGTAAATAAAAGAAAGAGATCGTTGTAGGACAATGCCCACCTACAGAGATAGCCGATCAAGCCAGCAGGAACGATTGTGGAAGCCAAAGGAATTGGTCCCGAAAGCTCAAAGTAAAGGGATGAAACGTAGGACAGACCTGTCACATTTTGTGAATTTTGAATCATGTGTAAAGTGGGTATATAGTCCGAAGTGTTGGAACACCGAGGACGGTGTTATTCCAAGGGGAGGGGAATGTAATGTCCCCAGTTTGACCCCATGGCATTAACATTATAAATGATGTAATATTGTTATGAAATCATGGTGAGGAGCTCAAGGCCAAGGCCCCGCCATCGATTTAGTGATGTATATGATTTGCGTGCTAGCAATGCACATTGAAAATTCAAATATCATGTAAAATGCATTTTAATAAAAATACCCACAACTAGCTATGCAATGCAATAAAGAGATGGGGGCATGATTTCACAAGGAATTGGGAGGGAAAACATTCAAACCTTTGAGCCAATCAGGTCAAGCCAAGTGTCAATGAGAGAACCCATCAAACCCTCAACTACCCATGTTGACTTTTGTACCCAATCATTGATTTCTCCCAAGAGTTGGTTGAGGTAGTTAATGCCTTGGGGAATGGGAAGTATGGCTGTCCAAATTTGGGTATGGGCAAACCACCCTGCATGGGAATTCGCGTTTTGCTTCTTGGGCAATAAAAGAGCCATGAATTTCTCCCCCAAGCCATTATGCAACCATCATTCTTTCTCCCTCACGAGTTTAGAGCTACCTGGGCGTTTTCCAGGCATGTTTGCTGCGTTTTTCTTCATTCTCCCAGTAGAGAAGGGCGTTTTTGTGTTGTATACCAGTGGGGGAGAAGGGGAAATCGAACGGGGGTTCAATAGAGACCGTTTTGGGCTGTTAAAGGCTGAGATATTTGGGGAAGAAATCGTTTTTCCTCCCTGTGGTTGTTTGCCCCATCCCACAATCCGTTTTTGGTTGGGAACATTTTTGGGAAAATCCATGGCCATCTTATTTGTAAATCCCACTATTTAAAATGTGTATCCCTGCCCCCTGTTTGTGCTTACTGTGTGAGAGAAGAGTATGTTGGGTATGGGTATGGGTATCCATGGCTTGGGCTTGAGCTTGAGTGCAATCATCTAGGGTTCAATTGTAGCCTGATAAACCCAGCTATAGACTGGCTTGGCTCAGATGGAATGATTAATTGGTTGTGAGAGAGTGAATGTCCCATTTTCCTTGAAGGAATCATGCCCAGCTCGGGGGTGGCAGTTGTGTTGAGAGATTGATGAACACAACTGGCCTATGGTTGGGTGGAACGTTGCAGCAACATAGCTTGTTGTTTGGGACAATTGCAAAATGGAGATAAGTGTTTTTCTATCTATGTATTTACTTGTGTCATGTATTAACTTGATGACTGTTGATATGTTGTATGTATGAGTAATGTGTGTGGATAAGTTAAATTTCGTTGTGCATACTTGATTAGTTTTACATCTGCACACAAATGCTTTACTCATATCATTCTAATGAATGGGCTGATGGAATGGGAAAGTCCCACATATGGTTATCATCTTCCCTCTCTTAGTGGGTCAGCAGGTGGTGACATTACATGAAATATAGGGATAAGGTTTAATTTATATATATTACTAATTTATTATAATTATGTCATAGTTGTTTATAACCATGATGTAAATTACGAACAATGCCATATATCATTATTTAACAAGTTATAAAAATGTGTTTGGATTAATCAATTAAAATATTAATTAAATGGTTAAATATTGAAATATGAGTAAGGAAATGTTTAAAATTATTATATGAAATAAAAGGATTAAATTTAATTGAATTGGAAGTCATGGTTGAGAAGTGACCCCAACCAACACATTTTAATATTAATTTAAGTTATTAATAAGAGTCCAAGTTGAGGGCTCGAGGACTGACATGGTAGATGGAAGGGGGTGGAAACATTTATGTTGGTGATAGGGGTAGTAATGAGGGATGGAGTCGGCAGGAACGAAGGGGATAAGATGGAGAAGGGAGGAAGGAGAGGGGATCATCTTTCACTTGGGAGTTTTGGAGAGCATAATTGGGAGAGCAAAGCTGAAAAGGAGGGTTCTTGTTGGAGATTGTTTTTCTGAATGGATACAACAGCTTGGGCTTGTACTCGGTTTGGGCTCGGGGGTCCAAAGGGGTACCTTTGGAGCTGGGTGGTCGGCGAGACCTCGCCAGTTGGCAGGGTGGCAAGACTGTTTTGGGCTGTTTGAGTTCAGAACTGTGGGAAAGGTTTTGGTTGCAGGAAAAGCAAAGGGAGTCAGCAAGGCATACAACAAATAGGAACAACCTAAAGGGTGGATCTACTAGCTATCTACAGGTATTTTCCAGCAGGTATGTTTATCGTTTCTACCTTGGCAAATTCTGTTTTAATTTAATTTCAAAAGTTTATATGCTGTGATTATATCTGGTACCTGCACAAACAAACAATAAATTGTTAGAAGTAGAGAAAACATAATTATAAATGTTCAAATCTGTAAAATGTAAATGCTATATTTTCACAGCCATAAAATAGAATGAAAACACAGAAAACAGAAACTTGAAACAGTATAAAACCTAGTAAACATGGTTTTCATATTATAAACTTTGGAATTTAGGAACAGGGTCCTACATATGGTATCAGAGCCATGGTTCCAAATCTGGAACCAGAGGGCTTGCTGCACTAAAAAAAAAAAAGGAGGGGCAAAAATTGGACGCCCATAAAAACCGAGGGTAGAGTTACAAATGACTTTTTTTTAAGTAAGTCTCATTTCTTTTACCTGCAAGGAGCAAGAAAAAAAAAATCATTAATTGTAGTCCATAAATTTATATATATATTGGAAAACACATATGTGTAAATAATATATATATATGTAACCAAAAAAAATCACCTTTAAATAATTATATGTATATATATATAAGCCAAAATTTTATATATCTATAAAAAAAAAAAAATGGATATATATATATATATGAATTGTTTTTATCAAACTTTGAACTATGCCGAAATTTATAGAAGAAAAAAAAAATCCCTATTTTATAGAATCACGTGGGGAAAAATTATTCTTGCTGCAAAGTGTAAAAGTAAATTTATATATATATATAAACAACAGAAAATTTATATATTTATATAAACCAAAGTTTTTTTTTATATTATTATTTAAATTTAATTTTTTTTTAAAAGTATTTGAAATTAGTACTAAACAAAAAAAAGGGGGATAAATATTTTTTTTAAAAGGGTTCAAACTATGCAGAAATATATAATAATATATATATATAAAAAAAATTATTACAACATAGTTTTAAAAATAAAGAAATAAATAAAATTTAAATAAATAAATAAATTACGACCAGCTTGGCCGGCAGCCATGGGTTGGCATGCGCTGGCCCTGTCGGCAGTAGAGCTGTGGCCTGGGCGACCCGACCGGCAGCAGAGCTGTGGCCTGGGCGGCCCGGCCTGCAGCCCAGAGGGCGTGCGGCCAGGGCACGGCCCGGCCTGCAGCCCAGAGGGCGTGCGGCCAGGGCACGGCCCGGCTAACAACACTGTTGTGGCCTAGGTTGCCCGGCCTGCAGCCCAGAGGGTGCGCGGCCAGGGCATGGCCCGGCCAACAGCACTGTTGTGGCCTGGGCGGCCCGGCCTGCAGCCCAGAGGGCGCGCGGCCAGGGCACGGCCCGGCCAACAGCACTGCTGTGGCCTGGGCGGCCCGACCTGCAGCCCAGAGGGCGCGCGGCCAGGGCACGGCCCAGCCAGTAGCACTGCTGCGACCTGGGCGACCCGGCCAGGGGCGTCCCAGTGGGCCTACGACCAGGGCAAAACACAAACAAAAAAAACAACTATATAGTTTTTTTTTTTAAATTACATTGTAGAAATTTAAAAAAAACGTACAAAAATTTTAATCGCCGTGGCCATGGCGGCCCGGCTTGCAGCTCGAGAGGTCGCGGCTTGGGTGCTGCCTGGGCAAGCAACGGACCTTCAAAACCCTAAAATAACTGCAAAACTTGGAAAGCTTAAGAAACAAGAGAAGAGAGAGCCACCGAATTGTGCGAGCTGGTAGAGAGCTACCGGTTGTGCTACGAGGGAGAAAGAAAGCCTACGGCTCAACTCATGGCAAATATATGCAGTAAAACTGAAATAAAACGGAAGGATAGATATTCCTTAAACCGTAGATGTAGTGGCGGAGCTTGCTCACCATGGCGGAGACCTGAGCCGGCTGGTGGTGGTGGAGTTGCAGAGCTCACTGGCCGTTGTGCTCTCAAAAATCGAATGAGGAAATGAGCTGCTAGGGGAGGCTTGACGGTTTTATAAAATTTTAATATTATTTTATTTGATGGCATGCCAGCCGCGTGGCCACATGCAACACTGAGTCGTAGGGTTAGGTTAAGTCATTTTTTTTTATTATTTATTATTTTATAATTATTGTTTTTATTTATTTGTTAATTTTGTTATAAAAGTTAAATTGGTTATAATTAAAATTTGTTATAATGTTGTTATATAACAAATATAATAATTATAAATAAATTTTGTTATAAAAATTAATTTTATTAACTTTTAATACTTTGTTATAATGTTGTTATAACAAATAAGAAATATATATATATATATATATATATATAAGTTTGTTAAATTTTATACTATTAAAAAATAATAATTAATTAATAACAATACATTAATGTCATATAACTAAGTGATAAATTAAATTTCTATATATATATATATTAAATATAATACTAATTAATTAGTCTTAATTAAGGTTAGTATTTATTAATTAGGGTTAGCATATCAATTGATTAGTGTTAACCTAATTAGTTATTTTATAAAAGTTGGGGGGAGCTAAATTAACACTAATTAGCTTAGCCTCTCCTTGAGAATACTCCTTGTCGAAACTTCGACGTATAGTCGAAGGGGCACGACGGTCCCGGAATCTAAAAAACAGGACACCACGGAGACCAGCATGACGAGCTGATCATCGGGACACCGATTATACTCCATGACAAAGTGTTTGATAAATGCAGCTCTAGACAAAAAAAAAAAAACTTAGGTTAATAATGTTATTATTAAATTATAAATTATTAAGGAAAAACGAGACAATAAACCTTGATTTAATATCTGGAAGAGTTGTTGGTGACGTAATGAGGATTGTGTGGAATCCAATACCTAAACCTACGTAGAACTATTGCAGTATGTCTAGTACCGGGTGGCCTCAAGATGGCCTGATCGAAACGTCCTGAAGTATAGCTCTTAGAGTAAAACGCTCGTAAAATTAGTCATGACGCACTTTTGAATTAATTGTTGAGTTGGATAGTAAATCAGTCATGATGTCATTGTGTGTTAATTATCCTATAATTCCATGCAGCAGGGATAAACATGGTAAGAATGCAAGCAGGTCGGGGGCGAGGTCAGGCTACGGCATTACCTGATCCGAATGTGCTAGCACCATCGCCAGAGACCATCTTTATACTGTGCTCGTTGGAATCAATAAACGAAACACTCAGGGGACTAGCACAGAGAGGAAGTGCTACCTTGGAGGTAGAGGTGGATGCCCCTCCACTAAGGGAGGAAGTTCCTGTGGTAGAAGTGAATACAGTACCAAGAACTCCGCATCAGGATATCAAAATGGAGCTTTAGAAGATAAGGCTTCCTGAATTTTTGGGGGGTCGATCAGGGATACGAGCAGAGTCGTGGTTGGAAGAGATGACCAGGTGCTTGACCTTGCAGGAGTACACCTCCACGTCCAAGTCCAAACTTTCCATATTTCAACTAAAGGGGGCCACTTTGAACTGGTGGGGAAACCAAGAAAGGCAGCTACACCTTACACCAGACACGGTTCCATGGGAACTGTTTGTGGGAAAATTCAAAGGGAAGTACCTACCCGCATCCTACCAGGAAGAACAAGCAGGGGCTCTTCATGCCTTGGTACAAAGGCATCTATCTGTGGAGGAGTATGAAGAGAGGTTCATGGAATTAGTGAAGTATGTCCCTTACTTGGACAATGACGAACGCCAGGTTGAGCGCTTCATGTATGGGCTCAATACCAAGATCAGGGCTCAGGTACGGATGTTGAAACCAACTTCTATCGCTGAAGCAGTATATTGTGCTCGTTACACTAAGGAGATGTTGGGTGCAAAGCCCATCAGGTCATTCAACTCTCAGCAGTCAGGGTTTGTGGGGAAGGCCCCTCGAAGCTACCCTCGAGGAGGATATGCGAGGCCACCTCCCTACGGGAACAGGAGCACACCAAGAGTCGCAGCGGTAGACAGATCAGTGGCAACTAGGGCGGTGCCCCAGTCAACCACAGGAACTCACCAGGGTGTGAGGAATTTCAGAGGATCGACCGGTAGAGGAAGGGGTCCTAGGGGGAGGAACCCCTCTCAGAGGTTTGAGTAGGTTATCTCGCCCACTCCATTACAGGTTGCTTGTTGGGGATGTGGAGGTCCACATTACCAGTGTGACTGTCCCGAATTACGATCTGGTACAGTGCGTCGAGAAGGAAAAGATCCAATGGGGAGTGGGGGTAGTAGGCATCAGATCTCAGCTGCAGTAAACAACCATCAGGCAAAGCACCAATCCACTGTGGTGGAATCATCAGGTACGGTCAATAATGTCAAGCTTAGAATATTGTTTGATCCTGGTGCTACTGATAGTTTCATTTCTCCATATGCATTAGACAAATATGGGTTGGCAGCCTACGAGCATGACGATTTCAACTTAGTCGAAATGGCTTCAGGGGTAAAGCAAGCAGTAGGACCCAGTGTCGATAAGTGTGTAGTGGATCTCAGGGTGTGTGTTACACAAGTCAAAGTGTATGTCACCACCCTCGAAACTTATGATCTCATCATAGGTATGAATTGGCTTGAGGAACATCGAGCTTTCTTGGACTGTTATGGAAAGAAATTTCTTTGCATTAATGACAACGGAGAGGCCATCGAGATCCAGGGTATCAAACGGAAGGTGTCCCTACGTTTCATATCAACGATGAACGTAAAGCGATGTATGCGACAAGGAAGCCATTTGTACATTGTTGAAGCAGTAAACAGTGAGAAGGGACCCTCCTTTGATGACTATCCAGTGTTAGCCAAGTTCAGTGATGTATTCCCAAAGGAATTACCTGGGTTACCTCCTAAGAGGGAACTTTATTTTACCATTGAGGTAAAACTCTGTTCAGAGCCAACATCGAAGACACCTTACAGGATGACGGCCCCAGAACTTTGTGAGTTGCAAATGCAGTTGAAGGAACTGCTAGATCTAGGGTTCATCAAACTAAGTATTTCACCGTGGGGTGCGCCAGTAATCTTTGTGAAGAAGAAGGATTGTTCCTTGCATCTTTGCATAGATTACCGAGATTTGAATAGAGCCATCGTGAAGAATAGGTACCTGATACCTCGAATTGATGACCTCTTTGATCAAATGAAAGGGGTGACAGTCTTCTCAAAGATCGACTTACGATCAGGTTACCACCAACTACGGATTAAGGAAGGTGATATACCTAAGACTGCTTTTCGGACAAGGTTTGGGCACTATGAGTTTGTGGTGGTACCCTTCGGTTTGACCAATGCCCCAGCCGTATTCATGAGTCTCATGAATAGCGTGTTTCGAAAATACTTAGATCAGTTTGTGCAAGTCTTCTTGGATGACATCGTCATCTACTCCAAGAATGAACAAGAGCACAAGGAACACTTGCGAATAGTGTTGTCATGCTTAAGGGAGCATCAGTTGTATGGTAAGTTGTCCAAATGTTCGTTCTATTAGAAGGAGATCCATTACCTAGGGCATATAATTTTCGGTGAGGGAATTTCTATTGACCCTGAAAAGGTGAAGGCCATAATGGATTGGCTCGTGCTAAAGAATGCGCATGAAGTAAGGAGCTTCATGGGGTTAGCTGGGTATTATAGAAGGTTTGTTGAGGGTTTCTCAAAAATCGCGAAACCCATAACTACCCTATAGCGTAAGGGCACTAGGTATGAATGGATAGATGAATGCGATGCCGCATTCGCCGAGCTGAAAAGACTATTGACGAGTGCACCAATTCTACGAGTTCCAGATATGGAGAAGGAATTCACAGTTTGCACCGATGCTTCAAGACAAGGTTTGGGTGCAGTGTTGATGCAGGAAGGTGGGGTAATAGCTTATGCGTCGAGAAAGCTAAAAACACATGAAGAGAATTACCCTACTCATGACCTAGAGTTGGCTGCAGTGATGTTAGCTTTGAAGCTTTGGATACATTACCTTGTTGGACGAAGCTTTGAACTCAAGTCTGATCACCAAAGCTTAAGGTATATATTCACTCAAAGAGACCTAAATGCTAGGTAAAGGCGATGGAGTGAATTCATGAGCAAGTATGATTTTGGGATTTCCTACATCAAAGGGAAGGAGAATGTGGTAGCGGATGCCTTAAGCAGAAAACCAAGACTTTTCTCTCTTATACCTTTGAAGGTGGATTTGAGGGAAAGAATTTTAGGGCAGCTACTCGGGGATAGTTGGTACCTAAAGGTCACAGCGGCACTCCAGAATGGGAAACCGATGGGACCAAAGTTTGAAGGCTATGAGTTGGAAGCCGATGGTTTGTTATGGTATCAGGGGAGGATGTATATTCCTGAGGAGGGAGATATTAGAGAGACTATCCTTAAGGAAGCCCACAGAGCAGTGTATTGTGCACACCCGGGTGTAAAGAAGATGTATGCAGACATGAAGCAACTCTCCTTTTGGGCAGGGATGAAAAGCGACGTGGTCAAATTTGTCGCTAGGTGCCTTGAGTGTCAACAGGTAAAAGCTGATCATCACCACCCGACAGGACTGTTACAGCCGCATGACATTCCTATGTCGAAGTGGGAGGTTATATCCATGGACTTCGTGGTGGGATTGCCTCTTACCTCTCATAGGCATGATGCCATTATGGTCATCGTTGACAAACTTAGCAAAACTGCTCACTTCATTCCAGTTAAGGAGACCTATGACGTCACGGATGTAACACGTGTGTTCATAAATGAAGTTGTTCATCTCCATGGGTTTCCCAAGAAGATTATATTGGATAGAGATTCCAGGTTTACATCTAGGTTTTGGACGAGTTTGCAGTTAGCGTTGGGTACTCAGTTGAACCTAAGCACTGCTTACCATCCAGAGACAGATGGGAAAACAGAAAGAGTGAATCAGGTGATGGAGGACATGCTTAGAATGTATGTCATGGATCAACAAACTCATTGGGAAAAGCACTTACCTTTGGTAGAGTTTGCTTACAACAATAGTTACCATAGCTCAATTGGGATGCCTCCATATGAAGCTTTATATGGAAGGCCATGCAGGACACCATTGAGTTGGGAAAGGTTAGAGGATCGAGTAATTATAGGACCTGAGTTGATTCAGGAGATGGAAGAACAGGTTGTTCAGATTAGACAACGGTTAAAGGAAGCACAGGATAGACAAAAGAGCTATGCCGATGCGCATAGGGTTGACCGAAGCTATAAGGTTGGCAATGCAGTGTTCGTTCGCATCAGGCCTAACAAAAGTACCATTAGGTTTGGGAAAGGGACAAAGTTGTCGCCACGATTTATAGGACCCTTTGAAATTTTAGAAAATGTTGGACCCGTCACGTATCATCTTGCCCTGCCACCCCATTCGCACAAAACTCATAATGTTTTTCATGTATCTGTTTTACGACATTATGTAGCTAATGAGTCACATAAAATAAATTGGAAGGAACTGCAGGTTTTGGACGAGGGAACCATCAGGGTCGAACCATTACTTATATTGGACCGCAGGGTTAAACAGTTGAGGCACCATTGGGTGGACCAAGTTAAGGTCCAGTGGGACCGATATAGCCCAGGTTCTGCTACCTGGGAGGACGCAGAGACTATGCGTCGTGATTATCCCGCATTATTTTGATCTTAACTTCGGGACGAAGTTTCCTGAAGGGTGGGTGTATGTAACACCCCGTTTTGACATTACTACCTGAACTACTATTATATGTTGTAATTGTTTGATTGTGAGACCTCGTCGGTTTGGCGACACTGTGGACATATGGTTCTATTATTTTGCCAATATATATATGTGTGTGTGTGTGATGATAGTATTATGATTGTTAGTCATGTTTAGATATGTATCATGTGTTAATTATGTCAAATATATGGAAATTACTGAACGATGGGTACGTGGATACCGTTACAGTTATATGTTGAAATAATGAACGTTATGCCAGGTGCATGGCGAATGAATGAGTTTATTGTTGTTATGTTATGATGAAATATATGTGTACATATCGAGGATTTATGCACGATATTCTATATTGTATGTCAAGGACTGACTTACAGGTTGAAACGGCTAAGTGATAGTTGGATCCTACGAGGTGGGAGGGCTTCGGGGACATGGACTTCGAAAGATAAAATGGTATGCGAGTGATGCATTATTTACTTTCGTGTGGTTATTATGTTGTTTATTATGATGTATATTATGACATGGGTGGGGTAGGGTTTCAGGAAACTCAACCGCCCAGATTGGTTATACAATGACAGACCGAGTACAAGTGCAACGCTGTTGTTATGTCGAGTAGACATAGTCCCTTGTTCCATTAGGGGGTGGAGGCTTTACCCACCGTTTATTCCCGAAACCCAGAGTCATGGGAGGGCTGTGCTATGGTGCACTCCCCAAGGTGTGTGATGATGACTGGTGGTTTCCTACTGGGGAAGCTTGGTCGATGTAGTCGACACTTCCGCTTACGGGTTCTAGCTGGAAACGGTCATGACTTGACATTTCAGGGTAGTCCAGCAGAGGACAGGATATGATGTGGAAGTTAGTGATAATGTAGGTAGATAGGTGTAGCGTGAAGTAGGGGTGAAAACAAGATCTAACTGTAGGTGTGTAAAACCCTTGATTAGTATGTGTCATAAATCAGTGATGTATGAATTGTCGTAACTTGGATTTCAGTAAGCTAATGGATTGTACCTTGCAAACTATGTTAAAACATGTGTCAGTAAATAATAAGTTCCTTGACTATGATTGACGTATGTGAATTATTACTGTTAGTGTACTTACGCGAGGTATGTAAGCAGTAGCTACGCTTACATAACTCGCCTACATATTTATAAATTGTGTGAAATATTGTTGAATAATAGTTTTAGTTATTGTCGATTAACAGTTAATTATTGTTGACCAGTGTTAATGATGTCGATTAAAGTTAATAGTGATGATTCTTGTAAATAATATAAATTAACAATTAAATAAAGTCGATTAACGTTAACAGTGATGATTAGGGTTAATAATGTTGACTGATGATTAATTATTATCCATTGATGATTGATTAATGTTGATTAATAAACAAGTTACAGTTAGCTTAAGTAAGTAAATAATGCAATCGGTTAGTAATGTTTAATTGAATGTTAATGAGTTGATTAGTAAAAAAAAAATACCAAGGGTTAAATGTTAAAAGGGTTTGTAATGTTAGTAAGGATAATAGTAAACTTGGAAGGGTAATACCAATTAAGTATCAAACGATGATAATTAATTAATTGAAATATAGGGATAAGGTTTAATTTATATATATTACTAATTTATTATAATTATGTCATAGCTGTTTATAACCATGATGTAAATTACGAACAATGCCATATATCATTATTTAACAAGTTATAAAAATGTGTTTGGATTAATTAATTAAAATATTAATTAAATGGTTAAATATTGAAATATGAGTAAGGAAATGTTTAAAATTATTATATGAAATAAAATGATTAAATTTAATTGAATTGGAAGTTATGGTTGAGAAGTGACCCCAACCAACACATTTTAATATTAATTTAAATTATTAATAAGAGTCCAAGTTGAGGGCTCGAGGACTGACATGGTAGATGGAAGGGGGTGGAAACATTTATGTTGGTGATAGGGGTAGTAATGAGGGATGGAGTCGGTAGGAACGAAGGGGATAAGATGGATAAGGGAGGAAGGAGAGGGGATCATCTTTCACTTGGGAGTTTTGGAGAGCAGAATTGGGAGAGAAAAGCTGAAAAGGAGGGTTCTCGTTGGAGATTGTTTTTCTGAAGGGATACAACAGCTTGGGCTTGTACTCGGTTTGGGCTCAGGGGTCCAAAAGGGTACCTTTGGAGCTGGGTGGTCGGCGAGACCTCGCCAGTTGGCAGGGTGGCAAGACTGTTTTGGGCTGTTTGAGTTCAGAATTGTGGGAAAGGTTTTGGTTGCAAGAAAAGCAAAGGGAGTCAGCAAGGCATACAACAAATAGGACAGCCTAAAGGGTGGATCTACTAGCTATCTACAGGTATTTTCCAGCAGGTATGTTTATCGTTTCTACCTTGGCAAATTCTGTTTTAATTTAATTTCAAAAGTTTATATGCTGTGATTATATCTGGTACCTACACAAACAAACAATAAATTGTTAGAAGTAGATAAAACAGAATTATAAATGTTCAAATCTGTAAAATGTAAATGCTATATTTTCACAGCCAGAAAATAGAATGAAAACACAGAAAACAGAAACTTGAAACAGTATAAAACCTAGTAAACATGGTTTTCATATTATAAACTCTGGAATTTAGGAACGGGGTCCTACAAGATATAACCCACACTACCAAGAGAACTAGAGATTGAGTCTACAAGGAGGAAAAGGACCCTCCCAAGAAGATCATTAGAGCCCACCTTGCTACAACAATTATTTAGGTGTTGATTGTAGTCTTATGCTTTTCCATTGGTTTAATAAAGCATGTTTGCTTTTTTCCTTAAGTTATAGTATTGGGATTTCATTTAAAAGCAATAAAGCCTTAGTTTAGAGCTTGTTTGCTTTTCCTTTCTTGATTTAAGGTTAATGATGGTTCTTACATCCCTACTTGTTGTCCTTCATTTTAAATTATCTTTGTATAGTTTTCGCAACAAAGTTAGAGTAATTTTCAGCCTAGGTAACCCACATTTTAGCTACATTTAAGGAGGATCATTCAAGGTCAAGTCCATCATTGAATGGCACTTGCACAGGATATAAGACTAACTTGAGTAGAATTTGCTTAATTCTTTATTAATCCACCATATATTGCTTCTTGGCCTGAACTGAGTGATAATCCCTGCCATGCCTACATCTTTTCTTCTCTGGCCATTCTTAACGACAATATGACTAGGTAAATAATTGTTTCTTGAAATGGTCACCAACCTTTCCACAAGGGGCATAAACCTTGATTTTGCTTGTCATAAACTTGAATAAGATTATTTCATCTACCTATGTTGTGCTACAAAAAAATCATAAATTGTGAAGGCACCATTAAGATATGAAGGGAGAAAACCGTTTTGTGTTCCTTCAACTTCACATTAGCCTCGAGTTGGATAGTTTTGTATGCAATTTACATGAGCACCCATCTATCTAGAATGTGATTTGATAGAATATGTCGACTTGAATTCTTCCTTCCCTTCCAGGTTGCAAAAATGGAATCATATTAAGTGAATGGTTAGTAAGTCCAATAAACAATGTTGAAGCTATTGAATGAATAACAACACATACAAAAACCATGTGGAATATAAAACTTGAATAAATGACATAAAACCACAATAAGGAGATGAGTTTTAACCAAATATTTATGTCCAATGGAAAGCTTGAATACAATGATGTCACCTAGGAGAATGTTGCTTGAAAACATAAGGCAATGCTCCCTTTGGGAGGGTCCTTTAATCTCTCTCAAATTGATTGCTAACTAACTTGGAATGATGAAGGGAAAATACTTGCTTCTTAAGGAAGAATCTAAGTGAGCTTGAAATGCCACTTGATGGTGAGAATGAGGATGAAATATGATTCTCTCAAACTAATTCTTGCAGCATAAATTTGCTCTTGATTTCTTCTTATGAAATGAGTGCTCATGGCTTCCTTTTATAGACCACACGGTGATCCTCAAACAACTAGTTCACCATGTGAATGCTCCCTTTCATGAAGTGTCCTTAAGGTACAATTATGGGGCTATAAAATGCCCAAGCATGTGAAGGAATCTCATGGCTTCCTTTTATAGACCACACGGTGATCCTCAAACAACTAGTTCACCATGTGAATGCTCCCTTTCATGAAGTGTCCTTAAGGTACAATTATGGGGCTATAAAATGCCCAAGCATGTGAAGGAATCTAATTCGAATTCCTTGGCACCAAAATGTGGTTGCAAAGCATTGAATGTGCCGCATAAGTTAATGGTCCGTGTGTTGCTAAATCTGCAAAGATTTAGAAGTTTTTTCCACATGATGTCACATGGTCCTTCTTTTATAAACCCACGTCAGTGGAGCAAAGTTTGAATTTTTAATTCATTGCTTTATATCACATGTTGATTTTCCTAAAGAAGTAGCTTTATGAGCTACATGTTATATGTGAATGATGTCTTTTTCTAGAAAATGCTGAAATGTCACATGTGTGTGAAATTTAGGTGATAACATACACCCCCTTATGTGTGAGGTTAGTAGGGACTCATATAGCCAAAACACGTCATCTTTTCTTCCCCTCATATTGATATTCCATCATCGTGCTAGTAAGCAAGCAATTGTCGAGAGTAAATGGTATCCCATGGGGGAGTACTAGTGGTCATCGGTGAAGCAATAAACTGATAGGTGACACATAAAGAATGATTTTATACAAAAGAGACATAGCATCCCTATGCTCATGATATTCTGTCAAAGTAAATTACAATAAAAGAAGACTGAAGGGGTCGAATATTTGAACTACTAGGATAGGACCGAAGATGTATTTAGTCCTTGTGTAAGTATAAATACCTAATGCACTATTATGATGGTAATGAGGCCTAAGGGGGTAAAATTGTTGATGATGTTGAACAACCCACATGGATGGGTGGAACTAAATAATGGTGAAGGTGGCAGGTGGGAAACTTGAAATATCGGGTTTGTATATCTTCAATCATAACTAGGAATGCTACAACCTCTAGAACATACAACTCCCCCTGATGTGATATACGAGTTGGTGTAGAGCACAGGGGATACTACTGAGGAAAAGATTATTGATGAATCTCTCTTCTAAATCTAAGGTTATCCCTTTTCTAAGGGAGGGGAAATCAAGGTACAGTCACTTTCGTCGTAACTCTTAAAATGTATTTTACTGAAGTCAATGAGAACGAAGGCTACTACTAAGATAATGATCTCGCTAATGAGGACCAAGGACACAAAGTAACTGATTGTGTTGGTGATAGACTAAGATGAGACAAGATGGTAAGCATGAGGATCATGAATTCCCTTGATTAGAGTAAAAATGGGTAATTGACTCTAGGAAACAATCCTCAACCAGTGGCACGTGATTAATTAGGGCCAGCACGGTCTGATGGACTGAACAAACTGTAAGTTGGGCATTGAATGGTAATTTCAACTTGGGATGATTAATAGGGCTCATGTAGCAGGGTGACAATAATAGAAATGAAGGTTTTTATAGGTGAGTATCATGGTGCAAATACGTCAATCAAGTATGACCAAGGGTGTTGTTGCCAAAAAGAATAACATAAATGACATTGTTCCCAAGTTTTTGGTGTGTTGGGGAACCCCTTTTTTTACAAATGAATAAAAGAATAAGGGAGAATGTTACAAATGAGAATTCAAGTGTCTAATGAGTGAATACCATGTAGAGCATTCCTATGGGGATGGTTAGGTGTTAATGGTATTATAACTAGTAGGGCCCCTATGTGGGTCTTCTCAAGGGTTGATGAAATGGTGATGATCGCAAATGGTTTCTTGGTCATGGTGGGGATGAGAGGACATTCATGAATTGTAACCATAAAGTGCTAGTGAATTTGAGCGGGGTGGTCAACAAAATGCATCAAGAAAGGGGTATATGGATTTCTTGGTGAGATGGTGAACAAAAAAATTCCTTGTTTTCAGCGTGAAGCAACATGGGTGCCCTGATACAAAGGGTTCTAATGGCATGTACACCCATGATGATACAGTGCTATGACATGACAAAGGAACGGAACTTGAGGTTATGATGTGAATTATCAAGAGATGAGAACCTTAGGGATATCAATAGAATAATTGGATACGTGCAATGTATATAGAGGGAATATGAAACATATATGCCAGGTCAAGGAGATAAACATGATAAGGCGGCCATAGGCCTATGTGTGAAAATGAATATGTTCAACCAAAATATTGCACACATGAAACAAATACCATAGCATAATAGTGATTTACAAATTCGATGGTGTAAACATAATCAACAATAGATGATCGTGCTTGGAGAAATGGTCAAAACACAAGGACTAAATGAATTTCCAAGGGGAACAAAAGAAATGATCCCATGTTGAAGAGTTTGTGATCTTGATTGCAACAACGTAGGTGGCACATCGAATGGAGGTATGAAACTCATGAATGAGCCAAAATAAGTTAGATCCTTTTGGCTATAAATAGGGTTGGGGCCCACATTTCAAAATTTATTTTTGCAGTTTCAGTTTGGATGCCTTAGAGATTATTGTGTAGATTTTAGGAGATTAGATCGAATTTTTTCATATTTGTGAGATCCAAGTTAGTCCTCGTGACCTTCCCAACATTTTTAGCAAATTAATTTTTAGTTTAGGGGACCCCATGAGCCATACAGATCCCTACAAGGGTTTTTCGGTTGGCCATGTAGGCATCGAGAGAATTGCCACATGGACCTGTGCGACAATTCTCTCAATAGTCACTATCATGCAAGATATGAGATTATGCCATCATGAAGTAAATGGTGTGATTGTTCCTGCGAATAGTCACATTTTCATGTGGCCGAGATGAGTAACTCTTGTGCGTAAATCCATGTATCCCCTAAGTGGGAAGGCCACACACAATTTGAAATCTAGGTTCAGTATGCTGCACCATTTAGTTATGTGTCTATTACTGATGAACAATCACATGGTAGTGCAAGGAAGTGGTGTGGTTGGCATGTGGTATAAACGCACAACCATTTTCCAAGACTACTCGCATAACCATGTGAGTTTTGGTTTTTGTTCCCCACGTGGGTATACTTTGTGGATCCTGAGATACGTGGGTTGCACAATTATGAGTTTTCTTTTTTTTTTAGTTTAAATTAGTTAATGTTGATAGACTAACTCATATTTTGCTTGGTTTGTTTTGTAGGCTATATTGGTGTGATGGCTATTGAGTGGTGGCTTAGAATCCAAAGGTGGCCTAGAACCTAGAGGTTTGGAAATTCCTGCGAGAGGTAGGGTTGCTAAAATATTGGGATTTCCTGATGATGAGGTCCAATGATCAACTTCTGCATGAGTTGAAAGGTATATGGAGTCCATAATTGAACTACTTTGTGGTCTAAAATGAGAGGGTGACACTTGATCATTTCAACATTTACTTCTTGATTGGACTACCAATCTAGGGGATTTGGTAGGAGACCCACCCTTCATTGAGTGGTCAACGTACCATTAACGAGCTCACGACCCAAAATTGTGGGGGAAACCCTAAGATGAAGAAGGATGGTAGCTTCCTTTTTGTTTCTATCCAAGACCTATCTATTTGGGTGATGGAAACAATGGTGGTCCAACTGCTAGGGGCCATTGCGAGCCACCACATATTTGGGGGGTATATTCTCCTTGTGGAGAAGGTCTTAGGCAGTGGTATTGAGGTAGACTAGACACACATGTTGTTGGTCAACATGAATGCTCAACCATCCAAATGTTGTCTGGAGGGGCATGGGCAGTTTTGTTATGCCTCGATCCTTTGTTCACTTTTCTTTAAGCAATTTCCATCTTTGAGGCTGCTCATTGTTATTCTTGCGTAGGGGACAAGGGAGCTCCACATGGTTTTCTAGGGTACACTGATGCCCTGTACTAGTGGTGGTTAGGTGGGATAGGTGTTTAATTTGAACTAATTAGTAGTGTGAAGGTGAGGAGAGGTCATATGTAGCGCTAACACTATTTATAAGGGGTAGACTATAGGGGAGATCTAGATATATGTCCTTATCATCTTAGTGATGTGTGGGGACCCATGGGTAAGTTTATTTTAATCACAAATTTATTCATGCTTTACTTTGTGGATAACATGCATGCTTCACCTATGATATATTTGAGATACTAAAGGTTTTTGTGTTTGTTTGTTGGGTGTAGATATGGGACATGCTATGTCATGTCCCCTCCCATCAATCCGACCGATGGAGGGGACATGAACGATTTATGGGATTCTAAATTTCATCCTAGGGGTATAATACAAAATTCTTAAACATTTAAATGCGTGTGCAGATGCATACATATAAACAAAACGAAAATAAATCTATCCACACACAACATCCATATACCAACATAATTATCACATGCATAACAATAAAAACATTGTATATTCAAATAAAATAGTAAATTTACAAGTAAACACTTATCTTTTCAATGAAGTTTCCCAAAAAACCAACTATGGAAGAGAAACGTTCCACCCAACCATAAGAACTCTATCCAGCATTTTATCTCTTTGCTGAGAGGCCACCCCCGAGTTGGGGTATGATATCCACTAAAGGAGGAACTATACAAGCTCACTCACAACCACACACAGTCAATTCTTAGGCTAAGCCAACCTACTAGCTGGGCTTGTCAAGCATGATGAAAGAAATATGAGTGAAATGTTATTCTAGTGAGCTTCCCACTGAACTTCAGGCTTCTCAATTGGTCTTAGCCAACCTTGGCATCCACAATACCTACAACATTCAACACAAGGAAGTTCCCCTTCTCTTCTACACAGTCCCTTAGGTGCACATTCCCTCCAGTGTTATTCAGGGTGGGGATAGAAAGGCCCAATATAGACAACTAGAGATCTTTCCCTACACTAGATTTATCAAGCGTTTCCAAGTTCTTGGGCTCCCTTAACTTCATATTCCTTCTTTGGTCTACCGATTATGAATTTCCTCATGAAATTCAATTTCCTGGGCTCACAATTGGGTTTCTATATGAATTTTTGGAATTTTGACACTCTCAAATTCACCCCAGGGTTGATGTCTATGGATTCCCCACTAGATTTCACAACCCACATGAATTTATGGGCATTTTGGACATTCTAAAACGTGGATTTTTCCTTTGGTTATGATTTTTATTCTTTTTTGCTGCTAGGAATGCATAACTTCCTCCAAATTTTGAGTTCCATTGCCCAACCATGGAATGGAGATAAGGGAAATGAATTCCCATGAATCAAATTGACTTCTGGTTCTAGAAAACTAAGCTCATAACATGTCATATGGATTTATGTACTCATCCCATGATCCATTAAATTCTTGAGTAGATTTTCAACAACCTCCTTACACCATAATTAAATATCAACAAGAAAAGTCAAGATGGGTTCTCAAGATGACACTTGGAAATATAGGGTTGACTCTCTAACATCCCCTCCTCTCCCTAGTGGGTAGCATAGCCCCTCATTTTCATATGAAACACATTTGAGAATTTCTAAGTGAAATTATTATGATGACATCTCGTGGTAACTGTATGTGTGAAATACAAGTGAATGATGGATTTGTCTAGTGAGGAATAGTGATGGCTATTAAAATATTGCAAGCAAAGGGGAAGATGCTACTATAATGACATTGGAACCCTATGATATGCCTTGATCACCATGAGATATGTAATGTTAAAGGTTGTTAGTGGCTGTTACATGAAATTTTTGTCAGTAATACAAAACCATGTGACCTTGTGTTGCCATAATCCTTGAAGTCACTTTCATGGTGAATAATATTTGATTGCCTTACCTTGCAACTTAACCTGTTTTGTGACTTCAACGTGCTTTGTTCTACTGGAAATGTGCATCAAAATCCCATCGACACAGTGTGTCTCACTGGAAACCCGCGTTGATGACACAGTCTGTCTTCATAGCAACCTGTGTCGATCCATTCTGGTTCATGTTGCTCCACTACAAACCACGTCGATCTCCCCACAAGCAAAAAATAGGTCTTCTCGAAGCTTCTAGATCGAAATATCGAATGATAACCTTTCCCTCCTATTGTTATGGATCTAGCTCGACTTCCAAACACTTTTCTCAACCTCCCTTTATCTATATTGTCCCATAAATTGATGCCTTGGGCCATGGGTGAGGGAGGAAGATTGGAAGTAGGTAAATGATGGAGAAGTCTCCTTGGACTTTCAGATTCTAGAGGTGCGTTGTATTCAAGGTGAAGGTGACTTGTTGGAGTAAGAAGAACCCATTGGGAAGAATCTACAATACCAAGGCCTAAACGGCTGTACTTTCTTTTTTTCCATTTTTAATACAATTGTATTTTCCTTCCCATACATCTGATGTTCATGATCATGTATTGTAAGATTCCTTGGTCACTTGCATAGGTCAATTATACTATTTCTACTTAATTTGTTGTTGTCTTGTCTTAATTTGTAGCAGGTATTCGTATATGAGAGATTGGATCGTGGCCACTCCTGGATTGTAAGGACAACTGCTATATCAGAGGTAAGTTTCCTCGATACTCATTCATTGTTACTATTTCATTGACCTAGGTGAAGGTTTATACAACTTGTCTCTTTTTGTTCTAGATCTGGACCATTCAGACTATGTACTTTGATATTTGTCTGCATTGATCAAAATATCCTATAACACATTATAGTAGCATCCTCCCCTTTGCTTTCAAGCTTTTAATATCCATCACTAGTCCTCACTAAACGGATCCATCATTCACATGTATTTCACACATATCGTTACCATGAGATGTCATCATAATAATTTCACTTAGAGATTCTCAAATTTGTTTCATATGGAAACTAGATTTCCCAAACATGAGGTCCTTCTCATGATGTTTATCTCTTGCAAGCCATAGCACATGGTATTCCTGCAATGTGTCCCCGTGACACAATTCACAAACAACTAACCAGTCAATAATATTAGTAATCAAATTCAAATCTGAATTTACAATTCCGTCTCCTACAAAAATTAGATTGATTTAACCATGAGGCCATCCTCATATTGTTTTGATCTTGTAAGTAAAGGCACTCTACCCCTTATGGTTTTACATCTACTGCCATAACTTGGACATCCACCTACAACATGTCCTCTTGACACAATTCTAGATCAGCCAAATAGTCATTAGCAATTATTAGCCAAATTTCAAATCTAAAATTTACAAATATGTTCCCTACATAAATTAGATTTCACAACCATGAGATCCTTCTCATAATGTTTGGCTTTTGCACATGGTAGATTCTAGCCTTTATTATGGACTTACACACATTTTCATGTCCAAGACAATTCTACATGTGATCTGAATTTTTCAATCAACCAAACAAGTTGTGAGTACCCATGCATATAATATTTTCCTTGCAGCATTTACAATAGTCATTAAAGTGATCTCAAAATTATAACACACAATAATTCAAACACTGTAAACTTCCTATATCTCAAGTGCAATGAAATACATTCACTTTATATGCATTCTTATCACAGTAAAATTGCAAGATATAGTCACATTATCTATGCAATCAAACAAAACTTTTAATACTCATGATTACACAGTCATATGATTTTATGAAACAATGTGCTCCCAACAAAGTATTTAATGTAAGCCGTTGAACATGACTACCTTCATCATGCAATCCTTCCACTGCATCTATAGCATCTCATGAATTGATATCGGAATTACCAATAATTCTATCATTTCATCTATTAGCGAAATGGAATGAAATATATATATATCACAACCATGCAATCACATAATGCATATCAACATATGTACCCACACATATGCATGCATAACCACAAGATTACATAGTATTTTAATGCACATTCATTCAATGCACCCTTGCATTGATTCACGAATACCATAATGTCATGTCATCATACTCACATCGACATACTCACATGCCAAGCTACTCCCTTCACTGCTTAATAGTCTCTCAGGAGAACATGGAAACTCTTCCCAATAATTAACTCAATGAACATAATTGACTTATGCTCATGCACCCAATACACTTCGACATTGCTCTAAATTTTTTTTGTGTTCCTACACATGTATCCTACCATGGTAAGTTGGATATCCTAGCCAATGCTTCAACACAATACCCAACCATCTCCCTAATAACTTGGTTAACTATCTGGGTGCCTTCCTTCTTCACCCAAACACAACATCGGGATTTAACTCATTCCCTTCTTGTTGACAACAAGGTTTCATCCCATATTAACACCAATAGGGAGTTCATGGGATACTTGTGCAACACTAAAGGCTTCACAACCCAACATCCTCATGGTCTCACAAATTGCATGCTCTTATTTCTTATGAATGCATTCTAAATTCTAAATAATTAGATGGTATAAGGATCCTTTCCCTTACTACCCCATACCTCACGATACACTGTGGGATATCATTCACATAAACGCATTCAATATTACATGCATACCATTTTATGATGATTAAAACATGGTTGAAGGGATTCTCACCCATCCTCTTTCAGTACTTATACAATCAACATAAATAAAACATTACCTGCATGGTTTCCATCAACATATCTGATGTTACTTGATTAGTTGGCCTCTTACCAAGGACTACACAATCCTTCCATCAACCTACTGATCATGGATTTGTTGCTCCATCATTTCCTCACAAGGATGATGGTCACATGCAACAACATCATCAACATCTTCAGCCATGTCTCTATTGTCTCTGGTCAAACAGTGATCATCAACCACAATAATTATCATTAGTGACCCATTGCATATGAAAAATCATACTACTTTTACCAAATTGCAACATCATATGTATGCACAAGCATATTCGCATGCACTATGCATTATCTTAATATGCCTAATAGTGCATATACATTTCAACTATTTAAATTTGCATTTTTGACATTCCTATGCCCTAATTTCATGTATATCAAACTTAGAAAATATAATATATTAGCAAGATAAGAGTTGAGGAATTCTCCCTCTCCAACACCTTATCATAGTATGGAATTCCTCTTCCACATCGTAGCTAATCCAATTCATGGCCTCCCTGCCAAGCACACAAGGTATCATTAGCTAATATTTTATCACCGAGTAGCGATTCAATACATATACACATGCATGCCATTTATACTTGCTACTTTCCTAGCATGCAATTCTTATGCTATACACAAAATAGTTTTAAGGTGAGAAATTTCCTCTTTATGAATATTTCCTTATGGATATCATTCTCCAATTTGTACTACAACCATCTATCAGCCTTATGTAGCATTCCTTGGTCATTAAAGCAATTCTCATTGCACTCTGTTCAGATTACCTTGTTGCTCCAATTGCTTTGAACAATTCTGGCCAAGTCCAACTTGACCTTTCTTGGACTTCCTAGCGCTTAACAATGCTGCAACTGACTTCATTACAACTCCATATGGATTCTTTTCAAGGTCCATTATATGTCCTTGTGCCTCATTCAACTATGAGGCTTGCTTTCCTTTCCCATGGAAATATTTGACACACTTCTGAACAACACCACCAATTCACACAATGGAATGCCCCATTCCCTGATCAACATCCTTTGCATGGATACTCTATCATTATTGTGAACCATATGATAAGTTCACATATTGGAATGTCTTATTCCATTAGTGACAACTTCTTTGAAAATGGAATATACTTATCCCTTCTCATTATTTACTCATAATTTTCTATTTCATATCCTACAAATTCTCTTAGCATGCATGCACTTTCCGACAAGGATGATCCACCCATCACCTTTACAATTTGCATTTCCTTTACCTGTTGGTCTATTCCATACATTGTTGAGCAGTCTCTTGAGGAATATAATATCCATCTCAAATAATCAAGAGCTCCCATGGCTCTTCCTTGCAATTCAAATTGCACATATTAATCACAATAATTCTTTGGATGCATTCTTATCCATGGAACTAATGTCCATTATTGGTCTCTTTTATTCTTTCATGATTAGACGTGGTTATCACTCCTCCGTTATGCATGTTTCCCAACTATGCCTCAACTTTATTATGAGAGCACCATTACCATGGTATGGATATTATTACATCTACTCATTTTGAGTCACTCTCTCATTTGGAACACACCTGTACTATCTTACAAAACATTTTTCAAAAAATTTGGTTGCTTTGGAGGTCATCCACATTGAGAATTTATTGCCCAATCAAGCCTAGAGGATTTGCTCTACCTACTATTTGAAACAAATAAAAACTTGTTTAAAAAATAAGAACCTTCAGTTTTACTCTCCTATATTTTAGCTTCACTACATTCTAAGAAATACACAAAAATAATTTTGATGCATTATGGAAACTACCCCTACTGACAAGTTTTTGTCAAATCAAGGTTACATGCACTTTTCTGTTCGAATATTAGAGACATATGAATTCCTCATTTAGAATATGACTATGCACCATTTATACCCTATGGATAAGATTTCCGATGCTTATATCCATGCTTCATTATGATCTCGAAGCTTAAGTTACATCCTCCCAAAAATGTTGATTTTACCTCATTTTACACTTTTTCTACAGGTGTGATTATCGTTAGAGGCTAACTTTAGCCACCTGTAGCAGAAAATATAGTGACAAATAGAATTTTTTTTCTATTGGGAATTGTTAATACATATAGAAAGAATCACTCAACAACTTTCAAATATTTGATCCGATGCTCTAGTCACCTTCTATAAAATTATGAAATTGACTACTTTAAACTTTTGCACTTTTTCCAAAACTTGATTTTTTTTAGCAAAACTGACTATCTCCCAAATTAAGCATTTATGGAAAAACTTCGTCTAACAAAAGTTGTGTTTTTTGATGAGTAGGTAAAATGTAATTTTTTTGGTTTCGACATCTAGGGCCACTTTGACCTCCTGCAAGCTTTATGAAATCCCTAAAAAGTGCTCAAGAATAGTGGATTTTGGCCTTCTTTTGCACCACGACCTCACACCTTTCAAAATTTTGCTCCAAGCTTCCAAATTTACCTACGTTCTCGGTCCATGGTTGTACTATATAAATTTTGTCCCAAACAGGGCCTACATCGAGTCTCTAGACACAGATCTTTAAAATCCATTATTTTAAGTTTTCTACCAAATAGGGGCAGGATGGACTCGAGCCTCTCATTAATGTTTCTTTGATCATCGTCAATGGTGTTTGAATGCCTCAGGTCTCACTAAATTTTGAGTTAAACTGCTCTTGATATGTCCAAAACAATTTTAGGGCTCCAGACTTATTTTAATGAATCATCACTGCACGATCAAACCTTCCCTATTGACCTTTCCCCATGACAAACTCATGGAAAACCCCACAATGGAAATCCATAGTGGAATTGTTGATACATCTGCAGGCCTGCCTTTCGCTGTTCCCATGGGGTTCTCTTAATGCTCCCCTATGGACCTACACTTTTCTACACCCACAAACCTTTCTCCACAATGCCTATGAACCTCCTCTTCACTGCAGCTCACAGACTCCTCTCCGCAGACTACCACAAACTTACTCTTCATTGTGCCTGTGGAATCACCTCTGTGGATCCCCCACAGACTTCCCTTTGTGGTACTCCCATGGACCTCTTCTCTGCGGCGCTCACAGACTCTTCTCTGCTGTGGCCACAGACCTTACTCCGCTGCACCTACGAACCCTTCTCCGCGACACCCCGTGGACTCCTCTCTGCAACTTCTGTGGGCTTATTCTTTGATGTGCCCATAGACCTTCTCCGCAGCTCCCCCATGGACTTCTCTTCGTGGTATTCCTACATATCTCTCTCCGTAGCACCTACGGATTTTGGACGTCGGATACCTACACGTCCCTCTGATGTGGCTGGTCCACGTCATACCCCTCTTGCACAAATGGAACAAGTGGGGACCACCTCAAATTTCCCCAAATTTTTTGAATTTTGTAATCGCTCAAAATGTTAATCCAGTAATAAGGGGGTTTATTTCAAAATTAGTTTGAAATTACTCCTGGCCCCTTCTCTTTCACTTAACAAAACCTGAGTTTCTACAAATGTATATCTAATTCATGCTTCTAAATGTGAATTTTCTGGCCCATACAACCCTACTGTTGCAACCAGAAGCTCTGTACCACTCTGTCATGTCCCCTCCCATCAATATGACTGACAGACATGACATGAACAATTTACGGGCTTCTAAATTTTTCCATAGTGGCAGAATACAAAATTCTCAAACATTTAAATGTGTGTGCAGATGTAATGTCCCCATCCAAATAAATCATTAGAAGGGAAAATTCCACCAATCTACTAGTTCCCTGTGTTGGGGTGGAAACATTTAGGTTTGGAATAAGGGAGATATAAAACCCCATATGGACATTAGCTTGACAAAATATATTAAAAGGGGTTAAATAAATATTTATAATAAGAAAATAAGGTGGCACTTGGTCATGAAGGCACATTGGTGGTGTGGGACCCACACAAAGCAAGATTCTCCATGCCACATGGCATCCTACTCTCACCCATTCGAATACAAGGTGGAGTCCAACGTTCTTGGGGGAGTTGGAAGGGAATTACACTTGGAAAGACTCATTGAATGTCGAATTTGAGTGGAAGAGTAACTCCCATGGAAGAGGAATAGGCATCTTAGAGGTAATGGGACACTTAGGATAGATTCCCTAGATTTTATGACAACAATGATGAAGATGTTATGACACTTATGACAAGGATCAGACCTGATTGCTGAAATCTAACCTATATGACATGTCAGGGATAAAAATAACCTCCAAGAGGGCGCATAAGGGAGTTATGGCAGCCAAGATTTCCCCCATTCGAATTGATGGAAGAGGGAGGCTAGGTAATTGTTGGACAAGTGGCACTCATTGGAATCTTTCCCCAACTTGAGTTGGAATGAAGCTCTTGGAGGGAATTCGAGCTATGGAGGACTTGGAAGGATTATAAAATACAAGAACAAATAAGGAGGGGGGATTTTGATCATTTCTCATTTGGTAATTTGGAGAGCATAGCTTGTCCATGCAAGTTGAGTGTTTATTCTACTTGCCTTAGCACCAATTTCGAGGGTGAAAGATTCCCACCCTAATTGGAAATTGGAGAGGCCATTCAGACCTTTCATTTGGAGCTTAAATGAATTCATTTGTTACAGGTTGAAGCTACAGGGCTGCTCGTCATCATATATTCTTCAACTTGTTCCCACATCTGTCTCACTCTTCTCTTCATATTCTTGCTCTTGGAGGAATGACGCACATGGTGAGATGCTGATATCTTTGGGGAAGTTCAAGGGGCCCCATTTTTTTGTAATTTGATGTCTACACTCTGTATTTTATGCTCAGATGAACCTTAGATCGAACCTTCAAGTGAAACTATGTAAATGTGCCAAACTCTGTATGAATGGTGCCATTTTTCCATATATCTTGTAGCAAGAGCTTGAAGTTGTTTGATATGGAATTGTTTCAGTAAATATAAGTGGTTTTATTGATTTTTGGAGAGAAATTAATGTATTGAATAATCTTCATGAACCTTATGCAAGTATTTGGAACATTTTTCTCAAAGTTCATAACAAGTTATAGCGTTTTTATCTCATTTCCCCCTATGTTAAGACATGTTTACAAATCTATGATTTATGGGAGTTGCAGCAGGCTTTAGGAACTGATTAATGATTCATTTGGGTTCCCATTAAAGTCTTCTAACTAATACATTTATATTTTCTGAAATATGGGAGGTTTGTACTACATTTGGGAAGCCATTAGTGGCCTCTACCCTAGGGGGTTTGAACCTCGAAATTACTAGTGGATTCCCTATTTTCTCCTAATTGTAAATGAATGTTGCAGAAGTCTTTTGAGAGTGTCCAAGCACCTATCAGCCTCATTCACTACTACATATGGCTGAAAAGTCCCACAAAAGTTTGCCACGAAACAGTTAAAATTGATGTTTTCGTGGAAAAACAGTTTAAATTTTTGGAAAAAATTGAAAATTCCCCCGACGATCGTCGCTATAGCCACGAACTTTCGTCTCTATAGCCACGAAAAGTCCATCCGTCTCTATAGCCATGAAATGACTTCAACAAGTTGGATTTACAACCACTAGCTGGTGTGTTGAATTTCATCATGCTGTTGCTCAATGGTGACAACTCTAGATACAATCTCCTTAGTAGACAATCAATCCATCCACCACAAATCTATAAGGGGACAACATTTCAAACCAATAACTTACTCTAATTTTCCATCTCGAGATCCTCTAGGTGGGCCCCAATTTAATGGAACTTGTTGGAAATGAAATACTTGAACTATGAGGGTGTATGTGATTCTAACTCTAGATTCCTTGATTGTTGGTTGGATTGTTGTAGGATTTTTTCTTATATGGATTCTATAAAAGAATGAGTGATATTTGTATGGTCTTGAAAAATCTATAGCATGGCTTAACTATAAGATGGGTCTCGCACCAACTATTCCAACTATGCCTTGGATGAAAGTTGATCTAACGAGGATCAACAGATATAGATCAGCAGAATATTTTGCAGCATGCACATGTTGTGAGTGAATATATAACTATGCCATTTCTAGAAGCATTGAATGATTGAAATAGGGTATTCTTTAATCTCTCAAACAAAGTATTAGAATGGAAACTCTTATAATTACATAGAGCCGTACTATAGATCCCAATAAGGACTGCAAAAATTAAAAGAAATCACTTACAAGGAAGTAACACGTCCATCACTGTTACAGTTGACATGAAACCAGCTAATGCATGGATCCACTAAAGATGGATCCCAGGTAGAGAGCGAGTTCTTGGAATCCTTCAGTGCTGTTTTGAGTGCAATCAATGATTCATCTGATACATGAACACAATCACAGATAAACGACATGACTATCAATTCTTCGAGTGACAGTTGCACAGGAACAGATTAGATATTGATTACATTGCCAAATAGAATGAATATCAATAACAACCTACAATGAAGCTGTGCATATTTTTTTCTTCAATGGAAAAAATGACACTGTTAGAAGCTGAGCATAATTGTTCTCTTCATTCCCATATTGTCATAGTACAGAAATCTGAAGCCTCAATCATAGTGTGAATCTTAGGTAGGTCTCACCCATTGAGCCTCTCTTATTGCTACTGTATGTGTATATTCCAATGAAAGACCATGCTCTAATGGATTAAATTTGTGTTCCACTGGTTATGTTTTTGTCATTCATTAGTTGTACTTCCTGCTAGCTGACCATTGCAGTTTCTCTCAAATGTTATGCTTGTCCACCAGCACTAACTGTAACTTCCCACCTATTAAATCTGTGCATACTCCACAATAATAGATTTCCACCACTTGTACACAAGGGGATGTAACCAGGGTTTGATTTAGAAGAGGAGTATGATAAGGGTATCAGGGGTCTATATACAAGAGGCATGAATGCATGGATATCAATGTCACATGCCCCCCTATCTTAGTTTCTTGGAAAAAGTAACTGCTAGAAATAACAATCCTAGAATTTGTTAATTGATTTGGAAAGAACTCTGATCAATGTGTATATCTGGATCAACATACAATATAACCATCCTGATGGAATCTTCTTGGACATTAAACCTCTATTAGTGCAACCATGACTAGGTGTTAACAAGCCTTAACATGGTTGAGAGAGGAAACCAAAGCCTTAATCCCTAAAGAAATATTATGGGCATGTAGGTCCAAACATGATTACCTAAAACCATCATGCATGATTTCTTGGGGTTATTCTTCACCTACAAGTAGTGATATTGGTGCCATTATTATGGTTTTGAACTAGGTATGGGTCTCAAGGCTCTAGACATGGTTGGGGTAGGAAACTCGGCCCTTAGTCCCTAAAGGATTTTTTTAGGAATTCAAGGCCATGATTAACACCTAAAATCATCTTATATGACCTCCCAATGATATGTGTAACTTAGAGTGCTAATATGTGCATCATTAGGGATTTATTAGGGTCTAAAAGTCTTAGACATGGTTAGAGAAGAGTACTTGAGGTGGAAGTTATACAAGAATATTATAAGAATCTAAGGCTGTGAATGATGGCTCAAAGCACTAGACATGATATATTGATAGTATCCCTAATCTCTGAGTGGGGATATCGATGCCATTAAACAATTGTCAAAACTAGTTAATGGTTCTCAAGGCTATGCACATGGTTCAAGGAGGAATCAAACTATATGAATTTCATAGGATCATAACACAAGGAAAATCCTAAAACCATCCAATTTAAGTAAAGATTCTTTACATTTTTCTCACAAGTAAAACTGCAGGCAATGTAACAAGTAAAACGTCAAAATTTTGAACCTTTAATATTGATATTTTCAGTTCAAATAGGGCCTTCAGAATGGCATTATAGGGATGAAGCCCATGCCTTTGGATCTAAAGAAACCCTTGAGGAATCTAGATCTTTGCATAATTCCTCAAAGGATCACACATGACTTTCCATGGGTATCAATGGTGCTATGTATCTAGGTCTTGTGGTCTTAGGGCCTTGGACATGGTAATGGAGGAGACCTGCAACTCAAGCGCTAAAGGAATCTTCTAACCATGTAGGGATAATGAGGTTTTCTCCACCAACAATAGGTGTCTTTTTGGGGTTGTCATTGACCTATAATTGATGATATTTGTGCCATTATATGGTTTTTAGAAATATGTATGTGTCCTAGGGCATTGAGAATACTTTCCATGGAATAATATCGTGGCTTTGGCCCTAAAGAAACCATTGAGGCATCCATAGCCATGAAGAATGTCTTAAAAGCACCATTAGTATTTAAGTATGAATATTCATGCCATTAGGGGATTCTAAACAATAATAATGGGGATCAAGTCCCATGGCATCATTAAGAAAAGAAACCAATGTAATTCCCTAAAATAAGCTTCTAGTCATCTACATCCAAGAACAATGCCTTTAAATACCACACATGATCACCAAGATCAACGAACCCTTGAAACCCTTCGATCACCTTGAAGATTCCACCCATGACTAATAACTAGAGAGGTTCTCCAGGAATGCATGGTGGATCAAGAATCGATCCAAACACTTTACTACAACGCGTTTTATTAGGAAATTTCTAGAGCTAGGGTTTCATTCAGTGAATAACATTGTAAGAAATCAAATACAATATCAAATTTTCGAATTGATGACTCAGGAAACAATGGATATTGGATATTGTTTATGAATCTAAAAGGATAAAATATAAGTCTAGGATCTGATAACACAAAATTTTGTTGATCTATTCATATTTTATGCCCCATGACCACTTTCGCATGTATCATTAAATGGATTTGGGATACAAGTTGCAAACCATCATAAAATATAAATCTAGCCTTGGTTTGATGAAATGTTGGCTCCATTGGACTCAAGACATTAGAGTACCTATAGGGGCATCCTTCTCCCACTTTTCCCAAAACCAAAATATGGTTTTTTAGGATATTTTTGGAGCTATATATCTTTTTCTAAGTGAGGAACTATATCCAGAAGAGGGAAGATGTAACCTTTGTTATATAACGTGACTAATAAAAAATTTAATTAGCTCATAAAATAATAAAATTAAAACCAATATATATATTATAATATCCGTTACATGACCAATACAAAATAATTAAAAATACACATTAAATCATAAAATAATAAAATTAAAACCAATATAAATACACCATAAACTCCATATTTATAGTGATCCACTCCATTACAAAACATGCTATTCTTTTTCGCGGGAAAAAAAACATGCTATTCTTTGAATGATGATGACACGTAATTTTGTTGCTCCATTCATCTTTTAGGCCATTTGGACCATTTGACATGTTGCAAAATGTGCATGCTTGTTAGCACTTTTGGCTGAAAACACAAACCCTTGTTATTGCGTCCTCTAGAGCTTATTTTCTCCAGGGCATCCCTTGACAGAATCCCAATCCCGGTTCTGCCGCCATGGGGTTAGACAAAATGAGAAACCTTCATCACTACAAGAAAAAGCGGATGAAGGTAATGGAGAGTCCATGGAAACTGTAGAGGCGCTCAATGAACTTGGTGATCGAGATGAGATGGCCTATTCCTGCACAAGGGAATATGGCCACATGAGTCTTTGGGATCCTTTCCATGGCGGTCTTCCTCTACAACCCAGAACGTGCACGGTGCCATTATTAGAGAATGAAAGGTGTGTCGGTTCTATTAAAATTTGTAAATCAGTTCTCTTTTAAAATCAGTAGTAGGAAGGTGTGCAACACTAACTCTGAAATCTGAAATTTGTAAATGTTCTCCTTAATAAGGGGTACGGAGGTGTGCCAGCACTGGAATTCTTAATATTTAGAGGGCATTTAGAAAGGTTTTGTAAAACTGTAAATGATATCAACATACATGATTTACTAGAATTATTTGTAGTTTTACCATGAGCTATTTTTATTCTTAATTTATTTTTAGTTGGGCGCTAATAAAATGAAGTCCATCAAATTATAGTGGTTTTATAGGGCACCATTTTCTCCAGGGCATCCCTCGATCGAATCCCAATCTTAGTCTTGCTTCCATGGGGTTAGGAAAGTGAAAAATCTCCACCTCTAGATTAGCTCTGTCACATATCTGAAGTTCTAGGACAAGCTGAAGAAGAAATACAAGTTGGGGGGGGGGGTTCGAGTCCCTGAGAAGTAAAACAAACTGGTTATCAAATTCCAAAACCATTCAACGCCAAATGATGCCCTCTCATTATGGCCTGACTGGACGTTGTGGTCACGGCTCATACAGGGTCTATTAAAACAACAACTTTTCTTGCTCCCATCCTCGAGAAATTAAGGGAGCATTTTGCAAGCGGTAGGGTTAGGGCTCTAGTTTTCTCATTGAACAGGGAGATTGTGCTTCAGACGTTTAAGTTTCCAAGGATCTTGGTATCTACACAGGTCGGTGATGAATTATGGATATGCATTTTAAAGTTTTTAGTATGAATTGTATGAATTGTAGGGCATTCTTTCGGTGACATTTTTATTTTTTGTTAGGGTTAAAGCTTCTTAACTTTGGTATTTTTTTTCTCTGCAGATCTTCATACTACATTGCTTGTTGGTGGTGACAGCAGGGAGACTCAAGTCGAGGAACTAGCGAAAAGTCCAGATATTATTGTGAATCCTGGCTGTCTCATGCATCATCTTGCCGAGGTAGACGAAATTTCTCTGATAACTGAGGAGTATGTTGTTTTTTTATGATGCATACCATTTATTTGATATGGGTTTTGCAGACCAACTATGAAAAATACTTGCCCAGTTGAGTGAGAACCATCATACTCTGTATTTTAGTGCAAATCTACCTCGGTTCTTTGCTAAATTTGGCATGGCAGGGATTTGGGATCCTCTAATTGTATGAATTGATTTGGAGAATAAGATCATCCTCGAGACCAAACTCACACTCTTTACTATGTGACCTGAAGAGAAATGTGCTGCATTTCTCTATCTAGTGAGAGAGCAGATTGGTTCTGAGCAGCAAACATTAATTTTTTTCACAACAAAGCATCATGGATAATTGTTAAATGAATTATTTAATGAATAAGGGATAAGGATGTCTCTTGTTTATGGGGACATGGACCAAGCTTCCTGCAAAATTCATCCTACAAAGTTTAGAGCAATGAAGACAATGTTACTTCTTGTAACTGATGTTGCTGCTAGGAGGATTGACATTACCCTGCTAGATAATGTAGTGAATTATGATTTTCCTCCAAAACCGAAGCTCTGTGTTCATAGAGTATTCTTTGTTGCTCGTGTTGGCCAAACTGACAACCTATTCATTTGTCACAGAGGAAGACATGCCATAGCTGTTGGATCTGCATTTGTTTCTATCAAATCCTATTTGACCGACTCCAATAGCGGAGGAGGTTGCAAGTGATAGGGAGAAAGTATTTACTAAGATCAATGAATCAATGGAAAAGGGGGATTCAATATATGGATGTTTTTCATAGTTAGTTTTGGATTCGGTTTCTGAAAGAATTCAAGAGCTTATTGACAGAAGTACAAAGGTTATTGCTTTGTGGAACAATTCAGAAGGATGATAACAATTCAAATGTATGGACATATACAACTTGATCTCCTTTATTTGCTTTGAATATGACTAGCTGACTGATTACTTCATCCCAAAGTATTCCCTTGTGTACATGGGAGAGAACGCAATGTTGGATTATGACATTTCTGCCCATATAATAACCTAATAGTTTATTTCCATAGAGACCAGTTGTTTATTTTGCACGGTTGTGAAGTCTTATAGCACTGCACCTGTAGTGAGAAAGATTGTAATGTCTTCCAGGTAGCCAGGCACAAATTCTACCCTTAGGATTTCAGCATAAGGGTACTTTTTGTTTGTGTCATAACTTTAGTGTGATGTTGTTTTTGGTATACTAGTCAATTTTTCTACACCCTCTTGTGATGAAATATGAGTGATTTGATATTATTTAGTCCAGTGGTAAGTTCTGGAGTCTTACCCATAAATAAGAAATCCTTACAAAGGGAGATCTACATTGCATCCCATTTCTTGGTTTTCGTTCTTATCTCTTCATGGATGTACCAGGATTTAGGGATTGGTTCGAGTGTATGAATGAACATATGCAACTGCAGTTAATCAGATGTGTAGCTTGAGTCCACCGGTTTATACAATTCTTCACATGTATTTTAAGTTTTATGTGTCCCTAATACAACTCAAATATGATTTACTTGAAGTCGTTGGTGGAAGAGCATCCCTGGGATTCTTCATCATAGGTATTCTAGAATTAGTATCTGATGGCGGGTTGGACTTCCTCCCAGCTTTTTAGTGAATCCTAATGTGTATCCCCCACCATCATGGTAGAGTGGTTACAAGTACCACATCCAATGCTATAATTGTGTTTTATAGTTCGATGAATTTTCCACATAGTCTAGAAACTCTTCAATGTCATCAGTACATCATATATGGGTGGTTCTATGAGCACAATTATAGAAGAGTTCATGGTTGTGCTCTTGCTGGTTTTGTAATGCCTCCTTGGATTCTATGTCAAAAGAGAAAATATTATTTCAGCTAATAGCTCCATCGGTCATAAGGTTAACATATTAGTCCCTCATACCTGCACTAAGGTTGTAATATGATCAATCATGTTCTCCTCCATGTTGTCTTCGGTAGTCTTAGTGTAATCAGGTCCTTGATATAGATCAATCGGTTGTGTTACCTTAGTTCCTTCAATTCAAAATATATTTTTCCTCTTCTTAAGTTAATGATTGCATCATTGCTATATTCTCAATCAAATTTGAGTAGCATAGGATACAGGTATTTCTCATCCACTATCTCTATAAATTCAAAATAAGTTACTATTTTAACTCCTACAGGGTCTACTTATGTCTTATTGGTGCTGTGAATGAGATTTCCTTTGTATTCCTTAACAAAAAACTATGTGCCGTAGCTTATGTGGTGTAACTTGTGGGGATGATATGACTATCAAGGTAAATTTATTACATGATTCTTCACTTCATTAATGTATGCATTCCCAATGATCACTCAGTGCTATAAGAAAATAGTCAATTTGAACTTATTTTACTATGTAGCATGTTCACCAGTTTTATCATTTGCTAAATTGGATTATTATCCATTATGTTGGTATGGGATGAGGAAACAGGTCACAAATACTACATGTGAAGGTCACAGAGCACCTATTGATTGTGTTTGGATTAATCATAAAGAACTATGCTAAGAGCACCAGCATATAAAATCATTTAAAATGTTATGCTAAGAACTACACAAGCCTTTATCATATAGATGAGATGATTCGAGGAATGAGCAATAGGCATGAAGCAAACAAAAATTTCAGTGACATGCACAGCATTGAACTTTTGGAACAACAGGGATGAATTGGAAATATATGCCAATGACTGGCCACAGAAAACTCAAATACTTTGACTATTTAGGTGCAGTGACAGTATTGTATCCTTAGAGACTAGATTTCCGTTCATAATATGTTGCCATAAAATATATAATCAAGTACATAACAAAAACAGTGTAAATGAGAAAATTGCCATATATGTATCCTTTAAATGTGAATTATCCACTGCACATGTGAAATGCCATACATATAAGGTCATTACATTGCCAATAGTTCATTTGCTCAGTTGGTCAACTAAGGAAGGTTGCATTCGGTGAGCCAAAGTACAATGTAGTGCTTAACATAATATGTGATCTGTTAAGGTTTTACATAATATCCTTTTGAGAACACAGAAGCATGTGAGCCTACCTAGAATTTGGTGTTTAGCATAACATGTCCTAGGTTCAACTTTTATAAAAAAACTGTCTTCACAACATATCTGTAGAGGTGAGCACAGGCATTCATTATGAAGAAACCCTGTATTAACTTGTCTGATAATGAAGAAATGACCTGCAATCCATAATTTTATATTTCTCCGATTCCTGAAGATCTTGTGCTACTGTAAGCATCGAAACTCCTTAGTTACAAAAAGAGATGAATTTCAGCATCTACCACCATCTGAACAAGTGTTGTCTACATCACTCACTACATTTAAATTGGGTTTTATACTTGCTCTGTACATGAAGTCATACAACTCTGTTGAAACTTGGAAGATGACTAATAATTTCTCATCCCTAAAAGCTGAGCTGTAAATTAGTGTTGCAACAAGCCCATATTTAGGAAAGGATCCAACATGGAAAGTTGGACTGAACTGCAAAGATCTAGAATGCCACACTTCTGACTCAAATTGGATGCACACAAAATGTTTCCAAAATGGTCATAAGACCCTGTATGCAAACCAAATTTATCTCATATACAGATACAACAATGACCAATATGCTAGCAATCTCTATTTCAATTACAGAGAATACATGTATCCAAGCTATAATCTAGCAAAAGTAGGGCTATATTCACTTTTTAAAAACTGATAAGCTGAAACTAGGTCAATAACACTTATCTGATTCGCACTATGTTCTCACCCATCTACACCCACTTCATTGATATACACAGGATTTTCCCACTTGCTGTGTTATTTGTTTGAATGCAAGTTTTCCACTATAGGTAGTTTAAGGGAATATTTTACAGCAGGAAAGAAGTTCGAAAAATAAGAAGGAAGATTTTTGTAAAGTTTTTGAGTTGTGGTCTGAGAGTGAAGATGGACAAATGGGATCCAAGATCACTTGTTTTCAAAAGGCTACTGATATTTGCCTTCAAAGATAAATAATCTAGTAAAACAGTCCATGAATTCAATCACATATTCATCAGCGGATGCAATGATCCATGCGCAGGCAAGGAATGCAGTTCTAGCGCAGGAAGCTCGGCCATTTTGTCAAGCCTTTGTAATAGTGACCAGGCCCTCTCAGCAAACGACAGCAACAGAACCAAGTCCACAATAGTCACCAGAAATATCCATGCCAGCAATGAGCCAGAAGACTGCATTTGAAGTTGGATTCAGTCAGCACAAGAGCTACCAATGTTGCTTCACGTTGCTCTCAACACATTTACCAAGATGCCACATTGGATGATCACAATTGTTTCTTAGTGCTCAAGGCATACTGTTAACTATGGGCATAAATTATATAAATATGACATCGTGCTTCATTGTACTCTCTTGATAAATTTTGAGTGAATTGATAGAATAGAAATTATATTATGTTATGCAACTCACCTCACAATTCTTCTCAGGATTCTGCTGCATAGGGTGTTTCCATCCTACATTTGTACATTCTATGGTACATTGTAACATAAGTGAAAGGAAAATTCTTCAGTTAGGTTAGGAGACATGATGTCTACTCTCTTTTGACTGGTTATGTCACATGTGTGATTATCATTGATTTATCTCTCTTGTTTACTATTGCACAACTCTCTTCGCTGTTATTAATCTCTGCACATTTTTTTTCAAACAATAATGCTACCACCATAACATAGATCTAAGATATATAGCTGTCCACCCCTGCCTTTTTTGGGAGTACTAGTAGTTGCATCATTGGTATCAGAGTTAGAAGATAGAAAGCTTATTTGGATCTTTTGCGTCAAGTACGAGAGATGGATTAGTGTATCAGTATGTGATGAATGCCCACCTAGAAGATGTCCAAGTATCGAAAGCATATAATTAAACATTCAATTCCATCACCATACCTTCCTCTGAACTCATTGCAATCTCAAATGGTGGAAAATAACAACACAAACACTTCCATGGTGGTCGATCAGATCAATCTAGTACGATCTATCATTGAAGATGAATTGCAGAAGCAACACGAGAAGATGTACAACCAATTTGCACATCTATTTAATACTAGATTTGTTCCTCAGACTACATCTGTGACATTTGGACCTATTAAATCCAATCTATTTGGTGACCAATGCCCACTCCAAGTCCAAGTAAGCATCAAGATCTAGTACCAATATCTTGGATCTCTAGACGGGATGGTTTCAGAAGGTTGAAGCTTACTTTAAATCACTTCGCCGACGAAGCTAAGATGGCTTTCATGATGCTCAAAGTTGAACAGACTAGACTTTGCTGGTAAGAATCTCATGTAGCCAAGGCCCAATAGTGAAAGAACAAAGTAGAGCATATGGATACATGGACCAAGTTCACAAAGGCAATGCAGAGTTTTATCACCTCAACCAATATTAAGATCAATATATCAAGAGGCATAAATTGCACCAGTGACAAGACTGTTTATCCAAAGACTATGCTAATAAATTTCATAATATAATGATGCATCTTGACATTCCAGAGCTTGAATGCAACAAGATCTTGAATTATCGAAGTAGATTGCATCCATATAATCTGATGGAGTTGGAATTCATCACTATCAACAGTGTTGGCCGGATGTTTTCATGTTGAAAGGGCTTTTTCTTCAGCAGCAATCTGCCCATGCAATCCACTTGATCATGGTTTTGGCTTTGACCATTTAGGAGCATCTCTCTCTAAAAAAAATGACCGTTGTAGTGATAAACATCATCTTTTACAGTGCTTTTGAAATAATTTCCTATAATATTTCGCATCACTGTATTCAGCTTTTGCATGTTAATCATATGTTGAAATTGTTTGGTTTGGCACATACTTTGGTTGTTTGTTCCAATTGTGGCAACAAACATCACAAAGAAGTTATAGGCATTTCAACATATCTTCTTATATATAGGTACCTTGTAGTGAAGCATTTGTCAGCCTTCCAACTTATAATGGGCAGTTAACTTATGAACATGCCACAAAAACGATAAAATTCACAGTGACAAAGTGGTTAAATTCACCACTCTTATGGACTTCACTCTAGCAATGCTATGGTCGTTAGGTTCTCTATCCTCCTGGCCTTGACAGTAGTAAATATGCAAGGCTCTATCAACTATTGGGATTTCAAGTCTTGGCTCTATCAGCTATTTATTTTTTTGTGAGAAAAATATGAGGAGCTTTCCATGGCTTTTGCATATAGAATTTCTTCAATGGAATCTTTAATTGATAGTATTATTTTGTTGAAGCAAGAACAATTTTAAACAACAAATTATGGGTATGCCGAAGCAATACGGTGTTCTTTTATTGCACCCCGAGGTACAATTGCTAGTTTTTAAAAAAATAGACATGTCCATCGCTATAGAGACGACAAGCGCTAGCAAGTTTCGACGAACTTGCTATAGTAGCGACAAAAAATTTCGTCGCTAGTATAGCAAGTTCGTCGAAACTTGTCGGGGCTTGTCGTTTCTATAGCGACGGACATATTTTTTTTTAATATGTGAATCCGTCTCTATAGCCACGCACTTTCTGTGCTATAGCCACAAACTTTCGTTGCTAGAGAGACGGAGATCGGTTCACTTATTTCTTTTAAATATGAACATCCGTCGCTATAGCGACGAACTGTCGGTGCTATAGCCACGAACTTTCGTTGCTAGAGAGACGGAGATCGGTTCACTTATTTTTTTTAAATATGACCATTCGTCTCTCTAGCCACGAACTGTCGGTGCTATAGCCACAAACGTTTGTGGCTAGAGAGACGTAGATTGCTTCATTTACTTTTTTTTTTTAAATATAAACAGCCGTCGCTATAGCCACGAATGTTCGGTGCTATAGCCACAAACATTGGAAAGTGTTGCTACATCGACGAAATTAGTGCCACGAAAACAAGGAGTCCTGTTTGTCGCTATAGCAACGATTTTCCGTGGGAAAAATGTCCACATGTACTAGTGATTTTTATGTCCTAATACCCTTCAAGTACCTTCAGACCCAATTCTAAAGCCTTAGGATCCATTTGGAAGCACTTGAGCCATCACTAGTCCAAGGTTCGAATTGACCAAAAATTGCAATTTTTCCAAATTATTAAAATAGGGACACTACAAGTGGTATCAGAGCATGGTATTTGCACCTAGTTTTGGAGACCATTTATTAGGTCAAGAAGTCATCCCCCACCCTTAGAGACATAAACTAAAAGTACCTTTGGTGAAGAGGAAGAAGAAGGAGAAGAAGTGCACTCTGTTGAGAATGGCTAAGGATGAGAAAGGAACTTCAGATATGGAGGAGAAAGAGGAGTTTAGGAAGTTCATGAAACCATTTTTGAATACATGACAAGGAATTTAATGCAAGGGTTAGAATTGATGGCTAGTCAAATTAGTAGCAAATTGGAAATAGGACGCAACAGTAGTTCCCCTAGTGAGGAAAATAAGGCATTTGATGGAAGCATTTTCTCAAGGACAGGGCCTCATAATCGACCGAATTTCATAGCTCAATAAGAGCCACCACACCCAAGTTTCTTGAGACTAAAAAGGACCTTCACACCCAATATGGAATGCAATAAGTTATAGCAGAATGGCAACAATTGAGTGACGATTGTAGGAGGACCTTACCATTTGATTAATTCTTTACTGTCTCAAACAAGATCAAGATGAGGGGAGGAAATAGAACTCCTTTCCAAAACAAAGAATTGAATTATGCCATAGGTAAAATGCCCCTTCTTACCTTTGATGGCTCATCTCAAATTTCTGCAAATACTTGGATACAAAATTTAGATGTATATTTTTCAGTTAAATCCAATGGTTGAAGAGGATGCTCTAAAAATGGCTAATTTTCATATTGAAGGAGAAGCCAATGATTGGTGGTTCCATGAGATTAAAACCTTGGGACATGATCATGGCACAACATATGAAGAATTTGTTAATAGGTTATTGGAAAGATTCGAGCAAAAAGACCCTAAAATGCCTTTCAGGGAACTAACACAGTTGAAGCAAGTTGGTACCCCCTGATGAGTACATGTTGGAATTTCAAAAACTATCAGTTAAGGTGGCTAATATATCTATGGTTCGATTGGTATTGATATTTACTAAATGTTTGGCTGGACTTTTGAAGGGTTTAGTTAAAGCCTACAAACCTACTTCATTGAAAGATGCCATGAACTTGGCAAGAGATCTGCAAAATGTGCTACCCAAGACAAAGGATCCCCCCAAGCCCAACTTTACTTCCAAGTTCAGATTTGACAAGAATCCATGGAAAAAATATGCATTTGGAAAAGACAATAAAGAGGGACCAAGCAAGGAAGAACTCATAAGAAATAAACTATGTTACACATGCTTCAAACCATGGGTACCGGGGCATAAATGTGCTAAGGGGAAAGCACAATTCATTGAAGTATTTTCTGATGATGAAGAGGACGGGAACATGGAGGAAGAAGAACATTTTTCAGCCCAAGAAGAGGGATATGGCATAGCAGAATAATATCATCCATCACATGAAAAAGGGAGAATGGCGGTGCTTTCAGGAGTGCCTCGTTTTCACACCATTCGATGCAAGGGAGTGGTACAAGGGCAAAGAATTTCAGTATTAGTAGATGGAGGATCCACTCATAACTTCATTGATGCAGTATTGGTGGAGAGAAGAAAGCTACCTACGGAATCATTCGATGGGTTCACAGTCATCTTTCCAGGTAACAATTCTATGGAATGCAAAACATGGATTCCAAAACTACAACTCACCATAGGAAATTACACATTTTGTGATAGCTTTTATGTGGTGGATGTTGCTGATACAAATGTGGTATTGGGAGTGAAATGGTTGTACTCTATAGGGGAACATACAGTGAACTACCAAATACCTGAAATGAAATTCATAGATTCAGAAGCAAAACAAAGGGTAGTGAGAGGAATGTACACCTATCCTAACCAAGTGGTGTCTTCCCACAATATGAGGTCCATATTGAGGCATGGGGATATTGAATGGGCTGCTGAATGTTTCATCACTTCCCCCAAGCCAAACATAAATATTGCAGAACATCCCAAGGAAATAAGGAAACTACTACAAAAATATGAAAAGGTTTTTGGAGATCTTCCTCCTGGAAGGCCCCCTGACAGAGGAGTTGAGCACACCATTGTATTGGAGGTGGGTACTTCACCTATACAAATACTACCATATAGACACCCAAAAAGGTTCAAAGATGAGATTGAGAAGGCTATTCAAGAGCTCTTGGGATTGGGACTCATTAGACAAAGATCAAGTCCCTATTCTTCTTCAGTTGTTTTGGTGAAGAAAAGGATGGAATCCTAAGGATGTGCATTGATTTTAGAGCTCTAAAAAAGAAGACAATAAAAAATAGATATCCCATTACTAGAAAAGATGAGCTCATGGATGAGATATTTGGAGCAAAGTTCTTCTCCAAATTTGATTTTATATCTGGTTACCATCAGATTCAAATGAAGGAGGAGGATGTGCAGAAAACTGCTTTCAGATGTCACTATGGTCATTTCGAATTTCTTGTCATGCCTTTTGGTTTGACCAATGCTCCAGCCACATTCCAATCATGCATGAACAAAAGATTTTGCAAGAATCTCCGTAAGTTTGTTTTGGTTTTCTTTGATGATATTTTGATTTACAGTAAGACTTGGGAGGAACATTTGCACCATTTAGAATTTGTATTGAAAATCTTGCATGGATAATATTTGTTTGCTAAGTTGTCCAAGTGTGAATTTGGGTTGAAAGAAGTTTTGTATCTTGGGCACATCATTGGGAAAGATGGAGTAAATGTGCACTTGGAGAAAATAAAGGCTATTCTTGAATGGGCATCACCCAAGAACATCACTGAATTGAGAGGCTTCATTGGGATATGCACTTACTATAGGAAGTTTGTGAAGGAGTTTTCCAAACTAACTGCTTCCCTTATAGATTTGACCAAGAAGGATGCCTTCAAATGGGATGAAGAAGCTGAAAAGGATTTCCAAAGAATGAAAGAGGTAATGAGTAGTTGTCCAGTACTTGCATTACCTAATTTTTCTAAACCATTTGTTATGGAATGTGATGCGTCAGGAGAAGGGATAGGGGCGGTCCTAAAGAAAAATCAACACCACACATCTTTTGATAGTAGAAAATTGCAGCCACATGAGAATCTCTACTCCATATATGACAAAGAAATGTTAGCCATCATGCATGCTTTGGCCAAGTTTAGACAATATTTGGCGGGGAACAAGTTTGTGGTCAAAACTGATCATAACAGTTAAAGCATTTTCTCACACAAAAGGATGTCAATGAAAGGCAACAAAAATGTGTAAGTAAGGTCCAAGCTTTTGATTTTGACATTGAATATGTAAAAGAGAAGAATAATATTGTAGCATATGCATTGTCTAGGAGACCTTCATTTTCTCTTATGGACATTTCGAAAGATTGGAAAGATATGCTAATAGTAGAGTATGCCAAAGATAGTTTTGCTTGTGATGTGTTAGATGGGGTCAAAAGAGATGATAGATACAAGATATTGAATGGGATAATCTACTATAAGGAACGGATATACTTGGTTCATGGTTCGAACCTAAAGCACAAGATCCTGAAGGAAGCTCACGATTCTCCTTTAGCAAGACATCCTGGTTTCTTTAAAACATATAGGCAATTAAGACAAAGGTTCTCTTGGAAAGGGCTGAAGGAAGATGTTATAAATATGTGAATGAATGCAAGATATGCCAGCTAAACAAAGTTGAACACACCCATCCTGTTGCTCTATTGCAATCATTTCCCATTCCATAACAAAAATGGGAAAGCATCTCAATGGATTTCATCACAAGTTTGCCCAAGGATTTGGGTAAGGATTGTATTTATGTTGTGGTGGATAGACCCACCAAATTTGCTTATTTCTTTGCTATTACATCATATTTTACTGTTGTACAAGTGGCTGATCTATTCTTTAGAGATATTTTTAGATTGCATTGACTTCCCAAAAACATTGTGAGTGATAGGGATAACATATTTTTGAGTGCGTTTTGGTAAGAACTCTTCAAGTTGGTGGGAACTCAATTGACTCCTAGCACAAGCTATCATCCTCAAACTGATGGCCAAACAGAAAGGGTGAACCAACGGTTGGAAGGATAATTGAGGAACTATGTTGGTGAGCAACAGAAAGCATGGGTGAAATGGCTACACTTGGTTGCATTTTGCTACAACACTACTTTCCATATGTCCATTGGCATGTCTCCTTTCAAATCACTGTAATGTCCCTAAATCGAAAAAAATTTAAAATTTTTTCACTCACTGCTAACATTGTCTATTCAAGAATCACAGACCTTTTCATGATGATATTGAGGCACAACATTGAGCAATAGCTCAGTTTTTGTTGACAAATGATGGTTACGTTCTTCCATTTCTGTTACAGTATATGATTTTATGTAATAGGATATATGCGGGTTGTATGGACAACAGTAGTTTTGTATTTGATGTATGTATGGGACATTAGATATGATGATAATATGGGACAGTAAATATGTGACAATGTAGGGATCTCAGTGATTCTACTACATGTGCAGAGTGTAATTTTGTTCATCTATTTGAAATAAAATTACGATTTTTTCCGAGGAAAAAAAAAACATTGTCTATTCAAGTAAATATTTAACAAATTAACTTCAGTACTGGGAAATAAATCTAAGTCTCGTCGTCATAATGAGAACACATGGTTTATGAAGTTGGTTTACAATATACTGTTTGATTTACTTGGATGTGATCTTCTATTTTATGTTTCTGCGGAAGCGATGTTTATGGTAATTAAAGATCCTTCAATAAATAATATCTTCGTCTGATCGATCAGTTTTAGTAATTGTGATTTAACTCAATGGTTATCATATATGTATTTTGATCATAGTTTGAATGTATGTATGATTTGAAATTCTAAGAGGTGAGATCCTTGTGTTAATAATTCAGGGATGATGGTCCTCATACAGAGAGTAAGAATACATTGAAGTCTAAATTGGTGCTTGTGTTTACAAGCAGGGCTATCGAGAGGTAAGGGATGAGTCATGAGCTAACCCGGGCTTACTTAGCAAAATTTTCTAAAGCATCCATTGAACTTGTTTTGCAGGAACACCATAAGGATCCTACTCTAAACTCCCTAAGCTTTGCTACCTAGGAACCTAACCTTAAGAACATGAGATGGGATAAAAGAACATTAGCAATGAATGTTGCAACATAAAAGAGTGGGAGTTGAAACTCTTTAAGCAGGATTTTGACTATAGAGATTGGATAAAGTATTAAGGCGCTAGTGGGTTGTTGTAGCATTGAATGCTACCATATGACATTCACATGGTTACTTGCTAGCGTGGACGAGGGTTATACTCCTGCCCTAATGACTAGCAGTACCATTTTTGCATTTTCGTGTTTCGGAAGGTAGCCTTCTACTGCTCTCGGGTTTCACTGGTGCTCCAGGCTTGACTTGAGCTACGCTCATGGTCAGCGTGCTTACTGGATTTCTGTGTAGCTGTGGACAGAACCTGTTGAAGAGAAGGTAATCTATCCTCTATAAAACAAATCGTGATTTTCAGTAAGTTCTTCACTGTATATTGTACCTGTCAAATTTATTTAACTTTGTCTTTCTTGACCCTTTACTGGCAGGGTTTTCTGGTGAGGAGAGGTCTCTGCGTTTTGGGATGGTATTGCTATGGCAGAGGAGAATGTACTCAGCGCAAACCTTGGTAAGCCCAGGACTCCTCATGGCCCGTCTCAACCTGTTGCAGCAAGGAAAGAATGGTTGAAATGCTCTGTAATTTGAGTTCTGACTTTGTAAAGAAGATACCCTTCGGGCTTTAGTTTTCTAGATGAGGCTTTTGGTTAAGCCCAATTTGTCTAGCGTAGGCGCTTGGGATTATGGGTTTTATTTTGGGTCTCCACAGTTTATGGCATGCTAGCCAATGTTTGTAATATAATTTAAATGTTTGAAGTTTGGAACCTTAATGGGTTCAGGGGTAGGGATAAACCCTTAATGGTTTTCGTTTTTAAATGCTGTAGAGTAGCTCCTCTCTATGGTTTGGATGGAATGAGCCTGTAAGATTTGAGCCTAATAGACAGCGTTTGATTTTTAAATGAAATGTTGGTGTTTCGGATTCGTATCTTGATGGTTAAAATGCTTCTTTTTAAATCTCTGTCCTCTGGTTTCCATACGTAGAAATTTAAATTAATTATAGTTTGTAAAATCGTGACTCTTGCAAGTAGATTTTTTAGAGGGAGATGTTCTGGATTTTAAGTTTGAAATTTCGTTTGACTACTTGAAGCCGTGGATGGCTTTGCGATTTCTTTTAGTGAGTTTGGGAGCTTTTGAATTTTTTTTAAGGGAAAACTATGCTAAGAGCGTTTTGGCTCTGTCATTGCAAGCGTATGGCTCTTGGGTGTTCTCTGCCCAGTTTATAAGTTTTGGAAACCCTTTATATTTCGTGTGTTTGATTTTTAATGGGGAAGGTACTTACAGTTTTTAAAGAAAGAAGGTTTGGACCCTTTGTTTAGTTTCCATGTTGAGTCGTATGGGGTCTGCCCATATATTGACTGGTTCCCTTTTTATACGGGAAGAGTACTGAGACCCTGCAAGTAATAACGCTGGTAATTTAATTCGTTTTGAGATTATATGTATGATAGATTCGTGTTGCGTTGATCTTGTTATTATGTCTAAGATCCTACGTAATATTTGTTGGTGGATAGTTTTGAATGCTTGGCCTGCGTTTTTAGTTCTTTTGAATTAAATTTATAAACAAGATTGCTGAGTTAACTACGTGATCCGGATTTATGTGGGAACGAAACAAAAGATAGCATATACAGAATCATATACAGAGATATATTGCAAATAACACAGTGATACAGTAAACACATATTCTATTAAATAGCGGAAATAGAACAGACTGTAAAATACAATAGCTAGAATGGTGGTAGCTATCTCTGAGAAGAGATGTGGCCGCTATGCTCATTCGTGCCAAGATGAATACAAAGAGAGGCCGAAAGGGCCTATTTATCATAAGCATGAGGGAAAGAATCCCAATCATCCAAAAACCTAACCTTAGAAGATGAACCGTCATAAAGTTTGCGGCCCCAAGGTGGTTAGTTGAACAGTCAACTTCCCAGGGTCATAACTTTTGCATACGATCTCCGTTTAGGGCGCTCGGTAGCCCGTTGGAAAGGTCTAACCGAGATTTACAACTTTCGACTGGGCCCAAATGTATGCCGTCGGCAACCATTTGGTCTCCCAAATCGCCAAAAAATGTCGTTTAGGGCCTCAAAATGGCTCCGAAAGTTCAGGAACCGAAAAAACTGCTAAAAATAGTAATTTACCAAAATTGCCAGAAGACTGTTTTGAGACAGTTGGAAGAGGTGGGCCGCCATCGATATCCACCTGGATCAATCCTCCCTCCTTAGGAAGCAATGGTCTCCATTGCGTTAATTCCCTTATCATATGTCGAGCTGTGTGTCGAGTTGAGCTCTTGGTGCGACATTTGCTGAAGTGGAAAGGTTGCCTTACTTTGACATCTTTAGAGGGTTGTAATTGTTGTTGATGGATGCGCTGGAGCTGTTCAACAGTTTTGGTTGTTGTGGTATCCTTGGTATGCACCGGTGTGGATGGTTTCTTTCTGGAGGAGCACCTTGAATGCGTGGCCTTGCACTGTAGAGGTACCCGAATAGGCGATGCGGCACTGAATTTGTGTTCTTGTTTCTGCTGAGTAGAAGGATAATCTGCAGAGGTTGTGGATGTCTCTGCGATCTTATGTTCACCTTTAGTGGCAATTGCGAATAGGGAAAATTTCCCAGTGTGGGAGATTATCTTCCTTCCCTGCTCGTTTGGGGTAGGTGCAACTGTCTCTGGTATCCGATAGAGTTGTCCTCCCAAAGTGACAATGACACTGTGAGGTCGTGATTCATATACAGCATGACGCTTCCACATATATGGTTGTCCTAAAAGAACATCACATACTTCGAGTGGGGCCACATCACATAATACCTCATCTTTGAAGGGCTTGATGCCATATGGTAGGCGACATTGGTGACTGACACGGATCCTTCGTCCTTGGCTTAGCCATCCAATGGTGTATGGTTGTGGGTGTGGCGTTATTGGTAGCTCCAATCTCTTGATGACTTCTTCTGAGATCAGGTTCTTCTGGCTGCCGCTGTCCACAACAAAGTGTAGGGGAATTCCCTTCACCCACATCTGTGAGTGGAAAAGGCGCTCCTCTGCTTCGGACTCTTCAGGTTCCTCTGGTTGAATCTGTGTGGTGGCAACAACGGCACTGGGTTCTGCATCAATGATCTGCTTCCCTTTTCGCGCGGCTGTGAAATTAGGTTCCGAGTCAGAATCGGAACTGGGATCTGATTCTGAAGCTTTGATCTCAGCCACCAATGACTGTTTTGAGCGACAATCATCAGTGTTGTGCCAGGGGATTTTGTGGAACTCGCACCACTTCCCGGTGTCCTTCTTTGTCTTTTCTTTACCCTTCTTCGCCTGTGGTTGGGACTGGTTGTCCTTTTCTCGCCCCGTGTTCTGCGAGCCAGAGTTTCCCTTGCCCTGCTTCTGCGCAGGTCCGAAGTCACGCTTGTTCTTTTGCTGAAATTTCTGCTCAATTTTGACAGCATATCGATAGGCGGATCCGAGTGAAGAGATTTCCAGGAAATCCATCTCTGTCCGGATGTACCAGTGTAGGCCACTGCGATATTTCAGTACTAGGTGCCGCTCGGAGTCCTTGATACCTAGCTTTGTGCGCAAGATATGAAATTTGTTCGTGTACTCCGACACCGTTTGGTCCCTCTCTTGATGCAGAATGGTCCATTTTGTGTACTGGTCATCATAGTTTCCAACAGGGTAATATTGTTCCTTGGCGGCATCTATAAAAGAGGCCCAAGTGGGATTGGAATATTCAAACAATCCAGACTCGTCTGATGAGTTTTGCTCACAATAAGTTTCCCACCAATTTTTGACATGGGGGACGGCCTTAAGGAGCGCAAAGATGATCTTTTCCCTGTCGAAAAATTGGTGGACAGAGAAATACCCTTCTAGTAGATTCAACCATTTATCTAGGGCATCGGCATCGATTTGGCCTTCAAATAAAGGAATATCAAAATTAACTTGTACCTTGAAGGGAGTCGTATCTCCGAAATGGCTGCTCGTTGAGGGTGCATTTGCTGCTGTTGGCATGCGTTGAAGGATCTGGGCGAAATTATCCATCATCTCGTTCCTCTGTCGCGCGAGGGCTTCCTCGAGCAACAACTTGATAGGATCTACTGCTCCGTCGTCTCTCTTTTCTTCCGCCATGGGAGGCCGTTTGGGGCGGCGAGAGTGGTCTTCCCCAAGTGAAACTAGTTTGAGACCCAACTCTCTGTATCTTGACCTCGTCGGGGACATGCACCGAGAAACAATCAAAGAGCAGACCGCTCTGATACCACTGATCCGGATTTATGTGGGAATGAAACAAAAGATAGCATATACAGAATCATATACAGAGATATATTGCAAATAACACAGTGATACAATAAACACATATTCTATTAAATAGCGGAAATAGAACAGACTGTAAAATACAATAGCTAGAATGGTGGTAGCTATCTCTGAGAAGAGATGTGGCCGCTATGCTCATTCGTGCCAAGATGAATACAAAGAGAGGCCGAAAGGGCCTATTTATCATAAGCACGAGGGAAAGAATCCTAATCATCCAAAAACCTAACCCTAGAAGATGAACCGTCATAAAGTTTGCGGCCCCAAGGTGGTTAGTTGAACAGTCAACTTCCCAGGGTCATAACTTTTGCATACGATCTCCGTTTAGGGCGCTCGGTAGCCCGTTGGAAAGGTCTAACCGAGATTTACAACTTTCGACTGGGCCCAAATGCATGCCGTTGGCAACCATTTGGTCTCCCAAATCGCCAAAAAATGTCGTTTAGGGCCTCAAAATGGCTCCGAAAGTTCAGGACCCCGAAAAACTGTTAAAAATAGTAATTTACCAAAATTGCCAGAAGACTGTTTTGAGACAGTTGGAAGAGGTGGGCCGCCACCGATATCCACCTGGATCACTACGCTTTCTTATAAAGGTTCTCGTGGATCCTTGGGAGATCTCTATTGTAGTTTTGAATGCTAGTTAATTATTTTGATAGTTTATATTCTTTATAAAAGAAAACCCTAAACTTCTCATGTCTTACGAAAATTAAATGTGCAGTGTAAAAGATTGGTAATTCGATTTGTTTGAAATGGTAAAATGTAGTACATAACAGGTATCTTTATTAGTTTAACACTAGGGGTTTTATCTATGTAGGTATCTAGCACAGGCTAGCGATGCTAGCCTTGGTGGATCCTCTTAGTCTCTAAAAACAATTTAGGGTAGGGTTTTAAAAATATAAAAGCTTCCAAACAGAAATAATAGATGAATTTAAACTAGAGATTAAACCTAGGAAGCCCATGCCATTTGGCCCTTGCCTCATAAAAAAGGAATCAAACTTATAATTTATAGAAACAAAAGTGATGTATAGTATTTTTAAATTTTAAATCCAAATCTATTCAGCGGTATAGAAAAATTGTAATTTTGTACCTGGTTCTTGAAGCTTGCCTTTCCCTTGCAGAACCTGCACACTCAAACACTAGTTAATGGAAAATTTATGTATTGATTTGGATGACCTATAGAATGATCTTTAACTGAATAACCTTGGGAATACCATGTTCCTCCCAACCATGCCCTTAGACCATTCCTGGTTCTAACTAGATCCCCCCGAGCTAGTTCAAACACGCAATAGGAAAAGTAGAGGACCTAGGATAGGTTGCTGGTCTGATCTTCGGAAAGTAGTAAGCTTCTTCAGTTCTGTAGAAAATTTATCTTCTCTTACCATAAGAGAATGATAGGAGAAAAAGATGATCCCTCTCTTGGGATCTGTCCTTCTTTATATAGGTGAGTTTGTTTGGAATATAGCTATTGAGTTTAAATAATAATATTTCAGTTTTTAATTTAAATTGAATTATAATATTTATAAAAGATATTTTACTAATTACTCATTCCTAGTTTATCTAGGACTTTTATTTTGTTACAACTAGATATATCTTTAAGTTAGATCACAATATTTTCTTTAGGTATAATAATAATAATAATATAAGAAATATCCTATGCATATCTTTTATGCATACTATTTACATAAGTAAGCTTACTTTTATAAATAACCAATTTGATTATTTAATAATTCAATACCATAATAACTCTTTGATTTAATTAATTACATATCATAATAACCCTTTGATTTAATTGATTACATATCATAATAATTCTTTGATAAATATTACAAGGTCCAACTCTTTGGACAGGGTCTTTTGGTAAGCTTGGATAGTTGGCTAGGTTAGGTGCCTCTAGGTCCCTCTTGCATGTTGGATTCCCTTGTTTAACATGGTAGCTCCCGTAGTCCTTGATGAGAGAGACAAAATGATTCATTTAACCAATTTAAATAAATGTGATGAATAGTAGTGCTATTCAGAGTTTTCTCGACTCAACACTTTTAAGATCAAGTAACCCCGAGAGCTCTTTAGAGCTTTGACTCAACACTCTCACATGGGCGTTACGCTAGTGCAATTCCAGAGCATCTTGCTCAACACTAGTACTAGAATGTGTTTGTGAAGCACATATATAATATATAAATGGCCTCGGATCCGGTATTTATTATCAAGCTTGGAGTGCTCCAGGGATTATGCCCAACACTCTATGTACATCGGGGCTTACGCCCAGTACATAATAAAATCCTCTATGTACATCTAGGATTATGCCTAGTACATAGGTCATCCATGTGTTCCAGAGTCTATGCTCACACATTATAAAATTCAATCATGCATATCATAACTCTGCACAGTATGTAACACAAATCATCTCAGTATATTAAGGTTTGTACCCAAATCTCATAATAAAACATAAGTCAAATACATTGGGGCTTTCTGCTCAGTATATAACAATAGCCTGCATCAGTCAGGGTCCATGCCCAAATATGTATATCTATAAAAGAAATGAATCATGTGCATTGGGGCTCACACCCAGTATAACAAAATAAATCATATGTGTTGGGGCTTAAGCACACTATATATAACATAAAAAATAGTCAGTCAAAATTCGGGATATTACATCCCTCCCCGCTTAGAACAACACAGTCTCGGTGTTCTAGGGACTAGAAATGAAGTCATGAAATAAGGCGGGGTATGCCTCTTTCATGGTTGCTTCATTTTTCCAAGTAGCCTCTTTTGGTCCGAAGTGCCTCCATTTCACTTTCAACTGGTTGATGGTCCATCTTCTAAGTTGCACCTCTTTCTTATCCAGAATGTGGAGGGGCTCCGATAGGAATTCCCCTTTAGGTTCCACCTGTAATAAGGACCAATCAATCACATGTTTAGTATCATAGACATATTTCTTTAATAAATATGCATGAAAAACATTATGAACTTTTACATGAGCTGGTAAAGCTAACTCATATGCTACTAGCCCTTTCTTGGCTAGTATCTCAAAGGGACCACAAAATCTGGGGGTCAGCTTCCTGCATGGCCCCAAGCTCAGAGGGCTTCTTTTTGCGTTCACTTTTAAGAAGACATGTTCGCCGACTTGGTAATCTTTGTCTTTTCTTTTCTTATCCGCATAACTCTTTTGGCGGTCTTGTGCCTCTTTCAAGTTTTGTTGTACTTTGGTAACTAGCTGTTCCAAGTCCTTTAGTAAATCCTGACCCAGTATAAGTCTGTCCACCGAACTATCCCAGGTCACTGGTGTCCTACACTTTCTGCCATAAAGCACCTCAAAGGGATTCATCTTGGAAGATGTCTGGTATCCATTGTTGTAAGCAAACTTTGCGAGTTGTAGGTAATCCACCCATTTGGTGGGGTTGTTCATAACATACATCCTAAGCATATCCTCAAGGATTTGGTTCACCCATTCCGTCTGTCCATCGATTTGGGGATGGTACGCGGTACTGAACTGCAATTGTGTCCTCAAATCGGAGAACAATGCCCTCCAGAAGTTACTAGTGAACTTCGTGTCTCGATCGGAAATAATTGCCTTGGGTATCCCATGCAATCGAAAAATCTCCTTTAGGAAGATGTCCGCGATGTGAACAACTTTGTAAGTAGACTTCACTGGTATAAAATGTGTTGCTTTTGATAACTTGTCTACTACTACAAAGATGGAGTCATTCTATCTCTTACTCTTGGGTAAACCCGTGATGAAATCCATACTGATGACCTCCCACTTCCACTTTGGAATGGCTAATGGTTGTAGTAATACCGAAGGGTGCTGGTGTTCTTCCTTAACTAGTTGGCACTCCTGGCACTTAGCAATGAGTAATGCTATGTTGGATTTCAACTTAGGCCAAAAGAAGTGTTTCTTTACCGCTGATATCATCTTTTGATATCCCGGATGCCTTGAATAGGGTTTCTTATGGAACTCTGTGAGGATGTTAGGTCTAATGTCACCACTTTCTGGAACATAAAGTCTTTCCTTCGACCATAGCAGTCTTGACTCATCTATCTTATACTCTTTTTGTTGTTGGAATAACCTATCCTCTTAGATCTTTTTAAGGATCTTGACATAGAATCGGTCACTCCTACATGCCGTTCTAATCCCGTCATGCAAATTTGAATCGGTTTGACTTACGGTTACCTCATATAACATATGAGCCCATCAACTTAAGGCATCAACGATCTTGTTCTCCTTTACTTTTATGTGCTTTACCTCAAAGTGGTACTCACTAAGGAAGGCTATCCACCTGGCTTGCCTCACATTTAGGTCAGGTTGGTCAAACAAGTACTTCAGACTCATGTTGTCCGTCTTTAATAGGAACTTCTTTCCCATAAGGTAGTGCCTCCACATCTTTAAGGCGTGGATAATGGAGGCTAGTTCAAGATCGTGCGTGGAGTAATTCTGTTCGTGTTCCTTCAAATTCCTTGAATCATATCAGATAGCGAAGTCATTTTGCATAAGGACTCCACCGAGCCCTTCCTTGCTTGCATCTGTGCAAACTACAAAGTCCCCATCGGGGTCAACAATCCGTAAGATGGGTGCACTAGTCAAAAGCTGCTTTAACATTTGGAAACTCTCCTCGCACTTGGTTTTCCAAAGAAACTTGGTTGTCTTCTTCTGCAAGGCTGTCATAGGACAAGCACTCCGCGAGAAGTTCTCAATGAACTTCCGGTAGTAACCGACCAACCCTAAGAATGATCTTATGTCGGTCACACAAGTGGGTGTAGGCCATTCTTCTATGGATTTAATCTTTTCAGGGTCGACTGCTATCCCATTTTCTGAAATGATGTGACCTAGGTACTGTATCTGGGGTTTGTAGAAATCATATTTGCTAAACTTAGCGTACAATTGGTTTTCTCGTAGTGATTGTAACACTATCCGGAGATGTTCTTCGTGTTCTTCTTCACTTTTGGAGTAGATCAGAATGTCGTCAATGAAGAACAGAACGAACTTGTCTAGGTATTTACTAAAGATGTTGTTCATCATGCACATAAAGTTTGCGGGTGCATTCGTCAATCTGAAAGGCATTACCATAAACTCGTAATGACCGTATCACGTCCGAAAGACGGTCTTACTGATGTCTTCATCATAGATTCTTACTTGATGATATCCGAATCGTAAGTCGATCTTTGAGAATATCTTTGCTCCTTCGACTTGATCAAACAAGTCATCAATTCTAGGGAGTGGATAACGGTTTTTGATGGTCAACTTGTTGAGTTGGCGATAATCAATGTACATCCGCATCATCCCGTCCTTCTTCTTGACAAAGAGTATCGGTGCTCCCCAAGGGGACACACTTGGTCGGATGTATCCTTTCTCGATCAACTCTTGTAACTGAATCTTGAGCTCCACCAATTCTGGTGGACTCATGCGGTAGGGGGCTTTTAAAACTGGTACTGACCCGAGTGTCAATTCTATAGAAAAGTCTAGGTCTCGTTTGGGTGGTAACCCTGTTATTTCCTTGGGAAATACATCCTTGAATTCTACAAGAATTGGGAAGTCTTCAATCTTTTGCTTCCTATCGGCTTCTACGGTTTGAATGTTGACTGCGAAGAGTTTACAACCCTTCCTTATGCACTTCTTTGCTTGCAAGGCAGATATCCATCTTACAGAAACTTTCTTAGGTATACCCTGAATATTTCTTTGATTCCCTTGGTTATCCGTGCATAGTATTGACTTGTTCAAGCAGTCAAGCAGGGCATGATGTTCTTCCAACCAATCCATGCCTATAAGTACATCATACGATCCTAGTGGTAGGATATTTAAATACACCCTAGTTGGGAACCCGTTCAAATCTATCTCGCAAGTTTTGACCAGTTCAGAGACTTTCCGTTTGGTATCGATGGCTAGTTGTACCAGCCATGGTTTCTCGTGACTTTCTCGGTTTAACTTACAAGTGTCGACTATCGTAGGGGAGACATAGCTTCGGCATCCACCGGGATCTATCAAAACTGAAATAGTTGTGTTTGAGATCTTACCCTCAATTTCAACCATAGTGGCCTGGAGGTATGCTTGTCGGCCATCAAGTGCAGCATAAATTCTTGGTGTTCTTGCCATGTCCCCTACTGTTGGGTTTGCTTGGACATTGTGTAAAACTCCGTCCGTCTTGTTGGGACAATCTCTGAAGTAGTGGGGCCCTTGGCATTTACAACAAGTAATGGTTGGTGGGGCAGCTTTTGCTCCTTTGTTGAAAGCTGGTCTGTTGGCATGTGGTGGGGATGCATTTGGCCGTGCATGAGGTCGGTTGAAGCCTTTGTTGGGAGGGAAACTATTGTTTTGTTTCCGGTAAGGTGGTGGTCTAAAACCTGGTCTTCGGTTGTCTGAAAAGGTTCTGAATCTATCTCTGTTTCTGTTTATGTTATCATTCTTTGGTTTTCCATGTTCATAACAAAGTCTAGCTTTGTGTAAAGTCACGTCTAATGTTTTATGCATGTCAAACTCAATTTTCTCTCGAAAATTGGGAGGTAGGCATCCCAAGAATTGTTGCATCTTGAATTTTTCATCCTTTATATAAGGAACATAATGTAGCAGATCCATAAATCTGTTGATGAAAGCTTCCATAGTTAGGGAGCCCATTTTTAGTTCATGAAATTCTTTGATCTTTTTGTCAAAGAATCTTTCAGACATGTATTTGTCTCGAAACAATTTGCTGAAAGCATTCCATTTTATGTCTCTCACTTCCTGCCCTTTTGTATGTTTCAAGTCTCTCCACCATCTGGCCGCTTTACCATTTAAGTTGTAAATGGCCAGCCGGGCTTGCATTTCGCTGGAATAGTTGTGGACTTTGAAATACTTGTTCATCCCTAACAACCACTCCTCAGCTTTCTCCCCAGTATTTATCTCTCCGTCATAAGTTGGGGCTTTGATTTTACGAAATTCTCCTTCTAAACTGTCATCACTTTTCCTCATTTTCTTGTGAGGGGATGGTGAACCATCATCCTTGGAAGAGTTCTTACAGTCCTCTTCCATGTAATCTGGTATGTGCTCTTCACACTCATCTCCTTTAGGAATGATGGATATTTTTGTGTGACAATTGTTTTCTTGGGACTTGCTGGCTGAGTGGGTGGTTTGTCCATGGGACCTTGCCTTTGTTAAGCTCTAAAGTAGAGATTCATTTATGGCTTGTTGTTCCCGTCTTTCCTGCATATTATCATCTTTGAAACTCTGCAACTCATTTTGCAACTGCTGTATTGATTTCATTAAATCTGAGTTTAATTCCACCATGATCTCTTGCTCTCGTGGTGGAGAGTTCAAATTTCCATGTATGCTGCTGTCTTTTTCTGTATTCATAACTCAGGCTGTAATTGTACCTGCAATGTTGTATCAATTGTAAGAACAAAAACCTGTTAGTTCATATATATGTATAAAAGAAATTTATAAGTGCATGTTTTGATTTATAAGTATCTGCAGCGGATGTCTTCTTGTAATGAGCCCAATAGGTCACTTAGTATTGTAGCTGGGCTCTGATACCACTTGTAATGTCCCTAAATCGGCAAAATTTTTAAAAAAATTCAATCACTGCTAACATTGTCTATTCAAGTAAATATTTAACAAATTAACTTCAGTACTGGGAAATAAATCTAAGTCTCGTCGTCATAATAAGAACACATGGTTTATGAAGTTGGTTTACAATATACCATTTGATTTACTTGGATGTGATCATCTTCTATTTTATGTTTCTGCAGAAGCGATGTTTATGGTAATTAAAGATCCTTCAATAAATAATATCTTGATCTGATCGATCGGTTTTAGTAATTGTGATTTAACTCAATGGTTATCATATCTGTATTTTGATCATAGTTTGAACGTATGTATGATTTGAAATTCTAAGAGTTGAGATCCTTGTGTTAATAATTCAGGGATGATGGTCTTCATACAGAGAGTAAGAATACGTTAAAGTCTAAATTGGTGCTTGTGTTTACAAACAGGGCTGTCGAGAGGTAAGGGATGAGTCATGAGATAACCTGGGCTTACTTAGCAAAATTTGCTAAAGCATCCATTGAATTTGTTTTGCAGGAACACCATAAGGATCCTACTCTAAACTCCCTAAGCTTTGCTACCTAGGAACCTAACCTTAAGAACACGAGATGGGCAAAAGAACATTAGCAATGAATGTTTCAACATAAAAGAGTGGGATTTGAAACTCTTTAAGCATGATTTTGACTATAGAGATTGGATAAAGTATTAAGGCACTAGTGGGTTGTTGTAGCATTGAATGCTACCATATGACATTCACGTGGTTACTTTCCAGCGTGGACGAGGGTTATACCCCTGCCCTAACGACCAACAATACCATTTGTGCATTTTCATGTTTGGGAAGGAAACCTTCTGTTGCTCTCGGGTTTCACTGGTGCTCCACGCTTGACCTGAGCTACGCTCATGGTCAGCGTGCTTACTGGATTTCTGCGTAGCTATGGACAGAACCTGTTGAAGAGAAGGTAAGCTATCCTCTATAAAACAAATCGTGATTTTCAGTAAGTTCTTCACTGTATACTTACCTGTCAAATTTATTTAACTTTGTCTTTCTTGACCCTTTACTGGCAGGGTTTTCTGGTGATGAGAGGTCTCTGCGTTTTGGGATGGTATTGCTATGGCAGAGGAGAATGTACTCGGTGCAAACCTTGGTAAGCCTAGGACTCCTCATGGCTCGTCTCGACCTGTTGCAGCAAGGAAAGAATGGTTGAAATGCTCTGTAATTTGAGTTCTGACTTTGTAAAGGAGATACCCTTCGGGCTTTAGTTTTCTAGATGAGGCTTTTGGTTAAGCCCAGTCTGTCTAGCGTAGACGTTTGGGATTATGGGTTTTATTTTGGGTCTCCATGGTTTATGGCATGCTAGCCAATGTTTGTAATATAATTTAAATGTTTGAAGTTTGGAACCTTAATGGGTTCAGATGTAGGGATAAACGCTTAATGGTTTTCGTTTTTAAATGCTATAGAGTATCTCATCTCTATGGTTTGGATGGAATGAGCCTAATAGACAAGGTTTGATTTTTAAATGAAATGTTGGTGTTTCGGATTCGTATCTTGATGGTTAAAATGCTTTTGTTTAAATTTCTGTCCTCTGGTTTCCATATGTAGAAAGTTAAATTAATTATAGTTTGTAAAATCGTGACTCTTGCAAGTAGACTTTTCAGAGGGAGATGTTTTGGATTTTAAGTTTGAAATTTTGTTTGACTACTTGAAGCTGTGGATGGATCTGCGATTTCTTTTAGTGAGTTTGGGAGCTTTTGAATTTTTTTAAGGGAAAACTATGTTGAGAGCGTTTTGGCTCTATCATTGCAAGCGTATGGCTCTTGGGTGTCCTCTGCCCAGTTTATAAGTTTTGGAAACCCTGTAGATTTCGTGTGTTTGATTTTTAATGGGGAAGGTACTTATAGTTTTTAAAGAAAGAAGGTTTGGACCCTTCGTTTAGTTTCCATGCTGAGTCGTATGGGGTCTGCCCATATATTAACTGGTTCCCTTTCTTTTTATACGGGAAGAGTACTGAGACCCTGCAAGTAATAACGCTGGTAATTTAATTCGTTTTGAGATTATATGTATGATAGATTCATGCTGCGTTGATCTTGTTATTATGTTTGAGATCCTACATAATATTTGTTGGTGGATAGTTTTGAATGCTTAGCCTGCGTTTTTAGTTCTTTTGAATTAAATTAATAAACAAGAATGTTGAGTTAACTACGTTTTCTTATAAATGTTCTCGTGGATCCTTGGGAGATCTCTGTTGTAGTTTTGAATGCTAGTTAATTATTTCGATAGTTTATATTCTTTATAAAAGCAAACCCTAAACTTCTCATGTCTTAAGAAAATTAAATGTGTAGTGTAAAAGATTAGTAATGCGATTTGTTTGAAATGGTAAAATGTAGTACAAAACAGGTATCTTCATTAGTTTAACGATAATTTAGTACTAGGGGTTTTATCTATGTAGGTATCTAGCACATGCTAGCGATGCTAGCCCTGGTGGATCCTCTTAGTCTCTAAAGAAAATTTAAGGCAGGGTTTAAAAATATAAAAGCTTCCAAACAAAAATAATAGATGAATTTAAACTAGAGATTAAACCTAGGAAGCCCATGCCATTTGGCCCTTGCTCCATAAAAAGGGAATCAAACTCATAATTTACAGAAACAAAAGTGATGTATAGTATTTTTAAATTTTAAATCCAAATCTATTCAGCTGTACAGAAAAATTGTAATTTCGTACCTGGTTCTTGAAGCTTTCCTTTCCCTTGCAGAACCTGCACACTCAAACACTAGTTAATGGAAAATTTATGTATTGATCTGGATGACCTATAGAATGATCTTTAACTGAATAATGTTGGGACTACCATGTTCCTCCCAACCATGACCCTTAGAGTACCATGTTGGGACTACCATGTTCCTGGTTCTAACTGGATCCCCCCAAGCTGGTTCCAACATGCAATAGGAAAAGTAGAGGACCTATGATAGGCTGCTGATCTGATCTTGGTAAAGTAGTAAGCTTCTGCAGTTCTGTAGAAAATTTCTCTTCTCTTACCATAAGAGAATGATAGGAGAAAAAGATGACCCCTCTCTTGGGATATGTACTTCTTTATATAGGTGAGTTTGTTTGGAATATAGCTATTGAGTTTAAATAATATTATTTCAGTTTTTAATTTAAATTGAATTATAATATTTATAAAAGATATTTTACTAATTACTCATTCCTAGTTTATCTAGGACTTTTATTTTGTTACAGCTAGATGTATCTTTAAGTTGGATCACAATCTTTTCTTTAAGTATAATAATAATATTATCCTATGCATACTATTTACATAAGTAAGCTTTCTTTTATAAATAACCAATATGATTATTTAATAATTCAATACCATAATAACTCTTTGATTTAATTAATTACATATCATAATAACCCTTTGATTTAATTAATTACATATCATAATAATTTTTTGATAAATATTACAAGGTCCAACTCTTTGGACAGGGTCTTTTGGTAAGCTTGGATAGTTGGCTAGGTTAGGTGCCTCTAGGTCCCTCTTGCATGTTGGATTCCCTCATTTAACATGGTAGATTCCGCAGTCCTTGATGAGAGATAGAAAATGATTCATGAGAGATGATGAATAATAGTGCTATTCAGAGTTTTCTTGACTCAACACTTTTAACATCAAGTAGCCTCGAGTGATATTCAGAGCTTTGGCTCAACACTCTCACATGGGCGTTACGCTAGTGCAATTCCAGAGCATCCTTCTCAACACTATTACTAGAATGTGTTTGTGAAGCACATCTAGAATATACAAATGGCCTCGGATCCGATATTTTTTATTAAGCTTCGAGTGCTCCAGGGCTTATGCCCAACACTCTATGTCAATATCAGCGGTTTTATTGCTTTTTGGAGATCCATTAATGTATTGAATAATTTTCATGAACCTTATGCAAGTCTTTGGAACATTTCTCTCAAATTTCATAGCAAGTTATAGCATTTTTCTCTCATTTCCTCATATGTTAAGACATGTTTACAAATATTTGATTTATGTGAGTTGAGATAGCCTTTAGGAACTGATTAATGATGCATTTGGGTGCCCATTGAATTCAGATAACTAATCCATGTCTCTTTTCTAAAAGTTGGGAGGTTCGTACTACATTTGGGAAGCCATTAGTGACCTCTACCCTAGGGGGTTTGAACCTCGGAATTACTAGTAAATTCTCTATTTTATTCTGATTGTAAATGAATGTTGTAGAAGTATTTTGAGAGTGTCCAAGAAACAATAAGCCTGATTTTTATGTCCTAATACCCTTCAAGTACTTTCAGAAACAATTCAAAATCCTTAGGAGCCATTTGGAAGCACTTGGGCCATCACTAGTCCATGGTTCGAATTGACCAAAAATTGCAAATTTTCCAAATTTTCCAAATTATTAAAAAAAAGACACTACAACAGATGCATAAAGATAAAAAAAACATAAATAAATCTATCCACACACAACACACATATACCAACATAACAATCACTGACATAACAACACAACTATTGCGTATTCAAATACAACATTAAATTAATGTAACGTCCCCTTCACCCAATTTGACCATCGGGAGGGGAAGATCTAATTCAGGGCTCTCAAAATTTTCCCCCAAGGCCATAATATGAATTTCAACATATACAATGTATGAAGAAACGTAAATAAACATGCACAACGAAATTAAAATATATCCACACATATAGCATGCAAATACAAGCATAAACATTACAGGCATCAAATAAAAACATTTCAAATTCAAATGCATGAGAATACTTATCTTTATCCAATGCATATCCAAGCAATTGGCTATGTAAGAGCGATTTTCCACCAACCATAGGCACTTTGTCCATCATATACTCTTTCTGATGAGAGGCTACCCCCAAGCTCGACTATGAGGCCACAATGGTGAAGAAAACACCAACATGATTCTATCTCCCAATCCATAACCCATTCTACTCTATATGCTTAGATAAATGCTTATACAGAGCTCTACTATGGTCTCACTTAGCCTCAACATCCTTGGCTTCCACAATACCTGCTCCGCACAACACCCTTCTTGGCTCAAGCATCCCCTTCATTGATCCACGGTTCTCTTAGGTGATCCATCTTACCTGATGCTTCTAGTGTGTGCATAGAATAAGTCCAATCCAATCTGTGTTGCTATAGAACTACCCGTGGCTTCAATTCGTGGCTTCTCAAGCACCTACGAGCAGCAGAATTCCATGGGTAAGGGTTCCTAGGTTTCCCAAACTCCCTGCTCACCTACAACCATTAATTTTTCCTTCCAAATTAGCAGCATGGTCTCCAAATTCAAATTTATGGGTTCAAAACAACATGGTAAGTTCATGGACAACAATGGAGAGCTATGCTTAGTGTAGATCTACATGCAATAATGAAAGACTGAGACTTGACTCCAAGGAATATGAGAAAATGGTGAAAAGACAACTGATATAACTTCTAACAGTAGAAGAAAGGACTCCTAGCATCCGCAGACTAACTTCTGTCATGATAAAACTATCACAAAATTGTAGTCATCCCCATGCTTCAATAATTGCATGAGGTGACTTTTCCCACCAACCTCACACATGCATTAATGATTGGAAAATAGTAAAAAAGGAGATAATTGGCTTATTTTTCATCACATGACAGAATTTGGGTGATTTCTAAGGTTGACACTTGGCAGCAAGGATTTAGTCTCCCATAGACCCCCATTTCTGCTAATTCCCCTCTGGTGGAGTCATAGCCTCTTTGGTGCTCTTTACACAACCATTGTTGGACCATTTTATTATTTATGCACATAATATTTACATATATTCTAAATAAGCATAACAAGTCAACCAAATAGTCCAAATAAAATATATACATCATACATGCCTAGCCCTTCACTAGTCGGGCCTTGGCCTTGTGCTCCGCAATAGGAATACGCACTTACATATTTAAATCATTTACATAATTTTGGCTAAATACATTCCAAGTCAAAACTAGGGGTATTACAATCCCCTCTCCCTTGGAATAACACCGTCCGTGGTGTTTTCTCAAAATTTAGAACAAAAATGGATATGCCTCTCTCATGACATCCTCCAACTCCCACGTAGCCTCATCGGGACTTATGAGTCCATGATATACGTATTCCATAGACTCCTTTATGCCACACATAAGCAAAGAAATGATAAGAAAGCACCCCTTTCGGTAGGGGAGAATGTACTTTGATTGTTAATTAAGCAAAGTAATTTAGTAATTATCTTTTCTTATGTTTTAGCATTTTTATTTACTAATCATGTGAATAAAGACATGTGTGGACAGAGCACAGGTGAACTGAAAGAATAACAATGCCGAGCTCCAGATTGAAGATCACACGAGATGCAATGATCTTATTTTCTCCTAATTTGAAGGAAAGAATCATGTTATTCAAGATCATGATTTTCAATGTAAAACTAGGGTAGAAGTTTGTAATAAATAGAGACACCTGAGTAGCAGGGTCTCTCGCTCATACATTTTTGGAAAACAATCTTTGGAATATTTTCTAGCGTAGATACCCAGTTTATGATTTCTACAGTTATGATGGAACTTATGAATTTATAATGAAGAACCAACGCTATTCTAAATCTGTGAGTTCATAAATTTATTCTCCTCCTGTGATGCGAATTGGGGAGGCCCCCCTTAGTGCGTAGTTAAGGAGTTCTGTCTTTTTTTTCATACCTATCATGCATTATGTCGTTCATTCCAACTATATGTATCTGTAGGTTAAGTTTAATATTTATTCGACAGTCAGATTCAATGTTGTGCACAAGATGTCTTTCTTCTGTAGTTCGTTAATATTGCGTCTGTAGTTCCAATACACTGCATCTATAGTCCTATAACCCCCATCTGTAAACTGTAATTTCTAGATTTATATTGCTATTATTTATATTTGACTAGAATCGATCTGTGCTTTTGAATGACGATTTCTTATTCTAACTTGAAAGATCTCTGGTTTGATTAGGCTTGATTCACATGCTCTATGGAAAGATGTACTTTGGATTTTGTAGCTCAACGTTTTCTGCTTTCTTAGATATAATTTCCAGCTTTCGTAGATAGAGTTTCCTGCTTTCCTGGATTTAGTTTTTCTGCTTTCATAGATTAAAAGTTTCTTGCTTTCCGAGATTTAGTTTTTCTGCTTTCATAGATTAAAATTTTTCTGCTTTCTTAGATTTAGTTTTTCTGCTTTCATAGATTAAAAGTTTCCTGCTTTCCTAGATTTAGTTTTTCTGCTTTCATAGATTAAAAGTTTCCTGCTTTCCTAGATTAGTTTCATGCTTCATGTTTTCTTAGATTAGGTTGCATATTTATATTTCTCAAATTGCTTGTGACAAACCTCTAGATGACTCCATCCTCATTAGAAGAACTCTCCAACAAATCTTAAGACACAACCAAACACCCAACGACGAAGATCCTCTCAACATAGTGCACATATAGTGCTTAGCACCTCTAAAGTTTGTACGTCCCTTGGTTGATAATTAAAGTTAACTTCTTAAACGAATTCTTGTAAAAAGGTAAACATTTTCGAATCCCACCAGGGACTGAAGTGCTTCCATTGCAGCTTTACCTGTCCGATGGCTCGGTTCTAGAGCAATGCCACCTTCTTGTATAGGATACATAGTGGTTCGGTTTGGATCTCTCCCTCAGGCTCCACCTAGATCACATTCCAATCAATCACATGGTTAGGATCATGTACATATTTCTTAAGCAAAGAAACATGAAAAACATTATGAGCTCTAGTGTTAGTAGGAAATGCAATTCTATATGCAACTGCTCCTATTCTCTCAAGCACTTCAAATGGCCCACAATATATTGGTGATAACTTGGCACAACTTCCAAGCTTCAAGGGACTCTTCCTTGGGTTCACTCTAAGGTAAACATTATCCCCAACATGAAACTCTCTATGTACTCGGTTCTTATCTGCATAGCTTTTCTGTCTATCTTGGGATTCCTTTAAATTTTGCCTAATCTTTACAACCTCTTGTTCCATTTCCTTAAGTAATTGTGGCCTAAGTACAATTCTGTTCACTGGATTATCCCATGTAACTGGTGTTCTACATCTCCTGCCATACAAAGCTTCAAATGGACTCATGCCCAATGATACTTGTTGCATGTTGTTATATGCAAACTCTACCAAATGTAGATAGTATTCCCACTTGGATGGTTTTTCCATCACATACATGCATAGCATGTCTTCAAGCACCTGATTTACTCTTTCTGTTTTCCCATCTGTTTTTGGATGGTAGGCAGTACTAAATTTAAATTGCATACCCAAATCAACAAAAAGATTTTTCCAAAAAATTGAAGTAAACTTAGTATCCCTGTCGAAAAATTATTGCCTTAGGCAAACCATGCAACCTAAAAATTTCCTTCATGAAAATCCTTGCAATGGCATCCGCTTTATACGTTGATTTAACTGGTACAAATTATGCTTCCTTAGATAATTTATCCACTACAACCATGATGGAATCATGCTACCTCACTGTCATCGACAAACCTATAATAAAATCCATGGAAATCACATCCCATTTCCATTCCAGAATTGGCAAAGGCTACAATAAACATGTTGGGTGTTGATGTTCAACCTTCACTTGCTAACATTTCATACACTTATAATTATACTCACAAATGTCCTTTTTCATTCCCGACCAAAAATATTGCTTTCTCGTTGTAGCAATTGTTTTCTAGTATCCTGGGTGACCAAAATATGGCATTTTATGGATTTCATCCATAACAATTCTCCTCAAATATGCCACATTAGGAATGAAAATTATTTTTTTATAGACAATAAGTCTGTCACCTTCCAAATGGTAACCTTCATACCTCTTTTTTAAATTATGTTGTTGTAATTTGTCCTTTAATTTGCACATACAGTTCATCTTCAACAATACAATTAATAATTAGCTGTCTTAAATCTGATTGGCAGGTACTAATGGCCGCCACATGCATTTCATGTAATTTTCTGCTAAGTGTATCAACCACCTTATTTTCTTTACATTTTATGTGTTTGATCTCAAAATCAAATTCACATAAAAATTCCATCCATCTAGCTTTCCTATCATTTAATGTTGGTTGTTCAAACAAATATTTCAGACCACAATGGTCTGTCCTTAGCTCAAATTTTTTTCCCATTAAATATTGCCTCCACATTTTCAAAGCGTGCACTATGGCCGCAAGCTCTAAATAATGGGTAGCATATTTCTTCTCATGCTCTTTCAAATTCCTTGACTCGTAGCATATCACATGGTTATCTTGCATAAGAACTCCTCCAAGTCCCAGATTACACACATTTGTACACACCACAAAATCTCTTTCCGGGTTTGCAATTTTTAGAATTGGAGCACTTGTGAGAAGTTTTTTCAAAAGATGGAATATTTGTTCACATTTTGGTGTCCACTCAAACTTTATCCCCTTATTTTGCAAAGAAGTGATTGGGTGTGCAACCTTGGAGAATCCTTCAATGAACCTCCGATAGTAACTAGCAAGACTCATAAAATATCTTACATCTGTCACATTTCTTGGAGTTTTTCAATTCATGATGGCTTCAATCTTCTTGGGATCCACCGATATTCCTTCCTCAGAAATAACGTGACCCAAATAATGATTTTTATTTTTATAAAAGTCTCATTTTCTTAGCTTTGCACACAACTTATGCTCCCTTAGCAATTGCAAATCCATTCTCAAGTATTTTTCATGCTCTTCTTCATTCTTAGAATAGATAAGAATGCCATCTAGAAATATGAGAACAAACTTGTCCAAATACTTGCGGAAAACACTATTCATGAGACACATGAATGTAGTTGGTGCATTGGTGAGACCAAATGGCACAACCACAAACTCATAGTGTCCATACCTTGTTCTAAAGGTTGTCTTGTGAATATCCTCTTCTTTGATACTTACCTGATGGTAACCAAACCTCAAGTCAATATTTGTGAACACCTTTTCCCCTCTCATTTGATAAAAAAGATCATCAATTCGAGGCAAGGGGTACTTGTTCTTCACTGTAACCTTGTTAAGCTGCCTGTAATCAATACATAACCTGAGTGTTCCATCCTTCTTTTTCAGAAAAAAGTATAGGTGCTCCCCATGGAGACACACTTGGTCTTATGTACTTCTTTTCCAATAATTCTTGCAATTTTTTTTCAACTCTAATAATTCTGTTGTACTTATCCTGTAAGGAGTTTTGGAAACTGGTGCAGCTCCTAAAATGAGATCAATTGTAAAATAAATGTCCCTCTTTGGAGGAAGTCCTGGAACTTCATCAGGAAAAACATCCTTGAATTTTTGTAGCACATAATGGTATTCCAAATTAGGAATTTCATTTTCTATTTTCTCCAAAATATGGGCTGCATACAATTGGAAACCTCTCCTGCAGAGTTTCTTCAACTGCATGGTTGAAATCTGCCTAACATAAACTACCTTTGGAATTCCCTTTACAACCCTTGGGTTTCCTTCTTCATCAATGCATTCAAAATTCTTGCTGTAGCTATCAAGTTTAACTCTATGGACGTCCAACCAGTCCATTCCAATGAGAATATCATAAGAACCAAGTGGAAAAATATTCAAATTTACAAAAGTGGGCATTCCACCCATTTCCAATGGACATTTATCCACCGGTTCACTAAATTTCCTCTTGGTTGCAATGGCTAGTTGGACTAACCATGATTTACTATGCTTTGATTTCTTAAAAGCACAAATCTCAACAATTTTAGGACTAATATAACTGTGAGTAGATCCAGGGTCAATCAAAATAGAAATAGATTGCTTAGCAATATTACTTTCAACTTAAACCATAGTTGATTGATGGTATGCTTGACAGTCCTCTAGTGATGCATAAATTCTAGGGACGGGCCTTGCCACTTGACCTACTGTTTCAGATCCTTGGATGTTGTGAACTTACTTTGTACTCACATTCCGATGTGGACAATTCCTAAGCATACGGTCCTCTCCACATACCCAACATTTAAGTAGATCTCTTGGGTCTCTTGGCTTGTCTCCCATCATCCTAGCTAGCTTAGTCACATCCTGTGGTGGCTACCTTGGATGATTTCTGAATTGAGGAGGCTTGAACCCCTTTTTACTTTGGTCAAAATTTTCATTTTTCTTATCCTTCCTTGCCTTATGGAATACTGGTTTGCTTTTGTTTTGATCATAACAATACTTGTCCTTTCTTATGGCCTCCTCTAGAGTACGAGGTTCATCAAGCTCAATTCTGTCTTTATATGGCTGGGGAAATCCACTTAGAAAACATTGAATCTTCACCTTATCATCTCTGATATATTTGACATACCTTAGCAACTCCAAGAATTTGTTTTCATATTCTTCCATTGTCATTTGTCCCAATTTTAGCTCATGGAAATCTTTGATTTTTCCATCATAGTAACTATCAGAAATGTACTTTTCCTTGAAGTACTTCTTGAATTGCTTCCACACATTCTTCCTTTCATTGATATTCTTTACTAGCCTAAGGTGATCCCACCATATAGACGCTCTTCCATTCAAATTGAAGATAGCCACTCTTGCCTTCATATTTTCTGAATAGTCTTGGACTTGGAAATACTTCCTCATCCCAATAATCCAAGATTCAACTTCTTGACCAGATTTCACCTCACGATCAAATGTAGGAGGTTTGGCTTTCTTAAATTCTCCATGAGAGTTTCTCTTGGAAGACCTCTTTCTCTTGTTTCTATGAGATTAAGAGCTTGAATCTTCGATGGATTCTTTAGAGTCAGATGACTCACTAGAAGAGATCTCTAGAGTATATGTCCTATCTCTAGAAATCCTTCTTGAACTATGGGATCTCTTGTGGGAATGCCTCCTTGAGATACTCCCACTCTTTTCCTGATTTTATGAATTATGTCCATGGTTAATCTTCCTTTGAATGTATGCCAAAATTTGGAGCATAGCTGCATTCGACTGATTCTATTCATCTTGGGCTCTAATCATCATTTCATTGTGTGCTCTGCAACTCTGCAATTCGACCCTTAGGCTCCTCATAGTTTCTACAATGTCTGAGGGAGTTGCTTGGTTTCTTCTACCATTATATTTTGTCTCTGAATTCTCAACCTGTATATTCTCTCCCATTGCATCTGCCTCGACTTCATAAGGATCTTGTGCATCATCCATGATGATGATCTTCTTGGCCCAAACAAGACCAAAGATTTTCTAGCTGCACAATACTGAATGTTGGCCCTTAATAGTCACTGATATGATTTTGAATCTACAAAAATGTTTATAAACACATTTTTTAGCTACATTACATTCTCGAGAAATTATAAAATTTGATTCATGCATTATGGGAACAATCCACATTATCAATTTCTGTTAAATCAAAAAAATTTCTCACAATCAACGACGTCTCAAGGGGATGACAGGGGGCTTGCCCCCTTGTGGCTTCCCTGCGCCATTGCAGGGTGGGTTGAGGGCAATGCCCTCATTTTTTTTTGTAAATCCTTCAATTTTGTGCAATCTGGTGCATGATATCGCTGTCATTTTTTGATCTCGGGCACCCAAAAATAAACTGTGAATTTTTTTTCTTTTCCTCTGATCCATGCCCTTAAGATGCCACCTACATTTCCTTACCACTGTTAGTGATAAGCGGTTTCAGTATCCTAGAAGAGTGGTTTCCTGAAACTGCTTCTACGTTCCTGAATGCATGAGAGAGTGACACATGGATGGTGTGGATTTCTTTCATGGTCATGGGAATTGATTAAACTTTGTGCATGCTCAAGGGCCTGAATCACTCTCGGCCATTGATCAAATTTGCACGATCCTTCCATACTGACATGACAACCGTGGGTCCCATCACCCTTGACATCTCCACACATAATGTTTGGACCCCACGTCACATCACTTCCTGTCATGCCAAAAGCAATTTCAGGGTCCGAGGAGAGTGGTTTTCTGGACCTGCTTTTGTAAGCCTTAATGCACAAGAGAGCGACACATCATAGGGAGGTTTACTGCTTCAGGGTCATGCTGCTATATTATCCTTCATGCATGTTCAAGGTCCTGAAGCATCGCGAGCCATTGATCTTGATCTGCAAGATATCCCACATCTAACATCACTGACGAGGGTCCCCTCTTTCCTAACATTGCAGCACATCACATCTCCCTACGTCACGTCATTTCTGGTTGGACCCAAACGGTAGTTTCAGGCTCTACGAGAAGTGATTTATCGAGACAACTTTTGTGTGCCCGAATGCATGAGAGGGTCACACATGGATGGGGAGGTTTCCATTCAGGGATGTAAGAATAAATTAACTCTTGTGCACCTTCACGATCCTAAATCACTATCGGCCGTCGATTTGCACCACTGTGCCATGGTAAGATCTTATCGGCCTTCACACTCCATCACTTACGGTCACCTATGCATGCGGATATGATGTTGCTAGTCCACATCACACATTCTTCCCACGTAGCTCCTCCACGTCATACCTCCTTCCCATGTGGCTCCTCCACGTCACCCTACCACCTAGCATTGGTGGGGCCCAACTAAAATTTTCTCAATTTTTAAAATTTTGAAATTACACAGAATTTTATTCTGCAATAACGGGGATTAATCATAAATTATTTCCGTCCTCTTATCTCTCACTTAACATAAATGGATTTCTACGACACCATTTCTGATTCTTTTGCCTATAAATCATGATTTCTGGCCCATATAACTCCGATATTGCAACCATAATCTTTGATACCACTCTGTAACGTCCCCCTTACCCAATCCGCCCATCGGGAGGGGACGCTAGCTAAATTCAGGGCTCTCAAATTTTGCCCCCAAGGCCATAATACAAATTTCAACATATACAATGTGTGCAGAAACGTAAATAAACATGCACATCAGAATTAAAATATATCTACATACATATAACATACAAATACAAGCATAAACATTACAAGCATAAACATTACAAGCATAAAATAAAAAACATTTCAAATTCAAATGCATGAGAATACTTATCTTTATCCAATGCAGATACAAGCAACTGGTTGTCTAAGAGCGATTTTCCACCCAACCATAGGCACTATATTCAGTATATACTCTTTCTGCTGAGAGGGCACGCCCAAGCTGGGCTATGAGGGCACTATGGTGAAGGAAACACCTACATGCTTCTATCTTTCATCCCATAATCCATTCTGCTCTCTATGCTTAGCCAAATGCTCATACAAATCTCTACAATAGTTTCACTCAGCCTCAACAACCTTGGCTTCCATAATACCTGTCCCAAACAACACCCTTCTTGGCACAGGAACCCCCTTCACCAATCCATGGTTCTCTTGGGCGATCATCTTTCCTGGTGCTTCTATTGTGTGCATAGAAGAAGTCCAATCTGATCTGTGCTACCATAGAACCAATTGTAGCTTCAATTCGTGGATTCTCAAGCACATAGGAGAAGTAGAATTCCATGGGTAAGGGTTCCTAGCTTTCCCAACCTCTCTAATAACCTACAACCATCAATTTTACCTTCCTAGTGTAGATCTGCATGCAAGAATGAAAGAATGAGGGTTGACTCCAAGGCATATCAGAAAATGGTGAAAAGACAACTGACATAACTTCTGATAGTAGAAGAAAGGAATCCTGGAAGCTGTAGACTAACTTTTTTCATGACATAACTGTCACAAAAGTGCAGTCAGCCCCATGCTTCAATAACTGCATGAGGTGACTTTTCCCACCAACCTCACACATGCATCAATGATTGGAAAATAGTAAAAAAGGAGATAATTGGCGTATTCTCATCACATGAAAGAATTTGGGTGAGTTCTCAGGTTGACACTTGGTATCAAGGGTTTAGTCTCCCATAGACCCCCCCTTTCCTCTTCTCCTCTGGTGGAATCATAGCCCCTTTGGTGCTCTTTACACAACCATTATTGGACCATTTTATTAATTATGCACATAATATTTACATATATTCTAAATAAGCATAACTAGTCAACCAAACATTCCAAATAAAATATATACATCATACATGCCCAGCCATTCATGTGATGTCCCTTTTAAGAAATTTTATTAAAATGACCAATTTTTCACCTTTTTCGACCTTTGACTAGTTTTGATGCCTAGGTCTCCAAATTAACCTAAATGATCCCAAATATTTTGAGAAGGTATGTGAATGATATTAAAACTTGAATATGATGTTCAGGGATGAATTATGGCCCTCCAAAGACTTCTGCACACTGGTTTTAGATGCTGGACAAAGTATGGCATTTAACTAGCAATTTGAGGTTCAAATCCCCCCAGGGTAAGAGCTGAAAATGGCTCTCCAAATGCCTCCAAACCCATTCAAAATTATGAAAATAGGTAGGGTATGTATAAGGGACATTATTTAGGTCTCATGTGCACTATTAATCAGTTATTAATTCTGTTCTAACCTTCTCCCAAACAATAGCAAAGATCACTAGTTCAACCCTTGGGGAAATGACACCAAATCTTCTCCAAATGCAAATAAACTGAGTAAAATGACTTTAAATGCTAGTGATGAATATGAAACTTGTAATACTCATAAATTACAGTCCATTCATAATAAATATATCAGAGAAACAATATTTCATTCGAAATCATCAACATTACAATGACATACATCAATATAGTGGGGAAATGGTCATGGTTTGCTCATTAATCATCATTTTTACATACAACCACTTGGTATTTCAACCTGATACTTTATGAATATGAATAATAGAGTACATAAATATTATTACAATCATAAATTTATGATGATAATCTCTCCCAAGAAGTACAAGAGCTCACCCAAAGCACAATCCCTCAAGGAGCAAGAATATGCCATCAAAACTGGAAATGGTTGAGAGAAAGTGCTGCACTAGAAGAAACCACGAGCTTCCCTGTATCTTACACCTACAAATAAAAACTCCATTAAATCTCCATGAAAGAACTTAGTGGCCTCTCCAAACACCAACTTGGATGGGAATCTTTCACCCTCGAAATTGGCTAAGGCAAGAAACTAGTCATCCACTAGTTCTCTCTTCACAAATGCAATTTTTCTCAAATGATCAAAAGCTCTTATCTTACTTCATTTATGTATTTTATAAACATCCTTAGTCTTCTAAGGACCTACATGGGTCTAATTCCTCCCAAGATATTCATGCCAACTCAAGTTGGGAAGAGATTCCCAAGTATGCCACTTGTCCTTCCAATTCTAGCCCTCTCCTTCTCCAAATTCGAATTGGTGTCTCTTTGGCTGCCCTAACTCACTTGAGCGCCCTCTTGGAGGATATTTTTAGACCTGACATGTCATATATGTCATATGTCAGCATTCATGTTTGATTTGTGTCATAGGTGTCATAGATTCTTCATCATTGTTGTCATAGGAGTTAGGGAATCTAGCCTAAGTGTCCACAAACCTCTAGTTTGACTCTTCCTCTTCCCTGGAGGTTACCACTCCATCCAAATTATACCCATGATGCTAAATTCCACGTGTATGAGCCTTATAACTCATCCCAAGAACCTTGGGCTTCCCATGGATTCGAAATTGCAAGACGAGAATGCCATTTGGCACATCAATTCTAGCTTGTGTGGGCCCCACAACCTCCATGTGTCTTCATGATCAATTGCCACTTTGATTTTCTCTTGCATTTATTTAATTAGCTCATTTATTAAATATTTATTCCATTCTAATGTCTAAGCATCATTTAATATCTCCCTTATTTCAAATCCCAATGTCTCCATCCAACCTAGGGAACTAGTAGGATTGATGGAATTTCCCTATTATGAATTTATTTGAATGGGGACATTACAGTCCTCCCCACCGAAGATTGATTTCCCTCAAGCAATCTCAATTTATCATGCTGAAACCTTGTTCCTCCTCTATCAAGTGGCCTTCCAAGAGGAATTTCTCCCATCTTTCCATTCTCGTGTTTCATGCTGTAGGAGGAAACTACATGCTTCGGATAGGTGTGCCGCCCTCTCACAACCCTTAGTATTCATTTCGAATCTTGAAATTTCCTCTCATGAATTTTATAATTTACTGTATTCTCCCCTATAGAGTACAACCATTGCACTCCCAAAACCACATTAGTATCAGCAACATCAACCACATAAAATCTATCAACAAAAGTATAGTTACCTATGGTGACTTGTAGCTGTGGAACCCATGTTTTGCACTCCATTGTGTTGTGACCTCGAATGACAACTGTGAAGCAATTGAATGGTTCAATAAGTATCTTACTTCTCTCCACCATTTATGCATCAATGAAGTTATGTGTGTCTCCTCCATCTACCAAAACTGAAGCTCCTTGTCCTAGTACCACACCCTTGCATCGAATAGTGTGATAACGAGGCACTGCTGAAAGTACTGCCATTCTTACTTTGGTAGGTGAGGGATGATTTACCTCTTGTTTCCCTTCTTCTGCCATAGTATATCCATCTTCTTGGGCTGAAGTATGTCCTTCTTCCTCCATTCCCCCTTTATACCCATCATCACAAAATACTTCAATGAATTGGGCCTTTCGCTCAGCACATTTATGTCCTGGTGCCCATGGTTGGAAGCATGAGTAACACAATTTTTTCCTTCCGAGATCTTCCCTACTTAGTTCCTCTTTCTTATCCTTTCCACATTCATCTTCTTTCCATGGCTTCTTTCCAGATCTGAATTGGTGAGGTAAGTTGAGATTGGGAGGAAATCTTGTTCTAGGAAGTACATTTTGGAGATCTCTAGTTAAGTTCATTGCATCTCTTAATGTAGTGGGCTTGTGGGATTTGACCAAGCCTCTTAAGGGTTCAACGAAACCTTCAATGAACAGCGATACTAACCTTCCCACGATATATCATCCACCTTGACTGATAATTTTTGAAATTCCATCATATACTCAACAGGGGATCCAACTTGCTTCAATTGGGCTAGTTCTTTGAAAGGCAATTCTGGATCTTTTTCCTCAAATCTCTCCAATACCCTGTCAACAAATTCTCCATAGGTTTTGACCTGATCATGACCCAAATTTTTCATACCATGGAACCACCATTCATTGGCATCTCCTTCCAAGTGCAAAATGGCCATTTTTAAGGCATTTTCTTCCACCATTGGATTCAGCTGAAAATACACATCTAGTTTTTGCACCCAAGTGTTAGCAGAATTTTGAGAAGAACCATCAAAAGTGGGGAGTGAAATTTTACCAATAGAACCATTTACTTCTTTGTTCTGGAGTAGAGCCCTATTGTCCTCCCTTTTTTTGAGTTTGTTTGCAACAATAAAGTACTGTTCAAATGGTAGACTTTTCTTACAATCTTCATCCAATTTCTCCCAGTCTTTTGCCAATGTCTGAAGTTCAGTTTGAGTGTTAGGCTCTTCTTTGGGTGTAATAAATTTAGGTGCAGTAGGCCTTGGTGTGCTTTAAAATTCATTAGGTCTATTATGGGGTCCTGTGCTTGAGAAAATATGCTCACCCATTGTCTTCTTTTCTTCTGAATGTGAATTACTGCTGCCTCCTACTACCCCTTTGCTTCCTAGCTGGCTAGCCATCAATTCGAAGCCCTTCATCATCTGCTTGATCATGTCTCTCATTCCCATTTAAAGTTCATCAAAAAATGATTTTATGGCTGCAATAAATTCCTCCTTATGTTCTGAGTTTCCCCTTTCATCCCTAGTCATGATTTCTTCAAAAATTTGCTCTTCTTCTCCTACTACTTCCTCTTCAACAAAAACCTCTTCAACTATAGGTTTTGAGGGTGGTGGCTTATTTTTTTGGCTCCTTGTCAATACCATCAGGTGCCAATATCATGCTTTGATACCACTTGTAATGTTCCTTTTAAGAAATTTTATTAAAATGACCAATTTTTCACTTTTTTCTCTTTTTCAACCTTTGACTAGTTTTGATGCCTAGGTCTCCAAATTAACCCAAATGATCCAAAATATTATGAGAAGATATGTGAATGATATTAATACTTGAATATGATTTTCAGGGATGAATTATGGTCCTCCAAATACTTCTGCACACTGGTTTTAGATGCTGGACAAAGTATGCCATTTAACTAGCAATTTGAGGTTCAAATCCCCCCAGCGTAAGAGCTGAAAATGGCTTTCCAAATTCCTCCAAACCCATTCAAAATTATGAACAGAGGTATCAGATGTCTAAGGGAAATTATTTAGGTCTCATGTGCACCATTAATCAGTTATCAAGTCTGTTCTAACCTTCTCCCAAACAACAACAAAGATCACTAGTTCGACCCTTGGGGAAATGACACCAAATCTTCTCCAAATGCAAAAAAAATGAGTAAAATGACTTTAAATGCTTAAGTGATGAATATGAAACTTGTAAAAATAATCAATTCCATTCATCATAAATATATCAGAGAAACATTCTTTCATTCGAAATCATCAACATTACAATGGCATACATTAATGTAGTGGGGAAATGGTCATGGTTTGCTCATTAATCATCATTTTTACATACAACCACTTGGTATTTAGACCTGAGAATTTCTGAAGATGAATAACAGAGTATATAAATCTTATTACAATCAGAAATTTATCATTAGAATCTCTCCCAAGAAGTACAAGAGCTCACCCAAAGCGCAATCCCTCAAGGAGCAAGAATATGCCATCAAAACTAGAAATGGTTGAGAGAAAGTGTTGCACTAGAAGAAACCACAAGATTCCTTGAAGCTTACACCTGCAAATAAAAATTACATTAAATATCTATGAAATACCTGAGTGGCCTCTCCAAACACCAACTTGGATGGGAATCTTTCACCCTCGAAATTGGCTAAGGCAAGAAACTAGTCATCCACTAGCTCTCTCTTCACAAATGCAATTTTTCTCAAATGATCAAAAGCTTTTATCTTACTTTATTTATGTATTTTATAAACATCCTTAGTCTTCTAAGGATCTCCATGGGTCTAATTCCTCCCAATATATTCATGCCAACTCAAGTTGGGAAGAGATTCCCAAGTATGCCACTTGTCCTTCCAATTCTAGCCCTCTCCTTCTGCAAATTCGAATTGGTGTCTCTTTGGCTGCCCTAACTCAATTGAGCGCCCTCTTGGAGGATATTTTTAGACCTAACATGTCATATATGTCATATGTCATCATTCATGTTTGATTTGTGTCATATGTGTCATAGATGCTTCATCATTGTTGTCATAGGAGTTAGGGAATCTAGCCCAAGTGTCCACAAACCTCTAGTTTGACTCTTCCTCTTCCATGGAGGTTACCACTCCATCCAAATTCGACCCATGATTCTAAATGCCATGTGTATGATCCTTCTAAATAATCCCAAGAACCTTGGGCTTCCCATGGATTCGAAATTGCAAGAGGAGAATGCCATTTGGCACATCAATTCTAGCTTGTGTGGGTACCACAACCTCCATGTGTCTTCATGATCAATTGCCACTTTGATTCTCTCTTGCATTTATTTAATTAGCTCATTTATTAAATATTTATTTCATTCTACTGTCTAAACATCATTTAATAGCTCCCTTAAATTGCAAATCCCAATGTCTCCATCCAACCTAGGGAACTAGTAGGATTGATGGAATTTCCCTGTTATGAATTTATTTGAATGGGGACATTACAATTCACTAGTCGGGCCTTGGAATCGAGCTCCACACTATGAATCCACACTAGCATATTTACATCATTTACATAATTTTGGTTAAATACATTCCAAGTCAAAACTAGGGGTATTACAATGAACAAGTAAACACTTATATTTTTAATGAAGTTTCCCAAGCAAGTGGCTATGGAAGAGCAATGTTCCACCCAACCATAGGCACTTTTCCTGACACTTTATTTCTTTGCTGAGAGGCTACCTCCAAGATGGGTTATGCTATACACTAAATGGTGAACTATACAAGCTCATTCACATCCACACACAGTCAATTCTCAGCCTAAGCGAACCCACCAGCTAGGTTTTTCAAGCATGTGGAAAGATATAAGTGTGAAATGCTAAGCTAGTGAGCTCCCCACTAAGCTTCAGGCCTCTCAATTGGTCTTAGTCATCCTTGGTACCCACAATACCTACCACACCCAACACAAGGAAGGTACCCTTCTCTACTACACATCCCCTCAGGTGCCCCTTCCCTCTAGTGTTATTTAGGGTGGGCATATAAAGGCCCAAGATACTAGACCACTAGAGATATCTTCCTACACTGGATTTATCAAGAATTTCCAAGTTCCTATGATCCCTTGACTTCATATTCCTTCTTTGGTTTGTTGATTATGAATTTCCGCACGAAATTCAATTCCCCGGGCTCACAAACTGGCATTCTTGATGGAATTTTGGAATTTTGGCACCCTCAAATTCACCCCAGGGTTGATGTCTATGGACCCTCCACTAGATTTCACAACCCACATGAATTTTTGGGCCTTTTGGACACTCTAAAATATGGTTTTTTCCTTTGGTTACGATTTTTGTTCTTTTCCATTGCTAGAAATGCATAGCTTCCTCCAAATTATGAGTTCCATTTCCTAACCATGGAATGGGGATAAAGGGAAACAAATTCCCATGAATTAAATTGAATGTCGGGTCTAGTAAACTAAGTCCATAACCTGTCATACAAATTTATACACTCATCCCATGCTCAATTAAATTCTTGAGCAGAATTCCAACAACCTTCTTACACCATAATTAAATATCAACAAGGAAAGTCAAGATGGGCTCTCAGGATGACACTTGGAAATAGAGGGTTGAATCTCTCACACCCCCTCTTCAGTCTTCTCCCTAGTGGGTAGAATAACCCCTCATTTTCATTTCTTCCATAGCCAACTCTAGAATTTTATTAGCATTATAAATATTACATTACGGTTACATCTTCCCATGGCTTACTAGCACATGGTTCATAAAATATAAAATACTTGCCTTTATTATTTTAGGCATTCACTAGCGGGGCCTTGGCCTTGAGTTGCACACTAGGAATCATACATTACATTTTTACAACATTTACATTATCAAGCCAATGCACTCCAGGGATCAAAATGGGGGTATTATGCACTCCTCTCCCAATGGGAGTGGCATTGGAGGATGTAGCAGCTGAGCCAACCCAAGGTTGCCATCGAAAACATCAACAAGAGTGTTAGGATAATTAATACTCCAACCTTGTCCACCTTAGTATTATTAGTCTTTTCCTAGTACTAGATGATGTGATTTCCCCCCTAGTGGTGTGCAAATGTTATCTAGGCCTCATTATCCACTTGATGCGCCCTGCATGCATGATTTTAGGACATCCAGAGTGAGTTACCTACATTTTAGGAGCTAACTCAATGATCTGGTTCAGTTCACCTGAGTTCCTGACTCTAGTGGGCGGTTTGTGATCTGATTGCCACTAATTGTTATCTAATGCGCCCTCTCTAGATTTATTGCATGAGATTTTGTATGATAAACTCATTAATGCACCTTGCATGGTCAATTAACTGAAAATAGCTTCAGTTCATTGAGTCTTAGTTGAGTTTGGTAGCTCCAGAGCACTATAGTGGAGATATTTCCTAGGCTAGACTGGCATGGATTCAAATTATCCCTTGGTATTTGAATTCTCTCTATTGTATGATATCTGTTGACTATACTGATTAATGGAATATGACACACTTTTCTATGCACATCTGAGTTTCAATGCATGTTTAATTTTACTGCTCAATTCACTGCAATTTTCACTATAGTTCTTTCTCCTTGCTAATCCTATCATTATGAGGTATTCTCAGGCTCTATTATCTGCTGTGTTCCAGAATTTCACATGGTATGAGAGCCCAATAGGGATGGTTTATCTTCAATTTGAGAGTTTTTGCAGGATTTTGAGAAGTTTTCAGTGCAACAGTAGCAGTTTGTATTCGCTCCAGCAGTTACACATAGAGAATTCAAATGCTACCTTGACTCCATGAATCCAGACATCCTTCAATTATCTTGATTGGAGGGATGATATGCAAATTGTGTTGCGCAACAAGAGTTTGCACAGGGTCACAATGGGCAAGGAGGTCGAACCTTTGGCAGTTGTTGAGAAAGCAAAGTACCTGAACATATTAGATGAGGATTTTGGTTTTATGTGTATTCACATATCCAAAGATTTGCTCTTCCATATTGATGGATTGAAGACACCAAGATAGGTTTGGTTGAAGCTTGAAACTCTCTTTGGAAGGAAAGATGAGATGAGAGGCCATGTTTTGGAGAAAGAATTAATTGCTATTCAACCAAGCAATTTTGAAACCATACAACAATTCTTTTCAAAGTTCAAGTCCTTGGTTATGCAGTGCAAATGATGTGGCATTGCCAAGAAGGATGAGAAGCTGGTGCTATCCATTCTAAGAAAGCTTGGTCCTGAATTTTCGATATTTGTTTCTATCTTCCATTATGGTAGATTGTCAATCCCCAATTGGAAAATTCCTTCTGTAGATGCATTCACTGAATCTCTCATCCAAGAACAAGATAAAATGATTCAAATGGGCACCTTGAAGGCCTCCAAAAATCAAGCTCTTATGGATGGGGAGTCAAAAAGTACGAATGCTAAAGGGAGGAAGAAAGGAAAAGACAAGAAGCAATTTGAATCCAAACCAAAGGATAAGCCTAATCCATCAGAAGGATCCTCCAGCTCCAAGAAGGATAAGCAACAAAGGTTTGATAAGACCAAGTTTACCTATTGAAGAAAGGAAACCATCCAGATAGTTCATGCATGGAGAAGAAGATAAATTAAATGACCAAAATTCTTGAACAACACAACATTGCCCTCCCAGAAGGTGCAAGGAAGACTGATTCTGGAAGTGAGACAGATGATCATGAGAGATGCCATGCATTGAAGGATGGATTCTCACAATCACAAGCCTTCCTCATTGATTCTGGAGCCTCTAACCACATGGTTTCATCCAGAGAATCATTTTATTCTCTAGATCTCACTGATGGTCCTAGTATTCACATGGGAGATGATTCACAGATCTATGCTGAAGGGAAGGGAACAATACAACTGGAGCATGGAAATTTCAATAATATTCTGTATGTTCCTTCTCTGGCAGCAAACTTGTTATCTGTTTATCAGATGACACACACGGGTTCACTGAAGAAAGCTGTTTTTGGACCTGACACAGTTGATATTATAGAGATCTCATATGGGAAGCTAATAACTAAAGGTGTTGCAAACCATGCCTCAAAGGCTGATGAGTCTCCCATTTTTTGCCATATTCACATCAAAGTTCTCTCTTGACTCATGCAAATGAGAGTAGCAAACTCTAGATGAGATATTTAGACATCTCAATTTCAAGTACTTGCAGGAGTTGCACAAGGAAGATATGGTTGAAGGATTGCATGACATAAAATTCTGTCAAGGTATTTGCAAAGGTTGTTTGATAGGGAAGCATCCAGAGTGAAATTTTGATGATGGAAAGGAAAATAGAGCTTCCTCCACACTTGATTTGATACACAGTGATGTCTCAGGACCAATTCCCACATATTCTATGAATGGATCCAGATACCTTCTGACCTTCATAGATGACTTCTCTAGGTTCCGTTGGATCTATTTTCTTAAGAAGAAATCTGAGGTATTTGAGACTTTCAAAGTACTCATGGCCTTGGTTGAGAACAATGTTGGGAAGAAGATCAAAGCACTCAGATCAGAAAATGGAGGGGAGTACATCAAGAAGGAGTTGCAGTAGTTTTGTTCTTATGAGGGCATTCAAATGCAACATCATGTCCCATACACACCACTAAAAAATGGTGTAGCTGAGAGGAAGAATAGGTCATTGAAAGAGATGGGTACCTATCTGCTTGAAGCAAGGGATATTCCACCATATCTATGGGTAGAAGCAAAGAACTGTGCAACATACATTCTGAATAGGGTACCCCACAAATATGTGGATGGGGTCACTCCATTCGAAGCACCGAAGGGACAAAAACCTGATGTCTCTCACCTGAGGGTTTTTGGATCCAAGGCATGGGCTAAAATCCCATTGGACAAAAGAAAGGCTCTTCAACCCAAAAGTAGTGAATGCATTATGCTGGGATATGTAGAAGATGTAAAATAATACAAGCTGATGGAGATTGCAACCAAAAGACGCTTCATTGAAAGAACTTTCAAGTTTGATGAATATCCATTGCAAGATCTACAACCATATGAAGACCAAGGTAGATATGATCTGCCTACTCCATTTGCACAAGATGAAGATCATAATGATGTCTCTTATGATGAGGACCAAGCTGAATAAGATTTTGATGTTGTTGGTGCACTTTTACCTTGAACATGGTTCAACACTTAACATTTACCAACAAACACCACAATCCACAAACACCGGCCCAACCCTTCCAGAAACACCTACAGAGTAGATGAGGTCTCACCCGAAGTATCTATGGGAACTTGTCATGTCCCCTCATTGATGCTTAGTTGAAGGAGTTCCTATCCCAACCAATCCCTTGGGTTGAGTAGAAGAATTTGTGCACTTGGGTTTAATTTTGAATTTAAGGCATTAATTATTTAGGAAGTTTAATTTTATTTTTATCCTAAGTTTGAAATGAACTTGATAGAAGTAAATTTTTATTAATTAGATATTTTTATTTTGGAATAAAGTGGATAATTCTCCACAAGTGTGCCTTAGAGGATAAGGTTGACTAAGAGGTAACTTGCAAGACAAGAAAATATAAAGCAGTCAAAGAAAGGAAAGTAGGAAAAGGAGAAGAAAGCAAAATAAAGCAAAAAAGCTCAGGAAAAGCAGAATAAAGCAGAAAAGCCCAGGAAAAGCAGAATAAAGCAGAAAAGCAGGACAAAAACAGGACAAAGCAGAAAAGCAAGCTAAAGCAGAAAAGCAAGCTAAAGCAGAAAAGCAAGCTAAAGCAGAAAAGCAAGCTAAAGCAGAAAAACAAGAAAAAACAGAAAAGCAAGAAAAAGCAGGACAAAGTAGAAAAGCAGGATAAGGCAGAAAAACAAAAAAAAAGGGGACAAAGAAAAAAAGCAGGATAAGGTAGAAAATTAGGATAGAAAAACAAAATCAAGAAACTCAAAAGCGAAATCAAAATCAAAAGCAAAAGCAGAAAGCAAAGCAAAGTAGAAAGCAAGGAAAAATCTAAAGCAGAAAGAAAAGAAACCTTACCCACTCCATCTTACTTTCTCAACAAGTCACCTAAATCTATAAAAGAATGATTACAACTCCATTTCACATCTTTTGATCATTTGTGATTTGAATTGAGTGCAATGTTGCCTCTTTGACCAGGGAGATGTGCCCCTGGTGATAGCTGGGATATGTGCCCCATGCTTCTACTGAAAGGATGATGACATCCAATATTCATCACTGATTCTATTGTAGGTCCTGAATCCTGATCCATTGTTTGGTGTTCTCATTGTGCGGTTCAACTCCTTCATTCATTATGAACAATGTTGGAGGGCCGAAATGGAGTTTCTCATTTATAACTTTCTGATCATTTATGGACATTGATACCCATTCCATTGTGTCCATAGCATCGTTTCCAGTAGGAAACACTTTTTGTCTCATAAAAAAAGATGTCTGTATGAGCAAGTTATGGCCATTTTACTAGATCTAGGGGTTCGAGCTGTGAAGAACGCGCCCTGTTTCCTGTGAGAGGATGATGGAATTCAGTCATTAGAGGATGATGGAATTAAGCCATTTCAATGATTTAATTGTAGGTCCTATAGCTGATTCAATTCTGGTTTTAAGTTCAAAAGAAGTGTCATGAAGTCTATGGTTTGAATCTTCAAGCTTCCTATTGATTTCCAATGCTAGTTTGTTGTGTTGAGAGGAGAGGAGTTCTTGTGCTATTTTGAGAAGTCTCTTGGATTAAATATTATTTATTTACTTTCATTATTATCCTATTATATCATTCATAAACTTTAATATTGCATAAGTCTGAAATATTCTAAGTTTTCTACACCCCTTCTAGATTTGCATAGAATTTGACTAGTTTTCAGAATGCACTTGATAAATGAATGAGTATTGATACAAATGAAGTAATTATTGTTCATGTATTTGTTTAAGATATCATATGAATTATTCCAAGTCTCAGATAAGAATTCTGTGAGCCTTCATTGACTGTTTGGAAGTCCTGAATTCTAACTAGTTGTGCAATCCTAGTAGGTAATTTTCAGTGTATCTTTGTGAGAATGTATGAGAACCTTCTCTAACTTTCTGAAATGAAACTAGAATTTATATTGACTGTAAATTGATTTTATTTATCCTACTAAATTCATAGTCCTTCACCAATAGCTTCCAGTCAATGAATATTGAAGTACTAGTCTGCATATGTCGTGGTGCCCATGAGCATTGTAGTAGATTTCAGCCTTGCTGATTTCGAACCATAAATGGTCCCAATACTTTGTGCAGAGGTATTATCATCTATAATATACCTCCTTACATCCAAAGTGTTTGATCTTTCCCACCCACAGTCAAACTAGCTCCCTAAAACCATTGTTTTTAATTGATTCTCCAAAGAAGTAAATTTTTGTATCACTAATCCTGGTTGGTACATTATAGTGGTATCAGAGCTATTTCCTCTACTCTTGCGGAAAGAGGAATCTCAATTCGATGAATTTTCAGCCATGTCCATGTTCAGTGAAGAAGATTCTTACTCTGATGATGATTTTTATGAGTAATATGATGATGACTATGATGAGAAATATGAAGAGTACCGCAGACAATATGAGGAAGAAAATGTCCAAGAGATACCTTCTACAAGTATCTCCCATCATATCATATTTGGAAGGAGAAATTATGGTTATTCTTATAGCCATATGTATGGAAAAGTTGCATGTTCCACATTCAAAGATCTACCTACTTGTGAAAAGAGCAACAAAATATCTGAAGCTTCGTTGGATGCATGTGCTTCATACTTGATGAGAATTTTTGAATCTACTGCAAAAAGAGTCTTCAAAGATCTTGATCCTTATGCCACTAAAGAGCAAAAACAAAATACAAATAAGCCATATGAAGAAGATGAAGGTACAATCCTTACTAAGGAGGGTTGTAAGCCTGAAGAATCCACCATTGATTCTACTAAGGATCATCTAGTTCTTGATCACAAAGTCACTGCTGAATGGTGCCAAGAAGAGACATCTATTGTTGGTTGTTTAGGTTCTAAAGAACCATCTACTGATGGATGCTATGAAGAGGTACTACTAATGGGTGCCTAATTTTTTAGGAGACATCTACTGATGGATGTCCATTCCTCTGTGTTGGTGACATAGAGATACCACTTGAGAAGGATACTGCAAGTACAAAACCCACTGAAGTTGAAGAAGATGAAATCCTTGCAGTCAAGGAAGAGATCCAAGTATCAACCTCACTTTCACCACAAGAGCTTCATGAGGTTGATCCACTAATTCATGATGAGGAGGTTCACTCTCAACCTTCTCCTTTTGAGAGGCCACTCAAGATGAGCGAAAGAAATATCAATGAGTCCTTACACATTCTCCATGACACACATGATTTAGTGTCATGGTCTTGTTGGAGAGATGCTTTATTGGAAGATTCATCTTTCCTTGAAGACATGGAGAAGATACAAACAACAATGACTACTATCCAAGGTAATTTTTCACATATGCTTTCTTACAGAGATGATTTGTATGAGCTTATTCACATGTTGCAAGGAGCATCCTTGAAGGATGATGATCATATTTTCAAGCTCAATGATGAGTTAATGGCCAACCAAGATTCTTTGAGAAGCACTCAAAGTGCCCTCCAAGAATCCAAGATAGAGATAGATCAACTTCACCAAAAGTTGCAAAGATCACTTGTTCCACTCAGCCAGTCTCTTATGGTTGGTTGTAATCAAAATTTCATGGAGGAACCTCATGAGATGGTGGTTCATGAGGCGAAGGATAACATGCATGTGCTTGAGAAGTTTTGGGATGCAGATGGTGAGTTACAAGCACATACTCTCTACCAAAGCGAAACTGAGCTTCTTCATGGAACGAATCATTCCTCTATTAAGGAGTCAGAAGAGCTCCTGTGTGATGGAATAGCCTTTGATGGAGTTGATGCATCCATTATATTGATGGATGAGGGTTGAACTAAGGATATTTTTGTCCATGATCCTACCCCTATGAATCCTTCACATGATGAAACTTTCATACTTTCTGATCATATGGGTCATTTGGTTCACTCTCCTACATCCTACACTTCCACATTTTGCAGCATTCATCCTGATGAAGTATGGGTGAAAGGTTTCTTTTTGATGGTTCCACATGATGAGTATGAAACTCCTATCCCTCTTTACATTTTCAACAACAACCTTTGTTACATTATGATGATACACATCTTCATGAATGCACATATGGTAATCCTTTGATCCCCTTGAAGACTCATTGTTCTCTTTGTTCCTTACTTGATGGAAGAATTCCTTCATCCATTGCTGGGTGAAAGACCACATGGAAAAATTACTTAATACCTTCCACACCTCTTTGGGGCAACATCCATTGCTCTCATTTGATGACTCTCACATTCATGGATGTATTGATGAGACTTCTTTGAGCCACTTGAAGTCTCCTTGTTTTCTTTGGTCCATACTTGGTTCAAATTTTGGAGGAGGTTCCTCATTCACTTCTTGGATGAAATAACACATGGCTGATTATTTTGAAGTTGCTTACATTCTTTTGGAGCAGCATTATAGGACATGGGATCCTCACCTATTTCATTGGAACATATTTGATTGGTGACTTGATGCTTGGGTGCACTAGGAAAATGATGGTTTAATTGCTTGGATGGACAAGCACTTTCATGATCCTTTGGTGAGGCACCTTCTTGATATACATTTGTATGATGCTTATATGTACTTTGATGATCTATCTTTTGTACTTATGATGTTTTGTAGAATTTTCATTAGAGAGTGGGATCCTAGCATCCCCCACCTTGAGGTAAAGTTTTGTGTTACTTTGCTCATTGATGAAATGCGCTAGTTATGGGATCCTGGCATTCCACACTTGGTTGAAATAATTTGGAGGATATTGTACACCTCCTACTTTGATGTATTGTTTTGGGATACCTTGTGCATGATAGGAATGCACAAGTATTGGGACATTGTAATGTCCCCATCCAAATAAATCACTAGAAGGGAAAATTCCACCAATCTACTAGTTCCCTAGGTTGGGGTGAAAAAATTTAGATTTGGAATAAGGGAGCTATAAAAACCCAAATGGACATTATATTGAAAAAATATATTAAAATAGTCTAAATAAATATTTATAATAGGAAAATAAGGTGGCACTTGGTCATGAATGCACATTGGTGGTGTGGGACCCATACAAAGCAAGATTCTCCATGCCACATGGCATCCTAATCTCACCCATTCGAATCCAAGGTGCATTCCAACGTTATTGGGGGAGTTGGAAGGGCATTACACTTGGCATGACTCATTGAGAGTCGAATTTGAGTGGAATATTAACTCCCATGGAAGATGAAGAGACATCTTAGAGGTATTAAGACACTTGGGCTAGATTCCCTAGCTTTTATGACAACAATGATGAAGATGCTATGACACTTATGAAAAGGATAAGACCTGATTGCTGACATATGACCTATACATGTCAGGGCTAAAAATATCCTCCAAGAGGGCGCACAAGGGATTTATGGCAGCCAAGATTACCCCCATTCGAATTGATGGAAGAGGGAGGCTAGGAATTGTTGGACAAGTGGCACTCATTGGAATCTTTCCCCAAATTGAGTTGGCATGAAGCTCTTGGAGGGAATTCGAGCCATGGAGGACTTGGAAGGCTTATAAAAGATAAGAACAAATGAGGAGAGGGGCTTTTGATCATTTCTCATTTGGTAATTTGGAGAGCATAGCTTGTCCATGCAAGTTGAGTGTTTATTCTACTTGCCTTAGCACCAATTTCTAGGGTGAAAGATTCCCATCCTAATTGGAAATTGGAGAGGCCATTCAGACCTTTCATTTGGATCTTCAATGAAGTCATTTTTTACAGGTTGAATCTACAGGGCTGCTCGTGATCATATCTTCTTCAACTTGTTCCCACATCCCTCTCACTCTTCTCTTCATATTCTTGCTCTTGGAGGAATGACGCACATGGTGAGATGCTGATATATTTGTGGAATTACAAGGGGCCCCATTTATTTTTAATTTGATGTCTACACTCTGTATTTGATGCTCAGATGAAACTCATATCGAAACTCCAAGTGAAACTATGTAAAAATTCCAAACTATGTATGAATGGTGCCATTTTCCCATATATCTTGTTGGAAGAGCTTGAAGTTGTTTGATATGGAATTGTTTCAGTCAATATCAGTGGCTTTATTTCTATTTGGAGAGACATTAATGTATTCAATAAGTTTCATGAACCTTATGAAAGTCTTTGGAACATTTCTCTCAAATTTCACAGCAAGTTATAACGGTTTTCTCTCATTTCCCCCTATGTTAAGACATGTTTACAAATATATGATTTATGGGAGTTCCAGAATCCTTTTGGAACTGATTAATGATGAATTTGGGTGCCCATTGAAGTTATATATCTAATCCATGTATCATTTCTTAAATTTTGGAGGTTCTTACTGCATTTGGGAATCCATTAGTGACCTCTACCCTAGGGGGTTTGAACCTCGAAATTACTAGTAAATTCCCTATTTTCTCCTGATTTAAAATGAATGTTGAAGAAGTATTTTGAGAGTGTACAAGAATATATAAGCCTAATTTTTATGTCCTAATACCCTTCAAGTACCTTCATACCTAATTTGAAATCCTTAAGATCCATTTGGAATCACTTGGATCATCACTAGTCCAAGGTTCGAATTGACAAAAAAATTGCAATTTTTCCAAATTATTAAAAAGGGACACTAAAAGTGGTATCATAGCATGGTATTTGCACCTGGTTTGGGTAACCATTTACTAGTTCAAGAAGTCATCCCCCACCCTTAGACACATAAACTGAAAGTATCTTTGGTGAAGAGAAAGAAGAAGGAGAAGAAGTGCAATTTGTTGAGACTGTGGCTAAGGATGAGAAAGGAACTTCGGATATGGAGGATAAAGAGGATTTTAGGAAATTCATGAAACCATTTTTTGAATACATGACAAGGAAGATAATGCAAGGTTTCAAATTGATGGCTAGTCAAATTGGTAGCAAATTGGCAATAGGAGGCAGCGGTAGTTCCCCTAGTGAGAAAAACAAGGGATTTGGTGGAAGCATTTTCTCAAGGACATGGACTCATAATCGACCCAATGAATTTCAGGGCTCAATAAGAGCCGTGACCACACCCAATTTTCTTGATACTAAATAGGACCTTCACACCGAATATGGAATGCGAGAAGTTCTAGCAGAATGGCAACAATTGAGTTAAGATTGTAGGAGGACCCTACCATTTGATCAATTTTTTACTGTATCAAACAAGCTCAAGATGAGAGGAGGAAATAGAAATCCTTTCCAAAACAAATAATTAAATTATTCCATAGGTAAAATTCCCTTTCCTACCTTTGATGGCTCATATCAAAGTTCTGTAAATACTTGGATACACAAGTTAGATGTATATTTTCAGTTGAATCCAATGGTTGCAGAGGATGCTCTAAAACTGGCTATTTTGCATCTTGAAGGAAAGGCCAATGATTGGTGGTTCCATGGGATTAAAAACTTGGGAAATGATCAGGTCACAACATATGGAGAATTTGTTAACAGGTTATTGGAAAGATTCGAGCAAAAAGACCCTGAAATTCCTTTCAAGGCACTAGCACAGTTGAAGCAAATTGGAACCCCTGATGAGTACATATTGGAATTTCAAAAACTATCATTTAAGGTGGCTGATATATATATGGTTCGATTTGTATTGCTCTTTACTGAAGGTTTGGCTGAACCTTTGAAGGGTTTATTTAAATCCCACAAACCTACTTCATTGAAAGATGCCATGAACTTGGCAAGAGATCTGCAAAATGTGCTATCCAATACAAAGTATCCCCCCAAGCCCAAATTTACTTCCAAGTTAATATTTGACAAGAATCCATGGAAAAAATATGCATTTGGTAAAGAAAAGAAAGAGGTACCAAGCAAGAAAGAACTCAGAAGAAAGAAACTATGTTACACATGCTTCCAACCATGGGTACCAGGGCATAAATGTGCTAAGGGGAAAGCACAATTCATTGAAGTATTTTCTGATGATGAAGAGGAAGGGAACATGGAGGAATAAGAACATATTTCAGCCCAAGAAGAGGGATATGACACATCAGAAGAAGATCATCCATCACCTGAAAAAGGGAGAATGGTAGTGCTTTTAGGAGTGCCTCATTTTCACACCATTCGATGCAAGGGAGTTGTAAAAGGGAAAAGAGTTTTAGTATTAGTAGATGGAGGAGCCGCTCATAACTTCATGGATGCAGCCTTGGTGGAGAGCCTTGGTGGAGAGGAGAAAGATACACACTGAATCATTTGATGGGTTCACAGTCATAATTCCAGGTAACAATTCTATGGAATGCAAAACATGGATTCCAAAGCTACAACTCACCATAGGAAATTACACATTTTATGATAGCTTTTATGTGGTGGATGTTGCTGATACAAATGTGGTCTTTGGAGTGAAATGGTTTTACTCTATAGGAGAACATACAGTGAACATGCAAATACCTGAAATGAAATTCAAAGATTCAGAAGGAAAACAAAGGGTAGTGAGAGGAATGCACACCTATCCTAACCAAGTGGTGTCTTCCCACAGTATGAGGTCCATATTGAGGCATGTGGATATTGAATGGGCTGCTAAATTTTTCATCACTTCCCCCAATCCAAACATAAATATTGTAGAACATACAAGGGCAAGGCAACTACTACAAAAATATGAAAAGGTTTTTGGAGATCTTCCTCCTGGAAGGCCACCTGATAGAGGAGTTGAGCACACCATTGTTTTGGAGGTGAGTACTTAACCTATACAAGTACCACCATATAGACACCCAAAAAGGTTTAGAGATGAGATTGAGAATTCTATTCAAGATCTCTTGGGATTGGGACTCATTAGACCAAGCTCAAGTCCCTATGCTTCTTCAGTTGTTTTGGTGAAGAAAAATGATGGAACCCTAAGTATGTGCATTGATTTTAGAGATCTAAACAATAAGACAACAAAGAATAGATATCCCATTCCTAGAATAGATGATCTCATGGATGAGACATTTGGAGAAAATTTCTTCTCCAAAATTGATCTTAGATCTGGTTACCGTCCAATTCAAATGAAGGAGGAGGATGTGCAGAAAACTACTTTCAGATGTCACTATGGTCATTTCGAATTTCTTGTCATGCATTTTGGTTTGGCCAATGCTCTAGCCACATTCCAATCATGCATGAACAAAATATTTTGCAAGCAGCTCTGTAAGTTTGTTTTCGTTTTCTTTGATGATATTTTGATTTACAGTAAGACATGGGAGGAACATTTGCACCATTTAGAAGTTGTATTGAAAATCTTGCATGGACAATCTTTGTTTGCTAAGTTGTCCAAGTGTGAGTTTGGGTTGAAAGAAGTTTTGTATCTTGGGCACATCATTGGGAAAGATGGAGTAAAGGTGCGCTTTGAGAAAATAAAGGCTATTCTTGAATGACCATCACCCAATAACATCACTGTATTGAGAGGCTTCATTGGGATTTGCACTTACTATAAGAAGTTTGTGAAGGGGTTTTCCACACTAAATGCTCCCCTTACTGATTTGACCAAGAATGATGCTTTCAAATGGGATGAAGAGGCTGAAAAGGATTTCCAAAGAATTAAAGAGTTAATGAGTAGTTTTCCAGTATTTGCATTACTTGATTTTTCTAAACCATTTGTTTTGGAATTTGATGCATTAGGAGAAGGGATAGGGGTGGTCCTAAAGAAAAATCAACACCCCATAGCTTTTGAGAGCAGCAAATTGCAGCCACATGAGAATATCTACTCCATATATGACAAATAAATTTTAGCCATCATGCATGCCTTGGTCAAGTTTAGACAATATCTGGTGGGGAACAAGTTTGTGGTCAAAACTGATCATAACAGTTTAAAGCATTTACTCACACGAAATGTAAAGTCCCCATTTTGACCATTGTAATATTTTGGGATATAATGTAAATATTGTATGCATATTATGTATGGTTCCTAGCGTGGAGATCAAGGCCAAGGCCTCGCTAGTGAACGTTCGACCTTGAAGAGGCAAGTATTGGATATTATGCTACCCATGTGCTAGTGAACCATGGGAATTGTAAATATGCATTTTAATATAAATGCCCACAAATAGCTATGTAATGCAACAAGAGATGGGGGCATGATGTTTACAAGGAAATCGGGAGGGAAATATTCAAATATTTGAGCCAATTGAATCAAGCCAAGTGTCAATGAGAGGACCTATAAAATCTTAACTACCCATGCTGACTTTTGTACCCAATCATTTACTCTCCCAAGAGTTGGTTGAGGTAGTTAATGCCTTGGGGAATGGAGAGGTATGGATGTCCCAATTCAAGTATGGGAAAGCCACCCTTCATGGAAAATTGTGTTTGTCTTCTTGGGCAAGAATAGAGCCATAATTCCCCCCCCCCAAGCCATTATTCACCCATCAGTTTTTCTCTCACGAGTTTGGAGCTACCTGGGTGTTTTCCTCCATGGTTTTGCTGTGTTTTCCTTCATTCTCCTAGCTGGGAAGGGCGTTTTTTGTGTTGTATAACAATGGGGAAGAAAGGGAAATCGATTTGGGGACCATAGAGGCTGTTTTGGATCACTGATTGCTTGTATATTTATGGGAGAAATTGCTTTCTTCCCTATGGTCGATTTTCCCTCTCACAAATCCGTTTTTGGTGTGCCTACATTTTGGGGAAAACCCATGTCCATCTAGCTTCTAAGTCCCATTGCTGAAAGTGTGTTTCCAAGCCCATACTTGAGTTTTGTGTGCAAGAGAATTCCGCGGTTGAGTTGGGTATCCATTGCTTTGGGCTGTGTTGAAGCTTGAGAGCCCCTTTTTCCTTGTAGATGTCATGCCCAGCTCAGGGGTGGTCTCTGAGTGCTGAAAGAATATAGGCTGGGAAGAGACCTGTGGTTGGGTGGAATGTTGCAGCGACATAGCTAGTTGCTTGGGATAGCATTACATCAAGATGAGTATTTTATTGTGTTTACTTCTGCAAATGTTTAATTTGATGGTTATTTTGATATGCTGGATGAGTATGAAATGTGTGTGGATGATGTTTTATTCCGCTGTGCATGTTCAATGGATTTACATATGCACATCTATGCATTTTGCTGTAATGCCATATCCTTTATTCATTATGAATTTGGCTAAGTTGTTCTAAAAGCCCAGATTTTAGTGCCATGTTCCCTTCCTTGCATTGGATAGATGGGTGGGTACATTACAAAAGGATCTCAATGAGAGGCAACAAAAGTGGGTAAGTAAGGTCCAAGCTTTTGATTTTCACATTGAATATGTAAAAGGGAAGAATAATATTGTAGTAGATGCATTGTCTAGGAGACCTCCATTTTCTCTTATGGACATTTCGAAAGATTGGATAGATATGCTAATAGTAGATTATGCCAAAGATAGTTTTGCTTGTGATGTGTTAGATGGGGTCAAAAGAGATGATAGATACAATATATTGAATGGACTAATATACTATAAGGACCGAATATACTTGGTTCATGGTTCGAACCTAAAGCACAAGATCTTGAAGGAAGCTCATGATTCTCCTTTAGTAGGCCATCCTGGTTTCCTTAAAACATATAGGTAATTAAGACTAAGGTTCTCTTGGAAAGGACTAAAGGAATATGTTCTAAAGTATGTGAATGAATGCAAGATATGTCAACAAAACAAAGTTGAACACACCCATCTTGTGGGTCTATTGCAACCATTTCCCATTCCAGAACAAAAATGGAAAAGCATCTCAATGGATTTCATCACAGGTTTGACCAAGGCTTTGGGTAAGGATTGTATTTATGTTGTGGTGGATAGACTCACCAAATTTGATCATTTCTTTGCTATTACATTATCTTTTAATGCTGCACTAGTGGCTTATATTCTTTAGAGATATTTTCAGATTCCATGGATTTCCTAAAAACATTGTGAGTGACAGGGATAACAGATTTATGACTGCTTTTTGGAAAGAAATCTTCAAGTTGGTGGGCACTCAATTGAATCCTAGCACAATCTATCATCCTCAAACTGATGGCCAAACATAAATGGTGAACCAATGTTTGGAAGGATACTTGAGGAACTATGTTGGTGAGTAGCATAAATCATGGGTGAAATGGCTACAGTTGGGTGAGTTTTGCTACAATACTACTTTCCATATGTCCATTGGCTTGTATCCTTTCAAAGCACTTTATAATTATGAAGCACTCACCTTTGTTGATCACATTTTTGGTGATAGTAGAGCCCCAAAAGATAAATATTGGGTTGAGGAAAGTCAAGATATTTTGAAGCTTCTAAAAGGCAATTTGCAGATTGCCCAAAATCAACGAAAACAATATGTGGATCAACATAGGGAGGAACGAAATTTTCAAGTGAATGATTTGGTTTATTTGAGGTTGTAGCCATATAAGCAAACCTTCTTAAAATGGAAAGGATCAGAAAATCTCAAACCAAGGTATTATGGTCCATACAAGATAGTTCGAAAAGTTGGGGGGGTAGCTTATGAGTTAGAACTTCTGGAAGGTAGCAAAATCCACAATGTATTTCATGTTTCATGCCTTAAGAAGGATATTTGTCAACAAATTTATATTTTTGAAACAATCCCTCCATTAGATGATGAAGGACAACTCATACTTATTCATAAAAAAATTTGAAGACAAGAGAAAGGAAATTGAGGAGTAGAACCATAAGATAATATTTGGTACAATGGAAAGATTTTCCAAGTGAGGATGCCACATGGGAAGAGGAACAAATTTTGAAGCATCCCAATTTGGAATTGCTTGAGGGAAAGAAATATTGGGTGGGGAGGACTGTAATGTCCCCATCCAAATAAATCACTAGAAGGGAAAATTCCACCAATCTACTAGTTCCCTAGGTTGGGATGGAAACATTTAGATTTGGAATAAGGGAGATATAAAACCCCAAATGGAAATTAGCTTGAAAATATATATATATATATATATATATATATATATATATATATATATATATATTTTTGTTGGCAAAGTGGTGGAACCTCCTTGACTAGCAAGTTTTCCTTTGGCTAAGTTACCACGAACCAGGGGTATCTAAGCCGTCAAAATCACCCGGGGATCGCACCCGGCCTGGACCGCACCAACCCTTAACGTGGTTGGATTTTTTGGTATACGTGGGATTAGAACCGACGACCTTTCCGCTTAGGGGGCGTCTTAACCATACCCCGCCACGAACTATTCTACACCTCACGGATAGCTTGAAAAAATATATTAAAAGGGGATAAATAAATATTTATAATAGGAAAATAAGGTGGCACTTGGTCATTAAGGCACATTGGTGGTGTGGGAACTACACAAAGCAAGATTCTCCATGCCACATGGCATCCTAATCTCACCCATTCGAATCCAAGGTGGAGTCCAACGTTCTTGGGGGAGTTGGAAGGGAATTAGAATTGGCATGAATCATTGAGGGTCTAATTTGAGTGGAAGAGTAACTCCCATGGAAGAGGAAGATGCATCTTAGAGGTATTGAGACACTTGGGCTAGATTCCCTAGCTTTTATGGAAACAATGATGAAGATGCTATGACACTTATGACAAGGATCAGACCTGATTGATGACATATGACCTATATGACATGTCATGGCTAAAAATAGCCTCCAAGAGGGAACACAAGGGAGTTATGGCAGCCAAGATTTCTCGCATTCGAATTGATGGAAGAGGGAGGTTAGGAATTGTTGGACAAGTGACACTCATTGGAATCTTTCCCCAACTTGAGTTGGCATGAAGCTCTTGGAGGGAATTCGAGCCATGGAGGACTTGGAAGGATTATAAAATAAAAGAACAAAGAAGGAGAGGGGATTTTGATCATTTCTCATTTGGTAATTTGGAGAGCATAACTTGTCCATGCAAGTTGAGTGTTTATTCTACTTGCCTTAGCACCAATTTCGAGGGTTAAAGATTCCCATTCTAATTAGAAATTGGAGAGGCCATTCAGACATTTAATTTGGATCTGCAATGAATTCATTTGTTACAGTTTGAAGCTACAGGGCTGCTCGTGATCATATCTTCTTTAACTTGTTCCCACATCTCTATCACTCTTCTCTTCATATTCTTTCTCTTGGAGGAATGTCGCACATGGTGAGATGCTGATCTCTTTGGGGAAGTACAAGGGGACCCATTTATTTTTAATGTGATGTATACACTGTATTTTATTCTCATATGAACCTCATATCAAAACTCCAAGTGAAAACATGTAAAAATGCCAAACTATGTATGAATGGTACCATTTTCCCATATATCTTGTTGTAAGAGTTTGAAGTTGTTTGATATGGAACGGTTTCAGTCAATATAAATGGTTTTATTTATTTTTGGAGAGACATTAATCTATTGAAGAAGTTTCATGAACCTTATGCAAGTCTTTAGAACATTTCTCTAAAATTTCATAGCAAGTTATAGCATTTTTCTCTCATTTCCCCCCTATGTTAAGACATGTTTACAAATATCTGATATATGGGAGTTGTAGTAGCCTTTAGGAACTGATTAATGATGAATTTGGGTGCCCATTGAAGTCATATAACTAATCCATGTCTCTTTTCTGAAATTTGGGAGGGTCGTACTACATTTGGGAATCCATTAGTGACCTCTACCATAGGGGGTTTGAACCTCGAAACTACTTGTAAATTCCCTATTTTCTTTTGATTTCAAATGAATGTTACAGAAATATTTTTTGAGTGTCCAAGAACCTATAAGCCTCATTTTTATGTAGTAATACCCTTCAAGTACCTTCATACCCAATTCTAAATCCTTAGGAGCCATTTGGAAGCACTTGGGTCATCACTAGTCCAAGGTTTGAATTGACCATAAAATTGCAATTTTCCATTTTTTCCAAATTATTAAAAAGGGACACTAGAGACATGGGCATCCCACATTATGATTTATATGTGTTCACACTATGTATTGTTGGGGTGCAAAAATGTTGGGACCCTAGCATCCCATACTTTCTAGATTGGTTCTTGATGATACTGTGCACTAGGAGGGTGCACAAGCAGTGGGACCCAGGCATTGTTGATCATTGGAAGCTCATTGGGGGCACATATTGGTTGGCTGGCTTGAGAAATAAAGCCTATTCGCTTCCACATGGGTTCATATTTACACTATATGGTGATGGTTTCCTACATGGGAAACATATTTTTGGATGAACTTGTGTTTTTATTGCAGGGTGTTATGATGACTTCCATGTGATTCTTATGCATTGCATAGGAGAATATATATTGCACCTTGTATTCTTGAGGATCACTTGGGGTCCTGGTATCAGTTTTTATTAGTCTCCACACTAAGTGCATGGTTGGATGGTGATGAAAAATCTGTTGGGAGCTTTCATGAGCAGTTTATAATCAAAGTGGTGCAGCAGAAGCATGATGGCTCATGATGATTAGTTTGGTTGGATTTGATTATTACTTGAGGATAAGAAATATTGGGAAGGGAGGACTGCCATGTCCCCTCATTGATGCTTAGTTGAATGATTTATTATCCCAACCAATCGCATGGGTTGAGTAGAAGAATTCATGCACTTGGGGTTAATTCCGAAGTTAAGGCATTAATTAGTTAGGAAGTTTAATTTTATTTTTATCCTAAGTTTGAAATGAACTTGGTAGAAGTAAATTTTTATTAATTAGATATTTTTATTTTGGAATAAAGTGGATAATTCTCCACAAGTGTTTCTTAGAGGATAAGGTTGACTAAGAGGTAACTTGCAAGACAAGAAAAGATAAAGAAGTCAAAGCAAAGAAAGTAGGAAAATGAGAAGAAAGCATAATAAAGCAGCAAAGCTCAGGAAAAGCAGAATAAAGCAGAAAATTAGGACAAAAGCAGGACAAAGCAGAAAAGCAGGACAAATGCAGAAAAGTAGGATAAAGCAGAAAAGCAAGAAAAAACAAAACAAAGAAGAAAAACAGGATAAGGTAGAAAGGAAAAAAAATAGGATAGAAAAGCAAAAGCAGGAAAATAAAAAACAAAAGCAAAAACAAAAGAAAAAGCAAAAGCAAAAGCAAAAACATAAAGCAAAATCAAAAGTAGAAAGCAAAGCAAAGTAGAAAGCAAGGGAAAATATAAAGAAGAAAGCAAAGCAACCTTATACAATCCATATTAATTGCTCAAGAAGTCACCTAAATCTATAAAATAATGATTACAACTCCATTTCACATCTTTTGATCATTTGTGATTTGAATTGAGTGCAACTTTTCCTCTTTGACCTGGGAGATGTGCCCCTAGTCCTAGTTGGGATATGTTCCCCATGCTTCTTCTAAAAGGATGATGAAATATAGTATTTATCACTGATTATATTGCAAGTCCTGAAGCCTGATCCATTGGTTGGTGTTCTCATTGTGCGATTCAACTCCTTCATTTAGTAGGAACAATGTTGAAGGGCCGAAACGGAGGTTTTGGTTTCGACCTTTATGAGAATTTTTGGACATTGAGAACTATTCCATTGAATCCATAGAATCATTTCCAGTAGGAAACAATTTTTGTCTCATAAAAAAAGGTGTCTGTATGAGCAAGTTATGGCCATTTTACTAGATCTGGGGGTTCAAGCTGTGAAGAACGCGCCCTACTCCCTGTGAGAGGATGATGGAATTAAGTCATTAGAGGATGATGGAATTCAGCCATTTTATATTATTTTATTGTAGGTCTTGTAGCTGATTCAAGTCTGGTTTTAAGTTCAGAATAAGTGTCATGAAGTCTATGGCTCAAATCTTCAAGCTTCCTGTTGATTTCCGGCGCTAGTTTGTTGTGTTGAGAGGAGAGGAGTTCTTGTGATATTTTGAGAATCCTCGTGGATTAAATATTATGTATTTACTGTCATTATTATCATATGATATCATTCATAAAATTTAATATTTCACAAGTCCGAAATATTCTAAGTTTTCTACACCCCTTCTAGATTTGCATAGAATTTGACTAGTTTTCAGAGTGCACTTGATAAATGAATGAGTTATTATCCAAATGAAGTAATTATTGTTCTTGGAGTTTTTTAAGATGTCATATGGATTATTCCAAGTCTCATATCATAATTTCTTGATCCTTCATTGACTGTTTAGAAGTCCTGAATTCTAACTAGTTATGCAATCTTAGTAGGCAATTTTCAGTGTATCTTTGTGAGAATTCATCAGAAAATTCTCTAACTTTATGAAATGAAACCTGACTATATATTAAATTTAAATTTATTTTATTTATCCTCCTGTTGGTAAAATTAGGTGTTAATTAATTTCCAATATTTAAATTGTCAACCCGAGGCTCGTAAGCTTCGAGGTACAAGCACTGTATGTGCAGGGTCAAAGGTTATCCTAATATAACCTAACATAGTCTAATGCTCACAAACACACTTTAATTGAGGAAATGTACTAAACACACTTTAATTGAGGAAATGAACTATGAACTGATAAATAAATTTTACATCCCTATTTTAAATTGCAAAGTGTGTGCTAATCTACCAACTAATCATTAATTTCAAACTACAAACAAACTAATTACAAATTATGAACTAACTATGAATTACAAACTAATTGTAAATTGACTAGCTAATTTCAAATAACAATTCTAAAATTATGAATTAATAAAAAATTATAATATAATTTCTAATTACAAACTAAATTAAGGGACAACTATTAAATTCCCTAGAACATAAAAACTAAAAATAATTGAAGCATCATTAAATTAATAAATCTTTACCAAATTAACATTAAAAATTAAAACACTTACTTTATTAAACATCTAAACTATTTAGAATAAAACTCATATTACCATTTACAAAACAAAATCTAAACTAATTAATATAAATGACATATTACTATTTACAAAACAAAATCTAAACTAATTAATATAAATGAAAATAGTACAAACGTTACAAACTAATTAATATAAATTGAAAACTAAATAAACTAAAATAATATAAATTCCAAACTGAACTAATATAAACTAACTAAATTATAAATTCATATAACTAAAGTGTTGGTCTGTTCTAGATGTTTTCCAATGTAGATCCAGGTACTTCGCGGTACAAAATACCAACAAAACTCCTATTCATCGACCCTTTCGGCAACAGACTGCAAGTAACCTGAGGTCTCACCCGAGGCAAAGTTGAGGGGGTGGTTGCAGAAGCAGGTTTCCACAACCTTGTGATGCGAGTGTTTCAACTTGTTATGCGCCGCGCAGTGACAGACTGCGTAATGCGGTTAGTGGCTGCGCAAGGTCTTTTACTCTGCGTTGAATGTCGCAGTGAGCAAGGATGCTCGTGCATCTAGCGTATTCAACAACTTGGCACGGGGATTACTTCCACTCTATGACGATAAGTTATCAATAGCTTATCGTGCAGTACTTCTTATGGATCGGCGCGTCAACTAGACCGCGCGGTTTGTTTATGAGACCTAATCACTTCTATTCAACTTTATTGGATGATCTTTAATTATTCATCGTTACTTAGACTGACAAACCTCATAACGTATGCAAATGAGTGAGATGTGCGGTGCCGTATGCTTAATGTCACAATTCAACCTTAACACTTAACTGTGTGGATATCTCATAGATCCATTCATTAGCGGACTTATAGGTACTTGATTGTTAACATTCATTCATACATGAACTACTAACATCTTATTCCATCCCTTCCATGGTGAATACAAATAAAAGTGAACACATATCAGATAACGGTAATTTTATGCATGCATTGAAAGTAACTTAAGTAAAAATAATGGCAATCATACACAGCAATCACATAACACAAGGTTTAACGTGGTTCACTCCCTCGGATGGGAAGCTACGTCCACAAGAACTGTTGTTTATTATCTTAGGAAAGGGTACAACAGTTCTTCGTCTGCGCACTCAGCTGCAGACGCTCTTCTCTCTATCTCTCTCTCAAAATTAGGTCTTTGCGCACTCAGCTGCAGAGCCTTTACAATGCTTCAATCTGACAAATCTAACGATATTAAGTAATAATCAACAAAATGAAGAGTTAACCCTTTTCCTTTAAAAAATTTCCTTATTTATAGATCAAGACCCTTAGGTCATGTCTTTTACATCTTGAAGGCAGAACCCTTAGGTTTACAAAACTGTCGCGGTTTTCCCAAAACCGGACTATTGATATCTGGCAGCGGATCTTCTGTTATATGCGCGCCAATATGTTGTTTCCTCCAAGCTCTTCTTTCTCATCCTTAGATGACTGGTTCAAGTAGTCGTAGTCTTATGTTTGTATGATCAGTCACCTACCTCCGATCTGCACCTACCCACTGCTTGGTAGTTATCGGCAATCTTTGCCAAAAATAGGTCTTATGTGACCTAACCAAAATAACTGTCGTCATCCATCCATGCTCTGCTTAGTTGGATCTCCATCGACGTGGCACATCACGACGCTGTACTCCTTGCAGCTCCTTTGACACTGTGCTATGCGCAACTTTGCAACATACCAAAACTTATCCCAAAACTGTTCAAACTTAACTGCTCTTAGCTCCGCAGTTCTCAAAATTCTTCCTGTTCAAAAATGCCCCATCTGGGCTAGGCCCAACAGGACTCTAACACTTACGTGTGGCTCGCCCCAGAGCCACTTGCAACTCCCTGAAGGTGTTCCACTGATTGTGGATTGATCTTCGCAACGAACTCATTGAATGTGTCCATCAGCTTTTCTACCGTGGTCTTCGTATCTTGTTCAATTTGCCCAACTGTTTCTACCATCTCAAGTGTTATCTCATGGCCGATCTGGCCTTCCACCTGCTCTTGATTCTGGTTCAGTTCCTTTAACTTTTCTTCGATCTCTTGCGAGATCGTGCCGGCTTCCTCTAATAATGGCTGCGACTTATCGCCCATTTCTATCTCATTCTCATGCAAAGCTTTAACTTCCTTCTTTAGGGTGTTGATTTCCCTGTATTTTAGGAGTTTCTCCCTTGCTGGTAGCGCATTAACCTCCTCACCCATCTTTTCTAGTGCTTCTTGTTTTTCTTTCACTTCCTTCTTTACTTCCAGTAATTGTTGATCTTCTTCAAGGGCATTAAATGCCTTCAATGCTGCTTCCAGTAGACTCTGGCACTTAGTCACTTTGGTAGCAATATTCTGTGCCGCGGTCTTCACTAATCCTTGTATTAACTGCTATTCGTCTGGTGGAGTTCATGGATTGATCTGTGATTTCAGGGAAACAATTTCAGACTCATGGAGAATCTCCATGTCTTCCTTCTCAGTTTTAAGACTATTGACCAAATCGCCAATCTTGACAATAGTATCTGCTGGTTCTATTTGTACTTCAAATTCATCTATATTATCTGCAACCGTAGTGATCGTGTTCTCCAATCTTAGTTGACGATCTCTTTCAGCTTGTAATTGCATAGTACTCCGTGAGCTATCTTCTTCGAGTTTCCTGTTAGCTGTTTGCAACTCTGCCTGTCCTTTCAGCGCTTCTATGGTTCTGTCATGCATTTCTTCACCGACTTGCGTCTGTAAGTAATGTAGTCCTAGCAATGGTATCCTTTCAAGATCAAGCTCCACGCGCTCTACATTCTTTGTATCTAGCATTGATTGATCAGGTAATGGCAATCTTATAGATAGTGGTTGCAAATGGACAACACAGGACCTCACGGGAACTGTGATTTGCTGCTGCGAAGTTCCCGTGGACCCTTTTTCAGATATTGTCTCATGGTGCAAGGGTAATCTTCAGCTTACTTCATCAAATTTTTGGGATATCCCTTGCAGTGTAGTCAGGTTCTGGTCTAAGCTGTCTTGAATTTCCTTTTCCTTCTTCTCTTTGTCTGTCGAAAGTTCCTCCATTTTTTCAGTGACCTTCGTGGTGATCATTAAGTAGTAATCTTCGCGAAGCACTGTGTCTAATTGTTCTTTATTTGATTTCTGCTTCTTCCTTTTTTCCTTGTGCCCTGAAGGACTCCCAGTTTCCTTCTTTTTGCTTGACTCTTTTTATTCTACTATGGGATAGGGGATAGGGTTATCTTCGCCAGAATCACTTTGGATATCCACGACCTCAACTCGGAATTCAGCTAGCCATTCTTTCATAATATTCTCAATATCTTCCTCGTACATATGGTAATTTCCTGGGTACCAGTCAGCATTTTTTCGCTTGCGCTTTGGCTGAAATGGAGATGCATTTCATCGCAGCATAAAAATTGATAATGCGGATATATTTGCTTGTTACTTGCTTTGGTATGCGAGTTGTAAGAATGATGGCCCCGCGTAGCTGGTCATAATATGTATAGAAGACTAGCGTTGTCTCGTGTTGTCTGCTGGGATTCAAATTTGCCCACAGATTCTGAAAGCGAGCACCTCTGCAGTCCGAAGTGTCCGTGATCACTCCGACTTAATGCTTCGGCTCCCTCCATCCCAGGAAGGTGATCAACACGATTAGCCAGGTGAAGTGGAAGTATCCCCCATTGATTTGCGTATCATTCAGTTCCTCTAGGAACTCATTTAGTAGAAATTGACACCAATTGAATTCTTCTCCCTCGGCGGTTGCAGCGCCAAGTAGTACTGTGCCCGCAGAGACTTCTAGCAGTCTGCATTTTCTTAGAATATTACCCGCTAACAACTGTGTGACAAATCTTATTGCCTGATCCTTTATGTCGTTTGTCTGGAAGCCTCGCTTCCCTTTGACAACAGACTGCGTTTGCTTCATTAATGCGGCTACCTCTTTATCCTTTGTTTTTCCCTGAAAGAACTTTCTTGGGTCTGCTCCCCTTTTGCTCAATCCAGTTATCCGATGGATTAAGTCGATTGTTAGGTCGATATTTTGGTCCATCCATAAATATCCCTGGTGGATGCGTGCCATAAGAGTTCGCACCACCGCGTTGAGCTCCTGTGATCTGTCGAAATATGGGAGTCTGAGCAGGTTGAGCAGCCCTGACTTGGCTACTCTGGACAACTAACTTTCAACGACCAAAGTCAGGTCTCCCCTTGCAGTCTTCTTCCAAAACATGTATTTGTCGAACTGGAACTGTGGGAACCTTGGTTCAGTGGGCTTGTCCTTTTGCATTGCTAGCAGGTCATAGTCCTCCCATTTACATTCTGGAATCTTTCCCAATAGATTTTTGTCCACCCCAACATGTTTTGATATCGGCGAGAGTGGTATCTCATAATTTGGACTCTTGAGTAGTTTAATGGCCGGTGCATCCACTACACTTGGCGAGATATAGTCTGGTGTCATAGTTAGAGGTATCTCTTTATCTGCAATGGGTTTATTTGGTCCTACTGAACTTGTCTTTGGTAGTTTTGATCTCTGCGCTATTGGGTTTTTGCCTTTGTCTTGCATTGAGGGGCCGTGTCTTGGTGATCTCCTTGGACCTTGTTCTAGTTCCATGGTGACTTTCTTGCTTGGGGTTCTCATTAACTCGTCAATTCTTCCGTGTTGGAACAAATTCACAGTCTCTTTGTTAACACCCAAAAAGTGCTCACTAGCTCATTCCCTTATTCACATGGATGGAAAGTGAGGAGCCCCTATCACCTTTTTATAGTTTTTGGTGATGGGGAATACCATTGTGGTTTTAAGGAAACCAATGGTATTGGCCAACATGGTTTAGGTCTCTTTTCCCTTTTTTTTCTTTTTTGAATATTTTGAATATTTTTATTCCCTTTTAATAGTTTTTTGGGAATTCTGGACCCTTTTTGAGGGTTTTTTGTGTTTTTGAGGAAAAATATATATTTTGAGGGGAAAAAGATGTATTATGGTCTTTTTGGTGACCTTTTGATGGCTTTAGAGGCTCAAATGGTGGAAAAGTGGAAAAATGGGTCATGTGAATAAGGGAATGAGCTAGTGAGCACTTTTTGGGTGTTAACAGATTGCCCCCTGATGTGTGAGGGCAGGAGCTCATCATATGGCCGATAGACATCATAGTTCTTTTGTTTTTATTTCCAGGGTTTGGAGAAGAGAAGAGACTGATTGGAAACTGGAGCAACAGCCCCTAGGAAGCTGCAAAAAGTAAAAAATATTACATGGCCTCAAAATGAATGAGGAATAATCTTTGATGATGACGAGGCGGACATACCCATGCTCGTATCAAGACATATACATAACAATTAGGCCCACGAAGGGGGACCTGAAAACATACATACAAATCTGCTCGTACATCATAAAGGTCCAAAGGGGACACGATGCTAGGACATACTCATGGTCATATCATGACTGATCTGAATAACTGATACACTGGAAAAAAAAAGGCAACAACCGTTCTGAATAAGGTATCAGAAGGGTTGATGAACTGTTGAAACTAAAGGTGTCTAACGTCTGTAGGGACTCAATGACTATGAGTCAAATTCTGAGGAGTATTTGTAACTGTATACTCGAGGGAGTATAAAACTGGGGTACATTTGAATATTGTCGCCAAGCGCAACCCGGATATCGATAGGAAAATGTGACTGGTTGTTTCCTCAATTAGACTCTCAAATGTGGTAGAGTCAAGTGATATCCGGGGTCTTCAACAAATAACTGAAAGGATCGATACCCTGTACGAGTCTCAACGATGCGATCAAGTTGTTGAAGTCGAGCATGTGAGAAACAATCATTTGGAGAGGCACTGAGGATTCCTTTTAAAATGATCTGTAGGCACTCATCATTAATGGTGATGAGTCTAAGGCACAGGGACCTCTGGGTCTATCCTCTGGAATAGATTTGGTTGGCGTCGACAGAGGGAGACCAGCAACTACCAAGGCAATGATGTTTCCTTGGTAGGAGCGCGAGGTGTAGAACTGAAGTGTGATAGTACTGATGGTAGGACTGACATACTGTGGGGATGGGAAATAACTAGGGTCATAGAGTGGGTGGACTCCAACTTCCTTTGTTCAGAGCATGATGACATGGTTGACCTGGCAGCGTAAGAAACTGACTTTTAGGTGCGGGGATCATAGCTTTAAGGACTGAAGGGTATGTATTGTAGATTGGAGTGACTCTGGGGGGGACAAGCTGATGGATGCTGTAGAGGGATTCTCAGGGTGACATACTGCAGAATGCTCTGAATAAAGGAGACCAAAATGGGGAAGCTGCCATATGAGTAGTCGTGATCTGTTGTGGCGCTGAGAAGCACCATTGGGTTCTTCTTCATAGTTTTAATGAGCTCCAAGAAGGGATAAAAGTGTGTTCTGAAATGGTATCATCCTGTGGATTTTATGAGCCCAAGACTGTTCGTGCTCATTAGTGCTTTCATTTTTAAGGAGTCTGAAAACAATAAGAAGACTCTGAATTGGTGGAGGAGTACCGTCCTGTGGATTTATGTGAGCCCAAGACGGTGATTTCTCGTGGTTGCTTTCATTTTTTGAGAGTCTGAAAGTGGTAAGAAGACTCCATTGGTGTTCTTTTTCGTAAGTTAGTCTCCAAGGCCCGAAAAAACATAAAATGATGCAAATGGAGAACTCTTCTAGCCGATGTGACTAGAGTATTCCTTTTTTGTAATTAGTCTACAAGGTCTGGAAAAGGAGTAAACTTATACTAGGTAGACGCCCTTTCAAATACTTTTAGCGAGCATGAAAGGAAGCAAGGTTGCTCGACGAACTTTTCATTGTTTTAGGAGTTAGAAAAGAGCTTAATAGAAACTCCCTAAGTGCCTTTTTTGTAAAAGAATTGCTCAGCCCGAAAAGGGATAAAATTATACCGAATAAAAAGGTTATTGGTGAGAGCGAGGAATGATCTCGAGCATCGTAATGAGCATGGAGAACTGAATTCAGCGACATAAAGATTGTGAAAAATGGGCAACGGTTGATGTGGCACGCAAACCGAGGTGATGAGTGGCATTTTAAAAAAATGCCCAAAAATTATGGGTGTGAGAGTGAGAAATGGTCTCAATCATCATCACGAGCACGGAAAATTGAATCCGACGATATAAAACTTGTCAAAAATGGATGACAGCCGATGTGGCACGCAAACCGAGGCAACGAGAGGCATGGGAAAGAATGCCCAAAAAATATGGAGGTGAGAGCAAGAAATGATCTCAAGCATCATCACGAGCATGAAAAACTGAATCCGATGATATAAAAATTGTCAAAAATGGACGATGGCCGATGTGGCACGCAAACCGAGGTGACGAGGGGCATGGGAAAGAATGCCCAAAAAATCTGGAGGTGAGAGTGAGAAATGATCTCAAGCATCATCACGAGCGTGGAAAACTGAATCCGGTGATATAAGACTCGTAAAAAATGGACCACGACCGATGTGGCATGCAAATCGAGGTGCTGTAGGGCATGGAAAGAGTGCTCGAAAGTTTTTGGTGAGATTGAGAAATGATCTCAAGCATCATCACAGGCATGGAAATATGAATCCGGCGGTGCAAATGGTGCGAAAAATGGAGGTCATAAGGACTCCGAAATGGTCAAAGGAAATAACTAGGTTAAAAAATGGCTAAAAATAAAGGTGAGCCCACCAAGCCAAGGATGTAGTGGTGGGGAGAAATGATGACCCGCGGGGGAAGAATACTAGGTGTATCAAATCAAATCAAATATACAAGTGATATGTGACCTCAAAAATGTTTGAGATCATGCATGTGAAAAAGTGAGTAGGGTTAATGACCTGCCCCCATGCTATGTGCATGGGGTTTATGATTCTGGATCACATATGTGTTGGTTTGAACAATGGGGTCATTGAAATAATGAGATAGATGTGATGGGGAAGGTTCAACATGATTGATCCTGCTCCCTATACAAGGGTCGAGGTAATCTATTATGCCCCCTAACTCAGAGGTGTCAATGTGGTGCATATGTTGTCTCAGAGAGGGATCAATAGGGCATTGACCAACTGCTGGCGGGGGGGTGTACCATGAGGCTATGGGCCGTGGTGGCATACTGAAGTGATGATATGATGATGGGGGATTCCCCTTGTGGGGTGTATGCCCCCATTATCTCCGACTAGAATCCCGATGATGATGAGTAGGCAAGGTTTTGGGCCTGTCCCCATGTTTTGGACATGTGGTTTCCTCGTTGATTTGAAAGGGTTGAACATGTGTGTCAAAGGGATCAGTGGAAGGGGCCGACCGGATAGAGGGGCCTCCAGTGGAAACCGTGTAAATGGTGTTAATTTCTTCCAAGGAGGAAGATTTTGGGGGATATATTTCCTCAATGCGAAGAGAGGATATCTCTAGGTCGGCATTATTCACTTCGTATAGTGCTGCTCTATAATCTGGGAGATCAGGGCAGTGATGTGAATAATGACCGTAGATTCCGCATATTGCACAAGGGTGGTTTGTGCGCAATGATTTATCACGAGCTTGAGGTGGTAATTCTTGTTTGACAACTGGAATATTTGTGTCATCATCCAACATATTCATGTGTTCTTGAAGTGCTGGTAGTTGTGGACATAGATGGGTGGCGTGGCCAATATCGTCGCACAAGGAGCACTTAGGGAGTACACGGGTTGGGGGATTCTTGGCTAATTTAGGAGTGACCGGGGGGGGTGTGAGTTGTGGGTGCAGTGTTGTAGGTTTGTGGACCTCTGCCCCCAGTGTTGCAGGATTGAGGGGGGACATAAGTATATGTCGATGTAGTGTCCCCTGTTGGAATCGATCGATTTTGGGGGTTCGAACCACCGGGTGGTGGGCGATTTTAGTGGTTTGGTATGCCAGGTGGTGGATGGTTTGACATATTCATAGGTTGTACTGGTTGTAGGACAATGGTTGGAGTCACTGGGGGAGTTGGGGCAGGTAAGTACCATACAGTTATTCCCAATGCTAAACCTGGAAGGTTAAGTGTAGCCATTACTGGCGTGCTGACAACTCCTGCAATCGGGAACAAAAACGAGATTGTGTGAATCGGTGTTGTTCCGATATGACTAGGTACTATGGGTTCTTGTGGCGGTGGTTGAGATTGTTGAGGATGTTGTTGTTCATTGTGCGATAAGGTGCACAAATCAGATACTTTAGTTACCTGGAGAGGAGGTGGGATTGACGGGAAAGTGCTTGTCATGGGAGTATCCGAATAAATCCCGTGTCTGACTGTGGAGACGAACGATGTAGGTGCATTCTGAATTGGTTGTTCAATCATAGAGATAATATTTTTAGGTGCAGTGGGAGCGTATTGGTTTCAACGCGTTTGGAGATTCATGTCGGACGATGACATCATAAGGAGATGATGAGTGTTTGAATCCATCGGTTGGTTTGTGTGTGCAGCATATGTGATTTGCTGTTGTGGTGCTGTGGTTCCTTGAGGAGGATCCAACGGACGAGTGTTCACCACTCCTTGTGTGGGAAAAGGATTTTGCAGCACCATGGGTTGTGGTTGAGTAGGCAGCGCTGGTTGTGCCACGTGCCCTTGGCATTGGGCGTCATCATTCCACAGTTGGCGCGCTCGCTCCAAATGGGGGCAAGTGTGTGTGTAATGGCCGTATACTCCGCATATGGAACACGAGCGGTTTGTTCGTAAATTGGGGTTCTTACCCTGTTTCGGTGGTTGATTAGGGTTTTGGTTGGCAGGGGTAGCGTTATTGTTGTTTGGAGGATAAGTCTGAGCGACTGGAGGTTGTGGTGCAGCAAGTGCTGCCTGTGGTGGGTAATAAGCCGCTGGGGTTTGTGAGTGAACAGGAGCATGTGTGGCCTGCTGATGTTAATAGATAGGGGGTGCAAACAGAGGTGGATAGGCTGAAGGTGCGTGACCATAACACTGTGGTGGACATGAGGGTCCATGAGTGTGGTGGGGGTGGGCCATGGGAGCATACGAAGTTGTAGCTCTGGAGTGAGATGAAACCCTAGAAAGGTCTGGGGCGTTGTTTGTACTCATCATGGTAAAAGGTTTGTTTTGCACCATAATCTAGCCGATAATACTGTTGGCGGCATGGGATGCCCCCGGCGCATCATGGCGGGATGGATCGCCACGCGGGGCATCCGGTAAAATGGTGTATAGATATCCAGACTGGGAATATATGAGGTCGAACTCCTGGGCTTTTAAGATAGCTTCTTCTTCTGACTGGGGTCGTTCGAAAGATACATCTTTGGCTATGAGGGGGAGGAGTGATTTGAGGAACCAGTCCAAAAAGATTCAGTCGTCAAGTTTTATCTTGCAGAGGCTACGGCACTGACGCCACTCATGGATATGATCGGTAATGTTTGTAGCTATGTTCTGTCTACAATACAAAAGTATTTCCACTCCTGCATCATAGCATACAGGGAGTTGAAAGAACTGGAGGAAAGTTGAGGCGAGGGACATAAATGTGTTGTGGGTCCCATGTGGCTGCTCAATGTACCACTTGGCTGTAGAGCCAGTGAAAGTTCTTTGTAAAAGTCTTAGTCTAATGGAATCATCTACTATGGAGTTAGAGGAACACTATAGGTGAAATGACATGATGTGGTTTTGGGGATCCTCCCCAGCTTTTCCTTCAAATTTTGGGATATTTGAGGGAAGCTTTGTGGGCATGGGTGGCCACGTAGGGTTGTGTCTAATAGGGTCGTTGGTTAACCTTGCCAAGTCTGAAAAAGTCAAACTTTCCATAAATGGTAGACTGGACGAGGGGTGTGGTGTAGTGGCTGGGGCATATGTGCCAGTGGTAACATTATGGTGTGGGCCACTACCCCCGAAGGGTATCTGATTTGTGAAAGGGATTTGTCCCCCGATCAAAGGTGTATGGGTGAAGCCCGTGTTCCCAAGTGTAGCTTGAGTTACAGATGGGTCTGGATTGGGTATGGTAGATGCAAGGTTTGGTATGCTAGAAGTGGTTCCAGTCAAAGGTGTACCTATAGCAGGTGTAGGTCCTGTGTTGGGAATACCTGAAGGGGGAATGGCCCCTATATTAGGCATGCCTAAAGGGGTTGTTGTTACCATGGGTGGCACAGTAGTATTAGGGTTTGTCGATGTTGATGTATATGTAACTTCGGAATGTATTTCACATATATGTATATTGTATTCCTATAGAGATGTTATTATTCCTCTATACGGAAGTGGTTGTATTCCTATAGAGATGTTATTATTCCTCTATACGGAAGTGTCGTCATTTATATTGTAAGTGTCGTAACTTATACTTGATGGGTTATTAGACCACCTTGTTGGGGTCGGCCCTGTATAAGTCATGTGGGTCAAAGGGTTATTAGACCACCCTATTGGGGGTCGGCCATGTGGGTCAAAGGGTTATTAGACCACCCCAGTGGGGGTCGGCCCATCCAGCATTATGTTAAGTGGTTAAGTTGAGGCCGACCTAGTTGAGTAAAGGTCAAGTCAAGTTAGTGTATAAATAGAGAGTGTGTCTCTCTCATTTTACACATTCTATTCTATCACTCACACTTGGGAGAGTGGCGCACTTGTGGAGGAGGAGGCTCTACTGCTAGGAGAAGACTATCTCTTGTATTCTGGTTGTATCATTGCTGTATCTATCTCTGAGGAAGTTATTGGGGTTTTTCACCTTTATGGTTTTCCCCAAGTAAACTCTGTGTCTCTTGTGTGCTTGCATTATTGTGTCCATGATTGATATGCTGTAGATTTGCTGTACATGTTGTTCTCTCAGTTAAGATCCTAGATCAGATTGAAGTAAATTCTGAAAATTTAACAGTCGATGTATCTCCAATAGTACTGGTGAAAAGGGGGTTGTATTGTGATCCAGCCATGGGGTTGGTCGGTGATGTTTCAGTGGGGTGTTCGGATTCAGCCTCATAATCAGATGTGAAGTGAGGCACGTCAGAATCGGATGACTGTGTTCTATGTCGATGATGTGTCGAGTCAAGGGATAAGGCTCTACGTCGATGACGTGTAGAGTCAAGTGTACCGAACTGAGGGGGTTCACCCTGAAAATGGTGGGATCGTCTTAAATTCTCAATGGTGAGAAATATATAAAAATTCCAGTGGAAGGTAGTGATGTAAAAAAATCGAAACCCTAGTGCAACAATGAGTGCAAGAGGGGAGTGAAAAAATAATGGCTCTCAGGCCAACAACCAACCTCAAAAGCACTTATTATAACAGTTGTGCTATAATAAGTGGAGGGATCCAAAAAAGTGGTCAGAATACCAAAAGTCAAACAGTTTCTAGAAAAAAGTGGTGCTCACTAGACCAAAGGTGGGTATTGTATCATGCAAACACCTAACTAGAAGTATTGTGAGTTGACAAACTATATCCTCTGCAAGGTGATGAAATCCAAGTCAGATAATATAGAGTGTAGAATCAACGACTAGATATCCCCTACTGGGAGGGACACCGAGTAGACAATCCTAAAGAATGGAAACTAGGATACCCTGTTCATGACACGTTCGGTTGGGTGAATCTGCAGTTTGGTTCTATCGCCGCTGTACCCCCATACGGGTGTACACCGAGAACTTCGAAAGGTATCCTTCAGTTACTAAATGGATTGCGGTATTCCACTCAGGCTTCCGGAACCAGTCTGGCTACTTCAACCTTCCTAAGGGAGAGGCCTTCCTGATAAATTGGTTGATAACCGTGTCAAAATTATAAGGGATTTTTGGGACCCTAAAAGACAACCACTATGTCTCAGATGTAAATAATTGAGGGGTGTTATTGGCACACCTATCCCCTCAATCCCACCTAATTACAAGATTCTTTTAAGTGCTCCCCAAGTGGGGTTAAAAATTTTGTTGAGTTAAGGTAGATTTTAAGGCTCAGTTAATTAAAAATGTGGCAAATTGGGTGCACGTGTGATTATTTAACTGAAAATGATTTGCCTCGCTTGGGCGATTGATTACAAATGAAAAAATAAGATGTTTCCAGTTTGCAAAAAATAAAGGCGTTTTCAAAATATAAATGCTTTAAAAACAATTAAAAAATGATGGACTTTTGAAATAATTTTAAAGGAAAGCAAATAACATAAAATTTTAAGAAATAAATAGATTTCTTAAAAAATTGCTTGGGCAAACTATTGAGCAAATTAACAGTGAAACCTATGATCTAAAAATAGTGCTGAAAATCTTTCTTTCAATTACTGAATTTTTTTAAAAAGACTTTTTAATGGAGCATATATAAAATAGAAAATGATTCAGTGTCTGTAATAATGCAGAAAAAATAATGCTTGAAAATAGACTAAATGGGCAAAAAAAAAATACAGCAAATTTTTTTCTAAAAAATTGGCCGAATTCAAAATAACAGCATCGCGGGTTTTAGGACAAAAGCCGCAATGTGCATCACGGGTTTCGGCCGCGAAGTCGCGATGATCAGTGCAAAAAAAGGCCGCGAAGTGGTGATGTGCAGCGTGGAAAATGGTCGCGAAGCCACGATGTGCAGCGCGGAAAATGGCCGCGAAGCCGTGATGTGCATTGCGGAAAATGGCCGCGAAGTGCAGCGCAGAAAAAGGCCGTCAAGCCGCAGCGTGCCGCGTGGAAAAAGGCCGCGAGGTCGCAATGAGCCGTGCGACTGTCGGGCGAAAAGATGCGAGGCGAAAACGGAAAAAAGTTGCCGAAAAATGTACCCGAAAAATGAAGTTTCGGGCTGTTTAAAGAGCACAGAAAGGGCCAAAAACTAGTGCAGCAATGGATCTGCTGCCTAGAATGGCAGATCTATAAATTAAAATGATTAAAAAACTAACAAAAACTAATATCTAAAGCAAAAAACCAAGATCTAAGAATTCGAAGCTAGCGGAGTCGCCAAAAACTGTTGCTTGGTTTTGCAACCAAGCTTGTGCAATGGGCACCTATCAACAATGTGATAATAGTTTCAATATAGAAAGTAAAAACGATTATGAATTAAATCTAAACTAACATGTGCATATAATAATAAACTTGAAAAGATTAAGAACAAGAACAAGAAACGAAATAAAAATGACTTTTGTATTGCAATACCTCAAATGGTGAGGATGTTTGGTGTTGAGCAGCTCCAAGGTTGAGATGCTTCAAGCTCCAATGGTCTCTTCTCCAAGATTGCTACAATGGTCAAAGAACTCAAGAGAGATTTTGACAGCATGAGGATAGGATAATGGATGGATGGAAAGTGAGGAGTCCCTATCACCTTTTTATAGTTTTAGGTGATGGGGAATACCATTGTGGTTTTAAGGAAACCAATGGTATTGGCCAACATGGTTTAGGTCTCTTTTCCCTCTTTTTTCCTTTTTTGAATATTTTTAATATTTTTTGGGAATTCTGGACCCTTTTTGAGGGTTTTTTGAGGAAAAATATATATTTTGAGGGGAAAAAGGTGTATTATGGTCTTTTTGGTGACCTTTTGATGGCTTTAGAGGCTCAAATGGTGGAAAAGTGGACAAATGGGTCATGTGAATAAGGGAATGAGCTAGTGAGCACTTTTTGGGTGTTAACACTCTTCGACTGTGAACTCTTTGTCAATAAAGGTCCTCTGTGTCATTCACTTCACACTTACTTGGCTAACCAGTGGATAACTTATAGTTTAAACTCAGGAAACAGTATTTGGAAGAATTTCTAAGTGCTTTGGTAACGCCCGCGAGTCTAACTGCTGCATTATATATAGCCGTGACTGATCCCTCTCCGCGCCACTTAACGGTTAGATAAGCTTTAAATGCAGTATCCGTTAACCAATTTCGGCAGATGATTCGGCCAATTCCGTCATTAAGTCATTTAGAACGGCTATCTGTTCTTTAAATGCTCGAGCGGTTGGTCGGAAAGTACTGCATAATGACTATATTTCCGACCGACACTGTAACGGCTATTTTCTGGAGCTCTGCGTCAACTACGCGGTATGTTATATTTAGTTCTGCGGAGTGACTTCGCGGTGTTTGATTTGTTTCTTTCCTCAGTGTTGCATTTTGAGTGTTGCAATAGCGCATTATTATTATGATTTTATTTTTCCACGCAGCTTCAACAACGCTGCGGGGTACATAGATGTATTCCTGGATGCACCTAGATGGTATTTGTGTACATACTTTTCCGTAGTTTCTAGTGCCCAATTCCAACTGTACTTGGCACCTAGAAACTTTTCCTTCTTTTCGATCATACTGGATGTTGCGAAGCAGGACTATCGCGGTAAAGCTTTAGTCTGCTTCCATTTATCAAATTGGGTAATGTATCACCGGCTAAAGTAGCTAACTGGACTGCACCACCGTTAGTAACATCTATTACAGTATATGGTCTAAGCCAATGCATTTTAAATTTCCCTGGAAACCTCATGAATTTACTATCATATAGGAGGACTAGGTCACCTACCTGGAACAACTTGATCTTGATGTGGCGATCATGCCATGCTTTCTCATGCTCTTTTTGTACTTGTTGGTGAAAGCCTGCGATGAAGCGATCCTCTTCCAACCCAACCAAGTGTAACAGCCTTTCTTCCAGTGCTGCGTGATCTGCCATCCCTGTAAATGCAACTATTCTTAAGCTGGGTATAATATATTCCATTGGCATTATTGCTTCTTGTCCGTAAGCCAATTTGAAAGGTGTATGTCCAGTTAATTTCTTGTATGTCGTTTTGTACGCCCATAATACAGATGGAATGCGCAGGTCCCAGTCATCACGGTTTACGTTGCATATCTTGGTTAGTGCATTCTAAAGTACTTTATTGAATGCTTCAACAGTTCCATTCGCTTGTGGGTGATAAGGCGTATTGCGCTAATGATGGATGGAGAACTCTTCAGTTAAAGCTTCAATAGTTATGTTCAGGAAATGAGTACCCTGATCACTCATCAAAATTTTTGGGCATCCAAATCATGTAAGGATGTTCTCAAAGATAAACTACATGGTTGTAGCTGTGCTATAGTCTTTGACTGGTTTTGCTTCTGCCCATCTGGTGAGGTAGTCAGTTGCAGTGATAATGTACCTCGCACCAGTTCTTTTTCCCAGTGGGTTAATAGGTCCCACGAAATCGATTTCCCATTTGTTGAATTCTTGCAAGGTTAGTTGAGGGTTCAACGACATTTCATCTCTTCTTGACGGTTTCCCTGTCCTCTGACAGACATTGTAGTTTTGGAAATGTTCTTTGGAGTCCTTATGAATCATAGGCCACCATAGCCCTGCGTGCAATATCTTCTGCCGAGTAGCCCTTCTTGCATAATGACCTCCTGTGACTCCTGAATGTGCATCAACTAATATAAATGGCTTCTCATGTTCTAATACACATCTTCGCAACACTTCATTAGGTCCTAACTTGTAGAGCTATCTTGTGATAATGGTGAAGTCTATGGATTGCACTATTAGTTGCTTCTTTTGCTACGTAGTGAATTCAATAGGTGAGAACTCGGTAGTTAGAAGGTCAATAATATCCTGATAATAATCATAGGCAACTTGTATAGAAAACAATTGCGCACCGGGCAGATTGTCTTCTAGATTCATTGGTTCTTCTCCTAACTCGATCCTTGATAGATGATCAGGGCCTAAATTTAATCTTCTTGGTTTGACTATTATTTCAGAATCGTACTCTTGGAAGAGTAAGAACCATCTGCATATTCGCCCCCCTAACACTGGCTTATTGACAAGGTATTTTAATGTAGAATGGTCAGTAAACATTGAGAAGTACGCACCAAGAAAATAGTGTCTGAACTTCTGTAGTGCATATACCATTGCGAGTCCTTCACTTTCAGTAGTAGTATAGTTCTTCTCAGTAGATGACAGTTTTCTGCTCGAGAATGCAATAGGATGGTCGATGCCACCTTCTCCTGGTTGAGCAAGAACAATGCCCAATGCTATACATGAAGCATCAACATGGACATGGAATGGCTTCTCCCAATCTAGAAAGACTAGGATCGACGCAGTGACCATTTTCTCTTTCAATGTGTCAAATCCTTTCTTGCATTGTTCGTTCCAAATGAATGGTGCATCTCTCTTTAAAAGCTTCTCCATTGCTGCGGTTATCTACGCATATCCTTTTATGAATTTCTTGTAGTACCCAGTATGACCTAATGTAGTGCGCAATTGTTTTACTGACTTTGGTGTAGGAAAATTTATAATAACTATGATCTTCGCAGGATCAACCATTAATCCCTGTTTACATACTATGTGCCCCAATATGATTCCATAAGGAACACAGAAAATACACTTCTTCAAGTTTAATGAAATCTGATGCTGTCTACATTTTTTCGACATCATTATGAGGTTCGCGGCATGGTTCTTTAGTAATCCAAAAATGGTCCAATCATCAAAGTAAACTTCTAAAAACTTATGGATGAATTCCTTAAATGCTGCGATCACCACTCTTGAAAGTATGGCTGGTGCGTTCTTCAAACCAAAAGGCATCATTGTATACTGGAATGACCCCCATTCTATTTCAAAAGTGGTCTTATGTCTATCTGCTGGATCAATCCTTATCCGATGGTATCCAGAAAATCCATCAGTAAAAGAGTATGCCTCATTCCCTCCCACGTTATCAAGAAATTCGTCGGTAAAAGGAGTAGGAAATGGGTCATGCATCGAAGCATCATTCAGCTTTCTAAGATCAACACAGATCCTTATCTCACCCTTTGTTTTCTTGTCTTGGACGACCATTGGGCTTATCCATTCAGATTCTTCGACTGGTTCAATGATCCCTGCATCGAGCATCTTATAGAGTTCTGCCTTAACTCGTTCTTTGTAACATGGATTTAATCTATATGGCCTTTGCTTTACTGGTTTAGCACTAGGTTTAAGATGGATTTTCATCACTCCTAAGTCTCCCAAAATGCCCTTCATCTCGGTGAACTTGGTCGGGAATACTTCCTGATATTCTTGTAGTATACCTGTGATCTCTGCAACTGTACCATCATCCCAATAATCCCCTATTGCTGCGAACTTCGGCTCTTCATTGGTGCCGATGTTCACTTTCTTTGTTTTGACTCGTCCACTCATATCTGGAATCTTTAGTGGAGGTCCTTCTACCTCATGTACTCCTTCTGATTCTGGGATTTTTATGTTGCGCGGGTCCTCCTTGTCACTATATTCAACTTCTTCAGCTATGTTGTAGCAGTCTAAAGCCTGCTCTATCTATTCTGACCAATCTGGTTGTAGACTCGCAAGTACATTGTTTGTGTCAAAAAACTCTTCTAGTGTTATGTTTTCCTCCTTGCGATGTGGGCTAAATATCTTTTGCTTGATTAGTTGCAGCGCGTCATGTATAGTCTGATGGTCATCTTGAAAACTAAAATCTTTCTAGAAGGTCGTAGTGAGGACGGACCAATCCGCGGTTCCTGTGCGCATCTCCTCCTCTAGATACCATTTTTTTGGAATAGGCTCCTCCAGCGTATGCATAAAGAGATGTACCCATTCTGTCTGTGGTCTTTCCTTCCACGCTTGTACACAAGCTGCGATATGATCTCCTGGATTCATCTAACCATTATATTTTTCAAATGGTAGTGTGACCTTATCAACAAATCTAATCTGTAGTTTTATTTTGCACTGGTCCCAAGTTGTCATTGTCTTTTTATGCGTAGCCCACCATCTGGCAGGTGTTTCTCTGAGTGCCATTTCTAATGTTGAGACACGATGTTCATTTGCAATTGCTGTAATGTATTCTTTGAAAATGAATAGACGTTAGTTGTACCCTCATAAGTGGGTATTGGACTTACCTACTTTCCAATCCAGCGGAGTGACTTTGTAATTGTTGCGCATCTGCTGGAAAATACTTCATGCATTCTGTGTTGCCAGTTTTCTAATCCTGCCTCAGAGTCTGAGATGCAAGAACTATCGTAGCGCCAGCTGAGCGTTCCATCTGCAATAGGATGAATATAATCCGCAGCATTTGTTGTCATTTGATAGATACGGTCAAGGTCTTGAGCTCTTTACTCTTCTTGAATAGGTTCAACATATTGCTCCCCCTGCGAAGGATCCAATGGTGCGACGAACCTCATGTCATTTCCTTCAAATATCATTTTCATTTTCTTCAGATTGATGACAGTGGAGTTCGTCATTGCCCAATCGATGCCCAGCAGTGCTGGATAAGGATTTCTATCATCCAGAATTTCAATTACTTCGAAGTCTGCATAACTTCGCACTCCATCAATGTCGACAATAGTATTGGTTAACCTTCCTAGAGGTATAACTATGCCTTGATTAGCCATTCTTAACTGTATAGGTGACCACTGTAACTTTGGTTTTCCCATTGCCTGCCATGTCTGCTTGGTTAAGACATTCACTTCAGATCCGAGATCAAGGATGATCTCGTCCATCTCGTAATCTACAATATGCGCAGTGAGCCACATTTCTCTCCCGGTTCTTTTGGGACTTCTTATGTTATGAACTGCGCTATGGGCAGTTCTCCTCTCACTGTGTGATTCATACTAATTTATAAATTTTTCAAATCCCATAAGTGTGTTTTTGTTCTTTAATTACTTAATGCAATTTCTTAGGAACTGCACAACTGCAGTGGCTGTATCTGGTACAACACATGTTTGATCATATACCAGTGGCATGTCTTCTATCTGTGGTGGTTCATTGTGTAATGGGATTCTCAGTGAACTAGGTGGTGGTTGTTGAAACATGTCCCACACTTCTTGAAATGTTTCTTTATTTTTTTGCAAGTTCAAAGGAGGTTCTTTCCCAGGAGCTTTTCTAATCCCTACTGGTTCTTCAAGTTTATTTTTAGGATCAGTTGTTCTAGAAGTCTAGGCTTCTATGATGTTGTCTTTTCCTGTATCAGTGCCACTTCGCGTTACTGCATTGACACTCTGACCTGCAGGTCTGCTCTCTGATGCGATCAATTGGATGTTAGGGTTTGATGTTTCTGTTCTTCTCCGCTTCTGCATTTATACCTCAAGCACGGGGCAGTCTTCAATCACATGATCAAATGATTTACAGTATTTGCAACATTTGTTGTCATTTGATAGATACGGTCAAGGTCTTGAGCTCTGTACTCTTCTTGAATAGGTTCAACATATTGCTCCCCCTGCGAAGGATCCAATGGTGCGACGACCCTCATGTCATTTCCTTCAAATATCATTTTCATTTTCTTCAGATTGATGACAGTGGAGTTCGTCATTGCCTAATCGATGCCTAGCAGTGCTGGATAAGGATTTCTATCATCCAGAATTTCAATTACTTCGAAGTCTGCATAACTTCGCACTCCATTAATGTCGACAATAGTATTGGTTAACCTTCCTAGAGGTATAACTATGCCTTGATTAGCCATTCTTAACTGTATAGGTGACCACTGTAACTTTGGTTTTCCCATCGCCTGCCATGTCTGCTTGGTTAAGACATTCACTTCAGATCCGAGATCAAGGATGATCTCGTCCATCTCGTAATCTCCAATATGCGCAGTGAGCCACATTTCTCTCCCGGTTCTTTTGGGACTTCTTATGTTATGAACTGCGCTATGGGCAGTTCTCCTCTCACTGTGTGATTCATACTAATTTATAAATTTTTCAAATCCCATAAGTGTGTTTTTGTTCTTTAATTAATGCAATTTCTTAGGAACTGCACAACTGCAGTGGCTGTATCTGGTACAACACATGTTTGATCATATGCCAGTGGCATGTCTTCTATCTGTGGTGGTTCATTGTGTAATGGGATTCTCAGTGAACTAGGTGGTGGTTGTTGAAACATGTCCCGCACTTCTTGAAATGTTTCTTTATTTTTTTGCAAGTTCAAAGGAGGTGCTTTCCCAGGAGATTTTCTAATCCCTACTGGTTCTTCAAGTTTATTTTTAGGATCAGTTGTTCTAGAAGTCTAGGCTTCTATGATGTTGTCTTTTCCTGTATCAGTGCCACTTCGCGTTACTGCATTGACACTCTGACCTGTAGGTCTGCTCTCTGATGCGATCAATTGGATGTTAGGGTTTGATGTTTCTGTTCTTCTCCGCTTCTGCATTTATACCTCAAGCACGGGGTAGTCTTCAATCACATGATCAAATTATTTACAGTATTTGCATGTGGTGCATGGATTAGTACATTCTCTTGATACATGACCTGGATGGTCACAGTTATAGCATATTACCTGGCCTCGTCCTCTTCCTTGATTTTGACCAGTATTTCTTCCTCTCCCGCTATATCCACCACCGTGGCCTCTAAATCCTCCTTGATCATAGTGGGTGTTCTCTTGCTTTGGCTGATTTTCCTCTTGGACGCGGTACATTCCAGCACCTCGCATTGCTTCCATATCTCGCTTTATTTCATTCATCAGTTCATAAGAGCGACAGTTGGACTCATCATGTCCAATTGACTTACATAAATTACAGTATAAGTTTTTAGGTGTCTTTACATATTTTGTATTAGGTAGCAGTCCTCAGGCCTGTGTCCTATGCTTCTACAAATTTCACACCACAGTGCTTGGTTCTGATTCATATTTATTGGGTTTGGTGCACCACTATTGAGGTAATCTTGAAGTAAGGGGCAATGTTCTCTAGTGTGGCCCTCTCCTTTTGGTGCATCCTGTGCACCAAACTTCATGTCATTGTTCATGTCTCTACTCTTTTCCATTCTTCATACCTTGTAATTATAATGTCAAGGTAGCCAATTGGTTCTGGATCTGTATCATCCCAGAACTACTTTCTCCAATTGGTGAAGCTTCCAACTTCATTGCGATCCCCAAGGCCCGAGCTTGAGATACAACCTTCTGTTGCATTAGTGGTTGTTTGATATGGGGAAACAACGCAGCAATGAACCATTCTTGATGATGTTGCGGAGCTATAACAAAGCTCACTTGGTCCAACAATGTTTTGAATTTTTGGTCAAATTCCCAGACCGATTCAGTAGGTTTTTGCTTGATTTCTTTCAACTCTGTTATGCACTGTGATTCTGATTTGGGTTTCTTAAACTTTGCTGCAATCACGGTCTTGATGTCTGCTAAGGTTCTTGGCTGTGCTTGAGAATAATTCATAAACCAATGCAGTGCTCTATCTCTAAAAGTAGTGATGAGCTGCCCTCTTTTTATAGCATCATCCGTAACTTGCTTGACACTCCACATGGCCTCGCATAGAAACTAGTGTTGATCAGGGTCTTCGTTATCTGTCATTCTCCTTCCGGATTGTGTACTGTTCTAGAACTGATTCTCTGTGACAAAAGTAGACACAGGCTGCTAGATTGTGCCAGGGACAGTATTCTGCAGAATAGTCTGAGTCGTAGTGCTGTGAGCACTCGCTCCTGCGGTGTTACTAGTACTACTGATCTGTGGGATGGGCTACGCGACACTCGCAGTGGGTGGGTTTTGGATTGATTGATTCCGAGGTATAATACGCTGGATTGTGGATGATAACTAAGTGTTCGTATTAATGAGATCACATGGAATTTCAGTATCTATACGGTTTCTAGATGGTGTGGGTTTCTTCTCGTTAGTAAGCTTGTATATCTTTCCACTTCTCAAAGTATGGTTTTCTTTGTCAGAATCAATGTATGTATTCTCTACCATGACAGATTTAGAACTATTGCTGCATTCTTAAAACACCTTTCTCAGTTAAAATCATTTTAATGTACAGACTGAGGTTTTTCATGAACTTACCTCTGAATCCTTCGAAAAAGTATGCTTCATCTTGGTTGTAGGACTTCAGCGTATCTACAACAAATTTGGTCACAAATCCTTCTAGTATGCTATCAACCCAGAAGTCAACTGCTCATGACAATGGGTTGTCTATAGCTTTGATTTGTCCAGTAAGGTCCGGACTCCACTCTGTGGGGAATCGACCATGGGAACAATTCTTTCTTTCTGCTAGGCGCGATATCCACTTGTGTAGCTCGTTTGGAAATGAAGCCCAAAACATTTCATTGATGTCCCTCCACAAGTATCTATTCAACCACTGTACGTTAGATAGAAGCGGATGTCTGTTTTATTTCTTTGCGAAGTCTCTTTCGATCTTATCGCACGAAGCCTGAATCTCTTTCTTTTCTGGATGCCAACTATCAGACATTACTTTTCTGAATACACTATCGCATCACTGGTCTTAGTGCGGAAATGGAACCATTTGTTGGTCACAGCACTATTCTAGAGGTTTTCCAATGCAGACCCAAGTACTTCGTGGTACAAAATACCAACAAAACCCCTATTCACTACCCCTTTCGGCAACAGACTGTAAGCAGCCTGAGGTCTCACCCGAGGCAAAGTTGAGGGGGTGGTTGCAGAAGCAGGTTTCCACAACCTTACGATGTGAGTGTTTCAACTTGTTATGTGCTGTGCAGTGACATACTGCGTACTGCGGTTAGTGGCTGTGCGAGGTCTTCTACTCTGCGTTGAATGCCGCAGCGAGCAAGGATGCTCTTGCATCCAACATATTCAACAACTGGGCATGGGGATTACTTCCACTCTACGACGATAAGTTATCAATAGCTTATCGCATAGTACTTCTTATGGATCGACGCGTCAACTAGATTGCGCGGTTTGTTTATGAGACCTAATCACTTCTATTCAAATTTATTGGATGATCTTTAATTATTCATCGTTACTTAGACTGACAAACCTCATAACTTATGCAAATGAGTGAGATGTGTGGTGCAGTATGCTTAATGTCACGATTCAACCTTAACACTTAACTGTGTGGATATCTCATAGATCCATTCATTAGCGGACTTATAGGTGCTTGACTGTTAACATTCATTCATACATGAACTACTAACATCTTATTCCATACCTTCCATGGTGAATACAGATAAAAGTGAACACATATCAGATAACGGTAATTTTATGCATGCACTGTAAGTAACTTAAGTAAAAATAGTGGTAATCATACACAACAATCACATAACACAAGGTTTAACGTGGTTCACTCCTCCGGATGGGAAGCTACATCCACAAGAACTGTTGTTTATTATCTTAGGAAAGGGTACAATAGTTCTTCGTCTGTGCACTTAGCTGCAGACGCTCTTCTCTCTCTCTCTCTCTCAAAATTAGGTCTCTGCGCACTCAACTGCAAAGCCTTTACATTGCTTCAATCTGACAGATCTAACGATATTCAGTAATAATCAACAAAATGAAGAGTTAACCCTTTTCCTTTAAAAAATTTCCTTATTTATAGATCAAGACCCATAGGTCATGTCTTTTACATCTTGAAGGAAAAACCCTTAGGTTTACAAAATTGTCGCAGTTTTCCCAAAACTGGACTACTGATATCTGGCAGTGGATCTTCTGTTATATGCACGCCAATAGGTTGTTTCCGCCGAGCTCTTCTTTCTTGTCCTTAGATGACTGGCTCAAGTAGTCGTAGTCTTCTGTTTGTATGATCAGTCACCTACCTCCGATCTGCACCTACCCACTGCTTGGTAGTTATCGACAATCTTTTCCAAAAATAGGTCTTCTATGACCTAACCAAAATAACTGCCTTCATCCATCCACGCTCTGCTTAGCTGGATCTCCGTCGACGTGGCACATGGCAGCGCTATACTCCTTGCAACACCAACCTCGCAGCTCCTTCGACATTGTGCTGCGTGCAACTTCGCAGCATACCAAAACTTATCCCAAAATTGTTCAATCCTAACTGCGCTTAGCTCCGTAGTTCTCAAAATTCTTCCTGTTCAAAAATGCCCCATCTGGGCCAGGCCCAACATATAGAAATTATAAACTAAAAACAAACTAAATGCTAACAATTAGATCAAAGCTACAATATCAAAAAAAAGAAAAAGAAAGAAAACTTACAGTCTAAAAATAAATAAAAGGAAAACTTACATTCTAAAAATAAATAAACATAAATTACAACATACTTTATTCCCTATGAAATTTAAGGTTTTAACTCAAAAATATCACCAAACTGAAAGTTTACAGATAATATTTATGATAAGCGTGAACCTTAAATATATAAATGAAGTGGAGAGGAATTATATAGAGTCGTGAATGTTTTTTTTAATTGTTTGTTATGGAATTTCAAACTATTACAGCGATATCAAGCAGACTCCACTAAAAATATCATTCCAACTATTAGCATTCACCTTCATCTACCGGCATCTACCATGAGTCGATTCCAGCAGCCATTTATACTGTTGAAATCAAAACTATGATTGTTGTTATCCCTAAAGTTGAACCTAGACTACTGGGGTTCAAGCTTAAGGAAATATTAACAGTAGATATAAGATAAATAAATAGTAACTCTATCAGGTTTGGTGGTAGATGAATATATGACAGAGATCAAACAACTCAAAAGTTAGGTAACAGGGAGTACATTAGGTTTCAGTATTTAAACATTGATAGAAAATGACCGTGAGTATGACTTTATGAATATAAAAGCTCAGGCACTATTTCAGAACATTGGACATAGTTACATGCTAATCAAAAGAATCATAGTATAAAATGTTAAGATCATACATAGACAAGGTAATGATAACATATACTTCATTAATTAAAATAGAGAAGGCTCATAGATCATAATCAATTCCAAAAACAGTCATTTCTTATAAATATAACATAAAAAACCATATACATGCCTGTAAATGCAAACTCACAACCTAACTTCCATCATACGTTCAAAGTTCCAACCCCTTTTACTTCATTACTAACTGATATATATACAAAACTGTTTCAAAGTCTGAAGTAGTTTTTAGATCCTACTTTTATGGATTGAATCCTCTCAAAATAGTAAAGTTTCAACTCTGATCTTATAAAATATAACATAGTCAAAATAAACAACAAAAACTACTATATACCAGCTATCGAATCACTAATTAAACTATCTTAGGCTATCAACATCTAAATGCTTCTAGAAGATTCTGCCAAAATAGTCAGGTCATCAAGAACCTGAGATCTCCTTCGTAGCCTAGTATATTCAACATCCTCATTCTTTTCCTGACCCTGGAATTCTTCGACTTGATTCTTCATTTCTTCCCACTGCTTCTGAATCACCTTCTTCTTCTTCAATATATTCTTGGACACTAGAACCAGTTTCTGATAGTCAACATCTTTTTGTCCTAGGTCTTCCCGTAACCTTTTATTTTCCAACATCAAATTTTCATTGATATCCTGTAAGTATTTGCACCGTTCTTTATAAGACTGCAAGGTTTTTCTAACCTGATCCAATTTTGTAGTTACTTCAACATCTTCTACATCCATTGATACATCCTCCATTTGCAAAGGTTTTGATTTTGACATATTTTCATTATCAGAAAGAGTCTGCTTGTTCACAGAGAATGCTTCTGGTATATGACCTACATTCCCTTGGAGGTCAACAAAATTTTCATCTTCAGAAACATATCCATCAGGTTCCTGTATATCTTTTTCATAATCAGAATCATTGGTAGCAATGATTTCATTACATGTCACAAACTTCTTCATCAACCCTATTTCTGCATCAAGCTTGCTTTTGGATCTAGTTCTCGGATTCAAGTCTAACTGCTCTGTATCTAGGGTTTTAAACTTTACACTTTCATTCACAACGAGACTTCTTTCAACCATACTAAACATATCCGATTCCTCTTCATTAGTCTGTTTGGCTAATTGCTTATCTTCATTTGCAACCGGTTTGATCTGCTCTGCTTCAATCTGTCTCTCGGGCTCCTTTGTTTGCACCTGTTTGCTTAATTGTTCTAACTCTTTGCCTTTTGATTTAACCGGCTTCTTTTTCTTCTTAACCTCAAACCCTGATTCAAGAATGAAACTATCCCAATTTCGCCCAGCCTGGTTTAAATGCGAGAGTACCAATAACTTGATAAGACCTTGATGAAAAATAGAACGAGTTGTATGTTGTGGATGGTTTTGAACAAACAAAATCATTCTTTGTAGACTCTTTAGCAGATAATAGGGTAAATTTAACTTGTTACTTCCATTTAAATGCATCAGTAACCGAAGGTGGCATCTCAAGACTCTATCATAACGACCATCACAAGAAATATAGTTATGGAGCATTTCTAAAGGGATTCGCCAGTTAGGTTTTAGCTTGCTGATATGCACACCATTTTTCCAATTTAACCTTTCAAACCCTAGTAGCAGGAATTCACTATAATCCCCTTCAAATTCCTGCTGTTTGAACCATCTTTCACCTTCTGCGGGGACACCAATAACTTCTGAAATTACTTGCTCATTAACTGCGACTTTGAAGGTTTGAAAATCAACCCATCCATCTTTATAATTTTTAATAAAAGCTCTGGTTACCTGTAAGTTATAACCCTGCAATTTCTCGCAGAAAACCATCCATCCCGCTTCTTTCATCAATTGTGCTGATTTAGGAAACTGCTTGATCCATTCAATGTTATCAGGCTCGAGTCTGTAGATGAGACCACCTGGTTTCTTCTTTATATGACTTTGTGAACTCTCCTCCATGTTTACCCTAAATGAATGCAATGCACAACAAAACAGAGCTAACCCTAAACTACAGGGTTCGTTTCAATGCCGAATACCTCTGTTCACCAAACTTGATTCATTTGATGTCTCGAAAGCTGTGCACATAACCCTGCACTGACTATTTGATAGCTGGAATATATGTATGACTGCCACAACTTATTGGAAGTACAATTTGCATAAAAAATCACAATCCATCAACAGTCATAATATATTCATTAGAGAAATTTTGAGGTCAAAAAAGGGTCTCAAAACAAAGAAAATGTACTATAAAATACAACCAATCACATTCTAGTAGATGACATCATCCCCCTTGGTGAGGTGGCATTGCATGAGTTAAGAATGCTTATTTGTCAAATTTTCTATGGTGGATGAAAACACATAGTTAACCAAGGTAGTGGTGTAAGTACTTTTAAGTCATAAAGTAAAGTACTCATAATTATAGTCTTTTCATAAAATAATATTATTGTCATTTTCAAGTAAAGTACTCACAATGAATGTCTTTTCACACTTTCACATAAAATAATATTATTGTCATTTTCAAATGAAGTACTCTTAATTCATAAAGAAAGTCCTTTCACATTTTTTTTGAAAATAATATATTATCATTTTTATGTTTTTAATTTTAAATTATATATTCACTCTATTCTATTTAATAGCATAATGTCAAACTAATAAAGAATAATAATAGATTTAATAAATAATAATAATAATAATAATAATAATAATACAATGTGGATTATAATAATATTATTGACATTTTACATGTAAATAAATTCTCAATTAAATTAGATTATTAAATTCATGAGAAAAGTACTAAATATAAAAAGTCAACATAAAATTAAAAAAAAAACTCTTAAAAATGTTTTTTATTATTTAATTTCATTTGCAAGTTCAAGACAAATAAATGTTAAAGGACAATACATTTTTGAGAATTTACAATGAATCTTAGTCACATCAATGTAGATTTATTTTATTAATTTTATTTCTAGTGAATTTTGAAAAGTAACTCAACCATGGTTATTTATATTGTGCATAGAAAATAGTGTGGGAGGTGACTTGTCATATATACCTACCCCATAAAACCCCCAATTCATAATATTTTAATATATCTCATATTTTTGTAGTACATCTCTTAGGAGGCCCTTTTTTGACCTCAAAATCTCTTTAATGTAAACCCAACATATAAAACTTGACCTGCTTATCGATAATGATTATTCATTTTCCATTAGTAGCGGCATTATTACATTTGAAATTTTAGGATATGCTGCCAGGTCACATCTAATCAAAAGGAATCACATTAACACTTTCAAATATATTTGAAATGGTTTTGTATTTGAGAAATAAAACCCTTCTTTGAAAATGAGAATGAAACATGAGCCTTGTCTTTATTTTAATTATGCAAAATTCAATAAAAACCAACTAAGGAAAAATCTAAAAATAAGGAAAATGGACAAATGAAAAATAAGAAAGGTGATTATAAGGGTGATAACTAGGTAAAAGTGAAAATAACCTAAGGAACAACCCTAGAGATAACATTTGGCTCCGGTTGGGGGTAAGGTCCTCCCTGTGAGACCTTAAGAACACTGTGACCTGTTCCTTCTGAAATCTGTTATTATTGGGATGGAGTCTACTGAAACTGCTAGAATTAACATGGTATGTACAACGAATATATACAAAGGTTTTCTTCAATTCAATATGCATAGAACAACTTTAAGAATCGTCCATTGACTGGACCTTCCATCTCATCACCACTCAGAGTCTATAGAACAAAAGTATTATTTCCCAAAATTTTCACAACTATGAATGGTCCCAACCACAGATTGTCAAACTTACCATGCTTACCTTTATCCTAATTTCTAGCATCCCATCTTAGCACTGTATCACCCACTGAGAACATATTCTTTTTTACTTTCTTATCAAAACTCTCTTTCATCCTTTTTCTATGGATTTCAGCCTTTTCCATGATAGTTTCTCTTTCTTGTTGCAGCTGGATTATTTGAAACATTCTTCTTATTTTTCCTTCAGGTTCTTCTTTATTTTCCTGCACAAATTTGATTATTGGAGAAACTAGCTGAACAGGAAATATTGCATCAGTACCATATACTATCTGAAATGGGAAAGTCCCAATTGATTTTTTAATAGTTACCCTGTCTGCCCACAAAGCAAATCTCAACTTGGTATCCCAATTCTTTTTATTCTCCAATAACATTTTCTTGATACTAGTCACAATGCTTTTATTACTGGATTCTGCCAATCCATTACCCTGGGGGTAATATGGTGTAGACTGTCTCAAGGAAATATTATTTTCTTCAGCAAATTTGATCATTTTTCTAGATTTGAATGCAAGGGCATTATCAGTAATCAATTTTCTAGGACACCCAAATCTACTAAGAATATTGTCTTGCAGAAAATTGATGATAACCTGATTTGTTGCTTTTCTGGTAGGGACTGCCTCCACCCATTTGGTAAAAAAGTTTGTTGCAGTTAAAATCCATTTATGTTGGCCACTAGATGCAAGATGAATTTCACCTATAAAGTCTAAACCCCACTGTTGAAATGGAGCATCTACTGCTATAGGTTTTAGAGGTAAAGACTGTAACTGATGTTTACCTACAAACTTTTGACATTGCTCACAAGCCCTAATCTGATGATACACATCTGTGAAGAGAGTAGGCCAGTAATACCCAGCTCTTAAAATTTTCAAGGTTGTTTCCTTCCAATACTTATGCCCTCCACAAAAACTAGCATGCAATTCTTCAGTGACAACATTAGCTTCTACTTTATCCAAACACTTCAACAATACTCCTCCAGGATCCTTCCAGTATAAGACTTGATCCACCAAAACATATTTGAGTGCTTTCAACTTTAAATATCTACATTCACTTTTACTTAGTTCTGGAGGACATTGTACATGCAACAAGAAATATATAATTCTGGAATACCAAGGAGAATCATGATACCTGCTGAGAACTCGTTCCTTGTCCTAGTCTGTCAACCAACCCTGTTTTGAATTTTCTGCCATCATGTGAAGATCCAATACCTGACAATTCGACTCTGCTAGAAGCTTGGCTAAGCCCTGTCGTTTCACCAATTTGGTAGGTTTAATTTCCACATCATACTCCATAACTTTTGCAATCCACCTGCCTCTTTTTCCCTCAATGTCAGGCTGTACCAAAATTTCTTTAACATCTGAATTAGGAACATAAGCCAAAATTTTAGAAGGGAGAACATATATTCTGAAAAATTTAAGTGCTTTTACCAAGGCATATGACTGTTTCTCCATACTAGTATATTTCAACTCTGAATCCCTCAATGTCTTACTAAAGAAGGAAATTGGCTGTTCTAAGCCATCAAAATTTTTCTGTAACAACACAGCAGCTATTGTATCCTGTGATGCAAATGAAAAGATTGCAAAATCTTTAGTATAGTCAGGAGCTATCAATACTGGTGCTTCTACAAGTGCTTGCTTAATCTTTTCAAACGACTGTCTAGCTTGATCTGACCATCTTACCTCCCTGTCCTTTTTAAGCATGTTAGTGATATACTTGATAGTTTCTGCAAAGTTAGGGATAAACCACCTTAAAAAATTGATCTTCCCTATGAAAGAATGAATTTCCTTTTTATTTCTAGGGATGGCAATCTTTAAAATAGATTTTACTCTTTCCGGATCTATTTTAATCCCTTCTGCAGAAACTATGTGACCCAATAACTTACCTTCTGTCATGGCAAAGTGAGATTTTTTTGGATTAAGTGACAAACCAAATTTTCTGCACTTCAGGAAAGTTTGTTTCAGATGTTTTAAATGTTCTTCATCAGATTTGGAAAAGACTGTGATATCATCTTGATAAATAACAACAATTTTTTCATTCTCACCAACAAAGGCTATGTCCATTGCCCTCTGAAACTTGGCACCTACATTCATCAGCCCAAAAGGAATTTTGTCATACATGAATGTACCCCAGGGGGTTGTAAAAGTTGTCTTCTCTCTATCCTCTGGCTGAACTGCAATTTGGTTATAACCAGGAAAACCATCAATCATTGAAATTCTTTCTGCACCAACCACTCTTTGCAGGATCTGATCTATTTTTGGAAGTGGATAATTGTCTTTGAGGAAGCACCTGTTTAGGTTTCGGAAATCCACGCAGAGCCTTATTTCTCCATTTTTCTTGCGTACAGGCACAAGATTAGCTACCCAAGATGAATACCTGAGAGGCACAATGATTTTTGCGTCCAACAAATTTTTCACCTCTTTTTCAATGGTTGGCAACAGTGTTGGATTAAGCCTTCTTAATTTCTGTTTGAAAGGCATAATATCTGGTTTCAATGGGACTTTGTGTTGTATAATACTAGTATCATAAGTTTTTAAGTCTTCATATGACCAGGCAAATATATCCACAAATTCTTTCAATAAAACCTCATACTTCTTTTTGTCAATTTCTGAAAGGGTTTTGGATATTTTAACCATTTTGGGGCTGCTTTCAGATCCAATATTACAGCTTAAAACACTTTCTTCAGAAGCATGTATAGGAGATTTCAGCAAGGTATCATCTTTAGAAAACAATCTCTCAAGTGGAACCAATCCTTTGGGAATATAATTACTTTTTAAATCAACAATTTTCTGATCAGCAATTGAATTTTTTGTGTGAGCAACAACTTCAACTACATCCACATCTTTGTCTTGGTCAACCCAATCATCAACAAATTGTTCTATCAGCTCTAAGAATTCTTTTATCTCCTGATCATCCTGAAAAAATATCCAATGTTTAATATCATCTGGAATTGCTGGTCTATATCTCACATCAATGGGATACTTCAAGTGTGTCAACTTTGGAATTTTGAAATGGGCTGCTGCTAATGCTAATGAGTCTGCAGTCTGATTACAATCTCTTGGAACATATGTTATGTTGAAAGCAAGGAAAAAATTATCTATCAAATCCCATACTTCATTTTTGTAAACTTTCAAAAATGATTTCTTTACCTGGTAAATATTCTTCACTTGCTGAATTATCAGTTTGGAGTCGCCAAATACTGCAAGACTTTGAATATTCATATTTTTTATAGCTCTCAATCCAAGGATTAGTGCTTCATACTCAGCATTATTATTGGTGGTTTGAAATTCCAATTTATACATTAATGAAATCATCTCACCTCCAGGAGAAATCAACAAAACCCCTGCCCCTGCTCCTTCCTTACTTGATGATCCATCAAAATACATCTGCCAAATACCTTCCTGTTCTTCTGTGTTGTGCTGAACTGGACTGTCCTTCCGTACTTGCAAAACCCCTGCAGAATCATCATTGAATTGTAACATGCAAGAGCCCATATCTTCTTGTATTGAATAAATGGGATGATTTGTAGGGTTCCTATCATCAATTACCAAAAATGTCAATTGTACTTCTCTGTATAGCCTTCTATATTCACCTCCAAATATAGGGATTGGAGCATATGATAAATCCATTTGCAGAGTACCACCTATCTTTTTAGCCCATTATCTTGACAATAACATGCCAAACTTAGGAGACACATCAGCTACTATCACATCCATAAGGACACTCTTCATGGGTAACTGAGCAAGATTGACAACAAGATATTTTATGACTCCTAAACACTTTACAGCTCTGGAATCAAAAGCATATAAATCATGATAAGGCTTGGTAATAGATAATCCTAGAGCTTTCATAACTTCCTTTGGCATAAGATTATGTGAAGCACCTGAATCCAAAAGGCAATTATGTAACATTTGGTCATGTATTGTAAGTGTGATATAGAATGGTGGGGGATAACAGGATTTCATATCTGACTGATCAGAAGCTTTTGAACCAGTGATAAAACTCAAAAATTCAAAAATTTAAACCCAGATTTTGAGCGCTACTGTGTATGAAGGAGACTAGCGCCCATAGAAGGATGGGCGCTACTGTGCAGAGGAAAAGTAGCGTATGGGCGCTACTGTGTTGTACAAACAGTAGCGTATAGGTGGAAAAAGTTGAAAAATTGGGGTTAAAACCCCCCACACCTGGGTCCACAAGGGTTTGCAAGAGCTGGGAAGGGTCTGTAAGAGCCAAGGAGGGTCAAACAGAGCCTACTAACTGATCCTAATCAAGAAAATGAACAAAGACCATCAAACATGACTGAAGAAATGACCTTGGATACCCCTAAGCAGTTAGGCTTTCCCCAGTGGAGTCGCCATTCTGTTGTGGGGAAAATGCACCTATAGTTCAGGGGAGAAACTACCAACTTACAGTGATAAAGATAGACTTACAAGCATTCTACAAGTACAACAAATAAATGAAGAGATTATGGTTTAGAGATGTAGGCACCTCATTCAGAAGGTTGATCCTAGCTTTGCCTCCCTCGCTCTTCAATACTTATCCAGTGTCGCAATGCCCAGACCTGCAAAACAACTTGACACCCTTCTCAAACAAATTTGACTACATATATAAGACTAATATCCATAATATAAAGAGACATCAAACTATAATCAAACAGTAACCAAATCTAAGACACATTAATAGGTCATATTTGGAAAGAGAAGAACGTCTGATATTTATTAATGAATGAAAGCAAGTACATACATTTATACCTTCTTTCAAGCTTGGCACTTCACGAAACCTAGATTCAAGGTCTCCTGCTTCCGTTCTCCAAGGATTCCAGCCTCTAATCAACTGTGCTAGGGTTTACCAAAACTGAAGCACAAGAGAGGGGGATGAGGGTCTCCATTCCTCCAGCATAACTTTGTAATTGGGCTTAGTCCCCTCACATGGCCCTTCTACCCTCATTATATAGTCAGTGAGGAAGAGGAAAAGAAGTTATAACCGAGTAGGAGGTTCTCCAACCAACTTAACTTCCCAAAATTTTGAGATTTTGACCAAAACAGGGGTGTACGCTACTCTACAGTAGACAAAGTAGCGTACATATGGAGTTGAGTGCTACTATTTCAACAGTGGAGTCACGCTCAGAAGGGTTTGAGCACTACTATTGTACACTAGAGTAGGTTACACACGCTACTATCATGCCTGTGTACCAGCGCTCATGTTAAAAAATGGCAAAAAACAGGCTTTTCTGCTCATTTTCAGGAGATGGTTTGGTCTGGAAAAATGTTCCTAAGGGTCATATACATCAAATGGGTCAAGAATGAGGTAATTTCAACCATTTTTAGTGTCCCAAATGACTCCTCCATCCACAAATATCCTGTTGTGTGATTGAACTTGATCTCAAGAAGTGTCGTCATGCGACCAAGGGAAGCAAGTGTCGTCACGGACGGAGAGGTGTCATTTCAAGCTATAACAAATGTTGAATAATGAACACCCGCAACGGAATCTGCATTCAAACAATTCAGCCTGCATTCAAACCTACGTTCAGATAATTAATTCGGAATACTATAGAAACAAAATTTCAAATAAAAGAAAATTACAATCCAAAAGATGGCCAGTCCCTAGAGATTCACACACAATATGTACACAGAACTTGCTTTTCGGAAAACCAATTCTTCATTGAAAAAGAGAGACGAACTACAATAGCTTGATTACAAAATCAGATCTTTACTATCTTATCATTCCATCCTCAGCCATATGCATCTCTATTTATACAAGAAAACAATGAGCTCACGGATAAAATCAAATCCCAAATCTCTTTCCCGTTCAACAAATCATTAAATTGAAAAAACAGTCCAAACTCTAATTCTGGAAAACTCATGTCTGTTTGGCCACATTTTTCTCCCTGGCTGTTAAATAATTCAGAAAACTGATTGCAGTTAAGGGTAAATGAGCCCATTTGGGAAGCAGGTTTTAAACTGTTTCTCTAGATTCTTTACAATTTGTTCACAATATTCTCCCAAAATATGCCTCTTGAAATGATGACGGGAATGCCTGAGCGGTCTATCTTTGCAACTGTAACTAGTTGAGAATTGATGTTGGGTTGTTGAATTGATTGCTTGCTAGTGTGATGGCTTCAAATTATGGGTTGGGTCCCTGAACTATATGTTGGAGTAGTTTCATAAATTAACTCTTGAACTATCGACCTTTCACATGACTCCCATGCTCTGTTCTTCACATTGATTATGCAAACCATCATGTGAACTGTATGAAACCAAAGGAACGATCCATTCTGTTAGATGATAACAACCTCAAAAACTTGTGCTTAATTAACTAGTTCTGTTATATCGTGACATCCTCCACGTGATTCGTATACCCTGCAAATAAAATGGCAATTCATTGTAACATGCGTTTATATCATATTATGAACTATATTAAAAACAAAGTGACGTGGAATGATAGTTTAGTTATTTTTATGGTTTTGGTCAACTTTAACATTCCACTAGTTTTATGTATGGTGTCTTTTGAAATTAATATGACCAACGTCATATTACATTCTTTAATTGCCACAATTCTCATAAGGACTATTTCATAACTATCACAGATTTTTTTAAATGGCAAAAAAGTGAATGGTTTTCCATATTAAACAATTATAATTTTATTTATAAATGTTGTTTTTTTTTAAATTTTTCTCTTAATAAAAAGATTAAAAATAATAATTAATTCTAATGTTTTATTAATCTTTTTATTTAATTAATAATTCAAATCATGATTTTAGTTTGCATGTGCAAGTTGTACATGACCAATGAGAACTAGAAGACGAAGATAAACCAAACTAGTGAACAAACAAGAGGTATGTGAAAATACATTATCAAACTTAGTGCAAAACTCAGTGCTGGATGGAGTATCAGATGAAGGGTCGGATGAATGCAGTACCGAAATACTTATCATTTGCACAATAATGCATTTAATACATAAAAAATAATCAATTAGGCTTCTTTTACATTTGATAGTTTAAATTGATAAAATAAAGTAAATAATAGCTTCATTAAACATAGATGTACTAAATTATAGGTGCATGAGCTAGGAAAGTAGTGAAAATGAAGTCATGAAAATGGACAATTTTCCGAGCCCAACACCTCCTAAAGTCATAATCCTTCACCAATAGCTTCCAGTCAATGAATAGTGAAGTACTAGTCTTCATATGCTGGGGTGCCCAGGAGCATTGTAGTAGATTTAAGTCTTGTTGATTTCGACCCATCAATGGTCCTGGTACTTTTTGAAGAGGTATTATCATCTATCATAGCCCTCCTTCCATCTAGAGTGTTTGATCTTTCCTACCCACAGTCAAACTAGCTCCCTGAAACCATTGTTTTTAATTGATTCTCCAAAGAAGTAAATTTTTGTATCACAAATCTTGGTTGGTACAATAAAAAACTGCAGGAACCAGACTTCATGCAGTACAGAGGGCAAATATTCACCGATCAATACATTCATCACCATATTACACCGATAGAGTAGCAACAAACTAGATCTTCGACAAGCTCATAACTACAACAGACTTTAGATGTTGGAATTGATTAATATATCACATCCATTCTTTATATAGTTAATTCCATCATTCATTCAATTAATTGTTTAACAGAGGAAAGAAACACATATCTCAATAAGATCACCCATACATCAACACACATGAAAACACCATATTTTACGTGGAAAACCCATATGGGAAAAACCACGGAAGCGATTGTATTTTATTAGAGTCACGTCTAAATAAGCATTTAAGGTAGGACTTACAGATTTATTCATGACATACAATGGATCTGTGCACACAGCTTGTAGATCAACAACTCAGATTCTCCTTAAATATCTCCGACACATACAACATAAATTCCTATTACATCACACAAACTGTATTTATGGATAATCATCATAACAACAACCATAAAATTTATTTCCTTATACACATTTATAAGGCGCACTAAGCTAGCCCCACTCCCACTAACCCACTAACTTCCTAACTGACTCGTTATTACATTGTGGACCAATTCTAGCTAACCAACTTGACTTGCGGTCTTTGACACAATCATCATGACCATTTTCCCCATTTTCTAGCCACTTAGTCGGAGCTGACCCTTGCTTTGAACTGGTTCCACCTTGTCCTCGTCCACACTAGCTTGTTCCTTAAAAAATTATACCTTAAAAAATACTAGGCCTAATAGATGTTGAGAATGAAGTTCAAGCATATCCAGATCCAGAATCAACAACTGTTCCCAATCCATGGTTAAGGCCAAAATGGGATCACAAACTCCTTGAAGTTGCTGGGAACATAGCCAGAGATCCATCTGACCATAGAAGAACCAGATCTCGGTACCAAGATGCAAACCTTGCACTATGTCATACAGATCCACTTCTCCCAGAGAGGTTCTACATGATGGTGGGGTCTGATCCAAAATCCTTCAAAGAGGCTTGCCATGATCCAATATGGTTGATTGAGGTCCACATGCACTACATCAGGGAACTAGTGCACAACAAGACCAACACACTGCATTACTGTCCTACAGAGGAGCAGAATGCAAACATTTTTACAAAGTCTTTGCACATGTGAATGCTATTTGAGTTTCCCGTTGTTCATTTTTGAGTCGTTTTTTTTGTTCCCATTAGGTTTTCCCCATTTAATTAGTTTCATGAACAAATATTTTTTATTATTTGATTGTATGGGTGACCTTCGGTCTCAGTAACTAGGGCCCAATATTCTCTAATTTTGCATTAAGGGGGGGCGTTAGGATAATTAATACTCCAACCTTGTCCACCTTAGTATCATTAGTGTTTTCCTAGTATTGGATGATGTCATTTCCCCCCTAGTGGTGTGCAAATGTCATACTGGCCTCATTATCCACTTGATGCACTATGCATGCATGATTTTAGGACATCCAGAGTCAGTTCCCTACATTTTAGGAGCTAACTCAGTGATCTGGTTCAGTTCACCTGAGTTCTTAACTCTGGCGGGGGAGGGGTTGTGCTCCAATTGCCATTGATTGTGATCTATGCACCCTCTCTATCCTGATTGCATGATATTTTGCATGAAAAACTCACTAATGCACATTTCATGGTCAGTTAATGACAGTAGCTTCAGTTCACTGAGTCTTAGTTGAGTTTGGTAGCTCTAGAGCACTGTAGTGGTGATATTTCATAGGTTAGACTGACATGGATGCGAATTCTCCATTGGTATTTGAATTCTCTATATTGTACCATATTTGTTGACTATATTGATTAATGGAATATGACACAATTTTCTGTGCACATCTGAGTTACAATGCATCTTTAATTTTACTGTTCAATTCACTGTAATTTTCACTGTCATTATTTCTCCTTGCTAGTTCTATCAATGTGAGGTATTCTTAGGCTCTATGATTTGTTGTGTTCCAGAATTACACAAAGAGGAGGCCTTCCCTCATGAGGGGGAAGCTGGTAGAGGGTAGGTGGGTCCGCCACCGCAAGGGGTGACACCAATGCAAGATATGATGAGCTAGAGTGGCATTTTGTGATCACCCTTGAGGGTGTGTTTGAGCAGCGATATGCCAATCTAGATGATCAATTTGCAGAGAATCACCTCCACATGATTGAAGGTTTGGATCCAATATGGTGTACTCTATAGAGTTGGGCGTGCGTTGTAGGTTAGAACGAGTGCATGATGGATTGCCAAGGGGAAACAACAATAGTATGCCCAACAACAACTACAGTAACACCAACAATACCACCGCAACCACCACTTGCACTAAGACCAATGACTATGGCACCAATAGCTTAGGCAGTGGTGCGACTATTGTTGATGGCTCCTCCCTCTCCTCTAGAGGGGGATTTATAGATATGTATGAGCCATGAGCCCAATTTTGTACATGTATTTTGATGGTATACTATGGGAGGAATTTTGTGATGTACCCCCATAAAGCCATCTTTTGATGTGATCTACATGGTCCATATTGTATATACCGATATTGATCAATATATAGAGAGATATCTTATTTGTTTTTCATGACTTCCTGGGAATGTGATATTGTGCTTATGTGTCTATTTTATGCATGTTTGTGATGGACATAACATAATAAATGGGACAACATAAACTTTATTTTTATTTGCAATGTATTATGTGATTGATGTAATAAATGCCAACCCAAATGTCATTTTCATTATGATCTACAAATTCATTATAAATTTTAGGGACATGGATGAATGTAATGGTTTCAAACTGTTGAACCAAATGTTGTACTTGTAGATTTTTTTTTGAAGAGGCATGGATCATAAACATGAAATATGTTACTGAACTATGCAAAAATAATTTGGGAACCCAGATTGACGTGAAAATGGTAGATGTGAAAGTGAATTGCATCAACGAATAATCTGATTATAGCATAGTACCCTGCTTGGTTGTTGGTGGTTGGCACAAGACACTTGCCACGTGTGGAATAATGTAAGCGTTGAGGTGTAAATATCCCAACCAAAAAATGCAAGATTCCTTGACCAATGACTTGCATCGTCAGTGAAGCTGATGTAATGGTCCATATTTGAAGTCATTTGCAAACAAAAAATGGGTTTCAAAAGTCATATGTTAAGAAAGATTTTTTGTTATTTATAAAAAAGCATAAAAAACCTAAAATAAATGGTATATCTACAATGTCTGGGAAAGTTATTATGCGGGTTAGGGATAGAAATTATTCAAGTACAACCTGTTGTTCGAGCTGTTGAGAAGACCTCCTTCTAGAAAACATAGCACATAAGCACCTTTGGGAAGACATCATTTGACAATACATGGGTCTTTCCAAAGTGGATTGAACTAATTGGGTCCTGGTTTGGTATCCTTATTGGTGTAAAAAAAAGGACAAGGTCACCTTATATAAAGATGCAAGGGTGAACCTGACGGTTGTAATGAGCTTTGGAATGTTTCTTCATGGCTTGTTTCAATGTAGCAAGCCACAATGTTCTTCATTGGGATGTTTGAAAGTGAGCAGGAATTTCTCAAGCATAGGAGTGTCAATAAGTAGTTCAATGGTGGTTTGGATAGTATGTATCTCACACTTGATGGATAAAATTGCCTTAACAACATAAATAAGATGAATGGGAGTGAATCTCATGGCTGTTTCAACTGAGGTTCTGTACACCTAGAGTATAGAGAATAAGATGTGAATCCAAATGGTCTTGTTCTTGTTGATCATTTGTTGAAGCATGGTCTTAAGGAATTTATTGACAACCTCAACTTGGTTATTTGATTGTAGACACTAGGGGGTGGAAAACTAATGGGTGAATCCTAACAAGAAGGAAAACTCCTCAAAATTTATTTTTGAAAACAAGTTTTGTTGTTATATACCACCTACTTACGTACACGAAGTGTGTATTGACATGATTGAAGAAGGACGTAGCGACAGTGGCTCTAGTGTTGTTGAAGGTGGGAATTTCCTCTACGCACTTGGTAAAGTAATAAAATACAATGATGGTATAGTTATGGACATTGGAAGATGCAAGCTGACATTCCGTAAAGTCAATCCCTCATTTGTAGAATGGGCTAGTATGATGACGAGGTGCAATGGAGCCAGGGGAGCTATGGTTTTTCTAGAGAATATTTGAGAATTTTCACATCTTTTGATGTCATGAATATAGTCATTGGAGAGTGAAAAAAAATAGTTGGAACACATGATTTTTTAGGCAATTGCTAATGTAGATAATTGGTCATTTCATGCACCTCCATGACAATCATTAATGACGTGCTTGGCCTTGTCATGAGATAAACATTGTTGCAAGATGGTGTCAAAATCTTGTTGATAGAGAATGTCTCCGATGAGGAGATAACGAGGGGCTTGGTTATGTATAAAATGATGATCGTCATGTGAGAGATGGGAAGTGAATTTATGTGTGCAGAGATATGTGAGGATGTATCCATACTAGGGGTCTTGGGAAGTAACCCTGAACAAGTGTTCATTAGGCAATTGATCTTTTTAAGGTGTCATGCTTTGACAATCGAGAGATTAGAAATGAACTCGGTGAGATCCAAGGCCTTCTTTATTTTGGGGGTAATAAACTCTAAGTCAAATTCATGAAGAATAAAGACCCATCGAGTGAACTTACTATTGATAAATTTCCACCCTAGTATGTATTGCATGGGGTTGGAGTTTGTGATGACTGTCATCTTATGTAGCGAGATGTACCAACAAATTTTACACATTGAAAAGATTACATCCAAGGCCAACTTCTCGCCATGGTTTTAATTAAGTGGTGGTCCAAAAAATGTCTTAATGATGTGCTTGCAGTGTTCCTCGTGTATTTGAACTAAGAATCTGAAAATCAAGAAGGGGGATGTTTAAATGTGAAGGATAAAATCCTTGTCGAAGTTGGGTGGAGAAATTAAAGGAGCAGAGGTAAATGCCTTTTTTAATTCCTCAAAGGAATTTTGTTCTTGGTTCTCCCATTGGAAAGGAATGTACTTTTGAAGGATATGTAAGAATCCCTACACTTGTGTAGCATAATCAAGGAACAAGTGATTAAGAAAGTTTTCTTTTCCTTGAATGCTATGAAATTGACATCATGTCTTTAGGGGGGGGTTTCAAGGATGGCTTGAAATTTTAAGGGATAAATGATGATCCCTTACTGAGAGACGATGAACCTGAGAAAACGTCCTATTGTGATTCAAAAGAGGCATTTGAGGGGGTTCAATCATATGTTGTACTACTGATATTGCAAAAAGATGGTGCAAAGGTCATTGAGGTGGACGACCCACTTTTTAGATTTGGTTGTCATGTGATCAAGGTAGGACAAGATAATGTGTGCCAGGTCATTAAACACATAGGACATAGCATAATGGAATGAGGCTCTAGTGTTCTTATGTCCATATGGCATAACACGATAGATAAAGGTGACCCATGGCATAGTAAAGGTCATTTTATACTTATCCTATTGGTGGATTTGTATCTAGTTGTATCTGAAAAATCCATCCATAAAATATAGGACTTAATGTCTGATGCAAGCATTGGAAACTTAGTCAATGAAGGGGCTTGGGAAATTGTCTTTGACACAAGCCTGGTTCAGATATATGAAATCAGTAGATACACAAATAGTTCCATGTTTCTTGTTAATGGGGACATGGTTAGATACCTAAGGTGTGTAGGTAATAGGAGAGATAAACCCTGCTTTATGGAGTTTCTCTAATTTTGTTTTGATAATTGGTGATTTGGAGGGTTCTACCAACCATTGTTTTTGTCATATTGGAAAAGTGTTAGGCCATGTGTTGATATGATGTTCAATGATGGTGGGTTTGAGCTTCAAATTTTCTCCACATGACTAGGAAAACATATCTCAAAACTCTTGGAACAATGCTTTGTAAGCGATGAATTCTTGTTGGGAACAATAGGCTCCAAGTTAAATGTTCTAATGAAACCAAGAGTGATGAAAATGTCCACCTTGATGGTATGTGAAATGTTGGCCATGTTTCCTTCCTTGAAAGCATCAGGGGTAGGGATATAATTTTTGAACCAATCGATGTGCCATATGCTAAAAAACATAGGTTTCCCTCCCTTCAAATAATGTAAGCATGTGTCAACTATGACTTTACAAGATGAAAGAAAACAAAAATGTACAAGTCATTAAAGTACTTAAAATGACTAATTAATTCAAGATCAAATGAGTTGGAAAAAAACCAACTACTCAAGACTCCATTGGTTCAAATCACACATAATTCATAAAACCCAAATGGATGCTTGAATAGTTTTCTACGAGGTTATTCCTTTGAAAAAAAGAGAGCATCATACACTATAGGAAATAGAATGTTCATAACATACATAGAGGGAACTTAAATTAAATGACTATCAAAGGATTCTTGAAAGCATTTTATCATATCTATATATATGTTCTTTATTTTTTGTAAGAAAATATCTATATCTATATATTATAATGAAATAATTTGTTATGAAAATGAAATGGCGATACGTATGAATATCATAGTATTAAAAAAAGCATGTTCATTGTGGGGTTCTTCCATAACAACATCTTCATTCTTTGGATTTCCAATGTCTTGGTCAAATTCAATTGATGTTTTGTTTGATGGGCCTTCAAAGACTCGTTGCATTGTAGCACTTTTAAGTTGTTCATCCTTGACTAAGATAACAGAATATGTAGGCCGATGACCCACCCTTGATTGAGAATCGGGAGAGAAACCAAGAATTAATTTGTAATGCATATACAACTTCATTGAAATTTTGTTCATCCTCTTATTTTGTAAATTCAAGGTATTTTCCAAATCAACCTATTCGTAAAATGGGGCTTCCAATTGCTCAATCAAGTGTGTGGATGCTTTGTGTAAATTGTTGATTTGACCAACTAGTCTTCTTAAGGATTTTCAATTGTTAAGGAGCTAATAATTAACACAACTGCATGGAGGGTTATGCTTGGCCATAATTATATTAGAGTCATGGATTCCTAATTCCAACAACGCCAGTTTCTTCTAGAATACAAGCATTACACTAATACCAACACCATTGTCAAATAAAAACCCAAGGGAAAGGAACCAACTTAACACTATGAGAGGGTAACTCACAAGAACTTTGTTACCTTGACTAGGGTTGAAGTGCCTCACCATCCCAACAGCTAATTTATTTCATCTTGGTCGATCGGCCAAAACTACCTACAAAGACACAACATTCTACCATAACAGCAAACTTGAAACCCCTGTCGAGAATTTATGTGTTCTCGCCTATGTTCAGAAGGCCTTTCATATCATAGTTAATATACATACTAAGGAATATAAATGAAATATGTATGAATCATACACCATAGAGAGGAGAAGTTATGACCTTGTACTTGATCCTTTTCTTTGTATTAGTGTCTATGTTTCTTGAATTCATGACATACATCTATGATAATGGTTTTCAATATTAAGTAATAAACACTATCTCAAGGTCACCTCACTTTTAACTAAAACACTTTTATTTAAATGTGTAGCATGGTTTTCCATCTCATCGTCCTTTGAGTTGCATGAACAAAAAATAGTTAATCCTTTAATTCTTTAAGCCATTCTGAATAAGACTGATCTATTTTTTATTTCATTATTGCATAATCTCCAAAAACCACGAGCATGTATAGTTCAAGATACATAACATATACCTTTGTTTGAATATTTGGAAGTAGTTTAAATGTTAGAAGTTTTGGACTTTTCCGACTATCCTCACTCGAATCCAACGATATGATCTTTGGTGAAATCATAATTTTTCATTGTTTAGATTTTATTTTTGATTTGGAATTAGTGACATCAAATATATAGTGCCCTCAAATTCCCATGTTACACCCAGATTGTGCGATATTAATTGTGGATATGTGCTCAGCTGGAATGAGGTGGATCCAACTCCTTGGATCGAATGTGTTGAGTTGTTCCCCAACTCTACCATGCATGTGAAATTTTTCTCCTTTAGGTCAGTGAGGGTACTCTTGTGACCAGTCATATGTTTGGATGCGCCATTGTCAATCAACCATGTGTCTGCACTTGTGAGGATGGATCTCGAAAGGGATGAGACAAGGTAAAACTCCCTTCTTGTCTCCTTTTCTATGGATGCATTCTTTTGAGTGGTTTCATCTTCTATGGCGGTAGAAGCATGAAACTTTCCTTTTCGCTTTGCTTTGCACTCTCTTGAGAAATGGTCTTTCTTGTTGCAATTGTAGCATCTAGATTTTGACTTGGCAAAGCCTTTATTGATTTGCTTCAAAATTCTTCAGGCTTGGCAGGAGCTTGAGGCAAGGTTTACCACTTGCCCCATTGATTTTTATTCTTGTCGTGGAGGGACTTAGCAGTATCATCACCAAGGCCAAAAATAATGGCACTCTTAGAGGCTTTCACTTTGGGGGATCAATTCACATTACCCACTTGTTATTCATAGATGGATATCGAATGGATATTATCAAATTCAAAGCACTGCTAAAACTTTTATCTGAAGCCACATGTATGACTTGCAATCCTAGAAAATCATATATTTATTTCTTGAATATTGATCCTGAATGTACTCACTGGATTTCCAGTCAGTTTGATTTTGAGCATTGTGAGCTATCATCTCGGCTTAGGTACATCTTAGCATTTTTGATAAAGACAAATGATTATAAAATAAATCATTGGGAGTGGTTAACTACCAAAGTTGAAAATAAATTGAATCACTGGTCGCAAAGAAGGTAGATTTATACTTCTGAAATCTATTCTTGAGGGACTCCCACTTTATTGGGTCATTATGGCTCACATTCCTGCAGGTGTTCTAAATTATATTAGAAAAATATGTTTTAGTTTTATTTGGAGAAGACATAGCAATAATGGACATTTTCACTAGATCTCATGGAACACTATTTCTCTCCCAAAATCACTCGGGGCCTGAAACCTGAAGCACCACTGATGTTTTTCAAAGGTTCTTGCAGCAAAAGTTATTAATTTTGGAGAATGGTTTTTGGAAAAGGTTTTTGGAAAAGGTTTTTGGGTAAAGGTAATTTAGCAGAAATATATCAACCCCCTCCACTTTATGGAATGGATTAGATCTCCCAATAAAGAAAATAAGAATAACTCTATTTTCTGGAAATCTATGACTAATGCAGCTGATCTAATTGGATGTTGGATCACATGGAAGGTTGGAAATGGTAAAAAAATTAGGCTAGGAACTAATTCTTGGATAGGATGTGCATATTCCCACAGGATATAAGATGTTATGCTTGAAGTTCTTACAAGTGGAGGATTTATCTACTTATATTAGATTCAGGATCTTAACAAGACCACCCCAATCCAACAAAAGTGGATCTCTGTCGATTTTATGGGCTTTAGAGGTGAGGAGAAAGTCTTATGGAACTGACTTGTAAAATATCTTAAGGACCATAATATCAAAATCATAGATGAGGAGGAATCCATTATATGGTCAAAAAATTTCACAGGTGGGACATATCTACCCAAGCTAGGATACTTAGTCCTACGCGAAGAGGAAGAAGATCTCCCAAGTCCAGGATGGTGACACTAGGCCACATGGAAAATAAATTGCCCTCTAAAGACAATCCTTTTCATGTGGCTCACACTTGCTGGAAAAATCCTTGTATGGGATCACCTCTCTAGTTTTCTTGGCATTGGGCCTAGCAGATGTTCCCTTTGTAGAGAAGGGAATGACTCCATCAACCATATTTTTATCAAATGTTCATATATTTATGAGATGTGACAATATGTATCTACAGTTACATGAATCCCTTTCACTTGGGAAGGAGATTGGATCAAAGAGGCCTTCTACAATTGGATGCACAATTCAATATACAATCATTATAAGGCACTTCTTCTACTAGTCTAGCGGGCTTGGCTGGCCCGAAACAAAGGTATCTTTCAGAATTTATCTACCATCCCACATATTTATGCTTCCAAGAGCTTAGACATTCTAAAATAGTTTCCCTAGAACAAGTCAGTCAAGAATCATGGAAATATAAGGAACCATTGATTGATAAGACAAAGGCTTGGTGTTACTTCGATGGAGATACCCAAGGCAGGCCCAACAGAGGTGCTACAGGGGGACTACTTTATTTATCGGACTACCACTCATGAAAATTTGCAGCTGGGATTGGTAATGCCAGTGATAACAAGGCTGAGCTTCAATCTCTCCTCATGGTCCTAAAACTTGTTATTCACCTCGGAGTAAAGAAAATTCAAGTAATCAGTGACTCTCTTTTGGCGATCCATTGGATGTCCAAAAATAATGCTCCAAAAAACATTCATATTAGATATATCTATGAGGAAATTTTTTTGGGTTTCTTCTCTATTACAGGTGATATCTTTTCAGCACATCTATAGGAACATGAATACTCTTGCAGACACCCTTTCTAAACAGGGTCTACTTATGACAGAAGGCACATTAGTCATATGGGAAACAAAAGGGCTCCATCAAAGAACTAGACCTGGGACCTCCACTTTTCTAGAACGCTTCCCATGACCACATGGAAGTCTTTGAGCACCACTCTTTTTACATGCGATGAATTAAAACCAAATTCCACTTTTGGAATATGTTTTTTTCATATTGACAACCTATAGCAGATTATATAAGAAGCACACACAAATTATCAATGCAATATTTTTTACATTTTCATTGATAAGACACAAAGCTGAATATATGTAAGGATACATAGCCAATGAACAATATGGTTCTATTTTAAATTAATCGAACTATGATCTTTTTTCTAGGGAAAAAAAAATTCGACACGTGCTTACTTCTTGGCTCATGTTTTAATATCCATGCATGATATCATAATAGAGTATTCTTATAGTTCTTTAAAAAATATAATATGTCAATCAATGGGAAAGAGCATATCTTTTGTTCTATGCAACGGATATGATATCCAACGTATATGATATGGGAAAGAGCATATCTGTCTTTGTAGATGGACGTTGGTCCTCACTGCCTGAAACGTTTGCTTCTCGCTTCCTGAAACGTTTGATTAAAACTTTAAATCCACTAAAAAGACCTTTAAAAAATAGATTTTTTTAAAATAAGTTTTACATTAGTATATATATATATAATAAAATTTAAACATTTTTTATTAATGGATTTGATTTTTATATGTTTAGTGAAATATTTCTTTCTCATATACAACCAAAGTATCATTTGTAATGTATCCAACTTAGACGGTTTGATATTATTTGAACATTTACCAGGTTGTTTATAGGTTTATGTATTGTTTATACATAATATCTACAATTCTTAAGCATTGTGATGGAATGTGAGTGTTCATTGGGGCATGCTAAAGATGGTGCATGTGGATTAAAAATGTTGATGATACAATGGAACATGTAGAGGTGTGAGTTAACCCCAAGCCAATTTGTAGGAATTAAAAGTTGGCCTACATTATGAACCAAGCTTTTTAAATATAGTATAGCCATAAAAAAGAAATGTAAATTGGAGTTACTGATAAAAAAATGGTGGTTTGCAGGTCAATGACCAATCCTTAAATGACTCTTCCTCTTTTCCAACTAGTAATTATTGTGTGTCTGGTTGCACAAGCAAGATTAGTTAGTTATCCTTTCGATTGTGTGCATTAGTATTTAGTTGTTTTCTCTCAACCATTGGACTATTGGCATTCATGAGTAGACCCATTGTAACCCTTTATAACAATCATTGGTCAAGCATAATGAATAAGCCATTTTTCTTTGAGATTTCATACTTTTCTCATTATCTATTTGTTTCTAGGTTGTCTTTTTAGATTTCCCCCCCCCCTTTGTTTTGGGTTAAATATCTAAGTCATTGATTATATTGGTTTTTGATGTGAGGCCCTTGATCTAGGTCACCTTGAATAGTTAATCCATCATTTGATCTAGCTTGTCCTCTTAACGTCCATCCTTCTAGATGGCCTTCTCTACCAATTGCATGAGTTCCACTATGTGCTTGTCCAATTTTACGTAACTATAGTGAGGGGACCTTGGTGTTCATCAAATTGGTTCTTGAGCAATGGAGGCAGCCTTGTCAATGCCTCAAGGGTTTTCACCATCTCTGCTACCCATTCTAGCTGCTTTATTTTACAATATATTCTATTTCATTCAATTAATAAAATTTGATTTTATTGTATCACTATGTTTCCTACATTATATATGTGCATGTGGTTCTTTATATTCTCTTAATTTTGTTCTCACATAAATCTGGATCATGGAGCAGGTGGTGTCTCTTAGGTCTTAAGTTAGTGATCCTCACTAAACCCTAGGGTTCTAGTGGTGCAGTTGGTTTCTCAACCCCTTAACTCATGATGCTTCAATTTGTTCATAGATGCACAACATGGAGGTAGATGCAGGTTAGAAAGTGAAGTTCAACAACAATAGAAAATTATTTTCTCACTTATGTCAACAAACCAAGGGGTAAATCAATCTTAACCCTCAAGTTAATACTTGCAAAGCTTCCATAGTTCACTTTCCTAACATGAGGACTCATATTTTGGGGAATTTCACAATAGGCAAATGATTTAGTAGGTAACCAATAGCATATCACTAGTGTTTTTGCAATGTTTGAATTTTTTAACATAATGAAATTGGAATTTATCTTTTTAGTGTGTAGTGGCTAGTGTCTAGTAGTGCACCTATTAAAAAAAAATTGAAAACATTTACGAATGAAAAAGTTATAGAAAAAAAGTCGACATACTATTTTTTTAGTTCATGAGTTTTGTCATGAGAAAAATAGAAAAAAATACAAAGCAATAATATTTCTTTAAAAAAATTATATATTTGAAATCAACAGAAATAAGGCTATCTATGTCTACAATTTCACCATCTATGAACATATGTACGATATTATAGAGGTTCATTAAAAAAATGTTGAAAATGAAGAAAAAATGTTGAATTTGTTATGGTTTATGTAGTCCATACCAGTGGCTCAGTTAATCCAAAGCTAAGTATGAAGAATATACATAGGATGAGACATGCTACATAGTACATTACAAGATGCCAAGATAAGTGTTTTCAAATGCGAGCGTGTTAATTTAAAATCAAATTTTCCAAGCAGGATAAACTCCTACCTTTTTTCTTCATCGTGAGCAAAACACATGCGCATTTTGATGTTCTGTAGTGTGCACACATTCGTGTGTTACATAACACGTCCATGTTTTGTTGATCCATAACTTACTTATAGATCACATTCAAAATGTTTTAAATCTCTACACAACCAAACACACATATGATTGGCCCTATTGGTCATATGATTGAGAAGAAACACACATTTTTTAATGAAAAGTGCAGTTTCAATAATTCATTGATTGCAATTTTAGTGATCAAGAATTGCATTTTCGACTTGGAAAATTGCCTTCTATGCAATTTTAGCATCTAGAAATTGCAATTTCAACAATATATTGATTGCAATTTTGATATTTGTATATTGCAATTCTAGGAATTCTTTATTCAAATTGCAATTTTTGCAATGACAAAATTCACAAATTCAACAATTCAACAATAAAAATATTGATGAAAAAATTGCAATTTTAGCAACTACATATTTGAAATTTCAACAAGATTGAAAAGAAATTCACATTTTTCTGACAAGAAATGTAATTTCAACAATTGATTGATTGCAATTTCAGCAACCAAAGTTGCAATTTCAACAATTGGAGAATTATAAAAATTTTTTTTTTTTTACAAGAAATCGCAATTTTAGCATCCAAAGATTGGAATTTGGCAATTTCAATAGTTAATTAATTGCGATTTCGATAATTGTATATTGCAATTGCATGAATTCTTTTTATTCAAATTGCAATTTCAACTTCAAGAATTTGCACTTTTGACATTTCAATAACTACAAATTTGGGAGTCAAATCCCACTAACACGATTGGTTTTGAAGGGCTTCATTCTACATGGTGACCCAAGTTCGAACCTTTCAAGGTAGATGGGAAGAGACATTTAAAATCCTGTCATGCTAAGGGTTAGTATGGCCTAGGCTGGGTGCGATCCTCGGGTGATTTTGATGGCTTAGATTCCCTTGGGTCACGGTTTCTTAGACCATAGCTTGATCCCACAAGTCATGGTAAAACTAGCAAACAAGAAAAAAAACTACAAATTTGGGAATTTGAACAAGTATATGATTCAGGAAAAAATCACATTCCTTAAAGGAAAAATGAAATTTCAACAATTTATTATTGCAATTTCAACAAGTGGAGAATTATAAAAATTGTTACTTTTTAATGAGAAATTGAAACTATAGCATCCAAAAACTGCATTTTCAACAATTCATTGATTGCAATTTTGATACTTGCATATATTGCAATTCTAAGAATTTTTTATTCAAATTGCAATTTCAACAATAAAAAGATTAAGAAGAAATTCATATTATTTTAACGAAAAAAATGCAATTTCAACAATTAATTGGGTGCAATTTTGATATTTGCATATATTGCAATTCTAAGAATTTTTGTTCAAATTGCAATTTCAGCTTTAAGAAATTGCAATTTTTGCAATTACAATTTCACAAATTTAACAATAAAAAGATCAAGGAGAAGCTGCAATTTTAGCAACTACAAATTCACAATTTCAAGAAGTATATGATTGAGAAGAAATTCATATTTTTTAAACCAAAAAAGCAATTTCAACATTTAATGGTTTCAATTTTAGCATCCAAGATTTGCAATTTCAACAATTGGAGAATTATAAAATGTGCATTCCTTTAGGAGAAATTGCAATTTTAGAATCCAAAGATTTGCAATTTTGGAAATTTCAACAATTAACCAATTGCAATTTAATGGAGGCTATAGATTTTTTATTGTTGAAATTGCAATTCCTAGAAGCTAAAATTGTAACTTCTCATAAAAAATGCAATTTATATAATTCTCCAAATGTCGAAATTGCAATTTATAATTGCACTTTTCCTTTAAAAATGTGAATTTCTACTCAAGCATGTACTTGTTGAAAATGTGAATTTCTACTCAAGCATGTACGTACTTGTTGAAAATGTGAATTTCTACTCAAGCATGTACTTGTTGAAAATGTGAATTTGTAGTTACTTGTTGATTATTTCCGTACAAACTGTCATAGCCAAAAAACACACTTATAGACCATAGTAATATTAAAAAATTAAAATGGAACATGCCCATTAAGGGATTACTTATTGCTAACAACCTTGGATGTCTAGATGACAATTGAGAGCTTATTTGCATGAATTGAATTTTGTTGCACTGTATCTTCCTCCCTTAGAGGCATATTTTATAGGCCATAAGAACCCACAAAGTATGATGGAGATGCCACTAAGTGAATTCTTTCACCAACTATCCTTTTTTCTTGTCCTAGTTGAGAATTATCTTCCTTGGTGAGGTGATTTATATATACATTTGCTTATTTTTATTCAATTTGACAATTCATAAATGTTATCTACCTTTGAAAGGTCTGCAATTTCAACACATGCCTTTTATCCCCTCCTTTTCTCCAGCCTTCCCATTTTCTCATGTATAAGGAGAGACAATAATGTATCTCCCATGCTTTATTTATGAATTTTATCTAGCAGGGTTTGTTGTTTAAGAAGAGATTTCATAAATATGCCATGAATTCTTGAATGCTCAGTAAAATGGAATTGATTTTCTATCCAATGCCAAGTTTATTGATTCATTATTAGTTTCACTTTGCTATTTAAAATTGTAGGACAAGTATTTGTTGTACTTTCATAATGCCATTTCATTTTTGAAGGAGGAACAATGTATTCTCGTTCACTTTTTGGGGGGGATTTCATCAAAGAATAAGGAATTTGTTGTTTGCTTTATATTGTCCTTTCGATTGGTAAAATAATGAGATAATTGTTGTTACTTTCAAAATGGTAAACTAATGGGTAATGGATTATAATAACCAATAGTATTTTAAAGACGATTTGGGATGTTTTTGTCATATTTTTATGATCATTTTTGTTTTAAATATGGTTAAAATTGAGAAGAATTACTGGAATTGAAAATATAAATTGTTGACATTGTACAAGGGACAATAAAATAATTTGAGGACATCGCATTCATTTATATGCTAAAAAATACCTAAAATATATATAGGCAGCGATGATAGCCAAAAAATCATAAATCATATAGCTTGTTGCATCAAGAGTAACGAAGTGCTTTATAGCCCAATATAGTGGAAATGTTGTAACATTTGTTACCTAACGTAACAAGACCAAAAATGAAAAATAATTTTAAAAGTATATCTTAAACCTAGATCTATCAAGCACTGAAAGGGATCTGATTTCTTGAGGTGTAATTTTTATTATCTTAATTTTTTTACACATACAAATGCACATTTGAGATTTTATTTGAATGAGAAATTGAACAAGTATGAGTTCACACTCTTTGCAGATGATGGCATTGCAAGTTAAATGTGGTAGTGATGATGGAAATATATGCTGGTTTGATTTTGACATTTGTATTTGGATGATGATTTGTGATGTTGCTTTTGAATTTTGTGGCAGCATTTTAGTTGGAAAATAATTGTGTACTTTTTTTCTATCTACAAGTTAAAAAATAGTCATGTTTTGTTTACTTGTTGATGTAGTAGAGAGAGTGCTACAATTTCTCTTATTGCATTTTTTTTTTCGTTGGTTCAAGTTCCAAACCAAAAATCTAGATATTGTTTCTGGGATAGTTTCATAGGAAAATTTATTTTATAATATTTATGGTTGTATGCAATTGTAAGTAGCTAAGGATAATACATTAATATATTGTTGGTTCTATTGTAGTTTGATGGCTAGATCTATGGCAACTCAAAGTGCACTTGTAGAAAATGTGCGCAAGAAGAATGAATAACGAGTAAACTTCATGTTGATTTTCGTTTGAGTAAACTCTTTGCTAGATATGTTGGCAAGTTATTTTTCTCTAAGATCCATGTAGGAATCTATAATGCTTTCCAACATGTGCAAATTGTAGATAAATAGTTGTAGACATGGTTTCCTCATACACCAAAAAATCTCTCTCATTGATCTATTAAACACCAAAAAATGTTACATATTTATATATCAAGCTTTGCTTTAAGATAAACATTGTATCTTAGCAAACTAACAACCCATTGGAAGAATATATCAACCACATAAAAAAGTAATAGCCAACTAGTTGGAGAGAACCTCTCATATCCAACTAGATCTAACCACCTCCTAAAACATAGAAACAAATTGCTCATGTGGAGACAAACTCAACCTCATAATGACCAATCCAATAATAAACCACAACCTTTAGTATGGTCATGTATCACACATTTATTTACGAGACAAGCAGGAGTTGCCTATTCCAACACCCCCCTTAATGATTACTTGTCTCAATCTCCATCAAGTCAGGTTTTCATCAACATCTTTAACCAACTTCCTGATCAACAAAGACTATATATTTGGTCCAACCTAACACTTGCTTCTTGTACCTTGATCATGTAGACATCATCAAAATGTCAATGTCCATATAAATGAACAACTTTCCACCAGGATACATGGGTACTTAACCTCTACGACCACTAGTTGAGACCTCTACGACCACTAGTTGAGTAGGTTGTCCTTTATGTACATGGTTCATCCAAATTATTGATGAAAAACCCTTGAATGTATTGAAAAATTTAGGTTTCTAGGCACCTCCCATGGTCTACTCTACTGACACATGACTCACTCCTCCATGTGTATAACAACTCTATGATGGAATTTTAACACTATATTGAACAAGTTATCCAAATTAGAGACACATGAAAAAGGAGTATGCATACCTATCCAAGTTTTACAACGAAATTCCCTTTACATGTTGCATACAAAGATACAAGTACACACAATTTACATACTCCACCTCATGGAGACAGCAAGTACAAGCTTTTATAATATTTCCTATGTACCATTACTATACTTCTCCCAAGCACCAACTCTAGGGAATATAGAAGCTCAAAATTTTCAAAGACCAATACATAGGATTTATGCATAACATCCTAGGATTGCTACAAATAAAAGCTATGATTCACATTTGCATATAGTCAACTACTTTTATGGAACAAAAAACACAAACTTTACCTCACTTATCTATCACCATTTGATCTCCATTATTTCTGTATGCATTGAAACTAACATATTTTGGACCAAACTCCAACAAGGAATTTGTATTGCATAAATAACATCTATCCTTCCTACTACAATCTCACCATCCAACTCAAAATTAAGTCTACCATCAACCCTTGGCATTTCCAGCAAAAAAGTACAATTTCAATGTATCTTTACCTATCATGATAACCAACCAATAATTATTCATCCAATTAAGTTGCCTTCATCTCTGCACCAAAGTGTTTGTGCTCCTCCATTCACTTATAGAGCTTCCTTCTCAAACAAGATTCCAGTTGAGAATTAACCATACCTTTAGGCCAAACATTGGCACCACATAGTTTGACTAGGAACCTATTATACTCCAGGGCCTAACATCGACCTAATTGTAAAGATTGAACAATTTACCATCCTATGTACGTATTCCCATCTACGAAGACACCTAGGTATCCAATCATAGTGCTCATCAATTTTCTATGTAAATAATCTAGATATAGGATATATTCTAGTCAATCCAACATTTTATTCACCCTCCAATGAGGACTTATGGCACAAAATTTATCAAACAATATATCATCAAGGAAAAACTAGAGGAAACAAAACATGTAGTTGTATTTCCCATTGAGCTACAACACAACTTACCAAGCAAATTTTGGAATGTCTTTTACATTACAAAATATTGCAATGTAGGGCTCAAAAAATCAACAACAAATAATGACACATATAACCAAATGCTTATAATTGTATGTTTATGTGAAATCATGAATACATTGGGCATCTTCAACATCTTGAATTAATTTCAACATCGTTGTCTAATATTCTTCTTTTAACTTCCATGATCTACTAAACAATTATTAAAATAACTTAATTCTAAAAAACATATATTAACTTATTAATAAAGTAACTTAACTCTAACAAACATATCAAGACATATTAAGTTGAATGTAATGTCCCTTTTTTAAAATTTGCAAAAACTAGGAAAAATTGCCAATTTTGACCAATTCAACCCTTCGACTAGTCTTGACTCAACTGCTTCCAAATGGCTCTAAATGGTTATGAATTGGGTCTGAATGAGTTTGGAAGGTATTTAGACATGTAAATGAGGTTTATGAATGCTTGGAAACTCTTAAAACACTTCTGCAACACTCATTTATAATCAAGGAAAAATAGGGAACTTGACTAGTCAAATCGAGGTTCAAAACCCCCAAGGGTAGGGTACAAAGATGGCTTCCCAAACACTATAAGACCTTCCCAAATTTCATAAAAGAGACATTAAACTGATAAAGAACTTCAATGGGCTCCCCAATGCATCATCAATTAGTTTCTATAAGCCTCTGCAACTCCCATAAATCAAAGGTTTGCATACATGTCTTCACACAGGGGAAATGATAGTAAAATTCGGCACTTGTTATGAAATTCGAATTTTAGGTTCCAAGGACTTGTACAATGTTAATGAAAATTCTTCAAAAAAATAATGACACTCCATACATCAATAAAATCACAAATATTTACTGATACAAATCGAAATAAAGCCTCTTCAATCTCCAACAACAACATGTAGGGAAAATGGCACCATTTATGCATTGTTTGGTATTTTTACATAGTTCCACTTGGTATTTAGACCTGAGATTCTTTTGAGAATTAAATACAGAGTATATATATCAAAATACAAATAAATGGGGCCTCAAGAGCTATCCCAAATATATCATCACCTCACCAAGTGCGCCTCTCCTCAAAGAGCAAGAATATGACAAGAAATGGAAGAATGGTTGTAGAAGAAAGCTGAAAGAGATGTGACCACGAGCTTCCCTGTAGATTCAACCTGTAACAAAAGACTCCATTTTAGCTTCAAATGAAATTTCTAAATGGCCTCTCCAATTTCCAATTAGGATGGGAATCTTTCACCCTCGAAATTGGTGCTAAGGCAAGTAGAATCACTCTACTAGGAAAATTTAAAATGATCAAAAGCTGCTCTCTTTCTTTGTTCTTGACTTTTATAAACTTAATAAGTCTTCCTTAACTCGAATTCCATCCATGAGCTTCATGCCAACTCAAATTGGGAAGAGAATCCAAAGTATGTCACTTGTCCCTCCAATTCTAGCTTCCTCCTTCACTCAATTCAAATAGGTGTCTCTTTGGCTTCCCTAACTCCCTTATGCGCCTTCTTGGAGGCTATTTTTAGCCCTGCCATGCCATGTATGTCATATTTCAGCCATCAGGTCTGATTTTTCATAAGTGTCATAGGCATCTTCATCATTGGTGTCATAGAAGCTAGGGAATCTAGCCCAAGTGTCCCACTAGCTCCAAAATGCCTCTTCCTCTTCCATGGAAGTTACTCTTCCTGTAGATTTCGACCTCATTGATTCATGCCAAGTATTATTCCCTTCCAACTCCCCCAAGAATAGTGATCTCCACCTTGGATTCGAATGGGTGAGAGTGGAATGCCATGTGGCATGGGGAATCTAGCTTTGTGTGAGTCCCACACCACCAATGTGTATCCATGACCAAGTACCATATTATTTTCTCATCACAACTATTTATTTATCCCCTCTTAATATATTTATGTCAAGCTAAAGTCCATTTGGGGTTTATTAGTCTCCTTATTCCAAATTTAATGTCTCCACCCCAACCTAGGAAACTAGTAGATAGGTGGAATTTTCTCTTCTTGAGATTTATTTGAATGGGGACATTAAAGTCCTCCCCACCCAAGATTGCTTTCCCTCAAGAAATTCTAAATTAGGATGCTGCAAAATTTTTTCCTCCTCCCATGTGGCATCCTCACTTGGAAAATATTTCCACTATACCAAATACTCCCTTATGGTTCTGCTCCTCAATTTCCTTTCTCTTTCCTTCAAATTTTTTTATGGAATAAGTATGAGTTGTCCTTCATCATCTAATGGAGGGAGGGTTTCTGAAACATATATTTGCTGACCAATAGCCTTCTTAAGGCGTGAAAAATGAAATACATTGTGGATTTTGCTCCCTTCCGGAAGTTCCAACTCATAATCCACCTCCCCAACTTTTTGAACTATTTTGTATGGACCATAGTATCTTGGTTTGAGATTTTCTGATCCTTCCACTTTCAAGGATGTTTTTTTATATGGATGTAGCCTCAAATAGACCAAATCATTCACTTGAAAATTTCTTTCCACTCTATGTTGATCCACATACTGTTTCTGTTAATTTTGAGCAACCTGCAAATTGTCTTTTAGGAGTTTCAAAATCTCCTGACTTTCCTCCACCCAATATTTAGCTTTTGGGGCTCTACTATCACCAAATATGTGCTCAACAATTGTAAGTGATTCATAACCATATAGTGCTTTGAAATGAGATATGCCAATGGACATATGGAAAGTAGTGTTGTAGCAAAACTTACCCAAATGTAGCCATTTCACCCATGTTTTCTGCAGCTCACCAACATAGTTCCTCAAGTACCCTTCCAACCATTGATTCACTCTTTTTGTTTTTTCATCAGTTTGAGGATGATAGCTTGTGCTTGGAGTCAATTGAGTGCCAGCCAACTTGAAAATTTCTTTCCAAAATGAACTCATAAATCTGTTATCTCTATCACTCACAATGTTCTTGGGAAGTTAATGTAATCTGAAAATTTCTCTAAAGAATAGATCAACCACTTGTGCAGCAGTAAAATATTATGTAACAACAAATAAATGAGCAAATTTAGTGAGTCTATCCACCACAACATAAATTCAATCCTTACCCAAAGCCTTGGGCAAACCTGTGATGAAATCCATGGAGACACTTTCTCATTTTTGTTGTGGAATGGGAAATGGTTGCAATAGACTAGTAGGATGTGTATGTTCAGATTTGTTTTGCTGACATGACTTGTATTCATTCACATATTTTAGAACATCCTCTTTCAACCCTTTCCAAAAGAACCTTTCCCTTAGTTTCCTATATGTTTTGAAAAAACCAGGATGGCCTGCTAAAGGAGAGTCATGAGCTTCCTTCAAAATATTGTGCTTGAGATTCGAACCATGAACCAAGTATATTCTATCCTTATAGTAGATGATACCATCCAAAACCTTGTACCTATCATCACCTCTGACTCCATCTAACACACCACAAACAAAACTATCTTTGGCATATTCAACTATTAGCATATTTTTCCAATCTTTTAAAATGTTCATAAGAGAAAATGATGGTCTTCTAGATAATGCATCTGCTACAATATTATTCTTTCCCTTAACATATTCAATGTCAAAATCAAAAGCTTGGACTTTTCTTACCCAATTTTGTTGCCTTTCATTGAGGTCCTTTTGTGTGAGAAAATGCTTCAAACTGTTATGGTTAGTTTTGACTACAAACTTGTTTCCCACTAAGTATTGTCTAAACTTGGCGAAGGTATGCATGATGGCTAACATTTCTTTGTCATAAATAGAATAGAGCTTCTCATGTGGCTGCAACTTTCTGCTCTCAAAAGCTATGGGGTGTTGACTTTGTTTTAGGACAACCCCTATCCCTTCTCCTGATGCATCACATTCCAAGACAAATGGTTTAGTAAAATCAGGAAATGCAAGTACTGGACAACTACTCATTACCTCTTTCATTTTTTGAAAAGTCTTTTCAGCCTCTTCATCCCACTTGAAAGCATCCTTCTTGGTCAAATCAGTAAGTGGAGCACTCAATTTAGAGAACCCTTTCACAAATTTTCTATAGTAAGTGCATATTCCATTGAAGCCACTCAATGTTGTGATGTTTTTGGGTGATGTCCATTCAAGAATAGCTCTTATTTTTTCCAAGTGCACCTTCACTCCATATTTCCCAATGATGTGCCTGTTAGCCGGATTTTTGGACTATGGCCAACACGGAGAGAAAGCCCACACAAGTCACTTATTGCAGCTTCTGGTGTGTTTGAAATAGCTAACTCTCGCGGGAACAAAGGCCCCGTTGCCTATATGATTTGCTCTCAACAAGAGAGTCTCATAATTGGATTGACTAATTTAAAGAAAATAATAAAAACTACTCATGCTTAACTAATCTATAATGCAAATTTCAATGATTGAAAATACACAGATTTAACAGCTGTTAACCTGAAACTTTCAAACATGAAATTATAATTTTAACTTTTTAAAGCTAATTCTAATTATCCTATTTTTAAAAAACTATCCTGATCACGAGCAAGTTTAAAAGAAGAATTTCTTATGCATAAAATGGTAGTTTTATAGATAATTTACTTAAACAAAGTTAAAGTAAAAAGCAATTTAAATAAAAACACCAATTTTTATTAAAGATAAAAAATAAAAACAATTATCATTGATTTACAATAAAAATGTTTATACAATCAGAAAGTGTAATTACTCCAAACAATCAATATAAAAATCCAAACACAAAAATGAATTATACAATCAGAAAGTGTAATCACTCCAAACAATCAACATAAAAATCCAAACACAAAAATGAATTAGGATTTTTAGTTCATAATCATATATACAAAATGAAATCATATAGAACATCATTGATTAAAACTGACTGTGAGAAAATGTTTGCGAGTATTATCTAGCTTTTGATTATAGCTCCATAAAAATTACAAAGTATCATCAACAATTGGTGGCGTTGTTCCCATTATGAGCCATCCTCTTTCCATGAATACAATTTGGGTTAATACCCTTTCTTCAAGTCATGGCAGACTACTCTCCTTATTCTCCTCATACGTGTCAATGCTATAATAACATGAGATAAGATTAACAAAAGTTTTCTTAATCTTATATATGATTTCGTGGTAACATCTCAAAGTCTTAACTTGAAAATTGAACCAAATTATTAATCATCCCTTTAAAGCATATTACATAGGTGAGATATGCCACGTTGATGTTATGTGGAAAAAATAAAACCATAAAATATTTCAAATTATTAATACATTGGTGAGATATGCCACGTTGATGTTATGAGGAAAATAGAAAACCATAAAATATTTCAAAATATTAATACATAGGAAGAGTTTTCTTAAATAAAGCTTTATGGATATGTAATAAAAGTTCACTTTTCAAATCCCCCAAAATAATTGTTTTGGAGAAATAAATAGATTTAAATCCAATATACAACTTTTTTTTAAATAATTAATTATTTGAAGAGAAAAAGAAAATATATATAGTGTAAAGATAGGATAAAATTTCAAAATATTAACTCCAATATTATTATGAAAAGACAAATTAACCAAATCACAAAATACTTTAATTCTTCATGACATTGGATGTTTTGTACTTTTAATGATTAACTAATGCATATGAAAAATATTTTGAATGTTTGTGTAAAAAATTGGCCATAAATGTTTCTCATAAGTTAATGTAATTTGATAATAATGTAACCTCGAAATGTTATCATGGGAACCTTTACTCAAAAAATCTGAGATTTTGGAAAATGAAGACAACTCATTAAAATTGAAAAACAACCATTGCATAAAAAGCAAGCAAAAGCATTAACCATGAGAAACTCAAAACCAAACACCCAAAAAAGCAAATGACCACTAAACCATCTTGCATGAAAAACCAATTCAAAGAAAAGACAATGCAGGAAATCGAGGATCCAAAGGATATCATCAAACAACTAACTAAATCACGCAAATAAAATTAAAACAAATCCAAAAGCAATGAAAATATTTACGAACTCTGCATGGGGAGTGCACAATAAAGGGGAGTTGTTGGGGTGCCAACAGTGTCCAAGATATAAAACTTCTTTCAACCCAAATTCACACTTAAACAACTTAGCAAACAAAGACTGTTCATGCAAAATTTTCAAGACAACTTCTAGATGGTGCAAGTGTTCCTCCCATGTTTTGTTGTAAATTAAAATGTCATCAAAGAAAACCAAAACAAACTTACGGAGCTGTTTGCAAAATATCTTATTCATGCATGATTGAAATGTGGTTGGAGCATTGGTCAACCCAAAAGGCATGACAAGAAACTCAAAATGGCCATAGTGACACCTGAAAGTTGTTTTATGCACATCCTCCTCCTTCATTCGAATTTGATGGTAACCAGATCTAAGATCAATTTTTGAGAATAATTTTGTTCCATGTAGCTCATCCATGAGCTCATCTATTCTTGGGATGGGATATCTATTTTTTATTGTCTTTTTGTTGAGGGCTCTAAAATCAATGCACATTCTCAAGGTCCTATCCTTCTTCTTCACCAAAACCACTGAAGAAGCATAGGGACTAGAGCTTGGTCTAATGAGTCCCAACTCCAAGAGTTCTTCAATAGCCTTTTCAATCTCCGCTTTGAACTTTTTGGGATGTCTATATGGTGGGATTTGTATAAGTCAAGTTCCCACCTCCAAAACAATGTTGTGCTCAACTCTTCTATCGGGTGGCCTTCCAGGAGGGAGGTCTCCAAAAACCTTTTCATATTTGTGTAGTAGTTGCCTTATCTCCTTGGGATGTTTTGAAATATTTATTTTTGGTTTGGGTGAAGTGATGTAACATTCAGCAGCCCACTCTATATCTCCATGCCTCAATATGGACCTCATACTGTGGGAAGTCACTACTTGATTCAAATAGGTGTGCTGCCCTCTCACAACCCTTTGTTTTCCTTCCGAATCTTTGAATCTTATTTCAGGAATTTGATAGTTCACTGTATGTTCCCCTATAGTGTACAGCCATTGCACTCCCAAGACCACATTAGTATCAGCAACATCAACCACATAAAATCTACCAAAAAGAGTCTAATCACCTATGGTGATTTCTAGCTTTGGAATCCATGTTTTGCACTCCATAGTGTTGTGACCTGGAATGATGACTATGAATCCATTGAATGGTTCAGTAGGTAGATTCCTCCTCTCCACCATGTCTACATCAATTAAGTTATGTATATCTCCTCCATCTACCAATACCGAGACCCTTTGTCCTTGTAACACTCCCTTGCATCGAATAGTGTGAAAACCAGGCACTGATGAAAGTATTGCCATCCTTCCTTTGTCAGGTGAAGGATGATTTTCTTCTTGTTTCCCTTCTTCTGTTGTATCATATCCCTCTTCTTCGTCTGAAATATGTCCTTCCTCCATACCCTCTTCATACTCATCATTATCAGAAAATACTTCAATGTATTGTGCTTTCCCCTTAGCACATTTATGCCCTAGTACCCATGGTTGGAAGCATGTGTAACACAATTTCTTTATCTTGAGTTCTTCCCTGTTTAGTCCCTCTTTCTTATTCTTTTCAAATACATCTCTTTTCCAAGGCTTCTTTTCAAATCTGAATTTGGAAGGGAAGTTAGGCCTAGGAGGAAACCTTGTCCTAGGTAGCACATTTTGTAGATCTCTTGTCAAGTTCATGGAATCCTTCAATGAATTAGGTTTGTGGGCCTTAACTAAACCTTTTAAGGGTTCAGCCAAACCTTCAATAAAGAGAAATACTAATCTTACTATAGATATATCAGCCGCCTTAACTGATAGTTTTTTGAATTCCAACATATACTCAGCAAGGGTTCCAACTTGCTTCAATTGGGCTAGTTCTTTGAAAGGCAATTCTGGGTCTTTTTGCTCAAATATTTATAATATCATATCAACAAATTCTCCATATGTTGTAACCTGATCATGTCCCAATGTTTCAATACCATGGAACCACCAATCATTGGCTTCTCCTTCAAGATGCGAAATAGCCATTTTTAAAGCATCATCTTCCACCATTGGATTCAACTGAAAATACACATCTAGTTTTTGTACCCAAGTATTTCAGAACTTTGAGATGAGCCATCAAAAATGGGAAGGGTCATTTTTCCAATGGCATAATTCAATTCTTTATTCTGAAATGGAGTCCTATTACCTTCCCTCATTTTGAGTTTGTTTGCAACATTAAAGTATTGCTCAAAGGGTAGAGTCCTTCTACAATCTTCACTCAACTTTTCTCATTCTTTTACAATCTCCTGCATATCAAATTGGGTGTTAGGTTCTTCTTTGGCCTCAGGAAATTTAGGTGTAGTAGGCCTTACTAAACTCTGAAATTCATTAGGTCTATTACGAGGTCTTGTCCTTGAGAAAATGTTTCACCCATTTCCTTCTTTTCCTTGAAAGAAGAACTACTGTTGCCTCATATCGCTCCTTTGCTTCCAAGTTGACTAGCCAACAATTTGAACCCTTTCATGATATTTTTTTTCATGTCTTCAAAGAATGGTTTCATGAATTTAGTAAATTCCTCTTTATCCTCTGAGGTATCCTTCTCATCCCTAGCCATAGTTTCACTAGAATACACATCTTCTCCTTCTTCTTCCTCTTCACCAAAAGCACTTTCAGTTTCAGTTTGTAAGGGTAGGGGATGATTTCTTTGGCTTCTTGTCTTCATAAATGGTCATCCACATCAGGTGCAAGGACCATGCTTTGATACCACTTGTAGTGTCCCTTTTTAAGAATTTGCAAAAACTAGGAAAAATTGCCAATTTTGACCAATTCAACCCTTAGACTAGTCTTGACTCAACTGCTTCCAAATGGCTCCAAATGGTTCCGAATTGGGTCTGAATGAGTTTGGAAGGTATTCAGACATGTAAATGAGGCTGATGGATTCTTGGAAACTCTTAAAACACTTCTGTAACATTCATTTATAATCAGGGAAAAATAGGGAACTTAACTAGTCAAATCAAGGTTCAAAACCCCCAAGGGTAGGGGACAAAGATGGCTTCCCAAACACTATAAGACCTTCCCAAATTTCAGAACAGAGACATGGTACTGATAAAGGACTTCAATGGGCTCCCCAATGCATCATCAATTAGTTTCTATATGCCTCTTCAACTCCCATAAATCAAAGGTTTGCATACATGTCTTCACATAGGGGAAATGATAGTAAAATTCACCACTTGTTATGAAATTCAAATTTTAGGTTCCAAGGACTCGTGCAATGTTAATGAAACTTATTCAGAACATTAATGACCCTCCATACATCAAAAAAATCATATATATTGACTGATACAAATCGAAATAAATCCTCTTCAAGCTCCAACAACAAGATGTAGGGAAAATGGCACCATTTATGCATTGTTTCGTATTTTTACATAGTTCCACTTGGTATTTCGACCTGAGATTCTTCTGAGAATTAAATACAATGTATATATATCATAATACAAATAAATTTGGCCTCAATATCTATCCCAAATATATCATCACCTCACCAAGTGCGCCTCTCCTCAAGGAGTAAGAATATGACAATAAAATGAAGAATGGTTGTAGAAGTAAGCTGAAAGAGATGTGACCATGAGTTGTCATGTAGCTTCGACCTATAACAATAGACTCCATTTTATCTCCAAATGAAAGTTCTGAATGGCCTCTCCAATTTCCAATTAGGATGGGAATCTTTCACCCTCGAAATTGGTGCTAAGGCAAGTAGAATAGCACTCTACTAGCTCTCCTCTCCAAATGCAAAATGTAAAATGATCAAAAGATGCTCTCTTTCTTTGTTCTTGACTTTTATAAAATTCCTAAGGCTTCCTTAACTCAAATTCCATCCATGAGCTTCATGCCAACTCAAATTGGGAAGAGATTCCAAAGTATGTCACTTGTCCCTCCAATTCTAGCCTCCTCCTTCACTCAATTCGAATAGGTGTCTCTTTGGCTGTCCTAACTCCCTTGTGCGCCTTCTTGGAGGCTATTTTTATCCCTAGCATGTCATGTATGTCAGATGTCAGCCATCAGGTCTGATGTTTTCATAAGTTTCATAGGCATCTTCATCATTGGTGTCATAGAAGCTAGGGAATCTAGCCCAAGTGTCCCACTAGCTCCAAAATGCCTCTTCATCTTCCATGAAAGTTACTCTTCCTCTACATTTCGACCTCATTGATTCATTCCAAGTATTATGCCCTTCCAAATCCCCCAATAATAGTGGAATCCACCTTGGATTTGAATGGGTGAGAGTGGAATGCCATGTGGCATGGGGAATCTAGCTTTGTGTGGGTCCCACACCACCAATGTGTCTCCATGACCAAGTGCCATCTTATTTTCTCATCACAACTATTTATTTATCCCCTCTTAATATATTTATGTCAAGCTAAATTCCATTTGGGGTTTATTAGTCTCCTTATTCCAAATTTAATGTCTCCACCCCAACCTAGGAAACTAGTAGATTGGTGGAATTTTCTCTTCTTGAGATTTATTTGAATGGGGACATTACATTGAATAAACTAGTTAAATAAACTAAATATATTCTCACTTTCGAACTCCAAAAAGTTTAAAGGAAAATTTTCACTTCACCATTACCCTCCTCTTATTGATAACCTATATAAACTTCATACATACCCCCCAAAAAAGTGAACGTGTCCAAACATGCACCCCCAACTGTCCTTGCAATATGTAACGCAGGTTTTCCAGCAAATCTTAAAAATTAGTTTCCCTATTCAGGTTAAGCAAAACCCAACCTTCTTTTTATATTATCAAGAAACTTCTTTTTATATCATCAAAAACTTTTCATACTAATCCTTACACTTTTCAACCCGTCCAATGGCAAAAGTATAAAAATTCCATCTTTCCTTCACAAGGTTCATCAACATGTTTTTCATTTATAAATGTAGATGAAGCTATTCCAAGGGGAAAAAAGGCGTATACCTTTATTTCAATGTATCTTTTTCTTGTGATTCATGAACCAATCTTTGTAATCCTTTTGAACCCATCCCACCAACAAAACTCACTTTCACCACTTTGGCTATATGCTCCAGTAGATTTGATACAAGAACTACAAAACTCACTCTCACCACTTTGGCTCTACGCTCCAGTAGATTTAATACAAGAACAACAATGCCATGCACAACACCCAATCTGAAAGTGCATGCCAAATACACAGCACAATCAATAATTTGAGGAGAGGACTGTGCAAAATTTGGTAAGTGTGACGAGGAACATCCAAGAGAGGCCAAGCTTCTGAGCTCTAATACACGCTCTCAAGAAATACCTGCTCCTCCTCTCCTTTCTCAATGCGTTGTGGATCTCAAGCCAACAACAAGTTCTATGGTTGTTACTTGACTCTCCATGGAATGGCTCATTCTCACAACGAGTAATATGCCCTCTGAATAAAAGAAATAATGCAACCAAATAGATAGCACTCAAAGGGATTGTCGCTCCTTACAATAGGCTCTTATTTGCACCCTACACATCAATTTTTAGCCCATAAATCTCCAAACTCAGTGCTAAAGTGATTTGCATTCAAAGTCAACAAATCCAATGGTATTTTAAGAGATTTTTTGCAAGGAGAATGAGAGAGCCGGAAAATTGTCATTCCTTTCATTGTAGTAAATGGTTTGCCTTCGCTTTCAAATTTTGCTTTCAAGATTGTGTGTTATGAGCAAGTTTAATGGAGAAAATGGAGTGGGAAGCCATGGTGACAGTACCCCTAGGCAATGCCAAAATCCTGTGTCATGGTGAATCAGTACCAAATAATGTGATAAGGGCATCCTCACGAGCCTTCGATAAAATCTTATCAGCCTTTACCTTCACCATTCAAAAGAAAAAACATCAGGATTCATTAAACTGAGAAATAAATTCACAACAAACAAAATAAGAATTCAAACTTTACATCTCAAAAAATTCATTATTATTAATGTCAAGTAAATTAAACGACTCCAATAATAAGTTGTTTTTATAATAAGGTGTTTACATAGAGCTTGTTTTTATAATAAGGTGAAGAAAGAATGGCCATAATTTGTTGATCTAGAAAAAATCTATCCTGAAATCATATGCCAAAGTACATAAGAAAATACCTCATCCTTGTCATCCTATTTTCAAGCTTTTAGGGCTTTACACTCTTCGTGCATCCTCTGTCTCTCAGTTTTTTCCTACAACATATGAATCCAATATCATGGTATACCTGTAAATGTATCTATGGTGCAGGGGACAACAGGGAGGAGTTGGGCTCAAAATAGAGTGGGTTTCAATTTGAATATGTTGAATTTTCAAATTCAGTTTGGGCGATCGGGGTGATGGTCCCAGGGGCAAGTGGTCGAGATGCAAGCTAGAAAGGCAGGGTCCCCAGCAATAGTAGTCTCGCCGGAAGGAGGGAGGACAACCGGAGAAAGATAACTGCATAGACAGTAGGCGGAGGAGTAACAGAGCCCACGTAGATACATAAAGGGAATCTACAATCGAGATAAGCTCGACGGGATAGTAAGCTATATTTAAATTGAGCTAAGTTCCCAAATCCTTGAACAAGCCTTGCTAGAAATTCAAGGTGAACTTGGTAGCCCTGTCTGAAATTATTGCTTTGGGAAACCCATTCAACCTAAATATTTCCTTCATGAAAATATTTGAAATGTCATCCACTTTATATGTGGACTTAACTAGTATGAAATGTGTTGTTTTTTTTAACTTGTCCACCACCACCATAATCAATTCATGTTTCCTTATTGTCATTGGAAACCTTGTAATAAAATCCATGGAGATCACTTCCCATTCCACTCATGGATGGGCAATGGCTGCAGTGAACTTGGTGGGTGTTGATGTTCATCTTTCACTTGTTAGCATTTCATTCACTTAGAAATATACTCATCAATGTTATTTTTTATTCCTAGCCAAAAATATTGCTTCCTAGTTGTAGCAATTTTTTCTAGTATCTTGGGTGACTAGAATATGTCATTGCATGAATCTCGTCCATAACAATCTTCCTTAAATTCGCAGCATTAGTAATATGCAATTTTCCCTTATAAATAAGAAGTCCTTCTAAATGGTAACCCTTTCTTTTTAGCATTAGGTTGTTGCACTCTGTCCTTGACCTACTAGTAATGTTCATCTTCAGTAAGGGAATCAATGATCCTTTTCCTCAAGCCTGGTTTGCAAACACTAATGAATGCCACATGCATTGCATGCATTTTTCTGTTGAGTACATCAACCACCTTGTTCTATTTTCCCTTATGTGTTTGATCTTAAAATCAAATTCACATAGAAACTCCAACCATCTAGTTTTCCTAGAATTTAGTGTTGTTTGTTCAAACAAATATTTCAAACCACAATGGTTTGTCTTGAGCTCAAATTTCCTATTCATCAAATAATTCCTTCACATTTTCAATGCGTGCACTATGGCAACGAGTTGTAAATCATGGGTAGCATAATTATTTCCATGCTCTTTCAATTTTCTTGATTCATAAAATACCACATGCCTGTCCTGTATAAGAACTCCTCCAATTCCCTATCTACATGCATTGATACACACTGCAAAATCAATTTCTAGGTTTGCAATTTTCAGAATTAGAGCACTTTTAAGAAGCTCGTTCATCAATTGGAAGCTTTATTTACATTTTTGTGTTGTGATCTCCTAGATCACATGCATTCAAGAAAATATTAAAGTGCACACAGAAAAACATCCATCAAGAAGAAGTATTGGGAAGGATGTCAAACCGATTTTTATACATTCTTGAATAGATATTTATACATCATAGGAGAGGTTGGAGTGATTTCACCCACTTCAACTAGTCATTCGTTAGGGATACCTTTATCCATTTACACATACGTTTAATATATTCTACATAATAAAATTATGACATTTATGAGGCCTAAGAGGCCCTCTCAACATCTCCCCCAACCTCGAATTCTTCTTCGCCTTGAATAAGTTGTGCAGCAATAGCATGGGTCTATGCTCCTACCGGAGTAATCCTTATTGTGCATTAACCATGCATATCGAGCTACATAGGTAACTCATATGTAACAACCACCATCTTGATAGGAAGATACATGTATACAAGGTTCTACCATGACCTGTTACTCTTCAGCATATGTCTTCAATATGGTAGTGGCATGTGTAGTCAATGAGTCTATCATCACTTTTCTCCCACCCAACAATGGTCCTCTTGATTCTCTTGTTACACCTCTCTCTCTAGTTCCTCCAGGGTAGTGAGGGGCTCGCCCTGGGGCTCCAACTTCACACCTACACAACACTCCCTACCCTTTCTATGCCTTTTGGCCTCTGAGGTCACAAGCCAGGGACTGATATGCAATTCACATACCGGGGGGCTCAAATTCAGTTGTTCTTGTGTCATCATCTTCTCATTAAACTCTTTGTTGTGTGGTATGTGATGTCTCTTGCTTGAATGTCATATTCATTATGGTGAGGATTTATAATGCTTTCAAGTTTATTATTATGCTTGCTCAATGTGCGTGATCATGTGATTTCTCTGCCTTCGTCATCGACTGCCTTAATGTCTACAATGTATTGGAATGTCGAACGTATATACATAAAGGATAAACAGACTTGACAATGACTCGACTAACATGGACTCAATCGAATCAATCACAAACCTGACGACTAACATGGACTCAATCGAATCAATCTCAAACCTGACAACATATTAATTTTCTTTGTTTGACTCAACTTCGACTTGACTAAGTTATCCTTTATGTAACCCTTATTTTTTACACTCGATTGACTTTTTTATTTTTCTTAAAGTGGCTCGGCTCTCACTATAAAAAGTCATCGAATCATCTTCAAGTCAACGACCGAGTAGACTCTTCAAGTGACAAACTTCCTTCCTTGCGTATAATCAATTCCGCAACCTGGAAAATGTTTTTGCATGGAAATCCACGCAACAAGCTTCAAACACTCAAGTAGTAGACTCCCCCTACTTCTTCGATCTAGCTTGTCAACTATTTTTTCTTATCAGTAACTTCAATGAGGTCAAACATTAAGTCGATTTCTTAATGCACAGTTCATTGTCTTCTAGCCAAATTGACCACTTCCATTCGTCTGCTACAAACTCCTGTTTGGTCGGTAATCCTGTCTGGTCGCTACCTGTGTTCTCATCGAAGGTAACGTCTATGGTTGAACTAATTTTGTGTAAAGTTGTGTCTCCCATGAAAATCTCCAACCGTCACCAATAGCACTTAGATGCATACAACTCCATTGTCCATCAACTGAGTATGTGAGATTTACAATAACACAAACATTGCTTTTCATCATCAACGCAGTCCCTAGCATTCAAGGACTCTAGTTGACGGACGTACTTCTCCAGTCGATGGACACGTCCTCGGCTTGCGGTCGAAGTTGCTAAACATGAATCTCATTCTTTTACTTCTCTTAATTGTCAAAACACGCATATGCCTTTAAATTTTTCACAAATAGCACACATTGAACACTTGTCGACTCCCTCAACTAGTTTGTATTCTTATGTGTGTAGGTCTTCTGATTCCTACGAGTATCTTCAGTATCCTCACGATCAACATCATTACATTCTCTTAATCCACGAATGCGATTTTCAATTTGTAGGTTTTCTTGTGTTCATCCTCTCATTTCAAGTTCAATCCGCCTCCATCTACTGATGTTGTCACCCACACATGGAGGAGGAAACAGTGCCAATGTGTTGGAAGGCTAGGTTCCAACTACATTCAAGCAGAGACTATAATGCACACTCATAATGCCATCTACTGATGTTGTCACCCAGACTGGATGGAGGAGGAAACAGTGCCAATGTGTTGGAAGGATAGGTTCCAACTACATTTAAGCAGAGACTATAATGCACACACATGAATAATCATTATGAATAAGTATTAGGAAGAACATCCAATCAATTTGTATTCATTCTTGAATATATATTTATACATCATAGGAAAAGTAGGAGCGGTTACACTCGTTCCAACTACTAATTCATTAGGGTTATATTTACTCAGTTACACATACATTTAATATATTCTACGTAATATAATGATAACATTTATGAAGCCTAAAAGGTGTTGAAAAGTTGCCAAGGAAGTGTTATTCACCTTGTGTTGCCTTGGGGTGGACAAGAACACTTTAAAAAGGTGACCCCTAGTCATTTAATTAGTAAACTAAGAAGTACTTTATTTTTATAAAGTCACTTTATTAAAAGTTTAGGTCATGGTTTATATCCTAAGTGCATTTGAATGTTAAATTCAAGTGAGTGATAAATTAAAAGCTCTCATGTAATTAAATGATATGAGTGCACTAAATGTCATTTAATTATTATTTATTGAGCATTTATTGAGAGCCATTGATCTAATTAATCTTGGCCATTGGATGAAGAGAGGGAAGTTACCATGAACAAAAAGGTTTGGGGAAGGAAAACTTAATTCATTGTTCACATTTTTCAAGAGAGAATTTTTGGAGAGGAGAAGAGCAAGAGGAGAGGTCGATTTTGAGAGAGAAGAAGAGAGAAACCCTTGCACAGAAATCGAGGCACAGATTTTGAGGAGCAGGGCACAATTCCCAAGGAGGTCGTACTTCATTAATTGCAATCCGTACAACAACAATAAATTGGCACAAAAATTGAGGAGGGACTGACCATACAACAGAAGAGAAAGGGCACAAATTTTGATGCATTAAATAAAGTGATTTTTCCAGAATCCATACAGTCCGTATAGCATTAAATTGGCACAGAAATCGAGGTTCGTACAGCCTATCTGTACAATCAATTTTTGGCACGGTTTTCAAGGTCCGTATAGTTTGTGATTGGCACAAAATTTGGGGTAATTCTTATCGTTGTTTTCTGGGCACATTTCCCAAGGTCGTACTGCTGAAAAGATGATTGGCACGTGTGGGCCATACTGCTGAATTTTAACTGTTGTTTTGTGTTGAGTTTGACACGTTTTTCGAGCAGGAAAAACTGAGATAAGTATTGTTGTTGTTGATTATAGTTTGCCTAAGAAGAATAATAAAAATCACTCTCAAACAAGTTTTCCCTTGGGGGGTTTATCTTGGACCAATTTGGTCAAAAATACTATGTTTTAATTTTCATGTATGAATGGCTGATATAAAATTCTGAGTTTGAATAGGCTGAAAATTAAAATTTCTGAGTTAATAATTTTGAAAAAAAAAATCATGTGTTTCAAGTAAAGTCATTTTTATTAGAAAAAATATGCATGTTAGGGTTTGGGCATTAAACTACATGTAGAGAAGCTTGAAAGCTTGAAACCGGATTGGGGTTCTAAAACTTTCAAAAGGTCCTCTCAATGGGTGTCCATTCAAATTCCATTCCATTTTTTTGCGAGGAAATGATGGGGTGTGCAACCTTGGAAAATATTTCAATGAACCTTCTGTAATAACCAGCAAGGCCCATAAAAGACCTCACATCTATCACATCCCTTAGAGTCCACCAATTCATAATGGCTTCAATCTTCTCGGGGTCCACTGATATTCTTTCTTCTGAAATAATGTGACCCAAATAATGAATTTGTTTTTTATAGAAGTCACATTTACTGAGCTTTACGTACAATTGATACTTCTTTAGCATTTACAAATCCATTCTCAAATTCTCTTCATGTTCCTCTTCATTCTTAGAGTAAATAAGAATGTCATCGAGGAAAACAAGAACAAACTTGTCCAAATACTTGCACCATTCATGAGACACATGAATATGGTTGATACATTTTTTTGACCAAAAGGTACAACTGTAAACTCATAATGGCCATATTGACTTCTGAAATATTTCTTGTGGATGTCTTCTTCCTTGATTCTCACTTGAGGATAACTAGACCTCAAGTCTATCTTTGAAAATATTTTTGCCTCGCATTTGATCAAAGAGATCATCAATTCGAGATAGTGGATACTTGTTCTTCATTGTAACTCTATTTAGCTCTTTGTAATCAATAATAGTCCAAGTGTTCAATATTTCTTATTCACAAATAGCATGGGTGCTCCCCATGGAAACACACTTGGCATGATGTACTTCTTTTTCAACCGCTCTTGCAATTACATTTTCAACTCTAGCAAATCTAGTGTACTCAGTATGTAAGGTGTCTTAGACATTGGTATAAATCTTGGCACAAGACCAATTGTGAAATCAATGTCCCTCTATAATGTCCCTCAAAATGCGATAAAAACAAAATTGTATAGGGTCTAATTAAATGCAAGACTTGAGGTTTCTTTAAAATTAACATAAGCACTGAGTAAAAACTATGGATAACATGTTCATTTTGGTTCTGGTTCTGGTTACTTTGTTTATCTTTTGATCGTGTATGGTTTGCTTGCTTGTACCTTTACTTGTTGATATGATATGATAGCCCTACGCATATATTTGCTTTATCCTCTTTTATTAGAATGTTTGTGTTTGGTCTCTGATCTTGATTCATGATCCAATCCCTATGTCTATGTATTTATTTTGTTTAACTAAGATTTACCGTGCCTTTACTGTAACAGAGTTTGATGATCTTTGCATCCCGTGAATGGTCCTTAGGTCCATCATTGCCTGGGATTACTTAGCTTCTGTATGAGCTAATGCACGTTTTATCTTTTTTCATAGGTGACCTTGGATAAACTACATGCCAAGAGGATATCTCCTATACTTGAGAAATAGTAGCAAGGTAAAAACGGTAATAGGGATCAAAGTCTCAAGGTGATGGAAAACATAGTACTAAATCCTAACCCCTACATCCAAGCGCCTATCCGGACTTTACTATAGGGATATGGGTAAAAATTGAAGCACTAGTGGAGGAAACTCATGGGGGGTTCACTCAATGAACTTGTTACATAGCATGATCGTTCACATGATATTAAAGAATATCTCTAATTTTACAAAATATTGAAAAATTCCTCCTAAAATTTTATTGTTGAATGCCCCTCCCAATACGCCTTTCCAATTAAAAAAACCCCTAGTTTCACCAAATATTGTATGTATCCATTTTTATCAACCAATTTTTAATATACCCCCATTATATCATATTATCAAGTTCTAACAATCAGGATCCCTAACACATCTTAGTATAAGAAAACATGATGCTAAATAAAATAATAGTATAATGCTAATAATGATCCCACCAAGATTGGAGGGGTGACTAATCAATTTGTAGCGTTGGATACTGGAAGACCCAATGAAATAGTAATGGGAAGGGAAAATGCGTAAAATGAAACTCAGTCAAGAGATCAACATAACAAAGGATGTAAAAGGTCGATAGTCCAATAGTTAGTGCAATGCTTAGAAAATATGAAAATTGTAGATGTTTGACACAATAGTTTGTCATTCTACCAATTTTATATCATGTAAATATAAGTATAGCCATAGAGAGATCATGTTTTCTATAAGCTTAATAATTAAACTCCATAAAAATTCAAAATTGAAACCCTTTTGTGGATGGACTCCCCTACCTTCCTATCAAAACAAACATCATTGATGTTTGAACCCAAATGAACATAGAAAAAATTCGCTTACTTTCCAATAACACCATATGGTCATGTGCATAACTTGGATTTGGGTCATTCACAAGATGCAATGAATTTCCTCCACTTCCTCTACATTTTATTCTTGCAATCAAGGGAATTAACAACATTTGGTTATCTTTTCTTGGGTTATATCTATTTTTATTTTTTTTACAAGAGAGAAAAATCGACATTGTTAGGTTTCAAGCATGCAATAGTTATAAAGATACACAGATGGTGAAATTTATATGATACCATTTCGTGGTAAAGATAACACATAGGGTATGTAAATAAGGATTTAGATTTTCACCTATGTTCATGTCAGTTCCAATACAATATTAAGACGGATGCATTGCATATAAGAATCGAAATTACAATTATTAATGTGCCAAATATTGTTAGGATATTTAGACACTTAGGAGTTAGTTAAGATCAACTTGTGTAATATATCTGTTAGGGATAGTGTGTTTCTTTAGTGTGCATTAGTATGCATTTGTAAATACTTAATCCGACGGTCACGATATGTTCCCGACAAAGAGTAATCCGACGGCTCAACTTCTCTTAGATAAAACCTAACCTTGATCCGTGGCTTAACACCCGATTGGTCCATGATCTCTATTTAAAGAGCATGGATGGGCATTGTTTAGTTGATCGATTATGAGAAGCTCATTTATAACTTTCTTTCTTTACATAATAAATTGTCCCGTAGAAGCTATTTGGTCGGGGGCGTGGAGTGTTTCCCTCAAGAGGGTTTAAACCACGTCAAAATATCGGTGTGTTGATTTGTGATCTGTTTGTATGAAGTGGTTGCTCTTGGTGTTCTGTCCTTTGGTAGTACCCTGTGTACCCGAACATGGTATCAGAGCTTTTATGAAGAGCTGCTTCCGGTTATGATTTAGATCTTGAACTGTTGTTGCCGAAACTCGAAAGGGTTTCTGGTTCTGATATTTGTGTGCATTTCTGGGCTGTGGCAGGTGTTCCATTGCATCCAAAGTGTCGTTTCCATTGGGAAATAGTGTTCGTTTGATAAAAAACGGTTCCCGGTTGCTCCAGAAACGCGTATTTCATCAAATCTGAAGGTATAATGTTACAGTGACACATTTTTTAATTTTCTGTTTTTAAAAGAAAAAAAACCTCATATTTTATCATTTTTTTACTGTTAGATTTTTTTTGGATTCGGATTGTTGCTTTCCCGTCTGCGTATGCTCTTTGTCGTGCACCTTGAGCGATCTCGGCAAATCAAAAACAGAAAGGGAAAGGGTTTTCTCGGCTGTGTATGCTCTTTGCCATGCACCTTGCGCGATTTCGACAAATCAGAAACAGAGAAAAACGTAGAATTTTCGGGAAAGCTAACGAGGTCTAACTCCACAAGCGTGGAAAAGTTTTTTTTGTTTCGATTTGTAGTGTGTTTTGCAGGAAAAAGGGCAAGCACGCAAACCGAGCAAGAAGAGTAAAAAAAAAAAAAAAAACCTCCTTCCTCATTTCCATATTTTACATACCTTTTCATCTAGCTCACTTGGTTCAAAATTGCTTTATTCTTTAATAGGTCTTGAGTTCAAATCTTAGGAAGTTACTTTTAAAAGAAAAAATGCATGTAATTTCTATTTTCAAGTTACTTTATTATAAAAGTGCATCTCACTTAAATAATAAAAAGTAAAAATGCAAGTGAGTCACTTAAGTTTTTTTTATTGTTGCACTATTTAAAAGTAATATCATTGTAAAAGTGAAATCACTTATTTTACAAAAGTGGTTCACTTAAAGCAACTTTCTTGTAAAGTGATTGTCAAAAGGTTCATCTTGGGAAGAGGGGGGTTCTTTTTATTGCTGGACATTCTATAGCTACCACGTCACTATTGGGGACATCTTCAACAGTTTCTTTGTTCAAGCATAACTTCATCATACAGAGTCAGTTTTCAGTGCCGTTTTTTTTTAAACCGCCTATTTTTTCGAGTTTTTCACATCCAGACTATTGGTTTCTACTTTTATAACCATTAATTTACAAATATGGCCGCCCCTTGTGATATTCTACTTAACAGTTCCAACTATTTCTCATGGAAATCTCGTATGGAGGATGTTCTACGAAGTAGGGGACTTTTCAGAATTACCTCAGGGAAAGAAACCGAATCCACTGATGATAATAAGAAAATAAAATGGGCAAATAGATGTGACGAAGCTCGTGGATTGATTGGGATGTCAATCTCTACTGATTTGCGATTCCACATATCTGGAATTGATGAACTTGATGCTGCTTGGGACAAGTTGGAATCTGTGTTTGGTAAACACAATGAAATTCGAGGTCACCAACTCGAAAATGAATTGATTTCTTTAAATCTAAGTGACTTTTCATGCATTCAATATTATTTATCTAAGTACAAAACTCTTAAACTTTTATGTGCAGAATGTAAGATTAAGAGGGAAGACAAACAATGCATTTATCGTATTCTTTCCAAAATTGGACCTGCATATTCTATTTTTGTATCTACATTTTACTCCATGAAAGAATCCTTGGATGCAGCTAACTATCAAGAGCCTAGTCTTGAATCCTTTTGTGATTCCTTGATTAGAGAGCAAGATAAACTCATTCATCTTGGAATAATCAACAATGTAGATACATCTGGGAATGCCTTATTGTCCCAACAGAAAGAAAAGTCCAAGCCTCCTAAGAAATAAAATTTTCGCAATAATAAGTCAAACAAGGGTCCAAAACCCTCTCAGTCAGCTCCTTCTTTAAAAAATGACAAAGGATCCAAGCCAAAAAGCAAGAAGACTGAGCGTCATTGCAACTATTGTGGGAAAGATAATCATGATGAATCTAAGTGTTTCCAAAAGATGGCAGCCTTGGAAGCAACAATGAAGAAGCACCACATCAGCCTAGATTCGCCTTCAGAATCTGCCTCTCATGAACATGCACTTTGTGCTTCTAGTTATTCTTATAATGCATCTTCTTCTTCTACTTCAAATGAATGGCTCATTGATTCTGGAGCATCTTATCATATGGCTAAGGATCAAGCCATCTTTTCTATTATGCATGAATGTAACACCAAACAAATATTTGTTGGTGATGATAGATCTATAAGTGTTGTAGGAGTTGGAACAGTTCCAGTAGATAATGGTCATTTTAGTGATGTACTATGTGTTCCAAGAATTTCCTGCAATTTGTTATCAGTCTATCAGATCACTCATTCCGGTGAAGGTAAAACTGTGACCTTTACACCTCACCAAGTTGTAATCAAGGATTTTAAAGATCCTCAACAGGTCCTAGCTATCGGAATGGTTGATGATATTACCAGGTTTTACAATTTTAACAACTTTGGGTCATCACCTTTCCCTTAAGTTTTTGTTGCTCATAGTGATAACTTGAATAAACTTTGGCATGAGTGATCTGGTCACTTAAATTATCGCTCATTGCAAAAACTATGGAAAGAAAATATGGTGACAGGTCTTCTGATGGTATCTTGCAGGGATGGTATTTGTTTTGGTTGTGTACTCGAAAAACATCATTGGGACAATTTTGACAAATGTGCCTCTTGGCATGCCTCGGTTCCCTTGGAGCTTGTGCATAGTGACTTGTGTGGTCCTCTTCCATCTGCTTCCTTCTCTGGTTTCAAATATTTCTTAACTTTCATTGATGATTACACCAGACGCATTTGGGTTTATTTCCTAAAACTTAAGAGCGAAGTATTTAACATGTTCTTGGCCTACAAGGCCCTTGTTGAAAAACAATCTAGTCATCAAATTATTAAGTTAAGATCTGACAATGGAGGAGAATATGTTAACAAAAAGTTCACTACTTTCTGCACTGAGCAAGGCATCCAACAACAACACACTGTTCCATATACACCACAACAAAATGGTGTAGCTGAGTGGAAGAACCGCACATTAAAAGAAATGGCTAATTGTATGATCCAATCTAAGGGACTAAGTCTTCAATTTTGTGATGAAGCCATAAATTGTGCAAATTACATAGTTAATCGCACCCCCACTAAAGCATTACAAGGTATAACACCGGAAGAAGCATGGAGTAAAACTAAACCTGATGTAAGTCACTTGTGTGTGTTTGGTAGTGAAGCATGGGCTCACATTCCGGATGAAAAACGGAAAGCAATGCAACCTAAAAGTGAAAAGTGCATATTTGTTGGATATTCTGAAGATGTAAAAGGTTATAGACTTCTTCAACCACATTCTCATGATATAATCATTAGAAGAAATGTTAAATTTGATGAAAATCTCTTGGCCTGCGAGCCTAACTCGGTGATTGTGCCATCTTTGTCCTGCGAGCCTGATTCGGCGTTTGTGCCTTCTTCTTCTTATTCCAACTTCCTTGACAGGTTTCCAACTCCAGTTTCTGATGATGACAGTAAGGATGAAAATCCACCTCCACCTGCTCATGTTCCTCTAGTTGCACCAGCACAAGTGCTTCCTAGATGGGTCCATTCAACATGTGAAGCAGCTGGTGATCTTGCCGGTGATCCTAGAGATCAACGTCGAACACGTTCTCAGTTTCAGCGAGCCTCCTCTCTTTTGGCTCAAGTTTCCGAGAATCATGATCCAGAAACTTTTGTAGAAGCTTCAGGGAATCCAGATTGGGATGCAGCCATGGATAAAGAATATCGTTCCTTAATGGCGAATGATACTTGGGATCTTGTACCTCTTCCAAAAAGAAGAAAACTTGTCAGATATAAATGGGTCTACAGAACTAAGTATGCATCAGATAGAAGTGTTGAAAGACTTAAGGCAAGGTTAGTTGCCAAAGGTTTTTCCCAAGTTGAAGGAATTTACTACAATGAAACTTTTGCTCCCATCGCAAAGATGAACTCCATCCGCCTTGTTCTTTTCCTTGCAGCCTTACACAACTGGGAAGTCCATCAAATGGATGTCAAGTCTGCCTTCTTACATGGTGATTTACAGGAAGAAATTTACATGGAACAACCTCCTGGCTATGTTCAGAATAACTCTAGCCTTGTCTGTCTCCTTAAGAAATCCTTATATGGCCTTAAGCAAGCTCTTAAGGCTTGGTATGCCAAAATGGATAACTTTCTCCTTGACACAGGTTTTTCTAGATGCCATTCTAACCCCAATGTCTATACCAAGAAAGTAGGAAACCATCTCATCATACTTGTTCTATATGTTGATGACCTTATTCTTATTGGTAGTGACCCTAAGCTTCTAACCCATGTGAAATCCAGTCTTAAACAAAATTTTGAAATGTCAGACTTAGGACATTTGCATTATTTTCTTGGTCTCCAAGTCCTGCAAACCAAAGAAGGAATCTTTCTTTCTCATTCTAAGTATGCTTGTGACCTTCTTTGTCGCTTTCACATGGAAGATTGTACACCAGCCCCTTCTCCCTTCCAGTCTGGAGTCAAACTTTCTGCCACTTGTACTTCATCTGAAGTCGATGCTACCTTATATCATTAGCTTGTTGGTAGTCTCTTATACTTGACTCATTCCCATCCTAACCTTTCCTTTGTCATTGGTCGTGTTTCCCGTTATATGCAGACACCTCATGAAAGTCACTGGAAAGCAGCTAAAAGAATACTTTGATATATTCGAGGTACAATTCAGTTTGGGATTCATTACAATACAGGGGGGGAACCTTTGTTGATTGGTTTCACTAATTCAGATTGGTTCGGCGATCCTGATGATCGAAAGTCTATTGTAGGTTATGTTTTCAGTCTGGGATCTGGACCTATCACTTGGGCTTGTAAGAAACAACAAGCTCTTACTCTTTCTTCAGCAGAAGCAGAATATCGAGCCGCAGTTAATTCCAGTCAAGAAGTTTTATGGCTTTGACAGATCCTTTCAGAGTTTGGATTCGAGCAGCAGCAGCCTACTCCACTTTGGTGCGACAATCAAAGTGCCATCAAGCTTGCCAAAGATCCATTTCTACATCAACGCAGCAAACACATTGAGCTACATATGCACTTCATCAGAAATCTTGTTCATGATCATGTTCTTGAAGTGCTCTTTTTCCCTACAGATGATCAAGTTGCAGACATCTTCACCAAGTCTCTTACAGAAGCGAAGTTTTCTAAACTTCGATCTATGTTAGGAGTTTAGGAACTTGTCATTAAGGGGGGATAGGCTCTAATGCCTCCTTCCTTCTCCTAATAGTGTCACTTTGTAAATCCTTCAATCCTATCCCAAGTTGTTCTTAAGGGTGGATGTTAGGATATTTAGACACTTAGGAGTTAGTTAAGATCAACTTCTGTAATATATCCGTTAGGGATAGTGTGTTTATTTTGTATGCATTTGTAAATACTTAATCCGACGGTCACGATATGTTCCCGACATAGAGTGATCCGACGGCTCAACTTCTCTTAGATCAAACCTAACCTTGATCCATGGCTTAACACCCGATTGGTCCATGATCTCTATTTAAAGAGCATGGAGAGTCATTGTTTAGTTGATCGATTATGAGAAGCTCATTTGTAACTTTCTTTCTTTGCATAATAAATTGTCTCGTAGAAGCTATTTGGCCGGGGCCGTGGAGTGTTTCCCTCAAGAGGGTGTGAACCACGTCAAAACATCGGTGTGTTGGTCTGTGATCTGTTTGTGTGAAGTGGTTTCTCTTGGTGTTCAGTCCTTTGGTAGTACCCTGTGTACCCGAACAAATATAACTCTATTCCTAACTGGCAATGTGTAAATGTTAAAGAAGAATACAAAAAGTTGAAAGAAATAATTAGTCAAGAAAGATTGATCTAACTTTTATTGGTTCTAGTGAGCCAAGAAATATTGATCTCACTTTTATTGGTTTTCATGGAACAAGGTTTGATTGAATCTCAATACCCACGTAAAACCCAACCTAAAAAATAAAGAGTTAGATATTTTACTCGAATGCCTACAAAAAATATTGTTCAACTCTATAACTCTCAATTAGCTACATATCTTAACTCAAAAATGAAGAAAAATATAACATCAATTCAAACCAAGCCTAACTAAGCTGTTAAATAAGTATTTCTCAAGACTAGTAATCCAAAGAGACTTCCATCGATATTATCATTGGTACACTATTATCAGATTTATGCAAAACTTAAGATCATAAGAAATATCAAATAAAAATGGAGGGTCCTTAAGTTTTAGGTGGGTATGAATTGAGCCCATGATTTGGAGGTATGAATCCATCCCATGATTTGGAATTTATTCCTCACCCCACCCAAATAAAATAAGCTCCAATATTTATATTACTATGTCAAATTAAAAAACCCCTATAACCCCTTAATATGGGGCAATATATTTTTGAGGTTTTTTAGAGTATTCAAACCCCCAATATGAATGTACGTGATATGATATTTCCTTGTTAGTGAACCCTCCGTGAGGCAACTGCGAAAATTGAATGAGATCCATGTGACTACTTCGTGGGAGATCTCCACGCTGGCAATTTGTGTTGTATGTGAATTACCCTAAGCAAAAATCACATTTTCTGTGTTATTTGGGGTTTGGGCATTTGGAGAGGAGGATCCAAGGCTCCCTTCCTTGCTGGAGGAGACCTACACATGACCAGAGCTGCGCTCTTGGTCTGTGCATAACCCTTGGGAGATGGCGAATGCAACCAAGCAGGTATTCGGTCGTTTTCTCATTCCATTCCAGTTTCTATTTGTCAATGCGTAGAGTATTATGGGACTGACCCCTGTTCTAATTTTGTTTTCAAGTGCAAGGTGAAGGTTGCTAGGTCCCAACGCCGGAGACAACTTGTGTAGTGCGTTGCTGGACTGCTACGCAAGTATCGAGTAATCCCTTGGCCCATGCTGGTCCACTCCTTCCACGGGGCATCGATTTGGTTGAGGCTTGATAAATTTTGGTGGGATTTGCCCCCGGAGGAACAAGGAGATGTATGGGAGTCTTGTGTGCTTTACTATTTGGGGCAACATTGTTATGTGCTTTGTCTTTATCGATTTCATGACTAGATATGGATCTCAGGGTTGTATTAATGTATAATCCTTTTGGCAATTTCTTTATAAATATTTCGTACAATATTGTCGAGAAGTTTAGAGCTTTGGGTCTTTGGTTTTCTTTATGGAAATGTCTCATCTGTAATATGATTATGATACTATGTGATTTAATTTTGGTATTCGAGCACTATCGTTTAGCATATTCAGTCTCTACGTTTTACGTTTGAATTATTTCTGAGTTGTATTCCTTTGGTTGATGAATGTATGTTTAGACTGTTATTTTTATGATGTTTAGCTTCTGATTCCAATTTGGTAGCTATGTTGATTTCAAAACATGGTTTACTCTTTTGGCCTTTGGATGCGGTGCTGGAATGTATAATGTTGAACTTGGTTCCTTAACTCGAATCTAGTCTGTGTATAGTTAAGACTCTAAGTCTATTTTGGTTCTCGTGTTTAAAGGGAAAAGATCCCTGCTCTATGTTGATGGATGATGGTCCTGTGTCTTCAGAAAATGTTTGAATTCGACTTGTTGTTTGCTTTACTCCTGTAGGTGTGTGGGCAAAGCCCCAATCTCATTCTGTGTTTTAATTTATTAGTTTAAGGGAATGAATCCTTGACCAAACACTGATGCGTGGCTTTTGCTAGTGTGTTATTTGTATAGGAAGTAATTTTTCCCAGCTGGAAGCATGACAAATTGAGGTAAAGATTTATATGGGATTTGATTTTGTGACTCGTCATTTTGTTGTGTAAGGAAATGACCTTAGTGGGATTCGATCCCAGGTCTGCACTTGTAAATAATGACTTCAAGCTACCTCTATGTGTGGCACGACCTTAGTGGGATTCGATCCCAGGTCTGCGCTTTAAATAACAACTTTCCTGTTGATTGTGTGCATGTGATAACGAATGTAGTAGTTTCATAAATGGTGTATGAAGATCCGTATATGCACTTTTATTGCCTTATGTAAGCTATGCTAGGATGTATATAATTGTTGATTGTAATTAAAATGTGGAAACATGGATGGTCATCCATGGGATAGTTAAAATGTCTCGTATGTGGATGATATTGGTATTTGAAAGGAGTTTTGGTTTATATAGGTTCTGTTTACTATGAGTATTGTTTTAGTTTGATATATACATGTTCTGTTTTGATAATATATGAGATTTGTTTACTAAATGTGAGCTCTGTATATAATATAAGTATTATGTTTATTTAATATGTTTCCTTTATAAATATAGATTAAATAACCAAACAGAGTTTAGAGCTCTGTCCTGGAATCCAATTTTTGGAGTTCTCTCACTGCGTGGGTGATAATGGGAGTTTTCTCCCTAAATATACGTTAATGAAATATTTCTCAACAAATAACCTGTAACCATGGCTAAATATTTTTGCCAATGATCTTATTAGTAAATCAGATATTTTAATTTCAATAATCTGTGGGTATTGCATGATAAATAATTGGAAATTATAATTCTGACAATATTAATTTCAATAATCTATGAGTACTGAATGATAAATAATTGGAAATGATAATTCTGACAATATTAATTTCAAATGAACAGTCTATCAAAACAGCTTTTAACAGGTAAAATAGTGACACAAAAACTCGTATGAACAGTATAACCTAATAAGAATTAATGTTGATCCATAACATAAAATTTCTGAGATATATTAATTGTTAACAATCAAATTAACACTCCTAGTCATGTGACAGAAGAGGCATATGTTTACCATGCACCTGCAGCAAGAAGACATGACACAAGTTCATTCAGAGATAAATCCTCTCTGAGAAATGCATTAATTGTGCTTAAAATCATTCTGAGTGGTGCAAAAAGCCTAAAAACTATTGAAAAGTGGATTTTCAGATTAAAATAATCTAAAATGAGGAAAATGGATTATCCCACACTCAAAAGAGAAACCTAAGGCCCATTTCCCAATGCTATATAATAAAGGCTTTGGGGCATAGTAAAGACACACAAAGGAAGAGCAAAGGAATGCTAGAAAGATTTTGAGGGAGGAGAAAGAGCTCAAATTCTTCAAAAGCTAGGGTGAAGGAAGGGAAGCTCATTTGCAATGGAGGAAGGATTCTCACCTAGATCATTGGTAAGGATGTATTTCTTCATTATTCTAATATGAACGGATTTAAGTTTCTACCATCTATGAGTTTAAATTTGGTTTATCTTGTATGAATTTAATTCTTGGATGGCTTTAGATCTTAAGTTTGCTTATCTTGATTGATGAATAGATATAGATCTTTGGGAACTTGTGATAATCTTTTCATGTTGCTGACGTAGGAACTCACCATTTCTTAGTGAGATAGTTAAACTAATGTAGACACAACCCTGCACTAAATACTATTATCAAATTGGCGACCATACTAGCTTGTTGAATTTTCTTGATTTTTCCTGAATTTTCTTCAATATTTGGGTGTTCTTCCTTCAGATCTGCTCCTTTGTAGCTTAAAGATCATTAGCAGAACTTAAGATTCAGCTTAAACAGCTCAAGATCAACTTAAATACACTTCTAATTCATCAAACTAGCTCAATTTGTATTCAAATCTGAGTTTCTTGATTTTTTAATTAGTGTATGCCTGGAATTTTGGTGTTAAAACTTTGTTTTAATCTTAAAAGATGTGTTGAATTTTTCAAAGCTTCCATCTCGGCGTGATCATTCCTTGAATTTTTGAAACACTGCTTTAAATCTTTAAAAATTTGAGGGATTTCTTTAAATTTTACCCTGTCTGTATTAAAGGTTGTAACACCTCTACGCTTTCTGTCCAAACCTGCTACAATCTTCAGTTTGAAAGATTTAAAAGATTTTGTTACGAACTCTGCCTTAAAAATTAAATTGCAAAGAAGTTAAAGCATGAATTTCAGAATCGCATCACAGCTTCTGCGTGGTCTTTTCTTCAACCTTAAGTCTCAGTCCATTAGATCTCTGCGTTGAACAATCATTAAAATGAACAATTTTGATCTTGCTTCTGCGTTGAACAATTTTGACCTTTCTTCTGCGTTGAACAATCATTTTTTGACCCATGCTTCTGCGTTGAGGAGATCCTTGCTTCTGTGTTGAACTCTGCATTCAAACTCTGGTAGCACTCTGCGTTCAAATTGTTTTCCATTATTTGCACAATCCCCAATAGGGAGTCCCCAAGATTTTTGCATCCAAGAAATCGTGGCGTTGAAAATTTCTGAGTTTGATCCCCTCGCAATATCCTTAGAGCTCAGCGTTAAAACCTTTAAACAATTGCATTGGGCGTTGAAGGATGTCACGACCAATAGAAAATCTCAGCGTTAAACCCTGTAGGTGGATCTATGGCACAGTGTGAGTGCATCCAAGATATTCTGCGTTTTAGAGCTCTGCGTGAAGCTAGAGTTTCAAAGAAATTAAAGATTGAGTTTCAAACTCGCATAACGGTGCAGCGTTGAAAGATTGTAGAGCTCTGCGTGCTCTGCGTTTTGTTTTTTTTTTTCAAATCTGCCTTGAATTTTGGGCTTTAACCCTGCCACGATCCACACTTGGAGGCATTAACACTCTACCATATAACTCGGCTTTTCAAACTATCTTTAAAACCCTACACGATTTGTAATGAGAAGTGTCAAGATCTTTGAATTTTTTTAAACCCTACCCATATCTCTCAGCTTTGCGTAGATCATTGAAGGATATCAGTGTTTACTTCTGTGTGAAGGATCTTCAGACTCTACGTGTTGGCTCTTATTTTGACCACCATACCTTTAGTCTTATGCGTCTCATTCCTAGCATTCAATCTCAGGTTATTAAACCTTGCAGACCATAAATATTCAACCTCTGCGTATGAATGCACCTAACACCAAAAGCATGGAAAGCTGGAATGGGTTGTATTAAACGCCAGAATGTAGCATTAGAAGCTGGAATGAGAAGCCTTAAATTATAGAAGTTCTAATGGTTACAAATCTACATAAAATGTGTTAAAATGCATGGAGTTGTATTCAATTGAATTTTTTTTTGAAAAGTTTTAATTCAATTGAGGCAGTGCCTTTTGTGTGCTTTGAAATCGATTTTTATATTGGGATTAAAAAACAAAAATTGCAAAATCTTTTTTGATTTTTTTAAATCCTTAACTTCAGATTAAAAAACAAAAATTGCAATTTTTTTTTAATCTTTAATTTTAGATTAAAAAACAAAAATTGCCAAAAAAATTGATTTTTTTTAAAATCTTCAATTTTAGATTGAAAAAGAACAATTGCAAAAAAAATTGATTTTTTTTTTTAAATCTTTAATTTTAGATTAAAAAAGAAAAAATGGCAAACAATTCTTGAAGTTTTAGAAATCTTTAATGTTGGATCAAAAACAAAAAAATTTGCAAAAAATCTTTTACATAGTCTAAAATTTCAATTTCAAATCTTTAGTTTTGAACAACAACAAAAAAAAATTGAAATTTCTTTTTGACAAAGCTGGAGAAATTTGGATTAGATTGACATATGCTTGGAGTTGTATACCTTTGAAGGCCCCATCCACATACATTTGCATTGAAAAACTAAGCATTGAACATTACTCTTTGAGTCATTTTGAAAATATTTTCCCTCCAAAACTGAATGCAAACTTTAATTTAGTTCATTTTGTTTTGATTGTTTAGTATTTTCATGATCTTTATGCACAATTAGAGAGGGTTGTAATGTCATATTTCAATTTTCTTGTGATAAATTGTGCATGAGCCACCGTATCCTCTTCACTTGGGCTTTGTGGCGATCTTGTGAATGAGAAAGTGGATATCAAGTGTAATAGTCTAGGATTTGATTTTTCAAGCATCTTATATCGAGCCACCGTATCCTCTTCACTTGCACCTTATGGCGATCTTGTGAATGAGAAAGTGGATCTCACGTGTAATAACGTAGATTTAATTTTTTGCAAACAAATTTCTGAGCCACCGTATTCTCTTCACTTGGGCCTTATGGCGATCTTGTGAACGAGAAAGTGGATCTCACGTGTAACAGTTTAAGATTTAATTCAAAATCATTCCAAAGGGCTTTGCGTATCCTCTTCACTTGGGCCTTACAGCAATCTTGTGAATGAAAAACAGGCATCCCCCGTGTGATAGAATTAGATTCATGTTTACTTGAGATATCTGTTGGGTTACATTGGTCTTTACACATCAATTATTATCCATATTTTAGAAAAACTGTGCATAAACATACGGAATCTACTAGAAATTTTGCATGACTAAAAGAAACTCATGAACTTCTCACTCTTCCTTAATTTAGAATATTCATTGAATTGAAAGGTAGAGCAGTGAGCATTTTGCATTCTGTGGTTCATTTTGTTTTCGAGTCGAAACACCATCAGTTTCATTTTCACTCCTGAAACTAAGCAAACTACATTTAAAATTGGCGCTTAATCTAAAATTGACAAATTTTTTATTTTCATATCACCAACAAGATTAGGTTAGTGCCCTGGATTAGGTTTGGAGAGTTAACACTCCTAGGCTATGAAACTTTGAAACTAGCACTGATTAAAGAGAGTAAATCCATTATTTGCAAAAAACGCTTTTCGGGAAAGCGCTTCTAAAACATGCATCAAGAACGAGGTCAATCTGGATAAGTAAAGGTGGTTCCCCCTTCTTGCTTATTTAGTGGGACATGAGCTTATCAAAGGGATTCTATGTTTAGTGACAAATCCTCGGGGTGACATCACTGTTTCTAGAGTTTCTGGTAATAAGAGTTGTCCTCGACTTACAACTGTCTGCCCGACCGTCGATTGTGAAGTGGTAACTTTAGTGGATATTCTTATGATATCACATAGGCTGTTTTGAGTAGGACACACTTGCAATACCTGAGATAGACTTTGAAACTTTTACTCCTTGGGAGGGTGAGTGGTCAGGAACCAACATTTGTACCCATGGCGATTAAATTTTATTGTAACTGTTTCTCACACCTTCGCTCCTAGCAATTGTATGAAGACATGAAATCCCTCAACAGCTACTAGTTTCGGAAGGCCCTACAATCTAGCTTTTTACTGAGCTTCGGTTCTTTGGAAAAGTAAGTTTGCTTGCTTGAAATCTCTAGGGAATCTTTACTGTGTGGACACTTTTTATTTTGTAGAGTCTAGAAAGCCATAGGATTGTTTGATTATGTTTTCAAAAACTTTTTAAACACATCCTTTTATCAATATTCTTCAAAGTGGTTAATCTTCCAACCCACCAGTGACGGTGGCATAGAGGTGAGTCACCAGAAATTGAAGGCCTCGCTACATCGCGGAGACGACTACAAAATACAAGACACTTTGACTTTGAAACTAACACACTTCTAACTTCAATTATCAACAGTAGAGCAGAAACACATCAAACAAATACTACAACATCACCTACCCAGGAAAACGTAGAAATTGTTGATCCTCTTGCTCCAATTTTAATTGAAACATTAGAAGACAACACTGCAAATCTCATAAATCCTCCTCTGACAAATCTTTTAGACCCAGTAGTACTCCACATCAGTGAACCTTTGAACACCATCAATCCTCTGGTGGCACATTTGGTACACATGCTAAATTCAACATCTAATCCCATGGCTTCATCAAAGGCACAAGGGACCACATCAACACCATCTCAAACAAATGTTGGAGGTAGCAATACTCCCAACATCCCTATGGATTCATTAGGAGCACAAGGGACCACATCATCACAACCTCAAACGGTTGCTGAAGTTAGTAATATTTCCAACTTGACCTCTACCACAACTCCACTAGTTAGTTTACTTGCTTCTACCATAAGTTCAACTAACACTTCAGTGCCAGTTGGTACAGTTTCAGGTCCTAATCCCGGAAGTACATCCACTTTACCTGCAAGAATCCCTACTAGAGGGTTTTCCTTACCAAACTTGGGTTTTCCATATGGTTTGGCTACTCAAGGTCAAAATAATTCAGTAGTCAACCAAAATCCTATTAGCATACCAAACATTTTTCCAAATCCTAACCCTAGGGGGAATCCTTCACTTTGGAATCTCAACATCCCTAGTGGACTTAATGGACCATGGAACACTAATGCTAATTGGGGTAATACTCCACAAGTTAGTGGAAGTGCCTCGAGAAACCTTTATCCAAACTTTCCTAGCACAAATCCTGGGGGCAATCCCATCCCCCCAACAGGTAGCACACCTAGGGGCAACCCATCCACCAACTTCATTCCACTATGGAGTGGGCAAGTTCCAGGAAGTACCCAATCTTCTTGGGAACCACCCCCGCAAGGGGGCAATCAACCTTGGAATGCTTATCCAAACCAAGGAAACACTCAAGAGAGTGGTAATGTTCCATCAAGTAACCAATCTCAATGGAACATACCCCCGCAAGGGGGAAATCCACCCATGAATCCCAACCAACAATGGAGTGGTAATGTTCCAACAAGTAACCAATCTCAATGGAACATACCCCCGCAAGGGGGAAATCCACCCTTTAATCCTATGCCACAGTGGGGTGGCAATGTTCCACCAAGTATACATCCTTAATGGAACATACCTCCACAAGGGGGCAATCCATACATGCATCCTATCCCACAATGGAATGGACAATATTCAGGAAATAACCCACCTTTTTGGATGTAATCTCCACAAGAAGGAAACCCTGCTTGGAATGCTTTTCAAGCCCAAGGACCACAATAGTGGAGCCATCAAGCTTCACCTGGATATCAAGCATTTGCTCCGGCATCATCCAAGTTACCATTTCTAGCTACATTGAATCTACCGGATTTATCCCGGCTGACCAATGACCCTATTCTACATTTGAATGGGTGGCCAACCATACCAACCAAACTACCCTCAGAAATACCCAAGTTTGACGGAAAACGGGAAGATCCATCAAATCATGTGATGAGATTCCATTTGTGGTGTTCATCCAATTCCCTAGTTGACGATAGTAAGGTTGAGGTTGTTTCAGCAGACCCTAACTGGAAATGCTGCGAAATGGTACATTGAGTTTCCCCATAATACATTCACAGAATTTTCATCTTTAGTTATGGCATTTTTGACACATTTTCAATTACCTATCCGCTATGAGATGAGAACCGAACTTTTAACTTCACTTAGGCAATCCACCACTACTCACATCTATGATCATATCCATGAGTGGAGGAGACGTCGAAGGCTTATTAAATCACTGTTACCTACTCTTTCCAAAGATGTAGCCATGTCAGGATCCATGATTGAAGAACAACTCTTTCAGAGTGCTCACCATGTGGATTTAGTATATTCCCAATCAGGCACACTTTATGACTTAATACCCCATGTTGTAAGACCTGCATCTAATCTAGCTAGGCCGCCAAAAGGACCTCATACCGATGGTGTGATTGGATCCATGAACCAACTTGAACAGATTACCCAGCAATTGGGACAGATGTCAGTTCAAAACCCGCAACCCATAGCTGGCCAGTCAAATTAGCAAGCTGCAACTCCTGCCCAAAATTCCAAAGTCCTTACGGTTCAAACTGTGGACCCAAAAGGAAAAAAGAAGAAGCAAAAGAAGAAACCTAATGCAAACACTGGGACAAGAGAGGCACCTAAGGTGAATAACCCTACAGGAGGAAATCAGGAAAATAGGAAAAACAAGTATCCTTGCAAAATTTGCAAAGAGGATCATCCTACTCATCTTTTTCCTCATATGGATGATATTCATCGCATGTTAGCACAACAAGGAGGGAAACAACCACAACCTGTTGTCCTAACTCAACCCTTCCCCCAACAACAACAAATGGTTGTTGCGGCGCCCATACCTCCACCAGGAGGGAACCAGGAAAACCCCCTACAAGGGGGCAATCCACCCAATGCGAATATCTTCACAATTGGTGAACATAACATCCATATCAACACTAGGGCCCACTCTTACGACATACCTTCAAAAGATGCTAAAGCAACTGGATCTTAGCCTAGTGGTTTTCTAAATATTGAAAAACCAACCATAGACATAGTGTCTCGACCTCCAAAAGGGGTCCTCCGCAAAACAACACACAACCTCAAAGCATGAGCTGCTCAAAACTACAATGTGGTTGAAGATTTAGCTCAAGCCCCTTGTGCAATGTCTGCCTTGGAAGTGTTGCAAAGTTGTCCCACTCAACGGAAAGCACTATTGTCTTCCATCGGTGCTATTGATCCATCAGACACCAATTTAATCACATTTGACTTAGAACAGCCCACATGTAGGCTTCCATCACAAATTGATTTCCAAATTAAAGTAACTTCACATAGGAAGAATATTTTTCGAACCATTGTGGATGAAGGAGCGTCCACTTGTGTCATGTCACTAGCTTGTTGGAAAGCTTTGGGATCACCCACCTTAGTACCATCCCACATAATACTCAAGGCATTTGATGGAAATGTGTTCCCACCTCATGGACTTATCTTGGCTTGCCCAGTCGAACTGGGGGGAAAAACAGTTCAAGTAGATGTTGAGGTAGTGAATGCACCCATAGACTACAATTTTCTATTAGGACACGGTTGGATACACATGATGACGGCGATAGTGTCTTCCGTATTCCGAGTCATTCGGTTCCCCCACCAAGGGAAGATTGTTACAATCAATCAACTAGATTACTGCACACCTGAAACTGGTATCCACTCGAATGTATCCTTTGTAGGGGATTCAACGGCGGTGCTTCAATAGATTGGGGTAGGAATGTTTAAAGACTCATCCCTTTTGGGAACTTTTCCACTTCCACCACCAAGATTGACCCCTATCATCGCTCCAATTTTCACCATAACATCGGAGGTATACTTTCCATTAAGAGTTTTCTCTAATTCTGTTTCGGAGGTCAGTTCCACCTCATTGGTTGGAACCTCCAAAGAAAACACCTTAGATGAAAATAATGATGGCAAGCTACATACTTCTGCATACCATGAGGAAATGGAGAGTAGTGTTCCTTTTTCTACCGCGGAGCTCGCTTATCAAACCATTCAAATGGCTTCGGTAGAACCAGATCAAAACCCTCCCAATATGGAGGAGTATGATCCCTATACTTCACCTGTTTGGGCCTTAAACTCTCAAAGTAACCATGATCTCCTAGATCAGACTTTCTCTTCAGATGAAGCCATCTTAGAGGCTATGAACATCTCAGAATGACCCTGAGACGATATGCATCACAAATCCTCGTTTCTTCCTAAGATCGATTCATTAGAAGTTAAACCTGAAATTTTTTACTTCGATGATGACATCAGCAAGTACCCATGCCCTGACCAAATTCACAATGTGAGTTCAGAAGGAAATTGGCCGAAGAGTTTTTACGTTGATGATGACATCAGTAAATACCAATGCCCTATCCAGATACACAATGTGAGTTCAGAAGGTAATTTGGCGAACATTTCGAAAACCATCCGAATTGATATATCCATCAAACCTGACATTGTTGAGCACATCAACATAGGTGAGAATTGTTCTCCTGAAGAAATAAAATTTTACACTGCTTTATTTAAAAAGTATCGTGATGTGTTCGCATGGTCTTATGCAGAAATGCCAGGCATCGATCCCAGCATCGTAGAACATGAAATCAAAGCTTATCCCAATGTTAAACCTGTGTGGCAAAAACTACGTCCAATGAACCCGAATAAATCAGCTACCATTAAAGCAGAAGTCGAAAAGCTCTTGAAAGCTGGATTCATTTATCCTGTTCCTTTGACTGATTGGGTATCCAATCCTGTTCCAGTTAACAAAAAACAAGGAACTATCCAAGTTTATACCGATTTTAGAGATCTAAACTTAGCTTGTCCTAAGGATAACTATCGCACACCTTTCATTGATTAGATTATCGATGAATGCGTCGAGAATGAAATCTTCTTGTTTATGGACGGCTTCTCTGGTTACAACCAAATCCAGATAAAAAAGGAATACCAACATAGAACATCTTTTATATGCCCTTGGGGAACTTTTGCATATCGAAAAATTCCATTCGGCCTCAAAAACGCTGGAGCTACTTTTCAAAGAGCTATGTCATATGCATTTCACGATATTAAGGATTACGTCGATGTTTACCTTGATAATTTAGCAGCTAAATCTAAAAAGAGAGCTGAACATGGCACACATTTACAAGCTATCTTCGAGCGTTGCCGCAAGTACAACATTAGGTTAAATCCACATAAATGCATGTTTTGTGTGGACTCTGGGAGGTTACTTGGGTTCGTAGTGTCCCAAAAAGGGATCATGGTTGATCCCATCAAGGTTGAGGCAATACTTCAGTTGCCTTCCCCAAAAACAATCACTCAACTTCAAAGCCTTCAAGGGAAAGCTACCTACTTGAGGAGATTTGTCGAGAATTTTGCTGAAAAAGCTAAAGGTTTCATGCGTCTCTTAAAACAAGATGCAATATTCATATGGGATGACCAAGCTCAATGTTCATTTGATGAAATAAAGAAAGCTTTGATCTCTGCCTCGGTGCTTAGTCCACCAAACTATAATAGAGACTTTCTGCTATATTTGGCTGCCTCTCCTACTACAATTGGAATGGTCTTAGCTCAAGAAGATGAATCCTTTCAAGAACATGTTATTTACTATCTTAGTAAGGGCCTTGCAGGTCCCGAATTGAGATATTCCCAAGTCGAGAAGTTGGCCTTGGCAGCAGTCCATGTTGTCCAACGACTTAGACATTACATACTTCCAAGGAAAACAACCATAGTGGCTGAAATGAACCCCATGAGACACATTTTGTCTTGCCATGTCATTGGTGGAAAATACTCATAATGGATAGTAATTTTACAAGAATTTGACCTTGAATTCAAAAACGCTAAGGCTAAGAAGTTGTTGGCATCTGTTGAATTAATGTTTGAGTTACCCAGAGAGAAGGAGGGTACTATATTTGTTGAAACTTGGGAAGATGAACATATATTTCTCATTACACCTTCTGATCCTTGGTATGGAGCATTCATTATATATCTTCAAACCCAAAGGATCGATCCTCAGCTTTCTAGTATTGAACGATGTCGTATTCGACATAGAGCTCAAAGATATCTCATCATCGGGGATACTTTGTACCGTTGAGGAATCGACATGATATTAAGACGCTGTTTAGTTCACCGGGACACTGAACAAGTATTGAATGATTGCCATGCTAGAGCATGTGGCAGTCATCTTTCTGGGCTAATAACTACTCAAAAAATCTTACGTGCAGGATCCTTTTGGCCTACAATTTTCAAAGATTGCATAAATGCTGTCAAAAAGTGTCACCCTTGCAAAATTTACACAAGAAAAATGCGAGCACATCCTGCTCCTTTACACCCTGTAGTAACCGTGGGTCCATTTTCAAAATGGGCCATTGATTATATGACAGTCAACCCACCTTCAGTCGATGGCCACCACTACATCATTGTAGCAGTGGACTACTTCACCAAGTGGGTTGAGGCGATGCCTACATTCAATTGCACGGGTAAAACTGCAGCATACTTTCTATTCAATCACGTGATAGCAAGGTTTGGTGTACCCAAAGAGATCACTACTGACAACGGAAGTCATTTTAGGAATTCTTGTATGGATGAACTTACAAACTGGTTAGGATTGCGGTAGGACTTCTGCTCGCCATACTATCCTCAAGCTAATGAACAAGTAGAAGCCATAAATAAGGTTTTGAAAACCATGTTACAGAGGATGATTAATAAAAACAAGAACAACTGGCACTTGATGTTGTTTACTGCTCTTTGGGCCTATCGAACAACTGCTAAAACTACAACCAGATTCACTCCTTTCCAACTGGTTTATGGAGAAGAAGCTGTGTTGCCGATTGAATGTGAAATCTCATCTTTAAAGATAGCTGTTGAACTCCTACCTAAAACTTTTGCGAAAGAGGAAAGGCTTCTCCATCTCCATGCTTTGGATAAAACTAGAAGAAAAGCCTCTCTAAACATAGAAGTACATAAGAAGAGGGTCAAAACACAATATGACAAGTCCATTCATCCTCGAGTCTTTTCTGAAGGCGATCTGGTTTTAGTTTATGACCAAGACCAAGATAAAATAGGAGAAGGAAAATTTGTACCTAAATGGTTTGGCCCACTTGTTGTCAAAACTATGTTAAAAGATGGAGCTTATGAATTGGTCAATTTTGATGGGGAACCCATGTCGAAAATAAGAAATGGTCTCTATCTGAAGAAATACTTCGCATAGGCACTGATGCCTCTCACCATTTGCTGTATTATATTGTATTATTTGTATAAACTTTTGTACATTAGTTATTTCGGGCACACACTTATCTTGTTTGACATTGTCACTTTCACAGATGACACAAGAATCTTTCACATATTTGGAATATGCGGACGACGCCGGTCGTAGTTCTCGGAACGTTGCTTCCACCACATAGGTTGTTTTCACACCTAATAACGAAGTTCTTAGTTCAAGAGGCATTTTTCTTGGATCTGCAACCAACAATGTTTCAGAATATAATGCATTCATTGAGCTTCTTGTCGAAGCTGTCACCCTTGGAATCCAACGAATAATCGTCAAACTGGACTCATAATTAGTTGTATCTCAGTTAAATGGTCAGTATCAGGTTCGACATCCTACACTGTTTATAAATTTTCTGCGAGTACGTCTTTTAGAGCGTCAGTTCGAGTTTATTGAATATATACACGTTCCTAGAAGTATAAATAGTTTGGCTGACTATTTGGCCAACTATGTACTTGATTGGCATCTAAGTCATTAACATTATACCAAAAAGCAAGTATGTACATTATTTCATGGCCAATTTAATTGAATACATCATTTAAGGACATAAGTGAAACCGAAATAATCTAGCTTACATCATAACCCAAAAAGTGTGTAAATTTTGCACACCCCAAAAAGAATAGTGTAAATACTATTTTCCTTTTTTATTCTTTTTCTCACAGATAAGACCCAAAAAAATGTTCATACAGCAAAAAAAATGAAAAATTTGGAAAAACTCGAAAACATGGGAAACTGTTTCAAAATTTTCTAATTCGACATCGAAGCTAACCCACTACTGGCAGATCAAAGACTAAAGGTTCATAGCTTCTAGGAATTCAAGCTGAAAGGAAATGCTTCCTCTCATACATCAGCTGCATAGCGAACACATATGGTAAATCATAAGTATTTTTACTTATCTTTTATTCATACATGTACAAACCGTACCCTTTTGAATGATAGAAAGAGACATAATTCCTCAATTTTAGCTATCTTTTTAGATATTAAATGCACATCTGAACGAGTGTCTAACTAAATTGTTGGCCAGTGAAATGGTTTTTGATTTCGAACTTGAAGACTTTGACAGTTCAAACTATTTCACTCAGGTAGTTGAGACAGACCATGATTCATGATGATCTATGATTTTGGCATTTTTCATCAGATTCAAGCTGAAGTAAACCTCATTGAACCATTCCTACTTGGCCATTTCCCCAAATCGGATAACTTTAGTCACATGGTATTACTTCACCGTCCGTTGACACATAATCCTGCCTCAAATAGACTCCCCCAGGAAGGAGCAGCTGTAAGAGTGTGCACAGCCAGATTAGCCCTTGTTTGAAATATGGATCTTTGCATTGGCCTAACCTTTGCCCTTGAAAAATAGGCGTACGCATATGAAACACTTGTTCTTTCCTATGTATCATAGCATTCTTTATTCTTTTTTACAAAAATGAAAAAGCATAAAAATTAAAAAACACAAAATCCAAAAAGGTAGAGACTTGAATCACTTCATAGTATAATCCTTGAAGAAAACGACAACAGTCAGTCCTTTTCGCCCTTGAACACGGCACATAATTTGGTCTTCGATGTTAGTACACCATCTGCATTTGCCTTAGGAAATTGTACCAGTATTTTGAACAGATCTCCACCGGTGGGTTATCCTTCCCGTCACCAATGGAGCTTTCGTTAATGCATCTGGCATTAGCGGATTTCATTAAGGTCGGTTACTCAAAGTCCTATGTTGCCAAGTGTCCATTATGAGTCATGTTATGTGTTCAAGGGAAGTCCAAACCAAGTCGGCCATTCCTCAAATATTCTTGACCAATCATGTCAGCCTTCCTTATGTCAGTATACAGTGTTGGATCTTGCAGTTCTACCAAATTATATCAGCCTATTGATCTTTGTTTCGTATCGGTTGATGTGGGATGCATCAATACCCTCCTTCTGATGGATCTATTCCTATTGACATCAAATCATCATCTAAGATTACCTTGGATCTTGCAGTTATTAGTAGTAGGTTTCCTCGCAAATGACAGTGGGTATACATCAATGACCCCTGATTGTTTGATTCTACAAGTGTTCGACTTCAGAACATTTATTGTCACATACCCCAATTTTGTAAAAATTATGTAATTATTTCATTATATTCCTAAGACATTATGTTAAATTTAATGCTAAGTAGAAATTGATGACTCAGCAGAGTCACTAGAAATGGAATGTAATTCAGAATATTTTATTATTAATAAATAAATTATGGAGACAACAGCATGGGAGAGCTGTTAAAAAGAGGTTACTGATCAAACTGGTGGATGGAACTAGGTGGAAAGGCAAAAGACAAGTGGCATCATCCTCAAACACTTCCTAAGTTGCAGGTGGCAACTTCCCTATATTTGGGGTCGTGATTCCCCAAGGAAGTGGAATCAGAGCAGGTGGCTCATTAATGAGCGTTAACCCAACAAAGATCTAGGCAATCTTTTAAATAGTACTCAATGAACTGAGCTGGGGGTTCGAATTGTTCTAGAGGGAGAATGCATTCAAGTGAATGTTATTCAGGAATCCCATTGAGGAAGAGGGAATTACAGTAAGGAAGTTGTTTGAGAGGAATGTTGCAGTAACTTGGTTCCATTATAGCTGTTTGGGCTGAGTGAATTATTTGCTGCACCTAGTTCCAGCCAGGGAGACCAGAGCAAGCTCGGGGGTCCTGAGAAGTGATGTCTGGGAACTCTCCAGGAGTTGGTAGGGAGGAACAGCCTCCCATTGCTGTTGTTGTCCACAGATCAAGACAGGTTCTGCCATTTATTCCTTTATGTTTATTAAAGATGAATGAATGTATGTTATAGTTATTGTTAATATGTCTGAGTAGTGATTAATTAGTTTAGTAAATTGCATATCTCAGAATATCAGTAGTAAGATTGTTAAGAGTTACTGTGATTTTTTTTTGTATCGTTAGTATCATGTAATATCCTTGTTGTATTACTAATAATGTATTTATAATTTAAGCAGAAAACTATTAATACTTTATGCAATAATTTATAGTTATAATTATAAACCTAGTTTAATTATATTTGTTGAACAGATAAGCAGGGTTTACATATATAGTAATTGTACTCTGTATATTATAAAATTTAATAAACAATAATAGGAACAATAGTAAACCTTGAACAATAACAATTACAGTATTTATACTCTGATACTATTTTTGCAGAAGAATGATAGCCACGGTCATGTTATGTATAACAGGGTACAAACCCTAAGACAGGGATTTTAACCAGTCACAATCTATTAAATAATTTAGTACACAAACCCTAGTTAAAAATTTACCCAGTCATTACCTATCAAACAAAACACTTGTGCAGAAACCCTAACAGAAGATCATTACAAAGAACTTACCCAAAGTTAAATAAACTAGTTATTGTTTTAAAACAGAAGAGTTAACAGAACAATATTTAGCTCGATGTCGAGCTTAAACAAAAGAGTATTTTCTTTCCTTAAACTTTCTTTTAACCACAGAATCATAATCGTATCGACATAAACAACATCTAAACAAAATCACTACTGTATTTTTGGATTAAACCCTATCACTCCAAACTTTACAGGTAATTAGACATTGAGAATTAATACAACGAATTCACCTACAGTCGTAGCTCAGGTTCACTGTTTAAGTGATTTTAAAAACTTGGATTTTGAATTCACGCCATACACCAGCTCAAATATACAGGAGACTGTTAATATGTCATTTTATCAAAGTCCTTTAACACAAAAAAATTCATAACAAAACGTATTACCAACCCTGGGTGAAAACCCTGAGTGAAAATTTAGAGCCCAGTCTTAAAACTACAAGGCCGTAACAACATCCACAGACAGGCTCCCGATTCTTCCCATCTATCTATATTTTATACACAGTATTACATCTACAGAAGTCCTTTAACACGAAAGCAAAACTAGTAATTACAAAATGAACCGAAGCCATAACATTTCATTACAACACGGGGTTAAACCCATAACTTTTCATTTAAAACACACAGTTAAAAGATTTAACAAGGCTTTCGTAATCCCTATGTCACTTCGTTCAAGCCAAAACCCTAAACACCCTAACAACCAGCAAGGAGGAAAATCCATGGCAAACGACCAGGCTTACCAGGTTAAGCCAACCGCCGAGGATTATGTCCTGCACACCTTCGAGAGCAGCCAGGTCCTGCAACGACAAGTTTGTACCAGTTACAAATGTATTTATATAAAAACCATAACTTTTAACTAAAAAAAAAATGACGAAGTAGTTCAGCAGCTTACCCGCGTTTGGAAGGAAGTTTCTACTATTGTATTTAGCTTGATAACCATGAGCTAAGTGAATGTAAACCCCACCCTTGTCACCGAACACCTCGAGCTGGCAGGAGCAAGGGTATTTTACCACAATGGAAGCTTCAAACGGAACCAAGCCGAGAGTCATGGCCACGCCGAGACAGGGTTAAAACTGGTAACAAAAGGGATAAACCCTAGGTCATAATGAACTCACAACTGCCAACAGTAAAAATAAATGACTCCCAAACGATACGATAGACAAGTATGAAGGCTAGGAGCAGCATAGAAGCTGCTAGCACACAGTAACAGCAGCACAGGTAAACCCTAGGAGTTTAATGAAATTATATCTGTCGACAGCAAAGATACAACGAGTTCCAAATGATACAGTGGACAAATACGAAGGTTTGAGGAAGCATGGAAGCTGCTAGCACCCTGTAACAACAAAACTCAGACCAGGAGGTTCCACAGAGCGACCGAGCCCGAAGACAAGGGAAAAATGACAAGTAGGGTTTGGTCAACGGATTAATATCATAAACACTTGGTTCTGAAAGCACCACATATCATTTTAAATATTTCTCATGCAGTGGGTCTACGTCCAAAGTTCTTCGATGTGTTTTCAATTGTTGCTTTTCAATTAAAATTCATAGCGTGGGTACACCAAGATCATAGGATAATCATCGAATGGATATTCCATGGTGGTCGTAACACTATAGTTTAAAATTGCCAGGTATTTCATGATTAAACAAACGGTGCCTCCGAACTTTGCATAGTGAACAATAACACTTGCCCTACAAACAATAGAACCATACAATTGTCAATAGTGTCCAAGATTTCGATGAGTTTTCCATTTAAAAATTATAGTATGGGTAAAAGAATTATTGTATGGTTATCCATAATGGTAGCAATACCATAGTTCTTATGTCATCCCTTTTAAACAATCAAACCTTAGAATAATACCTTGAACATGGCATACTATATAATGAAAACGTTGCCTTGTATTCATTTAATTCATGCAATATAAACATCATTCAAAACTCAGTCTTGAAGTATTCTAGACGTGGAGGAAGTGTTTTGCATTATAAAAGTTATAAGGATGAGGGTGTAATGTAAGCTATAGGTGGTTTATAAAAACCTATCACGACATTGCCAATCACCCTAATCTCATGTGATATGACATAGATCTTTTTCTTAAGTCTATGAGATAATGAAATGATATTGGATTTAGCTATTACTATTATACTATCATAATGCTAAATGCGATAGCTGTACACAGATGGTATAGGACTTGTCAGTCCTTCTTTAGGTGATTTCCATTTTTAGGATTTCATTACATAGTTCTTAATTCTGGATCAGGGTTACTTTAAACCTTTTCACTTATTGATACGATACAACAACACTCACTTAATTATTTCAGATTCCTTATGGCAAGTAGGTGAGTTTACTCAGGATAGCTTCTAATTCCTAAACCATTATCAAACATAACATAAGAATAATTTATCAATCCATACAAACCCTGAGATGTTAAGAGGAGACATGTAACTGACAGAGTATCATGCAAATGCTAGAAATAAGCAAACTATATATTGACCACTCCTGATCCTGTACAATTGCAGTTGCAAATCAAAATATGTTTAAATTTAAACACTCGATATGATGTAATAACAATGAGCGAGTAAAAATTTGATATGAGTATGATCACCGAGTTGTATTCCACAGTGCTAATTATGAAGCATAATTGCAATACAGTAATATCTCAAAGAACAAATATTTCACAGAGTTGTTTAATTCATTGACTCTCCAGAAACGTAGCTGTCATATTATTTAGTCATTTCTAACTCTCTATCAGCAAGATTATAAAAAGATCACAGGAAGGGTTCTACCTTTAAACACTTGATAACCTGGCTATCATGCTTAGATACTTTACTGAACGATTGGTACAGCTAATTGAATTTTAATACTTTAAAGATTTAAATGTAGCGACCCGCACATTACCTGTATACCTGTAAGCGAAAGACAATTTGATGCATTAGCTCGGAAGCTAAGTAAGCCCAGTCTGCTATGACAACTCCCCCTTGTGGTTGCAAAACAATAAAACAATCAGTAACGGAAAGTAAGATTTAAGTATAACAAAAGATCATTCAGATACATTTACGATCATGTAAGCTAAACAAACAGTTAAATGACTGCATTTAATAACATTATTTGCTATTTTAAAAATTTTAAATTTTTCGGAATTTTTGGGTTTTGACATTTATTCACACTTGTTAGTTTGTACTCAGTACCTTAGAGTCCATCATCATTATCGGTGGGTCTCTTTGCATCTGTTAATGGTATACATCAATGATCGGTAATTAGATGGTGTTTTATTATGCTCGACATCAGATCACTTATTCGCATGATATAAACTCGTACTATCGTCGGTTTGTATTGAAGACCTTGGGAAAAACAGTTGTATCACTCATTGATGCACTGCCCAAGCTGCACAAGATTAGACTGCCATGTCAGAAGCCCAAAAAGACTTTGTTCTCGCACTCATCAAAGTGCACATTTACATTTTCAAAAAAAATTGCTTTTGACATGGATCCACTGTGTATTGTTCATGGCCATGTTTGTTTACTGCTGAGCATGGGTATGCCCGCCTCAGGAAGATATTATATATTTGAGAAATTGCTATGTGTTGCAGGTGTGATCCTCAATCCATCGCATGTGAGCTTTCATTCCCTTATCCTTGCTTTGAACAATAAAGAGTATCAGTATACAAAATATAAATTTCAGTAATGTATTTTGGCCCTTAGCTCTGCTTCGAACCTCACACATTAGGGGGCATCTGTTAACAATCAAATTAACACTCCTAGTCATGTGACAGAAGAGGCATATGTTTACCATGCACCTGCAGCAAGAAGACATGACACAAGTTCATTCAGAGATAAATCCTCTCTGAGAAATGCATTAAAATGCATTAATTGTGCTTAAAATCATTCTGAGTGGTGCAAAAAGCCTAAAAACTATTGAAAAGTGGATTTTCAGATTAAAATAATCTAAAATGAGGAAAATGGATTATCCCACACTCAAAAGAGAAACCCAAGGCCCATTTCCCAATGCTATATAATAAAGGCTTTGGGGCATAGTAAAGACACACAAAGGAAGAGCAAAGGAATGCTGGAAAGATTCTGAGGGAGGAGAAAGAGCTCAAATTCTTCAAAAGCTAGGGTGAAGGAAGGGAAGCTCATTTGCAATGGAGAAAGGATTCTCACCTAGATCATTGGTAAGGATGTATTTCTTCATTATTCTAATATGAACGGATTTAAGTTTCTACCATCTATGAGTTTAAATTTGGTTTATCCTGTATGAATTTAATTCTTGGATGGCTTTAGATCTTAAGTTTGCTTATCTTGATTGATGAATAGATATAGATCTTTGGAAACTTGTGATAATCTTTTCATGTTGCTGACGTAGGAACTCACCATTTCTTAGTGAGATAGTTATGAAAAACTAAATACTTATCAGTAATGAAAAACTGAAGATACTTATCAGTATTTTATAGCAATCCGATTGACTTGATAACTGCCACGTTCCACCCAACCATAGACCTCAAACCGTTCATGGTTTGTTCCACAGGTCACCCTCGAGCCGAACTAAGTATGACAAGAACTAGAAGGCCTGGGGTAAATTCGCTATCTTCTTTACTAACAGCAGAGTAGTCACAAGGTCTATTTACCAGCCCTTTGTATGAATATTTCTTTAACAATAACTTCCCTTACTTTCCCCACAGTCCTCTTTCTAGGACACATTAAATATCATACAATCTGGTGTTTGAGCGCTCAGATTCACGGCTGAACCCTCCATTGAACTTGGAAAACACTTGCCCTTTGCAATGTTCCTCTCTGCTACTTATAAGTTTTTGTGAGGAAAGACTGCTAGGATTTAGGCTTAACTCACTCAGTTATTTGTGAGAGACACTGACAGTTCTGTTTTTATATTTAATTAATAATTCAGTTTATTTTAACTCTGACAATTTATTTTTATCTTTAATTATTAAAATAGGACTTTTACTCACCTAACATTTAGTTTGATATTTAGTTGTCAGTGATTGACCATCCTAAGCTCTTGCATGTTCAGTCCCTCTTTGAGTGGCAGTCCCAGTTAGTTAGAAAGAATAAAATAATAATAATAGTCTGAGTATTAAATAAATATTCAATGGATTACTGATGCTCCAGAGCTCTCGGCTCAACATCAGTTAATCATCATGTGTCTAAGTGCTCCAGAGCATTACTCCTCAACACTTACTCAACTAACAGTGCTCTAGAGCTTATGCTCAACAATAGTTACAATAATTCAGATGTTCCAAAGCTCACTTGCTCACATCTTTTAATAATTTTGGTGTTATTCAGAGCTCACTTGCTCAACACCCAAAATAACCACTTAGGTGCTCCAGAGTTCATTTAAATCAACACCTGTCAAGAATAAATAAGTTTGTAAGGACAAATATCTGTAAAATAAATATAGTCTTTTCTTGGGATATTACACCCTCTTTGGGGAGAAGTATCGACATTTCAATGGGAAACACATCCCCGAATTCTTGCAAGAATCGATAATCCTCCCACTTTGAAACTTAATTTTATGTTATACCATGTACATGGGCTGCATATAATTGACAACCTTTTCTAAAGAACTTCTTCAGCTACAAGGCTGAAATCTATCTAATGGCAACCACATTTGAAATGCCCTTTACTATCATTGGGTTTCCTTATTCATTAATACATTCAAAGGTCTTGCTGTAACAATCAAGTTTTATTTTGTGTGCTTCCAACCAATCCATTCCAATGAGAACATCACAAGAACCAAGTGGAAAAATATTCAAACTTGTCCATGTGAAGAGTCCATCAATTTCCAATGGAAAATTTTCCACCATTTCACTAATTTTCGTCTTGGTTCTAGTGGCTAGTTGGACCATCCATGATTTACTAATGATTTGTTTTATTAAAAGCACAAATCTCAACAACTTCAGAAGTGATATAATTGTGAGTAGATCCAAGGTCAATCAAAATAGAAATAGATTGCTTTCAGAAGTGATATAATTGTGAGTAGATGCAAGGTCAATCAAAATAGAAATAGATTGCTTAGCAATCTTACCTTCACCTCTACCACAACTAATTGATGGTCTACTTGGCAGACATGTAGTGTTGCATGGATTATAGGGACAATCCTTGCCACCTAACCCATAGTTTCAAACTCTTGGATGTTGTGAACTTCCTTTCCATTCCCATTTCAAGGTGGGCAATTTTTAAATAGATGGTCCTCTCCAAATCCCCAACATTGAAGTGGTGCTCTTGGATTGTCTCCCCCATCTTACTTGGCTTAGTCACACCCTATGATGGTTGCTTCTGCTTATTTCTTAAAGGAGACTTGAATCCTCTCTTTCTTTTTCCAAACTTCTCCTTCTTCTTGTCCTTCCATGCCTTATGGAATTCTAGCATGCTTTTGTTTTGATCATAGAGTACTTAGCATTCCTTATGGTTTCATCTAGATTTTGAGGTTCATCAAATTCAATTATGTCCTTGTATGACTGAGGTAATCTACTTAGAAAACGTTAGATTTTGACCTTATCATCTTCGATATACTTCACATACCTCAATACCTCCAAGAATTTATTAATATATTCCTCCATGGTATTTTGTCCCAATTTCAACTCATCGAACTCTTTAATTTTTTCATTACAACAACTATCAGAGAGTTACTTTTGCTTGAAGTATTTCTTGAATTGCTTCCACACAATTTGTATTTTATTGACCTTCTTCACTTGCCTAAGGTGGTCTCACCATATAAATGCTCTTCCATTTAAGTTAAATATGGCCACCCTTGCCTTCATGTTTTCGAAGTAATCATGGACTTGGAAATACTTCCTCATCCCAAGAAGCCAAGCCTCGGCTCCTTGACTAGATTTTGCTTCACCATCAAAAGTAAGAGGCTTGGCTTTCTGAAATTCCCCATGTGAGTTGTCATTAATAGGCCTCTTCCTCTTATTCCTTCAAGATGGCTATCTTTGGTCTTCATTGAAATCTCTGGAGGAAGATGACTCACTAGAAGAGAAATCTAGAGTGTATGTCCTCCGTTTAGATACCCTTCTCAAGTTATGGGACTTCCTATGAGAATGTCTCATTGAACTACTCTTGCTCAATGCCTGATTTCGTAAGTGTTGTCCAAGGTGAATCTTCCTTTGAATGTCTGCTAAGCTTTGGAGCATGGCTGCATTCAGTTGGTTTTGTTTTCCCCGAGCTTTGAGCAACCTCTCATTATTTGCCCTACAACTTTATAATTCCACCGTTAGAAGTCATAGTTTCTGCAATGTCTGGGGGAGTCACTTGATTTCTCTTGCCATTATATTATGCCTCTACATGTATATTTTCTCCTATGACATTTGTTTAACTTCCTATGAGAATGTCTCATTGAACTACTCTTGCTCTTTGTCTGATTTCCTGAGTGTTGTCCAGGGTGATTCTTCCTTTGAATGTATGCTAAGCTTTGGAGCATAGCTGCATTCAGTTGGTTTTGTTTTCCCTGAGCTCTGCGCAACCTCTCATTATCTGCCTTGCAACTTTATAATTCCACCCTTATAAGTCATAGTTTCTGCAATGTTTGGGGGAGTCACTTGATTTCTCCTGCCATTATATTTTGCCTCTACATGTTTAACATGTATATTTTCTCCTATGACATTTGTTTCAGGTGCATAAAGATCTTATGCATCATCCATGATGATGACTTTCTTGGCACAACCAAGGCCAAGGATTTCCTAACCGCCCTACATTGAAAGCTGGCCCTTAACTATCTCTGATATGATATTATATCTACACAAGTTTTCATATAAACACATTTGTTATATTCATTACATTCTTAAAATTTCACAAAATTAATTTTCCATACATTCTAAGAACTACCCAAATTGGCAAAAAAAAATTGTCAATCAAGACTACAAGCACATTCTGTTTAATTTCAGAAACATTTGAAACACTCATTTCAGAATCTGATTGTGCACAATTGTTCCCTTTTGGATAAGCTTTCCAACAACTATCTTCATGCTCCAATATGACCTCAATGCTAAAACTTATAGCCCCTTGAAAATCTCTAATTCTTGCCCAATTCTGCACTTTTTCTTGTAGCGGCCTTCTCTGCCTTGAACTTGCCCTACCAGCTGATTTTCTCCGACAACGATTTTTTTTTCATCCCTTAATGGACTGACAATTCCCGTCAACAAACCAACTGTGAAACCATGGCACTGGTTTGACTTCTTTGGCTTATGCAGGTCCGATGCTATAACCTTGAGCTCTAATTTTGCTTCCTTCAGCCCACGCAAGCCCAATGTTGCAACCATCACTCTGATACCATTCTAGCACATCCTCGATCGACCCGGGTAGCACTTTTGGGGCGATGGGGAACTCCCTCAATGCCATTTTGTCAATTTGCAGCCTCTTAACCGTTTTGCGATGTCCTCAACTACCTTCGTAACACTTCGAGATCTTAGGTGACATCATTTAACTTAAACCGACATCTCTATTCATCGAGTCCCTTCTCTATCAGGGTCTTCAACCTTATCGAAATTATGCTCTAGAGACTCACCAAACCATCGGCTCCAACACATTGACTTTTCTCTATCGAAAATTATCATGTGCACTTGCAATATATATCCCCAATGATCCATTCCCGATGCGATTCCTCTTATGGCTTACCTTACCCCCAACGAAGCCCTTCACACTACGTCGGGTCCGATATGCCATCGGATCTTGCCTTTCAGTTCCTCCACCATCAACACACACATTCCATGGGATGGATACTCCAATGGTCCACCTTCAATGAGCCATCCCCGATAAATAGGATCCAATATTCCATCGAATATAATCTATCAACTCCTTCTACTGATGCTATGTCCTGACTCTTCGATACCACACTTTCGATACCGCACTCCAATATGGTATTAGCTTTGGTCCATCGAGCCTCCCTGCATACTCTATCATGGCACTTCCTAATGCAACACTCTCAATACAACAACGGCTTTGGTCCATTGAGATTCCATCTATGTGCTCTATGAGACTTCTCTCCGAACTCTATCAACAAACCTTCCCGAACACTGACCCTCGATGAAGTTGTAACAAACATACAATATATAGATATTAAATTATTATTATTATCCAAGGAACATAACCCTTGTGAACAGTTATTTAAGGTGCCTTTTAGGGTTGTATATATATGGATACTTCCATTGTATTGTAATCATATCATTCATCATTCATTTTAATATATATTTATTGTCCTCTATGGATTACTATTACCTAGCCTATTTAAGGTGGTTATTTACTATATGAACATGAATTGTTCACCACATTGGTATCAAAGCCTCGTCTCGATCCCAACTTTTCACCAAACATAATTTTCAGAGTTTCTCTCATATTGGTAATGGGTGCAAGCCGAAGAAAGGGGGAATACCTAACTCAAAGAGCAGCTCCACAAAAGGAGGAGGAATACCTAACTTGTAAAGAATACCTAACTTGTAGGGTTCTCAATAAAATGGGTTTTTTAAATAAAAAATGAATTATATGGCATCAATGTACATTTTCTTCTATGTGAAGTTAGTACTCCATTATAATTTGACACATTTTTGCAGATTGCTACAATAGGACTGGCTGCAGATGAGAATCTGTAACGTCCCCCTCATCCAATCCGACCATCAGGAGGGGATGCTGAGTAATTCCTGGGCTTTCAAATTTCGCCCCAAGTTCATAATACATTTTTCAACAATGCAATGTGTGCAGAAATGGAAATAAAACATGCACAACAGAATTCAAATCTATCCACACACGCATCTAATATGCAATTACAAGCATAAACATTATAGGCATCAAATTAAACATTTCCAGATTTAAATACATAAAAATACTTATCTTTATCCAATGAGATCCAAGCAACTGGCTGTGTAAAAGCGCTTTTCCACCCAACCATAGGCACTCAATCAAGCATATACTCTTTCTGCTGCTAAAGCCACCCCCAAGTTGCGCTATGAGGCCACCAGGGAAAAGGAAACACCTACAAGCTTCTATCTCTCATCCCACAACCCATTCTGCTTCTTGTGCTTAGCCAAATGCTCATACAGAGCTCTACAGGGGTCTCACTCAGCCCTCATAGCCTTGGCTTCCACAATACCTGCCCCACACAACACTCTTCTAGCTCAGGCATCCCCTTCACCGATCGACGGTTCTCTTGGGCGATCCATCTTGCTGGTGCTTCTGGTGTGTGCATAGAAGAAGTCCAACCTGATATTGGCTGCTATAGAACCTCCTGCAGCATCAAACTATGGCTTTTCAAGCACCAACAAGCAGCAGAACGCAAGGGTAAGGGTGCCTAGCTTGCCCAACCTCTCTATTCACCTACAGCCACAATACCCACTTTCAAATCTGCAACAAGGTCTCCAAATTCGAATTTTTGGGTTCATAACAACATGGTAAGTTCATGGACAGCAATGGAGAGCTCTTAAATCTCTAAACCTGCATGAGAGAATGAGACAAATGAGAGTTAACTCCAAGAGATATGGAAAAATGGTGAAAAGACAACTGACATGACCTCTAGCGATACAAGAAAGGACTCCTGGCAGCTGCAGACTGACTTGTCATGACTAAACTGTCACAAAAGTGTAGTCAGTCTCATGCTTCAATAACTACATTAGGTGACTTTTTCCACTAACCCCACACATGCATTAATGATTGGAAAATGGTAAAAAAAAAAGAGATAATTGAATTATTCTCATCACATGACAAAATTTAGGTGTGAGTTCTAAGGTCGACACATGGCAGCAAAGGATTTAGTCACCCACGGACCCCTTTTTTAGTCACCCATGGACCCCCTTCCTCTTCCCCTTGGTGGAATCATAGCCCCTTTTGGTGCTCTTTGCACAACCAGTTTTGGACCATTTTATTATTTATGCACATAATATTCCAAATCAACATAAAAACCAATTAAATAGTCCAAATGAAATATAAACATCATACATGCCTAAACATTCACTAGTTGGGCCTTGGCCTTGAGCTCCATACTAGGAATTCGCACTAGCATATTTACATTATTTACATAATTTGGATAAATAAATTCCAAGTCAAAACTAGGGGTATTACAGAATCCAGTTGCTGTACTTTTCGGGGCTTTTTCATATGTTCCTTCAAGGATATTTTGGCCATGATGATACTAAATCTATCAAAACTATTATTAAAATGGACCATCAATAGAGTCATATAGCTATTTTGTTCTGTTAGATACAGAAGATCAGTCTTTACAAATATTTGTCCCTCAATGATCTCATGCTAGTGGAATAGCACTGTTTGACATATATGAACAAAAACTAATTTTAAGGAGGTTTCCCACTAAATTGTTTTGGAAATTAATGGTTCATTTCCTCATTGTAGAGGGCAAACTCTTTGTAGAATTGCTGCTGTGTTAGGAGGCAAGAGTTTTGCATCTCGGATATTTGAAAGAATGGTAAATTGTTCATGCTGGATTTAGTTTCTGCTCTACTAATTATTTTCTTGCTCTCTTTTTTGCCACAAAAGATGCAGTCTGATAGAATTGCTTTGGTGTGTTTGGTATTCAAGTTTGCTGTCAAAAATGGAGAACTCCTGAAATGTTAACTAATATATCAAATTATGCTGATTACTTTCTTGTTTTCTATATTGGTGATCAAGTTGCACTTTCCAGTGGAATTTGTTTTGTTGTGTCTGCATTCAGTGTTTGCTGACAAAAGTCGAGAATGCATAAAGATTCCTCAGGAAATTGTACTGTCATTTTCTAAAACATATAGCCTCAGAATTGTGACCATCACAACAACAATTATACTCTGCCACTGATTCTATCTCCTCGAAACTCACATCAAAAACCACAAATACACCATCGCAACCATCTGCCTGCTCCTCACCAACAAAGTCATGGGCATGACAGAATTAATCAATGATCTGACTCTGCTTTCCTACAAAGTCCTCCATTAAAACACAGACCCAGCCACATTGGAACTCATAAAATGCCCCCAACTCTTCCAACAGAGGCAACAATTACTCTTGAAGGAAAACATTTTAATCCCTGCACGCTCAACTTCAATCTCTATATCAAAACCCCATACAAACAACTCATCTCTGCCCTCGAAAAGTTCAAAGTTAAATGATCAGGATTCTTGGAACTATGTGAATGAAGGATTGATGACATCAGTGTCTCTCCAGTTCGAACCCCACCAAATTGCTGGTGCAGTGTTCTACCTTGCATCTAGGCATCTCCAGGTCTAGTTGTCATCCAGATAAAGAGAACCCATGGTGGTGGGAGTTCGATCTGTCTCCTCTTCGGCTTGAAGATGTTTGCAATCAACTGCCAGGATTGTATGAAACAAGAAGCTTATGCTCCCCAACTCCACACCAGGCCGATGCACCCTGCTAAAGAACTCTGTTACCCTCAATATATGCTGCACAGGTCAATGGCACCCTGCTGGAGAAGGACTTTGTAACCCTCAATGTGGAACAATCTGGTCAAACCAACCATCATCTAGATAGCGAAGAGAAATCTACTGGTCGTAGTCAACAACCACTTCAGAGGGAAATGCTGGTTGTAGTCAACAACATGTATAACTGGCCCTCCAGGCTGAGGGCTCACAAAAGAGAGATGTGCATCGGCAGATTTACTGATTTTTCAGCAAGAAATGGACAGATTTCTTTTGGCAATACATAACCTTATTTTTGAACTAGGCATTCTTGATATCAGATATTAACCACAGATTTCAGCCTACCTTGTTGTATTTTGGTTGTGTTTTTCTCAAATCTTGGGATCATGGCACTGTCAGGCAGACAACCCACTAGCTATAAGCTAACTGAAAGATTGGGGTCATAGCACTGTCCGGCAGACAACCCACTAGCTATAAGCTAACTTCATGATCCTCATGCTGTAGTGAGGTGATAAACTTTTAACAAAATGGAAAAGATAGGGAAGATAAGCTCCTATAATAATTCTGATGCCACATCAAACTAATGACTCCTTGGGCTTGAGCAACTGTTCAAAAATAAAACTAGTCTAAGCTAAGGCCTATCCATTAGTATGAAAGCAATTAGGAAAAAGCAGCAAACACAACCTCCAGCATTCAGAAGTGTATTGGAAACTTGCAGAGAGAGAAAGTAAGTTTGAGAAGACCTCTTATGAAAGTCTCTGTGACACATCTTTACAATGTTTCATTATAGCTTTCATTGCTTTTTATATGTTAAACAGTGCAAACATCATAAATGCAAAAAACTGAAAAAGTAAATCATATTAGTGATGAGATCACTGTGAGAAAGGAGCTCTAGCTACAAATGAACCATAATACTAAATATAAGTAAAACAGGACAAAGTATAGGAAACATTATCATTTGAAGGCTTCAATTTAGCAGACGACTTCAACTAGCACTGTGGCATTTTTCTTCAAATGGATTTTATTTTGATAAAACCAATGGTAAATTTGAAGCTAGGGGAAAGGGGCTCTAATACGCAAGCTTGCTATAAGAGTCTAGAGATGACAAAGCAAACAGTTAATTTCTGCAAACGACGTGCATCTAAGTCCTGGGCAAACCCACTTCTATTTTTTATGCATACAAGAGTTTTTTTCGAGACCCCGTCTATATCATATAAGCCATACCATATGAGAATAATCAAAGAGGGATGTAGTATATGGTTCCACCTATCTTACTATCAAATTTCAGTGGAGCGCATCAGCTTCATTTTGATAGTCTCTCTGTATCAAAGACAAACCATCTGGTTAATGCATTGGATAACAGGATTTAAAGTCAGACCAGTAAATTGTTTATGTGAGGCCTTTCACTCTGAAGTATAAAGCCTCAAATGGTTAACTGACATTTTGCATTTGACCCAGCTGACTCTGAAGGCATAACTGTGTTGCCTGCCTACCAAGAAAAAAGCCAGACATTTCACTACAATGTTGGGACATGTTACAAATTCTTGCCTGACCGACTGAGTACTAATCAAGTCAATCTGGAAACAGTAAAGCAGTGCTCAGAATAGATGACAAGAATGGTGCATTTACTTCACTGAAGAATTAAGACTGAAGTTTACAACAAATCAACTGAATGTAACTACCTTTGAGGACTATTATTAGACAAGTGCATTACAGACAGAACATTATACTAATGCATGCCTACTTGGTAGATGGTACTAATTGTTGCCATGTACAGTAGAAAAAGTAAAAACTGTGATAACAAGTCCATTATGGGTGCCTCATGTTCCCAAAGTTTCTTACCTTTCAGGACTATTATTAGATAACTGCAATACAGTCAGAACAGTATTACTAATGTATGCCAAATTGGTACTAATTGTGGCAATGTACATTAGAATGAATAAAAAAAAGTCCATTATGGGTGCCTCATGTTTCCAAAGTTCCATCCCAAAGAAATGTGATAGGCATGCCAACTAGGCAGATTTCTTCTGCTTCTTCACTCTCCATTCCTTGATATTTGCTTGCACCTTTGCTCGTACAGCCTTCTTGAAGCCAGGATAAGGTTCATAACCACAGAACTTTTGGAGGACCTGAATCCAACAAAACAAATGCACCACGTCAGATGTCCACTTCTAACCATGAGACATCTTAAAAGCTTCTCACTTCAAGTTAGAAAGCATTATGAATACAAATCAGATACCAGCTCACCTCAAGCAAGACAAAAAATGGAGCCAGCATGAAAGCTTGAACAAGATTATCCAAAAGTGCAGGTGCTCGCTTCTGCAAAATAATATATGATGCCAATTCCACGTGTAACAGCAATGAATAAAGTGTATATTTTCATAAACGTACCTCAAATACTCCATGTCCTATAAATTGAGCTGTCCAACAGACCAGTTGGGAAACAAGAACCACCTGAGAAAACAAAGCAATAGTCAATCGTTAAAAAATAAATAAGTACATATACTATGCTCTAAGCCTTAAGGTGTGGCATTGACAGAGCGTAAGATCTAGGTTTGAAAAAAATATGAAGCCAGAAACTACTGATTGCATTATTTGGCTCTCTTCTTTTAATGGTAATAAAGTTTCTAAATTACTGTCGGGGTTACAAAAGATATAGAAATTCTCATTTTTCTAAACAAAATGCCAGATAAAATTACTATCCTTACTGGACTAGACTTGTTGCTGACACATCCATCCAAACCCTAATGAGATTGAGATTTTTCAACTACTGCTGAAATCCAGCATAGTCTTGAAAATGAAAAATCGACTAAATGCCATAGAGACTCGAGAGTCATTCATCATTCATATAAACCGTCTCTAAAATCAATCCTTTATTATTTGATATAATTCAAAACTAGAACAAGAAAACCTTAAGACAAATCACCACTAGACTCTTAAGAATGTGGTCCTCTATTCTAAGCATTTCCTCCATCCAGAGTTCACAAAAATTACTTTTTATATTGATTTTTCAATACAGAAGAAGTTCAAACTTTGTGTCACGTCAATTTGTGATGAGCATAAAAATTCTCAACGGCACAAGCTCAATTTGCTGCAATGAAGTTCTCTGAAAATGGTAAACTCAATAACCAACATGTAACTTTGCAATGTAAGGTTTCTAATGATGGCATAGCACAGGTGGAGCTCAACAGTGAGTGGACGCCCATATGGGTAGGGTCCGCCTCCTCTGCAGGGAAGGCAGAGGCAATCTAATGGGTTTTAACCATCCACCCCTCTCTCTTTGGGCCTTTGGGGTGAAGGTAATTTGGAGAGTGCACTGTGAGCGAAATTGTACACAGATGAACTGCAATGATTAAAAAAAATTGTAAGCATCCGGTGTGGACCTCCCAATCCCAGGTGAGAAAGCAGTTGCCTGACAAGCACGGAGTCTAGTTTTAGCCCAGCTCAAAATCAAAATCATATTTTACAAAGAAGAGTTATTTAAGGATAATCTAAAGGAGTCTAGTTTTAGCCTAGCTCATAATCAAAATCATATTTTACAAAGAAGAGTTAATAAGGATAATCTAAAGCACCCGAAGCTCGGTTTTGCACTGTAGGAGGTTGCTAGTAAGAATCTAGTTTTGCACCTTATTATTGACAGTGAGGGTTCTCGAAAGCAGCAATCTATTTATAAATTGCCAAGATATAAAAAAACAGAATTGAGAAAGAAGCTTGCCTTCCATGCTAAGGAGTAACCCAATCTCTGTGCAAGAGCGTTGCTGCTGACCCAACAAAGAAGGCAAAGGGTTCCTGCCAGCGTACCTGCCTTCTTATCCAACATGATATAAAACAGAGCATACACAACAGCGACAATAAAACTCAAATTCAATATCATGTACTCCTGAAAGGGAAAGGCCCCTGCTGAGAAGGGAAGCAAACCCAAAGCAGGGGTGAAGCATCCCAATACTAGGGCAGTGAAAAAAATTGGCCACACAAATATGGTATGAATTAGAACATTAATAGCATTGTTGTGATAAGCTCCATAAAATCCAAATTGTTTCTCCAGATCAAAAACTCCCCATGCCATTGTACAATGATCTCTTGGCTCTCGCTCCAACTTCTTCGTTTATTAAGATCTGGCACTGCCCTAGTCAAGAACAGGGTGGAAAAAAAGGTGTGATTTTCAGAAAACCATGGAATTTAGCAATCAAATTCCTAAAGCAGGAGAGTTTTGACAGCCCAAATTATATCTTGCAACCCCCAATTCATATTTGCATATAACACACATGAAAAAATCGAATATTGAGTTTGATAACCAAAATTGTATACCAAATCTTCTGAAAAATAATCAGAAGAAAATCAACATAAAAGATTTAGCAAATCTACTTACGTCTGTTGGATAAATGTGAGCGGATTCATAATCTCAGCTGCCCTTGATGGTTATTTATGGATTATATTTGCAGAGGTCCAAGGATGGGCTCGTTCTCGAACTAACTCCTCCGGTCAAAGAAGAGATTGGGTCGGCCTGCCTTCTAAAATTTCCGGTCATCCCCTCATGTACGCAAACTCTCCCATCAGTTCAAAACCATTTGGAAATCCCGAGATCTAATTGGCTTAAGCCAACATTAAAATATTAGAAATTTGATGATGGTACTGCTAGAATAGCCATTAAAAACCATTTGAAAATCCCTCAGGGCCCGCTTGTCTTGAGGAAGGAGAAATCTATTCTAGGAATGATTGTACAGCTAGAATAACCCATTGGCAATGTTAAAAAATAAATATAAATATTTTTCCTCGGCGATGACGAAGTAATTATTATCTGAACATTACTTGTTTTCTTAACATGCGTGCATTTGGTAAGAGGGGGCAAAATATTGCAATACTCTAAATGCGGTAAGATTTGGAAAAAAAAATCATATTTATACCTGCCGAACGCAGCTTATATTGTAATCCGTTTATAATCAAATAATTTTGATTTTCAATTAATTTGTAAATGATCCAAAAAATTAGTATTAGAATGAATATTTCAAAAATAACAAATTAATTTTTATTTTTTAAAAAATACAATCTCTATTTTATGATTGGTTAATATTTTGGAAAAGATAGCCCGCATGGGTGTAGTTTAACGGGCGATTCTCTTGATACGAAGGAAATGTTGTAAATGGAAGTTACGAATTCACCAAGTATTAGTCCCTTCCGAGTTGCCAATTTCTCTAGCTACAAAAAAAAAAAAAAATTGAAAAAAAAAAAATTTATGGTTTTATTTACGATTGTCAATCAAAAAATTAATTTTAAAATTCAAATTATTTTAAAAAAATTATAAATAAACAAGTGTCTATCTATATTCAATTGCAATAAATAATTTTATTAATAATTATTTTTTAATATTAAAATATTATTATATTATAATACCACTCTGCCATGAAGATTAGCCTGAAAAAATCTTGTCTTTATGAGAACTATGTTGATGTAAACCGATTGCAAGATATAAAATTGTTGATGCCTCATGTGCAATAAGGTTAGTGAAGGTTTTACTTACCTAGGTTTTCAGCTCAAGCCAAATGGCTATCATATCAAGGACTGGCATTGGTTGATTAAAAAGTTTGAGACTCGGATATCTCATTGGACTTTTCGTCTCTTATCCATTGGGGGGAAGCTCACACTTATAAAATCTGTCTTGATGGAGACTCCAGTGTATTGGTTATCCCTACTTCCTGTGCTTTGCTCGGTGATAAACAAACTCAGATCACTTATATTTAATTTTTTATGGACCAGTGGACTGAAGAATTCATATTTGTCATTGACCAACTGGGATAAAATCTCCAAGCCGGAAACTACAGGAGGTTGGGGATTAAAAGACTTATCTGTTTTCAGTGCTGCACTGTGTTTGAAGAGTCTTTGGAGGGTGTTATTTGGGGACACGCTCGGGTCCAATGTTATTCAGCATAAATATGTGAAAACCGATATTATAGAATGCCTGAGAAGGCCTAACAAGATGACTAGAGGCGTGTCTCCTATTTGGAACGGTTTCTTAAAAGTTTATTGTTGGCTGGCTGTTGAAATTAAGTGGAAAGTTGGGAATGGTCTGAAGGTTGCTATAGGAGTTGACCCTATCATGGGTGTGAATGTTGGCTATACTTTCTCTTAGGGTTTATTATATTTTATCAGAAATGCTGGATATTGCACTTTAGATTATATTGTCACTAGGAGTGTGCAAAGATATTGGATGTCTGCTGAGGAGTTAAAGATTCCACAACAATTCATTGTTGAATGAGATTTGTTAGGATATTTAGACACTTAGGAGTTAGTTAAGATCAACTTGTGTAATAGATCCGTTAGGGATAGTGTGTTTCTTTAGTATGCATTTGTAAATACTTAATCCGACGGTCATGATATGTTCCCGACATAGAGTGATCGGACAACTCAACTTCTCTTAGATCAAACCTAACCTTGATCCGTGGCTTAACACCCGATTGGTCTATGATCTCTATTTAAAGAGCATAGAGGGTCATTGTTTAGTTGATTGATTATGAGAAGCTCATTTGTAACTTTTTTTCTTTGCATAATAAATTGTCCCGTAAAAGCTATTTGGCCGGGGCCGTGGAGTGTTTCCCTCAAGAGGGTTTAAACCACGTCAAAACATCGGTGTGTTGGTCTGTGATCTGTTTGTGTGAAGTGGTTGCTCTTGGTGTTTGGTCCTTTGGTAGTACCCTGTGTACCCGAACATGGTATCAGAGCTTTTATGAAGTGACGCTTCTAGTTATGATCTAGATCTTGAACTGTTGTTGCCGAAACTTGAAAGGATTTCTATTTCTGGTATTTATGTGCATTTCTGGGCTGTGGGAGGTGTTCCATTGCATCTGGAGCGTTGTTTATATTGGGAAATAGTTTTCGTTTGATCGAAAACGGTTCCCGGTTGCTCCAGAAACACGTATTTCATCAGATCTGAAGGTATAATGTTACAGTGACGCATTTTTTTATTTTCTTTTTTTAAAAGAAAAAAAATCTCATATTTCATCATTTTTTACTGTTAGATTTTTTTTTGTTCGGATTGTTGCTTTCCCGTCTGCGTATGCTCTTTGCCGTGCACCTTGAGCGATCTCGGCAAATCAGAAACAGAAAGGGAAAGAGTTTTTTCTCGGCTGTGTATGCTCTTTGCTGTGCACCTTGCGCGATCTCGGCAAATAAAAAACAAAGAGAAAACGTAGACTGTCCGGGCAAGCTAACAAGATCTAACTCCACAAGTGTGAAATTTTTTTTGTTTGTTTTGTTTCGATTTGTGGTTTGTTTTGCAGGAAAAATGGTAAGCACGCAAACCAAGCAAAAAGAGTAAAAAAAAAAAAAAAACCTTCCTTATTCTCATATTTTACATACCTTTTAATCTAGCTCACTTGGTTCAAACTTGCTTTATTCCTTAATAGGTCTTGAGTTCAAGTCTTAGGAAGTTACTTTTAAAAGAAAAAGTGCATGCAATTTCTATTTTCAAGTTATTTTATTGTAAAAGTGCATCTGACTTAAATAATAAAAAATAAAAATACAAGTGAGTCACTTAAGTTTTTTTTTATTGTTGCACTATTTAAAAGTAATATCATTGTAAAAGTGAAATCACTTATTTTACAAAAATTGTTCACTTAAAGCAATTTTCTTGTAAAGTGATTGTCAAAAGGTTCATCTTGGGAAGAGGGGGGTTTTTTTTTTTTGCTGGACATTCTCTAGCTGCCACGTCACTATTGGGGACATCTTCAACAGTTTCTTTGTTCAAGCATAACTTCATCATACAGAGTCAGTTTTAGTGCCTTTTTTTTTAAACCGCCTATTTTTTCGAGCTCTTCACATTCAGACTATTGGTTTCTATTTTTACAGCCATTAATTTACAAATATAGCCGCCCCTTGTGATATTCTACTTAACAGCTCCAACTATTTCTCATGGAAATCTCGTATGGAGGATGTTTTACGAAGTAAGGGACTTTTCAGAATTACCTCAGGGAAAGAAAAAGAACCCACTGATGATGATAAGAAAATAAAATGGGCAAATAGATATGATGAAGCTCGTGGATTGATTGGGATGTCAATCTTTACTGATTTGCGATTCCACATATCTGGAATTGATGAACCTAATGCTGCTTGGGACAAGTTGGAATCTGTGTTTGGTAAACACAATGAAATTCGAGGTCACCAACTCGAAAATGAGTTGATTTCTTTAAATCCAAGTGACTTTTCATGCATTCAATATTATTTATCTAAGTACAAAACTCTTAAACTCTTATGTGCATAGTGTAAGATTGAGAGGGAAGACAAATAATGCATTTATCATATTCTTTCCAAACTTGGACCTGCATATTCTGTTTTTGTATCTACATTTCACTCCATGAAAGCATCCTTGAATGCAGCTAGCTATCAAGAGCCTAGTCTTGAATCCTTTTGTGATTAATTGATTAGAGAACAAGATAAACTCATTCATCTTGGAATAATCAACAATGCAGATACATCTGGGAAAGCCTTATTGTTCCAACATAAAGAAAAGTCCAAGCCTCCCAAGAAACAAAATTTTCGCAATAATAAGTCAAACAAGGGTCCAAAACCCTCTCAGTCAGCTCCTTCTTTAAAAAATGACAAAGGATCCAAGCCAAAAGGCAAGAAGACTGAGCGTCATTGCAACTATTGCGGGAAAGATAATCATGATGAATCTAAGTGTTTCAAGAAGATGGCAGCCTTGGAAGCAGCAATGAAGAAGCACCACATCAGCCTAGATTCGTTTTCAGAATCTGCCTCTCATGGACATGCACTTTGTACTTTTGGTTATTCTTATAATGCATCTTCTTCTTCTACTTCAAATGAATGGCTCATTGATTCTGGAGCATCTTATCATATGGCTAAGGATCAAGCCATCTTTTCTACTATGCATGAATGCAACACCAAACAAATATTTGTTGGTGATGATAGATCTCTAAGTGTTGTAGGAGCTGGAACAGTTCCAGTAGATAATGGTCATTTTAGTGATGTACTATGTGTTCCAAGAATTTCCTGCAATTTGTTATCAGTCTATCAGATCACTCATTCTGGTGAAAGTAAAACTGTGACCTTTACACCTCACCAAGTTGTAATCAAGGATTTTAAAGATCCTCAACAGGTCCTAGCTACCGGAATTGTTGATGATATTACCAGGTTGTACAAGTTTAACAACTTTGGGTCATCACCTTTCCCTTCAGTTTTTGTTGCTCATAGTGATAACTTGAGCAAATTTTGGCATGAGCGATTTGGTCACTTAAATTATTGCTCATTGCAACAACTATGTAAAGAAAATATGGTGACAGGTCTTCCGATGGTATCTTGTAGGGATGGTGTTTGCTCCGGTTGTGTACTCGGAAAACATCATTGGGACAGTTTTGACAAACGTGCCTCTTGGCACGTCTCGGTTCCCTTGGAGCTTGTGCATAGTGACTTGTGTGGTCCTCTTCCATCTGCTTCCTTTTCTGGTTTCAAATATTTCTTAACTTTCATTGATGATTACACCAGACGCACTTGGGTTTATTTCCTAAAACTTAAGAGTGAAGTATGTAACATGTTCTTGGCCTACAAGGCCCTTGTGGAAAAACAATCTGGTCATCAAATTATTAATTTAAGATCTGAAAATGGAGGAGAATATGTTAACAATAAGTTCACTACTTTCTGCACTGAACAAGGCATCCAACAACAACACACTGTTCCATATACACCACAACAAAATGATGTAGCTGAGCGGAAGAACCGCACTTTAAAAGAAATGGCTAATTGTATGATCCAATCTAAGGGACTAAGTCTTCAATTTTGGGCTGAAGCCATTAATTGTGCAAATTACATAGTTAATCGCACCCCCACTAAAGCATTACAAGGTATAACACTGGAAGAAGCATGGAGTAAAACTAAACCTGATGTAAGTCACTTCCATGTGTTTGGTAGTGAAGCATGGGCTCACATTCCGAATGAAAAACGGAAAGCATTGCAGCCTAAAAGTGAAAAGTGCATATTTGTTGGATATTCTGAAGATGTAAAAGGTTATAGACTTGTTCAACCACATTCTCATGATATAATCATTAGAAGAGATGTTAAATTTGATGAAAATCTCTTGGCCTACGAGCCTAACTCGACGATTGTGCCATCTTTGGCTTGCGAGCCTGATTCGGCGTTTGTACCTTCTTCTTCTTCTTCCAACTTTCTTGACAGGTTTCCAACTCCAGTTTCTGATGATGACAGTGAGGATGAAAACCCACCTCCGCCTGCTCATGTTCCTCCATTTGCACTAACACAAGTGCTTCCTCGATGGGTCCGTTCAACATGTGAAGCAGCTGGTGATCTTGCCGGTGATCCTAGAGATCAACGTCGAACACGTTCTCAGTTTCAGCGAGCCTCTTCTCTTTTGGCTCAAGTTTCCGAGAATCATGATCCAGAAACTTTTGCAGAAACTTCAGGGATTCCAGATTGGGATGTAGCCATGGATGAAGAATATCGTTCCTTAATGGCGAACGATACTTGGGATCTTGTACCTCTTCCAAAAGGAAGAAAGCTTGTCAGATGTAAATGGGTCTACAGAACTAAGTATGCATCAAATGGAAGTGTTGAAAGACTTAAGGCAAGGTTAGTTGCCAAAGGTTTTTCCCAAGTTGAAGGGATTAACTACAATGAAACCTTTGCTCCCGTCGCAAAAATGAACTCCATCCGCCTTGTTCTTTCCCTTGCAGCCTTACACAACTGGGAAGTCCATCAAATGGATGTCAAGTCTACCTTCTTACATGGTGATTTACAGGAGAAAATTTACATGGAACAACCTCCTGGCTATGTTCAGAATAACTCTATCCTTGTTTGCCGCCTTAAGAAATCCTTATATAGCCTTAAGCAAGCTCCTAGATCTTGGTATGCCAAAATGGATAACTTTCTCCTTGACACTGGTTTTTCTAGATGCCATTTTGACCCCAATGTCTATACCAAGAAAGTAGGAAACCATCTCATCATACTTGTTCTATATGTTAATGACCTTATTCTTACTGGTAGTGACCCTAAGCTTATAACCCATGTGAAATCCAGTCTTAAACAAAATTTTGAAATGTCAGACTTAGGACATTTGCATTATTTTCTTGGTTTCCAAGTCCTGCAAACCAAAGAAGGAATCTTTCTTTCCCAATCTAAGTATGCTTGTGACCTTCTTCGTCGCTTTCACATGGAAGATTGTACACCAGCCCCTTCTCCCTTCCAGTCTGGAGTCAAACTTTTTGCCACTTGTACTTCACCTGAAGTTGATGCCACCTTGTATCATCAGCTTGTTGGTAGTCTCTTATACTTGACTCATTCATGTCCTGACCTTTCCTTTGCCGTTGGTCGTGTTGCCCGTTATATGCAGACACCTCATGAAAGTCACTGGAAAACAACTAAAAGAATACTTCGATATATTCGAGGTACAGTTCAGTTTGGGATTCATTACAGTATAGGGGGAAACCTTTGTTGGTTGGTTTCACTGATTCAGATTGGGCCGGCGATCCTGATGATCGAAATTCTACTGCATGTTATGTTTTCAGTTTGGGATTTGGACCTATTACTTGGGCTTGTAAGAAACAACAAGCTCTTGCTCTTTCTTTAGCAGAGGCAGAATATCGAGGAGCAGTTAATGCCAGTCAGGAAGCTTTATGGCTTCGACAGATCCTTTCAAAGTTTGGATTCGAGCAGCAGTAGCCTACTCCACTTTGGTGCGACATTCAAAGTGCCATCAAGCTTGCCAAAGATCCAGTTCTACATCAACGCAGCAAACACATTGAGCTACATATGCACTTCATCAGAAATCTTGTTCATGATCGTGTTCTTGAAGTGCTCTTTTGCCCTACAGATGATCAAGTTGCAGACATCTTCACCAAGTCTCTTACAGAAGTGAAGTTTTCTAAACTTCGATCTATGTTAGGAGTTCAGGAACTTGTCATTAAGGGGGGATATGCTCTAATGCCTCCTTCCTTCTCCTAATAGTGTCACTTTTGTAAATCCTTCAATCCTATCCCAAGTTGTTCTTAAGGGGGGATGTTAGGATATTTAGACACTTAGGAGTTAGTTAAGATCAACTTGTGTAATAGATCCGTTAGGGATAGTGTGTTTCTTTAGTATGCATTAGTATGCATTTGTAAATACTTAATCCAACGGTCACGATATGTTCCCGACATAGAGTGATCCGACGGCTCAACTTCTCTTAGATCAAACCTAACCTTGATCTGTGGCTTAACACCCGATTAGTCCATGATCTCTATTTAAAGAGCATGGAGGTTCATTGTTTAGTTGATCAATTATGAGAAGCTCATTTGTAACTTTCTTTCTTTGCATAATAAATTGTCTAGTAGAAGCTATTTGGCCGGGGCCGTGGAGTGTTTCCCTCAAGAGGGTTTAAACCACATCAAAACATCGGTGTGTTGATCTGTGATCTGTTTGTGTGAAGTGGTTGCTCTTGGTGTTTGGTCCTTTGGTAGTACCCTGTGTACCCGAACAAGATTGTTATATACATGCATTGACTGGAGCAGGTATCCATTTGAGCTGTGGGGAAGATAAGGTGATATGGGCAGGAAATGAAGCTACGGGGAGTATTACTGCGAAGACTGCTTATTGTTATATGATCAAGAGACGATGTATCCTTCCAATGCACTGGTGGTATAAAGTTATATGGTCGTGGCACATCCCTTTGAAACTTAAATGTTTTACATGGTTTCTGCTCCAGGAGCGACTTAAAACATGGGAGAATATGTCATCGATTGGGCGGTTTGGACCCAGTATATGTGTCTTCTGCAAGAATGAGGCTGAATCTTCATCAATTGTTCTTTTGCACTTAGTCTATGGGAGAAATTTTATATGTGTTATGGAGGCAATAACATTGAATCATGTTTTCATTTATGGGTCAACTGCTGCAAGACTTATCTAACCCTTCCGGTTTTGATATGTTCGGTTGTTTGGAGAGCAAGAAATGTTGCTGTTTTTTAGAACTGTAGCCTAATCTGGAGAGTATTTTAACTCAGTTATGTGCCAATACCACAATTTTCTGCCAGTTGAGGCCATCCCTGTCAAACGAGTTTTTGGGAATTTTCGGCTTACTTTTGATGCACCGGTGCTTTTTTTCGATGGTCAATTGGGAAAATGTGGAGCAGGTGGTGTCATTCATCTAAATCAGGAACACTTTTATTCCTTCCACCTGAATTGTGGCATTGGGACCAATATGAAAGCAGAATTGATTGCACTCTGGTGTGACTTGTATTGCAAACATTTTTAGATTGGGAACAGTTAAAGTCTTTGGTGATTCACATGTCACAATTAAGTGGGCACGAGGTGAATATGCTTTACAGGTCTTGAACTTAGATTACTGGTGCAACAGAGTAATGACAGAATTGAGAATTTTCAGCACTTTGTCCCTGACACATATTTATAGAGAGTTGAACACGCAGGCTGATCACTTGTCAAAGTTGGCTCTAGAAGATGTTGAGGGCTTTCTATTTTGGGAAGAACACTGTGAGAAATCGATGATAGAGTCGGGCTCTATGTATTTTCTAGATTAGAGAGTTGCTCCACTATATTATTTTGCCTCTTGGTAGATACTGTTAGTAAGTTTGGATGTCTTTGGGAGGACTTCTGAGTATTTTGTATCTCTGGTTTTGGAACATAGTTATGTAGCTGGCACATCATGTACTATTTGATTCATTTTTTGAATATCAATAGTATGTTTTTTTCGTGGGAAAAAAAAGCATATCTATATTCAATTACAATAAAGAATTTTATTAATAATTATTTTTTAATATTAAAATATTATTATATTATAATACCACTCCGTCGCTCATCTTCACACAAGCAGACGGACCATATCACAATCCCTGAAAATTTCATTTCCCGTAAAAGTTATTAATTGTTGACGTCCAATGGTAAGAAGCAAATTTTTGAAATAGACACAATTACTAATTGCTGACGTCTGATTGGCGAGAAGCAAATTCCAAGGCGAGTTGTCTAAAACTGGTACGATTTCGTCCAGAAAAATCGTATTTTCAGAGGGTTGGAATTTGATAGGCATTTGCCCATTTTCAGACATTTTGCCCATCAAATACGGCAAAAAAATAAAATTAAACCCGTTTTGTAGGACAGTTAAATATTTTTATAAACCGTTGTTTTGATGGTCTATATTTTTGCGAAAACATCATTATATATAGCCAGTAGCTTATGTAGGACTCTAGGAGAGTAGGAGTAGGTCCCAGGGGCCCGGGCCCATCGGCCCGGAGCCTCCCCTCTCACCGCTTGGTGCTTGGTCATTCGATTTCAGGCTGTCCCCAAGTTCCAATTCCAACTCGTGAAACAGTGAAGTTTGAAGTTGAACCCATGGTCGTTAACCATGTATCCATGTCAGTGATTGAACATGAACGAGAGGTGGCATTAGGTTAATCCATTGAATGTGTTAGGTTAATCCATTGAATGCCAGTCGAGAATGCCAATGCGATCACTGATCAGGTTAATTGGTGATTTGGTTAGGTTTTCAACATGCCGCAGTCGCACAATTCTCATTCCGAGCAAACCATGGTTCGGGTACGCCTTGGCCCTCTACAATGTGCAGCCTGCAGTTTGCATGTCGCTAGTGCTACTACTGGAGTTTGGATTGTGGAGTCCCTGTTTCCCTGGGCCGCAACTACAAAATTTGAAATCTCTCAGATGATTTTCAAGCCATGGGTGACACTGTGATAGGCCCGACTCCAAGGGATTTTGAATGGTGTTTTCTCGAATTCCTGGTTCTCCCTTGTCCAAATTTGATGCAGATATCGTCGATGAAGGTTCATTCACACTAGCAGGAATATTACTGACATATCAGGGCTGCTCGATGACATTATCATTGAATTCCAATCAATAATTTATGTCTCGATTTCTAATCGTTGCTCCTCTATCCTATGGTAGCCTGGAAGCCATTGCTGCACTACAGAAATGGAGCTGAATGACGAATGAGAATGATCAGCAGTGAAGTACTACGAACAACTCTGCAAATCGTTTGGAGTTGTCATTTCCGCTCCCTTCCCTCCACAGACTGAGGTAGTAGAAACTTTCGTTTTTGTAGATAATCTGCATAATTAGTCTTTGTTATGGTTTCCATTAAATAATGCACTTAAATTTGTAAAACAAAAACATAAGGGAGCAATCTTTGTTTTTTGGGGGGAAAAGCTTGAATTTATGTGTTGTTTAGGATTGCTTAGTGGATTTCTAGAAAAATGCATTTGGGTCATGTTTGGCAGCGTTGTTCGTAACCTCATAGCTGAATTAAGTGATATTTATTATGTAATTACAAATTTCTAGAAATAGTTTATTTTGTTGCTTTTACGGACATAGGTCTAATCTTAGGTTGTGGTTCTTAGTATCTTATTCCTATTTGTGCTTAGTCTCTTCTTGGATCTGCAACTAAAACTTGTCATTAAATGTCATGCCTCATTATATGGTAGTTTCAACAATTTTAGTTCGAATTTTAACCATTTCATAAGCTGTCTGGATATATAATTCCAAGGAATTTTAGAAATAACTACTGTTCAGCAGGTAAAAACTTCAACACGTATTAGAGTTGTCAAGCTCTGTTTTAGAGTTCATCCTCAATCTAAGAAAACATTGCAGTATTGACGCATCAAGAATTTGTCTTAATGTAACTTATAAGTCCTTGCATTTAAGCATATAATTTGGAAGAAAAAGGATATCATACAAAGTCCTTTTGAATCGCCATTACCTAATTCTAATTTCCTTTCCTGTTGACTGGGAAATGACAGCACATTATACAATTCGATAGGACCCTTCTGCTCTGAAACAAATCCCTATGTGATCTGGTTCTGGGACCTGAGTAATTGATCCATTAAAATATCGGAAGGCAACAACAACGAGCTTTCATAGGTTGAGCCTGCTCTAGTTGGATGTGAGCATGACACCGGAGTTACGACTGGGTTTTTAAGCTGCATGGCCAAGGGTTAAAAAATAATAAAATAGAAAGAAGAATGAATGGTTATCAATTTAAGAGAGGTTCCAATCCCTTGTCAACCAAGAAAAAGAGAAGAGGCATTGGAATTCCAAGTTGACAAGACATTAACCTGTTAGAGTTGAGTTAATAATAGTTACTATGTGTAGAATAAGAATCAACTACACTAGTTTCCAAGGTTGTAGATCCAATAGAGCATTAATTTGATGAGACACTAACCCAACTCGTCAACATTTTTTTTGGTTGTGGTGTTCACCAGAAAGGCAAACTGGGTGTAGTTAGTGTCTACAGAGCTAAATATCCTAGCTATGAAATGCCTTGGGGAATTCTCAATGGTATAATTTGTGGAATTTGAGGTGGAGATAGTGCCGAGCAAGTCTATATCTGTAAATCTTAGTGAAATACAGGTCAGAGTGCTTGGACTTGTGTAAGTTAAAGTAGCTTTTTGAATTACCTAGTTCAAAACTATTGCAGCTTATGAAATTGGAGAGTGAAAACAATCCACAGCGTTATGTTTGATGTTAAAGAAGTCTACATTCTTAACTTCGAGTTGAAAATAGGTCAAAGTGCCCAATTTTGGGCGATTTATATCATTTTGGTTAATCTGGGCAAAACTGGTACATTTTGTGAAATTTGAGGTGAATACAGTGCATAATATTATATCTAATATTAAATGAGCCTATATTCTTAAATTTTTAGTGGAAAGTAGATCGGATGTAAGATTTATATATAATCTGGGATATCAGGATAGACATCGAGTGTCGCAGGCCTGTGTGATAAGTAAAACATTATTATTGACAGGTATATATTTCAGTAAAACATTTATTATTAACATGTATATATTTAAGTAAAACGTTCAATGAAGGGAAATTGTAAAGTTCAAAACGTTAAAAAAAATAGTATGACAGGTAAGATTCTAGTAAAATTCCAACCCTATAAATTTCAGATACAAATTTGTCGAAATCTAGGATGGAATTTTTAGAATCTTAAATAACAGTATTAATCCTCTATAATTTGGATGCCTTAGAGGTTTTCCAAGGTGTTGAATTTATCTAGATGTTCATAAAAATGATTTAATCAACATAAATCACCAGATTTTTAGATTTCATATCACCAGATTCAGATCAAATTTTGGCCAGACGGGCTAAATGGTCGTACTTTTAGACGGCTTCATTTCAAGGTAGTTAGTTATATATCTCTCATTTTTAAATCTACGAAATTCGGCAAAGCAATTCTTGTTCAAATTGCAATTTGGATTGTTTAAATCGTAATTTCAGCCATCTAAGTAGTTTTAAAATTGGGCAATTAGTCTAGAACAAGGAATCCCAATTGCTGAAATCCAAAAAATACAAAAATAACTATTTCCAGTAAAAATTTTAATCAGTTTTTATCCCAAAATCGCTGAAAAAATGGAGCGTTTTGGTTGTCTTTTATCCTATGCGAATTAAGTTTTAATGTTAAGTTTTTTAAATAAAGTTTTAGTGAATTAATAATCACATCCTCAATCTACAATGTTATTCGTGATTGTACCGAGTGAAACTCATGTTGGCTAAAATATTATGAAAAGTAATTAAAAAATAGATGTTCTTTTATAAAATAAAAACTTAAAACTTAAACCCGGATCTATAAATCAAGAGAGATCAAATTTCTTGAGTTTAAATTTAAAAAAAGAAATACACCTCAAGAAATTGGATCCCTCTCGGTGCTTGATAGATATGGATTTAAGATGGATCTATGCTAGTTTACATCATTCATGACATTAGTTCATGAAGTTGGAAGAATATTGTGTTGGCTTATTATGTATTTAATAATATTTAAAAAATATAATAATATTTATATTTATCTAATAATAAATGTAAATAGAAATGAAATTATATATATATATATATATATATATATATATAACTTATTATTGTTATTTAATTATTTATAATATTTTATTTTTTATTTTTTTTCGTTACATGGTTATTTAAAATTATTATTTTAATTTCTTGATATTATATTAAGTTTTTTTATAAAATTGGTCAATGTGAATATAATTTTTTATTTAATAATCATTTAATATAAATATAATTAATTTTATGTGGGGAAGCATTCTTTGGTTTACAAATTTTCTTTAAACAAAAAAAGATATGCCTAGAAACAAACCCCTCGAAATCGAAAGTGAATATAAATTTGTAAAAGCATCAACTCAAAAGCATAAATAAATGTTATATTTAGAAAACAAATTTGGTTGACTTAAACTAGTTTAAAATTAACTTAACAAAATAATCTCTTAGAATAATTAGAATAAAGTTTAAATTATAAAGTAGATTTTTACTATGGTTAATACTGTTCCACTAGAGACAATTTGACAACCTTGAAAACAAGAATATCATTATAAAAAAAAAAGTTATCTACTCTATTGATATCAATTAAAAACGTTTGAATTAATTCACAATAAATTTATTAGGTATTTTAGAAATGTAGACTTATGAATGTTCATTTTATGATAGATTTTTTAATTTTCAATTTCACATAATAGATATGATGCTTTCAATGAATCTTAATTTATAATTCTCACTTAATTTATGATTTTTTAGATGGCTTCATTTTAAGGTAGTTAGTTATATATCTCTCATTTTTAAATCTACGAAATTCGGCAAAGCAATTCTTGTTCAAATCGCAATTTGGAGTGTTTAAATCGTAATTTCAGCCGTCTAAGTAGTTTTAAAATTGGGCAATTAGTCTAGAACAAGGAATCCCAATTGCTGAAATCCAAAAAAATACAAAAATAACTATTTCCAGTAAAAATTTTAATTAGTTTTTATCCCAAAATCGCTGAAAAAATGGAGCGTTTTGGTTGTCTTTTATCCTATGCGAATTAAGTTTTAATGTTAAGTTTTTTAAATAAAGTTTTAGTGAATTAATAATCACATCCTCAATCTACAACATTATTCGTGATTGTACCGAGTGAAACGAGGTGCTCTACAGCCCAGTATGGTGGAGGTGTTCTAACGTGTATGTACCATTACATGTAGCGTTACATCTAATAAAACGTAAAAAGTAATTTAACGTAAAAAGTAATTTTTTTAATGAAAAAAATTCATGTTGGCTAAAATATTATGAAAAGTAATTAAAAAATAGATGTTCGTTTATAAAATAAAAACTTAAAACTTAAACCCACATCTATAAATCAAGAGAGATCAAATTTCTTGAGTTTAAATTTAAAAAAAGAAATACACCTCAAGAAATTGGATCCCTCTGGGTGCTTGATAGATATGGGTTTAAGATGGATCTATGCTGGTTTACATCATTCGTGACATTAATACATGAAGTTGGAGGAATATTGTGTTGGCTTATTATGTATTTAATAATATTTAAAAAATATAAGAATATTTATATTTATCTAATAATAAATGTAAATAGAAATGAAATTATATATATATATATATAACTTATTATTGTTATTTAATTATTTATAATATTTTATTTTTTATTTTTTTCGTTACATGGTTATTTAAAATTATTATTTTAATTTATTGATATTATATTAAGTTTTTTTATAAAATTGGTTAATGTGAATATAATTTTTTATTTAATAATCATTTAATATAAATATAATTAATTTTATGTGGGGAAGCATTCTTTGGTTTACAAATTTTCTTTAAACAAAAAAAGATATGCCTAGAAACAAACCCCTCGAAATCGAAAGTGAATATAAATTTGTAAAAGCATCAACTCAAAAGCATAAATAAATGTTATATTTAGAAAACAAATTTGGTTGACTTAAACTAGTTTAAAATTAACTTAACAAAATAATCTCTTAGAATAATTAGAATAAAGTTTAAATTATAAAGTAGATTTTTACTATGGTTAATACTATTCCACTAGAGACAATTTGACAACCTTGAAAACAAGAATATCATTATAAAAAAAAAGTTATCTACTCTATTGATATCAATTAAAAACGTTTGAATTAATTCACAGTAAATTTATTAGGTATTTTAGAAATGTAGACTTATGAATGTTCATTTTATGATAGATTTTTTAATTTTCAATTTCACATAATAGATATGATGCTTTCAATGAATCTTAATTTATAATTCTCACTTACACTTTTCTCTTGATTTTAGACTAAGTATAAATAATATATTGTCACAAGTTTCAAATCTTTTACAACTATTTTAGTTTTAACTTGAGACTATGTACAACTATTAAATTAAAACATTTTTAAATTGTTAGATTAAATTATTAAATTAAAACATTTCTAAATTGTTAGATTAAATTATTAAATTAAAACATTAGATTAAACTATTTCTAAAAGGTAGATATAAGCAGTTTTGCTGTTAATTTAATTTGTTTTGTCTAGTTGAAAGTTTAAAATATGAAAATTGAAAAAAATAAAAAGGTGATGAAATGTAAAAAAATTGAAATAGTAAAACTTTGAAATTCACTAACAGTTTTATTAATCTAAGTGTTGATTTTTCTTTATCTAGAAGAGAAGTTTTGATTACACTTTAACTTGTTTGAAATAGGGAAAACACTCAATATTTGACATGATTATCTTTAATGATTTAATGAAATGAAAAACTTTAAAGGTGTTAAATTATAAGTAAATTTATAATACATAAATGCAATCTTAATCTATATTTCTTGGAGAAAGAAAGAAAGAATACAAAATAAATTGATATAAATGAAGTGAGAGCCATGAAATAGCTCAATTATTTACACATACACAAATCTCACATAGTTTGAAGAAGATGAAAAAAACTGATAACCAGTATAGACTCATCTAACTCTCGATCTACAAAGTACTGAGAGGGATCAAATCTACAAACCTTTCACCACTAAATTACAATACAAATCCCTCTCACCACTAACATCAATGCATGCATACTTCTTCTTCCTTTTCTTCTTTTTTGGGGGGGAGACAAATGGACACTTTCCCCACCCTGGATCCACTATGTTACAACACATTGATACATGCATTCTTATTTTTCAGTCCCTGCCGTAGCCAGGAGACTATATGTTCCGCCTTTTGTAATTAATTTGAAAATCAAAATCACAGGATATTATGTTTTACAAAGTCACTACATATAATATTATTTTTTAATTTTGCTTTTTATGTGTTTTCTCAAAGTTCATTGGGTAAGAGCTCTAGATTTGACAATTTTTCTCATTGCACAGATTACATAAAATTATATATGACATCTGTAAGGCATATTGAAAAGTAAGGGATGTGCTGGTGGGTTTCGAACCCTCAACAAGATTCTCCTTTTGGGATGTATCTGAAGCATTTACAGAGGTGTCGAAATTAGCTATATTTGGGAATTGAAGCATTTACAGGGATGTGCTGGTGGGTGGTTTAGAGTTCCAAAGGATGTTTGTAGCTAGAAATCTATTTGGGCTTGGGAAACTATGAAATCTATTTCGGCGTGGTCTTACTAGAGGATTTTTTTATATGCCATGGAGTGAGGCAAACCACAGCAAGAATGGAACCCTGGTGAATGGTTTAATAATCAACCAACCTCACCTATGAACCAGACCCCTGTTGGCCTCTTTTCATGTTTTGATTTGACATCAGAATATGGAGTTCAGATACCGGTCCACATACATTTCAATGCAGAGAGCTCTGTTACCAGAAATATAACAGGAGCTCGTGTTCTGGAAGAAAAAACAGATTAGAAATGGGATAGAACAAAAAATGACATTTTTTGTTTCTGGAGCAATGAAACTGTTTCTCAAGAGATGGATCGTTTCTTATGACTGTCTCTCGAAAAACTTATACTGTTTCTCCTTTCCGTCGTTCCATTTCTAGAAAATGTTTTGGTTTTCCTTGTTTTTGATCCATTTCTTATTAAGAAACATAAAGACGGGAGAAAAATAAAACAGGAAATTAAGAAATGACATAAACCTAATTTGAGTGGGTACATTTCCACCATAGGCTTTCATACACCTCCATAAGTAGTTGGTGCAGTGGTCATTTTGCTTTACAAGACTGTTAAATGCTTTCATAAGCCTTTAATGTTTGAATACCTGGTTTGCAGTGGCTAAAGATTGACAAAATCATGAAGGAGATTGATGGATGGATGGAAATAGTGAGGATGTGGCTTAGTGGCTCAGCTGATCGGTTGAGGAGATTGACAGAGGAAAATCACCCATCATTGAGGAGAATTGCCCAGAACCCACTGTCCATAGTTTGATCCAGACTCTAGAGTTTAGCTGTTGACTTCACACTACTTAGCTTGTGCTTTGATTTCCTAGTAAGTTTATGGGTTCTTTTCAAAGATTTATTCTTTCAGGGGCAGCATTGTTCATTTGAATCCCTATTTGACTCATAAGTTATAATCAGACATCTTAGATTGCTGGTGAATCAAATGATTGGCAATGATTTTCTCATTTACGTAGTCAGGCTGTGACTCTCGGGCCTAATAGAGTTCATGCAGTGCAAATCCATCCTGAAATTATCTTTGCAATGGTCAGATGCTTTTCTTCACTGATTGCCACTGTAGCAACGACCTTCATGGGCTAGACCGGCATGGGAACTCCAAGAACCAGACTTGTGTTGATGATGTTGTAGACCCTGAGAATATCAATGTGGTACCCAAATCAAGTCCATTCACCAATGTGAGAGTGACTGAAATAGGAATGAAAGTACCAAAGTCCTCCAATGATCCATTCACCTCTTCTCATCTTGCTTTACAGTACATATTACTCTTGATTTGGTTTTCTGTAATAGTTGGTTGAATGTAAGGTTTTTGGATCTCTGGGTAACCTGCATAGTCACGCTACATAATGTGTGATTCTTGATGTTTTCTTTATTGTTCAATATTTGTGTAATCTTATTGTCATATTAGTCTCACTCAAGGAAAGATATATGTTGTGGTAGTTTGTGTGCAACTTCTTTTTCTCTTGGTATCTCAGTGCACTGGCTTGTTTATGAGCTTTGCAGTTATGTCTGCGGTCTGCCAGGCTGCAAAAGGTTAACTGCAGAAGGCATTGTCAAAATATGTCAGCACATAGAGCACCGCACACCCAGACCAAAGAAGTTGAAATACCTTTTGGATGGTTGTTTACAACAGAAGACTCGATTTGCTAAAACGAAGGTTTTATACTAATGGTTACTATTAGTTGGTTTCACAGATTGATGACTGTACAATCAATATTTAAGCTTGTCCCAAATGTAGGAATGCAAGGCCTGTTTATGACTATACTATGGAAAGTGGACAACAAAATACATACAATCAAAGAGTTCTGTTTTGATGCAGTTACAAGAAATCAATTAAATGATGAAATCCTTAGCTTTTGTTTTGTTTGCACATTTTTTTTCATTATTATGATAATGAAAGGGATATTTTGATAAACATAAAATATGAAGAAATGTTGTTTCAATTTGCACGAAAAGTATCTGACAGTTTTTCCTGCGAGAGCTTTGGGGGAATACCGAATATTGGCTGTTAGTTTGGGCCCTGTGATATGAATTAATAATAATTCGTGTTGTTGGCCCTTATTCATGAGAGCTTTACTGAACAGGAAAGCTGCATGTGGCCCAGCTGAATATTAGAGTTGCTAACAATTCGATAATTGGTTACATTTATCGAAGTCATTCATACTTAAAAAAAAGTTGTATAGAAAGATACCATTATAATGGGCCTAGATAAACAGTGATTACAGGTGGAAAATGCTTTGGTCTATCATATTTTAAGGGGACATTATCAAGGAGCTACCTTCTTAATGTAATGGACTAGGATCTATGGTGAATCTCACATTTAAGATTAAATTACATCTACATAAAATGATGATTGCCTTCTGTTTTCTGTTCAACTAGTGAAAATAAGGTTGTCTATGGTTGAGCTATTCAGCCCCAAGCAAGTGTATAATATTTCAAAAATTCCCCCTTCGTATTATTACTGCGATTCTTTTGTACATATTCGTGTCCTCAAATTGAGTAATTAGCAAAAAATGTGACCATATACTTTTGATTGTTCGAGCCAGCTAAAACGTCAGAGTCTTGTTTTTGCTATTAACTAGATGCTATATTGGTTTCTGTCATTTTGACAGTCTATGGTGCTAGGGTAAGGGAAAATAGGAGTTGCAATGAAAATGCTTGCAAGGGATAGACTTGCTTGATATGCAGATTTTTATCTCTCCACTTTTGAGATGGAGGTTGATCTCTAGAATCCCAGAAATTAAAACTAAAAAGATTTATGATAGTTGTCATTAGTTAAGCAGCCTAACCAATAATCTTTCTCAACCCTAACTGCCTTGCAAATGCTAATAACCTACTTTTCATTCTTATTGTACAACTAGCAATAGGACCTAGGACTGAGGATTTCTTGTGTCCGACCTCAACCGGAGCATTGGTTCTCAAAACTGTCAGCAGAACTACTGTCTCAGGAATCCATTGTGTGTTGCATCTACAATCATAGTGGATGGTTCGAGCATTTTCCATATAAAGACTCGAAAATTCACAAGTTCCTATCAATCAGCAGCCTTTCGAAGCACTTCTCATGTAAAGGTATGTGGTCAAGGTCATCCTCTAACACGGCCACCTCCTGCAATTAAGACTGTCAATTCATTTAAAATATCTGCCATTGGAATCGCAGCAGTAGTTATAATACCTATAATTGCCTTGATTACCATCTAGATGCGTATTTTCTATAGAAATAATTGTAAGTTAAAATTTGGATAGCTACTAGACCGATGCACACTTCTGGATTATGCCTCGGCGGCGCCAGTTCAGTTTTCCTACAAGGAACTTTAGTACTGAACAAGGAATTTTTGGGAAACGTTGGGTTCAAGTGGTTTTGGAACGGTGCACATTGGTTCTCTTTGTATATCAAAACACAGCCCAGAAGAACAAGGGCTGATTGTAAACGTTAACGATGAAAGAGGAAACATATTTGCACTGGAAACCAAATTGGAAACAGGTAGTAGTCTTAAAATTACCTACAAAAGCTACAACATTGAAACTTGACGTGCTTAAGGATTATAGAGATATTTTGAATTTATTCTTGATTTTGCGAGGCATTTTTTTGAGAATTTATGTTGATTTTAACTTAATCGTTGTTAGTAAAAACAGAATTAAATACACTGTTTTTTTTGTGTTTTCAGCATTCTTTAACTTGGTTTTAGATTTTGTTTGTAAATTCTAATTTGTTTTAGATTTTGTTTGTAAATTCCTTTTTCTAATCTATTGGTTATCAATTTGTTGTGTGACAATGGCTATTGGTGTCCATTGTCTATTGGTTATCAATTTGTTGTGTGACAATGGCTATTGGTGTCCACTGTCTACAGATTGAGTAGCTGTGCTAACCATTAAATAATTGTAATAAGAAGAATAATTTAAATTTTAAAGTAATGGTCAAGTTAGACACTAAATTTGTGTATGAGATCCCTTGTTTATGAGACAAGGATCCCTACGGTTCAACAATTTGATTGCTAAAATTTATGGAAGTGTACATACCCTATCCCAAGATTTGAACCTGTAACCTTTGAGAAGAAAACACATATTTTAAGTTATGTTACAGTATCCATCCACCTTGGGTGATGGATGCGCGGATCCCCGGATCTGGTATGGATCAGGATCCGGATCCACCTAGGATCCACCCAGGATGTCCTCCAATCAAAACTGCAAACAATGGTTTGCATGTTTGATCTTTCCCTGCTTTTGGAGACCGTGACTTTCGAAGTCGGTTATCAGTTTTGATGGCCTAGGGATGGCCACAAAATTAAAAAGCAAAAAACTAATACTATCCAATACATTTTGTCTTCCTTTCCAATGCAACAAATAATCTTTGGCATTTCGGTTTTGGTCTACAAGTGAATAACTTTATGCGTTTTAAGTGATTTTTTTCATCCAGAATTATTTCTCATGAAATTTTCACTAATGAAGCCATGCTCAATCCTCTTGAGATGACATTGACCCCGGCTTTCCATTTTGATCATGTGCATCTTCATTTGACAAATGGACATTGCGCTAGTGAAATTCATGCCGAAATACTTCCTACCATTTTTTCTATATTATTTAAGCTCTTTTTTATTTATTTACAATATAAATGCAAAAATAAAAATTATTTACAAATATCAATGCAAAAAGTGGAAGAGTGGAAGAGTATACCCAATGAATATTATAACCTATACATAACAACTAAAATTGAAATAAAATCAAACTAAAGTTGAAATAAAATCAAAATAGGGTGTGGGATCAAGATAGTAGGCATAACAAGTGCTCTTGGCCAGGAGTTGGTGTATCCCATTTGCCATAGAGAGAAAAAATCAAATAATGAGTTGGGCTCACTCTCGAAGACAAACTTACAACCCACTTATTAAAGCTAAAATATGTTGTGAACCAACATCATCTTAAAAGCCACAATCACAAAGGGGTCAAAAGTATCATGCCAATTAAGATTGATTTTATCAAATCAACCCGTCAGCCAATAAAAGTACCCTTTAATATATAAAAAAATTATGTCAAAAACATAAAACTATAAGAGTGCAAATTGTCAATAAGATCATCCATAATACAATCCTAACTGTATATGTCTATGATCCATTCAAAGTTGAGAGGTATCAAAAAACTTAAGAGTACAAATTCCATTGTTTTCTGCACTTAGAATCTTAGTGTTCAGAAAATTGATATTTGCATCTCAAGTTTTGTGATACCTTTCAACACAATCAAATATATGGATTTAAATGGTTATGGACCAATCCTTGTGATTAAATATTTGAAGGCATATCTTTTAGACTCCAATATTGATTAAATTCATAAAATTTATTTTCATATCTCCTCTAGATTTTAGCTTGAATAACTTATCCAGTTGTTTTGATTTGCCAATTCAAATGGCAGGGACTAAGCTACTCGTAGCTCTTGTTATTTTTATGTTATAGAAATGTGCCTTCTTAGCACAATAAAACAACAAGCTAAAACTTCATATTCATTTATTGACATTGTTTTAAAAACCAAGGTGAAATTAACAACATGAGATTAATCCTTAGCATATTTATTCAACTTAGAAAAATTCAAAGATGCATAAAAGCGAGAAAAGTCTAAACAAACATACATATATAGAATCAGTTTCTAACGAGCTTCTATTAAAGATATGAAAAGTTCCATATATTTAAGTTCAAATACACTCTTATCACATCATTTTGTTTCATATTTATGTATAAAAATAAAAGAATTGGAAAAAACTAAAACAATTATTTTCCTGAATATTGGGAATCTCAATTTAGTTAATTGACAATCTAACTTTGGCCTTCTCACTATCATTATATGCCTTCCAAGCTTCAAACATCGCATTATTGTGCTCCATTTGTGGAAATCGATATCGATTGAGTGGAACTCAAAGCAAAGCAATGTTTTGTTTCAACTTCTTAATGTGTTTTTCCACATTCAACAAAGTGGTCTTCAAGATGGCACTATTTTTAGAAGGGATTCCCACGCATTCTTTCAAATGTTTTGTGGTAATTGTTGAAATGGACAACATAGAACATCTATCATAAGCAATAGTATCCTCTAGTGCCTTAAATACCAGTTCTCGTTCAAAGAAGTCATTGATGGAACCTAAGGTTAGTAAATCACATTTCAATACTATATTTTCTATTACATGCCACATTTTAGCAACTCCCAAAATATTTTCATTAGCTTCTTTGGCCAAGTTTTTTCAGTTGTCTAAATCACAGTTGTTAACCATGGTCTCATCCTCAATCATATAGGTGACCTCTGGATCGAGATTCCTCATGAGTTCATGCCATCTCATAATGGAATCAAACTGCAATTAGACATGCTCTAATTCAATCTTCCATGCCATAAGGTAATTTTGTAGACCTGGCATGGTTTAGATATGCTTATGGATTATATATACCTTCTTGCAAAACTTCCTACTTCGATGGTTCAACTTGTCATAAATTTCAAAGGCATAATTTATAAAACTAGTAGGGTCACTTTGATGGGTATGATAGTAACTTACTTCATTTTCCAATTTGGTAATTGTTTTTGTTGTTGACTTAATTGTCTAACAGTGGATCGAATAACATCAACAATTGCCTCACCAAATGTTAGCTGGAACAGTAAAATACTGTTCTTACGGGAAAACCCAATGTAAGTAACGTAGTAAAATGTTGTTCTTACGGGAAAACCCAATGTAAGTAACGTAAGTGGTCCATAAATGGATCAATAGTAATGTAAAAATGTATTGTATGATAGATGATTAATAGTTACATAGGTTTGGGCTTTATATAAGCCTGTCATGCACCTTTTCGTAAAAGGGCATGACTATTGACTTTAGATAGTCTTTAATTATAATAAATTAATATTAATATTAATTTATTATTTTATTGTTACATTGCCGCTCTCTTAGAAAGGCTTTGTCCTCAAAGCCTTATAATTTTTATGTATTGCTTTTTGTGGTGTCATAGTTGACGACACATGTCGATACAAACTTTTAAGAGTCGAGCATAACTTCTGATACGTGGAGGGATCAATCCATCCCAAGTTGATTTGTCAATGATTGTCAGGATTCCGTAATGATATGTCATCGGGAGTTTTGATCACCTTAGTACCTTTATCTTCTGACATTTCCACCTTTTTAGGGTGTCGATAGGGAGTTTTCACACTGTAAATTTCTTTTACGAAAGTTGTCTTTTGATCACTGCTCTGAGTTGGAAGTTGTATTTTCATCCCTTGAGGTTTTAAGGTTTCGTCTTGTATTTTTTCCAACTTCTTCTCTAACTGTATCTTATCCTTTTGAAACTTCTTAATCACTTCTACTTGTGATTTCCTAACTTCTTCCGACTTCTTAAGTTGTTCTTTAAGATCCTCGTTATGACTTCTGATGCAACTATTTTCTTCTTGCTTGTCTAGAAGTTTCCCTTTAATGTCTTCCGTAGATTGTTCTATCTTTCAGCTATTTTTCAATTTCTTAATTTTTGTGACTAGTATCTTGTTATGATTTCTTAGTCTGAAAATTTCTTCAGCATTGTTGGATAATGCTTTATTATTATTTGCGATCTCCGATTTGTGTGCCTTTTTATAGTGGTTGTTTTGTGTTTGAAGATTGTGTATTTGTTGTTGACATTGGTCGACCTTTGATTCTTGATCTCCTAATTTATGCCATATCTTCTTCAGATCTTCATCCTTGTCATTAAGGATCTTGTTCAAGCGTTTTATTTCTGCTTCGTATTTAATTATTTCATTCTTTATATCTTGATCTTCTAGCCTCTGATTGAGTTCATTTTCGGCTCTTAATTCATCAATTTGCACATACAATTTTTCTATATGACTTTCCTGGTCAGAGATTTTTTGTTCATCAAACTTTTCTTGTAGCTTACGTATTGCAATTACTGCTTCAAATTTCATAATCCTGTCGTGTAAATCTTCATTGTCTCTTTGATAGCGCTTTAACTTGGCTTCTAACTTCTCTATGTGTAGTTGCAAACTGACTTCCATGGTCTCTGATTTCTTCGACGTTAGATGCTTGTTCTGGACTATAGATGGTCTTTATGCTTGTTCTGGACTATGGATGGTCTTTAATTGGTCTTCTATTTCTTCGACAAGGGTGGATTAAAAAGATGTCATAATTCCCAATATGTCTATCTTGGAAAGAACTTTCCTTGGCCCATTTTTTACTAGGCTAATATGTAATTATTATTTTAATATAAGCCCGTCATGCACCTTTTCGTAAAAGGGCATGACTATTGACTTTAGATAGTCTTTAATTATAATAAATTAATATTAATATTATTTTATTATTTTATTGTTACATTAGCCTTGTGGAAGCTAGGGCTTCTACTCCAACAATTTTAATATTGAAGACAATAGATTGAGATGTCAAGACAATCTCTTTATCAACCAATACTATCCTCCTTTTATGGGACTATACGACAATTTCCTTAGTTTTTTTATCCAATGTAAAACTATCTATATCAACAACATTTGCCGATGTGGATATAAGTGTATCACTTGTAGTAATCATTTTAGATGAATCGAATATTGAGAAACTCTAAGGTGTGAATATTTTACCAGTTGGATTAGACCTTTATAATGCTATGATGTTTTGTAGCCTCTCTCATTGTTTCATCTTTATCATCTCCAATTTGGCATCTACTTCAACCGTCTTCTTTTGTTCATCTTCCTCAAACTTCTTTTACTCTTCTAATTTCTTCTTGTCAACAACCTATTGTTGAGCTATCCATTCCTCTTCCAACCTTTCTTATTTTAATTTATTTTTGGAAACAACCTATTGTTGAGCTATCCATTCATCTTCTAATGTTTCTTAATATACCTACAATCTATCTTGTTCAAATTTTTCATCTACTTATTTTTGTAACCTGACTGCTACAACAGTGGCGTTTCTTTTAGCCTCTACAATTTCATTTTGTAGCTTAGATGCTCCAACATTAGCTTCTGACTTTTCCTGGCTTCATTGTAATATGCTTAAACTCAAACATTAAAAGAATAGATAGAAAAATACAAGAGAGAATAGATAAAAAAGATAGTTATGTTCACTTGCCTCTTCAAGGGGCAACCTTTAAGAGAAAAGCTCCAAATACAATGACAAAACTTGACTAAACATTACATATCTTACTACTCTATATATAGTGTTTCAATATCCAAAGTCCTAACTGCTTGTGGTCCCGCTATTAATGAGGGCCAACCACCTAAGGGGGTTTATTTAATAAAGAGGGCCCTTTTTCATTAAGTGAGTATCCACTAACTATCTAATGGGCCTTATGGCCTTGTACATTGATAAAATAAGGGGGTTAGGGTAGGACCCTAACATGCCCTCCCCCTTCAAAAGCAACATTGTCCTCAAGGCTAGAGATGGGGAAATTCCTACAAATTGATTGATGGTTCTCAACTACCATATTCTGGTGAGGCATCCTTCCACAAAATAAAAAAAATCACGAATAGTGTGTCGATGTAGCTGACACTTCCAAGTGTCCAAAACTGCTTCTAGTTGGAGCCAAATGGAACCTTCTTCAACCAATTATGGTAATGTAGTTTGAACTCACGGATGATTATGGCCCGCTAACCTTCTTCAAACATGACACATGAAATATTGTGTGGATCTTGAAGTGTGTTGGGAACAATAATTTGTAGGCCACCTGACCAATGCATGATTGAATAATCTGATATGGGCAATAAAAATTTGGTGCAAGATTTAGATAACCTTTAACTTTGAGAGAGGTATGCTTATAAGCTTGGTGGCAAAGGAACACCTGGTCTCCTTCTACAAATGAACACTCTAAGTGGTGTTGGTTTGTTTATTGCTTCATGTGGTTTTGAGCCATTTCTAAACTTTCCTTAAGTGTGCAAATATTGGCATCATGATTATGAAGTAGTGGTGGTGCTTGAATTTTGGACAAGTGTTTGAGTGTCGAAGATTCCAACTAGAAGGATGGGGCACACCAAGGGAGGTAGTGCACAGAAATTTCATGCCGCGCATTAGCAACAATCTGCATGTGGCATTTTGCATGCCACTAAAGTCGTGCATAGGCCAACGCCTGGGAATTGGAATACTAGCCTACTTCAAGACACTTTTTGTAATGGGTAGGGGTTGTTGTTAGTGTTGATATTTTGGCATTTATTGTAATTATGTTGTTGAATATAAATTGTTGAGAAAGGAATGAAAATTTTGGAATTTCAACCAAGGGTTGTGGAATGTATTGTAGACAGTTTTTTATGGTAATACAAAGCTATTTCTTTCCTCTATTTTGTGGAAAATATGTTTGTGGTTTACTATTTATGTGAATGTATGTTCGAAGCAGAGATATGATTGATATAATGTTTAATGTATAGATGAATGAATGAATACTTAAGTAGATGGAAAGAATCCCCCATGCCATAGTTCCCTGCACACCCCTTACGACTGTCCCTATGATTCATATGTGTATCTCGGGTGAGACCTTATTCTGTTCTTGGGATATTGAATATGTCGGTGCCTATAGGGTATTTGTTGGTGAAGCCTTTAAAACCCTGGGTCTAACTACATTGAGCCAACAATTGGTTCCATTGCTAGGACCTGACATTGGGGTCGTAATCGAAGGATGTCGAGATGACATGGAAATCGTGCAAAGGCGAGATTGAAGAATGGATGCAGGTAAAAGAAGACGAATTTGTACAGAAGAAGACCAGAGGCTTTCCTATAAATCCTGAAAAGTGGAAGCAAAGGTACATATATTCTGACTTGCAAGATATTTTCTTTGGAGAGTTTCCCTATATTTTGCATGAATGGGTAAAGAGACAAATTGAGGTTAATATCACATGGAGAAGGCTTGAACCCCTAGTGTGGACTCAAGAGAAGAGAGATACGTTGAAGAATTTGGATAACAAATGGTCTAAAGCGGTATATTTTTGGTTCCACATGGTTAAGAAAGGATATATTGTGGAATTCGCAATAGTGTAATGAGTCATATAGCTGTGTAGAGGCTAGATTTGAAGTGGGCCCTAGAAATGTATTCCTATCAGAGATACCTATGTGGATAAAGATGATGTTTGTCGAGAAAGGAGTAATGACCATGGAACCCAACACCATGGAAGCATATGCATTGAGGGGGAAGGGTATGAAGATGTGGGAAAGTAGGAAAAACAACAACGGATCTATAAGAGCAGAGGATTTGGAGGGAGGAGTGATATGAAAGAAGAGTCGAGATAAGACAGTTGGCCAAAAAAGAAAGGAGAGGGGAGCAGTCAAAGGGAGAAGGTAGTTCCGATAGGAAAGGAAAAAATAATGCAAAAGAATAAACTGCACCAAAAGGGTGTGCAATAGGATCAGATGTCCCAGAAGTGTGCACAACACATTCGCAGGAAGAGTGCACAAAAGAAGAGAGACCGCCAAACAGGCAGGGGATAGAATATAGTGAGAGATCTAAAGAGGATAACGATACCAAAACCCGACGGAAGATCAGAAGATGAAATCCAAAGGACTTAGAATAAGCAGAAGTGCAGTTAAATGGAGACACTCCAGTGGTTTTCCTAGAGACCGCATGGATAGAAATAACCTCTCCTATATTTGGCATTGTAAGATCAAATGTACCTAGATGGAACCCCCTTTTCATCTCGACACCCTTGCGCTCCTTAGTTAATAAAAAAGTAAATTTATGAACCAATTTTGAGAGAGAAGTGAGTCCATAATTCAAAAGATAAGAAACATGAGAAGGAGTAGAAGCAAATCATGTACAAGAAACTCAGAATCCTGAAGGAAACACTACAGTAACAACCGAACTAGTTCCAACAAGATAGCTAGTTCATCGGTGCATAGTAGAATGGCGACGACCTTCAATTCAACGTTGAGATTACCTGTCTTCCACGCGATAGAGAAAGATGATGCTAAGCAACATTGGTTTACATGTGAATCCATTTGGTTAGTAAAACAAATACCTGACGAAGCTGCAAAGGTCGCGCGGTTAGAAACAACTTTTAGAGACCGACCGCTAACTTGGTACATGAAGTATAAGATGACACTAGCCCTGAGACAAACAAGGACACTAGAAACCATCAAGAGGGATCCATTGAAGGAATTCCAGAAATCCAAGTCAGAATCCCAGTGCATAAATAAGATAAAAGAGATCAAGCAGAGGATGGGTGATCCTATCTGGGACTACGATCAACGATTCAATATCATCTTGGATTGTCTAAGTTTTCAAATTCAGCAACATACAAAATTGGGAATGGTTCATTGCGGGCCAATTGTCGCATATTAGGGTTCCACTTACTCAATGGAAGGTGGGAACACAATCGGAGGCCATTGATACTGATATGCAATTGGAAGCCACTCCAAGTAGAGAATCTACAACAAGGATGGCATAGGTTCAATCGCAGTTGTTGGGCTAATCACGCAGCTACAACAATTATCAACGGGGAAGGTGATACAAGAAAATGTGTTGTGTACTTTCTGTAGAGTAGAGGGTCACCGCATGAATGAGTTCCCTACCCTAATCAATTATATAGAAACCGGTGCACCTAACCCTCTCCTAGCTGAGACCAAGGAAGAATGGTGTAAGATCTGTAGGACATGGGAAAACTCACCTCCAAAATTCCCAGCCCTACAAAAGTATCATATTTCTACACATACCCCTTTTTGTGAGTTCTACAAGTTGATGGGGCATATGTCAATAATTGTCACGCACTTCAACTCATGAAATATCACACCATGGATGTGTTCCATGTCCAAGGGGTGGAGGAGAACAAAGGAGCTGAACAAGGAGGGAACCAAGGAGTTGCTTGAGGGGATATTGAGGCCGAGGTACAAGATATGGAGGTGGTGGCAGGAAATCCATTTACTTCAATTGTGGTGAGCTAGGGCATATGGTACAATTTTGTACAAAACCACACGCCCTCTACATCATGGAGCTTCTAATGAAATATTGCCTAGATTTACTAGCAAAGTGGGAAGAGAAGAAGGGTCGATGTAACATGGTGATGGTGGAACCACACGAAGATCCTGGTGGAAAGGAACCTTCTTATCTAAATATAGTAATGAGGTGGGATGCCAAGATAGGAGAATATATAATCAAAGTACATCATGAGGAGCAACCAGTCAATTCTAAAATAAAGAAAGTTGTGCAAGATTTGCCAAAATTCGACACTGCGCAATAAAGGAAATTCCTACACAAAGCGCAAAAAGTGGTTGTGCTGTGGGAAGAAGATTTGTGCTAGGATAGATTGTGTAAAGAAGACCAGCTACGCAGGTTGTGTGAAGAGAGGATCACCAAAAGAGACTATGAGGAGGATATTCTTCACAACCTATCGAAGAAGAGAAGTAGTAGATTGAGTGGTAAGAAGAAGAGCTACAGTGGAGAAAACCTCAAAGTAACCACCCTGAAGATCAAGTAAGTAATTTCCTTCAGTTTTGTTTGAAAGTGTTGGGGGATCCTTAGATCACAAGAAAATTGACATGTCTACTCACAAAGATGGTGGGATTGAGTGAGATGGAGGATCCCATATTGACACTGCTACCCAAGCTATTGACACTGCTACCCAAGCGAAGTGTGCAATGAGTGATCAAGAAAAGATGCATTGGGAAAGAATTCATGCTAGCACTTGAGTTAGGAGGATACACAATGAAATACATAATGCTCAACTTAGGGTTGAATGTCAACATCATGACTAAGAAGTCATGGGAATTTATGGGAAAACTAAATTTAGTGTTGTCCCCTCTTTAACTTAGGTTAGCAAATCAATACATGATATATCCCATCGGTAGGATGGAGAACATAGAAGTGGATATTGACGGGGTGAAAATAGTAGCAGATTGTGATGTGATAGAAATATTGGAAGACATATATCCTTATCCAGCTTTGCTAGGGATAGAATAGGCATTTGACAACAATATTGATATCCTAAATCTAAACCAGGATCTGTGTGTGGTATCCCAACTTAATGCTATAGAAGGTGTTGGGCGGGACCCAAGTTGGAAAATATACAAGTGTTGGAAATTACACATTGCGCGTTGCAACATAGTAAGGGAGCAATTTTGAGAAATTGCGCATGTCGCGCAGAGGAAATGGGTAAAGTAGGATTGTGCAGTACATTGGTGCACAGGAATCACGCAGGAGCTATTTTTGGTAAGAAATACAGGTAAAGGTCAGACGAGGAAGTGACCTATTTTGGGTAAGGGAGAGGTTGAAGGCAGAGGAAAGCAACCTGTCAAGGAGAGTGGCGTAAAGCAGTTGAGAAGCTAAGCCACTACGCCGATGGAAACAGGTAGGCGAAAGATGCGGAAAGGGATAGGCCATGATGCAGTTGTAACCATTTTGGTGACTGCGGCTGTTAGAAGAGCGTGTGAGACACGAATGGTCCATCTAGAAGGCCTAAAGCAGGCGGAGCAAGCTGTCGACGACAACAGTTAGGCTGGCAGTTAGCCACACCATGTTTTGTAAACCTAAGGGTTTTTGCCTATGAATTGTAAAGAAATGACCTACGGGCATGATCTATAAATAAGACATTTTTGTATGGGAAAGGGTTAGCTCTTCATTGTTGAACATTATTAGAATCTTTGAACTTGAAGCTATTGTAAAGGCTTTGCAGCTGAGTGCGCAGAGACATATCTGAGAGAGAAGAGAGTCTGCAGCTGAGTGCATAGACTAAGAACTGTTGTACCCTTCCCAAAGACTAATTTAACAACAGTTCTTGTGGACGTAGCCTCCATCCTGGGGGTGAACCACGTTAAATCCTGTGTAGTGTGATTGTCTCTTATTTTTGCACTGTTTATTTGCTTAGTATGGATGTTTAATGCTGCAGTTATCTATTATGTGATTGCTTTTATATGTATTCGCCGCAAGAATGATGGGGATAATATGTTAGGTAATACATGTGTGGATGAATTTTAAGTACTCAGCACTTCTAAGTCTTTGAATGCATGAATCTGTTGGACCATTACATAGTTAAGCACTGGATTTGAGCATAGCATTGGAGCGCGCAGTATTGTATGTTTCATTCATTTGCATATACCATAATGATAATAACTTGAGTGTTATTAAATGGATAGAGATCATTAAGTAAGTTTGATTAGAGTTGATCAAGTCCTGAAGTGGACGCACGGTCTAGTTGACGTGCTGACCTATTGTGAGTATTGCGGGATAAGCTGTTGATAGCTTATCATCGTAGCGCAGGAAGTGTCCCATACCATGTAGTTCGTGGATGCGTTGGTTGCGCAAGCACCTCCGCTTGCCGAAGTATCTGGCGCAAAATAGAGACTTCGTGCAGTCTTTTGTCCACACTAAGAGTCCCATTGCACGTTGTACATCAGTATTCGACACTCGCATCACTAGGTTGTGGAAACCTGATTCTGCAACCACCCCCTCAGCTTCACCTCGGGTGAGACCTCAGGCTGCTCACAGCCTGTTGCCGAAAGGGCCGGTGAATAGGGGTTTTGTTGGTATCTTGAGCCACGAAGTACCTACGTCTACATTGGAAAGCTCTAGCTTAGTTATATATGCCAATAGAAGGAGCACGCTACATGGAGCCGATAATAATGATGTTGATATCATCGAAATTGAGAACATATATAACATAACCGTATGAGGGGAAGACTATGTGAATCCAACTACGAATGGAGAATTGAGTTGCCATAGTATTTGTTCTTTCAGCATAGATTCTCAAGATGCATTGGAGAAATGGAAGAATCGACTGTACAAAGTTCCCTCCCAGAGATGCGTTATGGTCTCCAAGTCTGTGCACTGGATCAGATCCAAGTTGTGTGATCCACCAAAGTTTGATGGAATAAAGAGGATGGATACCTTTCTAGAAAATATGGAGGAATGGGTACCTAAGCCTTAAAGAGTCCAATTTATGGATGCAGTATTCAAGGGGAAGCTTGCACACTGGTGGGCGATGAATAAGGATGGCTTGCGTAGGTGTGAATATATCGAAGAATTCATCAAGGTAAGATTCCATCCTACAACAGACCTAGAATTGTTGAACAAATTTAAAGGTACCAAAGACCCACATGAGCATTTGATGTAGTGCAAGAAAATATGGACAATGAAAAGCATCCTGCATATTCAATGGGTTCATAGGTTCATACATACCTTATACGTCATACCGCACAGTTGGTATGTGAAACAAGAGAGAAGGAGGAAAATGAGAAGTTGAGAAATGATAAGTATGCAACACTACAACGTTTAAGTTCAATGCAACCTATCTTTACCTGGATATAATTATCCATTGGATGAAGCAGTTTATTTTCATGCAAAATCCAAAGGGTCTCATGCATAGATTAGCTTGTGAAACAAGCCAAAAATGGCCATCATAGGTGACTATTAGGATCAAGAAATAGTCACTCAAGTAGTTGATTTGCTAAAGGAATAAGAGGACCTATTTCCATGCATATTTTCAGAAATGAATGGAGTATCACATTCACTTAAAGAAATGAAGGTCGAGCTTAAACAAGGGGCTATGCAAATCTGAAAGAGACTATAGATTGAATGCAAGATATAAGGGAAAAGAGCGCAAGAAGAAACCACGTAAGTCACCCTCTCCCACACCAAACCCATATCCAGAGACATAAGAAGAAGCAGAGGAACAGACTCCACCTACAACCACTCATGGTAGAGGCTCGCCTACCTTAGTGTGAAAGCAAATTTTTGATGATGTATTCCAAGAGACCCATCTAGAATCTAACCCAACATGGGAATAATAAGAAGAAGGGGACAAGAAAACCGCAAAAGAGCACACCCAACTAGATCAACATCGCATAATTTTTTTGGCACCCATCCATAGTATAGTGGAGCAACTACATTCAAACCTGGAGGTCACTCAAATACTCCAAAAGGATAGTAAGGAACAAATGAATGAGCTCTAGATGGTCCTACACATAGATCCACCATTTCCAGCTGTGAAGACATCCGAGGGGGGAGGAATGAGTAGAGCACAAGAGTTGCGAAAAAATGCATCATAATCCTTTCAGTGCAGAACACTCATAATCAAACCCTTGGGAATTACGACAATTCATCCTATAGGTAGTTCAGATACCCCATCCCCTTCCCTACAACGAGTTGAACCTGGAGTTGGTACCCATTGAGAACCTCCAGTATTGTGTCACCCAGATATTTGTCGAACTGGGAGACCACCTTACTCAGTTAAGCTACTCATATGTTGGGATGAAGCATAGACACTCAGAGGTTGTAAAAGAGTGCTTGGCACTAGAATCATCCATTGATGCAGCATACTCAATTATCCTCATCGCATGGGTCCTTTATGGATAGTTAACTACCATTAGAATAGAAATTTGCAAATATCATAGTAGCATTCACCTAGCTGCAACAAGTGAAAGAAGATCTCCAAGCTTAAATAAAGTCAACTCCAATACTGGAAGAGATTGAGCTAGCTCGAAAGATTGAAGAAGTTGTATAGGTCTCGCAGAAAGCAGGAAGGGTTTGCGACCTTAACATGAGTTATCGATTATATCTTTAATATTTGGAACCACCTTTCGGATGTTCTCGAATTACAACAAGTTGACTAGTAGATAAAAGAATGTGAGACACAAGTGAGCCAAAAGATGTAGAGTTTGGTGCAGCTTTCCCCCTCAACTCCCAAAGAGGCAATGACATAACTATCTAGCCTTACCAAGAAGATTACCACCAGCGATTCTAAGCAACAAATTGTTGCCTCTATTGTAAAATAATCTCAAGAAGAAGTGCAGAAGCATTATGATATTTTGACTGAGATTCATACAAAGGATACATAAGTTATCACTCTAGCCGAGCAAGTCAAACCAGAGCTAGGAAGGAGCACTAAAGAAGATGTGGAGCAGTATAACAATTAGCTCAGGAACATCGTAGGTGATTTTGAGGCCATTAAGATATAGTTTCAGAATTTTGTAAGTCGTATGCGCACACAACTACCTTTAGTTTCCGCATTTGAGCCATGAGATTCTTTCCTCGGGACAAGCCACATCATAGTGTTGGGGGAATGTTGGCGCCTGAATTTTGGATAGGTGTTTGAGCGTCGAAGATTCCTATTGGCAGGACTGGGCACAACAAGGAAGGAAACATGTGGAAATTTTGTGTCATGCGTCAACAATATTCTACATGTGGCATTTTTCATGTCTCGACTAAAGTCGCATGCCGACCAATGACAAGGAATGGTAATACTGTCCTACTTAAAGGAAATTTTTGTAATGGGTTGGGGTTGTTGTTAGTGTTGATATTTTGGTGGTTACTGTAGTCATGTTGTTGGATATAATTTGTTGAGAAATGGATGAAACTTTTGGACTTCCATCCAAGGGCTGTGGAATATATTTCAATCTATTTTTTATGGTAATATAAAGCCAATTCTTTCCTCTATTTTGTGCAAAATATCTTTGTGTTTTACTATTTATGTGAATGTATGTTCCGATCATAGATATGATTGATAGAATATTTGATGTATAGATGTATGAATGAATACTTAAGTAGATGGAGAGAATCCCCATCCTTCCTTATGCACCCCTTGAAATTGTCCCTTGTATTCCTATGTGTGTCTTAGGTGAGACCTTATTCTATTCTTGAGATATTGAATATGTCGGCACTTGTAGGGTACTTGTTGGTGAATCCTTTCGAACCTTGGGTATGACTCCCATGAGCCAACAAGCATACATATATTTTGGAAGTACTTTGTAGATAAGAAATCGCGGAGGATGGTTGTTGGCCATAAATTGCTTCATATGTTGTTAGTTTTGTTGTTGGAGTATTGGTATAACCACATGGTATAACCGTTGTACCTATGGGAATATAAAAATGTGGAATAACCGCCACTCCTAGTAATAAGACCTTGTGCTTGGTTTCAAATGTTCATCAACATCTGTAGGTTTTGGTGTAACTACAAACGTTACATGGTATCAAAGTTGAGGTCCCAGGTTCAATTCCCCCGAGCTATGCTAGAGGGGGGGTGTTGGAGTATTGGTACAACCGCATGGTACAACTACCACGCCTTTGGGAACAAAAAATGTGGACTAATTTCCACTCCTAGTAATAAGACCTTGTGCTTGGTTTCAAATGTTCATCAACATCTACAGGTTTTGGTGTAACAGAAAACCTTACATTTGTAGCCTCATGATAAGAGGTATTATATCACCATTCTGCCAAAGGTAACCATTTTTCCCACTAGTGATACTTTTCAGATACAACACATCTTAAATAGGTTTCAAGACACTTGTTGATTGCTTCTATCTAGCCATCTATTTGAGGGTGATAAGAGGTGCTCATTTGCAATTGGGTGCCTTATCCTTTAAATAGATATTGCCAATTTTTTTTGGTGAATGTGGGATCATGATCTAACACAATGGAGGTAGGCATGCCATGGAATTTGAAAATATGGTCTAATTTTTTTTTGGAAACTATGTCAGGGTAAATAGGTGTTGGATAGCACAAAATGAGCATATTTCAAAAGTTTATCAACTACCACCATGATGAATGATTTGTTACCTGCTTTCAGAACGCCAACAATAAAATCCATGGAAATGTCGGTTCAAATAGTGATTGGGATTAGTAATGGTTACAATGCCCCAAGAGTATTTACTGTCTCACCTTTGTTCCTTTGGTAAGTGTCACATTTTGCTACAAAAGTAAGGATAGCCTTTTTCATGTATTCCTAGAAGAAGGAGTTCCTGGCACATGCATAAGTTTTTTGAAATCCCGAGTGACCTATGAGAGGAGATGACTGCAACTCGGTTAATGTTGTTTGTTTTAAAGCAGAGCTAGGTACCAAAACAAATTACCTTTATAACACAATATATATTGTTTCCAAGTGTAACCCTAGAGAGGGTAGGGATCCTCCTAGAGATGCTTGATGAGACGATATGTAGCAGCATTGGTTATCCATTCTTTTTGTATTTTCTCTAACCATTCAAGTACTGGAGAGGATAAGGCAAAGAGTGATCCATCTTCCTCATGTTTCCTTGACAAGGCATCTTCCACAACATTGGCTTTTCCCTTTTTGTAAATGATCTCATAATTATAGCCAAGAATTTTGGTGACCCATTTCTATTTTTCCGTGGATGACAACCTTTTCTCCAAAAACTACTTTAGGCGATGGTGATCCATCTTGATATGGAAGTGTCGCCCTATGAGACAGAAATGCCATGTTTCAATTGCATGTAGGATGGCCATCATTTCTTTCTCATAGATAGACTTACCCAAGTTCTTGTTACACAACTGCTTGCTTATGAATGCTAAGGGTCTTCCTTCTTGCATTAAAACTACACCCAAGCCTTTTCTAGAGGCATCACATTCCAATACAAAAGCATTAGTAAAATCAAGCACAACTAATATTGGTGTGGTGCACATGACTTGCTTTAGAATTCAGAATTCTTTTTTTGCCACTTCGTACCATGCAAAGGCATTTTTCATGAGCACGGTTGTCAATGGGGATTTAATTTTACCATAGTTCTTCACAAACTTCCTATAGTATCCCATAAGGCTTAAAAACCCACATAATCTCTTCAAGGTTTTAGGGTGAGGCCATTCTTGAATTGCCACAATATTCTTGGGGTCCGCTCTCACCCCATCTTGTCCAACAATGTGACCCAAGTATTTGAACTCTGAGACCCCAAAAGCACATTTGGAGCATTTGATGCAAAAATGATGGTCTCGTAGGAGTTGCAAGGCTTTATCAACATGTTGTACATGGGAATCCCAAGATTTATTGTAAATCAAATTGTCATCAAAGAAAACCATCAGAAAATCACGAAGATATGGCCTCAAAATTTTATTCATGATGCCTGGAAAAGTAGAGGGGGAATTACAAAGTCCAAACAACATCACCAAGAACTCATAATGGCCTTCATGCATTTCAAAAGTTGTATTTGGAATGCCAACCTCTTTAATCCGGATTTGGTGGTATCCTAAACAAAGCTCGAGTTTGGTGAAAAAAATTAGCCCCATGAAGCTCATCCAAAAGATCATCAATGAGTAGGATGCGAAATTTATCTTTCATGGTCAACTCATTGAGGGCATGAAAATCAAGACATATTTGCCAAGCTCCTTCTTTATTTAAAACCATGACAATTGGGAATGAATATGGGCTAGTGGTGGTACATATGACTCTTGCCTCTAGTAGCTCTTGAATTATCTTTTCAATTTCATTCTTTTGTCCAAATGGATGTCTATATAGTCATACATTTGGTGGTTAACTGCTCGAAATCAACGGAATACCATGATCATGCTCTCCTCTAGATGGGGTTAAACCCTTTGGTGGCTCAAAGACCTATTGATGTTTGTCCAAAACCATATACAAGTCAGGATGGACTTCAAGTGTGGTGCTATCCATATTCTAGATGCCATGGAAATGAGCAATAATTCTATAATGGCCTTTCTTCAATCATTTTCCCATCAAATGGGAACTTATAATTTCAGGGGAGCTTGCTTGGAGCCCTTTGCGGGTGTGAGTATGAGAGCCCCAAGTAAATCTCAAGTATAATTCCTTGAATTCCATGGTAATTGGCCCTAATGTGCATAGCCATTATGCCCCCAAAAATACATCACAACCACCCATATCTATGGCCAACATACGAGTTTTGAGATGATAATCACCCAATTGGAGTTTCATATTTTCACAATGTTCCCCACATTTGATCATTCCCTCTTTAGCTATCATAATATGAAAGTTGGGAACCATGTGAACATAGAGATGAAGTTGTTCAATAGTTTGATATGTCTACTCTGTAATTCACAGGTTTAATTGAATTCCGATGTGCCAAGCAAAAATTAGGGTAATTTTCCCAAGACTTGTCGATTTTGGATTTTTCAGAAGGGAGAACTCATACGACCTGCCACACATCCAATTTTTCATTTTTTAATATGAAATTGTTTCCATAAGTACTTTGTTCTATAATATTTCCCAATACAATGGATGACACTCAATTTAGATTTTTAAATTTCAGATATAATAGTTTTACCCAAAACACCTATTTAAGGCTAGTTTTTGGGCCATTCAAATTGCCTAACTTACATGGAGTGTATATTTGAAAGGGTAGTGACCCAAAAGCTGAAATTTGGAAACAAGTTACTTCCCTATGTCCTTTCTGTACCTTATGAATTTTGGACTTTGAAACTTTAAAGAAAAAAATTGGAGCGAAAATGCCAAGATGACTGTTGTGGAAAAAATTGCACAAGTGCACTCTTCCACTTGGTAAGGGGCTAGGCCTTGTAGGCTGTAGCGAGGCCTCGGTTCTTGGATCCCTTGTGGGTGGTTGGTTGGTTGTCCTCCAAGTCTTCCTGCAATAGATTGTTAGTGTAATTAACATAAACACAAAGATATATGGATAAAGATATGGGGGGAGAATGCAAACTCCAATAACAATCCAAGATATGTCAAACCACTTTTGTATTGCCCAATGGTCAATTTGTACAACACCTAGGAGGTATGGGCTTCAAGGGAATACAAAAATATCCCTTAGATAGGACTTTTTTGTCCAAGCTAAATGCTAAATAGATGGTATAACAGTAGAGAGAAACTCTTTCCCCTTGAAGGAAGGTGGCAAGGGAGCTTGGGAATGATCACAATGATAGGAGGAGGTGGGATATGAGGAAGCTCCAACACAAATCCAACAACATAAAATTGATCTTGATTTCTCTCTAAAAAATGCATGCCAATGGTTTCCTTTTATAGGCCAAAAGACAACCAACAAACAACTAGAGCCAAATGTGAACTCATCTTCTCCATGAACTAGTTTCAAGGTACACCAAGGGGGCTAGTTAATACCACCAAGTGTGTGAGGAGCCGAATTCGTATCCATGGAGATTATTGAGCCTTCAATGCGCCATGGGAAATTAGTGGTCTCGTCATTTTGACAGTAGCATGACTATCAAAGGAATAGTCGCATGAGTATTGTTCTGGTAACCCACGTTATAGCGCGAATTAACAATGTGTTTGTTGCATGGCCCCTTCTTTTGACTGTTTTTTGGAATTTTTGGACTCATGCCGTGTTTTGGACCCTATTGAGGATGCCTGTGGTGAGATGCATTCTTTATGTTGATGATGCATTGCTGGAAGAATCGCCAAAATTTTGCATGTGTGCGAAATTTAGGCGTTAACAGATGCCCCCCGATTTATGAGGTTCAGAGGGTACTATAGAGTCAATAACGCATCCTGTTTTCTTCTATTTATCTATTGTTCTATAGCACGAAGCATATGTGGAAAAATAGGGTCCTCACATGGGAGAATATTGTTGGTGACGACCATTGGATTTGTAATAAAGAATAGGTTTTTATACAAACAAGGCAGGTATACCATGCTTGTGAAATGATGTCGATGTGATTACAATAATAGAGGACAAAAAGGTGTCACTCGACTATGCTTCTGGGACATGGATGAAGGTGGATTCAATCCATGTTGGAGTAAATGACCCTGGAACTATTTTGGAGTGTCGAAGAAGCGGTACTGCTGATGATCATGATAGACCCATAGGGGTGGGGGACCAGTTTGGTTTGTGAAGTTGCCTATAAGAGATTTAGTATGCCAGAGGGGCTGCAACCATGATTTGTAAATGTGAACACTGCTACCTTCAAAAAGTATGTTTCCCCCTGATGTGATAGATGTTTTGATGTCGAGCATAGGGGAAACCACTCAGTTAGGGAGCACTAATGATTTTCCCTACCAAGCTCGAGGCGATCTCTTATAGTGATTGAAAGGGATCCCAAGTTACAACTGAAACTACTGCAACTCTCATAATGTATTGTTTTGACATTGACGAGAGTTGAAGTGCACAGTAAGATGGGAGTATTACCCTGAGAACCAAGATCATATTGTAACCAACTGATCAAGGGACATACCTGACACAAGACTGGTTGATAAGCGTGGGGATCATAACTTCCTTTGATCGATGTAAACATAGGGAGTGGGGATGGAAGCCTTCCTTTTGGAATGTTATAGATTGAAGCGGATGGATACAAACTGCAAATTAAAGGGATTTGACGGTGACACAAAATAGAGAGTAATGGTGACCGGAAAAAAAAATATTGCTCAGGATTTTGAGACTCAAATACATCGATCAAAGGCAACCATGGGTTGCTGCAAAAATAATATGGTGTTCCCTCAATGTGAGGTGATGGGGAAACTTGTCTATACATAAAGAATATTGGTGGGTTCCCCATATTTTTGGGTGTGTCAGGGGACCAATTTGATGATGGGTGGAGTCCCCAAGATTTTGAGTAGATTAGGAGACACTTCCCAAGATGAAGTGGGGGTTAATTTGCAAACGCAAAGACGGGTTCCCCATGACTTAATGCCACGTAGTGTGTGCTTGCAGGATAACTGAATGGAACTGGCTACTTCTGAGGGTGGGGGGGCCATAGGTGTCTTTGCGAGGGTGATGATATGCAGAAGATTGCGGAGGGTAAAGTGCTCATGGAGGTATGAGTGGCTTAGTGAATCTTTATCGTAACATGAGTCGAGAAAGATGACGACGTGTACTTGGTGGAGTAAATGAGCAATTACAAAATGATAATCTAAGGGGTGGTCTTTTCAAGTTGTATCAGGTTCCTCAGACTTGTGGGGGGTCGACATCATGGGTGTCACTTGATGACTGGGATGGAAATGGTGCGCACACTCATGGGGGAACATGCTATTCCCAATTATGACGTTAATGGCACGTCAAAACTGGAAAGGAAGGCCCTATGGTTATCAATGGGAATAATGGTAGATGCATTATAAATGGAGGGTACATAGTGCGTATATGCCAGTTTCAGAATGATACCTACGGTAAGGTTCCCGACACCATTGTTGTAGCATAGAGCCTTGTTGTTATAATGGAAAAACAATAGTCTCCAAATTGTCTTGGTTGAGATCTTGTACACACAACGCATATACCCAAGTTTAGTAAAGGACGTAACCAAGGTATTGACAATGGATAAATAATATGACCAAAACATAGTGCACCTTTCTCTAATGTTTAGGAAACATGCGATGGTTGTGGAGGGTCCAAGTCTTCGTCGAAAGATGATGAATTGTCACTAGTTAGTAAACCAGCCAAAGATGATGTGGTATCAATGGTATCCGGTAGAGGGGGAAACAATTCCTCAGTAGGTGAGTTGATATTGGAGTCTCATTAGTTCGAGGTGAGCTTCTCGTTTGGTGTGCAGAATGGGGCATCGGAATGAGAAGTGAGAGGTATAGCCACAAGACTGGAATGGTATCGGTACACGGGAACATAAGTGTTCTTATACTTTCAGGGATTTGACTCAATCCAAAATGTAGGTGATGGCCCTGAGGAGAAGCATGTTCGAGGGATGCCTATAGGAGGAGCGTCTATTATGTGGTGTTGTCGGTGTAAGACTAGAATGATGTGGATATTGCGGAATTATAGGTTGTACCACAGGAATAGCTACTGGAGCAACATTTGTGGGAGGTATGACTGGAGGTGTTGTGATATGGTGACCACATTAATAGATGTTAATTCATGGTTTAAGGAAGGGGGGACCTCCATCGTCACCTGAGTGAGACGAATGGTTTCCAATGCCTCCCGATATCAAGGGAGGTCGGGGCAATGGTGTGTATAGTTCCCATACTGAGAACACATGGCACATGCATGATTTGTACGCAGTGTCTTGGAATTAGATGTGGATGAGGGAGATGTGCCCCCTTTTACCTTCAGTGGAGCATGGGTTATGCTAATAGGGGTGTTAAGAAAATTCCTTAGCTCCGACAAAGTGGGGCATAGATTGGTCGCTTGGCCTTGCTTCCCACAAAGAGAACATAGGGGCGTGACCCTTTGAGTGGGAGTATTGATCATAACTGGGGCTTTCAATTATTGTTGGTTGATGCTCCCTGCTTGGTCCCTGCTTTAGGCTTAGCGATCTCCGATGAATCAGACGTAGGATTTGGTAGTAGGGGACCTTTCAACTTCAGTTGTTCGGTGCCCCCATTGGAAGTATTTGTGATGACCTGTTGTGGTTTAGTCGTGGATTTCATAGGTTGGGCTGTCATAACAAAATGTGTTCTGGTCCTTGAAGGCATAGCAACCGAAACATGGACAAACTAATAGTGAGCAACTGGTTTGGAAGCCATCTCTAGGTAGGGTGGTGTAAGGTACCATACAGGGATACCCAAAGTGAGACCAAGTAGAGTTAACTGGGCCATAATCGACATCCCTTATACACATGTTGGAGGGTAAAAGAATGGGATTTGGAAAATTGGTGGTACCGATGGACTCAATGTTTTCTCAACTCCATGACTTAGTGGTGGTGTTGTTGAGGTGGAGGCGGCGCCATTTGCAGTGGTGAAAATGTGCACATCAGGCCATCGGTTGCTACGAGGATCCTTGGTGGTGGTCCCAAATACATTCCTAACAAATTGGAGTCCTTGTACATGCTAGGGGCAATGTCAACATACAGTTGATCATCGCCCAGTACAGTCGGCAGGACATTGTCGGGATTTCGTCTGGTGTTTGGATAATGGTAGTTAAGTTGGTCGAGGGTGACGACCTTCCCATTTAAGGGAAACATCATGATACAGAAGAACGAGGAGGTGACTGCCTTCATGGCGTACATGTAACTACACCCCAAGAGGATGTTGTAGTAGAGTTCTACATCGACTACTTCGATATCGATCATAACCATTTCCCCCCCAACTCTATGGGGACGTTTTGGTACACTCCTCTTGGTTGGGATGGTCTCCCATCATATGCGCGATGAGAGATAGACAAGGGAACTAGCTTAGGTGACCCTAATCATTTCCATACTTTGGAGGACATAACACAAGTGGATGCTCCCTCGTCAATGATACAATGACGAATCATGGCGTTCTTGACGATGACTGGGACTTGAAATGCGACTGACGACGATAGTCATGGATCACCTTTGTCAAGATCAAAGGTCAAGAGGCACAAGTCAGAAGGATCGACGATGCCGAGTGCATTGAGTAATGCCTTTCACTGTGTCGGAAAATACTGTAGCACTTCCAACATGGACATGGTTGTAGGGGATTGAGCCAATTCATCCACTATAATGTAATTGTGGGCAGATTTCATGTGAGGGTTAATAGGGGTACGTCGAAGTGGAATTTTAGAAATCTGAGGGATTTGTTCGGTATTCAGGAAAGGTATTTGTAGAGGGACCCTCGAGGGTATAGGAACATCTTCCACTTAGGGGGTGGAAAGCCCATCATAACCCTTGGCTCGTGTTTAGATATTTATATCCAACATGTAGATATTTTGAAAAGAGCCAGAGGGGCGAGGGTCTTGTTGTTGTGTAGCTACCCCTTGATTCACAAAGGGTTGTTGTAACACAACGGTTTGTGGTTGGGGAGGGTCCACAACATGAGGAGGGTTCGTTACCGTCTTCTTTTTTGATTCCACTAACTGTTGGCAGTTGGGGATAAGAGGAAAATGATGTGTGTAATGACCATAATCACCGCAAATAGAGCAACAACAATTGGTCCTCATGTTGGAATTCTTCCCTTGTTTGGGGGGGTTGTTATTCCCCATGGTTTGGTTACCCGTGTTCTGGTTTTGTTGGGGAGGAGGATTTCCCCCTTTCCCTGGTTGCTGGTTTTTCTTGTTCTTCCTTTTCTTCTTCCCCTGAGTCTGTGGATTCTGGGGTTTTGTGGTGTTCAATTGCTCAAATTGTTGAGCTTGTTGAATGTAAGAAGGTTGAACTAGGTTCACCCTCATGTGGGGGGAATTTTGCTGACCAGTTGGGCATGGGAAAGAGTAGTAGGGGGGAATGTGAAATAGTAGTATGGGTTATACCTCGTGGGTTGGATAAAGACGGTTTGCATTCCTTAATATGTGCACGTAGGAACGACTTGTGCTATTGGTGGTGTAGGAACCATTGGTGCTTGGCTAACGTTTGGATAAGTAGGACTGTAAGGTCCATATTGTAATTGACCAGTTAGTGGGGTTGGTACTAGTGTAGGGGGTACCAATGCAGGTGGCATGGATGGGTATTGTGGAACCATACTAAATGGAACCAACGTGGTGGGAGGAACCTTTCCTAAATGGGAAATGGACCCAATAAGCCCATCCGTCGAAAGTGACAAGCCCGGAGGTGTAGGATCCAATGATCGATGCCAAGGGGCATCGGGAAGGATAGTGCAGAGGTAGCCAGATTGTGCATATATGAGATCAAAATGTTGTGCTTTGAGAATAGCCTCTTCCTCTCTTTGCAGCATGGAAGTGGAAACATCTTTAGTTATTGCGGGTTGGAGAGATTTGATAAACCAATCCAACAAAAATGGTGGTTGTATTTCGATTTTACATAATGTGTGGCGCCTATGCCACTCATGGATGTGGTCTGCGATGTGGGTGGACATACTTTGTCGAAACTATGTGATAATTTCGAGACCAAGGTCATGTCGAATTGGACGCTGGAGGTAGGTGAGAAACATATTCGTCAATGTTGCGAATGTGGCATGGGTTTCTCTTGCTAGGTTTACGTACCATTTTGTTGTCGTTCTGGTAAGGGTAGGTTGTAAGAGGCGAAGCCTCATGGGATCATCCACTATGATGTTATATGAACACCATAAGTGGAGAAAATGTACCTAGCAAGGCTTGGTCTCAACCAGATGATCCTATCAATGTGGCTTCGGAGCATCCCCGGCTGGAGTACCTTCCGCATGTATCGCGGGTGGAAGGTGTAAAAATACCCCTCGAGAGAGGGGATATGCCTTGCAGTCTACAAGACCGTCTCAGGATGTTATTTTGTTCCTCAATGGTGAGGATTTGTGTCAAAATGAGAGTGATATTGGAATTTAAACACAATTGAACAAATGCAAAAATATGCCAACCACAATAGATGCAAATATGGTGCAAGAAGTGAGTGATATGTGCAAAGTTGGTTGTAGTGCATGAGTTCCCACATGTAGGTTTTTTTTACTTACAAGTTAGTGAACTTGTAGTTAAAAAAAATGTAAATTCCCTAAGAAGACCTAACATACTTCCTCTCAAATGTAATTGGGCTTCCCAAAAGCAAAATCGATGGTGATGATGGTATCCACGCACCAAATGACTAGTGGAGGTAACAAAGAGCTATTTCTATCGGAAATGGGAACAATGTTCCAATCAAGAATACTTGGAAACACCTCCCAAAGGAAATAGATAAATTCATGAGTCAATTGCACTCACAATTGCTCCTTGGTGATATCCTAAGTTGGGCCACTAAGATACCTTGCGTCAAGTGTGGATCAGTGGTTCGGCCTGCATGGTATAGTGTCGTTCCCCTACAATAATTTGAGTGGCTTGTAGGGAAGAGCAGGGAAACTATACCTCGGATTTCACCTCCTTGGTCATGACGCACTTATGATCCGAGTTTTATTTGAACACTTGCTTATATCAAGATTTTGTAAGCACCCTATAAGACAACAATGCTATGTTTCAAAATGTTGCTAATGAAACTAGATTGGTGGGCATTAATGGATGCCTAGCCCAATCAATCCTACCTAACTAAAATATTTTTTTTTGACCTTGTGTGGAGGATTTTAGTTGGTTTGGAAAATTACAAAGTTGATTTTAAGGGGGTTTGAACTTCACTTATGGAGTGTAAGAGAGGTATTTCACAATTACTACCTTTCTGATTCACCAAGCTAACATGAAGTGCAAGGTGAAGAGCATACTAGGATCAGAAGAGTCTTTAGGTCTCTTACTGTGTGCTAGTGGTGCAAACACATGTGATGAAAGCAAATCGATTGTTGGAAAATTAACTAGAAGAGTATATCAAGTAAATGTAAATGTACTTTTAAACTCTAAACTATGCTCACGGTGCTTTGCAAATCAAAATGCTAACTAATTTAAAAGTGTGCAATGGAGGTATTTCAATCTTCTCACCCTTTTCTGATTCACCAAGTGTAATATCCCTCATTCTAACCTTAGGCTATTTTGATTATAATGTAAATATTGCATAAATGCAATGTGTGTTTTCCCTAGTGTAGAGCTCAAGGCCAAGGCCCCACTAGTGGATGCTTAGGTTAAATTGCATAGGAAAGTATTTGATATTCTGATAATCCAGGTGCTAGTAGGTCATGGAAGATTGTAAATGATACCAGGTAAATAAAATACCAAGGACTAGCCATGGATGCAACTAAATGAGGGGGAACTATGTATCCACTAGGGAGTGGTGAGGGGGTGTGGGATTGAACCTAGACTTCCATATGTCACCTAGAGAACCCATTTGACCTGTACTAGTTTCCATTGATTTCTACTGGAAGGTAAGTACTATAGGAGGACTGTGCATGAGGTCGTGGAGTATGGGCAACCCACGAAAATTTGGATGCTAGGGCATGGAGCTCTGCTACCTTGAACCGCACGTCACTCCACTCCTGGTAGTTCGTATTCCTCCTTTCCAGACCGTGTTCGAACACACTGACATCTGGGTGGAACCCATATGCATCAGAGAACCGAGCCGTGGAAAAAGGAAGGGGGGAAATCATGATTCTGTGCAGGGCCACGATTTACAGAGCCGAAAACACTTAGAAAACTCTGCGTAGGAGAAAAATGACGAGGGTTATCCTTGGATATGACTCATCCTTAGATATGACTCCGTGGGTGAATAGTAGAGCATGAGAAGCTTAGGAAACCTCGAGGAAATCCGGATTGGAGTGCCAAGACCCTGTGGCGGAATAGAGCCACTCAGCCATAACATTTGGGAATATCCAAGTGTGTAATTGTAGTGGGAAGGAACTAAGGGGGTTTAGATTGTGTGGTAGAGTCAAATAGGGCTTATTTACCTTGATTCAGCAGTCAAGTCCAGCCACACACTTACCCAGGTCAGTGCTAGGGGAAAGGGTTCCCTAAGGAGTGTGCAGTAGTGAAGGGAACCTTACCTAGACTGAGAGTGGGGAGATGGGGGTGCTTGAACATGTCTGAGATCATTGAGATATTCCCATAGCTCCGTGGAGGAGCTTATTAAGCTAGAAAACCCTTACCTACCTTCCCCATTTGCTTGACAAGTTAAATGTGTGTTGGATGCCTTCATGGACTATGAACCAAGCTGTGAATGAACCTGAGACGGACCCCTTAGTGGATACATAGCCCAAACTCGAGGGTGATCCCTGATTGATGAAATAATAAAGGATGGGAAAAGATCTATGGTTGGGTTGGAAAGTTGCAGTCCATAGCCAATTTGCTTGGAGGTTCAATGCAAAAGATAAGTGTTTCTGTGTTAAGTTATGTCCACACGTGTCCCAATTTCCATGAAGTGTTCACTGATTACTAAGGATGAATGGCCATGCCTTATGCTTCATTATGTTGTGTATGTTATTGATTAATGAATGCATAACACATTGTGTGGAGATGATGTCGCCTTTAGCTATAGTTTTTAAGTATATGCATGCATCTATTTTCTTATGGGATGGTCCATTGATGAATTGGACTGCATTCCTATGCATTGTGTTGAGTCTGTTGTGTATGTTGTTATCTTAGTTTGGCACTGATTTAACTAGTAATGACTATTATGGTTGGAAGATGTGCGTGTTAAGATGGCTAATTTCTATTGTTGTGTGTGTTAAGTACCTTGTTATTGCTGTTACAATGTAATTTTCCACCTTGTGAGCAACAACACTCTTTGGCCTGTAGGATCCATTTTACTGACTCAGATCCACTTTATATCCTTTAGACACTATTTTACCCTATTTTTTCCCCTCTATGCTTGCTGCATCACTACAATGAGCGTACCTGCGAGTTGCATCACTATAGCCCGCGGGTAGCATGTAAAATGGTAAAAATCACTAGTTAATTACTTTTTACTCCCAAAAAGCGATCATAGGGTGACGTTTGGCCCTCCATTTTCCCTGTAACGCCTCGATGTGTCCTTTCACTTACCTTTGAGAGGACTATATATTGAGCACATATGGCTTATGGATGGGAGGAGAAAGAAGAGCAAGAGAACTCTAGTGGATTTTTTCCCTATTTTGAGTCTACACTCATTGATCCTTGTAGTTGTGAACCCCTTTATGTTCACCTTCCAAACTCCTATTATAGTTTGAGTTTGCCATTCCATGGAGGATTGAAGTGGTGTAGGCACAAGTGGATTGATCCAGATCTTGGTTCAGATTGGTTGCCGACAAGAGGTCGTATCACATTGTACTTCTTGTTGTTTATTAATAGAAATACTCATATTCTCGTCCATTAATGTTGTGAATGTTGTTTATATTACATTGGGTTGCATTTACTTATAATATCATGGACCATTGCTATTGATGATGTTAATGCCATTTATATATTATATGCGCTTGTTGTACATTGGTTGTCAAGACTAATTTGTAGGTTCAAGTGCACGCATCAAAAGCTCCAACGGGGATCTACATCAAACGTTTGGATCGAGGTTGGTTACATTCTTCATTATCTTAGCATTGTAATTTATATAGCATAGCATTGAGAATTGAGTTAATTTATGGTAGTCAGCTGTCTGTTGTGGTCTACCCCAAGCCATAGGAAGTTTTCTCCAATACAGAAATGGCGACTCCGTCGGGGAAAAAATCCATTTTTGGGGATTTTTGAGCATTAGTCCTTATTTAGAGTTGCTGTTTGTCGAAGCTCTGTGTCATTGATTGGCCATTGAGATACACTGTAGAAAACTATTTTTTTTCTGAGCCACTGGACTCTTTCTTTTCCCATTTGGTTTCCCCTACGGGTGAGCTTAGCTCTGCCTGTGTACACCCACCTCTGTTTACACTACTGCTTGTGGGTACCTGCAGGCATTCCTTCGACAATAGCATACAACTCTGGCTTTGGTTGTTTCATGACCCTTGGTTGTTGCTGGGTTGGCTTTGGATGATCCTGAGTCTTTGTTGGCCTGATTCTTGACTGTTCCATGCTTAGTTTGTGACCAGAACTCTTCTCTTCTCTTGGTTGAGCCTTGTTGGTTTTTTACCCATCTTTGGATTTAGCCTTGTTGGTTTTTTCCTTTTGAGCTCATTCCGTTGGCTGAGTCTTACTGTTTGGGATCTGTTGGGTTGTCTTAGTGATCTCCTTGGCATTTCAGTGACTGCATAGTAGGATTTTGCTTGCATTTTTCATTTCTTTATATTGAAAAATACAAAAAAAAATAGTTTTGCATTTTCCTTTTGCTTAGAAGAGAAAATACAAAAAAAAATTACTTTTATGTACTGCATTTTGCATAGAGCGCTTGCTGCTTTCATTTAGGTTTTGCTTGTGCATTGAAAACATAAAAGAGTTGCATTTTTATTTCGAAACCATTGGATTGATTTTGCATATTAGTGGCATTGTTTTTATTGGATAGATGAGTCTAGATTTTTGATGATTTTGCATACTATTGAGTCATATACATCACTAGTTTCATGACCATATCCTTTGAGTAACCACAACCATTAAAATTAACGTTTAATCTTAAAATTGATTAGAACGATTTTATTTATAGGGTACACCAACTAGCATAGGTTTAGAGTCTTGGAATAGATCATTGTGAGTAAACAATCCAAGAATACTAGACGAAACATTATGTGTCTGACCAGGGAGTGGTGAAATCCATGGTATACATCGGTGTTCTTAGGAAGCTCTACTCAGACCAGATTTAAGCACGAGGTCACGGAAGGTCGGTTGTGGAGATATCCCTCCAATACCGGCTAAACGTGGGAGATATTTCTAGGGTTTGTTCGTATCTGGGGATTCTTGGGGGATTTGACCCTCTTGAGTTTCAGGCTTAGCTACCCTGTCCATACGATGGATCGCACTCGTGACTATCCCCCTGAGCATTGGTTATACTGCGGTGACCATAGTTTCCTTACCTAGGTATCACATAGGGTATTTGCAGTGGTTATACCGTTTGTGTACTGAGTCAGATAGGGGTTGGACATCACAGTTGTTTGTTGCCAAGGGTTACGACCCTTTGCACGCAGTGAAGCCTGGGTGCCTCTATAACTAATTTTGTTACCTTCGGCTACAGTTTGGGAGTCTCAAGCCTCTCCTAGGAGAGACATACTGGCGCTAGCGTCAGGAGCTCATTTAGCCACTCTGTTTGTCTGCTCTTGGCTGTAGTTTCTCTAGGTGTGTGCTCTTGATTTACTGTTTTTGATCGATAGTTGGCCATTAGGGGATGCTATGATTTTATATTCTCTCCAGAGATATTGTGGTGCGGAGTCCTACTCTCCTCCGATCCCGCCGGTTGGCTGGTTTACAGCCCGCCAAAATTTCACGCCGTGTTGCTAGGGGACGCCGTAGGGCTCCCTCCGAGTCTTCATATTCTTACGAGACATACGTCCTAGACGTCATGATGGCTGCACACTCTGACACGGGAGAAATCCCTACGACTCCATCAGGTAGAGTTGAACACACTTCAGACACCCCTACTCCTCGTGAGGCGTGGGGGGGTGATCCACTTGAGACCCAACCTAGTTCATTTGGTCCGGATCCACCTGAGACTCAACCTAGTTTGTTTGGTCCAGATCCACCCAAGGACGACCCGTTCAATCCTTCATTTCCACATAATTATTTATACAGGATGCCAAAGTTACATGATGACTCAGGCCCTATGATCAACCCTACCACATTCTCATATGGTATGCCAAATTACACCACAGTTGATCCTTCCACCACTTTTGGTAGTCATTCTATCACTAGTCATGGTGTTAGACACACTGCACCCACTGCGGCCAATACCCTCGCCGGGGGCACCACATTGTCCACTCACACACATAGTATGGGGACTGGTCATATTCCTCCTAGCAATGCTAATGTTGGAAGATGGCCGCCTCCTAGGACTACCCAACCTAATAGGAACACTGTTCACAATACGACTCGCCATCCACCACCTAATACACATGCCGCTACCCGTCAACCTAGGACCACTTTCACGAATGTTAATGCTCCTCCCAACCGCGGGGGTGGACATATACCGCATACTTTTGCATCCACTGCCGCTACTAGTAATGCTAATATAGGAGGTGGGAATATACCTCATTCTCACGGTCATAACGCCACCATTCTTGCTACTAGTAACACCAATGTTGGAGTTGGGAATACGTCTCATGCTTATGGTCACCACACGACTGCTCACGCTAATCCTAATGCTTACGTTAGGGGTGGGAACATTCCTTACCATCATGGTCATTACAACACGGTTCCCGCTACGAATAGTACGTATATGCCCCATCCTTATGGTAGCAATCCTTACTACAATACAACCCACCTCAGTATGGTGCTCAGAACACATATATACCTGCTTACTCTCATATGGGCCAAGTCGGAGGAGGTTATCAACCTTATGGCCATGGTCAAGCTTATGGTCATTCAGGTCCATATAATCAGCAGTTTAATGCTCATGGTCAAGCATTTGGTCCATCTTATAATTCGGTTCTGTACAACCAACCTTTTGTTGGTTGTGGAGCCAGATCTTCTAGTCTCATAGATGATATTGTATTAGCCGTGTTTGTACCCCAGTCCTATATGATGTGTAGGTGGACTGTACACTCACCCTAGCGGGGGGGCATCGCCCCCCCACGGGGTTCCAGGGGGGCCCATCCCCCCTGGCTGGGGGGTCCGGGGGCCAGCGGTCCCCCGGCGGGGGTTCGGGGGCAACGCCCCCGAAGAAAATTTTTAAGGCTGTTTTCGCCAGCTATTTTGCGGGCCCATGGTTTTGGGTATCCCGTGGTATTTTCCCATTGTATTTCCCTTATAAAAGAAAGACATTGTAATACGGCTAGGGTTGATGTATTAGGTTTTATGCATTGTAAAGATCTTTGAGATCTGGAGAGAGACTGAAAAACAGAGAAGAGGAAGTGCAGCGGTTGTGCTGCAGGTTGTATCCCTTCGACTTGTTGGACGGTAATAATAATAAGGACTGGCAAATTCAGTGTGGACGTAGCCCAAGTTGGGTGAACCACGATATATCTGTGTCTCTCTTGTAATGTGTATGTGTGATTATATTTGCATTTCTGTTTATTGTTATTGCTCTGCGATCCTGTTTTTCTAACAATTGGTATCAGAGCCAAAGGTCTATTTGGCAGTTAAACCCGCAGGAAGCTAGGGTTTCTGGTTCGAGTGGGAGCAATGGCAGAAGAAGGAAAGTTTAAGGTCGAAAAGTTTAACGGCCAAAAATTCGGGTTATGGAAGATGCAAATGGAGGACTATCTGTACCAGAAGGATCTATACCTACTGTTGGGAGGAAAAGCAAAGCAGCCGACGACTATGAAGGACGAAGAATGGGTGGTTCTTGACAGAAAGGCTCTGGGAACAATACGGTTGAGCCTGGCTTCGTCGGTGGATTTCAATATCTCAAAAGAAACGACAACAGAGGGTTTGATGAAAGCATTGGGTAAGCTATATGAAAAACCCTCGGCTTCCAACAAGGTATTTCTAATGAAGCGTTTATTTAATATGAAGATGTCTGAAGGTGGATCTGTTACTGATCATTTAAATGAGTTTAATACGGTTACAAATCAGCTAAGTTCTGTAAGTGTGACCTTTGATGATGAGGTTAGGGCTCTTCTAATCTTGTGTTCATTGCCAGAAAGCTGGAATAGCTTGGTCATGGCTGTAAGTAACTCTGTCTCTGGTTCAAACACCTTGAAATTTGATGATGTTATTGGTGTTATTCTTAGCGAAGAAATGCGAAGAAAAAGCACAGGTGAGACATCAGGAAATGCGTTGACCATGGAGAGCAGAGGAAGACAAAAGGAGAGAGGAAAGAGCCAAGGTAATCGTGGAAAGTCTAAAACGGGCAGATCTAAGTCCAGACTGGGAAAGATAGAGTGTTGGAACTGTGGAAAGAAAGGACATCTGAAGAAAGACTGCAAATCTCTAAAGAAGAAAGGAGATGCACAGAAGGAGACTACCCAGGAAGCAAATGTAGCAGGTGATGTGTTACAAGATGCTTTGATTCTTGCATTAGATAATACTAGTGATTATTGGGTAGTAGATTCAGGAGCTTCATGTCATGCTACACCCCATAGGAAATACTTTCATGAGTATGTTCCTAGCGATTTTGGACATGTTTTATTGGGTGATGATGAGCCATGTAAAATTGTTGGAATGGGTAAGGTATGGATAAAAGTTAAGAATGGAACTGATTGGTTGTTGAAAGATGTTAGGCATATTCCTGCTATGAAAAGAAATCTGATCTCAACAGGGCAGTTGGGAGATGGCGGCTGTCTATCTACGTTCGGAGAAAAGTGGTGGAAGATCACTAAAGGATCAATGGTGATAGCAAAAGGAGATAGAGTAGGTACGTTGTATTTATGTCGTCATAATACTGACCATTCTATCTCTTTAGCTTCCACAGGAACAGATACAACATTGTGGCATCATAGGCTTGGCCACATGAGTGAGAAGGGGATGCAGATTCTCCACTCAAGGAAGTTGCTGCCGGATTTGAAGCAGGTAAGTTTGGAATTCTGTGAAAACTGTGTTTATGGAAAACAGAAGAGAGTCAGATTTCTCAGGGTTGGGAAACAGAAGAAGAATGAAAAATTAGAGCTTGTGCATACAGATGTATGGGGACCAGCTCAGGTACAATCTCTTGGTGGCTCTCATTATTATGTTACATTTATTGATGATGCAACTAGAAAAACTTGGGTTTATTGCATTAGACAGAAATCTGATGTGTTTGCTACTTTTAAGAAGTGGAAAGCTTTGGTTGAGAATGAGACAGGAAAAAGATTGCAGTGTCTCAGATCTGATAATGGAGGTGAGTACTGCGGCAAGGAGTTTGATAGTTACTGTTCATACCATGGGATTCGTAGAGAGAAGACAGTCCCAGGAACACCACAGGAAAATGGTGTGTCAGAAAGGATGAACAGAACGATCATGGAGCGTGCAAGGTGTATGCGACTGCATGCAGGGTTGCCCTTACAGTTTTGGGCGGATGCTGTAAATACTGCTGTTTATTTAATAAACAGAGGACCTTCAAGTGCTCTGGATGGTGGTATTCCAGAGGAAGCATGGACATATAAAAAGGTAAACTACTCATTTCTGAGAACGTTTGGTTGTGAAGCATTTGTCCATATTGATAAAGAAAATAGAACAAAGATTGAAGCTAAATCCAAGAAATGTACCTTTATTGGATATGGGGTTGATGAATTTGGTTATCGTTTATGGGATTATGAAAATAACAAAATCATCAGGAGTAGAGATGTGATATTCAATGAAAAGGTCATGTATAAAGATCAGTTGCAGGGAAAGAAACAGGAAAAGGAAAGCACAGAGTACATAGTGCTTGATGAAGTTAAAGAAAATGAAGTTCCAAAGGTGCCAGAAAATCAAGAGCAGCAACAAGTACCTGAAACTCCTGCAACTGTAAGAAGATCTACCAGGTTAAGTAGACTCCCTGAACGATACTCTCCTTCAATGTATTATTTATTGATGACTGATTCTGGTGAACCAGAATGTTATGAAGAAGCAATGCAGGTGGAAACTAGAAAGAAGTGGGAGCAAGGCATGAATGAGGAGATGGACTCATTGGTAGGAAACCAGACTTGGGATTTGGTTAAGTTGCCTGCTGGTAAAAGAGCATTGCAAAACAAATGGATTTACAGGTTGAAGGAAGAAGAAGGAGGTAAGAAGCGGTACAAGGCCAGACTTGTTGTAAAGGGGTTTGCACAGAAGAAAGGTATAGATTTTGATGAAATATTTTCTCCTGTTGTAAAGATGACTTCAATTAGGACTATCTTAAGTCTAGTGGCGGTAGAAGATTTGCATCTTGAACAATTAGATGTAAAAACAGCTTTCCTCCATGGGGATTTGGAGGAAGAAATATATATGCAGCAGCCACAAGGGTATGAAGTCAAAGGTAAGGAGGATCTGGTATGCAGGTTGAAAAAGAGTTTGTATGGCTTGAAGCAAGCTCCAAGGCAATGGTATCTAAAGTTTGACAGGTTTATGACAGAACAAGGTTATAGTAGATGTCATTCTGACCACTGTGTTTATTTCAAGAAGCTAGACAATGGAAGATATATTATCTTGTTATTGTATGTGGATGACATGCTTGTTGCAGGGTCTGACATGCAGGATATAAATGTACTCAAAAGAAAGCTAGCTAATTCATTTGCAATGAAGGATTTGGGTGCTGCAAAGCAAATCCTTGGTATGAGAATAATGAGAGACAGGAAAAATCGCAAATTGACATTGTCTCAAAGTGAGTACATACAAAAGGTGTTGGAAAGGTTCAGAATGCAGAATGAAAAACCTGTAAGTACACCTTTGGCTAGCCATTTCAGTCTAAGTAAGGAAATGTGTCCCAAGACACAAGAAGAGATAGATTACATGTCCAAGGTTCCCTATCAATCAGCAGTTGGCAGCTTGATGTATGCCATGGTGTGCACAAGACCAGATATTGCACATGCAGTGGGAGTTGTGAGCAGATATATGAACAATCCAGGTAAAGAACATTGGAAGGCAGTACAGTGGATTCTCAGGTATTTGAGAGGCACTACCACTGAGGCATTATGTTTTGGAGGTTCAGACACTGTTCTACAAGGATATGTTGATGCAGATATGGCAGGTGACAAGGATAGCAGGAGGAGTACCACAGGGTATGTGTTTACTGTAGGTGGAACAGCAGTAAGCTGGATTTCGAAACTACAGAAGGTTGTTGCACTTTCAACAACAGAAGCAGAGTATGTTGCCATTACAGAGGCTAGTAAAGAGATGATTTGGTTGCAGAGGTTTATGGAGGAAGTGGGTAAGAAGTAGAAGGATAGCAGACTGTATAGTGACAGCCAGAGTGCCATTCATCTTGCAAAGAACTCAGCATTCCATTCCAGGACTAAACATATACAGCTCAAGTACCATTTCATACGCTCTGTTCTGGAAGATGAACTGTTAAAGTTGGAAAAGATACATACTAGCCAGAATCCTGCAGACATGTTCACAAAGGTAGTGACCAGAGAGAAACTGAGTTCGTGCTCGGTTTCAGTTGGCCTTCTAGCATGAAGGTGAAGAGGAGAAATTTGCCAAGTCCAAGTCCAGCAAGTGCAGCAGCGGTGGAGTTGTTGTGATCAGTCTCCAAGTGGGAGATTGTTGGTTGTGGAGCCAGATCTTCTAGTCTCATAGATGATATTGTATTAGCCGTGTTTGTACCCCAGTTCTATATGATGTGTAGGTGGACTGTACACTCACCCCAGCGGGGGGGTGTGGGGGGGCATCGCCCCCCCACGGGGTTCCAGGGGGGCCCATCCCCCCTGGCTGGGGGGTCCGGGGGCAACGCCCCCGTAGAAAATTTTTAAGGCTGTTTTCGCCAGCTGTTTTGCGGGCCCATGGTTTTGGGTATCCCGTGGTATTTTCCCATTGTATTTCCCTTATAAAAGAAAGACATTGTAATACGGCTAGGGTTGATGTATTAGGTTTTATGCATTGTAAAGATCTTTGATATCTGGAGAGAGACTGAAAAACAGAGAAGAGGAAGTGCAGCGGTTGTGCTGCAGGTTGTATCCCTTCGACTTGTTGGACGGTAATAATAATAAGGACTGGAAAATTCAGTGTGGACGTAGCCCAAGTTGGGTGAACCACGATATATCTGTGTCTCTCTTGTAATGTGTATGTGTGATTATATTTGCATTTCTGTTTATTGTTATTGCTTTGCGATCCTGTTTTTCTAACACCTTTTATGGGAGCTTATAATCAAGCTTTCCAGCCGCAACTCCCGTTCCTTGCACGTTTGAATCTTCTGGATCTTTCGAAGCTCATGAATGATCTAGTGTGTCACGACCCTAATTGGCCTCCGGTCCCTACCAATATCCCTTCAGACATTCCTAAGTTTGAAGCGAAAGGTGGTGAGGATCTGGGTGATCATGTCACAACGTTTCACCTTTGGTGCTCTTCCAACTCGTTGAATCACGATTCCGTTCGATTATGACTATTTCAACGCACCCTCACGGGGGCAACTGCGAAGTGGTATGTTGAGTTTCTTGGGAACACTTACAGGGGTTTCAATGAGATCGCTTTGGTTTTCTTGGATCATTTCCAGTTGCCAGTTCATTACGATATTGGTACTGAACTTTTGTCTACCTTCCTTCAGAATAAGGCCACACATATTTCTGACCATTTTCAAGAGTGGCGTCGGCGGAAGAGGTTAGTGAAAGCTAACATTCCTCCATAGTTTGTGTTGGAATGGTTCCTCAAGTCTCTACTCCCATATATCGCTAAGGATGTTTCGATGTCTGGCATCGCAACTGAGGAACAAGCCATCTTAAAAGTCCAGCAGTTAGATTTACTATACTCTCAGTCTGGCATTTTGTATGACATTATTCCTGACGCACCGCGAGCACGACATGAGCCCAAGTCAGTTCCTGGACCACATGCCAATGGCATTGTTGGATCTGAAAATACTCACCCTGTAGATTTGGTGGCTAATCAAATGCAAAAATTTTCGCTTAACCAGTCTACTCCCGGACAGGTCCACACCTTGTCCACTTCCACCCCGTCGTCCGATGTACACAGTGTGCAATCGATAAACCCATCGGGTAACCAGCGACCTGGTGGTAAGAAAAAGGGAAGAAACAACCGTAAGGGTGGAAACAATGGGAACAAGGCGGAAATGCTGGTGAGGATCGTAAACCTAGGTGTAAGGTGAAATTTCCTTGTAATCTTTGTGGGGAAGATCATCTTACTCACTTGTGTCCTCGAATCGAAGAAGCATCGAAGCATTTGGCACAGAGCCTAGCTATGTTGAAGGATCCCCTTCCTCATCATCAAAACATGGCTTCACATGCTCCCGCCACTGGTTATGGACCTAATGAGACTGCAATGTCTTTTTCCACTACTAGTGGTTATGGATGCGTGAATATGGTTCAATTGGAGGTTAGTGTTGCTGCTCGTCAATGCGATTATGGTGCACCACAACCTAATATGGGGAGTGAGCCTCCCCCTCCTCCTGATAATTCCTTGCAGATCGAGAAACCCTCTATTATGCCACAGATACTGAAAGGTGTTCTTAAGCACTCTACGCATAATCCCAATGCTTGAGCTGCCTAGAACTACTCCATTGTAGAAGATTTGGGCAAGACTCCGTGTGCCATGTCGGCTCTTGAAGTTTTACAGGTGTGTCCTTCTCAAAGGCATGCCCTTTTGAGTGCGTTAGGAGTTCAGGATGGGGGAAATCCCAATGTTATTAAGTTCGACACTACTGATATTCAACCTCGCTTAACTTACCACGTGGATTTTCAAATCCATGTGGAGTGCCTTCATAATTTTGTCAAAAGAACGGTGGTTGACGAAGGTGCTTCCGTGTCAGTGATCGTTAGCTTGTTGGAAAGCTCTTGGCTCTCCTCCTCTACTCACGTCTAGAACCATGCTCATTGCATTTGACGGTAGGTCATTTAAGCCGAATGGGATCATCCCTTCCCTTGTTGTCCGCTTGGGGGGTAAACCTGTGCCTATTGAAGTCGAAGTGGTTGATGCGCCCATCGACTACAAACTTTTACTGGGTCAAAATTGGATGTATGCTATGAAAGCTGTCGCATCTACTGTATTCAGAGTTATCTGCTTTCCACACGAAGGCAAGATTGTGACCATCGATCAACTGGATTTCGTTAATCCTCCTTCCATAACATCCATGGGATCCGTAATCCCGCAAGTTACAGATTCTCAAACGGCAACTGGGAACATGGGTGTTGGTATGTAACCCTCATTGATGGGATCTTATGATTTCCCTACACCCGTGAATTTTATTGGAACCATTTTCGATAATGCGTCTCCTCCATCGCATAATGTGCCGTTCCGCACCTCATAATTTGACGATCCGTGGACTTTACCGTCTACGAGTTCTACGTCTGGAGACATTACGGACATCGGGATGTCTATGCCACTGTCTGTAGCTGAGCTTGCTTATCAGGATATTCAACAAGCCACTCCAGAGCCGGATCTCTCTTCTTCTCAGACAGATGAGGAAGATCCCGTTACGCCGCCCGTTTGGGAAGCCAACTCATCTTGTTCGAATGATTGCCTTGATGGTACTTTACCTTTAGATGAATCTATTATCGAGGTCATGTGTGGTAGTGAGAGGCCTTGGGAGGATATGCACCATCACTCTTATTTCCTTCCCAAACTTGATCTCGCCGAGCAAGAAGAGTTTATGATGACGCTTGCAGAGATGGTTGGTCACCCTGTGGCCCTTTTGGGTTCACATGAGATTTTTGCGGAGGGGAACATGGCTAATATTTCCCTGATTATACCGATCAACATCTCTTGTACTCCCGAAAAGATTGAAAATGTTTACATCGGTGTTGATTTCTCTCTTGTAGAGGCTACCATATACACCAAATTGTTTATAGAACTTCGGGAAGCTTTCACCTGGTCATACAAGGAGATGCCAGGAATAGACCCTAGTATTGTCAAACACGAGATTAGAACATATCCTCATGCTAAACCGGTTCGACAACATCTTCGAGTTGTTAACCCTAGGAAGGCAGGCGCTATCAAGGCAGAGGTGGAAAAACTGTTCAAAGCTGGTTTTATCTACCTCGTTCGCCTTACCAAATGGGTGTCAAACCCCGTTCTTGTGGATAAGAAGCAGGGAACGATCCGCGTGTGCACTGATTTTAGAGACCTGAATCGTGCATGTCCGAAAGACAACTTCCCCACGCCATTCATTGATCAGATCTTGGATGCTTGTGCGGGAAGTGAGATTGTTTCGTTCATGGATGGCTTTTCAAGGTATAACCACATTCAAATCAAACCCGAGGACCAACATAAGGCTGCTTTCATTTGTCCTTGGGGTACGTTTGCATACCGAAAAATTCCCTTCGACCTTAAAAACACCGGAGCTACGTTTCAGTGTGCCATGACCTACTCCTTTCACGACCTTAAAAGTATAACAGAGGTTTTCTTGGATGATCTTGCTAGCCATTCTCGCAAGAGAATGGACCACCCCAAGCACCTCCGTTGGATTCTCTAACGATGTATACACTACAAGATCCATTTGAATCCCAATAAATGTATATTTGCAGTGAGGTCAGGTCGCCTTCTAGGATTCATAGTTTCGAGAGAGGGTATTCAAGTCAATCCTCTTAAAGTTGAGGCAATACTTTGATTGCCTCCTCCATGCAACTTGTTTCAACTTCAGAGCCTCCAAGGGAGAGCTACTTTTCTACGTCATTTTGTAGTTAATTATGCTAATCTTACCAAAGGTTTCACGCGCTTGTTGAAGAAAGACACACTGTTTATCAGGGATGAGCGAGCCCAACAGTCTTTCGATGCCCTTAAGAAAGCTTTGGTATCAATCCCTATGCTTAGTCCACCCAAATTCGCACGAGATTTTATACTTTATGTGGCTGCATCTCAAGAGATGATTGGAATGGTCTTAGTTCAGGTTGATGATGCACTCGTCGAGCATGTCATCTATTACCTCAGTCAAAATTTAGTAGACGCTGAATTGAGATATACTCACGTGGAAAAGATGGCACTTGCGACTGTCCATGCAGTCCAGCGGTTACGACACTATATTTTGCTTAGAAAAACCATGGTTGTAGCACATATCAATCCATTTCAGTTCATACTATCACGATGCCTTATAGGGGGGAAGTACAATAAATGGATTGTGATCCTTCAGGAGTTCAATCTCGATTTTGCTTTGGCGAAGTCGGTGAAATCATTGGTGTTCGCTGAGCTGATGTCGGACCTTCCGAGACTTGATGAGGATGTCATCCATGAGGATTCCTTTGTGGAAGAACACTTATTTATTATCTCCTCAGAAGACCCTTGGTATGGGGATGTCATTGTATATCTCCAAACTTTGAAGTTCCCTTCGCATTATTCGCGAGATGAGCGACGGCATGTGAAACATCACGCTAAATATTATACTATCATCGGTGACACTTTGTATCGCCGAGGAAAGGATTCTATTCTCCGTCGTTGCTTAACTCACGAAGAAGCAAAGCATGTGCTTAATGATTGCCATGCTGGGGCATGTCGTGGTCACTTATCCGGGCTTGCTACATCCCAACATATTTTGCAAGATGGTTACTTTTGGCCTTCAATATTTAAAGATTGTATTAACGTTGTGGAGAGATGTCACCCTTTCCAGGTGTTTTCTCAGAATATACACTCGCATCCAGCACCCCTTCATTCGGTCATCACCGTCGGTCCCTTCACCAAGTGGGGGGTGTATTTCATGGATTGCAAACCAGCTTCGGCTGAGGGGCATCACCATATCATAGTGGCCGTGGACTACTTTTCCAAATGGGCTGAGGCCATGCCTACCATAAAATCCGATGGTGCTACAGCAACCCATTTCATGTTCAATCAGATTATTACTCGGTTCGGTATGCCGAAAGAGATTGTCACTGACCATGGCATTCACTTTCAGAACAAAACGATGGAGGATTTGTCACTCAAGATTGGGTTTTGTCAGGAGCACTCATATTCTTACTATCCCCAAGTGAATGGTCAAGTTGAAGCAGTAAATAAGTCTTTAAAGACCATTATCCAACGTACCATCCAACAAAGCAAGAACAAATGGCACATTATGTTATATCCTGCTTTGTGGGCATATCGAACCGCAGTCAAGACTGCCACCGGGTTCTCACCATTTCAGCTAGTACATGGCGCGGAGTCGATTTTACTGATTGAATGCGAAATCCCTTCGCTTAAACTGGCCATAGAGCTCCTCCCTGATACGACAGATATTGAGCAACGTTTAATCCACCTTGAGCAACTTGATGAGCAACGTCGAGATGCCACTATGGCTATTGATGCCAATAAACGTCGTTTCAAGGTACAATATGATAGGTTTGTCCGTCCCCGACAGTACGCTGAAGGTGAATTGGTCCTCTTATATGACCAAGCTAAAGAAACCTTGGGGGCAGGCAAGTTCAACCCCATGTGGCACGGTCCTTACATTGTGAGGCATGTCCTGGAAAAAGGATCCTATGAATTATAGGAATATGAGGGGAATGTCTTGAAGGAGCCTAGAAATGGGCTCTACCTCAAGCGGTGTTACGCTTGAACTTCTAATTCAAGCTAATGCCTTTGTATACTATTGTATAGTTATTTCTGTACATAGTTTAGCTTTATTTTGGTCTTCGGGTCTGTTGATTCGCTTTCATTTGATTGACAGATGTCAGCGGAGTTTCCCATGTTCTTAGGTTTCACGGATGGTGCTAGCCGTCATACGCAACAGCTTGCTTATGCTGCCTGGGTTATTTATTCACCTGACCACCTAGTTGTGTCTTCAGGAGGTGCTTGTCTTGGTCCTACATCTAACAATGTGGCTGAGTATAGTGCTGTGATTGAGCTACTTCGGGATGCTATTTCACATGGTATCCAGTCTTTAGAATTTCGCATGGATTCACAACTGGTTGTGTCCTAGTTGAATGGTTAGTAACGTGTGAGAGATCCTACGTTACTACGGAAATTCTTAAGGGAAAGACTCTTGGAATGACATTTTGTTGCAATTACATACATTCATGTTCCGAGAAGTTTTAATCATATATCTGATGCATACGCTAACTATGTATTAGATTGGAATTTGTCACATTCACAATGAAGCACACAAATAAAAGAAGACATTCATACATTTATTTGTACATACACACATGTAGTAGAACCGGAGAACCAAAGTTTTTTATAAATAATATGTCCAAAATGGTAGTGTCATCATACAAAACTAGAGCCCGTAGTCCTCAAAAATATACATATCGATACAAAATGGGACCTTGATATATCTACTCTCTATGAGGAGGCCTAGCTGCCACCCCAAAAGGATGAGTCTCATAGTAATACTGTACTACATTTGCTATACGTTGTAGTAGTCGTACCCAGTTACCCGACACCCCCACTACTTGGCGCTGCATATCCTCTGGTAGCCACGCCACTTCTATTTGTGGTACCCTGGCAGTCATCCGTGTTAGATTTCCCTGCAAAGTCTGTAGTGTACACTCTGCTGTAGCACCCCCTGCCTCATCACCCCTACCCCAGCGAAGATGTCTTGGGAAGCCCTCGGGTCTCACTTGGCCCTTGTCTGCGAGCAAATAGTAAAACATTAATATATGATACTACCCCCAAAAATATTTTTGCATTTACATCTATAATAAAAAATCCATAAAAATTTAATACACCAAAAAACCTAAAAAGAGTACTCACCAATGTCTCCGAACGCTGCATCCTATGGGAGCAGCATGTCACGATCCTGGCAGAAGTTTATCCCTACATAGGGGTAGTCCTCTATGGCTATGACCTGTCGGTCCCACCAGTGAAAGAAATCCTTTGTATATGGTGATGCCTGATGGCCACCACCCTGTTGCGTCAAGACCTCTGCCCCCCGGGTTAGAGCTAGGTCGTGGAGACTATGAGGAGGGACCTCAACCCTCAGACTTAGTCCTGAAACTCCCTCAAAGAAGAAACTGCACAAGATACTGTCGTATCCAAAGTTTTTAGCCTCCCCCTACTTGCACTTTGTCATCTGGATCTTCATGGATCCCAGCAGCGTTGTGCACTAGTCAAATATCATGGGCTGCATACACTGTGATGCATAGAACATCACTGGCCTAGATGCCTGGTGGAGAGCCTTCAAACCAGTAATCCGCACTAGGGTTGCCACTATGATCTTCATACTTAGATTAGCTATGGATCTGATGGGCACCTGACTCCCCACTGCCTGAGTATTTGGTATACAATACCGCTCTATATAGTCGGGGATGGTGATCCCACCACCCACAGAATGAGACCGAAGGCTTTCCACCTCACCTCGGCGGGACAAACCAGTAATGAAGTAGATATCTTCCACTTCCAGTGAGAGTATTTGCCCGTCTAGGTTGAAGTTCTGTGCATCAACGTCCCAGTAGTCTATCAAGCAGCGAAGCAATAGGTTTTGGGCCCTTAAACCCCCTATGCTCTAGAATTTGTATAGCCCACATGCTTGTAGCATTTGCTGTGCACGCACATCATTGCGGACGACCTCATCCCGCTAGGTCATGTTCCCTCTCTCTCCACTCTAGTACCATCCTGGAGGGAGAAAAACAAAAGAATTTAGTCAATTTTAATTAAAAAATTACCTTCACGGCCGTACCGGAGGGAAAGTTTGCTTACAGAGGCGGGTACCCGCGGTCAACGCGTGCGTTGACTGCGAGTATCCTGCCCTACCTGCGACCCACATAGTTATAGCCTGCGGGTAGCGTCGAAGCCATCTACGGCTTGGCCAAACTAAAAATACAACAGATGAAAATTGAAATAAAAGAATTGAAATGGAAGGTATGGATGAGACTACCAACCTGCTCCTGACAGTTCGATGATCGGACGCCCATAGCTCCCAGGATCAGCAGTTGAACTTTGAGGTGAAAACTAACCACAAAATTCCAAATGGGTGAATAGTAAAACTGAATTGTAAATAGTAAATTTTTATTACTATTTATCATTTTCAAAACCCACTTGTCTATAGTTTTCACCATTATATGCTGTTTTCGACTAATATAATGTCTTGGAGTAGCATTTTTGACCAGATTTCTTCAGCGAGAGTTTTTTTTGGCCATTTCGCGCCTACGGTAGGTATATTTCACACCTGGCATATAAGTTAGATGCCATTTTGACATGCACTATGCATTTGACCTTTTGACCATTTTCATAAACCCTAGGTGTGATCCCACTTCTCAACCAACATGGAACCTTCACACTGTTATAGAAGTGTCGTTATGTGGCAGTAGGGCCTTTCTGAACATGGGTACCCTAGTTAGACCCCCCTTTTGCATTATGGTGCCCATGCCGTTGTGTGTCTTTAGGATTGGGATTCCTTTGTAGTTACTCCATGACTTTGCGATAAAGATTCATACTCTACTTTGTCTTATGCTGGCCATCTCCCATAAGGACTCCCCCAGTTATATCAAGTTGTGATTGCATTGCATCGTCTTGCTTGTCGCTTGAGCCTTGTGCCGACTCCCGCTCACTTAGTTGATAGCCTGGTGCCTGAACATTTTTTCCCTGTCGAGCCATGCATAGCTTCCATTTATCCTTCACAAATTGATGACCTTTTGACCCTGAGGGAACACCCCCCCAAGTGTCCACATCCTGCATACGCTTCCTTGCATTGATCATAGGTATGTTCCACTGCTTGGGACTAGTCTGCTCGCTATTTGACACTCGTTCCCTCACTTATTGTACTATAAGCAATTTTATTCTTTTTGAAGCTTTTCCCAAATATGAAAAAGACCCAAAAAATCAAATATTCCAAAAAGCTGGACGAGATTATGGTTACTACTTCTAGTTGGCATTTGTTGTGTTGCCTTTGAACAGAGCATTCATTCCACTCCATACATTATGAGTCGGGACTATAGTTGTACCTTAGGAGTTGTACTTGTTTCTTAGTTTACTCCACCGATTGGTTAATCTTCCAGTCATTATGGAGCGCTTTGTGGTGCCTCCTGCATCACACAGTCTATATTGAGTCCATGTTGCCTAAGCCTATCCATCTGCTCATTCTCTTGTTCAAAGGATGTCCTGAAACCAATGTCGGCCACTCCTCAGATTTCTTGACAATTGCATGTCGGCCATCCTTATTGAGTCGGTCCGTTTCACCCGAGATCTTCCAAATCTTTCAGCGTAGCTGGTACCTCGTGTTGGTTGATGGGTGATTCCTTAATTCCCTCCTTCCAGCGAGTCTTGTTCCATCGAATTCAACCCATTATTCCGGGACTTGAGGCTTAGAGTTTGGTTGAGTACCTTGAGGCTTGCAGTCATTAGTGGCAGGTTCTCTCGCCATCGACAGTTTTGGGAATACATCAATGTCCCCTGATCGATGGATCCATCCTAGTGTTTAACTTCAGCCCATCTATTCACACTTTGATGATTGTACTCTGTGCCTTAATGCCCATTTTCATTATCGGTGGGTTATCTCACATCTGTTAACGGTATACATCATTGACCGGTAATCAGACGATGTCACATCAAGTTCGACCTCAACTCCTTTATTCACTTGATGGGACTTGCACTATCGAAGACTTGTGTAGAAGACCCCAGGCGATAGTGGAATTCATTATGCTACTTATGACTATGACTTTACATCTGAGATATCACCTCTCAGATATCAGCAGTTTGTACCTCCAGTTCGCACCAATTGTTTCCTTTTCAGCAGGAGACCATATCTTACTATAGAGGGATCATGGCTATGATCACTTATGACATGTACTGCCTATTCATGGCCATTGTATCAGATTGTTGTACTATACCGACATGTATTCAGGGATATGTTAAATTTTCAGTATTAAATCACAATACTATAGGATCTTTGCTGAGAGAATAACATCTACAGTATATCAATGCATGACAATCATAATATGACAAGCATCACAAGCATCACAAGAATCAAAAGCATAGAGACAAGAGACACAGAGTTTCCGTGGGGAAAACCCTAAGGTGAAAAACCCCACAAAATTCCTCAGAGATAGAGAGAGCAATGGCTCAACCAAAATACAACCAAATAATACAGAGATAGTCTCCTAGCAGATGATCCTCCTCCTCCTCACTAGTGCGCCACTTTCCAGAGAGAGAGATAGATGCTTTTCCGAATGAGTAAAATAGAGATCTCCTATCTCTATTTATACTCACCTTTTTGCCCAGTGACCTACTGGGGCCGACTTGTCTACTTTAGTACATCCACATTATATTATATATTAATTAGGGCCGACCCCATAAGGTGGTCTAATAACCCATCGGCAAGTACACACACTTGCGACACTTGTCAATCCACATGACGACACTTCCTTATAGAGGAATAACACATCTCTTATAAGGGTACAATAAATATACATATAATATACTGATGAAATACATTCCGAAGTTACATATACATCAACACTCCCTCTTAACTAGGAAGGTATTTCTCGACACAGATCTGCTAGACAAGTCTTCTTCTCTGGATCATCATCATCGATGCATCGTCATCATCATCGTCACTGCTGCTGCTATCTCATCCAATCTCTGTCTCTACTCGTCATAGGAAGTTCTACAGAGCCAGTCCTTTTTCATACTGGATGTAGGCCCACCACCTGTAGGTCTTCGTCATCACTGGCCATACCGTGGAATTCTCAGGACTTTTACGTGCGTCACAAAACCTCGCAAGAGCATCCCAGGCTGTTACGAGCATACTGCTCTACCTATAGGATCTCCCAGGGCAACGAATTACATGTGACCTCACCACAAAACCTCGCAAGAGCATCCCAGGCTGTTACGAGCATACTGCTCTACCTATAGGATCTCCCAGGGCAACGAATTACATGTGGTCATGGCAAAACCTCGCAAGAGCATCCCAGGACTTATTACGGGCACACAGCCCAACCTATCGGATCTCCCAGGGAAACGGATTACATGCCATAGGACAAAACCTCGCAAGAGTATCTGCCAGATATCCCAGGGCAACGAATTACATGCCATAGGAAAAACCTCGCAAGACTATCTGCAGATCTCCCAGGGCAACGAATTACATGTCCTCCCAGAGCAAAACCTCGAAAGAGCATTTGCCAGATGTCCCAGGGCAACGAATTACATGCCATAGGCAAAACCTCGCAAGACCATCTGCAAATCTCCCAGGGCAACGAATTACATGCTCATCTGCACAACCTGATCCACGGCCACAGAGTATCAACCTGATACTCACCATACATCATCCTGATGTATCCATGATCATCCTGATCATCATCACTGCAACGTCCTACTGCATGTCATCTGGAGCAACATCCTGAAGCTCGTCATCTATGATCATCCTGGTCATCACTGCAACATCCTGCTGCATGTCATCTGGAGCAACATCCTGAAGCTCGTCATCTATGATCATCCTGATCATTACTGCAACATCCTGCTGCATGTCATCTGGAGCAACATCCTGAAGCTCGTCATCTATGATCATTTTGATCATTACTGCAACATCCTACTGCATACCAAGTATCTACCTGATACATATCATCATACATGATCCTCCTGATCATCAATGCAACATCCTGCTGCATACCAAGTATCTACCTGATACATATCATCATACATGATCCTCCTGATCATCAATGCAACATCCTGCTGCATACCAAGTATCTACCTGATACATATCATCATACATGATCCTCCTGATCATCAATGTATCCTCCTGATACAAATACAGATACATGGTCCAAGCATCCAACATGATGCACACAAAATACATACACATGATCCAACTGATCATATCCAGCATCCAACATGATGCGTTCATACATACATAAAATGATCCAACTGATCATATCCAGCAGAAACTAGAACATCATCCTGATGTTCATCATCCAGCGCTTACATCCACAGCCATGTGAAGGATCCTCCTTCCAACATGCTTGGAATGGCTTCAACAAATGTGTCCATCACTTCTTCCTCGAAGTGTCCTCGATTTGAATAACGCCAAGCCTCTCTCTGAAGTACTCGAACTTCACCCTAGCTAGTGGCTTCGTCAGCACATCTGCGATCTGCTCATCCGTCGCAACATACAGGAGCTTCACAGCTCCTCTCTGCACCATATCCCTGATATAGTGGTATTTGATCTCTATGTGTTTCGACCTGTCATGAAACACTGGGTTCTCGGACAGCTTCACACAACTCTGGTTATCACAGAAGATACCAGTAGCTTCCAACGGGAGATCAAATAACTCAGACAGTAGCTTCCGTAGCCATACTGCCTCACAACTAGCTGAACAGGCTGCAACATACTCTGCCTCAGCTGTACTCAGTGCTACGCAGGATTGCTTCCTGCTAAACCAAGAGATCACACCTGATCCCATACTGAAGCAACACCCAGATGTGCTCTTCCTATCTGCAGCACTGCCAGCCCAATCTGAATCAACATAACCCTGCAGGTTAAACTTTTGATTCACCTCATATCTGAGCCCATAATCCACTGTACCCTTCAGGTACCTCAGAACATGCTTTACAGCAACCAGGTGAACACTCCTCGGATCCGTCAGGAACTGGCTCAATGTGTTCACAGCAAAGCAAATATCTGGTCTCGTGTTCGTCAGGTACATCAAGGACCCAATAATCTGATGATACATAGAAACATCAACTGGCTCAGATGAAGCATCGCAAAGAAGCTTCAGATTCGATGCCATAGGTGTGGCCATGGCCTTGCAATCCATCATCCCGAACCTCTTCAGGATCTCTACTGCGTACTTCCCTTGTCCAAGGAAGATTCCTTCTGCATTCTGCCACACCTCCATGCCAAAAACAAATAGTGCATCATCCCCAAGTTCTTCATCTCGAACTCGGTAGTAAGCTTCCGCTGCGTGTCGGCAATCAATCTATCTTCACCATACCAAGTTCTGCACATATATTATTTCCTATCATGTGTCTCAGAACGAAGTGGCTGCTTCTTCTTCAACTACACCATTCAAGAAAGCTGTCTTGAATCCATCTGGTGTATCTTCTATTTCATCACTTTTATATTTCTCTATGCTGCCATCTGCAACATGCTTGATCTGAAAGTTCTATTTGGAAGTCACAACAGACTTCCCTTTAGCTCTTGGGATCGCATCCCAAACCTCATTCTTCATGATCGACGGATCATGGCATTCCATTTCTTCATCCCAGATCCTGGGAACTTCAATATCTTCAATAGATATCTTTGTTGCTGGAACAAATGTTGTAGTCCTTTTGTAGGTGAAGATATACGGTCTTTCCTACAAAACAGGTTAAATTGCATGATTAGAAACATCTCATAATTTTCAGAACAAATTATTACACATGAAGAAATATGTCATACAGTCATGCAGTCATGCAATTATCTTAGCCAATGCTTCAATACAACATTTATCCATATCCCGTAACTTTCTAGATGCCTTCCAATCTCTACCAGAACATTGTTAAGAGTGTGCACAACTCCCAACATGTCAGCAAAGAGGTTTCATTCTAGATAAGTAGCAATGGAATGTTGTACAGTGCCATAGGCCACTTACCCAACACATGCATATTAGTAGTATACTGTTCATTAATTCAATCATTCTAATATGCACAATACATATCCTAAGTCTAGGAACATGAGCATATACATCATTGAACAATTTTAGTTAAGCAAACAAATATGCAAGATAATTAAAATACTTATCTTTGTTTGTTTGTTGGGTGGACTCCCTCTGAGTCTTTTCTTCCTTGCAGGAGCTGCTGGAGTCCTTCTACACCTTCTTGTTGTGGAATGTAGAGATATGGACAACTCCCTCTGAATATCTGCACCCTTGCAGAAACCACTGGAGTGTGCTCCCTCTTGATCTTTGCTTCCTGGATTACCTGTTCTTGAACTCATATTCATCCTTGGTCCCTATGCATGCTTATTAGTATCATGATTGTGTTATCCTTGTAATCTCATACAAAATCATACATTCATTAAAACACAATAATCTCAAGTATGTATAGTCATGATCATTTCAAACAGAAATAATAAGCATTAACATTCAAGGTTTATATAGGACTCTTATGGTTATTCATATCATAAGAAACAGAACATGTATAAACCTGTAATTACTCAAACCTATGACTCTTCTGGTTAGTCATATTATTAATTAAGGTAAGACACATAATATGCATATGCCCATGATTATTCAAACTTATGACTTTATGAACAATCATCATCAATCATGCCATGCATACTTATATGATAGATCCTATGATATAAGAAACACATACCTGGTCACCATATTTGCTAGTTATGTCTAGCAATGTGTTCTTGTTCTATTCAATGACCTGCATAACTCATTAGTTAACTTTTGCAAAAACAAATTATACATACCTCTATGACTATGGATGAATCTTTGTATTTATGTCACCATGGCATGTTCAGGTTGTCCCTTCAAATTGTACAAACCTCCCTCTTGCTTTCCAATCACTACTGCATCATCTATGGTCTTTCCCTTTGGCCACATTAGGACTTGGCCATCCACAAATGCAACCCTCATACCTTTTGCATCTAATGCAGAAATGGAGAGTAAGTTCTTCTTGAGCCCAGGTACATAAAGTACTTCTTTCAACTTCAATGATTTTCCAGAATCTAGATTGTAGGAGGCTTCACCACTTCCTTTGATTGGGTATTGATAATCATCCCCAAGTTTCACCTTATGGGGTGATTCATGTTCAGAAAGATTCACAAAAGATTCCTTGAACCCAGTCATGTGTTTGGAGGCCCCACTATCAATTAACCAATCATTACATCCATGGGAGATGGTACCTGTAAGAGCAGAGATCAGAACATACTCTTCTTCACTTGATGAGTCATCATCACTATCACTTTCTGCCCTAGCCTTCTTCTTTGGGGGTTCATCATCTTCGGCAGCATGAGCATGAAATCTTCTTTTGCTGCCCTTCTTCTTCTTACTGAAGTTGTTGTTATTATCCCTTTTGTTCTTGGGACAATCTGAAGCATAGTGACCCTTCTCATTGCATGTGAAGCATCTTAGGTCTTTCCTATTCTTCTTTTGATAGGACCTATTGAGTCGAGAGGGATCCGTCTTGATTTTGCTTCTTTTGGTGTGAGCTGCAAGAGCTTGATCTTCTCCTCCCATCTTTTCCTCACGAGCTATAAGTCTAGCTTCTTCTTGAGAGCATTCTTCTCGAAGTCTACTGAAGGAGATCAACATCTTCCTTGCACAAATTCCTTGAATAAAGGAATCCCATGGCCTGGGTAGGCCATTTAGAGTGGTTATTACCACTTCACCATTCTCCACCATTTCATCTACTGCTTCTAATTGTTCCTTGATCTGAGAGACCCTTGAAAAGTAGGATTGAATGGTTTCTCCATTCTGAAACTTCACTGCTTTCAATTGGTTCCGCAGGTTCATCTTCCGATTTATGTTCTTTCCTTCAAATAGCTTGGTCAAAGATTCAAACATCTCTTTGGGTGTCTTGAGAGAAGACACATGGGGTATGAGATGGTCTTTGATAGAATCATCAATGATTCTCTTTGCCTTGACCAAGTTCTTCTTGTGCAATACCTTGGCCTCTTCATCCTCTGGGATAGGGATGTCTTCTTTCACATATGAGTCCAACTCATTCTCTTCCAGGATTAGCCCAATCCTATACTTCCAGGCTCGGAAGTTATCAGCCCCTTCAAGCTTATCCTCAAGCTTGGTGTGAAGAGACATCTTTAAGAGTACTTCAAATGGAAATAGAAAAGATTTAGAACTTACCACTTGAAGTGCTGAAAACTGGATCTGGTCCCGGATTAGGGTTTGTCAGAGAAACCCTAAAAATTCAAAATGTGAATTTCAAAATTCCGAAAGGATAGAAAGATGCGCCTTGGAGAGCTGATCAGCCTAGTACATTCAGAATTTGAGATCAGCAAAGTCTTGTCCTTCAAAATTGCCTTTTTGTCCTCCCGGGTTCACTGGGGAGAGCCCTGAATTAGGGTTTGGGTTTCCCGGAGATCTACCCAGCCAAAAATATCGATCCAAAGCTCAAACCTTCGATTTTTGTAAGGAGCTTCCAGCTGTACCTTCAGTTTCCAGAAATTCCTATTTTTGTGGAAACCCTAATTTTTAGGGCCAAAACTGAAAATGCTCGGAACTGAAATCTGATTGGACAGAAAGATGCGCCTTGATGAGTAGATCCAATCTACTATACTGAATTTCAAAAATCTGTGGAGAGAAACCCAATAAACAAGCAATACAAGCTTCCGTCACTGCAAAATGTCTTCTTCTCAGTTAAGCTCTGATACCATGTTAAATTTTCAGTATTAAATCACAATACTATAGGATCTTTGCTGAGAGAATAACATCTACAGTATATCAATGCATGACAATCATAATATGACAAGCATCACAAGCATCACAAGAATCAAAAGCATAGAGACAAGAGACACAGAGTTTCCGTGGGGAAAACCCTAAGGTGAAAAACCCCACAAACTTCCTCAGAGATAGAGAGAGCAATGGCTCAACCAAAATACAACCAAATAATACAGAGATAGTCTCCTAGCAGATGATCCTCCTCCTCCTCACTAGTGCGCCACTTTCCAGAGAGAGAGATAGATGCTTTTCCGAATGAGTAAAATAGAGATCTCCTATCTCTATTTATACTCACCTTTTTGCCCAGTGACCTACTGGGGCCGACTTGTCTACTTTAGTACATCCACATTATATTATATATTAATTAGGGCCGACCCCATAAGGTGGTCTAATAACCCATCGGCAAGTACACACACTTGCGACACTTGTCAATCCACATGACGACACTTCCTTATAGAGGAATAACACATCTCTTATAAGGGTACAATAAATATACATATAATATACTGATGAAATACATTCCGAAGTTACATATACATCAACAGGATACTATTATATTATGACGAGTGAGATGCTCCTTCCACTTGTGTCTCCATCACTCCACTTCTGAGATTTATAATGTATTTCGGCCATCGTAGCATCAGTCTCTGACCTCACACATTAGGGGGCATCTGTTACAACATAATTTTCCACCTTGTGAGCATCAACACTCTTTGGCCTGTAGGATCCATTTTACTGACTCAAATCCACTTTATATCCTTCAGACACTATTTTTCCCTATGTTTTCCCCTGTACGCTTGCTGCATCACTACAGTGATTGTACCTGCGAGTTGCATCACTATAGCCCATGGGTAGCATGTAAAATGGTAAAAATCACTAGTTAATTACTTTTTACTCCCCCAAAGCAGTCATAGGGTGACCTTTGGCCCTCCATTTTCCCCGTAACGCCTCGATGTGTCCTTGCACTTACCTTTGAGAGGACTATATATTGAGCACATATGGCTTATGGACGGGAGGAGAAAGAAGAGCAAGAGAACACTAGTGGATTTTTTCCCTATCTTGAGTCTACACTCATTGATCCTTGTAGTTGTGAACCCCTTTATGTTCACCTTCCAAACTCCTATTATAGTTTGAGTTTTCCATTCCATGGAGGATTGAAGTGGTGGAGGCACAAGTGGATTGATCCAGATCTTGGTTCAGATTGGTTGCCGACAAGAGGTCGTATCACATTGTACTTCTTGTTGTTTATTAATAGAAATACTCATATTCTCGTCCATTAATGTTGTGAATGTTGTTTATATTACATTGGGTTGCATTTACTTATAATATCATGGACCATTGCTATTGATGATGTTAATTCCATTTATATATTATATGCGCTTGTTGTACATTGACTGTCAAGACTAATTTGTAGGTTCAAGTGCACGCATCAAAAGCTCCAACGGGGATCTACATCAAACGTTTGGATCGAGGTTGGTTACATTCTTCATTATCTTAGCATTGTCATTTATATAGCATAGCACTGAGAATTGAGCTAATTTCTGGTAGACAACTATCTGTTGTGGTCTACCCCAAGCCATAGGAAGTTTTCTCCAATACAATTGCACTTTTACATGCTTATCCTTATGTTGATATTTATATGTAATCATGCTTGAGAAATGGGTCTAAGTCCTGCATGCCTTCTTCAATTTGCTTGGGAGGAATATGTGCATGTATTCCATTCTATGTGGGTGGATCATGTTTCATTCCTTGTGTTCCTGGAGTAGGATTTTAGGCACAATTGTAATCCTTTAGTATGATTTTGAATTGTCCTTGGATGAAATAGGTCCAAGTCTGGTAAATGTGCAGGATATTCCAGCCAAGATTTGGGAAAGGAATGGAGACCCTATGGACTAGATGAAGGATAGAAGGCATGGTAGAAGTGGAGCAGAGTTCCTTGCAGAAGGGTAAAGGCACCTTGAAGAGGTTATAGGAAAGAATTCAGTTGGAAAATTGACAAGGCTAGAGTACTTAGATTGGGTAGGGGATAATACTAGTGGATAGATCTCTCCAAGATCTTTCCAACAGTACCAACCTTTCCCAATTTGGCCCAAGGATGGAGGAGTTGTCACCCTATGAAGTTTGCAGGTGAAGTGACTGGTTCAGGGTATGTTGTCCCGACCGTCTGCATCTGCAATGCGGAATGCCGATTGCGGAGGTCAGGAGTCGATCGCTGGGTTGTGCGGCGATACTTCCGCCTTTCTGCATCCGCAAAGTGGATTACGAAGGGTGTTTTTCCCGGATTGGCAATATTAGTGTTCCGAATTCCGAGTTTCGCAAGGCATAACTGCGAATTACAGAAATCGGAAGGGAGAATTTGTCAGAGCTGTGTAATGGGGATTCCGCATTTCTGAATCCTGCATGCGGATTGCGGATTTCGGGATGTCAGAAGGGAAATATTTTCAGAACCGGGAATTGGAATTCCACCTTTCCAACATCTGCAACACAGGTTGTGGATTGCGGAATTGCGGAGGAGGAAAGTTTATGGGGCGACGATTTAACTTCCAACTTCTGAATTTTCCACTGAGGATTGTGGAGGTCGGTAGGGTTTTTTCTTTGGAAGGATAATTTTGGATTCCTGACTCTTGATTTCCGATTACGGATCAATGATCATTGCGGAACTGTGGGTTGCGGATCAATGATCATTGCGGGTTCATAGTTGCGGAGCCTTTGAATTGCTTGGGAAAAAGAAGAAAAATTAGCAGGTGGTTCAAGGGTTGTCTCCCATTGCCTCCAAATGGAACTGAGGTGACCGGGGACATGACAGCGTGGTATCAGAGCTCAAGGTTACAACACTGGGGTTGTTTGGGCCAAATCATGAGTTTACATGCAGGAGAACCTGATGTAGTAAGAGCTTTTGCAATGATTAAGGAAAGCTACAGAGGGCTGATAGGGCCATGAAATTGGATCAGCTATGATATGGAATAAGAATTCCATGCTATGATGAGGAATTGGAAGGGAAAATTCCTCCACCCCTATCTTTCTCTTGTATTTCTATTTTGTGATCTTTCTATATAGAAATAGATGGCATAAGAATGCAATAGAGTAGATAGATGAGATGTTTATGCATAGTAAGCATAGTGAGACACAAGGCATAGTGAATTTGAACTTGCTTGTTCTTGCATGTGATATTACATATTGGAAAATGTTATTAATGAAGCACATTGCATTACAATTTGAATGCACGCTTAACAAAGTTATGCAGAAAATATTTTTGAGATGCCTTGCTTACTCTTTCTTGCGAGATAATGAAAGTGTTGTTTTTGGTGGTTCTTCATTTTACCAAGAAAACAAAAGCAAGGATGAAGATGAGGATGATATTGCATGTGACCAAAAAACTTGTGAAGAAAGCGTGGTGCAACAAACCTGTGACCATGAGGGTTGGTAGAAGGACCGTGTAGTCCTTGGTAAGAGGCCAACTGATCAGGTAACATCAAATAGGTTGATGGAAGCCATGCAGGTAAGGTTTATTATGCTAATTGTATAAGTGTTGAAATGGGATTGGGTAAGAATCCCTTGAACCATATTTTTAATCATAGAATGGTATGCTTGTATGATTGAACACATTTTATGTGAATGCCCTACCACCATGGCATGGTGAGGTATGGGGTAGTAAGGGAAAGGAACCCTCTACCATGCAACTACTTAAATGTTAGAATGAAATCATATAAAATATATCATGTCATTGGTGTATGCTAGTTATGAATTTAATAACTAGGGAAAGTAAGGACTTATAGTCCTGTTATGGTAGTGCATGCTATGTGAGATGGCCATGGTTAGGGCCATATGTGTTTAGAATGATAGAATGCATGACATGATAGCATAGTATACATGGATCAATATGCATTAAAAGATGTTGTAAATCTATGGTTGCATGAAGTAAATGCGCATTGAAAGGTAGTGTAAAAGTTGTAAATGTGAATGCATGAGTGTGGGTGCACCTATTGTGATACATTGCATGAATGCATTGTGGTGGTGAGTGTTTTGTTGCAAATTAAATAATGGATGAAATAATGAATTGATGATAATTCTAAAATCAGTCCATGAGCTGCTATAAATGCAGGAGAGTAAGTGTATGAAGAAGACAATCGCGCTATTGGGTTGCTAGGATGCTCGATGGAAGGACAAAGTTGCATAAAAAAAATGGCTGGGAAGTAATGGGCATTGAAAGTTTTATTAAATTGCATAGATAATGTGATAGAATCTCACAATTTCATTGTGACAATGATGCATGCAAATTACATATATATATATTTCATTGCAATTGAAATGCTAATAGCTGAAAGTGCTTGAGTTATTGAATGATATAATTCTGAAAATTACTTCAATGACTGTGGCAGCAATAAAAATGTTATGTGCATGAAGAACATACAAAGTGTTTGGCTGATTTGAGTTTCAGATCTCAGGCCAAAATGTCTTGGGCATGGCCACGTGGGTAAGACCATATTAAAGGCTGGAAATTACCATGAACAAGAGCCAAACCCCATGAGAAGGGTCTCATGGTTGTAAAATTAGTTTATGTATAGAACACATTGTTGATTTCAGATATGAACATTCTCTGATTTAAGTTATGATAATGATCGTATGGTTGCAAGTAAATCATTGTAAGAAAATAGATGGTAAAATTTAGATTTCAAATTTTTCTAATAATTACTAATAATTGTTTGGCTTATATGAATTGTGTCAGGAGGAAATGTTGTAGGTGGATGATTGTGCTATGGTAGCAAGTATAAAACTCTAATGGACAGGGTGGTGCCACTTACAATAGCTAAACAATATGAGGATGGCCTCATGATTAAACAAATATGATTTCTGTAGTAGACAGAGTTGCAAATTCATGATTAATTAATTATTAATGCCATTGATTGGTTATGGAAAAATCAGACTTGAATTTAATGGAAAATTATGCCAAGAGGGAATATGTGGGTTATGGAACATGAAAGAGATTGGGATGGCCAACCGAGGGACTGTTGACTCATAGAAGGGAGCCCCCATTCCTCACGAATGAAGAAAATATCCATCTACAAAATGGATAAGTGTCCTGAAACCCTAACTAAGAATGTGCATCTCTAATTAATAGAGTTAATATGTAGAGCATGGTTATTCTATTTATATTATTTCAGACTGCTTGAGTATGATTAGGGCCTACATGGATCACATCGGGAAGGGGTGCACACCTTTCTGGTGTTGGGTTATGTTAGGGTTATCAATATTGACTACACCCTAAAGGAATGGACGCATCCCTGGTGTTTCAATATTTGATGGTGAATGCTATGACATATGTTCACAATTTTAGAGCAGTAGTACTAATGCCGAGCTTGCTTACCCCTCTTGTGTTGTCATCTTGAACATATGAAATTTGGTGTTGCACACTAAAGAAGCAAGGTGAAGAGGTTGTTATTGCATGATAAACCCAATCGGTGTACTGGCTTGGAAATGGTTGTTATTACTTGATAAAACTGGTCAAAGAACTGGCTTGGCAATGGTTGTTGTATGCTTGATAAAACTAGTCAAAGAACTGGCTTAGCATACTGGTTCATGGAATGCCTGATAAACCCAGTCGGTGTACTGGATTGGCATTGGTTATTGGACAATGTGGTGCAGTTTCCTTCCATTGACCTCTAAGCTAGATAGATGTGATGGCTTGGAAATGGAGAGGGAAAACCAGGTATGGGACTGGTTTGGCACCATCAATGCCTGATAAACCCAGTCGGTGTATTGGCTTGGCATTGACTACTTGATGTTATGGAGCAACGTGTGTGTTGGCCAAACATCCACCCCACATGTGATCCAAGGCTTGTAAAAGCAGAAAAGGAACCTGTGGAGTAGCAAGGAAGTGTCCAATAAAGATAAGTATTTGGTTATCTTTCATCTTCTTGCTAATTTAATATGAAAATGCATGTGTATATGATTTGGTTATGATTTCTTGAACTCTTGTTTAGAAATAAACCCTATGAAAGTAAACTTAACATGTGAATTGATTCAATGTTTGAGTGTAGGTATTGCTGGAAATAAGAACTACGAAGGCATCCTAAGGATGCATGTGGACATGTGACTGCCCTAGAAATCTCAGCATGAGCAGCAAAGAAGAATGGTGCTAGTGGACTTGTGTGGGTCCTAGCAGCCAAAGGTTTTGTGGGAAATCATGGGGAAAGAGTTCCTTGGATGAGAGGCATGGGACAGACCTTAGAAACTAAGTGTCATAGCCAAGAAAGGGCAAGTCAAGCATTCACATTGAAGTGAAAGAGGATAATGAGCATGGAACCACAATGGTGGTGTGGCTCCAAATTAGAACAAGACTAAGAGGAGAAAAATCTTACTCTTCTCTTTCCTTTTGATTGATTCATTTATAAAACAGAGAATTGTTGAATGCATGCTATGGCCGAGAATTGATTGTGTTAATTTGCTTGAAATAAATTGTAAATGTTGAAATAGTCAATTCCCTGTGAAAGGGTGAACATGAATGAGTTCATATGTATGTTGGTAAAGCATGAAATTTATGTGTCTCATGAATGAAGCATGGACTCTCTAAGTCAACTGGGTAAAGAATTGATTGATTTTAATGTTGATGTAATGCTTGGCCTAACAAGAATTGCTATGATGAATTTCAGAGGTGAGAAATTGAAATCAAATTGGTTGCAGCAGTTACAAGGCCAGTGGTGCTAGCAAGCAAGTGTGGGAAGTTGCAAATATTGACAATGGAAGCAGAGTCAGACCAAAGGCTATTAGAGATGGCTGAAAACCTTCTTCAAACAATTTCCAATACCCAATATGCTATTGGATAAATGCTCAAGCTACAAAAGAAGCAGAATGAGATGAACCACAGGGAAAAAAACCAATGAAGAGACATTCATCCACTCAGTCCACTAACAAACATACCAGGTGGGAAGACTCCAAGGAAATGGAGCAGATAAAGAAAAATTAGCCCATGAAATGTTGGAAATGTGGAGGAGATCATTGCCTTTGCATCTACCCAACAAGAAGCAGCAAGGGAGATAACAACTATGAAGTTCCCAGACTTGTAGAACAACTGGAATATCAAATCCAATAGGAGTAGCTTGTGGAAGCCAAAGGAATGGGTCCTAAAATTTCAAATTAAAGAGAAAAATGCAGGGCAGACCTGCAACATTTTTGCAATTTTGGACATGTGTAGATGGTATATGTATTCCTAAGTGTTGGAACACCAAGGATGATGTTATTCTAAGGGAGGGAGGATGTAATAACCCTCATTCTGACCTTAGGCTATTTTGGTTTTAATGTAAATATTGCATAAATGCAATGTGTGTTTGCCCTAGTGTGGAGCTCAAGGCCAAGGCCCCACTAGTGGATGCTTAGGTTAAATTGCATAGGAAAGTATTTGATATTTTGATAATCCATGTGCTAGTAAGACATGGAAGATTTTAAATGATACCATGTAAATAAAATACCAAGGACTGGCCATGGCTACAACTAAATGAGGGAGAACTATGTATCCACTAGGGAGTGGTGAGGGGGTGTGGGATTGAACCTAGACTGCCATATGTCACCTAGAGAACCCCTTTGAATTGTCCTAGTTTCCATTGATTGCTGCTGCAAGGTAAGTACTGTAGGAGGACTGTGCATGAGGTCATGGAGCATGGGCAACCCACGAAAATTCAGATGGCAGGGTATGGAGCTATGCTGCCTTGACCTGCACGTCACTCCACTCCTGGTAGTTCTTATTCCTGCTTTCCAAACCATGGTCAAACACACAAGCGTCAGGGTGGAACCCATATGCATCACAAAAGAGAACTGATCCGTGGAGAAAGGAAGAGGAAAAATCGTGATTCTACGCAGGGCTGCGATTTATAGAGCTGAATACACTTAGAAAACTCTATGTAGGAGCAAAAAGATGGGGGTTATCCTTGGATATGACTTTGTGGATGAATATCAGAGCGTGAGAAGCTTAGGAAACCTTGAGGAGAGCAGGGTTGGAGTGTCGAGACCCTATGGCGGAATAGAGCCACTCGGCCATATGTTAAAATTCAATATGCTAAGACAAAAAATATCAGCATTGCATTTCATTTCACAAAAATAGCATATACAGGATCACTGAAAGAACAACAAGCACAACATGAACACAAGAGACACAGATTTATCCTGGGAAACCCTCATGGGGTAGAAAACCCAGCAAAGCTTCCTCAATATAGATGATCAACAATACAAAGATGTATATCCCAAACATGAGCTCCTTCTCCTCCATACCAGATCTCTCTCTCTCACCTATGTGCCATTCACAAGTGAGTGAATAATGAGTGAGTGTGATAAATGAGGAACACACATCCTCTATTTATACACTACTCCAACTTGTCTTTTACATTTACTAGGTCGGCCCCAACTTAACCACTTAACATAATGTGACAGGGCCGACCCCACTAGGGTGGTCTAATAACCCTTTAACCCACATGACTCATACAAGGCCGACCCCACTAGGGTGGTCTAATAACCCTTTAACCCACATGACTCATTTAGGGCCGACCCCCACTAGGGAAGTCTAATAACCCAAGTTGCCACATTATCCACCGAGGAATAAAACATCTCCAGATATACAATAGGGTCTTCACGGAGGAATGAAACATCTCCGGAATAATAAAGTACAAATATAATATTCTTAGAAGTTACAATATTTCAACACTCCCCCTTAATGAGAAGGATATTATAACAACATTTGCAGGAGCAAGCAGTCATCAACTACATGATACATGATACATCTATAAATCATTGGAAACTTTCTCAACATCATCAGTAACTCAACCAGTTACTGGAATATCTTTAGGTCTTCAATATTGGAGTATCAACATTGTCAGTATTGAGTCTTCACCTTTTGCAACACTCGATCAACTACAACATCATCATCATCTGGATCACCCGATCAACAACCTCATTGTCTGTATCTACTGATCATCATCATAACAACATCAACTGGATCCTCTCGATCAACAACATCACATCATCAACTGGATCCTCTCGATCAACAACATCACATCATTAACTGGATCCTCTTGATCAACAACATCACGTCATCAACTGGATCCTCTTGATCAACAACAACATCTGGATCATCTCGATCAACAACAACATCTGGATCATCTCGATCGATAGCATCATCTGGATCATCTTGATCAACAGCAACATCTAGATCATCTCGATCATAGCAGCATACTCTGCAACACACATGATCTAATTACAGGATGATCAATACCGCTCTCTTTAGGACATAAGTCCAAGGATGATACAATCCTGATCTACTTACGGGATGATCAATCCCTCTCAATTTAAGACACCTCTCATGTCTAGGGACGATACAATCCCGACCACAGTGCCAGTCCTTTTTCATACTGGATGTGACCTAGATTAAATCTAGGATTTATCACCACAGAGCCAGTACTTTTTCATACTGGATGTGACCTAGATTAGATCTAGGATTTATCACCACAGAGCTAATCCAGAATGTGACCTAGATCAGATCTAGGATTTACCACCATAGAGCCAGGCCTTTTTCATATTGTATGTGACCTATATCAGATCTAGGATTTATCACCACAAAGCCAATCCAAGATGTGACCTATATTAGATCTAGGATTTACCACCATAGAGCCAGTCCTTTTTCATACTGGATGTGACCTAGATCAGATCTAGGATTTATCACCACAGAGCCAATCCAGGATGTGACCTAGATTAGATCTAGGATTCACCACCACAAAGCCAGTCCTTTTTCATACTGGATGTGACCTAGATCAGATCTAGGATTTATTACCACAGAGCCAATCCAGGATGTGGCCTAGATCAGATCTAGGATTTACCACCACAGAGCCAATCCTTTTTCATACTGAATGTGACCTAGATCAGATCTAGGATTTATTACCACAGAGCCAATCTAGGATGTGACCTAGATCAGATCTAGGATTTACCACCACGGAGCCAGTCCTTTTTCATACTGGATGTGACCTAGATCAGATCTAGGATTTATTACCACAGAGCCAATCCAGGATGTGACCTAGATCAGATCTAGGATTTATCACATACATTTTGAACCAACTGTCCAGGGATGATGCAGTCCTATCACGAACATTTTGAACTAAACGTTTAGGGACGGTGCAGTACTATCACGTACATTTTGAACCAAGGGTTTCGGGATGATGCAATCCACGACACGTCCACTAGGGACTACTTTCTCGAAGACATATGTCTATGGATCTCTTTTAGGACATGTGTCCAAGGATGATACAATCCACCTCTCGTCCACTAGGGACCATTTCTCGGAGACATATGTCTACATATCAATTCAGGGACTGAAGTCCAGGGATGATACCATTCCTCCTCGTCCTCTTAGACAAAGTCTAAGGACCATATATCGACCTCATCGTCGGAACAGGTAACCTCATCATCGACACAAGTGTCCTCATCATCGATACAAGTATCCTCATCATCAGCGACCATATCACTCCCCCTTTCGAGGAGGGTCCTTCTGAACTACACCAAGCTTGTCTCAGAAATACTCAAACTTTACTCGAGACAGAGGTTTGGTTAATACATCAGCAACTCGTTCATCAGTGCTCACATAATCGAGCTTGATAGCTCCTTTCTGCACCATATCTTGTATATAAAAATATCGGATTTCTATGTGCTTTGACTTATCATGGAACACTGGATTCTCTGTCATCTTGATACAACTCTAGTTGTCACATAGGATCTCAGTGGGGTCCATATTTAAGTCAAATAATCCTTATAACAGTTTTTGAAGCCATACTGCTTCACAACTAGTAGAGCAAGCAACAATATATTCCGCTTCAGCTGTGCTAAGAGCCACACTAGACTGCTTCCTGCTAAACCACGAGATCATGGCAGATCCTAGACAATAACATCCTCCCGATGTGCTCTTTCTGTCTGAAGCACTTCCTTCCCAATCAACATCTGTGTAGCCATATATTCTGAAGTCATGATCTCCAAGATAATATAGACCAAAGTCTATCGTACCCTTTAGGTACCTCATCACATGCTTTGCAACTATTAGGTGAACTCGTCTAGGTTCCACTAGATACTGACTCAAGGTGTTCACGACAAATCATATATCTGGTCTGGTATTTGTCAAATACATCAATGACCCAATAATCTGTTTGTACAGAGTCATATCCACTAACTTTGATTAGTCATCAGCTAATAACTTCAAGTTGGAATCCATGGGAGTGGCCATGGCTTTACATTCCAACATGTCAAATCTCTTCAAGATTTCCACAACATACTTTCCCTGGTTGAGAAAGACTCCTCTTGGGCCCTGCCATACTTCCAGACCTAGGAAGTAGTGCATCAATCCGAGATCTTTCATCACAAATTATGAAGAGAGCTTCTTCTTGCTTTCCATGATCTGTTTCTCATTCCCTGTCAGAAAGAGATCATCCACATACAGTAATAGTATGACATGTTCATCATCCATAACCTTAAGATAAAGGTTAGGATCAGCTTTACTTTTGGTAAAGCCCAATCTTATCAAGAAGCTATCAATTCTCCCTCTGTGACTGAACATCATTCACACTCTGCATTGAGTGATCTTCTGCATATCTATCCGTGCCATCTCTCATCAGATGGGTCTACTGATATGAGCCTCAAGATCATTCGAACTTCTTGCATCCATCTAAGAGAAGAATGTCATCTGTATATAGACACCATCTTCAACCTTGTAGCAAAGGTTGAAATATGCATCACTCATGGTGATCATTAAGCTCATCAAATGACTATCGAACCTAGGTGTCCATACAGAGCTTTCTTCAATGACACCATTAAGAGAATGGTCTTATCTAGCCACTTGGAGAAAACATCTCGTCATGATCCTCTTCCTCTTAAGAGAATCTTCTAGCCACGAGCCTTCTATAGTATGTTTGATTTGTAAGTCTTCTTGTTGAACATCCATCACTCATTCTTTGGAACAGGTGTTCATCATCATAGCACATGATCTTTTCTATAAATAAAAGTTAATCACATGATTAGTAATACTTCATAATCATCAAATCATGTTGACATGATAACCTAATGCATACAGATATGATTCACATAGTTATGCAACTACCAATACAACACTTTTCCATATCATGTATGCATATAGTGGCTATCTAGATGCCTTCCATCTCTACCAGAACATACCGTCAAGAGCGTGCACAGCTCTCAGCATGTTAGCAAAGAGGTTTCATTCTAGACAAGCAACAATGGAATTTTTGTCCAACTTACCCATCATATGCATATTAGTAGTATACTGTTCAATTATGAATGCTCACACTATGCATAATATATACAAATACACATGCAACTATTACGAGCAATATCATTAACTATTCAGAAATTCAAATAACAACCCAAATACTTATCTTTTATGTTGTGTGGTTGCCTCCCGCTTGATCTCTATATGTATTTGAAATTCTATTCATTCTGTACCACTAAGCATGCTTAGGTGTGCACTAGTGTCATCCTCATAATCTCATACATAATCATACATTCATTAGTATAATCTCAATACTATTAAAAAATCATGTATGGTCATGAACATTTCATACATAGGTATACTTACCTAAGATCCTAACACAAAGTAGGATTCTAACTTGATATAGGAAAAACATATCAAACAATATCTTCTTTGTTCTCTTCAATGATTTAGAGACCTTGTGCTAGAACCTGCATAGCTCATAAGTTAACCATCAAATTATACATACCTCGTAAGTAGAGCTTCTATGTGATCCATGAGTCTTTTGTCTTCATGTCACCATGGTCATATTTTCTTGATCTAGAACTTGATTTGTACCTTTCATGTTAGTGGACAACATCATCCTCATACAATACCATAGTGCATTAGTACAATCATAGGTGTCATAACCCTAATCAATGAATGTATTCTATCATTCACATGCATTCATATTTTTACTAGGGTGATAAGACAAGCCTAAAATTAATCAATATTGTACTAACCTCAATAATATGAAGACAAACATATCATAACCTTAATCATGAATAAATTAAAAAACATACCTGTATCTCCTCAAGTCATACCTCTTGAGATTGCTTGTAGAATTATTATGTAAGGCCTTAGCCTCTTCTCCCTCTGGGACTGGAACCTCTTCAATTATGTAAGTGTCCAACTCATTCTCTTTTAGGATTGATCCAATCCACTTGATTTGCTAAAAACTAGATATGGACCTGGATTAGGGTTTGTCAGAGAAACCCTAAAAATTCAAACTTTGAATTTCAAACTTCTGAAAGGATAGAAAGATGCGCCTTGCTGAATTGATCAAGTTGGTATACTCAGAATTTGAAAACTGCAAAGTTTCACCCCTCAAAATTGCTTTTGAAACTTCCGGATTCACTAGGAAAGACCTTGAATTAGGGTTTGAGTTTCCTGGAGCTTCACCCATCCAAAAAGTTCAATCCAAAGCTCTAAACTTCAATTTTTCCAAGGAGCTTCCAGCCATGGTCTTATATTTCAGAAATGCCATTTTTTTGCAGAAACCCTAATTTCTAGAGTTACTAGACAGGACCCCAAACTAGGGTTTGATTTTCCCGGAGCTTCACCCAACCAAAATGTTCGATCTTGGTCTCTAAACTTTGATTTTTCTGAGGAGCATCCAGCCATGGACTCAAATTCCAAAAATTCCAATTTTTTCTGAAACCCTAATTTTGAGGTCAAAAACTAAAAATGCTCAGAATTGAATTCTGTCTCGACAGAAAGATGCGCTTTGATGAGGAGAGTCAATCTAGCCTCCTGCCTTTCAAGATCTGTGGAGAGAAACCCAAAAAACAAGAAGCCCTAGCTTCCGCAACTGCATAGTGTCTTCTTCTCAGGTTAACTCTGATACCATGTTAAAATTCAATATGCTAAGACAAAAAATATCAGCATTGCATTTCATTTCACAATAATAGTATATACAGGATCACTGAAAGAACAACAAGCACAACATGAACACAAGAGACACAAATTTATCCTGGGAAACCCTCATGGGGTAGAAAACCCAGCAAAGCTTCCCCAATATAGATGATCAACAATACAGAGATGTATATCCCAAACATGAGCTCCTTCTCCTCCATAGCAGATCTCTCTCTCTCACCTATGCGCCATTCACAAGTGAGTGAATAATGAGTGAGTGTGATAAATGAGGAACACACCTCCTCTATTTATACACTACTCCGACTTGTCTTTTACATTTACTAGGTCAGCCCCATCTTAACCACTTAACATAATGTGATAGGGCCGACCCCACTAGGGTGCTCTAATAACCCTTTAACCCACATGACTCATACAGGGCCGACCCCACTAGGGTGGTCTAATAACCCTTTAACCCACATGACTCATACAGGGCCGACCCCCACTAGGGAAGTCTAATAACCCAAGTTGCCACATTATCCACGGAGGAATAAAACATCTCCGGATATACAATAAGGTCTTCATGGAGGAATGAAACATCTCTGGAATAATAAAGTACAAATATAATATTCTTATAAGTTACAATATTTCAACACCGTAGCATTTGGGAAGATCCGAGTGTGGAATTACAGTGGGAAGGAACTAAGGGGGTTTGGATTGAGTAGTAGATTCAAACAAGGCTTATTTACCTTGATTCTGTAGTCAAGGCCACCCACACACTTACCCAGGTCAGTGATAGGGGAAAGGGTTCCCTAGGGACTGTGCAGTAGTGGAGGGAACCTTACCTAGACTGAGAGTGGGGAGATGGGGGTGCTTGAACTTGCCTGAGATCATTGGGATATGACCATAGCTCCGTGGAGGAGCTTATTAAGCTAGAAAACCCTTACTTTCCTTCCCCATTTGATTGAACTGTTAACTGTGTGTTGGATACCTTGATGGACTGTGAACCAAGCTGTGAATGAACCTGAGAGGGACCCCTTAGTGGATACATAGCCCCATCTTGGGGGTGATCTCTGATTGCTGACATAATAAAGGCTGGGAAAAGGTCTATGGTTGGGTTGGAAATTTGTAGTCCATAGCCATTTTTCTTGGAGGTTCAATGCAAAAAAAAGTGTTTATGTGTTAAGTTATGCCCACATGTGTCCCAATTTAAATGAAGTGTTTATTGATTACTTGGGATGAATGGCCATGCCTTATGCTTCATTCTGTTTTGTATGTTATTGATTGATGAATGCATGACACATTGTGTGGAGATGATTTTGCCTTTAGCTATAGTTGTTAAGTATATGCATGCATCTATTTGCTTATAGGATGGTCCATTGATGAATAGGATTGTATGCCTATGCATTGTGTTGAGTCTGTTGTGTATGTTGTTATATTACTTCGGCACTGATTTAACTTGTAATCACTATTATGGTTGGGAGATGTGTGTGTTAAGATGGCTAATTTCTATTGATGTGTGTGTTAAGTACCTTATTCTTGCACCTTTACATGCTTATCCTTATGTTGATATTTATATGTAATCATGCTTGAGGAATGGGTCTAATCCCTGCATGCCTTCTTCAATCTGCTTGGGAGGAATATGTGCATGTATTCCATTCTATGTGGGTGGATCATGTTTCATTCCTTGTGTTCCTGGAGTAGGCTTAGGCACATTTGTAATCCTTTGGTATGCTTTTGAATTTTCCTTGGATGAATTAGGGCTGGGTCTAGTAAATGTGTAGGATACTCTAGCTAGGATTTGGGAAAGGAATGGACAACCTATGGAACATATGAAGGAGAGAAGGCATGGCAGAAGTGGAGCATAGTTCCTTGCAGAAGGGTAAAGGCACCTTGAAAAGGTTATAGGCCAGACTTCAGTTGGAAAATTGACAAAGTTAGAGGACTCAGATTGGGTAGTGGACCATATTAGTGGATATATATCTCCAATATCTTTCCAACAGTACTGACCTTTCCCAATTTGGCCCAAGGATGGAGGATTTATCACCCTCTGAAGTTTGCAGGTGAAGAGACTAGTTCAGGTTATGTGGTCTCAACCGTCCGCATCCGCAATGCGGAATGTGGATTGCGGAGGTCGGGAGACGACCATTGGGTTGAGCGGTGAGACTTCCACCTTTTTGCATATGCAAAGAAGATTGCAGATTGCAGAGGGTGGTTTTCCCAGATTGGCGAGATGGGCGTTCTGAATTCCGAGTTCTGCAAGGCGGAACTGCGGATTGTAGAAATTAGAAGGGAGAATTTGTCGGAGCTGCGTAATGGGGATTCCACATTTTTGAATACCGCATGCGGATTTCGGATTGTGGGATGTCGAAAGGGAAATATTTTTGGAGCCAAGAATTGGACTTCCGCCTTTCCAGCATCCGCAACACGAGTTGCAGATTGTAGAATTGCGGAGGAGGAAATTTTTTAGGGCAACGATTTGACTTTCGACTTTCGACTTTCGCATTGAGAATTGAGGAAGTTGGGAGGGCGTTTTTTGCGGAAGGAAAATTTTGGATTCCCAACTCCTGATTTCCGGTTGTAGCTTGTGGATTGGGGCTTGCAGAACTGCGAGTTGCGGATCAATGATCATTGTGGGTTCAGAGTTGCGGAGCCTTTGAATTGCTTGGGAAAAAGAAGAAAAATTAGCAGGTGGTTCAAGGGTTGTCTCCCATTTCCTCCAAAGGGCACTAAGGTGATCGAGGACATGACACCAAGCTCACATGAAGTTCGAGGTGAACAACATACTTCGAGAGACAAGAGTCTTTAGGTCCTTGCTTGTGTGCAAAAAGTGGATTCTACATTAGCATTGTTTCTAAAAACATGTCAATTGTGAATAAACAAGAATGGTCTTGAATACTAGTGACAACAATTAGGCCCGTTGAAAGACTCAAGGTTGGTTACCTAGGTAATTTCAAGAGAGATGAACTATTTACTTCCTAATCTTGGTCTAGGTGAACTAATTACTAAAAAACTAAGTAATACCTTAATTTAAATTCACTAGTAAGCAGTAATTGGACTTCCATATTATACTATGCAGATAAAAATAAAATAAAATACTATAGAGTGGCAAAACAATACTCTGTTGCGCAAGTAGCGTGGGTGATACATTGACAGGCCACGCATTTCAACCATACAGGAGGTTGCGCGGATCATAAACTAATTACCCGCGCTGGTAGTGCATTTGTCGAAGGCGTTTCCGTGCTGGTAGTGCAACCGAGAGGCCGAGATCCGCGCTATTGTGTAAAATTTAACTGAGGCCGACTGGGGGCCAAATTCAGGAGCAAGAGGTGGAATAACTGATCTCCTGCAAATGACAAACACCCATAATTAATTACTTAGCATAAAACAACCTAGTTAACTAAGAAATGAACAAAAATAAGTGGAGTTTCCATTAGAACTATTGTGGAAAAAATTACACAAGTGCGCTCTTCCACTTGGTAAGGGGATAGGCCTGGTAGGTTGCATCAAGGCCTCAATCCTTAGAGCCCCTGTGGGTGGTTGGTTGGTTTTCCACCAAGTGATCCTGCAATAGATTGTTAGTGTAATTCACATAAACACAAATATATATGGATAAAAAAAAAAATAAAAGAGATGGGGGGAGAATGAAAACTTTAATAACAATCCAAGATATGCCAAACCACTTTTGAATTGCCCAATGGTCAAGCTGTACAACACCTAGGAGGTGTGGGCTTCAAGGGAAGCCAACAATATCCCTTAGGGATGCATTTTTTGTCCAAAATAAATGCTAAGTAGATGCTAGAACAATGGAGAGAAACTATTTCCCCTTGAAGGAAGGTGGCAAGGGAGCTTGGGAATGCTTAAAATGATAGGAAGAGGTGGGCTATGAGGAAGATCCAACACAAACCCATCAGCATAACCTTGCTCTTGATTTCTCTCTACAAAATGCATGCCAATGGTTTCCTTTTATAGGTCAAAAGGTGGCCAACAAACAACTAGATCCAAATGTGAACTCATCTTCTCCATGAACTAGTTCCAAGGTACACCAGGGGGGATATTTAATGCCACCAAGTGTGTGAGGAGCCGAATTCAAATCCTTGGATATGATTGAGCCTTCAATGTTCCGCGGGAAGTTAGTGGTCCCATCATTTTGATAGTAGTGCGACTATAGAAGGAATAGCTGCGCGAGTGTCATTTAGGGATTGTTCTAGTGACCCGCGCTATAACGCGAGTTAACAATGTATTTGTTGCGCGACCCCTTCTTTTGACTATTTTTTGGCATTTTTGGACTCATGCTATGTTTTGGACCTTGTTGAGGATGCATGTGGTGAGATGCATTCTTTATGTTGATGATTCCTTATTGGAAGAATTGTTGAAATGTCGCACGTGTGCGAAATTTAGGCGTTAACAATGACTCGTTTGAAAGAGACTGTGAAGAACCTGCAATAATTAATTAATGCAAATACACGAGATATCAGAAATAATAGAACTCATAATCACTTTTATATTGATCACGGGCCACTTCGAGGGGGAAACCTCCTTTGAGCAAGCTCAATACAATTAACTTCATGGTGCCTTCAATGACCTCAACACACACTTATATACTAAGTCTATGCCCAATACTATGAGTCAAAACCATGGGACATGTAATACTACGGGACGACTTACAAAGCATATGCGTCCAATACTATGGGTCAATACTATGGGCTAATATAAACTATGGATCAACAAATACTATGGGACGACTTACAAAGCATATGCGTCCAACAACAATATACTAACATAGTAAAGAGAAGGGTTGACACAGGTTCCTAACATCCCCTCTCCCTTAGAAAAAGCTTTGTCCTCGAAGCTTTGGTTGGAGAAATTGCTGCAAAATCCGAAGGAGTGGTTCCCCGGTAGCATCCTCGGTTTGCATTTTGGGCCACTGACGCCTTTGGAGTGTCAGGGAGGATTTCTTGGAAGGCTGTAGACGAAGAAGAACCCTATCAGCTATGTGGAAAATTCCCTCAGAACGATGCTAATTGGCTTGTTGTTTCATGCGAATTCTGGCCATGTGAAGATTGTCCTGCAGAATGAGAAGAATCTGATCGCGGTTTCGAAGAACCGAGTCAATTACCTGAACTGGGGAGCTGCTAAGGGTGTATGGAAGAAGAACTAGCGGTGTCTGTCCATAGAATGCTTCATATGGTGTCCTTTGAGATGTGGTATTGTACCACCAGAGCGTTGCTAGGAAATCCATAGAAATAGTTGGCCAAAGCTGTGTAGGGATGGGAAAGGGTTTGAGAAATCCCGAAAGGAGTGTCGTTTCACCCTTGTTGACCTGGAAAGTATCACAGTCAGCCACCATCTGTTGAATTGTCATTTTTAGTCCTTGCCAAAAGAAGTTACATTGTTCCTGGTCATACATTTTGAAGAACCCAGAGTGCCTTGTTGATGAAGAAGCATGGAGTTCATAGAAGAGATAGCCCTGTTGAACATATTGCAACCAATTTGGAACAAACAGAGAAAGAGCTGTAAGAGAAACTGGGTCATCAATTGTGTGAGAAGGAGAATCTACCACCATATTTTCCTTACCCTTCTTGTAAGTGATCGCATAGGGATAACCCATGAGTTGGATAACCCATTTCAGGTGTGTTGGGTAGGAGACCCATTGTTCCAGAAAATTTTCCAGACTCTGGAGATCAGTCGTGATGCATAAATAATTCCCTAATAGGTATGTCCACCACTTCTGTACTGCATGCAAAATAGCCAGCAATTCTTGCTGAGAGGTAGATGCAACTAAATTCTTACCGGAAAGGTCTCTTGAAGGTGGCAAGCTCATTGGTTCAACAAGGACACCTGCATATCTATCCAAGGAAGTAGCGGAGACCATTGATGGGTGCATCTGAATGGAATGGAGCTGAGCGATGACACCATGTGAATTCTTCTTAAGGATTTTTTCCAGGCGATGTGAACTGATGATGTGGAGAGACCCTGGTTGTAAGCCCATTAATTTGTGTTGTGCCCCATTGACTAAAAACTACATCCAAAGTTCCACAAAATCGCATAAGATGGGGCCAAGTGTGCATAACCATTGAACGCCCAAAACCACATCACATCCACCAAAGGACAAGGAAAACATGTCAGAGCGCAGGTGATAATCTTCCATAGAGATACGCACATTGTGACACTTCCCCTTGCAAGGTAAGGTGCCCCCATTGGCAACCATGACTTCAAAGTTGGAGCAAGGATGGAAAAAACAATCAGCTTGTTTGGCAATCCGAGGGTCAATGAAGTTATGAGTGTTACCAGAATCAATGAGTATGGTAAGAGGGAGCTTCTTGAAGTATCCCCTGACTCGCATTGTTTGTGGGGTGGTGACACCAGTTACAGCATGGAGAGAGATCTCGGGTGGGTCGTCCTGAGATGGGGTGTCAACAGGAAGGTGTTGAATGTCGACCTAATCATCTACTATATCTGGAGCTTCTTCATCAAGTTCCGAGGCAGGCGGAGAATCCACATCCAAGAGATAGAGCTTTTGTTGAACACATCTATGTCCCCGAGTGAATTTCTCATCACAATTATAACAAAGTCCTTTTTCTCGGTGTGCCTGCATCTCTGTTTCAGACAAATGCTTGATAGGAGTTGGTTGAGGAGAAGGCATGATGGGAGGTCGTTGGGAACCCATATTTATGAAGGGAACAAAGGTGGGTTTGGAGCGTTGTTGAGTTGCGATCTTGTCCTCTGCCAACTTTTCCAACCCTAGGACTTCCATCATTGTGTTGGGACAGAACATTTTGACCTCTGAGCAGATTTCATCCTTGAGACCATTGATAAAACAACTCCTGTAGAATTCATCAGACAATCCTTCTTTGTGATTGGCCAGTTTCTCAAATTCCGTCTGATACTCTCTCACTGTGCCAATTTGGTGAAGTTTAGTGAGTGCTCCTATGAAGTCATCAAAAGCACTAGGACCAAATCCTGGCAAAAGGAGTTGGCAAAAATCTGTCCAGTTTGGCTCGGGATGAGCTTTGATGTACCAACGGTACCATTGAAGGGCTTCTTGTTCCAAATGAAAGGATGCAAGTGGAACTTTCTGGACATCAAAAGTATTATGCAGACTGAAATATTGTTTTGCTCGGTATATCCATCCAGTTGAATCAGTACCATTGAAGCGAGGAAAATCAAGCTTCGGCCCACGAAAATTACTGGAAGAAGAGAACCCGGTGGCTGCAAAAGATTCTGGCTATCGGTTATTGTTCATGGCTGAATGCTGAAGATAGAGGTTGAGAAATTTTTCATCCAGATCTTGGAGTTTGGTTTGGATGGCTGCAAGTGCTTCCTCCATGGTTTTTGCTCCTGCGCGGGTGACAACCACAACCAAGAGTTGTTGTTGTTGTTTTTTTTTAATCGGGGGGGGGAATGGATAGAAAAACGCAAACAAAAGCTTATTTAGTAAAGGAAGATTTGGATTTGGGAAAAACTCGGATGGGTAATTGGGGTTTGACTAGGTTTTGGACACTTTCTGATGGATAGGGAAGCAAAAAATGGGGATTTCAGAAGCGGGGTGAAAGAATGAGAAAATTTGGTAGAGAGGGACAAAGAAGAAGAATTAGGAAAGGAACACGGTGGAAAAATTTGAAAGAGTTTGGGTGAAAATTGAAGGAGTTATGGAAAACCCTAAAAATAGACAAATATGGGATTTCTGGCTTTGGGAAGTGGAATTGGGGATAGGGTCTTCAGGAACGAAATATGCAGAATGGGATTATAGGGGTTCCCCGAAAAAAAAGAAGAAAAAAAGATATATATGTATTTTTGTCAGAATGGAGCGACTACGGCTCGGAAGGGATCTGAAACAGATAGATCTGCAATGGCCCGGAAGTGAGTGGAAACAGAGGGATCTGAAACGACGCCGAATGGATTGAAAATGGTTGGATCTGAAATGGCACAACAGTGATCGACAATAGTTCAACTGGAAATAGATATGGACCCCAGGTATGTACGGTTTCCTATCGGTTCAGGAGATTCACTCGGCCACCAATGCTATCTAACGGCTTGCGTATTGGGGAAGTACCCCTCACTCCACAGCTCAGGTAAAACTGATAACCTCTTTGCCACAAATGACAGCTCTTGGTTTACCTCACGGGTGGGAACTAGTCAATCAGGTAGGGGTCGTTGCCCTTTTCGCTGGCAGGTCCTCTCAATGGGCAAGCTACTTTGGGGTTCATGTGGTACTCCTCACAATGAGTTTTAGGGCTTATGCCCAAGTACTTCCCACAGTTAAGCGGATAGGGGTTATCCCCAGATCCGAATTTGCAACAGATGCGAAAAAAAAAAAATTGGCAGAAATTCCACCCAACGAGCCCAAGAAAGTGCTCTGATACCAGATGTGAAGAACCGGCAATAATTAATTAATGCAAATACACGAGATATCAAAAATAATAGAACTCAGAATCACTTTTATATTGATCATGGGCCACTTCGAGGGGGCAACCTCCTTTGAGCAAGCTCAATACAATTAACTTCACAATGCCTTCAATGACCTCAACACACACTTATATACTAAGTCTATGCCCAATACTATGAGTCAAAACCATGGGACATGTAATACTATGGGACGACTTACAAAGCATATGCGTCCAATACTATGGGCTAATATAAATTATGGATCAACAAATACTACGGGATGACTTACAAAGCATATGCGTCCAACAACAATATACTAACATAGTAAAGAGAAGGGTTGACACGGTGACTTGTTTGAAAGGGCCAAACCCTAGAAAATTCTTCCCTTTTGGACCAAGAAATAGCTCTGATACCACTTGTAATACGATTAAACTTAGAAATTTAGAGAAAAGATATAAAAATACAAGAGAGAATAAATAAAATAGATAGCTATGTTCACTTGCCTCTTCAAGGGGTCAAACTCCAAGAGCAAAGCTCCAATTACAATGACAATTCTTGACTAAACATTACATATATTACTACTTTATATATAGTGTTACAATAGCCAAAGCCCTAACTACTTGTGGTCCTTCTATTAATGAGGGTTAACCACCTATGAGCCTTTATTTAATGAACATTTCCCTTTTCATTAAGTAACTATCAACTAATTATCTAATGGGCCTTATGGCCTTGTACATTGTTAAAGTAAGCGGGTTAGGGTAGGATCCTAGCATTCATCTTCCACTTTTAAACTTTTAATTCATTCCCTATTATGTTTCACTTCTCTATAAGTTATGGCTCCTTCCAATTCTTTCTCCTCTTCCTAATCCTCATGCTTATAAGGCCAAGTGAGTTCTACCTCTTTGCAATGTGTTTCTACGACAACCTTAGGATCATGCCTCCTAAATCTTCCTTCCCTGAGATTGTACTCTTGTATGGAATAGGCTTCCATATCAACAAAATTGGAGTTATCAAGGCCATACATTCCAATATAGAGTGGATAAGGAAGACAACACTTCATATTATCTTAACTCAAGGAAACATTGAAACCATTGAGAATAGTTTGTTAAGCAATTTCTCTTATGACTAACCTATCTGGAATGAATTTAGGTAGCAGATGAGATGGCTTGGTCGCTCCATATATTATGATATAGGTATAGTGCTCATCCAAATACCAACTCTTGATCTTATTTAACAGAGTCATGGCTTCCTTGGTTAATCTAGGAGATTCTTTGCAAAATATGATTTTGAACAATTAAGAGAAAAAATCACAATTTTGAGTAAATTTCTCATATATTTGCACTTCCACAAGAGTTGACGATAAACATGCACTGAGGCTTAGTAGGTTCCTACAAAAACCCATTCCCTTGAATTCATTTCTAGCAAAAATGATATCTATCAAGTGAGAATACATGTAAAATTAAAATTGAGGGGCGAGTTCAAAGAAATTGACCTTTGATAAAGCTTTCATAAATTATGGGACAGGATGTCAATCCAATTTAATGTGATCCATTTTTTGAAAACATCATGCATCAGGGGTACCTATGCAACCTTGAAAAGTTGAGATTATTTCTCTCCATGCAATCTGTTGATGAAATCTACAATATACATGTAAGGTCCCCTCAATTTAGTAGTTGGGTAGATATCGATACCTCTCGTCCTGAATTGCTTTTCCATAATCCACCATTTCTTGGGAACTTGCTACAATATTTATTAAACCTTGCAACCCATTCTAGTTTCATCAATAGCTTAGGTTCAACAAACTTATAAACCTATAGAGGTCATTTAGATGAAACAAAACTATGCACTAACCATTGTTATTTCTTCCAATCTCACATGGTCAATGATCCATCGAATTATTTATGTAGATGGCTATAAAATAGTTGGGATTCTTATTTCATTGTGTAGATGAGAATTTTGGATGTTTGGATTTACACAAATGTCCGTATTATCATCGTCAGATGGGTCTACCAAAATGGGCATATGAGGGTAATTCTCATCTGTGAATATCTAGAAAATCTTTTACCAATAAGGGAAGTTAGCCAAGGGTGACTAGCAATATCTAAGAAAATAGGCCTATTAGGCTTAGCATGGGATTCTTATATAGGGTCCTTCACTTCCTCCATCATTTCCTTTTCTTTTCTTTGGAAACTAGGAGTTATCTTCTTTTGTAGCATGCAGACAATCGAGTTTCAAAACTAGGAAAACTGCATAAAGGAATTCTACATAGAAAATGCAAAATGAAAGATTAATGTAGGTAAATATTCAATTTATTCATCCTGCATTCACTTCCGAGATTTCAATTGTAAAACAAAGAAAATAGTCATGCCATTATCCATATATAACCATGAACTAGTACTAACCCCGATTTCCAATGCATTTGAGTAAGAGAATTTTCAACGAAGAAATGATAAAAGTTAAAATCAGCGTTGCCCTTAATCCCTATTATAACTAAGGCTCAACGAATCAATGAGTGATTCAATACAACTTATTGATATTGAAAGCAAGGGACTTACATGACAATAAATCATCATTTAATCTTCAAATTAACATTTGGGTGAGAATTCAACAATTCATACATCACACGAGGGAAACCATTAATAACAATGATTTGCAGTCACTGCTAGGCTTATAATTCTAATGAATTTCATATGCATACAATCATGATTATGGTGTGCATAACACATACTATAGACAAGATAGAAAACTAACTTACCTTGTGAATGTAGTGAATAAACCATGAGAGGATACATAGTATGTAATAAAAATCCAATTAGTTTGCATTGCCACCAACAAGTTCAATATTGAAACATTTATGTAAAAATGTTCAAAGCATGGATAGGCTCGATGAATTAAATCAATAGTTTGAATTGCTGCCATGATTTTGGTCATGTTGTAAATGTTTTAGCTCATGCTAAGATGGATGATTGGTGGATTTGTCAAACGAAAGGGTACTAATCAATTGATGCAATTAGGTAGCATTCAATGCTTAATGTTCAAAAAATTCATGTGCTACTTGAAAAACACAAAACATTAAATTTGAATGAATTCACATCACGTCTCTAGATAACTCGGTAACTCTCGAGGTACTGGAGGACACAATTCTTTCTCTCCAATACCACTCTGTCATTCTGCCATTTTAAATTTCTCTTACATAATTTACTAACAAAATTAAACATACTGAAGTTTAATATCTTTAATACTCTTTCACATAAGAGAAATCTTGCCTGATTTAGCTTAAACACATGCATTCAATCTAGCATTAACATTTCAACATAAAATCTAAATACTCATGCACATAAATAAACTCATTCTCATGCTACTCATAGGCATCCAATTTAATAATTCAAGTTGGGCCATTTCATTCAATTCAATATAAATTAATAATCATTCATAACACAAATTTTGCATATTCATAAACAACAATAAACACTTATCTTTTAACTAAAGCTATCTTTGAAACTAGCTATGGACGAGCAATTTTCCACCCAATGGTAGACACTCTGTCCATCACATAATATTTATGCTAAGAGTCCACCCTCGAGCTGGGCTATGTTTTCCACTAAGGAGGGAAGTACTCAGTCTCACTCTCAGCCATAGACAAAGTCACACACTCATGCTAAGCTAGCACACCATTGCATTTATCAAGCATGCATAGAGACAAAGAAGGAGAATTTAAGCCAATGAACTCAACCACATAGCTATAGACATCTCAATTTGCTTCAGCTAGCCTTGGCACCCACATTACCTACCACACCCAACACAAGGAAGGTCCCCTTCGCTGCTATGCAGTCCCTCAGGCACACCCTTCTCTCCAGTGCTATTCAGGGTGAGCAGAGAAAGGTCCAAGTTGCTAAACCTTAAGAGATTTCTTTCTTTCACTAGGTTTATCAAGCAATTCAAACCTTTGGTCTCTCTCTGACTTCAATTTTCTCTTGAATTTTCTGATTTCCAACCAAACTAATTTCAACCACAAAATTCAATTTCTAGGCTCCAAATCTGGGTTTTCCCACTGATTTTTGGGTTTTTGACACCCTCAAATTCACCCCAGGGTTGATATCTATGGATTTCCCATTGGATTTCACAACCCACATGAATTTTTGGGCATTTTTCGCAATGTAAAACACGACTTTATCTTTGGTTACATAATATGTTCTTTTCACTATTTGGAATGCATAGTTTGCTGAAATTTTCTTGAATTCGATGGCCAAAATGGAATTGGGGATGAAGGAAAATGAATTCCCCTGAATGAAATTGACTTCTGGGTATAGAAATCGAGTCCATACTCAACCATATGAATTTATGGGTTTATCCCATGCTCCATTAAATTCATGAGTTGATTTCTCAATAGTCTTCTTACAACATAATTAAAGATTAGCAAGGAATTAATATGGGTGGTTGCTTACCACTAATGGCACATGGGTTCTCAATATGACACTTGGAAATAGAGTATTTAATCCCACACACCCCTCTCCTTTCCCTAGTAGATTAGATATCCCTCATTTAAGTCGCTTCCATAGCCAACTCTTAGACTTGTATTTGCATTATAAATATTTACATGGTTTTTACATTTTTTCCATGGCTTACTAGCACATGTCCACAAAATATAAAATACTTTTTTTTATAAGTTGAGCATTCACTAGTATGGTCTTGGTCTTAAGATCCACAATAGGAATCATAAATCACATATTTACAATATTTACATATCAAGATAATACATTGTAGGAGTCAAAATGGGGGTATTACAATTCCCACAAGCACTGAAGCATAGGGAAATATCAACTCTTGAGGGACCCCCTATAGGGAGTGGAGTGAAATGGAAAAATGATCATTAGGAAACCCCCATGGAGTAGTGAAACAAAGGGAAAGCTATCTTGGAATGAGCTCCACTGAGGTTAAAGGATGGTCAATGACTAGTGAAGGAAAAGCTTTTAATCACATTGGAGTCTTTCTAAAGATTCATTTTGAGATTATGAACCACTACAATGGAGATAAATGAAAAATCAATCTTTACTTAGCCTCCATTGGACATGGGTCCAATGAAATTAACAAATTTTGCAAAGAATCTACGAGCATTAGAGAATAAAAGAAAAACAATCTTTGGGAAATCTTAACAATCATTGGGGTGAAATAAAGAATTGAAGTGTTGGAACACTCGTCTATATAAAATGATAATTCATAGGAATAAAAAGTGGAAGTTAATGGAATTCCATCCATCAATGCAATAAGAGGAAACAATAAAATGAAAATGAAACGCTTCTAATGGTGTCGGAGAAATCAAAATATCAAACCATCTGAATACCCCACTAGGCTACCAAAATGAAATAAAAGATTAAATAAAAAATGGGGGATGTTTGAATTCACATTGACATAAAATAAAAGATCGATCATTGGAAATGTTTGACTCATATCAGAAGCAGATATAATATCAATATTCAAAATTGCTCTGATGGCATGGAAAAAGAAATCAAAAGATCAGTCTAACTTAGCTGAAAATTACAATGGAAGAAAAAATTATGTTTTCAATGAAAAAATAATGAAGATATTCATGCAAGGTGTGAACTAAGGAATCATTACAAACAATTGTGCAACGGATCAAATTCAATCCATAAATCATAGTACATGGGAAACAAAGCCTCAAATCCAAACACTAGTTGAGAAAAGGATAAAGAAAAAGGAGGGTTCCCAAATTTAGAAAATTTAGGAGAGTAAAGGTATCTCAAATGGTGATACATTAGGTGAATCCATGAAATCTATATTATTTACAATATATCCTTGAACATAAACCATAAGCTTTTGTTTGAATTCAAGGAGCTTTATTCACATAAATATGAGTCCCCAAAGTTGTCCTTAGAGTGAAATTCCAAAAAATACAGAATCCTAAAGTTGTAGAGTGAATTTCCATGTCGTCTATTTGAAAGCCAAAATTTCACTGATATGCCTATCGGTTCTTTTGTACAACATTACCAATGTTTTTTTATAACTTTGGAAAACCAATAAAAAATAAATCACCAATGGCTTTATCGATGGGACTTTTCAAGTTACGCTAATTAAACTTTCTAAAACCTGCTGATATATTACTGATATTTACGATTTACGATTTGATTTAAACAACCATTTAAAAACATTAAATCAAAGAACATTCATATACATATGTGTGATATTTCAATTCATCATTATATATTCTTGGTTTTCACTGTTTGCTAACTAGCATTTGCCCCTGTAGTGGCAAAAGAAACGCCGAAGGTATAATCGTGGGGCGTTAAACTGACGGCCATCATTTTGTAATTTTTTCCGGTTGACGATTGCCCGTCGGTGTTGATTTTTTTAAATTTGAAATAGCTTAGTCACCGCGGGTCGCTGGTCGCGGGTCGGTACTTTAAAAACAAATTGTTGTTAAGGTTTAATTTAACTTTATAAAATTATGGGACATGGTCTCCCGTCGTCGGTCGCCCATCGCCGAGTATTTTTAATTGTTAAATTAAAGTTTTGAAAACTGATGCGACACGGTCGGCTGTCGCCCGTCGATCGTCGCCGCAGAGATTTTATTGTTTAATTTAACTTTTTAAAATTACGTGACTCGGTCTTCTGTCGCCGGTCTTCCGTCACTTGTCGCCTATTATTTTTTATTGTTTTATTTGACTTTTTAAAATGATGCGACTGGGTCATCCGTCGCCGTTGATATTTTATTGTTTTTTTTAACGTTTTGCAAATTGTGCAAGAGGGTCGCTTGTCATTCGTCATGTGTTGCTGATGAATTGTTAATTGTTTAATTTAACTTTTAAAAATTATGCAACTTGGTTGGTTTTCGCCGTTGCCCGTTGCCAGGGATTTTTTATTCTTTTATTTAACATTTTACAAATTATGCGACAGGGTCAGCTGTTTCCGGTCGCCTGTCATGTGTCGCCGAGTATTTTTTAACCTTTTTAAAATTTATGCGACTTAGTCAGCTATCGCCGGTCGCGCGTCGCCCGTCGCAGATCAATTTTTAATTGACTTTTTTTTAAGTTAAATTAGGGTAGTGGTTTCGTTAAAGCGTTTTGCAGCAAGAAGCAATCGACCTTTGGTTTCGTTAAGGCGTTTTACGGCAGGAGGCAATCGGCTGCTGATTTCGTTAGGGCGTTTTACGGCAGGAAGCAGTTGCGAAGATATTTTTTCAGCGAGGTATTCCATTACCGCTAAGTAAGTTTTTAAATTACTGGTATCATTGAAACATAAAACAAAATCACAATTTAAATAAGAATCTTCAACTAACTAATAAAAGCACATCCAAACATCATGTAAACACTTTCAAAGTAACCTTGAAAGATAACCTAGTGAGGCAACTCAAAATCAAATACAAATACGAGATATCTAACACTAGTTCAATAGGAATAGGAGATATCCATATCTGCCTAAAGGCTCTATATCCCTCCTTAAGTCATCCTTCAAAATTCTAATAGTCGTATTGTAGGTTTTCAACGAATCATTTCAAGAATGAAATTGGATTACAACAAACATCATCGAGTCTATATGGGCTTGAACTACCTAAATTGTGTCGGTCAACAGAAAATTGGAAGTTGCTCTGTGCTGAGGTAAGCTGTGTACAAGTTGAAAGTAGTGCAATAACCAGAAAGGAAATAAAGAGTATTTTTCTCCATTCAATTGTATTTTTCACATAAAGTAAATGCACAGAATTAGCTAATTAACCTTTTTTGCCTAAAATAAAATTCACCTTATAAAATTCAATTATCAACCATAAACCTAGAAGTATTTTCCCAAACACTCTTAATAATCTTATGATAAATAATATAGAGCAACATCGTATCTCAACACCTTTATAGAGAAATTCACTAATGTGAAGATTACAAGGTCATCATCATTTAACTCTTCCAAATGTCAAAAATCCATGCAGTTACTTAACGATTTGGAAAAGGAGGCTATCAAGCTATTTAAAATCTTCTAAACAATAATATGCTTAAGAGTCCTACCAACTATGAGAAGCTAATGTGTTAAGTGCACCACTACAATTTGAGATTAGTAATATGTGTATCGTTTACTTGCAGTGAAAATAAGTACAGGGAATGGCAAAATGAACATGGAATTGAAGGCCCAACTTTTCTAGGAGACAAAAACTGTTGCAGTGAAAATTAAATAAATCACCCTTTCATTTGAAACTAGTAGATAAATCGCATACATGATCAAATAATAAATTTAAAGATTGAACATACAAGTAATATTGGACGGCTACACATTACGCTTTATTCGCGATAGAAACAACCATGCAAGTAATACTGGCAAACTCGCAGTCAGAAACAACCATCCACGGGGAAGCATTTCATTCACTCTATGAGTGGGGAATCTAGCCGACATGGACTAGAATGCTTCTCGTTGGTGAAACACCTACTGTGTAAATATTCATTTCATTTCAAAATGTAGAAGAATTTTTTTGATAAATAATATTACTTGTACGTAAAGTGCTTTTATGAACCACTTATAGTAGCTAATTTTTTCAAAAATTAAGTCAACCAACACCATTCCTATCTCCACTAATGATCACCCAGTTCCACTGCTCTCTCTAAATGATTCCAACTTCACATCACAAGTATCATAAAAAGGATTAAAAATACAAAACAAATTTAATTGACTACAAAATAAAAAATAAAGGTTGGTTGGTATGTAGATAACTATTTAAAACAAGAATACCATGGGTAAGCCAGTCTTCTACTTCTAGCAACGAACATGTCTGCCTGAAAAGAAAGAAGTGGAAGCGAAAGGAACTATGGAGGAACAAGGATTTCCTTGAGAGTGTAGTTGTTACCAAAGAAAGGAGAGTTTATATTGGTCCGGATTCTGTTAGCATTCAACTTGAGGTGTTCGGGTTGCACCCACATGTGAGAGCAAAGCAACCTAGGGCCGTGAATGGCGACCAATATTTAGCCTCCTGCTGGATCCTGCCATGCCAAGAACCACCAGTATGAGGAGAGAACCCGCTCCAAACCCTGACTCTTTTGAGATAACCTGACATATAAACGTAAATCCAAAGAGTTCTCGTCATTAGATTTGAATGTTGAAACTTATCGCTGGAATAAAGCATTCCACAGCTGACACTGTTTACAAGTTCCATATGGTAAATATCTTACATTCTATGAACTTCATCTTTGTAATATTAATTTGATGGATAAATACATACAAAACTATGTGGGATTTTGGCAATTAATGTAATATGATGCTCACTACGTATACAAAAATTACTCTGGAGACTATTTAAGTGCCAGCCTCCTCTCTGAAATGCTTATAAATCTCCATTAATACTCCTATGTGAACCTAGCTACCAATGTCCACTCATTTTTCATCAAAATGAAATTCATATTGCCTCTTTGATGAGTCCTTCTCTACAAGACTTCATTTCTTGCATGAATGTCATCGACTCATGACAACTCTAAACAAGACTCAATAGCATGCAACTACAAATAATGGCATGTAGCTAGAACCACAAACCAAGTAGAGGTTGATTTATGCATCGAGATAGATAGGTGGCACCGGGCACACAATAGAGAGAAACAATGAGCTAGAAAAAACATTTAGACCAAAGTACCACAATGGTTATTAATAAAAAAAAGAAAACACATTTACCAAAACTGCCAACTCAATTTTCTCATAGCCTTGCAATGGGTTGACCTGGTCAACCAATGACATGGAATTTTATTATAAGAAATTGTCATAAATTATAATGTTAAGATTAAAAGGACATTATATTAATTAATATAATATCAAGATTTAAGAGGACATTATATTGAAAAATATTAAATTAATATTAATGTAAATAAAGTTATTAATTATAATATTAAAATTTTAAATAAATATATTAATAAATATTAATTTTATAATATTTTTAAATTATTTATATATTAAAAAATTGAATGTTAACTTTTAATAATTATACTAATAACAAGTTAATAACTTCCTCAAAGGATGTATTAAGACATGTTTGAGGTTAATGCATAAGAGGAAGATAGAGATACTAATGTATTTGAGTGGATCACATCTATTAATAAGTATTAGTGACAATGTTATTTTATTACCCTAACTTTCTAACTTCCTCATAGGGATGGACTAAGATGTGTTTGAGGTTAATGTATCATAGGGATGGACTAAGATGTGTTTGAGGTTAATGTATAAGAGGTAGATAGAGATAGTAATGTATTTAAGCGTGTATCATATTTAGGAGAGATTAATAAGTATGAGTAGTAATGTTATTTTACTACCCTTTGCTTAATGTAGGCTTTATTAATCATATTCATAAAAAAGTATAGGGAGTTGGTGAGTTTTCAATAACAATTGATAGCATTTGGAGTCTTTATCTTTATACGGTAAAAGGACTTTAGTTTTGGAATTGTTGTGTTAAAAAATATTAGTTGAATGGTTTTATAAAGTAATGTTATTTTTTTTTAATGTGGTTTTTTATTCTTTATAATATTAAGCTATGTCCATATGTCAAATGCAAGGCATTATTAATTTTTTTTTCATGTTATTTGAAAACAAATCACCTCTTTAATGATTGTTTTTATATATATTATGCATTTTCCAAAGCTGGTTAATAATGTAGTGTTTTGTACTTTTTTTTCCAAAGAAAAAATCGTACTCCTGCACAATATATAAAGGATGAACTTATGCATCCAAAAATGCTAAAATTCAAAAGATATGGCAACTTTAACTTGATTAGAAATCAAGATTCTTCCAACTATTGACCTGTATTCCATTCCTTACTGAGGTCTGAGGTGAGCTTAACCTTCCCTTCAATGAGAAGAAGGCCTTAGGTAGAGTTTTTTACCTATGCCGTAATTTCCATATTATTTGGATGTAAATGTGATGCATACTAAACTATTTATTAAAATGAAAATTTCCCATATTATTTGGATGCAAACGCAATACATATTCAACTATTTATTAAAATCATAATTTTCATAATATTTAGAAAACAATAAGAATTACAATTTATTTTGTTTGTTATTTTACTACCCTTTCCTTAATGTATGATTTATTAATCATATTCATAAAAAAGTATAGGGAGTTGGTGAGTTTTCAATAACAATTGATAGCATTTGGAGTCTTTATCTTTATACGGTAAAAGGACTTTAGTTTTGGAATTGTTGTGTTAAAAAATATCACTTGAATGGTTTTATAAAGTAATGTTATTTATTTTCTTAATGTGGTTTTTTATTCTTTATTTATGAACTCATAGTTGGTTAATAATATTAAGCTATGTCCATATGTCAAATGCAAGGCATTATTAAATTTTTTTTCATGTTATTTGAAAACAAATCACCTCTTTAATGATTTTTTTTATATATATTATACATTTTCCAAAGCTGGTTAATAATGTAGTGTTTTGTACTTTTTTTTCCAAAGATCATTATTCAACTTAATCAGAAATATGATAATTGCATAAAATAGTAATTAATACTTATCCAAAAATGCTAAAATTCAAAAGATATGGCAACTTTAACTTGATCAAAAATCAAGATTCTTCCAACTATTGACCTTATTCCATTCCTTACTGAGGTCTAAGGTGAGCTTAACCTTCCCTTCAACGAGAAGAAGGCCTTAGGTAGAGTTTTTTACCTATGCTGTAATTTTCATATTATTTGGATGTAAATGCAATGCATACTAAACTATTTATTAAAATGAAAATTTCCCATATTATTTGGATGCAAATGCAATACATACTCAACTATTTATTAAAATCATAATTTTCATAATATTTAGAAAACAATAAGAATTACAATTTATTTTGTTTAAAAATAATTTAGAATAGAAAGATGACTAAATTATATTAATGTAAGGATCAAATAATAATAATTTTTTAAAAAATCAATGGCAACAAACCCTAAATTGTATATATCTTCTAAGCCCCCAAAAGTATGAAAATGCTTAAAAATTTACATTTAAAATTTTTCTATGTAAAAAAAATTAAAAGAAGAATTTTAACTTTCCAAATTTTACTATATTACTAAAAGAATATTATAAATTATAAAATTGAGTAAAATTCTTTTCCTTTTATTTGAGAAAAATTACTAAAAAAATACCATAAACCATAAAATTAAGTAAAATTCTTTTCCTTTTATTTGAAAAAAGCTAGCCTTTACCCAAGCTTTACAACCACATATTATAGACATTTTGTTTACTATATTTTTTGCATATAACATTTTACAATATATGATACATCACTCAAGTTTAAGCAATCCCCTTCTCCACTAAAATCCAATGTTTGAAGTTATAACTTCTTTCCACTTGCAAAGTATTTTGTTACTTTTTGTTGTTGTTGTAATAAATGAATTATAATATATATGATTTTAAACCGTTTAAACTAATATATATTAAAATAATAATAGATAAGAATATTTTTATAATTAAAAATGATAAATAAATTGTTATATAATTTTTTCTTTGAACTAAAAAAGAAGAGTTTGAAACCTATGATTATTTAAAGATATATAAAATATTTTTGTCCATATAAAATAGTATTTTTTCATAACAATCAATCCTCAAAAACCATCTAATTTAAACATATATATATAAATAAAGAAGTCTAAATACTCTTAATATAAAAATTATAATTAATAATAAAAAATATTTTGAATGTTATTGTACCCAGAGGAGCAACATGCTCTACAATCCAGTATGGAGGAGACATCGTCACATAACAAAGTATAAAGTAATAAAAAAATTAAAACCAATAAAAAGTAATTAAAAAAATCCATGTAAACTCATAAAACATAAAAATTAAAACCAACATAGATCAATCTTAAATCCCAATCTATAAAGCACAAAGAGGGATCAAATTTGTAGAGGTGCTATTTTTTTTAAATGTATAAAAGATTTAAAATAAATAAAAAATTACATCACAATAAATTGGATCAGTCTGGGTTCTAAAATAAATAAAAAATTACATCACAATAAATTGCATCCGTTGAAATGTCCGCCATTGCGGTAAAAATAGGTGAGTTCCTCCGCCATTTCGGAAAAAGAACCTTAAATCTTCTGTCGGGCCAGACTTGTTCGTCAAAAAGGCCGTTGCGGTAGACTTATGCGAATTTCTACGTCCGGCTAGACCTGTCCGGCTAGACCTGTTCGTCAAAAAGGCCGTTGCGGTAGACTTACGCGAGTTTCTTTGCCGTTGCAGAGGAATTTAATTAAAACCTTATGCGATTGCGGAGGAATTTAATTAAAACCTTCCGTCTCTTCGTCCTGCTTCCACCTTAACCTTAACTCTTGTGGAAGAGTTGATCGGAAATGTCCGTTGCGGTAAAAATAGGCGAGTTCCTCCGCAGTTTCATAAAAAGAACCTTGACTCTTCGTCAAAAAGGTAAATCAATCACTGTGGTAGTTTTATACTATGTGCAATTTAGAAAAATATGAATCTACTTGAATGCGTGTATGGTGATGTTCTTCCCGATCTCTTTCATCTAGTTTCCCCATTTATGTATGTTGGATGCAGCGTATATCTCTGCTTATTTTTCCAGATCTAGTTGTGGGGCAGAATTCAGACTCAACCTAATTAAATGCTTATATGGTATTCGATGAGGGGTTTCTGTTGATATCTCGTCTCCACCAGGAAATTGTTAGATTATGTACAGGTACAGCTACCACAAAACCATTTAAGGTTCTGTTAGATCTATAATACCTCAAACACAACATTTCATTACTTTCGTTGCGAGCTTACTCTGTCGATTTAGATATAAAGAATAAGACGGCTGGATCTTTTGAGCAGTAGAGATTGATCTTCAATCTATTTTTATCAAACATATATATATCTTAACATTACGTTATTTTTGGTTCGAGTCAGGAACTTGTACTTTGCATTGACTCTTTTCCTATCTTTGAATGAAATCTCATAATATAGATGTTATAACACTATAGTCATATCTTGTAACACATTACATTGATAACAAACATAAGCAAATTTAAGTGTTTGTTCAATCCGTTTAACCATCCACCAGGTCACAGGTTCAAATCTGAGATAATCCCTAAATTTTAGATAACAACCATAAACCAGAGAGACCCACGAAGCATGCCATTATTAACTTTGTTGGACCTCACAACAAAAGAGCACATGTTTGTATATAAGTTATGTTGAACTGCTCTTTTAATGTTTTCTTTTTTCAAATATCAAATATGGGTCTAAGATGGATTGAATGGAACTTCTTAACTTGGTTAGTGAATGCATGATTCTTTCAAAATTAAGATTTGAGACTGATAACTCTATTGGAATACTTAGCTTGCGACCGAAAAATAATTACTTTGAGATTGTGTAAATTTTTGTAATTGAATTTGCTGAGAAGTATATTCTTGAATTCTTTATGATTGCTATAGCCGAGTCTTGTTAAGGTAACTTGAATTTTCTCTGCAGATCGATGCTCAACTCTAGAAGGTGAGGAATCATTCAGCTGCTGGGAAACATTTTTTGAACTTGAGAAGATGAAGGTTTGATTTTCATGAACATTGATCTTTGTTCTGTTTAGCATCTAAGAGTTAGAGGCCAAATGTAAGAAGCTAATACTAAATCAGAATAGTTTAAGAAAATCATAGAGGAACTACACCTCGTTGCCCTAAATAGTTGGTGAGCCTTCCCGATCTTTATAGTGATGCGCAAATTCTGATCAGCAGATAAAGAGCTTGTATCCATTTTTATATAATGATTTTTTTTTCTAGAAAAATTGCTGAAAAAGGTCTGGAACTTTAGCCTTATGAGCTAGATACACATTTTAATGTGTTTAACAAGAATAGAAAATGTAAAACTTGCAGGAAGAATCTGAGGAGCTGTGCAATGTTTCATCTTCAGAGGATGATATCTCTGACTGTCAGCCCTTGGAACGAATGGAAAACTTGGTGAGACGATCGGGGGGCGTCAAATCTCTCATTGGCAATGTAAGCATGATTGCAAAGATGTCAAAGCAGCAGAAAGAGGCTCAGAGCAAAGAACAAATCCCATAACATGCTTTTTGGTAGATACTTGCGGTACAGCTATAGGTTTTATACATATTGCTATCACAAGCAAAGGTTTCTGCAAAGTTTTTGCAATGGCAATTGGTTTGATGATCAACAACATACTGAGGATAGGACCAGTAAATGTGATCGGAGATGTAATGTTATTTTTGGGCAAGTGGTGTGTTAATCTTGCATGTGCTTTGTTTGCTTTCCTCAAGTCGAATACACATCATTACAAGTCTTTTCATCATAAGATTTCATCCCCATTGTTTCCAGTATTGGTGAGTTGAGGATATATCTATTCCCAATAAATAAAGAAGTTATCCTTCTTGCAACATGCATACAGTATATTTACTTAGTTTTTTCTTTAATTTCTGAAATTTGCATTGGAAGTAAGGATAGGCTTTGAGATCTGCCAACTAGTCTGCCAATTTACAATTTTTTGGGGGCCTTGGATATGTTGTGGCTTCTCTTTTTTTTGGTTGTGGTGGAGATGGCTATTGATACAATTACAATGTCTTTCTACCAAGATGTGGAAGATCATTAGGGTACCCCACAATATGCACCTCCTTTTCTTATGGAGACCTTCAAAAAGCATGGTGAAATGCAACGGTTAGCAACACACATGCTGGTGGTACCCTTGGGATTTCTATTTTGTTGGGGTTGTATATTATGATGATTTTGTCGATGTGAGAAATGCTTCAGCATCATGTTAGTTTCTCTAGTCAGTCAGGGGGGCGAGTTTTATTTTTATTATTATTTTATGTCAGCTGATAAAATACATGCATAACATGAAATATCTGCACTCACTTTGCACACAAATTTAACCAATCAGACTTCCATGTATAGTATGGTAAAATTTGATATGTCTTCCAAATCTAGCCGTACAACGATCTCTTCTTGCATTGTACGTTATTGTTGTCACCATTTTTTGCATTTACTTCAGAATCTTGTTCATTGCTATCAAAAGTGGAATCACTAAAGTTTACATTAAAATTAGCTATCAAAGATCACGCCCTTCGTTGTTCAGTCACGAACGTTAACACTAAATTCTGCAATTACTTCATGAGAGGCGTGGAATCCAAAATAATAATCATATTCATGCGCTTGGAATTAGAAAAAGTGGAGGGAAACAAACAATTCAGTACGTACAGACCGACAAACATTTATAAACAGTAGGACGAAGTGAAAGTGCCTCTAAACTTAGCTCCTTGACTAAAATGATAGAGATTTCCCTCTCATTAACCCAAGATTTCAAATTTCAGGTGGTGAGTTTCTCGCTCCCTCTATTGATTTGAACTTGAAGTTGAATTTGGAGATTTACATTCTCCCTCCTTTACAAAATTTCAATCGAACAAGTATCTCCCTCCACGGCTTCCAAATTTCAAATTTTGAAAAACCGCCGAGCCGCCATGAAATCAAATCATGTGAATCCAGTCTACGCATCTGCCAATCCATCGCCTACGCTGATCACTGCCTCTGCATATGCCCTCTGTATTGTAAGCTGCATCTGAAATGGAGGCGGCGGTGCACCATGAGTCAATTGATGAAATGAGTTATTGTTCGATCCATGTATAGCGAAAAGCAAATTATCGCTTTTATCCTGAGTAAATTTATAATTTTATTTTTACATTGATTAATTTTTTGTATTAAAATTTAAAAATTTAGTCAGAGCATATTTGTGCACAAGACTCTGGTGTACAGTCCAACAGATGACTTTGCAACGGAGGTTTCTCAGGCTCTCTTGCTTTAAATTTTTGAAATGTATCATTGTCTTCATTCTCACTGCAAGTATAGTCCTGCAGATCAGTAGAAGAAACAAAAGCATTATCTCACTCTCACCGAACAGGGTAATAGGTTCGCTCATATAAAAAGCAAGAAGACCTGGAGGAGGACGTGTCCAACATGGAGTCATGCATGGAAAATGATGCAATGCACTGTCTAATGATGTCGTAAAAACTCAAGGATCTGAACCGCAACTGTGGAAGGTTTGAGTCATTCTGTCGGATTTTTCGAAGGAAATAGATTAAATGTCTCTGAAATCGCGGAAGGTTTTAATTAAAGTCCTCCGCAACGGTGAAGAAACTCGCATAAGTCTACTACAACGGCCTTTTTGACGAACAAGTCTGGCACGACGGAAGAGTTAAGGTTCTCTTTCCGAAACAGCGGAGGAACTCACCTATTTTTTCTGCAACGACGGACATTTCCGATCAACTCTTTTGCAAAAGGGCAGATGAACCTTTCCTTTTTCTCCGGTGAATTGTTTCGCTTGTGTGTTTTTACCAACTGCGTTGAATTCAGCAATAGCCCAAGGTATTTAATGGAAAATAAATTCTGATAGGCCCCTTTGTGGAGTTTCATATGTTGAATTATTTAGGAGAAGCTATTATCTTATCTGCCAAGAAATTCTTGAAGAGTTTAAATGAAACACAGAATTTTGCCTTGCTGATTATTTAAAAAGAATCCAGAATTTAGTGAATGTCAAATTTTTATTTAATTATTTTGACCCAGTGAAGCTCGCGAATTGGAGCTCAAAGGTAAATCCATGCTTGTTAAGCACTTATATTCTCACCGTGGCTAGGAAGGTCTACACTGGAAAAAAAAGGCAGTTTCACATTACATCCTTGAAGGTTGTGTTAAGCATGGTTCGAATTATGCAGACTTTAAGGCACACCTTTCAATCCATTTTAAAAGAAGCTCTAATTGTATATACTCTGTAGTAACTGGCAGGTTGGCAGGATTAGTTCTTTTATCCTTAATATATTCCACTGGAAAGCCAAGGAAAATTAATAAATTGATTTCTTAATTTTCTCAATGGTGTAATGTTGTACGTAGATACTGAGCATGTCGAGAATGTACAGAATCATGTCGTGGTAATGAAGCATTTTCAGACTATTTGTAGGTAAAGTTGGTCCAGGAAATTCAGGCGACGCGGGAGGAGGTCGGGAGGAGCATAACCTCCACGTGGCAGGATTCCATTCGCTCCATGAGCAAGGAATCTAGCCGATGTGGAGGTTATAGACCTCCATGGTGAAATGCCTATGAAGTAATAATGGTTTGAGTCTTGGTGATCTCGACAAAAGTTGTTTAGGTTATGGTTATCAATTTAGCTTTGGTAATAGGTATGTCGTTTTGAAAAATTTTAATCTATGTCTTTAAGATACAAATGCTTATGCTATTGCAGAAATCTTAATATGCCTATACATTTCATAGGAACCGAGCAAAACAAAGTTTTTCAACTTTTGGATTGATTTCCAAATTATGTTTCCAATATGGTAAAACAAACATGCTATTGATTTCCAAAATCTTATTAGGATCCTAATTTTAAATATGGCATCACGAAGACTTGTCACCATAACCCCAAAGCCCTCTTCTCCCAAAGCAAAGAGGAAAATTATTGAAATTACCAAAGTGTCGGATAGTGATATAGAGGAAATGAAATTTATTGAGGTCCTTGTTATTCAACTTCCCTAGCATGGCATTAAACCTATGAAACCATAATTTAAAGAAATGGAAGCCTTTATTGGAACTCGAGCTAGTTTTCCTTCTCGAGGATAAATTTTTAAATATTGTCCTCCTAGTGATCTATCAGTGAGGAACATTGATGACTTTGTTTTTACAAATATTAGGAAACCTCATTTACATAATGTTGCTACAAGAACCCTTGTTTTACCTTGCTAAGATGTATTTAAAGGGATTATACAACACACCAAGCCATAAAATAGGACCTCTCATTAGAGCGAAGGCAAGTGTATTGTATATTTTCAAATTATGGAACTTAAAAGATATTATAAAATTCACCAGCTTGATGTGCTTCTAACTAGTAATTGGGTAGAGCAGTTTCATAGAAAAAATGATGTAAAGAATATCCTTGATGGTTGGTGGATTGTAGGAAAAAGGTTTATGTCCAAGAGAGATGGTATGTACCTGATCAAACATCTTAGATTCCTGTATGTTTATGCCATGGAAACAATGTGTAGTTTGTATGGGAAACAAGACTGTGTCCATTTCAAAGATGTTTGGGTACCAATTGTCCACACCACTATTTCATCAAGATCAATGTTTAATTGGGTTGGTATATTGTCTTTGGATTTGCAAAGGGCTATAGAAAATGCATAGAGTAAACAAATTAGAACTTTTCCAACCTTTTATATGGCATCTTATCTTTTAGATGTAGTTTGTGCAAATAATCATCTTCCTAAGTTAGGATGGAATTATAAAATGCATAGAGTAAACAAACTAGAACTTTTCCAACCTTTTATATGGCATCTTATCTTTTAGATGTAGTTTGTGCAAATAATCATTTTTCTAAGTTAGGATGGAATTGGAATGTGTCTTACAACTCAATTAATGTTTATTGCGAAATTATTCAGGAAAACTAGTGTAATGTCCCCATTTTGACCCCCTTGGTATTAAATCGTGAATGATGTAAATATTGTTATTTGATCATGGTGAGGAGCTCAAGGCCAAGGCCCCACCATTGATTTAGTGTTTTATGTATCGGCAATTAAAGAAATAGATGCCTATGGTTCTTGTGCTAGATAGGCACAATGTAAATAAGACATCATGTACATATGAATTTTTATGAAAATACCCACAACTAGCTATGCAATGCAACAAAGAGATGCGGGCATGATTCTACAAGGAATAGGGAGGGAAATTATTCAAACCCTTGAGCCAATGGTGTTAATCCATGTGTCAATGAGAAAACCCATAAACCACTAACTACCCATTTTGGGTTATGGACCCAATCATTTAATTCTTCCAGAAATTGGTTGAGGCAGTTAATTCCTTGGGAATGAAGAGGTATGGCAACCAATTTCGTGCATGGGAAAGCCATCAACCTGGGAATTCGTATTTTTCCTTCTTGGGCAAGAAAACACCCACGAAATGGTGCCCAAAGCCATTTTGAACATACAGTCTTTCCTCTCTCACGCAGTTGGAACTACTGGGTCTTTCCCCATAACGTTTTTCACCATTTTTCCTGCTTTTTCCATGCCTGGGAGTCGTTTTTGCAATATACAGCAGCTGGGAGAGAAGCGCCATGATTTGTGACTGTGATGGAGGTCGTTTTTGCCCCAAAATACCCATGGGCATTTTTCTAAAAACGATTTCTGCTCTCCAGGGTTGTTTCCCAATTGCCATTTCGTTTTTAAGCTTTCCCACGTTTTTCTGAAGCTAATGAAAACCCCATCTTTGGGAATCTCACTGTAAAAATGTTTCTTCATGCCCAACTGATCCGGATCTTAGGGGCTGAGACCCGAAAGGCTTGAATGCCGAGAGAGGAGGAGATTAAGCATGCAAATCTGTCATAAAATTCACATGAAAAACCTAATATTGCATAAGAATAAGCATGAACAAAAACATATGAAGTGAATGGGAGGTGAGGCTCAAAGATGAGCCCCACCTCTGAAACTAATTATCAATAAGTCACTCAGATCTAATTAATCTCACAATGAACAATAGAAAATATGAGATAAACCAAATGAGTAACTTGTTATCATGAGAAGGCTTGCTAGGCCTTTATATAGCATTATTACAATGTGTCTTGAGGCCATACTGTGGGTTTTATGTGGTTGACCCATAACCATGGTGGCAATGACAAGCTTGTTTCCACTGAAGAGAAGGGTTTTGTGTGGTTAACCCATAACCGTGGGTTTTGTGTGGTTGAACCACAACCATGATTACAATACATAACTATGGGTTTTGTGTGGTTAACCCATAACCATGGGTTTTGTGTGGTTGACCCATAACCGTGATTACATTAAGATTTTTAAAAAATCAAAAATTCATGATCTTTGGTGCAGTTGATGTCTTGCTGCAAATCTATTAATAGCTTCTGATGCATGTACTGAAATTGAATTCTATTGAAGACCCATTTGAGATCTCGAAGAGACCTTTCCATCCATATAACATACTTGCTCTGGGGTGGCCCAGAGATTGAGAAAATGTTTGTTGAAGTTTAAGAGATGCGTGCACACTATTTTGCAGACATATTTTGCTTCAGTCGATGATATCTCTCAAACCAGAGAGCCAAATGGAAAACCATGAAATACCCATTTTAGCTGAAGGAAATAGCTTTCCAATGAGTTATGGTAAATCCTCCAAGACATTTTGTGGAGTCTGTAGCACTTGTTTAAAGTTGTTGTACGTCCGACCGCATTGTGTACAAATATGTACTACTTCAAACCGGAAAACGAAATGAAATTCCGTGAAATACCCATTTTAGATGACAGAAAGAGATTTTCAATGAGCTATGGAAGAGCCTTTGAGACATTCTGTGGAGTCTGTAGCACTTGTTTAAAGTTGTTGTACGTCCGACCGCATTATGCACAAACACGTGCTACTTCAAACAAGCATATCTCACAAACTGGGAAATGAAAGGAAATTTCGTGAAATACCCATTTGAGCTGACGGAAATACCTTTCTGATGAGCTATGGTAGAGCCTATAAAACGTCCTGTGAAGCCTATGGCACCTGTTCAAAGTTTGATGAATGTGAGAGTGTTGAGTATAGAGATGCCAAGGGTTTGTAGAGAAGCATGGGTTGTTGTAGAGGTTGTGGAACCTCTGTTGAACCCGCATAATGCTTCAAAATCTTGTCCCGATGGAGAGCGTACCTGCTCTGATACCACTGATCCGGATCTTAGGGGCTGAGACCTGGAAGGCTTGAATGCCGAGAGAGGAGGAGATTAAGCATGCAAATCTGTCATAAAATTCACATGAAAACCCTAATATTGCATAAGAATAAGCATGAACAAGAACATATGAAGTGAATGGGAGGTGAGGCTCAAAGATGAGCCCCACCTCTTAAACTAATTATCAATAAGTCACTCAGATCTAATTAATCTCACAATGAACAATAGAAAATAGGAGATAAACAAAATGAGTAACTTGTTATCATGAGAAGGCTTGCTAGGCCTTTATATAGCATTATTACAATGTGTCTTGAGGCCATACCATGGGCCAAAACTATGTGCTACCAAATACCATGGATATGAGAGGGTGGCCTCTCAATTTAATACTTTTATGGCTTATACATCTGAATTTAGACCATATGCCCCCTAAAATTCGGATCACCAGCACTTATACTTTTGCTATTATGTGCATCCCTGTTTTGGTTTGAATCTGTGAGCAAGAGTTTTGGAGTGGTAGTGGACAGAATTGGCTTGATAAACCTAGTGAAGGGAGTAACCTCTCAAGAAGATCAAGGGGGCTAGCTACTCTTCTATGCACACCTGGGACACTCTAGAATTGGAAGGTATGGCCTGAGGGACTGTGAATTGGTGAAGGTAATACTTCCTTGAGTGGGGTGTGTAGGCATTGTGGGTGCCAAGCTAAATAGATCTTGTAGGGGTATCCATAGCTCTGTGGTTGAGCTCACTAGCTTAGCAATTCTTCCTTTCCATTTCCTAGCAGCCTGATAAACCCAATTGTAGATTGGCTTGGCTCATCTTGGTGTATGCTTGGCTATGTGTGAGTCTGTTGTTCCCTGGTTCCTTGTAGAGATCATGCCCAGCTCGGGGGTGGCAGTTGTATCAAGAGGTTGATAAGCACAACTGGCCTATGGTTGGGTGGAACGTTGCTGTCACATACCCCAATTTTGCAAAAATAATGTAATTATTTTATTAATATTCCTGAGACATTATGTTAAATTTAATGCTAAGTAGGAATTGATGACTCAGCAGAGTCACCAGAAATGGAATGTAAATTCTGAATATTTTATTATTAATAAATAAATTATGGAGACAACAGCATGGGAGAGCTGTTAAAAGAGGTTACTGGTCTAACTGGTGGGTGGAACTAGGTGGAAAGGCAAAAGACAAGTGGCAGCATCCTCAAACACTTCCTAAGTTGCAGGTGGCAACTTCCCTATATTTTGGGGTCATGATTCCCCAAGAAAGTGGAATCTGAGCAGGTGGCTCATTAATGACAGTTAACCCAACTAAGACCTAGGCAATCTTTTAAATAGTACTCAATGAACTGAGCTGGGGGTTCAGCAGTTGTTCTAGAGGGAGAATACATTCAGGTGAATGTCATTCAGGAGTCCCATTGAGGAAGAGGGAGAACAGTAAGGAAGTGTTTGAGATAGGAAGCTGTAGTAACTTGGTTCCAGTTTAGCTGTTTGGCTGTGTGAATGGTTTTGTTGCACCTAGTTCCATCCAGGGAGACCAGAGCAAGCTCGGGGGTCCTGAGAAGTGCTGTCTGGGCACTCTCCAGGAATTGGTAGGGAGGAACAGCCTCCCATTGCTGTTGTTGTCCTCAGTTTGAACAGGTTCTGCTACCTACTCCTGTTTGTTTATTTAATAGAAATGCTTATATGTTATATTTATCTTCAGTATTTCTGAGTAGTATTTATTTCCTTATAAGTTTACACTCCCTGATTTTCAGTGGTAGAATTTAATAAGAATCACTGTGTTTCAGCTATCTTTCATATTACTATTATATTGCTGATAAAGTAATTACAATGCAGGCCATACAGTAGTACCACTGTCAGCATTAGTTAATTTTTGTAAATTTTTAACCTAGTTTATTATTGTAATTATCGTTAGCATTATAATTATCTTTGCAGTACATTTATAGTTACAGTTAGGGTAGGTATGTCTGAGTAAAAACCTAATTACTGTTTAAAAATTTAAATAACTACAGAAAAGTATTTTAGCTCAGCTATCGAGCCCATATGTTATTTTACTTTATATCTTTCATTTGTTTTCTCTGTTACTGACAGAAACATTTCCAGAACAATAGATTAACTTTTAAATAAAAATCGTAAAACATAGATTTCAACATCTAAACAAAATCACTGTAGTCATTTCGGAAACAATCCCTACCACTCTAGTTATTAACATTAAGAACTTTATTTTTTTATATAAAAATCTAGGTATTAAATCCACAGCCATACGAGTTAAGCAGAACAAGTCTATCACAGCCGTAGCGCAAAGTTCACTACTTAATCAAGTAGATTCTATACATGCATGTGTTATAACAACCTTTGAGCAAGTCTTACAATATCAAAACCTGGGGAAAACCCCAACTTGATAGAGCTATTAAACACAGAATCCCTGTCATTTCCACTTAAACACATAAAAACAGAAACGCTGATAAACAAGACCAGGCTTTCACTCACAGCCGTGTCATCTTTTCACTCAATAAGAGTTTTAAAAACGAACCATTTCCTATTACTATACACAGTATTGAATACCAAAAAGGAACGCAGGCATTTTGCAAACATTCAAATAACCAAATTTTCTATGGCCGTAGCCTCGTCAATCGACGAAAGCTTGTGATAGAAATTCAAGTGCACAGCATACACTAGCTTGTTATACAGAATGTTTATAACAAGTCATTTTCTTAATAAGTTAAAATTTATACAGGATAAACGCAGAAACAAAACTGTTGACATTACATTATCCAACCCACCATCGAGTTCTCAAATCCATTTAAAAACAAGGATTTAGTTATTATAATATAGAGCTTTTAATGTAGAGAACAACGCAGACATAGAACAGGTTCTCATACAATACACCAACTATTTAAAGTAAAATCCAAACCCTGGGTAATAAAAACCCCAAAGCAGAATACAGATACAGTATTAAAACGGGAGGCCGTAACCTCGTCAAGGATATGGAGGCCGTAACCTCGTAAACCTGAGCAAGCTCATAAACTCTCATTACACCTTGTTAAACCATAAACACCTCTAACAAGGAGATTAAATTTTTACAATGAATGAAGCCATGCTTCTAAAAACAAAACCCTACAGTGCAAACAACCCACAAGGAGGACTCGCCATGCCAGAACCAGGCTTACCCGGAATGGCAACTGACCGCCGAACCTGAGTTATCCACAATGCGAAGGGAGTACGAGCCTGCAACAAAAACCAAAGTATTATCAATAATCATATTCATATACACAAAAATGATGAGTCCTAAAAACAACTAGTGACGTACAGAAAGACAAGGATAACCCTTAAGCTTACCCGAGGATGATTGCAGGCATGTACAGTAGGTTGGCTATCGTGAACCCCTCTCACTTCACCAAACGAATAAGAACTGAGTAAAAACGCAAGGCCACACCGTGACCACAGACTCCACTGTTAACAAAATACAAACCCTAGATGCTGGACTAGCTATCGTTACTTCAACAACGAAAACAACAGACTCTCAGACTAGGCTACGAACAAAATGAAGACTGAGGTAGCTTGCAAGCCGTAGCACCCTGTAAAAATGGCAACCAGACCTGTAACTGAGCCCAAGAGAAAAACCCTAAGCATAAAAACTACCCATAGCCGACCTCAGTTACTGATTCAAGACTTACAAACGAAACCATAAGCAAAGGAATGGTACAAGCTTAAGAACTGTAACCACAACAACGCCATCATAGCTCAGATCTGGAGGGGTTGCAGAGAAAGACCCGAGCCCGAAGGCGAAGGAAATGAGGAGGTAGGGTTAAGACCAGAGTCTTATATCATCCAGCACTTGGTCCTCGTGAAGCCACGTAGTAGTTTAATATTTCAGGAGCTGTGGGTCGAGGTTCTATAGTCCCACGAGGATTCCTGTAATTGCTAATCATTTAAACATATTCAAAAGAATATCCATTTACAATAGTATTCATCATTGCAAACTTGCAAATTACCATATTCATCATGCTGTCGATTAATGTTTCGATCTAATCATATCATTTAAACCAATAATCTCAACAAACATCGCAATGGATAATAATTTGTATCATTAGGTTAAATAAGAACTCGTTTTCAAATGTATAAAAAAAAATAATACGTGGTGTATAAATTTTTACAAGGGCTAGTCCTTGATTTATTCTTATAACCATCAAAGAAACCCTTGGATAAGGTCTCCAATACCTAGTAGTATACTCTTAACAACCTCATGCTTAAACAAAAGCAATCGAGAATAAGAATTGGGGCGTTGGTCTATAACATAGAAAAATTGTTAAAAATTATAAAAATCTCCAAGGTAGAAGCTATCAAATAGATCATTGCTGGATTACAAGTTGATCACTAATATTTATAGACAACTTAATGCGACAAAATAAAAGACACAACATCGCTATCATTACTCTAAATTACTGTAGAGAGGTAGAGCATAAATAACTGACGTTTGATGTTGAGATTTTATTGCAAGGATGGTTCAAAACTTGTTATTTATTCATGATGGAACTATAACTGGCAGATAGCAAGTTATACGATTCCTTGTCACTTGCTTACGAAAGGATAGATCTGTGTTATCTTAATACACAACGTAGTAAATCAAGTATGATAAGGAAAAACTAAGTGCCGAATTCAATTAAAACAACTACATAGATCGTAAACAAAGGAAAGCAGGAATCGACAAGACGTAGCGATATCTTTAACTCACAAGCTGTGCAATTAAAAGTATAAAACAGACTTTATTCTAAAATGGAACCGGGCATAGTGCAAAAAGTATTCTACCTTAAGGAGCTTGATACACCTGGTTAGCATCTTTAGACCTATTCATGGAATGAGCTGGTAAAGATAAATTGACTTATGATGCCCAACATTACCTGTGTATCTGTAAGCGAAGAAAGAAATTGTTGCGTTAGCTCGAAAGCTAAGTAAGCCAGTCCATCATAGCATTTTCCCCCTTGCGGTTGAACAAACAGAAAACAATCAGCAACAAATAAAATAAAAAAACAAAACTCATAATAATATTTAAGTACAACAAAGTTCTTTCCGACATCTGTACCATTACATAAACTAAACAGATAGTTTATCAACCGCATTAATTAACATTTATTGCGATTTTAAAAATTTTAAAATTTTCTGAAAATATCGGGATGTGACAGTTGCAGTTGCATAGCCAGTTGCTTGGGACTACTTTGTTAAGATAAGTATTCTCTTGTGTTAACTTTGCATTTATTTATTTGATGAATATCGTGAATGTATTATGGATGTGTTAATGAATTTACTTCCGCTGTGTTTTCAAATGTTTATGCATTTGCATATGTCCATCTTCATTTTAAATTGAATTTTTGTTTACTAAGTATGGGACTAGATGTCTGGAATTGTAGTGATGTTCTCTCCCATGCTGGGATGATGGGAGGGGACGTTACCTTTTGGTATCAGAGCTGCTGGTTGCAGCATTGGGACTTTATGGGCCAAATCCATTTACAGTTACAAGGAAAGATCCCTTCCTAATCACCACAGGTACTAGCATCAAGACTAGCTGGCTCAGTTGGATAGTTGTAGAGATAAGGTTACCTTCTGCTGGGTAGCAGTCATCACAGGAAGAAGAAAAGAAGGAACTCAGAAATTGTTTCAAGTGTTTTTGAATTTTTTTTTGTTTAAGTCTATTTCGGGAAGAATTCGGGAAGTCGTCCTGAAACTGCGGAAAGATTCCGCGAATCGTTCCGCAACGCGGAAGAGTTCGGGAAATCGTTCCGAAATTTGTGGAAGAGTTCCGCGAACTGCCCCGAAATTGCGGAAGGAATTCTCTTCCAAAACTGCAGAAGGAATTCTCTTCCGAAATTGCGGAAGGAATTCTCTTCCGAAACTGCGGAAGGAATTCTCTTCCGAAATTGCGGAAGGAATTCTCTTCCGAAACTGCGGAAGGATTCCGCGAGTTGTTCCGCAACGCGGAAGAATTCGGCGAACTACTCCGAAACAACGGAAAATTTTTCTAAGTGTTCGGCGTTGAAAGGAAAATTTTTGGAAGGAATTCTCTTCCGAAATTGCAGAAGGAATTCTCTTCCGAAACTGCGGAAGACTTCGGCGAGTCGTCCCGCAATTGCGGAAGAGTTCGGCGAATCGTTCCGCAACTGTGAAAGACTTCGGCGAATCGTTCCGCAACTGCGAAAGACTTCGGCGAATCATTCCGCAACTGCGGAAGACTTCGGCGAATCGTTCCGCAATTGTGGAAGCATTCCGCAAGTCGTTCCGCAATTGCGGAAGCATTCCGCAAGTCGTTCCGCAATTGCAGAAGCATTCCGCAAACCTCCTCGCAATTGCGGGAGCATTCCGCAAACCTCCCCGCAATTTCGGAAGCCTTCCGCAAACCGCCCCGAAACTGCGGAAGCATTCAACGAATTGCTCCGCAACTGCGGAAACATTCGGCGAATTGCTCCGCAACTGTGGAAAGATTTCTAAAAAAAAGGGGGCAAGCCCCCTTGACCCCCTTTTCCCCCCTCATATGTCATTTATTGTGAGAAAATTCTATGATTTGACAAATTGTTGATATAACCTTTTCCCACGTGCATCGAAGTAAGTTATGAATTCTGAGAATATAATGCAACTAACAATTGCGTAGATGAACACATTTTGCAGAATTACAGTTGCATCAGGGCAGCACTCTAGATAGTACAGTTGGAAAGTTTTGGATCTTGGTTGGGCCAAGAAAATCAACATCATGGATGATGCACGAGATCCCTATGAACTTGAGACAGATGCCATGGGGGAGAACATACATGTTGAAAATGCTGAAACAGAATCTAATGGGAGAAGAAATCAAGAGACTCCTCCAGGTATTGCAGCCACCATGAGAAGCCTAAGGGTGGAGTTGCAAAGCTGTAGGGAAGATAATGAAAGAATGATTAAAGCTCAGGAAGAACAAAATCAGTTGAATGCAGCTATGCTACAGATTCTGACGGATATCCAAAGGAAAATAAACTCTGGGCATCAGACATCAAATCTAGAAAGGGGTGGGAGTAGTTCTAGGAGGAATTCCCGCAAGAGGGCCAGTAGCCCAAGAAGAGTTTCTACAGACACAACATATAGTCCATAAATCTCTTCTAATGAATCATCTGACTCTGAAGAATCCATTGAGGGTTCAAGCTCTTCATCTCGTAGGAGTAAGAGGAAGAAGCACTACAAGAACAATTCACATGGGGAATTTAAGAAGGCGACACCTCCTACATTTGATGGAGAGATAAAGTCTGGTCAAGAAGCTGAAGCTTGGCTTCTTGGGATGAAAAAGTATTTCCAAGTCCAAGACTACTCTGGGAATATGAAGGCGAGGGTTTCCATCTTCAACTTGAATGGAAGAGCATCTATATGGTGGGAACACATCAGGCAAGTAAAGAAGATCAATGAAAGGAAGATTGTGTGGAAGCAGTTCAAGAAATACTTCAAGCAGAAGTACCTCTCTGATAGGTACTATGATGATAAGATCAAAGAGTTCCATGAGCTGAGATTGGGACAATTGACCATGGAAGAATATGCAAACAAATTCTTGGAGCTGCTAAGATATGTCAAGTACATTCAAGATGATAAGGTGAAAATTCAGCGTTTCCTAAGTGGACTGCCCCAGTCATATAAAGATAGAATTGAGTTTGATGAACCTCGAACTCTAGACGAGGCCATAAGAAAGGCCAAGTATTGCTTTGATCAAAACAGAAGCAGATCAGAATTCCATAAGGCATGGAAGGATAGGAAAAACGAAAAGTTTGATCAAAGGAAGAAGGGGTTCAAGCCTCCTCAATTCCGGAATCAGCGAAGGCAACCATCACAGGTTGTCACTAAGCCAACTAGGATGATGGGAGAAAAGCCAAGAGATCCAAAGGAGCTAAGAGAACCACTTCAATGTTGGGGTTGTGGAGGAGATCACATGCTTAGGAACTGTCCACATCAGAACGGGAATCCAAATCAAGTTCACAACATCCAAGGAGCTGAAACCATGGGTCAAGTGGCAAGGACAATCCCTAGAATCTATGCATCACTAGACGACCACCAAGCAGATCATCAGTCAACCATGGTTGAAGTTGAAGCTAAGATTGCCAAGCAATCTGTTTCTATTTTGATTGATCCTGGATCTACTCACAGTTATGTCACTCCTAGAATTGTCAAGATTTGTGCTTTCAAGAAATTAAAGCATAGCAAATCATGGTTAGTTCAACTAGCCACTGGAACCAAGAGAAAAGTTAGTGAAATTGTAGAGAAATGTCCATTAGAGATGGATGGGCTATTCACTTATGCAAATCTGAATATTTTACCACTGGGTTCCTATGATATTCTCATTGGAATGGATTGGTTAGAGGCACACAGGGTTAAACTTGACTGCTACAATAAGACATTTGAATGCATGAACGAAGAAGAAAACCCGAGGGTTGTAAAAGGGATTCCAAAGGTGACTTCTGTTAGACAGGTTTCAGCCATGCAGCTGAAGAAGTTCTTTAGGAAGGGATGTCAATTGTATGCAGCCCACATTTTAAAGGCAGCAGAGAATGCAACTCTTAAATTGGAGGACTATCATGTATTGCAAGAATTCAGGGATGTTTTTCCTGATGAGATTCCAGGACTTCCTCCAAGGAGAGACATTGACTTTACAATTGAACTTGTTCCAGGAGCGGCACCAGTGTCTAAGACACCCTATAGGATGAGTACACCGGAATTGCTAGAATTGAAAATGCAATTACAAGAGTTGCTGGAAAAGAAATATATTAGGCCAAGTGTGGCCCCGTGGGGAGCACCTGTTCTATTTGTGAAAAAGAAAGATGGATCACTCAGGTTATGTATTGACTACAGGCAGTTGAACAAATTCACTGTGAAGAACAAATACCCATTGCCCCGAATTGATGACCTTTTTGACCAAATGAGAGGAGCAAAGGTATTTTCAAAGATTGACTTGAGGTCTGGTTACCATCAGGTAAGAATCAAAGAAGAAGATATTTATAAGACCGCCTTTAGAACAAGGTATGGACACTATGAGTTTGTAGTGGTACCATTCGGTCTCACAAATGCACCAACTACATTCATGTGTCTCATGAATAATGTTTTTAGCAAGTATTTGGACAAGTTTGTTCTTGTATTCCTAGACGACATTCTCATATACTCTAAGAATGAAGGAGAGCATGAAGAACATTTGAGAATGACAATGCAATTACTAGGGGAGCATAAGCTGTATGCAAAGTTGAGCAAATGTGACTTTTATAAAGATAAAATTCATTATTTGGGTCACATCATCTCCGACGAAGGAATATCTGTAGACCCTGAGAAGATTGAAGCCATTATGAATTGGCCAACTCCAAGGAATGTGACTGATGTGAGATCTTTTATGGGCCTTGCTGGTTACTACAGGAGGTTTATCGAAGGATTCTCCAAGGTTGCAAACCTGATCACTTCTTTGCAAAAGAAGGGGATAAAGTTTGAATGGTCACCAAGATGTGAGGAAAGTTTTCAACGGTTGAAGAATCTTCTTACAAGTGCACCTATTTTGAAAATTGCAGACCCAGAAAAAGACTTTGTGGTGTGTACTGATGCATGCAATCAAGGACTTGGAGGAGTTCTTATGCAAGACAACCACGTGATATGCTATGAGTCAAGAAAGTTGAAGGAGCACGAGAAGAACTATGCTACTCATGATATAGAACTTGCAGCCATAGTACATGCCTTAAAGATGTGGAGGCATTACTTAATGGGAAGAAAATTTGAGTTAAGGACAGACCATTGTGGTCTGAAATACTTGTTTGATCAGCCAACTTTAAATGCTAGGCAAGCTAGATGGTTGGAATTTTTGTGTGAATTTGATTTTGAGATCAAACACATAAAAGGGAAAGAAAACAAGGTGGTTGATGCACTCAGCAGGAAGGTGCATGAAATGCATGTGGTAGCGCTTAGTACTTGCCAACCAGATTTGAGGCAGCAGAATGTGAACCATATGGTTGAGGATGAAGTGTACGTGCAGATAAAGGACAAATTGCAGCAGCAAGACCTTGGCAAGAAGTATGAAGGCTATCATTTGGAAGAAGGCGGACTTCTTACTTATAAGAATAGAGTCTATATTCCAAATACAAAAAATTTGAGGAGGATTGTTATGGATGAAATCCATAAAGCTCCATACTCTGGTCACCCAGGATATCAGAAAACAATTGCTACAGCAAGAAAATATTATTTCTGGCCAGGCATGAAGAATGATGTCGCTGAATACATTTCTAAGTGCATGGAATGTCATCAGGTGAAGAGTGAACACCAACACCCAGCAGGTTTATTGCTCCCAGTGCCAATTACATAATGGAAATGGGAAGTAATATCCATGGACTTTATTACAGGATTGCCAATGACTGTGAGACAACATGATTCCATTATGGTTGTGGTGGACAAGTTAACAAAGGCAGCACATTTTATACCGGTTAAGTCCACACATAAAGCCGATGCCATTGCAAATATTTTCATGAAGGAAATTTTCATATTATATGGGTTGCCTAAGGCAATAATTTCTGACAGGGATGACAAGTTCACTTCCAATTTTTGGAAAGATCTCTTTGCATATTTGGGTACACAGCTAAGCTTTAGTACCGCATACCATCCTCAAACAGATGGGCAAACAGAAAAAGTAAATCAGGTGCTTGAAGACATGCTCCGCATGTATGTAATGGATAAACCATCCAAGTGGGAGGATTATCTACACTTGGTAGAATTTGCATATAACAATGGGAAACAAGCATCGTTGGGAATGAATCCTTATGAGGCTTTGTACGGCAGAAGGTGTAGGACACCAGTGACTTGGGACAATCCAGTGAACAGAATTGTACTTGGGCCAGAATTGCTTAAGGAAATGGAACAAGAAGTTGCCAAGATCAGACAGAATTTAAAAACAGCCCAGGATAGACAGAAAAACTATGCAGATGAGCATAGGATCCATAGGGAATTCAGTGTTGGGGATCATGTGTATCTTAGAGTGAGATCAAGGAAGAGTTCCTTGAAGCTTGGGAGTTGTGCCAAGATATCACCTAGATATTGTGGGCCATTTGAAGTGCTTGAAAGAATAGGGCCAGTTGCATATAGACTTTCATTTCCTGCTAGCACTAAAGCTCATAATGTTTTTCATGTCTCTCTGCTTAAGAAATATGTACATGATCCTAACCATGTGATTAATTGGGATGTGATCCAGATGGAACCCGAGGGAGAATTCCAAACCGATCTGTTGTGCATCATAGACAAGAAGGTAACGTTGCTCCGGAACCGAGCCATCGGACAGGTAAAGGTGCAATGGAAGCACTACGGTCCCGATGAGGCTACATGGGAGCTGGAGGATGCCATGAGGGTGGCATATCCATTTTTGTTCAATTTTGATGAGCACTGAGAACAGTGCTAATATAAGGGGAGGGGAATGTAATGTGTCCATTTTGACCCCCTTGGTATTAAATCGTGAATGATGTAAATATTGTTATTTGATCATGGCGAGGAGCTCAAGGCCAAGGCCCCACCATTGATTTAGCGTTTTATGTATCGGAAATTAAAGAAATAGATTCCTATGGTTCTTGTGCTAGATAGGCACAATGTAAATAAGACATCATGTACATATGAATTTTAATGAAAATACCCACAACTAGCTATGCAATGTAACAAAGAGATGGGGGCATGATTCTACAAGGAATAGGGAGGGAAATTATTCAAACCCTTGAGCCAATGGTGTTAATCCATGTGTCAATGAGAAAACCCATAAACCACCAACTACCCATTTTGGGTTATGGACCCAATCATTTAATTCTTCCAGAAATTGGTTGAGGCAGTTAATGCCTTGGGAATGAAGAGGTATGGCAGCCAATTTCGTGCATGGGAAAGCCATCAACCTGGGAATTCGTATTTTTGCTTCTTGGGCAAGAAAACACCCACGAAATGATGCCCAAAGCCATTCTGAACATACAGTCTTTCCTCTCTCACGCAGTTGGAACTACTGGGTCTTTCCCCATCACATTTTTCACCATTTTTCCTGCATTTTCCATGCCTGGGAGTCGTTTTTGCAATATACAGCAGCTGGGAGAGAAGGGCCACGATTTGGGACTGTGATGGAGGTCGTTTTTGCCCCAAAATACCCATGGGCGTTTTTCTAAAAACGATTTCTGCTCTCCAGGGTTGTTTCCCAATTGCCACTTCGTTTTTAAGCTTTCCCATGTTTTTCTGAAGCTAATGAAAACCCCATCTTTGGGCATCTCACTGTAAAAACGTTTCTTCATGCCCAACACTTATACTTTTGTTGTTATGTGCATCCCTGTTTTGGTTTGAATCTGTGAGCAAGAGTTTTGGAGTGGTAGTGGACAAAATTGGCTTGATAAACCTAGTGAAGGGAGTAACCTCTTAAGAAGATCAAGGGGGCTGGCTACTCTTCTATGCACACCTGGGACACTCTAGAATTGGAAGGTATGGCCTGAGGGATTGTGAATTGGTGAAGGGAATACTTCCTTGAGTGGGGTGTGTAGGCATTGTGGGTGCCAAGCTAAATAGATCTTGTAGGGGTATCCATAGCTCTGTGGTTGAGCTCACTAGCTTAGCAATTCTTCTTTTCCATTTCTTAGCAGCCTGATAAACCCAATTGTAGATTGGCTTGGCTCATCTTGGTGTATGCTTGGCTATGTGTGAGTCTGTTGTTCCCTGGTTCCTTGTAGAGATCATGCCCAGCTCGGGGGGTGGCAGTTGTATCAAGAGGTTGATAAGTACAACTGGCCTATGGTTGGGTGGAACGTTGCAGTTTCATAGCTAGTTGCTTGGGACTACTTTGTTAAGATAAGTATTCTCTTGTGTTAACTTTGCATTTATTTATTTGATGAATATCGTGAATGTATTATGGATGTGTTAATGAATTTACTTCCGCTGTGTTTTCAAATGTTTATGCATTTGCATATGTCCATCTTCATTTTAAATTGAATGTTTGTTTACTAAGTATGGGACTAGATGTCCGGAATTAGAGTGATGTTCTCTCCCATGCTGGGATGATGGGAGGGGACGTTACAACTAGTATAAGAGAAATTATGCTTTGATTTATGATCAGTTCATTGCTTCTTTATATCAAATTATTTTTAGCAAGGAATGTCTAAGTCTTAAAATCTAAAACCAAAACCGCGTTGAGAAGTATAGGAAATTGGTTTCTTGAAGAAGATTATACTTATCTTATGATCTTTGGGATAACAGCCTCTTATCATATGTTACCCAAATATGTCCCTAATACACTAGTTGTTTATGAGATTGCATATCAACCAATCTTACATGGACTTAATGCCACACTCAAGAAAGAAAAGAAAAATATTATCATCCCATACAATCTTTATATTAGGCATTATGGTATGAATAGTTCTAAAACTGCTAATCAAGAAGTGAATTTAGTGTTGGAATATAGATTTCCATAAGAAAAATTCAGAAGTCATTATCCAAATGGGTTAGTAGTTAAACACGGCAACATGGTTGGATTGGTTTGGCCTTATTCATATGAAGAGTGGAAAAGTGAGAAACCTTATGAGAATGTTGAATCATGGGATGAGGTTATGTCTAGAAAGAAATCTAATGGCTAGAAGGGAAAAATAGAAATGGATCAAACTTCTAAATACTGGCATGGCAAGTTGAATCAAAAGCTAGAATAAGAGAATAAAGTGATTGAAGATAGAAAACTGAAAGAAGACCAAGCTAAACTAGATGATATCATAGAAGAAAAAAGGAAGCATGAGCTAATAGGGAAAGAAGTAGAGAATATAATTGAACAAGAGGATAAGAGAAATTCCTAATGTTAACATTGATTATTATTCATAGAGTACTCATGTTCAACCAACTTCATAAAATGATAAAGGAAAGTGTATAATGAATGAGGAAGTCATTACCCCTAGTAACATGGAGAATATATTTTTATAAAGTAATCAGAAAATTCTAGAGCCTATGGATGACGTAGCAGATTTAGAGCTTATTGCCCACAACAAAAGACAAAAAATCAATTGTGAAACAAGTTCAGAAAAAGGAAGATTGATGTAGATAAGTTTATCATATGTAGTACAAAAGAGCAAGTTATAGATAATAGGAATTCCAATCTCACATATATATTGAATGTTGGATTAACTATGACACATGTTGCAATAGATAAATCTAAAATAGAGAGTGTAGATGTTGACAAATTGCAGAAAAATATTACTCTATTGGAAAATCAAGTTCAATTCTATAAATTTGCATAGAGCATGATTTTTGCCTTTTTCGAATAAGCTTCGAAGCAAACCTTATCAAATTGTAAAATATTTTTATATTAAAGACTTTAAATTGATATAACATAGTTTACAAATTTATATCATGTACAAATAAAATTTAAGGTGGAAAGAGTTACAAGAAAATATAAAGGAATAAATTAGCTTCATTAAACTAGTTCAAAATCAGAGAATGATTGAAGCCCGTAATATAAGGATTTTGAGTGAAGATGAAATTCATGAACTAGAAAAGGATGTTATCTACTAGGGCATAATGGTAAGGGGAGCCCAAAATGTAATAGAAGATGAGTGGCTTAGTTATATCAAAATCTGGAATTTTATTGATGACACAAGAAATCAATGCCAATTTCCATCTTTTGGGCCATTTGAAAACGTCTTTGCCATTGCACAAATTGCCAAGGTATTGGAGGATAACCATAAAAGCATAAAGTTGAATTACAACAAATTTCTAAGTTCACAAAGAACATTCTTAAGAAATTTATATATGCTGGAGCTAAGAAAATAGCTACAATTCAATGCGTTTTCCAAAGATAGAGAAATATAACAAAATATATATGATTCAATTACCTCATTCGAGGATCCCACTTAGGCAACACACTTTTCCTCATTTTGATTATGCAATGAATATTTTAAAAGTAGGGAAAGTATGAAGAAGAGTTAGATAGACAACTCAATCATGGTTCTCCTAGTTGTTAAGTTAAATAAGTTAGTTATTGTAACTACTTTTTGAAGTCTATTTAAAGAGTGATTTAGAAGTAAAAAAAGATTTTGAAAAGCTATCATTTTTTGGAAAAGACTTTTCTATAATAATTATCAAGGAGTTAATATGAGGAGCCAAATTTGTCCATGAGTTTATTACTGAAGATATTTTTGATGTTCTTTTAATGAAGTTTTGATTGATCTACTTTATATTAATTAGCAAAAATGCGTAGTAAGGAATTCTAACTCATAACCATATTATTCTATGTTATTAGTTCTTTTCTTTATTTATCTCTAGCAAATCTTTCTTTTATTTATCTCTAGCAAATCTTTCTTGAATGATTGGAAGTTAAAAGAGCATATTTGAATTTTAGTTCATTCTTAAATTTATTACTTGTTCTTTGTGTTATTTCATTTCTAGATTTGTTTATTAAGTTATTTTACAAAATTTATTGTTGAATGAATGCTATTTATTTTGAAGGTTTATATACTTATCATTTTTTTTAGTTTAGATTTCCATTTATTATTTAGAAGGTTTTTTTTCTATTTATTTTATTTTTAAAATAAAATAGAAAAAATAAATATTTACCTTTTAAAATCTTAAAGCTCATTAAAAGGTGATGAAGCCATCAATCTAGTGGGGTTTTCCATTCATAGGAAAGAGTATAATTGGGCCTCTTTCTTGGGTTAAACCCCTACTGTTTGTATAGGGAATTTGACCTTGTCAACACTTACTTAAGCGAATATTTAGATGATATATATTTCTTTTCAGCATAATCCAATGTTTTATGAAAAAATCATAATCATAGAGTTTATGAAGAAAGGGTTAAATGATTTTTGCAAACGTGCTACTTCACATCCCCATGGTATTGTTCCACTACCCATGAGCATTCATATCCCTAGTAGATTCACCCTGATATCACAAACCTTGCTCAAATTCTAGCAAGTGTCCATAGCCCCAACATAGATATCTACATACCTATTTTTTCGGGAAGGATTAGCCATGCTTGAGTGATAAATATATCCATTTCAAAATTTTAACTCTAGATATATAACTGCATGTTTAGTAAAATGAAAAATTACTAACAACTAAAGTTTCAGAATTTTAGAAGTTCACACCTTGGAAAATTTATGTTCCACCACCATTTTGGGATTTTCTATGCAAATTTAAACAATATTCTACCAATAGTCTTTTTTAAATTCCAGTGATGGCTAAAAGGTATTTAATGAATTTCTTAGGCTCAACATGATACTCAAAATTCATGAGGCTCAATCATAGTTATATGTATGAAAATATCATAATAGCTTGTAGGCCAATTCCAAAAAAGATTTCAAAACTAAATATAAAAGCAATCCAAAACTCAAGAGGCTAATGTAACCAACAAAATATAAAAGGTAACTAAACAAAACCTGAAAGTGCAGAAGATAAAACTACTGAAATAAAAAAGAAATCTACTATATACAATCTTTCCTTGAGGGTAACTAATGGAAACACCCCTTCAAAATCTAGCCATTGACAGGGAGCCATCAATTTATACCTCCATATTTTGCAATCTATAGGTGCCAATGCCAATTATTTATGTAATCTAAAATGATCCCAATTATTTATGTAATCTAAAATGATCCCAACCAAAGTTGTTGAAATTTCACATGACAAGTTTTTTTCTCTACAACAAATAATTGACAAATATTTCATTTTAAGACAATGAGTGTGCATATCTAAACATTGTAGGACAGTGATAACCTTCTCTAAGTATCTTATGGGTCACTAGTCTCACCTAAAAAAATTCCATCAAATGAACCATCATGTATATCCTTTAAAACTTGTTAAATGTCATCCTTTTCGAAATATATGAGTTTCACTCCATCATATTTTTCATGGAAAAGAATGCCATCAATGAGTTTATATTTTTTATATTTGAATCTCAAAGCTCTTTTCTTTCTTTAATCCAATAAATGGGACATGATCCATATTGTAAATATTGTTTTAAGTCATAATATCATGACTTAGAAGTAGCAAGGATGTACTAGACATCATTAGTATACATTAAAATCTCATTTTCCTATCCCACTTCATCAGTGCCGATTTGGTATTGTGCTTCAGTAGCCAATTTGCATAGTCCTTGACCTCAAACCGTGGTGGATGGCTTGAATTATAGATCATATGCTTGGATATCACTCATCCATTTCCTCATGTTTCACCAAATTATTTGTGAACAAAAAGAGACTTGACAATTGAGTGTGGGACTTTTCAAAAAGTATGATCTGAACTATTTTACTACTCTAACCATAGAAAATGTTTGTTTATCGATCATTGGGAAATTTAGTTCAACACCTTCTAGGCTTGCACTCATGAGTGAAATATGAAATTCACTTACTTTCCCATCCTTTTGGGGGATCACAACAACTAGGGATTGATCAAATGCAAAAGTATATAAAAGGACAAATTTGTCAAAGTTAGGACTACTCAAAGCTGGTGTAGATGCAATGGCAACTTTTATATTCTCAACAACATCTTTTTTTATTTGAGCCCACTTAAAAATTACATCTTTATTAATCATTTTTTTCAAGGGTTTAATAGTTTCTGCAAAGTTTAAAACAAAACGCCTTATAACATCAGTCTTACCAAAGAAAAATTGTATGGATTTCTTGATGTGAGACAAAGGAATTCGACTGATGACCTTGGTTTGTTTTGGTCAACTAGTATGTTGTATTTGGAAATAATGTAATACCCCCATTGTGACCCTTAGGATATATCAGATTTTAATGTAAATATTGTATACACGTGATGTATGATTCCTAGCATGGAGCTCAAGGCCAAGGCCCCGCTAGTGAATGCTCAGCTTTAAGAGGCAAGTATTTGATATTGTGTTATCCATGTGCTATCAAGCCATGGAAATTGTAAAAACATGTAAATGATTATAATGCAAATAAAAATACCAAGGGGATAGCTATGGATGCAACTAAATGAGGGGGACTATGTATCCACTAGGGAGAGGTGAGGGGGTTGTGGGATTGAACCCTAGGTTTCCATATGTCATCTTGAGAACCCCTTTGACTGTTCTAATTGTCATTTAATTATGTGTAAGGAAGTGGTTGAAGAAATATGATTCATGAGATTAATGGAGGATGGGAAGCCTTGAAATCCGTACGGCAGGGTACGAAATCTGTTTTTCTTGTCCCATAAGCCACCCTACCTCATGGGAATTTGAAATCACTCATCCCCATTCCATGGTGGACCATCGAGGCATGAGTTTCCAAGGAGGACGTAGACCCAACATGGAGGGAGAATTATAAAATCGTGACTGGGGAGAGGTTGCATTTTGGGAGTGCCAGAATCGCTCATAAATTCAGTTGGACATAGAAATATGATGGGATATCATTCAAGCTTCAGTTGGGAGAGAGGACACATGCCTAGCAGTGAAAGAAATGGGAAATCACGACTTGGAGAGAAGCCGTGTTTTGGGTGCCAAGATCGCTCAAAAAATTCATGTGGGAAGAGAAATCTGATAGGGGGATCCCTAGGCCTGAATCGTGGGTGAATTGGAGTGTGACACGCCCTGAAACACATGGGGAAACCCATAGATGGAAGCCCGAAAGGGCAATGCGGGACATAGCCCTTCGGCTGCAACTATTCCCATAAATTCATAAGGGAAACCGGTTTTGGAAGCCCGAGAGGGTAACGCGGGACATAGTTATTCAGAGTGGGACGGATCACCCAAAAATCCAATTGCGGATAGAGCCTTTCGGCCGCAACCTTGCGGAAGATCCAAGAGCGGATCACAGTGGGAGAGAAACAGGGGGTGGCGGTTAGACCGCATTATAGAGCTAGTGAGGGCTCATTTATCCTTGGTTTAGTAGTTGGGACTAGCTATACCTTCCTAGGTCAGCGCTGAGGGAAGGGAAACCTGAGGGACTGTGCAGCAGTGAAGGGAGCCTTACTTAGGCTAAGAGTGGAGGTGATGGGGATGCTCGGGTTGTCTTAAGCCAATTGGATATGCTTGTAGCTCTTTGGTTGAACTCATTGAATTAGAAACCTCCTTCCTTATCTCCCCACTTGCTTAACAGAGCCAGCTGTGTGCTAGATGACCTTGAATGATTGTGAAACCAAGGTTGTGATTGGACCTGAGTAGTTCCTCCTTGCTAGAAACATAGCCCCATCTTAGGGGTGGTCTCTGAGTGCTGGAAGAATATAGGCTGGGAATAGACCTATGGTTGGTTTGGAATGTTGCATTCCATAGCCAGTTGCTTGGTGATTTCATCTAAAAGGATAAGTGTTCTTTGTGATTTATATCATGTTCATTCTGTGTTCTGAATGCTTAATTATTCATGTTTCATTCAGTTGTGTTTATTTGAGTATGATTATGCTTCCATGTGTTGTTATTCATATGAATATGTTTATTGGTGAATAGGGATAAGTACCACATTTTAGGTTGGAAGAGGGATAGGACTAGAGTCATCGGATATGGAAGAGGATCATACCTTTGCATGGGGCTCGCCGAGATCTTTCCAACGTTACCAAGTTTGTCAAAAATGGACTTAGGATGAGGAAGTTATCAACCTGAGGAGTTGGCAGTAGCAAGGGTATGTGGCCGACTTTTGACTTTCCAAACCTGCAGTGCGGATTGCGGATTGCGGAAGTCGGAGTCGTGATTTCTCACATGGTGTTTTGGAGTTCCGACTTCCGATTCCTGCAAGCCATATTGCGAAGTGCGGAAGTTGGAGGAGTGATTTTGTTCAAAGTCATGAATTTGGAGTTCCGACTTTCGACTCCCGCAAGTCAGATTACAAAGTGCGGAAGTCAGAGGAGTGTTTTTCTCCGAAGTCGTGAATTTGGAGTTCCGACTTCCGACTATCGCAAGATGGATTGCGGAGTGCGGAATTCGAAGGAACGATTTTCTACGGATTCATGAATTGGAGTTCCGACTTTCAACTCTCGCAAGCCAGATTGCGGAGTGCCGAAGTTGGAGGAGTAATTTGTTGGAGCTGTGATTTCAGAGTTTTGACTTCCGACTTCTACATCATGGATTGAGGAATTTAGAGGCATGATTCGACGAAGTAGAGAATTGGGTGTTTTGACTTTCCGACTTCCGCATCATGGATTGCGGAATGCGGAAGTTGGGGGCGTATTTCTTCAACACTGCATATTTTCCATTCCGACTTTCGACTCCTGCATCGTGGATTACAGAAGTTGGAGGTGTAATTCTTGAAGTGGTGCATTGGGGTGCTGACTTCCGACTTCTGACTTGCGCATCGCGGATTACAGACCGGAGATATTGTGGCAGTGTAAAAGGGCAGAATTGCATATAAGTTTGGAAAACAAATTAGCAGGTTTTTCTAAGGAGATACCCCATCACCTCCAAATGGCACTAAGGGGACCGGGGATGTGACAAATAACATGATCCATTTTTCATTCAATCATTGCAAAAATTCTCTTTTGGGGGTTTAATGAAATGCCATATTTCTTGCACCTCTTGAAAATTTGCTTGAGATGTTGAAGATGCTCAGATCAATTCTTGGAATATATAGTAACATCATCTAGGTATACTACCATTATTTGCTTGATCAAACCTCTACAACAAATGTCCATGCTCTTTGGAAAGTAGCTATGATATTGATCAATCCAAAAGACATTATTGTATATTTGAAGGTTCCCCATTAGATTTCAAATGTATTTTTCAGTCTATCTTAATCAACAACTAATACTTGGTTATAACCTGAGAAACCATCCAAAAGAGAGAGCATTTTTTACCCTATCACCAATTATATTATTTGTCCCATTGGAAGGGCATGGTAATTATCATTTTTCAATGCTCTATTTAAATTTCTAAAAATCCACACTAACAAATTTCTTTGTTTTTCTTTTGAATCAAAACCAAATTCCCCACCCAAGAAGGTGATGTACTAGGAAAATGATTCTAGTGTCCAATAACTTATTGAGCTCCTTTTGTATTAAAGGTTTGAAAGTTGGATAAATGTTCCTTAAAATTTGTTGATACAGTTTGGAATTATTTTTTAAGGGAATGGTATATTGGGTTATTTTAAAGTCATATGTTTTCAGATCACTATGTCCAAGAGAAAACATCTTTGTATTGCTTAAATAATTTAGTGTAATCTTTCTTTTCTTTTATTCTGTGCATGAAGATCCCAAATTTACTATTTTGGGATCCCATTTAGTGCCAAGATTTATAACCTCGCACTTCATCAAAGAATTATTGGTATTGCCATTTGTAACTATTTTAAATTGGTCTTTCATTTCAAATAGTTTTTTTTGAGAGTCAAAGACATTTGAGTAAGTTTGTATGATTTAATATTTTCTATCCTTTTATAACATTCTTCCAAATATTTTGCATATTCCTCATCATTGATAATGGAATCTCGAAATGTACCTTTACAAGTCATAAAATGATTGATATGTTGATCATTGTTGAAAACTGAAAAATGGTTACATTGTTTGGGATAAAGGGATGTACATTAGTTCAATAGAGAATTAGAGGGATGTACATTAGCTCCAAATCATCTTCTTCAAAGTTTTGCGTTAGAGGAATGGAAATTATATTAAATTCTTTAAATTCATTAATCATGTTCCATACCTCATGTTGGAAACTTTTCAAGTGAGGAGAAATAAAATGTATAGAGTTCCTTATATGTCTCACTGTAATTTCATAATCACCAAAAAATCTAAGGTATTTGAACTTTCAATTGATAGCTTTTTTAGGCCCTATACCAAAGCATCACACTCGATTGTGTTGTTGGTGCATTTAAATTCTAGTCTATAGGAAATAAAAAATTTCTTACTTGAGGGATCAACTAGGATGGAACTAACTCCTACCCCTCCTTAAGACTTAGAACCTTGAAAATACAGTATCCAAAGGTTAGAAACTATCTTGAGGTTATCTTTTATCTACTTCTAATAATTTTGAATAATTTATAGTGGGGCTTGCCGATATGAGTGTAGTGAAGGGGTTCAAACTATTTTTTAGGATTGAAAGGTGAAGTGTCTATAGAGAAACTTGCAAAATCATTTTATAAGAAATAATTCCCAATAACATAATTAAAGAATAAAATTAGTTCATTCTTATTTTCAAGTTCAAAAATAGTATGCTTCATGTACTTCCCTCAATCCACTCAGTGAAGCAGTTTTTCTAAAGTGTTCTCTTTTGAATTTTGAGTTTGAGGGATGAAAATTATATTAAATGCTTCAAATTCATTAATTAGATTCCATACCTTATAGATGGTAAATTTTCAAGTGTGGAGAAAGACAATGTATATAATTCCTTATCCATATCATTGTAACTCCAAAATCATCAAAATATTTAATAGATGTGAATTTTGAATTGCTAGCTTTTTTGAGGCCCTATGCCAAAGCTTCATACTTGGTTGTGTTGTTGCTTCATTCAAATTCTAGTCTAGAGGCAGTTAAAAATTTCTTATCTAATGGATCAATTAGGATGAAACCAAATCTTGCTCCTTCTTGAGAATTATAACCATCAAAATAAAGTCTCCAAAGGTTAGATACTATCTTGAGGTTAGATTTATCTATTTCTAATCATTTATAGTGGGGTTTCTAGTCTAAGTGTGATGAATAGGTTCAAATTGTTTTTCAATCTTGAAAGGTCAAGTGTTTACACACAAATTTCCAAGACCAGTTTCTAATAAATAATTCCCAAGAACATAATTCGAGAATAAAATCGGTTCCCAATTATTTTCAAGGTCAGTAATAGTATGCTTCATGTATTTCTCTTGGTCCACTCTAATCTTGTTTTGTTGACCTTTCCATGGTAGCCACATTTGTGACAAGTATATTGTGAAATATCATTCTAACTTTGGATACTAGTCCCTACTTAGCAATAAACCATATGCATCAGGAATATCAACACCAATAATATCAATTACTTGGTGAACTTTGGGATTTGAAGCTAATCTAATAAGAATATGATTCAATTCACTAATCACCTTTACTTTTTATTTGTCTAACTAAATTATATGAGTGTAACATTTACTTGGTTATGATTCCAGATTCCTACAAATGAAGTACAAAATTACATTCAAAGAAGCTCCATAATCAACCAAACAGTTATTGCCATTCTAATTGAAAAATTCAAAAGTCAATAGAAAAGGTGGAGTCCGAGAAACAAAATTTTCCCAATTATTACATCATTAAATAATGACCTTTGTTTAGCATTAGTCATGCTAAATGTGGATTTTGTGAGAAACAACATTTTTTTTATGATTTGTGTTGGTTTGACCATTAAGGGATTTTAAAAACAATTTTTTTTGTTGATTTATATTGCAAAGATCATACATTGTGATATTAGGTTTTGTTTTTCTAAATCCTCAGCAATATTGTATTCCAATTGATCTAGTAGGAGAGAAGGAATTGATGCATTTTTGTATTATTATAGACTATAATTTTTCTCAATGGTAGATGAGGTAGAAGGAGTTTTTGTTGTCTGGGATGGAGTTCCTTTTCTTCTCACGTTATAGTTTTTTGGTGGTGTTTGAGTGATACCTACTTCGTTCACTATCTCCTCCCCTTCCTCATCTTCATGATTATGACTAGGTGACATCCCATAACAACAATGTTGTCTCTTTTTCCTTTTTAGTTTACTATTCCTTCTTTTCAATTTCTTCGCCAGCTTATTTAGTCTCTTGAGTCAAAATATTGGATTGTGTAGGTGAATAAACAAAAACACCAAACATGTTAAAGAATTGAGGATATGTTTTCTCTAAATGTCTGGCCATGTGATTTAAAAGAATTATCGATTGCAAATTCTTTTATATCCAAATTTGAATTAGTTGAAGGAGATTAAGGAGGTGTTATGTTTTCCTTTCTAAAGAAAGGTTTATAAGGTGTCTTGGTAGAAGTTATTTGCCAAGAATTTTTCTTTAGATCAATAAATTCATTAGAGAGATTCTTAATTATCTTTTCTAAGCTGTATGTTTTTCTTTCTAAATAAATGATTAAAGGGTATCTTGGTAGAAGTTCTTTGCCAAGAATTTTTATTTAGATCAATTAATTCATTAGAGAGATTCTTAATCATCTTTTATAATCTCCTCATGTTTGTTGAGTCTTTGAATTTTATTTCATTGCTTGGTTTGTTCAACAATAGGGATTAGTTAGGGTTAACCATTGGTTTATTTTCATTAAACCCCAAATTTTGAACTTCCTAATTTTTTTTACCAAGGTATTCTTACTTACCCTATTTAAAAACATAGAGGTGGAAACAAACAAGATATAAGTGTAGAAATTAGCTTGAACATCAACAATAGGTTTAAAAGTTTCTAGTATTTATTCAAGGTAGAGTTAAACCTTTGATTAAAATCCTTAATTGTTTTTTTGTTGTCCATTTTCATTCTAGACAGTTTTAGAACTAAAGCAATTGGAGTTCTTTCATCACCAAATTTAGTTAATAAGGAATTTTAAATTGATCCCAATTGGTGATATATCATGTAACCAAGTTGAATACCATGTAGAAGTATTATTTTGAATGTATATAGAAAGAGGAAACAAACCACATCCTCATGTTGAACATTCATTAACCTAGATACTAACACACACACACACACACACACACACACACACACACACATATTCATATTCTCTAGGTGACCTAGATTTATCAAGGCCAAATTTAGGTAACAATCTTTCATGATGTTTTGGTAAGTCATGAAGTTTACTTAGTATGTTTTTGGAATCTAAATCCAACCAACTATGTGGTTGATTATGATTTTCACTATAGGTATGTGATTATCTAGGGGTCCAGGTTCATAGTGAGTATACAAATAAAGAGGAGCAATGCAATCCAAAGGTTTAGGGATATTGTCTAATGCATGATAAATCAAATCATCCAGGGTTAAGCGAAGAACCTTTTCATAAATTTGAATGACCTTTCTATGAGATCTAGTGCTTCTGAGAACTGGTTGTAACAAAGGTAATTTCACTCCAAGTTCATGGGTAAATGCTCACACAACTCATATGAAGGAATCGGCCTCAAGTTGTGGAATAGAAAAAGGAATTCAAATTCAGTCTCATCAAGAATTTTGATTGGATTTCCACAATCAATTTTTTTAACTTTAAAATTTGGTTGAAGGCTAAATCTTTGTTCATCTTCTAAATTAGGCTAATTAAATGGTGATTTAAATATAATTTTCTCTTGATAATAACCTCGTTGCATAGAACTATTGCCACACTTATCCATACAAGGGTGACCCTCCTTCTAGTGCTAAAATGTTGATGTGGGAAATTTCCCTTTATCAACTATAAGATTTCACCTTGAAGAGAAACCCCAACTAAACTTCAATTCATTTGGAAAAGGGTATTCATTGGATTCCACCTTTATTACCTTTAATGATTTACTAAAATCAATTTTTTTTAAAGTATTACATTATAAATAAGTATGTAATATGCAAATGCAAGAGAAATCGATGAATATGAGATTAATTGATATAAATGAATATATAACCATGAAATAGTTTAATAAGTCATACACATGAATATGAGATTAATTGATATAAATGAATATATAACCATGAAATAGTTTAATAAGTCATACATGCACAAATCTCACATAGCTTGAAGTAGATGAAAAACATATTATCATAAAACAACAAGATAAATCTTCGTACCCATTTGCTAACACCGTTCTAAAGAATGAGTATGGTGGAATTAATATTAGAAGAATAGTCCTTAACATGTTTCTTCAAACTCACAAGAATTCAAAGATGCATGAAAATGGGAAAAGTCTAAGAAACATATATACACATAATTGATTTCTCTAAAAGAGTGGCCAACATACTTATATTCAATATATGAATGTAGCTCAAAAAATCCCTTATCACATTGTTCTCTTTTATATTTATACTAAAATAAAAGTAACCGAAGGAAACTAAAATGATTCCTTTTTCTAACTACTATGACTCTCAATTTGGTTAACTAACGATTAATATTTTTGTTATCATAGGCCTTCCAAGCTTCAAATGTGGCATTGATGTATCTAGTATTTGGAAACCGATGTTGATTGAGTGGAACTCAAAGAAAAGAATTATTCCATTCCAATTTCTTAATGTATTTTTCCACTTTCATCAAAGTGGTCTTTAAGATATCACTATTTTTATAATGGAATTCAAAGTATTACTTCAATTGTTTCATTGTAATTGTAGAAACATACATAAGAGAATGTCTATTGAAAACAAGAATATCCTCTAGTGCCTCAAGTACCAACTCTCATTCAAAGAAGTCATCAATGGAACTTAGGGTTGGCAAATCACATTTTGGTACTACATTTCATATTACATGTCACAATTTAACAATTCTATCAATTATGAACTCCATATTTTCACTAGCTTCTCCAACCAAGTTTTTCCAATAATGTAAACCACAATCTATAGCCATGATCTAAACCTTATTCATATAGGTTATCTTTGGATCAAGATCCCTCATGAATCCTTACAATCTCACAATGGGATCAAACTGCAATTAGATCTTCTCCCTTTAAGTTTTCCAAGCCAAAAGGTAATTTGTAAATCCAAAATGGTTTTGATATATTTCTAAAGTATCTATGCCTTCTCATAAAACTTCCTTTGTCAATGGTTCAACTTGTATTTAATTTAAAAGGATTAATTTATATAAAATAAGGAGGGTCATTTTGATTGGTTCGATTGTAACTTACTTCACTTTCCAATTTGGCAATATTTTCTTGTTGTTTTATTGGTTTCCTAATAGTGGATCCACCAACATGAAAAATTTCCTCACCGAACACTAGCCCTATGGAAACTAGTGTTTCTAGTTTAACATTGTTAACTTTGAATATAACATATTAAGATGTCAATACAATCTCTTTAGTGATCAATAATTTCCTTCTTTTATAAGAGTGTGTGACAAACTGCTTGGTTTTTGGATTGAATGTAGAATTATCTATATCAACAACATTTGCAGGTGTGGGTACAAGTGTATCACCTAGAATAATCCTACTATATGAATCTACTATTGTGAAACTTTGAGGTGTGAATACAATTGGCTTAGACCTTGACAATGCTAGGATGCTTTTCAACCTCCTATTGCTTCCTCTTTCTCATATCTAGTTTGGCATCCGCTTTATCCTTTTTAATTAATTTGTTCATATTCCTTGGACTTCTTCTTTTCTTCTTCTAATTTATTCTTGTTAGCAACTTGTTGTTGAGCTATCCATTCAACTTCCAACCTTTCTTGCTCTAATTTCTTCTTGGGATCAACCTATTGTTGAGATTTGCATTGAAATCATAACCTTTCTTTCTCTATCTGTGATCTCTCTCTTTTCAACTTTTTCATCTATTTCATTTTGTAACATGGCTACTTCACCTGCAAATTTTCTTTCAATCTATACAGTTTCATTTTGTATCTTAGTTGCTTCACTAGTAGCTTCTACCTATTTCTTGGCTTCATCTTCCATTTTTTTAACTTTGAGTCCATTCCCTATTATGTTGCACTTCTCTGTAAGTTTTAGATCCTTCGAATGCTTTCTCCTCCTCCCAATCCCCATGTTTATAAGCCCATGTGAATTCTGCCTCTTTGCAATGTGTTTCTACCACAACCTTAGGATCATGTCTTCCGAATCATCTTTTTTTTTGCGATTATACTCATGTATTGCATAGGCTTATATTTCAACAGAATTTAAATCACTAAGGCCATACATTCCAATATAGAGTGAATAAGCATGACAACACTTCTTATAAGATTTACTTAAGGTGACATTGAAACCATTGAGAATAGTTTGGTAGGCGATTTCTCTTATGGATGAACATGTCTATAACAAATTTAGGTATAGTTATTATCCACATACCAGTTCTCGATTTCATTTAGCATTGTTAGGGATTCGTCAATCAATCTAGGATATTCTTTGCAAAAGATAATTTTATACAATTGACAAAAATAATGACCACAAATTTGAGTGAAATTTCTTATATATATGTGCTTCCACTAGACTTGAAAATAAAACTGTGCTGGGGTCTCGACAAGGATCCAACACCAACCCATTTCTTTAAATTCATTATTGGTGCAAATGATATCAATCAAGTAAGAATATATGTAAAATTTAGGTAGAGAGTTGAGCTCAGGGAACTTGACCTTTAATAGAGATTTCATTAAATTATGGGACATCATGTTATCCCTATTGCATATCAGCTGTCTTTTGACGATAACATGCATCAACAAGTAATCTTGAAATGCTAAGAATATTTCTCTCCATGCAACCTACTAATAAAATCTACATCATATATGCAATGTTCCCTCAGTCAGTAGATGGTTAGATATATACACCTCTTGCCTTGAATTTCATGCCCTCAATTCACTATTTTTCAAGCACTTTGTTGCAGTATTTACTAAACCCTGCAACCCATTATGGTGTCATCATGACCTCATGCTGAGAAAAATTATAATACCTTTTTGTTGTAGTATGTACTAAACCTTGCAACTCATTTTGGTGTCATCATGACCTCATGGTTGAGAGAACTTATAATACCTCTTTGTTGTAGTGTTTACTAAACCATGCAACCAATTTTGGTGTAATCATGGCTTCATGTTGAGAGAAATTATAATACCTCTAGAGATTACCTGGATGAAATGAAACTATGAACTAACCCATGTCATTCACCCGATTCTTTCTTCTAGTCTCACATGTTCCATGATCTATCAAATTATTTTCACGCATGGTAAAATAGTTGGTCTTACTACTACATTGTGCAAGTATGTATTTCAGATATTCAAATATACATCATCATCCTTATTATCATCATCAATTGGGTCTACCAGAATTGGAAAAGGAGGGTAATAATCATCTTTGAAGATCTGAAAAAACTTTGACCAATCAAGGAAGTTAACCAACCATGGGTGACTAGTAATATTTGAGAAAATACACCTCTTAGGATCAACAAGGGCTTCCTATGCATGGGCCTACTTTCCTCCATCACTTCCTTGTCTTTTCCCTAGAATGTAGGAGTTCTCTTCTTTTGTGACATATAGAAAATGTTTGTACACATAAAAAATGCAAAATGAAATGCTAATGTAGGTCAATATTCAATTTCTTCATCCCACATTCACTTTCTAGATTTCAATTGTAAAGAGAATAAAACAATCATGCCATTATCCATCGAAGCATGCATTAGTAATGACCTTTATTTTAGATGCATTTGGTTAAGAAAAATCATTAATTAAGAATGGGTAAAAATTAACATCAATTTTGCATCTAATTCCTATTAGAACTAGGGCTTAGAGAATTGATGGGGCATTCAATACAACTATTAATAATGAAAGTAGGGGATTTAGATGATAGGACATCATCATGTAAACTTCATATTGACATATGGAGGGGAATTCAATAGTTTAGCCATTACATGGGGACAATCATTAGGATTACTGATGATTCACAATCACCACTAGGCTTATAATTCTCAAGAATTTCATATACATACAATTGAAATCCTAACATGCATAATGCATATTATGGACAAGATAGAAAACAAACTTACTTAGTGAATGCAATGAAGAAACATGTTTGAGGATACTAAGATGGTAATATGAAATTTGAATCCAAACAGTTCACATTGTCACCAACAAGCTCAATCTCAAAATGATTATGTTAAAATGATCTAAGTGTGGAGAGGCTCTGTGAATTATTGCCATGTATTAAGTCATGCTACCATTCTTTTGGATTGTAATAAGAATGATGATCAGTGGATTTGTCAAATTGAAGGTTACCAATCAATCGATGCCATTAAGGAAACATTAAATGCTCAATCTTAAAAAAATGTGTGCAATGGTAGAAAATCATGGAACATTAAATTTGAATGAATTCTTATAGGTATTGTATCACAGGGGAAGTTCAACTCTCAAGGGACCCCTTGTGGGGAGGGGAGTGAAAAGTGAAAACAATATTCGGGTAATCCTAATGAACTAACAGATAAAAAGGGAATCGATTTGGGAATAAGCTCCCCTGAGGTGAAAGGATGGTCAACAATCATCAAAGGAAAAAAATTAAGCACATGAAAGTCTTTCTGAAGATTCAATTTGAAATGATTGTTGATGGCACTAAAGAAAAATGCAAGATTGATCTTTACTTAGCCTCCATTTTTTGTAGGACTAAGGAAAGAAGCAAAGTTTGAAAATACTCTAAGGGCATCAGAGAAGGAAACAAAATTGATCTTTGGGAACTCTTCGCAAGCAATAGGGTGAAACAAAGAATCGAAGTGTTGGAACACTCCAATATGTAAAATGATAATTCACAAAAACAAAAAGTAGAAGGCAATGAGAGTCTATCAATGTGATTAGAGGAAACAATAGAAATGTAAATGAATTTTTTTTTATGGTTTCAAGTGAACTAAGAAGATCAAACCATCTGAACGCCTTGTTAGGCTATCAAAATGAAATAAAAGATCAAATTAAAAGGGGGGAGGTTTGATTTTACATAAATGGAAAATAAATGTGTCATCTTCGGAAATGTCTCACTGATATCAGAAGAGGATATAATATTTGTCTTCAAAATAGAGATGATGGTATAACATCAGAAATATAAAGATCAATCTAACTTAGTTGAAAACCACAATTGATGAACAAATATGCTTTTAATGCAAAGTTTGTGAAGAAATTAATGCAAGGTGTGAGCTAAGGAATTTGTACAAGCAATCATGTAACAAATAAGATTCGAAACATAAATCCAATTAAATGGGAAACAAAGCCTTAAATCCAAACAACAATTAAGAAAAATATAAAGAAAAAGGAGGGTCCCCAAATCTAGAAAAAAATTGGGGAAGTTGAGGCCTCAACATGAAGATCATTAATGTAGTTTAAGTATAAAGTGACATATTTAAGTTATTGTGCACTAAGTTGATATTAAGTAACAAAGTTGATTGTTCACACCAATTACCCCCATTGAATTTCACTCACAGAACAAGAATAGGGACAGGGACAAAATGAATACTAGCTTAAGTACTTGACAAAGTAAATATGATGTCAACATCCACCCTTAATATGCACTTTGTGTAAGATGTGGTATAAAACATTGGTCAAACACTGCAAAACAAAGTAGTGAAAATTGGAAAGCAAATTCAAATGATAATTTTTCACAACAATTTGATCGCTACAAGGTGCAAAACAACTCAAACATAGGTCCATCAAAATCCTAGTCTCTAATAAACCAAAAAATGTTCTCACAAATCAATGAAAATGACAAGGGTTACCATCATTAAGCATAGGCACATAAGACCAGGAATATCAATATTTATCCATAACATTGTCAAGGAATATGAATGATAAAATTATGACCATTGCATGTGTTGACAATGAACATATGATGTAAATGCATTAAACTAGTATAGACCCATCTAACTCAGGTTCTACAAAGCATTGAGAGAGATCAAATCTGCAAACCTTTCACCATTAAATTACAACAGACATCTCGCTCACCACTATGCTACAACACACTTATGCATGCATTCTTATTTTTAATTTTTATGGGACATATTGACACTTCCCTCTCTCCACTATGCTATAGCACACGGATGCATGCATATTTTTTCTATGGGATAGATGAAAACTTCCCTCTCACCACTATGCCACAACACACTAATGCATGCATTCTTATTTCTATTGATTTTATTTTATTTTTTATTTTTATGGGACAGATAGACACGTCCCCCACCTAAGCTATAGAAATGTGCCTTCTCAATGCAATAAAAAAAATTGACAACAATTAACATAAATGTTCCAAATAAGAAAAAAATACTTCAAACACATTTACCAAAACTAAATCCACATATGATCACATATACCAAAAATCAATGCACATATAATCATAATAGAATAACATAGGTCACCATCATAAATATTAAAAAAACACTACATGATGATTATCATAAAAGATAATGAAATTTTTTAAGTTAGCACAATGTGTAAGGACCACACAAGAACAACTCAAAAAATTCCTTATTAAAACACACATTAAAAAATATCTTGAAACAATTTAAAAAATATATTTCAAATAAATCATCAACCAACATTCTGCAACAAATCATTAGAAGACTTATAAAACCATCTTCTCAACACCACTCATAGAACCAAAGGCAATGCCTATATGTAACAATTATAATTTATATTTCAAAGAAATCATCAACTACCATTCTGCAACAAATCATTTCAAGACCATTGATATAACCAAAGTCAATGTCTATGCAACATTTACAACTAAAAACATTGAAAGGACTTCTTGAAATGAGTGATATTCATTCCGCCCTCTAGAAGAAAAAAACACTCAAAAGGTGAACAAATAGAAATGTCTAGCCAATCATCACAAAGCTCATTGAACCCTCTCCACAACACGACAAACAAAGTTGAAAATGGAATTTTGATAGATACAGCTTGAAAAGAACAAAAAACAAAATCATGAAATGTACAAGAAAATAATTAAAAAGTTCATTTTAAAAAAATAAGCATTCTCTTTTTGTTCGTTCCTTTTTTAAAAATAAACACTCTTTTTGTTTTTAATGCACCCTTAATGCCAAAAGGAATGTGGGCGGATGTGAAATCCTTTTCCAATAGGATAAACGTTTTACAATATTTACAAAACCTTAAAATATTTACATGGTGTCCCCTACGACCTATACCAATTTTGTATCACTGAGATATGGAGCTAAAGGCCACATTACAAAAATATATCAAAGATTTAGGTCATATTTTGACTTAAGGATTTTGAAGATGGCCTTTCTCTACATGAAGAGAACTATGAAAGTGAAGATGAATATGTTTGTCCTTGATGTGTGATGTAGCCTATAGGAAGCCAAAAAATATAGTTGTAAAGTCTCTAATCATATCGGCCAAATTTACAATTTGATGGTGGATTCTTTAGGGTAGATAAGAATATGATTTTGAGACATAAAATATAGATGTTATAATAGGTTTTATATAGTATTTTCCATAGAAAAGAGGTATGGATCAATGTACATAGAGATGACTTCTAATTGCACAAAAGGGGCACGTGTTTTGTATGCATATATCAATAAGAAAATAGAGCACACGATATGTCATTTCTAAAAAAACATTGAATATGAATCTAAAAAAAAAAATTGAGTTCCAAGATACCACAAATCAAAGTGAGTCAACTAAGGCCTTAGAAATCATACACAAATACACTGAATATCATGATATTAGGTGCACTCTTTTACTCACATACAAACTCACAACACCCCAAAGAAACCCAAATAAAACATTGCAAATAGCCAAAACAACAATCTAAAGAAGAGTGCAATAAGGCTACATGAGTGAAGACCACAAAAAAGGCCACATTAGAATCTAAGATTGGGAGGAAGGGCTACCGAATGAGTACACAAGCACAATAGACCTTGCACTACTTAACAACACTCTGGATACATGGGACTAATATCATGTAATAAATTCAGATCATGTTAGACATCAAACAAAAAGAATCTAACACAAACTATGTGCAGACTATACAAGAAAGAGACACCTTGTGTTTAGTGAAGAAAAACCCCATTGCAAATATCACATTATAAATTAGGGCTTGCTTATTGCAACGGTATAACACCCCATTATATAGGGATTAAGCACAACTAAGTCATTATTGTGAATAACCACCTTATTGATGAGGTCCACTAACTACCTAGATATCGAGGTTCACTACCCTTCTAATAACCTCATTAATGAGGACAACTAAGGTTTGGTACAATGTTGCACATATTTACATTAATGTCCACTAACTCAAAAGATGAACTAACAAAGTGGCTTGTCCACACTGACATGCTTATCATTGTGATAGACAGAATTCCCATTTGCAACCAAATGTCAAATAATCCCTTAGGAATGTGGCGATGTTTATTTAACGAAATTCGAATGTTGTGTTATTCAAATCGTGATTCTAAATTCATAAATGGATTCAACACCCTCAAAAACACCAAGGCATCCATATTTTGGAAATTTAAACACTATTATTTGGAATTTTTTAAATTCCTTGAAAATTTCTGTCGGATTCTGTCGAAATTGGGTTGGAAATAGACGTCGAGAATCGGTGAAATCGTCGCACATTTAGACTACACGGAAAAATTCATAGTCTAATGAGGATTTCAAGAGTTTTTATTGATTTTTTTCCAGGTAAATTTCTTGGGGTAGACATCTTGGGTACTTCCCCTCATTTTGAGTATGGTAAACCCTAGATTCTTTAGGGACCAAGGAAAAATCAAGGATATGGCTCAAAGCCAATACACCAATATAATCATTATGAGATCACTATGTCACATACGAGAATATAACTTGTATGGAGAGGATAACACTCCATCCCACAAGCACTCGGATGAGACCCAATTGACAATTTTTTTGGTTATATATTGCTATTTAAAAAGAAAAAAAATTGGTTATTTCATAATACCACTTTTGTTATGCACCCATGCAAGGAGGGAGAATCCCTCAAATCATTGAAAACTTGACTCCTGATTTGATGATGAAGTTGTGCTGAATCTGGATGATCCAACCTGATAGTGACTAGGGAAGATAGATTTCGCTGTCGAAATACACTAGTTACCTGAGTGCATGCACTCAACCCCAACTTAGATTGTTGAGATCTCCAATTCAAAATCACAAATCAATAATCATATAAGCAGGTCTTCTTTGCTAGCTTTACCTTTATTTTATAACATTCACCTGCCATACCTAAATTTTGACCTAATTAGGTCACTTTATCTTCTAATTCTCAGTTGACTTGCATGCGGTGTGTTTGGAGACTCAATCAGTGCATGGATCATGAAATAATGCTCGTATGTCATGCATGCAGGTGGCCTTTAGTTCCTATGGCCCCTGTTTACCTATTGATGATCTAATACCCATGTCAGATATCTTCTTAGGGTGCATATGGCATCAATCCTCAGTTGATTCCCTAAATGGCAGTTCCTGTTTGAACCTATGGGAATCAGATAAGTTAGCGGGATGGTCCTCTGTGCTTAAGCAGAAGAGGACATTACAGTCTCTCTGGTACCTTTCTCTCTCTGACCTCCCTCTTCGGTGGCCGCACTGACTCCTCATCTTCCTTCACAAGATGCTTAAGCCAACTTGGATTACATTTCCTGGAAGTAGCTTCCTGTCGTAGGTCCTCCTCCTGAACCTCCTCATCAGACAACTGTCTCCCTGAAGAAGTACTTGTGGCCTGAGATCCTATGCTTTGTTATCCTAAACCTGTACCACCCGAATCATATGAAGGTGAACCCTGTCAACCTGTGACTTGTGAACCTATACTTGTACCTGTCCATGTACCAGAAGTCCCTGTAGACTGAGTCCCACCTAGTGAACCTGTAACCTGTGACCCAGTCACACCAGAAACTTGTGACCCTATACTCTGTGATATTGTCACCTATGGAGATACAACATGTTGCTCCTCCACCTCTGAATCATAAGACTTCCTGAAGTCTTTCTCCTCCTCAAATCTCAACTCCCTCCTCACCACAACTTTCCTCTGTGCAAGAACATATATGCGAAAAGCCTTCGAAGTCTCATCATATCCAAAAAAGATGCCTTTATCTGCTGTAGGCTCTAACTTTGTCCTCTTCTTTGAAGGGACATGAGAGTATGTAAGACATACAAATATGCGGAAGTGACCTATCTCAAGTCTCTTCCTTGTGAACATCTCCTTGGGAGTTTTACACCCTAATGCTCGGTGTGGACTCCTGTTCTAAACATATACAACAGTAGTACATGCCTCAGCCCATAGAAAGAAAGGAAGACTCTGTTCATGCATCATGGCTCTAGATGCTCCCATTATGGCTTGGTTCTTCCTTTCCACAACTCCGTTCTGCTTTGGAGTATATGGTATTGTCAATTGTCTCCTGATGCCCCCCTGTCTGCAAAACTCATCAAACTCCTTGGAGGTATACTCACCCCCATTGTCTAACCTAAGTTCCTGAATCCTCCTCCATGTTTGGTTCTCCACAAGAGCTTTGAACTCTTGGAACCTCTGCAAGATTTCCTGAGATTGTTTACTTCTCGGAAAGTAGATCCAGGTCTTCCTGGAATGGTCATCAATGAAGCTAACATAATACTCAAAACCTGTCATTGAAGCAGATGACATAGGCCCACATAAATCTGAATGAATCAAATCCATATCCCACCTGCTCTGGTGTCACTGCTCGAAAAATCAATCTTGGTGTACTTTCCCAAAGCACACCCTCTGCATACACCACCTTGCTCTGTGTTGAATTGAGGAAACCCTATAGACATCTCTCTCAACAAACTCAAAGCTGAATGATGTAGGTGACCCATCCTCCTGTGCCACAACTCACATGTCTCGACGCTACTGCTAGTATGAGCAAATGCATGGTGAGGCTGATAGAGAAGCTTGTATAGTTTCACACATCTCACTCCAATGGCACATGAAGTGGATGGTCCTGTTGATCTGGGAAAGATATAAACTTTCCCACGTAGAACACACACTCCAAAGCCTCTGTCCTCGATCGTGGAAACCGATACAAGATTATTCTTCATCCCAGGGGCATAAAGCACATCCCTCAAAGTCATGGAATTCATGGACTCCCTCTGAAAGGTGACAATCCCTCACCCAACTGCTCTAACAATGGTGTCATCTCCCAATACTACCTCGAGACTCAATCCCGTCTCTGTCATCTCAGTGAACACATCCCGAACACCTGTCATGTGGCTCGAAGCCTCACTATCAATAAACCAAGTGGAAGTAGTAGTGGTGGCACTAAATGACTGGTCAACTAATAACGGATGCTAAATCTGATCCTCCATGTCACTCTCCATGTCTCTGCTGTTGAATGATGTCCTCTTAGTACATCCAGCATAAAGAGAGAACTCTCCCTCAAACCGTGAGGAAAATTCATCCATATCTACTGTAGCTGCTATTTGCTTCCCTTTCTTCTTCTTGTTTGGACACTGCCTAGCATAGTGTCCAAACTTCTGACATGTGAAACACTTGACTTTACTCAAGTCTTTCTTCTGCTCACCTGTATGTTGCTTGGCTCCACCCTTGGAACCCTTCTTGAACTTCTTCTTTTTTCTCTTTGCTGCCAATGCCACATTATGCTCATCATCAATGTGATGTGACGAACTACTATGTAAGTATCCTCTACGTGTCTTCTCCTGTATGAGATCATCCCAAAGTCGATCCCATGTAGGCATGTTCTCTCGACCAATGATAGTCTGTACGAACACACTCCACTGCTGAGTCACGCCATTCAAGGCTGTACGCACCATATCAGTGCCCTGTATAACCTCTCCTATAGTTGCAAGCTCATCCCTCACCTGTGTAATCTTGGTAAGGTAGGAAGCCATGTCTTCCCCTTTGCTCATGTGTACATTCTTCAACTTCTCCCTTAACACCATTTTCCTATTCTGATTTGAACTCTGGTAAAGGTTTGTCAAAGATGTCCCCATCTGAAAAGCATGTGCTTTTGATGATATGTGAGGGATTACATGATCCTTCGTGGCATCAAGTATAATCCTCCTCGCCTTCACATCTCTCTTCATGAAAGATGCCTTATTAATGGCATCAATAGGTACTGTTATAGGATTTGCTGTTGTATTGTTTACTATGTCCCATAACTCATTTTCTTCAAGTATCAACATAATTCTAGCCTTCCAAGGGCTAAAATTTGTAGCCCCATCTAATCTGTCTTCTACTCTAAGCCCAGACACCATGGATACAATCTGTACTAATCAAGCAACCTGTTCAAGAATTTTTCACAAATCTGGAATTTTTTTATCAAACCCTCGTTTTTCTTCAAATCTGAAATTTTTCTCAAAACCCATGTTTTCTTCAAATCTAAATTTTTTTCTCCAAACCCCTGTTTTTTTTAGTGTTCAAATTTATGATTTTTAACTGATCTCTAATACCATGAAAATTTTTGTAACCCCAACCCGGTTTCAATCTTAGAAGATTCTCTGCGTGGCTTAATGCCCAAACCCCAGTGTGCACATTTTATTCACAAAAATGACTTCAACTTGAAACACATGAGATTCTTTTTCAAATTTAAACAACTCAAAAATTTTAACTTTCAGCCAATAAACTCATGTTCAAAAAATTAAATTAGCCATCCACATAAAATTTTGACACAGAAATTTTTGACTAATAGGTCCAGGATAAAACCCCTAAGGGAAAACCTGTTCAAGAGAGAGATTTTATTTTTCAAAGACAGAAATTACATAAACGCAACAGTACTTATCTCAGTACTTTTCTTCTCGAAAACTGTTCCCAACTTTGACTGTACGGACAAGCAATTAAATCTGAACATTTCTGTACTTTCTGACAGCAGTATGGCCTCCCACGTGTGACCTTGGAAAATGTGCTAGAATTAATAAAAAATCAGAATCTGTCCTTGCCTCAATTTCTGTGCATAACAACAACAATAAATGCTTCCATACTGCCTCGAAAACAACACCCAAACACAACAAAATATCCCAATACGGCCTCACGCACGCGCAAAAATAAATGTAGTATTTAACCTCGATTTCTGTGCCCATATTTCACCTTCTCGATTTTTGTGCCCTCTCGATTTCTGTGCAGTAAATCTTCTCGATTTCTGTGCTGTATTTTCACTGCTCTTGCTTTGGAATTCATGCCATCTTCTCTTGTAAATTGTGCCCTAGTTCATCCTTCTCGATTTCTGTGCAAGGTTTCTTCTCTCTTCTCTAGAGTTTGACCTCCTCTTTCTTTCTCTCCAAATTCATCTCTTGGAAAATGTGAATAATGATTTAGAATGCCTTGCCCTAGTCCTTTTTGTTCATGGTAACTTCCTCTTTCAATCTAATGGTACAGATTATATTAGATGAGGGGTTTTCATCAAATGCTCAATTAATAATTAATAAATGACATTTAGTGCACTTCATGTCATTTAATAAAGTATGAGAGCACCCCTTTTAATTAATCACTGACTTGACTTTTATTAAAATTGAACTTAGGATAAACCATGACTTTACCTTTTAATGAAGTGACTTTAAAATTATAAAGTGCATCTCACTTCATTAATTAAAATTGACCAGGGGTCACCAAATAAAGTGTCCTTGTCCACCCCAAGGCAACATTAGGTGAACAACACTTCCTAGGTAACTTTTCAACAATAAGTCTCCTATACCTAGGGTTTACATGTGGAATGTGCGAAATTTTCTAGAATGAATTATTCAAAGCAATCTCAAACTATTTGGTGTATCAAATCTAAAAACAAATATAACTACATTTGATCTAATTCCAGCTGTTGGATTGTTACGGCCTCCCAAAAACTCAAATTTATGTCCCAAATGATGTAATCCCGATGAATTTCATAGACTCCAGATCTCACCCATGAAGTAAAGTAAATCATCGCACTGGAATTCTCTTTCAGGCTTCCCGAACGTGACCAGACTTGTTCATCCGAAATTAAACCCACTCATCCCTGCTATGGTTCTTACTGAGTCCGCACCCAAAGTAGAAGTGGGTTAGAATCATAATCCACATACCGACCAACTCCTTTTGTATGTCTTGCAAGTTCTGAAACCCACATACCGACCAAAGCCCTCTATATGCCTCACAAGTTTGGATCCTCATTTTTGTGTTTTGTTTTTTATTTGTGTGTTTTGTTTTATTTTTATTATTTGTGTGTTTTTTTAACATTATTCTTAATATATATATATATATATATATATATATAAACATATTAACTATGTTAATTTACATATCAATATAAAATAATTTTTATTAATATATATATATATATAAAGTAGTATACTATTTACTATTAATATTATAACATATTAGTTTATATATCTTCAGTAGAAGACTCTATTTTTACCCCTAAATGTAGAATGTACCACCATATCTGCACCTACTTGAAGTGGTGGGGATCTTTGCATGTTTCCTTGCTTCCATTTTCATTTCCGGTACAAGGGATGTATCTAACTAGTTACATGCAAAATTATAGTGGATGGAACAAAATAATGTTTGATTTGACGTCCATTATTTGGGTATACGTTGTTTAATGACCCACATAAAAAATGTCAAATTCTATTGTTTCAAAAATGTTCTCGTTTGAGCAGGTAGGTGCTAGTTTGATTCTCTATTTGGGAGATTCCAATAAGAAGGGAGATTCAATATTTTTGAGAGCATCGTCAATTTGGTGTCTCTCTAGGTCATGAATGGAACAAAATTGACCTATGAGACCCACCCTTGTTTGTTGGATGGTAAAAGTCCTCTTGGTAAAAGTGGGTGTGATTTTATTCATGCTAACCAACTGCACTAACCTCTTATATTAACCTCACATTAATTAGTAATCCCTTAGTTTATTAAACCACAATCCCTCATTCTTCCCTTCCTGGTAATTTATTTAACAGAATCGAGCAATGAAAAATTGCAATTTTGACAACAAAATTTTACAATTTACTAAATTTTAACATTGTAGATGGATTGAGAGACCTACTGTATCAATCCAAAATGGAAAGTTGCAATTTTTCATTGCCGATTAACACAATAAGTCTCTAAATCCATCTACAGTGTTACAATTTACTAAATTTTAACACTGTAGATGGATTCATAGAGACCCCCTAGGGGTCTCTAAATCTATCTGCAATGCTAAAATTTAGGGGGGCTCCGAATCCATCTGTAGTGTTAAAATTTAGTAAATTTTAACAATTCAATATCAAAATTGCAATTCTCCATTGTTGGAGTGACACAATTAAAAATGACTAGCATAAATGACTAATTTATATTCTTGTAGTTAGTCATATTTTTATTCAAAGACTAAATTAGTCATTTACATTGGTCATTTTTACTTGTGTCACTTATTATCTAGTAGTATTTTTTTAACCCATGACTAAATTAGTCATTTAAGTTAGTATTTTATAGTTGGGTCACTAAAAATTACTCAAATTTGGTAGTAAATCACTTGAAAAAATTGTGGTGACTAATTTTTTTAGTCACATAATCACTAATTTTTCATTTTGTACTAGTGTTCGCTGGTGCTTCTGCTAAAACCCTTGCTGATTAGATAAGAATCAATTTTGTTGTACCAAGCTCTTGGAGCATGCTTGAGTCCATATAGAGCTTTCTTCAACTTGTAAACCTTCTCTTCATGTTCTTTGATTTCAAACCCTTGTGGCTGCTCCACATAAATTTCTTCTTCAAGAATGCCGACTTGACATCCATCTAATACGCTTTCCATTTGTTCTGGGATACTATTGCTAGGACTGTTGTCACTGTGTCCAATATTTCTTCTGGTGCAAAAGTTTCTCCAAAATTAATTCCTAGTTGCTGCGAGAAACCTTTTGCTACTAACCTTGCCTTGTACCTATCAATCTCACATATTTCATTGAGTTTGATCTTATAGACCCACGTCACACCAATAGGTTTCTTATCTTTTGGCAATTCAACTAGATCCCATGTACCATTTCTCTCAATGGAATATATCTCTTCGTCCATAGCTTTTACCCAATGCTCTTCTTTTACTTCCTCTTCATAAAACATAGGTTGACTAGCAATAAAAGCAAAATTGGTATTTGCATCCAATTCATCATAAATATCTTCTAATCTTCTAGTCTTTCTATTAGTGTGATCATATTCATTACCTAATTGCTGACTAGGAGTATATCGATCTGTTGATCTTGATGCTTCACCTTGAACTAAGTTTCTAGGTGTCCTTGCTGGAGTATTTGTTGCTAGTGAAGATGCTATTGGACCCTATTGCCCAATCAACTCTTCTTCTTCATCATCTTCTGGTTGGGGTATTGCAGCTCCCACAACCTTGTCTATCGTTCCATACCATGATTCTTCCTCCTTGAACAACACATCTATGTTGATGATAACCTTTTTGGCAATAGGGTTATACAGTTTGTAGGCTTTAGATTCTTCACTGTATCTAAGAAATATACATTTATCATTGCTGTCATTTAGCTTTTTTCTTAATTGTTTGGGAACGTGAGCATAAGCAATGCAACCAAATATTCTGAAATGAGAAACATTACAACTCATACCTGTCCATGCTTCCTTTGGTACTCTGTTCTTCACAATTTTGGTGGGATATATGTTTAGCACGTGAACAACACAAGCAACTGCGTCTCCCCAAAATTCATGGGACAAGTTTCTTCCTTTCAGCATGCTCCTTTTCATATTCATGATGGTTTTGTTCTTGCATTCTGCAACACCGTTCCGCTAAGGTGTATATCTTGTAGTGAAATGCCTCTTGATTCCATGATACTTGCAGTAATCATGAAATTCCTTTGAGTCATACTCTCCCCCTCCATTTGATCTCAATACTTTGAGTTGATGACCACTATGTTTTTCAAATAGAGCCTTAAATTCCTTGAACTTGCCAAAAGTTTCATATTTTTTACGAAGGAAATATACCCATGTTTTTCTACTGAAATCATCAATGAATGTAAGAAAATAATAGCTTCCACCAATTGATTGAGTATGCATTGGACCACATATATCAGTATGAATAAGTCATAGAGGTGCATGTGCCCTACAAGACATACCTTTAGGGAAGCTATCCAATGCTACTTTGCAATGATGCAGCACTCACATTTGTTTGTTGGCTCCTTCATAGGGGGTAATCCTTTTACCATCTCTTTCTGCTACAACAACTTGAGACCACCAAGTGAAGATGTCCATATCGAAAATGGCATAACCAATAATCATCCATGCATGTGTCTTTTTTAGCAAAAGAGCTTACCTTGCTGCTACACTTCATGACTAGTGGATACATCTTGTTCCTAGTCACCTGTACTTTGATGATCAAATGTCTATTCAGGGGTTTTTCATATATTTCACAGTCCAATCCATCAAAGACAAGTCTATATTTCTTTTCAGTAAGTTTCCCAATGCTAAATAGATTATGATTCAATCCTGGAGCATAATATACATCTGTGATTGTCTTATGTTGGCCTTGTTTAGTCAAAATGTTGACCACTCCTTTACCAATAACTGGAACTACCTCATCTATGCCGACTTTGACCTCTATCTTCACTGATTCATCTAGGTCTGTACTTAGACCTCTATTACCTGTCATATAGTTACTGGAGCCCACTATCTAAAAGCCAAAATCCCTTTGGGATTTCATGTGCAGCATGACATGTAAGAAATAACATATCTTCTTTGTTCTCAGAGGTATTAGTCACATTAGCATTCTGTTTTTCCTGATCATCCTTTTTCCTTTTACATCCATTAACATAATGGCCAAATTTATTGCAATAATAACACTTGACATTAGATTTATCTGACCTCTTTTTGTCGCAGTTCTTGCCTTCATGGTTATGATTGTGATCTTGATCTTCCTTGCCATTGCTTCGGTCACCTCTGCCTCTTCCTCTTGATCCGCCCTTGCCTCTACCTCTTCCTCTACCTTTTGAGAATGAGACTTGTGCTTTGAAAGCATTCTCTAGAGAGGATTGTTCATTCCTGTTGATTTTGGATTGTTGGGCCTGGCCCAAGTAAGGCATTTTTTATGCAAGTCATTTTTGGAGCTGCTAAGTTACATCGCAGCTCAGATGAAGGAATTTTTGGTAAAATAGTTTTGGAAGCTGCGAAGTTGAGCATAGCACAGTATCGACAGGATAGGAACCGCGTAGCTGAGATCTGGTTCCGCGAAGTGTTAGCAGGGCACCTATTTTGGGTAAGGATTATAAGGGAAGGTCGAGCTGAGAAAGCGACCTATTTTGTTGAAGTACTCCATGATTCCCAGCAGGAGGGTAAGGAGTGGTGCGGAAGGAAAGCAATCAGTCACACGAGCAAAGGCAACATGACGTGAACTGGCCGCACAAAGCCATTAGAGAAGGAATAACAAGGTGGAAGCGACCAGTCAGAATTCAGTCGACAGGGAGGGCTAAAAGTGATGTGACCATGCGCAGAAGGATGGCCACGACGGAGAAGTCGCTATCAAAGCCTAGCAGTCATGGTTAGCGGAGTAACCATGATGGTTTTGGGTAACCTTAGGTTTTTTGAGCCTATGCATTGTAAAGACGTGACCTAAGGGCATGATCTAAAAAAGGGCACATTTTGTAAGGGAAAGGGTTGATCTGTAATCGTTAATCTTCATTGTAAAATCTTCTAAGTGTTAAGAAGAGAATGCTATTGTAAAAGGCTCTGCAAGCTGCGTGCGCAAAGACCTACATAGAAAGAAGAGAGTCTACAGCTGAGTGCGCAGATTGGAAGTGTTGTACCCTTCCCAAAAGATAATACAACAACAGTTCTTGTGGACGTAGCTCCCATCCTAGGGGTGAACCACGTTAAATTATGTGTTTTGCGATTGCTATGTGTTTGCATTTGTGTCTTTACTTAGGATGAATGGTTAGTGTTGTTTATGAGTTTATGTGCTTTGCTTTTATATGTATTCGCCATAAGGATGATGATGGGAATAGTATGTTAAGTAATCACAAGTATGAATGAATGCTGAATGCACCAGTATTTCGCATTTAGATGAATGCATGAACTAGTCGGATAAACACTTAGCGCAACATCGCGAGTGTGCAGTTATGTCATTATTGTCATAGTGTATAAGTTCGCAAGGGTTCAGTCTATTATGCTTGTATAATGCGTCTTATTACACTAAGTAAGATCCATTAAAGTGGTTAAGTACCAAAGAGGAAGCGCAATATTTGTGGCAATGTCTTGTTGGGGAAGAATCACCCCGCATCGCTCAGTCCTCAGATGTGCGATAGTCTAAGTATTAGTCGCGAAGAAGTCGAACTTAGCGCAGTCTGAAGTTCGCAACGTGAGTCCTGTAGCACGCTGCTCGCCAATATGTTTAAACACTCATCACCTGGTTGTGGAAACCTGATTCTGCAACCCCCCCATTACTTCACCTCGGGTGAGACCTCAGTCTGTTCGCAGATTGTTGCCGAAAGGGCCGGTGAAAAAGGGTTTTGTTGGTTCCTCAAACCACGTAGAACCTAGGTCTTTATAGAAAACCTCAAGAACAGTTATACAAGCCAAAAAATGGTATTATTGTCATGCTTGAACTGGTGATGAGTACCAACACTGAAAATTGGCATCCAAACAAGAAAGAAATATGGGATTGGTGCGACAAGACAGAAAGAGATTTTTCCAGAAAGGAGAATAGACATCTGCATCTTTCTGACATAGATTGGTTAAATAAATACCTGTGGAAGGATATTCACGAAATATTTTGGGCAAGTTTTGGAAATGAGTTGCATGCATGGATATCAAGAATCGCAGAGTGAAAGAACTGTTTTCAACCAGAAGGAGTATCGACCGAGTGGACTCCAGAGCTCATTCAGAGGCTTATAGAAATAGATAGCCCACTCTCACGAGCAGTTGATTTCTGGGTTGACAGTATACTAGAAGGCTTTGTGGCAGAGTTCGCTGTGGACACCCTGAAGTCCTACAATGCAATAGAAGAAGAATTTTTCAAAGGTTTCAAAGGTAAGTGCCTGAACAATCTGAGTTTATATATTAAAATGCTTTCAGCTGAGAAAGTCGTTTTAAGAATGCAGTAAAACTACTAGAAGTTTTTGAATCTATAATGGTCAATAACATATATAGTGATTCTGACGAAGATACACACAATTTGAGAAGTGGAAAAAGATATAAGTATACTACTAAGAAGACTTCCAGTGAACATGGACTCCACATAGATATTGACTTAGCAGCTAAGATTGATAGCCAGACCACACCTCCATCAGCCACCTATCAGCCTCTGACTTCGCAGAACCCACCGGTTGTGAACACCACGCCTCCTATTAGACAAAATACACCAGTTTAGAACCCTCCAGTTGTTAATATTCCTAATCCTCAGAGCATCAATACCAGTAACACCGCGGGAGTGAGTACTCATACCCTCCCGACTCAGACCATTCCAACTCAGAATATTCCACTTCAGAACATTCCGCGCAGTAACATCCCTAACACCACTCAAAATACTGCGCAGAATACTACTATACCACCTAGAAGGAGGATGACCGACGATATTCAGCTATTGATATTTAAGGGAACGGGTCTAGAAGACCCTGAGCAACATTTGTTTCTATGTGAAGCCTTATGGAGTGTTAAGCAAGTTCAGGATGATGCTGCGAAGTAGGCATAGCTCGTCATGACATTCAGAGATAGAGATTTGAACTGGTTCATGAAGTATTCTCATGGACAGAATAGAACCTTAGTGGAGATTAAGGCTGCACTATTGAGCGAGTTCAAGAAACCAAAGTCTGAATCCCAATGTATAACATAATTAAAGAAAATTAAGCAAAACCTAATGAGACAGTATGGGAATTCCACCAGAGGTTTAATAAATTGTTAGACCAGGTCAGTTTTGTCATAGCACCACAACAACACCAAGAGTGGTTTATAGCCACGCTGTTTCCCCATATCAGATTGTTGTTGATGCAGCAGAAAGTGGCTTCGCAAGTAGAAGCTTTGGATATCGTGATGAAGTTAGAAGCTTCACCTATAGGAGAGAGTAGCACTAGAATGTCTCAAATCCAAACCTAGCTAGCTACCTTGACATTACAGTTGCGGGACATGAAGAAGGGAAAAGAACAAATACAAGAAGTCTGGTGTATAGGATGCAGAGGAGAAGGACACACTAGGGAGAACTGTCCTTTATTTCAAGAATACCTTAACAGTGGAGCACCAAATCCACTGAATCGAAACCAAGCGCCATGGTGTGAGATCTGTAGAACTAGAGGACACTGGCTAGAAGACTGTTACTTAATTTATAAGTATGTGCGAACTCCTAAGAATTTATATTGCACATTCTGTAAATACGTTGGACATGATGATTCCAACTGTAGAGCATATGACCTCATGATGGAAGGAAAGAAAGATATGGAGCATATGCGTGGTGGTGGAGTATACAAAGTCCAAGAAGAAACACTACAGAACAAGGATAACGTGTAGTATGATCAAGGCGCATACAGATGCCGTGGAGGATTCCGCGGAAGAGGAAGAAATACTGGCCCAAGACAAGGAAGAGGAAGAGGCCAGATGATTTGTTATAACTGTGGCCATCGAAGTGACTTATCTAGAGATTGCACCAATCCATGTACTACCTGTAATTCTTGCAAATCTTTTGACCATGTCATTGAGGCATGCCCAGTGTTAGTAGTGGAGATGCAGAAAAGAAAGCAAGATGTACCTAACCTGAATATCCAGCTCATCGCAACAGAGAAAAGTGTTCAAAAAACAGGATCGCAGAGCAATAACAATAAACAGAAATGCAAATATAATCACACATACACATTACAAGAGAGACACAGATATATCGTGGTTCACCCAACTTGGGCTACGTCCACACTGAATTTGCCAGTCCTTATTATTATTACCATCCAGCAAGGTGAAGGGATACAACCTGCAGCACAACCGCTGCACTTCCTCTTCTCTGTTTCACAGTCTCTCTCCTAATCTCAGAGATCTTTACAATGCATAAAACCGAATACATCATCCTCTCTAGCTGTATTACAATGTATTTATTTTATAAGGGAAATACAATGGAAAAATACCACGGGATACCCAAAACCATGGGCCCGCAAAACAGCTGGCGAAAACAGCCCCAAAAAATTTTCTTCGGGGGCACTGCCCCCGGACCCCCCAGCCAGGGGGGATGGTCCCCCCTGGAACCCCGTGGGGGGCGATGCCCCCCCACACCCCCTTGCTGGGGTGATTGTACAGTCCACCTACATATCATATAAAACTAGGGTACAAACACGGCTGATACAATATCATCTATGAGACTAGAAGATCTAGCTCCACAACCAACAAAAAGGACTGCAGATCCAAGTATTAATGTTGTGACGCGAAGTGGCGCTGCCACAGGAAGAGATAGGTAAGCAGAAGCTTTGAATTTTGGATATTTTGAAACTAAACAGACCCCTGCTGAAGCGGTTTGGATCAGAAAAGCTACTGGGAAAACACTTGTTTTCAATCTGGAGAAAAACAAAGAAGTCTTTGTAGAAGTGCGGTACATATTCAAAGAGACATCACCTATGTCACCAAGAATCTCATTGCGAAGTGAAATAGCGCATATGGAAGATATGCCATCCAAGTATGACAAAACGTGCCCCGCAACAGAGACATGAACCTCTGCACAGTTCCTACGGAGCTGCATGAAATTATTGAAGAGCGCAGATGCTGTAGTGTAATTACAAAAATTGTTAAACCAATATGAACCACGCAGTGAGACGGATACTACCCAGAGTGCAATTCATCACATCAAGAGCCATAAAAGAATGGGAAGAGAAATGAGGCTCAGTGCGTAGATAGGAGATTATGAGATGGATGCAATCATACTTGATCTAGGATCTGAGGTAAATGTCTCGACTAAGCAAACATGGAAGCAGATGGGAAGACCAAAATTGTCATGGTCACCCATACAGTTGAGATTGGACAACCATCAGAAAGTCATACCTTTTGGGAGATTAGCCAATATTATTGTTGACATCGATGGAGTGCGAAGTCATGCAGACTTCAAGGTTATCGAAATTGTTGAAGATAGTCAGCCTTATCTAGCACTATTGGGTATAGATTGGGCGATGGATAACCTCGCCATCATAAACTTGAAGACCAAGAAGATGATCTTTGAAGGGCAGGATATAAGGGTCATAGCACCATTGGACCCTTCATAAGGAGAAAGATACAGTGAGCCGATTCAAGAATAATCCAAAGCACAGGATCTTGACTGCATTTACAAGATGACTACGAATCAAGATGAATACATTAATCATACCGTGGATGGAGCACTTAGTTGGCGATGCAAAAGTTCTTGCATCTCAAACTCCGATGCAGGGTTGGAGAATTGGAAAATCCGAATGCATGAAGTATATGCAAGAAGATGCATGCAGATCGCAAAGTCACTGCGCTGGATTGGAACCGAGGTAAGTCCAATCCCCACCTATGATGGTTCGACTAATGTTTATTCATTTATTCAATAATATACTGTATCAGTTGTAGCTGAACATCACATACCACCATTAGATATAGCACTACATGAGACACTTGCAAAATGGTGGGTTGCGCATAAGCAGACTTTGACCACATGGGATCAGTGCAGACAAATGATGCAAATCAGATTCGCAGAGAAATTTGCACTAACATTTGAGAAGTACAATGGATAGACGGATCCGAGGGATCACATGGAAATTTGTTCACAAGCATGGATAAAGAGACCACAAAAAGAATGGGTTCATATGTTTGTGCACAAATTGGAGGAGCATATTCCAAAGAATTGGTATCTAGACACAGATCTTCGCAGAGGAACTATAGATTGGTCTATCTTAACTGCGAACTTCCAGAGAAATTTCAGCTTTGAAGATGAAAGTCCAAGCATAAATGAAGCTCTACAGATTATCAAAGAAAGGATATTCAAAGCCGAATTACCAAGTATAAATGAGGCATTTGAGGAAATCAAAGAGAGGGTGTTTGAAGATGTAAAGGTACCTGTGAACCTACAACCAGAATGGGCAAGAGAGATAGAACATGCCTTTAAATGCTATAAACTCGCTGAAAATGAAGAAGAACAAGAAGAGAGCGATGAGGAGGATCCACGCAACATCAATATACCTGAGTCCGAAGGAGCGCATGATGTAGAAGGACCTCCAGTTGAAATTCCAGATATGAGCGGTCCTGTAAAGATGAGAAAAGTGAACATTGGAACAAGTGAGGAGCCGAAGTTCGCATCCATTGGAGATTAGCATCGCGCAGACCTCCTACATGAATATCAAGATTTATTTCCGATGAATTTTTCCAAAATGAAAGGAATTTTGGGCGAGTTGGGAGTTATGAAAATACCTCTCAAGCCAGGTGTGAAGCCCGTAAAGCAGAGGCCTTATAGATTGAACCCCATATACAAAGAAAGAGTTAAGGCATAAATTGATAAGATGATTGATGCAGGCATCATCGATCCCGTTAAAGAATCAGAGTGGATAAGCCTGATGGTTATCCAAGATAAAAAGACTAAAGGTGAGATCAGGATCTACGTAGATCTGAGGAAGCTGAAAGATGCTTCGCTGCATGACCCATTTCCTACTCCTTTTACAGATGAAGTATTAGACAATGTGGGAGGAAATGAGGCCTACTCATTCACTAATGGATTCTCTATATATCATCAAATTAAGATTGATCCAGCAGACAGGCATAAGACAACATTTTCTACTGAATCGGGATCATATCAGTACACTATCATGCCATTTGGCTTGAAGAATGCACTAGCTATATTTTCTAGAGTTGTTGTGGCTGTATTCAAGGGATTTATCCATAAGTTCTTAGAGGTTTATTTTGATGATTAGACTGTCTTTGGTTTGCTGAAGAACCATTTTGAAAACCTGAGAATGATGTTAGCTAAGTGCAAACAACATCAAATATTATTGAATTTAAAGAAATGTATTTTCTGTGTGCCTTATGGTATTCTTCTAGGACACATTGTGTGCAGACAAGGTTTGATGGTTGATCCTGTGAAGATCACAGTGATTGTGAATTTACCTGCACCAAATTTAGTAAAGCAGCTTCGCACGACACTGGGACATACATGTTATTATAGAAATTTCATTAAGGGTTACGCGTAGATAACCACGCCAATGGAGAAACTGCTAAAGAAAGAAGCGCAGTTCATATGGAATGTAGAATGTGAGCAAGGCCTAGACACAGTGAAGGAGAAGATGGTAACTGCGCCGATCCTAGTTTTTCCAGATTGGGATAAGCCGTTCCATGTGCATGTTGATGTTTCATCTATAGAATTGGGCATTGTGCTTTCTCAACTAGGTGAAGGGGGTATTGATCACCCCATTGCATCCTCGAGTAGGAAGCTATCTTTAGCTGAAAAGAACTATACGACCACTGAAAGAGAAGGTCTAGCTATGGTCTACACACTGCAGAAATTCAGGCACTATTTGCTGGGTGCACGCTTCTCGATGTACACTAACCACTCATCTTTGAAATACTTGTCAATAAGCGAGTGTTAGGGGGGAGAATCTACAGATGCTTGTTGCTCTTCCAAGAGTATGATTTTGAAATTGTGGTTAAGCCAGGCAAATTGAACCTAAGGCCTAAACATCTCTCAAGAATTGAGTCAGGCGAAGAACCCACGAATCTTGAAGACAGTTTTCTTGACACGCAGTTATTTGCTATACAGATCACAGATGACTACTATAAAGACATTGTAGACTTTTTGACTATGGGATTCGCACCCACAGAGTTCACGACACAGCAGAAGAAGCAGCTGGTATTCAGAGTAGCATACTTCACCATAATCGTAGGTCAATTATATAAGTTGGGACCAGATGAAGTGTTGCACAGATGTGTGTTGGAGCATGAGCAGCCATTCATATTGGTTGATACACATTCAGGTGTATCGGGAGGTCACTACGCAGGAAGAGCTACTGCGCAGAAGATATTGTGGGCAGGGATATGGTGGCCTACAATTCATAAAGATTCAAATGAACATTGCTAGAGCTGCGATATCTGTTAGAGGACAGGAAGGCCATTGCGAAGAGACAAAATGTCACTAAATCCGTAGTTGACACTTCAAGCATTTGAGAAATGGGCCATTGATTTCATGGGACCAATTAACCCACCAGGGAAAAGGACTGGTGCGAGATACATTATCACCGCGACTGATTGTCTCACCAGATGGGCAGAGGCTAAACCAGTGAAGGACTGTAGTGCATTTACTGCCACGCAGTTCATCTTTGAGAACATCCTTACTAGATTTGGATGCACGAAGATTTTGATGAGTGATCAAGGGACCCAGTTTTTGAACCGAACTATTGAAGCCCTTACTGAAGAGTTCCACATTTAACATCAGAGGAGTACACCGTACCATCCTCAAGCAAATGGAACTGTTGAAGCTTTCAACAAGGTACTGGAGAATGCACTGACAAAAGTATGCAATGTAAACAGAGATGATTGGCATCTGTGCATTCCAGCTGTGTTATGGGTGTATAGGACTACTTGTAAGAAGTTGACAGGCCATACACCTTTCAGATTGGCCTATGGACAGGAAGCAATGATTCCTCTGGAGTACATTGTACCCATTTTGAGAATAGTTGCATTTACAGGCATGGAGGATGAACAAACAATAGAAGAAAGGCTTCTACACTTGGTTGGATTGGAGGAAGATCGCTTCATTGCAGGCTTCCACCAGCAAGTGCATAAAGACAGGGAAAACACATGACATGATCGCCATATCAAGAACAAGTCCTTTCAGGTAGGTGACCTCGTCCTCCTTTATGATAGCAAGTTTATGAAATTTCCTGGAAAATTTAAGATGCATTAGCTTGGGCCATATAGTGTTGTGCATGTTACCAATGGTGGCATAGTTCATTTAGCCATGTTAGCCGAAGATACCTTACCAAGTTTGGTGAATGGAAGTAGACTAAAAGCCTATCAGGATAGTACTACTTCGCAAAACCTTCAGTGATCAGAAGAGAAGAATATTCTAAGTGTCAAGTATAGTTGAAATTGGGCACTAGAATTGGGCAGAGTCTGTACACAGTTTTGGACCGATCTATGAAGTTTAATAGAAATAATGCATGTACCGCGCAGCACTAGTCGAGAAGTGAAGCTGCGCGGATCAAAAAAAAAAGAAAAGAAGAACTATGCAGTTCGAAGCTCAAAAGGTAGTTGTGCAGATCCAATGAAGCAGAGAAGATGCAAAGTTTAGAACCAAGAATAATGACATAGGGAAGTAACCGCACCGGGAGAAGTGACAACCCACCGCACAGTTCGACGCAACGCTCCAAGAAACTAGTCGTTATACAATGATTTTGCCGACGCTCGCTTGAGCATTTAACACAGAAATAGCCGTTCTGAAGCAGTTAATGAAGGAAAGGACCCAAATCCTTAGTGGATTTGGCCAACGGATATGCCATTGGATGATTTTCTAACCATTGATGGGCGTGGCTAAGGCTCAACTATGCCTATAAATACCATTGTATTTGGACTCGCAGGCGTTATCGTAACTCTGAAATTTTCCTGCGAGCCATAGCTTGAATTTGCTTACAGTGAGCGCTAAGCGATCCCATTAGTTTGTTAAGAGATTATCTAGTGAATGTCTGAAATTTCCTCTATTGAGCAAGAATTCACAGTCAACGAGACTATGAGGGTGTTTAAGTACGGATGGATTGAAGGGTTAATGAGAACCCCCGCTAAGAAGGTTGTTACAGAGTAGGGACAGGGTTCACGCCGATCGCCATGACATTCCACAGCTATGCAAGCCAAGGGTAAGGAACCAGTGGTGGAGACGAAAAAACCAAAGATGAGGAGATCCACGCTGCCAGAAGTGCCACTCAATGATAAGGAAATCCCACTTACTTTGACACCTCAGTATATCTCTCCGTGTGCACAGGATGCACCGGCCAATAAGTTGTCTAGGAACGCGAAGTATGAGATACCGCTTCCACCAATATCCAAGCATGTGAAACCAGACAAAAATTAGTTGGGTAAAATCGTAGAATGTAAGTTTGAGGACCACGACTTACTCCAAATGAAAAAGGATACAGATGAGCCGAGCTACCATCAATTTCATCCAGATCAGTATATGTGTTGGAAGAAGGATGTGAAGGGAAATTCTGTGCTGGCCGCGCATAATTGGTTATCTGGAGTAGTAGAATCAGGATTGCTGAACCTGTTGAGGCTCCCGCACTTCGATCAGAGCCCAGAACTGAACGTGGTGGTGCGCACACACCAAGGTTATCTTTGGTTGGATAAGAACGTCGACCTGAACATCAACCTGATCCACCGCATCATAGGGTTAAGAAAGCGAGGTGGGGATCTTAAGCAATTCTTTCAAGGAAAGCACAGGGACAAGGAGGTTGCCGCGCCGATGAAGTCGACACACAACATCTTGAAAGTCAAAAGAGGATTCGTCACAGACGATATCACCGATGATGCTACGTGGTTTGTAGCACAACTGCTAGCAGGGAAAATTTTGCGGAAGGAAATACCTACTGAAGTACCAGCCAAAGCGGTGATCCTTGGGGTAGAGGCCACGAAGGGCAGAAGATTCAACTGGTGCCAATACTTGTTGAATGAGTTTCTAGAGGATGTGCGGGACACGCAGGTGCACGACAACAACTTCCACTATAGCTGGTTGATGGTCTTGATTGCATTTGTGGGATGGAAGGACCCAAAATACTATGTTGGCCTCTGCACCGCCAGCAAGGACTGTAGAGGAGCCAGATATGCGAACCTCTAGGCGAATTTGATGCCAAAGAGACAGCACACGTCGAACGAAGTATTCCACACATACTATGAGCAACTACACAATGTCATTATTCACACACCGCGCATAGCCAAGCAGGTAACATCTAAATACATTCGCACCATAATTTTTTGCGCTGACAATCACTCCATTTACATTTCAGCAAAGGCACAAAGAACAAATTCAGAATGGTTCCAAGGGAACTATCACATGGATGAAGCAGATATAGACCTCATCATGAAGGAATGGATTGATGAATGGAAGTTCGAAGGACCTATGATCATTGACAATGACTCCGAAGAAAGTAATCCCATTCCAACACTAATGGTTGAAGAATCACTGTCAGGAAAAAGCAAGGAACCAGGAAGCTCAGCACCAGAAAAAGTCCAGAAAAAGAAGCAAAAGGATTCAAAGGGCTAGTTAGAGGTGAAGCTCCATGATGATGATTAAGAGATGATTGCATCCACGGTCACCGCACATCTAGAAGATGCACTGAATTTCAAAGATAGTAAGGATGAGGCGATCTAGGCAAGTTTACAGAAGAATCTCACCACGCTGCAAGGCATAACAAAGAAGTTTGAGAAAGTCCAGCGCAACTTGCCCTTGCCGTGAGACTCAGAGTCGAAAGGAACGTCAGGGGACACTTCACAGCCAAAGAAAACACCTCTAGCCCTGACCTTGCCACCGAAGTCACGCATAGTCCAACTCAACCCGTTAAGCGTAAGGTTACCACACGAATAGTTAGCTTCGGGCGCACAGGACATAGAGCATGTGGACATCGACATTGCGATGTTTCCACTAGAGGGCCTACACAATTTGCACTTGCAGGTTGTCGAAGAGATCCATTATAGAAGTGTGGTCACTTTGACCTAACACCATCAATTGCAAGAAAATTATAAGCAGCTGCATGAAGAAAGTTTAAAAAAACTATGGCACTTGAAGATGAGCACGACTGACGAAGAAGAATAGAGCATACTGTCGCTTCGGTCTGCGTGAAGATACCAAAATGCGAAGAGAAGCTAGAGCTCGCGGATACTATCCTTAAGATGGGCTTGGTGGTCAAGGATATTAAGACTGGAATGAAGGACATGGAGACTGATTACCAAGAAAATATCGCCACCTTGGAAGCACAGAATCAGCCAAAGATGCCACCAGACCAGGCAGAGCTCAGAGCAGCAGAAGTAAAAGTAGTCGCGGAAACAATAGCCAGCGAAGTAGCAGAATGTCAAACCTTGCTGGATGAAGCTACGAGAGTATTCACTACGCTGCAAGAGGACCCTGAGTTGCTGCAGGTCCAGACAACTTTGAAAGAAAAGGAAGCAGCGTTAGACACACTGAATGTGGAAATAAAGACCCTGTCACCAAGAGACAAACTCCACCGATTTCCAGAAGTCAGAGAATTAAAGAAACAACTTGTAGTCTTAAGAGAATAGGAGGTTGAAGTCAGAGACAAATAATATCCCCTACAGGAGGAAGCCCATGAGCTAACGCAAAAGATAGAAGGAAAATTGTAGGAACTCCATGACACGCAGGCATTGGTAGAAGAGAAAACTCAGGATGACCTAACATCGGATGTGTTAGAAACCATCAAAGCAATTGAAGAATATGCCAAGGATACGGTTGCTAAGTTGATCACAACGTATCAAGAGTTCGCTGCTAAATTATCTTCGCACGAGGAAGAGAAGCTCATGGAACCAGAAGTTGAAAGTGGCTCGGGGACGAGCCACATGTAAGTGTTAGGGGCCTATTGGGCCTGGCCCAAGTAAGGAATTTTTGATGCAAGTCAGTTTTGGAGTTTCTAAGTTACATCGTAGCTGAGATGAAGGCATTTTTTGTAAAACAGTTTTGGAAGCTGTGAAGTTGAGCGCAGCGCAGTATCGGCAGGATAGGAACTGCGCAACTGAGATCCGGTTCCTCGAAGTGGTAGCATCGCGAAGTGCCAGCAGGGCACCTATTTTGGGTAAGGAATATAAGGGAAGGTCGAGCTGAGAAAGCGACTTGTTTTGTCAAAGTACTCCATGATTCCCAGCAGGAGGGTAAGGAGTGGTGCAGAAGGAAAGCGACTAGTCACACGAGTAGAGGCAGCACGACGTGAACCGACCACACAAAGCCGTTAGAGAAGGAACAATATGGTGAAAGCGACCCATCGACATGCGATCAATAGGGAGGGATGAAAGCAACGTGACCACATGCAGAAGGATGGCCACAACGAAGAAGTTGCTATCAGATCCTAGAGTCCTAGTTAGCGGAGTAACCATGACGGTTTTGGGTAACCTTAGGGTTTTTGAGCCTATGCATTGTAAAGACGTGACCTAAGGGCATAATCTAAGAAATGGCACATTTTGTAAGGGAAAGGGTTGATCTGTGCTATTGTAAAAGGCTCTGCAAGCTACGTGCACAGAGACCTACAGAGAAAGAACAGAGTCTGCAGCTGAGTGTGCAGACTAGAACTGTTGTAACCTTCCCCAAAGATAATACAACAACAGTTCCTATGGACATAGCTCTCATCCTGGGGGTGAACCACGTTAAATTCCGTGTTATGCGATTGCTATGTGTTTGCATTTGTGTATTTACTTAGGATGAATGGTTAGTGTTGTTTATGTGTTTATGTGCTTTTCTTTTATATGTATTCACCATAAGGATGATGATGGGAATAATATGTTAAGTAATCACATGTATGAATGAATGCCGAATGCACCAATATTTCGCAGTTAGATGAATGCATGAACTAGTCGGATAAACACTTAGCGCAGCACCGGAAGTGCGTAGTTACGTCATTATTGTCATAGTGTATAAGTTTGCAAGGGTTCAGTCTATTATGCTTGTAGAATGCATCTTATTACACTAAGTAAGATCCATTAAAGTGGTTAAGTACCAAAGAGGAAGCACAATCTTTGTGGCGCTGTCCTATTGGTGAAGAATCACCCCGCATCGCGCAGTCCTTGGATGCGCAATAGTCTAAGTATTAGTCGTGAAAAAGTGGAACTTCGCGCAGTCCGAAGTTCGTAGTGCGCTGCTCACCAATCTATTTAAACACTCATCACTTGGTTGTGGAAACTTGATTCCGCAACCCCCCCATTACTTTGCCTCGGGTGAGACCTCAGTCTGTTCACAGATTGTTTCTGAAAGGGCCTGTGAAAAAGGGTTTTGTTGGTTCCTCGAACCGCGCAAAACCTGGGTCTTTATAGAAAACCTCAAGAATAGTTATGCAAGACAACATGGATTCATATGATAATAGCGATCCGATCAACTCGTCTATAGAGAGGGTGCTCAAATATTTTGCTTCTTTAACTGTTGCAACTTTCGGATCAAATTTGTTGGGTAGGGATCTCATAACCCTTTCAACCACCCTTTGGTCTTCAATCTTTTCACCATAGGTATTCAAATGATTAACTATCCCCATGACTTGGGTCATGAAAGAATCCACTGTGTCTGATTCTTTCATCTTCAGATCTTCAAAATCTCTTCTTAGGTTTTGAAGTTTAGTAGTTTGTACATTATCAACACCCTGATAAATGGTCGCTAAGGTTTCCCATGCTGATTTAGCGTGCAATGAAGATGATATCTTTGGAAATATGTTGGTATCCAAAGCATTAATTATGTGATGCAATGCCTTTGCATCCTTCTTCATTTGAATCCTCGGGATATCCTTTTCTCTGTTTGATAGGGGTTGATAAGCTATGTTATATGTTGGTTCAGAATAGCCATGCACAACATATTCCCACAAATCTTTTGATATGAGATAAACCGCCATCCTCGTGGCCCAGACATCACTGAGTCCTTTTTCCCCATAAGAGGAGAAATTTCAGACTCATTGTTGCTGCTAGAAGCCATAGACGCTGCAAAGTCTTTCAATGGCTCTTTCAAGAAAAAATCTCATTTTTTTAATAATATCTCCACTTCACCTCCTTAAAAGGTTTTATAAAAAAAACTTAAAAAAAACCTATTCTTCTCTTTTAAATTCCACCCTTTTTCCTAAGCTTTTATAAAAGTTTTTATAATAAAAACTTTAAAAGAACTTTTATATGATATATAAAATTCTTATATTAATCCTCATGTGAAGTCACTTAGAAAGAGCATTAACATGAATTAAAAAATATCTTGTGAAAAAAACAACTCATGAAAAAAAGGCTCTCGTGGATATTTTTAAGACAATGGTTTTCATGCCTCTCGAATGGGCTTCTAAGCAAAAATACCAAAGATTATCACAGTTCTTCTCAAGGTGGATGCACAAAAATATTGAGAAATTTTCACTCTATGTGCTATATTAAGGGCGCGAAAATTTCCAAGAAATTTTTATTTCGCAAGTTCACCCAAAATTATCGCGCCTTCATGCAGGAGAGGGGTGCGAAATTTTTTTAAATTTTTCTTTTGCAAATTTCTTGGAAGCTATGGCTTCTCTTGCACTCAACTTTCTTCTTCTTATTTGCTTTGATCGATCTTCTTCCTTGCTCCGATACCAATTTGAAGGTTGGAGGCAAAAATAAACACAACGATTATGCAAAATGAGCTATGACTCTTCAATCTTTATTGATAAACAAAAGATCAACTAATGCAATTACAATCAAACTCTAAAGGTGTATTTAAACATCCTAACAAAACTACCCTCTAATATACCCAAGTTCAAAGGGAAATCTAGAGAAGAACCTGCTATGCATGTTATGACACTCCATCTATGATGTTCATCTAACTCATTAATAGATAAAAGTATTAGGCTTCATCTTTTTCAAATAAATCTAACTGGAGTGGAATCGAAATGGTATATAGAGCTTCATAGATATTATTTCCAACTGTTTGACATAATAGCAATGACTTTTCTTAATTATTTCCAATTACTAGTTCATTATGAGACTGGTACTGAGATTTTGACATCCTTCCAACAAGACAAGTCTATGCACATTTTTGTCATATTCATTAGTGACGCAGAAGACATCATTTGATTAAAATCAAATACAAATTGAATTCTTAGTGGATTGATTGATTAAGTCCTTACAACCCTGTATTGCAAAAGATGTCACTCTATCAAGCATTACAAGTGAAGAGAAATCCATCATCAAGTCAGAACAATTGGAGTTGGTGTATTCTCAATCTTTGATGTTGCATGAGATCCTACCCTCTATTCTCATAGTAGACTTTGAACCAACCCAACCTAAACCTGTACCACACACTGATGGTGTCACTAGTAAAAAAGAGGAATTTATGACTAAACGAATTATTAAAATTTGCATATAAATGACTAGTTTTGGTCACATGACTAGTATTAGTTGATTTCTGGTCACTTATAACATGACTAAATTTATGACTAGAATTTTTTATTCATTTATTGGTTGTTATAATTCATCAACTTGGTAGTATCTTTAGTAGTTTTCTTAGTCATTGATTATTGTTAACTAGTAGTTTATTTAGTCATTGTATTCATTGATTTCCATCAGTTTGTAGTTTATTTAGTCATTGTTGTCACTGATTTCCATCAACTGGTAGTTTATATAGTCATTGTAGTCATTGATTATCGTCAACTGGTAGTATATTTAGTCATTGTAATTATTAATTGCCATCAACTGATAGTATATTTTGTGATTTATTAATTAATTTCCATCAATTGGTAGCATATTTAGAAAATAAATTGCAATATCATTTATTAATTTATGGTAGGGCATAGAGAAATCAAACCACCAACCTCCTTGTGCTTTTCCATTGAGCTAACACCCTTTAAGAATTGGGGAGAGGAGCAATATTAACACCCATATTCCATCATTTGTAATTCTAGCTACCAATTCCAATATTCAAACTTGCACTTTATAGATTGTAGAAATAATAGAAATGTTCTAAGCCATGTCAATGCTTATCCACTTTCTCAGCTCTTATAGTTACACTATTGAAAGAAGATAAAGAACCAAGTAGATAGTTAAATGATTACCATGAATTTTTTATGAGCTTTGGATTCCACAATGCATGTGTGCTATGTAATTTTTCCAAGGGCAATTCCTAGCAGGTTTATACTTTTAAAATGTATGTCATACTTGCATAGTGAGAATCAACTAGTACATTTCTCTCTATTAATTTTTTTTCAAGGATGAACTATCAAAATTATTGACAAAAGGCTAGTAATGGATATTATAAATACATAAGATGTTACAACGTGTCCGAAATAGGTCAACACCATTAAAATGAGAGAAAAAAAGAAAATTAGTTGATGTATATAAATGCATAAATGTATCTAAGGCTCTTTCGAATTACAAAATCTCCTATTAAAGGCTTTCTTAAACCTTGTAGAACCTCCCAAGTGTTTCATGGATACTTGATTGGTTTTGGTAGTTTTAATAAATTTTACATTAGTTATGCAACCAATGATAGATAGTGAGTGATCAATGTTCTCATGGAGCAGCACTGGAACTCAATTGTTTCATTTCTTCACCCTATGACTTGATTGTTTTGCAATTCCAGGTACACTCGACTACATTTTTCAACTCCAAGCAATGTGTTTATTAAGTCATTTTTTTATCAAGTTTTCAATATTCATTTATTTTAAGTAGATCGGTGAGCAAATGAAAAGATTGTACAACTTTCATTCATATTAACTCCAACTCCAGATGTATAGTAAAACTTTTGATACTTAATCAATTAGATAAATATATAAAAATTAAGCTGCTTGAATTCTCATTGCTTATGTGCCTATGATACTCATGACAAAAGTTCTACCAACTTTGGGCAAATTCCAACGTCAATCATTGTCTGAATTTTCAAAATGGTGCCATCAAAAAAATATGATAGGGCCTAGCATGCATCTTCCATTGCATCATCATCTTGAATATCGATAAGGCACCCCACGATACAAAACACATACTTCACCTTAAAATCATAATCGAAGTTCATGAAAAGACAAAGTCTTCATGTTAATCAATTCCGATATCCTCATCTTAAGCTACAAGCAGGCACACACTCCAAAAACTACAAAACCCACTAGAAAATTTAGAATCTAATTAAACTTCTATTATTCATACCTGTGATTTTAAAAATACTTGTGACTTCGAATTGAGGGAGGTAGCTATAGCTGAATGTCCAAGGGAAGTAGCTCTAGGCTTTAGGTTCGATGAAAGTAGCTCTAGGCTTCACATATAAAGGAGTTTAGGTTGAAGGTACAAAAGTGACATTCCCTTTGAAGAGCTATTGGATATATAAAGCAATTATAATCTTCCCAATTCATTCATTCAGTCAATCTTCCATTTTGTAAATGTTCATTCATAGAGTTTCTTTCCTACTTAGTTATCTATATAAATAAGTTATCTATAAAATTGAGGGGAGTAGTTTTAGTTATAAGAACCATAGTCTCGTTGTTGAAGGATGACTTGGAAATATGGTGCTAATGCAAACACATGGAGAGATGGAGTGGAACCACGCTAGCTGAGGAAGCAAACAGACTTTGAAAACCCAGGAATGTAGCAGGTTTGTGGGAAATAATATCTAATTTTACGGCTTTAGGTAGTTGCACAATGCTTCTTCAAGATGAATAGTAATGATGTAACCTCTTAAGTTTCAAGTTATCTAGGGTTTTTATCTTGGCAAAGATGCCTATAAGATGAAATTGTATAAATATCATTTGTGAGCTGGGAAAAAGGGTTTTTGTTGAGTTGTTGTTGCGATTGTGGTCACTATTGATCTTTTTATATTGTATTGATGCCCAACCAAGTGTGTAGTGGTGAAGAGTATGTGTGGTATAACAACATTGGGTGGTGGTTTGTGTCCCCACAGGTGCCTCGATCCATTAATCCTTCGAACATGAAAGGAAACACCGGAGGTGCGTTTCCAAGACATATAATAAGTAGGGAATGTCACAGGCTAGATTTATCATATTGAATATCAATCCAATAAATAAACCTTATACGCATTCATTCTTTAATTCCTACCAAGTTCTGTAACAATCGCAATCATATCACATATTAATTCAGGAATGCAAATTGAAGAAATAACACATACACATCATTTAAGTGCACCATAAATACAAATATATTATTCCATGTTATTGAATGGAATAACATGATGCCTCTTATTTTGAGCATATCATATTTTGGTGAATTTCACAATAGGTAACAATAGTATAATACAAATACAAATAAATTCATTTTTTGGGGGGAATTTCACAATAGGTAATAATAGCATATCATTGGTGTTTTTGCAACGTTTGAAGTTTTTAACACAATGAAATTGGAATTTATCGTTTTAGTGTGTAGTGGTTAGTGTCTAGTAGTGCACCATATTAAAAAAAATTGAAAACATTTACGAATGAAAAAGTTATAGAAAAAAAATTGACAAACTATTTGTTTAGTTCATGAGTTTGGTCCTGAGAAAAATAGAAAAAAATACAAAGCAATAATATTTCTTTAAATATATATATATATATATATATATATATATATATATATATTTGAAATCAACAGAAATAGGGCTATCTATGTCTACAATTTAGCCATCTATGAACATATGTACGATATTATAGAGGTTCATAAAAAATGGAGATGTTGAAAATGAAGGAATAAATGTTGAATTTGTTATGTTTTATGTAGTCCATACCAGTGGCTCGGTTAATCCAAAATTAAATTTGAAGAATATACATAGGATGAGAGATGGCACATAGTACATTAAAATATGCCAATATAAGTGTTATCAAATGCGAGCGTGTTAATTTAAAATCAATTTTCCAAGCAGGATAAAATCCTACCTTTTATCTTCATCGTGACCAAAACACGTGCGCATTTTGATGTTCTGTAGTGTGCACACATTCTTGTGTTACATAACACGTCCATGTTTTGTTGATCCATAACTTACTTATAGATCACATTCAAAATGTTTATCTCCACACATTCAAAATGTTTTCAAGCTCTACACAACCAAACACACATAAGATTGGCCCTATTGGTCATATGATTGAGGAGAAACACACATTTTTTAATGAAAAGTGCAGTTTCAATAATTATTGATTGCAATTTTAGTGTCACAACCCCAAATTTACCCAATTTAAAAAAAAATTATATATGTATATTGACGACATTAATTCTTATGCCGCAAGTGTTCGAGTATACATGGTACTCCCAAAAGACCGAACACCTGGAGCAACCACTTCACACAAACAGATCACAGATCGATACACTGATATTTTGACATGGTTTAAACCCTCGAGAGGGAAACACTCCAAAGCCCCGACCAAATAGCTTCTACGTAGCAATTTATTATGCAAAGAAATAAAGTTACAAATGAGCTTCTCATAATCGATCAAATTTCCAATGACCCTCCATGCTCTTTAAATAGAGATCATGGACCAATCGGGTGTTAAGCCAGGGATCAAGGGTAGGTATGATCTAAGAGAAGTTGATCCGTCGGATCACTCTATGTCTAGAACATATCGTGACCCTCGGATTAAATATTTACAAATGCATACTAAAGAAACACACTTTACCTAACGGATATATTACACAAGTTGATCTTAACTAACTCCTAAGTGTCTAAATATCCTAACAGCAAGTCTGCACAACAATAAGGATGTTGTGTGACTCAGCATCACTCATCTAAAGGTATACTTTGAATTTCAGTTATTCAACTTGTCGCATAAAGTTTAATGACAAAGTGTGCGGAATAAAAGTCATCCATTATTATGACAGCGACATGCATCTATTCAACTGTCGTGAATCATATTTTGGTTATAGTTTTCATCTTAACTTATAATCTGGATATTATTAGCATTTATGTCTTAGATTAATGGACAAGCTATGGCCAAACCTAAGCTATCCCTTTAATACTATTAATACTATGTTAACATAGTGCCATGATAATTCATTTATGTAATACTTTGTTATTTGAAATATTAAAACATGTGATTAGGATATAGTATGATCCATATGATCCAAATGCCATGGTCGAATCGACCTTACCATTTGGCAATGGCTTAAACATTAAACTATGGTCTTAACTAATATATATGCCAACCATAAGCTATACTATGACTATACTACGATCGGATGGCTCTGTGATAAACTACACCATGACCATGTTTAAGCTATAGTCTTAAATGCGAATCCAAAGGAGATCAACGATATAATCGATATGATTTTAATTTGATACTATGGGATCTGTGTTATTAACAGAGACTTTGAAATATTGAATGCTAAGGGAATCCTTCCATGTGATCACATTAATGCGAGTTGATAGTGATCACCTGTCTCCTTCTCGTGGCTTCACATCCAACGTTGGATCTATACTTGGGATCGTAACTACCCTAAGCAAGTTTTATTCATACAACAAGCTTCTGAATTGTGCATTTGTGTTTTTAGTCTTTGGGAGAGTTATGATACTGCGTTATGGAGCCTCGGCTCTGCGCGGAGCTCCCTGGTTATGCAATGCAATGTTTGAAAAGAGGTTTAAACCCGACTACTTGCATGGACACAACGTCCTCCATATGGAGTGTTCGTTGAAATCCTTAAGAGGGTTTTCCCTTCGAACTGGAATGTAACGCTCGGCTCTTGGGCCTTGAGTGAAGCTCTGTAACTTATCATTTTTCAGTCGAGCAATAGGGTTTGTCTTTTCATTTTCTTTTTGTTTGGTCTCTGGTTTGTTTTGGCTTCAAACATAGAGTGAGGCCACTCTACAGCGGAGCCTTCGGCTCTTCGCTGGGCCTCCAATTGACTCTATGATCAAGTTGGAAGGTAAGGTGTGCAATAATTTATGGCTTCTTTCAAACGTTGTTCTTTTTGCAGATGAATAAGTATTAATATTTAAACGTTTGCTTGTACAGGTCTGTCTACGAATACGCAAAGGTGAAAGGAATGGGTATCCGAAGCCTGGAATGTTTACAATGCAAGGTAATATAAATCTTAACCCTATAAAATTCTTGTTATTTCTTTTATAAAAGAATGCATCTAACTCCTAACATTTGCTTGTACAGACGTGCAAAACTAGGGAAACTCCATTGCTGGGTTTTCGGTGTTAAGCATGCCGACTTTGAACCCTGTAAGTATTAGCATGTGAGTTCATAAATAAATTCTATTTATACAGTAACCCTAAATGAGAACTAACTCTTGTGCAAATGATTTTATTTGCAAGTGGTGAAGTGTTTATACCACAGGGGTTTGCGAAACACAGTATGTCTCAAACTCAACAATGCTAGTTAGTGTTGAAGTTCAACGCATGTAAACCCTGTGCATTACACCGTAAGATGGGGTTATGCTTTCGCATTTTCCCACGGTGTTACTTAGTTCGTTATATGATTTTTGGTATCCTTATGGCTTAACTGTTTCTTGATAACTGGAAACTTGTTAAGAGTCTTTCGACTCGACTGTAACAGGAGACCATTCGGATCTGTAAATTATTTGATTATATAAAATATTTTTGAACCTCTTGGTTCTATTCTGTGAATTAAATTCTCTTTTGAATACTGGAAAGATGATAATGTTTATAATGTCCGTGTAAATTATTTTTTTATTATACATTTAGTTTTGCGCAGTGGTGATGCTGTGCATTTCCCACTCTATGAGCTTAAGGGTAGTCAGCCGACTCCCTTGTATCCTGCGACCTTCATTGAGGATGCAATAACAGCCTTTTGGCTTCATTTTTGTGTTTTAAATATAGTCTTACATTATTATATTATGTTGTGTATTAAAAGTGATAGCCCTTCGGCTCCTTAGAATGTTTTATTTCCTGCTGTGACCTCAAGTGTTTATTCTATGCTATAGTGTGAGTGTTGATGCTATTTTTGTAAAGTCCTACGCTTTGTTTACTCAGCCTCTCGGATTCTACAATAAAAGTTTAACATAGGCTAATGACTCTGTTTTTAAAATCGTATTTAGTCATTTAGTTTTCTTGTATGGAATATACCAAAATAATGTTATATAATTCTATTGTATAAATATTATGAAGTCGTTAGGCTCTCGTAGAGAATATTTATGTGTATTTATACTTTTGTTTATATAATGTGCAATGTAAATCAGTAATATATATATATATAACCCTAACTAATATATAAAATGAATGATATTCTGTAAACTTGGTAAAATCATCAACATTACTATTACAATACGAAAATTGAAATAAACTGAAACAATTCTATGAAACAGAGTTAAATAATGCAATTATCATTGGCAAGGTAAATATAGCATAGAAGAATAGAAAGATTAATAATTGTAATTCTCGGAATAAAAATCATTAATAGAACATTTTATCAGTATAAGTTAAAATTTACAATTAATCAGTTTCTAATAATACTATAGAGTTAAATACTAAATTCTAATAAACAGATAATAAAAACCCGATTGAAAGAATAGACCGAATCCAATCTGAAGTTCGTCGTTCCTCCCAACCAATCTTCCAGAACATCCAAGATTACTTGTTATGAAACCCCTGAGCTTGTTCGCTGGACCAGAAGGACAACGATTGTTGAAACAGTTCTGAACTATCACTCAATTCCACACCTTTACTCAACAAATATATTTTCCCTCTTCCATCCAAGACTTATGCTTGTTTGATGGGAATGCTTATTAAAGATTTTCCTAGGACTTAGGTCTATCATGAGCCTCCTTCTCTAGAACCTCCATCTGGAGTTATGACCTTAAATATAGGGATGATGCCTCCTACACCAGTTGAGATATTAAATATTTGTTTTCACCACTAAGGGATTTTTGTCCAACACTTGTAAGTTATCCTCGTGGGCCAGCAAACACTCTTTCAACAACTACTTCAGATTGGATTCTCTTGTTTTTATTTATTAAATAATAATAATAATTCAATATCCTCAAACAAGTGTCTTTGACCACACTTGGTCAAATAATTGTTCAACAACAATTAAAACATTATTACAAAGTATTTAAACTTTAATTAAGGTTCTAGGGGTATTACATACACCTTCCCTTAAAGATAACACTGTCCTTGGTGTTATTCAATATTCCATTATTTCATCTTGAAACAGAATTGGATAGCCTCTTGCATATTACTTTCCAATTCCCAAGTATCTTCTTCTGGGCTAAGGTGCATCCACTGCACCTTTACTTGCCCAATAATGTGGTTTCAAAGGACAAGCTCCCTCCTGTCGAGGATGCATTCTGGTTCCTCTTGGAATTCTCCTTCCGGTTCTACCTGAATAACATTCCAATCCACAACATGAGTAGCATCATGTATGTATTTCTGTAACAAAGAAACATGAAAAACATTACGTACTTTTACCGTGGGTGGTAATGCCAACCGATAAGCTATAGGTCCAATCCGGTCTAATATTTCAAAAGGGCCACAATACTTGGGTGTTGGTTTAGCACACTTCCCCAATATTAAAGAAATCTTCCTTGTATCTACTTTTACATAAACATGGTCCCCTACCTAGAACTCTCTTTGAGTTATTTTTAAATCAGCATAGCTCTTTTGTCTATCTTGAGTTATCTTCAAGTTTTGTTGTACATGTTTCACGGTTAGTTCCATATCCTTTAACAATTCAGGACCTAACATCAATCTATCAATAAGACTACTCCAAGAAAATGGAGTGTTACATTTCCTTGCATAAATTATTTCAAATGGACTCATCTTAGCAGAAGCTTGAAAATGGTTATTATAAGCAAATTCAACCAAATGTAAATAGTCTTCCCATTTTGCTGGTTTATCCATAGCATACATTCTAATATCTGACTTACTATTTATGTTTTTCCATCAGTTTGAGGGTGAAAATATGTACTAAAATTCAGTTTAGTATCTAACCCCTTAAACAAAGCCTTCCAAAAATTTCCTGTAAACTTTGTATCTCTGTCACAAACAATTATTTTAGGTACACCATGCAATCTAAAAATTTCTCTCATAAATATATCAGCAATATGAATATCCTTGTATGTAGATTTAACAGGAATAAAATGTGTTGCCTTACTTAACTTGTCAACCACAACCATTATAGAATCATTATGTTTAGTATTTCTAGGCAAACCTGTTATGAAGTCCATACTAATGACTTCCCACTTCCATTTTGGAATGGGTAAGGGATGCAATAAACCTGTTGGATGATGATGTTTAGTTTTAACTTGATGACACTCTAAGCATTTAGCTATATATTCAGCAACTTCATTTTTCATAGTAGGCCAATAAAATTATTTTCTTAACATAGTAATCATTTTCTGGTATCTAGGGTGTTTTGAATAAGGTGTCTTATGCATTTCATTCATAATTAACAAATTAACTTCTGTAGAATTAGGTAAATACAACCTGTTCTCATACATTAATAATATTGTTCTTTTCAATTTGAAATATGTTTTTACTTGATTCACCTCATTTTCTGTTGTTTTATCTTTTATTTTATGATATTCATCATCATTTCTTGTTGTTGTTTGTATTTTTACCTCTAAATCTGTTTCGTATATGCTACTTGCAGCCATATACAACATATTAGCATGATGACCCAAAGCATTTTCTATTTTATTTTATTTCCCTTTAATGTGTTTTATTTCGAAATCATATTCACTTAGAAAAGACAACCATCTTACTTGTCTTTCATTCAAATTATGCTGGTCAAATAGATACTTTAGACTAACATTATCATGTTTTAGTAGAAATCGCCTACCAATAAGATAATGCCGCCACATTTTTAGTGTGTGAATTATAGCAGCCAACTCCCAATCGTGAGTTGCATAGTTTCTTTCATGCTCTTTTAATTTTCTTGACTCATAAGCCACAACATAATTGTCTTGCATTAACACTCCTCCCAAACCTTCCTTGCATGCATCTGTGCAAATGGTAAAATCTTTATATGGATCTGTAATCTTTAAAATAGGAGTTGTTGTTAACAAATGCTTTAGTTTATTAAAACTTTCTTTGCATTTATTACTCCAATCAAACTTCTTTCCCCTCTTTTGTAATATATTTATAAGGTAAGCAATTTTTGAAAAACCTTAAATAAATTTTCTGTAGCAACTTGTTATTCCCATGAATGATCGTATATCAGATACGTCTTTAGGAGTTGGCCATTCCATTATGGCTTTTACTTTATCAGGGTCAATTGATATACCTTCCTTAGTTATTACAGGTCCTAAGTATTGAATTCTATCTTTAAAGAAATCACACTTACTGAATTTCACATAAAGTTCTTGTTCTCTTAATACTTGTAGTACAATTCTTAAGTGTTCTTCATGTTCTTGTTCTTTCTTAGAGTAAATTAATATATCGTCGATAAATACGACTACAAATTTATCTAGGTATTTACTCAATATACTATTCATTAGTCACATAAACACTATTGGTGCATTTTTCAACCTAAAAGGCATCACGACAAACTCATAATGACCGTACCTTGTCATAAATGAAGTTTTATATATGTCTTCATATTTTACTCTTACTTGGTTATATCCCGATCGCAAATCTATTTTAGAAAATATAGTTGCTCCTCTGAATTGATCGAATAATTCATCAATTCGGGGTAATGGGTATCTATTTTTAATTGTCATCTTATTTAGTTGTCTCTAGTCGATGCACAATCTTAAAGTACCATCTTTCTTTTTACCAAATATTATCGGTGCTCTCCAAGGGGATACACTTGGTCGGATATACTTCTTGTCAATTAACTCTTGAATCCGAGATTTTGATTCATTTAATTCCAATATGTTCATTCTATAAGGAGCTTTCGAATTTGGTACTTCTCCTGGTACAAGATCGATTGTAAAATCTCTCTCTTTTAGGAGGTAATCCTGGAATTTATTTTGGAAATACATCTTTGAATTCTTTTAGTATTGGAATATCATTTATATCAAGTTTATCATTTTTATCTCTATCATCAAGTATGTGAACAGCAAAAAATTTACAGTCTTTCCTAACAGATCTTTTCATTTTCAAAGTAGAAATTTCTCTAATCATAACTTTCCTAGGAATTCCTTTCACTAAAACAGAATTATTTTCTTCATCTTTGCATGCAAAAGATTTATCATAGCAGTTTAGAATCACTCTATGTTTCTCTAACGAGTCCATTCCTATTATCATGTCATACGATCCCAAAGGTAGAACATTCAAATCTGCATGTGTTCTCAAGTCATTCATGAAAAACTCACAGTTTTTAACAAAGTTAGTTACTTTCCTTTTTGTTCCTGTAGCAAGATGAACTAACCATGACTTTTCAAACTTATCTTGCTAAATTTTACATGCTTCTACCAATCTAGGAGATATATAACTTAAACTTGCACTTGGATCTATCAACATAGAAATAGATTTGTCTTTTAACATACCTTCTATTTCAACCATTGTTGATTGATGGTCTGCTTGTCGATTCTCCAATGTTGCGCTAATCCTTGGTATTCTTTTGGCCACAATCTTCACCTACAATAGCATCTTCTTGTATATAATGTAAATTATTAACATACTTTCTTTTATTTAGACAATCTTTAAAATAGTGTGGTTCTCCACACTCCCAGCATTGCAAAGGTCCTCTTGGATTATTAACTTTGTTATAAGTAGCAGGTATATCTCTTCTTTGATTATTCATTACACTTTGAGGTATGTTTCTGAAATTATTACCTTGATAACTTTTATAGTTATTTCCAGAATTTCTGAAAAACTTAGTTCCTCTTTTCTTTTGATCAAAGCTCTTTCCTTTCCAGGCTGGTATGTTATCTTTTATGTTTTTATTTTGTTCATAATAGAAATTTGCTTTTCTCATTGCTTCTTCCAAAGTTTTTGGATTGTCATACTCAATCCTTTCTTTATATATAACAGGAAAACAACTTAGAAATTGTTGTAATTTTGGCTTCTCTTCAATAATGGTAGGTACATATCGAAGTAAACTTAGAAACTTGTTGCACAATTCTTTCATAGTTAGTGTTCCAATTTTCAGATCATAAAATTCTTTGGCTTTCTCCTCATAATACTATTCATATAAGTATTTTATTTTAAACAGTTTCTTAAAAGAGCTCCATGTTATATGACATTCTTTTATGTTCTTTACCTTTTTAAAGTCTTGCCACCATATATTTGTCTTTCCGGACAGATTATAAATGGTCATTTTTTCCTTTAACTCTGTAGAGTAATTATAAATCTGAAATTATTTATGCATTCTAGATAGCCATGCTTCAGCTTCCTCTCTGGTTTCTACTTCACCATTAAAGATAGGTGGTTTTATTTTCTTAAACTCTCCAGTAATCTCCTCATAGTGTTTACTCTTTTTCGTGATTTGTTCACTGTCACTACTATCACTGGTATTATTTTTTTGTTTATGTTTCCTTACTGAAATCCCACTAGATGAATCACTTTCATTATCTGCAAAATTTAACTTTCTTTCTCTACACTTATATGATGCAGTTTTCTCAATTTCTTCATCCATAGGTTTGTTCTTTATTGTTTCTTGCTCAAGTATCTTAGTGAGTAGAATGTTATTTAGTTCTTCTCGTGCCTTTAAGATACGTTCATTATCTTATTTTACACTTTGTATTTCTGCCTTTGATTCTTTTACAATTTGTAAGAATCCAAATTGATTATCATTTATGTTATCATTAAGATAAACACATAGATTTCCATTATTAATATTTTCTTGTTCATGATTTTCTTGTGATCCTTCTTTGACAGATGTCTCTACTCCTTCCATTTTCCTGCAAAATAGAGATTATATTTATGTTCCTAAAATATCATAAAGAAAACATAAGTCAGTTTTTGTTTTTCGTTTCATGATGATCATGTGTGTTGAGCCTATTCTCAGGCCTAGTGTTTATAACCGTGCTCTAATACCAATTTGTCACAACATCAAATTTACCCAATTTTTAACAAAAAATATATATGTATATTGACGACATTAATTCTTATGCCGTAGGTATGCACAACAATAAGGATGTTGTGTGACTCAGCATCACTCATCTAAAGGTATACTTTGAATTTCAGTTATTCAATTTGTCGCATAAAGTTTAATGACAAAGTGTGTGGAATAAAAGTCACCCATTATTATAATGACGACATGCATCTATTCAACTATTGTGAATCCAATTTTAGTTATAGTTTGCATCTTAACTTATAATATGGATATTATTATCATTTAGGTCTTAGCTTAATAGCCAAGCTATGGCCAAACCTAAGCTATCCCTTTAATACTATTAATACTATGTTAACATAGTGCCATGATAATTCATCTATGTAATACTTTGTTATTTGAAATATTAAACCATGTGAATAGGATATAGTATGATCCATATGATCCAAATGCCATGGTCAAATCGAACTTACCATTTGGCAATGGCTTAAACGTTAAACTATGGTCTTAACCAATATATATGCCAACCATAAGATATAATATGACTATACTATGGTTGGATGGCTTTGTGATAAACTACACCATGACCATGTTTAAGTTGTCGTCATAAATGCGAATCCAAAGGAGATCAACGATATAATCGATATGATTTTAATTTGATACTATGGGATATGTGTTATTAATGGAGACTTCGAAATATTGAATGCTAAGGGAATCCTTCCATGTGATCGCATTAATGCGAGTTGACAATGCTCACATGTCTCCTTCTTGTGGCCTCACATCCACTGTTGGATCTATACTTGGGATCGTAACTACCCTAAGCAGGGTTTATTCAGACAACAAGCTTCTGAACTGTGCATTCGTGTTTTTGGCCTTTGGGAGAGTTATGCGACTGTGCTATGGAGCCTCGGCTCTGCACAGAGCTCCCTGGGTTATGCAATGCAATGTTTGAAAATAAGGTTAAACCCTATGACTGCTTGCATGGACACACCATTCTCAATATGGATTTTTTTGCTGAAATACTTAAGAGGGTTTTCCCTTCGAATTGGAATGTAACGCTCGGCTCTTGGGCCTTGAGAAAAGCTCTGTAACTTATCCTTGTTCAGTCAAGCGATAGGGTTTGTCTTTGAATTTTCTTTTCGTTTGGTCTTTGTTTTTTTTTGCTTCGAACATAGAGTGAGGCCACTCTACAGCGGAGCCTTCGGCTCTTCACTCGGCCTCGACTTGACTCCATGATCAAGTTGGAAGGTAAGGTGTGCAATAATTTATGGTTTCTTTCAAACGTCGTTCTGTTTTCAAATGAATAAGTATTAATCTTTAAACGTTTGCTTGTGCAGGTCTGTCTAGGAATACGCAGAGGTGAAAGGAATGGGTATCTAAACCCTATAATGTTTACAATGCAAGGTAATGAAAATATTAACCCTGTAAACTTGTTGTTATTTATTTTATAAAAGAATGCATCTAACTCCTAAACCTTTGCTTGTATAGACATGCAAAACTCAGGAAACTCCATTGCTGGGTTTTCGGTGTTAAGCATGCCGACTTCGAACCCTGTAAGTATTAGCATGTGAGTTTGTGAATAAAGTCTATTTATACAATAACCCTAAATGAGAACTAACTCTTGTGCAAATCATTGTGTTTGCAGGTGGTGAAGTGTTTCTACCACAAGGGTTTGCGAAACACGGTATGTCTCAAACTCAACAATGTTGGTTACTGTTGAAGTTCAGTGCATGTAAACCCTGTGCATTACACCGTAAGATGGGGTTATGGTTTCGCATTTTCCCACAATGTTACTTAGTTCGTTATATGATTGTTGGTAGCCTTATGGATTAACTGTTTCTTGATAACTGGAAACTTGTTAAGAGTTTTTCGACTCGATTGTAACAGGATACCATTCGGCTATGTAAATTATTTGATTATATAAAATATTTGCAAACCTCTTGGTTCTGTTCTGTGAATTAAATTCTCATTTGAATACTGGAAACATGATAATGTTTATAATGTATGTGTAAATTCTTTTGTTATTATACATTTAGTTCTGCATAGTGGCAGTGCTGCGCATTGCCCACGCTACGAGATTAAGGGTAGTCAGCTGACTCCCTTGTATCCTACGACCTTTGTCGAGGATGGAATAATAGCCTTCCGACTTCATTTATGTGTTTTAAATATAGTTTGACATTATGCTATTATGCTGTGTATTAAAAGTGATAGCCCTTCGGCTCCTTATAACGTTTGATTTCCAGCTGTGACCTCAAGCGTTTATTCTATGCTATAGTGTGAGTGTTGATGTTATTTTTGTAAAGTCCTATGTTTTGTATAGTCAACCTCTCAGCTTCTGCAATAAAAGTTTAACATAGGCTAATGACTCTATTTTTAAAATCGTATTTAGTCATTCAATTTTCTTGTATGGAATATACCAAAATAATGTTAGATAATTCTATTGTATAAATATTATGAAGTCGTTAGGCTCTGGTAGAGAATATTTATGTGTATTTATACTTTTGTTTAAATATTGTGTAATGTAACTCAGTAATGTATATATGTATATATTTCATATAACCATAACTGATATATAAAATGAATGATATTTTGTAAACTTGGTAAAATCATCAACATTACTATTACAGTACGGAAATTGAAATAAACTGAAACAATTCTATGAAACAGAGATAAATAATACAATTGTCATTGACAGGGTAAATATAGCATAGCAGAATAGAAAGCTTAATAATTGTAATTCTCAAAATAAAAATCATTAATAGAACATTTTATCAGTATAAGTTAAAATTTACAGTTAATCAGTTTCTAATAATGCTACACAGTTAAATACTAAATTCTAATAAACAGATAATAAGAACCCGACTGAAAGAACAGACTGAATCCAATCTGAAGTTCGTCGTTCCTCCCAACCAATCTTCTAGAACAACCAAGATTACTTGTTCTGAAACCCCTGAGCCTGTTCACTGGAACAAAAGGACAAAGACTGTTGAAATAGTTCTAAACTATCACTCAGTTCCACACCTTTACTCAAAAAATATATTTTCTCTTTCCATCCAAGCCTCTTGCGTGTCTTATGGGAATGCTTATTAAATATTTTCCTAGGAATTAGGTCTATCATGAGCCTCCTGCTCTAGAACCTCCATCTGGAGTTCTGATCTTAAAAATAGGGATGATGCCTCCTACACCAATTGAGATATTAAATATTTGTTTTCACCACTAAGGGTTTTTTGTCCAACACTTGTCATTTCTCCTTGTGGGCCAACAAATACTCTTTCAACAGCTACTTCAGATTGGATTCTCATGTTTTTATTTATTAAATAATAATAATAATTCAATATCCCCAAACAAGTGTCTTTGAACACACTTGATCAAATAATTGTTCAACAACATTTAAATCATTATTACAAAGTATTTAAACTTTAATTAAGGTTCTAGGGGTATTACATTTAGTGATGAAGAATTGCATTTTTGACTTGGAAAATTGTCTTTTATGCAGTTTTAACATCTAGAAATTGCAATTTCAACAATATATTTATTGCAATTTTGATATTTGCATATTGCAATTCTAGGAATTCTTTATTCAAATTTCAATTTTCGCAATGACAAAATTCACAAATTCAACAATAAAAATATTGATGAAAAAATTGCAATTTTATCAACTACATATTTGAAATTTCAACAAGATTGAAAAGAAATTCACATTTTTCTAACAAGAAATGTAATTTCAGCAACCAAAGTTTGCAATTTCAACAATTGGAGAATTATCAAAAATCCATTTTTTTACAAGAAATCGCAATTTTAGCATCCAAAGATTGCAATTTTGGCAATTTCAATAGTTAATTAATTGCAATTTTGATAATTGTATATTTCAATTGCATGAATTCTTTTTATTCAAATTGCAATTTCAACTTCAAGAATTTGCACTTTTGACATTTCAATAACTACAAATTTGGGAGTCAAATCCCACTAGCACGATTGGTTTCTAAGGGCCTCATTCTACATGGCGACCCAAGTTCGAACCTTGCAAGGTAGATGGGAGGAGACATTTAAAATCCTCCCATGCTAAAGAGTGGTATGGCCTAAGTTGGGTGCGATCCTCAGGTAATTTTGATGGCTTAGATTCCCCAGGCCACGGTTTCTTAGGCCATAGCTTGATCCCACAATTCATGGTAAAACTAGCAAACAAGAAAAAACTACCAATTTGGGAATTTGAACAAGTATATGATTCAGGAAAAAATCACATTCCTTAAAGGAAAAGTAAAATTTCAACAATTTATTATTGCAATTTCAACAAATGGAGACTTATAAAAATTGTGACTTTTTAATAAGAAATTGAAACTATAGCATCCAAAAACTGCATTTTCAACAATTCATTGGTTGCAATTTTGATACTTGCATATATTGCAATTCTAAGAATTTTTTATTCAAGTTGCAATTTCAACAATAAAAATATTGAGAAGAAATTCATATTATTTTAACGAAAAAATGCAATTTCAACATTTAATTGGGCAATTTCAACATTTAATTGGGCAATTTCAACAATTAATTGGGTGCAATTTTGATATTTGCATATACTGCAATTCTAAGAATTTTTGTTCAAATTGTAATTTCAGCTTTAAGAAATTGCAATTTTTGCAATTACAATTTCATAAATTTAACAATAAAAGGATCAAGGAGAAATTGCAATTTTAGCAACTACAAATTCACAATTTCAAGAAGTATATGATTAAGAAGAAATTCACATTTTTTTAACCAAAAAAACAATTTCAACTTTTAATGGTTGCAATTTTAGCATCCAAGATTTGTAATTTCAACAATTGGAGAATTATAAAAAGTGCATTCCTTTAGGAGAAATTGCAATTTTAGAATCAAAAGATTTACAATTTTGGAAATTTCAACAATTAACTGATTGCAATTTAATGGAGGCTATAGATTTTTTATTGTAACTTCTCATAAAAAATTGCAATTTATATAATTCTTGAAATGTCGAAATTGCAATTTATAATTGCATGTTTCCTTTAAAAATGTGAATTTATACTCAAGCATGTACTTGTTGAAAATGTGAATTTGTAGTTACTTGTTGATTAATTTTGTACAAACTATGCTAGCTAATAAAAACACTTATAGACCATAGTAATATTAAAAAATTAAATTGGAACATATCCATTAAGGGATTACTTATTGCTACCAACCTTGGATGTCTAGACGACAATTGAGAGCTTCTTTGCATGAATTGAATTTGGTTGCACTATATCTTCATCCCTTAGAGGCATATTTTCTAGCCCATAAGAACCCAAAAAGGATGATGGAGATGACACTAAGTGAATTCTTTCACCAACCATCCTTTTTTCTTGTCCTAGTTGATAATTATCTTCCCTAACGAGGTGATTTATATCTACATTTGCTTATTTTTATTAGATTCAATTTGAAAATTCATAAATGTTATCTACCTTTCAAAGGTATGCAATTTCAACAAAGTCGTTTATCCCCTCCTCTTCTCCACCCTTCCCATTTTCTCATGTATAAGGAGAGACAATAATGAATCTCCCATGCTTTATTTATGAATTTATCTAGTAGGGTTTGTTGTTTAAGAAGAGATTTTGTAAATATCCCATGAATTCTTGAATGCTCAATAAACTGAAATTGATTTCTATCCAATGCCAAGTCTAATGATTCGTTATTAGTCTCACTTTGCTATTTAAAATTGTAGGACAAGTATATGTTGTACTTTCATAATGCCATTTCATTTTTGAAGGAGGAACAATATATTCTCGTTCACTTTTTTTGGCATTTCATCAAAGAATAAGGAATTTGTTGTTTGTTTTATATTGTCCTTTCGATTGGTAAAAGAATGAGATAATTGGTGTTACTTTCAAAATGGTAAACTAATGGGTAATGGATTATAATAACCAATACTATTTTAAAGATGCTACGATTTGGGATGTTTTTGTCATATTTTTATGATAACTTTGTTTTAAATATGGTTAAAATTGAGAAGAATTATTGGAATTGCAAATATAAATTGTTGACATTGTACAAGGGACAATAAAATAATTTGAGTACATTGAATTCATTTATATGCTAGGAAATATCTAAAAATATTCTGGTAGTGATGATAGCCAAAAAAGTCCTAAATCATATAACTTGTTGCATCAAGAGTAGCGAGGTGCTTTATAGCCCAGTATAGTGGAGATGTTGTAACGTTTGTTACCTAATGTAACATGACCAAAAATGAAAAATAATTTTAAAAATTATATCTTAAACCTAGATCTATCAAGCATTGAAAGGGATCCAATTTCTTGAGGTGTAATTTTTTTATCTTAATTGTTTTACACATACAATTGCGCATTTGAGATTTTATTTGAACAAGTGTGAGTTCACACTCTTTGCAGATGATGGCATTGCAAGTTCAATGTGGTAGTGATGATGGAAATGTATGTTGGTTTGATTTTAATATTTGTATTTGGATGATGATTTGTGATGTTGCTTTTGTATTTTGTGGCAGCATTTGAGTTGGAAAATAATTGTGTACTTGTTTTCTATCTATGAATTAAAAAATAGTCATGTTTTGTTTAGTTGTTGATGTAGTAGAGAGAGTGCTACAATTTCTCTTATTGCATGTAATTTTTTGTTGGTTCAAGTTCCAAACAAAAATTCTAGATATTGTTTCTGGGATAGTTTCATAGGAAAATTACCAAAAATCTAGATATTGTTTTTGGGATAGTTTTATAGGAAAATTACCAAAAATCTAGATATTGTTTCTGGGATAGTTTCATAGGAAAATTTATTTTATAATATTTATGGTTGTATGCAATTGTAAGTAGCTAAGGAAAATACATTGATAGATTGTTGTTTCTATTGTAGTTTGATGGCTAGATCTATGGAAACTCAAAGTGCAGTTGGAGAAAATGTGTGCAAGAAGAATGAATAATGAGTAAACTTAATGTTGATTTTCGTTTGAGTAAACTATTAACTAGATATGTTGGCAAGTTATTTTTCTCTAAGATCCATGTAGGCATATATAATGCATTCCAACATGTGCAAGTTGTAGAGAAATAGTTGTAGACATGGTTTCTTCAGACACCGAAAAATATCTCTCGTTGATCTATTAAACACCAAAAAATGTTACATATTTATATATCAAGCTTTTCTTTAAGATAGACACGGTATCTTAGAAAACTAACAACCCATTGGCAGAATATCTCAACCACATAAAAAAGTAGGAGCCAACTAATCGGAGAGAACCTCTCATATCCAACTAGATCTAACCACCTCCTAAAACATAGAAACAAACTTCTCATGTGGAGACAAACTCAACCTCGTAATGAACAATCCAATAATAAACCACAACCTTTAGTGTGGTCATGTATCACACATTTATTTATGAGACAAGCAGGAGTTGCCTGTTCCAACACCCCCCCTTAATGATTACTTGTCTCAATCTCCGACAGGTCAGGTCTTCATCAACATCTTTAACCAACTTCCTGATCAATAAAGACTATATATTGGGTCCAACCTAACACTTGCTTCTTGTACCTTGATCATGTAGACATCATCAAAATGTCAATGTCCATATAAATGAACAACTGTCCATCGAGATACATGGGTACTTAACCTATACAACCACTAGTTGAGTAGGATGTCCTTTATGTACATGGTTCATCCAAATTCTTGATGAACTACCCTTGAATGTATTGAAAAATTTAGGTTTCTAGGCACCTCCCATGGTCTACTCTACCTACACATGACTCACGCCTCCATGTGTATAACAACTCTATGATGGAATTTTAACACTATGTTGAACAAGTTATCCAAATTAGGGACACATGGAAAAGGAGTATGCATGCCTATCCAAGTTTTACAACGAAATTCCCTTTACATGTTGCATACAAAGATACAAGTACACACAATTTACATACTCCACCTCATGGAGACACCAAGTACAAGCTTTTATAATATTGCCTATGTACCATTACTATACTTCTCCCAAGCACCAACTCTATGGAATATAGAAGCTCAAAATTTTCAAAGACCAATACATAGGATTTATGCATAACATCCTAGACTTGCTACAAATACAAGCTATGATTCACATTTTCATATGGTCAACTACTTTTATGGAACAAAACACACAAAATTTACCTCGCTTATCTATCACCATTTGATCTCCACTATTTCCACATGCATTGACACTAACATATTTTGGACCAAACTCCAACAAGGAATTTGTATTGCATACATAACATCTATCCTTCCTACTACAATCTCACCATTCCAACTCAAAATTAAGTCTACCATCAACCCTCGGTCTTTCCAGAAAAAAGTACAATTTCAATGTATATTTAACTATCATGATAACCAACCAATAATTATTCATCCAATTAAGTTTCCTTCATCTCTGAACCAAAGTGTTTGTGATCCTCCATTCACTTATAGAGTTTCCTTCTCAAACAAGATTCCAGTTGAGAATTAACCATACCTTTAGGCCAAACATTGGCACCACACAGTTTAACTAGGAACCCATTATACTTTGAGGCCTAACATTGAACTAATTGTAAATATTGAACAATTGGCCATTCTATGGACGCATTCCCATCTACGAAGACACCTAGGTATCCAACCATGGTGCTCATCAATTTTCTCTGTAAATAATTTGGATATAGGATATATTCTAACTATCAATCCAACATTTTATGCACCCACCAATGAGGACTTATGGCACAACATTTATCAAACAATATATCATCAAGGAACAACTAGAGGAAACAAAACATGTAGTTGTATTTCCCATTGAGCTACAACACAAATTACCAAGCAAATTTTGGAATGACTTTTACATTACAAAATATTGCAATGTAGAGATACAAAAATTCAACAACAAATAATGACACATGTAACCAAATGCTTCTAATTGTATATTTATTTGAAATCATGAATACTTTGGGCATCTTCAACATCGTTGTCTAATATTCTTCTTTTACTTCCATAATCTACTAACCAATTATTTAAATAAATTAATGATAACAAACATATATTAACATATTATTAAACTTAATTCTAACAAACATATATTAACATATTATTAAAGTAACTTAATTCTAACAAACATATATTAACTTATCAATACAGTAACTTAATTCTAACAAGCATATATTAACTTATCAATACATATTATATATTCAAGACATATTAAGTTGAATAAACTAAATATTTTCCTTACTTTCGAACTCCACAAAGTTTGAAGCAAAAGTTTCACTTCACCATGACCCTCCTCTTCTCGATAACCTATATAAACTTCATACATACCCCAAACAAAGTGAATGTGTCCAAGCATGCACCCCAACTGTCCTTGCAATATGTAACGCAGGTTTTCCAGCAATTCTTAAAAATTGGTTTCCCTATTCAGGTTAAACAAAACCCAACCTTCTTTTATATTATCAATAAACTTCTTTTTATATCATCAAAAAAATTTCATACTAATCCTTACACTTTTCAACCCGTCCAATATAAAAATTCCATCTTTCCTTCACAAGGTTCATCAACATGTCTTTCATTTATAAATGTAGATGAAGCTATTCCAAGGGGGGGAAGGTGTATACCTCTATTTCAATGTATCTTTTTATTGTGATTCATGAACCAATCTTTGTAAGCCTTTTGAACCCGTCCCACCAACAAAACTCACTCTCACCACTTTGGAACTACACTCCAGCAGATTTGATAGAAGAACAACAATGCCATGCACAGCACCAAATCTGTAAGTGCATACCAAATACACAGCACAATCAATAATTTGAGGAGAGGACCGTGCAAAATTTGGTAAGCGTGACGAGGAACATCCAAGAGAGGCCAAGCTTCTGAGCTCTAATACACGCTCTCAAGAAATACCTGCTCCTACTCTCCTTTCTCAATGCATTGTGGATCTCAAACCAATAACAAGTTCTAAGGTCGTTACTTGACTCTCCATGGAATGGCTCATTCTCACAACAAGTAATATGCCCTCTGAATAAAAGAAATAATGCAACCAAATAGATAGCACTCAAAGCGATTGTTGCTCCTTACAATAAGCTCTTATTTGCACCCTGCACATCAAGTTTTAGCGCGTAAACCTCCAAACTCAGTGCTAAAGTGATTTGCATTCAAAGTCAACAAATCCAATGGTATTTTAAGAGATTTTTTGCAGGGAGAATGACAGATCCAGAAAATTGTCATTCCTTTCATTGCAGTAAATGGTTTTCCTTTGCTTTCAAATTCTGCTTTCAAGATTGTGTGTTATGAGCAGGTTTAATGGAGAGAATGGAGTGGACATCCATGGTGACAGTAGCCCTAGGAAATGCCAAAAGCATTTGTCACGGTGAATCAGTAGCAAACTAATGTGATAAGGGCATCCTCATGAGCCTTTGATAAAATCTTATCAACTTCACCAGTCAAAAGAAAAAACATTAGGATTCATTAAACTGAGAAATAAATTCACAACAAACAAAATACGAATTCAAACTTTACATCTCAAAAAAATCATTATTATTAATGTCGAGAAAATTAAAAGACTGCAATAATAAGTTGTTTTTATAATAAGGTGTTTACATAGAACTTGTTTTTATAATAAGGTGAAGAAAGAATGGCCATAATTTGCAGATCCAGAAAAAATCTATCCTGAAATCATACGCTAGAGTACATAAAGAAAATACCTCAGCCCTGACATCCTCTTTTCAAGCTTCTAGGGATTTACACTCTTTGTGCATCCTCTGTCTCTCAGCTTTTTCCTACAACATATAAATCCAACATCATGATATACCCGTAAATTTATGAATCTCGTCCATAACAATCTTCCTTAAATTCTCAGCATTAGTAATATGCAATTTTCCCTTATAAATAAGAAGTCATTCTTCTAAATGGTAACCCTTTATTTTTAGCATTAGGTTGTTGCGCTATGTCCTTGACCTGCTGGTAATGTTCATCTTCAGTAAGGGAATCAATGATCCTTTGCCTCAAACTTGATTTGCAAACACTAATGGATGCCACATGCATTGCATGCATTTTTCTGTCGTGCATCAACCACCTTGTATTATTTTCCCTTATGTGTTTGATCTCAAAATCAAATTCACATAGAAACTCCAACCATATAGTTTTCCTGGAATTTAGTGTTGTTTGTTCAAACAAATATTTCAAACCACAATGGTATGTCCTAAGCTCAAATTTCCTATTCCTCAAATAATGCCTTCACATTAATAATGCATGCACTATGGAAATGAGTTGTAAATCATGGGTAGCATAATTATTTTCATGCTCTTTCAGTTTTCTTGATTCATAAAATACCACATGATTGTCTTGTATAAGAACTCATCAAATTCCCTATCTACATGCATTGATACACACCGCAAAATCATTTTCTTGGTTTGTAATTTTCAGAATTAGAGCACCTTTAAGAAGCTCCTTCATCAATTGGAAGCTTTCTTCACATTTTGGTGTTGTGATCTCCCAGATCACATGGATTCAATAAAAGATTAAAGTGTACACACAAAAACATCCATCAAGAAGAAGTATTGGGAAGGATGTCGAACCGATTTGTATTCATTCTTGAATAGATATTTATAATTTTATACATCATAGGAGAGGTTGGAGTGATTTCACCCGCTTCAACTACTCATTCATTAGGGATACCTTTATCCATTTACACATACGTTTAATATATTCTACATAATAAAATGATGACATTTATGAGGCCTAAGAGGCCCTCTCAACATCTCCCCCAACCTCAAATTCTTCTTCACCTTGAAGAAGTTGTGCAGAAAAACCATGGGTCTATGCTCCTGTTGAAGTAATCCTTATTGTGCATTAACCATGCATATCGGGCTACATAGGTAACTCATCTGCAACAACCACCAGCTTCACAGGAAGATACAGGTATACAAGGTTGTACCATGACCTATTACTCTTCAACATATGTCTTCAATATGGTAGTGGAATGTGTAGTCAATGAGTCTTGCATCACTTTGATCCCACCCGAAAATGGTCCTCTTGATTCTCTTGTTACGTCACCTCTCTCTCTAGTTCCTCCAAGGTAGTGAGGGGCTCGTCTTGGGGATCCAACTTCACACCTACACAACACTTCCAAACATTTCTATGCCTTCTAGCCTCTGAGGTCACAAGCCAGGGACTGCTCTGTAATTCACATACCGAGGGGCTCAAATTTAGTTGTTCTTGTGTCATCATCTTCTCATTAAGCTCTTTTCTGTGTAGTATGTGATGTCTCTTGCTTGAATGTCATATTCATTATGGTGAGGATTTATAATGTGTGCAAGTTTATTATTATTCCTGCTCAGTGTGCGTGATCATGTGATTTCTCTGCCTTCGTCATCGACTACTTTAATGTCTACAATGTATTGGAGTGTCGAACGTATATACCTAAAGGATAGACAGACTTGACACTGGCTCGGCTAACATGGACTCAATCGAATCAATCACAAACCTGAAAACATATTATTTTTCTTTGTTTGACTCAACTTCGACTTGACCAAGTTATCCTTCATGTAACCCTTTTTCAATTAAGACTCCATCAACAAAAAATTGACCCAAAAACTTACATTTTGCATCTTTGGTAGAAGACTCAATAGGATTTCTAACTTCGGGATCGGAATGAACAAAATCAATTGGGTAGTCCGTTCTCTGAAATGTGAGAAAAAAGAGTCGACCAACACATATGGGCCTACATGTATCAACCGATGGACTCAACAAAAAATTGTGGCAACTCGAGTACAAACTATCAGCATTGTCCAGTCAATCTTCACATGTCAGGGATTTCATCTTGTCTTGCGATTTTTGCAATGTTTCACAAGTTTATCACCATCGAATACACCCCACCAATTTCCTTCTCCAGTCGGTTTTCTCAGTGGTCATCACCCACACTCAATTAACTTTTTTATTCTTCTTAAAGTGGGTCGGCTCTCACTTTAATAAGTCATCGAATCATCTTCAAGTCAACGATCGAATAGACTCTTCAGGTGACAAACTTCCTTCCTTGCGCATAATCAATTTCGCATCGCAACCTTTATCAGCTTGGAAAATGTTTTTGCATGGAAATCCACCCAACAAGCTTCAAACACTTCTCCATGTAGCATCCTCTTCTTTAATTTGACGTAGACAGAGTTGTATAAGGGATAACTAAAATGTTTTTGACTTGCCGAAGTTTGGTAGAGCAATTCTTGTCAAAATCGTAATTTGAAGTGCTCATATTACAATTTTGGTGATCTGGTAGTTTTAAAATTGGGCAATTAGTCTATAACGAGCAATCTCAATTGCAGGAATTACAAAATTGTCAAAAATAACAATTTCCAACAATAATTTTAACCAGTTTTTATCCCAAAATCGCCAAAAAAGCAAGGCACTTTTGTTTCCTTTTATCCTACGCGGATGCAGACTCCTTACTTCTTCCTTACAAATACGAGCTAGCTTGTCAAATATTTTTTCTTATCACTAACTTCAATGAGGTCAAACATTAAGTCGATTTCTTAATGCACAGTTCATTGTCTTATAGCCAAATTGACCGCTTCCATTCGTGTGCTACAAACTCCGGTTTGGTCGGTAATCCTGTCTGGTCGATACCTGTGTTCTCATAGAAGGTAACGTCTCTGGTTGAACTAATTACGTGTAAAGTTGTGTCTCCCATGAAAATATCCAACCGTCACCAATAGGTAACGTCTCTGGTTGAACTAATTTCGTGTAAAGTTGTGTCTCCCATTAAAATATCCAACCGTCACCAATAGCACTTAGATTCATACAACTCCATTGTCCATAGCTGAGTATGTCAGATATCCAATAACACAACCATTGTTTTTCATCGTCAACGCAGTCCCTAGCATTCAAGGACTCTACTTGAAGGACGGACTTCTCCAGTCGATGGACACTTCCTTGGCTTGTGGTCGAAGTTGCTAAACATGAATCTCATTCTTTTACTTCTCTTAATTGTCAAAACACACACATGCCTTTAACGTTTTCTCAACTAGCACTCATTGAACACTTTTCGACTCCCTCAACTAGTTTGTATTCTTATGTGTGCAGGTTTTCCGATTCCTACGAGTATCTTCAGTAGCCTCACGATCAACAGCATTACATTCTCTTAATCCACGAATTATATTTTTAATTTGTAGGTTTTCTTGTGTTCCTCCTCTCGTTTCAGGTTCAATCCGCCCCCATCTATTGATGTTGTCGATGGAGGAAGAAACAGTGCCAATGTGTTGGAAGGCTAGGTCCCAACTACATTCAATCAGAGACTATAATGCACACACATGAATAATCATCATGAAGAAGTATTAGAAAGGACATCTAACCAATTTGTATTCATTCATGAATATATATTTATACATTATAGGAAATGTAAAGGAAATGTAGGAGCGGTTGCACCCGCTCCAACTACTTATTCATTAGGGTTATCTTTACTCATTTACACATACATTTAATATATTTTTCGTAATATAATAATAACATTTATGAAGCCTAAGAGGTGTTGAAAAGTTACCAAGGAAGTGTTGTTCACTTTGTGTTGCCTTGGGGTGGACAATAACACTTTAAAAAGATGACCCCTAATAATTTAATTAGTAAAGTGAGAAGTACTTTATTTGTATAAAGTCACTTTATTAAAAGTTCAAGTCATGGTTTATATCCTAAGTTCATTTAAGTGTTAAATTCAAGTGAGTGATAAATTAAAAGCTCTCACGTAATTAAATGATATGAGTGCACTAAATGTCATTTAATTATTATTTATTGAGAATTTAATGAGAGCCATTGATCTAATCTAATATTGGCCATTGGATGAAGAGGGGAAAGTTACCATGAACAAAAAGGCTTGGGAAGGAAAACCTAATTCATTGTTCACATTTTCCAAGAGAGAATTTTTGAAGAGGATAAGAGCAAGAGGAGAGGTCGATTTTGAGAGAGAGGAAGAGAGAAACCCTTGCACAAAAATCGAGGCATAGATTTTGAGGAGCAGGGAACAATTCCCAAGGAGTTTGTACTTTATTAATTACAGTTCGTACAACAGCAATAAATTGGCACATAAATCGAGGAGGCACTGACCATACAGTAGAAGAGAAAGGGCACAAATTTCGAGGCATTAAATAAACTAATTTTTCCAGAATCCGTACAGTCTGTATAGCATTAAATTAGCACAGAAATCGAGGTTTGCACAACCTATATGTACAGTCAATTTTTGGCACAGTTTTCAAGGTCTGTACAGTCTGTTATTGGCACGAAATTCAAGGTAAATCTTATTGTTTTTTTGGGGCACATTTCCCAAGGTCGTACTGCTAAAAAGATGATTTGCACGTGTGGGCCATACCGCTGAATTTTAACTGTTGTTTTGTGTTGAGTTTGACACATTTTTCAAGAAGGAAAAACTGAGATAAGTATTGTTGTTGTTGCTTATAGTTTGCCTCAAAAGAATAATAAAAATCACTCTCAAACAGGTTTTTCCTTCGGGGTTTTATCATGGACCGATTTGGTCAAAAATACTGTGTCAATTTTCATGTGTGAAAGGCTTATCTAAATTTCTAAGTTTGAAATTTAGGCTGAAAATTAAAATTTCTGAGTTAATAATTTTGAAAAAGAATTCCATGTGTTTCAAGTAAAGTCATTTTTATGAGAAAAAATATGCATGTTGGGGTTTGGGCATTAAACTACATGTAGAGAAGCTTGAAAGCTTGAAACCGGGTTGGGGTTCTAAAACTTTCAAAAGCCCTCTCAATGGGTGTCCATTCAAATTCCATTCCATTTTTTTGCAAGGAAGTGATGGAGTGTGCAACCTTGAAAAATATTTCAATGAACCTTCTCTAATAACCAGCAAGGCCCATAAAAGACCTCACATCTATCACATTCCTTAGAGTCCACCAATTCATAATGGCTTCAATCTTCTCGGGGTCCAATGATATTCTTTCCTCTTAAATAATGTGATCGAAATAATGAATTTGTTTCTTATAGAAGTCACATTTACTAAGCTTTACATACAATTGATGCTTCTTTATCATTTACAAATCCATTCTCAAATGATCTTCATGTTCCTCTTCATTCTTAGAGTAAATAAGAATGTCATCGAGGAAAACAAGAACAAACTTGTCCAAATACTTGCACCATTCATGAGACACATGAATATGGTTGATACATTTGTGAGACCAAAAGGTACAACTGTAAACTCATAATGGCCATATTGAGTTCTGAAATATTTCTTATGGATGCCTTCTTCCTTGATTCTCACTTGATGATAACTAGACCTCAAGTCTAGCTTTGAAAATATTTTTGCCTCTCATTTGATCAAAGAGATCATCAATTCGAAGCAATGGATACTTGTTCTTCATTGTAACTTTATTCAGCTCTTTGTAATCAATAATAGACCAAGTGTTCAATCTTTCTTATTCACAAATAGCATGGGTGCTCCCCATGGAGACACACTTGGCATGATGTACTTCTTTTCCAACCGCTCTTGCAATTACATTTTCAACTCTAGCAATTCTAGTGTACTCATTATGTAAGGTGTCTTAGACATTGGTATAACTCTTGGTACAAGACCATTTGTGAAATCAATGTTCCTCTGTAATGTCCCTCAAAATGCGATAAAAAAAATTGTATAGGGTCTAATTAAATGCAACACCTAAGGTTTCTTTAAAATTAACTTAAGCACTGAGTAAAATCTAGGGATAACCTGTTCATTTTGGTTATGGTTATGGTTACGTCGTTGATCTTTTGATAGTGTATGGTTTGCTTGCTTGTACCTTTACTTGTTGATATGATATGATAGCCCTATGCATATATTTTCTTTATCCTCTTTTATTAGAATGTTTGTGTTTGGTCTCTAATCTTGATTCATGATCCAATCCCTATGTCTATAGCTTTTTTTTAAACTAAGATTTACTGCGCCTTTACTGTAACAGAGTTTGATAATCTCTACATCCCATGAATGGTCCTTAGGTCCATCATTGCCTGGGCTCACTTAGATTCTGTATGAGCTAATGCACGTTTTATCTTTTGTCACAGGTGACCTTGGATAAACTACATGCCAAGAGGATATCTCCTATACTTGAGAAATAGTAGCAAGGTAAAAATGGTAATAGGGATCAAAGTCCCAAGGTGATGGACAACAGAGCACTAAATCCTAACCCCTGCATCCAAGCGCCTATCCGGAATTTACTATAGGGATATGGGTAAAAATTGAAGCACTAGTGGAGGAAGCTACAAAAATTGAATGAGATCCATGTGACTACTTCGTAGGATATCTCCATGCTGGAAATTTGTGTTGTATGCGAATTAACCTAAGCAAAAATTGCATTTTCTTTGTTGTTTGGGGTTTGGGCGTTTGGAGAGGAGGAGCCAAGGATCCCTTCCTTACTAGAGGATACCTGCACATGACCAAAGGTGCACTCTTGGTATGTGCATAACCCTTGGGATATGGCAAATGAAACCAAGCAGGTATTCATTCGTTTTCTCATTCCATTCCAGTTTCTCTTTTTCAATGCGTAGAGTATTATGGGATTAACCCCTGTTCTAATTTTGTTTTTCAGGTGCAAGGCGAAGGTTGCTAGGTCCCAACGCCGGAGGCAACTCGTGGAGTGGGTTGTTGAAATGCTATGCAAATATCTGGTAATCTCTTGGCCCATGTTGGTCCACTCCTTCCACGGGGCATCGATTTGGTTGAGGCTTGATAAATTTTGGTGGGATTTTCCCCCGGGGGAACAAGAAGATGTATGGGAGTCTTGTGTGATTTACTATATACGGAAACACTATTATGTGCTCTGTCTTTATCAATTTCATGACTAGAGTTGAATCTCAGGGTTGTATTAATGCATAATCCTTTTGGTCGTTTCTTTATAACTCTTTCGTACAATAATGTCGAGAAGTTTAGAGCTTTGGGTTTGTGGTTTTCTTTATGGAAATGTCTCATCTGTAATCTGATTCTGATACTATGTAGTTTAATTTTGGTATCCAAGCACTATCATTTAGTATACTCAGTCTCTACGATTGATGTTTGAAGTATTTCTGAGTTGTATTCCTTTGGTTGATGAATGTATGTTTAGACTGTTATTTTTATGACATTTAGCTTTTGATTCCAATTTGGTAGCTATGTTGATTTCAAACCATGGTTTACTCTTTCATCCTTTGGATGCGGTGCTGGAATGTATAACGTTTAACTTGGTTCCTTAACTCGAATATGTTCTGTGTATAGTTAAGACTCTAAGTCCATTTTGATTCTCGTGTTTAAAGGGAATAGATCCCTGCTGTATGTTGATTGTCACGTCCCCATCTTGACCCCATTACATTAAAATGTAAATGATGTAATATTGTTATAAAATCATGGTGAGGAGATCAAGGCCAAGGCCCTGCCATCGATTTATGGATGCATATGGTTTACGTGCTAGCCAGGCACATTGGATTTGTAAATATGCATTTTAATAAAATACCCACAACTAGTTATGCAATGCAACAAGAGATGGGAGCATGCTATTACAAGGAATTGGGAGGGAAATATTCAAACCCTTGAGCCAATGAAGTCAAGCCAAGTGTCAATGAGAGAACCCATCAACCATCAACTACCCATGTTGACTTTGGTGCCCAATCATTCATTTCTCCCAAGGGTTGGGCGAAGTAGTCAACACCTTGGGGATTGGGGAGGTATGGCTGTCCAAATTCGAGTATGGGCAAGCCACCCTCGTGGAAAATCATGTTTTGCCTTCTTGGGCAAGAAAACACCCACGAATTGCCTTCCCAAGCCATTATTCATGACCAGACTTCACTCTCTCACGTTTTGGGGAGCTTGTTGGGCATTTCTCTCATGGAGTACACTGTAAATTCACTGGTTTTCAAGCTGAGAATCTTGTTTTTGTGATGGCTGGATTGTGGGGAAAGAAGAGAATCCATTGGGAAGCTCAACATATAAGTTTGATAGCTTGTTGTTTCCTTATTGTTGTGAAATTGTTTTTGAATTTCCAGAATTTGTTTTCATTATGGAAAAATCATTTTTGTGAACCCAGTAGTTATCTCCTACCTCATAAATCGTTTTTGAATGTTTCCATCAATTGTGCGACTGTGTATGTGCCAATTTCTGGTGCCAACCTGTCACGGTTTTTCCCAAAAATCGTGTTGGTTCCCTGCTGCTAGTTAATGACTGTGTGAAGGTCGTTTTGGCCCTTGAATGCCCAAGCCTTTTCCCTCTCACGCAGTCTGAGCTAGCTGGGGCTTTTCCCATCATGTTTTTCATCTATCTCCTGCATTTTCCATGCCTGGGAACTCGTTTTTGTATTGCAAAATGGCTAGGAAGAAGGGAGCCACGAATTTGGGGTTTATGGAGGCCGTTTTTGTCCCTTGAGTGCCCACAAATGTTTTCTGGAAACGGTTTTGTTCTTCCAATGTGATTTCCCAATTGCCATTTCGTTTTTGGTTTCCCAACGTTTTTCTTCATGCCCAGAAATTGTGATTTTGCTGTTATGAGTATCCATGCTCAATTTTGAGTTGCTGTGTGTTAAGAAATGTTGGGGTTGAGATGGGTATCCATTGCTTTGGGCTGTGATGAGATTGAGAGTCCCCTTTTCCTTGTAAATATCATGCCCAGCTCGAGGGTGGTCTCTGAGTGCTGAAGTAATACAGGCTGGGCAGAGACCTGCAGTTGGGAGGAACATTGCAGCGACATAGCTAGTTGTGTGGGACAATTGCACAACAAAGATAAGTGTTTTCCATCTATGTGTTTTGCCTCTGCAGTGTTTAAATTAAATGACTATTATTGATATATTGAATGCATATGAAATTTTGTGTGTGGATGAGTTTATCTCCGTTGTGCATGTTTGTTGAATTTACATCTACACACATGGGTTTTTAATTGTATGAATCTAATGAATGGGATTAGTTTATGTGAAAAGCCCCATAGATTGGCATCATGTTCCCTCCCTTTCCTTGGATGGATGGGTGGGTACGTTACAGATTGGTATCAGAGCTTATGGTTCAACACTATGGCTGTTGGGCCCTTCATAGAAATATAAATCATTGTGTGTACATGTATTTTTTATTTGGAATTAAAATGCATTAAAGAAACAAGAAGATCTCATCGCTTCTATTCGTTAGAATGGGAAATCATTCCCATGACTGTTTTGGGGATTTTTGTAAAATTGGTTGCATTGATTTCATGCTATGAAAGTGAGGAAGGAGGGAGAAAATCCCTTCTCAGGTTAAATGCTTACTTTACATTGTTTCTAATGTAGTGGCAATTTGTTTTTGTATTTGTTGTTTGCCTCCATGGAGGAGAGAAAGGAGGCGCAACCCCTTGCTATTTGTATATTATTCTGTTGTTTTATTTTGACATGAAGAGATGCAATTTATTACATCTTTTTATTGTTTTGTTATATGCGAAGTATGATCTCTAATTATGCTTCCCGCTGAGCAATGATCATCACAGAAAAAAGAAGGAAAATTTTTAAATTTTTCTAACTGTTTTTGAAAATCTGAAAATTTTCTAAGTGTCTGCTGCTAAGGCTACATCGGAGGAATTAACGATAAGTTTTGCGCACGGCGGCGGCAATTTTAACTTTAAAATATGCGATGCGCACGGTGAAATTAATGTTAAAAGCAACGACACTGGCGGCGGATCTAAGCTTAAAATTTGCGCGCGGCAGCAATTTTAGGCTTAAAAGTTGCGAAGGAGGCTTGCGCATGGCGACGATTTTAGCCTTAAAACCTACGACGCGGTCATGGCGACGAAGGCTTGCGAGCGCAAAAGTTAAGGTTATCTTTTGTGACACGATCGACGAAATAGTTGCTAACTCTGTGTCGAAGGGAAGCGGTCGGCGATCTCAAGGTTAGCTGTCGGAGCCAAAAGGATGAGAAAATTCCAAAATTTTTCTAAGTGTTTCGAAATTTTGCCGAAAGCTGTGTCGACGAAGTTAAGGTTAAATTTTGCGCATGGCAGTAGAATTAACGTTAACTTCTACATGCGTGGTGGCATTATTAGCGTTAATATCTGCGACGCACGCGGCGACAAAATTTGAGATAAGAACCGCGCCACCCGCGACAATTTTAACCTTAACATCCGCGACAATGGCGGCAAAAATAATACTAACATCCACTACAATGGCGGCCATTTTAGCCTTAATATTGCGCCAAATGGGGAAAAGCAATGGGAACAGCAAGGCAATGCTGATGAAAGGAAAATCTCTCACCTTAAACCATTTATGTTTATAACATAGTAATTGTATGCTTGGAAAATATCATGAATGAATGTTATACACATGAATATATATATTGAATTTCTACTTTGTGAGAAGATCATAGCTAATAATTGCTTGTGTGCATGGTAGAGAGCCATGAAATTGGATCAGCTATGATGTGGAAGAGGAAATTCCATGCTACAATGAGGAATTGGAAGGGAAAATTCCTCCACTACCCTCTTGATATTGTATTTATAATTCTGAAGTGGTCGTGCATATAAATTATGTCATAGGAATGTTGAAATGCAAGAGATTAGATAGATGATATGCCTATGCACTAGTAGGCATATTAAGAAACATTGCACAGTGCATGTGAAATGTTTGTGTATGAATAGGACAATGCATATTGGTAAAATAGTGAGGTTTCACATATGCAATGAGCCAATTGAGATAATTATGGTGGTTGCTAATAATTAGTTATGTCCGCATTGGTTGTAGGACAAATACAATCAAAACATGGCTAAAGAAGTGGATGACGTTGTTGCACGTGACCAATGACCTTATGAAGAGATGATGGTGCAACAACTCCGTGATCATGATGTTGGCAAAAGGACTGAGTAGCCTTGGTAAAAGGCCAGTTGATCAAGTAACATCAAGCGATTTTAATAACAGCCATGCAGGTAATGGTTATTGTTCTTAATTGCATGAATGTTGAAACAGGATTTGGTGAGATCCCTTCAACTATGTTTGAACTATGATGATTTGGTTTGCATATGGTATTGAGTGCCCGAATAGGACTGTTAACCTACCAAGTATGGTGAGGTATGGGTAAGTGAAGGCAATGATCCTTGCACCCTATAATTGCTTAGAAATATCAATGCATTCATATGAAATTATGTCATGCTATGACGATTGTGAGTTTAACAACCAAAGCAAGTGAGGACTTATGGCCCTGTCATGGTAGTACATGGTTAGGCCATAATATGTTTGAATGCATAATATTCATAAATTAATGCAGGGTTTCATCGAGGAGATGTGCATTAAAATATTATGTACAATCTTGTGGTTATACATTGAGTGATTGCACACTAAAATATTATGTGAGTGATGTAAAAGTGCATACATATGTATAGGTGTACATGTTGCAATGCATTGTGTGAATGCATGATTGTGGTGTATGTTTCATTGCAATTAAATGATAGATGAAATGGTGAACTATTGTTAGTACTGAGACCATTCCATGAGTTGCTGTGAATGCAGGAGAATGATTGCATGAAGAAGGTAGACATGTGATGGGCTACCAGAGTGCTCTGTTGGAAGGACAGAATTGCATGGAATGTGAAGTAATGAGTATTTACAGTTTATTTAAATTGCATGGATAATGTGACTATGTCTTGCAATTTTATTGTGACAATGATGCATATATAGGAATGTATATATTTTATTGCATTTCAAATGTTAATAGTTGAAGGTGTTTGAATTATTGAGTGTCATAATTCTGAGATCACTTCAGTGACTGTTGTGGCAATGAAAGGATTATATGCATAGATACTCACAATGTGTTTGGATGATTGAAGTTTTAGTTTTCAGGTAGAAAAGTCTTACGTATGGCAATGAGGATAAGTCCATAGTAAATACCGGAATCTACCATGTGCAGAAGCCAAAGGCTATGAGAAGGTTCTCATGGTTGTAAAATATGCATGAGACAAATCTGAAAATTTTATGGTTTAAATTTATGAGAATAATCTCATGATTTCAAATCTAATTTTTGTAGGAAAACAGATTTGTAGATTTCAGATTTGAGAATTTGCTTATAATTGCTAATCACTGTTTGGCTTATATAAATTGTGTCAGGAGGACATGTTGTAGTGGATGTTCATGTATGGTGGCAAGTGTAAAACCATAATGGACAGAGTGATACCACTTACGAGAGCCAAATAATATGAGGATGGCCTCATGGAACCACTTATACTATGAAACGAGAACTATATACTAAGAACGAGAACTCTAGCCATACAAACTCATATTTTTGCATAAAAAACACCGAAAACAACCCCCAAATCAAAAAGTGTTGATGCCAGTATCATGTTTTCATAAAAAACACCAAAAACAACCCCCAAATCGAAAAGTGTTGATACTAGTATCAACGTTTTTTTTCTCTGGGTTAAAAATATAGCCATGGCTTAAAAATCTCATACTGTTGTTTACGAAAGCCTTAAAATCAACCCCTAAATTGAAATTTTTTGTTTTCAACAAATAAATTCCTAACCCTAACCCCCAACAAACTATTACAAAAGTTAAAAAAAAAATTATAATGCGCCCCTCCTACCTTAAATGGTCAGGGTTGTCTCATTTGCCCCGTATTAATAATTTTTTTTTAAATTTACATTTAAAAAAAAAATAAAAACCTAAACTTAAAAAATGAAATATAAAACCTAAACTTTACAAAAAAAAATAACAAAAAACAATCTAGACTTTACAAAAAAAAACAAATTAAAAATTAAAAAAAAAAAATTTACAAAAAATAAATTAAAAAGCAAATTAAAAATTAAAAAAAAACAAGTTACAAAAAAAATTAAAAATTAAAAAAAAAAACTTTACAAAAAATCAATTAAAAAACAAATTAAAAATTAAAAAAACCACTTTACAAGAAAAATTAAAAATTAAAAAAAAAACCAAACTTAAAAAAAAAAAAATCAAAAAGGACCAAGGGGCCGCCCCACGGGCGGCCCTTTGGGCGCCCAAGGGGGCGGAGCTCAGCTCGATGGGCGCCCAAAGGGACGCCCCACGGGCGGCAGCTCGATGCCCCTTTGGGCGCCCATCGAGCTGAGCTCCGCCCCCTTGGGCGCCCAAAGGGCCGCCCCACGGGCGGCCCTTTGGGCGCCCAAGGGGGCGGATGCTCCCCGCCCATTTTGATTTTTTCTTTTTTTAAGTTTTGTTTTTTATTTTAATTTTTAATTTTTTTTTGTAAAGTGTTTTTTTTAATTTTTAATTTGTTTTTTAATTTATTTTTTGTAAAGTTTTTTTTTAATCTTTAATTTTTTTTTATAACGTGTTTGGGTGCCCAAAGGGCCGCCCCACGGGGCGGCCCTTTGGGCGCCCAAGGGAGCGGAGCCAGCATCCGCCCACCTCTTTGGGTGCGATCTTTGTTTTTTTTGTTTGTATTTTTATTTTTATTTTTAATTTTTGTTTTGTTTAATTTTTAAATTTTTTTTAAAGTTTGGTTTTGTTTAATTTTTATTTTGATTTTTTTTTTTTTGTAAAGTTTAGTTTTCTTTTTAATTTTTAATTTTTTTTGTAAAGTTTTTTTCTAAATTTTAAATTTGTTTTTTAATTTATTTTTTGTAAGTCTTTTTTTTTAATTTGTAAAGTCGAGTTTGTTTTTTGTTTTTTTTTTTTGGTAAACTTTAGGTTTTATTTTTTATTTTTTAAGTTTAGGTTTTTATTTTAATTTTTTAATTTTTTTAAGTTGGGTTTTAAATTGTTTTTAATTAAAACGATGTGTGAGGGGTAATGGGGTAGTGGGTAGGGCATTAGGGAATGTAATTTTCGGGGGGCTAAGGTAGGGGGTAATGTAGGGGGCTAAAGCATTAAGAAATGTACTTTGTTTTTTTAAATATTTATTAATGGTTGGTTGAGGGGTTAGGGTAGGATATGTAATTATTTTTTTAAATGTAATTTTTTTAAAAAATTACTAATAGTTTGTTAGGGGGTTAGGGTAGAAGGGACGCATTATAATTATTTTTTAAACTTTTGTAATAGTTTGTGGGGGGGTAGGGATAGGGTTAGGGTAGAAGGGGGCAATGTAATTTTTTTAAATATTTTCTTTTTAAATTTTAATAATAATTGGTTAGGTGGTTAAATATTATGAAAAATAATGTGAAAGAGTATCATTTTTATACAAAATGACTAAAAATCTATTAAAAATGGGTTTAAATGTCTTTTTTTTTTCTCGATTTGTTTACTATTTTTTCCATAAAAATATATTATTTATGATTAAATTTTAAAGATAATTTTCGAAAATGTATGTGTTTTTCATTATAGCTAGCTTCTAAATGTATGTTTTTTGTTAAATTTCTAAAAAACACACTTGAAAATAGAAATTAAAAATACTTTACAATAAAGATGTGTCAAAGGCCCAAAAAAATGCCTCAAAATGAAAATGTGTGATACTGGCATCAACCCTTTTTGAAACGGAGGTAAAAATAGCTACTAAAATTAGGAGAGAGAAAAACGAGAACTGTGTCGAGTTCTCGTTTCATAGTATAAGTGGTTATGGTTAAACAAATCAATTTCTGTAGGAGACGAAGTTGCAAATTCATGTTGAATTAATTATTAATGCTAATGATTGGTTATGGAACAATCATACTTGAAGCTTATTGCTAAATGCTGCTAACTGTTTGGCTATTTGATAAATGTTCCAGGAAGACACATTGTAGGAAGACCAGGAGTGATGGCCTGCAAAAGCCAAACTAGATGGGAAAGACCCCATGCTTTGGAAATGGGTTTCCAGTGAAACGCCATTGACAATATCTCAACTAAACCGCATGTTGGTAAACCATGAGAGTGAGATGGTAAAGTTATGCCCAAAAGGCATGTGAGATACATTTGCGAAATGAATGAGTATTCTGTGACCCTAGACAAGAACATGCATGTCTAAATTATTAGGGTTAATATGCAGAGCATGCTCTATCTTATTTATATCATTGCAGACTGCTTGAGTATGATTAGGGCCTACATGGCGCACATCGGAAAGGGGGTGCACACCTTTTCTGGTGTTGGGTCATGATAGGGTTTTCAATATTGACTACACCCTAAGGGAATGGACGCATTCCTGGTGTTTCAATACTTGATAGTGAATGATATGGATTATGGTTACACAATTGAACAACAATACTAATGAGCTTGCTTATCCTTCTTGTGTTGTCATCCTACATAGATGCAGATTGATACTGCACATTAAGAGGCAAAGTGAAGAAGGGTACGCAAAAGGACTGTATAGGAATTGGTAACCTTTCTATGCTCACACGAAATATTACCAAAAGGGATAGACAGGCCCGAAGAGCTGTGTAATAAGAAGAGGTATCATCCTTGTGTGAGTGGGGTCATGCTAACTTGCAGTCAAGAAAGTCACCTATAAAGTTCCTAAAAGGAACCACCGATTTGCACCAGAGAAGGAGTGACGTCCTTGTATGAATGAAGAGTTGTGTGTGTGAAGGGTTGTGGTGCAAGAAGGTGCAGTGACATTGATGAAGGCATAAAATCTCTATTGGGACAGCAGTAGGAGGGCGGGTGCCAAGACTGACTGAAAACCCTGAGATGCCTAGGGCTCCATAGTAGAGCCTTGACCTATAATGGTTAGGTGGCGCAGTTTCCTTCCATTGGTCGATGACCTAGACGAATGTGCTGGCTCAGCAATGGAGAGGGCCAACCAGGTATGGGACTGGTTGGGCACCACCAAATGCTTGGTAAATCCAGTCGGCATGAAGGTGTACTGGTGAAGCATTAACTACATCCAAGTCCATAGGCGATCCCAAGGATTGCAAAGTGAAGCAAGATCCTATGGACCAGAGAGGAAATGCACAATACAGATAAGTATTCAGTTTCATTTATGTCTTGTTTGGAATAATGAATATTTCAGGTATAAATCTTCTAACAACTAAGCTGATACACTAATGTTTCTTTGTTGGAAACCTTGGTCATTGCAGGAAAGCAAGACCCTGAAAGTGCTATAAAATTACTGGTAAATTCAGTGATTAAATGAGTGGGCGATATAAAATTATTGATAAATCCAGAGAGTAACTGGTTGGGCATTCACTGCTTAATATTGTGAAACAACATGTATGCTGGCCCAACACCCCTTAAACAATTGATAAAACTAGTCAGCGTACTGACCTGGCATTGCCTATTCGAATGATTGTGGAGTAGCCTACGTGCTAGCCCAACATTCATAATTGTGTCCACGGGAAATCCAAGGCTCGTAAAGCAAAGAAGGATCCCGTGGAATAAAGTGAAGACATCCAATACATATAAGTATTTGGTTTTCTTGCAGCTTCTTGCTTATGAATATATGTGTGTATATGATTTGGTTATGATTTCTCAAACTCTTGTTTAGAGAAAAACTTTATGAAATAAACTAAACATGTGAATTGATTCAATGTTTGAGTGTAGGTATTGTTGGAAGCAAGGACCAGAACGGCATCATAGGGATGCATATGGACATATGACCGTCCTAAAGAGCTCAATATGAGCAGTAATAAAAGATGGTGCTAGTGAACATGAGTGGGTCCTAGCAACCATAGGTTCTGTAAGCAGAATGGGAAGGAGTAACCAAGTTCAAAAGCATTAGACAAACCTTAGACACTAAGTGTCATAGTCAATAAAGGGCAATTCAAGCATTCACATTAAAGTGAAAGAGACTAAGGAGCATGAAACCACAGTGATGGCATAGCTCCGTAATAAAACAAGACTAAGAGGGAGAAACTCTTACTCTTCTCTTTCATTTTTATTGATGCATTTATAAAACAAAGAATTGTTGAATGCATGTCATGACCGGAAGACGAATGTGTTTATTTGCTTGAATTAAATTGTGAATGCTAAAATAGTTATTTCACTGTGAAAGGATGAACATGAAAGAGATCATGTGTATGTTGGGAAAGCATGAAAAAAAAAATTTGGAAGTCGCATGAGTGAAGCATGGACGTTCCATGTCAATTGGGAAATAATTGACTAATTTTAATGTTTATATTATGCTTGTCCTAACAAAGAGTTTCCATGATCAATTTCACAGGGAGAAATTGAAACAATTGGTTGCAGTTGACACCGGCAAGTGTCGCTAGTGACAGTCGTGCACCATGATCATGGCAGCAGACCAAAAGCTATTTGATTTAGCTGAAAATATTCCTCAAATAGTTGCCAAGACAGCAAGAAAGATGGCATCCATGAAATTCCAGACTTGCAGAGTAGCTAGAAGGTGAATAAAAGGAAGGGATTGATGTGGACCAATGCCCACCTGCAGAGATGGAAGGTCAAATCCAGCAGGAGCAGTTGTGGAAGCCAAAGAACTTGATCCTGAAGGTTCAAAGTAAAGAGATGAAACGCCGGACAAACCTACCACCGTTTGTGAATTTTGAAGCATGTGTAAAGTGGGTATATATTCAGAAGTATTGGAACACCGAGGACGGTGTTATTCTAAGGGGAGGGGAATGTCACGTCCCCATCTTGACCCCATTGCATTAAAATGTAAACGATGTAATATTGTTATAAAATCATGGTGAGGAGCTCAAGGCCAAGGCCCTGCCATCGATTTATGGACACATATGGTTAACGTGCTAGCCAAGAACATTGGAATTGTAAATATGCATTTTAATAAAATACCCACAACTAGCTATGCAATGCAACAAGAGATGGGGGCATGATATTACAAGGGATTGGGAGGAAAATATTCAAACCTTGATCCAATGAAGTCAAGCCAAGTGTCAATGAAAGAACCCATCAACCATCAACTACGCATGTTGACTTTGGTGCCCAATCATTCATTTCTCCCAAGGGTTGGGTGAAGTAGTTAATGCCTTGGGGATTGGGGAGGTATGGCTATCCAAATTCGAGTATGGGAAAGCCACCCTCATGGAAAATCATGTTTTTCCTTCTTGGACAAGAAAAAACCCACGAATTGCCTTCCCAAGCCATTATTCATGACCAAACTTCACTCTCTCACGTTTTGGGGAGCTTAATGGGCGTTTCTCTCATGGAGTACGTTGTAAATTCACTGGTTTTCAAGCTGAGAATCTCGTTTTTGTGATGGCTGGACTGTGGGGAAAGAAGAGAATCCATTGGGAAGCTCAACATATATGTTTGATAGCTTGATGTTTCCTTATTGTTGTGAAATCATTTTTGAATTTCCAGAATTGGTTTTCATTATGGAAAAATCGTTTTTGTGAACCCAGTAGTTATCTCCTACCTCAGAAATCGTTTTTGAATGTTTCCATCAATTGTGCGACTGTGTATGTGTCAATTTCAGGTGCCAACCTGTCATGGTTTTGCCCAAAGATGGTGTTGGTTCCCTGCTGCCAGTTAATGACTATGTGAACGTCGTTTTGGCCCTTGAATGACCAGACTTTTCCCTCTCACACAATCTGAGCTAGCTGGGGCTTTTCCCATCACGTTTTTCATCTATCTCCAGCATTTTCCATGCCTGGGAACTCGTTTTTGTATTGCATAATGGCTAGGAAGAAGGGAGCCACGAATTTGGGGTTTATGGTGGCCATTTTTGTCCCTTGAGTGCCCACAAACGTTTTATGGAAACGGTTTTGTTCATCCAGGGTGATTCCCCAATTGTCATTTCGTTTTTGGTTTCCCAACGTTTTTCTTCATGCCCAGAAATTGTGATTTTGCTGTTATGAGTATCCATGCTCAGTTTTGAGTTGCTGTGTGTTAAGAAATGTTGGGGTTGAGATGGGTATCCATTGCTTTGGGCTGTGATGAGCTTGAGAGTCCCATTTTCCTTATAGATATCATGCCCAACTCGGGGGTGGTCTCTGAGTGCTGAAGTAATACAGGCTGGGCAGAGACCTACGGTTGGGAGGAACGTTGCAGTGACATAGATAGTTGTGTGGGACAATTGCACAACAAAGATAAGTGTTTTCCATCTATGTTTTGCCTCTGCAGTGTTTAAATTAAATGATTGTTATTGATATATTGAATGCATATGAAATTGTGTGTGTGGATGAGTTTATCTCTGCTGTGCATGTTTGTTGAATTTACATCTGCACACATGGGTTTTTAATTGTATGAATCTAATGAATGGGCTTAGTTTATGTAAAAATCCCCATAGATTGGCATCATGTTCCCTCCCTTGCCTTGGATGGATGGGTGGGTACGTTACATTGATGGATAATGGTCCTGTGTCTTCGGAAAATGTTTGAATTTGAATCTTTGTTTGCTTTACTCCTATAGGTGTGTGGGAAAAGCCCCAATCTCGTTCTATGTTTTAATTTATTAGTTTAAGGGAATGGATCCTTGACCAAACACTGATGCGTGGATTTTGATAGTGTGTTATTTGTATAGGAAGTAATTTTTCCCAGCTCGAAGCGTGACAAATTGAGATAAATATTTATATGGGATTTGATTTCATGACTCTTCGTTTTGTTGTGTAAGTCAATGACCTTAGTGGGATTCGATCCTAGGTCTGCGCTTGTAAATAGCAAATTCAAGCTGCCTCTGTGTGTGGCACGACTTTAGTGGGATTCGATCCTAGGTCTGCGCTTTAAATAGTGACTCTCATGTTGATTGTGTGCATGTGATAACGAATGTAGTGGTTTCATAAATGGTGTATGAATATTCGTATATGCACTTTTATTGCCTTATGTAAGCTATGCTAGGATGTATATAATTGTTGATTGTAATTAAAATGTGGAAACATGGATGGTCATCCATGGGATAGTTAAAATGTCTCATATGTGGATGATATTGGTATTTGAAAGAATTTTTTGTTTATATAGGTTATGTTTACTATGAGTACTGTTTTAGTTTCATATATACATGTTTTGTTTTGATAATATATGAGATTTGTTTACTAAATGTGAGCTCTGTATATAATATAAGTATTATGTTTATTTAATATATATCCTTTATAAACCTCCTCGGCTTTAAGGAAGACTTGAGAAGGGAAAAATTTATCATAGCAGGTGATTTCAACGTGACCAAGTCACAGCAAGAAAAAAGAGGCGGCAGCATTGTAAGGGATCCCTTTGGGGAGAAACTTGAGGACCTAATAACAGATCTGGATCTGATGGACATCCTGCTCAAGAATGCTAAGTACACCTGGAGTAATCGGAGAAGTGGCAAGGGACATATAGCGGCTCGACTGGATCGCTTTCTAGTAAGTTCCTCCCTCTACAATCTCGATTTAATTATTTCTGCTTTCTCCATTCCGTGTGCTTCTTCGGACCACAAACCTATCGGTCTCTCCATTGCTCCCCCGGAAAATCTCGGGCCAATACCTTTTTGGTTTAATCCACTCTGGGATCGACATCTAGACTTCCATCCTATTGTCAATCAAGCCTAGAATATCAATGTTCGTGGCTCCCCCAGTTTTATTTGGGAGTCAAAAATCCTCTCGGTCAAGCTTGCTCTGAAATGATGGGCCAAGGTCTCCTTCACAAATCCCAACCACAGCAAGCTTTGCAGTCAAGCCAAGCTTGCGGATTTACAAATTTGGATGGAAGCTGAGGAAGTCTCGCCTCATCTTTTAAATCAGGAAAAAACCTTGGAGATGGAAATTCTAAAGGTTGCAAGGCAGGAAGAAGAACTCTGGAGAGTCAAATCCAGGCAACTTTGGTTAAAATGTGGAGATAGTAACACCAAGTACTTCCACAATCAAACCAAAGCTCGACGAAATCAAAATACAATTAGAGAATTGAAGAATATGACAGGGGAAAAAATCAAAGGTCAGGATAATCTCCAAACTCTTGCTTACAATCACTTCAAAGATCTCTTCACTGACAAAGGAGAGACAGACCCAGAGGCCCAAGCGGATCTGATCAAAGAAATACCTTCATTAGTCTCGGATAAGTCAACAATCATCTCACTAATCCAATTACGGAACATGAAATCATAACTGCAATTTGGTCCCTACACTTGGACAAAGCGCCTGGGCCAGATGGATTTACTATAAACTTCTATCGAGCGGCCTGGGATATAATCAAGGATGATCTTAAGAGAATGCTCAACTGGATGAGGAGGAAAGACAACATTGGAGGAGCGACCAATTCCTCCTTTCTGGCTCTTATTCCTAAGGAAAAAAAACCAGGGTCTATGGGAAGATTCAGGCCAATCTCCCTCTGCTACACTTCCTACAAAATACTCACCAAAATTATTGCCACTAGGATGAAGAAGATCATGAGTAAGCTAATTTCAGAAACTCAGGGAGGATTCCTAGCTGGCCGTCAAATCTTGGACAATATCATTATGGTACAGGAAGCTATTCACTCAAGCATTGAGAAGAAGCATCAGGGCATGGCCATTAAGCTTGATATGGAAAACGCCTTTGATAGAGTGAACCACCAATTCCTCTTTGACATCATGCTGAAATTCGGGTTCTCCACTGAATTTGTGAGATGGATAAAAGCTTGTATTCATAGTCCATGAATCGCCCCCCTTGTCAATGGTCGACCCTCCAACTTCTTTCCTGTCTCTAGAGGCTTGCACCAAGGGTGTTCTCTCTCACCCTTTCTTTATCTCCTAGTGGCTGAAACCTTGAGTCGGAAGCTGCATTTCCTCCAATCCACAGGGGAGCTCAAAGGTATAAAAATTGTCTGAGGTGTCAAGCCGGTCAATCACTCTCAATTTGTCGATGATACTATCCTGTTGGGCGGTGCCTCAATGATCATCGTTAAAATACTTGGCAATGTCCTCTCCTCCTTCTTGCATGCTTCGGACGGCAAAGTAAACTCGACCAAATCCAGGATTTATGGTTGGAACTTCTCTGCAGGAACAATGGCTAGAATCTCTAGGATTCTTGGATTTGAGGGTATAGGGGAATGGAACTCTTTTCCATACCTGGGAATTCCCATCTTCAAAGGGAAACAAAAATTTGCAGACTAGAATGGGATCATCTCCAAAATCCAAAACAAGATATCAGCGTGGGGATCTAGGTGACTTAACTCAGTTGGGAAAATGGTCCTCATTAAATCCATTTTGGCCGCCTATCCGTTGTATGCCTACTCTATTTCCATTGCTCCCAGCACGGTTATGAAGAAAATCACCAAAAATCTTCACAGCTTCCTTTGGCAGGGAAGGAAAAACAAGAACTCTCAAAAGTTTCATCTAGTTAATTGGGAATCTGTTTGCAGACCAAAAAATTTTGGAGGAGCAGGTATCAAAGATCCCACTATGATGAATTTAGCTCTTGGTGCGAAAATCTTATGGAGAGTCATCACAGGAAAGAGATCATGGTGGAAGGAAATTCTTTATAAAAAATACATGCCAAGAACCAAGAAAAGATGTGTGGAAAGAATCCAATTAGACAGAAAAGGAACTAATATATGGAACCTCTGCAAAAAGTCAGCCAAGGTTATTCAAGACAAGCTCACTTGGATCCCTGGTAATGGCAAACAAACCAAGATATGGTATGACAACTTTGGTGCAAATCCTCCTGCAAATTACCTCCCGAAGCTCACTAATCTGAAATGCTGGATGGATCAGGCCAACATCCACACCCTCTATGATCTCTCAAATTGGACAAGTGAAGGGAAATGGAATAGCTGGAGAACCTTTGATCTCCCTGCCCATTTAAATGTTGAATACAGTTTCCTGCTCTCCCTCTTTCATGGAGCAACCCCCATACATCTTAGAGAAAAGGAAAAGCGAGGATGGGTTTCTGCTGGCCATTACTCAGTGAAGGAGGGGTACAACTACCTCGACGCCCTGAGATACCCCTACAACAAAGACATCAAGTGGGATCGCATTTGGAGCAAAAATGGGATTCCAAAGGTCAATGTGTTCAATTGGCTTCTTGCACAAAAAAAGATATTAACTGCTAATAATCTTCAAAAAAGAAATATTCATGGACTAGCTAGGTGTGTTCTTTGCAAAGTAGCAGAGGAAATGGTTGAACATATCTTCCTTGAATGCAGCTTTGCCAGAGAAGTCTGGAACAGAGCTTTCCATGTCATTCAACCCAGGATCACACTCCCCACTGCTTGGAGAGATCTTTTTGCCAACTAGCATTTCTACTACGATGCTACTTTTGCAAAGAAGCGGGATTTTAAAAGAGCTTGGATAGCCTACCCCAAATTCATTTGTTGGAATATTTGGAATGCAAGAAATAAATAAATATTTGAAGAAACCTAGACCTCTCCAAGCATGGTGGTCTCAAAGGCAACTGCTCTTTGGATTGAGACACTCTCCTCGAGAGGTTTGCATAATCTCAGCAAAGAAAACCTTAGTGTCGAAGAAAAAATCTAGTTAGCAGATCTTCTGGTTCCAAACTCTCCCCTCAAGATTCCTACATTGGCAAGCAAAAATTCACCCGATTGGCAGCTTCGTCTTGAGACAAACGAGATCAAAGACTAGATGCGATCCTTCAATAGTTTCTTCCTCTTCTTCGACGGGGCCTCAAAAGGCAATCCAAGGTTGGCAGGTGCGAAGGGAGTTCTAATGAACTCCGAAGGAAGCAAAGTGGAAGATTATGCTTGGGGGATAGGAAATCAAACCAACAATCAGGCAGAGTGGCTCGCCTTGATCAAAGGTCTTGATATCACTCAGGAGAAAAATATCTGAAGGCTTACTATCATTGGCGATTCTCTCATTGTCATTAAAACTGCCAGGGCGATCACAAGCAAACAAAAAAATCCAACCTCAAAGTACCAGTCCCTTCTTGCACGCTTAATCAGCTCCTACAAGTATGAATCTCTTTCCTTTTTCCATGTCCTAAGAAAGAACAATGCTATTGTAGATAAAATGGCTAACCTTGGGGCTAGGAAAAATTGTGGTGTCCTAACTAAAAATGGTGTACATGAAACCTTGGTATGGGTGCCTTAGTGGCTTGATTGGAATTGTCAGCTGCCTTGTTGTCTTTGGCGACATGTCTAAACGCGTGTACTCCCATGGTCAGGATAACATTAAATTCAAATCCTCCTTGGATCTGATTGAGAATTCCCAGGCTCCTAACGACGACATGGCCTGTCAGACCACACCTGTTCCGCATGCAGGAGGCTTAATTGACATACAGGTAAGGTGGCTTTTTAATACGGGCATGTTGGAGGTCGAGTTTATTCTTTTGTTGCTCCCCTGCCATCTGTCTCTGTGCTCTATTTGCTCCGCGGCTATTCACTCACAATGGATAGAAGGAATGTTGGAAACATTGCAGGTTTATGCCTCCCGACGTTGCAGTGTAAAAATTGTCGGGCAAATTTGCAAGTCTCTATGGGATGAATTAGGACGCAGCGTTTTTCGTTGACGATTGATTCGGTTCAAGGTAATGGAGAGAAAGACTTGCAAGGGGCTCTGGGCATTCAGGAAAAACATGTTCGTCGCCCAAACAGCGAAATTGGTGGAGGAAATTCGCAATTGGATACGGCCCAAAGGCAAAGGCTGCATCTCAATGCTGGTTATATTGGCTACGAACAAGAGAGTGAAAAGAATTGGAAAAACATGGAGGATGATCCTGGTCTTCAGAACAATCTAGCTCTGAATCTGGTCAATGAAAACCCTGGGGAAAATAAACTCTGGAATGTGAATGGGAGTATTGGGAGTTTTGGGAATTTTGAATCTCCTTGCGGCCTGGAAAGCCCCCCGCCTGGAGTGCTCTCGCACCTGCACGATATTGATGCTCAGGTCGGGTGGCTAAGGGGTGAAAGAAAAGACATAAAGAAGGCCATATCTCAGTTAGCCACCTTCATCCAGATTTCTAATTTGAACATCAGAAGCAATACCATCAAAATGCAAGAAGTTTTCGAAGGGTTGGTCAGCAAAATGGATTCTCTGCACAGTGGGTTAAGAATCATGGAATCTAAGATTGACTGCATCCACACTAGCAGGAGCAACAATCCGGTCGTTATCTTGGGCCTAGAAGACAATGAGGAAGCAGCGGTCGGAAAAAAGAAGAAGAAGAATCTTTCTCCCAGAACTTGACGAAGGTCCAGCAACCTGTGAAGCCGCCTGGTTATATGTCTAGTTTTCTCTTTTTACAAGTCCTGTCTTTTTTTCTGAGTTTAGGATTTATTCATAGGTGACGTTTCCCCTCTTATGTTCTGCAAAGTCCGTTATGTTATGTCTGAAATCAGGAATTTTATGAGGTGTCTTTTCCCCTCTTATGCTTTAAGCTCTGTTGGGTATGGAAGTCGGTTTATAGATGTAGATATGAAGTCCTGAAAAACTCAGAGGTGTCCAGTTCCCTCTCTTGTCAATTTTTGGTGAAAGTTGAACTTCTAAGACTGGGACAAAGGTGAATTCCCCCTCTTCTTTTGTGGGTACAGTCTCCCAGCATTTTGTAACCTACTCTTGTTTTTTAATATAAATTATTCCAACCGTTACTATAAAAAAAGTATATATATATCCTTTATAATATATATATTAAATAACCAAACAGAGTTTAGAGCTCTGTCCCATAATCCAATTTTTGGATTTCTCCCACTGCGTGGGTGATAATGGGAGTTTTCTCCCTAAATATACATTAATGAAATATTTCTCAACAGATAACCTGTAACCATGGATAAATATTTATGCCAATGATCTTATCCGTAAATCAGATATTTTAATTTCAATAATCTATGAGTATTGCATGATAAATAATTGGAAATAATAATTCTGACAATATTAATTTCAAATGAATAGTCTGTCAAAACAGCTTTTAACAGGTAAAATACTGACACAAAAACTCTTATGAACAGTATAACCTAATAGGAATTAATGTTGATCTATAACATAAAATTTTCTGAGATCTAGTAATGAAAAACTGAAGATACTTATCAGTATTTTATAGCAATCCGACTGACTTGATAACTGCCATGTTCCACCCAAGCATAGACCTTAAACCATTCTTGGTTTGTTCCACAGGTCACCCCCAAGCCGAACTGAGCATGATAAGAACTAGAAGGCCTAGGGTAAATTCGTTATCTTCTTTACCAATAGTAGAGTAGTCACAAGGTTTGTTTACCATCCCTTTGTGTGAATCTTTCTTTAACAATAACTTTCCTTACTTTCTCCACAGTCCTCTTTCTAGGACACACCAAATATCAGACAATCTGGTGTTTGAGCACTTAGATTCACAGTTGAACCCTCCAGTGAACTTGGAAAAAACTTGCCCCTTGTAATGTTCCTCTCTCTGCTACTTATAAGTTTTTGTGAGGAAAGGCTACTAGGATTTAGGCTTAACTCACTCAGTTATTTGTGCAACACACGGATAGTTCTGTTTTTATCTTTAATTAATAATTCAGTTTATTTTAACTCTCGCAATTTATTTGTATCTTTAATTATTAAAATAGGACTTTTACTCACCTAACATTTAGTTTGATCTTTAATTGTCATCTATTGACCATCCTAAGCTCTTGCATGCTCATTCCCTCTTTGAGTGGCAGTCCCAGTTAGTTAGAAAGAGTAAAATAATAATAATAGTTTGAGTATTAAATAAATATTCAATGGATTATTGATGCTCCAGAGCTCTCAGATCAACATCAGTTAATCATCATGAGTCTAAGTGCTCCAGAGCATTACTGCTCAACACTTACTCAACTAACAATGCTCCAGATCTTATGCTCAACACTAGTTACAATAATTCAGTTGTTCCAGAGCTCACTTGTTCACATCTTTTAATAATTTTGGTGCCATCCAGAGCTCACTTGCTCAACACCCAAAATAACCACTTAGGTGCTCCAGAGTTCATTTAACTAAACACCTGTCAACAATAAATAAGTTTGTAAGGACAAATAACTGTAAAATAAAAATTGTCTTTTCTTGGGATATTACACCCTCTTTGGGGGGAAGTATCGACATTTCAATGGGAAACACATCCCCGAATTCTTGCAAGAGTCGATAATCCTCCAACTTCGAAACTTTATTTTATGTTATACCATGTACATCGGCTGCATATAATTGGCAACCTTTTCTAAAGAACTTCTTCAGCTGCAAGGCTGAAATCTATCTAATGGAAACCACCTTTGAAATGCCCTTTACTATCATTGGGTTTCCTTATTCATTAATGCATTCAAAGGTCTTGATGTAGCAGTCAAGTTTTACTTTGTGTGCTTCCAACCAATCCATTCCAATGAAAACATCACAAGAACCAAGTGGAAAAATATTCAAACTTGCCCATGTGAAGAGTCCATCAATTTCCAATGGAAATTTCTCCACCATTTCACTGATTTTCATCTTGGTTCTAGTGGCTAGTTAGACCATCCATGATTTACTAATGATTTGTTTTATTAAAAGCACAAATCTCAACAACTTCAGAAGTGATATAATTGTGAGTAGATCCAAGGTCAATCAAAATAGAAATAGATTGCTTAGCAATATTACCTTCACCTCTACCACAATTAATTGATGGTCTACTTGGCAGGCATGTAGTGTTGCATAGATTCTAGGGACAATCCTTGTCACCTAACCCATAGTTTCAAGCTCTTTGATGTTGTGAACATTCTTTCCATTCCCATTTCGAGGTGGACAATTTCTAAACAAATGGTCCTCTCCAGAATCCCAACATTGAAGTGGCACTCTTGGCTTGTCTCCCATCATCCTAGTTGGCTTATTCACACCCTATGATGGTTGTTTCTGCTCATTTCTTAAAGGAGACTTGAATCCTCTCTTTCTTTCGCAAAAATTCTCCTTCTTCTTGTCCTTCCATGCCTTATGGAATTATAGCATGCTTTTGTTTTGATCATAGAGTACTTAGAATTCCTTATGGTTTCATCTAGATTGTGAGGTTCATCAAACTCAATTATGTCCTTGTATGACTAAGGTAATCTACTTTGAAAATGCTAGATTTTGACCTTATCATCTTTGATATACTTCACATACCTCAGCAGCTCCAAGAATTTATTAATATATTCCTCCATGGTATTTTGTCCCAATTTCAACTCACCGAACTCTTTAATTTTTTCATCACAGCACCTATCAGATAGTTACTTTTGCTTGAAGTATTTCTTGAATTGCTTCCACACATTTTTTCTGTTATTGACCTTCTTCACTTGCCTAAGGTGGTCTCACCATATAGATGCTCTTCCATTTAAGTTAAATATGGCCACCCTTAACTTCATGTTTCTGGAGTAATCATGGACTTGGAAATACTTCATCATCCCAAGAATCCAAGCCTCATCTCCTTGACCAGATTTTGCTTCACCATCAAAAGTAAGAGGCTTGGCTTTCTGAAATTCCCCATGTGAGTTGTCATTGATAGGCCTCTTCCTCTTATTCCTTCAAGATGGAGATCTTTGGTCTTCATTGAAATCTCTAGAGGAAGATGACTCACTAGAAGAGAAATCTAGAGTGTATGTCCTCCCTTTAGATACCCTTCTCAAGCTATGGGACTTCCTGTGAGAATGTCTCATTGAACTACTCTTGCTCTTTGCCTGATTTCTTGAGTGTTGTCCAGGGTGAATATTCCTTTGAATGTATGCTAATCTTTGGAGCATGGTTGCATTTAGTTGGTTTTGTTTTCCTCAAGATTTGAGCAACCTCTCATTATTTGCCCTGCAACTTTATAATTCCACCCTTAGAAGTCACAGTTTCTGCAATGTCTGGGGGAGTCACTTGATTTATCCTGCTATTATATCATGCCTCTACATGTTTAATATGTATATCTTATCCTATGACATTTGTTTAACTTCCTGTGAAAATGTCTCATTGAACTACTCTTTCTCTTTGCCTGATTTCCTAAGTGTTGTCCTGGGTGAATCTTAATTTGAATGTATGCTAAACTTTGGAACATAGCTGCATTCAGTTGTTTTTGTTTTCCATGAGCTCTGAGCATCTCATTATCTTCCTTGCAACTTTATAATTCCACTCTTAGAAGTCATAGTTTCTGCAATGTCTGGGGGAGTCACTTGATTTCTCCTTCCATTACATTTTTCCTCTACATGTTTAACATGTATATTTTCTCCTATGACATTTGTTTCGAGTGCATAAGGATCTTATGCATAATCCATGATGATGACTTTCTTAGTACAACCAATACCAAGGATTTCCAAACCACCCTACATTGAAAGCTGACCCTTAACTATCTCTGATATGATATTATATCTACACAACTGTTCATATAAACGCATTTGTTATATTCATTACATTCTTAAAATTTCAGAAAATTAATTTTCTATACATTCTGAGAACTACCCAAACTGGCAAAAAAAAAAATTGTCAATCAAGACTACAAGCACATTTTGTTTAATTTCAAAAACATTTGAAACACTCATTTCAGAATTTGATTCTGCACAATTGTTCCCTTTTGGATAAGCTTTCCAACAACTATCTTCATGCTCCAATATGACCTCAATGCTGAAAGTTATGGCCCCTTGAAAATCTCTAATTCTTTCCCAATTCTGCACCTTTTCTTGTAGCGGCCATCTCTGCCTTGAAGTTGCCCTACTAGCTGATTTTCTCTGACAACGATTTTTTTTCATCCCTCAATGGACTAGAAATTCCCTTCAACAAACCAACTGTGAAACCATGGCACTTGTTTGACTTCTTTGGCTTATGTAGGCCTGATGTTGCAACCTTGCGCTCTAATTCTGCTTCCTTCAGCCCACGCAAGCCCGATGTTGCAACCATCACTCTGATATCATTCTAGCACATCCTCGATCAACCTGGTAGCACTTTTGGGCTGATGGGGAATTCCCTCAATGCCATTCTGTCAATTTGCAGCCTCTGAACCATTTTGTGATGTCCTCGACTACCTTCGTAACACTTCGAGGTCTTAGGTGACATCATTTAACTTAAACTGACATCTCTATTCACCGAGTCCCTTCTCTATCAAGGTCTTCAACCTTATCGAAATTATTCTCTAGAGAATCCCCAAACCGTCGGCTCCAACACATTGACTTTTCTCTATCGAAAATTGTAATACCCCCATTTTGACCCTTGGAATATATTGGCTTTTAATGTAAATATTGTATACATGTGATGTATGTTTCCCTAGCGTGGATCTCAAGGCCAAGGCCCTGCTAGTGTATGCTCGGATTTTATTAAAAAAGAAAGTATTTGATATTATCGTATCCATGTGCTATTGAGCCATGGAACATTGTAAAATGATGTAAATATTAACATTGCAATAAAATACCAAAAATTGGCTATGTGAGCAACTAATGAGAAGGGGCCATGTGTATTCCACTAGGGAGTGGTGAGGGGGTTGTGGGGTTGAACCATATGCTGCCAAATGTCATCTTGAGAACCCATTTGATTTTCCTTGCTGACATTTAATTCAGTTGTAAGGAAGTGGTTGAAGAAATCAGTCCATGGCTTCAATGGAGCATGGGCAATCCAGAAATTTGTATGGCAGGTATGGGATCTGTTTTCTTCACCCACAAGTCACTCTAACTCATGGGAATTCGTTCTTCCTCATTCCCATTCCATTGTTGAATATCTAAGCATCATTTTTCATCCATTACACAGTTCCAGCAATGAGAAAAACTAGAAATCGCAACTCTGAATTAAGCCACGTTTTAAAGTGCCAAAAACGCTCAGAAATTTGTGTGGACAGTGAAATCCAATGGGGTATCCATAGACCTGAACCTTGGGGTGAATTTGAGAGTGTTATATACCCCGAAATCCATAGGAAAACTCAAATTTTATATCCCAAAAATTCAATTACGGGACAGAGTTATTTGACCATAGAATTAAGAAAATCCAAGTGTGAATAACAGAGCAGAAGATAGAACAAAGGTTGGAATTGCTTGATAAACCTAGTGAAGGCTATAATCTCAAGGATTTAGCAGCTTGGACCTTTCTATGCCCATCCTGAATAGAATTGGAGGGAAGGGGGCTCCTGAAGGACTGTGCAGCACAGAATGGGACCTTCCTTGTGTTGGGTGTGGTGGGTATTGTGGGTGCCAAGGTTGTTTGAGTTTAGCTTGAGATGCATGTAGCTCTGTGGTTGAGCTCATTGACTTAGCCTCCTCCTCCTTGTCTCTTGCATGCTTGATAAACCCAACTATGTGTTGGTTTAGCATGATTGTTTGTGTGAAACCATGGTTGTGAGTGAGCCTGTTTAGTTCCTCTTTAGTGGATACACAACCCAGCTCGAGGGTGGTCTCTCTGCTGAAAGAATAGAGGCTGGGCAGAGACCTATGATTGGGTGGAACGTTGCTCTCATATATCTAGTTGCTTGGATAGTTTCATTTTAAAGATAAGTATTATCGGTTTTAATCTGTAATTTTTTAATTATTGTTGACTGTTATGACTATATGTTGAATGTCGGATGCACTTGTGTGTGGATAATGTTTATTTATGCTGTGTTTATTTGAGTAGGAATCTGCATGCATGAGTTTTTATTTATTATGAATTTGTTAGTAATGGAAGGGGCACCTGAAGGACTGTGCAGCAAAGAAGGGGACTTTCCTTGTGTTGGGTGTGGTGGGTATTGTGGGTGCCAAGGTTGTTTGAGTTTAGCTTGAGATGCATGTAGCTCTGTGGTTGAGCTCATTGACTTAGCCTCCTCCTCCTTGTCTCTTGCATGCTTGATAAACCCAACTGTGTGTTGGTTTAGCATGATTGTTTGTGTGAAACCATGGTTGTGAGTGAGCCTATTTAGTTCCTCTTTAGTGGATACACAACCCAGCTCGGGGGTGGTCTCTCTGCTGAAAGAATAGAGGCTGGGCAGAGACCTATGATTGGGTGGAACGTTGCTCTCACATATCCAGTTGCTTGGACAGTTTCATTTTAAAGATAAGTATTATCTATGTGTTTTAATTCTGTAATTTTTTAATTATTGTTGACTGTTATGACTATATGTTGAATGTCAGATGCACTTGTGTGTGGATAATGTTTATTTATGCTGTGTTTATTTGAGTAGGAATTTGCATGCATGAGTTTTTATTTATTATGAATTTGTTAGTAATGGAAGGGGCCCCTGAAGGACTGTGCAGCAAAGAAGGGGACCTTCCTTATGTTGGGTGTGGTAGGTAATGTGGGTGCTAAGTTTGTTTGAGTTTATCTTGAGATGCATGTAGCTATGTGGTTGAGCTCACTGGCTTAGCATCCTCCTCCTTGTCTCTTGCATGCTTGATAAACCCAACTGTGTGTTGGCTTAACATGACTGTTTGTGTGAAACCATGGTTGTGAGTGAGCCCGTTTAGTTCCTCCTTAGTGGATACACAACCCAGCTTGAGGTGGTCTGTCAGCTTAAAGAATATAGGCTAGACAAAGACCTATGGTTGGGTGAAGCGTTTCTCTCACATAGCCAGTTGCTTGGACAGTTTCATTTTATAGATAAGTATTCTCTACGTGTTTTAATTTTGTAATGTTTTAATTATTGATTGACTGTTATGATTATATGTTGAATGCCAGATGCACTTGTGTGTGGATAATGTTTATTTCTGCTGTGTTTATTTGAGTATGAATCTGCACGCATGAGTTTTTATTTATTATGAATTTGTTAGTAATGAATGGGGCTGAGTTTCTCAAATAAACCCCGGAATGTGAGTCATGTTTTCTCTCTTGAATCGGATCGATGGGAGGGGATGTGACAGAGTAGTATCAGAGCCCATGTTGCAGCACTGGGGCTGCTTGGGCCAAACTGTGAGTTACAAGTAGATATCATAATGTTTAAATGAGGTATTGATGAAGTTTAGGCAAAATTTTGATTAGAAAAATGACAGAATCAGAGTTCTCAGGTGTGGAATAGGATCACACCGTTGCATAGAGCTCTCCAAGAACTTTCCACCGGTACCGAACTTGCATTATTTGGTTAAAGGATGAGAGAGATATGAGCTATGAAAGTTTGCGGGAGCAGAGGAGGTGTTTCCGCAATTCCGCATTGCGGATGGCGGAAACATAAAATTTTCAAATTTACGTTTTGGACTTCCGCATTTCCGAACCCGCATTGCGGATTGCGGAAACATGAAATTTTCAAATTTGCGTTTTGGCGTTCCGCATTTCTGAGTTCCACAGTACGTATTGCGAATTGCGAAAGTGACATTTTCCCACGGGGGGTTCACTCAGTGAACTTGTTACATAGCACGATTGTTCACGGGATATTAAAGAATATCCCTAATTTCACTAAATATTGGAAAATGCCTCCTAAAACTGTATTGTTGAACCCCCCTCCCAATATACCTTTCCAATTAAGAAAACCCCTAGTTTCACCAGATATTGTAGGTATCCATTTTTATCAACCCATTTTTAATACCCCCTTTATATCATATTATCAAGTTGTAACAAACAAGATCCCTAACACATCTCAGTATATGCAAACATGATGCTAAGTAAAATAATAGTATAATGCTAATAATGATCTCACCGGGAATGTAGGGGTGACTGAGTCAATTTTTCGCATTGGATAGTGGAAGAACCAATGAAATATTAATGGGGAAGGCAAAATGCTTAAAAGGAAACCCAGTGAAGAGATGAATGTAACAAAGAATGTTAAATACTAATAGTACAATAGTTATGCAATGCTTAGAAAACATGAGGATTGTAGATTTTTCACACCATAACCTACCAATCTACCAATTTTAGCCATAGAAAGATCATGTTTTCTAGTTAATCTCTTTTAGCCAATTTTGGGTCTTACTTACCTAGTTAATCTCTTTTGTGCCCTTCTGAGCGAGGGGGGTACCAAGGTAGGGAATGGACCACTATCTGCCCCTCTATCTATATCTGTGCCTAGACTCGCTGTTAGCTATGGGGCTAGGTAAACCTGGGAAGTAAGGTAGGCTAGGCATCATATCAAATAGGTGCTTGGCTGGGAGGGCATCATAAAACTTTAACTAGTGAAATTACCACTTCCTTGGCGGCCACCCTCACTTTTGTATTACCTTGTTTGGGTGGAAATATATAATTATAAGCAAACAAAAGAATAGTGTTCCTAGCCCTCAGCCCACAATCATAGCCTCATTAACAGTCTGGGGTTGTTGGCTTGGCACCGCCATGGTTCTGAAGCAATTACAAAGGGGAAAGGCATTACGAAAAGGATACAGCCCAGTACCACGAGGTTGCAGCTAGGTTTTCAAGTAGCTAAGGATTATCGTGTCAAAGGTGGTCGTCAATCTCTGCAACAATATATAACACATTAATTTAGTAGGGAGGTTTTCAAGTAACTAAGGATTATTAACCCATTTAACTAAAGAAGGTAATAGGTACCAGGTAGGTGAGGCAGGTGAGGCATGGAGAAGAATAGGTGATTACAACTAAGCATGATCTCGGCCATGTACACAGGCTTGCAGTATCAATTATGATCTCTAAATTGAGAACTACATAGCCCACTTAAAGAACACATGGTTGAAATCATGAAGAATCAATAAGCTGTAATTTTTTTTGTCCTAAAATCTAAAATCTAAATTTATGATATGACAGCTCCTAAATATCCTCCATCCATTTCACAAATGAATTTGAGATCCACGGCTGACATTTTATGGCTGTTGCAACTGTCATTATAGTTGCTAATTTGGTTTTCGTTCCATTGGATAACTAGAGGAATCTCTATTTTAAACACACTGTTGGGCGAATTAATTAAATTAATGAGTTGTAAACTCCTTCCAGTTGCTTACCTGAGCCTTTTTATGAATGCTAGGGTGGATTATTGCACTGCTGGACGTTTTTATAATTGCTGGATGGATTATTTCCTTGTTAGGGAAAGTTTATAAAGCCTGGACATTTTTAATGATGCCTGGGGCGTTTTTTATCCATCTTTGGGCGAATTTCTCAGCTGGGCATTTTTATAATTGCTGGATGGGCGTTTTCATAATTGCTGGATGGATTATTTCATTGTTAGGTCAAGTTCATAAAGCCTGGACGTTTTTAATGATGCCTGGGGCGTTTTTTATCCATCTTTGGGTGAATTTTTCAGCTCGGTGTTTTTATAATTGCTGGATGGGCGTTTTCATAATTGCTGGATGGATTATTTCACTGTTAGGGAAATTTTATAAAGCCTGGACGTTTTTAATGATGCCTGGGGCATTTTTTATCAATCTCTAGGTGAATTTCTTAGCTGGGGGATTTAAAAAACTCAGAAAACGTTTTTATAACTGCTGGGGAAATTAAGCATGGTCGGCCAGAGTTGAAGTGGCTTGGGTGAGTTTGTCTTCTTTAATACAATGAAAATTAAATATTTTACAAATCAATCCCTCTCTATATCACAATTAAAAAATACTTCTTTAAATCAATCTCTCTTGAGAATTTCTGTGACAAATGAGAGGCCTATATCTTTTCCACTTCAGTTGTTCTCATACTGCCTGGCAAACGCTGGAAAATTATTACTTTCAACTTGAAACGTGGTGCTCTGCTTCTAAGGCGATTTTAACTTTTCCTTCCAATTTTGGGTATTTCCAAGGATATGTCTAGGCAACAGCGTTGGCAAATGTGGTACTAACAGCTTGTAGGTTTTTCAGATGGCCAATTTCCCAGTGGTGTGTTGAACTATTACTTTCACATCCACTTTTTTACTTCCTGTCAAAAGTGAACATATCCATATAATTGCACCAGCTTGTGTGATTGCTAATGAAGTTAAACCTAAATTAGAATTGCATCATTTTTCATTTTTTCTGACGCCAATTTCACAGCTGATAACCAGCTGACTTATCACCTGTCCAGAATCCTTGGCAATATGAAGATTGTAAACTTTGATATTATTGAAAATGTATTTTTCTGAAATTTAGTATTTTCTCATTCTTTTTAATTTTCAATTCAACTCCTGAGATGCATACAAAATTACAAACTCTTAAACCTAGCCAAAAGGAAGTAGACAATAATGTAGCAAACTTCCCTGAAAATAAAACCCACAAGAAGATGCATCTTTGATTATAACTATCACAAGGGTCTAATTACAAAGCTGAGAAAAAGGAGCTTCAAATTAAAAAAAAAAATTGCAAATGCTCCAAGACTGAGGGCGAGGTATCTATTCCACCTAAAACCCATGATAAATTGAAAGCAAGAAAGCACACATATCAATTTATAAAACTAGATATAGTAGTAGAGAGGAGAGTGGATGTAACCACACTAATACCATTAAGCTGAAATAACATATAGAAGAAACAGAGCATACCTATTATAGGGATTCAAGCAAGCCTATCTAGCTGATTTTGTTTCTGTAACTGCTTTCTAGTAAATTCCATTCTTCCTAGAGTCAAGAGAGGATTCTCCTCTTCCCACAATCAATGTTCTGCCGAACCAGAAATGGAATGTGCAAAAACTTCAAGCAAGCCCATCTAGCTGATTTTGTTTCTGTAACTGCTTTCTAGTAAATTCCATTCTTCCTAGAGTCAAGAGAGGATTCTCCTCTTCCCACAATCAATGTTCTGCCGAACCAGAAATGGAGTGCACAAAAACTCCAGTGAAGCCCTCTAATCCTTCAATTAAAAAAAAAATCTCACTCCCCTGCTTCAGAAAACCTTGATGTGCCACTACAGTGCCAAAAATGTTCCCTACATTAGAAACCCTAAATGATGAAAATCAAAATACCCTGCATCAGAAACCCTAAATGTTTCACTACGGGTACCCAGCTGAAGAAAAAAAAAATCATAAAACCCTAGTTCCTTCCACCATAAAACCATTAGATCCATGAGTGACAAAATTAAAGGTCAACTTGACCCCTGGATGCTTCCAAAACCATGTCAGCTCGTCAATCTGAGTGTTGCAAATTACAGAAAGTGGATGGAAATTGGCTTCGGAATTGCCAATGATCATCAGTCGCAACCATGATGGCCCCTCCCTCACACAAGGGTATCTATTGGCTCATTGTCACCTACGTGCTAATTGTTGCTCACTGCTATTGGGCTCACTGGAACAAACCAACCATTGCTCATGGAACGGGTGCGATGTTGTGCTCTTGCACCTTTGATACCGCAGAGAAGTCGGAAGATGCTTGCAGATGCTTACAACGAGACTGCTTCTGGATTCAAATGCTCGCAGGCAAAGCAACTAAGTCTTCTAGATGAAGCCCACGGGAGGGATGGAAATGCTCATAGCCCTGGTCTCAGCGTCCAGGTTCTTCACTTAACATTCCACCAAAAAAAATTAATGTAACCCTACTTCCTTTCAACACCAAAAACCCTACTTCCTTTCAACAGGAAAAGTATTTTTTTTTTTGTCTTAATAGAGACGAAAATACTAAAAAACAAATATTATAAAATAAATACAAATGAGATCACTAATTAAAGACAATATGAGATTTTTGTCTTAAATTATCATCTCAAAATGGCCCCACATGTAGTAGTGATCTAACTAAGTTGAAGATATGGAAATGCGGAATACAATACTTACCAACAGCTGTGATGAAGATGAAGAATCTGAAAATTTTAGGAGTATATGAGTGTGTAAGCTTTCGTTTCAAAATGTGAAACATGATCATTAGACTCGTGTTTGGCATTGCCTTTGGATTCTTCCATCAATGAAAGCTTGTTCCATCTGAAGCAGTTAGACTTGTACCGCACAAAAATATCAGAGGTATGCTTTCAAGAATGTGTTTGCCCGAACCTTCAGGATCTGTAGATCGTGTGTTGTAAACATCTGGTGGAGGTTGGGGCATTACCAGGAACACTATTAAATCTCGATTTGAGGCATTACCGTGCATTGAGGAAAATAAGAGGGATTTATAGTGTAGAAAAACTTGAATTACTAGACATCAGGGGGTGCTATAATATAGAATCAGAGGATCTGCGAGGTCTTGGAACTTTCATATATTTAGGTTTTGAACTAAAAGACCAAATTTTGGTATCTTCAGATTTTCAACTAAGATGCTAGACAGAAGCACTCGAGTACTATTCAGGCTTCGAGTCAGATGTTTGGTTGGAAGCTTTTGCAGAAAGTTGCTTCTAGTTGAAAAAGAGTGACCACAGTTCATTGGTGATAAGCTAGGACATGGATCATGTTTTGTATGGAGTACAATACAAAAGGAGCAAGGATCTGCAACTTCTGTAAAAAAATCATTATTATTTACATCGTATTTTATATATTAATCAAGAAATCTTGAATAAACTAGCTGATAATGACCACCTAAATCAAAATAGATGAGTATATTTTCAATGCCACACACAAGCAGATACCATTAATGTTTTAAAAAGATAAAACCAGTTTGAACTTAGTTAAAGTAAGAGTTATGTTTTCAGTTTTTTATTTTAACATAGGCGTAGAAGCCAGCTATTCAAGCACTTGAAACCATTTGATAATTGATACCTAGTTTTTAGTCAAAATCTTGGGCACTGGGCGTTATTAAGATTTATTCCAAATGTCGTTCTAAAATTGCTACTTGTTGACCAAACTGTCCATGTATTTTTCTCTTAGCTAATGCGCTGGGTCTTCAACTCAACTGCTATCTCTTATTTAAACATTGTAATATACAATTTTTCAGTGTGAAGTTTTATTAGCTTATTTTGTGGGTTCTATATGCTCTCACAGAGAGCATTTCTAATATATTTTTTATGCACGGGCTGTAATTTAAGAAAAACGGAGCACTCTGTTTTTTTCTTTTTCTTTCCTTCAAGAAATAAATCAAAGTCTCCTCATTTTGTTTCAGAATCACTGCAGGACATTTTACTGTGCAATTCATTGTTATGAAATATTTCTGAATGTTTGATGTGCTGTTATTATTGACTGGAGCTAAGTTTTGTTCTTGGGTGTGATTATATTTTACTTAAATCCTTTTATACTCAGGTCTTTCAGTTGTTGTTAGAGCTTGGTTTGAGATTGATTGCAATTTTAAGGAAAAAAGATGATCAAAGTACAATCTCCATGACAAAGAATTCAATATTCCACATCAAAACAAACATGTTGATATTCTACATTATTTTCTGAAACCTTGTACAACAAGAATTTCTTTCATTTGAATTTTGTTGAACTGAAAGATCAAATTGGAGAATCTTAGATTGATGTGGGGTTATTGAAACCATTTGGCATTGATATCAAAGGAGATTGAAATCGTTTGATGCCTAGTTTTTAAGCATATCTAGGAGTTATTAACTGATCTATTCCAAATAGCATTTTAAAATTGCCATTTGTTCCTTAATCTATTTTCATTTGTTTCCCATAGCTGATATAGCCTTCATCAACTACAGTTTTTGAGTCTGAAGTTTTATTTGCTTATTTTGTGGGTTCTGTACGCTATCACAGAGAGCATTCCTACTATATATATGCACTGGCTGTAATTTAAGAAAACATTAAATCAAAGTCTCCTAATTTTGTTTCAAAATCACTACGGGACATTTGACTGTTGATTTTCATTGTGCAATTCATTGTTATAAAATCTTTCTGAATTTTCGCTGTGATGTTATTATTGACTGGAGTTGAGTTATTTTTTTCAATCGAAGAGAAATCTTCTTCGATCATTATCCATTTTATTTGGAGGTTGCTCCTTTCCAAAAATTAGGTTTGAAGATTATGGCACTTTTTTAAGGCACGCCTCTAACCTAAGCCACACCTCTAGCCTAAGTCTAGCTGCTTTATATTATCATATTGAAATCCCTATTTTATTGAGGTATAGACATCCAGGCCCCATGGAATTACTCATTCAGAAGTTAAATCCCTAATAATTGAAGTTACTACATGGATAAACAACAATTCATGGCTCAAATGCATCCATTTAAACAAAAGCTGGTTCCTGAAATAAATATAAGAAAAGCGGTAGAGCATCAAGATGAAGTTGTCAATTGCAGAATATAAAACCTCTAACTAGCTACTAACCTAGCTTGACCAAAGGAATTGTTTCCATTTGCACACTTGGAAAAAAATAACTACCCTGCTTAAACTAGTATACCAAGTAAACCGGAGATGCCACGATTGAGCCCCCTTCTTCGATGATTTGGATTTACTTTCTATGTGTTTAGAGGTGAGGAGTAATACAACCTCCTGAACTTGCACCAAATTGACTATGAATTTCAGATTCATGAAAGAAGAGGACCCAACCGTCACTCAGGATAAAATGAACCGCGCAACAAAATTAGGGCACGATTTAAGATTTAGAGTGATGTGAGGACTAAAAGCATTTTTCGTTAGGGGTATGGCAGGGACAAAGATGAAGAAATTTTTTAACAAGAATGACGGCATTAAGTTTTACATTATAATCAATAATTACCGTGTAAAGAGAAGCCCACAAACCTCTAGTATGTGTGGCACCTTCCTTGATGCGGCCACTTGCAGCTTCCTTCATATCTCCGTCAAAGCGACCTTCAAGGGTTTTAGCAGCTCCGATGATCTTCTAGAATCTAAACGTGCAGTCCGCAAGCTGAAAGCACCAAGAATGATTTCTTCAGACCGATAATATGTCTTTGAGCTAATTAAGGAAACCCATAAATGAAAACATGCTTACCCAATAAAACGGGGGCGCCGCAGACTGTAATACAAGTTGAAAAGGTGCTGGAAGATTTCAATCCTGAGATATAAGATGTATCAAGTAAATACCCTAACCGGAAGACGCAATTTATGACACACACATTCTCTTCGACCGCATATGTAGATGAAGCGCCGCCTAATGTCCGCAACAAATAGCTCCAGAAAAAAACGAGTGAATGAAAGCTTCACTGGAATTATGGGAAACCAGAAAAAACGAGTGAATGAAAGCTTCACTGGAATTAGGGGAAACCACCCCTCCTTTAGAAGAAGAAACCCTAGAAGCTCCTTGTGCAGCCGAAACCTGGCAGACCAATATGACTTATCGAGCAGAAGCTTATTGTGCAGTCGATAAGTACCCTGAGAAAAATATCTCTTGTGTAATAAGAGCTAAGATTAGTTTAGGGTCGGGTCCAAAATGAACGGTCAGAACCTCTGAGCCGAGTGAACCTCTCAGGAAATGGGTTGGTTCACGAGCAGGCCTGGAATTTCAAATCCAGACTGCCTGTCAAACCGAAATTTGATGACGGTCTTGTCTTTTTTATTCCTGTCACTTTACGCTTATTTCAAATTTATGAGTGTCAAATTAATTTATGATATTTTAGGTTAACCTAAATTTTATTTATATAATTTATTATTATTAAAAAATATAAAATATATTAAAATAGTGATTGAAGTATACTATGTAATTGTAATTTGTACAATAAAAAATAGTGTTTTGTAATTTGTATTATCAAAACAAGTGTTTTTTAATAGTAGTGAAAAATTGCTATGATAAAATTAATAAAAAGAAATGACCAGATCATTTGAATGTCTAGATTATAATTATAATTATAGAATTGTGTAAAAAATCACACAAATGTTTACTAACGCTTATATATAGAATTATCGAGTTTAAAAATTTGGCTAACAGCTCACATGCAGACAGAGATAGGAATCTGTTTGCGAAGAATCAAAGACAAAGTGGAAGATATTTAGCTTTCAAAGTAAGCCTTTAAGTTGAGAGAAAGAGAAACAAAACATTCATATGTAAATGGGAGCAGAGGCCATTAATGTCATGCTAGACAATAGAAAGCGGACACGTGAAGAGGCCATTCCAATGGCCATGCAACCTCAACCTCAAACACTTATTAAAATTTATGACGGGAGCTGTAACTTACTAAAGGTCAAATCTACAGTTTGAAATTTTGACAGGAAGTAATTGTTGACGTGTAAACATTTTTTTCAAGTGTCAAATACGTTTAAAAACTAAAAAAACGTTCTCTAGCCCGTCAAATTCCAGGCCTGTTCACGAGCCACGCCCAAAATCACTTTCAAGCTAAGAGGAGGGAAGAGATGTTTGGCACGCACGGGAAGCGGAAATATAGATGCAGGGAAAACACATTTTTTCCCTTTTTAATTTAATATAATTAAAAATAAAATAAATATTTGAGACGATAAAAAAATTATAAATATTTGAGACGGAATGAGAATTTCGTCTTAAATAATTGTCTTAAAAACCCCCCTTATGTAGTAGTGCCATGATTTGGAGGTATGAATCCATCCCACGATTTGGAGGTTATTCCTCAACTCACTCAAATAAAATAATCCCCAATATTTATATTACTTTGTCAAATTAAAAACCCCCCCTTGACCCCTTAATACGAGGCAATATATTTTAGAAGTTTTTAGGAGTATTCAAAACTCCAATATGAATGGACGTGATATGATATTGCCTCACTAGTGAACCCCCCGTGCATTTTCCAAAGTTGAAAATTTGGCGTTCTGCATTTCCGAGTTCCGTAGTATGGATTGCAGATTGCGGAAGTGACATTTTTCGAAGTTGAAGATTTGACATTCCGCATTTTCGAGTCCCGTAGTACGGATTGCGAATTGCGGATTGCAGAAGTGACATTTTCCGAAGTTGAAGATTTGGCATTCCGCATTTCTGAGTTCGGTGGTACGGATTGTGGATTGCAGATTGCGGAAATAAAATTTTCTGAAGTTGGAAAATTGGCATTCTGACTTCCGCATTGCGGATTGCGGAAGCAGGTAAAAGAAAATAAGTATAGAACCTGAAACTCAATTTTTGGATAGCATAAGCATGCGGAATCATAATTGAATGATTTATATGGTGTTATGAGGCCATTAACGAAGGCCATGAAAGAATCAATGAGGGTCCTCAATCCATTATGCTCCAATTTAGCATAAAATTGGAATTAATGACTTTTATAAATCAGTGTCCCGAAGCTTGGCAGGAGGTCAGATTGAGTTGAAATCGATATGGAGCTACCATAGAGCAGGAACAGTGTTGCGTTTGGAATCTTGGAGCCAAAATCCAAAGTATGTGAAGTCGAGGTGAGCGAGAAGGCCAATAAGCACTATTCCAGGCCACTTTTTGAGGATTTTGAAAACCTTGCAGTGGATGAAAGTAACCCTATATTTAGGATTCAAAAATTTTATTGAGCTTGACATTTCATCTATAAATAAAAATAGACAATTCATGTTAGACAAAGATTTTCCAGAAATGCTCAATTTGGAAGACAACCATTTTGGCGCAAAATTTTGAAATTTTGAAAAAAGTGGAAAGTTAAAAGTAGTCAAACCCAGAATTTTATAGAAGTTGACTGGTGCATCGGAATGGGGATCTTAAATTTTCTGAGTGCTCCTTGTTATATGGAATAATTTATCTCGGTAGAAATGTTTTCATGATTCTTTCTAGATTTTCTTCTACAAGTGGTTGAAGTTGGAATTTCATACTAAAATACAGCTGTGTAAAAAGTGCAGAATTTTGGTAAAAATTGTCATTTTTGGAGTAATGTGTTTTCCACACCCGAAGTCGGAATGAAGCATGTGAATAGGCATTGGAAAGCTTATGTAGCAGGGAACAGTGGTGCATAACCATAATTTGAATGAGGTTATCATACATCATAGATATGTAGAGCAGAGAAGTGTCAGTGACTGTTTTGACAAATTTGTTGTCAATATCGGTAATTTCCTGAATTACATGAATGGGGCAAAAGAAAAGAAGGCATAATAGCTCTGAAAATTATTCCATGAGTTTAATTCTGTTAAATATTGATTTTTTATGTTTCTATATGCATTCCTAAGATGTCTAATAAATATTTTCATAATGCACAGTGTTTGCAGCTGATAAGATTTGAATAGTTGTAGCAGAGGGCAGCAGACAGGAAAAATGGATCTCCAAAGGAAAATGGTGACCATAAATGGTGCTCAGGATCCTTATGAGCATGATGAAGATGTGCGAGGAGAAAATGTGCAAGGAGAGAATGTTGAAATTGAATCCAATGGGAGAAGGGAGCAAATAACTCCTTAGAATTTGGTTGAAACCATGGTAAGCTTTAATGAAAGATTGATGAAGGCTCAGGAGGAACATAACCAGCTCAATGTTGCTATTTCGCAGAGCCTCACTGATATGCAGCAGAGGATAAACCTTGGGTCCAACCCAAGCAATGTAGGTGAATAAGTAAGAGATGTAGGGAGTCGCTCTAGAGGTCGTTCTAGGAGGAGGACTCCAAGCCCAAGAAAGAGTTTTGTGAACAAAATGCATAGAACACCCTCCTCGAGATCTTCTTACAGCAGGTCATGTGGCTCCAGATTTTCTAGGAGAAGTCCAAGACATAGTTCTAGCATATTTGAAGGAAGAAAGAAATTCAAAGGAATTCCACAGGGAGAATTCAGGAAGGCAAGGCCTCCCACATTTGATGGAGAAGATAAGACTGGCCAAGAGGTAGAGGTATGGCTTCTTAGGATGAAGAAATATTTCAGGATTCATGATTACTCGGGGAATGAAAAGGCCATAATTGTCATTTACAATCTAAATGGCAGAGCTTCAATTTGGTGGGATCACCTCTTGGAAGTAAAAGGGATCAGTGAAAGGAGGATCAGTTGGGAGCGATTTAAGAAGTATTTCAAGGAAAAATACATTTCTACTAGGTACTATGACAGTAAGAGGAAAGAATTAAATGAACTCAATTTATGACAGAAAACTATGGAAGAACATGTTCATAAATTTTTGGAATTGTTGAGGTATGTGGACTATATCAAAGATGAGAGAGTAAAGATCCAATGCTTTCTTGAGAGTCTACCTCAAAGTTTCAGAGATAGGATTGAGTTTGTTAATCCACCAAGTCTTGATGAAACCATTAGGATGGCAATGCATTGCTATGAGTAGAATAAAGGAAAATCAGAGGTTCACCCAGCATGGAAAGGAAAGCCAAGAGGAAGGTTTGATCAAAGGAAAAGTGGATTCAAACCACCATTCAAAAATCAGCCAAGGAATTTTCCACAAGGTCAGCAAGCACGAAGTGGAAACAAGTTAGCAGTAGCAGCAAAGAATACTTAGAAGGGCCACTTCATTATTGGGGATGTGGAGGAAACCACATGCTAAAGGATTGTCCACATCGAAGGGAGAATCTTCGGAGTTTTCACAACTTAAAGGGAGCAGTTACAGTGGAGGATATGGTAAGGGAAACACCTCGAATTTATGCAGTGTTGAATAATCATTGGGCAGACCATTAATCGGCAGTGGTGGAAGTTGAAGGTAAGATTGTTAAGCAATCTATTTCTGTTTTGATTGATCCAGTATCTACTCATAGTTATGTTTCTCCAAAAGTAGTTGAAGGTTGTTCTCTTAGAAAAGTGAAGCATAATAAGTCTTGGCTAGTTCAATTAGCCACAAGAACCAAAAGAAAAGTGAGGGAAGTAGTGATGGAGTACCCCATGGAATTGAGCAGATTCCTTACAAAAGTAAATTTGAATTTCCTACCATTAGGATCTTATGATACTCTAATTGGTATGCATTGGTTGGAAAGGCATAGAGCCAAAATAGATTGCTATGAAAAGGTACTTGAATGCATTGATGAAGAGGGAAGACCAAGATTGGTAAGAGGAATTCCCAAGCAAGTTTCAGTAAGGCAGATTTCAGCCTTACAGTTGAAAAAGTTTTATAAAAAGGGTTGCCAATTATATGTAGCTCATATATCAGATTCATCGGAGGACAAATGACCAATGATAAAAGACTTCCAGTTATTGCAAGAGTTCAAAGATGTGTTTCCGGATGAAGTGTTGGGACTACCACCAAAGAGAGATATTGATTTTACCATTGATCTTGTCCCAAGGGCAGCACCAAATTCCAAAACTCCTTATAGAATGAGCACGTCAGAATTGATAGAGTTAAATATGTAGCTACAAGAATTAATGGACAAGAAATACATTAGGCCAAGTGTATCTCCTTGGGGAGCATCGGTGTTATTTGTCAAGAAAAAAAGATGGGACTTTAAGGTTGTATATTGATTATAGACAGCTAAATAAAATGACAATCAAGAATAAGTACCCATTGCCAAGAATTGATGATTTGTTTGATCAAATGAAGAAAGCTAAAGTGTTTTCCAAGATTGACTTGAGGTCTGGCTACCATCAAGTGAGGATAAAGGAGTTAGACATTCACAAGACGGATTTCAGAACAAGATATGGCCATTATGAGTTCACAGTGGTGTCATTTGGTCTTACCAATGCACCTACCACATTCATGTGCCTCATGAATAGTGTCTTCAACAAATATTTGGATAAGTTCGTAATTGTATTCTTGAATGGCATTCTTATCTATTCAAGGAATGAAGAAGAGCATGAGGAGCATCTAAGGATGGTGTTGCAAGTCCTTAGAGAACACCAGCTGTATGCAAAGTTAAGCAAGTGTGAATTTTATCAAAAGAAGGTGCAATATTTGGGTCATGTTATTTCCGAAGAAGGTATTGTAGCGGATCCAAAAAATATTGAAGCCATAATGGATTGGACTACTCCAAAGAATGTTTCAGATGTTAGATATTTTATGGGTCTTGTTGGTTACTACGGAAGATTCATTGAAGGATTCTCCAAGATAGACCATCCAATTGCATCATTGCAGAGGAAAAATGTCAACTTTGTATGGTCTGAAAAATGTGAGAAAAGATTTCAACAGCTGAAGGAGTTACTTATCAACACTCCTGTCCTAAAGATAGCATATCCAAAGAAGGATTTTGTAGTGTGAACAGATGCTTGCATTGAAGGGATGGGTGGAGTGTTCATGCAAGAAGGAATTGTGATTTGCTATGATTCAAAGAAATTAAAAGAGCATGAAAAGAATTATGCCACGCATGATTTAGAATTAGCATCCATAGTACATGCTCTCAAGATGTGGAGACATTTCTTTTTGGGAAGGAGATTTGAGTTTAGGACAGACCACATGAGCTTGAAGTATTTGTTTGACCAACCAAACTTGAATGCTAGGCAAGCTAGGTGGATGGAATTTCTTTGTGAACTTGATTTTGAAATTAAGCATGTAAAAGAGAAAGAGAATAAGGTTGCGGATGCTCTCAGCAGAAAATTTCGTATTGCAGCAGTAAGTGTATGTTAATTAGATTTGAAGGCAATGATTCTAGAAGCTCAAATCAGTGATGAAGTTTACCTTCAAGTCAAAGAGAAATTGCAGCAGGCTAATATGGGTGAAGCATTTGCAAGATATCAGCTGGGTGATGATGATGTTCTCATTTATCATGGTACCCGACTGTACATTCTGAATAGTGCAGATTTGAAGAAGCTAGTGATGGATGAAATACATCAAATGCCATATTCTAGACACCCAGTATATCAGAACACTATAACAGCAGCAAGAAGGAAGTATTTTTGGCATGGTATGAAGAAAGACATAGCTGAGTACATTGATAGGTGTCAAAAGTGTCAATAGGTCAAGGAAGGACATCAACATCCAGCGGGATTGTTGTAGCCCTTACCCATTCCAGAGTGAAAGTGGGAAGTGATCTCTATGGATTTTATAACAGGTCTTCCCATGACAGTGAAGAAGCATGATTCAATGATGGTAGTGGTGGACAAGCTATCAAAGGCAGCTCATTTCATTCCACTCAAGTCCAATCATAAGGCTAATGACATTGCAAATATCTATCTTCATAAGGGAGATATTCAGATTGCATGGATTTCCCAAGGCAATAATTTCTTATCGTGATACAAAGTTCACTTCTAATTTCTGGAAATGATTGTTTCAGGAATTGGGAACTAGATTAAATTTCAGTACAACATATCATCCTCAAATAGATGGCCAAACTGAGAGGGTGAATCCTTGAAGACATGTTGAGAATGTATGTGATGGATAAACCATCCAAGTGGGAAGATTACCTACACTTGGTAAAATTTGCATACAATAATGGGCATCACGCATCATTGGGAATGAGTCCATTTAAGGAATTGTATGGCAAAGGATGCAGGACTCCAGTGAATTGGGATAGTTCGGTGAACAGGGTAGTGCTTAGGCCAAAGATGATAAAGCTAATGGAACAAGAAGTTGTTAAGATCGGGCAGAATTTAAAGGCAGCTCAGGACAAGCAAAAGAGTTATGCAGATTTGAAAATAGTGCATAAAGAATTTAAGATCGGGGATCATGTTTATTTGAGGGTTAAATCAAGGAAAAGTTCCATAAATTTGGGGAGTTGTGCCAAGCTGGAACTAAGATATTGTGGGCCATTTGAAGTCCTTGATAGGATAAGACTAGTTGCATATAGAGTTGCATTGCCTGCTAACATAAGAGTTCATAATGTTTTCCATGTATCTTTGCTTAAGAAGTATGTACATGATCTTAATCATATGATTGATTGGAATGTGATACAGGTGGGACCCGAGGGAGAGTTCCAAGTGGAGCCTATGGGTATTCTCGACAAGAAGGTCACATTGCTCCGGAACCAAGCCATCGGACAAGTAAAGGTGCAATGGGAGCACCTTAGTCCCGATGAGGCTACATGGGAGCTGGAGGATGCCATGAAAGAGGCATTCCCATTTTTGTTCAATTTTGAGAACACCGAGGATGTTAGGAACGCATGTCAACCCTTCTATTTACTTTGTTAGTATATTGTTGTTGGATGCATATGCTTTGTAAGTCGTCCCATAGTAATTGTTGATCCATAGTTTGTGTTATTGTTGTTGGGCGCATATGCTTTGTAAGCCGCCCGTAGTATTTGTTGATCCATAGTTTGTGTTATTGTTGTTGGGCGCATATGCTTTGTAAGCCGCCCGTAGTATTTGTTGATCCATAGTTTTTATTGGCCCATGGTTTTGACCCATAGTATTGGTGCCTAGATTTAATATATAAGTGTGTGTTGAGGCCAATGAAGGCACCGTGAAATTATTTGTATTGAGCTTGCTTAAAGGAGGTTGCCCCCTCGAAGTGGCCTGCGATCAATAAAAATGATTCTGAGTTTTGTTATTTCTGCTATCTCATGTATTTTCTTTAATTAATTGTTGTAGGTTCTTCACAAAAGACGATGTTGTTCTAAGGGGAAGGGGAATGTAATACCCTCTTTTTGACCCTTGGAATATATTGGTTTTTAATGTAAATATTGTATACACGCGACGTATGTTTACCTAGCGTGGAGCTCAAAGCCAAGGCCCCACTAGTGTATGCTTGGATTTTATTAAAAAGACAAGTATTTGATATTATGGTATCCATGTGCTATTAAGCCATAGAACATTGTTAAATGGTGTAAATATTAATATTGTAATAAAATACCAAAAACTGGTTATGTGAGCAACTAATGAGAAGGGGCCATGTGTATTCCACTAAGGAGTGGTGAGGGGGTTGTGGGGTTGAACCATATGCTGCCAAATGTTATCTTAAGAACCCATTTGATTTTCCTTGTTGACATTTCAGTTGTAAGAAAGTGGTTGAAGAAATCAGTCCATGGCTTCAATGGAGCATGGGCAACCCAGAAATTCGTTATGGCAGGTATGGGCTCTTTTTTATTGACCCACAAGTCACTCTACCTCATGGGAATTCGTCCTTCATTATTCTCATTCCATTGTTGAACATCCAAACATCAGTTTTCATCCATTACACAGTTCCAGTAGTGAGAAAAACCAGAAATCGCAACTCTGAATTAAGTCACGTTTTGAAGTGCCAAAAACGCCCAGAAATTTGTGTGGACAGTGAAATCCAATGGGGGATCCATAGACCTAAATTTTGGTGCGAATTTGAGAGTGTTATATACCTCGAAATCCATAGGAAAACCCATATTTTATAGCCCTAAAATCCAATTACGAGACAGAGTTATTTGAGCATAGAATTAAGAAAATCCAAGTGTGAATAACATAGCAGAAGATAGAACAGAGGTTGGAACTGCTTGATAAACCTAGTGAAGGATATAATCTCAAGGATTTAGCATCTTGGACCTTTCTATTCCCATCCTGAATAGCACTGGAGGGAAGAGACGCCTGAAGGACTGTGCAGCAGAGAAGGGGACCTTCCTTGTGTTGGGTGTGGTAGGTATTGTGGGTGCCAAGGTTGTTTGAGTTTAGCTTGAGATGCCTGTAGCTTTGTGGTTGAGCTCACTGGTTTAGCATCCTCCTCCTTGTCTCTTGCATGCTTGATAAACCCAACTGTGTGTTGGATTAACATGATTGTTTATGTGAAACCATGGCTGTGAGTGAGCCCGTTTAGTTCCTCCTTAATGGATACACAACCCATCGCGGGGGTGGTCTCTTTGCTAAAAGAATATAGGCTGGACAGAGACCTCTGGTTGGGTGCAACGTTGCTCTCACATAGCCAGTTGCTTGGACAGTTTCATTTTAAAGATAAGTATTATCTATGTATTTTAATTCTGTAATGTTTTAATTATTGATTGACTGTTATGCTTATATGTTGAATGCCGGATACACTTGTATGTGGATAATGTTTATTTCCGATGTGTTTATTTGAGTATGAATTTGCACGCATGAGTTTTTATTTATTATGAATTTGTTAGTAATGATCGGGGCTGAGTTTCTCAAATAAGCCCCAGAATGTGAGTCATGTTTCCTCCCTTGCATCGGATCAACGGGAGGGAACTTGACAAAAATTATCATGTGCACTTGCAATATATATCCCTGATGATCGATTCCCGATGCGATTCCTCTTATGGATTTGATCCATATGGAAATAGGTGGCCACCCACCTATTCCACTAGCTCAAAACAGTTTTTCATTCTGGCAGTTTTCCTGTAATTTTTCTACAGTTTTTCGTGTCCTGAACTTCTGAGGCCGTTTTGAGGCCCTAAACGACGTTTTTTGGAGAATTCGGGGGCCCAACAGTATTATACAATAATCATTTGGCATCAGTGGAAAGTTGTATAGCACAGATAGACTTTTCCAACAGGCTATCGAGCGCCCCGAACGGAGATCGTATGCAAAAGTTATGACCCCGGGAAGTTGACTGTTCAACTAACCACCTTAGGGCCGCACACTTTATGACGGTTCATCTTCTAGGGTTAGGGTTTTGGATGTTTAGGGTTCTTACCTTCATGCTTATGATAAATAAGCTCTTTCAGCCTCTTCTTGTATTCAGCTTGTCATGAATGAGCGTAGCCACGACATCTCTTCTCAGAGATATAGCTACCACCATTCTAACTGCTTTTATTTTACAGTTTGTTCTATTTCAATCATTTAATAGAATTCGAGTTTACTGTATCAGTGTGTTTCTTGCCATATATCTGTGTATGTGAATATATATATTCTCTTTCATTTCGTTCTCACATAAATATGGATCAATGGTATCAGAGCCTTCTACTCTTGTGATTTCTCAATGCATGTCCCCAACGAGATCTGAATATCGAGAGTTGGGTCTCGGACTAGTTGAGCTTGGGGAAAACCCTCATTGTCGACCCAAGCAGGCTCCCATGGCGGGAGAAGAAAAGAGAGATGATGAAGCAGGAGATCCTATTAAGCTGTTGCTCGAGGAAGCCCTCGCACAACAGAGGAACGAGATGATGGATAATTTTGCACAGATCCTTCGAAGGATGTCGACGGCGGTGGATGCACCTTCAACGAGCAATCATTTCGGGGGTGCGACTCCCTTCAAGGTACAAGTTAACTTTGACATTCCCCTATTTGAAGAAAAGATAGATGCAAACGCTTTAGAGAAATGGTTGAATCTATTAGAGGGTTACTTTTTTGTTCATAACTTTTTCGATAGCGAAAAGATCACATTCGCGCTCCTTAAGTCCCTTACCCATATTAAAAACTGGTGGGATGGGTACTACTAGAGGCATGCAAGAGACGAGTCTGAACTATTCAGGACAGACCCCACTTGGGCAGATTTTGTCGATGTCGTCAAGGAAGAATTCTACCCTATCGGAAACTATGATGACCAGTACACCAAATGGACGATTTTGCGCTAGGAGAGGGACCAAACAGTCCCAGATAGTGGTAGCCAGAAAAACCTCATCTCGGCTGAGGTCGTCAAAAGATTGAAGCTTCCGACGGTTCCACATCCCCAACCATACAACATCGGCTGGTTGAGCCAGGGACAGGACATCCGCGTTAGTCAACAATGTTGCCTTTCCTACGGGATCAAGCCCTTCAAAGATGAGGTAATGTGTAATGTTGCCCCGCTTGAAGTTTGTGATGTTCTTTTAGGACAACCATATATGTGGAAACGTCATGTTGTGTATGAGTCTAGACCTAGTAGTGTCATTATTATTTTGGGAAAGAAGCTCTACAGGATACCAGAGACACTTCCCACCACTACAGTGTCCCTCATCACAACTAAGCAGTGCAAGAAGGTAATCTCCCAGATAGAGAAATTCGTCCCCTTCATGGTTCGTTCTGGAGGTGAACGAAAGATTGCAGCAACATCCACCACTTCCATGGAGAACCCCTCCACACAGTAGAAGCAGGTGGACAAGATCGTGGAATCATACAAAGAAATCTTCACCACACCCACTGGGGTGCCAATTCATTGCCCGGTCAAGCATCCCATTGATTTGGTACCTGGTGTGCCTTTACCTAACGGACTAGTATACAAGAGTTCCCTCATGGAAAATGAAGAAATCAAACGCCAGATTCAAGAATTGATCCAAAAGGAGCACATTCGACCTAGCTCCTTGCCTTGTGGGAGCCCAATTGTGTTAGTACAGAAGAAAGACGAGATGTGGAGACTCTGCATTTATTACCGAGCTCTAAACACGATCACAGTCCGAAATCGGTATCCCATTCCCTGTATCGACGACCTTCTTGACCATCTCAAGGGTGCCAAATATTTCAGTAAGATTGATTTGAAGTCTGGCTATCATCAAGTACCAATTGATCATACCTGTTTGGAATACTGCCTTCAAGTCTCGGGAAGGCCTTTTCGAGTGGTTGGTCATGCCTTTCGGCTTGACTAATGCTCTAGCAAATTTCATGAGGATGATGGATGATATCCTACGGCCATTCACTAACTCTTTCGTGGTCGTATATCTGGATGATATTCTCATCTACAGCAGAACATGGGCAGAGCATCTGCAGCATATCCACCAAGTCCTCAGCACCTTGCATCAGCACAAGTTATATGTTAATTTAGAGAAGTGCTCATTTGGCATGAAGAGGGTTCAATATCTGAGATACATCGTGGACGAACATGGTGTTCATGTGGATCCAACCAAGATCCAAGCCATCCATGATTGGCCAAACCTGACCACTCTCACAGAGCTTCGTAGCTTCCTAGGCCTTGCCAACTTCTATCGCAGATCTGTGTTGGGCTTCTCCAATATTGCTTGGTCCCTTAGCTAGGTGACCAAAGGGGGATCTAAGGCCAAGTTCAACTAGTCTAAGCCACAACAAGCATTTGAGGAGCTAAAGCAATGCTTATGTTCAGCACCTGTCCTTGCCTTATCGGATCTACAACAACCCTTTGAGATTGAAACAGATGCTTCAGACTATGTTGTTGGTGCAGTCCTCACTCAGCATGGCCATCCAGTGTCATATCACAGTGAGACACTTTCAGATACAATTCACAAGTACCCAACCTATGATAAGGAAATGTATCCCATTGTCCAAGCCTATCGCCAATGGAAGCATTACATCCTTGGAAAAGAGACAGGCATCCACATTGATCACAAGCCCTTGCAATGCATGCAAACCCAAGGGAAGCTACAGAATGACCGCCACCAGAAGTGGTCCACTTACTTGCAGCAATTCCACCTCAATATTAAATATAAGAAGGGCAGCACCAACTGAGTCGCCAATTGCCTCAGTCAGCCTCCAGTAGCTGCACTTACCACAGTGCTCCACTCTTGTGGCCATGAGACTTCGAGGTGGCCTCAACTATATAGCAGTGATCTTGAGTTTTCTTCCATCTATCGATCCCTATGTGCAGGAACATTCGTAGCAGACTTTCATCTTCGAGAAGGCTTGTTATGCCACCTGGGCTATCTCTGTGTTCCTTCAAGCAAGCGTGCGAAGATGATTTGGGAAGCTCACTACAGTCAGGTGGCAGGGCACTTCGGCAACGAAAAGACAATGGCCATATTGCAGAAGTATTTTTATTGTCTTAAGCTCCGACAAGACGTCAGCCGATACATAAGATCCTGCACTGCCTGTGCCATCGCAAAACCTGCCATAAAAAAGCAGGGGTTATACACCCCTCTTCCCACTCCTAATGGGCCATGGGAATCCATCTCTATGGATTACATGTCTGGACTACCTTCAACCAAGCATGGAAATGACTGTATATTTGTGGTCGTGGATCGTTTCTCTAAGATGGCCATTCTAATAACTTGCAAAAATAACGTCTATGATGAAGCCATTGCTAAGCTCTTCTTCGAGCGTGTTTGGGTTCATTCAGACTATCATTTCAGATCGGGACAGCAGGTTCCTAAGCACTTTCTGGTCCATCCTATGGTCATTGATGGATACTCGGTTCACCAAATCAACTTCCTTCCACCCCTAGATTGATGGACAAACAGAGGTAGTCAACAGGATGATTGTGCATATTCTGAGAATGTACAATTCTAAACATCCCCGCACATGGGATGAGAGCCTTCTTTATGTTCAGCATAGCTATAACAGAGCCCTCCATAGCTCTACCAACCACATCCCTTCTCAAGTGTGTTTAGGGTTCCAACCACTCGCACCAATTGATGTAGCTCTTCCCATTGCATCCACATGGGAGGAATCTTCCCATGCTCAAACTGAGGCTGATAAGGCCGCCAGATTTGTTGAACGAATCCAGCACATCCGCCAACAAGTCCATGAAATTTTGGAAAAGGCCAACACTAAGTACCAGCAGCAACATGATTAGCATCGAGTCCCACACAAGTTCCAGGTGGGTGATAAGGTTTGGTTGCATTTGCAGAAAGAGAGGCTCACAGGACCCCATCACAAGCTTCGTCCACTTCAATATGGGCCGTAAACCATCACCAAGGCAGTTAGTGGTAATGCCTTCGAGCTCAGCATCCCTCCATTCCTTGGCTTGCACCTAGTATTCAATGTGGAGCTCCTTCGCCCATATTTTCCACCATTGTTGGACACCTCAGAGGTGGCAGAGCAATTGACACCTATAGAGCTTAATCCTGACTGCATGGAACAAGCAACCATTGATCAGATCATGGACACACAGGTTAAGGGAACCCGCCAGCAGAAGATCCAGCTATATCAGGTTGTCAAAGCAGGGCAACTACTTCACCAAGGCAAGTGGCTCACCAAGAGTCAAGTTCAACAGAAGTTTCTCCACCTGATGGGGGCACTTAACGCAATGGAGACCATTGCTTCCTAAGGGGGGAGGACTGATCTAGATGGATATAGGTGGCCACCCACCTATTCCACTGGCTCAAAACAGTTTTTCATTCTGGTAGTTTTCTTGTAATTTTTCTATAGTTTTTCGAGTCCCGAACTTCCAGGCCGTTTTGAGGCCCTAAACAACGTTTTTTGGAGATTCCGGGAGCAAAATGGTTGCCACCGACATTCATTTGGCCCCAATCGAAAGTTGTATAGCTCAGATAGATCTTTCCAACGGGCTATCGAGCGCCCCAAACGAAGATCGTATGCAAAAGTTATGACCCCGGGAAGTTGATTGTTCAACTAATCACCTTGGGGCCGCACACTTTATGATGGTTCATCTTCTAGGGTTAGATTTTTGGATGTTTAGGGTTCTTACCCTCATGCTTATGATAAATAGGATCTTTCAGCCTCTTCTTGTATTCAGATTGTCATGAATGAGCGTAGCTGCCACATCTCTTCTCAGAGATATAGCTACCACCATTCTAACTGTTTTTATTTTACAGTTTGATCTATTTCAATCATTTAATAGAATTCGATTTTACTGTATCGGTGTGTTTCTTTCCATATATCTGTGTATGTGAATATATATATTCTCTTTCATTTCGTTCTCACATAAATCCGGATTAGGCTTACCCCCAACGAAGCCCTTCACGATACGTCGGGTCCGATATGCCATCAGATCTTGCCTTTCAGCTCCTCCACCATCAACACACACATTCCATGGGATGGATACTCCAATGGTCCACCTTCAATGAGCCATCCCCGATAAATAGGATCCAATATTCCATCGAATATAATCTATCAATTCCTTCCACCGATGCTATGTCCCGACTCTTCGATACCACACGTTCTATACCGCACTCCAATATGGTATTAGCTTTGGTCCATCAGGCCTCCCTGCGTACTCTATCGTGGCGCTTCCTAATGCGACACTCTCAATACAACATCGGCTTTGGTACATCAAGATTCCATCTATGTGCTCTGTGAGACTTCTCTCTGAACTCTATCAACAAACCTTTCCGATCACTGACCCTTGATGAAGTTGTAACAAACATAAAATATATAGATATTAAATTATTATTATTATTATTATTATCCAAGGAACATGACCCTTGTGAACAATTATCAAAGGTGCCTTTTAGGGTTGTATATATATGGATATTTCCATTATATTGTAATCATATCATTCATCATTCATTTTAATATATATTTATTGTCCTCTATGGATTACTATTATCTAGCCTATTTAAGGTAGTTATTTACTATATGAACATGAATTGTTCACCACATTGGTATCAGAGCCTCGTTTCAATCCCAACTTTTCACTAAACATAATTTTCAGAGTTTCTCTCATATTGGTAATGGGTGCAAGCCGAAGAAAGGGGGAATACCTAACTCAAAGAGCAGCTCCACAAAAGGAGGAATACCTAACTTGTAGGGTTCTCAATAAAATGGGTTTTTAAATAAAAAATGAATTATATGGCATCAATGTACATTTTCTTCTATATGAAGTTAGTACTCCATTATAATTTGACACATTTTTGCAGATTGCTACAATAGGACTGGCTGCAGATGAGAATCCAGTTGCTGTACTTTTCGGGGCTTTTTCATATGTTCCTTCAAGGATATTTTGGCCATGATGATACTAACTCTATCAAAACTATTATTAAAATGGACCATCAATAGAGTCATATAGCTATTTTGTTCTGTTAGATACAGAAGATCAGTCTTTACAAATATTTGTCCCTCAATGATCTCATGCTAGTGGAATAGCATTGTTTGACATATATGACCAAAAACTAATTTTTGGGAGGTTTCTCATTAAATTATTTTGGAAATTAATGGTTCATTTCCTAATTGTAGAGGGCAAACTCTTTGTAGAATTGCTGCAGTGTTAGGAGGCAAGAGTTTTGTATCTCGGATATTTGAAAGAATGGTAAATCGTTCATGCTGGATTTAGTTTCTGCTCTACTAATTATTTTCTTGCTCGTTTTTTTGCCACAAAAGATGCAGTCTGATAGAATTGCTTTGGTGTGTTTGGTATTCAAGTTTGCTGTCAAAAATGGAGAACTCCTGAAATGTTAACTAATATATCAAATTATGCTGATTACTTTCTTGTTTTCTATTTTGGTGATCAAGTTGCACTTTCCAGTGGAATTCGTTTTGTTGTGTCTGCATTCAATGTTTGCCGACAAAAGTCGAGAATGCATAAAGTTTCCTCAGGAAATTGTACTGCCATTTTCTAAAACATATTGCCTCAGAATTGTGACCATCACAACAACAATTATACTCTGCCACTGATTCTATCTCCTCGAAACTCAAAGCAAAAACCACAAATATACCATCGCAACCATCTGGCTGCTCCTCACCAACAAAGTCACAGGTATGACAGAATTAATCAATGATCTGACTCTGCTTTCCTACAAAGTCCTCCATTAAAACACAGACCCAGCCACGTTGGAACTCATAAAATGCCCCCAACTTTTCCAACAGAGGCAACAATTACTCTTTAAGGAAAACATTTTAATCCCTGCACGCTCAACTTCAATCTCTATATCAAAACCCCATACAAACAACTCATCTCTGCCCTCGAAAAGTTCAAAGTTAAATGATCAGGATTCTTGGAACTATGTGAATGAAGGATTGATGACAACATTGTCTCTCCAGTTCGAACCCCACCAAATTGCTGGTGCAGTGTTCTTTCTACCTTGCATCTAGGCATCTCCAGGTCTAGTTGTCATCCAGATAAAGAGAACCCATGGTGGTGGGAGTTCGATCTGTCTCCTCTTCGGCTTGAAGATGTTTGCAATCAACTGCCAGGATTGTATGAAACAAGAAGCTTATGCTCCCCAACTCCACACCAGGCCGATGCACCCTGCTAAAGAACTCTGTTACCCTCAATATATGCTGCACAGGTCAATGGCACCCTGCTGGAGAAGGACTTTGTAACCCTCAATGTGGAACAATCTGGTCAAACCAACCATCATCCAATATATCTAGACAGCGATGAGAGATCTACTGGTCGTAGTCAACAACCACTTCAGAGGGAAATGCTGGTTGTAGTCAACAACATGTATAACTGGCCCTCCAGGCTGAGGGCTCATAACAGAGAGATGTGCGTCGGCAGATTTACTGATTTTTCAGCAAGAAATGGACAGATTTCTTTTGGCAATACATAACCTTATTTTTGAACTAGGCATTCTTGATATCAGATATTAACCGCAGATTTCAGCCTACCTTGTTGTATTTTGGTTGTGTTTTTCTCAAATCTTGGGATCATAGCACTGTCAGGCAGACAACCCACTAGCTATAAGCTAACTGAAAGATCGGGGTCATAACACTGTCCGGCAGATAACCCACTAGCTATAAGCTAACTTCATGATCCTCATGCTGTAGTGAGGTGATATACTTTTAACAAAATGGAAAAGATAGGGAAGATAAGCTCCTATAATAATTCTGATGCCACATCAAACTAATGACTCCCTGGGCTTGAGCAACTGTTCAAAAATAAAACTAGTCTAAGCTAAGGCCTATCCATTAGTATGAAAGCAATTAGGAAAAAGCAGCAAACACAACCTCCAGCATTCAGAAGTGTATTGGAAACTTGCAAAGAGAGAATAAGTTTGAGAAGACCTCTCATGAAAGTCTCTGTGACACATCTTTACAATGTTTCATTATAGCTTTCATTGCTTTTTATATGTTAAACAGTGCAAAAATCATAAATGCAAAAACTGAAAAAGTAAATCATATCAGTGATGAGATCACTGTGAGAAAGGAGCTCTAGCTACAAATGAACCATAATACTAAATATAAGTAAAACAGGACAAAGTACAGGAAACATTATCATTTGAAAGCTTAAATTTAGCAGACGACTTCAACAAGCACTGGCATTTTTCTTCAAATGGATTTTATTTTGATAAAAGCAATGGTAAATTTGAAGCTAGGGAAAAGGGGCTCTAATACGCAAGCTTGCTATAAGAGTCTAGAGATGACAAAGCAAACAGTTGATTTCTGCAAACGACATGCATCTAAGTCCTGGGCAAACCCACTTCTATTTTTTATGCATACAAGAGTGTTTTTCGAGACCCCGTCTATATCATATATATCATATAAGCCATACCATATGAGAATAATCAAAGAGAGATGTAGTATATGGTTCCACCTATCTTACTATCAAATTTCAGTGGAGCGCATCAGCTTCATTTTGATAGTCTCTCTGTATCAAAGACAAACCATCTGGTTAATGCATTGGATAACAGGATTTAAAGTCAGACCAGTAAATTGTTTATGTGAGGCCTTTCACTCTGAAGTATAAAGCCTCAAATGGTTTAACTGACATTTTGCATTTGACCCAGCTGACTCTGAAGGCATAACTGTGTTGCCTGCCTACCAAGATAAAAGCCAGACATTTCATTACAACGTTGGGACATGTTACAAATTCTTGCCTGGCCGACTGAGTACTAATCAAGTCAATCTGGAAACAGTAAAGCAGTGCTCAGAATAGATGACAAGAATGGTGCATTTACTTCACTGAAGAATTAAGACTGAAGTTTACAACAAATCAACTGAATGTAACTACCTTTGAGGACTATTATTAGACAAGTGCATTACAGACAGAACATTATACTAATGCATGCCTACTTGGTAGTTGGTACTAATTGTTGCCATGTACAGTAGAAAAAGTAAAAACTGTGATGACAAAGTCCATTATGGGTGCCTCATGTTCCCAAAGTTTCTTACCTTTCAGAACTATTATTAGATAATTGCAATACAGTCAGAACATTATACTAATCTATGCCAAATTGGTACTAATTGTGGCAATGTACATTAGAATGAATAAAAAACCGTGATAACAAGTCCATTATGGGTGCCTCATGTTTCCAAAGTTCCATCCCAAAGAAATGTGAAAGGCATGCCAACTAGGTAGATTTCTTCTGCTTCTTCACTCTCCATTCCTTGATATTTGCTTCAACCTTTGCTCGTACAGCCTTCTCAAAGCCGGGATAAGGTTCATAACCACAGACCTTTTGGAGGACCTGAATCCAACAAAACAAATGCACCACGTCAGATGTGCACTTCTAACCACGAGACATCTTAAAAGCTTCTCACTTCAAGTTAGAAAGCATTATGAATACAAAACAGATACCAGCTCACCTCAAGCAAGACAAAAAATGGAGCCATCATGAAAGCTTGAGAAAGATTATCCAAAAATGCAGGTGCTCGCTTCTGCAAAATAATATATGAGATTCCAATTCCACGTGTAACAGCAATGGATAAAGTGTATATTTTCATAAGCGTACCTCAAATACTCCATGTCCTATAAATTGACCTGTCCAACAGACCAGTTGGGAAACAAGAACCACCTGAGAAAACAAAGCAATAGTCAATCGTTAAAAAATAAATAAGTACATATACTATGCTCTAAGGTGTGGCATTGACAGAGCGTAAGATCTAGGTTTGAAAAAAATATGAAGCCATAAACTACTGATTGCATTATTTGGCTCTCTTCTTTTAATGGTAATAAAGTTTCTAAATTACTGTTGGGGTTACAAAAGATATAGAAACTCTCATTTTTCTAAACAAAATGCCAGATAAAATTACTATCCTTACTGGACTGGACTTGTTGCTGACACATCCATCCAATAAAATTACTATCCTTACTGGACTGGACTTGTTGCTGATAAAATTATTTGATATAATTCAAAACTAGAACAAGAAAACCTAAAGACAAATCACTACTAGACTCTTAAGAATATGGTCCTCTATTCTAACCATTTCCTCCATCCAGAGTTCACAAAAATTACTTTTTATTTTGATTTTTCAGTACAGAAGAAGTTCAAACTTTGTGTCATGTCAATTTGTGATGAGCATAAAAATTCTCAACGGCACAAGCTCAATTTGCTGCAATGAAGTTCTCTGAAATTGGCAAACTCAATAACCAACATGTAACTTTGCAATGTACGGTTTCTACTGATGGCATAGCATAGGTGGAGCTCAACAGTGAGTGGATGCCCATATGGGCAGGGTCCGCCTCCTCTGCAAGGAAGGCAGAGGCAATCTAATGGGTTTTTACTGTTAATTTTTAGTGCAGCTGCGAGACCCATTCTCAGAGAGAATGGTACCCTAGTCAGTTAACTAGGGTTCCTGGTCAAGTTAACCAGGCAGAGTAAAGAGTAAGATCCTAGAAGGTACCCTAGGGCCCCCGGCCATCTCCTGGGGTTCTTGGTCGAGGACCAAGCAGAATGATGCCATGGCAAATTCCCTAGCATGTGGCTAGGGCCCCTATTTGTCTCTAGGGTATTCTGGTCTAGAACCAGACGGTTTCTTGGTCACGATGACCAAGCAGATCCTGTAGGTTGAGACAGAGACTTCCTAGGTCCTGCAGATGGTTGATCAACATTCAGTCTAGCACTGAATGCTCAGCTTGAGGCTGAGGACCATTCTCTGGGAGAATGGAGATCCTGGTCATGGACCAGATGGTTGATCAACATGTCCCAGTCTAGGACTGAGGCTCAGCCTTGGGCTAAAAGCCATTCATTAAGAATGAAAGATATTGTTGTCCCCTCTCCTAATCGGTTATTGCTAGGTTGCTTCCCAAGGGACTGGCCACCCCTTGACGATGTCTCTAGTACCTAACCCTTAGGAGAAGCATTAAGGACAAAAGGATTGTACCATCCGTTTGGATCTTCTCCCTTATACAGTGATGACAAAATATATAAACTATGTATCTTAAGAGAGAGAAAAGTCTTTGGTCTTGTTGGTCCCATTTGATTGCTTGTCCACTTTGATCTTGTGGTTGTTGACCCATGGTTCTATTCTTATTTGGTCCTAGCACTCTCACTTGTGTGCACCTTTGACTATGATGACTCCTATCTTATGGAGTATTTTTTTACCTAAGGGTATATTAAGGACCATGTATTATTATAGTCACCTTATGTTTTGTCCCACTTATAGTTCTGATCTTTTTACCTTTTGTTGGACTCCTTTTGTTTTTGGACCTTCACTTTATGGTAAACTTATTAATTAATTTTTTTTTGTCTTATTAATTTTTATTAATAAAGACTTTATGTTTTTGGACCTTTAACCTTTTGGACCTTCACTTTATGGTAACCTTATTAATTAATTATTTTTATCTTATTAATTTTCCTTATTAATTTTTATTGATAAAGACTTTATAAGTTTATTAATAATTTTTTTTTAATTATTATTGGACCATGAACCATTGATACTTTATCTTTTAATTTTTGATAATTTATTATTTATTTATTTTATTTTATTTATTTACTTTATTTTTTGATATCCTAAGTTTTTATTATTATTTTAATCCTAAGTTTTCTAATTCTAAATCTATATATAAACTTATGCTCTAATAAAAAAACACACCAACCGTGAATTTACTCTTTAGGTATTAGATTTTCCTCCTGTCATTATTTTTGTTTCGGGTCTGCTTCTCTTCACGGTTTCTTTCTTCCACAGCCTGTCTCACGAATTTATCTCAGCAATTTTATTTCTGGGCTGTCTCACGAGTTCATCTCTGCGTTTTTATTTCTGGGCTGTCTCACGAGTTCACCTCTGCTGCATTATTATTTCTGGGCTGTCCCACGTGCTAATTTTCCCTTCACGGATTCACCTTTCACGGCTGTCTCATCTGCTGTTTTACCTCCACGGATTCGACCATCTCTTGTGCTGATTTCCCTCGCGGGTTTCTTCCTCATTTTGGCTGTTCCACGTTTTGTCTTGCTTTGAGCTAGCAGCACGAGTTTGCTGCTCAGATCTCTGTCCACAGCCAGCTCCCTCACGGGTTTAACCCTCATCACTGCAATTGAACTCCGTGTGAATTCTTATGTGTGGGTGTCTGTTTACGTGCTTGCCTTTCGTAGTATGCGGCACCTGTGTGTCTATTTTACTCCTGTCATTTTCTTATAGATTGAAGAACTTGAGGCCTGTTTTATTCTACCTGAACCTTCTTTCTCTCAAGGTACGTATATGGTTTAATCAGTTTGACTTGTCCTTTCAGTGACAAGATCAAACTCAGAACTATTTGAGTATAAGTTGGATCCAAATATTGGTTATAATTCTTTAATGCAGAACATAGTTATTTTACTATAAATGTTATTTGAGATTTTTTATTTTTGGATATTTGATGATTCTCCAGGACCAATATTAATGCAGTGATCAAATGGAGCATTAAATTGAAAGAGATGAAAATTATGTTGTTTATGTTTTAATTCAGTTTAAATTTAAATTAAGCAGTACAATTGTTTATATATTCTTGTATCAAGTTTTTATATGCGATAAAACGTACATAACCTGTAATTTTAACATTTACCATCCACCCCTCTCTCTTTGGGCCTTTGGGGTGAAGGTAATTTGGAGAGTGCACTATGAGCAAAATTGTACACGGATGAACTGCAATGATTAAAACAAAATTGTAAGCAGCCGGTGTGGACCTCCCAACCCCATGTGAGAAAGCAGTTGCCTGACCGGAGTCTAGTTTTAGCCCAGCTCAAAATCAAAATCATATTTTACAAAGAAGAGTTATTAAGGATAATCTAAAGGAGTCCAGTTTTAGCCCAGCTCATAATCAAAATCATTTTTATGGGGACAATCTAAAGGAGTCTAGTTTTAACCCAGCTCAAAATCAAAATCATATTTTACAAAGAAGAGTTATTAAGGACAATCTAAAGCACCCGAAGCTCAGCTTTGCACTGCATGAGGTTGCGAGTAAGAATCTAGTTTTGCACCTTATTATTGACAGTGAGGGTTCTTGAAAGCAGCAATCTATTTATAAATTGCCAAGATATAAAAAAACAGAATTGAGAAAGAAACTTGCCTTCCATGCTAAGGAGAAACCCAATCTCTGTGCAAGAGCGTTGCTGCTGGCCCAACAAAGAAGGCAAAGGGCTCCTGCCAGCGTACCTGCCTTCTTATCCAACATGATATAAAACAGAGCATACACAACAGCGATAATAAAACTCAAATTCAATATCATGTACTCCTGAAAGGGAAAGGCCCCTGCTGAGAAGGGAAGCAAAGGCAAAGCAGGGGTGAAGCATCCCAATACTAGGACAGTGAAAAAAATTGGCCACACACATACGGTATGAATGAGAACATTAATAGCATTGTTGTGATAAGCTCCATACGATCCAAATTGTTTCTCCAGATCAAAAACTCCCCTTGCCATTGTACAATGATCTCTTGGCTCTCGCTCCAACTTCTTCGTTTATTATGATCTGGCACTGCCCTATTCAAGAAAAGGGTGGAAAAAAAAGTGTGATTTTCAGAAAACCATTATGGAATTTAGCAATCAAATTCCTAAAGCAGGAGAGTTTTGACAGCCCAAATTATATCTTGCAACCCCCAATTCATATTTGCATACAACACACATGAAAAAATCGAATATTGAGTTCGATAAGCAAAATTGTATACCAAATCTTCTGAAAATTAGGCCAAAAAATAATCAGAAGAAAATCAACAGAAAAGAATTAGCAAATCTACTTACGTCCGTTGGATAAATGTGAGCGGATTCATAATCTCAGCTGCCCTTGATGGCTATTTATGGATTATATTTGCATGGGCTCGTTCTCAAACTAACTCCTCCGGTCAAAGAAGAGATTGGGTCGCCCTGCCTTCTAAAATTTCCGGTCATCCCCTCATGTACGCAAACTCTCCCATCAGTTCAAAACCATTTGGAAATCCCGAGATCTAACTGACTTAAGCCAACATTAAAATATTAGAAATTTGATGATGGAATAGCCATTAAAAACCATTTGAAAATCCCTAATGGCTCGCAATAAAGCTATTTTTGAAGATCATAGCCCAAATCTGGAGCACACTTATAATTCTGCATTGTCACTATATTTACACTATCAGAAGGATAAGGTTGATCCTGTGCAACGTAATCTTGGAAACTTTCATGGGACCATTTTTATACTTTCAAGCAGGCTGAACCGTGGCAAAGGGAATAACATGAAGGTTGAATGGCTAGCGTTTTGGTGTGTCTCTCGTGTTGCGAACATCTTTGGGTTGGCACAGGTCAAGATCTTTGGAGATTCGAGAGTCACGATTAAATGGGTCCGGAGTGAATATGATTTGAAGGTACTGAACTTAGTTTATTGGTGCGAGAGAGTCCAGTTGGAATTGCGGTCATTCAGCACACTCATATTTATAGAGAATTCAATTCTCGGGTAGATCAGTTGTCAAAGCAGGCTCTGGAGAGTGATGAAGGTGTCTTATTGTGGGAAGATTTTTTAAAGAATATGTTAATTGACTCTGGTTCAACGTATTTTCTAGACTAGTCTCATTTGTCTGTTGGGCCATTTGGATGGCACGTAACAGAGCTATCTTTGATCATTTTCACCCACTCCTAGATTGTGTTTATAATGCTGCTCTTTGTCATTATTTGAAATTCCAAAGGATGGAACCAGAACCTATTCGTCGTAGCATCGGAAACTTTCAGCTTGTATTCGATGATCCTCTTCTTTTCTTTGATGGGGCAGCTAATCTAGGGAATTGTGGCACTGGTGGGGTAATTTTCCTTAATTCAGACCACTATTTCACTCTCCGATTGAACTGTGGCAGAGGTAGTAATATGAAGGCGAAATTATTGGCATTATGGTGTGTCATACGTGTCGCCAATCATTTTGGTTTGCCAAAGATTAGGATTTATGGTGACTCCCTAGTGACCATAAAATGGGCTATGGGTGAATATGCACTACACGTTATACATTTGACAAACTGGTGTAGCAGGATTCAGAATGAGCCGAAAATCTTCAAAAATTTCACACTCCAACATATTTATCGAGAATTCAACTCCCAGGCAGACCTTGTTGAAGCAGGCTTTGAAGGGAGATGAAGGGGTTCTTTTGTGGGAAGAAGTTTTTGACCACTCTTATGGATCATGGCTCTTTATATTTCTATGATTAAGTTATATCTGCTGTTAGGATTTTTGAGATGTTGGTATTAGGCATTAGTCTTTTTGTATCAACTGAAATTGTAAATCTGGCTATATGGTTCTATTCTAGGAATGATTATACAACTAGAATAACCCATTGACAATGTGAAAATATAAATATCCAGCGCTCTAACCATAATTGTAGATTATGACGAAATAAATATTTTTCCTCGGGGATGACGAAGTAATTTTTTTCCCGCGAAAGGGATGACGAAGTAATTATTATCTCAACATTACTTGTTTTTTTAATATGCGTGCATTTGGTAAGACGGGGCAAAATATTGCAATACTCTAAATGCGGTAAGATTTTGAAAAAAAATAATTCATATTTATACCTGCCGAACGCAAGTTATATTCAGTTTATAGTGAAATTCTTTGATTTTCAATTAATATGTAAATGATTAAAAGATTTATATAAAGTTTTGTATAATTTTAAAAAAAATTAGTATTAAAATAAATATTTTAAAAATAACGAATTATTTTTATTTCTTTAAATATAATTTTTATTTTATGATTAGCTAATATTTTGGATAAGATTAAATTTAAAATTTTATTTATAATTGTCAATCAAAAAATTAATTTTAAAATTCAAATTATTTTATAAATAAAAAACAAGTGTCAGACATATTCAATTGCAATAAATAATTTTATTAATAGTTATTTTTTAATAATAAAATATTATTATTACACTATAATACCACTCTGCCGCCCATCTTCACACGGACCATATCACAATCCCCGAAAATGTCATTTCCCCTAAAAGTTATTAATTGCTGACTTCCGAATGGTCAGAAGCAAATTTCTGAAATAGACACAATTACTAATTGTAGTAAAAGTAGTGGTAGAATTAGTAATTGTGTTTATTACTCGTATTAATAGTAAGTATTTTTTGTGTGAAAAAAAAAATATAATTATTAATTACTTATGTTTGATTGGCTAGAAGTAAATTAAAAGTTGGTTAATTATGTATTTTTCATTTTTAAATGTACCAAAATTTAGTAGAGTAATTTTTGTCCAAATCGTAATTTGGAGTGTTTAAATCGTAATTTCCATGCTCTGGATAGTTTTAAAATTGGATAACTAATCTAAAACAATTAATAAAATCTAAATAATGTAAAAATAACAATTTCCAGCAAAAATTTTAACCAATTTTTATCCCAAAATCGCCAAAAAAAAACAAAGCCATTTTAATATTAAGTTTTTAAATAAAATTGTGTTTCTAGTGAATTAATAATTGCATCCTCAATCTACAACGTTATTCGTCTATTCTAGAGAATCAAGGTGGCACGAATTACAATCATTACAATATGGGCTCAACAAGAGCAATATGTCACTTACAAGAATTGAACTTGGGTGGGGAGAGTAACAAACATTCCTCCCAACCACCCAAACTACAACCAATGAACTTTAATTTATTGATATTATATTAAATTCTTTTATCAAATTGATCAATGTGATATAAAAAATAAACATTAAATTAAATATTATATAAATTAAACAATAATTTCAAAAATGTAATTTTTTATTTAATAATCATTTAATATAAATATAATTAATTTTATGTGTGAAGCATTCTTTGATTTACAATTATTATTTTAATTTATTGATATTATATTAAATTCTTTTATAAAATTGGTCAATGTAATATAAAAAATAAACATTAAATTAAATATTATAGAAATTAAATAATAATTTCAAAAATATATTTTTTTATTTAATATTCATTTAATATAAATATAATTAATTTTATGTGTGAAGCATTCCTTGGTTTACAATTATTATTTTAATTTAATGATATTATATTAAATTCTTTTATAAAATTGATCAATGTAATATAAAAAATAAATATTAAATTAAATATTATATAAATTAAACAATAATTTTAAAAATATAATTTTTTATTTAATAATCATTTAATATAAATATAATTAATTTTATGTGGGAAGCATTTCTTGGTTTACAGATTTTCTTTAAAAAAAATATGTCTAGAAATAAACCCCTCAAAATCGGAAGTGAATATAAATTTGTAAAAACTTCAACCCAAAAACATAAATAAATGTTATATTTGGAAAACAAATTTGGTTGACTTAAATTAGTCTAAAATTAACTTAATAAAATGATCTCTTAAAATAATTAGAATAAAGTTTAAATTATAAAGTAGATTTTTACTAAGGTTAATACCATTCCACTAAAGACAATTTGGCAATCTTGAAAACAAGAATATTATTATAAAAAAATAATTATCTACTCTATTGATGTCAATTAAAAACTTTTGAATTAATTCACAATAAATTTATTAGGAATTTTAGAAATATTGATTTATGAATGTTCATTTTATGATAGATTTTTTAATTTTCAATTTCACATAATAGATATGATGCTTTCAATGAATCTTAATTTATAATTTTCACTTGCATTTCTCTCTTGCTTTTAGACTAAGCATAAATAATATATTATCACAAGTTTTAAATCTTTTACAGCTATTTTAGTTTTAACTTTAGACTATGTACAACTATTAAATCAAAACATAACTATTAAATTAAAACATTTTTAAATTATTAGATTAAATTATTCAATTAAAACATTTCTAAATTGTTAGATTAAATTATTAAATTAAAAAGTTTCTAAATTATTAGATTAAACTATTTATGAAACGCTGCTAATTTTAGTGTTAATTTCACTTGTTTAATTGAAAGTTTAAAATATGAAAGTTGAAAATAAAAAAGAAGTGACAAAATTACCAATATTACAAAAAAAATTGAAATAGTAAAACTTTCAGATTGCTTGGTTATATATTAATAAAATAATTAAAAAATGGAAAAAGAAATATTGATTAATAAATGAAAACCACTATCCATTAATAATTTCATTCATTATCAATAATCATTTACTAACAATTTTATTAATCAAGTGTTGATATAAACATTTTTCTTATAGGAATTCACCTAAAGAGAAGTTTTGATTAGACTTTAACTTGTTTGAAATAGGGAAATCAGTCAATATTTGACATGATTATCTTTAATGATTTAATGAAATGAAAAACTTTAAAAGTGTTAAATTATAAATAAATTTATAATATACAAATGTAATTTTAATCTATATTTCTTGGAGAAACAAAGAAAGAATATGAAATTAATTGATATAAATGAAGTGATAACCATGAAATAGTTCAATTATTCACACATATACAAATCTCATATAGTTTGAAGAAGATGAAAAAAACTTATTAATAGTATAGACTCATCTACTTCTCGTTCTACAAAGCAAGAGGGATCAAATTTACAAACCTTTCACCACTAAATTACAATAGAAATCTCTCTCACCATTAACATAGATGCATGCATTCTTCTTCTTCTTCTTCTTTTTTTTTTTCTTTTTCTTGGGGGGACAAATAGACACTTTCACCACCCTAGCTCCACTATGCACAACACATTGATTCATGCATTCTTATTTTTTATTTTTATGTTGTAGAAATGTGCCTTCTCAACACAATAAAACAAGCTAAAACTCCATATTCATTTGTTAACATTATTTTAAAAAACATGGTGAAATTAACAACACCAGATTAATCCTCAGCATAATTATTCAACTCACAAAAATTCAAAGATGCATAAAAGCGAGAAAAGTCTAAAGAAACATACATATATAGAATCAGTTTCTAACAAGCTTCTACTAAAGATATGAAAAGTTCCATATATTTAAGTTAAAATACACTCTTATCACATCATTTTGTTTCATATTTATGCATAAAATGAAAGTAATTGGAAAAAACTTAAACAATTATTTTCTTGAATATTGGGAATCTCAATTTGGTTAATTGACAATCTACCTTTGGCCATCTCACTATCATTATATGCCTTCCAAGCTTCAAACATCTCATTATTGTGATCAGTTTGTGGAAATCGATATCGATTGAGTGGAACTCGAAGCAAAGTAATGTTTTGTTTCAACTTCTTAATGTATTTTTCCACTTTCAACAAAGTGGTCTTCAAGATGGCACTATTTTTAGAAGGGATTCCCTCGCATTCTTTCAAATGTTTTGTGGTAATTGTTGAAATGGACAACAGAGAACATCTATCACAAGCAATAGTATCCTCTAGTGCCTTAAATATCAGCTCTCGTTCAAAGAAGTCATTGATGGAACCTAAGGTTAGTAAATCACATTTCAATACTACATTTTCTATTACAGGCCAGATTTTAGCAACTCCATCAATTTTGAACTCCATATTTTCACTAGCTTCTTAGGCCAAGTTTTTTCAGTTGTTTAAATCACAATTGTTAACCATGATCTCATACTCAATCATATAGTTGACCTCTAGATGGAGATCCCTCATGAGTTCCTGCCATCTCATAATGGAATCGAACTGCAATTAGACATGCTCTAATTCAATCTTCCATGCCATAAGGTAATTTTGTAGACCTGGCATGGTTTGGATATGCTTATGGATTATATATACCTTCTTGCAAAACTTCCTACTTCGATTGTTCAACTTGTCATAAATTTCAAAGGAATAATTTATAAAACTAGTAGGGTCACTTTGATGGGTATGATAGTAACTTACTTCATTTTCCAATTTCGTAATATTTTTTGTTGTTGCCTTAATTGTCTGACAGTGGATCCAATAGCATCAACAATTGCCTCACCAAATGTTAGAGGGCTAGTCCACTTGGGGAAATGGTCACCACCTGCTATTCTAGAGAATCAAGGTGGCACGAATTACAATCATTACAATATGGGCTCAACAAGAGCAATATGTCACTTACAAGAATTGAACTTGGGTAGGGAGAGTAACAAACATTCCTCCCAACCACCCAGACTACAACCAATGGACTTTAATTTATTGATATTATATTAAATTCTTTTATCAAATTAGTCAATATGATATAAAAATAAACATTAAATTAAATATTATATAAATTAAACAATAATTTCAAAAATATAATTTTTTATTTAATAATTATTTAATATAAATATAATTAATTTTATGTGTGAAGCATTCCTTGATTTACAATTATTATTTTAATTTATTGATATTATATTAAATTCTTTTATAAAATTGGTCAATGTAATATAAAAAATAAACATTAAATTAAATATTATATAAATTAAACAATAATTTCAAAAATATAATTTTTTATTTAATAATCATTTAATATAAAGATAATTAATTTTATGTGTGAAGCATTCCTTGGTTTACAATTATTATTTTAATTTATTGATATTATATTAAATTCTTTTATAAAATTGGTCAATGTAATATAAAAAATAAACATTAAATTAAATATTATATAAATTAAACAATAATTTCAAAAATATAATTTTTTATTTAATAATAAAATATGTTTAGAAATAAATCCCTCAAAATCGGAAGTGAATATAAATTTGTAAAAACATCAACTCAAAAACATAAATAAATGTTATATTTGGAAAACAAATTTGGTTGACTTAAATTAGTCTAAAATTAACTTAATAAAATGATCTCTTAAAATAATTAGAATAAAGTTTAAATTATAAAGTAGATTTTTACTAAGGTTAATACCATTCCACTAAAGACAATTTGGCAATCTTGAAAACAAGAATATCATTATAAAAAAATAATTATCTACTCTATTGATGTCAATTAAAAACTTTTGAATTAATTCACAATAAATTTATTAGGTATTTTAGAAATATAGATTTATGAATGTTCATTTTATGATAGATTTTTTAATTTTCAATTTCACATAATAGATATGATGCTTTCAATGAATCTTAATTTATAATTTTCACTTGCATTTCTCTCTTGCTTTTAGACTAAGCATAAATAATATATTATCACAAGTTTTAAATCTTTTACAGCTATTTTAGTTTTAACTTTAGACTATGTACAACTATTAAATCAAAACATAACTATTAAATTAAAACATTTTTAAATTATTAGATTAAATTATTAAATTAAAACATTTCTAAATTGTTAGATTAAATTATTAAATTAAAAGGTTTCTAAATTATTATATTAAACTACTTATGAAAGGCTGCTAATTTCAGTGTTAATTTCACTTGTTTAGTTGAAAATTTAAAATATAAAAGTTGAAAATAAAAATAAAAAGTGACGAAATTACCAATATTACAAAAAAAAATTAAAATAGTAAAACTTTCAGATTGCTTGGTTATATATTAATAAAAAAATTAGAAAATGGAAAAAGAAATATTGATTAATAAATGAAAATCATTATCCATTAATAATTTCATTCATTATCAATAATCATTTACTAACAATTTTATTAATCAAGTGTTGATATAAACATTTTTCTTAGAGGAGTTCACCTAAAGAGAAGTTTTGATTAGACTTTAACTTGTTTGAAACAGGGAAATCACTCAATATTTGACATGATTATCTTTAATGATTTAATGAAATGAAAAACTTTAAAGGTGTTAAATTATAAATAAATTTATAATATATAAATGTAATCTTAATCTATATTTCTTGGAGAAACAAAGAAAGAATATGAAATTAATTGATATAAATGAAGTGATAACCATGAAATAGTTCAATTATTCACACATACACAAATCTCATATAGTTTGAAGAAGATGAAAAAATCTTATTAACAGTATAGACCCATCTACCTCTCGTTCTACAAAGCATCGAGAGGGATCAAATTTACAAACCTTTCACCACTAAATTACAATAGAAATCTTTCTCACCATTAACATAGATGCATGCATTCTTCTTCTTCTTCTTCTTCTTCTTAGGGGGGCAAATAGACACTTTCACCACCTTGGCTCCACTATGCACAACACATCGATTCATGCATTCTTATTTTTTATTTTTATGTTGTAGAAATGTGCCTTCTCAACACAATAAAACAACAAGCTAAAACTTCATATTCATTTGTTAACATTGTTTTAAAAAACAAGGTGAAATTAACAACGTCAGATTAATCCTCAGCATATTTATTCAACTCACAAAAATTCAAAGATGCATAAAAGCGAGAAAAGTCTAAAGAAACATACATATATAGAATCAGTTTCTAACAAGCTTCTACTAAAGATATGAAAAGTTCCATATATTTAAGTTAAAATACACTCTTATCACATCATTTTGTTTCATATTTATGCATAAAATGAAAGTAATTGGAAAAAACTAAAACAATTATTTTCTTGAATATTGGGAATCTCAATTTGGTTAATTGACAATCTACCTTTGGCCATCTCACTATCATTATATGCCTTCCAAGCTTCAAACATCTCATTATTGTGATCAGTTTGTGGAAATCGATATCGATTGAGTGGAACTCGAAGCAAAGTAATTTTTTGTTTCAACTTCTTAATGTATTTTTCCACTTTCAACAAAGTGGTCTTCAAGATGGCACTATTTTTAGAAGGGATTCCCACGCATTCTTTCAAATGTTTTGTGGTAATTGTTGAAATGGACAACAGAGAACATCTATCACAAGCAATAGTATCCTCTAGTGCCTTAAATATCATCTCTCGTTCAAAGAAGTCATTGATGGAACCTAAGGTTAGTAAATCACATTTCAATACTACATTTTCTATTACAGGCCAGATTTTAGCAACTCCATCAATTTTGGACTCCATATTTTCACTAGCTTCTTAGGCCAAGTTTTTTCAGTTGTCTAAATCACAATTGTTAACCATGATCTCATCCTCAATCATATAGTTGACCTCTAGATGGAGATCCCTCATGAGTTCCTGCCATCTCATAATGGAATCGAACTGCAATTAGACATGCTCTAATTCAATCTTCAATGCCATAAGGTATTTTGTAGACCTGGCATGGTTTGGATATGATTATGGATTATATATACCTTCTTGCAAAACTTCCTACTTTGATGGTTCAACTTGTCATAAATTTCAAAGGAATAATTTATAAAACTAGTAGGGTCACTTTGATGGGTATGATAGCAACTTACTTCATTTTCCAATTTGGTAATATTTTTTGTTGTTGCCTTAATTGTCTGACAGTGGATCCAATAGCATCAACAATTGCCTCACCAAATGTTAGCCTTGTGGAAGCTAGGACTTATAGTCCAACACATTTAATATTGAAGACAATAGATTGAGATGTCAAGACAATCTCTTTATCAACCAATACTATCCTCCTTTTATGGGTCTATACGACAATTTCCTTGGTTTTTTTATTGAATGTAAAACTATATATATCAACAACATTTGTAGGTGTGGATATAAATGTATCACTTGTAGTAATCATTTTAGATGAATCGACTATTGAGAAACTCTAAGGTGTGAATACTTTACCAGCTAGCTTAGACCTTTATAATGCTAGGATGTTTTGTAGCCTCTCTCATTGTTTCCTCTTTATCATCTCCAATTTGGCATCTACTTCAACCTTATTATGTTGTTCATCTTCCTCAAACTTCTTTCACTCTTCTAATTTCTTCTTGTCAACAACCTATTGTTGAGCTATCCATTCATCTTCCAACCTTTCTTATTCTAATTTATTTTGGAAACAACCTATTGTTGAGATATCCATTCATCTTCTAACATTTCTTAATCTACCTACAATATATCTTGTTCAAATTTTTCATCTACTTCTTTTTGTAACTTGACTGCTACAGTAGTGACGTTTCTTTTAGCCTCTACAATTTCATTTTGTAGTTTAGATGCTCCAACATTAGCTTCTGACTTTTCCTGGATTCATTGCAATATGCTTAAACTCAAACATTAAAACAATAGATAGAAAAATACAAGAGAGAATAGATAAAATAGATAGTTATGTTCACTTGCCTCTTCAAGGGGAAACCTCTGAGAGAAAAGCTCCAAATATAATGACAAAACTTGACTAAACATTACATATCTTAATACTCTATATATAGTGTTTCAACATCCAAAGTCCTAACTGTTTGTGGTCCCACTATTAATGAGGGTCAACCACCTAAGGGGATTTATTTAATAAAGAGGGCCCTTTTTCATTAAGTAAGTATCCACTAACTATCAAATGTGCCTTATGGCCTTGTACATTGATAAAATAAGGGGGTTAGGGTAGGACCCTAACATGCCCTCCCCCTTCAAAAGCAACATTGTCCTCAAGGCTGGAGATGGGGAAATTTATACAAAATGATTGATGGTTCTCAAATAGCATCTTTTGGTGAGGTATCCTTCCACAAAATAAAAAATTCATGAATAGTGTGTCGATGTAGCTGACGCTTCCAAGTGTCCAAAACTACTTCTAGTTGGAGCCAAATGGAACCTTCTTCAACCAATTATGGTAACTTAGTTTGAACTCGCGGATGATTATGGCCCGCTAACCTTCTTCAAACATGATACATGAATATTGTGTGGATCTTGGAGTGTGTTGGGAACAATAATTTGTAGGCCACCTAACCAATGCATGATTGAATAATCTGATATGGGTCATAAAAATTTGGTGCAAGATTTAGATGGCCTTTAACTTTGAGAGAGGTATGCTTATAAGCTTAGAGGCAAAGGAATACATGGTCTCCTTCTACGAATCAACACTCTAAGTGGCATCAGTATGTTTATTGCTTCATGTGGTTTTGAGCCATTGATAAACTTTCCTTAAGTGTGCAAAGATTGGCATCATGATTATGAAGTAGTGTTGGCACTTGAATTTTGGACAAGTGTTCGAGCGTCGAAGATTCCAGTTAGAAGGATAGGGCACACCAAGGGAGGTAGTGCGTATAAATTTCACGTTGCACATTAGAAACAGTGTGCATGTGGCATTTTGCATGCCTCAAGTCGTGCGCAGGCCAACGCCTAGGAATGGGAATACTGGAATACTTAAAGGCACTTTTTGTAATGGGTTGGGGTTGTTATTAGTGTTGATATTTTGGCGTTTATTGTAGTCATGTTGTTGAGTATAAGTTGTTGAGCAAGGAATGAAACTTTTGGAATTTCAACCAAGGGTTGTGGAATATATTGCTATCAGTTTTTTATGGTAATACAAAGCTAGTTCTTTCCTCTATTATGTGCAAAATATGTTTGTGGTTTACTATTTATGTGAATGTATGTTCGAAGCAGAGATATGATTGATAGAATGTTTAATGTATAGATGAATGGATGAATATTCAAGTAGATGGAAAGAATCCTCCATGCCATTGTTCCCTGCACACCTCTTACGATTGTCCCTATGATTCCTATGCGCATCTCGGGTGAGACCTTATTCTGTTCTAGGGATATTGAATATGTCGGTGCTTATAAGGTATTTGTTGGTGAAGCCTTTCAAACCCTAGGTTTGACTACATTGAACCAACAATTGGTTCTGTTGCTAGGACCTCACATTGGGGTCGTAGTGGAAGGATGTCGATATGACATGGAATTCGTTCAAAGCCGAGATTGAAGAATGGATGCAGGTAAAAGAAGACGAATTTGTGCAGACAGAGACAAGGGGCTTTCCTATAAATCCTGAAAAATGGAAGCAAAGGTACATATATTCTGACTTGCAAGAAATTTTCTTTGGAGAGTTTCCCTATATTTTGCATGAATGGGTGAAGAGACAAATTGAGGTTAATATCACATGGAGAAGGATTGAACCCATAGTGTGGACTCAAGAGAAGAGAGATAGGTTGAAGAATTTGGATAACAAATGGTCTAGAGAGGTAGATTTTTGGTTCCACATGGTTAAGGAAGCTATATTGTGGAATTCGCAATAGTGTAGCAAGTCATATAACTGCGTAGAGGCTAGATTTGAAGCGGGCCCTAGAAAGAGATTCATGTCAGAGATACTTATGTGGATAAATATGATGTTTGTCAAGAAAGGAGTAATGACCATGGAACCCAACACCATGGAAGCATACGCATTGAGGGGGAAGGGTATGAAGAGGTGGAAAAGTAGGAAAAAACAATGGATCTAGAAGAGTAGAGGATTTGGAGGGAGGAGCGATATGAAAGAAGAGCCGAGATAAGACAGTTGGCCAAAAAAGAAAGGAGAGGAGAGTAGTCAAAGGGAGAAGGTAGTTCCGATAGGAGAGGTAAAAAGAATGCAAGAGAAGAAACTCAACCAAAAGGGTGTGCAATACGATTAGATGTTCCAAAAGGGTGCACAGTGCATTCGCAGGAAGAGTGCACAAAAGAAGAGAGACCGCCAAACAGGCAGGGGATAGAAGATAGTGGGAGCTCTAAAGAGGATAACGATACGAAACCCCAATGGAAGATGAAAAGATGAAATCCAAAGGACTTAGAAGAAGAGGAAGTGCATTTAAATGGAGACACTCTAATGGTTGTCCTAGAGACCATATGGATAGAAATAACATCTCCTATATTTGGCATTGTAAGATCAAATGTACCTAGATGGAACTCCATTTTCATCTCGACCCCCTTGCGCTCCTTAGTCAATAAAGAAGTAAATTTATCAACCAATTTTGAGAGAGAAGTGAGTCCAGAATTCAAAGGAGAAGAAACATGAGAAGGAGTAGAACAAAATATTGTACAAGAAACTCAGAATCCTGAAGGAAACACTACAGTAACAACCGAACTAGTTCCAGCAAGATAGCTAGTTCATCAATGCATAGCAGAATGGCGACAACCTTCAATTCAACGTTGAGATTACATGTCTTCCATGCGATAGGGAAAGATGATGCTAAGAAACATTGGTTTACATGTGAATCTATTTGGTTAGTAAAACAAATACCTGACAAAGCTGCAAAGATCGCATAGTTAGAAACAAATTTTAGAGACCGACCCCTAACTTGGTACATGAAGTATAAGACAACACTAGCCCCGAGACAAACAAGGACACTAGAAACCATCAAGCGGGATCCATTGAAGGAATTCCATAAACCCAATTTAGAATCCCAGTGCATAACTAAGATAAAAGAGATCAAGCAGAGGATGGGTGAGCCCATCTGGGACTATGATCAACGATTCAATATCGTCCTGGATTGTCTAAGTTTTCAAATTCAACAACATACAAAATTGGGAATGGTTCATTGCGGGCCTATTGTCGCATATCAAGGTTACACTTACTCAATGGAAGGTAGGAACACAATCAGAGGCCCTGGATATTGACATGCAATTGGAAGCCACTCCAAGCAGAGAATCTACAACAAGGATGGCGTAGGTTCAATTGCAGTTGTTGCGCTAATCACACAGCTACAACAATTATAAATGGGGAAGGCGATACAAGAAAATGTGTGGTGTACTTTTTGCAGAGCAGAGGGTCACCACATGAATGAGTGCCCTACCCTAAGAAATTATATAGAAACCGATGCACCTAACCATTTCCCGACTGGTACCAAGGAAGAATGGTGTGAGATATGTAGGACATGGGGAAACCCACCTCCAAAATTCCCAACCCTACAAAAGTATCATATTTTTACACATACCCCTTTTTGCGAGTTCTGCAAGTTGATGGGGCATATGTCAATAATTTTCGTGCACTGCAAATCATGAAATACCACACTGTGGATGTGTTCCATGTCTAAGGGGTGGAGGAGAAAAAAGGAGTTGAACAAGGAGGTAACCAAGGAGTTGCTTGAGGGGATACTGGGTATGAGGCACACGATATGGAGGTGGTGGTAGGAAAGCCATTTACTTCAATTGTGGTGAGCCGGGGCATATGGTTCAATTTTGTACAAAACCACATGCCCTCTATAGATACATTAACATCATGGAGCATCCAACAAAAGATTACCCATATTTACTAGCAAAGTGAGAAGAGAATAAGGGTCGATGTAACATGGTGATAGTGGAACCACATGAAGATCCTAGTGGAAAGGACCCTTCTTATCTAAATATAGTAATGAGGGGGGATGCTAAGATATGAGAAGATATAATCAAGTACATCATGAGGAGAAACCACTCGATTCTAAAATAAAGAAAGTTGTGCAAGATCTGCCGAAATTCGACACGGCACAATAAAGGAAATTCCTACACAAAGCGCAAAAAGCGATTGAGGAAGTAGTGTTGTGGGAAGAATATTTGTGCTAGGAGAGACTGTGTAAAGAAGACCGGCTATGCAGGTTGTGCGAAGAGGAGGATCACCAAAAGAGACTATGAGGAGGATATTCTTCACAACCTATCGAAGAAGAGAAGTAGTCAATTGAGTGGTAAGTATAGGATCTACGGTGCAAAAAACCTCGAAGAAACCACCCTAAAGATCAAGTAAGTAATTTCCTTCAATGTTGTTTGAAAGTGTTGGGGGATCCTTAGATCACAAGCAAATTTACGTGTCTACTCACAAATATGGTGGGATTGAGTGAGATGGAGAATCCCATATTGACACTGCTACCCAAGCGGAGTGTGCAACGAGTGAGCAAGAAAAGATGCATTGGGAAAGAATTCATGATATCACTTGAGTTAGGAGGATACGAGATGAAATACATAATGCTCAACTTAGGGTCGAATGTCAACATATTGCCTAAGAATTCATGGGAATTGATGGGAAAACCAAATTTAGTGTTGTCCCCTCTTTAACTCAGGTTAGCATATCAATACATGATCTATCCCATCGGTAGGATGGAGAACATAGAAGTGGATATTGATGGGGTGAAAATAGTAGCAGATTGTGAGGTGATAGAAATACTAAAAGACATATATCCTATCCATATTTGCTAGGGATAGACTAGGCATTTGACAACAATATTTCTATCCTAAATCTAAAGCAGGATATGTGTGTGGTATCCCAACTTAATGCTATAGAAGGAGCACGCTACATGGAGTCGATAAATGATGATGTTGATATCATCGAAATTGAGAACATATATAACATAACCATATGAGGGGAAGAATATGTGAATCCAACTACAAATGGAGAATTGAGTTGGCATAGTATTTTTTCTTTCGACACAGATTCTCAAGATGCATTGGAGAAATGGAAGAATCGACTATACAAAGTTCCCACCCGGAGATGCGTTATGGTCTCCAAGTCTATGCACTGGATCAGATCCAAGTTGTGTGATCCACTGAAGTTTGATGGAATAGATAGGATGGATACCTTTCTAGAAAATATGGAGGAATGGGTACCTAAGTCTTAAAGAGTCCAGGTTATGGATGCAGTAGTCAAGGGGAATCTTGCACACTAGTGGGTGATGAATAAGGATGACTTGCGTAGGTGTGAATATATTGAAGAATGCATCAAGGTAAGATTCCATCCTGCAACAGACATATAATTGTTGAACAAATTTAAAGGTACTGAAGACCCATATGAGCATTTATGTAGTGCGAGAAAACATGGACAATGAAAAGCATCTCGCATAGTCAATGGGTTCATAGGTTCATACACACCTTAGACGTCATACCACACAGTTGGTATGTGCAACAACATAGAAGGAGGAAAATGAGAAGTCGAGAAATGATAAGTATGCAGTTCACTACAACATTTAAGTTCAACACAACCTATCTTTACCTGGATAGAATTCTACATTGGATGAAGTATTTTATTTTCGTGCAAAATCCAAAGGGTCTCATGCAGAGATTAGTGTGTGAATATCACAAGAACTTGGCACAACTAAACTAACATGTCTACTGCTAGAAGGTGGAAAACATAAAAATGGGTGAAGACAAAGACTTGTGCAATATACAAATAAAAGAAGCCACAAGAGAACATGCATACAAAACAATCCATCCACCAATATTGCGTCAAAATTTCTAGAACCACTAGAGACAAAGAAATATAACATGGGCATTGAAGACAAGCCAAAAATGGCCATCATAGGTGACTATTGGGATCAAGAAATAACTACTTAGGTAGTTGATTTGCTAAAGGAATATGAGGACCTCTTTCCATGCATATTTTCATAAATGAAGGGAGTATCACATTCGCTCAAAGAAATGAAGATCCAACTTAAACAAGCGGCTATGCCAATTTGAAAGAGACTCTATAGATTGAATGCAAGATATAAGGGAAAAGAGCGCAAGAAGAAACCACATAAGTCACCCTCTCCCACACCAAACCCAAATCAAGAGACATAAGAAGAATCATAGGAACGGGCTCCACCTACAACCACTCCTGGTAGAGGCTCGCCTACCTTAGTGTGAAAGCAAATTTTTGTTGATGCATTCCAAGTGACCCATCCATAATCTAACCCAAAAAGTTTGGCACCAATCCCTAGCATAGTGGAGCAACTACAATCAAACCTAGAGGTCACTCAAATCCTACAAAATGATAGTAAGGAACAACTAAATGAGATCCAGATGGTCCTACACATAGATCCACCATTTCCAGCTGTGAAGACATCTGAGGGGGAAGGAACGAGTATAGAACAAGAGTTGTGAAAAAAAGCATCATAAGCCTTTCGGTGTAGAACACTCAGAATCAACCCCTTGGCCATTACGACAATTCATCCTCTATGTGGTTCAGAGACCCCATCCCCTGCCCTACAACGAGTTGAACTTGGAGTTGGCACCCACTGAGAACCTCCAGTATTATGTCACCCAAATATTTGTCGAACTAGGAGACCACCATACTCAGTTAAGCTACTCATATGTTGGGCTGAAGTAGAGATACTCAGAGGTTGTAAAAGAGTGCTTGGCGCTAGAATCAACCATTGATGCGGCATACTCAATTATCCTCATCGCATGGGTTCTATATGGATAGTCAACTACCATTGGACTAGAAAGTTGCAAATATCATAGTAGCATTCACCTAGCTACAATAAGAGAAAGAATATCTCCAAGCTTAAATAAAGTCAATTCCAACACTAGAAGAGATTGAGCTAGCTCGAAATATTGAATAAGTTCCATAGGTCCCACAAAAAGCAGGAAGGGTTTGCGACCTTAACAAGAGTTATCGATTATAGCTTTAATATTTGGAACCACCTTTCGGATGTTCCTGAATTACAACAGGTCTACCAATAGATAAAATAATGCGAGACACAAGTGAGCCAAAAGAAGTAGAGTTTGGTGTAGCTTGCCCCCTCAACTCCCAAAGAGGAAATGACATAAATATCTAGCCTTACCAAGAAGATTACCACCAATGAGTCTAAGCAACAAATTGTTGTTTCTATCGTAAAAGAATCCTAGGAAGAAGTGTAGAAGCATTATGATATTTTGACCAAGCTTCATACAAAGGCTACATAAGTTATCACTCTAGCTGAGCAAGTCAAACCAGATCTAGGAAGGAGCACTAAAGAAGATGTGGAGAAGTATAAAAATTAGCTCGGAAACATCGTAGGTGATTTTGAGGCCATTAAGATAGATTTTCATAATTTAGTAAGTCGTATGCCCACACAGCTACCTTTAGTTTCTGCATTGGAGCCATGAGGTTCTTTCCTCGGTACAAGCCACATCAGAGTGTTGGGGGCTTGTTGGCACCTGAATTTTGGATAGGTGTTTGAGCGTCGAATATTCCAATTGGAGGGATGGGGCACAACAAGGGAGGAAACATGTGGAATTTTCATGCCGTGTGTCAGCAGTAGTCTACACGTGGCATTTTGCATGCCTCGACTATAGTCGGGGCCGGCCAATGACAAGGAATGGGAATACTGGCCTACTTAAAGGAAATTTTTGTAATGGGTTGGGGTTGTTTTTAGTGTTGATATTTTGGTGTTTATTATAGTCATGTTGTTGAATATAAGTTGTTGAGAAAGGGATGAAACTTTTGGACTTCCATCCAAGGGTTGTGGAATGTATTTCAATCTATTTTTTATGGTAATATAAAGCCAATTCTTTCCTCTATTTTTTGCAAAATATGTTTGTGGTTTACTATTTATGTGAATGTATGTTCTGATCATAGATATGATTGATAGGATATTTAATGTATAGATGTATGAATGAATACTTAAGTAGATGGAGAGAATCCCCATCCTTCCCTGCGCACCCCTTTCAATTTTCCCTTTTATTTCTATGTGTGTCTTAGGTGAGACCTTATTCTATTCTTGAGATATTGAATATGTCGGCACCTATAGGGTACTTGTTGGTGAATCCTTTCCAACCCTGGGTCTGATTTCCATGAGCCAACAAGCATACTATTGGCTACATATATTTCGGAAGTACTTTGTAGATAAGAAATCAGGAGGGTGGTTGTTGGCCATAAATTGCTTCATATGTTGTTAGTTTTTTTGTTGGAGTATTGCTACAACCGCATGGTATAACCGCCACACCTCTGGGAATATAAAAATGTGGAATAACCACCACTCCTGGTAATAAGACCTCGTGCTTGGTTTCAAATTTTCATCAACATCTGCAGGTTTTGGTGTAACTGCAAACGTTACATGGTATCAAATTTGAGGTCCCGGGTTCAACTTCCCCGAGCTATGTTGGAGGGGGGATGTTGGAGTATTGGTACAACTGCATGGTATAACTACCGCGCCTCTAGGAATATAAAAATGTGGACTAACTTCCACTCCTGGTAATAAGACCTTGTGCTTGGATTCAAATGTTCATCAACATCTACAGGTTTTGGTGTAATGACAAACCTTACATTTGTTGCCTCATGATAAGAGGTATTATACCACCATTCTTCCAAAGGTAACCATTGTTCCCACTAGTGATACTTTTCAGATACAAAACATCTCAAATAGGTTTCAAGACACTTATTGATTGCTTTTATCTAGCCATCTATTTGAGGGTGATAACAGGTGCTCATTTGCAACTAGGTGCCTTATTGTTTAAATAGCTATTGCCAAAATTTGTTGGTGAATGTGGGATCATGATCTAACACAATGGAGGTAGGCATGCCATGGAGTTTGAAAATATGGTCTAAAAAAATTTGGGCAACTGTTGTCAGGGTAAATAGGTGTTGGAGAGCAAAAAATGAGCATATTTCAAAATTTTATCAACTACCACCATGATGAATGATTTTTTACCTGCTTTCAGAACACCAACAATAAAATCCATGGAAATGTCGGTTCAAATAGTGACTGGGATTAGTAATGGTTGCAATGCCCCGGGATTATTTACTGTGTCACCTTTGTTCCTTTGGAAAGTGTCACATTTTGTTACAAAAGTAAGGATATCCTTTTTCATGTCTTCCTAGAAGAAGGAGTGCCTGGCACATGTATAAGTTTTTTGAAATCTCGAGTGACCTATGAGAGGATATGAATGCAACTTGGTTAATATTGTTTTTTTAAAGCATATTTAGGTACCAAAAAAGGATTACCTTTATATCACAATATATCTTGTTTCCAAGTGTAACCCTAGGGAGGGTAGGGATCCTCCTAGAGGCGCTTAATGAGACGATATGTAGCAGCATTGGTTATCCATTCTTGTTGTATTTTCTCTAACGATTCAAGTACTGGAGAGGATAAGGAAAAGAGTGATCCCTCTTCCTCATGTTTCCTTGACAAGGCATCTGCCACAACATTGTCTTTTCCCTTTTTGTAAATGATCTCATAATTATAGCCAAGCATTTTGGTGACCCATTTCTATTTTTCTGTGGATACAATCTTTTCTCCAAAACCTACTTTAGACTATGGTGATCCATCTTGATATGGAAGTGTCGCCCTATGAGATAGAAATGCCATGTGTCAATTTCATGTAGGATGGCCATCATTTCTTTCTCATAAGTAGACTTCCCCGAGTTCTTGTCACACAACTGCTTACTTATGAATGCTAAAGGTATTCCTTCTTGCATTAAAACTACACCCAAGCCTTTTCTAGAGGCATCACATTCCAATACAAAAGCATTAGTAAAATGAAGCACAACTAATATTGGTGTGGCGCACATGGCTTGCTTTAGAAATGAGAATGCATTTTTGCCACTTTGTCCCATGCAAAGGAATTTTTCATGAGCAGGGTTGTCAATGGGGATTTAATTTTACCATAGTTCTTCACAAACTTCCTATAGTATCCCATAAGGCTTAAAAACCCACATAATATCTTCAATATTTTAGGGCGAAGCCATTCTTGCATTGCCACAATCTTCATGGGGTCCACTCTCACCCCATTTTGTCCAACAATGTGACCCAAGTATTTGAACTCTGAGACCCCAAAAGCACATTTGGATCATTTGATGAAAAACTGATGGTCTCGTAGGAGTTGCAAGGATTTATCAACATGTTGTACATGGGCATCCCAAGATTTACCGTAAATCAAATTTTCATTAAAGAAAACCATCAGAAAATCACGAAGATATGGCCTCAAAATTTTATTCATGATGCTTGGAAAATAAGAGGGGGAATTACAAAGTCCAAACGACATCACCAAGAACTCGTAGTGGCCTTCATGCATTTCAAAATTTGTATTTGGAATGCCAGCCTCTTTAATATGGATTTGGTGGTATCCTAAACAAAGCTCGAGTTTGGTGAAAAAAAATAGCCCCATGAAGCTCATCCAAAAAATCATAAATGACTAGGATTGGAAATTTACCTTTCATGGTCAACTCATTGAGGGCATGAAAATCAAGACATATGCGCCAAGCTCCTTCTTTATTTAAAACCATGACCACTGGGAATGAATATGGGTCAGCGGTGGTACATATGACTCCTTCCTATAGAAGCTCTTGAATTATCTTTTCAATTTCATTCTTTTTTCCAAATGGGATCCTATACGGTCATACATTTGGTAGTTAAATGCTAGAAATCAAAGGAATACCATGATCATGCTCTCCTCTAGATGGGGGTAAACCCTTCGGTGTCTCAAAGACCTATTGATGTTTGTCCAAAACCATTTGCAATTCAGGATGGAATTCAGGTGGGGTGCTATCCATATCCTAGATTCCATGGAAGTGAGCAATAATTCTAGAATGGCCTTTCTTCAATAATTTTTCCATTTGATGAGAACTTATGATTTCAAGGGAGCTTGCTTGGATCCCTTTGTGGGTGTGAGTATGAGAGCCCCGAGTAAATCTCAAGTATAATTACTTGAATTACACGGTAACTGGCCCCAATGTGCATAGCCATTATGCACCCAAAACTATATCAAAACCACCCATATCTATGGCCAACATACGAGTTTTGAGATGATAATCACCCAATTGGAGCTTCATATTTTCACAATGTTCCCCACATTTGAGCATTCCCTCTTTAGCTATCATAATATGAAATTTGGGCACCATGTGGACATAACGATGAATTTGTTCAGTAGTTTGATATGTCTACTCTGTAATGCCACAAGTTTAATTGAATTCCAATGTGCCAAGCATAAATTAGGGTTATTTTCCCAAGACTTATCGATTTTGGCTTTTTCAGAAGGGAGAACTCATACGACATGCCACACATCCAATTTTTCATTTTTTAATATGAATTTTTTTCCATAAGTACTTTGGTCTATCATATTTCCCAATACAATGAATGGCACTCAATTTGGATTTTTAAACTTCAGATATAATAGTTTTACCCAAAACACCTATTTAAGGCTAGTTTTGGGGCCATTCAAATTTCCTAACTTACATGGAGTGTATATTTGAAAGAGTAGTGACCCAAAAGCTGAAATTTGGAAACAAGTTGCTTCTCTATGTCCTTTCCGTACCCTATGAATTTTGGACATTGAAACTTTAAAGAAAAAAATTGGAGCGAAAATTCCAAGATGACTGAACTATGGAAAAAATTGCACAAGTGCACTCTTCCACTTGGTAAGGGGCTAGGCCTCATAGGCTATAGCAAGGCCTCAGTTCTTGGAGCCCCTGTGGGTGTTTGGTTGGTTGTCCTCCAAGTGATCCTACAATATATTGTGAGTTTAATTCAAATAAACACAAAGACATATGGATAAAAATCAAAATAAAAGAGATTGGGGGAGAATGCAAACTCCAATAACAATCCAAGATATGCCAAACCACTTTTGTATTGCCTAATGGTCAAGTTGTAAAACACCTAGTAGGTGTGGGATTCGAGGGAAGCCAACAATCTCCCTTATGGAGGCCTTTTTTGTGCAAACTAAATGCTAAGTAGATGGTAGAACAATGGAGAGAAACTCTTGCCCCTTGAAGGAAGGTGGCAAGGGAGCTTGGGAATGCTCACAATGATAGGAAGAGGTGGGCTATGAGTAAGCTCCAACACAAATCCAAAAACATAACCTTGCTATTGATTTATCTTTAAAAAATGCATGCCAATGGTTTCCTTTTATAGTCCAAAAAGCAACCAACAAACAACTAGATCTAAATGTGAACTCATCTTCTCCATGAACTAGTTCCAAGGTACACCAGGGGGGATAGTTAATGCCACCTAGTGTGTGAGGAGCCGAATTCGGATCCTTGGAGATGATTGAGCCTTTAATGCACCATGGGAAGTTAGTGGTCCCTTCGTCTTGACATTATCGAAACTATCGAAGGAATAGTCGCACGAGTATTGTTCTGGTAACCCACGCTATAGCGCGAATTAACAATGTATTTGCCGTGCGACAACTTCTTTTGACTGTTTTTTGGCATTTTTGGACTCGCGTTGTGTTTTGGACCTTATTGAGGATGTATGTGGTGAGATGCATTCTTTATGTTGATGACACATTACTGTAAGAATCGCCCAAATTTTACATATGTGCGAAATTTAGGCGTTAATGGATGCCCCCTGATGTATGAGGTTTAGAGGGTACTGTAGAGCCGATAATGCATCATGTTTTCTTTTGTTTCTCTCATGTTCTGTAGCATGAAGCATATGTAGACAAATAGGGTCCTCCCATGATGGAAGATTGTTGGTGACGACCGTTGGAGCCGTAATAAAGAATAGGTTTTTATACAAATGAGGCGGGTATACCCATGCTTGTGAAATGTCGTCGATGTGATTACAATAATAGAGGACAAAAAGGTGTCACTCGACTATACTTCTGGGACATGGATGAAGGCGGATTCAATCCATGTTGGAGTAAACGACCCTGGAACTGTTGCAGAGTGCTGAAGAAGTGGTACTGCTGATGATCATGATAGGCCCATAGGGGTGGGGGACCAGTATGGTTTGTGAAGTTTCCTAAGAGCTTTAGTATGCTAGAGGGGATGCAACCATGATTTATAAATGTGAACACTGCTACCTTCAAAAGTAGGTTTCCCCTTGATGTGATAGATGTTTTGACGTCGAGCATAGGGGAAACCACTCAGTTAGGGAGCATTAATGACTCTCCCTACCAAACTCGAGGTGATCTCTTATAGTTATTGAAAGGGATCCCAAGGTACAACTGCAACTACTGCAACTCTCAGAATGTAGTGTTTTGACATCGACGAGAGTTGAAGTGCACGGTAAGATGAGAGTCTTACCCTGAGAACCAAGATCATATTGTAACCAACTAATGGACGGACATACCTGACACAAGACTGGTTGATAAGTGTGGGGCTCATAACTTCCTTTGATTGATGTAAACATGGGGAGTGGGGATGGCAGATTTCCTTTCAAAACGATATAGATTGAAGCGGATGGAGACAAACTGCAAATGAAAGGGCTTTGATGGTGACACAAAATAGAGAGTAATGGTGACCATAAAAACAAATACTGCTCAGTATTTTGAGTCTCAAATACATTGATCAAAGGCGACCATGGGTTGTTGCCAAAATAATATGGTGTTCCCACAATGTGAGGTGATGGGGAAACTTGTTTATACATAAATAATATTGGTGGGGTCCTCATATTTTTGGGTGTCTCGGGGGACCAATTTGATGATGGGCATAGTCCTCACGATTTTGAGTAGATCGGGGGACGCTTTCCAAGATGAAGTGGGGGTTAATTTGCAAATGCAAAGACAAGTTCCCCATGGCTCAATGCTATGTAGTGTGTGCCTGCGGGATAAATGAATGGAACTGGGTACTTATGAGGGTGGGGGGACCATAGGTGTCTTTGCGAGGGTGATGATACGAAGAATATTGCGGAGGGTAAAGTGCTCATGGAGGTATGAGTGGCTTTGTGAATCTTTATCGTAACATGAGCCGAGAAATATGACGGCATGTACTTGGTGGAGTAAATGCCCAATTACAAAATGATAAGCTAAGGGGTGGTATTTTCAAGTTGTATCAGGTTCCTCAGACTTGTGGGGGGTCAACATCATGGGTGTCACTTGATGACTGGGATGGAAATGGTGCGCACACTCATGGGGGAACATGTTATTCCCAATTATGATGTTAATGGCACGCCAAAATTGGAAAGGAGGGCCATATGGTTATCAACGAGAATAATGGTAGATGCATTATAAATGGAGGGTACATAGTTCCTATATGCCAGTTTCAAAATGATACCTGCGGTAAGGTGCCCAACACCGTTGCTGTAGCATGGAGACTTGTTCTTATAATGGAAAACAAGGGTCTCCAAATTCTCTTGGTCGAGATCTTGCACACATAGCGCACATACCCAAGTGTAGTAAAGAATGTAACCAAGGCATTCACAATGCATACATAATATGACCAAAACATAGCGCACTTTTCTCTGATGTTTACGAAACATGCGATAGTTGTGGAGGATCCAAGTCTTCGTCAGAAGATGATGAATTGACACTAGTTAGTAAACCAACCAAAGATGATGTGGTATCAATGGTATCTGGTAGAGGGGGAACAAATTCCTCAGTAGGTGATTTTGGAGGGATTATGCTAAGGCAGGTGAGTTGATCTTGGAGTCACATTAGTTCGAGGTGAGATTCTCGTTTGGTGTGCAGAATGGGGCATCGGAACGAGAAGTGAGAGGTCTCACCATAAGACCAAAAAGGTATTGGTACATGGGAACAAAAGAGTTATTATACTTTCAGGGAGTTAACTTGATCTAAAATTCAGGTGATGGCCCTGAGGATAAGAATGTTCGAGGGATTCTTGCAGGAGGAGAGTTCATTATGTGGTGTCATCGGCGTAAGACTAGAATGATGTGGATCTTGTGGCGTTATAGGTTGTACCATGAGAATAGCTACTGCAGAAACATTTGTGGGAGGTATGACTGGAGATGTCGTTTATGTGGTGACCACATTAAGATATTTTTATTCTTGGTTTGAGGAGGGGGTCCTCCATCGTCACCCGAGTGAGACGAATGGTTTCCAATGCCTCCTGATATCAAGGGAGGTCGGGGAAATGGCGTGTATAGTTCCCATACTGAGAACATATGGCACATGCATGATTTGTAGGCAGTGTCTTGGAATTAGATGTGGATGATGGAGATGTGCCCCCTTTTACCTTCAATGGAGCATGGGTTATGCTAATAGGGGTTTTAGGAAAATTCCTTAGCTCTGACAAAGTGGGGAAAATATTGGTCGCTTGGCCTTGCTGCCCACAAAGAGAACACAGGCGTGGACCCTTTGAGTGGAAGTATTGATCATAACTAGGGATTTCAACTATTGTTGGTTGATTCCCCCTACTTTAGGCTTAGCGATCTCCGATGAATCGGATGTAGGATTTGGCAGTAGGGGACCTTTCAACTTTGGTTGTTTGGTGCCCTTATTGGAATTCGTTGTGAGGACCTGTTGTGGTTTAGTCGCGGATTTCATAGGTTGGGCTTTCATAACAGAATGGGTACGGTCCTTGAAGGTGTAGAAACTGAAACATGGACAAAATCATACTGAGCGACTGGTTTGGAAGCCATCTCTAGGTAGGGTGGTGTAAGGTACCATACTAGGATACCCAAAGTGAGCCCAAGTAGAGTTAACTGAGCCATAACCAACATCCCTTGTACACATGTTGTAGGGTACAAGAATGGGATTTGGAAAATTGGTGGTAACGATGGACCAATGTTTGCTCAACTCCATGACTTAGTGGCGGTGCTGTTGAGGTGGAGGTGGTGCCATTTTCAGCGGTGAAAATCATGCACATTAGGCCATTGGTTTCTACGAGGATCCTTGGTGGTGGTCCCGAATACATTCCTAAAAAATTGGAGTCCTTGTACATGTCGGGGGCAATGTCAAAATACGGTTGATCATCGCCCAGTACAGTCAGTAGGACATTGTTTGGATTTATTGTGGTGTTTGGCTCATAGTAGTTAAGTTGATCGAGGGTGATGACCTTCCAATTTAAGAGAAACATCATGATACAGAAGACCGAGGAGGTGACCGCCTTCATGGTGTACATGTAACTATGCCCCAAGAGGATGTTGTAGTAGATTTTTGCATCGACTACTTCGATATCGATCATAACCATTTTCCCTCTAGCTCTATGGGGACGTTTTGGTACAATCCTCTTGGTTGGGATGGTCGCCCATCATATGAGCGATGAACGATAGACAAGGTAACCAGCTTAGGTGACCCTAATCATTTCCATACTTTGGAAAACATAACACAAGTGGATGCGCCCTCTTCAATGATACAACGATGAATCATGACTTTCTTGACGGTGACTACGACTTGAAATACGAGTAACGACAGTAGTCGTGGATCACCTTTGTCAATATCAAAGGTCATGAGGCACAAGTCGGAAGGATCGACGACGATGAGTGTATTGAGTAATGCCTTTAGCTATATCGGGAAAGACTATATCACTTCCAACATGGACATGGTTGTAGGGGATTGATCCAAGTCATCCACAATACTGTAATTGTGGGCGGCTTTCATGTGAGGGTTAATAGGGGTATGCCGAAGTGGAATTTTCAAAATCTGATGGATTTTTTTGGTATTCAGGTGAGGTATTTGTAGAGGGACCCCGAGGGGATATGAACATCTTCCACTTCGGGGGTGGAAGTCCCATCATAACCCTTGGCTCGTGTCTAGATATTTATATCCAACGTGTAGATATTTTGAAAAGATCCATCACTAGAGGGGAGAGGGTCTTGTTGCTGTGTAACTACCCCTTGATTCGCAAAGGGTTGTTGTAACACAACAATTTGTGGTTGGGAAGGGTTCACAACTTGAGGAGGGTTCGTTACCGTCTTCTTTTTTTCTTCCACTAACTGTTGGTAGTTAGGGATAAGAGGACACTGATGCGTGTAATGACCATAATCATCGCAAATGGAGCAATAGTAATTGGTCCTCAGGTTGGGATTCTTCCCTTGTTTGGGGGGGTTTTTAGTCACCGTGTTTTGGTTACCCGTGTTCTGGTTTTGCTGGGGAGGGGGATTTCCCCCTTGCCCCCGCTATTGGTTTTGCTTATTCTTCCCTTTCTTCTTCCCTTGAGTCCGCAGATTCTTGGGGTTTGTGGTGTTCAATTTCTCAAATTGTTGAGCTTGTTGAACGTAAGAAGGTTGAACTAGGTTCACCCTCATGTGGGGGGAAGTTTTCTGACCAATTGGGAACGGGAAAGAATAGTAGGGGTTATACCTCGTGGGTGAGATAAAGACAGTTTGAATTCCATAATATGTGGACATAGGAACAACTTGTTCCATTGGTGGTGTAGGAACCGTTGGTGCTTGGCTAATGTTTGGATAAGTAGGGCTGTAAGTTCCATACTGTAATTGACCAATTGGTGGGGTTGGTACTGGCGTAGGGGGTACCAATGCAAGTGGCATGGATGGGTATTGTGGAACCATACTAAATGGAGCCAACGTGGTGGGAGAAACCTTTCCTAAATGGGAAACATACCCAATAATCCCATCCGTCGAATGTGTCGAGCCCGGAGGTGTAGGATCCAATGACCGATGCCGAGGGGCATCGGTTAGGATAGTGTAGAGGTAGCCGGATTGTGCATATATGAGATCGAAATGTTGTGCTTTGAGAATATCCTTTTCCTCTCTTTGCAGCATGGAAGTGGCAACATCTTTAGTTATTTCAGGTTGGAGAGATTTGATAAACCAACCCAACAAAAAGGGCGCTTGTATTTCGATTTTACATAATGTGTGGTGCCTACGCCACTCATGGATGTGGTTCACGATGTGGGTGGATGTACTTTGTCAAAACTCTGTGAGAATTTCGAGACCAAGGTCACATCGAATTGGAAGTTGGAAGTAGGTGAGAAACATAGTGGTCAATGTTATGAATGTGGCATGGGTTTCTCCTACTAGGTTTACGTACCATTTTGATGTCGTTTCGGTAAGGATAAGATGGAAGAGGTGAATACTCATGGGAGAATCCACTATGATGTTAGATGAACACCATAAGTGGAGAAAATGTACCTAGAAAGGATTGGTCTCGAACAAATTATCCTATCAATGTGGCTTGGGATCAGCCCTGGCTGGAGTACCTTCCACGTGTATCATGGAGGGAAGGTGTAAACATACCCTTCGAGAGAGGGGACAGGCCTTGCAGTCTACGAGACTATCTCAGGATGTTGTTTTGTTCCTCAATGGTGAAGGAATTGTGTCAAAATGAGAGTGATATTGGAATTTAAACACAATTAAACAAATGAAAAAATATGCCAACCACAATAGATGCAAATATGGTGCAAGAAGTGAGTGATATGTGCAAAGTTGGTTTTAGTGCATCAATTCCCACATGTAGTTTCTTTTTAGTTATGATTTATTGAACTTATAGTTTAAAAAAGATGTAAATTCCCTAAGAAGACTTAACGTCCTTCCTCTCAAATGTAATTAGGCTTCCCAAAAGCACAATCAATGGTGATGCTGGTATCCACGCACCAATTGACTAGTGGAGGTAACAAAGAGATATTTCTATCGAAAATGGGGCCAATGTTCCAATCAAGAATACTTGGAAACACCTCCCAATGGAAATAGCTAACTTCATGAGTCAATTGCACTCACAAATGCTCCTTGGTGATATCCTAAGTTGGGCCACTAAGATACCTTGCGTGAAGTGTGGATCAGTGGTTCGGCCTGCATGGTATAGTGTCACCCCCCTACAACAAGTTGAGTGTATTGTAGGGGAGAGCAGGGAAACTATACCTCGGATTTCACCTCCTTGGTCATGACGCACTTCTCATCCGGTTTTCTTTGAACACTTGCTTATAGCAGGATTTTGTAAGTACCCTATAAGACAACAATGCTATGTTTCAAAATATTGCTAATGAAATTAGATTGGTGGGCATTAATGGATGCCTAGCCCAATAAATCCTACATAACTAAAATATTGTTTTGTGACCTCGTGTGGAGGATTTTAGTTGGTTTGGACAATTACAAAGTTAATTTTAATGGGTTTGAACTTCTCTTATGGAGTGTAAGAGAGGGATTTCACAATTCCTACCTTTCTGATTCACCAAGCTCACATGAAGTGCAAGGTGAAGAGCATACTAGGATTGGAAGAGTCTTTAGGTCTCTTAGTGTGTGATAGTGGTGCAAACACATGTGATGAAAGAAAATAGATTGTCAGCAAATTAACTAGAAGAGTATATCAAGTAAATGTAAATGTACTTTTAAACTCTAAAATATGCTCATGGTGCTTTGCAAATCAAAATGCTAACTAATTTAAAAGTGTGCAATGGAGGTATTTCACACTTCTCACCCTTTTTGATTCACCAAGCTCACATGAAGTGCGAGGTGAAGAGCATACTTCGGGAGACAAGAGTCTTTAGGTCCTTGCTTGTGTGCAAAAAGTGGATTCTACACTAGCATTATTTCTAAAAACATGTCAGTTGTGCATAAACAAGAATGGTCTTGAATACTAGTGACAATATTGAGGCTCGTTGAAAGCCTCAAGGATGGTTACCTAGGTAAGTTTCAAGAGAGATGAACTCTTTACTTCCTAATCTTGGTCTAGATGAACTAATTACTAAAAAACTAAGTAATTATGCGAATTAACCTTAATTTAAGTTCACTAGTAAGCAGTAATTGGACTACCATATTATACTATGCAGATAAAGACTATAGCGTGGCCAAACAATACTCTAGCATGTGGGAAACATGGATAAATACAAAACAGGTGTGTTGGTAGCGTGGGTGATACACCGACAGGCCGCGTGTTTCAACCATATGGTAGGTCGCGCGGGTCATGAACTAATTACCTGCGCTAGTATCGCATTTTTCGAAGGCATTTTCGCCCTGGTAGTGCGACCGAGAGGCCAAGATCCGCGCTACTGTGTAAAAATTAATTGAGGCCAAATCAGGGCCAAATTCTGGAGCAAGAGGTGGAATACCCGATCTTCTGAAAATGAAAAACACCCAGAATTAATTACTTAGCATAAAAAAACCTAGTTAAATAAGAAATGAACAAATATAAGTGGAGTTTCCATTAGAACTGTTGTGGAAAAAATTGCACAAGTGTGGTCTTCCAATTGGTAAGGGGATAGGCCTTGTAGGTTGCAGCAAGGCCTCAATCCTTGGATCCCCTGCGGGTGGTTAGTTGGTTTTCCTCGAAGTGATCCTGCAATAGATTGTTAGTGTAATTCACATAAACACAAAGATATATGGATAAAAAGCAAAATAAAGGAGATGGGGGTAGAATGCAAACTCCAATAACAATCCAAGATATGCCAAACCACTTTTGTATTGCCCAATGGTCAAACATGTACAACACCTAGGAGGTGTGGGCTTCAAGGGAAGCCAACAATATCCCTTAGGGAGGCCTTTTTTGTCCAAACTAAATGCTAAGCAGATGGTATAAAAATGGAGAGAAACTCTTTCCCCTTGAAGGAAGGTGGCAAGGCAGCTTGGGAATGCTCAAAATGATAGGAAGATGTGGGCTATGAGGAAGCTCCAACACAAATCCAGCAGCATAACCTTGCTCTTTATTTCTCTCTACAAAATGCATGCCAATGGTTTCCTTTTATAGGCCAAAAGGTGGCCAACAAACAACTAGATCCAAATGTGAACTCATCTTCTCCATGAACTAGTTCTAAGGTACACCAGGGAGGCTAGTTAATGCCACCAAGTGTGTGAGGAGATGAATTCAGATCCTTGGAGATGATTGAGCCTTCAATGCGATGTGGGAATTTAGTGGTCTCCGTCATTTTGACATTAGAGCGACTATCAAAGGAATAGTCGCGCGAGTGTCGCACATGTATTGTTCTGGTAACCAGCGCTATAGCAGGAGTTAACAATATATTTGTCGTGCGACCCCTTCTTTTGACTGTTTTTGGCATTTTTGGACTCATGTTGTGTTTTGGACCTTGTTGAGGATTCCTGTGGTGAGATGCATTCTTTATGTTGATGACACCTTATTGGAAGAATCGTTGAAATGTCGCATGTGTGTGAAATTTAGGCATTAACAATGACTTGTTTGAAAGAGACAAACCCTATAAAAATCCCCCTTTGACAGAGTATATCTCCAAAAGTATAGTGACTAAGAAGTTGAAATTTGGATACAAGTTACCTCCATTATTGTACCCTACAAATTTCAGGTCATGAAATAACACAGAAAAAAAGTTTGGAGCAAAAATTTTAAGATGACTTGTTTGAAAGGGCCAAACCCTAGAAAATTATTCCCTTTTGGCCCAAGAAAGAGCTCTGATATCACTTGTAATATGCTTAAACTCAAAAATTTAGAGAAAAGATAAAAAAATACAAGAGAGAATAAATAAAATAGATAGCTATGTTCACTTTCCTCTTCAAGGGGTCAAACTGCAAGAGCAAACCTCCAATTACAATGACAATTCTTGACTAAACATTACATATATTACTACTTTATATATAGTGTTACAATATCCAAATTCATAACTACTTGTGGTCCTGCTATTAATGAGGCTCAACCACCTATGAGCCTTTATTTAATAAAAATTACCCTTTTCATTAAGTAACTATCAACTAACTATCTAATGGGCATTATGGCCTCGTACATTGTTAAAGTAAGGGGGTTAGGGTAGGATCCCAACATTCATCTTCCACTTTTAAAATTTGAATTCATTCCCTATTATGTTTCACTTCTCTATAATTTATGGCTCCTTCCAATTCTTTGTCCTCTTCCTAATCCTCATGCTTATAAGGCTAAGTTAGTTCTACATCTTTGCAATGTGTTTCTACAACAACCTTGGGATCATGCCTCCTAAATCTCCCTTCCCTGAGATTGTACTCTTGTATGGCATAGGATTCCATATCAACAAAATTGGAGTTATCAAGGCCATACATTCCAATATAGAGTGGATAAGGAAGACACCACTTCATATTAGCCTCACTCAAGGAAACATTGAAACCATTAAGAATAGTTTGTTAGGAAATTTCTCTTAGGACCAACCTATCTGGAATGAATTTAGGTAGTAGATGAGATGGCTTGGTCACTCCATATATTCTGATATAGGTATAGTTCTCATCCACATACCAAATATCGATCTTATTTAACAGAGTCATGGCTTCCTTGGTTAATCTAGGAGCTTCTTTGCAAAAGATGATTTTGTACAATTACGAGAAAAAATCACAAATTTGAGTAAATTTGTCATATATTTGCGCTTCCAAAAGAGTTGAGGATAAACATGCACTAAGGGCTTAGTAGGTTCCAACAACAACCCATTCCCTTGAATTCATTGCTATCACAAATGATATCTATCAAGTAAGGATACATGTAATATTAAAATGGAGAGGCAAGTTCAGAGAACTTGACCTTTGATAAAGATTTCATAAATTGTGGGACACGATGTAAACCCAATATAATGTGATCCATTTTTTGACAACATCATGCATCAGGGGTACCTATGCAACCTTGAAAAGTTGAGACTATTTCTATCCATGCAATCTATTGATGAAATCTACAATATATATGTAAGGTGCCCTCAATTTAGTAGTTGGGTAAATATCGATACTTCTTGTCTTGAATTGCTTTTCTATAATCCACCATTTCTTGGGAACTTGCTACAATCTTTACTAAGCCTTGCAACCCATTCTAGTTTCATCAATAGCTTAGGTTCAACAAACTTATAAACCTCTAGAGTTCATTTGGATGAAACAAAACTATGCACTAACCATTGTTCTTTCTTCCAATGTCACATGGTCAATGATCCATCGAATTATTTATGTAGATGGCTATAAAATAGTTGGGCTTGTTATTGCATTGTGCAGATGAGAATTTTGGATGTTCAGATTTACACCAATGTCCTTATTATCATCATCAGATGGGTCTACCAAAATGGGCATATGAGGGTAATTCTCATATTTGAATATCTAGAAAAGCTTTGACCAATAAGGGAAGTTAGCCAAGGGTGACTAGAAATATCTAAGAAAATAGGCCCATTAGGCTTAGCATAGGATTCTTATATAGGGTCCTTCTCTTCCTCCATCATTTCCTTTCCTTTCTTTGGGACCTAGGAGTTATCTTCTTTTGTAGCATGAAGACAATCGAGTTTCAAAAGGAAAACTACATCAAGGAATTATAAATAGAAAATGCAAAATGAAAGATTAATGTAGGTCAATATTCAATTTATTCATCCCACATTGACTTCTGAGATTTCAATTGTAAAACAATGAAAATAGTCATGCCATAATCCATATATTGTTAGGATATCTCATCATTCAGATATGTACTTTGCATGCATGCATGCATCCGCATGCATCCTAGTCACCAGCTTGATGCCTCAAGCACCTAGTCCCCAGTATGCCAGCACCCGAGAGCTTATTTCCATTCAATTTTAGCCCTCCTAGACAGGGAGGCACCCACTTCTCACCCACCACTTGAGAAGGGCGCCTTTTCTCACCTACCACTCCAGTTCACTTCAGTTAGTTAGTTGCATTTCCTTGATTTAAGGCTAGATTGACTCCTAACTGTTGTTATCACTCCGATGGACCTCCAGTGAGACTAGACTGCCTATTCTGACTCCAGTTAGCTCCTCATGCGCCCTCCACTGATCCTCCTTCATTCAGTTAGTGTCCACATGTGCCAGTTACACCTGCCACACTCAGTTAGACTTAGTTTGACACCTGGTTGACCGTTACTTGTGCATTGATGACTCCATTGATTTGATGATGAGACTCCTAGTTGGAGCCAAGCTATTCCATGCAGTAGATTCGAATGACCTCCTTGTTTAATTCGAATTGCTCATTCATTGTGACAGTATTGTATTGTATTTTCACTATTCTGAGTTATAGAGCACAGATGCATCTCTCTTGCACAGTTTTTACTCCAATTTGTTTTACATCATTGTGATTGATTTAATTGTTCAATAGATCTGCTGTGACTAATTTTACATATATAACTAGGAACTAGTACTAACCTTGATTTCCAATGCATTTGAGTAAGAAAATTTGTTAACGAAGAACTGATAAAAGTTAAAATCAATGTTGCCCTCAATCCCTATTATAACTAAGGCTCAACAAATTAATGAGTGATTCAATACAACTTATTGTTATTGAAAGCAAGGGACTTATATGACAATAAATCATCATTTAATATTCAAATTAACATTTGGGTGAGAATTCAGCAATTCATACACCACATGGGGGAAATCATTAATAACAATGATTTGCAGTCACTGCTAAGCTTATAATTCTAATGAATTTCATATACATACAATCATAAGTATGGTGTGCATAACACATACTATAGACAAGATAGAAAACTAACTTACCTTGTGAATGTAGTGAATAAACCATGAGAGGATACATAGTATGTAATAAAAATCCAATTAATTTGCATTGTCACCAACAAGCTCAATATTGAAACGTTTATGTAATAATTTTCAAAGCGTGGATAGGCTCGATGAATTAAATCGATAGTTTGAATTGCTTCCATGAACTTAGTCATGTTGTAAATGTTTTAGCTCATGCTAAGATGGATGATTGGTGGATTTGTCAAACGGAAGGGTACTAATCAATTGATGCCATTAGGTAGCATTTAATGCTTAGTGTTCAAAAAATTCATGTGCTAGTTGAAAAGCACAAAACATTAAATTTGAATGAATTCATATCACGTCCCCAGATAACTCAGTGACTCTCGAGGCACCATAGGACACAATTCTTTCTCTCCAATACCACTTTGTCATTCTGCCATTTTAAATTTCTCTTACATAATTTACTAACAAAATTAAACATACTGAAGTTTAATATCTTTAATACTCTTGCACATAAGAGAAATCTTTCTTGATTTAACTTAAGCACATGCATTCAATCTAGCATTAACATTTCAACATAAAAACTAAATACTCATGCACATAAATAAACTCATTCTCATGCTACTCATAGGCATCCAATTTAATAATTCAAGTTGGGTCATTTCATTCAAATCAATATAAATTAATAATCATTCATAACATAAATTTTGCATATTCATAAACAACAATAAACACTTATCTTTTAACTAAAGCTATCTTTGAAACTGGTTATGGACGAGCAATGTTCCACCCAATGGTAGACACTCTGTATCGCACATAATATTTTTGCTGAGAGGCCACCCTCAAGTTGGGCTATGTTTTCCACTAAGGAGGGAACTACTCAAGCTCACTCTTAGCCATAGACATGGTCACACATTCATGCTAAGCTAGCACACCATTGCGTTTATCAAGCATACAGAGAGACAAAGAAGGAGAATTTAAGCTAATGAACTCAACCACATAGCTATAGGCATCTCAATTTGCTTCAGCCAACCTTGGCACCCACATTACCTACCACACCCAACATAAGGAAGGTCCCCTACTCTGCTACGCAGTCCCTCAGGGGCCCCCTTCCCTCCACTACTATTTAGGGTGAGCAGAGAAAGGTCCAAGTTGCTAAACCTTAAGAGATTTCTTGCTTTCACTAGGTGTATAAAGCAATTCAAACCTTTGGTCTCTCTCTGACTTCAATTTTCTCTTGAACTTTCTGATTTCCAACTAAACTAATTTCAACCACGAAATTCAATTTCTAGGCTCCAAATCTGGGTTTTCCCACTAATTTTTGGGCTTTTGACACCCTCAAATTCACCCCAGGGTTGATATCTATGGATTTCCCATTGGATTTCACAACCCGCATGAATTTTTGGGCATTTTTGGCAATGTAAAATGTGACTTTATCTTTGGTTACGAAATATGTTCTTTTCAATATTGGGAATGCATAGCTTGTTGAAATTTTCTTGAATTCGATGGCCAAAAATGGAATTGGGGATGAAGGAAAATGAATTCCCTTGATTGAAATTGACTTCTGGGTACATAAAACGAGTCCATACTCAACCATACGAATTTATGGGTTTATCCCATGCTCCATTAAATTCATGAGTTGATTTCTCAACAATCTTCTTTGTTACACCTAAAATATTACCATCATGAGATTCAGTGTAACCATCCCTAAAGTTTCCTTGACTAAGTTATTGACCTGGAAGAGATACAAACTCATTCATACTAGGATTTGAGAGGTCGTCGTAGGTTGTCCTCAAGCAACCTGTGACGTCGCAGGTTGGCCTCTTGCAGCCTGCGACGATGTTAGTTAATGGACAAAAATAGCTCGTTCGAGCCCATTCTCGAAGCTAGATGACATGGATCCCTATACCTGACCTTTTGGGAGAGCTGGCACTCGGTTCCTAACCTTTTGGAAGGATCCCCTATCTCTCTCCTACCATATCTCAACCTACCCTATCCACTTAGTCCTATATAAGTGAAGCTCACTCCCATTCCAAAGGGAGGAAGTCTATAGTGTCTACATGCTGGTGAAATCACCTTAGGAGAGATCTCTACTCATCAATTGGGAGACTCACACTTCCTTGGGAGGCTTTGGCATTGGTTCAATCGGATAAGGATTGCTACGTCAAGTCTATGGTTGTAATCTTTCTATCCTATGTACTTCCCTTTCAATACAGTAATATAATTGCTTTCCACCAAAATCTCATCGTGTTAATGGTATTTTGTGTAGTTCGCCTACTTGACTGCTTACTTAGATCTGTTATTGTATAGATGCGTTTTGCTTGTTTTGTTGTCTTGTTGTCTTGATAGGTTTTCCAGCTCGGATCTGAAGATCGTCAAGCTTGGAGCAGTATTCAAGGAGAAAAGGATTAGATATCTATAAGATAAACGTATCTAGTTCCTTGATCCTTAAATAGATCTAGGAAAGTAACTTATATTCTGTCCTATTTGTTCTAGACTCGCGTTGAGCTAGGGAGATCATGCCTCGAGTCTGCTCTTGGTAGATTGTCCGTCAAACAAATCGGGTGACCGTACTAGGGAAGACATTGTTTGTAGTTGTCAATTTGAATACCATTTTGAGTTGATTGCTTTTGCACATCCTGCATTGGTAAACTGCGACGCCGCACTGTGTACAAACACAGACTGCGCCAATCTGTCGAAATTGTCATGTAGGCATCCCTTCTCCATTTTTTCTTTTGAGTTTTGGTTTGATGTGTAAACTCCCTTTGTGCTGCAAGATCCAGTCAGAGACCCCATTTTTTATTTGTGTGTTGAAGTGTTTGGTTTTATTTGGAGTTGTTTTGGGTTCCATCTTGGACAAGTATGCGATTTGGTAGTGGTGGACACTCTTGTCTCTCCCACATGCATCCACACACCCTTGCATTCCCTCCTCTCCTTGCCGAATCTGGTCATTGTATTGGATCGGTTTCCAGACCTCATTTGCATACAATTTTTGAGCTTTGCTTCCTTTAGTTTTGCTTGTTACTGATTGATTTTGAGTGTTTGTATGTACTTTCAGTTCATTGAGTGCTCGTCATTTTATTGAGATTTTCTGAGTCATTGGAGTGCTGCAAGTAATCTTTTCATTTCATTATTTGAGTTTAAAAGCATCGCTGTCATCAAATTATTATTTTGATACATCCATTGGAAGATCAAAAGTACTTTATTTCCATCATTTTTCAAGCTCATTTGAAGAATTGTAAATGCATTGGAATGTCTCATTTGTAGATCTTTTGGAAAAGTTGAAAGGAAATTGAATCATTTGTGTTTTTCATGAATTATGAATTGCTCATTTTCTTGAAAAATTCGAATAGGTATCAAGTTTTGCAAAAGTAGTTCCATGCTTGGAAAGTTACATGCATCTTTTGGTTTTTGTGCTTTTAGGCCTTTATAGTGAAAGTGAAAAGCTTGCATACTCTATTTAGAAACTCTTTCTTTTCATCACTTAGCATCATTTTTGTTTCGAAAAGATAAAAGAAAAAGAAAAACATGCTTCGATTTGGCTTAGTAGTGTTATGTTGTTTTTGTGTTTCACTTGAAAATGAAAAGAATATTTCATAGTCATTTTTTGGTAGATTTGGGATTGTGTTGCATTGTGTTGCTTTGGTAAAGTCATTGGAAAGAAATTTCTCCCTCCCATACATAGAGCTCATCAAAAGAAAAGTATACTTTTTGCATGTAGTTAGGGTCTGCATTATGTTTACGATTATGTACTCACCTCATTCATTCACTGAACCGTCCAGATAAAATTAACAGTAGAACTAGGGTAAAATTTTTAGTAACTTGTGTGTAAGTTAGAGACATGTTCGGCGTCGTTAAGCGTGGCAGCTATCGTTATTTTCTATTCTGGGGGTATTGTAGTCTTCCATGTACTTATCAGTATATCAAAGCTCTTTCACGTACCCACCAAGTCCCTTAAGTACTTGGCGTATATCGAAAGGTGTTTCATGCACTTGGTAGTATATAGGAAGGTCTCATGCCGTACGGTTCATGCACTTGGTAGTATATAGGAAGGTCTCATGCCGTACGGTTGTGCATTAGACAACACCACTACGGATTTGAGCTCCCACGTACCTTGCGTTTATTGGGAAACACCATTAGGATTCCTGATACCAACTGACTTAACATTTGGCCATCTTGGCAGAGAAATACAATGAGAACAACACTCGGGGATATTACTATGCATGTATTGTCCAGGTAATTGAGTATTTAGGCAAGGGTACGGTCCCAATCCTCCTTGTCACATTTTACTGTTGGACCCTGCGATATATAGCGATTTGCAAATCCTTGACAATTCTGTGAGGTTCCAGACTTTTGAATCCACTCTTATCACATAAGTTGGCTTGTGGCCTTAGTTTGTGTAGGGTTTTGTCTGGTCTGCTTTTCTTTTGTTTAGCTTGCCTTAGGAGAAACTTTTGTTTTAGTCACTCTGGCTGACTTTCCTTGGAGAAGGTCTTGTAGGATTCAAAACTTACCACCCAAATATCCCCTTAACCAGGAGGTAATTATGAGGGTAAGAATGGACCCACAAGCTAGGGTCAGGTCACATGAAGTGGAAAACACCACTTTGAATGTTGGAGTGCATATGTTCCCTCCATATTCACCTGCCTCTCATCCCCTGCAAGGTGAAGAAGCACAAATTCCTACTTCACAAGACTTACCTACCGTTTCACCGAGAGAGCCTGGATCGTTGGAATGGATAAATCAATCCAGGATGACCCCACAACAGTTGTTGGACCTTCAGCATCTCATTGGACATATTCTCTAGGCCACCCAGTGGCCCATTTTGCCATTGCATCCCCACCTAGTTGGCCTACCCCTGAAGAACTATTCGCACCCATTCATGATCGCTTGGAACGATTACCTATTAGGGGTGATGAACTTCGAAGACAGAGTCTTTCACAAAGGGTAGAAGACCCACCGTTATACTCTTATCAATCACTCCCAAGCCATGTTTTATCTTATGATTCACTGGAGTCATCCACACAACACGTGACCACTTTTGAAACTGGTCAACCATCCATTCCTGCACATGCGTCCCCTAGACAGGAGACCAGTTCAGTACCTTTAGTGACCCAAATTGTTGAAGGACAACAGTCCAACACACCTGTGACCACCATGGTGACATCATCTGCTCCTCCCCCACCCCAAACTTCATGGGGAGGATACTCTTTACCCCCTACCTTCTTTACAGGTAATGGTAATCCTACGATGAATAAACAACAACTAGTGTTGGGTCAACCTTTACTTAGTGGTCAGCGAGTTGTTATTGGGGGGAAACCCCTGTCTCTTAACCATAATATTGCAGCAGGAGTTCCCATTGGTCCTTCCGTTGGAAATTCCTTACCTTTTGGACCTTCTACTACGGGACTATCCCATGTTGGGGGACCGTCCAACGTAATTCAGCCACCATCAAGTCAAGCGTATCCAGGTCATATTAACCTTGTGCCGGGTCAACTTAACCCTGAAAATGCACTCTACAAAGTACCCTACCCCGGAAACCCTTACACTCTATGGGGACAGCATAATGTTTTACAACATGGACCCCCACTTACAATCCCTCAAGTCCCTCCACCCTCGTTTGGTCCACCCCCACCTCCTATTGGAGGCGGCGGACCCCCACATAACTCTGGAGGAGGCGGACCTCTATCTTCTGGCGGAGGACCACCTCATTCCGGTCATCGTGGTCCATCCCCCTGGTGGTGGTGGTGGAGGACCATCCCAACCCAGTGATGGTGGTGGAGGACCATCCCATCCCGGTGGTGGTGTTGGAGGACCCTCTCATCCTGGTGGCGGTGGTGGAGGACCACCACCCTACTATGGTGGAGGTGGCGGAGGAGGCTCTTACCCTTCCGGCGGCGGTGGTGGCCCACCCTATTCCGGCGGTGGTAGTGGACCACCAACTCCTCCCGACGGAGGCAGTGGTGACCCATTCTACCCTGGAGGTGGAGGCAGACCCCCACCATTTGGAGGCATCCTACCCCCTCCTGGCGGCAGAGACGGGCCCCCACCTTATGGTAATGGGCCACCTTACTATGGCGGCGGACCTGCATTTGGTCCGGGCGGCTCATACCCCTATGGCCAGTTTCCTCCTGGAACATCCTATGGTCAGTCGAAACAAGGTCTCGTTGGTCCTTACAGAACTTATTAATACTATCAGTACCCGCATCCTAATCCACAGTTGCCCTTTTTGGCTACTTTGGACCTACCTGACTTATATTGCCTGACCAATGACCCTATCTACCACAAAACTAATTAGCCACCCATTTTGGTGAAACTTCCTTCAGATATCCTGAAATTTGATGGCAAGCCGGGTGAGGATCCTAAAAACCATGTGATGACATGCCACTTGTGGTGTTCATCCAACTCCTTGATGGATGACTCGATCCGTCTTAGATTATTTCAAAGGACTCTCACTGGTTCGGTTGCCAAGTGGTATATCGAACTACGACCCCATTCTTTTCTTGATTTTGGTTCTCTTGCTATGAATTTTTTGACTCATTTAAAGTTTCCTATACGGTATGAAATTGGTACAAAGATTTTAACCTCGCTCCATCAAAATACCGCTACTCACATCTCAGATCATATACATGAGTGGCAGAGGAGACGACGTCTTATTAAGGATCCTATTCCAGACCAACTCCTAGCAAACTGGTTTACAAAGTCTCTCATTCCTACCATAGCACGAGATGTTGCCATGGGAGGTGTTGTCACTAAGGAATAAGCCATCGTCCATGCCCACTTGATAGACTTAGTCTATGCTCAATCTGACACGTTGTTTGATATCCTTCCCGATGCACCCCGTAACACGTATGACCCCGCGAAACCACCCAAGGGACCCCATGCCGATGGCATCATTGGATCCCTTAACACCCAGCCTTCTTCTCAAACTGTTGGATCTTCGAACCCCCAAGGTTCTTCCCCATCACCAACACAAGCTGGTCATGACAGCACCAAATCATCCACTCTTGCTGTCACCGAAGAAGTGAATTTTGTTTCATCAGCTTCACCTCAAAATCCTAGTGGCAAGAAGAAGAACAAAGGGAAACCTAAGAAATATTCCACCCAGCAGGAACATAAGAGCACCCCTGATGACCTCCACTTCCTTTTCTCCACAGTGGACATCATCCGACCCCTTGCTACATACTTTTCATTCTGACGAGTCCATTATGGAAATCATGAGTGCGGATGATCCTCTATGGGAAGACCTCAATCATCGTTCGTCTTTCCTTCCCTTTTTGGACATTGTGGAGAATAGCATTAGCACCATCTTCACACTAGATGTCTACTCTAGCTCTTAGTCCTTGATACTCACGTGTCAAACGGACTCCGAAGGCAACCTAGCCAACATTGAGCCTACCACTTTGATAGACATTTCGGTTACTCCTAGTGTAGTGGAACACATTTAGTTAGGACAGAAGTGTTCCCTTGAAGAAGTCATTGCTTACACGACCTTATTCAAGCGATTTCGAAACGTGTTCGCTTGGACCTACGAGAAGATTCCTAGGATAGACCCCACCATTGTTCTACATGAAATCAAAACCTATCCTGATGTCAAACCTGTCCGCCAAAAGTTGCGATCGGTACACCCTCGGAAAACTACGACAATCAAAGCAGAGATTGAGAAACTCTTGAAGGTTGGCTTCATTTAATTGTCCCATTGACAGAATGGGTCTTAAACGCCATCCCTGTTACTAAAAAACAGGGCACCATTCATGTCTGCATCGATTATCAGGATCTCAACAAGGCTTGTCCCAAGGACAACTACCCGACTCCCTTTATTGACCAGATTATCGACAATTGTGTCGGAAGTGTCATTTTTTCATTTATGGATGGCTTTTCCGGATATAACCAGATTGAGATCCACCCTGCCGACCAACAAAAGACTGCATTCATCTTCCCTTGGGGAACATTTGTGTATCGCAAACTTCCGTTTGGTCTTAAAAACGCTGATGCCACATTCCAACGAGCCATGTCGTACGCCTTCCATGATGTGAAGGACTTTGTGGAACCTTACTTGGATGACCTCCCTACCCACTCAAAGTAGCGTGAGTTCCACATAGATCATCTGACAGTTGTTTTCCTCAGATGCAGACGGTACAATATCCGTTTGAATCCTCATAAGTGTATTTTTTGTGTCCAGTCTGGACTCCTCTTAGGGTTTATTGTCTCGAAAGATGGGATTCGAATCGATCCCTTGAAGGTGGAAGCCATTGTCACTCTTCCACCTCCAACTAATATTACGGAACTTCAAAGTCTATAAGGAAGAGCAACCTATTTAAGGCATTTTGTCTATAATTTCGCGTAAAAGACGCAGGGTTACATGAGATTGATGAAAAAAGATGCCCCATTCATTTGGGATGACCAAGCTCAACAACCTTTTGATAGTTTGAAACATGCCATCATGCATGCCCCTATGCTCCAACCGCTGAATTACTATCGAGATTACATTCTATACCTCATTGCTTCCGACACCACTATCGCCATGGTTTTGGTGCAGGAAGACCAGAACGCCCAAGAACATGTGATATACTACACCAGTAAAGGTCTTATTGACACTGAAACTCGATAACATGTTGAGAAGCTCACTCTCATGGTAGTTATCGTCGTGCAGAAGTTTTGACATTATATTTTGCTTTGCACCACCACCATCATCGTCGATTCAAAACACCATGTACCACGTTCTGACTCGTCAGGTGCTTGGGGGAAAGTATTCACGCTGGATCGTGATACTGCAAGAATTTGATCTTCTTTTCAAAAAAGCCAAGTCTAAAAAGTCTTTGGTGTTTGCTGAGCTCATCTGTGACCTCCCCCGTGCTGATGTAGAATCTGAGCCCAATGACTCTTTTCTGGATGAGTCATTGTTTCTTATTAGTACATCTGATCCGTGGTATGGAGATATCACTTTATATCTTCAGACCCAATGTTTTAGCCCTCAATTGTCTTGTGACGAAAGTCGTCGAATACGCCACCCTGCGATGTATTATCTGATTATCAACAATACTTTGTACCGCCATGGTATTGATTCTATTCTTCGACGTTGTCTGACTCATGACGAGGCTGAGAATGTCCTAAATGACTGTCATGCTAGGGCTTGTGGCAGTCATCTCTCTGGGATGGCTACAACCCAGAAGATTTTGCACGCAAGATATTATTGGCCGTTTATCTTCAAAGATTGTATCGAGGCCGGAAACAAATGTCCTCTATGTCAACATTTTCATACGAAGAAGCGCACCCGCCCTGCCCCATTACACCCAGTTATTGTCGTTGGCCCCTTCGCTAAATGGGGCATTAAATTCATGCATTGTAAGCCTACCTCGGCCAAGGGGCATAGTTACATCATTGTAGTTGTGGACTACTTTACAAAGTGGGCCGATGCAATGCCTACATACACGAATGATGGCAAGACCACCGCACTCTTCATGTTTAACCATGTAATAGCACGGTTTGTAGTTCCTTAAGCGATAGTTACTGACCACGGTTCTCACTTCATGAACCACATGGTTGACGAGTTGAGCGACAGATTGGGTTTCCTCCATGAAAACTCAACACCGTACTACCCATAGTCAAACAGACAAGTAGAGGCCATCAATAAGGTCTTGAAAACCATGGTCCAACGCATGGTGGGTACGTACAAGTCCAATTGGCATAACTTATCCACGCTATGGGCTTATCAAACTTTTGTTAAAACCGCCATTGGATTTACTCCCTTCCAACTAGTGTATGGATTGGAGTCTGTCCTTCCTATTGAGTGCGAGATTTCGTCCCTCAAGCTTGCCATCGAACTTATCCCCAACACTATTGCCCAGGAAGGACGCTTCCTCTACCTAGCTAAGCTCGACGAGACTCACCGAGATGCCGCTCTTGCCAATGAGGTTCATAAGAGACGCATCAAAGTGCAGTACGACAAGTCGGTAGAACCTCGTGTCTACAGTGAAGGAGATTTGGTCCTTACATATGACCAAAAACATGATAAGCTGGGGGTAGGAAAGTTTGAGTCCATGTGGCATGGACCTTACATAGTGAAACACGTCTTAGAGAAGGGAGCTTATGAGCTTGAAGACTACGACAGGATATCTTTGGGTGAGCCCCGCAATGGGCTCTACCTGAAGAGGTACTATGCTTGAGTCTTTCATGCATAAGTACTTTTGTATATACTGTACATGGCGTGTGTGTGTTCTTGTGTGGTGTGACACTTTGATTTTTTTTGTGTGCTTAGGTATTGTTTTGTTTCTTATACCATGTTCTATCTATGTGTGTAGATGGCAACTTGCTATGGATTCGCGGACGGCGCCAACCGACATACTCGCAACCTTGCTTCGGCATCCTGGGTACTCTATTCACCTACTGGCGAGCTTATTAGCTCGGGGGGAATGTGTCTAGGTTTTGCGACCAACAATGCTGCAGAATATCAAGCAGTCATTGGAACCCTAACCAATGCTATTTATTTGGGTATGGACCATGTTGTCATCCACTTGGATTCTCAACTAGTGGTCTTTCATCTTAACTGATTCTACGCCATCCGCGATCCTACCTTACTCCGTTTCTATAGACGAGTCCGTCTTCTGGAAAGGTCCTTCGAATCCAGTCAGTACCTACACATTCCACGAGACGTGAACACAGTTGCCAACTCTATGGCCAACTTCATCTTAGATTGGTACATTGCACACACATAAGCATATTCATGAACTATTAAAAGTAGACATAACAAGTAAATAACCCATTTTATAAGAAAACACATAAACAATATCACATCATTCATTCATTTAAAACACATAATGTATAAAACCGCCAAAATGTCTGTATATATATATATATATATATCATCATAAAAAGTAGTGCTGATACAAAATCTGAAGCATGACGACTTTCAATGAGTCTATATAGAATCTGAAGCCTCGTAGCTTTCGATAGTACAAACTCTGAGGCTTCTAAGCTCTCAGTACATACATAATAACAATATAAGGCCTAACGCCTGGCCCATGTGCCCCTAGGTCTCACAGCTCTAGCCTACTGAGTATGGAAGTAGTCAACTTCTCTCACGACGCTACGAAGCAGCGCACAGACGCTCCCACTGCATACCTCTGCATAGGCCACGGTAACTCGTCCACTATCGACTTTGGAATGTCTAACGTCAACCCAGTCAGGTTCGCATAGACGTCCTCAATCTCCACGATGGAAACATGTACGGATGGAGCCATGATTGCTCCCTCTCCTCTCTCTCTCCTTGCAAGAAGAGAGACTCCAACTGGTCGCACGGGGCCCACATCTGCACACACATGTTATTAACTTATCAACACTATAACAATCATGGTAATCCTCCACCATGATTGTTATAGTCCGTACCACTGTACGGGTAATCCTCCACCATGAGCAGCTGGCCCTCCAGCCAGGTGAAGAACTCAGGACTGTACCCGATGATGGGGAATCCACCATGATGGGCCATCACCTCTGTCCATTTGGCCATGTGAGGATCCTTAGGATATCGGTCATCCAAAGGTACCTACGGGTGCAAGAGGGGAACCCGCTCCAATAGAAATGAAATCACTATCGACCCGTATCCGAACTGTTTGAGCTCTCCACGCTGACACTTGGTCAGCTAAGCTCAAATGTTTGCGAGGAGTCCCTCGCACCAGTTGAAGATCTTCATAGACATGCAGTCCTTCGCATATAGCATCTGGGACCTAGTAGCTAAGTGAGGAGCTTGGCCCCCTGCTGTCCTCGTGATGGTAAAAAGTATGGCACGCAGCAAACGTTCTCGTACTTCTTTGATGGGAATCTTCCCACTCGAAGCACGGGTATGAGGAGTACAATGCTGTAGGATCATGTCATCCACGGTCCGATCACTTCCTCGTGATCCGGTAAGAGCCATGTTGTCGCCCTCTCTGGGACAATCCAGTCAAAAAGTAGATGTCCTCGACATCTATGGTAAGTATGTGCTCACCGATCATAAAATATTGCTGAGCTGCATCCCAACATCGAAGCATATGTGTCAGCAATGGGATTTGGGTCCTCGTGCTTTGGATCTAGAAGAAATTTAGGAGACCACAGTTCCTCAGTGCCTCTACACATAATGGGTCACTTGCAGCTTGTATGTCATCTACCTCGTGTTCTCGCTCACGCCACTCCAAGACCATGTTGGCTGCTATTAACCTTCCAAAAGGAGCATTTTAACATCATTAGAACTCACTTCAACCACTGAAAGTTTATCTTTTGGGCTAGGTTTGTTGGTTGAGTTGGACGTTTCCATCGTCGCACCCCATCAATACTGAGTGCGACATCATCACAACCCACCTTTTTGGTCTTTGCGATGACCCAGGTTCGTCGCAGTTCCCGTAAGGGCGACCTGCGACGACCTGAGGACGCAATAGCCCTCCACAAACTAACTCAAAAACCCAAAAAATGAACTAAAATTAAAAATGTAAACCACTGGAAATGTGTTGGATGAAGTTTAGAGTTACCTACTCTGAACGGCTCATGAAATGGTTGCTCGTAGGTCCCGAAATCGACAAGTGAAATTTTAGCTCCAAATGGCACTTCTTCTCCCCAATTTGGCAAATGAACAATGGTGACTATATTTGTTTTTTTGTTTCTATTTATAGACAAAAGGCATATTCTTTTTCAAATATTTGATGCTTTTTAGGTCATTTGCTATAGTTTGGACCATTTTTATGACATTTGAATACCCGGTTGACTTTTTGGCCTAGTTTTCAAGTATGTAGGAGTTGTTAAGTGGTCTTTGTGCTCCATTCTCTTATTATAACGGTCATTTCAGGTATGAAAAATCCCTTGAATGTTTTGTCATTACTTTGTATCCATTAGATTGTAATTATTTTATGATGATGAGCTTACTCTTTGTTCTTTCTTGTGCTCTTAAAACCATGAGAATAAGTTACCGAGTTACGATTTATCACTTTTCCGGGCTCATTAAACTCCTACAGAAAAGGAACCTCCCATAGTCTATCTTTAAGCTCTTTTCAGGCTCTCAAAATAAAAAAATATTGCCAAGCGAACTTGTCGCATTCACGCTTGTTAAAGAATTTGAATGGTCGTCTTCCTGGTGATAGTTTACCTCTTTTTCGGACCAGGGGGCACTATTTACGAAAAAAGTATACTCTGGCCAATCATGACTGGAAGAGTCCTCTCCTGCATTGTTTTACCCTTTTTCGGGTGATGAGGCTAACTTTACGAAAAAGGACCATTGGAGTCTTATTTAGTTCTTTTAAGACTCTCTAAACATGAAATGACGACCGAGTTTTACCTTCTATGGACTCGTTAAACCTCAAACATTGAAAGGCCTGTCATGGGACGAACCCATCCTATCCCAGGTTCAGAAAATATTTGGGATTGGACTCATCTATGAGATGAGCTATACCGAGCATCTGGTTACCCTCATCAAGCTCGTAAAAAACACATGAGGCACTCATCATTCATGATGGGGAAAAAGGAAATCTTTTATGTTACACCCTTTATCTGTGGCAGTGCCTAGTCATTCTTGAACATGGCACTCATCTGCATTTGCATACTACACTTGGATCATCTGTTTGTCCTCGAGTTTCACCCGCTTCCTGAGTCTTGTCACTCCTTTGAGCCATTCAAAGTATGCTTCCATAATCAGTTGCATTTAGGTTTTGGTGTCGTACTCGTCATGATAATACTACCAAGGCATGCCCTGCCCATGTTCAAGAATATTATCACTATTCATTATCTGCAGTCAGTACACCTACTGCCATGTCGGTCTACTCTAATTCAGTCTTGCATGTTACTGTACCATACGATCCACTCTACACATCTTTTTCGTGTTTCGTGTCGATGATGGGGGATTCATCATGGCCCTCCTTTGACGGATTCATCCTTGTCGACTTCAACACATCATTTGAGGATTGAATCTAGAAACCAACCAAGTACCTTGGCCCTGTATGCCTCAATGGCAAGTTACCTCGCTTTCAACATGAGTTTACATCATTGACTCTTGATTGAAATATTTCATCTTGCGTTCGACTTGAACTCATTAATTCACGCTTGATGATATGTACTATGATACCTTGGAAATTATTGACATCAATGGTGATTTCCCTCGCACTTGTTAACGGTATACATCAATGACCGGTGGTCAAGTCGTTTCTACCATGTTCGACATCAAGACATTTGTATTCGCATGGATAGATTTGTATCATTGCGGGTTCGGCTTGAAGACCCCGGGGATTCATGTTTTACCCAGGTTGTGATGGAGTTTGTATTGACTTATATCACACAGATCCACATTTGTATTGGTCGTGGCTATGTTATCATATCATCATGGATCTAGGCTTGTGTCTAGTAGCCATGATTGTGTTCAGCCGGTCATTACTATCATGGATCTGCAATGTATTGGTCGGCAGCCATGTTGTACATCATATGAGACTGTGTACTCAGAGTTAGTTGTACTGCAGTAGCGTCCTTCATCCGACGAACCATTTCCATTCCTTCTGTCAAAGCATTTCACCTGTCCAATTTCAAACAGCTTCATGCTTTGGGGGGCATTCTATTACACCTAAAATCTTACCATCATGAGATTCAGTGTAACCATCCCTAAAGTTTCCTTGACTAATTTATTGACCTGGAAGATATACAAACTCATTCATACTAGGATTTGAGAGGTCGTTGCAGGTTGTCCTCAAGCAACCTGCGACGTCGCAGGTTGTCCTCTTGCAGCCTGTGACGATGTCAGTTAATGGACAAAAATAGTTCCTTCGAGCCCATTCTCGAAGCTAGATGACATGGATCCCTATCCCTGACCTTTTGGGAGAGCTGGAACTTGGTTCCTAACCTTTTGGAAGGATCCCCTATCTCTCTCCTACCATATCTCAACCTACCCTATCCACTTAGTCCTATATAAGGGAAGCTCACTTCCATTCCAAAGGGAGGAAGTCTATAGTGTCTACATGCTAGTGAAATCACCTTAGGAGAGATCTCTACTCATCTATTGGGAGACTCACACTTCCTTGGGAGGCTTTGGCATTGGTTCAATTGGATGAGGATTGCTACATCAAGTCTATGGTTGTAATTTTTCTATCCTATGTACTTCCCTTTCAATACAGTAATATAATTGCTTTCCACCAAAATCTCATTGTGTTAATGGTATTTTGTGTAGTTCGCCTACTTGACTGCTTACTTAGATCTGCTATTATATAGATGCGTTTTACTTCTTTTGTTGTCTTGTTGTCTTGACAGGTTTTGCAGCTCGGATCTGAAGATCGTCAATCTTGGAGCAACATTCAAGGAGAAAAGGATTAACGATCTATAAGGTAAATGTATCTAGTTCCTTGATCCTTAATTAGATCTAGGAAAGTAACTTACATTCTGTCCTATTTGTTCTAGACTCACGTTGAGCTAGGGAGATCATGCCTCGAGTCCGCTCTTGGTAGATTGTCCATAAAAAATTCTTACAACAGAATTAAATATTAGCAAGGAATTCAATATGGGTGGTTGCTTACCATTAATGGCACATGGGTTCTCAATATGACACGTGGAAATATAGTATTTAATCCCACCCACCCCTCTCCTTTCCCTAGTAGATTAGATAGCCCTCATTTAAGTCGCTTCCATTTCCAACTCTTAGACTTTTATTTGCATTATAAATATTTACATGGTTTTTACATTTTTTCCATGGCTTACTAGCACATGTCCACAAAATATAAAATACTTTCCTTTATAAGTTGAGCATTCACTAGCAGGGTCTTGGTCTTAAGATCCATAATAGGAATCATAAGTCACATATTTACAATATTTACATATCAAGCTAATACATTCTAGGAGTCAAAATTGGGGTGTTATAGTTCCCACAAGCACTGAATCATAGGGAAAGATCAACTCTTGAGGGACCCCTTATAAGGAGTGGAGTGAAATGGAAAAATGATCATTGGGAAACCCCCATGGAGTAGTGAAACAAAAGGGAAAGCTATCTTGGAATGAGCTCCACTGAGGTTAAAGGATGGTCAATGCCTAGCGAAGGAAAAGCTTTTAAGCACATTGGAGTCTTTCTAAAGATTCATTTTGAAATTATGAACCACTACAATTGAGACAAATGCAAAATCAATCTTTACCTAGCCTCCATTGGCCATGGTTCCAAGGAAAGAAACAAATTTTGCAAAGAATATACGAGCATTAGAGAATTAAATAAAATCAATCTTTGTGAAATCTTAACAATCATTGGGGTGAAACACGGAATTGAAGTGTTGGAACACTTGTCTATATAAAATGATAATTCATAGGAACTAAAAGTGGAAGTTAATGGAAGTCCATCCATCAATGCAATAAGAGGAAACAATAAAATGAAAATGAAATGCTTCTAATGGTGTTGGAGAAATCAAAATATCAAACCATTTGAATGCCCCACTAGGCTATTAGAATGAAATAAAAGATTAAATAAAAAAATGGGGGATGTTTGAATTCACATTGACATAAAATAAAAGATCGATCTTTGGAAATGTTCGACTCATATCATAAGCAAATATAATATCAAACTTCAAAATTGCTCTGATGGCATGGAAAAATAAATCAAAAGATCAGTCTAACTTAGCTGAAAATTACAATTGATGAAAAATTTATGTTTCAATGAAAAACTAATGAAGAGATTCATGCAAGGTGTGAGCTAAGGAATCATTACAAACAATTGTGCAATGGATCAAATTCAATCCATAAATAATAGTACATGGGAAACAAAGCCTCAAATCCAAACACTAGTTGAGAAAAGGATAAAGAAAAAGGAGGGTTCCCAAATTTAGAAAAATTGGGGGAGTAAAGGTATCAACAAATGGTCACACATTAGGTGAATCCAGGAAATCTATGTTATTTACAATATAGCCTTGAACATAAACCATAAGCTTTTGTTTGAATTCAAGGAGCTTTATTCACATAAATATGAGTCCCCAAAGTTGTCCTTAGAGTGAATTTCCATGTCGTCTATTTGAAAGCCAAAATTTCACCAATATGCCTATCGGTTCTTTTGTACAACATTACCAATGTTTTTTTATAACTATGGAAAACCAATAAAAAATAAATCACCAATGGCTTTATCGATGGAACTTTTCAAGTTACGCTAATTAAACTTTCCAAAACTTGCTGATATATTACTGACATTTACGATTTTAAGATTTGATTTAAACAACCATTTCAAAACATTAAATCAAGGAACATTCGTATACATATGTGTGATATTTCAATTCATCATTATATATTCTTGGTTTTCACTGTTTGCTAATAATGCTTGAGTCTTGGTGATCTCGACGAAAGTTGTTTAAGTTATGGTGATCAATTTATCTTTGGTAATAGGTATGTCCTTTTGAAAAACTTTAATCTATGTCTTTAAGATACAAATGCTTATGCTATTGTAGAAATCTTAATATGCCTATAAATTTCATAGGAACGGAGCAAAACAAAGTTTTTCAACTTTTGAATTGATTTCCAAAATGGTAAAACAAACATGCTATTGATTTCCAAAATTTTATTATGATCCTAATTTTAAATATGCCACCACAGAAGACTTGTCACCATAACCCCAAAGCCTTCTCCCAACGCAAAGAAGAAAATGATTGAAATTACCAACGTGTCGGATAGTGATATAAAGGAAATGAAATTTATTGAGGTACCTATTATTCAACTTGCCAAGCATGGCATTGAACCTATGAAACCATAATTTAAAGACACATAAGCATTCATTGGAACTCGAGCTAGTTTTCCTTCTCGGGGATAAATTTTTAACTATTGTCCTCCTAGTGATCTATCAATGAGGAACATTGATGACTTTGTTTTAACAAACATTAGGAAACCTCATTTACATAATGTTGCTACAAGAACCCTTCTTTTACCTTGCTAAGATGTCTTTAAAGGGATTATACAACACACCAAGCAATCATAGATCACAAAACACAAGACCCGGGTTCTACCCACGTATACGCATTGATCTGCCATAAAGGAAAATGCTCTGTATCCATAGATCTCAAAGAAGTCATGATACCATATGAATCCCATTACAAATATTTTGATGTGAATACAAATGGAAACCCTAACGAAGGTCGAGTCTCTCTCACACAAGCATGTGTATTTTGACTAAAAAACTATGAAACAATTACCTAGATTGATCTTGATCTCTACATCATACCCACCCACTCTAATTCTAAATTATGTCAAAATTGGGATTATTGAATTGACACATCAAATTTTGGAAATCTAACCCAAACCAAATGTGGAAGTGGTTTTTGAGACAAATACCCCATTTTCCAACAACAAAAGACATATATCAGCCTTCCCATCTTGGGAAAACATATGAAGAGGGGTTGTTCCAATAACATCTCTAGCATTAACAAAGAAAACAAATCCCCTCGTAAATAGAAAATAATGAGAATCAAGGGAGAAATTAAGAACTTAACAAGGAAATCAACCTAACTAGTTAATTAGCTTAATTTATTTCTCAAGTATAGCAGATCTAGAAGATAGAGGTTTTGTATCTAAGGAAAGTACATCAAGATCTGCATGCAATCTTTCCATTTGAACCAAAAATCTCTTAAATAATGTCGAATCTTTTTTCTTTCTCATATGCCTCTCTTCCTATTCAATAACCCTAGAAACCCTAGAATGCCTCAAATTCAACCATCTTTAATTCTAAAAATCCCTATAATGCATCAAATTCAACTATATTTACCGTGAAAAATACCTGGAGACATAGAAGCCGATGGCTAGAGGATGATTTCTGAGGAAAATGATTCGACTCCATGCTAAATGTATAAATTCGATCTGGAGAGAAATATTTACAGTGAACATGAGTTCAAATCTCGTATACTATTATCCATCTATTTGAGAGTTTGAGGAAAGAAGGGAACTGCACTGACTGCGGCTTAAATTTCTTGTTGCAACTTGAACCAAGATGTGCGGATTCTGAAAACATGATGTTTCTATGGTGTGAATGTGGTGGAAGGTACTAGAAGCATAAGGGCACGCCAATGCAACAATTTACAATTAATGGATCCCAAATTAATGCAACATGTATTAACACATTTTATTAAATAATTACATTTAAATAAATCATTTCATTCAAAATTATAAATTTCAAAGATATTTAATGTGATTGTACAAATTAATTAAGAAGGGTGGAACATATAATATATCACCTAGGCAAAGACTAAAAGCCTTATGCTACAATAAATTATTGTATAACCTATCGAAAACCAAAGTGAGATCATATAATTGTAATGGGGATTAGGGGAAATAATATCCCATTTCTATTTTAGCTTGATAAGTTTAATTGTAAAGGGGATTAGGGACAAGAGAAATGCCACTTTTTTCATTTAAAATGGGGAATAGGGAACTTAGGGTAAGACAAAAGGAGCTCGAGGGAGGATACTTTTGGAAGGGTAAGGTAAAGGAATTTGGGATTTAAAGGTGTTTTTTTTGTATGTAAATGAAAATGGGAAGGGGTGAGGACTTACAAGAGAAAATGATTTAAAAGCTATGATAGGGGAAATACTTAAAAGGGGGAAGCACCCATATTTTATTTTATAAAATAGGGGATATTGGTTTTTCTTGCTATAAGAATTAGGAGGGGGGATATTTTTTAACTTGATAATATTGATTGATGGAAGCATCGTGTGAATTAATGGAGGACATGAAAAAAGACAAAATTTAATTGTCATGACACAAAACTTTGACTTGCCAAAATTTCAACTAAGCATCGAGAGGATCAAACGGTGAAGGTTTTTGTCAAACAAAAAATGGACATGACCAATGTGATGAGTTGAAGAAAATGAAATTGACTTCATGGAATGAAAATGTGATTGACAAGAAATGACCAAATACCAAACTTGACCTAATTTTTGCGCTCTGGCATGTCCTCTATTTTTTCCAATTCTCAGCATCTTTCTTTACACCATATTGTTGGTGGCTCTAAAATTATAGTTGATTGGGAGAAAGGTTTGTAATCTTTAAGGGTGATGGAGCTCTCATCTTGGATGGCTCATGTTAATCTTCTGCTCAAGGCCTTTCCTGATATCTCTATCATGCATATCTTCAGGGAGTTCAATACACATGCAAACGCTTCCTATTTTTATATAAATACTAGGAAAGTGTTAGGAAATAAAATACATAGTAAATATGAATACCTAATTAAGGAGAATATTTTCACGATGAAGAGAGAGGACATGGGACAACAACTTGAGAGGTGGTTTCATATTTTTATGGTAATAGTAAAACTAAAAAATGATATATATTATACTAGTAGCTAGTAACTAATTGCAATTTTCCTGTGACTAGCTAGTCGTATTTATATTCCCATGACTAAATTAGTCATTTATGTTAGTCATTTTTATTTTATCCACTTGTTATCTAGTCATATATTTTATCCTGTGACTAAATTAGTCGTTTATCTTAGTCGTTTTTTGTTGGCTTATTTAAAATTGCTCAATTTTAGTCGTTTATCCCTTGAAAAAACAATGGTGACTAACTTTTTTAGTCACCTAGTCACTTATCTCTCATTTTGTACTAGTGAAATGCAAGAACTTACATCTACTGCCTATCAACCTAAGCAACATTTGAAGCGTAGAAATTCCTACCACCCATGAAAAAATTCCCACCAACACAACCTACAGAATGGCATGTTATCTTAGAGTGAAAATCCCGTTTTATGTCATATTCTACTTGAGGTAATGCAAAGAACAATATAATTTCAATAGTATAGCTGGCAGTTATGCACTAGACCAGGATACAGAGTGCAGAATCCATTATCTCCACTACTAGACACGTGTATTTCCTGTATGGTTTTCAAAATACTTGTGCTCTAGAGTTTGAGGAGCTAATCTGACACAACATGAAGGTTGACAATTGAGTAACCCCTATTCTAGCCTTGTTCTTGCTCTTGCTATGAGATAAGAAAAATAACAATTCTACTTAACTACCAACTGGTTGTAGCAGTAATTTATATGATACATAATTCTTGAAAGAAGTACTTGATCAAGTCATTCTTTGTGAGGGCACTAAATAGTGCTTATAGAGTGTTCTCCATTAGAAAAATGTTAAAACATAGATGGGGTTCCCTTCGGTAAGTATGTATTGGAACTGGGAAGCCAACACATATTCTGAATTTTTGTATTGCTAAACAGGTAGGACCTAGTTTGAATTTGGTAATATTAATTTTGGTTGGGATTCCTAGGCCTAGTATTAATTTTGGTTAGGTTGTTCCAGGGACATGATGAGCCTAAGTTTTCACTTCTAACGTACCCTCTAAACTTGGATCTGAGTTTTTTTCACTCTTACTTGCTAATTGGGAAGATCTAGACCAACAAACATTCTTAATCAAATCAAACAGGAAAAACCTAATCCCTAAGAGAGAATCAGAGGAAAAAACTATGGTAAATAAATGAAACCCTTCTAGAGGCACTTAAGCAAGCTAGCGTCAAAAATTTTGGTTGATGTGTGGCAACAATGTTGGCCATATGTATTGGACAAAGAAGAAAAGTGGCTTGTGGAACAAGCAAGGAAACTGGATGAGATTGTGGAATGCATGACCAAGAGCAGAAGTGCAATTCTTCCACGGGCAATGCGATGGTATTTAATTGAGAGAATCACAATAGTAGTATCACTTATCAACGTAATCTCCAATAATCAAATAAAAGAGAGATATCCAGTGGTAAGATAGTAACAAAATTTACCCCTGCATATAAATCATGACTAAATATGCCAAAATCTAAATGGGGGAAGTCATTATTTGCATTGAACTTTGCCTCAACAAAAATTGCATTGAACTTTGCCTCAATCTTTCAAACCCTAGGAGGACATTCTGCCAATAAGGAAACACCTTCGGACCTGAAAAATTACAACAACCAATGGAGAGTTATTGAAGCTAACCTTTGACAATAACATAACTAAACCACAAGGACAGTGGCATAAGCCCAAAAAAACCATTTACACACTCAGGCTAAATTCAAACAGGGTCATTGCAATAGACCATTGAGAAATACATACACTCGCTAAATACAAACAGGTTCATTGCAACCAACCACTGAGAAATGCATACACAATCTAAATGCAAACATGATTTCAAAAATTTTCCATACCTTCACAATGAAACCACCTCTAGAAATTGCTTGATCATGAGAAATTGCAGCCCTGCCTTCACCAGTTTGCGCAATCCACCGAATCAAGTCACCACTCGCAGCACATATCAAAAACCAAAACCAACAAACAACAACACAATGTCAACCAAAACAAGAAAAATAACCATTCTCCCAGAACCATCCACACGAGATCGCATTAAAACCCATCCTCCTAGCAATAACTCCAGCAAATATCGCAACACACCGACATAACACACATCTGTCTTGGCTCCCAAATGACATAATAAAACAAATGCAACACACCTACAGGCTCAAATTCCATCCGACTGGAGCCCACATACCAAGACAGACGTACTCTGCACAAATGGCATTGAAATCAACCTTGGATTGCATCACAATTGACGTAATAAGTAGACAAATGTCGAGCCAAACCTCGAACCTTGCAAAACTCAGCAAATTCAAAAAATCAATCAACCCTGGCATACGAGAAAAAATCTATTCAAGACAAGAAATTAACCCTTGCATGCAATGCAATCAACCCTAGCATCCATTACAACTGACGCAAAGCAAAAACCAATTCAGGACAACACTCTTGTGTACAATGCAATCAACCCTGGAATTCATTACAACCCACACAACAAGGGGTCAAGTGTCAAGTGAAACCCCTGCTCCAAACTACGAGGTATTTTTATCAAAGCCAAACTTTGCAAAATCTTGCAAATACGAAAAATCAAATGGGTACAACAAAACTAATATGTGCAAAATGGTTCAAATATGTCACAGACATAATAATTCCATGCTACTATTACTCATTAACATAGAAGCTATTAAGGATGAAATTTATATTACACAATGACGTTCCATGAGGAATATAGGGATAAAAGGATGAAATTTTCAAATGGTCCTTCAACTTAGATTTAAAGGGATTTTTACTCTAAAAAAAATTGTAGATCGATGGTACTCAACTATATTCGAGCATTGGTGGTTGAGTGCTTATCATATGGGATTTAGGGATGCACAGGCTTCTGCTTGGAAGGCCTATTTGAATCAAATCAAGATTTTCCATGTATGATTACACCCAAAAGAAGACCAATTGGTATGGATCCATGATTCTCATGGGAAATACACTCCAAAAAAGAGATATGATTCTCTCATGGGGGTGGATTGTACTATCACACCTATTTGGTGGTGGTGCTCTTTATGGAAATTTAGTTGTCCTGCAAAGTAAAAAATTCTCATGTGGTTCTTCATGCGGAACAAAGAACTGAATTGGGACATATTGCAGTGTAGATGTTGGGAGGTGTAATATCCCCAATATGATATTAGAGATATTAATACCAATTTATCCATAGAGGCACCAAAACTTTCAATCAAAGATATATTCATTACCAAAATTTCTACAAACAATGGTTTAGATAAATTAATTGGAATAGATGAAGTATGGTGCAACCCAAAAGGAATGATTTCATACCTTTGTATGTGACCAATCCATTCTGATATGAAGAATTAACAGCAGGTTATGAACATGCTCTGATACCATTGTAATGTACCTCTTCAAGAAAAGAAGGCACACTAGGAAAAAATTACAAAAACACTAGCTAGATTGATTCAGACTTTCTTCAAACACCACCAAACCTTTCCTATTCTCCCCAAAATTGGTACTGAGGACAACTACATCCTTAGGAAATCCTACAGGTTCCTAAGATAGACACCCAACTTCGAAAACTGCACATTATCTGGGTGCATCACGCTTGGGTAGACTCCTTCGGCTAAACCAATGATTCAAGGAAATGGCCCCAGGAATTATGTGGAACCCAATGGATTATAGTGCATAACTAGAAGTGGATAGTATCTATCTACCCCAACCTGCTATTAAATAACTAACAATGACAATTGGACTCAACTTGGTAGAGTTTGGAAGCTAGGAAGTAGATTTCGAATTTCAGGATAGCTCATCTAGAGGATTTCCAAGCGATTCCAAATGACTTAGGAAGGTCATGAATTTCTAAAAAAGGGATTGGGATGGGTTAAACTGAGCCTTAAAAACCTGCAACAACTTACAAAATGATATTTGGATATTTGGAAGATAGTCTAATACAACAATTCTGAAGAGTAGCTATATTTGGCATCAAAACGAGCATAGGGGTAGAAATTCAATGAAGAGAAAGGTATATTTGCAGAACAAGAAGCAACTAAATCTCACTAACTTGCAGAGGAGAACATTTAGATTATAGGGCTGTAAGTACAACAACAAATACCCAAGAAATCATCACCCTTCATCAGTGACATGGACTATTACAAAACATTGCAGAAAGCACCATAAAATTGATGGAGTCTTCAACACTACTAGAGTAGTAGCTCGCTTTCATGGAAGAGGAATGGACCTACAATTGACTGAGAATCCTGCAATGATCTTCAATGAGAAAGGTTAAGTACCTTCCTCCTCAAACTCTAGTTGAATCCTCAACTAGTTGGTCACAAAAGGGGCACATCTCTCCATGCGAACCAGGGGCGCATCTCTCAGGGATTCAGGTTGTGAGAAGCATGAAGTTGAGAAATACAAATGAAAAATGACCAAAATATCCCTAAGGAGACTCTCATACTAATTTTATAGCCCTCTGGTGGCTTTCTTCCTTTCTCTAGAGCCTTCCTTCTTGAAATTTGAATTAGTGATGAGTGGAGGCTTCTTTGGCAAGTTGCACTTGCATATGGACCCACTTGCCTCATCAACTATGCCCTCCTTAGATAAATTTTGAATATATATATTTTCCTAAGATTCCTTGGCGCTTTCTTGCTGTTTCTATTCCTTTCTCTACCTTATCTTAAAAATCAGGAAACTTCTGCCTTGTCTGATTTTCTGCTGCTTTTCTTGCTTTTTCTGCTTTTGGTTGCTTTCTTTCCAAATTTTCTTGAGGGAGACAAATCATCTGTCTTATCCTCTTCCTATGCGCCCTCTTGAGCCACCTAGGTCATTTACAACTAATAAATAATTATTAGCAAATTAAATAATCCAAAATTGTGGTCCCCGTAATCCTTACATGATTTATTAAATTACATAAAGTAACTATGGCCAAAATTAACTCCCTTGTGAATTAATTTAATTTTCCACAAGAACCCATGGGAATTGAATGGGTTAGTGGTTTGACCATGGTTTTACCAAAATGGGGACATTACAGGACGGACCAGGGAGATGTGCCTTGTGTGAAAGTGCATCAAATTCAAACTACCATCTAATTGTCGAGTGTAAGTATACTGCTCAGGTATGGAAGAAACTCGAAGTTATGTTGAAATGCAGAGCTATTTGGGCAAGTTTAACAATCCAATATTGCTTGAAATATTGGGTATTAAATCCAGAATACAATGATTTCTTGAGTCTTCCCATAATAGTGACCTAGCAAATCTGGAATGCTAGGAACCTTCTCATTTTTGAAGACGGGTATCTTTCTCCCTTAGGGCGTGCAAACAAAACTTTGACAATTTTCAATTGTTTTCCTCAATTTGGAGCTGCAGTCATCCCTAGACAGGTGAAACAAGAATCTATAAATGAGAATTTTATGTGGTCTTACTTCGATGGTGCGGCATAAAGGAACCTAGTGTAGTGGGAGAAGGAGGAGTGATTCATCTCTCAAAGGATTTAATTTTTTCCTTCAAGACTAGGTTGGGTCAGGGAACCAACAACTTTGTTGAACGGTGTCCTCTCAGACTTCTGTTACTCTTAGCAATCAAGCTAGATATAAAAAAGATACAAGTTTTAGAGATGCGAAAGTTGTTATAGATTGGATAAATGAACAACATCATTGCCATAATATCTTCCTAAACCCAATCTTGGAGGAGATAAAGAACATAAAATCAAGTATGGATGAGATTACCTTTGCTCACATTTATAGGGAAAGGAATAAGGATGCAGACTTACTTTCTAAAAGTGGTTTGATTATGAAGCGTTGAGAATGGTACATAATGCAGGAGAAGACAGGTATGATTGTAGACCAACAACAATCATTTTTCTAGGACCCGCCATAGTATGTCAAGCATCTTGAGGTTCTATGCTTTTTGGTTACTCTTTCTTTATCCTATTCGGGCTATAATTAGAATATGATTTGAAGATTTGATCTAAGACCTACCTTTGGCTACTATTTTGGAATTTTAGTGGATAATATCAGCACAATTTGTGAATGATGAATGATGATTGTAAGTACATGAGATTTCATAGGAGCTTTTCTGAAGTTTTTGAGAATTGTAATTTTTTTTTTTTTAAGACTAATCAATATCCGTGACCAAATCTAATGCCCAAATTCTAATGCGAAATTTAAGAATGTAAGTTTTTTTATAAATACAGTTATGATTTTTTTTATTGGAGAGAAAAAGGAACATAGGGATAAAGTATTTCATTATATTCCATTATTCATATCTTAATTTTCACAAGATTTTTCAAGTAATGGCGTGAAGTTAAGTAATGTACAAATATAACTTACATCATATCATAAAAATAAAATATAAAGGAAATATAATATATAAAATCTTTCTATGTCAATGGGTTATTAAGTTATTAGTATATAGAAATAAGGCTCACTAAAACATATTAAAATTATAACAAAATCAACAAATAATTAATATAATTTATTACTATCAAAGTTTATAATCCTCATTCATATTATGATAATCATTTTTTAATTTTATTTATTTGGAAAATTTATGAATTTCTTTAAATTATTTTATCTCGTCTCATATTTCATATGTGTAATGGTGATTCTTTAATTGTATAGAGAGGCAACCTAGTATGAGGGAGATCTTGTGAGTCAAGTGTTTGTCGATATTGCCGGCCATAAATAAAATGTAATATTTAAAAGTAAAAAGTAATAATATGAGGGAGATCTTGTGAGTTGAGTGTTTGTCGATATTGTCAGCCATAAAGAAAATGTAATAATAAAAAGTAAAAAGTAATAATCTGAGGGAGATCTTGTAAGTTGAGTGTTTGTCGATATTGCCGGCCATAAATAAAATGTAATAATAAAAAGTAAAAAGTAATAATACGAGGGAGATCTTGTGAGTCAAGTGTTTGTCGATATTGTCGACCATAAATAAAATGTAATAATAAAAAGTAGAGATCTTGTGAGTCGAGTGTTTGTCGATATTGTCGACCATAAATAAAATGTAATAATAAAAAGTAAAAAGTAATAATATGAGGGAGATATTGTAAAAGCTTCTTGAGTGCAATACCTGAGAAGAGGTTTGCACCTTGGGAGATTTGATCTCTCTCAGCGCTTGATAGAGCCTAATATTTGGATCTAGGCTGGTTTTATTTTTTCAACATCCTTACTAAATCCATCAACTTAAACTAGTACATTTCATTGAGAGTCAACTAAAGAACCTACTAAAATGGAATTGACAAAATACCTAATAACATGAATAACCGCTCAATAAAATAAACCATACCAAAATCTATATTCTTATTACTTAATAAAATAAGCCATACCAAAATCTGTATTATCAATAATTACCACCATCACATACTCAATGGTGATATTTACATCCAATGAAGACATATCATCTTCACTAATGCCCTACATGCTCCCACTTCATCATTTTTTTGGCATCTCTTATATGAGACAATAACCATCTTCAAATTGAAAATATTCGTCTTATTTAAAAAAGAAAATTCTCTTTCAAAACTATGAATATATAAAACTTTCTTGACATTATACATATTTTTAATGCTTATATATGTATATATTTATATTTGTCAAACAAGTCTTGCTAAGACCTTTCATTTTTATATTCAAATTTCATCCCTTAACAATCTCAACTTGAACTTGTCAAACTAGTTAACTCAACCAATTAGTATGTTCAACCAATTAATATGTTCATATAAACGTAATTATAATTTAAAATAATATCCACATGTCATTACATTAATAGACATTATTGAGATTCTATTTCATCTTGTCCAATCCCAATGTGCACCCCCTGCCAAGACACGGTTATATATGCGATTAAATTATTTAGTAATTTCAATCTTTATCTTTCATTTTTATTTTTTATATATGAATAATTTATTTAAAAAATATTAATATATTAAGAATATAGTTATTCATGATAAATAAAAAACAATATATATATATATAATAATGTTATTATATTTATCACATAGTTAATGTTTACACATAAACTTCAAAAATATAATATATGAAAAAATTAATAATATTATTATATGTTAGTCATGTATAATACAAACACATTATTATATATTATTATATATATATATATATATATAATAATGTGTTTGTATTATACATGACTAACATATAATAATATTATTAATTTTTTCATATATTATATTTTTGAAGTTTATATGTAAATATTACCTATGTGATAAATATGATAACATCTTTTACTATTTATATTTATGAAGAGTAAGATACATTAGCATTTCATTATTCTTTTATTATAACTAATTCACAAACACCCTAATTCGATTGACTAATAAATACATTGATGTAGCTTAGTCACTAAATCTTTTAAGTATTGTTTCACCCCCACGAGCTCCCGCCCGCTCGCTCGTTGCACCCTCCCGCCGCCGGCCTGCTCCCTCCCTCTTGCCTGTGCAGCTGCCTCCCCTCCACTCGCGCCTCCTCCTCCCCTCCACCTTCCTCCACCTCCTCCCTTCTTCCCGCGAGCTCACTCCCTCCCGCCCGCCTGCTGCACCCTACCGTCGTCGACCTGCTCCCATCCTCCTACCTACGTAGCCGCCTCCCCTCCCCCCACGCCTCCTCCTCCCCTCCACCTTCCTCCCTGCTACCGTCGCGAGCTCCCTCCCTCCATCTCGCCTGCTGCAACCTCCTGCCCGTCGGCATGCATCTTGCATTACACAAAATTTAAACAAAAATTAAATTTATATTTAAACAAAATTTAAAATTAAATTTAAACAAAAATTAAATTTATATTAAATTTAATCAAAATTTAAATTTATATTAAATTTAATATAAATTAAATATATTTAATTTAACATATATTAAGTTTCAAATTAAATATATTAATTTTATATTAAATTTAATGTAATATTTATATTGAATTTAAATTTATATTTAAATTTAAATTAACATTTAATTTATATTTATATTTAAATTAAAATATATATTAATATTTACATATAAGTATATAACTTCTTTACATTATATAATAAGGACTACTTGTGGTATAGTGGTAAGGGTGTTGGGATAATGGGTGTGAGGTCCAAAGTTCAATCCTCCCAGATCACCTACTTTTTTTTGTTAAATATAGAATTTCGTAAATAAATTGAATTTCATTATCATGTAAAATGAGTTTGATTTCAGTGTATTGGGTCTTTTTATTGCATATTTTTCAGTGTACATGTTATTCTGTGGACGCATTGATTTCAGTGTATGGACGCATAGATTTCAGTGTACGGGGTTTTTTATTGCATATTTTTCAGTGTAGATGTTATTCTATAGACGCATTGATTTCAGTGTATGGATGCATAGATTTTAGTGTATGGACACATTGATTTTAGTTAATTGACACATAGATTTCAGTGTATGGGGTTTTCTATTGCATATTTTTCAATGTAGATGTTATTTTGTGGACGCATTGATTTCAATGTATGGACACATAGATTTCAGTGTATGGACGCATTGAATTCAGTGTATGGATGCATTGATTTCAGTGACAACAAAAGAACGAGAAGAAGACTTGAAACGAAAAGCAGAAGAACAAAAAGAATTTCAAAAAAGGAAGTTGGACAAAATGATAGCAGAAGAACTAGAAGAACGAAGAAAACAAAACACCGATCGACAAAAAGAATATCGAAAAAGAAAGTTAGATGAATTGACAGCAGAAGAACGAGAAGAACAAAGAAAACGAAACGTTGATTGACAAAGAGTGTATCGAGAGAAAAAGTTGAAGTAGTTGGAAGAACAAATAAATCAAGTTGCAGTACAACAAATAAATCAAAATGTATGAAATGGCGAAATGACGACAGAAGAAGGAGAAGAACGAACAAAACAAAATGCAGATCAACAAAAAGAAAATCGAAAAGAAAACTTAGGTGAATTGACATCAGAAGAACGGGAAGAACAAAGAAAAAGAAACGTTGATCAACAAAGAGCGTATCGAGAGAGAAAGTTGAAGCAATTGGAAGAACAAAAAAATCAGTTTGCAAAACAAAAAATAAATTATAATGTACGAAATGACGACAAAAGAAGGAGAAGAACAAACAAAACAAAACGTAGATCCACAAAAAGAGAATCGAAAAAAAAGTTGGGCGAATTTTCTCTATTTTCCAGTTTAACAATTTATTCAATCCTTAATACTTATTACTTACATTATGATAATCCTCGTAAATGTATTTGCGTTTTCAATTTAACCTGTTCCTTACAATGCTGATCAAACTCCAGTTTTGTGTCACCGCCCACAATTGAAACCAGCCTAGATCCAAATCCTAGGCTCTATCAAGCACCGAGAGCGATCAAATCTCCCGAGGTGCAAACCTCTTCTCAGGTATTGCACTCAAGGAGCTTTTCGAGGAGAGGTTTGCACCTCGGGAGATTTGATCCCTCTCAGCGCTTGATAGAGCCTAGGATTTGGATCTAGGCTGGTTAAAAAATTATTCTCTTACACATATAATAACATATTTACACCGATAGGTGTTTAGAGATTATCTAATATTTTGGACTTCCTTGAGTGGATCAACACGATTAACCTGAGTGTAACAAGTGTACAACGAGGATGCATTCCATGGTCGTCGTTTCTTGTTATGCTCAAATGCATTTTGATTAAGATTTAAATAAGCTTCAATTAAACTATGATTAAGAAAATGGGTATGTTTATTAAAGAGTATTTGTTTTTATGTTTATATTAATTAGTTTAATGTTTATGTTAGTTTAATGTTTATATTGATTAGTTTAATGTTTAGTCTTTGTTTAACAACCAACCATCTCCACAAAACTAAGTAGTTGGCTAAGCCTATCAGTGTTCATCGGCCACTTCACTTGTGGCTGTGCTAGTTTATAATTATTTCAATATTTGATAATAACTAAAGATTTACAAGAAATTATAAAATCCTTTTGGAATTATATTTTGATAACGCATAATTATTCTAGTTTTTAGTATGTTGCTTATTTCACAAGTCTTTTTCTTCCAAACTTCAACATTACTCAAATCTATAACTCCAACATAGTTATAGGCTCATCCAGTGTTCAAGGTACACCAAATTCCAGTTACCTTGTAACATGAGGGTCTCTCTTGCTCAAGGCAAAGTTTGCTTCCACTAGCTTCACATTGAAACTAATCATTATATTCCTTATGAGCACCATATTTGCCAACGTTGCTCCTTAGAGCTTAACATTGAGGACCATTTTGTATTCAAATGTTGTCCTTACTACTAGATCAAATGACTAGTATTTTTTCCTTTTCAAAGATTCACTTGGTTCTATCTAGACACTTGTGGCCTATTAGAGCTAGAGATGCTTAGTCCTTTTCCTCTAGGAGATGTATGACTTGAGTTGAAAACTTTCATAGGCTAGTACATCAAGTTGATTCTTGCTTTCTAAGAACACATGATAGATACACAAGCTGTTGTAAATCAAATGACTCACGTGGCCTCACACTTATCACATATTTCCTTATGGTATTGAATGTTAAAAGTGCTTCTCCATAGCAATAAGGCTCGACTAGGGAACCTCATTATTCTTTAACTTATTCATTCATCCTCATCATGTTCAAATGGTACTTTAAAAAAATAATAAAATCTTAACGTACCTTTTCTCCTTTTTAAGTATTTCATGGAATGTGCTTTCACCCGCCCCTTCTAATTTTTACATATTGTATTCTTTAATGCATATTATATCTAAATCAAATATATTATTTAAATAAAGTCATTTGATGATGATGACAATAATGACTACAACAATGATGACGACTACGATGACAACAACTTTGGTCTATAAAACCTTAAGAAAAAAAGTTAAGAAATTACTTGGATTGTTTTAGAATTTTATTTCTGTGTTCGAAAAGTTTGAAGAGGAGCATTCCTAAGTCACTATAATTTTGTTGAATTAAAAGGTTATGAAGGTCATTATTTTAACAAATATTTTGAAATTGAGATCTAATGTGGATCTAAGTGGAATTGTTTTTCACCCTCAACCTTCTTAGCCTCATAAATATGACAAATTCTATCTTCCCAAGGCGTTTTAGTAATTGTCCAACTCCCAGCTTCACTATGGAGTTCATCAGAGTTCATTCTTATTTTAGCAATGTTGATTTTCTTCTTTACACTAGTTAAAACAATGAGAAATTGTTGACTTCCATACTGGGGTTAATCACCTCCTTATAGTATCTAAATTTTCTCGTATCCTCTAACTCTTTATGGCACCACGGTTTATTCTTAAAATTAGATGCAAAAATATTTTTATGTTTTCGATATTTTGCAAAGTGACCTCTTCCTAGATACCACAATGATTGCATCACGTGTAGCGAGATGCTTACAACCTAGTATGGGGGAGATGTTGTCACGTTTGTCACATTACGTACCGTTCACATGTTGCCTCATAACTTATAAACCAGCATAGATCCATCTTAAACCAGTATCTATCAAGCACCGAGAGGGATCCAATTTCTTGAGGTGTATTTCTTTTTTTAAATTTAAACTCAAGAAATTTGATCTCTCTTGATTGATAGATCCGGGTTTAAGTTTTAAGTTTTTATTTTATAAACGAACATCTATTTTTTAATTACTTTTCATAATATTTTATTTTATGAACCAACATGGATTTTTTTTAAATACTTTCCATAATTTTTTATTTTATGAGCCGACATGAATTTTTTTAATTATTTTATTAGTAACAAACGTTACATCACAAACATTACAACGTCTCCCCCATACTGGGCTGTAAAGCACCTCATTTCACTCGATGCAAAAATAAAAGGTAATTAAAAAATTCATGTTGGCTCATAAAAAAATATTAAACTAGCATAGATCCATCTTAAACCAAAATCTATTAAGTATCAAGAGGGATCAATTTACATTTTCTTAGTGTGTACAAACATTAAGATTATTAAAAAAAAAAATTACACTTCTAGAAATTGGATCCCTTTTGGTGTTTAATAGATCCAGGTTTAAGATGAATTTATGCTAATTTAGCCAAGAGTTGACATCTTTGTGGCAACCCTGGTTTAGACTAGAGTTTAGAGCAATCTTATGAATCCTCTACTCATCCATGTTAAATAATGTATGCTTATACATTATATACGTAGTCATAACCATGTTTTCAATGAACGATACAATTTTATGAGGAGAATTAAACATGGTGAATTGCTTTTAATTTTAATATTATAAGTTTTAAAACATAATCTTTCTCTAAAAATTCTATAAAAATACTAGTCCCAAACTTTACAACTATATAAATATCACTTATATAAAAATAAATATATTAAAAAAGAATAACGTATTTACGACTTTTCCTCTGACCTACCCAAATTAAACCAAATAACAAAGCACACCTACGTGCTTAAATAAACTAACTTAAAACACACATAACCGAATAAACTGACGTAAATTGTTAAGTAATTTGAATTTATAGATGGAGAATATACGATCGGAGGGTGTCAGTCGTCGCGTTGAATTTTAAACAATCCAATTTCAAAAGGAAGCGCAGCTCCCGCTCCGGTCCCGCCACCTTTTCAGCATCTTCCGCCGCCGCCGCCACATCATACGCGCCAAACCGCTGCCTTCGCCAATTGGCGAACTCGCGTCTGCGCGTAAACCTAGCATAAATCATGGAGGACTAAGCATTAGATGGAGACCCAAGAAACAATTATTATATAGCGGTTAGTGACTTCACACCAGCCTACAGAGAAAACAATTGGTGGGCGTAGTTCTTTGAAGTATATAAACAAACCGGTATGATATCAGGCATGACTTCACAGCAACCAGCTGGCAGGTTACAGGTTTGAGTGTGGTGCACTCTTATAGGATGCCATTTATTGAGAAGGTTTACAGGTTTGAGTGTGGTGCACTCTTACCAGATGCAGTTTCTTGAGATTCAGGCTGGTTTGTGTGTGGCAGGATACAACATATAACGTGCAATGGAAGCAACGTTTTTTATTTGTCACCCACAGTTGATTTGTTCAGCACTAAGCTTCTTCTCTTCAACACCTGCATCGCTACCCAACGAGTAGTCAGGTGTAAGCCATATTGGCTATAATAAATTATTTTAGAATGTGTATATATAGTTTATGGTAATTTTGTTGGAGTTTGGTAATGCGATTTTGATTGAGGTTGTGATTTTTATTGTTTAAATTGCAATTTTGATTGCAGAAATGGTTTTCGGTGCCTTAAAATACCTTAATTACTTTAGAAATAGATTATGCAATTCCAAAAACCTAAAACTGCTATTTCAACTATATTTTGTTATTATATTGAAAAATTTATAATAAAACTACATTTTCACATTTTGAAAAATCTATGCAACACAATTGTCACCCACCAATCAACAATACTAAAACAGACAACAATATTAAAACAGAATTGTCACCCACCAATCAACAATATTCAATCAACAATATTAAAATAGAATTGTTGAACCCACCAATCAACAATATTAACACGGATCCCCAACACTAAGCACCAACTTAGCGAGAGACATCAATCTCTTTGTTTGAGTGGCACCAACCTTCAAGTTCCAATTTGTTTTTGAGTACAACAAATCTGATCATATTCACATTATACATTATTACATTTTTTACCTCTAGGGGGGTGTTGTCTTTTGCCCCAAAAGTGACTTTTGGGGGTGGTTTTGGCATTAGAGGTGGTTTTGACAAAACCGACCCCAAAAGCATCGACATTAAAAGTCTAGGATTTTAAGGGAAGTTTTAGAAGAGATCTAAACTGCCTCGAAAAGTCACCTTTGGGGGTGGTTCTAAACAACCCCCCCACCCCCCACATAGATACCTACAAGGGTGGTTTTAAAGCCCCCTCTTACAAACCTACAAGGGCAGTTTTGAACCTCCCTTCTTAAACCCCCTCTTACAAAATTTGGAACCCCCTTCATAGCAACATACAAGGGTGGTTTAGAACCCCCTTGTAGCAACATGCAATGGTGGTTTAGAACCCCCCACCTAGCAGCACCAAAGGGTAGTTTAGAACCCCCCCATAGAAACCCATGGGGGCAGTTTAGAACCCCCCTCACAGAAACCTTTAGAGGCAGTTATGAATCCCCTTTGTAAAAACCTAAAGAGGTGGTTGAAAACCTACATCATAGCAACCTACGAGGGCAATTTAAAAACCCCTCATAGATTCCTATGGGGACAACTTAAAACCCGCCTCATAAACTCATGCGGGAGAAGTTATAAACCCCCTTCATAGAAACTTACGGAGGAATTGAACCACCAACCTCCTGCCTGTAAGGAAAGTGCTCTTCCATTAATCTAGAACCCTTTAAGAATTGGGAGGAGGAGCAATATTAACACCCATATTTCATCATTTATAAATTTTCTATTTTCTAATTCCAACATTCAAACTTACACTTTATAGTTTTCAGTAATGAGAGAAATGTTCCATGCAAAGTCAATGCTTATCCACTTTCTTATTGCCTATAGTTACACTATTGAAAGTAGATAAATAACCAATTAGTTAGTTAAAAGAAGAGGTGCCTAGTACATGAAAAATGATTTAAAACCTAAAGGTGATTTTATCTAGCTTGTTCTCAAGATCCAAAATTTTTGAATGGAGGGAATCCCCTAAGGGGTAAGGAATTTCCTATGTTTTGGTATCACTAACATATCATTCCAAAATTAATTTCTTTGATTTCATTTCCAACACTCTATCTGCAATTTGAAATTCAACAATACCATGTTCCATTTGTTTAATTCTCCGAGATTTTTATCTCTAATATTGTCCTTGAAAATTCCAACTTTTGGCTGCCAATGTTGTCGCAATCTCTTGGGAAATCAAGTTCATGAATTCCTATTTCTAAGAATGCCCCTAAATATTTTAAATATTTTATTTGTTTTTTTGGTCACCGACCTTTTCTAAATAGGGGTTCACCATGGCTAAGGTGAAACAATCAACGAATTGTGTGTTAGTATTGTGATAGTAGGTTGCTAGTGGGGAGGATGATCCAATAGACAATCAAGGGAGGGGAAAGATGACCCACAAAGGAAATCACACTGATCAATAGGAAGGGACGCGCACACACAAAGAGTGAGGGACTTGAAGTAGGATTCGAGGACAATAAGAACTCAAGGGAGGAGAAGAGGAATAAGCGAGCAAACTCTAAGGGAGGTGAGATCACAAAGTAGTGAGGGAGCGGAGTTGGGGATGTCAAATATGTGGGAGGTTGATGCAAGATAAGAATAACATCCAAGTCTAACCATAAAGAAATAAATGTCGGAATTAAATGTAAATTCAAAGAAAAGGTTTATAATATACTAGTCTATGTAACAATTTTAAAAAGACATTAATTCACACATCAACCAAAGGGATCAATAAATGTAAAAGGAAACATTAATTCAAAATTACAACCACAATCCAGTAGCCTAAACAACTTGAGATGCCCATAAATTTCCTAATAAAAATGTAACAAATAATCTAAAACAGTTAATATGTATCAAGGCATTTTACCTTATGTTGCAAAGAACCAAGGTCCCATCCAGAAATGGATCCATCCAATCCAGTTGAGAATAAATGACCAGATGAACAAGAACTTGAGATTGACTTACACCAAAAAAGGGACAAAATTACAAAACCATTACCTAGAATTGCATGCAAAAAAACTAGTAATTTAACATCTATCTTCAAAACACAACATTGGTCAAAATTCATTTTCTCAACCAAGTAGGTAATCAATTTCTCATTAACATATCATTTCTAGAGAATAAATGAGGAAATAGTGGTTTTCTTATGTGCTACAGCCATAAAAGATACATATGACAATAGAAATACAATATTTCCATAAAGGCAATCACACAAATGCCTACCAATATAAATGTGATCAAAGAAAGTAAAGAACATAAAACATGAGTTGAAAATCTAGAGAACAAAGTAACAAACTATAACATAATTCAAAACAAATAATTGGTACTCATTAAAATGGAGGAGGAGCTGCATAAACTAGAGCGAGAGTTGCACAAACTAATTCATGCAACTCTGATTTAAAAGGAGAAATCCTTGAAAGAGAATCCATATCTATCATGTTATACTCCTGTAATCTCTCTTGAATGAATAGATCAAGGAAATCCCTTCCCTTGTCTTTCTTCTTTGATTGAACTTGAGGAAGCAAGCTAGTTGTAGGTCAAATATCGTTACTGCCTTTTTTATTTATTTTTTATAGCTAGTTTATTGGATATGTTTATTCGGAACAAGGAGATCCGCAGAGCTAGTAGGTGAGATCTCTGGCCTATCTTAGAGGAGTGTTAACCCAACACTAACTACTTTACTTCTTTTTTTATTTGGACCAACAATATCTAGTATTGTTCACAGGGAGGCCCTTCAACTCTAATCTCACACATTCGAGCGACCCCTTGACTAGACACTACCAGAGAAATTATATTTTTCTTTTCGGTGCTCCCAATAGGAAAGGGAACCAAATAGGCAAGTAAAAAACACTCTACCATATTAACCACAAAATCCATGAGACCCCATGAAGCTATCCATGCTTTTACTAACAAAACCATTACAAAGATGGCATCTCAAATTTTGAGACAATTCACACAGCACCAACAAATAGTGGACTTCCTCTACAACCAACAACAAGTAGCATCAGCTAGATTGCAATAAACACCAAAGAACCAATAGAAAACAAGATCATATTAACCCCCTGAAACAATGAAACCCTAGAATTCCATCTATGCTTCACTAGCAAGAACCTTTCCAATATGCCATCTTAGATCCCATGTCAATTCACATATCACCAGTAGATAACATATATACTCCAGATTTGGAAATAGGTTACATTGAAACACACCGCATACCAACACTTCCAAGTCTTTCAACTAACTATCTATTAAGAGTTTCCTTTCTATAGCCTCGAATGTTATTAGAGATACATACACTAAGATTCTTAGATTGGGGGAGGAATGATGTTTTCCCTCCCCATTGAACACCAAGGCATTGCAGTACCCTTATGTGTATCCTCAAGCAAGGCATTCTTCCCAATCTCCAATAAAACATTATGTTTTGTTCATTGATTTTTTATTTTAACCACTAGTTGTGCAATTCACTATTGAAGGTTAAGATCCAACATGTCTTCTAGTATCTTGGTCATCATTTTATTTAAGGCATGCATGCATGCATTAAGACCTTTAACGAAGCTATCTTGACATACTGGGATCATAAATAAAATCAATTCTATCTAGACTACTTATCTTTCTGTAGTGTTTCTATTTTTATTTTCAAGGCATGGTTATTGTTATTATCATTATATTTTATATGCAAGGTCAATGTCAGGATCTTCAAGCAAGTAATGGGAAGGGTGGTTAGAGTTTGATGGTGAAAAGGTGTTGAGAAAGACAATGATAGCACATGCCATTTCTATATATTTTCTATACATCAATAATACAAGGACTGATTTAAGGCCTTCCATAACAGTGGTAATCACAAGATTTATAACTTGTTTCTTATCATCGATCAGATATTAAACTAAAGGAGGAAATACTGGCAAAAAAATTCAAAACTAAGGGGTGAAAATGAGGTACACAATAGCCAACAACAAGGTGATGTTAAGTCTCAAAAGAATTTGGAATAAAACCTTTAGAAATTGATATAAAAAAGAAACAGTGGACACATAAATAAGAGCAAGTACAATATCAGTTGAAAACAATGTTGCAAACATCGCTGGTAAATCGGTGATGTTCCAAGAAATCGTGACATTTTCCGCTCCCCGAAATTTTCTTAAAAAATTGCCGAAAAATTGGCTCGATTTTTTCCCCAAATTTCGTTGATTTTTCGATTTCTCGCTAATAAATCGTGAGTAGATGGAATTTCTCAGCCAACCCAGAAACAAGGTTTAAAAGAGTGATTTTTGTTTTTTTCCTCATTTGCACATCACAACAGGGAAGAGGAGAGCCAAGAATATTTGCATCATCTTACATTTTCCTAAGGAGGATTTTGCAATTGATTTCTCACATCAAGGATCAGTTTTGTGGACCGAACATTGCCACTTGGAGTTTTTTCAACAATTATCACAACTGAAGGTATGTAAAAAAAATTGACCATAATTTCTCATTTTTCCAAGATGGATTGTTATTATTTTGCATTTTCAATGAGTTTTCCATCTTCATAACTGATTTTAATGGATCATAAACCATTTTTTCCACCTGTTATGTTAATTTGCAACAGTTATGCATGCCAAAAAACGTTTTTTATTTTTATTTTTTCTTGCTGTAGGTCCTTGGAAATCCTCACAAAATTGTCCATTTATTTGCCCTCTTCAAATTAAAGTTTGAATGTTAAATGTAACTTTGAATTCTTCTTGTTTTTTAAATTTCCGTCAATCACATATGCTAAAAAATGTTTTTCTTGCCATAGGTTCAAACTTCAGTTTTTCCATATAGAAGATGTCGAATGCTTTGGATCCATTTTGGGAGTGCGGCACACTTGTTGACCCACTCAACCGATAGGTTCTTACTTGCAATCTATGTGGGAAGAGAATTACGGGCTGGATAAGCAGCTGAAATACCACGTTGCACAAATAGCAGAGCATGATGTGGGTCCTTGCAACCAAACGACCCTAGAACTCATTGCTAAGGACACATAAGCAACTGAGGGACCTGGGAAAAAGAAACAATACAAGGAGGCCATGAGAAAGAACTTGCTTCAAGATATGGGTCCGTAGTGGGAGTCGGGGCTAGTGGGACAGGTCTGTATAACCACTCCACACATTCCAAAATTCCTTTGACAACATTGCTTTTCTTTGTGCCAAGATCCATACCTGGTGCACAACCTTCTCTAAGTCCATGGTGAAAGTAAAGGAGAAAGAAAAAGTAGACAAACTTGTGGGTCGATGCCTGCTATGGAGTGATATTCCATTCAATTTTTCCAAGCACCCATTTAAGTGTCCATGTTTTAGGCAGGATATTTTTTAAGGATTCTAATATTATACTTAAGTATAGTATCCTAGGCGATTATTTTGGTTTGAAAAAAGCATGTATATAGATAGGTAGAAGAATATTAAATATGAAACATACAATTTACTACTGAAATGTGTAAATTTTGGCGATTATTATGATAAAAAAACATATTTTATGTAAATATAGGCGATATTAGAGACTAAAAATGACCAAATAGGGAATTTATTTCTTGAAAAAAAACCCGAAAAATAGCCAATTGGCAAAATTTCGCCCTTAAAAATGACCCTGGTTTTAGGCAGTTGGCATTGTTGGATCAGGGTATAATCCCCCACTTATGAGGAGTTGAGAGGGCCTATCCTTCAAGATGAAAAGGCCGATTTCACTCGTAGGTTGCAGGAGTTTCGTGAATCATGGGATTTCACAGGATGCACTATGATGTGAGATGGTTGGACCGAAACGAAGGGTAGGATCCTTCTCAACTTCTTGGTTCATTGTCCCAAGGGGACTATGTTTATGAAATCCATGGATGAATCCGCACATGTCAAATATGCATCTTTACTATGTGTCGTTTTGGATAAGTTCATCCAAGAGAATGGCCTGCAGCATGTTGTCTAAGTCATAACATACAACACTGCGAACTATGTGGCTGTGGTTAGGATGCTTATGACTAGGTATCCTACATTATTCTGGACTCCTTTTGCCACCCATTGACTTGATTTGATCTTAGAGTTAATAGGAAAGATTGATTGGATCAACGATACCATTGATTCAGCACGGGGCATCACAAAATTTATATGCAATCATGCAACGATGCTTAGCTTGATGAGATAGTTCACATGTGACAAATAGTTTGTGTGACCTACCATCACACACTTTACCACTAGATTTATTTCTTTTCAGTCTCTCTTGATTTCTATATGGGAATTGTAGGTGATATTCCTTTCAACTAAGTGGCGTGCTTTATCATTTAGCACTAGACCAAAGGGGGAAGCCACATTCAAGCTCATTACATACCAAGAGATATTTTGGTATGCAGTGAAGGAGGTGTGCACCATAACTAAAACTTTGGTAAAATTTCTTCGCTTGGTTGATGGAGAGAAGCCCACAATGGGCTACCTATATGAGGCAATTGATAGGGCCAAAGAATCCATCCATGCCTATAATGAGGACAAGGGAGATCGGGGGAAGGAGAGACGATAGATGATATGGGGAGCGATTTATGCGTGATGGAACCACACACTCCATTGCCCCATTCATGCTGCAGCATTATACTTCAACCATGCGTTTTCTTATTCCTATGGCTTTAGATTTGATGGAGATGTTATGGTTAGATTCTACGAGTGTGTCTAGAAGATGGTGCTTAGTGCAGCTGATCATACACAACTTTCCCAAGAGTTGGAAGTGTATAAGAGGTCCAAACAATTATTTGGGTTTGAAAATATATTAATGATAGGAGTAGCCAAATGCCAAGTAAGCTTCACCTTGTTTCATGTTTCAAAGTTCATTTTTCTATTTCTTTTTTTTAAAATTTCATTGTCTTTTCTTATGTTTCTCTAATTTGTTGTAGATACTTTGTTGGATAACCATGGATCTGAATTACCTATTCTATAGAGTATTTCCATTCGGGTGCTTAGCCAAACATGCAACTCTTCCGATTGTGAATGCAATTGGAGTGTATTTAAAAAATTACATTCCAAAAAGTGCAACAGGTAGAGAATTTCAAATTCATTTAAATTATTAAATTGTAGTTGATAATTTTATGCCCCTTTACCTTCTAATTTATGTATTATAAATTTATAATTTATGATCCTCCTACAGGTTGGATACCCAACGCCTTAATGATTTGGTCTACGTATACTACAATATCAGGTTGTGGGTGAAGAAAATAGAGAGAAAGGTTGACATGATGGCCATATCATTAGATGGCATTGACACCACTGTTGCATGGAGGGTGGAGTGTGAGGATCCTGTTATGGAGACAAACCTCGATTGGCTAGAGGATGATCATGATAGTGATCATGATACAAAGGATTTGGAAGAGGATGTTACATTAGATTTTCAATTTCGCACTGAGTCTGGAACTGGGAGTGTGCCACCATCGGAACCATAATCAAAGTTAGAGGAAGATAGAGTCGGTGGTAGCACTGGTAGTGGTAGAGGAGTACGTACTCTACCTTCTTCTTCTACGGGATATCAATTTGAGCCACCTTCTTTAGTTTCTCGAGGACATCATTTTGTAGGGTCTTCTTCTAGAGGACGTCAAAGTCCAGTACAAGGCCCGTGAGCCTCAAGGGAACCTACTACTAGTTCTAGAGGACAAGCCATTTCCATAGTGATTACATTTTCCCAAAAAAGGGGTAGAGGGAATTGATAGTTTATTTACTTGATTTTATTGTAGAAGACTCATGATTCATGATGATGATCATGATATACATTTGTTAAATTTTTTATGACTCAAGATTCAAGAAACAATTCATTTTTTATGTGTGATGTATCTCTAGACATCTTATTATCTTATATATCAGTTTTCTTTCCATATTCATGTGGCAATATGTTTATTTGATGTTATTGTTACTTTAGATGTTTAAAAAACTGGAAAAAAAAGAATATTTTTGTATTTTTTAAATTTTTCCAATATATTGTCGATGTGTTCCCGAGATATTCCAAAACAATGTCTTCTAGGCCCTGCCAATTTTTTTGTCGAGACGATGTTTGCAGCATTGATGTAGATAGTTGTAGGGTAGACACTACATAAACATTTTATACAATAAAACTCACTTTGAAATATAAATTTCAGATAGATCCACGTGTATAAATTCTGAATACCACACTCGACTACCATGCTCTTTTTTTTAAAACATTCAAACCCAACACATCAAGTAATAAGATGCACAAGCTCCATTCTTGTCATTGTATTACAATAGCCATGAAATACTAAATATGTATATTTAATTTTATATGCCCATACATAAATGACCGTAAGACATATCCAATGTTCCCCCAAGTTTCCAGGACGTGGGAGGAGGAAACACGCATTAGAGACATGTGGAGACACCTTTCAAAATTTGGGGAATGTCAAGGGGATGGGGAAATTTTCCAAAATTATAAAAATAAAAATTCCAAAAATAATAATTCATTTGATGAGTATTAATCATCATGCAATGTAAATACTAAATAGTATTTATCTATAATCTAGAGTACCAAGACTTTAACCTTTGTTCCAGATATGAGAGTAACCCAATTTATTTTCTAAATCTTTCTAGATTTGGAAGATGAAGGGACATTTAAAGAATATATGGATACAGTTTTATGCTCCTCTTCTACATAAAAGATAGATAATTTGACCTACCAAATTATTCCTCTAGAGTAGCTCCCAGGTCAGTACTTTATTACGAAGTGCCAACCACATAAACAAGATGGTTTTAAGTGGAACCTTGACCTTCGATATCTTGGTCCACTGCCACCTATATCCTCTTCAATTGAAATTCGATAACCCAGCTGAGCAGAATAGTAACCACCTGCTTTGTTTTCAATCCAAACAAGTTCATCCTCCTCCTCCATTAACCTAACATGAGCTCTTTTTCAATTCCCTTAAGAAAGAGACCCAATCCTGAACCAAATCCTTTGACAACCCCAATTATTGTACAATCATCAACCCCTTGCCCCATAAGGTGGTACTAGTAGGATCTCCAACTAGGTTAAGGGCACATCTACCTACATTGTAGATGATTGATGATGTTGTCTTGCAGAATAATTGTTGGACCACAACCCATAATTACATCAGCCCCAACTCTGATTGGGCCCCATTTCCAACCTTTGAGGCCATATAAGGGACAATTAGGGTAAAGGACAAAGACATTTCCTTCTAGTTATTTGAAGCATTGAGGGTGATTTTCCTGTTTTTCCTAATCCAATCCATAATTTTCCCAAGAGCAATGTACCTATTGATAATGATTCTCCTCCACAAGTTGTCCTTGGTTAAGAGGTTCCATAGTGTCTTAGATAGGGATTTCTAGTTGGTCAAGTGAGGCCCTTCTTATCATTGATACCTCTCCATATCAATATACATCATACACACAGTATCTTGGAGAAAACCTCAGCTTGAGGCTTTAATATTAAGTAATTGCATAAATCTTCACTCTATAAAACATTACAAAAATTACACATTCAGTAATAAATTATGTTCCTTGTGTTTTTGTAAAAAAAAAACTTCTCAAAAACTGTGAATGAGTGTAAACAAAAAAAACTTCTCAAAAACTATGAATGAATTATAGGCAACGCTTCCCTGGTTTTAGCGAGAATCCCAACCTTCTCAACTCTTGAGTGTGCATTTTATTTAATTTTTTAGTCTTTTTAGTGCTAATGCTCCACTTTGGAGGTTAACTGTAGCCAGGCAGAATTTCACATTCGATCTACCTGTTAAATGAAAATTGATGATAGTTTTGTGCTTTTTATACTTGTCATTGTACATTTTATGTAAATTTGATGACTATCAATGTCTTTTGTGTTGCTATAATCAAATTTCACAATTACAATTTTTTCATTTCTGTAAGTTTTGGCCATACAGTGTTGGGTTGGGTGTCATGGGTGCCCTGCTCATTCTCATGTTCTTTACTCTTGTTATTGTGGCATTTTACTACTTCAAGGAGTGTATTACTAAGAATGTTAAAGATGAAGATGAGGTGGGAGTGAGAAATATTATTATTATTATTATTATTATTGAGAATAGTAGATATTATTATCTAAAGTATTTTAGCATTATGTGGTGATTATGGTTAAATTAGTTTTCTACTACTCCTGGTGGCCATTGGAATCATAACCCTTGAATTTTTGCTTTCAAAACCCTCTTTTCTTTGCATTCCTCACCTAGCTTTGGATTCCCTAGCCCCCTGGTCTAAGAGTCGAAGAATCCCTCTTGAGCACTCAAATCATCGTTGGAAAAAACTAAAGGAAGGGATGATTCATCTAGTCTCTCTAGATATAGTTGGTAGATTACGTTGTCCCTCCCCGCCATAGGTCAACAAGAAGAATTGGTTTTGTTGGATAAAAATAGGAAAAGTTACAAGGACAAATATCAAAATTTGTTTGAACTCCAAGTGAATATGAAACTCAGTCTTGAACCACTAAGTAATCTAGAATTGTTTATTAGGTAGAGAGTCTACATACCAAACATGATAACAAAATTCATGTTGCTACCCAGGACTGCATCACAATTCTGTCACCATGCAGCAAGAGCTATAGTCTGGAGGGGTTACCATATTGATTACTACACCTATAAAAATTTATGACGGATTACTCAAATCATTAAACATCAAATTGATGGATTAGCAATTTGTATGCATGTCACATTTGGCGTGCCAAATTTCCAAGAAGATGACAAATATATCTAGATGACAAATATATCTATAGAACATCAAATTCCAGTCTTGGTTGTAGCCAATCCTTTTGTGTTGCATTGAGCCGATCATCAAACCATGTAACATTTGTTACAGATCCCCTAGGGACTCAGTGTCCTTGTTTATTTGTTTAAAGTACTCATGTCAAATACTCTAGGTATATTTTTTTAACGGGTTTTTAATTTAGCATGCATGTGTCTTTGTGTTTGCAGGTCGCAATGGAAAAACAAATCCTACAATTTGGAGACGAGATCACCACTAACATGAAGCTATGGTTAATTGGCAGGGATGGAATAGAGTATGAGACTACTCTTTACCTACAATCTCAAGTTTTGAAAAAATATGAATTTTATGAAACCTTATCGTCTGACCACTGGTCTCCTGTTAACACGTTCAAGTTTTTATTCCTAAAAGAGTTAATGGTCAATAAGTTTGGGAAAATAAAAATTTAAAGCATATATGTGGGATGCTCAAGTCATATGATTAAAGTGGTATGACCATAGGCTGAGAGAGAGAAGCAATAGGAAAATGATTTTGAAATTAAAACAAGAACGGTGCCAAAGAACGAGGGCTATGACCGTGAGGAATATCAAAAGATGTCGGTGGAGGTGGGTCCGACAAATTGGACCGCTATAGGGGAACTCTAATCGACGGAGCGAGATCCTCTCAGAAAGGAATTGACGGTTCATATCTATTTTGCATCCGCGGAGTTGCCTGTTATTTTAAAAAAGAAAAGCGATGTGAAAAATATACCACTTGGATACGTGCCATGCTCGAGGTCATTTCAATAAATTATTAAAAAACAGAAACACCAATGCATCAAATTTTTTATGCAAAATGAGTCCTGAGACAGTTAGAGAGTATTTGAGTTTACCTAATTCCATTATTCAAAACCCTGAGTCTTTTGTCGAAGAAAATTTCATCATAATTTACAGAAATTATTCCTCCGAGGGTAAAAGTGAATTTTTGTCAAAGATCCTTAAACCTGAAATATCAATTGATGGTTTGGCATTTCCTTTGGATGTTGGTGCCTTTCAAGAAGAATTTCAATCATTTTTGTCTTTGTTAAGTCAGGTTTTAGGTCTTGATAGTGACAAGTCTGTTCTGAGGTTACGTTAGGGGGTCTTTTGAAGGCCTATGAGTTGAAGTCCAATCAAAGTTTTTGTCTTAATTTTGATGAGTTTCTAGCTAAGGAAATCCATACCGAGTTAGTGACATTCCACACATTGATATAGTTACTTCAAGTACCAGACATATCTACTGAACATGGTTATATTTTCAAATGTAACTGAGTTGAAGTTTTTGGATTTGAAGATCACTGTAGATCTTTCCAAGCAGGTCACCATGTTCAATTTTATAAACGATGTTATGTTAGAAGTATACAAGGTTATTTTTTATATTGAGTTACCAAGGGTTGCAGAAGAAATGAAAGGAATGTTGCAGTTTGCTCCAAATAACAAAACATGTGATTGGTTTCTCTACAAAGATCATATAGTGTTAAGGGTTTATGGATTTACAGGAAGTGAGCTTATAAACTGCCAGCCTTCTTAACTTCAAGAGTTTTTGCTTTAGAATTTATTAGACAATTGCATTCTGATAATGAAATTTTATGGATTCCAAAAATCCTTCAATTCTTAAGTTTTTTTTAAAGTTGGCCCGTTTGTTATAAAAAGTAGAACAACTCTCCCAATTGTGGAAAAATTGCTACAAGAAATGGATTTCCAAGTTGCAGAAAAGATCAACTATGATCCATATTATACAATCTCTCAGAAAAGATAGGATAATGGAAGCAGTGCATTTGAACATCAAATAGTGGAAGGGTTGGATAAATTGGCCAACTTAATGATCTTCCAAGAACTTCAAGGAGATATAGAAGAGAAAAAGGTGGAACAAACCTGTTCCACACCTCAAGCAATTCAAACCCCTATCAAGATAGACTTTACAACCAAAAGAGCAACTTCAGAGATAACAAACATGGATGCAGATGAGGAAATTTCAAGCAAGAAAAAAAATTGATCCTTCATAAGGGATTACTGATTTGGGAGAAATTAGTTCTGGAAAATAAATTACTTTGCATTCACCTATAGTCAATATTCAACAACTTTTGTTCCCACATACATAGGATACAAAAACAAGCACTTCATACAAATCAAGAGGTGATTTGATATCCCAATATGCAACAAAAAGAAAGCAATCTCTAGAGGAAAATCAACAACTCTTTCCACAAGTTAGGAAAATATCAGATGGAAAAGTATATTTTGTGGTGGCAAGATATAATGAAAGAAATGTGTTAAAGATTGCAGCGGTGTCATATGAGAAGATGTTTGAAATGGAAGTTGATTTAAGTCAAATCAACATTCCTGACAAAATTCAATTGCACAAGTAGACTGGGGAAATGTTGTAATCAGATCTTTTGTAACCCACCTTGAAGATCTCAAAATTGCAGGCAGTAGTGGACAAAATTGAAGGTCAATTGAAACAAGAAAAAGCTGAAAAATAAGGCTAAGCAGACTCAATTAAAAAAGCTTCAAACATATGTTTTGGATTTGGGAACAGGGACAAATAATGCAAAGCTTACCAAGAGACTCCTAGATGAAAAATAAGATACCATACAGATGCTGAAAAAGAGATTGAAAATTCCAGCTGATCAACATGTACATGAGACTTCAGAATTGACAGCTTTGGAAGAAGAAAAAAAACAGATCAATCAATATTTAATGAGTTACAAAGGCAGAATGTTGAGACTGAAGAATGAAAAACAAGAATTGGAAAGGGAAAAATCAGAATTATTGAAAGAGATAGAAACCTTAAAATCAAAGAAAACCAATAAAGAACAGGTGCAAGAGCTATTGACAGACAAAGCAGTATATCGGATGTCTCCATAGGATTTGACAAAGGCTATGTCCCAAATCATCCTAAAGGATGAAGAGATCAAAGAATTGAGAAATGAAAACAAAAAAATTAAAAGAAGAAGTAGCTCAGAAAACTGAAGAGAATAACAAAGCTAAGGATGAACAAAATGACTTGATTGAGAAAAATAGACAGCTTGCAACACAAGTAGAAGGTAAGCTACCTTTGTAGGGAGCCAAACATCTAATTTGGGACATTTTATCAGTAGAAACCACGAAATTTAGGCCTTATTTGGACTATATGAATGGCAAAGAATCTGTACCCTTTTCAACTTTATAGAGATGAAAAGTACTGAATGAAACCATAGATAAAAAAAACCCTTAGAAACAACTCAAAATGATGTGAATTTTCTGAATACATTGACTCAGGTTGAAATGAAGGCAATGGGAATTAAGGACAGAACTATTATAATTATATGGGCAAGAAGAATTATTGGGAGGCACCATGATATTGGAAATGTGCAAGGAAAAGAAAATCAAATGATGTAACAAATGAAAAGTTTCAAAGATTTATTCACCGAGCTGTTTAAAAGAGGTTTTCCTTCTTTTTGGGATGTCAATAATAAGCTTATTACTCCAGCAGATTATCATAACTTGATGGTAAAGGGTCATATGGACCATGCAAAATTTCAAGATATAACCAAAGGGCTAAGTAGAAAAATCATTATCGATAAATTAGCTGAAGATTTTGAGATAGCTAACTAGTCTAGTTCCAGATGATTAAAGCTAATTTACCTTCTATGTCTTATACACCACATGTGGAATTGGAATTTTTATTCAAGGAGATGGTAGATTATGAAATTCCTTCTAAAGAACAATGGAGTACTGTAGAAAAATATGGAAAGATGAAATGCAATCTCCACCCTTAATATGATGATACACAAACCTGTGCAATGTTTATCATTTTTCAAAAGTATGTTTAGAAGAACATGTGCTATTCCAACTTCGAGTTCTATGCTGCTGATGCAAACAGTTGGAGATAAAGATGGAACGTGTTTCTAGAAAGATAAATATTAATTATCAAGAAGCTATTTTTAGAAACATAATCAGTTAGGGTTTGCTCACAGAGCAATTTTGTATAAATTTCGAGTTATGCAATGTAATTGGGGTTGGACCTGAGAGAAAGAAAACTCTGTAATGTAATTTTGTTGAAAATTTTAATGAGAACATAATTACAGGTTTTTCTTAGCAGAGATTCATGTGTTATTAGTTTCTTCAGTATGTAATTTTGTCTGATGTGAATGTGTTTCTTGTTTATTCCATTTTGCCATCTTTCCTGACATTTGAATGAGTTATATGAGTTAAAATTCATATCATATGCTCTGATTTATACATTCGAATGATATCAATGTTTTTCTCCTAAATTTGATACATAATTCATCCTGTTTTGGTGCTTTGTCTTAATGAATTGTTTCTTTTAAACTTCTACCATACTGAAATGCTATTTGTTTGAAGAAATAATACCTACCTTGCCTCTGTAAGAGATTTATCCTACCACCAGTTTCTAATAGTTTGAAATGCCTACGTGTTTGACTCCATGCCCAATGGTTTTTAATCTCTGATTCAACCACAATATTGAAACTTTGATATCTTATATATCTAGCCATTGTTTTTTATGTATAAATTGTTGTTAAAGTGACCTTAGGACAATAGTTTAATTAAGAGGGACCCCTTTGGATTAAAATAGGCTAGTTTTTAATCCTAGAGTTTGGTTTGAGGTTACCTTAGGATTTCCCCCCCACAACCAGGAAAATTCTGAGTGCTAAAATCTTGGCGCCGTTGCCGGGGAGTGAAGGAGAGATTTTCCATGGGAAATAACCACAAAGAAAAGAATATCTGATTTCTGAGGGAAAACATAAATTTGGACAGAAAGATTGGTTGTATTTTTTCCCTGGCAACTTCATTGTTTGATAAAGAAAGGCAACTCCTCTGGGAAACCTTGGATTCAAGAAGAGTATATACAAGAAGGAATCCAGACCCTGAACCACCATACATTGTTCAGAATCCATTAAAGATTATCATAAAAGGAAAAGAAAGGATCCAATTAGGTACTTCTCAAATTGAAAGATCTTTATCTTTACCAAAATAGGGAGTTACTAGTATTGGAAATATTCCTTTTGATTTGAAATTTGAAAAGTCATTGTTGAAGTCAAAATATGAATCAAACAGACTTAGGTGAAATTGTCATTGATGAGGTAAAGTTTCAATCCTATTTGTTGGATTCTATTTGGGAAAAATTACAAAGTTCAGAAGAAGAAAAGGTTAAAGAAGGGGAAACAGATCCTTTTGCTTTCTTTAGAGAAACTCAAATTGATAAAGAAATCCAAACCCCCATAAAAAGTACACAAAAGAAAAAGTTTTCTACTTCACACCCTCTTCAAACACCTCATGTTATCCCACAATTTCAAAACCCTCCTCAAGTACCCCCTAGAGTTATGGCTATTAGGTTTTCTCCCCTTGCCTTACCTACTGCATTAAATGATCTTCCTCAAAATTATGCTAAGAGGATTGTGTTATATGATGGAGAAGGAAACATTACTACACAACATCATTTAGATAGGTTCAATGATTTCATAGACTTAGAAGAAGTTGATTATGATGATGCTAAAATGAGGTTATTGGCACAATTTTTTTCTGGAGAAGTCAAGAAGTGGTTTAGAGGTCTTGAAGTAGGCAACATACAAAATTATGATGATTCTGAGATAGCTTTTCTTGGAAGGCGGGAAGATAAGAACAATAATTTGCAGGTTCTAACCCAATACAAGAGTTTGAAAAAGAGTAATATAGAGTCAGTACAATATTTTTCCACTAAATTCATGAAAATATATAATTCAATCCCAACTAAAATCAAACCTCCTGTTGGAGCTTCCAAGTTACATTATGCTGATGCCTTTGATAGTGATTTTGAATTGTTGTTAAGGGAAAGAAAGTCTACAACTTTTCCTCACATGTTGAATGATGCTATGGAAGTAGAAGCAAATCTTATGGAATTGGGGAAAATGAAACAAAAAGTGGAGATTGGTAGGAGAAGAGTTAGAGAAGAAAACCATCGTTCGACCTCTCAAACCAATTATGCTAAGTTTGATATGATGATGAGAACCATGGAGAGACTGGTAGAAAGATTAACCTTGGAAAAAAGACCTCAAGTCAGAGACCATCCTAAAGCACAGATTAGAAATCTGAATTTTAGAAGACATCCTACTCCTCAGATAATACAAAGAGATCAAAGAAATCTAGCTTACCAACAAATCAAACCTCCTTTCCTGGAGAAATTTGTTGATGAGGAAGACTTTGAACAACCAGAATATCAAATCCATCATTTTGATAATTTTGAACCTAAATTCTATTTGACCAAAGAGGAACATGATAGGTTTTCCCAGGAACAATATTGTAATACGTCAGAAATGGAATTGGAACAATATCAAAGAGGATATCAAAATGCAGTAACTGATTTTCAAAAGGAAAAAAAACACAATCTTAGAAACAAAAATGTTGTTGTAAGTTCAAATAAAACCCTTGCTGATTAGCCCACAAACAGTCAGCAGAAGCAAGAAATCCCTAAAAAGGATGATCCATAGGTAAATACCTTGAAGAAGGCTCAATAAAGTAAGAAAGATGCAGTCAAAGTAGTTGATAAAGCTCATTCATCCTTCAACTTAGAAAATGAAATCTCAAAAATTAAAATATCCATTCCCTTTAATGAGCTTCTAAAAAACACAAAATACAAGGGCCAAAATTTTAAAATGGTAAAGAATGAAGAGGGGAAACAACCTGATACCTTGGAACTTCATGATGATGCTCCCACCATTGTTTTTGGTCCAAAAATTGAAGATATGAATAGTGATGATGTGCCTCCATTCTATGTTACTTGAATGTTCATGATATGATTCTTCACGATGCTATGTTTGATTCAAGAGCTTCACATAATTTAATGCCTAAAGTTATTGCGGATAATCTTGGATTAGAGGTCACGAGGCCTTACAAAGATCTATTTTCTTTTGATTCTAGAAAGGTCAAGTGTCTTGGTTTGATTAAGGATTTGTTTGTAAATTTGACTCAAATTCGAACAAAAAGCATTGTTATGGATGTGTTAGTTGCAGACATTCCACCCGAATTTGGGATGTTATTGTCAAGTTCATGGGATTCAAAATTGAAGGGAACATTGCAGATGGACATGTCATATGCTACTATCCCAATTTTTGGTCAATGAAGGAATATGTATAGAGAAAAACAATTGGCATATGTGGTCAGCAGTCATGATAAACCTGATAATCATCCCATTTACACAGTAGATACAGATTTAGGCTCTTCTATTTTTTATAATGATTTCCATTTTGAAGAGGAGAACCAAAATGATGACAAATCAGAAGAAAGTGACCAAATATCTAAAAAAGAGAAGATTTTAAAACAGAAAAATAATGTTGAAGAGATATGGAGCATGCATTTTGATGGAGTAGTTAATAGAGATGGAGTTGGTGCAGGTATTTGGATACTTCCTCTAGACAATGACTCAAAGATTTATTATTTCAAATTGACTATTGAATGCACCAATAATGTGATCGAGTATAAAGTGTTGATTTTAGGGTTGAATATTTTGAAGGATTTAAAAGCAAACATAATAGATGTATATAGTGATTCAGATTTGGTCATAAATCAAATAAATGGAACTTACCAAACTAGACATCCAAGGCTGAGAGATTATAGAAATGAAGTCTGGGATATATTTGGGAATTTCTTTACTGAGCACATGATTTTATTAATCCCAAGAGTACATAATGGTATAATTGATTCCTTAGCTTCTATTGCAAGTGTTTTCAATATCCCCATTTATCCAAACAGAAAATATGAAATTGAAGTTATAAATAGGCCATTTGTTCTTGATAACACTAAGTATTGGCAAGTTTTTAAAGATGACATGTAGATAAAGAGATTTCTTGAAATTACTCATGAATTCGCTAATACTGTGATTGATGGATAAGATCAAAATACATAAGATAATACATAAGATGAAAATGATGGAGATGAAGATCAAAATCAAGAAAAATTTATAAATACAATTGGAGGGAAGGAGATAATTCAACTCAAGAGCAATTGCATACCCAAAGGACTAGTTCCTTTGGAAAATTTGTTTGATAATAATGATGTGGAAAAGGATCCCAAGTTAGTCCCTCGTGAAAGTGAAGTGCAAAATTGAAATATTGGAATAGAACAAGAACCAAGGATGGTAAAATTGTCTAAATTTTTATCTCAAGAAAAGAAACATTAGTATGTTGAATTATTGAAAAAAAATTCAAATGTATTTGCATGGAGCTATGAGGACCTAAAAGAGTATGACACAACTATTATTCAACATACCATTCCCATCGAGCTCAATGAAAAACCATTCAGATAGAAGCTTAGGAGGATAAATCCCATGTTGATACCTCTCATAGAGAAAGAAGTCAAAAATATCTTTAATGCGAAGATCATAGTTTCTCTCAGATTCTCCAAGTGGGTAGCCAATTTAGTCCCAACTAGAAAAAAAAGTTGAGAAATCAAGTTGTGTGTAGACTTCGGAAATTTGAATAAAGTTTCTTTGAAAGATAACTATCCTCTCCCAAATATGGATCATATTTTGCAGAGGGTTGTTAGTGCAAAAATAATTGTTGGTGCAGAAATAATATCAATGTTAGATGGTTTCATGAGTTATAATCAAATCAAAGTTCACCCGGAGGATCAAGAAAAAACGGCTTTTACCACACCTTGGGGAACATTCATATATGCAAAAATGCCTTTTGGATTAATGAATGCACGAGCTACATTTCAAAGGGAAATGGACATAACATTTGCATAATAAAAAGACAAATTTGTTGTTGTCTACATGGATGATATAATAGTCTATTCTAAATCTGATGATTATCATTTAAGACATTTGAAGCAAGTTTTCTTGAAGTGTAGAAAATTCAGCATTTCTCTTAACCCAAAGAAGTCTATTTTTTCTATGCATGAAGGAAAATTGTTAGGACATGTGATATCAAAGGATGGCATCAAAATAGACCCATATAGAGTGGTTTCAATTCAAAAGATTGTGATTCCAAGGAACAAGAAAGAGATTTAGTCATTTATTGGTAGGGTGAATTTTTTAAGAAGATTTGTCCCAAGCTTTGCTGAAATTTTGAGGTTTATTACCAATATGCCGAGGAAATACAATGAGATTAAATGGAGAATAAAGGCAAAGAAGTCTTTCAATGATATTAACATGACACTGACAGAAGCACTAATTTTAATCAGCCCTGATTTTACAAAATATTTTATGATTTTTTCTTTTGCTTCAGAGCACACGATTGCTAGAGTATTATTACAAAAAAATCAAGATAATGCAGCACATCCCATTGCATTTTTCAACAATTTTTTGAGAGATGCAAAATTAAAGTACAATATTATGGAAAAACAAGCATATGCTTTGATCAAATCATTCAAGGATTTCAGAGTTTATATATTGCATTCTCATGTAATTTCTTTTGATCCTAATACTATGGTGAAAGACATTTTGACCCAACCTGATCCAAAAGGAAAAAGAGCAAAATGGATTGTTTTTTTATTGGAGTATGACTTGGAGATCATACAAAAAAAATTGATTAAAGGACGAGGGTTGGCAAAGTTGATGGATGACTCAAATTATGATTCACCGGAGATTAATTTTATTTCCAGCATGCCAAATGAGACATTACTAGAAGTCCAGGTATCATAATATTTTTCTTTATCTCCTTGGTATAGTAACATTTTTTTATGTTTTGCAGAACCTACAAGCACCACTAGAATTAAGTAAAACAAGGGAAAGATCTGTAAAATTACAAGCAACAAAATTATGTATTATGAATGGTTATTTATATTGGAAGGATCCAGGAGGATTCCTATTGAATTGTTTGCTTGAGAGTGAAGCTACACAAACCATGAAAGAGTTCCATCAAGGTGTTGTGGAGGTCACCATTTTTGGAAAACTATTGTTAACCAAATTTTAAGGGCTGGTTTCTATTGGCCAACTATGTTCTCAGATGCATATAAAGAAGTTTCAGCTTGTCATAAATGCCTTATTTTTTATGTAAAGAGGAAATTCTTGCCTTTACATTTGAATCCTATCTCAGTAGAGGCCCCTTTTCAACAGTGGGGGCTTGAATTCATTGGAGAAATAAATCCTACATCTTTAGGACAACATAGATGGATTTTAACTATGACATATTACTTCACAAAATGGATAGAAGCTATACCTACCAGGAGGGATACATATGTTGTTATCATTAGATTTTTGGAAGAAAATATTCTTTCTAGATTTGGGTGTCCTAGAAGAATAGTAATAGACAATGCTAAAGCTTTTAAATCAAATAAAATGATAAATTTCTTCCATGACTATCATATCAATTTAAATCACTCTACAACTTATTATCCTCAGGGGAATGGATTATCTGAATCATCAAATAAGAGTATGGTTAGAATGATCAAAATGATTTTACAAGAAAACAAAAAGGCATGGCATGCCAAGCTAAAGTATGCATTGTGGGAAGATAGAATCAGTACAAAAAGATCCATTGGCATATCACCTTTTCAATTGGTATATGGAACAAAGGTTGTTTTTCCTCCCTCCCTAGGATTACCAATCATGAAATTATTGCAAGAAGAGGAAGAAGAGCCTAATCATATGCAGAGGAGAATAAATCAGTTAATTGAAGTCTATCAAATAAGAGAAAAGGCTTATGACAAAGTCCAACTTCATGAGGAAAAAATGAAGGAAATTTTTGATAAGAAGGTTTAGGCTGATAATTTCCAGTTGAATGATTTGGTTTTAAAATGGGATGCCAAAAATGAAAAAAAGCATGGAAATTTTGATCACATGTGAAAAGGGGCATATATAATTGTTGCTTATCAAGGGAAGAATGCATTTATTTTTCAAGATCATAATGGAGAGCTTATTGGAGGAGGCCCTATGAATGGGAGGTTCCTAAAACATTATATTTCTTAAAGGGACAAAGGGAATTCATTGTAAATAATCAATCTATATATTTGTTTCAACTTTTTATTTCAAGTTACAACTGTGAATGACATATTGAAGAACTTGAAGCCTGCAGTCAAGGCCCTAAAGTTAAAAAAAAATGTCACTATTTTGATTATTTTCTGAAAATTTTCAAGTTTACTTTATATATATATATAAAGAGTGAGGGAAGTTTGTTTAAACAAAGGCAATTTAGTTTTACATTACAAAAGGCACTGGTCAACGGTTCTTTGCTACCTCACAAGGAGGATAGCATCCCCAGTTGGAGCCAGTTGTTAGCATGTCCAAGTTTTCAATCCTGAAAGAGTTAATGGTCAATAAGTTTGGGAAAATACAAATTTAAAGCCTATATGTGGGAGGGTTAAGTCATATGATTAAAGTGGTATGACCTTAGGCAGGGAGAGAGAAGCAATAAGAAAATTAGTTTGAAAATAAAACAAGAACAATGCCAAAGACTGATGGCTATGACCGTGAGGAAGATCAAAAGGTGTTGGTAGAGGCGGGTACGAAAAATTGGACGTTGATAATAGGATGGTTATAGGGGAACGCTAATCGACGGAGCGAGATCCTCTCAGAAAGGAATCGACGGTTCATATCTATTTCACATCTGCGGAGTTGCATGTTATTTTAAAAAATAAAAGCGGTGTGAAAAATATACCACTTGGATATGTGCCATGCTCGACGTCATTTCGCATTCAGAAAAGTGAAAAGGGAAACCGTCTAGTTGATGCTCTGAAACCACTTTAAAGTTGTTTAGAAAGAGATTTGATGTTTGGAAATATTTTATTATTTCAAATTTAAACGAACCTTTCTAGCATTCCACCGACACAATGAAGAACTAATTAGCTACTAGAATCAAGATTCTCAACTCTGAAGTCAACCTCGCAGCATTCCACGAGGTAACCATCAAAGACTAGAGTTTCTTCTTGTATTTCTAAATGGAGCAATTTCAGAAATCTCTAGTTTTGTGTAAACACCTAGACGCGAAAGAAAAGGTTATAGTTAACAGGGAAGGAAATTTCCATGACACCATCCTGTCCATGGGAACTATTTCTTATTCCAAACAAAATATTAAACATTTAGAGTCAAAGGGGTTAGGGTTTTAAAATGTCTTAGAGTCAACACTCGACCACTTTTTTCCGGAACAAACCCCACATTTTCGGGAGTTTGTAATTTGGTGCTCAATAAATTATTCAAAAACAGAAAGAGTCATAATGAAAACCAGTGCATCAAATTTTTTATGCAAAATGAGTCCTCATACAGTCAGCGAGTCTTTAAGTTTACCCGAGTCCGTTCTTTAAAACCCTGAGTCTTTTTCAATGAAAATTTCATCAGAATTTACATAAATTATTCCTTTGAGGGTAAAAGTGAATTTTTGTTAAAGATCCTTAAACCTGAAATATCAATTGATGGTTTGGCATTTCCTTTGGATGTTGTTGTCTTTCAAGAAGAAGTTCAGTCATTTTTGTATTTGTTAAGTCAAGTTTTAGGTCTTGATAGTGACAAGTTTGTTTCTGAGGTTATGTTAGGGTGTCTTTTGAAGGCCTATGAGTTGAAGTCCAGTCCAAGTTTTTGTCTTAATTTTGATGAGTTCCTAGTTGAGGAAATCCATACCCAGTTAGTGAACTTCCACATTTTGAGATACTTCAAGTACTAGAAATATCTACTAAACATGGTTATATTTTCAAATGTAATTGAGTTGAATTTTTTGGATTTGAAAACCATTGTAGATCTTTCCAAGCAGGTCACTATGTTCAATTTTATAAACTGTTTTATGTTAGAAGTCTATAAGGTTATTTTTGGTGTTGAGTTACTAGGGTTACAGAATAAATGAAAGGACTGTTGCAGTTTTATCCAAATGACAGAACATGTGATTGGTTTCTATACAAAGATCATACAATGTTAAGGGTTTATGGATATACAGGAAGCCCTTATAAACTGCCAGCCTTCTTGACTTCAAGAGTTTTTGCTTTAGAATTTATTAGGCAAAGATTGCATTTGATAATGAAAATTTTGTGGATTCCAAAAATAATTCAATGCTTAAGTTTTCGTTTAAAGTTGGCTCGTTTGTTATAAAAAGTAGAACAATTTTCTCAATTGTGGAAAAATTGCTACAAGAAAATGATTTCTGGGTTGCAGAAAAGATCAACTATGATCCATATCATACAATCTCTCAGAAAAGACAAGATAATGGAAGAAGAGAATTTGAACATTAAATAGTGGAAGGGTTGGATAAATTGTCCAAATTGATGATATTCCAAGAACTTCAAGGAGATATAGAAGAGAAAAAGGTGGAACAAACTAGTTCCAAAATTCAAGCAATTCAAACCCCTATCAAGGCAGACTTTACAACCAAAAGAGCAACTTCAGAGATAACAGACGTGGATGTAGATAAGGAAATTTCAAGCAAGAAAAGAAAAATTGATCCTTCACAAGGGATTACTAATTTGGGAGAAAGTAGTTCTAGAAAAGAAATTACTTTGCATTCACCTATAATCAATATTCAACAAATTTTGTTCCCACATATATAGGATACAGAAACAAGCACTTCATACTAAGCAAGAGGTGATTTGATATCCCAATTTGTAGCAAACAGAAAGCAATCTCTAAAGGAAAATCAACAACTCTTTCCACAAGTTAGGAAAATATCAGATCAAAAAGTATATTTTGTGGTGGCAAGAGATAATGAAAGAAACATGTTAAAGATTACAATGATGTCAAATGAGAAGATGTCTGAAATGGAACTTGATTTAAGTCAAATCAACATTCCTAACAAAATTCAATTACACAAGCAGACTGGGGAAATGTCGTATTGAGATCTTTTGCAATCCACCTTGAAGATCTAAAAATTGTAGGCAGTAGTGGACAATATTGAAGGTCAATTGAAACATGAAAAATATGAAAATAAGGCTAAGCAGACTCAAATAAATGTTAGTTTTTCAGCATTTAATTCAATCTGATCTAGGATCTTAACTGAGAGAACAACATGTACAACATATCAAACACAAGAGACAAGAGACACAAAGCATTTCACCGGGGAAAACCAAGAAGGCGAAAAACCCCGCAACTTCCTCAGAGATAGAATGAGCACCAATAAAAAGATCACAAAGATCAAACCCAAAGATAAGAGATAGTCTCCTAGCAACCATTCCTCCTCCACTTGTGCACACTCCTCCTCTCTCTCACTAATGCGAAGTGAGTGAGTGAATGGGATAAATGAGGATCTCACATCCTCTATTTATACTTTACTTCACTTGACTTTTAACTCTAACTAGGTTGGCCCCAACTTAACCACTTAACATAATGTTGTCTGGGTCGACCCAACTAGGGTGGTCTAATAACCCTTTAACCCACACGACACATACAGGGCCGACCCCACCAAGGTAGTCTAATAACCCATCAAATATAAGTTACGACACTTACAATATAACTTGTGACACTTGCAAATACAAATGACGACACTTCCAATCGGAGGAATAATACATCTCCGTTGGGGATACAATAAAGTACAAATGTAATACATACAATATACAAGTGAATATCTTCCGAAGTTACAAATACATCAACACTCCCTCTTAACTAGGAAGGTATTCTCTTGACACAAGTCATCAATACATATAGGCACAAGCCTTCAATACTGGAGCTAGATCATCGTCACTGGATCACAGAGCATCATCGTCACTGCTGCTGTACTCGTCATCTCGATCGGTGGTGCTATATATCAATTCTTCTTGTCATAGGAAGTTCTACAGAGCCATCCCTTTTTCATGCTAGTTGTAGGCCTAGCCTCTTGTAGGTATTCAACATCTCTAGCCATCCTGTGGAATGTGCATCAACAAAACCTCGAAAGAGCATCCCAGGACTTTTACGAGCACACAGCTCAACCCATCGGATCTCCCAAGATATTTTACATGTGACCACCACAAAACCTCGAAAGAGCATCCAAGCTCAAACTATTGGATCTACCAGGATCTTTTACATGTGGTCAGGAAAAACCTTAAAAGAGTGTCTTGCAACTTGCAAGATCTCTAAAGAGCATCCCAGGAATTTTACGAGCACACAGCTCAACCTATATGATCTCCAGGACTATGATCTCAAGGACTAATAACATGCCTCCTGTAGCAAAACCTCAAAAGAGCATCCGAGCTCAAACTATCGGATCTTCCAGGATCTTTTCTATGCTACCTGCACAATCTATCCACGGCCAACCTATAGCAAAATCTTGAAAGAGTATCTGAGCTCAAACTATCGGATCTCCTAGGATATTTTCTATGCTACCTATAGAAAAACCTTGAAAGAGTATCCGAGCTCAAACTATAGGATATCCCAGGATCTTTTCTATGCTACTTGCACAATCTTTCCATGGCCAACCTGTAGCAAAACCTCAAAAGAGTATCCGAGCTCAAACTATCAGATCTCCCAGGATCTTTTCTATGCTACCTGCACAATTTGTCTATGGCCACGGAGTATCATCCTGATACTCATGATCATACTGATCATCATCATATAGTACATCATCCTAATGCACATCATCATCACATGATAACCCTATGCAACATCATCCTGATGCATATCATCTGGAGCATCATCTTGATGCCCATCACACATGATCATCCTGACCATCATACATAGCAGTAACCAGTGCATCGTCCCGATGCTCATCACACAGCGCTTACATCCACAACCATGGGAAGGATCCTCCTACCACCATGCTTGGAATGGATCCTGCAAATCTGTCCCATCACTTCTTCCTCGAAGTATCTTCTATCTGAAGAACACCAAGCCTCTCTCTGAAGTACTCGAACTTCACTCTGGCTAGTGGTTTGGTCAACACATCTGCAATCTACTCATCTGTCGCAACATAATGGAGCTTCACTGCTCCTCTCTGCACCATATCCCTGATATAGTGATATTTGATCTCGATGTGCTTCGACCTGTCATGGAACACCGGGTTCTCTGACAACTTCACACAACTCTGGTTGTCACAATAGATACAGGTAGCATCCAACTAGAGATCAAATAAATCAGACAGTAGCTTCCTTATCCATACTGCCTCACTACTAGCCGAACAAGCTATGACATACTCTACTTCGGCTGTACTCAATGCTACACAGGATTGCTTCTTGCTAAACCAAGAGACCACACCTAATCCCATACTGAAGCAGCACCCCGAAGTTCTCTTCCTATCTGCAGCACTGCCTTCCCAATCTGAATCAACATAAACCTCCAGGTTAAACTTTTGATTCGCATCATACTTGAGCCCATAATCAATCGTACCTTTCAGGTACCTTAGAATATGCTTTACAAAAATCAGGTGAACATGTCTAGGATCTGTCAGAAACTAGCTCAAGGTGTTCACCGCAAAGTAAATATCTAGTCTCGTGTTTGTCAAGTACATCAATGACCCAATCATCTGATGATACATCGTGGCATCAACCGACTCTGATGAAGCATCACTCAATAGCTTCAGGTTTGATTCCATAGGTGTGGACATGGCCTTGCAGTCCATCATCCCGAACCGCTTGAGGATATCTACTGCATACTTCCCTTGTCCAAGGAAGATTCCATCTGCACTCTGCGACACCTCCATACCTAGAAAGCAATGCATCATACCCAAGTCCTTCATCTCGAACTTGGCAGCAAGCCTCCACTTCGTATAAGCAATCAACCCAATCTCACCTGTCACAAACAAGTCATCTACATACAGTAGGAGTATCACTGGATTTCCTTCCTCAACCTTGTAGTAAAGGTTGGAGTCCGCTTTACTCTTGATAAATCCCAAACTGGACAGGAAGCTGTCTATCCTACCGTACCATGTTATGGGTGCTTGCTTCAAGCTATACAAGTCTTTCTTCAATTTGCACACATATGACTCCCTGTCATGTGTCTCAAAACTGATTGGATGCTCCACATACACTTCCTCTTCGACTACACCATTCAAGAAAGCTATCTTGACACCCATCTGGTGTATCTTCTACTTCATCACTGCATCCATAGCAAGTACTGTTCTCATGGAAGTGTATCTGGATACAGGTGCAAAATTTTCCTCATAATCTATCCCTTCTTTCTGGGAGAATCTACGAGCCACAAACCTTGCCTTGTATTTCGCTATGCTGCCATCTACAACATGCTTGACCTTGTAGATCCACTTGGAAGTCACAACAGACTTCCCTTCTGGTCTTGGGACCACATCCCAAACATCATTCTTCATGATCGACTGGTACTCCTTGATCATGGCATCCTTCCATTACTGCATCCCAGATCCTGGGAACTTCAAATTCTTCAATATCTTCAATAGGTAGTTTTCTTGAACTTCGTTGCTGGAACAAATGTTGTTGTTGAGTCTTCGTCGCTTGTTGTTCGAAACAAGTCTCTCTTGTAGGTGATGGTACACGGTCTTTCCTACAAGACAAGTTCAATTCCATGATTAGTAACATCTCATAGATTTCAGAACAAATTCTTACACATAAAGATATATGTCATAGAGTCATGCAATTCTCTTAGCCAATGCTTCAATACAACATTTATCCATATCCCGTAACTTTCTAGATGCCTTCCATCTCTACTAGAACATTGTTAAGAGTGTGCACAACTCCCAACATGTCAGCAAAGAGGTTTCATTCTAGATAAGTAGCAATGGAATGTTGTACAGTACCATAGGCCACTTACCCATTACTATATTTAGTAGTATCGTGTTCATTAATGCATTTTTTCTAAAATGCATAATGTACATCCTAAATCTAGGAACATAAGTATGCACATGAATGAACAACAACATTTAAGCAATAAGAAATGACAATTCAAATACTTATCTTTGTTTGTTTGTTGTGTGGACTCCCTCTCAATCTTTTCTTCCTTGCAGGAACTACTGGAGTGTGCTCCCTCTTGATCTTTGTTTCCTGGATTATCTGTCTTTGAACTTATATCCATCCTGGACCACTATGCATGCTTAAGTGTGCACTAGTGTCATCATTGTGTCATCCTCAAGATCTCATACATAATCATACATTCATTAGTATAATCTCAATACTATCAAGATATTATGATTCTAAATAATCGTAAACATCTATGGTCATGGTCATTTCATACACAGGTAATTTCTCCCAAGTGTTAGTATTCAAGGTTTTAGGGAGTACTTCTTTTACTCATGCATATTCTTATTTGACCATAGGACTCTTTTAGTTTCTCATATCATCAATCAAAGTAAGAAGTATAATATGCATAAACCCATGATTACTCAAACTTATAACTTCATGAATAATCATTATCAATCATACAAAAGTATACTTATCTAAGATCTTAACAAAAAGTAGGATTCTAACTCGATATAGAAGAACATACCTGGATTATCATGCTTTTCTAACATACCCAAACAATGTCTTCTTTGTTCTCTTAGAGACCTTGTGCTAGCAACTTGCATATCTCATAAGTGAATAATTGTAGAACCAAGTTATACATACCTCGTAAGTAGAGCTTCTATGTGATCTATGACTATGGATGAGTCTTTGTCTTCATGTCACCATGGTCATATGTTCTTGATCTAGAACTTGGTTTGTATCTCTTGATGTACCCTTCATGTTAGTGGACAACATCATCCTCATACAACACCACCGTGTATTAGTACAATCATAAGTGTCATACCCCGAATCAATGAATGTCTTCTATCATTCACATGCATTCATACTTTTACTAGGGTGATAAGACAAGTCTAAAATTAATCAATATTTTACTAACCTCAATAATATGAAGACAAACATATCATAAACTTAATCATGAACAGATTTCAAAACATACCTATATCTCCTCAAGTCATACCTATCAAGATTGCTTATAGTATTCTTATGTAAGGCCTTAGCCTCAGATCCCTCTGGAACTGGAATCTCTTTACTTATGTAGGTGTCCAAATCATTCTCTTCTAGGATTAACCCAAATCCACTTTGATTTGACGAAGCTGGTTCTGGAGTTGGATTAGGGTTTGTTAGAGAAACCCTAAAAATTCAAACTTTGAATTTCAAACTTCTGATTGGATGAAAAGATGCGCCTTGTTGATCTGATCAAGCTGGTATACTTTAATTTTGAAATATTCAAAATTTGACCCCTCAAAATTGACTTTGAAAGTTTCGGATCTGCAGCTTCTGTCAAATTCTGGTTTTCTGGTCAAAATCCTAAACTAGGGTTTGATAGAGACCGAGGTTCTACCCAACCAAAAACTTCGATCTTGGTCTCTAAATTTTGATCTCGATGAGGACCATCCAGTCATGGTCTCAGATTCCAAAAATTCCAACTTTCTTCGAAACCCTAATTTCCCTCAGCAGTGACAAACCAAAAATGAAAGTGCTCAGAATCCAATTTTGTTTGGACATAAATATATGCCATATTGTTTCTAATGTATATCTTAAATTTCGGATCCTCGGGGTCTGAAATTTTGGCCTGTGGTAGAATGACCTGTCATCTTTCCAACCCCACAGAGATGAGCTCAAATGGATTCTCTGAGAGAGATATATTCCAAGTGTCGCAACGTGACCTATTTATGGGATGAAACAGCATATCGAACTTGTACGGCGTGCAACGTGTCACTTTTTCAACTTCGGCCTTTGAAACCCAGACCTGTGAAACTATAGTCCGCTCCCTAATTGTCACTTTTTATGGAATTCCATTTGGAGCTTCCTAGCCCAAGATATAACCTTTTTTCCTAGGTCACATGTTTAGGATTGCATTCTGGAAGAGGCAGAAACCCTAACTTGTACGGATCATATCTCACAAAGTACAATGAATCTGAGGCTATCCTTCGGACATAAGGTACATGGACATTTCAACTTCGACCTGTACAAGTTTCAGATCCTGAACCTTCACAAAAAATGAGTTATAGAGAAAGTGAAACGATGACTGGTTTTTACTACACCAAGCCCTAGCTTCCAATTTGTCGCAAGTGCAACAAGTGTCATAAATGCCATACCATGCTAATTTTTCAGCATTTAATTCAATCTGATCTAGGATCTTAACTGAGAGAACAACATGTACAACATATCAAACACAAGAGACAAGAGACACAAAGCATTTCACCGGGGAAAACGAAGAAGGTGAAAAACCCCGCAACTTCCTTAGAGATAGAATGAGCACCAATACAAAGATAACAAAGATCAAACCCAAAGATAAGAGATAATCTCGTAGCAGCTACTCCTCCTCCACTTTTGTGCACTCCTCCTCTCTCTCACTAATGTGAAGTGAGTGAGTGAATGGGATAAATGAGGATCTCCCACCCTCTATGTATACTTTACTTCACTTGACTTTTAACTCTAACTAGGTCGGCCCCAACTTAACCACTTAACATAATGCTGATTGGGCCAACCCCACTATGGTGGTCTAATAACCCTTTAACCCACATGACACATACAGGGCCGACCCCACCAAGGTGGTCTAATAACCCATCAAATATAAGTTACGACACTTACAATATAACTTGCGACACTTTCAAATACAAATGACGACACTTCCAATCGGAGGAACAATACAGCTTCATTGGGGATACAATAAAGTACAAATGTAATACATACAATATACAAGTGAATATCGTCCGAAGTTACAAATACATTAACAATAAAAAAGCTTCAGATAGATGTTTTGGATTTGGGAACAAGGACATATAATGCAAATCTTACCAAGAGACCCCTAGATGAAAAAGAGATTGAAAATTCCAGTTGATCATCATGTGCAGTCTTCAAAATTGACATCTTTGGAAGAAGAAAAAGAACAGATCAGTCAAGAGTTAATGAGTTACAAAGGTAGAATGTTGAGATTGAAGAATGAAAAACAAGAATTGGAAAGGGAAAAAATAGAATTATTGAAAGATATAGAAACCTTAAAATCAAAGTAGACCAATAAAGAACATGTGTAATAGGTATTGACAGACAAACCAACAAATTAGATGTCTTCAGAGGATTTGAAAAAGGCTATGTCCCAAATCAACCTAAAGGATGAAGAGATCAAAGAATTGAGAAATGAAAACAAAAAATAAAAAGAAGAAGTAGCTCAAAAAATTGAAGAGATATCAAAGCTAAGGATGGACAAAATGAATTGGTTGAGAAAAATAGACAGCTTGCAACACAAGTAAAAGGTAAGATACCTTTGCAGGGACCCAAACATAAATGATTTGGGACAGTTTATTAGTAGAAACCATTAAATTCAGGCCTTATTTAGACTATATGAATGAGAAAAAATATCTATCCTTTTCAGCTTTACAGAGATGCAAAGTAATGAATGAACCCATGGATAAAAGACCCTTAGAAATAGCTCAAAATGCTGTGAATTTTTTGAATACACTGACTCAGGTTGAAATGAAGAAAATGGGAATTAAGGATAGAACTGTTATAATTATATGGGTAAGAAGGATTATTGGGAAGCACCATCATATTGGAAATGTGCAAGGAAAAACAAATCAAATGATGCAACAAATTAAAAGTTTCAAATATTTATTCACTGAGTTGTTTAAAAGAGGTTTTCCTTATTTTTTGGATGTAAATAATAAGCTTATTACTCCAAGAGATTATCATAACCTAATGGTAAAGGGTTGTATGTACCATGCAAAATTTCAAGATATAACCAAGGGCTAAGTGGAAAAATCATTATCGATAAATTAGCCGAAGATTTTGAGATAGCTAACCAGTTCCAAATGATTAAAGCTAATTTACCTTCTATGTCTTATACAACACATGTGGAATTGGAATTTTTAGTCGAGGAGATGGTAGATTATGAAATTCCTTCTCAAGAACAATGGAGTACCGTAGAAAAATATGGAAATATGAAATACAAACTCCACCCTTAATATGTATATACACAAAGTTGTGCAATGCTTATCATTTTTCAAAAGTCTGTTTAGAAGAACACGTGCTATTCCAAGTTTGAGTTCTATGCTACTGATGCGAACAGTCGGAGATAAAGATGTAACGTGTTTCTAGAAAGATAAATATCCATTATCAAGAAGCCATTTTTAGAAACATAATCAATTAGGGTTTGCTCGTGGAGCAATTTTGTATAAATTATGAGTTATTCAATGTAATTGGGGTTGGACCCGAGAGAAAGAAAACTTTGTAATGTAATTTTGTTGAAAATTTTAATGAGAATAGAAGTACAGGTTTTTCTTAACAGAGATTCATGTGTTATTAGTTTCTTCAGTATGCAACCTTCTCTTATGTGAATGTGTTTCTTGTTTATTCCATTTCGCCATCTTTCCTCACATTTGAATGAGTTATATGAGTTAGAATTCATATCATATGCTATGATTTATATATTCGAATGATGTCAATGTTTTTCTCCTAAATTTGATACAGAATTCATCTTGTTTTGGTGCTCTGTGTTAATAATCTGTTTCTTTTAAACTGCTACCATACTTAAATGTTATTTTTATGAAGAAATAATACCTGCCTTGCCTCTGTAAGATATTTATCCTGCCACCAGTTTCTAATAGTTTGAAATGCCTACGTGTTTGACTCCATGCCCAATGGTTTTAATCTCTGATTCAACCATAGTATTGAAAATTTGATATCTTAAATATCTAGCCACTATTGTATATGTATAAATTGTTGTTAAAGTGACCTTAGGACAACAATTTAATTAAGGGAGCCCCCTTTGGATTAAAAAAGGATAGCTTTAAATCCTAGAGTTTGGTTTGAGGTTACCTTAGGATTTTTTCCCCACAACTAGGAAAATTTTGAGTGCTAACATCTCCTGCAAAGCAACCAATTGAAATCGAGATACAAAGTCCTCACCATGCAAAGATGTTTATTAAATGCATTAAAGTGATGTATTCTTCTTAGAAAATCAATCACGTATGTTTCTCTTTTGTCGATGAGGCCTTGGCTATTTTACCAATTGCCTATGAATTGATGTTTCATAACTGTATAGACAAATACATGTGATATTTAGATATTGTGAATTGGACTTGTGAGAAAGAAACCAAACTTCGAGCCGTGCTATCATTTTTGCAAGTAAAACCTTTTCCTGATTTGGCTGCTAGACTTGATACATACAAGCGTGAATCTAATTGAGACCATTTAAAGATACTAGAGGATGCTCTAGAAAGAATGCTCTCCATCATTTTGGAGAGTTCAAGGATTAGGTTGTTTGATTTTAGTGGCATCCATACTAGAAAAGAAGTAAATTTTTTCATTGGAAAAAAATCGACAAGGGTCTCGAATACAACTTCTTAGCAACATCGGCGAAAAAATTGACAAAAATCGGAAAACCATGGCAAACATTAAAAAATACAAAATATATTCATTTTTTTCAAAATTTTAAACATATAAAGCACCAACAACATCCAATAAACACATTGGCTCATAAATATGGAGAAAGTGTTGATATATAGATGTAGTGGATGCAAATAACTTGGAGTGATTTGATTTCAATGACTCAGACTACTAAAAAATACATAAAAGTTTACAATTTTAATGAAAAATATATATTAAATATTCCAAGCTATGATTCCAAACCATTAGAGACAAATAATGCAAAGTCTACTCATGTATATACCATCTAAGGGTGAGTATATAAAAATGGCACCAAGCGCAATACATATCTAAATCAAAATACATAATCATCAAATTCATTGTCTATCTTGAGATCTTATTAATCAATAACACCATGTTCCCCCCTACTCTAGGCTCTAGCCCTTGCCTTCACTCACCTCGAACCTCAAAGTTGATCCTCAAAGAACATTAATTAATGTTGGAATACTACGAGATTTTTGTAAATATTAATGATGTAAATAGCAAGATGAGGAGTCTAGAGATTCCAACCGATCTCTTGGAATCCAAATTCCAAGTCTCATTTCTTATGTATAAATAAAGTATTTTTCCTATGAATTAATTGAAGAATCGGGAGTTATTTATGTCCATTTGGTATCAGAGTAGCCACGTTGTTTCCATGCCTGGAACGTTCTGCCATAGTCGTTCCTGTCAGGTTGCTTATTTTTGGACCTGCACTCCTCCTCGGGCTCTCAGGCCTGCCCTCTGAGTCCTATCAGTACTGCATTATTCTGTGTTCCGCTATGCCTAAAGCTAACGCCTCTCCTTATATACATAAACCCTAATTCTTCCTCGAACTAACGCCTCATCACATAACCCTAGTTTTGCAGCTGCACATTCAAGCTACCCCATTATTGCTCTCACTCTCCATGCCCAACTTTTGAAGAAGTGAAAATGTTGCTACATATTGCTCTTTTTGGAGCTTGACCTCTTCTCATGGAATTAAGTTTGCATTAGAGTGAAACCTTGACCATATCATGGACTTGACAAAGAGAGCTGCGTTCACGAGCTGCGAGGTGTTGCGTTCTGCTTGACCCCTCCACTTAATTGCTGCGAGCTACCACGTGATACATACCACGATTTTGTGGTTGTGTGTGAATTATGTCACCTGCTGCGTGTGGGCAACATTTTCACTATAAGAATGTGTCCCAGCCGTTGTAAATATTGAGGCTACGATTGCAATTGAGACCTTCAGCTACGTCTTGATTTGCTGCGTAGTGCTCATATGTAGAGCTCGAACACCCTTTAGTGGAGATATATCACTACTTTCGTGGAAGATATAGTGGATAACTGCGAGCTCATGACCGGAGAGTTGCATTGTCAAAGAGCTGCGACCCCCATTTTTGTTGTTGCAAACTTGTCAAAGAACTGTTGCGTGACCTCGTGGAGAGATCACTCGACCATCTCATGTAGATTACTGCCTTGGGAGACTGCTTCTGAATGTGTAGAGTAGATGCGTCCAACAGTTAGTTGATAGCTGCGTCCATAAGAATTGCGTATTGAAGTGTCATACACTTGATTGAAGTGCCATATGTTGAGTCCATAAGAATTGAGTGGAGTTAATATCTTTGATGCAAACCCTAATTTATTGTAGGTGGAGAAAGATTACAATACTAATGTTTAGTGTGGCTGTCATTAAAATATGATGAATAATTCTATAATTTAAAGACATTTGATCTATGTTGTATTGTTAGCCAAAGGCTGTCCGAGTTTTTGAAGATTCAAGACTGCGCCTTTATTTGAAAATATAATACTATATCATTGTATTGTGTGAGGGTGAGAATCATTATATTTTGTGAGCGGGTGAGACTGCGCCTTTATTTGAGAACTATATTGCTGCAAAAGTATATGTAACATTGCTCTAGCGAGTGTTGCAAAATAGAGTCGCAGAATTTAATTGTAAACCTTTTGTAAAGAAGGGAGCATAAATTTAATCTGTAATCTTTATATTTTTTGCCATATATTCTTCTTAATATATTCTTCTTAATAGTTGCAAGTTCAAGTCCAAGTTACAAAAGATGCATTCTATAGCATTCATAGTTGGTGTTATCCTCATTGGCAAAGACACTTATCCAGAATGTTGGAGGAAGATCCAGGCCACATTCGTCTACAATGATTTGTGGGACTACATTTGCGAAGGAAAGACCATTCACACCGACGAAGGAACTATCATCAGTTCATATCCAAAGCCTCCAACATCAAAGAAATAACTTGCTATTTGGCAGTCCAAAGATAAGAAATCCTTAGCCATGCTCTCTACTACTGTCAGTGAAGAGGTGAGTCAGCATATATTGTCTGTAAAATCATGTTTTGAAGCTTTAAGGACTCTAAAATATTTGTATGACTCACACTTTGAAATGGAAGTGATTCAACTAATGTTAAAGTTATTTAGTCTGGAAGTAAAAGATAATGATCTCATGCTGGTTGCATCTAATATCAGAGTAATCATGCACGATATTCAAGCCTCTTGTATGAAACCAGGCCTTCCACTTGCAATATTTGTAAAGTCTCTTTATCCTACTCACTCCAACTATCTTGAATGTTTGCAAGCAAGTGAAAAGTTCAAAGACCTCACTTTTGACACCCTCGTAGAGAAGATTGGAGACAGAGAGAAAGCATTTGGAAAGAAGACAAATGAGAATACTGGAGAATCTCTTTGCTTTGCTCATAAAGACAAGAACAAGCCTAAAGATCCTTCCAAGGGAGATAGCAGCAAAAGAGGCACAGGAAGAAGAAATTTCAGAGGAAGAGGAGGAAGAAACAACTCAAGTAGAAGATTAGATTTGAGGTGCAAGCGTTGTGGGAAGACTAGACATGAAGCAGATCAATGTCGGGCTTCTTGGGACTCCATCAAAGGAAGACATAACTAGGATAAAGAAGACAAGAATAAAAACCAAGAGGCTGGTAAAGCCCTTGATTCTACTCATTGTATTGTTGCACATTATAATCTTGGAATTAATGAAATAACCTCTCTTTCATCTTACAAAGATTCTTTAATGAAAGAATCTACTCGGGAACTTGGAGTAGATTCTTGAGTTGGACTCAAGAATGACTAAGCCTTCAGTTGTAAAAGGTTATTCATCATTTTTTGAGGTGAATGCTTTGATGTATCAAAGTGATGATGATGTAAAAGTCTTGTTGGAGAAGGCTCGGGACTTGTGTGTCAAGTCAGCTTCTCATGTGGACCTCCAGTTATAGTAGGTACCCATGGGGTGGACCTCCAGTTATAGAGGTAGATGCTTTGCATGTTGAAGCATTAATGGTGTGTGATGTATTAATAACCATGGTCATCGATTGATATTAAGTCTCTTTTAGAGACTGGCCACCTCTAGAGTGAATTACTTCAGCATATGATCATTTGGTCTGAATGTAATATAATATGATCACAACATCTGACAAATATTCTGAGTATAATCTGATATGATAGATAATTAAAGTTAACATGTGTGGATAATGTAGAGAAGACAAGAGATAAAGATAATATGTGATAAGATATGAGATAAATTGAATTTCACATAAAAGAGTTAATTAAGAGAGAATTTGAATAGTTAAACTTCCGTGAAGACTTCAATAAATCAAAGGAGAACTCGATTTGATCACTACAATGATGTTAACAAGAAAGAATACAGTTAAAGAGAGTTAACTAAGTTATAACAAAGAAGATCTAGTTAACTAGGTGTTATTGCATGACGACACTTATGTTAAACTAAAAGATTACACTTATGTTAATAAGAAAGAATTAGTTAAAGAGAGATAACTAGGTGATAACAAAGAAGATATAGTTAACTAAGTGTTATTGCCTGACGACACTTATGTTAAACTAAAAGACAACACTTATGTTAACAAGAAAGAATCAGTTAAAGGTAGTTAACTAAGTGATAACAAAGAAGATCTAGTTAACTATGTTATTGCGTGACGACACTTATGTTAAACTAAAATACAACACTTGAGTTGCAACACTTGCATGATGACACTTAAGTTATCCACCTAACTAAGTGGGAAAGCTTTCAGTTAAGGGGTGATTTCATCCTAAGAATCAGTTCAGTGAGTTAATGCACTGCATGAGAAGTGGATCACACTTGTCCATGCAATATTGATGCATCCATATGGAGGGTGAGTTCATCATGAAGTTAGAAGTTAAAAATAGAAGTTGATGCATGTGAATAATGTATAAATATGTCATACAGGATTGATAAATTAAATGTGAAGTGAATTATCTTCTCCCTTGAAGGCAAGGTGCTTCTAGTTGTGCAGGATATTATTCTGAGTCTCTTTTTATCTTTCTCTTTCTCTGTAATTACACCGAGGGTGCTTGATGTAAAATACATTCTCTGCTATCTATCTTAGTTATATTATGAATATTTTTTTGGGTTTGTCATCCCCATTTTTTTTAGGATTTTCCCCAGGGTACATCTTGTGTTATGGTTGAATGTTCCATGTGATTGAATGGATCATTGATTCAAGTATTCAATATTTCCGCACTTAAAGTTTTATAGTTCAAATATCATCATATTTGCTCAAAAATTAACATGGTATCATAGCTCAAGGCGTGAAGGAGCTAATATTTTTCAAGCAAAATTGAGCCTATGTAGATCTTGACGAGTTGAGCACAATATTTGAGATCCATGGCATCGATATCTGTTCGACCAGAAGACCGTCTTGAGGGCACTTCGAATTTCAACACTTGGAAGGAGAGGGTGTTGAACATATTGGAGGAATGTGACTTGGATGGATACATATCCACTGTGGTGGAGGAGCCTACATCTAATGCAGAGCGCATCAAATTCAAGAAGAACCAATCTAAATCCAAACGGATCATCTATGATTTAGTAAAGGACAATTTGATGTCTGTGATCACTATGTTGAAGACCGCAAAGGAGTGTTTTGATACATTGACAAACCTATATGAGAGGAAGGCCCCGAGTTAAAAGAGGGAATTGAAGAATAAGCTTCGAAACCTAAATATGGAGAAGGATGAGACATTGTCCTCCTTCTTCACCAAGATCTCTCAAGTAATCTATCAACTTGCTAGTATTGGAGTAGTGGTGGATGAAGATGATATTCTCCAAACTGCTATTGATGGTCTCCCATCCTCATGGGAGATATTATTGGCTGTAGTAAATGGCCGAGAGGTACAACCTAAATTTGAAATGTTGTGGCATGAATGCCTCCAAGAGGAGGGGTGAATCCAAAGCAATTCAATGTGCATCAAAGAAGAAAACCTTTCCCTCACAGCAAGGATTAAGAAAGGCAAGAAGAACTTCTCTCAAATTAATTTTTCCCATTCGAAGAATAAGGAATAAAACAAGGAATTTGACAAGTCGAAGGTTAGATGCTACAATTGTGACAAGAAGGGACATTATTAAGGGGATTGCAAATCAAAGAAAAATGGAAAATGAAGGTTTCATGCTTCTACCGTTATAGTGTTAATTTTTCAATAATTGCATTCAAACATTATCTAGGATCCTAATAAGAGAATAACATGCACATCATAACAATCATAAACACAAGAGACACAGAGTTTCCTCGGGGAAAACCAAGAAGGTGAAAAAACCCGCAACTTCCTCAGAGATAGAATAAGCCCCAATAAAAAGATCACAAAGATCAATCCCCAAAAGATAGATGACTCCAGCAGCTACTCCTCCTCCATTTGTGCACACTCCTCTCTCAACTAATGCGAGTTGGATGAGTGAGTGAATGAATAGAATGAGACACACTCACTCTCTATTTATACACAAATTAAACTACCTTTAATTCTAGCTAGGTCGACTTCCTAAGGAAGCCTAATACCCCACTCACATGACACAAGCAAGGCCGACCCCACACTGGTGGTTTAATAACCCATCAAATATAAGTTGTGACACTTGAGACACTTACAAATACAAATGATGACACTTCTTATTGGAGGAATAATGCATCTCCATCATGAATATAATAAATTACAAGTGTAATACATAGAAGAATACCTTCCTAATTTACAAATACATCAATACTCCCTCTTAACTAGGAAGGTATTCTCTAGACACAGGTCATCAATACATATCGCCACAAGTCTTCAATTCTGGAGCTGGATCATCATCATTGGATCATGGAGCATCATCGTCACTGCTTCTATACTCGTCATCTAGATCACTGAGCTATCTCTCAATTCTTCTCGTCATAGGAAGTTCTACAGAACTAGCCCTTTTTCATGTTGGTTACAGGCATAGCCTCCTGTAGTTCTTCAACATCTCTGGCCATCTTGTGGAATGTGCATCAACAAAACCTCGAAAGAGCATCCCAGAAATTTTACGAGCGCACAACTCAACCCATCGGATCTCCTAGGATATTTTACATGTGACCACCACAAAACCTCGAAAGATCATTCGAGCTCAAACTATCGGATCTCCCAATATCTTTTACATGTGGTCAGGAAAAACCTTAAAAGAGTGTCTTGCAACCTGTAAGATCTCTAAAGAGCATCCCAAGACTTTTACGAGCACACAGCTCAACCTATCGGATCTCGAAGACTGATTACATGCCTCCTGTAGAAAAACCTCGAAAGAGCATCCGAGCTCAAACTATCAGATCTCCCAAGATATTTTCTATGCTACCTGTAGCAAAACCTCGAAAGAGTATCCAAGCTAAAACTATCGGATCTCCCGGGATCTTTTCTATGCTACCTACACAATCTGTCCATGGCCAACCTATAGCAAAACCTTGAAAGAGTATCTGAGCTCAAACTATCGGATCTCCCAGGATCTTTTCTATGCTACCTACACAATCTGTCCATGGACAAACTGTAGCAAAACCTCGAAAGAGTATCCGAGCTCAAACTATCGGATCTCCCAGGATCTTTTCTATGCTACCTACACAATTTTTCCACGGCCACGGAGTATCATCCTGATACTCATGATCATACTGATCATCATCGTGCAGTACATCATCCTGATGTATATCATCTAGAGCATCATCCTGATCATCATACATAGCAGTAACCGGTGCATCGTCCTGATTCTCATCATACAACGCTTACATCCGCAACCATGGGAAGGATCCTCCTACCACCATGCTTGGAATGGTTTCTGCAAATGTGGCCCATCACTTCTTCTTTGAAGTATCTTCTATTTGAAGAACACCAAGCCTCTCTCTGAAGTACTTGAACTTCACTCTGGATAGTGGTTTGGTCAACACATCTGCAATCTGCTCTTCTATCGCAACATATTGGAGCTTCACTACTCCTCTCTGCACCATATCCCTGATATAGTGATATTTGATCTTGATGTGCTTCGACTTGTCATGGAACACTGGGTTCTCTGACAACTTCACACAACGCTGGTTGTCATAATCGATACAGGTGGCATCCAACTGGAGATCAAATAAATCAGACAGTAGCTTCCTTAGCCATACTACCTCACAACTAGCCGAACAAGCTATGACATATTCTTCTTCGGCTATACTCAGTGCTACGCAGGATTGATTCATGCTAAACCAAGAGATCACACCTGATCCCATACTGAAGCAACACCCCGAAGTGCTCTTCCTATCTGCACAACTACCTACCCAATTTGAATCAACATAACCCTCTAGGTTAAAATTTTGATCCACATCATACTTGAGCCCATAATCAATTGTACCCTTCAGGTACCTCAGAATATGCTTTACAGCAATCAGGTGAACATGTCTAGGATCTGTCAGAAACTGACTCAAGGTGTTCACTGCAAAGCAAATATATGGTCTCGTGTTCGTCAGGTACATCAAGGACCCAATCATATGATGATACACCGTGACATCAACCGACTCTGATGAAGCATAACTCAATAGATTCAGGTTCAATGCCATAGGTGTGGCCATGGCCTTGCATTCCATCATCGTGAACCGCTTCAAGATCTCTACTGCATACTTCCCTTATCCAAGGAAGATTCCATCTGCACTCTGCCACACCTCCATACCTAGAAAGTAATGCATCATTCCCAAGTCCTTCATCTCGAACTCAGTAGCAAGATTCCTCTTCGTGCAAAAATCAATCTATCCTCACCTGTCACAAACAGATCATCCACATATAATGGGAGTATCACTGGATTTCCTTCCTCAACCTTGTAGTAAAGGTTGGAATACTCTTTACTCTTGGTAAATCCCAAATTGGATAGGAAGCTGTCTATCCTACTGTACCATGTCCTAGGTGCTTGCTTCAAGCCATACAAGGATTTCTTCAATTTGCACACATATGACTCCCTGTCATGTGTCTCAAAACCAAGTGGATGCTCCACATACATTTCCTCTTCGACTACACCATTCAAGAAAGTTGTCTTGACATCTATCTGGTGTATCTTCCATTTCATCATTTCAGCCAGAGCAAGTATTGTTCTGATGGAAGTGTATCTGGCTACAGGGGAAAAAGTCTCTTCATAATCTATCCCCTCTTTCTGGGAGAAGCCATGAGATACAAATCTTGCCTTGTATTTCTCTATGCTACCATCTGCAGCATGCTTGATCTTATAGATACACTTGGACGTCACAACAGACTTCCCTTCTGGTCTTGGGACCACATCCTAAACATCATTCTTCATGATCGACTGGTATTCCTCAACCATGGCATCCTTCCATTCTTTATTTTCCGTTGCTTCTTTATAATTGGAAGGTTCTTTGTTCATAATGTCACAGAGCAAGGCAACATAGCTGGTGTGTGATCTTGTCCTTTTCCTTTCTATGTGTTCCTCCTCTGGAATACATAACCTTTCTTCATCTTGGATGAGCTCTCTAGCCCATGCAGGTTTCCTCTTGTGAGAGTTCTTCTCACGGGGTGGATCTACAGGTTCTTGTGGATCTTCTATTTCATGATCCACTTCTGGTATTTCTTCATTCATGGTGGTGTCTTGTGTTCTGGGTATCCTTGGTTCTTCATAGTCTTCAATAGTTGTCTTTCTTGATTTGGTGTATGTTGAGTTTTCATCAAAAGTCACATGCTCGTTGATGTCAATCTTCTTGAACCCTCGAAAGTAGATTCTATATTCCTTCGAGCTTTCATTGTACCCCACAAATATACCCTTCTTTCCTGAAGGATCTAGCTTTCTCCTCTTTTCATTTGGAACATGTGTATATACTGGACAGCCAAATATTCTAAGATGGCTAACTTCTGGTTTCTTACCAGAGAAAACTTCTTCTGGTGTCTTGTTGTCAAGTATCTTGTGTGGTGTTCTGTTTTGTACATATACTGTTGTTCTTGCTGCTTCTACCCATAGGTGCATGGTTAGATCTTGGTCATGAAGCATTGCCTGTGCTGCTTCCATGATTGTTCTATTCTTCCTTTCTGCAACCCCATTTTGTTGTGGATTGTAAGGAGTGGTCAACTCCCTCTTAATTCCTGAATCACTGCATAACTTCTTAAAGTCCCCTGAAGTTAATTCTCCGCCATTGTCGGATCTAAAGATCTTGATCTTCTTATTAGTTTGATTTTCTATCAAGGCTTTGAATTCCTTGAAATTATCAAACACTTCATCTTTGTTCTTCAAGAAATAAACCCAATTCTTCCTAGAGAAATCATCAATGAAAGAAACACAATATACATGCCCACTCAAAGAACTGGATGGCATTGGTCCGCATACATTGGAGTGGACAATCTCCAAGATTCCTTTTTCTTTGCTTTCACTGCTTAGAAATGATTTCTTTGTGTTCTTTCCTTTTGCACATCCTTTTCAAACACCTTCATGCTTTGACTGGATTTTGAGAAGACCTTCTACTGCTTTGCTTGCAATTGGTAGTGCCCTATATTGAACATGAGAAAGCCTTCTATGCCAAAGTTCACTTGGTTCCATAGATTCATGTACCATAGCATGTTCAGGTTGTCCCTTCAATTTGTACAATCCTCCCTCTTGCTCTCAAATCACTACTACATCAGCTATGGTCTTACCTTTTGTCCACATGATTACTTGGCCATCCACAAGTGCAACTCTCATCCCCTTTGCATCCAAATATGATATGGAGAGAAGATTCTTCTTGAGTCCACGTACATATAGAACATCTTGCATCTTTAAAGACTTCCCAGATTCTTGTTGAGATATTGTAACTTCTAAGAATATTATATTTGTACTTTATTATTCCGGATATGTTTCATTCCTCCGTAAAGACCTTATTGTATATCCGAAGATGTTTTATTCCTCCATGGAGAATGTGGTAACTTGGGTTATTAGACTTACCTAGTGGGGGTCGGCCCTGTATGAGTCATGTGGATTAAAGGGTTATTAGACCACCCTAGTGGGGTCGGCCCTGTCACATTATGTTAAGTGGTTAAGTTGGGGCCGACCTAGTTAATGTAAAAGAAAAGTCGGAGTAGTGTATAAATAGAGGAGGTGTGTTCCTCATTTAACACACTCACTCATTATTCACTCACTTTTGAATGGTGCATAGGTGAGAGAGGGAGATCTGCTATGGAGGAGAAGGAGCTCATGTTTGGGATATACATCTCTGTATTGTTGATCATCTATATTGAGGAATCTTTGCTGGGTTTTCTACCCCATGAGGGTTTCCCAGGATAAATCTGTGTCTGTTGTGTTTATGCAGTGCTTGTTGTTTTTTAAGTGATCCTGTATATGCTATTGTTGTGAAATGAAATGCAATTATGATATTTTCTGTCTTAGCATATTGAATCTTAACAAGGCATCAGAGCTATCCTGAAGGAAGGCAATGTATAACACTTACGACACTTGCTTCACTTGCGACAATTTGAAGGTTAGGGTTTTATATAGAAAAAACTAGTCATCATGGAACTTTATCTATAAATCCATTTTGGAAAAGTTTCAGAATCTAAAACCTTTACATGTCGTAGATAACATCCCCTTGTACCTTATTTCCAAAGGAAAACCTCCGATTCATTGTACTTTGTGATTTATGATCCGTACAATTTAGGGTTTCTGCCTCTTCCATATCTCAGTCATAAACAGGTGACCTAGGAAAGACGGTCACAACTTGGGATAGGAAGATCCAAATGAAATTTCATAATATGTTATAGGTAGATCACGAACTTTAGTTTCTCAGGCAATTTTTTTAGAGGCCGAAGTTGAACCACTGACATGTGGCACGTCGTACAAGTTCTCTCTCATCTTTTATCCCATAAATAGGTCACGTTGCGACACTTGGCATAAATCTCTCTCAGAGAATCCAATTGAGGTCAAACCTATGGGCTTGGAAATATGACAGGTCATGCTACCACAGGACGAAGTTTCAAACCCTGTGGATTTGTAATTTCAGAGATGCAACAGAAACAATCAGGTGCATATTTCTGTCAAAACAGAATTGGATTTTGAGCACCTTCATTCTTGGCTTATCACTGTTGCGGGAATTTAGGGCTTCGGAGAAAGTTGGAATTTTTGGAATCAGAGTCCACGGCTGAATGCTCCTCATCAAAATCGAAATTTAGAGACCAAGATCAAATTTTTTGGTTGGGCAGAAGGCCGAGCTTGATCAAACCCTAGTTCGGGATTTTGATCGGAAAGGTGAAAAATTAGGGCTTCTACAAAAGTTGGAATTTTTGAAATCTGTGACCACGGCTGGAAGCTCCTCAGAAAAATTGAAGTTTAGAACAAGATATCAAACCTTTTGGATGGGCTGAAGACTGGGCTTTATCAAACCCTAGTTCGGGATCCTATCCAGAAGATCCAGAAGTTTCAAAGGCAATTTTGAGGTGTCAAATTTTGGATATTTCAAAATTGAAGTATGCCAGCTTGATCATCTTAGCAAGGTGCATCTTTCCATCCTTTCAGAAATTTGAAATTCAAAGTTTGAATTTTTAGGGTTTCTCTAACAAAACCCTAATCCAGTTCCAGGTCCAAAGGGAGATGAGGCTAAGGCCTTACATAAGAAGACTACAAGCAATCCTAACAGGTATGACTTGAGGAAATACAAGTATGTTTTGAAATCTGTTCATGATTAAGTTTATGATATGTTTGTCTTCGTATTATTGAGGTTAGTACAGTCTTGATTAATCTTAGAATTGTCCTATCACCCTAGTAAAAATATGAATGCATGTGAATGATAGAAAACATTCATTGATTAGGGTTATGACACCTATGATTGTACTAATGCACTCTAGTATTGTATGAGGATGATGTTGTACACTAACATGAAAGGTACAAATCAAGTTCTAGATCAAGAACATATGACCATGGTGACATGAAGACAAAGACTCATGGATCACATAGAAGCTCTACTTACGATTTATGTATAATTTGGTTCTACAATGGTTAACTTATGAGTTATGCAGGTTCTAGCACAAGGTCTCTAAATCATTGAAGAGAACAAAGAAGATATTGTTTGGTATGTTTTCCTATATCAAGTTAGAATCCTACTTTGTGTTAGGATCTTGGGTAAGTATACCTGTGTATGAAATGATCATGACCATACATAATGTTTTAATAGTATTGGTATTATACTAATGAATGTATGATTGTGTATGAGATCATGAGGATGACACTAGTGCACACTTAAGCATGCTTAGTGGTACAGAATGAATAGAAGTTCAAAGACATATAGAGATCAAGCGGGAGGCAACCACGCAACATAAAAGATAAGTATTTGGGTTGTTATTTGAATCTCTGAATAGTTAATGATATTGATTGTAATAGTTGCATGCATATTTGTATATATCATACATAGTGTGAGAATTCATATAGCATTGAACAGTATACTACTAATATGCAAATGATGGGTAAGTTGGACAAACATTCCATTATTGCTTGTCTAGAATGAAACCTCTTTGCTGACATGCTAAGAGTTGTGCATGCTCTTGACAGTATGTTCTGGTAGAGATGGAAGGCATCTAGATAGACACTATATACATACAGGATATGGAAAAGTGTTGTGTTGGTAGTTGCATAACTATGTGAATCATATCTGTATGCATTATAGGTTATCATGTCAACATGATTTGAGGATTATAAAGTATTACTAATCATGTGATTAACTTTGATTTGTATAAAAGATCATGTGCTATGATGATGAACACCTATTCCAAAGAACGAGTGATGGATGTTCAACAAGAAGACTTACAAATCAAACATACTATAGAATTCTCGTGGCTAGAAGATTATCTTAAGAGGAAGAGGATCATGACGAGATGTTTTCTCCAAGTGGCTAGATAAGACCATTCTCTTAATGGTGTAATTGAAGAAATATCTGTATGGATACCCAGGATCAATAGTCATTTTATGAGCTTAATGATCACCATGGGTGATGTGGATTTCAACCTTTGGTACAAGGTTGAATATGGTGTCTATATACAGATGGCATTCTTCTCTTAGATGGATGCAAGAAGGAACTCACCACAGAGTTCGAATGATCTTGAGGCTCATATGAGTAGACCCATCTGGTGAGAGATGGCACGGATAGATATGCAGAAGATCACTCAATGCAGAGTGTGAATGGTGTTCAGTCACAGAGGGAGAATTGATAGCTTCTTGAAAATCTTGGGATTTACCAAAAGTAAAGTTGATCCTAACCTTTATCTTAAGGTTATGGATGATGAACCTGTCATACTATTACTGTATGTGGATGATCTCTTTCTGACATGGAATGAGAAACAAATCATGGAAAGCAAGAAGAAGCTAGCTACATAATTTGAGATGAAAGATCTCGGATTGATGCGTTACTTCCTAGGTCTGGAAGTATGACAAGGCCCAGAAGGAATCTTTCTCAACCAGGGAAAGTATTTGATATGTTGGAAGGAAAAAGCCATTGCCACTCCCATGGATTCCAACTTGAATCTATTAGCTAATGACTCATTAGAGTTAGTGGATGTGACTCTGGAAAGACAGATTATTGGGTCATTGATGTATCTAATGAATACCAAGCCAGATATATGCTTTGCTATGAACACCTTGAGTCAGTATCTAGTGGAACCTAGGTGTGTTCACTTGATAGATGCAAAGCATGTGATGAGGTACCTAAAGGGTACGATAGACTTTGATCTATGTTATCTTGGAGATCATGACTTCAGATTGTATGGCTACACAAATTTTGATTGGGCAGGAAGTGTATCAAAGAGGAAGAGCACATCGGGAGGGTGTTATTGTCTGGGATCTGCCATGATCTCGTGGTTTATCAAGAAGCAATCTAGTGTGGCTCTTAGCACGGCTGAAGCGGAATATATTGTTGCTTACTCTGCTAAGTTGTGAAGCGATATGGCTTCAGAAATTTTTATCATGATTGTTTGACTTGGAGATGGACCCCGCTGTGATCTTGTGTGACAACCAAACTAGAGATGTATCAAGATGAATAATAATCTAGTGTTCCATGATAAGTCAAAGCACATAGAGATCCGATATTTCTATATACTGGATATGATGCAGAAAGGAGCTATAAAGATCGAGTATGTGAGCACTGACGAACAAGTTACTGATGTATTGACCAAACCTCTGTCTCGAGTAAAGTTTGAGTATTTCTGAGACAAGCTTGGTGTAGTTCAGAAGGACCCTCCTCGAAAGGGGGAGTGATATGGTCGCTAATGATGAGATTTCCTACATTGACGGTAAGGTCGATGATGAGGATACTTGTATTGATGTTGTGGATACTTGTATTGATGAGGAGGATACTTGTATCGATGATGAGGACACTTGTGTCAATGATGAGGTTACCTATTCCGATGATGAGGTTATCGGTTCTGACGATGAGGTCGATATATGGTCCTTAGACTTTGTCTAAGTGGACGAGGAGGGATTGTATCATCCCTACACTTCAGTCCCTGAATTGATCCGTAGACATATGTCTCTGAGAAATGGTACCTAGTGGATGAGAGGGATTGTATCATCCCTGGACACATGTCCTAAAAGAGATCCGTAGACATATGTCTATGAGAAAGTGGTCCCTAGTGGACATGATAGGACTGCATCATCCCTAAACATTTGGTTCAAAATGTACATGATAGGACTGCATCGTCCCTAAATGTTTAATTCAAAATGTATGTGATAGGAATCATCCCTGAACATTTAGTTCAAAATGTACGTGATAGTACTACATCGTCCCTAAACGTTTAGTTCAAAATGTATGTGATAGGACTGAATCGTCCCTGAACAGTTGGTTCAAAATGTACGTGATAAATCCTAGATCTGATCTAGGTCACATCCAGTATGAAAAAGGACTAGCTCTGTGGTGGGAAATCCTAGACCTGATCTAGGTCACATACAATATGAAAAAGGACTAGCTCTGTGGTGATAAATCCTAGATCTGATCTAGGTCACATCCAGTATGAAAAAGGACTAGCTCTGTGGTGGTAAATCCTAGATCTGATCTAGGTCACATCCAGTATGAAAAAGGACTGCTTTGTGGTGGTAAATCCTAGATCTAATCTAGGTCACATCCAGTATGAAAAAGGACTGGCTCTATGGTGGTAAATCCTAGATCTGATCTAGGTCACATCCAGTATGAAAAAGGACTGGCTCTATGGTGATAAATCCTAGATTTGATCTAGGTCACATCCAGTATGAAAAAGGACTGGCACTGTGGCCAGGACTGCATCGTCCCTAGACATGAGATTTGTCTTAAAAGGATCACGGACTACATCGTTCCTAAACATGAGATTTGTCTTAAAAGGATCATGGACTACATCGTCCCTAGAAATGAGATTTGTCTTAAATGGATCAAGGACTACATCGTCCTTAGACATGAGAGGTGTCTTAAAAGAATCAGGATTGATCATCCTGTAAGTAGATCTGGATTGCATCGTCCATAGACATGAGAGGTGTCTTAAAGTGAGAGGGATTGATCATCCCATAAATTGGATCATGTGCATTGTAGAGTATGCTGCTATGATGATAATGTTGATCGAGATGATCTAGATGATGATGATCGAGATGATGATGTCGATCAAGATGATCCAAATGTTGTTGTTGATCGTGATGATCTAGATGACGATGTTGTTGATCATGATGATCTAGATGACAATGTTGTTGATCGTGATGATCTAGATGGCGATGTTGTTGCTCATGATGATCTAGATGACGATGATGTTGATCTTGATGGTCTAGATGACGATGTTGCTAATCGAGATGGTTTAGATGACGATGATGTTGATCGATAGATCCAGACGATGAGGTTGTTGATTGAGTGATCCAGATGATGATGATGCTATAGTTGATCGAGTGCTGCAGAAGATGAAGACTCAATACTGACGATGCTGATGTTCCAGTATTGATTATGTTCCAGTAACTGAATGAGTTATTGATGATGATGTATAAAGAAAGCTTCCAATGATTTATAGATGTATCATGTATCATGTAGTTGGTGACTCTTTACTCGTGAAGATGTTATTATAATATCCTTCTCGTTAAGGGGGAGTGTTGAGATATTGTAACTTCTAAGAATATTATATTTGTACTTTATTATTCCAAAGATGTTTCATTCCTCCGTAAAGACCTTATTGTATATCTGGAGATGTTTTATTCCTCCGTGGAGAATGTGGTAACTTGGGTTATTAGACTTCCCTAGTGGGGGTTGGCCCTGTATGATTCATGTGGGCTAAAGGGTTATTAGACCACCCTAGTGGGGTCAGCCCTACCACATTATGTTAAGTGGTTAATTTGGGGCCGACCTAGTTAATGTAAAAGAAAAGTCGGAGTATTGTATAAATAGAGGAGGTGTGTTCCTCTTTTAACACACTCACTCATTATTCACTCACTTGTGAATGGCGCATAGGTGAGAGAGAGAGATATGCTATGGAGGAGAAGGAGCTCATGTTTGGGATATACATCTCTGTATTGTTGATCATCTATATTGAGGAAGCTTTGTTGGGTTTTCTACCCCATGAGGGTTTCCCGGGATAAATCTAGTCTCTTGTGTTTATGATGTGCTTGTTGTTCTTTCAATGATCCTGTATATGCTATTGTTGTGAAATGAAATGCAATGCTTATATTTTGTGTCTTAGCATATTGAATATTAACAAGTCTAACTTGTAGGAGGCTTCACCACTTCCTTTTATAGGGTATTGATAGTCATCCCCAAGTTTCACCTTATGAGGTGACTCATGTTCAGATAGATCCATAAGAGATTCTTTGAATCCCGTCATATGTTTAGAATCCCCACTATCAATAAGCTAATCATTACACCCATGAGTAACATTACCTGTGAGAACAAAGATTAGGACATATTCATCATCACTTGAAGAGTCTTCACTTTATGCCCTAGATTTCTTTCTGGGAGGTTCATCATCCTTGGCAGCATGAGCATGATACCTCTTCTTGTTGTTCTTCTTCTTCTTCTTCTTGTGGTCTTAATTATTCTTGGGACAATCTGAGGCAAAGTGTCCCTTTTCATTACAAGAGAAGCATCTAACACGAGAGAGATCTTTCTTCTTTTGATGGAAGTGAGGAGATTTATTTTGATGAGAATGCTCCCTCTTGGGCTTACTTCTCTTGGTGTGAGCTGTGAGAGCTTGGTCTTCAATTCCCATATTTTCTTCTCGAGCTACAAGCCTAGCTTCTTCTTGTGAACATTCCTCCCATAGTCTACTGAAGGAGATCAATTCTTTCTTGCACAAATACCTTGGATGAAGGAGTCCCATGACCTAGGTAGGCCATTTAATGTGGTAATGACAATTTCTCAATTCTCCACTACTTCATCCACAGATTCAATTTTTTCTTTGATTTGAGAGACCTTAGTAAAGTAGGATTGGATGGTCTCTCCATTCGGGAACTTAACCCCTTTCAATTGATTCCGCAGAGTCATCTTCCTATTTATATTCTTTCCTTCAAACAACTTGGTCAATGAGTCAAACATCTCCTTAGGTGTCTTTAGAGAAGACACATGGGGTATGAGATGGTATTTTATAGAATCAGCAATGATTCTCTTGGCCTTGACCAAGTTCTTCTTGTGTAAGGCCTTAGCCTCATCTCCCTCTGGAACTAGAACCTCTTCTTTTATGTAGGTGTCCAAATCATTCTCTTCTAGGATTAACCCAATCCTATACTTCCATGCTCGGAAGTTGTTAGCTCCTTAAGCTTATCCTCAAGCTTGGTGTGGTGAGACATCTTAATGAGAAACTCAAATGGAAATAAAATATTTAGGTCTTACGACTTGATTTGCTGAAAATTGGATCTGGAGTTGGATTAGGGTTTGTCAGAGAAACCCTAAAAATTCAAACTTTGAATTCCAAAATTCTGAATGGATGAAAGATTCACCTTGCTGAGCTGATCAAGCTGGTATACTTCAATTTTGAAATCTGCAAAATTTGACCCCTCAAACTTGCCTTTGAAACTTTCGGATCTTCTAGTCAAAATCCTGAACTAGGGTTTGATAATGCCCGGGGTTCTGCCCAACCAAAAGATTCAATCTTGTGCTCTAAAATTCGATTTTTCTGAGGAGCATCCAGCCGTGGTCAGAGATTCCAAAAATTTCAACTTTTGCAGAAACCCTAATTTTCCACCTTTCCGATCAAAATCCTGAACTAGGGTTTGATGATGCCTGGGGTTCTGCCCAACCAAAAAATTTGATCTTGGTCTCTAAACTTCGATTTTCTTGAGGAGCATCCAGCCGTGGTCTCGGATTCCAAAAATTACAATTTTGTCTAATTCCCTAATTTCCCGCAGCAATGACGGGCCAAAAACTGAAAGTGCTCTAAATTGAACTTTATCTCTACAGAAAGATGCACCCTTGCAAGGAAAGACAACATAGCCTCCTTCCTTTGATGATCTGTGGAGATAAACCCAAAGATAAGAATCCCTAGCTTCCGCAGCTACATAGTGTCTTCTTCTTAGCATGGCACGGATACCATGTTAATTTTTCGATAATTGCATTCAAACATTATCTAGGATCCTATTAAGAGAATAACATGCACATCATATCATAAACACAAGAGACACAGAGTTTGATTTATGTGCATTTAATGAGTTATGTAGTGATGCGGAAATTTGTAGATAGTTAACCGTACCCTACAACCCTCAGCAAAATGGGGTTGTTGAAAGGAAGAATATAATCATATGTGAGGCTATAAAATCCATGATTCATGATCAATACCTATCTACCTCATTATGGGAAGAGGCCACTAGTACAACAATATATATCTAGAATAGAAGTCCTCATGCCATTCTGGATGAGAAGACACCTGAAGAATTCTTCACTGGTGAAAACCAGATATTTCACACCTAAGGATCTTTGGGAGTCCTGTATACATTCAAGTGTTGAAAGAAAAGAGGACAAAGATAGAGACATCAGGAAAGAAGGGAACATTTTTTGGTTTTAGAGAATCATCCAAAGCATATAGAATATATGTGCCAGGTGAAAGACACATTGAGGTCAGCAGAGATGTGACCTTCCATGAAGAGGAAGCATCCAAGAGATCGAAAGAGATTCAATATGATATAGACACAGAGGAGCATGAGACTCCTATGCTTGGAGGGACCAGATATTGATTTTCCCCATTCAAATGTTCAGAGGGAGAATCCAACAGAATTCTCATATTCACTAGTTCTTGATGAACCAGTAGAATTGGTAGATGAACCTCCTACCAAGAGGAGGTATGCATGGTGCCGATATATACTACAAGATGCAGAGAGGCATGTAGCACCATTAGGCTCTTTTAGAGAGAGAAAAAAACCTGATATATATTCAAGGTATGTTGCACAGATGAGTCACATCAGTGATTTAGAGCCTTCCACCTATGAAGAAGTTGCAAAGCAGCAAGTATGGAAAGATTCAATGGTAGAGGAATACAAGTCTATTCTGAAGAATGATGTTTGGGAAGTTGTTCCTAAACCTGAAGAGAAGTCCATAGTTAATTCCAGATGGCTTTACAAGATCAAGCATGTTGTTGATGGCAGTATTGAAAATTATAAATCCATATTTGTTTCCCAAGATTTCTCTCTGAAAGAAGGCATAGACTATGAGGATATATTCGCTCATGTGGTCAAGTACACCACTATTCAAGTTGTGATCTCACTTGCATCTGTTCTAGGATGGAAGCTTCACTAGATGGATGTGAAGACAACCTTCCTTAATGGTGAGGTTGAGGAAGAGGTTTATATTCAGCATCCTAAGGGTTTTTTGGTTCATGGGAAGGAGTCCCATGTGTGCAAATTGAAGAAAACCTTGTGTAGCTTTAAGAAAGATCCCAGACTTTGGTATTCGAGAATCGACGGCTATCTTCAGATACTAGGATTCTCGAAGAGCAAAGCTTATTCAAATCTGTACTTCAAAGTAGTGAAGAAATAACCATTGATATTGGTTCTATATGTTGATGATTTGTTCCTTACTGGAGAGGAACAATTGATTGCTTGGTGCAAGAGGGAGCTCACTTCTGAGTTTGAGATGAAAGAATTAGGTCTTATGCACTACTTTCTTGGCCTTTAGATTTGGAAAAGAAAATATGACATATTTCTTTCTCAAGGGAAGTACATTGTTGATATATTGCACAGGTTTGGCATGATGGATTTCAAATCCATGAGTACTCCGATGGTTTCCAATTTGAGGAAACTGAATGAGTCAAATTTTGGATCGGATCCAGTAAACCCCACTTTGTATAGACAACTTATTGGTTCATTGATGTACTTGATACACTCGACACCATATATATGTTATGCTATGAGTATTCTGAGACAATTTATGTCTGATATGAGACATAGACATTAGGTTGTTGCTAAGCATGTGCTTAGGTACCTCTGAGGTATAATTTCTTATGGACTCAGATATGTCTCCAGTGGCGGGGTTTTGTTACTTGGTTATACTGACTTTGATTGAGGTGGTATAATCGTGGACTGAAAGAGTACCTCCGGTTATTGTTTTAGCTTGGGTTCTTCTATGATATCTTGGTCCAGCAGGAAGCAGGGCTTTGTATCCCAGAGTACTATAGAATCAGAGTATATTGTTGCTAGTACTTCCTTCCAATAAGCAGTGTGGCTTAGGAAGCTACTTCTTGGGTTGTTCGGTGATCATCTTGATTCTACAGTCATTTGGTGTGACAATCAAAGATGCAACAAGATTTCTGAAAACCTTGTGTTTCATGATAAGTCGAAGCACATTGAAATGAAGTATCACTTCATCAGAGACATGGTCCAGAAAGGAATAGTGAAACTTCAGTACATTGATACTGATGAGAAAATTGCAGATGTGTTAACAAAGTCTCTATCAGTGACGAAGTTCAAGTACTTCTGAGACAAGCTTGGAATGGTAGAGAATTCCTCCCTTGCTGAGAGGGAGTGTTAAATATACAGCATCATGAGTCATTCTCCAAGCCAATCGTGTGCATCCAATATTGGGCCTCATGTGTTGAGGTAGGGATCCTGAGTTGGACTTAGGAACTTGGAGTAGATTCTTGAGTGGAATCAAGAATTATTCCTCATGTGTTGAGGTGAATGCTTTGATGTATCAAAGTGATTATGTTTTAAGATTATTGTTGGACAAGGCTCTGGACTTGTGTGTTAAGTCATCTTATCATGTGGACATCCAATTATAGTAGGTACCCATGGGGTGGACCTCTAGTTATAGAGGTAGATTCTTTGCATGTTGAAGCATTAATGTTTTGTGATGTATTACTAACCAAGGTCATCGATTTCTTTTAAGTCTCCTTTAGAGACTAGCTACCTCTAGAGTGAATTACTTTAGTATATGATCATTTGGTCTGAAAGTAATATAATATGATCGCAGCATCTCACAAATATTCTAAGTATAATATGATATGATAGATAATTAAATTTAACACATGTGGATCATGCAGATAAGACAAGAGATAAATAAAAGATGTGATCAGATATGAGAGAATTCGAATTGCACATAAAAGAGTTAATTAAGAGAGAATTCAAATAGTTAAAATTCAGTGAAGACTTCAGTAAATCAAAGGAGAGCTTGATTTGATCGCTACAGTGATGTTAACAAGAAAGAATCAGTTAAAGAGAGTTAACTAAGTGTTATTGCATGACGGCACTTATGTTAAACTAAAAGACAACACTTATGTGAACAAGAAAGAATCAGTTAAAGAGAGTTAAATAAGTGATAACAAAGAAGATCTAATTAATTAAGTGTTATTGCATGATGAAACTTATGTTAAACTAAAAGATGACACTTGAGTTGCAATACTTGCATGATGACACTTAAGTTAGCTACCTAATGAAGTGTGAAAGTGTGAGGAACCTCCAATAATTAAATGATGAAAATGCATGATATATCGGAAATAACAAAACATAGAAGGGATTTAATGATCGCAGGCCACTTCGAGAGGGAAACCTCCTTTCAGCAAGATCAATACAAATAACTTGTGGATTCCTTCATTGGACTCAACACATACTTATATACTGAGTCTAAGCTTGTTGGCACGGGATAGATCCTCCGGAAGTGCGGAATTTGACAGATGCGAAAGGGTCATCCCGTGGAAAAAGGACCTTTCGCCGTTTTTTGCAGAAGCATAAGATTTGTTAGTCAAGTCGGCCATGTGGGCAATTTTGTAATAGGATAGAAGAATATAAATAGAGTAGGATTTTAATCCTAAGGGCATCGAAGTTTTGGAGATTAATCCTATCTTTTGGGTTTGTTCTGTATCCGCGATATGATGACTTGACAGTTTTTACGAGGTTTATTTCGTAGGTTTTGATGAATGAATGAGGATGTTCGGTTATGATATGAATTCTGTTGTTGTGCAATAATGCGATGATGAATAATGGGTTTTGTGAATGATTTTTGTTTATTGATGCGCATATGTTGTTGAGTATGTCATGAATGTATGTGTTAGCCATTAATTAAGATGCAAATGATAAATTAATGGTATGTTGTGAATGTTATAATCTCTGGTTAATGCGAAAGTAGATTGTGCATATCCTCTACACAACTGTGGAAACTTGGTTCCAGCAGCCCTCTTATTCACCTCGGGTGAGACTGCACTTGCTCTGCAAGTGTTGCTGGGAAGGGTTACACCTTTTCGGGCCGGTGTATAAGGGAGTTAGATTGATAGTTTGTTGGCGACAGTGCGGAAGGAACCCCTGTCGATAGACTCTACGTCAACAAATGGTTCTGTTGTCGGGACCCTAGGGAAGAAGAAAAGAGGATATGTTGTGGCACCCGACAAAACCAGAGATCCAGGAGTGGTTCGATAAGAAAGCAGAAGAATTCGCAGGAAGTAAGCGAGATCCTAAGTAGACAGCAACCGATTGGCTAGAAAGATACGTTTATTCAGATATTCACTAAATCTATTTATGCGAATTCCCAGTGTTATTGCATGAGTGGCTAGGATAGTTGACGTTCTGCAAGAACCACTGCCATAAAAATGAACCTGAATATTGGACCCCAGAGTTGGTGCGACAGCTGATGCAGGTCAATAACAAGGTATCACGAGCTGTTGATTTCTGGGTAGACAATATCCTTGAAGGGTACATAACTGAGTTCACAGTAGATACTATCAAGTCATACAGCAACGCTGAAAGAAATTTGTAGCTAGGGTTTTACCCCTAGCTTGTGCAAATGAGCACCTACTAAGGAGAATGGACTCCTTAGTAGCAGTTCAGTAAATGTAAATTATTAAGCTAAAACAGAAATTTAAACTAGTCTAAAACACATGCATGAAACATAAAGAACATAATATAAATAATGGTTTTTGTATTGATATTACCTCCAATGTGGAGGTTGATGAAGCTCTTGCAATGTCCAAGAGGGTTGCTCCAAGCTCCAATGTGCTCCTTCTCTTTCTCCAATGGTGGAAATGGGCCAAAAGGGGCTCTCAAGGTGAAAGTGGCTCAATGGTGAGCTAGGGTTTCAAGAGAGATTTTGGCAGAGTAAGGGTATACTTGATTGTGGATGTGGAATAAGGGTTCTCCATCACCTATTTATAGTTTTTTGGTGGTGGAGTGATGGCCCATGGTTTTGGGAACCATATGGTTTAGGGCAGCTGTATAGGGTTTTTTCCTCCTTTTCCTCATTATTTTATATTTTTTATTCCCTGTTTAAAGGGATTTTGCTATTTTAGAGGAATTTTGGATATTTTTGGAGGAAAAAGGGGTTTTTTAGCCTTTTTGAGGCTTTTTTGGTGGTTTTGTGGCCTTTTGGAGGCATTTTAGGCCTTTTGGAGGATTTTTAGTGGGATTTTTAGGGTTGTTAAGGGAAATATGGTAGGAAAATGGACAAATGAGCCATGTAATGAGGTAGATGAGGTAGTGAACACTTTTTGGGTGTTAACAAAATTTCTTCAAGGGGCCAAGAGGAATATTTTTGTCATCGTTAAAATTGTGGATTAAAATGCTTGTCTGCGAAAAAGGAATATTGAGGATGTCGTCTGATGAGTAGAAGAATCAATGTGCGAGGGTGAAGGTATCGCATAAATGCGAGTCTGACAGAAAGATGTGGTAGATGGACATGAGAGACGACAAATTTGAAAGGGAAGCTGACGAAGAGTGTGATCTCCTGAGAAGTGGAGCAATATTCCAATGTCCTAAGAAGAAGAGGAGGACTGAGAGAGAGTCTCCTGATAGGACCGGAACAGAGAACCGCAGGACAGGACCACAAGGGAGGAAGTGACCTCATTGCGGAGAAGACATCGACCAGGCTACCCCAGAGGCAGAAGGAGTTCAGATCATAAGTTGCCACATACCTTCGACCCCGCACACTACTCTGAATTTCATACAAGAAATAAAAACTATTCGCGGAGTTTCCCTACGTGCAGCGGCAAGAGTAGTGCTTAAGTGAACAACAATACTAGCAATGTTAGGATGGTAGACGAGGCAAAGATGCCTACATTTCAGGGGAACGAGACCGAGGATCCCAAACAGTATTGGTTTATATGCAAAGTTGTCTGGACCGTGAACCAGGTTCAGGATGATGCGATAAAGATGGGACATATAGCGACGACCCTTAGGGGGTGAGCATTAGACTAGTACATGAAGTTTGTAAAGGTTCCGGTGGGAACATCGGCTAAAACATTGGAGCAGGTCAGAATGGCGATGATTGAAGAATTTAAAAAACCGAAATCTGAGTCACAATATGTCACTGAGATTAAAGAGATTGAGCAATTCCTGAATGAGTCGGTGTGGAAATCGATCAGCGGTACAAGACACTGATCGCGAAGGTGAGTTTTCAATAAATAAGTTGCAACACAAAGAATGGTTCATCACAGGCTTGGTATCACATATCCAAGGACCACTAATGCAACAAAAGGTTGCGACACAGGCAGAAGCACTAGAAATCACGATGAAGATGGAGGCTTCACTAATTGGTGAAGCAGGAATGGGAATGGACAGAGTTCAGGAATAGTTGGCCAATCTAACATTGCAACTGGAGGATATCGGGAAGGGAAAGGAAGCCCATGGAGACATATGGTGTACCAAATGCAGAAGGGAGGGGCGCCATAAGGACAACTGCCTAGAATTTGGTGAGTATTTGTAGGCGGGGGCACCAAACGTTCTTCGTCAAGGGGGCATGCCATGGTGTACTGTCTATCATACCAGAGGGAATCGACCGGAGGAATGCGTATATCTGCAAAAGATGGTATCAAAACCAACAAACTTATACTACAAGTTTTTTTGATCAGTTGGCCATGATGAGAAGGACTGCAGGACCTATGACCTGCTGCAAGATCGCGTAGCAGACACGTATTTTATGAAGGGAGAAGAGCCACCGGTGGTGTAGCAGCAATTGCAGTATAGCCAACTGCGGAAATACGACCAAGGGAAATACGGGCAACCGCAGTATGGGCACCCACAGTATCCACCACCAACGTATAGCCAGCCACAATATGGGAAGCAGTAGTAAGAGCAGCCGCAGTATGGGCAACCGCAGTACCAACAATATGGCCCGCCACATGGAGGTTTTGGTGGAGGATTCTCCGGAGGTCGAGGTATGGGACGCGGAGGAGTTGTTGGATGGGGAAGAGGTCCAATCATTTGTTACAATTATGGATAGCAAGGGCACTACCAAAGAGACTGTCCAAATCCAGCGCCACAATGCACATACTACAATTCTATAGATCATAGTGTAGAGGACTACCCCCAACTCATTTTGAAATGGAAAACCAAGCACCCACCCCAAAACTAGAACCAGAACAATCAGAATGCACCATAAATTGTGCAGAGGATAGAGACAGAAGCCAGAAGTAGCAATGCAACAGTTGGCATTGTGACAAGAGGAGGGGCAGTGACAGGCGGCGACCGATCACATGCCAATGTTAGGCCAACGTAAACACAGCGGAAGAAGGTCACCTTTGATGTCGAAACAGAAAGAGATGCATTCTTAAAAGCACAGGAGGCAATAAGGCATACGAGGAAGCCACCTCTGGAGGAGGAAATCTATGACATGCCATCGACGTTCGACTCAACAAAGTTGAGAAGGAGGGAAAACATGCTGGGAGGCTTCTTGGAAAGTTTCCTGGACCTGGAAAAAGACCCTGATGCACTGGAAGAAATAACTAGTATACTACGATGACGGGGATGCGCATGATTGGAACAGAGAGTTAATCGCATACATAAAAGGAAGACAGACAGGGAGATGCGGATGTCGGCACAAGTCAGAGAATTTGATGTCAACTCCATCATTTTGGACTTGGGTTTGAAAGTGAATATCCTGACTAAACAGACATGGGAGAAAATGGGAAAACCGCAGATGACCTGGTCACTAGTACAGCTACGATTGGAAAATCAAAGCAAGGTCACCCAGCTCGGTCGGGTATGTCAACTTCCGATTGAAATTGAAGGGCTCAGAACATATGCAGATTTTGATGTTATTGTGATTATGGATAACACCAGTCCCTATCCAGTACTGTTGGGGATATACTGGGCCATGGAAAATGAAGCAATCATCAACTTTAAGAAAAGGATAATGTCATTCGAGAATCAGGAAATGAGAGTTGTCACACCATTAGATCCTGAGGAATGGTTGCGTTATACGGATCCAACCAGGGATGAGTTTACAGAAGGATGGGATAATATATACAAAGTTTATGAGGATTATGTTAACCCTACCCTGAATGGAGAACTAGGATGGCACAGCGACAGCTCGGCATCCTACGATTCAGACGAGGCCCTTGAGAATTGGCAGAACCGGATGCATGAAGTGTCCTTTCAGAGATGTGCACGGATAACCCAGTCCCTGTAGATGGTAGCATCGAAGGAATATGTGTTACCTACCTACGAAGGACTACCCAAATTGGACACATTTCTCACCGAATTTAAGGAGAAGGTGGCAGAGCCACAATGTCTTCTGGCCCTGGGGAAGCCATGAAGGCCACTCCTGCGCGATGGTGGGAAGTGCATAAATCAAACATCACATCTTGGCAGCTATGTCAACACCTCATGGAGGTTCGATTCGGCGTAGCGGCAAAGGACGACCAGATACGATATGATGGACAAGGAGACCCAAAGGCACATCTAAATGCTTGTCAACATCGATGGGGATCGAGAGAAGGACAAGAGTGGGTACATGCATTCATACACACATTGCATGAGGAATCACGGAACTGGTATATCGCAGCAGAACTGCGATGTAGATCGACCTCTTGGGATCAGCTTACCATTGGCTTCAGCCAATCATTCTCATTCTCAAACAAAAATCCCTTAGCCCACACTGTGTCACAGGCGATCTGCGGGAAAGTTATTGAATTCGCACCGATTGGACGACTGATGGTGCTCCAAAGGACTGTGAAACTAGAAATAGGGTATTGCAACGTTACCGAAGAGCCTGAAGATAACGATGATCCCAGAGATACATATGTACCGCTAAAGAATCCTGATGAACAACTGGCGAAGCCACGGCCACACCAACCAGAACTAAGACACCAGCAACACTTTCCAACCATGATAGGCAGAATGTTCACAGCAGAACCACCGACAAATGACATTGAGAAGTACACAACAGCGACCCGGTGAAACAAACGAATGTTGGCCATAGCAGAGAAGCCAATGATGCGACGATGTATCGACATAGCGTACTCGCTGTGAATTTATAAAAAAAAATAGCCTAGTTGGAGGCTGCCACGATGTGCGACGGTCCAACGGTCTAATCCAGCATTTAAGGTAATAAAGGCCGTAGTTATACCACACTGAACAACATCAAACCCAAGAACACCAGGAGTTAATATCCAGTGCATGCGATGGATTTGGCTAATCCCGATGAGATTTGACAATTATGACTCCTGAGATAGAGGGATGCTACCGGCAAGTATATAGGAGGCGACGGGGAAACACGTTCAGCTACGTTATTATTCCAAGAGTGGAATGGAAGTGTATGTGTCCAACACCAGCACCGAGAGACCACTGGCCACACCAATTTTCCAGGATTAGCTCGAAGTCATGTCTACCATCCCACACAAGAAAAAATGGAGTGCGACTTGACCCCCGACTCTAGTCGGGAGAAAAAGAAGGCCACCCGGGCATCCACCAGGGTTTCGAAGGGCGATGCAAGGCCCTCAGCTGCTGAAGACGTGCAAGATCGATATGATGGCCCCATGCTTTCAGAATAGGTTCCACCCCGTCGGGCGGGGGTGCCCATGTTGAGGATCAACAAGAACAAAAAATACCCCATTGCGGTCACCTCGGTACCCCCAGGGGTTCTTGCAATTGGGGATATTACCACCAAGTTGTAGAGGCTACAATACACTTACCATGACCTAGCTAAGTTTAAAGAGTACGCGAAATCTTATGAGGATGTACCCCACGCAGGAGGCCCTACTACAAAGGAACCTAAGAAGTGGGCACTGAGATTGGCACGATCAGGGTTGCTTGGAATCACCCTCCTACCGCATTTTGGGTGCCTAGCATAGGTCAACGCATGTGTCAAGAAAATACTTGCATGCTTCCATGACAGATCCCTTTGGCTACACGAAATAATCCCAGTCACAGTCGACCTCATTGCTAGAATCACAGGCCTACCTCAAGAAGGAGTCGACCCTTCGCATTTTTTCCAGGGTAAGGACAATGACAAGAAATTAGCCGAACAACTGGCCATAAAGTATGGGGTAGAGAAAGATTCTCGAGCCTACTTGATCAGAACAATTAACAATCAAGCAGTCAGAGTAGCAGCAAAGATACTTGTGGTCAAAGTAACACGGAAAAACCGACCATTGCAATGTAATTTAGGTGTCCTCGCAGCTGCAGAACAATGCGCTTCAAGAGAACGAATGAACTAGGCTCAGTTCCTTCTACATGAATTGACGGAGGACGCATACGATGCACAGGAAAACAGATGACCATTCACATATTCGTGGTTACTCGTCCTCGTTTCCCTAAAAGCATGGAGGGAACCAGACGACTATCAGGGGGTGGATCCCACAACACCGCAGGTGTGCGATGGTGCGCGATACCAGAATTTATGGGTGACCACCTATAAAGAACGATAGCAGGAAAATATTATCCAGTTTTATATTTGGATCGAAAGGATGCGAATGGATGCAAAGATGATATCGCGGATCACACTACAAGCTGCGACAAAGTATCAATCCATTTCCCAAGTATTCGTCGAAGCACACACGATTTACTTCCGGTCCTGTGCAGATCTGACCAAATAATGGATGCGGACACAGTACAAGATCACCGAGGATGAGCTCGATAACATCATTTCCAAATGGCCAAATGCATGGAAAGTTCCTGCAGATCTGAAGGATATTAAAAACGAGCAGGAAGAAGGACGACAAGACCCGCCCAAGAAAGACGAAGCTTCCTCCAATCAGAAGGAAAATGCAGAACAGGAGACCGAGGCGAAGGACCAGACGGGAGAGTCCGGCACGATGGGGAATCCACAACCAATGCCCTAACAGATTCAGAACTAGACCTCCAATGGGAATAACAAAGGACAAAGAATAGAATGGACTATGACAGTAGCAGCACACATGCAGGGATCACTGTGCAGCAAGCCGACAAATTATGGATATTATTACACAGATTGTAGAGCGTAACCGTCAAAAGGTTACACAACATTCCGTGGACAATTTCCAGTACATAGGGGAATTACTAAACATCGTGGCGAATACATCAACAATAGGGTACCACATGGGGACATCCAGCAAAACCTATCGACTCTTAGAGTCAAGGTCGAAGTGGGAAACCAGAAGCGCATAGTCCAAATCGAAACCCACGCCTTCTTAACAGGAGATGAGACCTTAGACCTGGAGCTTCGAAAGGATGACTTGGAAATGCTCGATTTCAACTTACTTCCAATGTTGACACTACATCGAGTCCAAGTGGCAGCAAGAGCAGAAATTCGCGACCGCGAGGCTGCGATGCACAATAAGATTGTTGAGTACATGAAGAAACTACAACACAGTGATATGGAGGCACAGCAGCTTCGGGATAAACACACCGCAGTACTGGATGCGCAAGTACAGGCTGTCGAAGCAAAGGCACAATTCAAAAAATACCTAGCTGAGAAGGACAAAGTCATCGCAGAACAAACTATAGCACTCACTGCAAAGGAAAAGATTGGAGAGGAATGGACAAGGTTAGAAAGAGCACTCACAAAGGCATGCAAAACAGCAGTGCTAGATCCAGATGTCACCCCGGAAGCTCAAGCTGTCATGTTAGGAGTTGCCATTACTGAGCTTAGGAAGGAAAATGCGGAGCTCCAGACAAGAGTGACACCCAGCACACCGCTAGCACAAGTTCAAAGTCGACAGACGGCGATAGAGGAAGCAGTGGTAGAGATTCAGGAAATGGAATAGGCAGCACAGAAAGTGGCAGTAAGCCTCACAGAATTCTGGGATAGGTGGGTCGAGGATCACTAGTTAGCTGTACTAAAGAGAACGCTCCGCAAAGCCGAAGAGAAGCTAGAAACATTTAAGGGATCGTTTAAGGCGATGCACACAATGATGCAGATGGCAAAGCTCGCGGAACTACAGAGTATGAAGCAGCGCGCTGAAAAATCCCACGAAAGGAAGCAACGACGAGCTGCACATTTGGACAAGCTTCAAACAAAGGCTGAATCCCTCATAGCAAGAATAGTTCCAGAGATGAAACAGGTACAGGAATAATTACAGGAGGTACGACAAAAGGTATGCAACCACCCAACGGAGCAGCAAGTGATAGAAAGTGCACAGCTTCGAGCATCAGTAAAAGAGATTGTCGACCGGATCCATACCACCTATGGTGAATTCTAACAATAGTACAACAAACCAACAGTGTCTAGTTAAGGTGGCTTGGGATGAGCCACAAGATTGTGTTGTGGGCCTATTGGCACAGGAGATATCCGCCGGAAGTGCGAAAGCCGACAGATGCGAAAGGGTCATCCCGCAGAAAAAAGGACCTTTCGCTATTTTTTGCGGAAGCATAATATTTGTTAGTCAAGTCAGCCATGTGGACCATTTTGTAATATGATAGAAGAATATAAATAGAGTAGGATTGTAATCCTAAAGGCATCAAATTTTTGGAGATTAATCCTATATTTTGGGTTCGTTCTGTATCCACGATACGATGACTTGACAGTTTCTACAAGGTTTATTCTGCAGGTTTTGATGAATGAATGAGGATGTTCGGTTATGATATGAACTCTGTTGTTGTGCAATAATGCGATGATGAATAATGGGTTTTGTGAATGTTTTCTGTTTATTGATGCGCATATGTTGTTGAGTATGTCATGAATGTATTTGTTAGCAATTAATTAAGATGTGAATGACAAATTAATGGTATGTTGTGAATGTTATAATCTCTGTTTAATGCAAAAGTAGATTGTGCATATCCTCTACACAACTGTGGAAACTTGGTTCCAGCATCCCTCTTATTGACCTCAGGTGAGACTGCACTTGCTTCGCAAGTGTTGCTGGTAAGGGTTACACCTTTTTGGGCCGATGTATAAGGGAGTTAGGTTGATAGTTTGTTGGCGACAGTGCGGAAGGAACCTGTGTCGATAGATTCTGCGTCAAAAAAGCTAAACAATTATCACTCCCCATGAATTTGGGATAATACAATATACTCACGGGATGACTTACAAAGCATATGTGTCCAACAACAATATACAAACAATGTGAGATAATACAATATACTCACGGGACAACTTACAAATCATATGCATCCAACAACAATATACTAACAAAGTAAAGAGAAGGGTTGGCACGAGTTCCTAACATCCCCTCCCCCTTAGAAAAATATTTTTCCTCAAAGCTTTAGATGTGGAAATTGTTGCTGAATCTGAAGGAGTGGTTCCCATGTAGCATCCTCTGGTTGCATTTCGTGCCACTGAATTAATACCTCTTTTATGGATCGAGAGCAAAGCTGACGAGTGCGCCTATTGAGGATGGCCTATGGCTCCAAAATGATGGATCCTTCATTATCCAGTTCTTGTAAAACAGTTTGTGCTCTGATGTTGGTGCCAAGAACTTTCTTTAGACAAGAGACATGAAATACTGGATGAATCCAGGAAGGAGGAAGTTCCAATTTATAAGCAACGGACCCAATCTTCTGAAGAATCTTATATGCCCCATAGAACTTTGGAGCCAGCTTATAGATCCCTTTGATTTTCAAGGAGTATTTATTGTAAGGATGTAGACGAAGAAAAACCATATCACCTACTTGAAAAGTGCACTCAAAACGGTGTTGATCGGATTGTTTTTTCATTTGATTTATTTCCATGCGAAGATTGTCCCAAAAAATGAGAAGAATTTGATCTCAGGTTTGAAGAACCGTGTCAACTTCCTGTACTAGTGAACTATTGGGGGTGTATGGGAGAAGCATTGGGGGTTCCTGTCCATAGAATGCTTCATATGGAGTCATTTTAAATGTAGTGTGGTAGGAGGTATTGTACCACCTTTCAGTGAGAGGGCGCCACTTTGACCATTGATGTTGTTGTTTGGAGGTGAAGCAACAAAGATAAGTTTCCAAACATTTGTTGATAATTTCAATATGACCATCTATTTGTGGGTGATATCCTAAAGTCATCTTTAGTTTGGTTCCAGTGTGGCAAAATAGTTCTGTCCAAAAATGACTGGTGAAAGTTGCATTGTGATCTGAGACAATGGAAGAAGCGATTTCATGAAGACGAAAGATCTAGTCCAGGAAAATATGTGCAACTAAGGAGGTGGTATAGGATGGTTGAGGGCACAAAAATGACTATATTTGGATAGGCGATCAACCACAATCAAAATCATTGTCTTCCCTCCATATTTAGGGAGCCCTTCAATGAAATCCATAGAAATATCTGTCCAAATCCGTGTAGGGATGGGAAATGGTTCGAGCAATCCCAGATGGAGTGTCGTTTCACCCTTATTGCACTGGCAGGTATCACAATCATCCACCATCTGTTGAATTGTTCTTTTCATTCCCTTCCAAAATAAGTTAAACCGTGCCTGCTCATATATTTTGAGCAACCCAGAGTGCCCTGTCGATGGAGAAGCATGGAGTTCATAGAAGACATCTTGTTGAAGCTCTATGCTCTGGGGAAGCACCAGACGACCCTTGTATCTCAAGGAAGCATCATCCTAAGAGTAATGCAGTACAACAGAAGGGTTGTTTCCCAATAGTTGGATGATTTAAGATAATGATGAGTCATTAACATAGCCCTGTTGAACATATTGCAACCAATTTGGAACATGCATAGAAATAGATGAAAGAGAAAATTGGTCATCAAATGTGTGAGAAAGAGCATCCGCCACAAGATTGTCCTTACCCTTCTTGTAAGTGATCTCACAGTCATAACCCATGAGTTTTATAACCCAGTTCTGTTGTGTTGGGGAGGAAACCCGTTGTTCCAGGAAATATTTCAGACTCGGGTGATCACTCTTGATGCCAAAATGATTCCCTAATAGGTATGGTCGCCACTTCTGTATTGCATGCAAAATAGCCATCATTTCCTTCTCATATGTAGAGGCAACTAATATCTTACCAGAAAGGGCTTTGCAAGTGAATGCAATGGAATGTTCATCTTGAAGGAGAACAACACCAAATCCATTGTTGCAAGCATCACCCTCAATAGTGAAGGGCTTGGAAAAATCAGGCATAGCTAGAACAGGTGTAGTACAAATAGCTTGTTTTAGTTTGTCAAATGCACACTCAGTAGCATGTGTCCATGTAAAAGCATCATTTTTCAATAGAGCGGTTAATGGATCTATAATCTTCCTGTAATCCTTGAAAAACTTGTGGTAGTATTCAGTCAATCCCGAAAAACCACAAAGGCTCTTGAGTGCATGAGGATGCGGCCAATTTTCATGGCATCTATTTTGGAAGGATCCACGCGAACCCGTTGTGCTGAAATAATATGCTCGAGATACTCTACTTCCTTCTATCCAAAAACACATTTAGACTGTTTGGCATGGAGATGATGATCAGAGAAAATTTGCAGTACAAGATCCAGATGTTGGATATGCTCAACCCATGTTTTATTATAGATGAGGATATCATCAAAGAAGACCAGAATGAATTTCCACAAGTAGGGTCGGAATATTTTATTCATCAATGCCTGGAATGTGGAAGGAGAATTAGTGAGGCCAAATGGCATGACCAAAAACTCATAGTGGCCATCATATGTGTAGAAAGTTTTTTTAGGGATATCATCATCATGAACTCGAATTTGTTGATATACAGAACGAAGATCCAACTTGGAGAAAAAATGAGCACCATGAATCTCATCAAGAAGCTCATCAACAACAGGAATTGGAAACTTATCCTTGATTGTGAGGTGATTAACTACTTGGAATTCAATGCAAAGGCACCATGACCCATCTTTTTTCGGACAATAAGAACTGGTGAAGAAAAGGAACTGGTACTAGGGAAAATAATACCTTGCTTCAGTAAGTCCCGAACGAGCATCTCAATCTTTGTCTTTTGGTGAAATCGGTAGCAATATGGCCTGATGTTGGGAGGAACGCTTCCAGGAAGGAGTTGAATACGATGGTCCTTTTATCTTGAAGGTGGAAATCCCATTGGTTCAGCAAAGACACACACATATCTATCTAAAATTTGTTGTAGGTCCAAAGGAGTAGTGGAGACCGCTGATGGGTGCATCTAAATAGAATGGATCTGAGCAATGACACCATATGAATTCTTAGTTGAACTGATGATGTTGAGAGACCCTAGTTGTAAGTGCTTCAATGTGTGTTTTTTCCCATTGACTGAAAACTACATCCAAAGTTCAGCAAGATCCCATAAGATAGGGCCAAGTGTGCGTAACTATTAAGCTCCCAAAACCATATCACATCTGTTGAAGGGCAAGAAAAACATGTCGGAGCGTAGGTTATAATATCCAATAGAGATATGCACATTGCGACACTTCCCCTTGCAAGGTAAGGTGCCCCCATTGGCAATCATGACTTCAAAGTTGGAGCAAGGATGGACAAAACAATCAGCCTATTTGGAAATCCGAGGGTCAATGAAGTTATGAGTGCTACCAGAATCAATGAGTATTGTAAGAGGGAGCTTCTTGAAGCAACCCTTGACCTGCGTTGTTTGAGGGGTGGTGACTCTAGCTAAGGCATGGAGAGATATCTCTGGGTGGTCATCCTGAGAAGGAGTTTCAACATGCGACTGTTGAATGTCGACCTAATCATTTACTGTATCCTGAGCTTCTTCACAAATGTCAGTTGTAGGCGGAGAATCCACATCCAAGAGATAGATTTTTTGCTCAACATATCGATGTCCCTGAGGGAATTTCTCATCACAATTATAACAAATCCATTTCTCTCTACGTTCCCACATCTCTTCTTCAGAAAAATGCTTGATAGGAGTTGCTCTAGGAGCTGGTGTGATGGGAGGTCATTGGGAAACCATATTTCTGAATAGAACAAAAGTGGATTTGGAGCATTGTTGGGTTGTGATCTTGTCCTCCTCCAACTTAGCCAACCCTAGGGCTTCCATCATTGTGTCGGGATAGAACATTTTAACCTCAGATCGGATTGCATCCTTCATACCATTAACAAAACAACTCTTGTAGAATTCATCAGGAAATCCTTCTGTGTAATTGGGCAGTTTCACAAATTTTGTCTGATACTCTCTCACAGTGCCAATTTGACAAAGTTTAGTGAGTGCTCCTGTGAATTCATCAAAAGCACTAGGACCAAATCATGGCAAAAGGAGTTGGCAAAAATCTTCCCATTTTGGTTCTTCATGAGCCTTGATGTACCAATGGAACCATTGAAGGGCTTCATTTTCCAAATGAAAGGATGCAAGTGGACCTTTGTTGACATCAAAAGTATTATGCAGACTGGAATATTGTTATGTCTGGTATATCCCTCCAGTCGGATAATCACCATTGAAGCAAAGAAAATCAAGCTTCGACCCACGAAAATTGTTGGAAGAAGAGAACCCAATTTCTGCAGAATACTATGGATGTTGTCTATTGTTCATGGTTGAATGTTGAAGATGGTGGCCAAGAATTTTTTCATCCAGATCTTGAAGTTTGGTCTTGAGGGCTGCAAGTTCTTCCTCCATTTTTTTTGCTCCTGCGCGGATGACAACCATAACCAGGATTTTTTATTTTATTTTTAGGGGAGAATAGGTATAAAAACAAAAATAGAAACTTCTTTAGTAAAGGAAAATTTGGATTTGGGAAAAGTTTTGATGGGTAATTGGGGTTTGACTAGGTTTTGGACACTTTCTAATGGACAAGGAAGAAAATGGGGATTTTAGAAGTGGGGTGAAAGAATGGAAAAATTTGTCCAAGAGGGACAAAGAAGCAGAAATAGGAAATGAACATTGTGGCAAAATTTGAAGGTGATTGGGTGAAAATCGAAGAAGTTATGGCAAAAAAATAGAAATTTGTAATCTGTTATTTATCAGCTGGAAATAGATATGGACCCCAGGTATGCTCGGCTTCCTAAAGGTTCAGGGGATTCACTCGGCTACAAATGTTGTCTAACAACTTGCGTATTGGGGAAGTACCCCTCACTCCATGCCTCAGGTAAAACTGATAACTGATTTGCCACAAACAACAACTCTTAGTTTACCTCACGGGTGGGAACTAGTCAATCAGGTAGTGGTCGTTTCCCTTTTCGCTGGCAGGTCCTCTCAATGGTCCAGCTACTTCGGGGTTCCTGTGGTACTCCTCACAATGAGTTTTAGGGCTATGCCCAGGTACTTCCCACAGTTAAGCGGATAGGGATTATTCCCAGATATGAACCTGCAATTGAAAGGAAGAATACAGATGCAAAGAAAAATAACTACTACAATAATCACATCGCCTGTAAGCCACTGCGAAAAAAAATGGCATAAATTCCACCCAGTGAACCTAAGAAAGTGGTCTGATACCATATGTGAGGAACTTTCAGCAATTAAATGATGAAAATACACGATATATCAGAAATAACAGAACACAGAAGGGATTTATTGATTGCATGCCACTTCGAGGGGGCATCCTCCTTTGAGTAAGCTCAATACAAATAAATCGTGGATGTATTCATTGGCCTCAACACGTACTTATATACTAAGTCTAAGCTAAACAACTATTACTGCCCATGAATGTGGGATAATACAATATACTCATGGAACAACTTACAAAGCATATGCGTCCAACAGCAATATACTAACAATGTGGGATAATACAATTTAATCACGGGACGACTTACAAAGCATATGCGTCCAACAACAATATACTAACAAAGTAAAGAGAAGGGTTGACACGGGTTCCTAACAGAAAGCTTTCAGTTAAGGGGCGAGTTCATCCTAAGAATCAGTTCAGTGAGTTAATGCACCGCATGAGAAGTGGGGTGTACTTCTCCATGCAATATTGGTGTATCCATATGGAGAGCCAGTTCATCATGAAGTCAAAAGTTAAAAATAGAATCATATGCATGTGAAGAATGTATAAATATTTTATACGGGATTTATGAATTAAATGTGAAGCAAATTCTCTTCTCCCTTGAAGGCAAGGCGCTTATAGTTGTGCAAGATATTATTCTGAGTCTCTCTTTATATTTCTCTTGTTTTTTAATTGCATCGGGGGTGCTTGATGTAAAAGACATTCTTTGTTATCTATCATAATTATACTATGAATAATTACTGGGGTTTTTCATCCTCATTGTTTTGATGGTTTTCCCCAGGGTACATCTTGTGTTATGGTTGAATGTTTCATGTGATTAAATGGTTCATTGATTCAAGTATTTAGTATTTCCACACTTAAAGTTTTAAAGTTCAAATCTCATCATATTTGCTCAAAACTTAACACTTACTACATATAATATAAACAATTTCCACTTGCTACTGAAAGTGCTATGTTTCCTTAGCATCCCATTCAACGCAAAAAATAGAGGCGCTACCAAAATTCAGAGCATTCTGTAGTGATCCCACACAAGATTTTAGGCAACCAGGCCATGAGGAATGCCCATTTTCCAATGGTCAATCTCACTCTTGAACTCAGTTAATCACACAGATAAACACCTGACACCATTGATACCAAAGCCCTATGCACACCATGCTTTGAGTTATCATTCAATATACAAAATATTTTAATGCTATGAAGGCTACGGTAACCAATGGGCTTAGGACGGTTCTTAATTTTATTCAACTTCTGAGTTCAAATATTATCAAATTCATATTATACCATGATATGCTAAAATCGTTTTGCTAATGTCTAGGTCAAGTGATTTCAACATTTCTTCAATCACATTGACTGTATGAAATGGAAATGTCATTCCACCAGATATTCAAATGGTTCATTGGAAAATCGGAGACAAGTTTCTGAGGAGCAATATTCCCAGCAAGGTATCTATCCCTTCAATGCTTTAGTCAAGAAAGCGTTAGCTAAGAAATTCTAACAGTTGTTTCCGTTGCATATTTCCTTAAGTATTATTACAGAAATTCTGCAAGACTTCTATTCATCACTGCTATTTATATTGAGTATAATTTCTGAAGCATAAACTCTTATATAAAAGTACATAATGATTATTAATAAGTATTCAAATAGCAAGAAGGGAATAAAACAGGGTAGGGCACACTTTGCACGTAATCATAGCTTGAAAATGATGGCTACAAGAAACCAACTTCTACTCCTCATGTTTGAACAAAGCTACATAAATTTCAATTTGGTTTAGGTGTTGAGAAATGAACATTACAGTCATGTCCGCAAACTTAATATACAAGAGTAGAATTTGGTATTATCACTTCCATCCAATTCTGAGTTTGCTCAAGACTTAGGAAATGAGTACACGAAATTTATCTAATTATTAAGACCTAGAACGCAATGCTTGCATCCATTGGGTTGTAATTTAAAATTTATGCATACTATGAATTTATATATCGCATTATCACCACAATCCAAGAATGAGGGTTGAGTCCTCATTCTCCAATCCTAAGAATAATATATATTTGAAAACCCCCATGATACAATTACTATGACTACACCTTTCAAAAGGAATTGCACACAAAAGAAAATTGTCACTCAAAAAAATTAACACAAGTTGACTTTCAAATGAGGAGGTTATCCCTTCATCATTTAATTTCCCTACAACATGATAAGCAAAGTCTAACTTCGAGGAAGGGAGACACCCTTCAACATTCTCATATGATAGTAATGCCCTCCAAGAAACATTCATTCGAGGAGAGGAGAGAGGTTTTCCCACTCAACACCCAGAATAAGGTAAAATATATATAAAATGTTTCATGGAAACATGCCTGCAACCGAATACAAGGAGAATTGAGTTGTGTCTTTCACCTCTGTTTATATATTTAATATCAAACCTATGATCTTGCTCTTGTCTCAAGCATTATCATTGTATTTATAGGTAAATAAAAAAATGCAAAATCCACGCTATCCTCATCAATTAACAAATAAACAATCATTTTTCAAACCAGAGAAGAGTACACCCTTCAAGAAGGTCGTTCTCTCGCCATTTACAAATGATATTATATAATTAAAATATAAATGCAATATTAGGAGGCCACGCCTATTTCACTGATGACATTGTATAAATACATAATGTAATGCAAACTTTAATAAAATATTTTATTCCACTGAACATATCACTATTCAGTTCCTTTCCAAACACATGGGGACCACAGGGGATTGTGTTTTATACCCAAACATTTAATTGTTTCTCTGGCTGGTTGGTAGCGGCCTTTCAGCAACTATATTGCATATAAAATTTGTAGATGGCATTCCACAATTAATCAAATGAATTCATCAATATATTTATGCACAAAGTCCTTCTTAATGATTGTAGGTTCCAAAAATATTTTTTTTATACAATAAACTGTTATTACTTATATAATTGATTTAGATACATGTAGGCATCATGCCATTATATAGTTTTATTTTAAGACATTATGAAATTCTATATCCATACTAAAATAAACATTGAATTCTAGATTTCAGAGTCTATTGCATATTAGTATTCTCTTTTCTTACAAAATATAAATACCCAAAAACTTATCCAACATTCATTTTAAACACAGTCATTTTTACAAGAACATGGCCTACAGGGTTAAATAAAATTCATAACAGAATATTAACAGAGACACAATTGGATTCAAGCCATAATTTGAATTTCCATTAGTTTCCAAATAACATTAAGAATGTAATAAAATTTTCAACGGAATACTAATCTGAAAATCTCTTGAATGATGCAACTGAAGGCATGTGAGGCATGCTCCTCCCAGCCATAGGCACACTGAGATCTAACTCTTTCAACCCAGCTTCCACACTGGAACTGGAACTAAGAAATTCACTAGGATAAATCACATAGGCTTTGATTGGTCATTGGTTAACAGGTAAGGAACCTAAAGGTAACTTGTAGCCTCAAGTGTTAAGCAAGGCTTTAAGATAAATAAAAGAGTTTAACATTTAACAACATAAAGGTAACTTGTAGGCTCAGGTTAGACCAAGGTCATGTTATTGACCCCTTAAGACTTCTCTCATCCCCCTTACTCTATCACCGGTGAATTTTTGGCTCCCCATACTATTTTCAACGTTCCACCTTATAAGCAGTTAGTTGTAGTTTTAATTATAAATTTCTCATGTACATATGATTATGTCCCGGCCTCCGGGCCATTTAACTTTAATAATTACATCATGTACAATAAAACTGGGGATTTAAAATTGGGGGTGTTACATTCCCCTCCCCCTTAGATTAACATTGTTATCGGTGTTCTTATGTAAACCATATCATGCCACATTTTACGTTGTAAAATTTCAAAATAGATATGGGTATTCCGCCCACATCACTTCTTCCACTTGTGTGGTTTTCCACACTTTTCCACTAATAGGAGCTTGTCCCGCTCTTTTAACAGCAGTAACCACTTCTTGGTCTGAAGTTTACCTATGTAATAACTAATCACAATACATTAGGCCAACGCATTATAAATCAGGCCATCCTTCTTATATCATTTATGGATCAGGATTCTTGTATGCATATCATGTCAAGCCCATAGATGTGTATGAATCCAAACATCATGATTTCTTTTACAGAAATTTAACTATTTTAGCATGTATTGTTTATTTCAAACATAATAATTACAACAAATTTCAGTTGTAACTTGAATTTCCAACACTTCCTTTTTCTTGAAAGCAAAAAAATTAGAAGTAAAAAAGAGAGTAAATTTTTTCCCCTTCTTAGTTTTGTCCCAATGTGGAGGTCCACATTCGTGGTTTTTCCGGTCCTTGGTCTCTTATTTGTAAAATGTAAGTACTTAACTTGCATCCAATTGAGAGATTCACTACGAGTGGAACCTGATCACCACCAATTACACATAATAACCTAACCACGGGGTTTCAAAATTAGTTACAACCAGTTCAACAACAAACACCCAATAACAGGGTTTCAGAACTAGCTACAACTAGTTCAACAACAAACACCCAACAACAGGGTTTCAAAACTAGCTACAACTAGTTCAACAGCAAACACCCAACAATAGGGTTTCAAAATTAGTTACAACAAGTTCAACAACAAACACACAATAACAGGGTTTTAGAACTAGTTCAACAACAAACACCCAACAACAGGGTTTCAAAACTAGCTATAACTAGTTCGACAACAAACACCCAACAACAAGGTTTCTGAACTACTTACAACTAGTTCAACAACAAACACCCAACAATAGAGTTTCAGAATTGGCTACAACTAGTTCAACAACAAACACCCAACAATAGGGTTTTAGAATTGGCTACAACCAGTTCAACAACAAACACCCAACAAGAGGGTTTCAAAATTGGTTCCAACCATTTTTTTTCTTTAACATGCAAGTGCTTGACTTGCATAGTCTCCATATTCAATATTTAACATGCAAGTGCTCGACTTGCATAATCACCATCTTCAGTCTTCATGTAGAGGAAAACACATCCTCACAAAAGTACCTCAGGAACCATGAAATCAATGCCCAGAATTCAGCACAACCATGGATCAAGCCTTCACAATAATACTTTAGGCACCATGATGTCAACGCTCGATTCTTCTAGCACAACCATGGATCAACCCTTTTAGGAACCATGATATCAATGCTCAATTCCTCCACCATAGCCATGGATCAACCCTTCCAGGCACCATGACATCAATGCTCAATTCCTCCAGCGTAGCCATGGATCAACCCATTCCAGGCACCATGACATCAATGCTCAATTATTCTAGCACAGCCACGCATCAACCCTTTTAGGCACCATGACATAAATGCTCAATTATTCAAGTTAAGTTTTGCTTCTTGTCTTCGATATGCAAGCACCAACTTGCATGTATACCTGATAAACACACAATAGGTATAAAATATCATCAGTATCATACATGAATCAAAATACATTATCATGACACTAAAATATTCTAATTGCAATCCTACTTCTCAACACTTGGTCAACTGCCCGATTTCTTTTCTAGACACAACAAATGTGTCCATTCCTTTCTGGTGTGTTCCATGTCAGCAGCCAAACACAACACTAGGAATGCATTCATTCCTTGTCGGTGTATCTCATGTTGGTTGGAATTAAAACTTATATGTCTTTCAAGGAAGAGATTTAAAACATTTCAATGTAAAAACATGTTTCGAGCAACAACTCTTACTAACTTCTTTCATAATTGAAATTGAGATTTGGGAAAAGACACTTCCCTTTTCCCACAACTGGAACCCATTTTTTGTTCCTCATCTTACACATCATTCTTCATGGAACACCATGAATTCTACATGGTTTTTTTTTTTTCAAAAGAATTATAATATTGCATTCGCATTCTCTCCAAAGAAGCTTAATATTGCAGTCTCATTCCCTGCATGAAAATGTTAATATTGCAATCTCATTATCTGCATCACTTGCAAATCATCACATTAGATGAATAAACATAATTCAAATATAATAACTTCAATTAACAACCATTAACAAGTACCATCAACTAAAACAATTAGTAATTAATGGAGAGCAACAATTAGTAATTCATAAGAAAATATCAATTCACCGTGGCTAGCAATATACACATATCTTCTCTTCCATAAATTTTCATGTCTGGAAATTTTAATAATTTAATTTTCAGTTCACACATAACATAGTGAACAAACACCAGTCCTCCAGACCTGCATTGAAATATGTGAATGCACTATTCTACAAAGAAAACATTCAATTGAATTCAAACACTCCCTACGGTTTTGGAGTCCTTTTGCAAAATTAATATTACATTAGCAAATTTTCATAGATAGAAAACTTGGCAATCACATCGATTGCCATTAAGAACGACATTTTAGATATTACATAAAAATAAAAACATTCTTTCACAGATGGAATCAATCCTAACTCTATCCAAAGAATTTTAGTTAACAGTCCATTATGGTCATCCACCATCGGAATCGAACACAAGCTAAACACAGGATTCAAACAGTCACCAAGGACTCAAACACAGGCCAAACCTAAACTCTACTAAGCTTTACAGGAACTACAAAGAGTAAAGGAAAAATAGGATTTCCCAACTAATGAGCTCAACTACAGAGCCACGGGAACCTCAAGGTCTCAGTTGATCTAATGCTACTCCACAACTACCTCTCACAACACCAATTAGGTACCCCCTTCTCTACACACTCAGTCCCTTGGGCTTGACCTCCCTCCAGATGCTCTTCAGTGAAAACAAATAAAACCATAATCCATACCTCATTAACCTCTCAGAAGGTCTAAACCTACACTAGGATGATTACAATATCAACCCTGAGCCTTCCTCTACTTTTAGTAGTTAACATAGCTTCACTGTCACATCATTCATGAACAATAATCATGACAGAGACCACTTTTTCATATAGACAGGCATACACCGCTTGCAATCAACATACCATTTGGTATTCCATACATAGTAAACTTGGAATACTCAGTCAAAGATACCATTCTAACCTCACTATATTACTCGCTAGTCTATACTCAGTAGATCCAAAATAGATACACCATTCTGGTATTAATACAATTTAGCAAGGCTCATCTAGAGCCACCATTTGGAAAATAACACACCACTCAGCGATCAATGTTGAACATAAGAACACAAACGTAATTCTTAACAAGAATGTAAATAACATGCGGCGCATGCATAAGAAACTTTTTCATTTTCCAACACCTATTTTCCTATTGTACAACTTTGACATAGCTCTAAGCTAGAGCATAAGAGCAACTACTCGGGAATGAACAAGCTATCGAATTTATTCACTTCAAGCAGCAAATAATACAATTAAATAACAAAAAGCAATCAATCAAATACTAGGTCCACATAGTATAGACCTCTGTCAACAACTAATTGTGATACTTACTCATGATTTCCAGCTCAGGTTTCCACTTGGCTGCAACATGGCATGACAGGAATAAAACATCCATAATATTAATATACTTAATACACCCGATGATCCACATGCTCTACACATCTGAGCATCATCTAGCTCTACATAATCTCGAACATTAACATATTCCATGGATTCCAAGCACTCAAAAAAACTGGCTACCAAGCATTTCCTAACCATTAATAACCCAACATTTACAATGGTCAAATAATAAACAAAATTAGCAAACAAAGATACATCTTTTATTCATAAATATCGGCTCAACATTGAGCCTTACTAGACAGTACTACATTCGTACCAACCTCATCAACATATGACTTGTCACCCTAGATTCAACTAGAGCTACATAATGAAATAAACATCCATCTAAATACATAACACATAACATCGGCATGAATTCCCCCTGGGAAAATAGTAAGCTTGCAATTGATTCTCAGAATATAATCTAACATGATACTCATGAGGACCCGTTAGTATCCAACATACAAAATCATAAAAGGAAACTACTCATACAACTCAGATTGTTAAGACCTCAATTTCTCACTCGAGAATTTATTCTATCTAACAAAACAACTTCCAGAGATTCACCTTGTAAGAGGCAAACTGTAAGTTTCCCCAACTTACTGAACACACAACAACCAGATTCCCACACGAGAATTCACCAGTTAGCAATAATAACTCCAAAGTATTACACTCTCTAGGAAACATACAATTCTACAAAATCAACTGCATGCACAATCATGTGTGGCCACATTGTTGATGTAAACAATATATAAAATAAACCGAGAATGATTATAGCATTCAACAAGAGATCAAGCACCCACTTAATCTTCGCACACAAAATTTCTATTTACAAACTAACACTCATAAAATTAAAATTTATTCAAATCAAGCACCCTCATGCCTGATGAAAACAAAATCATGACATCTAGTCACTTAAATTTCCATAAGCATACACATGCGCATATATCCTAAATTTAATTTTGTGCAATTTGATTTCAAAACCCAAGAGACTCGATAGTTTTATCCTCGCTTTGATACCACTCTATGACAATCCCCATCACAATACTCCCAAAATTTGCAACTAATTTTTTTATATATTCAACAGGGTATAAATACAACTACATAAATGCATATAAGACTGCTTACTGCTTATGATATACACAATTTCCACTTGCTACCAAAAGTGTTATGTTTTGTTAGCAGCCCATTCAACGCAAAAAATAGAGGCACCCCTTCACATTTGTCTTTGCCACCGAAAGCGCTATGTTATGTTATGTTTTGTCTTTCACCTTCGTTTATATATTTAATATCAAACCTATAATATTGCTCTTCTCCTCAAGCATTATCACTGTATTTAAAGGTAAATACAAAAATGAAAAATCCATGCCATCCTCATCAATTAACAAGTAAACAGTGATTTTTCAAACCAAAGAAGAGTGTGCCCTTCAAGAAGGTCGCTCTCTCACCATTTGCAAATGATATTATATAATTACAATAGAAATGCAATATTAGGAGGTTACGCCTCTTTCTTCGACAACATTGGATAAATACATAATGTAATGCAAACTTTAAGAAAATATTTTATTCCAGGGAACATATATTTTTTCAATAGAAAAAACACTATACTTTATTTAGAGTATAAAGACGATTATAGGGAGATCCATCCTTCATGACATACCAGTCAAAAGAAAAACCACAACCAGGTAGGCCCAGCAACCAAGAAAATTCGAACCATAGAAAGACCAAAACCTGGTCATACCAGACGAAAGGGATCGAAATCCGAGAACGGTCTGAGAGCCAAGGACAAAAGTTCAAAGGGAGAAGTAGTACCATGCATCCAACCCAGAGACGTAAAGAATACCATAGGCCTCAAAAAGAAAGTCCGATACTACAGCCGATATAAAAATAAAAAATATAATATAAAACAGTAGATAAAAGGAAATAAAGCCGAATGGAACAAAATCACCCACATGATCGACTAATGTGGGAATATGTTCCAATGCCCAGTGATGGGGAGGGCAGAACCCTGCAAAATTCCATAAAAAATATGGCCCTCCATAGCCACGAGACCTCGATGAGAGAGTCCATCAGCAATGTTGTTATGTTCACGAAATGTATGGATAATAGAAGTATGCGGACTGAGACTTGAAAAATGTCTTGTCTGAATCATCCATGTAGCAAGTGCAAGGGCGTTGATATTATCTTGTTCATTGGCCCATTGCACAACAATCAAGGAATCCCCAGCCACCTACTCCAATAATATACCAGCCATCGAAACAAAACAAAAAAAGACCAACCATAACCCCAAACTTTCACCTCTTCTATTGGTGCCCCGACCCCCACACATCCAGAGACTGATCAGATCCCCATTAGCACACTCAATGTATGCACCAGCACCATAGCAGCCCGTAGAAGCCTGAGCTGCACCGTCAAATCTAGCATGATTACCCTAACACAGAAGAGAAGATGGCCAAAGTGAATGATCTACTATAGATTTTCCCACTGGAACATATATGTGATCAATTCCTTTCCAAACACATGGGTATTGCAGGGGATTGTCTTTTATACTCAAATATTTAATTGTTCCTTTGGCTGGTTGGTATCATCCTTTCATCAAACATATTGCATGTAAAAATTGTAGATGGAATTCCACAATTAATCAAATGCATTCATCAATATATTTATGCACAGAGTCCTTTTCAGTCAGTGATTGTAGGTTCCAAGCATATTTTTTTATACAATAAATTGTTATTACTTATATAATTGATTTAGATACCTATAGGAATCATGCCATTACACAGCTATAGTTTAATACATTATGGCATTCTACAGCCTTACTAAAATAAACATTGAATTCTAGATTTCAGATTCTATTGCATATTAGTATTCTCTTTTATTCTGAAAGATAAATACCCAGAAACTTATACAACATTCATTTTAAACATAATCATTTTTACAAACACGTGGCCTATAGGGTTAAATAAAATTCATAACAGAATATTAACAGAGAAACAATTGGATTCAAGACATAGTTTGAATTTCCATAAGTTTCCAAACAACATTAAGGTTGTAATAAAATTTTCAACATAATATTTATTTGAAAATAACTTGAATGATGCAATCGGTTGCATGTGAGGCATGCTCCTGATCCCAACCATAAGCACATTGAGCTCTAATATTTCAACCAAGCTGCCACCCCAAAGCTGGAACCAAGAATTCACCAAGAGAAATCATAGGTTTTCATTGGTCGTTGGTTAATAGGTAAGGCACCCAACCTCTACCAAACAATGAGCTGAACTGGCAAAGTTTTACTGGTTTCTAGGCTTCAAAACTTCCACAGGTAGCTCATACCTCTTTCTTTTTTTCCTAAACATAAGTTTATGTTGACGCTTGAATTTGTTCAAGACGTCAATGAAAAGGAAACAATCTGATTTGAAGGTGTCAGGTAACCTTACGCAAAAATCACCCTAGTCCTCAGTCATTTGGTGTGACTATTTCCAACAGATATAAGGCCTCCGCTGACTATATATGAGTTTTTCCTCCTTCAAAAGGAGGCTTGGGTTGTTGAGAATCTAATCCTAAAAGTTTAACATAAAAGTTGTGAAACAAATCTGGGAAAAACCTAACTATTAGTTAGTTGAATCCAAGAAAAACCTACTTGAAAAATATAAATCCTCTGACTTGATCCCTGGTTAAACAGAATCCAATGAAACAATTAAAGAGAAATCCTTAATTAATCATGACAAACATCACTAACATGATACAGATACAAACTAAATAATAAACTATTTAAGTTCTATAGCAATGCAATTATTGTCATATATTAACCAATCACAAAGGTATTAACCATAAATAGAAGTAGTGAACATATTCAGAACATCTTGTTCACAACATCTATCAATCAATTAATAAATCCATTAAAACTAATTCCAACCTCTGTAATAATAACAAGTCACAAAATATTTAAAGTATGTTTAGAATGAAAATATTAAAACTTGGGAGAACAATCACAAGTTGAGAAAACTCACACTCAAGTCATGCCAAGGTACAAAAAAGCATAATAGTCTCCACCTTTCATTACAGGCTTGAAAATCATTACATCATTTGTCGAAAATATACATAAATTTCAATAGGTTTGGTACAAGGAAACTTCACTAGAGGTTTGGCTATGGTTCCCCCCCTCCACCTCTAATTGATATAAATTAAATACCAGTAAACAAATCGGATATATCCACAAAATGTGCAGAGTTCTCCTAAACTCTAGGGACAACTAATCATCATGACTAGGACTAGTGAGATAATCCTTCCATTTTGAATACACTTCCGACATTTCTGTGACATCAAGGTAATTATCATGCTCTAGCTGGAGCTCATCCTTACATAAATATGATCTAATCTCTTTGCTCTGAATTTTTGACCAACTATCTAAGAAACCTTGCAAAGTAGATTTGACATGGATAGTGGTCAAAATGAATGTTCTGAAGAAAAATATATCAACCTAGGGAATGTCTCGAATTAGACTGGTTGATTGATCTCTCTGCTCGTTGACTTCAGTGATTCTCATATTAGTTGGAACTAACTCTTCCAACTCAACAAACATGGGCATGTCGAGGTTTCCCATGTAACCATCAGTTAAAATCCACTTCCTAGCACAAATTTTCTGCCCTTTATCAATCATATGAAAAGCTTCATCACATGCAAGTTCCCATGATTTGACAGATATCTAAGTCCTCATAAGCTTAAGCAAGTTAATACAAGGAACAATTGCAGGAGCATTCTTTAAATGAGCTTTCCATTCACAAATTTGCTCATAGGATGAGTGTGCCTTCTTTCTTTTTTCAACATGATCTACTAAAAGGTCAGATATGTGCTCAAAAGAATTGAAATCATCTTGGACTTCATTTAGACCTTGGAAAAACAAAGTATGTGTTTGCCTTAAACTTTCATTAGTAGCAATGGCTTCATCCTTAAATTCATGCACCGTTATCTTGAAAAGATAGAGAAGAAGCTTCTTGGTTTTTAAATTGCTCCATTTGCAATTTGATATCTCCAAGCTTAGTAGCCTGCCCCATCACATTATTCTTTGCTATGAATTTCTGCTATGAAACCTGTTGAAGCTAACTCTGCAGACTGTGTAATACATGTTGATGTGGAGCTTTCAACTCTTCAATCTACCTAAGGAAATTCTCTTGCAAAGAATCCCTTTCTATCTGTAACACAACAATATTGGCCTTATATTCATTGAGAATCTTGGTTAAAGTAGAGACAAAGTCAAATTTTTCCCTAGTGAAGGCTCCCATGGCAACAGTTGTCTCAAATACCTATCTTCTTGGATAAGCAGTGGCTTGCTTCCATATGATTTGATTTTCTACTAGCCCAACTACCATTTTCCCTTCCCTTCCCCTTTTGGTGTCTTTCCTAAGAACAGCCTTGTGCCTTTTGCTATAGCAATAGTCCCCTAGCACAACTACAACATCTTCTCCAAAAGCAGCAAAGTCTTCAGCTGTAAAAGCCAGCAGTTGAACATTATTGGCAATAGGTAATGGTTGGCTAAGAGTGGTGGTTTCTAACTAGGAAAGGTCCCAAGGTACTGGTAAGGTAGTTGGAATAGTTGTGATTATAGGCACATTTCCTACAAGGGGCTCAGTAGATTGGGAAGAAGAGGATTCAAATCCAAAATGTAGTAGTGTACTAGGATCATTGTCCTCAACTAATTAAGTGTTGAGTTTGTTGTGAGGTTAAAGGATCTAGTGAGGTACTTGAAACATTCTCAGTGATTGGCTGAGTGGATGCATTAGTAAGTTGTGCATTGGAATCCAAAAAATTAGTGTGAGGAGGTGAAGTATGTGGTGAGTTGTGAGTGAAATGAGTGACAGGGTCATCTATGGAGGGAATTTCTGACAAATTATACTTTGGGGAAGAATTATGGTTTGGAGTAGATGGAATACCATTGGTAGCCTGTGTAACATGCAAAGAAGATGACTGAGTATTCTCTTGGACAACTGCGGTTGGATGAACTACCTCTATTGATTGCTATTTTTCTAAATCAATAACATTATCAGTAGATTGTGAAGAGGCATGTTTTGGAACTGGTTTTGGTTGATTTTCAATTTTCATTGGAACCATGGGTAACAACTTATGCATAGAAACAACAGTATTGATAGATTCAGTACAAGGAATGGATTTACCTTGAAGAACTTAGGTTTGTTGGATTAAGGCATTTATATTCTGAATATTGGAGGGTTGGATAGATAATACAAGTCGCTTTCCCTGCTACTTATCCAACTATTTATCTATTGCAAATTTGGGTGGAGATGGGATTACCACTATAGCTTTGTTACCTGCTTCCATTGCTTCCTTGGCAGCTTCTTCTCACTGTTGAAAAACCCTATTTATTTCTTCCATTACCTTTATCTTTTATTGTCTCTTAGCTTCATGTATGAGGATTCTTTGATCGGGATCATCCACTCGGCCCATGACTGCTTCAAAACTAGATGCAACTTGATAAAGGGAGTCATTTCGTTCTTTCTCATGGGCATATGAACCCTTTAACTATGATTGAATAAAATAATTGGCTATAAATCCCTTTGGATCATGCATTCTCTTCATTGCAAACACTAACTTTAAATCATTCAATATTTTTTCTAAGATAAAGGCATGGGAAGATTTTTGAGAAACTAAATGTCCCACATATAGAGGGAATTTTGGCTATGCTCTTCTTTTTCATGAATGGAAATGACCATGAAATCCATCAAAAACTATATGATAAGCTACATCTAAAAGAACTAGTCTATCAGGGACAAACCTGGGTAACAAGTGAACTGAATTACTCCCCCATATCTTGAGATAGGTAAAGAACTTTCATGCATACCAGTGACTCATTAGTGCCACCAAGTAAATGGCATCTTCATAAATCCTGGGATCATTCTTCTTAAAGATGATAAAATATACAGAACTGAGGAAGTTGTCACATATATCATAGACATAGGGCTTGTAATTGTCTTCCCATAGGATTGAATAGTAAATATGAATAGGAGGGTTATGCCTAGTCCAATGCGAATTCATAGAAGGATAAGCAAAAGGAGCACACATAATGTCTACCAAATATGTCGATAAGTAGAAATTTGGCTTCCTCATGGTCGAATCTTTCTATGCTTGAGTGATCGCATTCCTAAGGGTTATAGAAAAAAATTGTGCCCAAATGAATATTTTCCCTGTAGTAACTATATGATGAGTTAGGGGGGCCATTCGAATTTCAAATATGAACAATTGTCTACACCATAGAATCTACACAACATGGCCATGAGCAATTTGTATGGTTCTCTGAGAAGGAAAATCAGGTACTATCTGATGGGTTTCAATATGAAACTGTCAGGGTCATCCATCCAATTCTTAACAAGGACATATGCTTCGTACTTCTGCTTAAAGGCCCTTATAAAATCCTGTGTCAGTAACTGCTAAGGGGGTTTTAGGGAATAAATTTTGGTGAAGGTGTCTAATTTAAAGGAAGCATAGAGAGTGTGGTTGGAATCCCTAAAGGTGCAAGTAGGGATGTTTGTGTAATCAATCATCCACTTTACCAAGTCCATGAAAGGAATAATAGATGGGCGTGTGGAAATGGCATGGAATTGAGACTTATTGATGTTCTAATCAATTGGGGATTCTTATTTGAACATTGAGAAGTCATCATTGTCGAAGATGCTATAAATTATGCCCCAATCCAAACACATTGTATCAGACACATGTCCATGAGTATCTGAATAAATGCCAAAATTGGGATCTCTTGGCTTCAATTTCTCCATTAAGCATTCGACTTGGTTTTGCGAGCATTGGTTTATGAAGTCGGTTCTGCAATGCACTATAAAAAACATAGGCTATTTTTAATCTAAAAAAAAATCAAAATGAAAGCCAAATGAAATATGAATTACCTGGAGGAAATCCAAACTAAAATTGCAGAGAGCAGATATAGGCCTTGTGTAAAAGCAGAGAATTTTGCTACTCTGTAATTCAAATTCCAAGCATGACAATGGTGAAGCAAATTTCAAAATTTAACTAAGTATGAGATCCATTAAGAACAAATCCATTTATCATTAATTGTGAATAAACTACTTAGGGATTGGTGGTTTAGAAAATAATTAGCCATTAATTGCGTTTGATTTGACTAGTTCTTTTGGCTATTTTGGCATGTGCGGGGAAATATTGGCTTCCGATGTCATAGATATAGTGTCGAGGTGGGTCCACTGAGAATTTAAAAAGGTCGGACGTCAGCTACCGGGAATAAAATTGGCCACCAAATGAATGATATATCGATTTCCTAGGTCCAAGGTTAATGTGAGTAGGAAATGTCGGCATTGGAACGTCGGAAGTAGATTTGGAAAATAAATGTTTTACTGGCTTCCGGGGTTCGAGGTTCGTGGGATAATACATTGGCATTGGAACATAGGGGGAAACATTATGTGATAAACAAATGTTATCCTGACTTCTGAGGTCCGAGGAGATCACAAACATCAGCATCGACAAGTCGGAGGTAAAATTACAAAGCATAAATAGGTTTCCGACTTCCGACTTCCAAGGTTTATAAAATAGGGACGTCGACATTGGAACAACGAAAAGATTAACACCAACAAGTTGACATCCTGACTTCCAAAGTTTGATTTTTTGCTTAAACATGAATATTAGGATGTCGAAAACATCAGAACAGGGCTAATTAAGTGATTAGTTTGTTTTAGATTAACTCCAATGTACTTATAGTGTAAAAATTGATGAAATTAACTTCGAAATGAACTGCTAAAACCCCTTGAAAATTAAAATAAGGAATTTCAATCTAAAGGGGGTTCCCATATTTTCCTAACAAAAGATGGGATCCTTGTGGCTACAACAGTTTTCCAATGGTTAATACCATAGAATAGCCCACCCCAAGAACCACGAAGGTAATGGCCAAGAACAGAGACCTCATTGTTTTCCAAAAGACATACCCTAATTCCAAAGTTGGGGGCCAATTTCATGTTTGCATGCAGTGCTTTATTGCATGGCTTCACCAAGACCATGTGATCTCTCCAAGAGACCCATGTTCATCTCCATTATTTTCTTAATGCCCTCATTTAAATTGCCATCTTAACTCATAAGCAAGGTTTTAAGATAAATAAAAGAGTTTAACAATTAACAACATAAAGGTAACTTGTGGGCAAGTTCGACCAAGGTCATGTTATTGACCCCTTAGGACTTCTCACAACCCCCTTACTCTCTCACTAGTGAATTCCTGGTTCCCCATACTCTCTTCAGCGTTCTACCTCATAAGCATCCAGTTGTAATTTTAATTATAAATTGTTCATGTACATATGATTACGTCCTAACCTCCAGGCCATTTAACTTTAATAATTACATCATGTACAATAAAACTGGGGATTTAAAACCAAAGGTGTTACATGTGGAGAATTTTCTTTTAACAAATATTTGCGAGGAAACCCACATGGGATTTTATCGATGATTCTTAAGTTTGCTAAAGTGACTTGGTGAAGGCCCGCTTAGATTGTCATCAACCCATATGTATGATAAATACAATTCCTTGTCGTAAGTGAAGTTTCACTTCATACTTAAGTCTATGAGGGTTACTATTTCCTTAATTATAATATTGAGGAACTTTCCTACTCGTTTCCTTACTTTCCCAATTAATATTTGAAGGTAGATTGCATATGAAAGATGTTTACTTAAAATATAATTCTTCATTACTATCAAGGTGCATTTATGACTAAGAATTCCAATAATTTTTTCCAACTAGTTGTACATTTAATTGACCAAGAGATAAATAATATTTGTATTTGTGATACGCCTAAAAGATAAATTTTCATTTCTACCAAGGTGGATTTATGACTTAATTTTCTCAGTTAATGATACATTTAATTCACTTAGCAAAAAATAATATTTATATTTAAATAATTAAATATGTTAATGATATGTGATATCAAGGTAATGGCACATGTGGGATTTATTTCTTGAGTTATGGGACTTAATATTATTATTATAGAAGACAACGCAATACTATTCTTAAATTGTTGTAGGGAACGATTATAAATTGGGCTTGAGTTGTAAACAATTATGAATATTATCGTAGATATTGACTCTCAATGGGGCTGAGTATTATAATTTGAGCAGTAGGAAACAATTATAAATTATTGATATACGCATAGGCCTCTAAATACAACATCAAATTAAACATGTGCATAATGCCAACCGCAATTGGAATGCTCACAAAACCTTTTTGAACTATGTTGTTAATCATTATTATTATTCCATGCTTATAATAGGTAAATGTTCAACCTTGTGATAATGCACACATGCCAATGGACCTCATTTGCAAAACAAAAAAAATATCAAAATTTAATCAACATATAGAAAGGTTTGCTTAATTTCCTACCATGAGTTGTTAACTACTAAATATCATAGGAAATCATACATGTATTTCATTCATTATGTATTTTTTACTCATAAAAAGATAGTTAAGGCGCCAAGATAATAAATAAAGATGACAAGACAACAAGTAAAGTTGACAAGATACAAGTTAAGGTGACAACATAGTTAAAGTGACAAATCATCATAATCGTCTTCATTGCCACCAGAATCAGAATCTCTGCCATCACTTGTGTATGCATCTATCTGATTTTTATCCACACCCTCATTTGTGATGTGCAATACCGCATTCTCTCTCCCAATCTCTTCGTTAGTAATGAAAGTCTCTTCTTCAAACACTCTAGCCTCATCTTCAACCACTTCTTCGAATGTTTCTTTTAAATTATCATATTGCACATCAGCCATTATATTGACAACTTCCATGAATCTTCGTTTTGAACGAGACTCTATTTGAATGACATACAACCATCCAAGGCTTCTTACATCATCAATCAGAAATGATTGGTTAATTTGAATAGGGGAAACATACGGCTCATCAGTCTCTAATAAATATTACCATGTATTTGCACGTACAAATCCATACTCGTCATGTTGTACTGCCGTTGGTTTGATCCACTTGCATTTTAATAATATAGGACTATGTTCACCAAACTCAACTTGAATAATCTCTTGTATGAATCCAACATAAAATTTCTTCTCAGTTTCATGATGAAATTCAGCACTAACAACACAATCACAATTTCCCTTTCCCTTGTCATTTTATTCCACTCTTAAATGGCTACCATAGGCCCACATTCCAGTAAAAATACAATCCCATAAATGTGGAAGCTTTGAAATCTCAATTTCCTCTGACGTTAGATCTTTACCTTGTTCTTCTGCATCACGGGTCCATTCTTCAAATTTCGAAAAAGAATCGCGTCCTCCAATCAAATCATGACTTCTACGCTTTTGAGGTGGAGGACATTGACTCCATTTTTCTCTCTCTTCTTCATATTTTATACATAGAATATGAACGAACAAGAAAGTTAGACTAATAATATAAATTTGTAAATGCAATTCATTAAATAAATTATTTTTACGTGAGCCACATATCAAACAAAGAAGTGTTTTGAATAACATAGGCATGTACCACACTTCTTTATTCATGTGATAGCTTGAAGCAACGCCCATTTCCTTCTGATAATTCACCTGCAACTCTCTCCTCTTCATCATCATCCCATACACGACGATTGACATTTTTAAAATCCTTCATATATTATGTGCAAAATCCTTGGCCTGTTGCATTGAATATCCCTCGGACAAGCTACCTTCTAGTTTTTCCCTAGAACAAACAAATGATTTCAAAACCTTCATATATCATTCTATAGGATACATCCATCTTGTTCTTACTGGTCCACAATGCTCTATTTCATATTGTAGATGCATCAAAATATGCATAGAAATGTTAAATATCGTCGGTGGAAATTCTTGTTCCAATAGTGTTGATACAACATCTATCGACAGGGGTTCACTTCTCACTATCGTCAACAAACATCAACCCAAACTCCCTTAGACACCGGCCCGGAAAGGTTTAACCCTTTCCAGAAACACTCACAGAGCAAGTGAAGTCTCACCCGATATGGATAAGGGGGTTGCAGGAAACAAGTTTCCACAGTGGGAGGAGGATATGCATCAAACACACATTACAATCGCAGAAACCAGATATTATACCTTTCGCATTATGCTAGCAATTCATCATCCACATATTCACCATTCGCAGATTCAACACATAATGGACATTCGCATCAACATGATCAAACTACTCATTCGCATGAACAGCAATTACCAAACCACAGAGTATTAAACATTTCGCAAACACTTGTATTCATCATTTAGCATAAACAAAGACAAAAGATAGAACCATAATCGAACATCTTCATGAATTCATGAAAACCTGCGGAATGACCTTCGCAGAAACATACAAAACATCATATCGCGGATAAAAACAAATCAACTATGTCGATCTCAAAATCACGGATCTAATATCAAAAGATGGATCAAAACTGGATTCCCTTAGGCTTACAATCATACCCCTATTTATATGAAACTAGGTGGTTACAAAACCGTCCACATGACCAATTCTAACAACTTTAGCTAATCTTGTGCTTCCTCATTCTCTGTGAATGACCCTTCTTTTGCGGATTCGCCTTCTTCACTGCAGTCAGATTCCACACTTCATAAGGACTAATCCCGTGCCAGCAGTCCCCCAACACAAACTCGTGGCTCACCCTCGAGCCACCTCAGCTGGACACCTCTGGTATTGTTCTCATCCTTCGCTTTGCTAAACTTATGAATTTGTTCTTGTCGTCTGGGGATCGTTGTCGTGTACTTCTCGAACTCATCCTCTAGTCTCTAGAAACATTCGTCATCTATCCCTTTTGCGCCAATTGGTGCGCTTCATGCTTGTTCCGGACTGGGAAAAACTTCATCTACGTCACCAATATGTGAAACAGGCCAACTGCTCTAGCACATTTGTTTCACACCTTGGACTATCTACTGCTGGATCCAGCGGGCCTCCGCCCCTGGTGTTCCGATGGTCGCAGGTAACACGGGTTTTCTAACTACAACCACACTCTTAGACATCTTGGGTTAGACCTCGTCTATGTTCCTCTCGATTGTCTGCGCCGCTTCCTTCGTTGGTTGTTCATGCACACTCGTCGTCCTTTCCCTTAGCGCACCTGGAGTGTTTCCGCGCAAAATGAAATGGATCATTTCCAGAGCTTCCTTGGAATTGCTCACTCAACTCATTAACTTACCAACTCGTGTCATGAAGCTTACTAAATCTCCTCTTCCAACTTACGAATACTGCCTTGCTCAACTGACCTTCTGTGCCTATATTTATGCTTGTTCCTCGTGTCCTTGACGTCTAATTCTTGAATCATTTGCGAAATATTTCCCATAGCCATCTGATTCTTTCATCATATGCCTCCATTTTCTTTTGGTGATGTTGATCCGTAGTAATCATGCTCAGATTTGACTCCCGCGTGCGAAGCATCGACAAGCGACCCGGCTGGCCATGCTTCCACTTTTTGTCATAATTGTTTTTTTTTTTTGGTTCTCAACTACTATGCGCTTGATCGTGGCTATAGGGTTTCAACCTATTCCCATTTACCAACTTAGGCAACAATACCCCATCTAAACTTTGTAGCTGCACCGCACCTCCGTCAATGATAAAATTTATGATGTAGGGACCTAACCAATGCATTTGTAACTTACCTGGGTGCTTAGAAAACTTACTGTCATATAACAGAACTATATCTCCACACTGAAAGTGATTTTGTTTAACATGGCGATTGTGCCAAGCCTTCAGTTAGTCCTTTTCTACCTTATGATGAAACCCTGCGATGAACCAATCCTCATCGAGTTGTACCCGTTGTGCCAACCGTTCCTCCAATGCTCCATCATCGCTCATTCTTGTGGCTGTTGCGATGCGCAAACTTGGTACAATGTACTCCATCGGCATGGCTGCTTCTTGTATGTAAACGAGCTTGAATGGGGTATGTCCAGTCAGTCGTTTACATGTTGTGCAATACGCCCAAAGTATCACCGAAATTTTCAAATCCCAATCATCTCGGTCTGCATTGCACACCTTGGTGAGTGCATGCTCCAATATCTTATTGAACGCCTCAACTGTCCCATTCGCTAGAGGGTGGTAAGGGGTACTCATCTTATGTTGAATTTGAAATTCCTTCGTCATCGCTACAATCGTCTAATTAAAAAAATGAGTCCCTTGGTCACTCATTAGTATTTTTGGGCACCCAAACTTGGTGACCACATTTTCGAAGAGGAATCTTGATGTAGTCACAGCTGAGCAATCTCTCACGAGTGCATCTTCCTCCCATCGAGTCAAATAGTCTGTCACGGTGATTATGTAGCGCGGCCCTGTTCTTTTGTCGGGTGGGTTGATGGATCCCACGAAGTCAACTTCCCACTTTTCAAAATCCTACAGTGTCAATTGGCGTACTAGCGGCATTTCATCCCTTCGTGATGGCTTCCCTGTCCATTGACATACGTCGCAGCTCTTGGTGTAGTCCGCAGCATCTCTGTGCATCGTCGGCCACCGTAATCCTACTCAAAGGAACTTCCTAGCGGTTGCACGTCCTCCATATTGTCCTCCAAGGATCCCAGCATGAGCTTCCGCTAAAATACTTTCCTGCTCATGCGAAAGAACGTAGAGTCGTAGTATCTCATCCGGTCCCATCTTATACAATTTCCCTGCAATCAATTGAAAATCTGCAGCTTTGACGACTACTTGCTTCTCCTGGTTGGTAGTGAAACCTTCCGGTGCCTCCCCTGTTGCTAAGAATTGAATGATTTGTTCATAATAGTCATCGACCATTCCGACTCTGAAAAACTGAGCATCCGACAATCCTTCGTCAATGCTCCTTGGTTCTTCCCCGGACTCTATCCGTGATAGGTGGTCTAGTCCTGCATTTAGTCATCCTGGATTTACAATTATCTCAAAATCGAATTACTGGAAGAGTAACAGCCATCGAAAGATCTTCCCCCCCAACACAAGCTTGTTCACCAGGTATTTTAGTGTTGAATGATCGGTGAACATTTTGAAGTGGCCCCCTAAGAGATAGTTTCGGAATTTCTGTAATGCGTAGACCATCGCCAGCCCTTCCCTTTCTTTGGTCATATAATTCTTCTCCGCAGTAGACAGATTCCTAATTGCGAAGGCTATCGGGTGGTTGATGTCTCCTTCTCCTGGTTGGGCCAAGATGACTCCTAATGTGACTAATGACGCATCAATGTGAACGTGGAACTCCTTCGTCCAATATGGAAATGCAAGTATGGGTGCGGAGACCATCTTTGATTTTAATATGTCCAAACTCTTCTGGCACTCTTCATTCCATTCAAACTTGGCGTCTTTCTTCAACAACTTCTCCATTGGTTCTGTGATTGCTACATAACCCCTAATAAACTTTCTATAGTAGCCCATGTGTCCCAACGTCGCTCTCGATTACTTCACTGTTGTTGGCAGTGGGAGGTCGACAATAATTGCGATCTTTGCGGGGTCGACCGGCATTCCCTCCCTGCAAACAATGTGTCCCAACAAGATCCCAAACGGAACACAGAAGATGCACTTTTTCAGGTTCAATAAAATCTAGTGTTGTCGACATTGTTCCAGCATTAGCCTCAGGTTTGCGACATGATCCTTGACTAATCCATACACTGTCCATTCGTCCATATAGACAGCCAGAAATTTATGAATGTAATCTTTGAACGCCGAAACTACTAATCTTGAAAAAATTGTTAGAGCATTCTTCAGTCCAAATGGCATCACTGTATACTGAAAGCATCCCCATTCTGTGACGAATGTAGTCTTATGCCGATATTCCTTCGTGATTTTGATCTGGTGATAGCCTGAAAACCCATCTGTAAAGGAGTATATTTCCTGACCTCCTACTCCTTCAACCACCTCATCCGTGAATGGTGTTGGGAACAGATCATGTAGGAAGGCATCATTTAGCTTCCTTAAATCGACACATATTCGGACTTCACCAGATTTCTTACCCTGGACCACCATTAGACTGATCCACTCTGATTATTCTATTGGTTCTATAATGTCTGCTTCCAGCATTCTTTCAATCTTAGTGTCACGTCCCCTTCCATCAATCCAATGCAAGGAAGGAAACATGACCAAACATACCGGGCTTATTTGGATAACTCGACCCCATTCATTAGTAAGAAAATCATGGATAAATAAAAACTTATGTGTACAGATCATTCTTAAATAAACACAGCGGAATTACACACTATCCACACACCATTTCATCATGCATTCAGCATATAAACGACAGCCATTGATTAAACCATTGCAGAGCATAGAATTAACATAACTCAAACCACAAAGAATAATTATCTTGAAATGTAGTGCAGAATCATACTCAATATGGACACAACGAAATAACCATAATAACACACATAGACTGGAATGCATCAGCATATCTATCCCAAGCAAATGATGAATCAACAAACAGAGAATCAATCCCATTCTCATGCTATGCACAGGCTTCATGTCAACTAGCTTAAGATACTCATTTCATTCAATTAACATGAATAATTAAACATGCAGAACAGAACACAGAATGATCACACTTTAACCACAGAGAATACTTATCTTTAAGATGAAGTTGTCCAACAACTGGCTATGGGAGAGAAACGTTCCACCCAACCATAGGTCTCTGTCCAGCCTGTATTCTTTCAGCTGAGAGACCACCCCCGAGCTAGGTTGCGTATCCACTAAGGAGGAACTAGATGGGCTCCCTCACAGCCATGGTTTCACTCAAACAGTCATGCTAAGCCAACACACAGTTGGGTTTATCAAGCATGCAATAAGCAAAGGAAGAGGATGCTAAGACGGTGAGCTCAACCACAGAGCTATAGACATCTCAAGTAAATCCAAGCAATCCAATCCTCTGTTCAAACTTTCACACTTGGATTTCTCACAATTCGGTCATCAAATAACTCAATCCCGTCATTGGACTTCTGGGCTATAAAAACTGGGTTTTTCTATGGATTTCGGGGTATCTAATACTCTCAAATTCGCCCCAAGGTTCATACCTATGGATCCCCCATTGGATTTTACTATCAATATCAAATTCTGGGCATTTATGGCTCTTCAAAACATGGGTTCTTGCAAAGTTGCGATTTCTGGTTTTGCTCACTGCTGGGAATTCGTAATGGATGCCAAAGGATGCTGGGTTCTTCCACCAAGGAATGGGAATGAGGAAAAACCAAATCCCATGAGGTAGGGTGACTTGTGGGTCAAGGAAACAGATCCCATACCTTGCCATACGAATTTCTCGGTTGCCCATGCTCCATTGAAGCCATGGATTGATTTCTTCAACCACTTTCTTACACATAATTAAATTCAAACAAAGAAAGTCAAATGGGTTCTCAAGATGACATTTGGTAGCCTATGGTTCAATCCCACAACCCCCTCACCACTCCCTAGTGGATACACATGGCCCCTTCTCATTAGTTACTTCCATAGCCAATTTTGGTATTTTATTGCATGATGTTTATTTACATCATTTTTACAATGTTCCATGGATAAATAGCACATGGGTAGCATAATATCCAATACTTTCCTTTTAAATAAAATTCGAGTATCCACTAGCGAGGCCTTGGCCTTGAGATCCACGCTAGGGAAACATACATCACATGTATACAATATTTACATTAAAATCTAATATATCCTAAGGGTCAAAATGGGGTATTACACTCAGCTTGCACCTGTTCCTTGTACCTTGGATTCAACCTGTAGGGTCGTTGCTTGACTGGCTTCGTATCGGGTTTCAGGGGGGTCTTCATTTCGCCTAAGTCCCTGGAAATTCCTTTCATCTCCGAGAATTTAGTTGGGAACAATTCCTGAAACTCATGCAAGAGGTCAATCATCTTCGCGATAGTGGAGTCATCCCAATAATCGCCAATACTTGCGAACTTTGGATTCTCCTCCGACCCAATATTTAATTTCTTGATTTTCAACGGTTGCTGAAACCTATTGGAAGGTATTCCTGGTGCCTCAACACTACGACTACCTTCCGATTCCGGCACATATATGGCCCTCGGGTCATCCTCATCGTTCGGTTCTCCTGTGATATTATAGCACTCCATCATCATTTCTGGTGTCGCAGTCCACCGAAGTTCCAATGGTTTCTCTTTCGGTACTGCTTCGAATATCTTCTCCCAGATCAACTGTAGTGCACTATGAATGAAGGGGTTCTCATCTGAGAAACAAAATGATTGGTTGAAGCCAATTGTTAGCTATTCCCAAGAGGTCCTCCTGCGTCGTAGTTCTGCTACGACATACCAACTCCGCGGTACTTCATCCAGTGTGTGAACAAATGCATGTACCCACTCTTGTTTCACCTGTGCACCCCATTGGCTTTGACATGCATTCACATGTTCCTTCCAATCTCCTCTACCGTCATATTTCATTCTGTCATATCCTGTGGCATCGTCGAAGCTAACCTCCATGAGGTGTAGACATAGTGGCCAGGTTGTGATATTAGACTTGTGCATCGCCCACCAGCGTGCGGAGTAGCCTTCAAGGCTTCCTCCAAGGCCAATAGACATTGCGGATCCACCACTTTTTCCTCAAATTCAGTGAGAAAGGTGCTCAAATTGGGAAATCCTTCATATGTCAGTATCGCGCACTCCTATGTGGCTACCCATCGCAGTGACCTTGTGATCCGTGCACACCTCCTGAACAATACCTCGTGAAGCCGATTCTACCAATTCTCGAGCGCCTCATCTGAATCTGATGGTGTCGAATTGACACTGCACCATCCCAATTCTCCATCTGCGGTGGGATTGATGTAATCCTTGGATATGTTTTATACGCTATCCCATCCCTCCATAAATTCATCTCTTGTTGGTTCAACGTATCACTGTACTTCTGTAGGATCAAGAGGTGCAACAACCCTCATCTCGCGATTTTCGAATGACATAGTCCGCTTCTTGAAGTTGATGATGGCCTGGTTTTTCATTGCCCAGTCTATCCCTAGTAGCACCGGATATGGGCTTGTGCTATCAACAATCTTTATTAAATCAAATTCGGCATATGTCTTGAGTCCCTAAATTTCAACTGGAAGCTGGCACACCTAGCCAAGTGGGGTAACCTTACTTTGGTTTGCCAATCGTAGTTGTACTGGTGACCAGGCCAACTATGGTTTTCCCATTGTTTCCCACGTTTGCTTGGTCAGAATGTTCACATATGACCCCAGGTCCAAAATGATTGAGTCGACATCAAATGCTCCAATTTGTGCCAACATTCGCATCTCTCTCCCCATCTTTCTCTTTTGTATGTGATTGACCTTTTGCTCCTGGCGTGCACCCTCCCGTCGATGCAACAGACTGGATATTTCTTCCAATGCGTCTTGATCCTTTTCCAACTCCGGGAAACTCTCCAAGAAGGCTCTTAAAGTGTTATCCTTCCTCCGTGACTTCGTCATGTCAAACGTCGATGGAATATCGTAGATAACTTCTTCCTGAAGAGGTAACTTCCTCCTCTATCTCATCGCTTCTTGTGCTTTCAAGAAAACATCCCTTTCGACCTTCGCATCAAAGGTGTCGTGCTTCTGTGTTGTTGGTCGGACAGTAGCCTGTGACCTATCGACTCCTGTCAGAGCTCCTCCTCGTGTCACTACTTCAACAGTCGCAGTGTGACTCCTAACCTCCACCGATATCTTTTGCACTGTCGGTGGTGTATTCTAATTCTGATTCGGCAAGTTCTTGGTCTACCATTTTGCGATGAGCTACACTCAGTCTTCAACAATGTGGTTCACAGCACTACAATAATTGCGTTGTGGTGCCGGATTCGGGCAATCCCTCTAACAATGCCCCTGCTTCCCACAATTGTAACATATAATTAGCCCTCGTCCTTGTCCAGCAACTCCTCCTCGACTTGCGTCGGCACCTCGACCTCTGCGGAACCCTCTTCCAAAAACTCCACGTGGTGGCCCATATTGCGGGTACTACAGTTGTCCATATTGTGGTTACTGATATGGTGGCTACCCATACTGTGGCTGGCCATACTGTGGTGGCGGATACTGCGGGTGACCATACTGCAGTTTCCCATACTGCCCTTGATCATACTGTTGCGGCTGGTTAAATTGAGGTTGTTGTTGGGTATACTGCGGTTGCTGTCGTACCGCCGGTTGCTCTTCCCCTTTCATAAAATATGTATCAACAGTCTGGTCTTGGAGTAGGTCATAGGCCCTGCAATCCTTTTCATCGTGGCCAACCGAACAACAAAATTTGCAATATATATTTACTAGCTTCGACACCATCTTCTACAGGTACACACATTCTTCCGGTCGATGCCCTCTGGTTTGACAGACAGGACACCAAGGCATTCCTTCCTAACACGAGGGGTTCGGTGCACCTGATTGCAAACATTCTCAAAAATATGGGAAATTATCCTTATGGTGTCCTTCTTCTTTACACCTGGTGCACCATATGTCTTCGCCGGTTTCTTTCCCCTTCTTTATATCTTGCAATTAGAGTGTGAGATTGGCAAGCTGTGCTTGTTTCCTATCCATTCCTATACCAAATTCACTGATTGGTGAAGCCTCCAACTTCATTTCAATCTCCAACGCTTTGGCCTGCGTTTCTACTTTCGGTTGCATTAGTGGTTTGCAGATGTGTGGCACCAATTATGCGATAAACCACTCCATGTGCCGCATATCATTTATTATGAAACTCACCTTTGCTATCAATGTTTTATACCGCTGATCAAATTCCCATACCGGCTTATTTGGGTATTGCTTGATTTCTTTGAGCTCGGTAACATACTCTGACTTTGGCTTTCTAAACTCATCGACCATTCCTGCTTTGATCTGCGCCAATGACTTGCCCGGTGTTCCCGCTGGAACCTTTGTAAAATTCATAAACCAATCTAGCACACAGCCCCTAAGGGTCTTCGCTAGATTTCCCTATTTAATATCTTCATCCTGGAAATGCTTCACAGTCCCGACTGCTTCTCACAGGAACCAATACTACTCAGGATGCTCAGTCTTGTTCCCTTGGAAAGTGGGCATTTTTGTGTCGTCTTCCATTCTAATGTTCCTACTGTTATTGTTTGCTAATGCACTACTTCTACCGCTGCACATAGGGCAACTCTGTGAATAACTTGTGTTTCTTCCTATGAAATTCTGAGTAGTGCGCGGGGTTGAATGTATGTTGTAACTCACGATCTGTCCCTCTTCTGCTTCTGGGGTAGCCTAATCACCATCTCCTTGTTAATTTTTGAGCATTAATTCAACATACTCGAGGATCTTTACTGAGAGAATATGAGACAATCACAACAAGCAACAAGCAATCACATGAAACAATAGACACATAGAATTTCACTGGGTAAAACCATAAAGGTTAAAAACCCCACAACTTCCTCGGAGATAGAAAGAGCAATGTTATAACCCAAGTACAAGAGATAGTCCTCCTAGTAGCTACTCCTCCTTCCTCACTTGTGCGCCACTTTCTAGAGAGTGTAGAAGTGAATAATGAAGTGATCAAATAGAGTGCCTCCCCCACTCTATTTATACATGACCTGACCTACCTAATAAACTAGCAGGGTCGTGTCATGTCCCAAATTTGGCATTGGGTCACAATGTCCTAAGCAAATTGGCCATATTCATTAGAGTTTTTCAAATTGATGCTAAAGGTCAAATAATTGCCAAGGAGGAAAATTACTAGTTTCCTAGGTTTGGGGTGGAAGCTTTGGGATTTGGAATAATGAGGATAATAAATAATGTTGGAACATTAGGATGGCATAAATATTTAATAAAGGAGATAAATAAATATATGCAAGTGAAAATCAAAGTGGCATTTGATCATGAAGACACATGGAGGAAGTGGGACCCACACAAGCTACAATTTATGTGCCACATGGCATCCTCTTCTTGCAATTTCGAATGCATGGGAAGCCTAATGTTATTGGGATGAGTTATAAGGTCAATAATACTTGGCATGAGTCAATGAGGTCTAAATATAGAGGAATAGTAACTCCCATGGAAGAAGAAGAGGCAATTTGGAGCTAGTGAGACACTTGGGCTAGATTCCCTAGCTCTATGACAACAATGATGAAGATGCTATGACACCTATGACACAAATCAGAATTGAAGGATGACATATAACATATATGACATGTCCGGGATAAAAATAGACTCCAAGATGGCGCTCAAGGGTGTTAGGGAAGCTAATATGCTTCCACATGTGATTTGGTGGAAGTGGGAGACTAGGAATTGTTGTACAAGTGGCGTTCTTTGGAATCTCTTCCCAACTTGAGTTGGCATGATTATCTTGGAAGGAATTCGACCCATGGAGGAATTTAGAACTTTATAAATGTAAATAACAAAGAATTAAACCATCTTTTGATCATTTGTAGAATTTGCAATTGCATTTGTGAAGAGGGAGAGCTAGTGGATGACTAGTTTCTTGCCTTAGCCAATTTCGAGGGTGAAAGATTCCCATCCAAGTTAGTAATTGGAAAGGACATTTAGACATTTCATTTTTATATTTAATGGAGTATTTATTTGCAAGTGTAATCTACAAGGAAGCTCATGGTTTATTCTATTGCAACACATTCTCTCAACCATTTCCAGTTTTGATGGCATATTCTTGATCCTTGAGGGAGGGCGTTTTTGGTGAGCTATTGTAATCTTTGGGGGAGATTCTCATGCCCCATTTCTTTTGTAATATGAATTAAATACTCTTTTCTTCATCTCCATAAAGTTTCAGGTCGAAATTCCAAATAGAAATGTATAAATCTCATTTTTAATGAAAGAACAGTGCCATTTCCACACTACATTGATGTATAGCATGATAATGCTGATGATTTCGAATGAATTGATGGTTATCTAATAAATTTATGATTAATAGACTGCCATGGATGTATTTTACAAGTCTCATGTACTATACTTGAGCATTTGAAGTATTTTTACTCAGTTTAATTGCACTGGGAGAAGAAATAGTGCCATTTCCCCAAGGGTCGAATTGGTGATTTTTGTAGCTGAATGGGAGAGGGTTGGAACAGAGATAATAATCAATTAATGGTGCATATGAGACCTTAATAACATCCTTGAGACGTCCCCTACCTCTGTTCATAAATTTGAGTGGGTTTTGTGGCATTTGGGAAGCCATTTTCAATACTTACCCCAGGGGGATTTGAACCCCAAATTACTAGTAAAATTGCATACTTGGTCTAGAATCTTAATAGAGTTTGAAGAGGTATTTTGGTGGGCATATCTCATCCCTGAACATCATATTCAATTCCTAATATCATTCATACACATTACTTGAATATTTGAAGGCATTTGGAGTCAATTTGAGACCTAGAGACCAATACTAGTCAAAGGGAAATTACTAGTAAAGTTCCCTACATTGGCCAGAATTGAAAGAGGATTTGCAGGAGTATTTTAAAGGTCTAAAAGAATCCTTGAAACACATATTTATTTTCTAACATCATCCATATACCTTCTCAGAATATTTGGGAGCAATTAGAGCAATTTGGGGACCTAGAGCTCAAAACTAATCAAAGGTCTAACTAGGAAAAAAAGTGAAAATTTGTCATTTTAATAAAATTCCTAACAAGGGACATTACAGGCCGACTTGTCTAACTCATTCTAATAACCCATGGTAATACTAATCAGGGCCGACCCCGCACTTGGTGGTCTAATAACCCATCACATGCAAGTTAAGACACTTGTGACACTTGTCAATACATATGACGACACTTCCGTATAGAGGAATAATAACATCTCTATAGGAGTAAAATATACATAGGTGAAATACATTCCAAAGCTACAATTACATCAACACTACCTCTTAATTAGGAAGGTTCTTCTCGACACAGATCTGTTATCACAAGTCTTCTTCTCTGGATCATCATCATCGTCACGGCTACTGCTATCTCAATCAATCTCTGATCTAATCGTCATAGGAAGTTCTACAGAGCTAGCCCTTCTTCATGCTGGATGTAGGACCACCACCTGTAGGTATTCATCCTTAGTGGCCATACTATGGACCCTAGGACTGATTACATGCGTCAACAAAACCTAACGCGAACTATAGGATCTTTTACATGTTGACCTTCACAAAACCTACTCAAAGCATCCCAGGATGTTACTAGCACACCTCTCTACCTGTCTGGATCTCGATAGAGCATCCTGGGATGTTACGAGCACACCGCTCTACTTGTCCATATTTTAAAGGATCTTTTCTATGTGAACTTTCGCAAAACCTACTCAAATCATCCCAGGATGTTATGAGGACACTGCTCTACCTGTCTGGATCTCGATAGAGCATCCCATGCTGTTACGAGCACACCGCTCTACCTGTCCGTATTTTAAAGGATATTTGATATGCGAAACCGTAGAAAAACCTACTCAGAGCATCCCAGAATGTTACGAGCACACCGCTCTACCTGTCCGGATCTCGATAGAGCATCCCAGGCTGTTACGAGCACACTGCTCTACCTGTCCGGATTTTAAAGGACCTTTTCTATGCTACCTACACAACCTGTCCACGGCCACAGAGTATCAACCTAATACTCAACATACATCATCCTGATGTATACATGATCAACCCGATAATCATCACTGCATCGTCCTGATGCATGTCATCTAGAGCAACATCCTGAAGCTAATCATCTGTGATCATCCTGATCATCATCATAGCATCATCCTGATGCATGTCATCTGGAGCAACATCCTGAAGCTCATCATCTGTGATCAACCTGATCATACCATGCATCCACCTGATGCATACAATGTATCTGCCTAATACATATCATCATACATGATCCACTTGATCATACAATGTATCTATTTGATACATACACAAATACATGATCCACCTGATCATACAATGTATCCACCTGATACATATCATCATACATGATCTACCTGATCATACAAGTATCCACCTGATACATATACAAATACATGATCCACCTGATCATACAATGTATCCACCTGATAAATATACAAATACATGATCCATCTAATCATACAATGTATCCACCTGATGCATACATAAATACATAATCATATCAAGCATCCAACCTAATGCATATACAAATGCATGATCCAACTGATCATATCAAGCATCCAACATGATGCATATACAAATGCATGATCCAATTAATCATATCAAGCATCCAAAATGATGCATATACAAATACATGATCCAATTGATCATATCAAGCATCCAACATGATACATATACATGATCCAATTGATCATATCAAGCATCCAACTGATGCATATAGAGCAATCATTGGAGCATCGTCCTGATGCTCATCACATAGAGCTTACGTCCACAGCCATGGGAAGGATCCTCCTTTCACCATGCTTGGAATGGATCCTGCAAATGTGTCCATCACTTCTTCCTCGAAGTGTCGTCAATCTAAAGAACACCAAGCCTCTCTCTGAAGTATTCGAACTTCACTCTGGCTAGTGGTTTCGTCAACACATCTGCAACCTGCTCATCCGTCGCAACATACAGGAGCTTCACTGCTCCTCTATGCACCATATCCCTGATATAGTGATATTTGATCTCAATGTGCTTCGACCTATCGTGGAACATCGGATTCTCAGACAACTTCACACAACTCTGGTTGTCACAAAAGATACCAGTAGCCTCCAATGGGAGATCAAATAACTCAGACAGTAGCTTCCAGAGCCATACTGCCTTACAACTAGCTGAACAAGCTACAACATACTCTGCTTCGGCTATACTCAGTGCTACACAGGACTGCTTCCTGCTAAACCAAGAGATCACACCTGATCCCATACTGAAGCAGCACCCAGAAGTGCTCTTCCTATCTACAGCACTACCTGCCTAGTCTGAATCAACATAACCCTGCAGGTTAAACTTTTGATTTGCATCATACTTGAGCCCATAATCAATTGTACCCTTCAGGTACCTCAGAATATGCTTTACAACAACCAAGTGAACACCTCTGAGATCCGTCAGGAACTGGATCTATGTGTTCACCGCAAAGCAAATATCTGGTCTCGTGTTCGTCAGGTATATCAAGGACCCAATCATCTAACAATACACCATGACATCAACCGGATCAGATGAAGCATCACAAAGAAGCTTTAGGTTCGATGCCATAGGTGTGGCCATGGCCTTACAGTCCATAATTCCAAACCTCTTCAGGATTTCTACTGCATACTTCCCTTGTCCAAGGAAGATTCCATCTGCACTCTGCCACACCTCCATACCTAGGAAATAGTGCATCATCCCCAATTCCTTCATCTCAAACTCGACAGCAAGCTTCCTCTTGGTGTCGGCAATCAATCCATCCTCACCTGTCACAAACAGGTCATCCACATACAATAGTAATATCACAGGATTGCCTTCCTCAACCTTGTAGTAAAGGTTGGAATCCGCTTTACTCTTGGTAAATCCCAAACTGGATAGAAAGTTGTATATCCTACCATACCAAGTCCAAGGAGCTTGCTTCAAGCCATACAAGGCTTTATTCAACCTGCACATATATGACCCCCTGTCATGTGTCTCAAAACCAAGTGGTTGCTCCACATACACTTCCTCTTCGACTACACCATTCAAGAAATTTGTCTTGACATCCATCTAGTGTATCTTCTATTTCATCGCTATAGCCAGGGAAAGTAATGATCTGACGGAAGTGTACCTGGCTACAGGAGCAAAAGTCTCTTCATAGTCTATACCCTCTTTCTGGGAGAATCCACGAGCTACAAACCTCGCTTTGTATTTCTCTATGCTGACATCTGCAGCATGCTTAATCTTGTAGATCCACTTGGAAGTTACCACAGACTTCCCTTCAGGTCTTGGGACTGCATCCCAAACATCATTCTTCATGATCGATTGGTATTCCTCGACCATGGCATCCTTCCATTCTTTCTTTTCTGCTGCTTCTTCATAATTGGAAGGTTCTTTGTTCATAATGTCACAGAGTAAGGCAACATAACTGGTATGTGATCTAGTCCTCTTCCTTTCTCTGTGTTCTTCTTCTGGAATGCCATATCTTTCTGCATCTTGAATGATCTCTCTGCCCATGCAGGTTTTCTTTTGTGAGAGTTCTTCTCACGGGGTAGATCTACAGGTTCTTGTGGATCTTCAACTTCACGATCTTGTTGGCTTGGTTTTGCAACCAAGCTTAGTGCTATGGGCACCTGCTAACTAGTAGAAGCGGTTTCAATATTAAACAAAAACAATAAACTAAATCTCAATCTAAAACTAAACTAGCATGTGCATATCATAATAAACTTTTGAATTAAAAAACAAGAACAAGAAATGAAAAAATAACTTTGTATTGAAAATGGGGGCAAGCAAGTGCTTGCAATAATAATACCTCCAAATGATGAAGATAGTTGAAAAGCTCCAAGGGTGACTAGCTACAAACTCCAAAGGGTCCTTTCTCCAAGGTTGCTACAATGGCCAAAAGCTCAAGGGAGATTTTGGCAGCATGAGGATAGGAAGATGGATGGATGTGAAATGAGGAGCCCCTACCACCTTTTCATAGGTTTTGGTGGTGGGGAATACCATTGTGGTTTTGTGGAAACCAATGGTATTGACCAACATGGTTTAGGTACATTTTCCCTCCTTTTTCCTTTTTTCAATATTTTTATTATTTTTATTCCCTTTTTAATATTTTTGGGAATTCTGGACCCTTTTTTAGGGTTTTTTATGCTTTTTTAGGAAAAATACTCATTTTGAGTGGAAAAAGGGGTGTATTGAGGTCTTTTGGTGACCTTATGTTGGCTTTTAGAGGCTCAAATGGTGAAAAAGTGGACAAATGGGTCATGTGAATAAGGAAATGAGTTAGTGAGCACTTTTTGGGTGTTAACAGATTGCCCCCTAATGTGTGAGGACAGGAGCTCATCATATGGCCGATAGACATCATAGTTATTTTGTCTTTTTTCTGGGGTTTGGGGAGGAGAAGAGACCGTTTGGAGACTGGATCCACGGCCCTTGGAAGCTGCAAAAAATAAACAATATTACATGGTCTCAAAATGAATGAGGAATAATCTCTGATAATGGACGAGGCGGGCATACCCATGCTCATATCGAGACATATATAAACAACTAGTCCCAAGAAGGGAACGTGAAAAATAAAAAATATACTGGTACATCATAATGGTCCAGAGGGGACATTAGTTTGGGATGTACTCATGATCATAACATGACTGATCTCAATAACTGATACACTGGAATAACTGATGAATTGCTGAAACTGAAGGTGTCCAACATCTGTAGGGACTCAATGCCTGTGAGCCATCTCTGGGAAGTATATGTAACTGTATACTCGAGGGAGTATAAAACTGGGGTACATCTGAATACTGTCTCCATACGCAACCCGGATATCTATAGAAAAAATGTAACTGGTTGTTTCCATAAGCAGACTTTCAAATGTTGAAGAGTCAGGAGGTATCCGAGGTCTTCAACTAATAACTAAAAGGATCAATACCCTGTGCGAGTCTCAACGATGCGATCAAGGTGTTGAAGTCGAACATGTGATAAACAACCATTTGGAGAGGCACTGAGAACTCCTCTCGAAATGATTCGTAGGCACTCATCATAAATGGTGATGAGTCCAAGACATAGGGACCTCTAGGTTTATCCTCTGGAATAAATTTGGTTGTCGTCGACAGAGGGAGACCAGCAACTAACAAGGCAATGATGTTTCCTTGATAGGAGCGCGAGGTGTAAAAATGAAGTGTGGTAGTACTGATGGTAGGATTGACATACTTGTGGGGATGGGAAGTAACTGGGGTCATATAGTGGGTAGACTCAAACTTCCTTTGTTCAGAGCATGATGACATGGTTGACCTAGCAGCGTAGGGAACTGACTTGTAGGTGTGGGTATCATTGCTTTTAAGGACTAAAGGGTATGTTTGACTCTGGGGGGGTCAAGCTGATGGGTGCTGTCGAGGGATTCTCAGGGTGACATACTGCAGAATACTCTGAACAAAGGCGACCAAAATGGGGAAGCTGCCATATGAGTAGATGTGATCTGTTGTGGCACCGAGAAGCACCATTGGGTCCTTCTTCGTAGTTTTAATGAGCTCCAAGAAGGTATAAAAGTGTGCTCTGAAATGGTACTGTCCTATGGATTTTGTGAGCCCAGGACTGTTCGTGCTCATTGGTGCTTTCATTTTTAAGGAGTCTGAAAACGATAAGAAGACTCTGCAGTGGTTATGATTACTGTCCTGTTGGTTTTATGAGCCCAGGATGGTGATTGCTCGTGGTCGCTTTCATGTTTAGAGAGTCTGAAAGCGGTAAGTGGACTCCATTGGTGTTCTTTTTCGTAAGTTAGTCTCCAAGGCCCGAAAAAGCTTAAAATGATGCAAAATGGAGAACTCTTCTAGCCGATGTGACTAGAGTATACCTTTTTCGTAATTATTCTACAGGGTCCGGAAAAGGGGTAAACTTATACCAGGTAGACGCCCTTTCAGATACGTTTAGCAAGCATGAAAGGAAGCAAGGTTGCTCGGCGATCTTTTCATTGTTTTAGGAGTCAGAAAAGAGCTTAACAGAAACTCCCTAAGTGCCTTTTTCGTAAAAGGGATTGCTCGGCCCGAAAAAGGGGTAAAATTATACCGAACAAAAAGGGATTGATGAGAGCAAGAAAAGGTCTCAAGCATCATCATGGGTGCGGAAAACTGAATTCGGTAACATAAAGATTGTCAAAAAGGGGCAACAACCAATGTGGCACTCGAACCGAGGTGATGGGTGGCATTTTTTTTTAGAATGCCTGAAAAATCTGGAGGTGAGAGCGAGAAATGATCTCAAGCATCATCACGAGCGTGAAAAACTGAATCCGGCGATATAAGACTTGTCAAAAATGGAGAACGGCGGATGTGGCACGTAAACCGAGGAGACGAGGGGGCATGACAAAATGCCCTAAAAATCTGGGCGTGAGAGCGAGAAATGATCTCATCTCAAGCATCATCACGAGCACAGAAAACTAGTTCCGGAGATATAAGGTTCGTCAAAAACGGACGACGTCCGATGTGGCACGCAAACCGAGGCGACGAGGGGAGCATGAAAAATGCCCAAAAAATCTGGGCGTGAGAGTGAGAAATGATCTCAAGCATCATCACGAGCGTGGAAAACTGAATCCGGCAATATAAGACTTGTCAAAAATGGACGACAGTCGATGTGGCACGCAAACCGAGGCGACGAGGGGGCATGGAAAAAATGGCCAAAAAATCTAGAGGTGAGAGCGAGAAATGATCTCAAGCATCATCACGAGCGCAGAAAACTGAATCCGGTGCTATAAGATTCATCAAAATTGGGCGACGGTCGATGTGGCACGCAAACCGAGGCGACGAGGGGGTGTAAAAAATGGTCAAAAAATGGACCTGGTGAAAACAGGAAAAGGAAAGAAATATCATGAAGTTCTACAATGGACGGTGGTGTCCATCCGGTTTACTATGGGTAAAATCGTTTGAGGTACAACCCGTTGCATGGGTTGCGGAGGGGGTTTCCTTCTGAATCGGTCAGAATGTATGCCCCTTGTCCAAGGCAAGTGTGTATAATATATGGGCCTTGCCACATGGACACAAACTTTCCTTTCCCAGTTTTGTCATGAGCCTGATCGTAGGCGAGGACAAGGTCCCCTTCAGAAAAAGTTCTTGGGTGGACATGTTTATCATAATTTAATTTGGATCGGTTCTTGGCTGCTTCCATGTTTTGAAGGGCTGTGCGTCGATCTTCATCGGCCTGCTCCAGGAGTAGTAAGCGTTGCTCAATTGGGGCAGTGTCCGGTAGGAGTTCAACGGCCATATGTAGAGTTGGAATCTGGCACTCAATGGGGAGGACGGATTCGACACCGTGAACTAAGTGGAAAGGGGTAAAACCGATGGCGGTTTTAGTTGATGTGCGGTATGCCCATAGTGCTGGGAAGAGCATGTGGTGCCAATTTGACTTGTGTTTGTCTACAGTGCGCTGGAGGATGGTTTTCAAAATTTTGTTTATCGCTTCGACTTGGCCATTTCCTTGGGGGTAGTAGGCAGAGGAAAAATGGTGTTCAAATTTCAGTAAGGTTGATAGTTCTTTCCAGACAGCGTCTTCGAAGTGAGAGCCGTGGTCTGAGACAAGTTGCTTTGGTACTCCAAAACGTGCGATAATATGGTTGAGAAAGAACCATGCTGCGGTGTCGGCTGTGCAATTGTAAGTTGGCATGGCCTCCACCCCCTTGGTGAAATAATCTATGGCCACAATAATATGTTTGTGACCGCTGGCTGACGTGGGATTGCAATCAAGGAAGTCAATGGCCCATTTGCAGAATGGTCCGGCAGTAACGACTGCATGAAGGGGGGCGGGTGGGGTTCTTGCTTTGGGGGAAAAAAGTTGACAATTTTGGCAATGTTTGACTGCGGTGATGCAATCAGTAAATAATGACGGCCAAAAGTAACCTGCACGAATGATCTTTTGGACGGTGGCCATGCCGGAGAAATGGGCTCCGCTATGACAATCATTGAGGACTTGTTCTGCCTCACTATGGGATAGGCAACGTCATAGGATGGTATCAACGCCTCGTCGATAAAGCACATCCCCTAACAAGAGGTATCAGGGGGCGTGGTGACGTATACGACGGCGTCCGTCATGATCGATGTGGGGTCGAAATTTCTGCGTGCGGAGGTAAATTAGGATGTCACTGTACCATGGGTCGTCAGACGAAATAATGAAGATGTGATCGTCAATCAGATCTGTTTGGATAGCGGGTGATGACGAAGAGGATGGGAGGTCAGTGATGAGATGGGCAAGCGTGAGGGCTTTGGTGCTCTTGGGAGTTTTGAAAGTAAGGTCATATTCCTGGAGGATAATGACCCATTTAGCAACACGACCTTGTAGGAGCCGCTTGTTTAGGAGATAGACCATAGGGTTGGAGTCGACGACGACCATGGTATGACCGAGCAGAATGTAGTGCGCAATTTTTGGACGGAAAAGACTACAGCTAGGGCTAATCTTTCCTCGTATGGGTAACGTAGGGGTGGTCCAGACAAGGTCTGGCTGACATAATAAATGACATGTTCTTGGTGAGAGGCGTCTTCTTGGACCAAGACTCCGGACACGGCATGTTCAGATGCCGAGACGTAAAGGATGAAGTCCTGAGAGAAATCCAGAGGGGAGATCAAGGGGGCTTGTGTGAGAGCTTTCTTGAGGGATTTGAATGCCGTGTCTGCTTGCTCATCCCAAACAAAGGGTATGTGGGTGCGAAGTAGGCGTAAGAATCCGTGAACTTTGGTGGCGTAATCAGGCACGAAGCGACGAAGGAAATTGGACCACCCCTGCAAACTCTGGAGTTGCCGAAGCGTGCACGGAGAGGGAAAGTCTAAGATGGCTTTGACTTTCAGGGGATCAACAGTAATTCCATCCTGGGAAACAATGAAACCCAACAAATGGCCTGCAGGAACGCAAAAGACACACTTGTGTGGGTTCAAGCGGATTTTATATTTGCGACAACGCAGGAAAACTTGCCGGAGGTCGTTAAGGTGGTCTGATCGTTTCCGGGAACGAGCTGTAAGGTCATCAAGATAGACCAGCAGGATATGGACCAAGTCGTGAAAACAATAGGTCATGGCCCGCTGGAAGGTGGCACCAGCATTTTTGAGGCCGAAAGGCATGATACAATAGGCAAAGGTGCCCCATGGGGTAGTAAAGGCAGTCTTATACTGATCCTCCTTACGAATCTGAATCTGGTTGTATCAGGAAAAACCGTCCATGAAAGATAGGACTTCATGTCCCGCACACACATCAATGAGTTGGTCAAAGAATGGCGTGGGGAAATTGTCTTTGGGACAAGCGTGGTTTAAATCACGGAAGTCAGTGCATACTCTAAGGGTGCCTTGTTTTTTGTTGACGGGAACGGGGTTTGAAACCCATGTGGTATAAGCAATAGGATAAATGAATCCTGCTTCACGAAGTTTCTCAACCTCGGATTTAACAGTGGAGAGCTTGGAAGGATGAATGGGTCGTTGTTTCTGACGAACGGGGGGGACATCAGGCCATGTGTCAATGTGGTGTTCTATAATGGCGGGGTCAAGACTAGGCATTTCGGTATAGGACCAGGCAAAGACATCACGGAATTCTTGAAAAAGCTTTTTATATGCCTGATTTTCTGCTTGAGTGCAAGATGCGCCTAGCGAGATGAGCTCAGGTTTTCCCGGTGTGGTGGAAATATCAATTTGTATAATGGGGGAAATGTTGGACATGTTCTCTTCTTCGAAGGCATCCGGTGCTGGGATGGGGTCCTTGAACCAATCGACCTTAGTGGGTATGAAATCTTTCGATTCGATCGACAACTGGTTAGATGTCGTGGATGTGGACGCCTCTGGAAGGAAGTATGAGCGATGATGCATATCGTCCCAAGGGTAGTCGGGTGTAGTGAGTGTTTCCAAAATTTTCTCATTAGTATGGAAGTAGTCAGACCATAAATCAAGGGGTTCTGGTTTGAAAGTGGTAGTCGAAGAGATCATATAAATGGTGTTAATCTCTCCGGATGAGGATGATACGGGAGGGAAGATCTCCTCAATTGTGGGGGGTGCCGTCTCAAGGTCCAAATTATTCATCTCGTAGAGAGCTGCTCTGTAATTTGGCATGTCAGGACAGTGATGTGAGTAGTGGCCGTAAATACCACATATCGCACAAGGGTGGTTGGTACGCAGTGATTTGTCTCGAGGCATGGGGTTTGAGTCGATTTTGACAACCGGGATGTTGGGGTCGTCGTCAAGAATTTGCATGTGTTCCTGTAATGCAGGTAACTATGGACACTGATGGGTTGGATGGCCTAACTCATCACACAACGAGCATTTAGGAGGAGCACGGAACACGGGGGGAGGTTTAACTGCCTTGGGTTGGGGTACCGCAGTGTATGGTTGTGGGCCTCTTCCCCCAGTGGGCCTGATGAGTGGAGGGGGATTCGTCGATGACGAAGGAGTAGTGATACCGGGAGGTGGTTGAGTAGAAGTAACAATGGGTTGCACCGGTTGCAGGATGACATTTGGTGTCGGCAGGGGAACGGGAGGCGAAATATACCACATGGGTAATCCCAATGTTAACCCGGGGAGACTGAGGGTAGCCATAACCAGAGCGCTTACTATGCCCAAGGGAGGGAATAGAAAGGGGATTTTGTGGATGGGTGTAACTACAATGTGACTAGGGACCAATGGTGGTTTAGGTAACAAGGATGGTTGATTTTTGGGTGTTTGTGTATTGTGGGAAAGAGTACAGAGGTTGGCGACGTGGGTCTCCAGTGACGGTGGTGGAATGGATTGGAATGTAGAAGTCATCGGCGCGTCGGAGTAAAGTCCGGGTCCCACGGAGGAAACAAACGAGGTAGTTGCACCGCAAACAGGTTGTTCAACCATGGGGAGAACATTTTCAGGTGCGGCGGGGGCCTTGGGATTGTAATAGGTAAGTTGGTCGACCTTGAACACGCATCCCTCATGGGGGAACATCATGGTACGGAAAACGGATGAGGCAACCGCCCGCATGGCATACATGTAGCTGCGACCAAGTAAGAGGTTATAATCGAGCTGGGCATTGATGACCTCAATGTCAATGAGTATGGTTTTACCAGCCAGCTGGATGGGGACATTAGCTAATAGACCTTGGGGTTGAGCCGAACGACCGTCGTAGGCTCGCAACGCAGTGGTGGACTGTTGGAGAGTAGGGGATCCCAACTTCTGCCAAATGAATGTGGAGGCACCTTCATCGATAATGCACCGATGGATGACAAGATTCCGAACGGAAACGAAAACTTGGAATGCTAAAGTGGAACGCAAGCATGGTTCGGACTGGTCTGAATCGAATGCCATCAGTTGTGAATCATTGGGGTCAATGGCACCAATGGCTGAGAGTAAAGTCTTGCGCTGTGAAGGACAGTTTTTTAAGACTTCCAAAGTAGACATGGCTGTAGGAGACTGGGCTAAGTCATATACAATGTTGTAATTCGACGTAGCACGAGCATTGGGATTATTGTTGATGCGACGAAGTGGGAAGCGAAGTGCTTTAGAAGCGCCATCGAGTGGAGCCGGAGGTATACGTAACGTCTGATCTGTGGCATGAACGTTAGTGTTCTTTTCGGTAGGAGGGGCTTCAGAGGTGGATCCATATTGATTCTAACGGGTTTGGAGGTTGGCATCGGCAGTTAACATCATCAACAAGTGATAAGTACCTGAATCGAACATGGGTTGATCAGGAGCTGCATAAGTGATCTGTTGTGGTGGCGCATTGCCCTGAGGGGGAGCTAACGGCTAAGTGTTCACTACACCTTGGTTTGGAAAGGGGTTTTGCAACACCAAAGGTTGATGTTGAGGTGGTGGAGGGTTGGGTGGCGGCTGAGGAGCCGCTTGCCCTTGACGATGGGCATCGTCAGTCCAGAGTTGCCGAGCTCGCTCCAAATGTGGGCAAGCATGTGTCTAATGACCATAGACCCTGCATATAGAACAAGGGTGGTTTGTTCTGAGGTTATTATTTTTAGGTTGCTTGGGATTACGATCCGGATTCTGGTTGGGAGGAGCAGCATTGTTATTATGCGGAGGATTGGGAGGTGGAGGACCTTGATGTTGTTGTTGGTTGTTACCGCGGTTACGTCCTCTTCCACGGTTTTGTTGCCCACCCTCGTTGCGCTGGTTGTTTTGGTGTTGGGGTTGGTTGAGCTGTGTGTACACTTACCCTTGAGCAGTGGGAGGATTTTGGTTCGCCGCAGGTGCAGGAGCAGGTTGTGGTGGATAATACGCCGGTGGGGATGGAGGTGGACCAGTTACCTGCTGGGGTTGTTGGTAACCCTGAGCTATTGGAGGTGTTGGGTTAGCTGTCGTAGCTAGTTGTGGGTAGTACACTGGTTGAGGTGTGGCTGGGGGGGCGTATGCGTGTGGTGCATGAACAAAGCACTGAGGTGGACATGAGGGTCCGTGGGTATGGTGGTGATGTGCCATGGGAGCATATGAATTGGTTGCTCCAGATTCATATGTAGCCCACGAAAGGTCGGGACCATGGCTAGGATGTGCAATGGAAAAGGGTTGGGGATGCGAGGCCATACGACCAATGATGCCATCTGCGGCATGGGATGCCCCCGGCGCATCGTGTTGGGATGACTCGCCCAGAGGGGCGTCTGGTATAATGGTATACAGATAACCCGATTGGGTGTAAATGAGGTCAAACTATTGGGCTTTGAGGATGGCCTCTTCTTCAGACTGGGGTCGTTCAGATGCCACATCCTTCGCAATGAGAGGGAGGAGGGATTTGAGAAACCAATCTAAGAAGATACAGTCGTCTAACTTGATTTTGCAGAGGCTTCGGCGTCGACGCCACTCATGAATGTGTTCAGTGACGTGGGTGGCCATGTTCTGTCTGCAAGACAGTAGGATCTCGACTCCCGCATCATAGCGGACAGGTAACTGGAAGAACTGCCGGAAGGTCGAGGCGAGGGAGGTAAAGGTGGCATGGGTCCCATGGGGCTGCTCGATATACCACTTAGCTGCAGAGCCAGTGAAGGTGTGCTGTAACAGACGGAGGCGGACAGAGTCGTCCACTATGGAGTTGGAGGAACACCATAGATGGAAGGACATAATATGGTTCTGGGGGTCCTCACCTGCCTTGCCCTCAAACTTAGGGATGTCGGAGGGGAGTTTGGTGGGCATGTGAGGCCACGCAGGGTCGTGTCTGATAGGATCATTGGTTAGCCTGGCTAAGTCTGGTAAGTTCAGACTTGCCATGTAAGGCAAACTAGCAGAGGGATGTGGCGTAGTGACTGGAACATGACTAGTCATGGTGGTATGATGTAGGGGTCCAGTAGCGCCTAAGGGTATGCTAGGTATTGAAGGTATGTGTCCTCCAATAGTTGTGGTCTGGTATGGGCCAACGTTTTCGAGTGCAACATGGGTTACACCGGGGTTAGGAATAGTAGTGGTGATTCCCGGAATCTGGGTTGTGGTAATCAGAGGGGGTGTGACCCCTATGTTGGGCATACCCATAATATAAGGTGGTCATGTGTTGGGCATCCCTAAAAATGGAGTGTCCCCCATATTAGGCATACCCAGGGGGGTGGTTGTTGCCATGGATGGCACCGCAGTAGAAGGGTCTGTGGATGTATCACCTATGGTGCTGGTAAAAAGTGGGTCGAATTGTGTCCCAGCCATGAGGTTGGTTGGTAATAACTCGGTAGGGTTTTCGGATTCTGCCTCAAAATCAGATGTGGAGTGAGGCGTGTCAGAATCGAATGACTGTCTGTTCAACCGACGATGTGTCGAGTCAAGAGATGAGGCTCGACGTCGGTGACGTGGAGAGCCAAGTAGACTGAAATCTGGGAGTTCGCCCTGAAGACGACGAGAGCGTCTAAAATTCTCAATGGTTAGAAATAAGTTTTGGTGTAAAAATATTCTGTGTAAGATGGTAATGTATAAAAAACTCAAAACCCTAATGAAACCAAGGGTGCAAGAAGGGGAGTGAAAATAAAGGCTCTCAGGCCAAAAAATCAACCTCAAAAAGCACTTATTATAGCAGCTATACTATAATAAGTGGAGGGATGCAAAAAATGGTCAGAGTACCAACATGCAAACAACTTCTAGAAAAAATAGTTGCTACTAGACCAAAGGTGGATTGTATCATGCAAACACCTAACTAAAAGTATTGTGAATCAACAAACGATATTCTCTGCAAGGTGATGAAATCCATGTCAGAAAATATTGAGTGTTGAATCAACGGCTAGATATCCCCCTACCAGGAGGGACACCGGGTAATCAATCCTAAAGAATGGCAACTAGGATACTCCGTTCATGACACGTCCAGAAAAGGTAAATTTTCCGTTTGGTCCTTTTACCGCAATACCCCCATACAGGGATATCCCGAGAACTGTGAATGGTAGCCCTTCGGTTACTGAATGGATTTCGGTATTCCACTTAGGCTTCCGGAACCATCCTCGCGACTTCAACCCTCCTAGGGGAGAGGCCTTCCGATAAACTGGTTATGACCATGTCAAAAAATACTAGGAGATTTTGGTTCCCTAATGGACAACAGCTATGTCTCAAATGTAATAACTGAGGGGTGTTATTGGAACACCTATCCCCTCAATACTACCTATCTACAAAGTTCTTTTAAGTGCTCCCCAAGTGGGGTTAAAATTTGGTTGAAGTTAAGGTAAGTTTTAAGGCTCAGTTTAAATTATGTGTTTGAGTGGGTGCACGTGTGGTATTTTAAACTGAAATTAAATGCTTTGCAAAAAATATGCAAAAAACAAAGGGTCTTTTGAAATAGAAAAGCAAATAATATGACTTCTTCAATAAATGGAAATTAAATGCTTTGCAAAAACTATTCAAAAAACAAAGGATCTTTTAAAATAGGAAAGCAAATAATATGACTTCTTTAAGAAATAAATGGATTTCTTTTTCAAAAATTGCTATGGGCAAAATATGAAGGAAGTAAACAATAAAAAAATTTTAATCTAGATAAAATGCAAAACAAATCCTTCTTTCAATTTCTGAAAATTTTTAAAAAGACTTTTTCAAAGGTGCATTCTAAATAGTAAAAAAAATTTTATGGCTGTAAAAAATGCAGAAATTTTTTGATACTGTAAAAATAGCTAAGTGGGCAGGTAATACAGCAAAAAATTAATTTTTTAAACGGATTGGCCGAATGGAAAAAATGGCATCGCAGGTTTTGACAGAACAGCCGCGATGGACCGCGCGGGTTTCTGTCGCACAGTCGTGATGGGCAGCGCGGGTTTCAGCCGCGATGTGCAGCGCGGGATTTCGTCACACAGTCACGATGTGCAGCGCGAAAAATGTCCGCGAAGCCGCGATGTGCAGCGCGCAAATTGGCCGCAAAGCCACGGTGAGCCGCGCGGAAAAGAGCCGTGCAATCGCGATGAGCCACGCGACTGTTGGGCAAAAGCCGCGAGGCGAAAGCCGTACGCCGACGCCGAAAAACGAACCCGAAAATGACGATTTCGGGCTGTTAATGGCAATAAAATGGGCCAAGATCTAGAACAGTAATGGATCTGTTGTCTAGGGTGGTAGATCTATGAATTAAACTAACTAATACTAACAAAAATTAAGATCTAAAGCAAAAAATAAAATTTTGAGATCTAAAGATTCAAGCCAGTGGAGTCGCCAAAAACTGTTGGCTTGGTTTTGCAACCAAGCTTAGTGCTATGGGCACCTGCTAACTAGTAGCAGCAGTTTCAATATTAAACAAAAACAATAAACTAAATCTAAATCTAAAACTAAACTAGCATGTGCATATCATAATAAACTTTTGAATTAAAAAACAAGAACAAGAAATGAAAAAATAACTTTGTATTGAAAATGGGGGCAAGCAAGTGCTTGCAATAATAATACCTCCAAATGATGAAGATAGTTGAGAAGCTCCAAGGGTGAGCAGCTCCAAACTCCAAAGGGTCCTTTCTCCAAGGTTGCTACAATGGCCAAAAGCTCAAGGGAGATTTTGGCAGCATGAGGATAGGAAGATAGATGGATGTGAAATGAGGAGCCCCTACCACCTTTTTATAGGTTTTGGTGGTGGGGAATACCATTGTGGTTTTGTGGAAACCAATGGTATTGACCAACATGGTTTAGGTACCTTTTCCCTCCTTTTTTGAATATTTTTACTATTTTTATTCCATTTTTAATATTTTTGGGAATTCTGGACCCTTTTTGAGGGTTTTTTATGCTTTTTTAGGAAAAATACTCATTTTGAGTGGAAAAAGGGGTGTATTAAGGTCTTTTGGTGACCTTATGTTGGCTTTTAGAGGCTCAAATGGTGAAAAAATGGACAAATGGGTCATGTGAATAAGGAAATGAGCTAGTGAGCACTTTTTGGGTGTTAACAGATCTGCTTCTGGAATTGATTCAGTCATGGTGGTGTCTTGGAATCTGTTTTCCTTTGGTTCTTCATTATCTTCAACAGGTGCCTTCTTTGATTTGATGTAAGCTGAGTCCTCATCGAAAGTTACATCCCTGCTGACATCAATCTTCTTGAACCCTGGAAAGTATATTCTGTAAGCCTTCGAGCTTTCACTGTACCCCACAAAGATGCCCTTCTTTCCTGAAGGATCTAGCTTTGTCCTCTTTTCCTTTGGAACATGTGTATACACTGGACAACCAAATATTTTGAGATGGCTGACTTCAGGTTTCTTACCAGAGAAGACCTCTTCTAATGTGTTGTTGTCCAATATCTTGTGAGGTGTTCTATTCTGCACATATACAGCTGTCCTAGTTGCTTCTGCCCAAATATGCATAGGCAAATCCTGGTCATGCAGCATTTCCCGTGCTGCTTCCATGATTGTTCTATTCTTCCTTTCTGCAACTCCATTCTGTTGTGGATTGTAGGGAGCATTCAATTCCCTTTTAATCCATGAATCACTGCATAGCTTCTTGAAATCACCTGAAGTGAATTCTCCGCCATTGTCGGATCTGAAGGTCTTGATCTTCTTATCAGTTTGATTTTCCATCAAGGCTTTGAATTCCTTGAATTTATCAAACACTTCATCTTTGTTCTTCAAGAAATAAGCCCAAATCTTTCTAGAGAAATCATCAATGAAAGAGACATAGTATACATACCCACTCAGAGAACTAGATGACATCGGAGTGGATAATTTCCAAGGTCCCTTTAGCTTTGCTTTCACTGCTTGGAAATGCCTTCTTAATGTTCTTTCCTTTTTCACATCCTTTCCAAATACCTTCATGCTTTGTCTTGATTTCAGGAAGAACCTCTACAACTTTACTTGCAATTGGTAGTGCCCTATAGTGCACATGTGCAAGCCTTCTATGCCAAAGTTCACTTGGCTCCATGGATTCATGTACCATGGCATGTTCAGGTTGTCCCTTCAATTTGTACAATCCTCCCTCTTAATCCCCAATCACTACTGCATCATCTATAGTTTTACCCTTTGGCCACATTAGGACTTGGCCATCTACAAATGCAACCCTCATGCCTTTTGCATCCAATGCAGATATGGAGAGTAGGTTCTTCTTGAGCCCAAGTACATATAGAACATCTTTCATCTTTAAAGACTTCCCAGAGTCTAGGTTGTAGGAGGCTTCACCACTTCCCTTGATAGGATATTGATAGTCATCCCCAAGTTTTACTTTATGGGGTGACTCATGTTCAGATAGATTTACAAAATATTCTTTAAACCCAGTCATGTGTTTGGAAACCCCACTATCAATAAGCCAATCATTACATCCATGAGAGATAGTACATGTGAGAGCAGAGATTAGAACATATTCATCTTCGCTTAATGAAGCATCACTTTCTGCCCTAGCCTTCTTCTTGGGAGGTTCATCATCCTCAACAGCATGAGCATGAAATCTCTTCTTGATGTACCTCTTCTTCTTGTTGAATTTGTTGTTGTTGTCTTTCTTCTTCTTGGGACAATTTGAAGCAAAGTGTCCTATTTCATTACAATCGAAACATCGAACATGAGAGAGATATTTCTTCTTGTGATGAGGGTGAGAATGTTTCTTCTTATAAGGTTTCTCCCTCTTAAACTTGCTTCCCTTGGTGTGTGATGTGAAATCTTGATCTTCATTCCCCATCTTCTCTTCTCGGGCCACAAGCCTTTCTTCTTCTTGTGAACATTCCTCCCACAGTCTCCTAAATGAGATCAACTTCCTTTTTACACAGATTCCTTGGATGAAGGAGTCCCATGACCTAGGTAGGCCATTCAATGTAGTCATGACAACTTCACCATTGTCCACTACTTCATCCACAGCTTCAAGTTGTTCCTTGATCTAAGAGACCTTAGAGAAATAAGATTGAATGGTTTCTCCATTCTAAAGCTTTACCCCTTTCAATTGGTTTCGCAGAGTCATCTTCTGATTTATGTTCTTCCCTTCAAATAGCTTGGTTAGGGAATCAAACATCTCCTTGGGTGTCTTTAGAGATGACACATGTGGTATGAGATGGTCTTTGATAGAATCAGCAATGATCCTCTTTTCCTTGATCAAGTTCTTCTTATGTAATGTCTTAGCCTCTTCTCCCTCTGGGGCAGGGACCTCTTCACTTATGTAAGTATCCAATTCATTTTCTTCCAAGATTAACCCAATCCTATACTTCCATGCTCGGAATTTATTAGGCCCTTCAAGATTATCCTCAAGCTTGGTATGGTGAGACATCTTAAAGAGTACTTCAAATGGAAATAGAAAATATTTAGGTCTTACCACTTGATTTGCAGAAATCTGGATCTGGTGCTGGATTAGGGTTTGTTAGAGAAACCCTAAAAATTCAAAATGTAAATTTCAAAGTTCTGAAAGGATAGAAATATGCGCCTTGATGAGCTGATCAGCCTGGTATATTCAAAATTTGAAATCTGTAAAGTTTCACCCTTCATAAATGCCTTTTAGTCTTTCGGATTCACTCGGGAGGACCCTGAATTAGGGTTTGAGTTTCCCAGAGCTTCACCCAACCAAAAAGTTCGATCCAAAGCTCTAAACTTAGATCTTTCCAAGGAGCTTCCAGCTATGGTCTCAGAATTCAGAAATTCCTATTTGTGTGGAAACCCTAATTTTTAGGGCCAAAAATGAAAGTGCCCATAATTGAATTATGATTGGACAAAAAGATGAGCCTTGTTGAGGAGAGTCAAAATACCCTACTGCCTTTCAAGATATGTGGAGAGAAACCCAATAAAAAAGAAGCCCTAGCTTCTGCAACTGCATAGTGTCTTCTTCTCAGGTTAGCTCTAATACCATGTTATTTTTTTAGCATTAATTCAACATACTCTAGGATCTTTACTGAGAGAATAACATGTACAGCATATCAATCATATCAATCACAACAAGAAATCACATGAGACAATAGACACATAGAGTTTCACCGGGGAAAACCATAAAGATGAAAAGCCCCACAACTTCCTCAGAGATAGAAAGAGCAATGATACAACCCAAGTACAAGAGATAGTCCTCCTAGTAGCTACTCCTCCTTCCTCACTTGTGCACCACTTTCTGGAGAGTGTAGAAGTGAATAATGAAGTGATCAAATAGAGTGCCTCCCACACTCTATTTATATATGACCTGACCTGCCTAATAAACTAGCAAGGCCGAATTGTCTAACTCAGTCTAATAATCCATGGTAATACTAATCAGGGTCGACCCCACACTTGGTGGTCTAATAACCCATCACATGCAAGTTGTGACACTTGTCAATACAAATGACGACACTTCTGTATAGAGGAATAATAACATCTCTATAGGAGTGCAATATACATAGGTGAAATACATTCCGAAGTTACAATTACATCAACACTCCTTCGTTGTAATAAGGTAGCTCTGTCCCTTGTGGTTCTGTTCTGCAGTCTTCCATTCCGGTCCCTTCAGGATACTCTCTTTCATTCCTCCTCCTCTTCCCAGGTTGCTGGAATATCACCCCACTCCTCAAGGTACCACAGTCTTCCTTATCCTCCCTTAGAAACTCGTCGTCACTCATGTCCATCTACCCCGTATCTTTCTATCGGATCCACATTTACGCGATACCCACAACCTCCACACACTTATCTTTCTACTCGTCGGAATTCATCCTTAATATTCCCTTTTCACAGATGAGCATCTTAATCCATAGCTTGAACAACAATAAGAATCTTCCCATCGGCCCTTTGAAAAAATTCCTTTCTGCGTCACTGTATGATTTGATTGTGTCTACTGTGAACTCAATAATGTATCCCTCTAGGATACTATCCACCCAGAAATCGACAGCCCTTGATACCTTATTGTCGACTCATTTTAGCTTTCAGATCAGTTCTGGAGTCCAATGATTAGGCTTAGTCTTTTGGAAATGATTTTTCTGAAACGTTAGTTGTGTTAGCCACTCGTGCAATAGCACCGGGAATTCACATAAGAACACTACGTGGATATCTGAATAAATATACTTCTGCAACCAACTGCTCACTGTCTGTCCAGGGTTCTGATTTTCACCCTCTGCGAATTCCTCTACCTTCTTGTCAAACCACTCTTGAATCTCTGGTTTCATCGAGTGCCACAGCATATCCTCTCCTTTTCCTCTTCAAGGTCCCGACAACAGAACCATTTTTTGACACAGTGTCTATCGATAGGGGTTCACTTCACATTGTCGTCAACAAACATCAACCCGAACTCCCTTAAACACTGGCCCGGAAAGGTTTAACCCTTTCCAACAACACTCGCAAAGCAAGTGAAGTCTCACCCAAGATGGATAAGGGGGCTGTGGGAACCAAGTTTCCGCAGTGGGAGGAGGATATGCATCAAACATACATTACAATCGCAGAAACCAAAGAGTATACCTTTCGCATTATGCTAACAATTCATCATTCGCATATTCACCATTCGCAGATTCAACACATAATGGACATTCGCATCAACATGATCAAACTACTCATTCGCATGAACAGCAATTACCAAACCACAGAGTATTAAACATTTCACAAACACTTGTATTTATCATTTAGTAGAAACAAAGACAAAATATAGAACCATAATCGAACATCTTCATGCATTCATCAAAACCTGCGGAATGACCTTCGCAAAAATAGTCAAAACATCATATTGCGGATACAAACAGATCAACTATGTCGATCTCAAAATCACGGATCTAATATCAAAAGATGGATCAAAACTGGATGCCCTTAGGCTTACAATCATACTCCTATTTATATGAAACTAAGTGGTTACAAAACGGTCCACATGACCAATTCTAACAACTTTAACTAATCTTGCGCTTCCTCGTTCTCCGTGAATGACCCTTCTTTCGTGGATTCGCCCTCTTCGCCATTGTTGGATTCCGCACTTCAAGCGGACTAATCCCATGCCAACAAATAGACAAAGGACTTCAACAAACTCCTCCCTCAAACTATAAAAGTTCGAAGGATCTAATACATGTAAACTCATTCTCTTTAATATTAGGCCCAACCTTATAATTTCCAATCTTGGCCCCTTTTCCAAATTTGATATGATGACCACAAAAGGTAAAATATTCTCAATTTTGACATGATAGTCATGGGTCTTGAGGCCTTTTAACCTATTAATGTCAGTTTGGCTTCTAATACTACTACTTACATATCCAGTTGAAAAGCGAGTCTGTGACATCAACTTCAAGAATTCTCCAGGTTGTTCCTTTTTCCAGACATAAGGAGTGCTAGGTTTTCTATATTTTTCAACCCAAATATTTCGACGAATATTTAGATTTTGAAATTCTTCACATGATGCAACAGTATCAGAAGCGCCAAAAAGAGATTCTAAAATTGCATAGGCTATATTTTTCTCAGTAGGCATAAAGTCAACAGTATGGCTAATGGCTATATCCTTAAAGTATGGCAACTTATATAATATGCACAATCAATTTACACCACTTTCATTACATGGATCATATCTACTACCAAAAACCCCACCATTTTCAATAAACAACATTCTTATTTGTCCATTCTCAATAATGTATTCAACCGTTATTGGCAATGGTACTTCACAATTCTCTTCCTGACCATTGAAATGTGTTTCTTTTCGACGATATGGATGATCTATTTTAAGGTAAGCATGATGTCCTCTATAAATACACTTAGGCAAAAAAAATTAGTACCTCACAAAATCATTAAATTTGCAAGCAGGACATCCATGGTATCCATGAAAAGTGAGACTATCCAATGTGCCATATGCAAGAAGATCGTGAATCATAAACAATAATGAATCTCTTACAGTGAATTTGATTGAATGGCCATCCCTTAAAAATTGAATTGCTTCAATTCCTTTCCACAATTCCATTATCTCATCACATAATGGCTCAAAATAAACATCGATTGTATCGGAAGTCACACTTTTCTTTCTTGGTATGATCAATGATAGCATTAAGAAAAATGGCTTAGTTGTTAACCATGGAGGCAAGTTATAATTTATTAAAAAAACTGGCCAAGTTGACCATTTATTACTTTCATATGAGAATGGGTTCACCCCATCTAGAGCCAAATCCAACCTTATATTATGAGTATCTTGGGAAAAATTATTCCATATGTTATCAAATTCCATCAACGTCTTAGAATCGGGCACATGTCGTTGTTTCCCATCAGTGCTCTTATTTTGGGCATGCCATTGCATAAGTTCGGTAATGTTTCTACACCTATACATTCAGAGTAGTCGTGGGATTAGTGGAAAGTGGCGAACAACCTTTCTAGGAACCATAGTTGATTTCAACCCTGGTGTATACTTTTCTTCTTCAAAGTTTGGACATCTAGTCTCACTTGCAAGATTTTTCCAAAATAATACACAACCATTCACACATGTGTGGATGTTTTCATACCCTTATCCTAGCTTAGTGATTTTCTTTTTACATTGACTTCGTTTTGTTGGCAATGTGGATTCAAGTGGTAACAACTCACTCAATAATGCCAATAACTCATCTACACTCTCATTTGTCCAACCATGCACCACTTGCAAGTTAAAAATTTGAAGGATTGTTGTCAAATGACTTAACTTGCAATTAGCATACACAGGTTTTAAAGCATCCTCCTTCGACTTGGCCCAACCATCGTCTACACCCTCATTCAACATTCTATCAACTTCAAACCCTTTGTCTAAAAGTGTTTCATCCGCATCTATGTTTCGTGCCTCTTCATCTACGTTTCGTGCCTCTTCATCTACGTTGCCTGCCTCTTCATCTATGTTTGGTGTCTCTTCATCTCTCACACTACGCAATTGTAACATATCTTCATAATAATTGTGATTCCAAGGGCTTATACCACAATTCCCATTTCTTATCATATGCCAGAAAATCACAGTTATGTTTCTCACCTTTCCACCCTGACAATCATTACATGGACATGGATATATGTTCGCTTCCCTCTCATTGGCTATTATGTCATCATATGCATGGTATTTATCCATTGTCAACCTTCGACGTTGATCCATATTTGATGTTCTACATTTCAATATTAATGATCCAATTTGTTAATTAACACATTTCAAATAATTTAGATATACAAGGGCACAAATCAACTACATTGGTGTTAACAATAGCAACTTGACAAGGAACTAAGATGAAAGCACTCAATTTGATGACAAGATGAATAGTTGCAAGATCAAATGCAAAAGAAAGCAGAAAAATAGGCATTGCTTCTCAATTATCTTTAAGTAATGTTTTAACTAATTAGGAATGCTCTCAAACATGTAAAGAAACTTATCAAAAATATCGGGGAAGACTTATTATAAATGATCATTTTGCAGCATATATTATTATAAGGTCAATCCTGATAAAACTAAGGCCTTTTCCTCAAGAATGAAACTAGGCCTTCAAATACTGCTTGGTTTCTTTGCTAATACTTCCTTCCATATATGTGTAAGGAACTATGGAAGAGTTTTTAGGGATGCTCATTTTGCACCATATCAAAGCTAGCCAATAGGATGAGAGGCCTCTACACATCAAGTCAAATGGAAACCAAATTTCAGTGGGATTCATAGAAGGGTCTACCATCCACCTTGTAATAGATGTCTATATCCTGGTCATATTTGCAAGATTTGTAAAAGATGTCAATATGTGTTGGAAAACCTTAACTCTACAACAAAATGCAAACTTGTTTCTCAAGCATGCTTCTGTATTTTTCAAATTTCCAAAATTCATAATATTAAACAAGGGATACATATTCTTTTGTGATTTTCTAAAGCAACACAGTCATCCATTGATGTCAAGGAGAAAAAATCGTTACTTTATATATATATCCTCCGACAGATTAATGGATAGAAGTGGAGACTTGGAGGGTACTACAATCAAATAGAATATGAATCTCTTAATACCTAGAGACTCAATTAATATAATTACATTACATTGGAATCTTACATTCTTATTTATGTATCTCAATATTTCAAAGGAGGCAAAGATCTTGGAGAGTTTATTTTATTTCTAAAAATATCATTCAATAACTCTTTACTACGAAGATATGAATGCTTCCTCACCAATTTGGTATATATGCAATCTTGTTTTCCCATGTACATATATTATTTTCCTTGTTTAATATTTTCCTATGCTTCAAGATCTGCTAAATTGGTTCGTCATGTTAAGGACCACTTTAGTGTCAAGACCATTTCAGTGTCAACTATATCCTTTCAATTGATTTTATTGAATAGAGTCTCATGATCTACTAAATTGGTTCTCCATGTTTAGGATCATTTTGGTGTCAACTTCAACTATATCCTTTAAATCGATGCCACTGAGTAGAGTCACATATCTTGAAAGACATTGCTATAGGAAAAATTAATGAAATGGAGGTAACATTTCCAAACTTTACGAATCACTCATAACATCTATCATCATCTACCCTATGACATAGAAAACTGATATGATATATTTGATTTTTGAGTTTGATATGTTTTATAAACTACAACTAGGTCTTTATATTTATAATCTATATAGAGACGAAGAGGTTACTATGAAGATCCATAATTTATATTTCTAATAAATCTCCTCTCAAGAACATTTTGAATAGATTTAGTGGTCACATTGATAAATAGAATGCTCGGGATTTCTAATGAATCGGATAGGCAGGGAATCAATCTTAGGAAATTCAATCAAACACATAAATGGGATCAAGAATGAAGTGGAGAGATCTACATACCAATGTCTTGCCTTAATGGGCCAAGCCCTGAGATGAGGGAATCGGTTCTTTGTCTGTAAGGTTAGATGTTGCAATATATAGATCAAATGGAAAGTATCACATTCATGAGTGTCATTTGAATTACATTCAAACTAATCTTGGGTATGATACAATCCACTTTCAAACTAATGTGTGAATTCAATATATGCATATAATTGAGCTTTACAATTTTTTGTTTATATCAATGTACAATTTAGATGAGTATATACATCCATCCAGAGAAGTATATATATAAGTCAGTCCATCTGAGAGAGATATCAATTCACAGCATCCATCACAGAGACATATACCTTTCCCATCCATCATATACAAATGCAGGGGGCAGATACATATAAATTCCATCCATCTGATAAAAAATATAGACATTCACAACTATGAGATGGATACATTGCTATCTACCTACAATATGAATTCACAACTATGATACGAGAGAGATAAACATCATAGTTACCTTCCATATGAGAGAGATAGACATTGGATAAAATGTACATGGGGAGAGATAAATCCATGCAATAAAATCCACATGAGGGCAGGGACCTAAACTACACTACACACGGGGGTAGCAAAGTTTTCTAAAGTGGTCTTAAAGAAATTTTTCTATGAGCAACCAATGTGGACCTCCCAAGTTACAATGTTTAAGAGAATTGTCAGGCCTACATATTTCAATACACAATAAAAGTGTTATCAAACTATCATTCAATGCATCATGTGCGAATTCAATATATGCATAATTTGAGCTTTACAATTTTTTGTTTATATCAATGTACAATTTAGATGAGTATATACATCCATCCAGAGACGTATATAAATAATTCAATCCATATGAGAGAGATAGCCATTCACAACATCCATCACAGAGAAAGATACTTTCCCCATCCATTAGAGACAGATGCAAGGGGGGGGAGATACATATAAAGTCCATCCATCTGATTAAAAATATAGACCTTCACAACTATGAGAGGGATACATTGATATCTACCTACAATCTGAATTCACAACTATGAGACGAGAGGGATAGACATCCTATCTACCTGCCATCTGAGATAGATAGACATTGGATAAAATGTACACAGGGAGAGATACATCCATGCAATAAAATCCACATGGGGGAAAAGACCTAAAATACACTACACACAGGGGCAGCAAAGTTTTCTAAAGTGGTCTTAAAGAACGTTTTCTATGAGAAACCAGTGTGGACCTCCCAAGTTACAATGTTTAAGAGAACTGTTGGACCTAAATATTTCAATACATAATAAAAGTGTTATCATATTGGGGGTTAACTGATGGGATATCAGTTGGATACCTAGAGATTGTCATAATTGTGAATTGGCAGAGGTAGATTTAATGGAACGCACTTAGAGCCACAACAAGCCATTTAGGTGAAACAATATCAAAATTTTATCCATCCATTCATGCCAACAAATATGCATCCATATTATCATGAATATTTTGTATGCACATCATGCCTACTACTTAAATAAGATACACTCGAATTTTGTCTTATGTGTATGGATAATTCCAAGGAAAGAGGATCCAATTAAGTGGCTTTACATCCTATGCTTAGTGGCTTGATCCACGCACTACAGCTTGCTAACAATGAGCTAGCTTGAACCACACACCAACTACTTTATCTATATAGACCGAAAGTACAATGATACCAAAAATACAAACATACCTGCGAATTTGTTGCAGAGGGTCTCAGCGACTGCGAATTTGTTGTCCTCCTCTTCATAAGCCTCCACGTTCGGTCTGAGGATGAATTATTTTCCATGCCATATGCCATGTTTATATAGATTCCAACTGAAAAATCCCAAAATAGCTAAAACCCCAAATCCCGTCGGCTCCAATGCTCAGGCCATCTGGTCGGCTAAGTCTGAAAAAGACCCAAATAGCTAAAACCCCAAATCCCCAAATCTCATCAGCTCCAATGCTCAGGTCATCTATTTGGATCAGTCTGTATAGGTAAACTCCCAAACTCTCAAGGTAAACACTATGCACCAAAGCTCTCACACTCCAATTTAAAAATCCTCAAATAACCAGAATGGCCCAAAACCACAAATAAATAAAACCCCAAATCCCCAAAGCCCCAAACAACTCTGCGTCGTGCCACTCGCCCAAAACACTCCCCAACTGATTAATTAATTGTCCACACTCCCAACATTCCCTCCATCACTGCATTGTGACAATGAACTCTAACTCTGCACCGTATTGCCACTCGCCCAAATTCCCACTCCTACACAGAGCGCCACTTGAGAGCCTACACTTTCCCAAAATTCCCACTCCTACACTGTATAATGCAAACCGCTCACCCGTAGGTCCTCCCCCCACATACAATGGACCATCGAACTTGCACCACCGACATAAACATTTACCTCCACCATTGCAACCCTAAACATGCATGCCTCTACACTGCACCACTCTGACACTCCCCACTCGCACAAACAATGTCCCGCATCACTGAATTACAACTCTGCGCCAGTATGAATATTCATGAATTTTTCCCACTCCGCACCAGTCTGCATATTCATGAATTGCAGTGTTTTTTCCAAATGATATCAAAGGTATGGAATTATGGTTAATCAATGATTGTTGTCCTATTGTGAATGTGGCATGTTACTTTAAGTGCATGTGGCACAATAACCTATGTCTTAAGAATTTTCCATTAGTGAACCTAGGTTATGTCTCCCAATATGTTATGTACCACTAACTTAGGTGATGTATCCCACTATTATGTTATGTACCACTAGGCTAATTTCTTAGCCTATGTTTTGGTTAAAAAAAACTTAATTAGCTTATGTTTTGGTTAAAAAAAAAATCTTAGCCTATGTTTAATATTCTTATGTTGCAAGCAAGGCCCTCCCATTATGGAAGAATTAACAATGTATATTTGTAGTTGGTGTACAACACTCTTGAAATACCCCTTTGGCTAAGAGGCCATGGAGGCATCTAATATTATGCCAAATTTACCTAGGTCGACTTAATGCACATGGCCCCAACCACATGAAAATAGTTGTGTATATAAGCGAGATGTCTCGCAAGGGGTGAAACATGTTTTGATTAGCATATCTTCATTCTAGACGACAAGGTGAGGAGGAAGAGGAATAAGTGAAAGAGGTTGCTCACCATTCATAATTTTTGGATGAAATTGCTAGTACTAGGGTTAATTAATTTTATATCTTCTATTTAATATTATATACAACTTTCTAATATGCTTATGCCTAAGCACAAATTTTTTACCTAAAAATAAAATTAGTCATTTATTTATTCATGTTTATGTGTGTGACTAATTATTTTTACGCCATAATCAAATTAGTCATGTATACCTGTGTTGCAAAAAATTAGTTGAATTTAGTCATTTTTTGTTGTCGTGACTAAAAGTTTTAGTCACGTAGTCATTTATCTCACTTTCTCTACTTGTGAACCAAAACATTATAACCCTTATGTAGAAACCCATATGACCTCCAATAACGCCTCTTACCTCTATATGCTAATTCCTACCACCATCCCTTAACACATGTAACCCCTTATTGTTATAACCCATAACTCACATAACTTGTAACATTAACTCTGGTCACCTCTAACCCTTAAAAATATTATCCACTTATCCTTAACAATTATATCCATTAGCCCCAAAATCCATAACATATTCCAACCATAACCCAATGTCAAAGGTACGGTGACTTTAAGAAATAAAAAGTGAAAAAGTATTAGAATATTTGACCCCATCTAGACCATAGGATATATTTTATTTTTCATTAAGTTATGTTCCTAGGTGTTTAGACTAGGTTAATTGGCCCCTAGTGCATACTTGGCCCACATCTTGTGATGTTTATCTGCAAGTGCACCCCACTGGCTGCTTTTAATCCTGCTTTTACTCTACTTTTCTGAGTTAGAGCGCACTGGAAGCTTTATCCTACTTTATTATGCTTTTTTGTTGGATAAGGATAAGGCAAGGGTAGTAGCATGCTTTTGGAAAGTCAACCTCTTTTTGGCCACCACATATTCAATGATTTTCTCCCAAAACTCCTCCAACATGTTTCCTTTTGGTCACTCATGGTCCACCAAGGCCCACTTAGCCAATTCATGACCACCTTGCATGAGTTGGAGTGAGATGTTTCCATAGATGGGGGATTTTACTATTTTCTAATCCTGACACTTGTGTGCTTTTCGAATGGCATTAGAGGCTTTCTAATTTCATCCATTGTATTATATTTGGATAGCCAACACATTTGTGAAGGTTGAATGTACAACATTTAATCAATAAGAGTTTGATTTAGCGATCAATTTCTGTGAATTTTCTTCTCTAGTCTGTGTATCTTTGCTTAAACAATTGTGAGGAATTATTTGTTGCAAATCCTACTATGATCATATTTGCACATGGTATCAGAGTGCATTAGGCTTACAATATCCATCAGATAATTCAATTGAAGCACCATAAGCAGTGGAGTTTCCACAGAAGTCCTGGGGCAATTGCCTTGAGTCCATTGGGGTCTACCCAGACGTGAAGCACTCCCGAATGTGCTCAATGTCGAAGTTGTGTGATTGTGCTAACAAATTTTCCTCCTAAGTGTTGTTTTATTGTGTAGGTACAACAACTTCATGGATTCAAAAGTTTTTCCTCCTCTTACTCCATTCAGTTATGCTGATTGGAGGCCAAAGATGGTTGCATCTCTCAAGAGCCAATGTCTCTATGATGTGTCTATTGGTGTTGTGAGCGAGCCTGAGTCCTTTGAAGAGAAGAATGAATGGCTAAATGACTGTGACAGAGCATTTGGAGCTATGTGCTTGGCCATCTCTCCTAATATGCATTACCTCATAGATTATGTCGAGTATCCATTTGAGCTCTGGAGCAATCTGAATAGAGCTTTTGGCGTGCTTAAAGAAGAATTTAATGACTGGATCGAATCTAGAACCCCATCACATGATCTCCCTCCTAATGTCTTGGCCTCAACTCTCTATGAATAAGTTGTTCAAAAAGATTGTGAAGGAAATGCAGAAATTTCTTCAACACAAATTCCTATTGCTAGTATTCTCCTTTATTCAAATGTTTCCTCTGCAAGTCAAGAAATGGAAATTGAAGAGACATCTTCTTTTGTGGCTCTAAAAGATGATGAGGATCCTGATTCCTTATCGTATGATGTTGATAATGAAGAATATGTGACTGATGGAGCTGCTATTGTTGAAGATATTGAGATCCATTCCTCTCTTATGTTCTCCCATGATTCTTCTATTATGGATTATGAGCTAATTAAGCCAATTATTGCTCTAGAAGTTGAAGAGGAATTCGATTCATCTCTTTCCAATTATTCTACTAGTGTGCAGAATGGTGATCTATTGGATGTTTTGGAAGATATATTAGAATTTGGAGGTGATGCATTCGCTCTCCTTGGTCCTATGCTTCCTATGGATTCCTACTTGATTACTCTCACATATTCTCAAAGTGGCATAGAAGATGGATAACCTCATGTTTTTTCCATCACATTGGCAAACTTGAAACTCATGTTCCACATTCTTGGAGCTGATATAATTTCCTTTGATTTGAAGTTCAAGTTTCAAGAGAATAAAGTCTCTTTTGGACATGATCCTAACTTCCATGGTTCAATGTTCAAGTCTGGAGAGCATTCACAGTTGCTTGGATTTACCTTACATGGTTCGAAGTATCAAGCACATCAAAGTTCATTTGGATCTGCTCTCACCTCTGTTGGTTTGAAGTTTAAGGATCCTCATGACATTGCCATCATGTTAACATACATTCTTGGAGTTGTTCTTGGTTCAAATTGCAAGTTTCAAGATCATCATGGGCACATTTGGGAGAAAATACTTCTTCTTGCAGAGAGGAAAGTACCTCCTGATATTCAAACTACCAATCATTGGCCTCATTGGACTTATTTAGACTGTTATGTTAAAGTTTGCAGTCTGAAGTGAATATTTTGGTTTCTCTTTCATGTCCATTCTAGAGGGGAGGTCTTGTTCCCAAGTAGTTTTCCTCTTTTACCTCAGCTTACATGGAAAAATAAAATTATAAAGGGTGACCATAGGCCCTAGTTTCTTGGGCCCTCATAATAATTCTCATACTCACATAATTCAAGCTTAAGGGGGGGTGTTAGAATATTTGACCCCATCTAGACCTTAGGATATAATTTATTGTTCATTATGTTATGTTCCTAGGTGTTTAGACTAGGTTAATTGACCCCTAGTGCATACTTGGCCCACATCTTGTGATGTTTATCCACAAGTGTGCTCCACTTGTTACTTTTAATCCTGCTTTTACTCTACTTTTATGAGTTAGAGCGAACTGGCAGCTTAATCCTGCTTTATTATGCTTTTGTGCTAGATAAAGATAAGGAAATGGCACTAGCATTCTTTTGCAAAGTCTGACTCTTTTTGGCCACCACTTCTTCCATGATTTTCTCCCGAAAATCCTTCTACATGCTTCCTTTTGGTCACTCAAGATCCACCAAGGCCCACTTAGCCAATTCTTGACCACCTTGCATGAGTTGGAGTGAGATGTTTCCATAGATGGAGGATTTTACTATTTTGTAAGCCTGACACTTATGTGCTTTTGAAATTTCAACCATTGTATTATATTTGGATAGCCAACACATTTGTGAAGGTTGGATGTACAACAGTTAATCAAGAGAAGTTTGATTCAGCTATCAATTTCTGTGAATTTTCTTCTTTAGTATGTGTATATTTGCCTAAAGAATTGTGAGGAATTATTTGTTGCAAGATCCTACTGTGATCATATTTTCACAAAAAAGATGTATTAAAAGTGAAGGTGGATTAAAAATGAAGTTACTTGAAAGTGGATTAAAAAGTGAAAGTGGTATTTTCCAATTGTTTTGGAAGCCCGTGGTATTTAAAGGAGGGTGCACGTAAACATAAAAAGGGTTAAAATAAAACATGAGGGGAATTAATTATTTAATTAATGAAAGTTGTGTCTTTTCAAATGAACGTGACTTTTCATTTAATGTTAATGGTAAAGTATAAAAGGAGAAGACTATTGTGAGAAATAATTGCATGAGTGAAAAATGTAATATCATCCTATATAAGAGGAATCACTCGGATCGGTCATGGAGCTGTCATGGGGTCGTATGTGGGTCGATCTCAGTGGAAATCGAGCCCTCTAGCTTGCATTGGCAGGAACGATGCATTTTGCAGCTGCGATCCCGATGTTTGAGTTGTCAGGGTTATGGAGCATATGTCGGTGAACTGGGGTCACTGGTAGGGTTTGCAGGTTTGATCAGGGTTTATGGCTACTGTGGAGGCAGGGGACTTGGCAGATTTCTCTGGTTACCAGCTGGAGGCACTTGGTGTTAAGGGGGTGCCAGATGGAGGTCAGATGGTGGGCCTGGAAGGAAACCCATTATTGGGGCCTATTGGTACTGTTACAACCGGCTTGGGGCAGGAGAGGCCGGTTAATGGATTCCCACCCACGAAATATACGACATTCTCCCCACAATGCTGGTTGCCGGAAAACCTGGAAAATGATGGTATGTCAGTGGATTTTCTGGGTAGTTCGAGTTGGAGGGAGGCTGGAGACTTTTTTGCTCGGAACCTAGGGTTCCCGGCGTCTGGTTTGCAGGTTGGATTTGAAGAGGCGGTCGGTTTTGAACAGATTGCGGCCGAGTGTGTGGCTCGACAGGTACAGCAGCTGGTTGGGACGGTTGGTAGTGGAACTGAAGTGGATGAGAGAGTGCCACTGGAGATTTCTGAACATCGTGGATGTGGTAGCCCTACTGGTTTTGCTGGGTCTCCGTGGGATAAGGTGGGGGAGGTATCCGGGGTCGGGGCTGCACGTAAGGGACCTAGCAGGCGTCGCAGGAGGAGTTGGATTAAAACTCGCATTGTGGGTAGTTATGCTGTTGGCGAGGATATAGCCTGGGATCGTATCCTTGAGATGTCTCGGCTGACGCTGGTGGGTAGGGTTATGGGAAGAAATTTCGCCCGATCTACTGTGATGGAATGGGTGGATTCACAGTGGCGCGAGGTGTTAGGCTACACACCAGAGGTGGATATGCTGCTACGGGGGTGGTTTGCGGTGGTGCTACAGACGGAGGTAGACGTGCATAAAATTCTTCACAGGAACTGGCACTTGAATCATTCGTCGGTTTTGTTAAAGCCCTGGCATCCTCTCTTTGATGCTGGTCGGGAGAGAGTTGATTTGACTCCGGTGTGGGTTAGATTGCCGGGTCTTCCGCTGCATTTCTGGGATATCTGCCATTTTCGTAAGATTGGGGATATTTTGGGAAACTTTCTGGAAGCTGATCTCTCCTTTATGGAGACGCATTACAAACAGGTTGCAAGGATCTTGGTAAATTTAAATATTCGCGAAGGACTACCGGAGCTCATAAATCTGGAATGGGGGCCTGTTAGTATACCTCAGGTGTTGGATTATGAAAATGTACCCTTCAGATGTTGGCGTTGTCATGTCTATGGACACCCGGCGACTGAATGTCATCTATCGGCTCGCACTCTTGCTGGGGGGAAGGAAAACCCTTCTGGGTTGGCGGTTATGGAAGATCCACTGGACCTGTTGCACGAGAAATCGACTGTGGTGACAGACTCGAGGGGGGACCGGATTGACGAGGGATTGGAACCTTCTGATTGCCATCTATCGGTTCGCACTCTAAATGGGGGGAAGGAAAACCTTTCTGGTTTGGCTGTTAGGGAAGAACCACTGGACCTGTTGCACATAGCATCGACTGTGAAAACAGACTCGGGGGGGGACCGGAATGACGAGGGTTTGGAACCTTCTGGGCAGGAATCAGATGTGGCTCGGGACATATTGGTTGGATTCAACAATTCGACTGCGGATGACATTCTTGGTCACACTTCAGTAGCGGTGGCTGAAGTACCGGGACCTTCTTATTCGGGTATTCCTTCTTTCTCTTTTACATCCTCTGTACAATTTTATATCAAACGGTGCTCTGTGGATGGGCTTGATTGGATTGAGGGTCTAAAAAATTTAACTATTTCGGGACTTTCTGAGACTACTCCCCTTACACTTATTTCGCCCCCTTGTGGGAGCTCCTATTACTCGGTGGGTGAACCTTCTGCTCACAACCCTGCTTTGCCTCCTCTTCTTTTGGAGGACATGATGATTCCTATTGAACCGGATCCTGGGAAGGTGGATGAGTTTTCTGAGCCCTCCTCACCTGAATCATCTGCTTCAGGATATAACCTTCGTTCATGCACTAAGATTTCTGGAGGGGGTTTATGAAGAGTGAAGGTGCCGGTTCGGAGAGGCAGAGGTCGTAGGTCTCTATTATCTAAGGCACAGAACAGAGCCAGAATGGATCTTCGGGATGGGAAACGGGTCTCGATTGAGAGGGCACTTAGAGCAGTGAATGCCTGGACGAATGTTCGGATATGAAGATCATGTCCTTTAATTGTCAGGGTCTGGCTAGGCCTAAAAAGAAATCAGCCTTCATGAGGGTGCTTACTCTTGAACACCCTGATGTGATTCTGCTACAAGAGACTTTAGGGTTAGGTGCTATCATCAAGGAGAAATTGGAACTGTGGCTGGCAGGTTGGACCTTTGTGACTCTGGATGTTCGGGGTCGCTCTGGGGGGTTGGTTGTGGGATGGAAGAATTGTGCGATTAAACTGATTAATGCATGGGGGATGGCTTCTGTGTTGGGAGCTGATTTTCTCTCAGTTGACTTGGGTACTTGCTTCACTGTGGTTAATGTCTATGGGCCCTATGTAAATAGAGCTCCTTTCTGGGATTCACTACTGCAGGATCAGCTTTTGGAAGGTGATTCGGTTGTGTTGGGGGGTGATTTAAATTTCACTTTGGGGCAATCAGAAATTTGGGGCCCTCAAGCTCATGAGGATCCGTTGGCAGGATACTTTCAACAGAAGTTGGTTCATATGAACTTGTTGGATATTGAACCTATCAAGCTGAAACCCACTTGGAGGAATAACAGGTGTGGAGAGGCTCGGGTGGCAAAGAGACTGGACCATTTTTTGGTGGCTGAACAGCTGGTGGACAGGTTTCTACAAATCAGGCAGTGGGTAGGGAGCGGAGGGGATTCTGACCACTTCCCTATCTTTCTTGATATCAGAAGAGGACCAAACAATCCACCTAGCTCTCTCAAGTTTAATAAAAATTGGCTCAGAGATGATTCCTTTAAAAATCTCTTTCTGGACCTATGGAGGTCGTATGATGTGGATCATGATCGTACTGGGGCATTTCAGTTCGCTGAGAACATAAATCATTTAAAAGGAGCTGTAAAAACTTGGGCTATTGCAAAGAAAAATAGGGAGGATATTACATTGAAACAGACAGAGGCTGAACTTTTACGGATTTATGATGGGGATGGAGGGGGTCTTATGACTATGGAAGCCAAGGTTGAAATGGCCAGGCTGGAAGGCATAAGAAATAAACTTTTGATGGAAAAGGAGGAAACCTGGAGACTCAAGAGTAGGGCGGTCTGGCTGGAATGTGGGGATGAGAATACTAAATTTTTCCATGCATACGCTAGGGGGAGGAAGGCGGTCAATACTATTTGGATCTTGAAAGATGAAGTAGGCACAGAACACTTTGATTTTGAAGGCAAAGCTCGCTGCGGGGTGGGACATTTCCAGAACTTATTTCGGGCTCCGGCACAGGCCTCTATTGCGGAAGTTATTAGGATCGCCCAATTATTTCCTCGTTTTGCTGAGGAGGAGGATAATAGGAGACTGATGCGGGCTGTAACTGAGGAGGAGTTAAAGGAGGTCCTTGGAAGTTTTCAGAAAGACAAGAGCCCCGGGCCGGATGGATGGACAGTTGAATTCTTCTTGGAACTGTATGAGATTGTGGGGCTGGATCTCTTACAGGTGGTAGAAGATACTCGATTGAATGGGAAGTTACCTGCATGTTTCAATTCTACTTTTATAGCCCTCATACCAAAAACTGATAATCCGGTTACTCTCTCTGAGTTCAGACCAATATCTCTGTGCAATTGTATCTACAAGATTGTTTCCAAGGTCATTGCTCGGAGACTTAAGGTATCACTTTCTGAGCATATATCAGCTGAACAATTTGGTTTTCTTGAAGGTCAGCAGATACATGAGGCTATTGGGGTGGCACAGGAAGGACTACACAGCATGAAGACTCGGCATATCAAAGGAGCTATTCTTAAAATTGATTTGTCCAAAGCTTACGACAAGGTGAGTTGGATTTATATCCGGCTTCTACTAACACATTTGGGTTTTGGTATCAATTTTATTAGATGGATCATGTCTTGTATAACTACTGTATCATTCTCGGTGCTATTGAATGGAGCGGCCACTCCTTTTTTTCATGCGGAAAGAGGCCTTAGGCAAGGCTGTCCACTTTCCCCACTACTTTTTCTGCTGGTGGCAGAAGGTTTGAGCAGGGCTATTCTTGATGCTAAATTACAGGGTAGATTCAATGGCATTAGCATTGGGGAGCAGCTATTTGTTACTCACCTTTTATTTGTGGACGACATTATCATTTTCTGCTCAGGAGATCGAAGGGATACTCGGGCTTTGAAGGAGATCTTGGAACTGTTCTCTAAAGCTACAGGGATGGATATCAATGCTGAAAAGTCCACTCTATCTATCCATCTGCTTCGGCCGGATGAGGAGCGGGCACTTGTTGAGAATTTCCAATTTAAATTATCTAATCTTGACGAGGGAATGAAATATCTGGGATTCTCCCTAAAAGCAAATGTATATTTAAAGAAGGATTGGAGATGGCTAATAAGTAAGGTGGAGAAAAGATTGAATGTTTGGAGTCACAAGTGGATGTCGAGAGCTGGCAGGCTAGTTCTGGTTAAGGCCGTCTTAGAAGCCATACCATTTTATTGGATGTCATTGTCGTGGATACCTAAAGGAATCCTTGAACATATCAGGCGATTGTGCTTTAGATTCCTTTGGAGTGGTAAGAAGGAAGGGCAGGTAACCCCTTGGGTCAACTGGAAGCGGATTGCAGTACCTAAGGGACTTGGGGGCTGGGGATTAAAAAACATCTTTCTATTTGCTCAGGCGTTGGCAGCTAAGGGAGGTTGGCGACTTATCAAGACTCACAGTTTATGGACTAGGGTTATAATAGGGAAGTATATATCAGACATGACTCTGGATGAATGGATACGGAGCCCTCAGAAATCACATGTTGGGGGATCCGTGATCTGGAAGGCAGTGGTAAAATCCTTTCCACTGGTGGAGCATAACCTGGCTTGGCATGTGGGTAATGGAGAAAAGGTGAGAGTTGGCAGAGATCCATGGATCAGGAGTGAACAATTACATCTGCTGCCTGAAAATGTTGTTTATTCTTTGGAACATAGGGGCATTATCACGCTTAATCATCTGGCTGATCATCGACCTGATGACCCGTGGATACAACACTGGAAATCTGCGGATATGCTGGGCTTGGGGGATCCTGAGGCGCTATATCTGTATAACTACATTCGTGGATTGAACAGGGCTGGTATACACCTCTCGAACCGGGAGGACGAACTGATTTGGGAACTTGATCCGGCAGGGGCTTATACCCCAAAGATGGGTTATCTTGTGCTTAGTGCTGGCGTAGCTATCCGGGAGGAGGTCTGGTGGTGGAGAACATTGTGGAAACTTAAATGCCCTTCAAAAAACAGACTTTTTATGTGGTGTGCTTTAGAAAATCGGGTTCCGACCTGGGATATTCTGCAGAAGAGAAATTTCCAAGGCCCGGGATGGTGTGTCTTGTGCAAGATGGAATTGGAAACTGCAACACATCTCTTCATCTCGTGTCCATTCACGATTGCTGTCTGGAAGGAATGTACTAATTTGGTGGGTTATGACTGTAGATGGGAAGGTATCTCTGTGGAAGATGCATGGGCGAACTGGTGGAGACGGGCAAATAATAAAAAACAAAAGACTCTTCCTTTGCTGATCACATGGGGAATCTGGTTGGCAAGGAATGGGGCCATATTTCAGGATAAACCCTGTACACCGGAGATTTTATGTGCACAGGCGGTGGGGATATATCAAGCTAGCCCAGTTTATGTAAGAGCTGCTAAACAGAGACGTATCATGGAGGTGGAGATTGATAGAACATATCCATGGGGTTTTTTCGATGGAGCTGCTAGTAATGAGATTTGTGGTGGGGGAGCTATCTTATATATTTCCGATTCACATTACTTTACACTCACTATGGGTCTTGGAATGGGATCCAATAACTTTGTTGAAGTTATGAGTTTAAAGTTACTACTTATCTTTGCTTCTGAGAGGGGTATCTCTAGGCTGGCGGTTTATGGAGATTCTATGAATGCTATAAATTGGACCAATCAAACCCAAGCTTGCAGAGTTCTTAGACTTGCAAATGTACTTAATACTATACAGCTGATCAAACAATCCTTTGACACATTCATTTGCCGGCACGTTTACAGGGAAAACAATCAGATAGCGGACCAGGCATCCAAAGAAGGGCAACACATGGTTTTCGGCACTTGGAAAGTAATTGAAGAACATGATGGACAGAGATCTGAGTTCTACCATAGACCGTTCATTGAATAAATGAAGAGGTTATAATTATATTTATATTTTTGAAAACATATTAAAGTGCTGAAATTTTTAGACATGTTTTCTGTAAAATTTTACGATGTTGTAAAGCAAAGTAGTCCGGTGGGACAGAATTGGTTTTTTTTGGATAAAACAGGGAAGTAACAAAAATGCATTTTGACAGAAGACGTAATAGTCTCATCAAGTGAGCCATACTTATGGTTTTTGGATAATTCACTGATACAGTGAATACTGAATGTAATTCTGATCTCTTTGGATGAATGGAATTATGCTTTTTTCTTATGGAAAAAAAAAAAGAGGAATCACTCAAGAAGATAAATACTTGCAAAAAAGGTTGAGGAGTGATGACTGAAGATCATTCAAGAAGTGATGATTAAATATCATTTGGGGAGATATGTTTGAATATCAACAAAAAATTGATCTGTGGTTCTAGCAGCAAGCATATCTGACAAAGGAATAAGTCACAAGCAAGCCCGATGAAGACAAAAGCAACAAGTAGATATGATAAAGGAAGAAGTCACAAGCAATCCCAATGAATACAAAAGCATCAAGCAAATCTGATAAAGGAATAAGTCACAAGCAGGCCCGATGAAGACATAAGCAACAAGTAGATCTGATAAAGGAAGAAGTCACAAGCAAGCCTGGTGAAGATAGAAGCAACAAGTAGATTTGATAAAGGAAGAAGTCACAAGTAGGCTCGGTGAAGAAAGAAGCAATAAGCAGACCTGTGAATGAAATGCATATGAAGAACTTATATACTTGGAAGTAGGTTGGTTCCTACAAACAAACTGCAGTGGGGATTGGTGTCTCCAATAGGTCAATGCCTACAAATAGAAGTGTGGATTGGTGTCTCCAAGAGGTCAGTGCCTACAAATAGAACTAGGGATTGGTGTCTCCAGTAAGCCGGTGCCTACAAATAGAAGTGGGGATTGATGTCTTTAGTAGGTCGGTGCCTACAAACAAAAGTGGGGATTAGTGTCTCCAATAGGTCGGTACCTACAAATAGAAGGGGGGATTGGTGTCTCTAATAGGTCAGTGCCTACATCTTTCATATTTGGTGCTGAGTTGAGGGTATTGGTGTCTCTTATAGGTCAATTCCTACAAACTGTGTGACAATATGTCGGTTCCTACATAAATTTATAAAGATAATCTTTAGTGGTTTTCTGTCGAAAGGGTTTCCACGTTAAATTCTGTACATTGTGATTTGAGTCTATATGTTCTTACTATTTCAAAATTTAATGAATGATCTATTAAAGTAAAAGGATCCCTTACACATTTCATGGATCCCTTTGACATTTCAATAACTCTATTCCTAGTTTGAAGGAACAAATCATAGGTCAAAGGTAATTTTTTCTCTACAAGAATAATAAGTGCATATCGAATTTCTTATCATCTTTACCACAATTATTAAGTTTTTCATTATAAGTTTTTAATTCAACAATGAATGACTCAATTCTATCAAAATATTTAGGTTCAAGTTCCCGAATCTTCTTTTCGATATAATAGGTTGAAACATCGTCATATTTATCATAAAAAGAAGCTAAAATTTTCCATACCTCAATAGGGCTATCTTCATCTTCAATATGTACCTGTAAACTATTTGAGATTGTTTGACCAATGAGACCTCTTGCTTGATTACAATGCTCCTCCCATATAGCTAAGTATTTAGCATTAGTTGGTTTTAGTGTTCATCATTGGCTGAGCACCATATATTCTTTCTCTTGAGAATGTTAACCATCTTTCTCTTCTAAGCAAGATAGTCAGTACCAATTAACTCAGGAACATAAACAACCTATGAATTCATGATGATTAAAACCAATAAACTAAGAAACTATTGCAAAAAAGGATCAGAAGGAGCTAATTGTAAGCACTTAAAAATAAATTGATTAAACTTTCACCAATGACGAAACCATGATGCACCTACTTACTAGTCAAGCAACCTTGTGGACTTTAAATAACAAAAGAATTACCTTATAGTCAAATTTTAGCTTTGGCAAAGGGTATACGTGACTTCTTGAAGTCTAAACCATGTATTCCTTAAGAAAATCTGTAACTGGCTAGATAGAAACCCGTGGATGTAAGTGGATGAAAAACATCATATGTCTACGCTGTCTGGATGACAACTTGCATATATTGAATTTGCGACTACATATATGAAAAACCATGTATGTTCGCGATTGTCTGGATGAAAATATGCGTATGTTAAAACTGTATAGATGAACACTTGCAAAATTTACAACTACACAAAGGAAAATGAACATATATTTTGCTACAAAGAGAGATTACTTGATAAAAGGTTAGGGCACAATGAATTTCTACTTCAAATCTGAAAAACTAAAAAAAAAAAGTTGAATAGTTAAATTTTCTAGAAAAAATGGTGAGGTTAGGGACCTTTAAAAAAAAACTCATGAATGAATATAAATGCTCAAATCTAGTGTAAAAACTAAGTGGTTGTCCAAATCTAGTGGAAAATCTACAAGAGAAGGAGGGCCCAATAAAAACACACTTATAATTCTTTAAAAAATCAAAGAATTTAATGAAGGAGATAGAGCATAGTTAGCAACTTCGATACCATGTTATATTTGATAAATATGCATTAACATATAATGATAATCTAACTAGTCTAATGTCATATTAATGCAAGCACAAAATACATCAATAAACATAATATGCAAGATACAAGAAAGTGAAAAGAGAGGACAAATTTTATGTGGTAAAACCCCAAGCTCGGGAAACAACCACAAAAGGCTAATCTTCTTATTCTTTAGGAAAGTTTCAATCTTACAAGCTTTGGCACCCCCACATATGCATTACATCACAACTTTTCAATATATCGAATGGGTCTCCTTCACCTCTATTATATATGTTAGAGGGATGGGAGATCATATCCCATAATACATGTGCGATAAATGCTTTTCCACATATTTTATATAAAGAAGAGTAATAGAAGAATAAATTACATGATGCATGTGGGATAAACCTTTTTCATAAGTTAGAGAGACATGAAGAATATTATGCTTTATATTCTAGGTAGGACTCATTGTGTTTACAAAATGCCTTAGTTAGGCTTGTACAACAATAAATGAGACCACTAAACATCATTATACATTCTTGCATATCCTTTAATTCATATTAGATGAAAAGTTGCACAAGGTCATGCAATGGCTATAGTAGGGGGGAAATAAAGAGCCTGCAATTTTTATATTTCGAGTCATCATTTCCTTGATCAAGTCGTCATTTTTTGTATTGACAACCCTTATATTTTTTCTTTTGGTATCCAAAATGTGAATTTATGCCTAACATCATCACCATTATAGTTTCTCATGATTCGTTTTTATTTTTTATTAACTAGTGGAGAAATGGTGAGTAAAACTTGTACTTCTCTTTGATTGATTTTTGGATGTAAGACTTACCACAAGGTTGTCTCTTGTACACCAAAGATCCATGGAACCTTTGACATCGATAGATACTTGGAGAACGTTTTGAACAAGCTATTACAAGAGCTAAAAGTTTTTGTAGATCCTTTGGGATTACTCTAGATATGGAAGATTTTGATAAAAACTTTACTCTTTGTCATTTGTGGACCCAGTATGTTGCAATGTTTTAAACTTAGATTGGATATACCTAAATAATTTTGAATTATGACTACGTATATGAATGGTACTATTTCCATCCATCAAGGACAATAGACACTCTTGGAAGAATGTTGTAGTTTAAAACTGTGCAAGTGATTCCATGAATACATGCCCATTTCAAGTATTTATTGTGTGATGATTCATGGAATATTGATATATTAAATCTCGACTTAGTCTGACTTAATTCTAGTACCCCTATTTTGAGGAGACAAGACCCACTTCAAAGAGTAAGGGAACTAATTAGATTAGTTATTTTAATTCCTATTTTATTTTATTTTCCTGAAAAAAAGCAGTAATTTTATTTAATTTTATTTCATCTTGCGAGTACAAAATTAAATTGAGATCTTCATCACTCTTTAAGAGTGTAATATGTTGTTAAACATAACCAAAAAACAGACCAGAGTCTACAGTTTCAATCTCTCTAAGGAGAGTTCCATAACCCATCATCTAAATGTCCCCTGTAACAGGGCAGCCATGAAAGACTCATATCCAATAGACCCGCTCATAAAAAGCCAGAGAACATTGCTCAGAACAACTAATTAAATCCTATCTCAGACCAGCCAAGAATGGCACATAAACATAAAAACCAACTTATAATGAGCTGAAAAAAAAAGGAAAGAAGTCAGAAATATTGCCGACAGAAACAGATGCAAATGAGCCAGGTCCCAACGATCTTCAAAGGAGGGTAGAAGAGCCACCGAAACAGAGGAGAGCTGCTCCGCACAACCGCTCCGTCAGGATAGCCGCTGTCAGGAGAGCCATCGATGGTAGCCGCTGTTAGGAAAGCCGCCGTTGGAAACCTCTCCGCATCAATGAGTTGGAGAAGCATAGGTGGTGGTCAATGCACATACCAAAATACCCCCTTTTATTCGCCACCCACACCTTCCTCTAGTACCTACCACCACCCCATCCCATCGAGGGTCCACAAGTTGACCCAAGAAGAAGTAGTTAAACATCAATGCATCAAATTTTGTTATAATTGTGATGAGAAGTATTTCAACGAGAAAAAATGTAAGGAAAAAAATTATTTCAAATTGATGTTTCCCAATCTAACCAACTTAAGGAAATTTATGACGAAGTCACTACCGAACTAGTTTTAGCAGAACTACACATCCTCCAGTGAGGAAGAAACCATCTTGGACCCTCCTTGTGATGAACCCCAAATTTCCCTCCATGCTTTATTAGGAATTTCAAATCCTTGTATCCTAAAGTTGATTGGCTACATCAAACATAAAGGTGATTTTTTTAATTAATAATGGCAACACCCACAATTTTATTCATTAACGAGTTGCATAAGAAACTCATTGTTATGTTTATATGGTGCACAATTTTCAAACTGTGATAACAAATGGAGGTACGATGAAATGTGGTAGTAAGTGTGAGAATTTGAAACTTCAAATGGGTACTATTAGCTCAAATCTCATATGTTCGTTATTGAAATGGGTGTTTGTGATGCAGTCCTTAAAGTATAATGGTTGCAAAATTTAGGTATTCCTACCTTAGATTCCAAGGAGTTATGCTCGTTCTTCACTAACGAGGGTCATAAACATACCTACAAGGGGATCAAGTTTGACTACCCATAACTTATCATATCTCATCGTATAGAAAATTTCTTGAAGAAAGGCCACTTAGGTAGTATTTCCCAACTCAAAGCCAACCAAGTGATGGACAAAACCCCCAAAAGAAATTCACATTGATTTGTCATTGGTCTCGATTAAGCATCAATAGATATTTGAAACACCCCATGTCTTACCCCCTTTAGGTTGTGAGCATGATCATTGTATTCCACTAGTTCTCAATAGTCAAACTCCCATGCATCCTTATAGGCACGCTTTTGCACAAAAAATGTAATTGAAAATATTACTCAAGAACTATTGGAGGCTAGCATAATCCATCCCAGTACTAGCCCCTACTCATAACTAGTAGTCATGGTCTAGAATAAATAATGCAATTGGCACGTGTATCTTGACTTTTGTTGATATGAACCCAGGTGGGGCATATATGGGGGCAAATGTATATTTAATAAGGGTTGGCTTAACGAAGGGCTCACATGTGAAATGAGTGAGAATATTTATATAGAGGTCAATAGAGTCATTATGGAGATATGAACATGCCTTTTGGTATTTGCATTGTTCCATCCACCTTTCAAAGCCTCGTGAACAATATTGTTGGCCCTTCCCGCATAATTTTTTGCTTGTTTTAATTTATGATATCTTAATTTATAGCAAAACCTAGGAAGCACATGTGGAGCATGTTGATAAATCCCTCGAACTACTCCAAGATAACTAGTTGTTCCTCAAACATTCCAAATGTGCCTAAAGTGGAATATTGGGGCCACATAGTTAGTGAGATAGGGGTGTAAGTGGATGCCAAAAACATTAAGGCTATGCCAGGTTAGCCATGCCCCAAGAATCTAATGTGGTTTCTAAGGACTTATGAGCTACTATAGGAAGTTGATAAATATTTATGGAAAAATTGTGGCCCCGTTAACTAACCTACTAAAAAGGAATGCCTTTATATGGAGTGATGCCACATAGCATGCTTTCTTTCTTTAAAGGAGTGGCCCTGTGTACTAACACCCATTTTTGCAATGCTCGATTTCATTGAGACTTTTATCTTGGAATGTGATTCCTTGGGTAGAGTTATTGGAGCAATGTTGATGCAAGAGGGGCACCCACTTGCATTTCTAGTAAATGTTTGTGTGACCAAAATTTGAGAAAGTTCACTTATGATAAAGAAATGTTGGCCATCCTTCATGTAATGGTACTTGGAACCCATATCTCATTAAGAGGTTGTTCCTTATCAAGATGGACCATCGTAGTTTGAAGTAATTTTTTGAATAGAGGTTATCATTATTGTAGTGTATGATTTCTCACAAACAAGTGGAAAAAAACAACTACAAAGGGTTTGTGCAATCCTTGGTAGTGGACCAGGATGAGAAATGACATAAATCTAATCTAAACTAGCAAAATTTATTCTCAAACATACATGCAAACACAGAAGGTACGTGAAAGAATGTGTTTTTGTTATTATATAAAGAATTGAGTGATACATACACGCCTTGGTACAATCTATTGATATTAGTGGGCCTCCGCAACTAATCCAAGGGAAGGTTCTTTCATATCTTTGTAGCCCCAATCTCTAGTCAAGTATCAAGTGAGAATCCCATATGTGGTGAAAGATGAAAGAAGAGTATGGTTTTGATCTCTTTCTAGCAAGAAATATGTAGCATGATGGTTCTTTTACAAATGGAAGAATGGATGTGAAATGGTGACCATGAGGGATCCTTTCACAGGCACAAGAGTGGTCAAAAATAAGATCTAGATCCAATGTGTATGCTCTCGATTCCATTGATTGCTTAGTGGATAGGTTAGGGTTTTGGAGGTTAGATTTGTTGTTAATTTCAACCATGCCAATTGTATGTGTCAACTTTTAACCACTACTTCCCTTGGGGAAGCGCAAAATGATGAATGCTAACAAAAAATGCACATTTTTACCAGATCATGGGTTTTTGGGTAAAATGTGCAATCGGGATCACACTTTTCAAAGGAAAAAGCATGACCCTTTAGTTATGTTCAATTTTTGGGTTTGAATTTTAGTTTTTTGGGCTTTTGGTCATTTCCTTAGGTCATATGGATGAGATGGCATGGAAAATGGTGCTAATATTGTTAGTTATTATGTATAATGGTGATGAATCTGATGACAAAGTATGCGATAAAATTTTGGCTATTAATGTCTTGCCCCCTGATGTGTGAGGTCAGGAGCTCATCATATGGTTGAAATACATCATAAGTCTTTCATGCTTTGAATAGGGAATGAGAAGACACTAGGATGAAACCAAAAAGAACTCCTCTTTCCAGGGGACTACAAAGGCCCATACTTGCAAACACAAAACTCAAAGAGGTGAGGTGTATATAATCTAAAATATAGATGAGGCAAGCATCCCGCTGCACGTATCAATGTTTCAATATAATACGAGATCCAGACCAAGAGGGGTTGGATCAATACATGAATAATTTCTATGAACAATAGATCATGAGGTTCAAAGAGAGACCTAATCCACGTACATAATCATGGTCCAATCATGACTAATATGAAGTACATGAGTGGGAACAATGACATCCCTATGGGGATGACAAATCACGGTAACTAAAGCCCCACTGAAACCATAGGAGACCGAGATCTAGAAGAAGTAAATAATTATGTAACTCCTCATAGGTGACTCAAACTGTTGAAAGATTGAGTTAAACAGGTCAAGGGAACTGCAATTGAAACTAGATCATTATCACCAATGTAGCTGAAATACCACATGAAGCATATAATTGAAGGGCTTCCAAAATAGACTAAAAAACTAGAGGGAGTCAAGGATATTTTTCGATATCTTCAAACAAACTAGATAAGGGAACCACCACATTATATGATTTTCAACGTACAATAATGAGTTGGAGTCAAGCATGTGAGAACCAGTCAATCCAAGGGAACCCATCAATGATGGTTATGGGGCCAAGGTACATGATGCCTTGAGGTCTGTCCTTTGGAATAGTGGTGTTGATGTCAATAAAAGGAGACCCGCTAACAACAAGGTAATGAGGTTTCCTTGTTGGTAGCACGAAGGATCTCACTAGATAATGAAGAGAAATGTGACTAAGACACCAGAGGGGATATGAGGATCACTAACGGGAGGACTCAAACTTCATTTATTTAGAGAATGAAGGTATGGTTATTATCCAGAAGGATCTTATCGATTGATCCATATCAAAGTCCTCGAATGTTGAACAAAAGTATGCCATTGCGTAGTGTTCGTCGAGACCTTTCCGGCGACGTTCGTTTCATTCCAAACGGACTCTAGACAGACGAGATATCGTAGTTTGAAGTTTCTCCCAAATAAAGGAAAAATGGAAAAAAAGGGTGCCATATGGCACCATTGGAAGGGTGACACGTGGCCAGTACGACACTGACATGGAAACCCCTCATGGTGCCATGTGGCATATTTCAAGTGACTGGACAGTGCCAATTTTGTAGGTAGCACTAAAGTGGACCAGTTCTTTCTCGACACGTGGCAGTCCAGTTAGCCACCATGCTAATTTTGTAGGAAGCACTAAAGTGGACCAGTTCTTTCCTGACACGTGGCAGTCCAGTTGGCCACCATATGGTTTAGTTTATCAAAAAAATTGGAAGGCCACAAGAATTGACCCCACGACCTTATGCCCACAAGACCAACAACTTCACAAGCATGCCTACATCTTGTTGCTTAACTATATGTGGCACATGTTATATTTAAAGTTTGTTGGTAGACCATAAGGCGGGAAAGGATGGGTCAACGGGTTTTGAACCCGCGACCCATTCAAACAAACCCAACGACTCTACCAACATGCCATGTCAGGGTGCTTGTTATGTCAATGGGTCATATTATATTTATGTGCTAAAACGGTTGGTATGGTTAAAAGAAAGCGAAGCCAAGCACCACTATTAGGGTTAACCTTGACTTGGGAATGAGTTAAAGGTGGTTTAGGTCTCAAGCAGTTTTGGGTGCATGGTTTCTTGTAGCCCATAGTATTGGTTCAAGGTATTGCACGTAGAGAAGCCTTTATAAGGTTTGAGGAGGCTCCATCTTGAAGTGGCGTGGATGTGAGCAGGTAAGCTCACTTGACCCGGTTGGCCAGGTTTAACCAAGGTAGTGAAAATCTTCATTGATTGATTTTTCCCGGCATGGGTTTTTCGAGGGTAAATTTGTGTCTCTATGTATGGTTGCTTGTGTGTAATTTTTTTCTCTTGCAAATATATTTTAATATGCACGTCTATAATCCGAACAACCGGTATTAGAGCTCATGTTAGATTGTGTGAAGGCATCCAACTACTTGTGGGAGACCTATGAATCCTGACCGAGATATAGGGGGGCATGGGGTGTGGACCACCCCTCTGCCGGTTTATGGGGGTTTGGGGGCGAGATGAGAAAAAAAAAATTGGCCCGTTTTTTTTTCAAATCTTGGCAGTGTGAAGATTATCCGTCCATGAGAAAAAGCGAAGTCCCGTGTGCCTGCAAACGAAGGCGCTGGATAACATGTTGAACAGTGAGGCATCACTTGTGAAAGCCTCACTATTCAACATGTTATCCAACGCATGCTATCCAGGCATAGTGGATAACTTGTTGAACAGTGGAAGGTTTTGGATATCTGGTGAACAATGAGGCATCACTGGTGATCATGCTGGGCTTGTTGTAGCGCTGCGTGAGGTTTGAAAAACATTGTTGTGTGCTAATATGTTGAGTCCCTACATTGCTGTAGCGCTTTGTGAAGGTTTTTTTATCGGTGCTGGGCTGCGATCTTGAAAGAGGCATATGGCAGGAGGATAACGACAAGAATGAAACCCTAGCTGTGTGAGGAGCCGATCTGCGACTGCACGTGAAGTCGATCTATGTGGAATCTAGTGATCGTGTCCATGGAAAGAGGATGTGGAGCTGCCAGAGACCTAGATCGCTGGCAAGGTGTAGGTGTGAGGCTACGAGTTTCCTGTAGCCGCTAAGTGAGAAGAAATAGAGATGGACCTAAATCATGGTGAATGAAGTCCAAGGAGCGCGGTAGATCTGGTGCAGGTCCTCAAGGCTTGAAATTGAAGGTCAAATTGTGTGTTTGAAATGTTGAAGGCAACAAGGAAACTACATAGATGTGCGAGGGCAGTGCATGAATTCTTCAAAGGAAAATTTGTGGCGATATATTTGTTTGGAAGCCCTGGAGGAGGCTGTGTATACTAGGCGGTGTACGCTAGAGAACAATAGTTGTGGAAGCACATGCAAAGAACCGGAAGCGAAGTCACGAGTCTTAGTGTATATCCGATGTGCTCTATTAGACCACGGCTAAGATTTGAACCCCAGACGCCGAGGACGAGCACGAATCTTATAGAAAGATCTAATTAGAAGTGTTTAATAAGATCGTTGGTGTTGAGTAAGAACTTGAATGAAGCTTGTTAGCAGAGGAGAGCGCTCCAAAGGATTTGCAAGCTGAAGATGCAAAAAAACCCTCAAGCCAGCGTGAAGGATAGAGCTCGAGCAATGGTAAGGCATGAGAAGATGAGCATGGAAAGGCGAAAGGATGTAGCAAGAGATGGTGATGGTAAAGTCACCATGAAACACATAAACAAAAAATATTTATTATTATTATAATGGAGTTGAAATTTTGTAATTGCAGGTAGGCATAGGCATGTATACCCCTCGTAACTAACCCGTAAAGTCTAGGTAGACCTAGGTGATAGGGGGCATCCTTCGTAACTCACCTGTAAAGTCTAGGTAGACAGTCTAGGTAGACCTAGGTACTCACTGGTAAATTCATGTTGACCTAGGTGATAAGGGGGTCATGTAGAGATTCCTCGGTTAATACTTTGAGGGGGGTTGGTGATTTAATCCAAGTCAAGTTTAAAGAGAGGATTATTAGGGTTAACCTTGATTGGGGAATGATTCAAAGGTGGTTTAGGTCTCAAGTGGTTTTGGGCACATGATTTCTTGTATCCCATGGAATCCTTTATAAGGCTTGAGGAGGCTCCATTGTAAAGTGGCCTAGAGATGAACGAGTGAGCTCACTTGGCCCGATTGATCGGTTTTGGCCAAGGTATTGAAGATATTCATTGCCTGGTATTCCCTGCATAGGGTTTTCCAGGGTACATTTGTGTCTCTATGTATGGTTGCTTGAGTGTAATGTTTTCTCTTGCAAATATATTTTAATATGCTCATCTATAATCCTAATAGCCACATTTAGGTGGATATGCCACGATTGAAAAAGGTCAATAAGTTAATATGTGGGTAAAACCTTAGCTGGAATATTTTAATTCCAACCAACGACCATGTTTTTTTTTTCACATGTGGTTCACAAACCCCCCAGCGGGTCTGCTACGTCCATGGTAAGAAATCACAGGGGGCCGCACCCCGTTCGCTCTGATTATGGAGCTAACCTGATTGGGACATCAAGCAAGGCCCTTTTATAGCGATGTATAGCCACACAGGGATTTGACCTCGAGACCTTTTGCTCACAACTTAGAGCACTCAACCACTTGAGCTAGCCCAATGGACTTAACCAACGACCATGTTATCTATGGTATATGGTTTTAAAACAAACCTTGGCATATTCCCAATCAGATGTGAAGTTAGTCATTTGGTTTTGATTCATCAAATTTAAAAGTGGTTTCCTACCACCATTGCACTATATAAATGCCTCATCTACAAGCCATGAGAACAAGTCATTTGGAAGGGAATTCTTGGTGGTAATTCTCAGTAAAATTTTTGGGAAGTTGTGTGAAGCTTATTTATTCTTCTTAGAGTGGGAAATCTTTTGAAGAAGATTAATAACGCTTCTTTGGCAACATTTCCAAGGCCAAATTGTACTTGGTGAAAGATTGTATTTTGGTGCATCCAACATTTTGACCACATAATAAGATTGGTCCTCATTGGAGAACGAGCCCAGAGACGTAGTCAATGTCAAACGAACTCTGTTATCAAGTTTGGTTTTCATATTTTATATGCTTTGAATTTGTCATTGTTGTAATTGTTGCATTGAATTCATTTATGCTTTTGAATCATGATTTAAACATTATTTTAATGAATTTTGTGACATTATTATGGAATGAAAATGAAATGGCAAGCATGATGACATTTTGCACACTCTCATTAAAATGAACATTATCACTGGATCATTGGGCCATCCCATATCAAGTTGGTATCAGAGAATTTTTGACTACATTTTTCGAGTGTGAATGTAAACCAAGTCCAAATCTAAGCTCAGAGAAGGAGCGATTCTCGAAGGTGATCCTAACATTGGCATGAGGAGAACATTTTCATAGATAAAGAAGTCTTCTCCAAAGGAAGGCATAGAAGGTGAAAATACTTATGAAGATGATAAATCATTCCTCAAAACAATCCTGAATATGAAATCGATGGTGGAAGAGATGTACAAGAAATACAAGGAAAGAACCGAAGGAGGTGGTGCTTCTACATCAGGTAAAGGAGTAGGAGGTGGTAGTGACCCTCCTGAACCTCCTCCATTTTCTTCAAATTATCCTTCTACTTCCATTCATAAACCGTTATTAAAGCTTGATGTGAAATATGAGTTGCCCAAATATAATGGTGAACGAGATGCAAAAAAATTAGATGATTGGGTCAAACAGATCGAGGTTTACTATAGGATACATGGATTCACATATGATCCAACAAGGATTATGTTCACCACTCTTCGTTTGGGTGGTACTGCTCTCATTTGGTGGGAAAGTAAAACTCAGCAGGATCTCACTCAACATGGTAAGATCATTTCAAGTTAGCTTGAATTGTGAAAGTCTTAAAGAAGCAGTTTTATCCTCTTGGTCATATGCAAAATTTAACCATGGTTTGGAAAAATTTTAAACGAGCTAAAGGACAAGATGTACAGGATTACACTCAAGAATTTAGGAAGAGATCTCTAACGTTGGGCATTCCTTTGCATATGCCAAAAACTTTGTTAAAATATATAGTTGGATTACATAGGTATTTAAGGCATCAATTACTTTTGTTTAATCTGACTGACATTGACAAAGTTACTGTGCAAGCCATGCATCTTGAGGTAGGAGAAATGAATGATCATGGAAGCTCTTCGAAGGAATTCCTATCGCTGAAAGAAGGAAATCATAAGGATAAATTTGAAAGGAATTCTACCGTGAAGAAGGATGATGAAAGGCCTACTTGTTCTCATTGTGAAAGGAAGGGCCATGATGAGGATCATTGTTGGAAGTTGCACTCGGAATCGAAACTGAAATGGGTGAAGCATAAAAAAGGTAAAAGGAAGACAATTTCCATGTTGCAGGATCTTGGAACCAATTGACCAAGGTAATGGCTATGAGTCTTAAAGGTGATGTTTCTGTTTCTAGTTGTTCATATGCTTCTACTTCCAGTTTTGATGTAAACAATGATGAAAGGAAGAAGACAAAAGTGTTCCATATTCGAGTTATTTCTCATAATACTAAGATTGATACACTTGTATATAGTGGATCTCAAGTTAACTAAATCTCTGAAGACATTCTAATGAAACTAGGGTTGGAGACTAAACCACATCCAAAACCTTATCCTTTAGGATGGGTTCATGAGAATGCTCGATTTCATGTATCTAACAAATGTAAGCTTCGATATGTTATTTCTGATAAATTTATTGATGAAGTAGAGTTGGATGTGATTCCACTTTATATATGTGGGATTGTATTGGGAATCCTATATCTTTATGACAGAAAGGAAACATTTTTAGGGAGCATAACATGTATCATCTTTTTAAGAATGGGATTCAGTTCATCGTAAGAGCTCACAAGATGAAACATGATTTGTCTATGATTGCAACAGGGAAAATGAAGGTGTTGGTAAATGTGAGCAAAATTTTATCACTCGTGTCTGTAAAAGATTGTGAACTTGAAAATGAATTGGTTGGTATTAATGAGCAGATGTTTGAGGGCACAAAACAAACACAGCATGGGGAATTGCAGCGTGAAGGCATCATTGACAGCAAATCAGAGCCTACTGATGAGGGAAAGCTTCATATTGGTTCATTATTTTCATCATCTACATTTTTAGTTTTATGCTTGTTTTGTTTCTATTCAATTGTACTTGGATGGTAGCAGCAACATTAAATGCATATTTATGTGGAGATGGCCTAATGCTTAAGTTTGTCAACAATTTTATGGGTGCATTCATCTTTTTTATTGTGAGCTAGGTGATTGTTACTCAAGAAAGATGGATGATGGACACGGTACAAGTGGGGATAGATGGGCCTCACTCTTATTCTAAATAAGAATAGGCTTTGGGGGTCCAAAAGAATCGCAATGGGGAGGTTTGATACAGGAGGATCTTACCAATCAATCCATATAAAAGTCTTTGAATGCTAAACATAAGTATGACATTGCGTAGGGATTCTCGAGAACTTTTCGGTGACATTCATTTTGTCCCAAACGGACTCCAAACAGACGAGATATCGCAATATGATTTTTTTCCCAAATAGAGGAAAAATGGCAAAAAAAGGGTGCCACACGGAACCACTAGAAGGGTGTCACGTGGCTTATATGGCGTTGACGTGGAAATCCCTCATGGCACCACATGGCAGATTGTAGGTGACTAGATAGTGTTGATTTAGTAGGAAGCGGTGATGTGGACCACCTGTTTCTTGACACGTGGAAATCTTATTGGCCATTGTATGGTTTAGTTTACCAAAAAAATTGGAAGGACACGGGAATCAATCCCGCAACCTCATGCCCACAAGACCAACAAATTCACCAGCGCACCCACATGTTGTTGCTTAAGCATATGTGTCACATGTTATATTTAAAGTTTTTTGGCGGACCATAAGGCAGGAAAAGATGGGCCAACAAGTTTTGAACTCGCGACCCACGCAAACAAACCAAAAAAATTGGCCACATGGACTAGATTGTGTTGATTCGGCAGGAAGCAGTGAAGTGGACCAGTTGTTTCTCGACACGTGGCAATCTGGTTGGCCACCGAATAGTTCAATTTACCAAAAAATTTGGAAGGGCACAAGAATCGACCTTGCAACCTCATGCCCATAAGACCAACTTCACCAACGCACCTACACATTGTTTCTTAACCATATGTAGCACATCTTATATTTAACTGCAACCTCATGCCCACAAGACCAACTTCACCAACACACCCACATGTTGTTGCTTAACAATATGTGGCACATGTTATATTTAAATTTTTTTGGTGGACCATAAGGTGGGGAAAGATGGGTCGACAGGTTTAGAAACCGTGACCTACGTAAACAAACCCAACGACTATACCAACACGCTATGTCATGTTGCTTGTTATGCCAATGGATCATATTATATTTATGTTTTAAAATGGTTGGTATGGTTAGAATAAAGCGGAGCTCGCGGGTTTGACCCCAAAACTCTTGCTTCCAAATACCAATATAACATATTATATGGGAACCTACACCAAGATTGGTTGGCGGTATGTTTGGTAGTGGAGCTTTGTTATAACCATGTGTCTATTGGTTAGACTTTGGAATGGCCAAGCACCACATTTAGGTGGACATGCCACGATTACAAAAGGTCAATAAGTTAATATATGGGTAAAACCTTAGATGGAATATTTTAATGCCAACCAATGACCATGTTATCTATGGTATATGGTTTTGAAACAAACCTTGGCATATTCCCAATCGGATATGAAGTTAGTTATTTGGTTTTGATTTGTCAAATTTAAAAGTGGTTTCCTACCACCATTGCACTATATAAACACCTCATCTATAAGCCCCGAGGACAAGTCATTTGGAAGGGAATTCTTGAGGAGAATTCCTAGTGGGAATTCTTGGTAGAACTTTTGGGAAGTTGTGTTAAGCTTATTTATTCTTCTTAGAATGGGAGAGATTTTGAAGAAGATTAGTGAAGCTTCTTTGGTAACATTTCCAAGGCCAAATTGTACTTGGCAAAAGATTGTATTTTGGTGCATCCAACATTTTGACCACATAATAAGATTGGTCCTCATTGGAGAATGAGCCCAGAGATGTAGTCAATGTCAGACGAACTCCGTTATCGAGTTTGGTTTTCATATTTTATATGCTTTGAATTTGTCATTGTCATAATTGCTGCATTGAATTCATTTATGCTTTTGAATCATGATTTAAGCATTATTTTAATGAATTTTGCGACATTATTATGGAACGAAAATGAAATGGCAAGCATGATGACATTTTGCACTCTGATTAAAATGAGCATTGTCACTGGATCATTGGGCCATCCCATATCAAGTTGGTATCAGAGAATGTTTGACTACATTTTTAGAGTGTGAATGTTAACCAAGTCCAGATCTAAGCATGGAGAAGGAGCGATTCTCGAAGGTGATCCTAACATTGGCACAAGGAGAACATTTTCATAGATAAAGAAGTCTTCTCCAAAGGAAGGCATGGAAGGTGAAAATCCTTATGAAGATGATAAATCATTCCTCGAAACAATCTTGAATATGAAATCGATGGTGGAAGAGATGTACAAGAAATACAAGGAAAGAACCGAAGGAGGTGGTGCTTCTACATCAGGTAAAGGAGTAGGAGGTAGTAGTGACCCTCCTGAACCTCCTCCATTTTCTTCAAATGATCCTTCTACTTCCATTCACAAACCGTTAATAAAGATTGATGTGAAATACGAGTTGCCCAAATATAATGGTGAACTAGATGCAAAAAAATTAGATGATTGGGTCAAACAGATCGAGGTTTACTATAGCATACATGGATTAAAATATGATCCAACAAGGATTATGTTCACCACTCTTCATTTGGGTGGTACTACTCTCGTTTGGCGGGAAAGTAAAACTCAGCAGGATCTCACTCAACATGGTAAGATCATTTCAAGTTAGGTTGAATTGTGGAAGTCTTAAAGAAGCAGTTTTATCCTCTTGGTCATATGCAAAATTTAACCATGGGTTGGAAAAATTTTAAACGAGCTAAAGGACAAGATGTACATGATTACACTCATGAATTTATGAAGAGATCTCTAACGTTGGGCATTCCTTTGCATATGGAAAAAAATTTGTTAAAATATATAGCTGGATTACATAGCTATTTAAGGCATCAATTACTTTTGTTTAATCCGACTGACATTGACAAAGTTACTGTGCAAGCCATTCATCTTGAGGTAGGAGAAATGGATGATCATGGAAGCTCTTCGAATGAATTCCTATCGCTGAAAGAAGGCAATCATAAGGATAAATTTGAAAGGAACACTACCGCGAGGAAGGATGATGAAAGGCCTACTTGTTCTCATTGTGAAAGGAAGGGCCATGATGAGGATCATTGTTGGAAGTTGCACTCGGAGTCGAAACTGAAATGGTGGAAGCATAAAAAAGGTAAAAGGAAGACAATTTCCATGTTGCAGGATCTTGGAACCAATTGAGGAGATGAATCCATGGTAATGGCTATGAGTCTTAAAGGTGATGTTTTTGTTTCTAGTTGTTCATATGCTTCTACTTCCAGTTTTGATGTAAACAATGATGAAAGGAAGAAGACAAAAGTGTTCCATATTCGAGTTATTTCTCGTAATACTAAGATTGATACACTTGTATATAGTGGATCTCAAGTTAACTTAATCTTTGAAGACATTATAATGAAAGTAGGGTTGGAGACTAAACCACATCCAAAAACATATCCTTTAGGATGGGTTCATGAGAATGCTCAATTTCATGTATCTAACAAATGTAAGCTTCGATATGTTATTTCTGATAAATTTATTGATAAAGTAGAGTTGGATGTGATTCCACTTGATATATGTGGGATTCTGTTGGGAATCCTATATCTTTATGACAGAAAGGAAACATTTTTAGGGAGCATAACACGTATCATCTTTTTAAGAATGGGATTGAGTTCATCGTAAGAGCTCACAAGATGAAACATGATTTGTCTATGATTGCAATAGGGAAAATGAAGGTGTTGGTAAATGTGAGTAAAATTTTATTGCTCGTGTCTGTAAAAGATTGTGAACTTGAAAATGAATTGGTTGGTATTAATGAGCAGATGTTTTAGGGCACAAAACAAATACAACATGGGGAATTACAGCATGAAGGCATCATTGACAGCAAATCAGAGCCTACTGATGAGGGAAAGATTCATATTGTTTCATTATTTTCATCATCGATATTTTTAGTTTTATGCTTGTTTTGTTTCTATTCAATTGTACTTGGATGGTAGCAGCAACATTAAATGTAGATTTATGTGGAGATGGCCTAATGCTTAAGTTTGTCAACAATTTTATGGGTGTATTCATCTTTTTTATTGTGAGCCAGATGATTGTTACCCAAGAAAGATGGATGATGGACATGGTACACTGGTGGGGATAGATGGGCCTCACTCTTATTCTAAATAAGAATAGGCTTTTGGGGTCCAAAAGCATCCCAATGGGGAGGTTTGATACAAGAGGATCTTACCGATCAATCCATATAAAAGTCTTTGAATGCTAAACATAAGTATGACATTGCGTAGGGATTGTCGAGAACTTTCCGGTGACATTCATTTCGTCCCAAACGGACTCCAAACAGACGAGATATCACAATATGATTTTTTTCCCAAACAGAGGGAAAATGGCAAAAAAAGGGTGCCACACTAAACCACTAGAAGGGTGTCACATGGCTTATATGGCGTTGACGTGGAAATCCCTCATGGTGCGACATGGAAGATTGTAGGTAACTAGATAGTGCTGATTTGGTAGGAAGTGGTGATGTGGACCACCTGTTTCTTGACACATGGCAATATTATTGGCCAGTGTATGGTTCAGTTTACCAAAAAAATTGGAAGGGCAGAGGAATCAACCCCGCAACCTCATGCCCACAAGACCAACAAATTCACCAACGCACCCACATGTTGTTGCTTAAGAATATGTGGCACATGTTATATTTAAAGTTTTTTGGCGGACCATAAGGCAGGAAAAGACGGGCCAATAGGTTTTGAACTCACAACCCAAGCAAACAAACCCAAAAAATTGGCCACATGGACTAGGTAGTGTTGATTTGGCAGGAAGCAGTGAAGTGGACCAGCTTTTTCTCGACACATGGCAATCTGGTTGGCCACCGAATGGTTCAGTTTAACAAAAAAATTTGAAGGGCACAAGAATCGACCTTGCAACCTCATGCCCACAAGACCAACTTCACCAACACACCTACACGTTGTTGCTTAACCATATGTAAACCTCATGCCCACGAGACCAACTTCACCAACACACCCACACGTTTCTACTTAACCATATGTGGCACATGTTATATTTAAATTTTTTTGGGTGGACCGTAAGGTGGGGAAAGATGGGCCAACGGGTTTAGAGCCCGTGACCCACGTAAACAAACCCAACGACTATACCAACACGCCATGTCATGTTGCCTTTTATGCCAATGGATCATATTATATTTATGTTTTAAAATGGTTGGTATGGTTAGAAGAAAGCGGAGCTCGCGGGTTTGACCCCAGAAATCCTGCTTCCAAATATCAATATAACATATTATATGGGAATCTACACCAAGATTGGTTGGCGGTATGTTTGGCAGTGGAGTTTTGTTATAACCATATGTCTATTGGTTAGACTTTGGAATGGCTAAGCACCACATTTAGGTGGATATGCCACGATTGCAAAAGGTCAATAAGTTAATATATGGGTAAAACCTTAGTTGGAATATTTTAATGCCAACCAACGACCATGTTATCTATGGTATATGGTTTTAAAACAAACCTTGGCATATTCCCAATCGGATATGAAGTTAGTTATTTGGTTTTGATTTGTCAAATTTAAAAGTGGTTTCCTACCACCGTTGCACTATATAAACGCCTCATCTATAAGCCATGAGGACAAGTCATTTGGAAGGGAATTCTTGGTAGGAATTCTTGAGGAGAATTCCTAGTGGGAATTCTTGGTAGAACTTTTGGGAAGTTGTGTTAAGCTTATTTATTCTTCTTAGAATGGGAGAGCTTTTGAAGAAGATTAGTGAAGCTTCTTTGGCAACATTTCCAACGCCAAATTGTACTTGGCAAAAGATTGTATTTTGGTGCATCCAACATTTTGACCACATAATAAGATTGGTCCTCATTGGAAAACGAGCCCAGAGACATAGTCAATGTCAGACAAACTCTGTTATCGAGTTTGGTTTTCATATTTTATATGCTCTGAATTTTTCATGTCGTAATTGTTGCATTGACTTCATTTATGCTTTTGAATCATGATTTAAGAATTATTTTAATGAATTTTGCTACAATATTATGGAACTAAAATGAAATGGCAAGCTTGATGACATTTTGCACACTCTCATTAAAATGAACATTGTCGCTGGATCATTGGGCCATCGCATATCAAGTTGGTATCAGAGAATGTTTGACTACATTTTTCGAGTGTGAATGTTAACCAAGTCCAGATCTAAGCTCAGAGAAGGAGCAATTCTCGAAGGTGATCCTAACATTGGCACGAGGAGAACATTTTCATAGATAAAGAAGTCTTCTCCAAAGGAAGGCATGGAAGGTGAAAATCCTTATGAAGATGATAAATCATTCCTCAAAACAATCATGAATATGAAATCGATGGTGGAAGAGATGTACAAGAAATACAAGGAAAGAACCGAAGGAGGTGGTGCATCTACATCAGGTAAAGGAGTAGGAGGTGGTAGTGACCCTCCTGCACCTCCTCCATTTTCTTCAAATGATCCTTCTACTTCCATTCATAAACCATTAATAAAGCTTGATGTGAAATATGAGTTGCCCAAATATAATGGTGAACTAGATGCAAAAAAATTAGATTATTGGGTCAAACAGATCAAGGTTTACTATAGGATACATGGATTCACATATGATCCAACAAGGATTATGTTCACCACTCTTTGTTTGGGTGGTACTGCTCTCGTTTGGAGGGAAAGTAAAACTAAGCAGGATCTCACTCAACATGGTAAGATCATTTCAAGTGAGGTTGAATTTCGAAAGTCTTAAAGAAGCAGTTTTATCCTCTTGGTCATATGCAAAATTTAACCATGGGTTGGAAAAATTTTAAACGAGCTAAAGGACAAGATGTATGTTGATGTATGTGTAACTTCGGAATGTATTTCATCTATGTATATTGTACTCCTATAGAGATGTTGGTATTCCTCTATACGGAAGTGTCGTCATTTGTATTGACAAGTGTCATAAGTGTCGCAACTTGCATGTGATGCGTTATTAGACCACCAAGTGTGGGGTCGGCCCTGATTAGTATTACCATGGGTTATTAGACTGAGTTAGACAAGTCGGCCCTGCTAGTTTATTAGTTAGGTCAGGTCATCTATAAATAGAGTGCGGGAGGAACTCTATTTGATCATCTCATTATTCACTTCTACACTACTCAGAAAGTAGCACACTAGTGGAGGAGGAGGTTCAGCTGCTAGGAGGACTATCTCTGTGTACTTGGGTTGTATCATTACTCTTTATATCTCTGAGGAAGTTGTGGGGTTTTTCACCTTTATGGTTTTCCCCAGTGAAACTCTGTGTGTCTATTGTCTCATGTGATTGCTTGGTGTGATTGATATGCATTTTTATACTTGATATGTTGTACATTTCTCTCAGTAAAGATCCTAGAGTATGTTGAATTAATGCTAAAAAATTAACATGGTATCAGAGCTAACCTGAGAAGAAGACATTGTGCAATTGCAGAAACTAGGGTTTCCTTTTTATTGGGTTTCTATCCATAGATCTTGAAAGGAAGTAGGGTATTTTGACTCTCCTCAACAAGGCACATCTTTCTGTCCAATCAAAATTCAATTCTAGGCACTTTCATTTTTGGCCCTAAAAATTAGGGTTTCCACAAAAATAGGAAATTCTTAAATCGGAGGACATAGCTGGAAGCTCCTTGGAAAAAGCGAAGTTTAGAGCTTTGGATCGAACTTTTTGGTTGGGTGAAGCTTCGGGAAACTCAAACCCTAATTCAGGGTCCTCCCTAGTGAATCCGGGAGATTGAAAAGCATTTATGAAGGGTGAAACTTTGCAGTTTTCAAATTCTGAGTATACTAGGCTGATCATCTCATCAAGGCACATCTTTATATCCTTTCAAAAGTTTGAAATTCACATTTTTAATTTTTAGGGTTTCTCTAACAAACCCTAATCCAGCACTAGATCCAGATTTCTGCAAATCAAGTGGTAAGACCTAAATCTTTTATATTTCCATTTGAAGTACTCTTTATGATGTCTCACCACATCAAGCTTGAGGATAAGCTTGAAGGGGCTGATAACTTCCGAGCATGGAAGTATAGGATTGGGTTAATCCTGGAAGAAAATGAATTGGATACTTACATAAGCTCTAAGGTCCCTGCCCCAGAGGAAGAAGAGGCTAAGGCCTTACATAAGAAGAACATGGTCAAGGAAAAGAGAATCATTGTTGATTCTATCAAAGACCATCTCATTCCACGTGTCATCTCTAAAGACACCCAAGGAGATGTTTGACTCTTTGACCAAGCTGTTTGAAGGGAAGAACATAAATCGGAAGATGACTCTGCGGAACCAATTGAAAGGGGTAAAGCTTCAGAATGGAGAGACCATTCAATCCTACTTATCTAAGGTCTCTCATATCAAGGAACAACTTGAAGCTGTAGATGAAGTGGTGGAGAATGGTGAAATTGTTATGACCACTTTGAATGGCCTACCTAGGTCATGGGATTCCTTTATCCAAGGAATCTGTGCAAGAAGAAAACTGATTTCCTTGAGTAGGTTGTGGGAGGAATGCTCTCAAGAAGAAGCTAGGCTTGTGGCCCGAGAAGAAAAGATGGGGAATGAAGATCAAGCACTCACAGCACATGACAGGAAAGGTAAGTTAAAGAAGGAGTCATCTCATAATAGAAGACCTTCATACCACCATCACCATAAAGATAAGAAAGATCTCAGATGCTTCACATGCAATGAGAAGGGACACTTTGCTGCAGATTGTCCTAAGAACAAAAAGAATAACAACCACAACTCTAGCAAGAAGAAGAAAGTCAATAAGAAGAGGTATCATGCTCATGCTGCTGAGGATGATGAACCTCCCAAGAAGAAGGCTAGAGCAGAAAGTGATGATTGATCAAGTGAAGATGAATATTTTCTAATCTCTGCTCTCACAGGTACCATCTCTCATGGATGTAATGATTGGCTCATTGATAGTGGAGCTTCCAAACACATGACTGGGTTTAAAGAATATTTTGTAGATCTATCTGAACATGAGTCACCCCATAAAGTTAAACTTGGGGATGACTATCAATATCCTATCAAAGGAAGTGGTGAAGCCTCCTACAACCTAGACTCTGGGAAGTCTTTGAAGATGAAAGATGTTTTATATGTACCTGGGCTCAAGAAGAACTTACTCTCCATATCTGCATTGGATGCAAAAGGCATGAGGGTTGCATTTGTAGATGGCCAAGTCTTAATGTGGCCAAAGGGAAAATCCATAGATGATGCAGTGGTGATTGGAGAGCAAGAGGGAGGATTGTACAAATTAAAGGGACAACCTAAACATGCCATAGTACATGAATCCATGGAGCCAAGTGAACTTTGGCATAGAAGGCTTGCACATGTGCACTATAGGGCACTACCAATTGCAAGCAAAGTTGTAGAGGGTCTTCCTGGAATCAAGACAAAACATGAAGGTGTTTGCAAAGGATGTGCAAAAGGAAAGAACATTAAGAAGGCATTTCCAAGCAGTGAAAGCAAAGCAAAAGGAATCTTGAAAATCATCCACTCCGATGTATGCGGTTCGATGTCATCCAGCTCTCTGAGTGGGTATGTATACTATGTCTCTTTCATTGATGATTTCTCTAGAAAGACTTGGGTTTACTTCTTGAAGAACAAGGATGAAGTGTTTGATAAGTTCAAGGAATTCAAATCCTTGATGGAAAATCAAACTGATAGGAAGATCAAGACTTTCAGATCCAATAATGGCGGAGAATTCACTTCAGGTGAGTTCAAGAAGCTATACAGTGATTCAAGGATTAAGAGGGAGTTGATTGCTCCATACAATCCACAATGAAAATGGATTTGCAGAAAGGAAGAATCGAACAATCATGGAAGCAGCACGGGCAATGCTGCATGACCAAGATCTTCCTATGCATCTATGGGTTGAAGCATCTAGGATAGCTGTATATGTGCAGAACATAACACCACACAAGATATTGGACAACAAGACACCAGAAGAGGTCTTCTCTGGTAAGAAACCTGAAGTCAGCCATCTCAGAATATTTGGTTGTCCAGTATATACTCATGTCCCAAAGCAAAAGAGGACTAAGCTAGACCCTTCAGGAAAGAAGGGTATCTTTGTGGGTTACAGTGAAAGCTCGAAGGCTTACAGAATATACTTTCCAGGGTTCAAGAAGATTGATGTCAGCAAGGATGTAACATTTGATGAAAACTCAGCCTTCATCAAATCAAGGAAGACACCTGTTGAAGATCATGAAGAACCAAAGGAAACCAGATTTCAAGACACCGCCATGACTAAAGCAATTCCAGATGCAGATCGTGAAATGGAAGATCCGCAAGAACCTGTAGATCCACCCCGTCAGAAGAACTCTCACAAGAAGAAACCTGCATGGGCTAGAGAGCTCATTCAAGATGCAAAAAGGTATGGCATTCCAGAAGAAGAACATAGAGCAAAGAAAAGGACTAGATCACATACCAGCTATGTTGCTTTACTCTGTGATATTATGAACAAAGAACCTTCCAGTTATGAAGAAGCAGCGGAAAAGAAAGAATGGAAGGATGCCATGGTCGAGGAATACCAGTCGATCATGAAGAATGATGTTTGGGATGTGGTCCCAAGACCTAAAGGGAAGTCTGTGGTGACTTCCAAGTGGATCTACAAGATCAAGCATGCTACAGATGGTAGCATAGAAAAATACAAAGCAAGATTTGTAGCTCGTGACTTCTCCCAGAAAGAGAAGATAGACTATGAAGAGACTTTTGCTCCTGTAGCCAGGTACACTTCCATCAAATCAGTACTTGCTTTGGCTGCAGTGATGAAATGGAAGATACACTAGATGGATGTCAAGACAGCTTTCTTGAATGGTGTAGTCGAGGAGGAAGTGTATGTGGAGCAGCCACTTGGTTTTGAGACACATGACAGAGAGTCATATGTGTGTAGGTTGAAGAAATCCTTGTATGGCTTGAAGTAAGCTCCTAGGACTTGGTATGGGAGGATAGACAGCTTTCTATCTAGTCTGGGCTTTACCAAGAGTAAAGCGGATTCCAACCTTTACTACAAGGTTGAGGAAGGCAATCTAGTGATACTACTTTTGTATGTGGATGACTTGTTTGTTACAGGTGATGATAGATTGATTGCCGATACGAAGAGGAAGCTTGCTGCCGAGTTCGAGATGAAGGACTTGGGGATGATGCACTATTTTTTAGGCATGGAGGTGTGGCAGAGTGTAGATGGAATCTTCCTTTGGCAAGGGAAGTATGCAGTAGAGATGTCACATCCCCATGTTTCGTACAAATTTAAAAAATTTTAAATTAGTAATAAATACTGAAATTGTCAATGTAGAAAATAAAATAATGGTTAACTCTTTTTATTAACTTAATGAGAGATAATAATACGTCGTAGTTCTTAAGAACAATTTACGACGATAGTCATATTTGCAAACATGGAAATAAAATGGATATAAATCTTTCAACAAAAGTCGACTACGATGTCTACGAATCATCTACTCCATGCGTAATCATATAAATTCACCTATCGTACGAAATAATAATTATGCAACTTCTTTATTACAGAAGGGAAAGTTTGTATATTGATTTTAGTCAAGTATCCCAACAAATGATGAATAAAAAATTAAACAAACCATCTAACAAATTGGCTCATAATTGAGTGTTTCCATGCAGATCTTACTCATTAGTTGTAATCTTATTTGTGCTAGGACTAAACAATCAAATATACTCACATGGCCGTCACAAGAACAATATGATACAACAATGAATTGAACTTCATAAGAACAATATGACACAATAATTAATTCACTCTTACTAAGAATCCTTAACATGACGTCCACATAAACCACAAGGCACAACCAAAAACTCATGAACAACATAAGTCAATGTACTCTAAGAATCGTATTATAATATAGCTGTAACATGCACCACCTAAAACTCCAAAATACATAGCATGATAAAAAAAGAGAGTCAATTTATACTTGATCAACCATTTCCCATAGTCCTGAAGTTAATAGTATCTAGCACACTCATCATTATTTACATATAAATACTCAACCTATAAATACATGAACAAGTAACTCACAAGGTACACATATAAACAATTGATTACAAACACGAGTACACACATGCAATAATCAAGTCATACATAAGAGACCAAAAGTAACGTGGTTCACCCGTACACGGGCTAGTCCACAAAAGTGTGTGCATCTTTTATTATAATTATTGAATCAAGTGAAGTGTTACAAAAATGGCAAAATCAGTTGTTTGCAATTTTCCATCATTCTTGGTGCTTCTCTCCTAGAGAGCATCTTCTAGGACATGTTATGATGGCCGAGATCTAAATAAATTATTTAGTAATTAGGCAAAATACCATGCCCTTTCCCACCAGCCTCATGTCACAATTGTACAACAACCCAAGGAAAATTCTAAGCAACAATTTTACTTACCCTATAAGGTTTATTTTAACAATATTATTATACTCTCACACTTTGATTTGAAAGCAAGAACATTCCCCTTTTTATTTATGGACAATCAATTTCCATACATTAAATTTTCTTCAATCTCCAATTGAAATATATATACAGAGTATCAAAGTAAGGAAAACCAAAATATTTAGCTTATATCCATCCATAAATGACCTATATGAGGTGGGCTTCCTCCCTTAAATGTTTACACATACATAGCTCAAGAGGTCATTCCCTTCTCACCGTCCATACTTATTTCTTAACTTATAACCTATTCACAATATATGAGTTATGATATTCCTATATAAATCTTTATATATAAATATTTGGAAATCTGACTTAATAATTCTTTTCAGCATCTCCACCGGTTTCAACAAAGATCCTGAACTTAGCAAAGTTATAGTTCAAACCATTTTCTCAACAACTAGCAATTGAGGTCAACACTGGTTTGGAAACCCAACCCGAACAGGAAAGCAAAACAACGGTTTCATGGATTGGTTTTCTAAACCAGAGAACATAAAACTTATGTTGATAGACTGAAATTAGATACTAACATTCTGAGTCGGCTAAAATATATAATGTATGGCAATAACCAAAATCAAGGGTTTCCTAAAAAGAAAGAGAATGGGATCGGGCTATCCCTTTGGGGCCGTCCTTTCCCTTCTCACTTCAAACAGAAAACAAAACGAAGTTCTCAAAAACAACCAAGCGACTGATCACTCCGGAGTCCCAAGCAATCAAAACAATAGCGAAAGTTTCGTTGAACAAAGGTCGTCTTCCTCCAGGCAGAGAACTACGACAACGATTGTATTTATATCCACTCATTTGTTGATCGGTTCCCAAACGGGTTAGTTTATACGCCTTGAACAGTACTAGGAAAAAAATCAAGGTTTTTAAAAATACAACCATGATACCATAGAACAAGAAAATCATACTTAGCTCGCCTTTTGAGAACTCTACCAAGCGCGGTATAGAAAATAACCCAAAACCTACCCTGCAGAAAATGCAAGTCTCTAGTCCAACTTCGGTTTTCATCAAACTAAAAGAAGGTTTTACGCTCGTGATAAAGTAAAAATCAAAATTGTAACCAAGGATCTTTCATCATAAGAATAAAATCCTGTCGTCTAGTAATCGAACCAACCTTGCTTATTCGGCTATAGAGAAAAGATCAATTTGCAGGAGTTATCCTAAACTACAAGGTAAATCTAGAGATCACCGCATGATCCTCTATAAGTAATGGCTGAGTGGGATCTTACCCGGTTCGCTAAATGCCAAGATGGTTAAAAATGGCAGGCGACTATTAAACTCGGCTCCATCATCTCCAAGGATACTATCCTCCTATCGGCCCGTGCTCTCAACACCATTCGCAGTATCTAGAAGCTAAACATCGATTACATCCATTTTTCCTAAATTAGGAGACGGAGTTAAAAAGACACACCCCGATCTCAGACCGAGATCGCCAATTTACACGCTCCATAATTCGATTTCCAAACAGTGATTAAACAAGAATAGTATGCACGGATCTCAGATAGAGATCGTTGAATTACCCATCCTATTACAGGATTCCCTTCAACGAAATTAGATGAAATGGTATAAGGTGAGTTAAGGTCTCAGCCAGAGATTGGGACAATAGAACAATACTCTGATCCTGGACAGAGATCAACATCAATAGACATGCTCCAATGAATCAAAGATTGAGATATAAAAAAAATGAACGCACTGATAAAACTTATAGTATTGTGTCTGATCGAAAGGCGGAGATCCAAACTAACTACCCATTCTTGCCTGACACCAAAACAAAGAAGGACGGATCAAAGGCATAGGTACTAGATTTTCTAGGCTTAACCAACTCGATTAACTCCAGAAAGAGAGTTGGCACATGCTCATCTTTTGGATAAAACAAAATATGGTGAACAACATTGCGGAGGAAAATTTGTTAACACAAATATTCCACCGGGTGTGAGGACATCTCTGTTTACACGGAGATTGGGTTCGGTAGGCAGCGATCAAAATACTAAGGCAGAGGACATCTTGTAATTCAACGCAGACAGAGGGTGTGCAGGCATGTTGATACAGAGCATTCACCTCCATTACCCATACGATGAGGTTTATCAAACTTATGCAATGGTTGACATAAAGCAATGATCAAATGCATATTAATTTAAACAATCAAGCAATGTATGTTGAGATCACAAAACTAAATTCAGAATATATTACCAGGTATATCGCAGACTCCATCCGAGGTAACAATCTTACAGTTTTACGTTGGGATCAGACTCTCCTATCGAACATGCATCCCATCCCTGCAGTCAGAATTCTTCAATTGTCTATCTCTATTCTACCCATTGCATGCAGCAACCCAAATCTTGCAGAGGCTATCCATTTTCCCGATCCTAACCCAACTCTTCTTCACAAAAAACAATATGGGCTATCCTCCCCTCTTCGCCCACCCCAGAACTAACAAACTAAAACTAGTGGCCTCCATGTGCAGAGTATTGCCATCACGCTTAATGCTATCGTATGGTAATATGCCGACCCTGCATTGGTGTATTTTTCCTCTCCGAACACCTCTTCCTTTAATAAGACTAACCAACAATTACCTCTCCACTGGCGCCCATGATCTCCATTATAGGCCTAAGTTAGGGATGCCATTTGGACAAATGGTTGTGAAAGGAAACTCCAGCTATAAAACTCTTGCCACACGTGAGTTTAGTAAAAGAAAACTGAGTTGGTGGTAATTTTTTTAATCTACCAAGCGTCCCAAACGAAAATTCCAATACGTAACACTTGGCTCATCATAAAAGGCACAAGTGGCGGTATAAAAATGTGAAATAACGCTCCATTATGGAGACAAGATTACCATATTTACTCCCCACCTTTACGGTTGTTACACATACAGTCACCATACCGAAAAGCTCTTATTTTGATGATAAACATACATCATCTTCATCCTCTAAAATATAAATATATATAATATTGCTCATTAGTATTTTTGTCCCTACCGTGCATATCATCATGTATATAAAAATTTAAGAAGGTAGCCTTCCACTAAAAGAATATATACTCCTATTGAAATCAAGGTTATAATCTTATCTATTTACATATATGTATCTTAATCATTTTGTTGTTATGATTTTCTTTAGACTTATCCATATAACACACACATATATATAAAAAGGTTCTATTATCCTTTTTATTACTTTTATCCCTTTCTATATATATTTACTTAGTCATCTCTTTCACCCTTTCAAAATACTCGGTATCTTTTATATGGAGTAAGATCAATTTCTTGTTATAAGAACTTATTACTTAGATCTTTGTCGCAAGTCACCCAATCCACTTATAACAACCGTTATATTTTCCCCTTTAGGATGGCAGGTTAAATGCGTGGAATTAGGTTGAAGCCGCAAAAGTTTACCTTTTAAATATAGTAGTTTAGGTCCTCTACTTAGGGCTAAACTCTATTCGGATGGCGCCCCAATTATTTAATTCATTTTAAGGGAAACATATTATCATCTTCATGTACCCTAGTCATTAGAAAACTCAATCTCATGGCTTGTCTGCCATCTCATCTTTTCTTTTGGATGGGTTTGGTCGTTTATCGTTTATTCGTATTTACTATTCTTAATTTTGTAGTCTTCACTAAGACTTATAATCATGACACTAACTCGAGGTCCACTGGTGAGGCCTTGGCCTTGAGCTCCTCACCATGGCCTATTTACATAATTATAATTATTTTACAAAAATAATAATAATAATTAGGGTCAATTTGGAGGGATGTTACAAGAGATCCCGAAGAGGTTCGGTATGATGGACTGCAAGGCCATGGCCACACCTATGGCATCGAACCTAAAGCCTCTGTGTGATGCTTCATCTGACCCAGTTGATGTCACGATGTATCGTTAGATGATTGGGTCCTTGATGTATCCGACAAATACGAGACAAGATATTTGCTTTGCGGTGAACACATTGAGCCAGTTCCTGACAGATCCGAGAAGTGTTCACCTAGTTGTTGTAAAGCATATTCTGAGGTACTTGAAGGGTACAGTTGATTATGGGCTCAAGTATGATGCGAGTCAAAAGTTTAACCTGCAGGGTTATGTTGATTCAGACTAGGTAGGCAGTGCTGCAGATAGGAAGAGCACTTCTAGGTGCTGCTTCAATATGGGATCAGGTGTGATCTCTTGGTTTAGCAGGAAGCAGTCCTGTGTAGCACTGAGTACAGCCGAAGCAGAGTATGTCGCAGCTTGTTCGGCTAGTTGCGAGGTAGTATGGATCTGGAAGCTACTATCTGAGTTATTTGATCTCCCATTGGATGCTACTGGTATCTTCTGTGACAACCAGAGTTGTGTCAAGCTGTCTGAGAACCTGGTGTTCCATGACAGGTCAAAGCACATTGAGATCAAATATCACTATATCATGGATATGGTGTAGAGAGGAGCAGTGAAGCTCCTGTATGTTGCGACAGATGAGCAGGTTGCAGATGTGTTGACGAAACCACTAGCCAAAGTGAAGTTTGAGTACTTTAGAGAGAGGCTTGGTGTTCTTCAGATTAACGACACTTCGAGGAAGAAGTGATGGACACATTTGTTGGAGCCATTCCAAGCATGGTGAGAGGAGGATCCTTCCCATGGCTATGGATATAAGTGTTTTGTGATGAGTATCAGGGTGATGCTCCAGTTACTGCTCTGTATGCATCATGTTAGATGCTTGTTATGATCAGTTGGATCATGTATATGTATATGCATCATGTCAGATGCTTGTTATGATCAGTTGGATCATGTATATGTATATGCATCATGTTGGATGCTTGTTATGATCAGTTGGATCATGTATATGTATATGCATCAAGTAGATACTTGGTATGCATCAGGTGGATGCACTGTATGATTAGGATGATAATGGATGATGAGCTTCAGGATGTTGCTCCAGATGATATGTATCAGGATGATGTTGTGATGATGATCAGGATGATCATGTGATGATGTACATCAAGATGATGTATGGTGAGTATTAGGTTGATACTCTATGGCTGTGGACAGGTTGTGCAGATGGACATATAAGTAGACCTGGGAGATCCGATAGGTTGGGCTGTGTGCCCGTAATAAGTCCTGGGATTCTCTTTCGACGCATTGCTCTGGGAGGACATATAAGTAGACCTGGGAGATCCGACAGGTAGAGCTATGTGGTCGTAACAGCCTGGGATGCTCTTTCGAGGCATTGTCCTATGGCATATAAGTAGACCTGGGAGATTCGATAGGTTGGGACGTGTGCCCGTAATAAGTCCTGGGATTCTCTTTCGAGGCATTGCCATGACCACATGTAATAAGTCCTGGAGATCTGGACAGGTTGTGCTAGTCACGTAAAAGGCCTCAGATGCTCTTTAGAGTTCTTGATTGACACTCTTTTAAGGTTTTGTGGTGGAGGTCACATGTAATACGTCCTGGAGATCTAGACAGGTTTTGCTAGTCACATAAAAGGCCTCGGATGCTCTTTAGAGTTATTGCTATGCTAGACACTCTTTTAAGGTTTTGTGACAGTCACATGTAAGTGGACCTGGGAGATCTTGCCGATCGTGCTTCGGCACATAAATGGTCCTAGGATACTGTTTCGAGGCATTGTGATGCACGTAATAAGTCCTGAGGATTCCACAGTATGGCCAGTGATGATGAAGACCTGCAGGTGATGGGCCTACATCCAACATGAAAAAGGGTTGGCTCTGTAGAACTTCCTATGACGAGTAGACCAGAGATTGATTGAGATAGCAGCAGCCATGACGATCACGATGATCCAGTGACGATGATCCAAAGAAGAAGACTTGTGCTAGCATATTTGTGTCGAGACTTCCTAGTTAAGAGGGAGTGTTGATGCATGTGTAACTTCGGAATGTATTTCATCTATGTATATTGTACTCATATAGAGATGTTGTTATTCCTCTATACGGAAGTGTCGTCATTTGTATTGACAAGTGTCGCAACTTGCATGTGATGGGTTATTAGACCACCAAGTGTGGGGTCGGCCCTGATTAGTATTACCATGGGTTATTAGAATGAGTTAGACAAGTCGGCCCTGCTACTCTATTAGGCAGGTCAGGTCATGTATAAATAGAGTGTGGGAGGCACTCTATTTGATCATCTCATTATTCACTTCTACACTACTCGGAAAGTGTCGCACTAGTGGAGGAGGAGGTTCAGCTGCTAGGAGGACTATCTTTGTGTACTTGGGTTGTATCATTGCTCTTTCTATCTCTGAGGAAGTTGTGGGGTTTTTCACCTTTATGGTTTTCCCCAGTGAAACTCTATGTGTCTATTGTCTCATGTGATTGCTTGGTGTGATTGATATGCATTGTTATAATTGATATGTTGTACATGTTATTCTCTCAGTAAAGATCCTAGAGTATGTTGAATTCATGCTCAAAAATTAACAATGTACATGATTACACTCATGAATTTAGGAAGAAATCTCTAACGTTGGCCATTCCTTTGCATATGCCAAAAACTTTGTTAAAATATATAGGTGGATTACATAGGTATTTAAGGCATCAATTACTTTTGTTTAATCCGACTGACATTGACAAAGTTACTGTGCAAGCCATTCATCTTGAGGTAGGAGAAATGAATGATCATGGAAGCTCTTCGAAGGAATTCCTATCACTGAAAGAAGGCAATCATAAGGATAAATTTGAAAGGAATGATACCGTGAAGAAGGATGATGAAAGGCCTACTTGTTCTCATTGTGAAAGGAAGGGCCATGATGAGGATCATTGTTGGAAGTTGCACTTGAAATCAAAACTGAAATGGGCGAAGCATAAAAAAGGTAAAAGGAAGACAATTTCCATGTTGCAGGATCTTGGAACCAATTGAGGAGATGAATCCAAGGTAATGGCTATGAGTCTTAAAGGTGATGTTTCTAATTCTAGTTGTTCATATGCTTCTACTTCCAGTTTTGATGTAAACAATGATGAAAGGAAGAAGACAAAAGTGTTCCATATTCGAGTTATTTCTCTTAATACTAAGATTGATACACTTGTATATAGTGGATCTCAAGTTAACTTAATCTCTGAAGACATTCTAATGAAACTAGGGTTGGATACTAAACCACATCCAAAACCTTATCCTTTAGGATGGGCTCATGAGAATGCTCAATTTCATGTATCTAACAAATGTAAGCTTCGATATGCTATTTCTGATAAATTTATTGATGAAGTAGAGTTGGATGTGATTCCACTTGATATATGTGGGATTGTATTGGGAATCCTATATCTTTATGACATAAAGGAAACATTTTTAGGGAGCATAACACGTATCATCTTTTTAAGAATGGGATTGAGTTCATCGTAAGAGCTCACAAGATGAAACATGATTTGTCTATGATTGCAACAGGGAAAATGAAGGTGTTGGTAAATGTGAGCAAAATTTTATCGCTCATGTTTGTAAAAAATTGTGAACTTGAAAATGAATTGGTTGGTATTAATGAGTAGATGTTTCAGGGCACAAAACAGATACAACATGGGGAATTGCAGCGTGAAGGCATCATTGACAGCAAATCAGAGCCTACTGATGAGGGAAAGCTTCATATTGGTTCATTATTTTCATCATCTACATTTTTAGTTTTATGCTTGTTTTGTTTCTATTCAATTGTACTTGGATGGTAGCAGCAACATTAAATGCAGATTTATGTGGAGATGGCCTAATGCTTAAGTTTGTCAACAATTTTATGGGTGTATTCATCTTTTTTATTGTGAGCCAGGTGATTATTACTGAAGAAATATGGATGATGGACACGGTACAAGTGGGGATAGATGGGCCTCACTCTTATTCTAAATAAGAATAGGCTTTTGGGGTCCAAAAGCATCCCAATGGGGAGGTTTGATACAGGAGGATCTTACCGATCAATCCATATAAAAGTCTTTGAATGCTAAACATAAGTATGACATTGTGTAGGGCTTGTCGAGAACTTTCTGGTGACATTCATTTCGTCCCAAATGGACTCCAAATAGACGAGATATCGCAATATGATTTTTTTCCCAAACAGAGAAAAAATGGCAAAAAAAGGGTGCCACACGGAACTACTAGAAGGGTGTCACGTGGCTTATATGGTTTTGATGTGGAAATCCCTCATGGCGCCACATGGCAGATTGTAGGTGACTAGATAGTGCTGATTTGGTAGGAAGCTATGATGTGGACCACCTGTTTCTTGACACGTGGCAATCTTATTGGACACTGTATGGTTCAGTTTACCAAAAAAATTGGAAGGGCACAGGAATCAACCCCGCAACGTCATGCCCACAAGACCAACAAATTCACCGGCGCATCCACATGTTGTTGCTTAAGCATATGTGGCACATGTTATATTTAAAGTTTTTTGGCAGACCATCAGGCAGCAAAAGATGGGCCAATAGGTTTTGAACTCGCGACCCACGCAAACAAACCCAAAAAGTTGGCCACATGGACTAGATAGTGCTGATTTGGCAGGAAGCAATGAAGTGGACCAGTTTTTTCTCGACACGTGGCAATCTAGTTGGCCACCTAATGGTTTATCTTACCAAAAAATTTGGAAGGGCACAAGAATCAACCTTGCAACCTCATGCCCACAAGACCAACTTCACCAACGCACCTACACGTTGTTGCTTAACCATATGTAGCACATGTTATATTTAACTGCAACCTCATGCCCACAAGACCAACTTCACCAACACACCCACACGTTGTTGCTTAACCATATGTTGCACATGTTATATTTAAATTTTTTTTGGTGGACCATAAGGTGGGGAAAGATGGGCCGACGGGTTTAGAACCCGTGACCCATGTAAACAAAACCAACAACTATACCAACACGCCATGTCATGTTTCTTGTTATGCCAATGGATCATATTATATTTATGTTTTAAAATGGTTGGTATGGTTAGAAGAAAGCGGAGCTCGCGGGTTTGACCCCAGAACTCCTACTTCCAAATATCAATATAACATATTATATGGGAACCTACACCAAGATTGGTTGGCGGTATGTTTGGCAGTGGAGTTTTGTTATAACCATATGTCTATTGGTTAGACTTTGGAATGGCCAAGCACCACATTTAGGTGGATATGCCATGATTGCAAAAGGTCAATAAGTTAATATATGGGTAAAACCTTAGTTGGAATATTTTAATGCCAACCAACGACCATGTTATCTATGGTATATGGTTTTAAAAAAAACCTTGGCATATTCCCAATCGGATATGAAGTTAGTTATTTGGTTTTGATTTGTCAAATTTAAACGTGGTTTCCTACCACCATTGCACTACATAAACGCCTCATCTATAAGCCATGAGGACAAGTCATTTGGAAGGGAATTCTTGGTAGGAAGTTTTGAGGAGAATTCCTAGTGGGAATTCTTGGTAGAACTTTTGGGAAGTTGTGTTAAGCTTATTTATTCTTCTTAGAATGGGAGAGCATTTGAAGAATATTAGTGAAGCTTCTTTGGCAACTTCCAAGGCCAAATGGTACTTGGAAAAAGATTGTATTTTGGTGCATCCAACATTTTGACCACATAATAAGATCAGTCCTCATTGGAGAATGGGCTTGGAGACGTAGTCCATGTTGGACGAACTCCATTATCAAGTTTGGTTGTTGTCTTTTATATGCTTTGAATTTGTCATTTTCGTAATTGTTGCATTGAGTTCATTTATGCTTTTGAATCAGGATTTAATCATTATTTTAATGAATTTTGTGACATTATTATGGAACGAAAATGAAATGGCAAGCATGGTGACATTTTGCACACTCACATTAAAATGAACATTGCCATTGGATCCTTGGGTCATCCTGGATCAGGATGACCTAGAAGCATATGTGAAACACATGATGATATGAGGGGATGGATACCACAAAGTATAACTGGGGGACTTGACTGCAATGGGGATACTCATGGAGGGGAAATTAAGGTGCAATGATTGAATCTAAGGGACGTTAATATTAGTAAGAGTCCATGCATTACACATCATAGAATGATCTAAATAAAGACAACCATGGATGCTGCAATATAAGATCATATACAGTCTACTATAGTGCTAATAAGAATTGTTTTAAATGGTTTCTCAAATACATGGGTAATTGAGAGAAAGAATGGGGAACACAAGGAGGTAAATTTCCAATGTACCACCAAGTCAATCAACATATTGAGTGATAGCAGATGGAAGTGACCAAGGGTAGGACATTGATGGAGATCTCCTTGAAGGAAGATGAATGGGGAAAGAATGATGTAACTTTTATAATATGGATGAAGTAGTGGGCTTATAAAAATGTAACATGAAACATCAAAAAGCCATCAATGTCGGAGTCTAGGGGAATACTAATGAGTGATAATGAAGAAGCATATGCATCTAGATCCAAGATCACAAACTAGACGAACTCCCATTCCTATGAGAATTTATTCGGTAAGGGCACTCAATGGCATTGGGGGTACTAATGAACGACACCCATGTAAGGGAGGCTCTACTATCGAGCAAAGGAAAATGCAAGGGTAGCTAGGTCATAGTTCCAAATGTATGCTTCATGACTCGACTCCAAAGCTCGAAGTCATATGTGATATTCAACCCAAGGAACCACAAGATGTGGACATATAGGTCATCCACTGCAGGGATGGGGCACAGTTACATGATTCCTCCATCCTTTTGACAGACGTAGTGAGCTTGGAGACACGAGTAGTGATTGCATGTGTCGTATGAGTACAAGGGTCAAGTGGGACCCATAAGATATTTGGTGGTTAGATGATGATCGTAGAAAAGGTGCTAGGTTGGACCTACTTTGGGTGGGACCATGTATTTTTTATGGTAGTGCATCGAAAACTTAACTATTGTAGCTAGCAAAGAGTTGATTTTGGGTTTGGAACCTTCCTATGTGCCTTCTTCTTTAAGCAGGTGCTAACACTAGACCTCACATCACTATCGATATGGTGGGCTGATGGAGCCTTGGATGTGTTGATGGGGTGAGATGATAATACAAAGTGGAGGCAATGCCATGGGAAATGTCTTCAGCCAATATGGTCACCAAATCTGCAGTGTACAATTTCTCACACCTAAGTGAGAAAAACACATACCAAGGGGTTGTGCAATCCTTGGTAGCAGATCAGAATGGGAAATGAAATAAATCTAATCTAAACTAGCAATATTAATTCTCAAGCATTCATGCAAACATAGTAGCATCAAGTGAAAGAATGTGTTTTTGTAATTATATAAAGAATCAACTTATACGTACACACCTTGGCGCCATTTGTTCAGAATAGTGTGCCTCTGCAGCTGATCCAATGGAAGGTTTTTTTGTATTCTTAAAGCCACAATCTCTAGTCAAGTGTCAAATGAGAATCCCCTATATGGTGAAAGATGAAAGGAGAGTATGGTTTCTTTCTCTTTCTAGCGAGTATTCTACAACATGACAACGCTTTTGCGAATGGAAGAATCATGATTTGAAATGGTGATCATGAGGGCTTCTTTTACAGGCATGAGAGTGGTAAAAAATAAGATCTAGATCCAATGTGTATGCTCTCCATTTCATTGATTGCTTAGTGGAGAGGTTAGGGTCTTGGAGGTTAGATATATTGTTAATTTCATCCATGAGTGTCCACTTTTAGCCACTACTTCCCTTAGGGAAGCGTGAAATGATGAATGCTAATTGAAAATGCATTTTTTGGACCAGGTCGCAAGTTTTGGGCAAAATGTGTGATCAAGTTTGCGCTTTTCAAAGGAAAAAACACGACCCTTTAGTTATGGTCATTTTTTGTGTTTCACTTTTAGTTTTTTGTGCATTTGGTCATTTCCTCAGGTCATATGGATGAGATGGGATGGAAAATGGTGCTAATACTGTTGATTATGATGTAAAATGGTGATGAAACTGATGACAAAGTAGGTGAGCAAATTTTGGTTGTTATCAATAACCAAAGCAACACAAATGGGTCAATTAGATGATATATTATGATTATGATATCATATACAAGAAGGGAAAAGAGAATGTGGTGGCTAATGCTTTGTCTTGGAAATATGAGGATGAATGATCTCTCTTTTTGTTATCATTACCAATACTAGATTGATTTGACAAGGTCCAACAAGAATGGTTGATTAATGACACAATGGTTTAACTCATCTAGTGACTTCAGGAGGACCTAAACCCCCTTGCAGGATATACTTGGTAGCATGATACCTTTTGGTATAAAGGGCATATTTTTCTAGTAAATATTCTGCTTTAAAAAAAGGGTGTTAGAGGAGTTTATTTTATTCCCTAAAGTGGGCCACTCTAGAATTTGGAAAACTTATGAAATAGATAAGCTCTCCTTCTTTTGAGAAGGCATGAAAAGTTCCATCCATACGTTTGTAGTTGAATGTGAAGCATGCAAAAGGAACACAGAGGAAATAGTGAATACTTTTGGGGTATTGCAACCACTACCAATCCTAGCCACTATCTAGACTAACTTTTCCATGGATTTTATAGTGGGCATCCTAAAATTTGGAAATACATGTTAGGAACCCGTGTTAACCCTTCTCTTTACTTTGTTAGTATATTGTTGTTGGACGCATATGCTTTGTAAGTCATCTCGTAGTATTATATGTTCCATGGTATTGATCCATAGTTTGTATTAGCCCATAGTATTATATGTTCCATGGTATTGATCCATATATTGTACGCATATGCTTTGTAAGTCATCCCGTAGTATTATATGTTCCATGGTATTGATCCATATATTGTACGCATATGCTTTGTAAGTCATCCCGTAGTATTATATGTTCCATAGTATTGATCCATAGTATTGGCACATAGAATTAGTATATAAGTACGTGTTGAGGCCAATGAAGGCATCCAAAATTTATTTGTATTGAGCTTGCTCAAAGGAGGTTGCCCCCTCGAAGTGGCCCGCGATCAATAAATCTATTCTATGTTTTGTTATTTCTGATATATCATGCATTTTCATTAATTAATTGTTGGAGGTTCCTCACATCTGGTATCCGAGCACTTTCTTGGGCTCGTTGGGTGGAATTTCTGCCCATTTTTTTTTTCGCATCTGTATTGTTCCTTTCAATTGCAGATTCAGATCTGAGAATAATCCCTATCCGCTAACTGTGGGAAGTACTTGGGCATAGCCCTAAAACTTATTGTGAGGAGTACCATAGGAACCCCAAAGTAGCTATCCCATTGAGAGCACCTGTCAGCGAAAAGCGCAACGAACCCTACATGATTGACTATTTCCCACCCGTGAGGTAAACCAAGAGCGGTTATCAGTTTTACTTGAGCCATGGAGTGAGGGTTACTGCCCCAATATGCAAGCCGTTAGACAACATTGGTGGCTGAGTGAATCCCCTGAACCTTTAGGAAGTCGTGCATACCTGGGGTCCATATCCATTGCCAGCTAATAAATCACAGATTACATCTGTCCAAAACTGTTGCAGATCACTTCCGCATCATTGCAGATCCATTCTGGGAAAAAAGGAGTATAAAATTCTATTTTTTTGCCATATCTTCTTTGTTTTAACTTTGTTTCCCTTGAAAATTCACTGACACCCCTGCCATCCCATTCTGCATATTTCATTCCTGAGGACCCTATCCCAAATTCCACTTCCCGAAGCCAGAAATCCCACATTTGTCTATTTTTTGGGTTTGACATAACTTCTTCAATTTTCACCCAATCGCCTTCAAATTTTTCCATAGTTTTCATTTCCTATTTCTGCTTCTTTGTCCCTCTTTGACAAATTTTCTCATTCTTTCACCCCGCTTCTGAAATCCCCATTTTTTGTTTCCCTATCCATCAGAAAGTGTCCAAAACCTAGTCAAACCCCAAATACCCATCAGAGTTTTTCCCAAATCCAAATTTTCCTTTACCAAAGAAGCTTTTGTTTTTGTTTTTCTACCCATTCACAAAAAAAAGAAAAAAAAACTCTTGGTTATGGTTGTCATCGCTGCAGGAGCAAAAATCATGGAGGAAGAACTTGCAGCCCTCAAAACCAAACTCCAAGATCTGGATGAAAAATTTCTCAGCCTCCATCTTCAACATTCAGCCATGAACAATAAATGATAGCCATAATATTCTATAGACACTGGGTTCCCTTCTTCCAACAATTTTCGTGGGCCGAAGATTGATTTTCCTTGCTTCAATGGTAATGATTCAATTGGATGGCTATACTGGGCATAACAATATTTAAGTATGCATAATACTTTTGATGTCAACAAAGTTCCATTTGCATCCTTTCATTTGGAACATGAAGCCCTTCAATGGTACCGTTGGTACATCAAAGCTCATGAAGATCCAAAATGGACAAATTTTTGCTAACTCCTTTTGCAACGATTTGGTCCTAGTGCTTTTGTTTACTTCACAAGAGCACTCACTAAACTTCGCCAAATGGGCACTCTGAGAGAGTATCAGGCAGAATTTGAGAAACTGGCCAATCACACAGAAGATTGTCTGATGAATTCTACATGAGTTGTTTTATCAGTGGTCTCAAGGATGCAATCCGATGAGAGGTTAAAATGTTCTATCCCAACACAATAATGGAAGTCCTAGGGTTGGCTAAGTTGGCGAAGGACAATATCACAACCCAACAATGCTCCAAATCCACTTCTATTCCATTCAGAAATATGGTTTCCCAACAACCTCCCATCACGCCAGCTCCTCAACCAACTCCTATCAAGCATTTGTCTGAAGAAGTGATGCGGGCACGTAGAGAAAAAGGGATGTGTTATAATTGTGATGAGAAATTCACTCGGGGCCATATAAGTGTTGAGCAAAAGATCTATCTCTTGGATGTGGATCCTCTGCCTACCTCTGAACTTGGTGAAGAAGCTCCAGATACAATAGATGATCAGGTCGACATTCAACAACCTCATGTTGACCCTCCGTCTTAGGATGACCACCCAGAGATATATCTCCATGCTTTAGCCAGAGTCACCACCCCACAAACAATGCGAGTCAGGGGTTACTTCAAGAAGCTCCCTCTTACAATACTCGTTGATTCTGGTAGCACTCATAACTTCATTGACCCTCGGATCGCCAAACAGGTTGATTGTTTTGTCCATCCTTGCTCCAAATTTGAAGTCATGATTGCCAATGGGGGAACCTTACCTTGCAAGGGTAAGTGTCGCAATGTGCGTATCTCTATGGGATATTATAACCTGCACTCTGACATGTTTTCCTTGGCCTTAGGAGGATGTGATGTGGCTTTGGGAGCTCAATGGTTACGCACACTTGGCCCCATCTTATGGGATTTTGCTGAAATTTGGATGCAGTTTTTAGTCAATGGGAGAAAACACACATTGACGGGATTACAACCAGGGTCTCTTTGCATCATCAGTTCACATCGCATGGAAAATATCCTTAAGAAGAATTCACATGGTGTCATCACTCAGCTCCATTCCATTCAGATGCACCCATCAATGGTATCCACTACCCCTTTGGATCTACGAAAAATTTTGGATAGATATGCAGGTGTCTTTGCTGACCTAGTGGGATTGCCACCTTCAAGATCCCTTTCCAGTAAGAATTTAGCCGCCTCTACACATGAGAAGGAAATGATGGCTATTTTGCATGCAGTACAGAAGTGGTGACCATACCTATTAGGGAATTATTTCTGCATCAAGACTGATCACTAGAGTCTGAAATATTTCCTGGAACAATGAGTCTCCTCCCCAACACAACAGAAATGGGTTAGCAAATTCATGGGTTATGCCTATGAGATCGCTTACAAGAAGGGTAAGGACAATCTGGTGGCAGATGTTCTTTCTCGCACATTTGATGACCAAGTTTCTCTTTCATCTATTTCTATGCATGTTCCAAATTGGTTGTAATTTGTTCAACAAGGCTATGCCAATGACTCCTCATTATCTCAAATCATCCAACGGTTGGCCAACAACCCTTCTATTGTACAACATTACTCTTGGGATGGTACTTCCCTGAGATACACGGGTCATCTAGTGCTTCCCCAAGGCACATATATTCAACAGGTTATCTTCTATGAACTCCATGCTTCTCCGTCGGCAGGGCACTTTGGGTTCCTCAAAACGTATGAGCGGGCTGCATCGTAACTTCTTTTGGCAGGGAATGAAAATGACAATTCAACAAATGGTGGTTAAATGTGATACTTTCCAGCTCAACAAGGGTGAAACGACACTCCTCCTAGGGATTGCTTGAACCCTTTCCCATCCCTACATGGATTTGGACAGATATTTCTATGGATTTCATTAAAGGGCTCCCTAAATATGGAGGGAAGACAGTGATTTTGGTTGTGGTTGCTCGCCTCTACAAATATAGTCAATTTTGTGCCCTGGACCAGATCTTCCGTCTTCATGAAATCCCTTCTTCCATTGTCTCGGATCACAATGCAACTTTCACTAGTCATTTTTCGACAAATCTATTTCGCCACACTGGCACCAAACTAAAGATGAGTTTAGGGTCTCACCCACAAACAGATGGTCCAACCAAAATTACCAATAAATGTTTGGAAACGTATCTTCGTTGCTTCACCTCCGAACAACAACCTCAGTGGGAGAAGTGGCTCCCTGTCGCTGAATGGTGGTACAATACTGCATCTAAAATGACTCCATATGAAGCAATCTATGGTCAGGCACCGCTAGTTCTTCTTCCATACACCCTCAGCGGTTCACCAGTTCAGGAAATTGACACGGTTCTTCGAAACCACGATCAGATTCTTCACATTTTGTAGGACAATCTTCACATGGCAAGAATTCGAATGAAACAACAAGCCAATCAACACCATTCTAAGCACACTTTTCAAGTAGGTGATATGGTTTTTCTTCGTCTACAACCTTCCAAGCAATCCTCCCTGGAACTCAAAGAGCATCATAAGCTCGCTCCAAAGTTCTATGGTCCCTATAAGGTTCTTCAAAATATTGGGTCTGTTGCTTATAAATTGGAACTTCCTCCTTCTTCCTGCATTCATCCAGTATTTCATGTCTCTTGTCTAACGAAAGTTCTTGGCACCAACATCAGAGGACAAACTATTTTACCAGAACTGGATAATGAAGGATCCATCCTTTTGGAGCTGGAGGCCATCCTCAATAGGCACACTCGTCATCTTCGCTCTCGATCTATCACAGAGGTATTAATTCAATGGCACGAAAGGAAACGAGAGGATGCTACATGGGAACCACTCCTTCAGATTCAACATCAATTTCCACATCTAAAGCTTTGAGGACAAAGCTTTTTCTAAGGGGGAGGGGATGTCAGGAACCCGTGTCAACCCTTCTCTTTACTTTATTAGTATACTGTTGTTGGACGCATATGCTTTGTAAGTCGTCTCGTAGTATTATATGTTTTTCATGGTATTGATCCATAGTTTGTATTAGCTCATAGTATTATATGTTCCATGGTATTGATCCATAGTATTGGCACATAGACTTAGTATATAAGTGCGTGTTGAGGCCAATGAAGGCATCCAGAAGTTATTTGTATTGAGCTTGCTCAAAGGAGGTTTCCCCCTCGAAGTGGCCCACGATCAATAAATCTATTCTATGTTCTGTTATTTCTGATATATCGTGCATTTTTATTAATTAATTGTTGGAGTTTCCTCACAATACGTTAGTCATTACGATGGTAGTTAATTGCCTTTCGAAATATGCTCATTTTGTGCCTTATCACACCCATTTACACCCTTCACAGTTTCCCAAGTCTTCATGGATCAAAATTTTAAGTTACATGGCATGCCCACTTTCATTGTGTTGGATCGTGATCCCACCTTCAACAACAAATTATGGTAGGAGTTGTTTAAAATATTAGGCACACATTTGAACATGAGCACAACTTACCATCCCCAAACATATGTCGAATTGAGGAGCTCAACAAATGATTGGAAACTTACATGTGGTGTTTTGTAGGAGATAGACAACACTGACGGGCTTAGTGGCTACCTTTGTTAAATGGTGGTACGATATGACTTATAGAATTTATACCAGAATGTCACCATATGAATTTTTCCTTGGCCAATAACCCCCTTTAGTCACTTCCTATTTACTGGTCACATCCAAGTTTTTGGAAGTGGATCACACATGTCATGTCCCAAATTTGGCATTGGGTCACAATGGCCTAATCACATTGGCCATATTCATTAGAGTTGTCAAATTGATGCTAAAGGTCAAATAATTGCCAAGGAGGGAAATTACTATTTTCCTACGTTTGGGGTGGAAGCGTTGGGATTGTGAAGAATGGGGATAATAAATGATGTTGGAACATTAGGATAGCATAAATATGTAATAAAGGAGATAAATAAATATATACAAGTGAAAATCAAAGTGGCATTTGATCATGAAGACACATGGAGGAAGTGGGACCCACACAAGCTAGAATGTATGTGCCACATGGCATCCTCTTCTTGCAATTTCGAATCTATGGGAAGCCTAATGTTATTGGGATGAGTTATAAGGTCAATAATACTTGTCATGAGTCAATGAGATCTAAATATAGAGGAAGAGTAACTCCCATGGAAGAGGAAGAGGCAATTTGGAGCTAGTGAGACACTTGGGCTAGATTCCCTAGCTCTATGACAACAATGATGAAGATGCTATGACACCTATGACACAAATCAAACCTGAAGGCTGACATATGACATATATGACATGTCGGGGATAAAAATAAACTCCAAGAGGGTGCTCAAGGGTATTAGGGTAGCTAATATGCTTCCACATGTGATTTGGTGGAAGTGGGAGACTAGGAATTGTTGTACAAGTGGTGTTCTTTGGAATCTCTTCCCAGCTTGAGTTGGCATGAGTCTCTTGGAAGGAATTCAACCCATGGAAGACATTAGAAGTTTATAAATGTTAATAACAAAGAATGAAACCAACTTTTGATCATTTGTAGAATTTGCAATTTCATTTGTGAAGAGGGAGAGCTAGTGGATGACTAGTTTCTCGCCTTAGCCAATTTCGAGGGTGAAAGATTCCCATCCAAGTTGGTAATTGGAAAGGCCATTCAGACCATTCATTTGGATATTTAATGGAGTCTTTATTTTCAGGTGTAAGCTACAGGGCAGCTCATGGTTTCTTCTATTGCATCTCACTCCTTCAACCATTTCCAATTTTGATGGCATATTCTTGATCCTTGAGGGAGGGCGTTTTTGGTGAGCTATTGTACTCTTTGGGGGATCTTATAATGACCCATTTCTTTTGAAATATGAATTAAATACTCTGTTCTTCATCTCTAGAAATTTTCAGGTTTAAATTCCAAGTAGAAATGTATAAATCTCATTTTTAATGAAAGAACGGTGCCATTTCCCCACTACATTGTTGTGAACCAATGTAATGTTGATGATTTCGAATGAATGGGTGATTTTATGATTCATTTGTGACTAATGGAATGCTATGTATGTATTTGACAAGTTTCATGTACTGTACTTGAGCATTTGAAGTATTTTTACTCAGTTTAGCTGCATTGGGAGAAGAAATAGTGCTATTTCCCCAAGGGTCGAATTGGTGATTTTTGCAGCTGAACGAGAGAGGGTTAGAAAAGATATAATAATCAATTAATGGTGCATATGAGACCTTAATAACATTATTAATACATTCCCTACCTCTGTTCATAAATTTGAGTGGTTTTGAAGGAATTCAACCCATGGAAGACATTAGAAGTTTATAAATGTTAATAACAAAGAATGAAACCAACTTTTGATCATTTGTAGAATTTGCAATTTCATTTGTGAAGAGGGAGAGCTAGTGGATGACTAGTTTCTCGCCTTAGCCAATTTCGAGGGTGAAAGATTCCCATCCAAGTTGGTAATTGGAAAGGCCATTCAGACCATTCATTTGGATATTTAATGGAGTCTTTATTTTCAGGTGTAAGCTACAGGGCAGCTCATGGTTTCTTCTATTGCATCTCACTCCTTCAACCATTTCCAGTTTTGATGGCATATTCTTGATCCTTGAGGGAGGGCGTTTTTGGTGAGATATTGTACTCTTTGGGGGAGATTATAATGCCCCATTTATTTTTTAATATGAATTAAATACTCTATTCTTCATCTCTAGAAAGTTTCAGGTCGAAATTCCAAGTAGAAATGTATAAATCTCATTTTTAATGAAAGAACAGTGCCATTTCCCCACTACCTTGTTGTGAACCAATGTAATGTTGATGATTTCGAATGAATGGATTATTCTCTGATGAATTTGTGATTAATGGACTGCCATGGATTTATTTTACAAGTTTCATGTACTGTAATTGAGCATTTGAATTATTTTTACTCAGTTTAATTGCATTGGGAGAAGAAATAGTGCCATTGCCCCAAGGGTCGAATTGGTGATTTTTGTAGTTGAATGGGAGAGGGTTGGAATAGATATAATAATCAATTAATGGTGCACATGAGACCTTAATAAAATCCTTAATACATTCCCTACCTCTGTTCAGAAATTTGAGTGGGTTTGGAGGCATTTCGGAAGCCATTTTCAGTAGTTACCCCAGGGGGATTTGAACCCCAAATTACTAGTAAAATTGCATACTTGGTCCATAATCTTAAAAGAGTTTGAAGAGGTCTTTTGGTGGCCATATATCATACCTGAACATCATATTCAAGTCCTAATATCATTCATACTCCTTCCTTGAATATTTGAAGGCATTTGGAGTCAATTTGAGACCTGGAGACCAATACTAGTCAAACGGAAATTACTACTGTTGTTCAAGTTTTCACAGGAAGATGTTTGAGATGAGTTCATATGGAGAACCTGTGTGTGGTTTTTGTACTCTACGTACGTTTCGGACTGCTCAGTTGAGTCCATCATCAGGAGAATGTTTGGCTCATTATTAAATATGTGCTTAATGTCCTTTATTAATATTAGTTTGTAATTTTTGCTATTAATTTTTAATTTATTATTGAGACTAATGTCGGCTGACTTGTTTGTTGTTGTTTTTAATTTTTGATATAAATTTTTAATTTATTTATTGAGGCTTAATGTTGGCCGACTTCTTGTTGTTGTTTTTTTAAAAGGTTTAGAATTGGTTTCCAAGATTCGCTGAGAATTAATCCATCATCCCTGTTAAAAAATTTTGGTCGTTTTTCGATTTCCAAAGCTTCACAGATTCGTCTCTTATTGTAATGTTCCTCCACAGCTATGACTTTAGCCTTCTCTATGCAAATGTGGTGATTAGTTTTTTTGGAGTGTTCAGCTACTGCTGAATTTTTTGTTCTTTCATGTTTTATGTCTGCGCAATGTTCTTTTAACCTTGTTTTTATTGATCTTCCCGTCTCTCCAATGTACTCATCCTCACATGAACAAGGAAATGAATATACTCCTTTTTTGAGCATGGGATCAACTGGATCTTTTGCTTTGTCCAACATGTTTCTTAAACAGTTGGGAGGGGAGAAAGTAGTTTCGATGTGTTTCTTCTTAATAGTCTGGTTATTTTGTCTGTGGTACCTTGGATATATGGGAGGACCACCTTTTTTAAGTTCTCATTTTGTTTCTTTTTGTTATCGTCTCTTATTAAGAGGTTTTTTGCCTTTTTGAATGCTCTGTTGATATCTTGTGATTTGTAACCATTTCCTTGAAGGACTTTAGCAAGATGTTTCAATTCTTCACCAAGATTTTCTTTGTCATAAATTCTTATGGCCCTGATGGCAAGGGTGTTCAGGATTCCTAATTTTTGTGAGGGATGGTGATGGGATGTTGCATGTAAATATCTATCAGTATGCGTCTTTTTTTCTATATACTTGATGTGTCAATGATCCATCCTCATTTTTTGTAATATTAACGTCGAGGAAAGGAAGGCAATTGTTTTCTTGGACCTCCATTGTGAATTTTATGTGTTCGGACTGGTTATTGAGATGTGTAAGGAATTTGTTTAGGTTCTCTCTCCCATGTGTCCAAATGAGGTCGGCCAACAACAACAATTCTAAACCTTTTAAAAAAACAACAAGAAGAAGTCAGCCAACATTAAGCCTCAATAAATAAATTAAAAATTTATATAAAAAATTAAAAACAACAACAAACAAGTCAGCCGACATTAGTCTTAATAATAAATTAAAAATGAATAGCAAAAATTAAAAACTAATATTAATAAAGGACATTAAGCACATATTTAATAATGAGCCAAACATTCTCCTGATGATGGACTCAACTGAGCAGTCCGAAATGTACGTAGAGTACAAAAACCACACACAGGTTCTCCATATGAACTCATCTCAAACATCTTCCAGTGAAAACTTGAACAACAGCATTAAATCCCTCCATGGAAGGGAAACAATGGATACAGTGAGGCTCTTTGAACGCAAAAGATTGTGCATTGTCCGTGAAACATCCAAACTAACGTTCCTGAAAAGATGCAGACTAAAAGAACTAGTTCCAAAATTCACTAGAATCGACCACCATCTAAGAAAAGGCAATGAAGATCTGTTCACCCGCGCAAGTATGGAACTATTAAAATGTGAAATTAAACGTGTAAGGACGTGTCTCAATTTCCTGTCCAGGGACTGCCTAGCCCTCCATCTAAAACTCGCAGCAATGATACAACAAGATATATGGAACCGTCTATGTGCAAGTTTATCATTCAGGGTTGAGAGATTGACTGAAAAAATAAAATGCTGCCATGTGAAGAAGTTCACAGCCGTAGAAGAACAACACGTGCGCAGAGAAAAGGAAACCCTAAATAATAACATTCGAAGTGTTGTGAATCTGTCCAAACAAACATTAAATGAAGATGCGTTAAAGGTTTTAGGAAAAGGTCTTAATTTTTCGATAGCACCGAAGAGAGTCCTTTCTCCTTGCTTAGTTCAATTGATGTTGGAGGAACTTCATTCACTTCTTGGATGAAAGAATACATCATTGAATATTTTGATGCATATCACATCCTTTTGGAGCAGCATGATAGGACATGGGATCCTCACCTATGTCATTGGAGCAGATTTGATTGGTTACTTGATGCTTGTATGCACTTGGAAAATGGTGGTCTACTTGCTTGGAGAATGCATACAAGAAAATGGGATCCGGGAACTATGAATTGGAGAGCACTTCTAATTGTTGGAGTGCAATACAAGCAATGGGACCCTAGGATAATTCTTAGTCTCATTGGTTTCAATTTTTGGGGAAACAAGAAGTATGGGAGATGGATTTCCCACTTAATAAAGTGATTTTTATCAGAGTAGTGCAACAACAAGCATGGTGGTTCCTCTCTAAAATATTCATGGAAACTCAAAGACTCAAGGTTGGGCAATTCAATGGCAACTTCAAAGAATTATACAAAAAGCAGGTTCTTCAACACCCATGTTTGAAATTGCTTGAGGACAAGCAATATTGGGAAGGGAGGATTTGTCATGTCCCAAATTTGGCATTGGGTCACAATGGCCTAATCACATTGTCCATATTCATTAGAGTTGTCAAATTGATGCTAAAGGTCAAATAATTGCCAAGGAGGGAAATTACTAGTTTCCTAGGTTTGGGGTGGAAGCTTTGGGATTGTGAATAATGGAGATAATAAATGATGTTGGAACATTAGGATGGAATAAATATTTAATAAAGGAGATAAATAAATATATACAAGTGAAAATCAAAGTGGCATTTGATCATGAAGACACATGGAGGAAGTGGGACCCACACAAGCTAGAATGTATGTGCCACATGGCATCCTCTTCTTGCAATTTCGAATCTATGGAAAGCCTAATGTTATTGGGATGATTTATAAGGTCAATAATACTTGTCATGATTCAATGAGGTCAAAATATAGAGGAAGAGTAACTCCCATGGAAGAGGAAGAGGCAATTTGGAGCTAGTGAGACACTTGGGCTAGATTCCCTAGCTCTATGACAACAATGATGAAGATGCTATGACACCTATGACACAAATCAGGCCTGAAGGCTGACATATGACATATATGACATGTCAGGGATAAAAATAGACTCCAAGAGGGTGCTCAAGGGTGTTAGGGCAGCTAAGATGCTTCCACATGTGATTTGGTGGAAGTGGGAGACTAGGAATTGTTGTACAAGTGGCGTTCTTTGGAATCTCTTCCCAACTTGAGTTGGCATGAGTCTCTTGGAAGGAATTAGAACCATGGAGGACATTAGAAGTTTATAAATGTCAATAAAAAAGAATGAAACCATCTTTTTATCATTTGTAGAATTTGCAATTGCATTTGTGAAGAGGGAGAGCTAGTGGATGGCTAGTTTCTTACCTTAGCCAATTTCGAGGGTGAAAGATTCCCATCCAAGTTGGTAATTGGAAAGGTCATTCAGACCTTTCATTTGGAGCTTTAATGGAGTCTTTATTTTCATGTGTAAGCTACATGGCAGCTCATGGTTTCTTCTATTGCATCTCACTCCTTCAACCATTTCCAATTTTGATGGCATATTCTTGATCCTTGAGGGAGGGCGTTTTTGGTGAGCTATTGTACTCTTTGGGGGATCTTATAATGACCCATTTCTTTTGAAATATGAATTAAATACTCTGTTCTTCATCTCTAGAAATTTTCAGGTTTAAATTCCAAGTAGAAATGTATAAATCTCATTTTTAATGAAAGAACGGTGCCATTTCCCCACTACATTGTTGTGAACCAATGTAATGTTGATGATTTCGAATGAATGGGTGATTTTATGATTCATTTGTGACTAATGGAATGCTATGTATGTATTTGACAAGTTTCATGTACTGTACTTGAGCATTTGAAGTATTTTTACTCAGTTTAGCTGCATTGGGAGAAGAAATAGTGCTATTTCCCCAAGGGTCGAATTGGTGATTTTTGCAGCTGAACGAGAGAGGGTTAGAAAAGATATAATAATCAATTAATGGTGCATATGAGACCTTAATAACATTATTAATACATTCCCTACCTCTGTTCATAAATTTGAGTGGTTTTGAAGGCATTTGGGAAGCCATTTTCAGTAGTTACCCCAAGGGGATTTGAACCCCAAATTACTAGTAAAATTGCATACTTGGTCCAAAATCTTAAGAGAGTTTGCAGAGGTCTTTTGGTGGCCATATCTCATCCCTGAACATCATATTCAAGTCTCATTATCATTCATACGCCTTCCTTGAATATTTGAAGGCATTTGGAGTCAATTTGAGACCTAAAGACCAATACTAGTCAAAGAGAAATTACTAGTAAAGTTCCCTACATTGGCCAGAATTGAAAGATTATTTGAATAAGTATTTTAAAGGTCTAAAGGCATCCCTGAAACACATATTTATGTTCTAATATCATTCATATACCTTCTCAGAAGATTTGGGATCATTTGGGGCAAATTTGGGACCTAGGCATCAAAACTAGTCAAAGGTCGAAATTGGGGAAAAAGTGGAAAATTGGGCATTTTAATAAAATTCCTAACAAGGGACATTACAACACACCTACCGCTAGAGTTGACATTCTCTGCACACTTAAGGAAAATGTGGTTTTGGCTCAAAATTGAATGAATAAATAAAATAATCAACGTCACTTTGAGCATTCTTTTGAAAAGGGGGATCATGTGTTCCTTCATCTCCAACCTTATAAGAACACCTCTCTCAAAGGAAAGGGCTTCCAAAAGCTAGCGCCAAAGTTCTATGGACCCTATCATATATTCCAATGCATTGGACATGTTTCATATCAATTGGCTTTTCTAGCCCACTCCAAGATTTACCCAATGGTTCATGTGTCCTGTTTGAAGATCACATGGTCACTTTCACTGCTATCGACAATATTATTATGTCAACAGATTAATTTATGAAGTTATTTAGTTTTAATTTCACATAAAGTGCACACATTTGTTTTAAATGTCAATTGATTATGTTTTTTATAAACAATTTTGCTCTGGAGACAATTCAAAGTAGTATTAATGTTAACATAGGAATTTGAAAAAGAAATTTCGTTTACTTAAATTGCTCTAAAGATTAACCTAACAAAATGATCTCTTAGAATAAACAAAATAAAGTTTAAATGAAAAAGTAGTTTTTTACTGAGGCTATTACCATTGTACCGAAGACAATTTGGTGATTAGTTTTAACTTTGAATTATGTACAAATATTAAATTAAAACATTCTAAATTATTAGATTAAACAATTTCTAAAAGACAATATAAGTAGCTTTGTTGCTAATTTTACATATTTTACTTGTTTTTTTTATTTCATGCCAAGACAGGAATATACTAACCAATGGGCAGTCAAACTTCTTTGACTACTATTAGTTTGCTTTTTTACACATAAATTTTTGCAATGGTTTGTAAGGTTTTCAAAATTTGAATATTAAATGTAATATTTTGAAAAATTAAAAATAAAAACTAATATATATATATATATATATATATATATAATACATTATTTTGATTTTTTGATTGGTTTAAAACATTTCTAATGGGACATAAATCCCTCCCGAAGTGGTTTTATTTATCAAAATTTAAAAATAAATAAAATCACTTTTTAAACTATTTTTTTTAAAGTGCCACATCTAAATGTTGGTATAATATAATTCAATACTTGGTATGGTCCCCAGCAAGCTCTCATTCACGTAGTCCTATAGAGTGATCAGTTGCGCTTTGTCTTGGTCCATAGGATCGAGGGGCTAACTCATAAGGCTTCGCCGCTATGCCCCGATGCTACACCCTTGCGCCTTTATATCGTGAATACGTCTGTCTATTTCTGCGGTTTCACGAAAATATATATTTCCAAGGAAGGATCAATGCCTCGTGGTCTTTTAATACAACCAACTGTATTGTTTATATTTTGGAGCAATCCCTCTCTGTACGTGCTTCAATCATTCAAAACTTTGTCTTCAGTCACCACGTCACCGAGATGGACATGCCTGACCAGAAGCCTATGAGTATCCTTTTCAAGTGGCCACTCTCGACATTCTTTTGGCACGCAACGAGGCCACTTTTCAAAATTGACCATTGCTCTGTTGCAGTAATCATATCATGCCGAGTGGAAAATTCATGGTAGGTGTCTCTTAGAGATATTGGATCAAAATCAACCGCGCAATATGCAAGAGCATATAGTTTTATAACCTTTAAGGAGAGCGGATAAAAAACTGATGGGTATGTCCAACAACTCTTGAAATTCTTTAGAGCAAAGAGCTCATCGAAGTCACCATTTACATTCAGAGGGTGCTAGCAGCTACTCTTGGGTACGAGTGCACCATTTTCACCCAGAAGGACAAGTACTAGACATTGGGAAGCAACGATGACACTATTTCCATAAGTAAGACTACCCAAAGCAACAACCATAAACATAATTGATCTACCAAATTCTAGGCTATAAGTATTCTTAACCATGATAAATTCAATAATCTCTTAGATTATGCTATAATTCCAATTATTACATGTTTGCAAATTTTAACCGTAGTGAACCAAAATGATCCCATCATTGTGTACACCTCATAATTAGTATATATGTTCATCATTTTTATGAAACTAAAAGGCAATAAAAACCTTGCTGAAGAGAACCACCAACCTAGCAACTCCTGTGAGAGCAAGCCCTTGCTGTTACGAACAGAGCAAAACCCACAAGAGGAATGGACACCATGACTCGTAAATGCAGTTGAATTCTAAAAACAAGACAAATATGATCAAAATTGCTGCTAAGTTAAGCTCAAATACTCTAAAGTTTTCCCTCCCTAGCCCAATAAGGCGAAAAAGTGGAGAAAAGATATGACATAAAAAGTAAGACATCAGGCACATAGACATTAATTGTTGTTTGATGTGTAGGGGCCAATGATCGCTTTCAACTATACTTTTTGCTGTAAAAAAGGAGGATTATCTTATATTATTTGATACCGTGTTATGGGTTTGTCCACACTGCCCACTTCATTTACTCTTCCTTCAAGATTCTCCTAATCTTACTGTCTGCCAACCCAAGTGTACATTTTCTTCTTTTTTTGTGTATGTGCACAATTGATTTGGTTACCAATACTGGTCAACACGTATAACAATACTTACATGTCATAATCCACAAGCGCCCAACAACAGGGCTGACTTTGGCGATTGAATATCCATCAATTTGGATGTGTTAAAGATCATGATGGGTACAAAATTGCACATATGGGGATAGAGCATCAATAAATTAATCTAGGGAAAATTCATGTCTGCAAAAAAGGTAGTGTGGCTAAAATTAAATAGAAATACACACCCAAAACCCCCCGAAATGGAAACTTCTAATACAGATTGCTAAATGGAATGTCCAGTATTATACACTAGTTAAAAATATCTCTGAAGTATAAGATTGAAAAAATCATCATAACTTTGAAATCGTCATACTGTCACTACCTGCATGCCCTGTGAAAATCTAATCACAGTAGGATCTTGCAACAAATAATTCCTCACAAATTGTTAAGCAAATATACAAGACTAGAGAAGAAAATTCACGGAAATTGATACACATATCTAACTTCAATTGAACATTTGTATTGCAACCAACCTTTGCAATGTGTTGGCAATCAAAATATAATACAATAGATGAAATTCGAATGCCTCTAAGGCCATTCGAAAAGCACACATGTGTCAGGCTTACAAAATAGTAAAATCCCCCATCTATGGAAACATCTCACTCCAACTCATGCAAGAAGGTCACGAATTGGCTAAGTGAGGTAAGGTAGGCCATGAGTGACTAAAAGGAAACATGTTGGAGGATTTTAGGAGAAAATCATGGAAGAGGTGGTGGCCAAAAAGAGGCAGACTTGTCAAAAACATGCCAGTGCCCTTGCCTTAACCTTATCTTGCACAAAAGTAGAATAAAGTAGGGTAAAACAAGATAAAGCTACTAAAAGCATCTAGAGCGCTCTTACTCAATAAATCAAAGATAAAAGTAGGTAACAAAGCAGCAGTAGGGCACACTTGTGGATAAACATCACAAGATGTGGGCCAAGTATGCATTAGGGGCCAAAATTCCTAGTCTAAACACCTAGGAAAATAACTAACCAAGGTCCAACACTTAGTAAACATAAAATAAAGTTTAAACTAAGGTATAGATGGGCTTAATTATTCTAACACCCCCCCTTAAGATTGACATAGGTGAGTATGAATTATTATGAGGACCCAGGCACCTAGGGCCTATGGTCACCCTTTACAATTTTATTTGTCCATGTAAGCTGAGGTAGAAGAGGAAAACCACTTGGGAACAAAACCTCCCCTCTAGAATGAACATGAAAGAGAAACCAAAATATTTACTTCAGACTGTAAATTTGAACATAACATTCCAAAGAAGGTCTATGAGGCCAATAATTGGAAATTCGAATATCAGGAGGTAGTTTCCTCTTTGCAAGAAGAGGTATTTTCTCCTAAATGTTCCAATGTTGATCTTGAAACTTGCACCTTGAACCATGAGTAGCTCCAAGAATGTATGCCAACATGATGGCCATGTCATGAGGATCCTTGAACTTCAAACCAATAGAGGTGAGAGCAGATCCAAATGAACCTTGATGTGCTTGGAACTTCGAACCATGTGAGTAAACCCAAGTAACTGTGAATGTTATTCAGACTTGAAAAATGAACTATGGAAGGTAAGATCAGGTCCAAAAGACACTTGATGCTCTTGAAACTTGAAATTCAAATAAGAGGAAGTTAAATCAGCTCCACGAATGTGGAACATGAATTCCAATTTTGCCAATGTGATGGCAAATGCATAAGATTCTCCATCTTCTGTGCAACTCTGAGAATATGTGCTAGTTATCAAGTAGGAATCCATAGGAAGCATAGAACCAAGGAGAGTGAATGCATCACCTCCAAATTCTGATCTATATTCCAAAATATCCAATAGATCACCATTCTACACACCAGTAGACTCATTGGAAAGAGAGGAATCTAATTCCTCTTCAATTTCTAGAGCAATAACTAGCTTACTTTGCTCATAATCCATAATAGAAGAATCATGGGAGAACATAAGAGAGGAATGGATGTCAATCTCTTCAACAATAACAACTCCATCAGTTATTTCTTATTCATTATCAACATCATAGGATAAGGAGTAAGGATCTTCAGCATCTTCTAGATCCACAGAAGAAGATGTCTCTTCAATTTATGCTTCTTGACTTGCAAAGGAAGCATTCGAATCAAGGAGAATGCTAGCAACATGAACTTGTGTTGAATAAATTTCTGCAATTTCTTCATAGTCTTCTTGAACAACTTCTTCAGAGGAAGTTAGGGCCGAGACATAAGGAGGGAGAGCACATGATGGAGTGCTAGATTCGCTCCAGGCATTAACTTCTTCTTCTTTCTGCACACCAAAATCTCTATTTAGATTGATCCATAGCTCAAATGGATACACAACTGAATCTATGAGGTAATGCATATTAGGAGACATGGCCAAGCTGTCATAGTCATTTAGCCATTCATTCTTCTCTTCAAAGGACTCAGGCTCGCTCATAGCACCAATAGACACATCATAGAGACATTGTATCTTGAGAGATGCAATCATCTTTGGCTTCTAATTAGCATAATTGAATGGATTAAGAAGATGAACAACTTTCTACCATGAAGTTGTTATACTTGCAAAATAAAACAACACTCAGGAGGAAAATGTGTTAGCACAATCACACTCTACTTCGACACTAAGAACATTTAGGAGTGCTTCAAGCTTGGGTAGACTCCAATGGAAAAGCCAAAGGACTCAAGGCAATTGCCCCATGACTTATGTGGAAACTCCATTGCTTCTGGTGCTTCAATGGAAGTATCTGAGAATGATTGGATGCCTGGTGCGCTTTGATACCATGTGAAAATATAATCATAGTAGGATCTTGTAACAAATAATTCTTCACAAATTGTTAAGCAAAGATACAAGACTAGAGAAGAAAATTCACTGAAATTGATACACAAATCTAACTTCAATTGAACATCTGTATTGTAGCCAACCTATGTCAATGTGTTGGCAATCAAAATATAATACAATAGATGAAATTCAAATGCCTCTAAGACCATTTGAAAAAGCACACGTGTTAGACTTACAAAATAGTAAAACCCCCCATCTATGGAAACATCTCACTCCAACTCATGCAAGAAGGTCACGAATTGCCTAAGTGAGGTTAGGTAGGACATGAGTGACTAAAAGGAAACATGTTGGAGGATTTTTAGGAGAAGATCATGGAAGAGTTGGTGGCCAAAAAGAGGTAGAATTTCCAAAAGCATGCTAGTGCCCTTGCCTTAATCTTATCTTGCATAAAAGTAGAATAAAGTAGGGTAAAGAAAGATAAAGCTACTAAAAGCAGCCAGAGCGCTCTTACTCAATAAATTAGAGATAAAAGCAGGCAACAAAGTAGCAGTGGGGCGCAGTTGTGGATAAACATCACAAGATGTGGGCCAAATATGCATTAGGGGCCAAATATCCTAGTCTAAACACCTAGGAACATAACTAACCAAGGTCCAACACTTAGTAAACATAAAGTAAAGTTTAAACTAAGGTATAGATGGGGTTAATTATTCTAACATGCCCATGCTCAAATATACAGACAAATATGAAATCCACCAATGTTTATGCCATAATTATTATTATAAATTATTATTTCATTACATTGCAAATTATTATTTTAATTTGCCAAGGATTTGAAATAATGTAATGCTTAAGGAATTTTTTTTGGCTAGATTTATGTTTTATAACCTTGCCAAGAGTAGCCACAACTAAGTAGAGAGGATAGATTGATCTGGGTGTTTCCAAAAGTTCTAATGGTGTTCTTAGAATACCGACACCTAATCCTATTGCAGAGCGGAGTAAAGTGCAACAAATGATTCAGGGCTGACCCAAAATCTCTCTGTGGGCAAGGATGATCTATGCTGGCGTGTTCTTTCTGTGGGCAACGATTATTTGTGGGGGTGTTTTCTTTCAATATAATTAGTAGTTGGATGCTTGCCTTGTTTTGTAGAGCATAATACATTGTTTGAGTTGAGGTAAGGTCAACAAATGACACAATACATCTTTAATATGATGTAGAATTGTAATTTTCATAGCCTTGCAATACATATGGCTATTATGGTTGTCACAAAGGGGATAATATTGATTTATAATGGTTTTTATCAAAATAACTAAGGTGATTATCCACTGGGAGAGATCAATACAATACGATGGATTTCTTTCAACAATTTTCACCATTAAAGCAGAGCATGTGCTCTTTTTGTAGTCGACAACAACCACCTGTCAATTGGATCTGCCATTCATTCTCTAATATCAAGTTAAAACTATCAATCGTCTCTTTCACACCAAACATTCCTCCAACACTGACAACCAATTAAATACCAACAACAAAAAACTTGAGCCAATCGTTTCTTCATTCAGATCAGAAGGTATCGTGGATAAGCGGAAAATAAATGCTTAGGTCATTTTGGCTTTGGGTTTCTCTGCAGTGCCACTCACTCTGTACTTACCTCCTTTTCGTCAATTGACATCCTTTCTGGACATGATAGATGAAGTGAGAGGCGATGCATGAGATTATGTGAGGGATCAATACCCACGCCTCTAGAATATAAATGCCTGGCATATTCTCTCTTTTTTGGAGTTCGCTTGACTCCTACGTGGCGTTGATAAATGGTTAAATAGATAAGCGTCACTGCATAAAATTTTACGCCCCGACGAGACGGCAGGGACTCCCTATGATCCACGGGAATCGAACTGTTGACCTCCATCACCGTCGCTCCACAATCATAATTATATGGTCCAGAGAGAAGACAACTCATCCTGATCTTCCCCAAATTTGGAGAAGAAAAAGAAAAAGCACTAGCTTTGATCGGTGGGTCTCGATAGGAACATGCACCAGCTGGCATCAGAGGAACATATGATAAGACACGATGCAATATTAAAAATTCCTCTAAGGAAGGATTGAAGCGTGAAGGGTTAACATTTATTGTGCACTATCGGAACTCTAAAATTTAAGATGGCGATCTATGGAAAAAAAAACCCTATTGTTGTCTTAAAACTTAAGACGCCGACAAGTAAAGAAAAATCATTGCACGACTAATAGTTAATGTGTCGATAAAAGCAATCAATGTATGATACGACACAATCTTAACAACTAATAGTTAACCTTAGCAGAATACAATACAATCTTTTGCTACTTAAACCTTAACTTTGTCGGCGCCTTAATCTTTAACTTTATGTAGCTCAATCTCACAAAACATATGGGTTGACACCTTAATCTTTAACTTTCTGCAGCTCTGATAACATTGGCAAGGAATTAGCTGCATAGCAGATTTCCCACTTGTTATTAATAACTTCTCATATTTTTTAAAGAAAGAATAAATTGATAAAAAGTTCATTAATGCCAATGCCATCATTTCTTTTGTTAGTCAACACCTAAAATTATGAAACGTTGAAAGAAATGCAATATTGCCATTGCAAAGCTTCCTTTCAATGTTTCATAATATTAGTATTGCCAGTTGTAAACCTTTCTTTCAAAGTTTCATAATTTCAGATGTTGACTAAAAACTGAATGATAATTATGAAACATTGAAAGAAATGCAATATTGCCATTGTAAAGCTTCCTTTCAATGTTTCATAATATTAGTATTGCCAGTTGTAAACCTTTCTTTCAACCTTTCATAATTTCAGATGTTGACTAAAAACTGAATGATGGTATCTTTTAATTATTTTTTTTTTTTTTGAAAAATATGGAAAATCATTAACACATAAGTAATTAAAAATATCATAATACTCATAAAAATGTAAATTAATTAGTTTGTATGGGATTTAGTCCCATCATATCACTAATTCACCCTCATGAAAACTAATTTAACCCTCATGAAAAAAAAGAAAAATGAGGATGAGAGCTGTCACTCTCCTATCACTATCCTATAGAGGTATTTCGTCCAACATTTAGACTCACCCATGTACATTGACCCATGTACATACAATCGAGTCTACATAGAATATCTGACTGAATTTCCGATGAAACCTCCACCGACTCTTACGACATCGGAATTGGATTTAGTCCACCGCCTTATTATCAAGAAGATAAATGTACACCCACTAACTTATCCTCAGGAAGATAAATGTGCACAGATATTGACATATGTCTGGCTGACACCTTGCACTGTTCCACTTCTGTGGCGTGAAACCCAAAAAAGTAGTGGGGCGCACACCGACAGGAAACACATGAGACACTCCCTAATATATTTCTGTATGTAATTTTGAATCGAAGAATCCTTTGTATATGTGCATTTTGCAGGTAGCATTTTGTATTTTCGTATTTTGCAAAGTCCTAATGGCCGAAGAGCCGTTGCAATTCGGAGACCAGTCCACTGCTGATATAAAGCTACTGTTAATGGGTTCAGATGAAACAGAATACGAAGGAAATCCTCTCTATCTTCATTCTAAGGTTCTGAGAAAGTCTGAATTTTATGAAACCTTGCTGTCTGAACGTTGGTCTGCTGCGGATAAGCTACCTATTGAAATCCATATAACAAGTCCTCACAGTAACGAGGATTATATCAAATGTATTCAGCTCATGTATTCTACTCAACAAGGCAATCCCTTTTGTTTCTCCAATGTGGCCGAAGTCCAGGCTATTCTACCAGTTGCTTCTCAATTGTTGTTTCATGCTTGTGTTAAAGAGTGTATGCTTTATTTGGACGCTGTTCGTTGGAGTCCTCACCAAGAAGCCAAACTCCGGTCAGCAGATCAATACTCTGCCCGACTGTGCACACAAGTCCAACAGTGGGCAAATGATGATGCCTTGTCCTCACCAAGAAGCCAACCTCCGGTCAGCAGATGAATACTCTGCCCTATTTGCACACAAGTCCAACAGTGGGCAAGGAATGATGCCCTGGATTTGAAGACGCCAACATCGCTTCAGTCTCAAAACAGTAGCACAATCGAGGAACATATGGGCATTCTCAAGGTATGCACAGATGGCCTTCTTAAATCTAGATATCTATAAATAGCTCCTTCTGAGAAGGTTAGATATTTTAATTAACGGGTTTATAAATTTGTATTTGGAAAATTATATATGAAGACCTTTATGTAAACATTATGTCTTCGCTGGATGAATCAAATGTAAATAAATTGAGATAATTTTTGGATCGGATTTTAAAAATATATTGTAAACTGAAATATAATTACCAATACAGTTTTGTGCTATACAAATTTACCTTTTGATGGTGTTGCAACATAGCTTGAACAGATGGATTATAAACAGAAATATAACTACTAGTAGAGCTCTCTCCCATGGAAATTCACTTTTTGTCAAACAGCTTTTATAGCTTTCAGTTTCTTTCCTTGGTGCTATGATATGGTATTATTATGATATTTTCACTTTGACACATAAAATTGATCACAGATTTATTGAATCAGAAGCAAAAATACAATGTGTTTGTGGTTTCAACAAACATACATTTTGGTGTGCAAGAATCCTTTGTCTATTGAACTATGCCCATCATTACACTCCAGGGCTTCATTATTGCTGTTTTATGATAGGCGTTGCTCTTATTGTGGGCATTTCAGAAAATTGTGGATTGTAGCGAGAGATTTACTTGTGAATCATAGACAATTTTCAATGGTAAATAAAACGAGACCATCTTATGTTATATTATTGCTCTGGGGAGGAGTCATTGTCCGGAGTTTTAATCTTTCTGTTTGTCTTTTGATCTTATCATAGGGATCAACACACAACATAACACCACAATAGTACACAAAAGATTGATACCTACAGCATAGAACATATAGCATTTGAAAATCAAATAGTAGAGACAATCATGGGTTTTCTTAGCTTGAGTAAATGGGTTTGTTTGCAAGAGATTCCAAATAAAATCAATTTTTAATGAATACAACACAAAGATAGGTAATGATAACAACAACAACATTAATAATAGTAACAATAATAAGAACGCATGACAATAGCAACTAGCAATTGTTCCTTTTTGGTGCACAGCAATGCCGTAATAAAAACAATGTGTTTTAGGATGTAATGTATGATGTGGATTTGAATAGAAAATATGCCTAAAAATAATTTCAAAACATCAAAGGAGGCATGGTGTTTCTATCAGGTTGCAGAGACTTTCAAGCAAGAATTCCTAGTCATCGAATAGATCAAATTATCATGGCAATTACTTAAAAAAATAGTTATGAAAAATTAGAGCGGTTAAATAGTCTTCTCCTTTGGAGGTGTGTGTTTAGGGATCGAGTGTGTGCTGAGAATTAAAGCACCTAGATACACAACTTGAATTGCATAGCGTTGGGCTTTGACTATGATTGAAGGGCAATGCTTGACCTAGTGTTTTAATTCATGACATATAAAGCTTCTTTCTGAATTTATAGCAGGGATACCATCTCCAATGGAATTTCCTGGTTGAACGGACTGCATTGTTAGCCCTTGAGAGCACTGGAGTAGTCTCCTTGTTCGGAGGTGGGTGTTTGTGTATCTACTGTGGGCTGAGAAAGATTGGCACCTGGATCCCTAGTGTTACTCCTCAGATTGTCTGAAGCATTCCTTGCAGATGTACCTGAGTGAGGGGTTTCATTTTCTTTTGTAAAGGCCAAGTTTTGGGGCTATATTGTGTAGAGTGTTGATTTTGGGGCTAAATTGTTGAAAAATGTAACGAGTGATGTCTTTTTCCCCATGTTTTTGTGTTTGTCATGGGGGGACACAACATAATTTTCCTAGGCCTGTTATGTTTTCAAAGTGACTTTAAAAAAAAAGTACTTTAGTATTATGTACTTTAAGTTCTCTCAAAAAGTTATTTAAATGTATTATTAATTATGTGATGTAATTAATAAAGGAGCATTGAATATAATCCCTTAGAACAAAATCATCTTAACCATTGGATGAAAAGTTTGTTAGGGTTTTTGAGTTAGAGTTTTGAGAAAGTAAAGTACAAATACAAGTCTAAGAGAAAGAGAAAACACACAGTAAGAGAAGTCATTTCTGCATTTTATGAGAGCACAGTTCCCTAGAAATCATTGGCACAGTTCCCAAGACAATCTGAGAGCAGCAAACAGTCTGTACAGTCAAGTCCGTACAGCAGTACTAGTAGCACAGAAATCGAGGTTTTAATTACTAGCACGTGTGGGCACCATTTTCGAGGCTGTTAATAAATACTTCTGCTGAGTATTTCCATACAGTCCTTTGCTGGCACAGAAATTGAGATTCTGTAGTCCGTACATAGAGCCGTACAACAAGTTTTCTGGCACGTGTGGCTGAGAAGAGGTTAGCATGTGTGAAAGGGGGTCTTGATTGACACATTTTTCAAGAGATTTTGCTGAGATAAGTTTGTCTTTTAATTGCATTTATGATTTTTCTGAATGAAAGATAAATTTCTGAGTTGTGAGAAATTTCAGTTTTGCTCTCATTTAATAAAAGACATCTCTTTGGGTTTTTCCCCATATTGGGGGGTTTTCCCTGGGCATTGGCCCTAAACACGTGTTCACATTCTACAGTGATTGTGTGATTGTTTCATCGAGTATTTTTTGTTCAAGTTATTTTTGGCTTTAAATAACTCAGAGCAACATTAAGTCATTTATGAATTAAAGTGTTTGAATGAGTTTTTACTATTTAGTACATTTCTTTAAATTTTTACATAAATACCCTTGATCATGTCATGGTCCCCTTGGTTTCCACCTCAAGAAGGTGTTGGCCTTGTGGCTTTGTTGACTACCCTTTGGGTGGCTGTCTGGTGCCCTTGAGACAAATCATTGGGACACATGGCCACACTCATATTTTGCTTTGTAGAGGTGATTGTGTGTGTAAGGGTTCTCATACCCGTTTCAGCACACCTTGTTTTTCCCACTTGGACCTATTGTTTTGATGCAAAATTTTTCCTTCTGGTCTCCAGACCCATAAATGTCATTCCTTAAAGAAGAAGCCTGTATTGTTAAAAAGGAGGGCATTGCGGGAAAAGCATATGTTGGGGTTAGTTGGAAAATGATGTCCTCCTTTTCTCTCACCTTGCATTTGGTGGAGCCTAATGCACATTTTTATTGTTATTTTATGTCATTATGTAGTTTAGTCCCCAGGGTGGGTGCACAAACCTAACATTATATAATTTGTCATTAACTTGTAGGCTTTAATTTGTAATTGGTTGAGAGTTGTCTCATATAAATAAAAAAACCTCACCTCATTTGTAAAACATGGACAAGGGTTCAAACATGAAACTTTTTTTTTCTCTCTTGGTTTATTGGAGTAATCGAGCTATGCGCACCTCTCTTGGGATGGCTATTTTTGCTTGAAGGATGAATGCAATGTCTTCTAGGGTTTGATTTTGCATATGACGAGTTGATGCTAAGACTAGTTGTAATAACTCATGCTCAAGGGTGACCTAAGATGCACTTCCTTGCTCATTCTAGATTAATGTAGGTAAGTTTATCTTTTAACCCTAGTTTAACATTGCTCTTTAAGTGCTTTGGATTGAGTTGGGGTTTGTTTGCTAGCATTTTATCAACTTGCTTGAAAGACCATCCTACCAAGGAGCTTTTTGTTGTTTTATTGGGCCCCTTGGGACTTCTCTATTTGCCGTAATTAGGGTTTTGCTACCTAACCCTTGAGGTTGCTACTACTAGCTTAACTCTAGTTGCAAGTATTGATTTGCCATCTTAAGAGGAGGGACGTTAGCCTCGATCTCTCATAGTCCTATTCTATTTTATGCAAAAAATACATAAAAATAGTATACTACTGGAAAAGCTATAAAAATTTAAATAAATTCAAAAATCCAAAAATATATGTAATTTAGTATTTTTGGTCGATGTTTGGTGGGTTTTCTACAACATAAGCTAAAGATCACCTTCCTTTTCCAATGGATTGGTGAGGTTCGTTGACAGTAGTATGAAACACTAAGAAAAGGAAGGTGATCTTTAGCATCTACTGTAGAAAACCCACCTAACAGGCCACCCTAAAAATTCGTCCTAGGGTTTATCCATAGGATAAAACCCTATAGGGCGTCCTCTTTTTAGCAAGTGCATTGGGATACATGAAATAATCTTCACTAGACTAATGCCCCAACTACATCAAATATAACATACATCAAAAAGTGATAAGAATCACTAGGACGTGTTGTCCCCAAATAATAGAATAAAAACCCCCAACTGATGACAAGGAGGACGTGTGGACCCCACTGAAGCTGTAGATTGTGCCGGAAGGTGTGGGATGCATCATAACAAGTCTCTGATCAAACCTCATGCCATTTCCTTGCCTCATTTAGCCAAATTGATTTCCTTATTTGCCAATTCTTTGATTTTTTTACTGCTAGAATATCACCTGTAGAAGATAAAATGCCTGTAACTCTTTGCCAAGTGTTCCGAGCACGAAACTGATTGCATCAAAATATCTAGGAGGGGTAATATGGTAACAACAAGTGGCTGGACCCCATTCTCCCTCTGTAGCGCCCTATGAGAACCAAAATGATCTCAAAAGTGCTGAACGGGCCATTTTTATATGGCAATAAGCTATAGGGTGATAAACTGTCCAAATCTTCATCTGCAAGTGCCTGAAACTGATAACTGAGTTCCCAATGAACTCAGAAGGTCCAAATCAAGTAAAGATGAGTACTCATACATCATGTGACCATTAGGATAGTCATCTGTAAGGTCTACCGTGCTCAGACAATAAAAATAATGGTCTGTAAATAATAATAATAATAAAATCCATCAAACCATCATATGAAATCTCTGTCTGATGCATGGAATCATCTAATGGGCACCATAGGACCACAAATAATCAATCACGAACATCATCAGTCCAACTCATCTCGGATCCTGTAGTTGACTTGGTCAAACTTGGTTGACCAAGTCAAAACTGATCAAATTAATGACCCAGGCCAAAACTGACTGATGTTGAAAGTACAAATGGATAAGATATGCCTCTTCAAATATTTCAATAGCAAGACTAAAGTACGAAGTGGCATTCTAGTGGCGATTAAGCAATAAACCATCAAATATAAGTTTAGCTAAAAGCAACCAATTACTTAAAAGAAGACCCTCAAGTGTATACTCATTTATGGACGTGGCCATTTTGCTAGAAATGGGTAAAGATGAAAAAGACAATGTTAGGACAAGGGAATGACTTCACAACCTCAACACTGTGACATCTCGGATAAAGGGAAAGGGAAGACAACCTAAGCATGTGCTGAATGAAAACACATAGGGAATGGCTGTGTCTCACAAATGGAATAAGTTGTTTTGAGGAGTTCCTATTCAACCTTAACAAATGTCTACAGGTCACATCCAAGCTCCGTGAGGATCTTTTCTAGAACCACCGTGACTAGGTGGACAGTTAACTGTAACTTGAGGTTCTAGCAGACACTTAGAATTAGCTGTCCCTTACTCCATCTCACATCCCAACCATCAGGCTCCGTGAGGAAATAATCATTGCATTTGAATAATATCATGGCCAACAGTCTTTAGATTTAACATTTGTTTCACCCACTGCTTTTAGGCCTTTGACCCTTAGGATTTTGCATGTGCTTGAAAGCACAACTAATTGCATCTTTCATTCAGGGTGCTTTCCATTTCATTTCATAGCCCACTTTGTTGTGCTTAAAAGCACACTTTTACTTTTTTTTACCATGGGCTTGCATTTCAGAAGATATAATAATGAATCATGTTGCCGCCTCTTACGCACCTGGGGTTAACGCAACAAAAATCTTCAAGCTGCTAGGTGCGTCCTTGGGGGCAAGTCTGAGTCAAGTACTGTCACTTGATCTTGACTTCTCCATTTAGGCTTAACTCCTAACGAAGACAAGGGGGGTAGACCTTGTTAACGTTACTAAGGCTTTATGTACTTAGTTCTTTTGGATGAAAAATGTTATTTAGGAGTTTTTTGGAATTAAAACATTGATAAAGATTATTGCAAGATGAAAATAACTATACAACACATATGAATATAAATATCACGACAAGATATAACTAAAAGCAAATAACCAATACCAAAGACCAGTGCCGTGGAGTCAAATTAAATGCTGCCGTAAAAGTAAAGGTTTTGCAATTGTGTTCTTGGTCAATTTTAGGAGTTATTAATAGATGGGTTAGTTAAAGGGAAAATGGGAGCTCCCGATATACCGTGAGGTACAAGGAGTAATTCCTAGAAATTAGGCTAAGGTGGCTCCTCACAAAGACATGTGGATTGGAGTGGAGTCTCGAGGGCTTGTTCAACACTACACCAACAAGGATGTAGTCTAACGGTGCCTCGAGGTCACTCTCCAGTGGTTCCCACTTCTTTTGAGAAATTTCCCCACCGTTACTTAATATTCGAGTGTCGGATTTTCACTATGTTGAGGGTTCTTAATTTTATTAATGTGAGTTATTTTTAGATGTTTGATAATTAATGAATTGATGCGTTCTTTTATGATTTCCCCAGGACCAGGCCAGTGCCTGCAAGGGGAAAGAGCATACTTCGAGAAACAACAAAATATTCGTTCAAATTTGAGTACTTGAAGTATATGAAATTAAATAACAATAACTTGAAAAATGAAATAGATAAATTTGCCGAACCTATGTGTCACTTTCTGATCAACCTCCACTAATCGACAATGCCTTTGTGTGGAGATGAGAGCATACTTCGTGGCAACGAGATTAGCTTTATTTAATTACTTGCAAAATGAAAAGAAAACAAAATTTAACTAAATCAAAGTATACACCTTGCACATAGTGTTAGAAAAATTCACACCACGGAAAAAGAAAAACGCGAATCCCCCTAGGGGGATGGGATGTGGGCGCTGTGTATACCCCACTTGCTCTCGTTTAATAAATTTTACAATGCCTGCTTGAAGAAGTGCCTCTTAGTCCCTTTTAAACTACGATCTAAGGGCTTACAATTTTAGAGAATAAAATATTGGTAAAAGAGGGTCATCAGAATGTATTTTTGACCATTTTTGGTGAAAATCGGCCAGAGATTCCTTCTTTTTTTTCTTGGACATGCTAAAAACCAACAATCTTAAAACATACAAATTAGTGGGTTAATCAAATAAAATACAAGAAATTTTACAGATTTTATACTTAGAGAATTTTCAGTATAATGACTATTTCAAGTATAAAGAATTATGGATCTAGATCTAGTTTAAAAGTAGACTTTGAAAGCAATTTAGATCCAGTATATGTGCTTAGTAAAAGAAAGCTACTTATATGCAATTGCAGATCTAACTTTCACTAAGCAAGGGTAACCAAGTGACCAAGAAAATTCTTTGATTTAATAGTGTGGAAGAAGCAAAGAACCAACTTCGGTCTTGAAAGATTAAGGAACCAAAGATGCCTGCAGCTCAACGATAATTAGACCAAGACAACCAACACAGAGGGTGGATGAGGATGCAACTAAGCTCAACCTCCTACCTCATATTTTTATCCCGCACTGTCACAAACACTTGCAACAAGGAAGATTAAATCTAGAATACATAATTAACAGAGATTAGAAGGGCATTAGTACAATTGAATGCACTTGCTGCTTCACTATCTCTAACTAATCAAACATTTATAAGAAAATCAAATACAATGAATGCTTATACTATGGGCACAAAGGCCATCTAAGCTAGATAATCAAAAAACTTGCAAAATGACAAGTGATTAGCGAGATATCACCTCAGAACATCAACCAAACATACATCCAATGGAACAACTGCATAGCATATGGCCTCCAAATCCTTTCAACCTTATTATGAAGAGAATCATAAACAAATTACAAGAGCAAAGGTTCAATGCTATCCTTCATGTCTAAATGAAGAGCAAAGAGCTTGCTTAAATAGAAAAATGAGAGAGCAAGAGGAGGGGGGCGCACTTGCCAAGAGAGGGGTGTACTTGGTGAGTTGGAAACAACTTTCCGTGAGTTGGAAAAGGCTGAAAATCATCTTCCGTCCACTTTCCAACTTCACCTACTCGCTTTATCTTACACTTGCCCACTTCTTTCTTGGGAGTTGCGCCCTCTCCATGAGGAAATGTGCTCTCTCTATAGAGAAACATCTTCTTGCCTCTATTTGCCGAGAAAAACACTCACAAGTGTTATAGAAACCTTAGGAATATTTCCATTTTGCTTTGCCAACTTAGAAATTTCACTTTCGACATGTTTTTTGAGTTTTGGAAATTTCGGTTTATTTATTTTCTCCATTTTTTTGGTTTTTTTTACTATTTTCGAGTAATATTCAATTTTGGAGATAAATAATTACTCGAAAACTTAGGAAAGTGAGTGTAGGGGTTAAGTGGGTGCTCTAAGTTAGAAAACGAGCACCCCCATGTCTAATTCCTCCTCCTAACCACACTTTTTTAATAATTTTAATTTTTCCAATTAAACTATTAAAAAATAGCCTAAGTTTACGGAAAATATTATTTTTGTCGGAACTTACTCAAACTCCGAGGGGACCTAGTACATGTCCATACCACTCACTATTGATGGCTAGCATGTAAAAAATACATAAACACATAGGCTTTAATAACTTCCTAAGGTTTGACCACCATGGTAAATACTCCAGCTTTGGAGGTGTGAGTGAAAAACTCAAGAATTATACGTCACTAAAGAGCAACGCATAATTCCTAAGGAAAAAACACTCTAGAGTATTCCCTTGATAGATAAACCTAAGGTAAGGTAAGCCAAGCCTGTTACAAAAATACCATGCGTAAACCAACTTATTACAATTTCCCCCAGGGGGTTTGGACACGCAAATTTACAAAAAGGCCTAAAAATGGCCTGGTGAACTTCTGAATATATGTGATGAACAATTGAATTGTTCAAGTCTTTGACTGCTCACTGGAAATCCACCTAAGTGCAACTTAGTGGATAACAAATCACATAAATGCATGTAATGATGGTAGTACAATTTGCTTCAAGTTTTAGCTGACACAACTCAGGCAACTAGGGGGAATCATCCACAATCAGGACCAAACATCAGGGGCAACCGACCAGAGAGGTCAAGGCTTCAGAATCCCAACTCACCTAAGCTCAGGAACCAACACCGGCGGGTTATCTTGGCCTAGAAGGTGCAAGCCTTTGGCAAGTTCTGTTGCACAACTCAAAGCCAAGATACAAAGTAACAAAGAATCTATCCAACATAGAGGCATAGGTGGGGAAGTCCTCAATATCACAGGCTAAAGTGTAAGTCGGGATACAACCAAATATAGATGACATCGGATGGATGGGGAAAGTGACAAGTGATGCCATGACTAGCAAGCCAAAATGGGGGAATGACCAAGTCCATGCTACTAAGAGGGCATGACCAATGAGTATACATGAAAATTTCCAATTCTAAGCAACTAAATCACCTCTATCCCAAACAAGTAATCAATAACTACATAAAGATATCGCCAGATCATGACCACTAAATACCCAGTCAAGCTACCAAGATAAGTAAAATAACACAACATAAGTATCCGATGCACAACCATATACTTGCTGGTTCATATACCTGTATCCATAATCCGAACCACTGAAAAATACCGGAACACTGCTGCTGTATAAACCATAGGCATTGTCGTCATGGCTGCTATGTATGGAAGAAAATGGCTACCTCAGTGATCAAATCTGGGGTCATGAGGCTCAGTCCTTGCATAAGGATGAAAATGGATGCTCTGGGTCCGCTGAAAATATGAGTGATCATAGAAAGCTGCTCATCGACTACTAATCTCATGCATGACATGCAAAAAGGACTGGCTCAGAAATATACTAGGAACTGGTCTGCAATTACGGTAACTCGACTACAATGGATGTGACAACAGTGCTTTAACATGAATCTCATCATTGTGCCAAGTGTAGCTTGGATATGCATGGGGTTCCTGTTGAAGTTGTTGGATCATGGTAGCAAGTGTGGATTTGTCAACCATTCATTACAAATAACATTCAACTAGTATGCAACGACGAAGGAGAGGGAAAAGAGGGAACCTTTTTCTTCAAAGTGCCGAGAGAGAGCATATGCTACCACATTCTACTTTTCGTTCTAGTAAATAATCTCATAGTCATATCTCAACATTTTGGTGACCCATTTTTGTTGCTTAGGGAGGAAGTTATTTGTCTGAGAAAGTATTTTAGGTTGCCATGATTGGTTTTGATTTGGAAACATTGCCCGAGTAGGTATGGTACTATGGATGCCAGATGCCTACAACATGCAATATGCCCATCATCTCTTTTTCATTCCCATGTGTTGCTTACAGAGTTGTTTTCTAGAAAAAACCAATGGTCTGCCTTATTGCATGAGGATTGCTCCAAAACATCACATTTGAGGACAAAAGTTGTAGTGAAGTTGAGTAAAATGAGTACGGAGTGGTACACCTAGCCTCCTTTAAATTCTGGAAAGCCTTTTCTGCCACATCATTCCAATTAAAAGCATTTATTTTAGCAAAGTTGTGAGTGGGGCTGCAATCTTATTATAGTTCTGAATGAACTTTTTGTAAAATCTCGTGAGACCTAAAAAACATCTGAGGCTTTTAAGAGTTTTAAGGCGAGGCCAACCCTTCATAGCTGAAATTTTCTTTGAATCCCCATGCACACCTCCTAACAGACAATATGGCCCAAATATTCCATTTCAGAGACACCGAAGGCACATTTGGACCTTTTAAGAAAGAGTTGATGATCTTGAAGGAGTTGTAGGATCCAATCCACATGGGCTACATGGCCTGGCTAAGTTTTATTGTAAATCAAGATGTCAAAAAAAAAGATGAGGACAAATTTATGCATTACCAAGAGCTCATAATGGTCTTCATGAGAGTGCGAAAAGCGATTTTGGGAATACTTTCCTCCTTCATGCAAATTTGATGATAACCCGAGCGACAATCAAGTTTGGTGAAAGAAGTGAGTACCCTTGAGCTCATCCAAAGGGTCATCAATAAAGGAATGGGAAACTTATCCTTGGCTGTCAACTTGTTCAAAGCACATAAGTCGGGATATGTATGCACCAAGTTCCTTCTTTATTGAGGACCGTAACAACTGGGGAAGAATAGGGATTGGTACTTGGGCAGATGACACCAACATCTAGCAACTCCAGAATGATCATTTCAATTTCATATTTTTGGGCAAATGGATGGGGCGATATGGGCATACATTGGGTGGGAGGCTACCAGGTATGAGTGGAATGGAATGATCATGCCCACGGTGCAACCATGTAGAAGTTGCACACGATAAAGAAAGCAGCCATTTTAATGCTGTATATGAAGAAGACAACATGTAGGTGTTGTAGATGAAGTGGACAACATTGTTGCAGGTTATGCCCACGGTGCAACCATGTAGAAGTTGCACACGATAAAGAAAGCAGCCATTTTAATGCTGTATATGAAGAAGACAACATGTAGGTGTTGTAGATGAAGTGGACAACATTGTTGCAGGTTATGAAGTGAAGTTCGATGAACCCCATGAAGACTATGAAGGTATAGACAACATTTTGGATGTTGTAATTGGTGCTGAAGCACATAAAGTTGAAACTTTTGCAAAAGATTTAACAGCTCAAGAAGAGGCTAAAATGAGGTGTAATATGATGAAGAACTAATTGAAATCAGAAAGGAAATGAAATTGATTTAGAATCTGATGAATGGAGAGGACAACCAGCTTATGGTTGCTAATAAAGAAGATAAAATTACTGCTATTACAGGATTAAAGGCAACCATGGACATTGATGAAGATGATATTTGTGTCTTTGAGCAAGACGAATTGGATGAAGAACCGGTGATTGAAATGCTTGTGAAGTGAATCTTGAAGAATAAGGTACTATTATCAGTTGATATGTGGAAAAAGTCCATTAAACATGGCGATGCCAATATGAAAGAAGACAAGTATAATAGATGGGTTTTGATGCACTCTTATTGCAGCAGTTGAAACTGATGATGATTGAAATCATAGTAGCATAATTCGAGTACGAATACAGATACGAATATGATTTGATATGGAAAAAATACATAATGAAAAAATCTAGTACGAATAAAATACGGAAGTAGACTACTTATATATAATACTTTTAATTAGATATTCACAGATATACCATAAATTTACATAGAAATTTATATAATAAAATCAAACATATAGTTTAAAAAATAAAAATATAAAATCTCAACAATCTGGGATATGGCGAGTGTGAGAGACCGCAGCTAGTTATTAATAATTATTTTAATAAGAAATTATGAAATTGAATATTATTTCTGTTTTATAGTGTTTAAATACTTAAAGTTTGGTTTTTTAAAATTGGTTTTAAAATTTATTTGTTCACTAGTAAGTACTAAGAATCCATATCCGTATTACACCTACACCGAATATTCGACGAATTTGAATTTGTTCGGAATTTCCGTACACGAAATACCAATACGGCCGAATTATGCTACTATGATTGAAATTGTAGCTCATGAAGAGAATGGGCACTTTGAAGAAGTTCCTGGTCAGCTGAATAGTAGAAGCAATAAAGATGATGATGGTGCTGAATAAGTGATGAATAAAAGTAGACCCAGAGTAAAGATGAAGAAACCAACATTTACTTGATACAAGGTATGGCATCATTGGAAGAAAAGAAAAAAAATGAAAAAGAAGGTAAAATATTAAAGGTTTTGTGAATTGTTTGTAAGCCAACAAGCAATTGTGTCAGAAGGTATGTTGAAATCTGTTGTCTTGTAAGCCCACATAGGCATTGTGAATTGCATTGCTATAGTTTGTGAGTAGTAGAAATGTTAGTGGTTGTAATTAAGGGGGAGCGTTGGAATATTGTAATTACTCCCGCTAGTTGTAGAAAGCTCTAGATGGGCTGTGTTGTGTGTGTCAAAGTTAACTAATTGGGTAGTTATATCTAGACTCTTCTATACAGTGAATCTAGACACATGTACTCACCACTGAGATCCTTCTAGAGACTTCCAGATTGTTCTAATCGGATCACTCTAGAAGATTGCACATGTATTTATATCTGTTATTTGTTAAGCAAGTAGATCATGTAGTATATTGGGCTGTTGTAAGTTGTAACTTCAAGGGATTCTTTTAATTGTCTTTGTGATTAAAATCAGTAGCATTTTTGGTTAATCCCTCTGTCTCCAACCTTCAAGGCTTCACATATTTGGTACAAAGGTGGATCCACAAAAAGCATAGAAACCACTGCGTAAAATAAATGTCATTACCCTGATGATAAAATCAAACTCGCAGAGGCCCAAAGATCAAATCTCATGGATACTCCATCCTTGTGAAAAAATGTAAATCCCCACAGATCAAACCAAAGCAATTTACCCATCAGTTATACACACAGACACAAGCTGGCATCGTTAAGCATCAATTCCAACTTTTGGTCTATAAATCAAATGAATTCAGATATCTTAAACAAACAAAAACTGGCAAGATATAGCGTCTATTCCAAATCATCTTTAAATCAAATGGTTTTAATAACTAAATTGAATTTGAAGAAATTAGCAAGACATTCAATTCACTCCAAACAGTTGCACAAAAAAATAGTGAGCCTATGTAAAGGCTATGTCATCTGATCAAAACGTTGTCATGGTTGATATCAACACAATTTAACGACCATCTTCTTCGTGTCAGATACAGTTACCAAATGCAAATGCAGAGTCCTAATGTGCTTTGATGGAGTGGAATTGCAGACCTCCAGAATTCTAAAAACTAAAGAACAGTAATGGAGCACTGTCTGGTACAGTTGAATTAATACTTAAATAAATAGGAACCTCAGTTCACAATGGCAAACTATATGTACATGAAATATTATTCTCAAACAGCACTGCATATGTTGGCAGACTGCAAAAGGATGTTGCACTGTGGCATCCATTTCCCCTTTATGCTATTAAACCCCCAAAGAAAATAAGCATCAACTGATTCCTAACAGAACAGACACGGTATTCCCCTCAGAAATCTCTAATATATCCGCACAGAGTCTGCTCTTTCAGTTGCTTGTCTTGCCAGATATCTCTCTCTTCGTTCCTTCTGCAGCATGGCAAGAATTTATTAACTTCGGAATAAATAACAGTTACGTTAACTTCAAGAAACAGTATAAGGCACAGAGAATGAGCAACACATCAAAGTTTCATTGAAAAATTACTGTCGTCCAATCAGTGGAAAGAGCTTTGAAAGCAAAAATCACTTCACATCAGTAGAATGTACAAAAGAAAAAAGCCTTATCCATTTCTAGGATGCCTTCTGTAGGACCAGGTGGTTTTGTAGCCTTGTCATCTACAGGCTTCTTGCGTGCTTCATTATCAGTTTCTGCTTCTGTTATATCACTTCACATCAATATAATGTACAAAAGAACAAAAGCTTTACCCATTGATCTAGGATGCCTTCTGTAGAACCAGGTGGTTTTGTAGCCTTGCCATCGACAAGCTTCTTGCGTGCTTCATTATCAGTTTTTGCTTCTGCTATACGTTTCTTCAATTTATCCTTCTCCTTATAGAGACAGCCAACATTACAGGGTTGTAGAGTAACAAAATAAATGGAAAACAATTTAATTTGAATGGCATGCATAAAAATGACCCAGCTTGTGAAAAGCCATAAATTATACCTTGGGTGGGTATTGTGGATCCCACACACAAGACCTTTTACACTGTCAGTGACTCATTCTCGTCAAAAAAGGATCCTACTTAATAAAAAAGGATTATAACCTTTAGGTGTTGGTTTTCAGGGTTCCATAATAAAACCACTTACCAATTCCGGAGTATATTCAACACCTTCTCTTACTTTCAAATTCACAATTTTGAATTTTATCCTTCATCTTCTTCTTTTCCTGAGTGTTTTTGGCTGCTTCACAAATTTTACAACTGCGCCAAATTATCATCACATTTAAAAGCCACAGATAACATTCAATCATAACATTGATTTGAGAGAAAAATGTAATGTTCAGATCCATCCTTCAAAGCACCATATGGTTCAGAAGGTAAAATCAAGTATTTCATTGCAACATAGACTTGTATTTCATTGCAGTATCTTTTGGAGCAAGGATACTGCTTGGAGGTCTCATGAAACAACTCTTTGGGAGCACTTGTTTGGAAGTGCAAGCATCAATCCAAAAACATTTAGTAACAAGAAAATAATAGGCAACTATCTTTGAATGAGATATGGAATGAATGAGATTTGGAATGGATAGAGAACGTATACATAACTGCTGAAATCTCATTGAATTCTTCTCGCATGATATGAAGCTGGAGTTAAGGCTAGTCATACAACGGTAGCCAAACAAGCCAAATCAAGCCCAAACCATGAAAACGATTAACCAAAATTAACACTACCAATGCCACAAATGAATTTAGAGGCTTCAAAGCCCCAAAATACCTGCAATGTGCAATCTCAACTAATAGATTTCTACATTCAAAACTTGGCCCTCCTGAAAAAACGCTGGAAACTGTCAAAATTAATTGACTATTTATAGTAATGAAAACCAAACAAATAAAGCCTCGACGAAAATGTGATTTTATTAGTTTGAAAATGGCATCATGCATACTTACACAAGGTAAAGCAACATCTAGGCTATCAAATAAATAACACTATGCAATATCCACATACATACAGCACAAAAATGCAGGATACAAAACATTGGTTTGCAAGTCTAGAAGCATTTACCAGGAGCCACATTAAGAGCAGAGACTTCGAATGAAAACCAAAGCCAAATCGTCCACATTGAGTCGTATTCTACAATAATGTTTCTTCAGTTCTGGGCACGCTTCACGAGACGTACCATGCAATACTGCGTCAATTTTACTAAGACTTCACTGTCCTAGAACACGTGAGTTATGACCAGAGAACTTAACCAGCGGTAACATTTTGCAATTGTGACCAACCCTGGAGCTTGAACTCCTCCGCAATAAGGAATTTTCAATGTCCTCAGCCGGCTGCATCTTGCGAGGTACCAAAGTCTAATGCCTGTAATTCTCGTAGATGCCAAGCTCAAATAAGTCAGCTTGCTACAACCAACTGCCAAAAAAATTGATCCCCTCATCATTCACAAAATTTCAAAGATTGCCAAAGAAGATTATATCTTTGAAATTTAAGAAAAAATAAGCTTGATGTCGAAAATAAAGGAGAAGTGCATTTGGTATTTTGGCATTGGCATATTGATCTAACTCGGTAATAAACGAGATAAAGGAGAGGTGCATTTGAGAAAATGTTAAAAGGAAATTTGGATAAAAAATGAAAGAAGTCTATTTTATTTTTAAAATTAAGTAATTGTTCACATTTTTAAAATCTTTTTAAGCATTGGAAAATGATAAAATTTTGATATCATATTTGTTCAAAGGAGACATTACTTTGAGTAAATTGGTCTTTCCATTTAACTAATTTAACTATTTGTGTGGGAATTTTTTCATTGTTGCAACATTGGGAGAGCAATTTGCATTTAGGGATTTTTAAATATCGTTAATGAATTTCAATATGGTGGATTTCTAAGCATCATTGATGAATTTGAATATGGCGATGATGATGATTCCATCCATGGAGTCATGAGTATCTATGGATGGAAGTGCAGTGACATAATTTGATAACATTAATCTGCATGTGCTAAATACATAGATCTGCCATATTTGATTACTTTTTAGTTTATAGTTTGTTGATACAAACTATACAATAAAGAAAATATTATTTTATAAAACAGAGCTTGATACATGTTCCTTAAACTTAGCCTACAAAATTAATGACACAGAAAATACAAGCAATCGTGGCAATTATTGTTCGTGCTCAGGTTTTTATCAAATAAAATTGTTGATGATGTTCATTATTATCGGTCAACATGGGTAAATATTCTTAAATCAAATTTAAGAACTCAATGTTATTTCAGATTTCAAGTAGACGTTATTAGGTGTTCCAAATGGTAGATGAAAAGTTATTTTTGTAGGTGTACAATCTTGAAATGTTCGAATTTGAGTATGATGTGTAGATGCGCCAAATAGGTTGCCCCCACTTTGAACAAGAGCAACCTGCTCCTTCTCTTTTAACATGCCCAACTTTTGGATAAATACAAAAATTGCAAAATCAACTTTCATCATAATAAATATCGTAGTTACCACATTTACAAATGGAAAATGTCTCATCATAGAAAATAACTTGAAATTTGAATGACTAATTGTAAGCATAACAATTAGAAGTCTAAGTTCGAGGCATGCTATTATTGATTGTAGATAATGAACATAATTGTTATCATAGGAAGACCCAATTGACATAAGAGATTATCTGCAAGAGTGACAGAGCATTTGAGAACGTCTCCTCAATGATCATTGGAGAATTGCAGCTTTTGAGAACGTTTCCTCAATGATCATTGGAGAATGGCATATATATTGGTCTTATGCCATGATAAAACTTAAAATCCTCCCATGCAAATGATTGATGATATTAGTTAATCCCATACATTGATAAACCTTGAAAGTGTGGGGGTGTTGATCTCTATGGCCACTAAACTTATATTTATTAACATATGTGAAGACCAGATGTAGATGCTATAGATTTGATCAAACAACAATCATAGAAAAGACCATTGGAGATGGGCCCCAGAATGCACTGCAAATTGATCTACTCTAATTGTTTGTTTTATTGAATCGACGTTTCGAGCCCCACATCCCAAATCCCTTGGTGGGAAGAAAAATCCCAAATACCTCGGCCAAATATCCCATCAATGTTCTTTAGTGAAACCCAAATTGGCCCATCAAACTTAGTGATCAGCCACTGTTATGAAAATGATTCAAGGTTATGAAATTTAAAGACTTGCGGTGATTCATACATAATAGAATAGATTCACTCAATTTCGAAGCTTCTACATTGAAGCATTCCAGGTATGGACAAATTATGCATGACAACGATGAAAGCCCCCTAGGGTAGTCAAAAGCTTTAACATAACTAAATTATTTCAATTTTCTGTTGGCTACAACAACGTTCATTATTGAAACATCGACATTATTTATGTCGTCTGCCTCTATATGGAAGTGGACTAGAGAACAACACCATGATAATTCTCCCAAATTTCCATGTTGGTACTTAAGGGTTAAGGTTTTAAGTTTCTCACATTGATGACAAGTGATCTCAAGGGCAGTGTTAGGAACCCATGTCTTTACTTTGTTAGTATATTGTTGTTGGACACATATGTTTTGTAAGTCGTCCCGTAGTATTTGTTGATCCATAGTTTATATCAGCCCATAGTATTGATCCATAGTATTGGACGCATATGCTTTGTAAGTCATCCCATAGTATTATATGTTCCATGGTTTTGAATCATAGTATTGGTGCCTAGACTTAGCCCATGGTTTGTATTGACACATAGTATTGACCCATGGTATTGACGCCTAGAGTTAGTATATAAGTGTGTGTTGAGGCCTATGAAGGCACCGTGAAGTTAATTGTATTGAGCTTGCTCAAAGGAGGTTGCCCCCTCGAAGTGGCTCGTGATCAATATAAAAGTGATTTTGAGTTCTATTATTTCTGATATCTCGTGTATTTGCATTAATTAATTATAGCAGGTTCATCACATCTGGTATCAGAGCACTTTCTTGGGCTCGTTGGGTGGAATTTCTACCAAATTTTTTTTCGCATCTGTTGCAGCTTTGTATTTGGGAATAATCCCTATCCGCCTAACTGTGGGAAGTACTTGGGCATAAGCCCTAAAACTCATTGTGAGGAGTACCACAAGAACCCCAAAGTAGCTGGCTCATTGAGAGGACCTGCCAGTGAAAAGGGCAACGACCCCTACTTGATTGACTAGTTCCCACCCGTGAGGTAAACTAAGAGCTGTCGTTTGTGGCAAAGCGGTTATTAGTTTTACCTGAGCCGTGGAGTGAGGGGTACTGCCCCAATACGTAAGTCGTCAGATATCATTGGTGGCCGAGTGAAACACCTGAACTGTTAGGAAGCCGTACATATCTGGGGTCTATATCTATTTTTAGTTGAACTGTTGCCGATCACTTTCACTCCAAATCCAGCCGTTTCAGATCTATTCTAAAAGTCATTCCAGATCTAGTTGCTGTTTCAGATCCATCCATTTTCGATCCTTTCCGTGCCGTTGCAGATCCATCTGTTGTGGATCCCTTCCGCGCCGCTGTTGCCGATCCATTTCTGACAAAAAAAAAAAAAAAAAAAAAAAAAAAAGAAGAAGAAGAAGAAGAAGAAGAAGAAGAAAGAAAGAAAAAAGAGTTTTTCGCCCATATCTCCCTTGTTTCAACTCTGTTTTCCCTGAAACTTCACTGAAATCCCTGCAATCTCATTCTGCATATTTCATTCCTGAAGACCCTATCCCAAATTCCACTTTCCAAGACCAGAAATCCCACATTTGTCTATTTTTAGGGTTTGCCATAACTTCTTCAATTTTCACCCGATTGCCTTCAAATTTTACCATAGAGTTTCCGCTTCTGAAATCCCCATTTTTTGCTTCCCTGTCCCTTAGAAAGTGTCAAAAAACTAGTCAAACCTCAATTACCCCTCCGAGTTTTTCCCAAATCCAAATTTCCCCTTACTAAATAAGCTTGTGTTTGTGTTTTTCTATCCATTGCCCCCCCCCACAAAAAAAAAATTACTGGTTATAGTTGTCACTCGTACAGGAGCAAACACCACGGAGGAAGCACTTGCAGCCATCCAAACCAAAATCCAAGATCTGGATGAAAAATTTCTCGGCCTTCATCTTCAGCATTCAGCCATGAACAATAACCGACAGCTAGAATCTTTTGCAGCCACTGGGTTCTTTTCTTCCAACAATTTTCGTGGGCCGAAGCTTGATTTTCCTCGCTTCAATGGTACTGATCTGACTGGATGGATATACCGAGTAGAACAATATTTCAGTTTGCATAATACTTTTGATGTCCAGAAAGTTCCACTTCCATCATTTCATTTGGAACAGAAAGCCCTTCAATGGTACCGTTGGTATATCAAAGCTCATCTCGAGCCAAACTGGACAGATTTTTGTCAACTCCTTTTGCCACGATTTGGTCTTGGTGCTTTTGACGACTTCACAGGAGCACTCACTAAACTTCACCAAACTGGCACAGTGAGAGAGTATCAGAGGGAATTTGAGAAACTAGCCAATCACATAGAAGGATTGTCTGATGAATTCTACAGGAGTTGTTTTATCAGTGGTCTCAAGGATGAAATCCGCTCATAGGTCAAAATGTTTTGTCCCAACACTGATGGAAGTCCTAGGGTTGGCTAAGTTGGCCGAGGACAAGATCGCAGCTCAACAACGATCCAAACCCACCTTTGTTCCATTCAGAAATATGGGTTCCCAACGACCTCCCATCACGCCTGCTCCTCAACCAACTCCTATCAAGCAATTGTTTGAAACAGAGATGCAGGCACGCCGAGAAAAAAGGGTTTGTTATAATTGTGACGAGAAATTCACTCGGGGACATAGATGTGTTCAACAAAAGCTCTATCTCTTGAATGTGAATTCTCTGCCTGCCTCAGAACTTGATTGAGAAGCTTCAGATACAGTAGATGATCAGGTCGACATTCAACACCCGCCTGTTGACACCCCATCTCAGGACGACCCACCCGAGATCTCTCTCCATGCTGTAACCGGCATCACCACCCCACAAACAATGCGAGTCAGGGGATATTTCAAGAAGCTCCCTCTTACCCTAGTCATTGATTCTGGTAGCACTCATAACTTCATTGATCCTCGGATTGCCAAACAGGATGATTGTTTTGTCCATCCTTGCTCCAACTTTGAAGTCATGGTTGCCAATGGGGGCACCTTACCTTGCAAGGGGAAGTGTCACAATGTGCGTATCTCTATGGAAGATTATAACCTGCGCTCTCACATGTTTTCCTTGTCTTTAGGCAGATGTGATGTGGTTTTGGGCGTTCAATGGTTACGCACACTTGGCCCCATCTTATGGGATTTTTCTGAACTTTGGATGCAGTTTTCAGTCAATGGGGCACAACACAAATTTATGGGCTTACAACCAGGGTCTCTCTGCATTATCAGTTCACATCGCTTGGAAAAAATACTTAAAAAGAATTCACATGGTGTCATCGCTCAGCTCCATTCCATTCAGATGCACCCATCAACAGTCTCCACTACTTCCTTGGATAGATATGCAGGTGTCTTTGCTGAACCAATGAGCTTGTTGCCTTCAAGAGACCTTTCCGGTAAGAATTTAGCCGCATCTACCTCTCAGTAGGAAATGACGACTATTTTGCATACAATACAGAAGTGGCAACCATCCCTATTGGGGAATTATTTCTGCATCAAGACTGATCTCCAGAGTTTGGAAAATTTCCTGGAACAACGGGTCTCCTCCCCAACACACCTGAAATGGGTTATCCAACTCATAGGTTATGACTATGCGACAACTTACTAGAAGGGTAAGGACAATATGGTGGAATATGCTCCTCCTCGCACATTCGATGACCCAGTTTCTCTTACAGTTATTTCTCTGCTTGTTCCAAATTGGTTGCAATCTGTTCAACGGGGCTATCTCTTCTATGAACTCCATGCTTCTTCATCAGTAGGGCACTCTGGGTTCCTCAAAACGTATGACCAGGAACAATGTAATTTCTTTTGGCAGGGACTCAAAAGGACAATTCAACGGATGGTGGTTGACTGTGATACTTTTCAGGTCAACAAGGGTGAAACGACCCTCTCGGGACTGCTCGAACCCTTTCCCATCCCTCCACAGATTTGGACAACTATTTCTATGGATTTCATAGAAGCGCTTCAGTGGTATAGTACCACATTTCAAAGGACACCATATGAAGTAGTCTCTGGACAGGCACCACCAGTTCTTCTTCCATACACCTTTAGCAGCTCCCCAGTTCAGGCAATTGACTCAATTCTTCGAAACTGTGATCAACTTCTTCTCATTCTGCAGGACAATTTTCACATGGCAAGAATTCGACTGAAACAACAAGCCGATCAACACCGTTCTGAGCGCACTTTTCACATCGTTGATATGGTTCTTCTTCGTCTACAGCCTTCCATGCAATCCTCCCTGAAACTCCAAAGGCGCCAGTGGCTCGGAATGCAACCCGATGATGCTACAGGGGACCCACTCCTTCAAATTCTGCATCAATTTCCACATCTAAAGCTTTGAGGAAAAAGCTTTTTCTAAGGGAAAGGGGATGTTAGGAACCCATGTCTTTACTTTGTTAGTATAATGTTGTTGGACGCATATGCTTTGCAAGTCGTCCCGTAGTATTTGTTGATCCATAGTTTATATTAGCCCATAGTATTGACCCATAGTATTGGACGCATATGCTTTGTAAGTCGTCCCATAGTATTATATGTCCCATGGTTTTGACTCATAGTATTGGTGCCTAGACTTAGCCCATGGTTTGTATTGACACATAGTATTGACCCATGGTATTAACGCATAGACTTAGTAAATAAGTGTGTGTTGAGGCCTATGAAGACACCGTGAAGTTAATTGTATTGAGCTTGCTCAAAAGAGGTTGCCCCCTCGAAGTGGCCCGCGATCAATATAAAAGTGATTCTGAGTTCTATTATTTCTGATATCTCGTGTATTTGCATTAATTAATTATTGCAGGTTCATCACAGGCAAGCTAATGTTGAGGGTTTTGAACTTGAGACCTACGAGCCAAAGCATCGAAAATTTTCACAGACTCTAATGAGTCTCGAGGACATAAACATAAAATCTCCCTTTAACATTAGTTCTTAGAGGGACTTGCGGCTTAAGTGTGTCAAGGACATCATTAGGGTTGTCAAATTAGCTTTGATTGCGGTAGAATCCGGTAGGCAATAATTAATGAGTGGAGATGAGGGAAAACCGATGCCATTGTGGAAAGATCTTTGTCGCTCAGTTGATCAAAACATGGATGGGAATTTAAGATCTCAACATGCGAAAATCTATAAAAAACAGAGGAAGCAAGGAACAAGATTTGACTTCTACTATTACCACATCATCCCTTGTCTTCCCCACCAAGAGGACCTCATAGATTGCCTAGGTTATGGTGGGACGTCATAGATGCCTACGGTTGTTCCCTATCACAATTGCTTTACCCATCATGTTGTTGATGCTTAGCATCCAGGAAGTACAAAGAAATCCCCACTCAGGGGTTTACAGACACACATACGGAAATGAACTTTCGAAGGCGATTGGAGAGATGTGAATCTCCACTAGCAGTAGTAGCCTTGTCGTCAATCCTTTGTAATTGAGTCCACAAATATTGGGTATAAATGATAAGGAAATTGTTTTCTAAGTCCCGTTGAAGGAATAGAGAAAAAAACACATTTAGGTGTTTGGCATGCACAAAATGAGGCAAGTTGCTTGAAATACTTGCATTGCTTAAAATGCAGGAAGTGAAACTTATTTCTCAAAAGGTGAACAACGACATGGGGCGGTCCAACAAGATGGATGGTCCAAAAAAAATAGATGGTCGTCTAACACCCATTGACGATGGAGGGGAGCCAATGGTCCCATCTACGGGGATAAAAGCCCCGAATGAAATACACCTTACAATGTAGTAATAACTAGCAATTGCTCCTTTTAGTGCAAATAAATGTCGTAAGAAACATAATTTGTTAAAATGCAATATGTATGACGTGGATTCGAATAGAATATATGCATGGAAATAATTTTAGAACGTCAAAGGAGGCATGGTGTTTGCATCGAGCGTTCAAAGTTGGGACATAAAGAGACTTTAAGGTTGGAGAGACTTTCCAAGACCAAATGCTTGTGGCATGGCATCAAGTGCTTTGTCAACATCCCCACTCCAAATACATATTTCCAGAAGTCATTAGTGTATAAAAATGCTAATGTCATTTGCTATGCATGTGCATGATGTTGATGGTGTAGGTTTTGAGGGGTATGCTTCCCTCATTCGAATATGCATTAGAATGGTCTTCCGAAGACTATGCATCTTAGTTTGTTCCTTTCTTGGCCCTTATAGGCCACCCATAGTTTTTGACACAAACCCAGTCGACAGGGGTTCCTCACTCTGTCGACATCCAAACCACCGCGATCTCCCTAAGCACCGGCCCAGACAAGTCTTACTCTGTCCAGCAACACCTGCGGAGCAGATGAGGTCTCACCCGAGATGTTCGAGGGAGAGCTGACAGAACCACGTTTCCGCTGAATGAAGAAGGACCATGTGTGTCTACTTTTCAACTTAGCGCAACATTATATAACAGATCTAATTATTCAACTTATACATTAAACAGAGTCACCGCATCATTCAACAAATCTCATTGTCAACAAAACCATTAATGCGCAACAGACCTAATAGTAAAACATCATTTGGAACAAAGAAGCATCACATCATTCACATATTCATATCGCATATCATATTCATAGCAGGAAAACAAAAAGAGACACAGTAATTCTGCTCAAAACCCCATCATGTCATATTAACCTTTGCAACAACCCACAGATACAACAATATAGTTCTTATGTCACATACCCAGATTAGCAGACAAAAACAAGCACAATTCTCTCTTATCATCGATGCTGAATCCATCTCTCAACACTTGCAATGCTACATCTATTTATAGGCTTGCGCATTTACATTCATGGTCCACTTAGGCAACATCCTAGCTACTTCTTAACAAAATCTACAAAAAGGATGACCCTAACCCGCACAACGCGGTCCTAAATGACCCAAAAATACATAAAATAACATTATTTCCAACTTGTGTATGGTTTTCTTCCTTGCATGGTGTCTTTGATCTTTCGCAGCATCCGCGATGTTGCACAACTGACTCATCCAAACCCACCTGCCAACAGGTCCTCAACACAATTTTGTGGCTCTCCCTCAAGCCACGTCAGCTGGACATGGTGGTCGATACTCATCCGTCGTTGTACTCTTCTTCTGAAACTGTTCTTACTGTCTGGAGCTCGCTGTTGTGTACTTCTCAAACTGATACGAACATCTTGGGTTCTATATCATGTACTTCTCAACCCGATACAGCGATCTCGGGCTCGCTGTCATGTACTCCTCAAACTCATCCTCCAGTCTCTAGGAACCTTGATCATCGATCTCTTCGGCATCTGCTGCCACACTTCGCAGTTGTTCCAGATTGAGAAAAGTTCATTAACAACGCCGAGGTGCGAGACAAGCCAACAGATTTGGCACATCTGTTTCGCACTCGGGATCACCGACTACCAGGGCCAGGGCAATTCTTCCCTTGCCATTCTGGTGGTCGCGGGGACCACGAATCTTCAAACTACCACCACATACTTAGAGGACATATCGGGTGAGACCTCGTCTCTGTTTCTCCCGAGTGTCTGCGCCGCTTCCTTCTCTAGTTGCTCATGCACACTCGTCGTTCTGGCCCTCAGTGCACTTGGTGTGTTGCCGCACGAAATGAAATGGATCATTTCCACAGCCTCCTTGGAATTCCTAACTTATCTAGCTTCCTGACCCACTCGTAGCATGGGTTTCTCTCATCTTATAGATACCTCCTTGCTCAACTAGCCTCCTGTTCCTATATTTATGCGTTTTCATCGTGTCCTGGATGCCTGCCTCTGAAATAATTTGCAAATCCATTCGCATAAGTTTCCATTCCTGTCATCATACCATTCTGCTATCTTTCGGTGAGGTGGATCCGCATCACTCATGCTCGGTCGTGACCTCTTATGTGCGAAGCATCGACCATGCTCCCACTTGTTGTCATGCGTGCCAACCATGCGAAAGGTTGACCGTGTTTCCACCTTTTGTCATGCGTGCCAACCGTACCCGAATCCATTGTCGATCCTATCAATCTAATGGTCAGAGTTATCATAAAAACCTATCACTTCAATGAGCACCGTTGGTTAACTGCATTTAATTGTCTGCATTTATTTCCGATTTGACTATGTCGTGACCCTGCGGCTATCGCAACACGGATCACAAACTGCGATACCATCTCTCTCACTTGCGCAACCTGTCCCTGCTGGTGCGCCATCCTTCTACCTAGCATCCTGTCACTTTTTCTTTTGAACTCTGCGCAGTGCTTTACGCATCGCGCGGGACTGAGGCCGTCTGGTAGAGCTTCAACCTGCTACCATTCACTAGCTTTGGTAGCATTGCTCCATCTAACTGCTGCAGCTGTACTGCGCCTCCTGAAGTAATGCAACTAATGACATATGGACCTAGCCAATGCATCTGTAACTTTCCGGGATGCTTCATGAACTTGCTGTCATACAACAACACCAAGTCGCCTTGCTGAAACTGTTTGTTTTTTATATGGCGATCATGCCAAGCTTTTTGTCGATCATTTTCGACGCGTTGGTGAAAATCTACGATAAAGTGGTCTTCCTTAAGCTGTACTAGCTGCTCCAGTCGTTCTGCTAATGCTGCTTCATCATTCATGCCTGTCCCTGCCGCTATGCGTAGACTCGGAACAATGTACTCCATAGGTATAATTGTCTCTTTCCCATACACCAATTTGAACGATGTCTGTCCTGTCAATATTTTACAAGTGGTGCGATATGCCCTCAAAACTGCTGGAATCTTCAAATCCTAGTCATCGCGGTTCGCCTTACAAATCTTTGTAAGCGCATGCTCCAACACTTTGTTGAAGGCCTCCATTGTGCCATTTGCCTGCAGATGATACAGGGTACTCTTCTTATGCTATATCTGAAGCTCTTCAGTCAATGCGCTGACTGTGCGATTGATGAAGTGACTCCCTTGGTCACTCATCAATATCTTCGGGCATCCAAACCGAGTAACAATGTTGTCAAACAAGAACCGGGATGCTGTCGCAGCGGTGCAATCTAGGACAGGTGTAGCCTCCGCCCACCTCGTTAAATAATCTGTTTCCGTAATGATGTACCGTGCACTAGTTCTCTTTCCAGGTGGGTTGATTGGGCGCATGAAATCCACCGCCCATTTATCAAATGGCTGCAATGTCATCTAAGGTACCAGCGGCATCTCATCCCTCCGTGATGGTTTGCCAGTTCGTTGACAGACATCGCAAGTTTGCGCATACTCTGTTGCATCATAGTGAATAGTGGGCCACCAAAGCCCTGCGCGAAGAACCTTCTTGGCAGTAACACGACCGCCATAGTGTCCACTGGCCACTACCACATGTGCCTTTGCCAATATATTCCCTTGCTCATGAGGTAGGACACAGCACCTCAAGATCTTGTCGGGTCTTAGTTTATAAAGATTTCCAGTGATCAACTGGAAATCTGCAGCCTTAACCACCAACTGCTTCTTCTGACTTATGGTAAACTCCTTTGGTGCGGTTCCCGTCGCCAAAAACTGAATTATTTCTTCATAGCAGTCGTCAGCCACCTTGACTTTGAATAGTTGTCCATCTGGAAACCCATGTTCAATGTTGGTTGGTTCCTCACCTGTCTCAATTCGTGATAAATGATCTAGCCCCTCATTCGAGCGACCTAGCTTCACAATTACCTCAAAGTCAAACTCCTGAAAGAGAAGTAGCCAGCGACATATCTTCCCCCCAACACAGGCTTATTGACCAGATATTTCAAAGCAGAATGGTCTGTAAACATCTTGAAATGACCCCCCAACAGGTAATGCCTAAACTTCTGTAGCGCATATACTATCTCCAGACCTTCCCTCTCGGTAGTCATATAATTTCTTTCCGAAGATGACAACTTCCAACTCGCAAAAGCAATTGGGTGATCCAGATCTCCTTCCCTTTGTTGCGCTAGCACTACTCCCAGCGCAATCGATGATGCATCCACATGGACATGGAATTCCTTGCTCCAATCAGGAAATACCAGTATCGGTGCCGAAGCCATCTTAGCCTTCAACTTCTCGAAACTTACTTGACATTCTGGACTCCATAAGAATACCACATCCTTCTTTAACAACTTTTCCATAGGAGCTACAATCGCTGCATAACCACAGATAAACTTGCTATAGTACCCTGTGTTTTCCAGTGTCGCTCACAACTGCTTTACATTTGTAGGCGGTGTCAAGCTCAAAATCAACGCAATCTTTGCTGGGTCAACAAACAATCCTTGCTTGCAAACAATGTGACCCAACAACATCCCAAACGGTGCACAGAAAATACACTTATTCAAGTTCAACGAGATCTGATGCTGCCTACAGCGCTCCAGCATCAGTTGCAGGTTTTCCAGATGATCGCTGATCAATCCGTAAACTGTCCAGTCATCCATATAAACTTGTAGAAACTTCTGAATAAAATCTCGGAACGTAGCGACAACAACCCGAGAGAATACCGTAGGTGTGTTCTTAAGCCCAAATGGCATCACAGTGTACTGGAAACAACCCCATTCAGTCACAAACATTGTCTTATGGCGATCTTCTTTCGCGATCTTGATCTGGTGATAACCAGAAAATCCATCCGTGAAGGAATACATCTCTTGACCGCCCACTCCTTCCAGTACCTCATCAGTGAATGGCGTCGGAAATGGATCATGCATACACGCATCATTCAACTTCCTCAGGTCGACACAAATCCGTACCTCACCTGTCTTCGTGTCTTGCACCACCATGGGACTAATCCATTTTGATTCTTCGACTGGCTCGATGATGCCAACATCCAGTATTCGGTCAAGTTCAATTTTGACTCGTTCCTTGTGTCGCGGATTCAGTCGATACGGTCGCTGCCTGATTGGTGTCGCATTTGGCTTCAACGGAATCTTCATCTCCCCTAGATCCCCCAGGATTCCATTCATTTCAGAAAACTTTGTAGGGAACAAATATTGGAACTCATGCAACAGGTCTGTGACCTTCGCCATCATTTCTTCATCCCAGTAGTCCTCGACATTCGCAAACTTTGGGTTCTCCTCCGTCCCAATGTTGACCTTCCTAAGCTTCAATGGTTGAGTTATCGGATCTGTCGGTGCGTCAGGTGCTACGACATCCCGACTCCCTTCTGATTTTGGAATATTGATATTCCGTGGGTCATCACCATCCTCTGGCCCTCCAGTAATATTATAGCTTTCCATCATCGACTGCATTTGACAATGCGTATGCGGATCCATAGGGTAGGCAACTGGAACCACCTTTAGAACAACATCGCAGATGAGCTGCAGGGCATTACGAACATCTGGATTGGCATCCACAAAACGGAAGGTATTAGTGAAGCAAACCGTTAACTCTAACCAAGTGGTAATCTCCCTGCGCAACTCAACTATGGCATACCAAGATCGCGTCATTTCATCCAAAGTGTGGACAAAGGCATGGACCCATTCATCCTTTGGTTGCGAGGCCCATAAAGTCTGACATTCAATCATATGACCGCAGGGATCATTCCGCCCATCACACTTTCCAGTGTGGTATACTTCGGCGTTGCCAAATCGAACTGTCATCAATATTCGACACTGCGACCATCCAGTAATCGACTTCTTATGGGTCTCCTACCAACGTACCGGAGCAGCCTTCAATGCCTCCTTCAGCGCCAGCAACCATTGTGGTTTTGACACCTTGTCTTCAAATTCCACTAAAAATTCAGACAACCCGAGCAGTCCTTTGTATACTGGTAAGTCAACAGTTTCAGTTGCGACGCGGCATAGCGACTGCGTGATCAAACCACACTTTCTGAACGACACCTCATGCATGCGATTCTTCTAGTTCTCTAATGCATCATCAGAATCAGAAGACGTAGAGATAAAGCTGCGCCAACCGAGTTCACCATCGGTAGTCGGATGGATGTAATCTTCTGAAATGTTATATGCGTGATCCCATCCTCTTACAATGTCATCCTTGACTGGTTCAACGTACCTGTGCCCTTCAGTTGGATCCAATGGAGCTATGACTCCGAGGTCTTGATTTTCAAAAGTCATCATCCGCTTCTTGAAATTAATTACTTCCATACTGTCATTGGCCCATTCGATCCCTAGCAACGCGGGATAGGAGCTTCCCCCATCAACAACTTCAATAACATCAAAATCAACATATGTTTTCATCCCCTCAATATCCACAACAAGGCGCGGAACTCGCCCAATTGGTGTTACCTTGGCCTGATTAGCCAATCGTAGCTACATGAGAGACCAGCTCAGCGTTGGGATCCCCATATTTTGCCATGCCTGCTTTGTTAGAATATTGACATCTGAGCCTAGATCCAGAATGACTGAATCTACGTCGTAGTCCCCAATCTGGACATTCATGTGCATCTCTTTTCTTGTCTTATTCTGCTGTAAAGAGTTCACCGCGGACTCTTTCCATCCCTTAGTAAGTTGATGCAACAGAATCTCGATCTTGGCAAGAGCATCGGTATCGCGTGCTAGTGATAAGCAACTTTCAAAGAAGTTCTGCAAAGTACTATATTTTTGTGATGGTCCTGCTTTCGAGGTGGAGTCAAAAGCAGTGGGCATGTCATAAATAATTGTCTTACCAAGAAATCTTCCCATCGCATGACGTGCTTCAAAGAATGTGTCTCGCTCAGCATTAATATAAAACTGCACCTTCTTCTTCCCAGCTAGTTGTATCAGTGGATGCGACCATCTTATCCTGTCATCGCACCTCTGCGAGTGATAACAACAACGACAGCATCTTGCGTCCTCGGTTCTGCTGAAATCGTCACGACAGTTGATCCCTGATTCTAGTTCGGCGGTGGTTGCATGAGTTGATTCACATTCTGATTTGCGTTCTGATTCTAGCACTGATTCTGGTTTTGCGGTTGATTCTGATTCAACAATTGGTTCTAGTTTTGCAACTGATTATGATTCTGCAATTGCTAAACATTTCATGCCTGCCATCTCACGATCAAGTGTGGACAGTTCTCAACTATGTGATCAATACCAAAACAATATGTACACTGTGTTTGCAACTGTGGGAAATCTCTCTGGTAGTGTCCCAATACTTCGCAATTATAACATTGCACAGGTCCGCAACCTCGTCCTCCTCCTCGACCAAATCCTCCACCTCATCCTCCTCGGAATCCTCCTTGCTGCTGATATTGCGGTTGATTAAATTGTTGCTGCAAAGGGTTCGATTGCAGTTGAACACATTGCCTTGGATGAACATACTACGCCTGCTGAACGTATTGTGGCTGCTGCGGAGCCATCTGCATATGATTATAATGTGGTTGTGGCACAAACTGCTGTTGCGGCTGCGGTACAAATTGCATCTGCAGTTGAGGTGGCGGCTGGGCCACCTGTGGCTGTGGCTGCAGTTGCTGTACTGCAAGATGGTCGTCCTTTACGTAGTATGAGTCGTACGTTCTTTTCTGAAGTAGGCCATATGCGCGGCAATCCTTATCTTCATGCTCGATAGACTTGCAAAATGTACAATACAAATTCATCGGCTTCATGACCATCTTCTGCATGTATTGACACTCCCTATGTCGATGCCCATAGACTTGACAAATGCGGCACCATGGCATACTTCCGCCACTCAATGGGTTCGATGCTCCTGATACTAGGTAGTTGCGGAAATATGGGCAATTATCCCTGGTATAACCCTCTGCACAACATCGAGTACACCAAACCTCCTCGCGGTGCTCTTTACCCTTCTTGAGATCTTGCAACTGAATTGTCAGGTTTTCCAGTTGCGTCTGGATCTGAGACATGTCGACTTCATTCTCACCAACCGGAGAAGCTTCTAACCTCATCGCAATCTCTAAAGCCTCGCTCGGTGTCGCAATTGTTTGCTGCATCAACAGGAGTCTAATATGAGGTCGTAACGCCACGATGAAACATTCCTTATGCTGAACGTTGCTCATCTCAAAGCTAACTCTCGCCATTAGCATTTTAAATCTTTGGTCAAAATCCCAAACAGTCTCATTCAGATACTGCTTAATCTCCTTTAGTTCCGTAATGTATTACGTTTCAGACTTCGGTTTTCTGAACTCTGCAATTAATCCTTTTATAACTTCATCCAATGTCTTCTCTGGATTTCTTGCAGGAACTTGTACAAATTTCATGAACCAATCCAGTGCGCCACCTCGAAGAGTAGTCTCCAATTGACATTTCTTGGCCTCATCATCCGTAATCTGTTTAACAGTCCACACAGCTTCACATAAGAACCAATATTGCTCTGGGTTGTCACTTCCATTTCCATGGAACAGAGGTAACTTCGCATCTTCGCCCGCCATCCCGGGCTTCCTTCCTACAGTTGTTGATCCTCTAGTAATTGAATGCTATTGACACGATGAACACGGCGGTGTCAAAGTCGTATTTCTTCCTGGTTGTGATATAGTGAGTGGAGGTGTGGGTACGTTACTGCTGGGGTTTGGTTTTTCCTCTATCCTGGGCGTAGCCTGGTTGTCCTTGTCGGCACTGTGAGGTTGCTTCGTCCCATGTGGTCTTCCTTTGTGGTTTTGTGTTTCGATCGCAGCAAGATCTTCTCTTGTCCTCTGCCTCTTCTCTTGTCAAAACCTTGCTCCTCCCCTCGTAAGACCACTTTCTTCCTCGGCTCCCTTCATAGTCTCGTCGTAACTTGCACCCATCTACCTCGTATCATTCCATTCACCTTCCCCCTGTTGTTGCGGTATCCATAGCCTTCGCCCACCAGGGTTCTTCTACTCGAGGTTCATCTTTAGTATGCTCTTTTCGTAGATGAGCATCTTAATGGACAACTGTAGCAACAACAGGAACCTACCTCTCGATCCATTGAAAAATTCCCTTTCAGCTTCGCTATAATATTTCGTCGTATCAACCGCAAACTCGGTGATATAGCCCTCCAGTATACTGTCAAACCAGGATTCAACAGCCCACGATGCTTTGTTGTCTACCTCCTGAAACTCCTGGATCAATTCTGGGGTCCAGGACGTTGGCTCACCGCCTTGGAAATTTACCTTGTGAAAGGTCAATTGCGCCAACCATTCATACAAAATGATCAGGAATTTGCAGAAAAATATTCGTGAGGACCGTCGTGTATGTACCTTGCCAGCCACCAGTCCATCATCAGTCCAGGGTTCTGGTTCTCTTTCTCAACAAACTCTCGCAACTTTTGATGGAACCAATCTTGAATTTCTGGTCTTGTCGGATGCCACAACATGTCCTTCCTCCACTTTGCGCTAGGGTCTCGACAATAGGTTATTCTTGGGGGCAAATTTTCTTTTTCACATAATGATGCAACTACATGATAGAGTTTGAGAAATTATTAATGAAGGCTAGGCTAGTAGCCCTAAGTAATGCATGCTTATTCTTCCTCAACATCCTCAAGCCTTGACCACCTCTTCCTCATTCTAGAAATATAACATAGTTGATGTGTTGGTGAGTATCAAAGCTAGTGCTACACTATTTCACTTGGTATCAACTCTGAAATAGCAAGAAAATATACAAAATTTCTAGGCTGGAAATCTCATCTTGGTACACGAGCTCACGCTACCCCCCTCGAACACTAATCTAGTTTTTGATGCTGAGGGTGAAACTCTTGAAGAGGATGTCATGGTTATCATTCCATCTAGACCTTCGGTTAAGAACCCTCATTTTTTTGTGTTCATGAAAATTCTTGGGTTTCAATTGTTTATGAACACAACATGGTTAACCACTTATACTATGAAACGAGAACTCGACATAGTTCTCGTTTTTCTCTCTCCTAATTTTAGTAGCTATTTTTACCCCCGTTTTAAAAATGGTTGATACCAGTATCACACATTTTCATTTTGAGACATTTTTTGGGGCCTTTGAATTATCTTTGTTGTAAAATATTTTTAATTTCTATTTTCAAGTGTGTTTTTAGAAATTTAACAAAATAACATACATTTTAAAGCAATTTATAATGAAAAGCATATACATTTTACGATTTTTTTTTCTATAAAATAAGACATTTTTATGGACAAAATAAGGCATTTTTATTGACAAAATTGTAAACAATTCCAGAAAGTAGAGACATTTAAAACCATTTTCAATGAATTTTTAGAGAATTTTTGTATAAAAATGATCATATTTCATATTATTTTTCGAAAAGTACGATTCACATAAATTCAAGAAAAAATATACAAATTATATGTAAAAAACATATTAAAAACATTATATGTAGAAATTTTATTTTTAAAATAAAGTTTGAAAGTCAAAACATTACTAATATATCTTATAAAAAAACTGTCAAAAATTGTCAAAATTAACATTTTCTTCAAAACATGAAACTATTCAACAATATCATGCATGCCAAATTCTTCATCGACATTGAAATTTTCTGGAGCTTGACTTTCCTCAGGGACATCAATGTCCTCTTTCATTGGGTCTTCTATGTCTGCAAGATCCCCAAAGTGCTCCTTTCCAAACACCCCTCCTAATGGGGGTTGGGGCTCTTTTGACATCTTTGCCACAAGTGTTTCACTAAACTCTCATTTCTTCAAACCAACTTCTTGCAGTTCATCTGGAAGAACTTGAATAGCCATAATTCTTTGCTTTATGTAATTGCATTGGAGTGGATCATTATCAATCGATATGCAATTTCTTCTTTTCTGTAAGGAGCATGCTATTGTTGTACCTAATCACCAAAAACAAAAACAAAGTTAAGTCAAATAGCATAAAGAAGCATACTTTAAAACAATAAAATAATGAAGGATAAAACATACAGTAAAACTTGATATATTATTCCATATGTAATATGAGAAAGTTTACCTGAACCCGAGAACAAATCTAAGACCCAATCTCATTCTCTTGAAAATGTATCTATGAGATAATTAATCAATGCTTGTGGCTTTTGATAGATGTTTACAGTCACTCCTTTCAAATCCCTTTCTTCATATGTTAATTTTTTTACCACGACATTATAACTCAATATCTGACTATGTTTTCCTCCACTCTTTTCATTGATTAAAAGAGATTCATAAGCCTCCTCCTATGTCCAAGTTGCAACATGTATGCTTTCAGCATCACTTAGGAATGGATCGCTGCCTGAGCTACGAACATTAGGCTTTTGCCTGTAACAAAAATATAAAACAATTAATTAACTTATCAATAAATATAATTGATTTATAAATTCAAAATTTTGATAATATAGTGCAAATATATTACCAATAAAGTTGCTTCCTTTTTTTTCCTTTACCCCTAAAGGCTGTCAACAAGCCCCCTAATTGTGTGTTTGAATGGAAAACAAAAAATCTCCATAGTGGTGATGTTGTGACATCTACAAATCCTGAAACCACTTTACTGAATGATTGGTAAGTATAAGGCTCACAATCATAAGTAGTGTTTCGGATATTGTATTCATGAGGGATATCTGCAATCACTAGTGCATACTCCTTTTTAGGAACAAGATTTGCAATGTCTGCACAGTCACCAAAAATGACTTTATATTGCACAGTGTCAAGCCCATTCCAAATATAATGATCAAGTGTATCATCAAGTTCAATGTTTGCAAGGCGTTGTCTCATTTGCCGTTCTATTTTGGCTCTTCGGATATGAATTTTGAAGGACTCCGGTATTCCATCTCTACCCCTCTTTGGCATCTTCAAATGAAAATGATCTCTATAAGTAATAAGATAGAAATGAATTGAATTAGAAAATAAATAAAATAGGATGTATCATAGATCAACATACCTTCTTGAATGCAACAAAAAATTGTTGTAAAGTTTCTATCGAGCTTGAGTCTGGATAGTTGCATTTGACATCATCCCAACTCTTCTCACTCAACATTATAACCATCTCCTCTTGTATTTTCATGTAGACCTTGTGACTAGACAATGAAACAATAAATGATGTTTACAATCATATATAATAATATAACAGAATACCTAGAACATAACAAAAATGTTAAACTCAAAAAAATGCTCAACTTACTTGTCAAGTTCGCTGCACATTTCTTCCATGGATAATTCACTTGACTTTACCCGTGATAGTATTGTAGCTATTAATATTTCATCATTCACACCTTGCATTGTTCTCCAAGGTGTAATAGTCATGTCTTCTGGCAAATTTTTGACGTCAGGACCTGCCTTACCACCGCTCCATGGAACAACTCTACCTTTTTTCTCTTTTTGGTTTTTTATGCCAATATTCTCCCACAAGCTAAATATGTCATCAATCAAATCCCATGTTTTCACAACTCTGGATTCCAATTGGAAATAGGAATATATAGGTTTGAATGCATCACTTCCTCTGGAACTTTTTTGTAGCATAATATCATCTTTAATAGGGAGACCTATTTCCATACAACATTGTCTCCGAAAACTTGCATCAACTCTAGATTTTCCCCCGCCACATATTTGCACAAATTCACTGTGTATAAATATCACCCTTTAAACAAATGTCATTGTCAACCTATATTCACTATCTGTGTTATGATCCCATGCTAACAACTTTGCTTCAACATCTATTAAACTAGCATAAATGATGCATTTAACTGTTTTAGAAATAGGGTTATTGGGATATTCTTGCATCAACTCTCTTCTTGCCTCTGCAGAATGATTCCCTCCAAGAACATAATATTTGTAAGGAAAACATCTTGTTTCATCAAATTCATCTCTAGTAGGAACAACTTCCAGGTCAACAAGGACTAGGTAGTCAACCACATGTGCATAGGGACTGTGCCTCATCAATGCTTTCAAGTTGTGAATATGCAAGTGATGTGGTTTTCTAATTCTAAATTGATCTTGCCCTTTTGTGGATTTATAAAGTTGATTCACATTCAACTCAAATGTATGTCCACTATTAACCAAATTATCCCTTCGCAATCGATCTCGAATGGCATTTTGTGTTGTCTTGACAATGCCATCCTCTAAATCAGCACCTGGAGTAATGATTTCCTTACTGCCACTAGAATTTTCACTCTCAGATTCAGTAATAACTTTGGTTTTAGCAACAACAGATATCCTCTTTTTTTTATTTGAAGGGGTTCCTTCTAAATCAACAATTCCTTCAACAGGAATCGAGGCACTCTCAACCATATTTATTTTACGACATTGTTTGTTACTCTTATTAGTAGGAGTAACAAGCTCATTTGCAACAATTTCACCATGTTCAATTCGACGAGATGAAGATTTAAATATTACCCTTTTAGGTACCTGATTTGATTGTCGGATGCTCTTTCCTCTTTGTGCTTGTACTTCTTCAGTTTGAACATTTAACACTTGTTTTTTCTTCCTTGCTTCTGGTTCCTTTTGAATAGCGACACTAATGACATCCATAGGATCGGCCTCTGTATAATAAATTCCATTCAAATTTTTTGAAATCGAATGGAAAAATCCTGTAAAATAAAAACATTATCGTATTAAATCTATTACATTGCGATATCCAAGTTATAACAAAACCAGTTTAAGAATAATATCAATATTCAAACTTACTCTCCCGCTTTCAATTTCATCCACGACCCCTTGACAAAAATCTGTGAAATTTTCTTGACATTATATTTTTCAATCTTCAAAGCATATCGGATTTTCGCAAAGGTCTTGGCTTATTTCACCTGTGCATAAACAATATCTGTACCCGGCACTACACATATATCTCTCAGCAATCCCAATAGATTGTAATATGCTTGAATATATGGATCTGCAGAACAATATAAGAGAATGCTTTCTGGTTTTCTTTGATTTTTTTCCTTCAGATGCCAATGATACTCTGTTCTGTCTTCTTCTGCTGCATGTTTCCATTCTCTAACATTCTTCATTCTTAATTCTTCAAAGCTAAGAACTCTGTTTGAGTCTCAACATTCTCAGATGCCTCAACTGTTTTTTTCGATGCAATGATCACCGTTCTTGATCCAGAAACGTTTACAGATATCCGCCTTGATGCCATTGTACCTATATCCAAAATGTAGAATTTTAAAATAAATCAACAAACATTTATAATTTAAACAAAATCAACATCAATATTCACTATAAACTGTATTTGAAAAACGTTTTAAAAAATTTAAAAACATTTTTACATTCATAATCGTTGTTGTTTATGTTTTGAAATTTAAAAAAAAAATGTAACCTACCCTACCCCCCTAAAATATATAATAATTAATCTTAAAATAAAATTACACCTACCCCTACCACATAAATATATAATAAAAATTTTAAAAAACAAATTTTAAACTAACCCCCTACCCCCTAACCCCCTCAACAATATAATAAAATGTTTAAAAAAAATTAAAACTAACCCTCCCACCTAGCAATATAATACAAAAGTTTAAAAAAAAAATAAAACTGACCCCATTAATAAAAATTAAAAAAACAATATAATAAAAATTAAAAAAACAATACAATAAAAATTAAAAAACCAAATATTTAAACTACCCCACAAGATATTCATAATTTCAAAAACAAAATTTAAACAAACCTACCCCTAAAAAATATTTAAAATTAATTAAAAAAATTAAAAAAAAACTCTCCCCCTCCCCCTCCTCCTGGGTCGCCTGCTTGGGTACCAAAGGGCGTCCCTCACGGCCTCCCTTTGATGCCCAAGCGAGCAGAGGTTTGCCCACTTGGGCGCCAAAGGGCGGCCCTCACGGCTGCCTCGATGCCGGGCATCGACGGGGGTGGTGAGGGACGCCCTTTGGCACCCAAGCGAGTGGAGGTCCACCTGCTTGGGCGCTAAAGGGCGGCCCTCACGACTGCCTCGATGCTGAGCATTGACAAGGGTCGCCCTTTGGCGCCCAAACGAGCATAGGTCTGCTCGTTTGGGCGCCAAATGGCGGCCCTCACGGCCCCCTCGATGCCGGGCATCGACGGGGGCCGTGAGGGCCGCCCTTTGGCACCTAAGCAGGCGGCTTGGGAGGGCATCGAGGGGGCCGTGAGGGCCGCCCTTTGGCGCCCAAGCGAGAGGCCTGGGAGGAGGGGGAAGGGGGAAGGGGAGGGTGTTTTTTAATTAATTTTTAATATTTTTTAGGGGGTGGGGCGCTGGGGTTGATGGTAAAAAAAAAATTAGAACGGGGGCGGAGGGTAAAAAAGTTTAAGGGGGCATGGGTAGGTTTGGTAAAAAGAATTTAGTTTCTATTTTAAACCCAAAGCAAATATTCATGGAATAAGGAGCAAGTCTTTCCTCGATTAATAATACATGAATTTAAAAAAAAATACTTTTAAAAAAATATAAAACTAACCCGGAAAGTGGTAGAGCCTCCTTTGTTGAAAGAGCTAGAAGTACTTCCTCTCTACAATCTTCCCGTTCTTCTTGAAAACCTTCGTGAATTGCTCCAAAGACTAAACAATCCTGTATTAATAAGATAAATTAGGTTTAAGTTTACCATTCTTAAGAATGTTAAAAAAATAAAAATGTAAAAGAATAAATCAATAAAGCAATAAAAACACATTACTAAATTAATAAAGCCATAAAACAAACATTATTAAATTAATAAAGCCATAAAATAATTATTGCAAAATTAACAAAAAAACTAATTAATTTATTAAAAACAGAAAAAGCATTAACCTTGCAAGTGTTACTAAATTGCTCCAAAATAAATGATGAATAGTAGGAAATCTAAAATGTTTATATAGCCTAGATTAGGTTTAACATTACTTTTTTACTAATGTGGGATGAAAAAATGAAATTAGTTACTGCATTATTATTAAATTTATATAAGATAGGTTAAAATTAAATAATTACTAATGTTATGAATGTTGGGTAAAAAAAATGTAAATAGTCATTGTTTTGTTACAAATTGTTAATAAAAAATGTTACGAGAAATTTTATTACTCTTAAATATCTGGGATAGAATTATGTAATTAGTTAATATGTTATTTCATTCTTTTAATATCATATGAATGTGCGCTTTAATTTTGCAGGGAAATTTTGGAGGGAAAATTTTGAACGAAAATTTTGGAGGGAAGTTTTGGAGGGAATATTTTGGAGGGATATTTTCATTCTCATAGCTATAAGATTGTCGGTCGACAGTTGCACCATTCTACTTTTTGGTGAGGACTGTGGTAAAATTTCTTTGCAGTTGAGCGATAAAGATTTTTATATAATTCTATATTTTAGTAAGAAGTCATGGACTCATCTGAAGTAAATTCCAATGTCAATGAAGAAATGTATTGTTCATCTAGCCAAGATACTGGCAGTGCAAGCAATGTAATCAAGCATGTTATTCGAGAAGTTCCTAGTTATGAAGATTTTGAAGACACTAGTAATGAAGAGAAAGAATGTGATGATGATGAAGAGTTCCTCCAAGTGGGGATCTTAAAGACAACAAACAATATGATGAAGATTTTCCTGAAAGCGAGGATTTTCAAGGCACCAACGATGATTTTCTTGAAAGCGAGGATTTTCAAGGAACCAACGATGATTTTCCTTCAAGCAAAGATTTTCCTCCCAGCAAGGATTTTTGTGGGATTGATGATGATTTTCGTCCCAGCAAGGATTTTAATGGGACAGATGATGATCTTGGCGAGGAAGAAGACATCAATAATGGTGAAAATGATTTTCCTCAAAGCGAGGATTTCAATGGAATAGATGATGACTTTCCTCCAAGCAATGATTTCAATGGCACAGATGATGAGTTTCCTCCAAGCGAGGATTTCAATGGAACTAATGATGAGTTTCCTCCAAGCGAGGATTTCAATGGCACCGATGATGGGTTACCTCCAAGCAAGGATTTCAATGGCAACGATGGTGACTATCATCCAAGTGAGGATTTCAATGGCACCGATGGTGATTTTTCTTTGAGCGATGATTTCAATGACACGGATGAGGATTTTCCTCCTATTGAATATTTCAATGGCACTGATGATGATTTTTCTCTGAGTGAATATTTCAATGGCACCAATGATGATTTCTCTCCGAGCGAGGATTTCAATGGCACCGATGATCATTCTGTTGATGATGAAGCCACCAATGATGAAGACAACTATTCTCCTCTGAGTAAGGATGTTATAGGCACCAATGATGAAGACATCGATTCTCCTCCAAGCAAGGATTTTACAGGAAACAATGATGAGAATGTTGAATCTCTGGAGTTCCCTTTCAGTGAAGAATTTAGTGGCACAAATAATATTGATGGTCACATTGATTTGGAAGCAAGTGATCAACTTATTAGTGATCATTATAACAATTTTCATAATGAATTTGTTGATGAAATTTTCAATGAGGGGGTCATATGCATCACAATGAAAACATTCATCCTGGTGAGGATGTTGTTGCAGACATAATGGTCCAGGAGATCCAGCGACAAAATCCAATGCAGAGCAGGATTAAGTGTAGGACTAGACCTTTTTATGTCAATCCAAAGCATTTCAGTTATACAAGGTCTAGGAAAGAATTGCTCACAAGTCCAAGTTCCATTACTCATTTGATTCCGAGTAAGTGTTGCCACAAAAGTTGTTTGAAAAGTTTAGGCTACAATTATGTCTTGGAGAGAAGGAAGATGTATCTATCAATGAACAAAAGCATGCAAAATTCATATTTAGTGGGGTGCATGATTTCTACCAGGACAGGCTATGATTATCGCGTTGGAAGAATTATGCTTTGTAGAAAGGCATTCAAACGAATTCACTCAATTGGTAATCTTCGCTTATCAAGAATCCAAACAAGACTAGAAAATGATCCTACATTTTACACTGACGATTATCAGGGACGAATCACTGGGCCATCAACACACATTGCAATATCATGGATGCATGATTTCTTTTCCAAGCATGGAGAGAGTATGCCAAATAGAGAAACAATACACATTCCAAATAATTTCACAAGGTAGGAAATCTACAACTTATACAAGGATTATGTTCAAGGTGGTCAAGGAAATGACAACTTCATCAGATATGCATATTTCACAAGAATATGGAAAAAGAAGTTCAACAATGTCTGCATTCCAAAGAGGTCAAGGATGGGGGTCTGCAGCACATGTGCTTCTCTTAAAGAAAGAAGGGATAGATCAGAAGGGATAGAAAGAGGTATGTTTACAAAACATAAAAACAAATAGATAAATGTCAATTATTGAAGCTAGCTAACAATATTTTTTTGTTATGTACGTTGTTTGTAGATTCCATAATCAATGCACTGCAAGAACATCGCAATCAACAATCAAATGATCGGCAAAAAATGTACAAACATTGCAAGAAGTGTTATGATGCTCCACATGAGTATATGGGTTTGATAATTGATGGCATGGATCAGAAAAAAACACTATTGCCACATTTTGTCCGTGTGCCAAAGAATTTAAAGGAGGAGAATTTTATTCAGTTTCACTTGGTTGGGTGTATGGTTTTTAATGGTGAAATGATTCCAAGGGTTTACTTTATAGCTCCAAATATTCACAATGATGCAAATTTGACTATCAGCATAATTCACCATGTCATTACTCATTGGCTTGGTGATCTTCTAGAAGTTCTATATCTACAATTGGACAACACAAACCGAGAAAACAAAAATCAGGTCATGTTTGGTTATCTAAGCATGCTTGTGGAATTGGGAATTTTTAAAAAGGTAAAAGTTGGGTTCCTTCTTGTTGGGCATACACATGATCATATTGATCAAATGTTCAGCCATTTTGCAAGGACATTGAGGAGGAAGAAAGTCGGGAGCCTACCATCGTTGATTGAAATTATAGGGAAAGCATACCATCCAGAGCCTACTGTACAAAAATTGGAAGAAACTGTTGACATGCGAAGATTTCTGTTTGGATCGCATGGTGAAGAAAGGTGTATTGAAAAACTTAATGACATTAGCTTTCAGCATTAATTTCGTATAAAAAAATATTGATGGAAAAAAACTATTGTGGGGCAAGAAGTACTCAACTAGCACAGGATGGGAGCCTTCATCAGGTTTGGTATTTTTGAAATTCATCCCAAGTCGTCAAATGTATGCTTCAAATTTATTGTTATTGCAATCATCTACAGAGATTCATAATGCAAGGTGACATAGTATAGATGTTGATTCTTCTCAATGCTCGGAAGAAATCAAAAAGTATATCAAAGATAGATATGAGTACTTTGATGTTGCTGATTCTGTTTGGTGGGAGTCTTTTTTCATGGAGCAGAGTGACATAATTTCAAACTCTAAAAATGGAGATATATTTTTGAAGACTCCATTTGCTTGGCCACAAAGTTTATCAAATGAAAACGCAGTAACAAATGTTGAACCTCGAGCTGTTAAGTTTTCTCAAGTAGAGGAAAGAGAAATGTATATTGGCTCTAGAAGATCATCCGAAAAGTGTCGAGAGATGGAAGACCTTTACAGGGGCTCGGTACAAGATATCAAGGAGGGTTGCATGATTGCAGTTTTGGCTACAGATGATCCACATCATTATCCATTCTGGATTGCAAAAGCTATGAAGGTCAATAAATAAAATGAAGAAGTAGTATTAGTAGAAGTACATTGGTATGCAACAGATACGCACCCATTTGATGGTGTGTACAAGGAAGAGATGGTGGTTGGAAAAAGGTTTGCAGAAAGAGAAAAAGAAAGGATCAAAAAATAAATCGCCGCCGCATTGACATCTTGAAATTAGAGGAAGTTGATATACTTGTTTATGATTTCAAGTTGACAAAGAAAGATACTCTCCTCTCCAAGACTATAAAGATTATCAAGAGGTTGCTGCCACAACCAGAAGTTGCAAGATGGGAGTCTGTTAAACCAAGCCGTAGATCCCGAAGGAATACGACATCTGAAATGATGGGCATAGATATAGACTCAGATGGTGCACCCATTGATAATAGAGAAGAATATTGGTCATCTACATCTTCCTCAAGTCCTTCATCTAAAGAAAATGTAGATTCTGATGGGGTGTTAGAATCTATGGATGAATTTGAAGAAGTAGTGTGGATGCTTTTTATTAGTATGATATTTGTAATTGAAACTATAGAGGAGTTTTTGATGATGGGGTGTCAGAATCCATGGATGAATTTGGAGAAGTAGTTTAGATGCTTTTTACTAGTATGATTTTTGTAATTGAAACTCTAGAGGAGTTTTTGAATATTTATATGAACCATTTGTTCTTGTATGGTCTAATATATTATCTCATTATGAATCACATCATAATTTATTTGTTTTTATATGGTTAGAATGGTGAAATTATTAGAGAAATTTGTTTTTTGTTTAATATGCAATTTTCCAGAAAGTTGTAATTTATCTCTTGAAGATTTTTTTTTCCAATTTAGGGTTGATTTTAAAGTTTTGGTAAACAACAATATGGGATGTTTAGGACATGGCTCTATTTTTTACCCTGAAAAAAAATACGTGTATATTGGTATCAACACTTTTCTATTTGGGGGGTGTTTTTGGTGTTTTTTTTGCAAAAATCATCGTTTTTATGGGTAGAGTTCTCGTTCATAGTATATAGTTCTCGTTTCATAGTATAAGTGGTTGGTTGGGATGCTCATAAGTTTTGGTTATTAATGGATCAGTCAGGGTGAATTGCAAAATACTAAGGTAAGAATGTAAAAAGAGAGTTTGGATGAAAATGGAGGTAGTGGAGCATTTATTGCTCACCTCCATTGCGCATACGATAAATAAAGGGTTTTGGGAGGTCATTGATCATGTCATGTATTGAGTTTATTTTGTAAATATTTCCCTTAGTTATTAAGAGTTGCAAGTGCATACAAATAGGCAAGGGAGTAAGTTCCATAGCCCCCTTGTCAACCATGGGAAAGGGAGGTTCATGTAATTAGTAGGTTTTCAACAATAAAGAAAATAAAGCAGATTTGAGTTACTTTAGTGTCCATTGTGTGCTTGTTTAATGTGATGTAGTTGTGGATATATTTTTCTTTAGTTGTGGAAATGTTCTTTTATACAATTTAGGGTTGATATAGACTAGGGATTGTAAATAAAATGTTGGCATTATGTGAAAAGTGTCAACAATTTTCACCAGTCAGGAACTTCCATTAGGCATTTTCTCTTCCTTTGTTGCATGGTAGTAGCGGAAAGGAAGACAGATCACTGGTTTAAACTTGGTCAAGTGGTCATTTTTCCTTTATTTGGAATGGTTTGCAACATTTCAATGGATTTCTTCGGCATGTAGATCTGGTTTTCTCGAGTTGGACAATATAGTAAAATTTTAGATTTGCTTGTAAAAATCAAAACTAGGAGGATAAAAGGCTTGCATGGAATTCAATATAGTAATCATTCTTCATGATAGGCATTGGCGCATATCCCTTGTATTATATGGGTGGATCGGATTGCAAAATTTTGGGATAGTAACCTATTAAATGCATTGGTGTGCATGATTCTGGAAGAAAATATCTTGAGCATAGACTCCTAATATGGAAATATATAGATTTGGCTCTCAAGATGATGAATTTTTTCTTAGATTTCATTTATTTCCAAGGGCATGAAGCTATTTGAACTTTTTTGGTGGACATGTCGAATTGGTGCGATATAGCAATATGAATTCCAAATGAACCATTTGGAAAACATGGATTGTAGGTCATGGCATGGTTTCTGGGGTCATATGAGGAGATTCAATCCCATGAGTTGATGCATGGATGGTTGATGGGTGCGCAGAACATACGTCCTTTGAAAACATCAAAATGATCTTCTCCATATATATGTTCTAGATGTTGTTGATTAGGACTTGCAGAGAACTCTTAGTTCCATTACTGCACTTTGATTTGGTAATAAGAGGTTCATTACACGGATAGGTGTTTATTGCGTCCAAGAGGCACATTCTACAGTCCAGTAGGGGGAGATGTGTAACTCATTCCGTGCTCATCCTGGAAATGATACTTGTCCTTTTAAAAATTAATAAAATGTTATAAAAAAATAACATGTCGGCTATTTAAAACATTTACAACAACATATATATAAAACTAGAAAAATTAGATAAATTAAAACACTTCCTCAACATTTGCACTCTAAAATGGGGTTTGCACTTCGAGATATTTGATCCCTCTCGGCGCTTGGTAGATCCCCTTTAGGTTGGATCTTATTTTAGAATTTGGGTTGGATTACCATTTATGCTTTTGCTAAATTGAAGGAGAATGGGAAAGTGTACTCTCTAGATTGATTTTAAGGGCGTTGTTCAAAATTTGAAATAAATAATTATAAAAAAAAGAAATATAACAAATAATTGGTAGTAGTGGCTCATGCATGGATAACAGGTAGTAATAGACAACTCATTTAACTAAATAAGATAACATGTATCTGAGGCATAGACAACAATAGATGATTACAACTAAGCATGGAGAACATATAACATATAAATGTTTATGGCACTTAACTTGTGGTCTATCGATGTTCACTGACAAGAAGTTAAGTGGTTGTGCTAGTACATAGCATTGCGTGCATAAGAAGAGGCCCCGTCCATATTTAAAATCAGGTAGCTACTATGGGACAGATTTGTGATACTAAAACCTTATATCTTTAACCGTGTATCGACAGAGAGCACATGGAGAATTCCCTTAAGCAAAAACCAATTGGAAACTTGATGCACAGGTTATCTATTCATGTGCACTCGTAACTTTGTATCGGTGGGATGTATTCCTCCTAGAAGAAGTAAGAACCTAGTCACAATTTGGTTCAGGGGTCTACTATGGAGTTGTAGGCCCTTGTATGCCTGTGTGAATGATGACTAGTGTTACCGGGAAAATTAGCAGGGCTTGTTTTCCCGATAGGAAAATACAAGAATAGTGACCCAATGTCACCTCAGTCATGATTCTAACTTCTTCGAGGTGTCAGAACCTCCAAGGAGAAGTACCCTTAAGGACCCTATAGAACATTGTTCCAACCAAAAATACTATATTCTCTATGCAATTATTAGTTCGATCAGTTCCTTTATGGATCCAAATTAAAGAAAAAAATGCACTATTTTATCATTCAATACTTGCAAGTGCAAAATTAGGGTATGAGTATGATTAATTAAGGAAGAGTGATCAATTGTTTGTCAATTCATCAAAGAACATTTGTTTACGTGTCAAGATCAGCCCACTTATATAATTTATATCCAAGAGATCATTCACCACTTTTATCATATAAATATGTATCATTAAAAAGTGTGACCAAACCAAATGTCTATTGCAAATATATCCAAGTCAAGGAAATGCCACATATTAATCCAATCATTCTAGCGTTCAATAGAGAACTCTCATCGATAACCAACATTAACCATTAAGTGCATTTCAATTCAAAATCAATTTATCATTTCCAGATCTGTATATAAAATAAAGTGAAACAGTGTTGGTATTCCTTCTTAAGTTCACCACATAAAAAGTGTCAAATGTAAAAGTGTAAAGAACAACAGTAAATAACCTTCAAATTGATCAAAATCAGAGCTTTATATAAAGTGTGAGCGGAATTATAACCCTTGCCCAAACCTAACTTTATGATGCAAATGAAGAATACAAAAAAAGGCTTGCAGACCACAGTTTGCTAGAACTAACTCAAATTTTTTGTATGTGCAGAAATAAAAGGCGAAAAGGGTAAACATACAGGGTCTGCAATTTGTATGTGCAGAAATAAAAGGCGAAAAGGGTAAACATACAGGGTCTGCAATAAATTGCAGACCTGTGTTAAGGTGTAAGAAGGTTCGGATTGGATGAGGAAAGGGAGAGGAAGGGAAACATGGAAGATGAAGGAGAAGAGAAAAAGGGAGAGAGGGGAATGGAGAAGGAAAGGGAGGTAAAAGGGACCGCGGGTGGAGAAGGGAAGTAGACCCGAGTTGTGGAGGAGGAACAAACCCGAGTGGTGAGAGATGAAGGCCGAGGGTGGAGAAATGAAGGAGAAAGGAGGTTGAATTGAGGTGAAGGAAGGGAGAAGATAAGAAAGGGGGGGAAGAGAGGTCACCAAGGAGAAAGAGGGTCTGCAGTTAGGGTTAGCACAAAACGATTAGGGCAGAAAAAGGAAAATTTAATTTTACAAAATTTATAAAAAAAGCCTAAAATAAAAATATAATATTTACAAATTACTAACTCAGAAAGATAGGAGAAAGAAGAGCAACCTAGGGTTTGTTAGGTAATCCACCCTAACCCTAGGGCATCAAAGAGGGTGATCCTCTTTTGGAGATGGCACTTTCCAAACCAAGGCTCCTTCAACAACCTCAAAAGTTGGTTGAGAGAGCCTTAGATAAGACAACCCTTGGATACCTAAAGCTCAAGATTTTCCTTGCTAGGGTAACCAAACAATGGAATTTGACTTAGCTAGGGAAAAATGCAGCATTAGACATCTACCATTCAACCTTAGACAAAGCACATATCCAACATTTAACAAAGAGACATCAAGAGAAGGACTTAGATACCTCATTGTGCATGTGTCAAGCAAACAACTCTTAGAATCACCCGAGCAAAGTGCAATAACAAATATATTTCATAGATAAATCTCCAAACTATCATGTACTTTCATCCTCAAGAAGTGTGCATCCCTCAAAGAGCCCAAGAATGGTGAAAAATCAGAAAATAGAGTTTTATCCCATAAGTTATTGTTAAAATGAAGTGAGGAGAAGGTGTATTTATACCTTTGTCACACCCACTTTACAAAAATAAAATATATCCAAGCCGACATGATAAGAATCCTCAAATGAGCGTGAAGTATCTAAAAGATCGCTATATTTCCCGAGATTTTCCCCAAGGACCGATACACTAGGTAAAAATGTAAAAGAGATTCTTTGTTTTCTGACACTCAAATATGTGCCAATGAAATCTAGATAGAACTTCTTCTTATGCACAAGGTTACAGGCTTCATCTTCTTGTGATAGGTTAAGGATCCTTCTTAACTACTGCTAATTAGAGCTAAGATTGAAATGAGATAGCAAGACCTAGACCCTGACTCGCTGAACTCTGTGAAGGTGTCACAACTTGCTGCTCCACCATCTTTGAATCATAAGACTTCCTGAAGGATTTTTCCTCCTCAAATATAACCTCCCTCCTCACCACAACTTTCCTCTGTGCAGGAAGGTATAAGAGAAAATCCTTCGAAGTCTCATCATAACCAACAAAGATTACTTTATTTGTCGTGGGATCTAACTTTGTCATCTTCTCAGAAGGAACATGAGAATCTGTAAGGAATCCAAATATACAGAAGTGACCTATCTCGAGTCTCTTCCCAATGAACATCTCCTTAGGAGTTTTACACCCCAATGCACGGTGTGGACTCTTGTTCTACACATAAACAACAGTACTACATGCCTCTGCCATAGAAAGAAAGGAAGACTCTGATCATGCAACATGGTTGTAGCTGCTCCCATTATAGCTCTGCTCTTCCTTTCGACAACAACATTATGTTTTGGAGTATATGGAACTGTTAACTACCTCCTGATGCTCTCTTGTCTACAAAATTCATCAAAATCCTTGGAGGTATACTCACCCCCATTGGCTGACCTGAGTGCCCAGATATTCTTCCCTATTTGGTTCTCCACAAGAGCTTTGAACTCTTGGAACCTCTTCAATGCCTCCTGAGATTGTTTGCTTCTTAGAAAGTAGATCTAGGTCTTCCTAGAGTGGTCATCAATGAAACTGATATAATACTCAAAATGTGTCAACGGAGCAGAAGACATAGGTCCACATAATTTGGAATGAATCAAGTCTAGTACTCCACCTGATCTCATGTCACTACTCGAAAAAGCAGTCTTGGTGTACTTTCCCAAATCAGACCCTCTACACACACCACCCTACTCTGTGCTGAACTGCATTAAAACTGTAGACATCTCCATCAGCAATCTCAAAGCTGAATGATGAAGGTGGCCCATCCTCACGTTCCAAAACTCACACATCTCAGTGCTACTACTAGTATGGACCAATGCATGATGAGGCTGGAAGAAAAACTTGTACAGTTTCACACATCTAAATCAAATGGCACATGAAGTAGATGGTCCTACTGCTCTGGGAAAAATATGCACTTTCCCATCTCAGACACATACTCAAAAACCCTTATCCTCAATAGTGGAAACTGAAACAAGGTTCTTCTTCATCTCGGGGACATACAAGACATACCTCAATGTCATGCACTGCATAGACTCCATCTGAAAGGTAACAGTCCCTCTCCAAACTGCTCTCACAATCGTGTCGTCACCCAACACTACCTCAAGACTCAATCCTATCTTAGTCATCTCAGTGAACACATATAGAACACCTGTCATATGGCTCGAAGCCCCACTATCAATGTACCAAGTAGAAGTAGTGGCAGAAGCACTCAAATAATGTCCAACCAATAAAGAACACTGAACCTGATCCTCCATATCACTACTGGTGATAGATGTCCTCTCTGTACATCCAGCACAGAGAGAAAAATCTCCCTCAAAATGTGAAGCATAAGGATCAACATCTGTTGATGTTGCTATCTGTTGTCATTTCTTCTTCTTGTTCGGACATTATCCAACATAGTGTCCAAAATTATGGCAAGCAAAGCATTTAACTTTGCTCAAGTCTTTCTTTTGCTCACCAATGTGTTGTTTGGCCCCACCCTTAGGACCCTTCTTGAACTTCTTATTGTAACCTGTAGCTGCCAACACCACATTTTCCTCATATTCCCTATTATGTGACGAAATTCCCTATATATATATCCTCTCCGAGTCTCCTCCTATACGAAGTCATCCCAAAGACGATCCCAAGAAGGCATGTTCTCACGAGCAACCATTGTCTGCACGAACACACCCCATGGATGAGTCACGCCATTTAAGGATGTCTGCACCAACTCAATTCCATGTATAACCTCCCCAACAGATGCAAGTTCATCTCTCACCTGCGTAATCCTAGTAAGGTAGGAAGCCAAGCCTTTTTGTTCATGGCAACTTCCTCCTCTTCATCCCGAGTCCAAGATTAGATTAGATCAAGGGATTTCAATAAATGCTCAAATAAATAATAATTAAATGATATTTAGTGCACTCATATCATTTAATTATGTGATTACCCTTTTAATTAATCACTCACTTGATTTTATCACTTAAATGTGTAAATATTATGTTCAAATATCACTATTCCCTCCGAATCACCCTGAGATCTCAAGCGGTTTGAGTCTCGATATCAATACATACTCATAAAGATATAAACTCAACAACTAGATCTCTTTACAACATTTAAACACATGCAATCACACATAAACACTGCATATATCCTAGAAACCCCAACCGGGGAAAACCAACAATCCTGTGGGGCTATCTTATCTCTCAAGCCTAGAGCATATATATAAATTAAAAATACAATACAATGTTACCTCATAAGTAACTCAATACTGAACAGGACAAAATCTAGATCTGCATGCATCAACTGATGCATGCACTGGAAGAATGTGCCCTAACTTCCAAACTAGATCTGAGAATATTTGCAGGTGTCCCTGACTGATCTGCCTCTCTCTACCACATTGATATGATCTTCTCTGCAACAGAAGAAAACCAACTGCTCAACTGAAAAAATGTGCCTTCCTCTACATGGAGAAATGCGCCCTCCCCTCTGGATGTCTGATGCTCGTACTGTAGATCTCAATAGATTTGAGCTTTGATCATCCCTAACCTTACTCAAATGTTGAGGAAAGGATATCCTGGAAGTATTAGACTCTGAATTGGTCGTTCAGGCTCTGAATGATCTCCTCTCTCCTCAGGTAATGCACCCACCTCCTCTGTGGAACACGTCCTCCTCAAACTTAGAAGAAACCACCTCAGTGAACTATCTTAGTCCACATATCTTAGTGACAAGTTCCTCTAGAGATAATGGTCACTGATCTAGCTTAGATATGACCACCCTAGCTCTTCTAACAACTCCTCTCTCTCAGAAAGTCTCTCTACATGCACTAATGCGCCCTCCTGAAGCCTCAGCTATCACTCTCTGATAAGTCAACTGAGCAACCTCATCCAGGGACCCCCTACCTCTATAAATAATCTCACCGATGAATTAGGTTTACCAAAAACCTAATCTCGGTGCATGCAAAAATTCACTTTTGCATGCATCCTATGATCACTCACAGGTCATTAAAAACCTCGTGCATGCAAAGGTCAAAACACCTCGGAAGGTCTGCATGCATCCACCACTGGGCTCATGCCACTAAGTAGAGTGTATCTCACCCTCTACTCCATCTCGATGCCTATACTGCTGTCGTACCTCCATGTAAGGCATCTGAACCATGGAGGGCATCTTGAAGTTACCATAAAATCTAACACTCCCTCTTAACGAGGGAAGTCCTACCATTGGTGCCTGGATCCAACAAGTCCTCTGCTGTTGATACTGACCTAATTTTCCTGCCTGTCACTGCTGCCCTTCGACCTAAAGAACCCTGATCAATATCCATAAGTGTGGCTCCAGAAGAATCCCTTTGATCAACCATTGACTCTGTCACTCCACTCTGATTTAGACTCCCTCTGAATCTCTGTTGTTGTAACCAATCCTGAAGACTACTGTCAAGTGGATCCACCACCCTGTAGGTGATCTCTATATGTCTCTGAGTTGACTCTGCTCTGTAGGTCAACTCCCTCTGTATTAGAGTTGACTTAGCTCTCTCGTGATCTATGTCCATCTCCACCATCTCATACCATATCAATCTCCTGCTGGTGCCTGTATGAGCAATATGCTCATCCATCTGATATGAGTCCAAGGGATCAATCTCCTTGGACTCAACACTATCATGAGCATCTCTCTCATCCATCTGAACTCCAGAATCACTCCTCCGACCCTCATCATCATAGTGAGCATCTCGCTCACCATCCTCATCTGAATCAGAGGAAGAGGATGCACTCAGCCAACTTGATGTGCCAGAAGTGGGCTGTCCCCGAATCAAGTATTCACCATCGATCCTGTGACCCATAAATATTGGGTCTACTCCTCTAGGATAGGTGAAAATCAGATCCCACTGGAACAAAACTGAGTAACCAGTAGCTCCTATATCTTCTACTGAGAGAATGCTCCCTCTTAGTCTTGGAATGAACAAAACTCCTGATACCTCCAGGAGCTCTCCAAGGTTAAGTAGAGACCTCACTCTACCCACTCTGATGACCAAGTAATATGTCCCCTGCACATCCCAACCATCTTCCTGGGTGTGTGCTCTAGGCTGAGGAATGCATCTCGCATCCCTGTCATGTGACTCTTGTGCCTGTAGTTAACCCTCCACCTCTGATCAACCTGATCCTATGGTTGTCTATTGTCATGCCCTGACTGATATGAGGCTAATGAGAAATCCCCATAAAACTGAGAGGTAAACTCATCAACCCCCTCTGCTGTTGCTATCTTCTCATCCTTCACCTACTTCCCTTTCTTCTTCTGTGGAAATTGTCCTGCATAGTGTCCATAATCGTTGCAGGCGAAACACTTGATCTTGCTCAGATCCTTTTTCTGCTTGAAGCTCGGTTTCCCTTTGCGGAAAGTGCCACATCCTCCTCCTCTGGATTGGCTGAAGTTGATCCTTGAATATATCCTCTGTGGATCTCCTCCTGGTTGAAGTCATCCCATAGACGATCCCACTTGGGAAGGTTCTCTCTAGCAATGATGGATTGGACAAATATTTCCCATGGCATAGTCACGCCATTTAGGGCTTGTCTCACCAAATCGTTGTCCTCAACCTTCTCACCGTCAGCTTCTAACTCATCCCTCACCTGAATGATATTGGTGAGGTATGTGGACATGCTCTCATCCTTTCCCATCTTGTTGCTTCTTAGTCTCTCTCTGAGAACCATCTTCTCGTTGGCATTGGAACTCTGGTACAAGCTAGTCAATGCATCCCACATCTCATAAACATTGTCTTTGGACGAGACATGTGGAATTACATGATCCTTGATCGCATCAAGAAGGATCCTCTGATATTTCACATTATTTTTGTCATACGCTGCTTTAGCAGTAGCATCTGATGGAATTGTGACTGGATTTGCAGCTGTACTGTTCACAACATCCCACAGTTTGCACTCTTTTAGTAAGAGTACAATTTGTGCCCTCCATGCACTGTAGTTGGAGGAACCATCCAACCGGTCCTCGATCTCAAGCTAGTGTCCATACTCTTTGTACTGAAATGCTGTAACCCACAGTGAAACAAGAGTCACTCCTGATCACAGATCTGGGAGATCTATCTGAGATCTAGCCACTGAACTCACAGATCTGATAGATATGAACTCTACAACCTCAAATCTGAGATCTGATCCTCAGATATGGTCTCTATTGTCACTGATCTCTGTGTGATTTCCCTTCCTGACCCTTACCAGGGCTCTAATACAATGTAAATATTAGATTTAGAGATCACTACTCCCTCTGAATCACCCTAAGATCTCAAGCGGTTGAGTCTCGATATCAATACATACACATAAAGATATAAACTCAACAAATAGATCTCCTTACAACATTTAAACACATGCAATCACACATAAACACATCATATACCCTGGAAACCCCAACCTGGGAAAACTAGCAATCCTGTGGGGCTATCTTCTCTCTCAATCCCAAAGCATATATATAAATGACAAATACAATACAGTGTTACCTTAGAAGTAACTCAATCCTGAATAGGACAAACTCTAGATCTGCATGCATCAATAGATGCATGCACTAGAAGAATGTGCCCTAATTGACAAACTGGATCTGAGAATCTCTGCAGGTGTCCCTAACTGATTTTCCTCTCTCTATCACATTGCTATGATCTTCTCTGCAACAGAAGACAACCAACTACTCAAATGAAGAAATGCGCCTTCCTTTGCATTGAGAAATGCACCCTCCCCTCTAGATGTCTGATGCTCGTACTGTGCCAGATCTTACCATATATGAGCTTTGATCATCCCTAACCTTCCTTGAATGTTGAGGCAAGGCTATCCTGGAAGTCTCAGACTCTGAATCGGTCAATCAGGCTATGAATGAGCTCCTCTCTCCTCAGGTAATACACCCACCTCCTCTGTGGAACACGTCCTCCTCAAACTCAACAGAAACCACCTCAGTGAACTATCTCAATCCACAGATCTGAGTTCCAAGTGCCTTTGGAGCTAATGGTCATTGATCCAGCTCAAATCTGACCACCCTATCTCCTGCAGCAGCTTCTCTCTCTCTTAGAAAGTTTCCCTACATGAACTAATGTGCCCTCCTCACTCCTCAGTTGTCACTCTCTGATAAGTCAACTGAGAAACCTCATTCGGGAACCCCCTGCCTCTATAAATAATCTAATCAATGAATTAGGTTTACCAAAAACCTAATACCGGTGCATGAAAAAAGTCACTTTTGCATGCATCCTATGATCGTTGACAGGTCATGCAAAACTCATGCATGCAAAGGTCAAACCACCCTAGAAGGTCTGCATGCATCCACCACTAGTCTCATGCCATTGAGTATAGTGTATCTCACCCTCTACTCCATCCTGATTCCTATACTACTATCGTACCTCCATGTAAGGCGTCTGAACCATGGGGGACATCTCGAAGTTACCATAAAATCTAACACTCCCTCTTAATGAGGGAAGTCCTACCACTGATTCCTGGATCCAACAAGTCCTCTACTGCTGATACTGACCCTGGAACTGTCTTTCCTGTCACTACTGCCATCTAACCTGAAGAACCCTACTAAATATCCATAAGTGTGGCTCCAGAAGAATCCCTCTGATCAACCACTGACTCTATCACTGCACTCTAATTCAGAATCCCTCTAAATCTCTACTACTGTAACCAATCCTAAAGACTGCTGTCAAGTGGATCCACCACCCTTTCGGTGATATCTCTAGGTCTCCGAGTTGACTCTACTCTGTAGGTCAACTCCCTCTATCTCTGACCTGACTCAGCTCTCTCTTGAGCTATGTCCATGTCCACCATCTCATACTATCTCAATATCTTGCTGGTGCCTGTATGAGCAGCATGCTCATCCATCTGATATGATTCCCAAGGGCTCAATATCCTGAGACTCATCACTATCATGAGCATCTCACTCATCCATCTGAACTCCATAATCACTCCTTTGACCCTCATCATCATAGTGAGCATCTCGCTCACCATCCTCATCTAACTTGAGGAAGAGGATGCACTCAACCAACTTGATGTGCCAGAAGTGGGTTGTCCCCGAATCATGTATTCACCATCGATCCTGTGACCCATCAAGAATGGGTCTACTCCTCTAGGATAGGTGAAAATCAGATCCCGCTGGAGCACAAATGAGTAACCAGCAGCTCCCAAAGCTGCCACTGAGAGAATTCTCCCTCTCAAACCTGGAATGAACAGAACTCTTGATACCTCCAGGAGCTCTCCAAGGTCAAGTAGAAACCTCACTCTACCCACTCCGGTGACCAAGTAATCTATCCCCTGCACATCCCTAACCATCTTCCTGTGTGTGTGATCTAGGATGAGGAATGCATCTCGCATCCTTGTCATGTGACTGTTGTGCATGTAGTCAACCCTCCACCTCTGATCAACCTGATCCTCTAGCTGTCTATTGTCATGCCATGACTAATATGAGGCTAATGAGAAATCCCTATCAAACTAAGAGGTAAACTCATCAACCTCCTCTGCTGCTGCTATCTTCTCATCCTTCACATGTTGTGCATGTAGTCAACCCTCCATCTCTGGTCAACCTGATCCTATGGCTGACTACTGTCATGCTCGGACTGATATAAGGATAATGAGAACTCCCTCTCAAACCGAGAGGTAAACTCATCAACCTACTTTGTTTCTACTATATGATCATCCTTTTCCTACTTCCCTTTCTTATTATGTGGACATTGTTCCACATAGTGTCCATAATCGTTGCAGGCGAAACACTTGATCTTGCACAAATCCTTTTTCTGCTTGAACCTCTGTTTCCCCTTTGTGGAAAGTGCCACATCCTCCTCTTCTGGAATGGCTGAAGCTGATCCCTAAATATATCCTTTGTGAATCTCCTCCTAGGTGAAGTCGTCCCACAGACGATCCCACTTGGGAAGGTTCTCTCTAGCAATGATGGACTAGACAAATACTTCCCATGGCACAGTCACGCCATTTAGGGCTTGTATCACCAACTCGCTGTCCTCAACCTTCTCACCGACAGCTCCTAACTCATCCCTCACCTAAGTGATCTTAGTGAGGTATGTGGACATGCTCTCATCCTTTCCCATCTTGATGCTTCTCAGTCTCTCTCTGAGAACCATCTTCCTGTTGGAATTGGAACTCTGGTACAAGCTAGTCAATGCATTCCACATCTCATAAACATTGTATTTGGTCGAGACATGTGGAATGACATGATCCTTGATCACATCAATAAGGATCCTATGAGCTTTCAAATTTTTTTTTCATATGTTGCTTTAGCAGTAGCATCTGATGGAACTGTGAATGGATTTGCGACTGTACTGTTCACAACATCCCATAGTTCACACTCTTTCAGTAAGAGTACAATCTATGCCCTCCATGCAGTGTAGTTGGAGGTACAATCCAACCGGTCCTCCACTCTCAAGATAGTGTCCATACTCTCTGTAATGAAATACCGTAACCCACAATGAAACAAGACTCACTCCAGGTCACAGATCTGGTAGATCTATCTCAGATCTAGCCACTGAAATCACAGATCTGATAGATCTGACCTCTACAACCTCAGATCTGAGCTCTACTCCTCAGATTTGGTAGATTTGGTCTCTATCGTCATTGATCTCTGTGTGATTTCCCTTCCCGACCCTTACCAGAGCTTTGATACCATGTAAATATTAGATTCAGAGATCACTACTCCCTTTGAATCACCCTGAGATCTCAAGAGGTTTGAGTCTCGATATCAATACATAATCATAAAGATATAAACTCAACAAGTAGATCTCTTTACAACATTTAAACACATGCAATCACACATAAACACTGCATATACCCTGGAAACCCCAACCGGGGATTGAGTGTCACTACCAATTGCTACAACCAAATTATCCCAAGGGTCTAGCAAAGAACATAACAAGGTAATACACTTACCTTTTTCCTCCATATTAATATCAACAAAGGCCAATTGACTTACCAGAGTAATACGGGAATTTAGATGATCTTCCATAGTGTTACCATCCTCCATCCTAATATGAAACAACTTCTTTTGAAGAAATAACTTGTTTACTAGGGACTTTCATTGATACAAACTCCCCAGCTTATACCACAACTTATTTGCACTATCTTCTCCAAAGATGTTTAACAACACTGAATCTTAAAGGTAGAGTCAAATCATACTTTTGATGCTTCTCTCCATCTTTTCCTAAAATTCTGTTGAAATACTAGTAGGGTTTATACCTAGATCTACACTGGTCTACTAATCTCTATCTACACGAAGATCTTCCATCTCTAGCCTCCATAATAAGAATCTCTAGTTGTTAATATTTTCTATTTCTATCTTGAATTTATTGTCTTTTACCTTGTAGATGATTCACTGCACAAATCTCCCACTCCAACATAGGTTTATCACAGACCCAAGATATCCTTTCTCTTCACAAGATGAACTGAAATCTAGCAATAAAGGCATCCCCCTAAAGCCAATAAATTTTCTCTGATACTAGATGAAGTGTTTTGATAAACCTATGTTAGAAAAAACAATACCAAACAAAATCTAAAACATAAGAATTAACAATGGCTCACAGATACATTACATAGAGATTTACCTTGGAAACTCAAAACTAAGAAAGCATACATTCCTGAGAGTTTTTCCACTCTCTATCTAATCGTATTATGCTTTTATGTTAATGCAATATAATATTGTAACATACAAAACCCTAATCAATTAACCCAGATTAGATTACAACTCAAATTCCTTAACCATAATTAATTTACAATGGGCCACAAAACCATGGACTAAAAATAACTCAAAATGGACCCAAAATTTATTTCGGGTGCATTGGCCCTAAACCTTCAGTGGAGGTGCACTACCCCCCAGTGCCCCCTTAACTGAGGGGGGTGGGCTAATTATCTCCCTTAGAACCCCCTTTCTATCGATACCTATAAATAGTACAACACATGTCCAAACATTATGCACACTTCTATCCCACTAGCTATGCACTAGGTATTAACGCGACCCATCCACAGTAGTTAGGGGGTGAGGGTGGTGCTAATTATAAATTGTGAAAGGGTATCTTTGGGATTTGACTGTGGATACATGCAAATTATGGAGACATTGCCACCTCAATACCTAGTGGTGCAAGCAAGGTTTCACTATTTCTATAAGCGGAGGTGAAATCATGTCTTGGATGCTCTTACATAGGTCGTTGCCTCCTCCATACCCAATGGTGCATGCATCTATATTTCACTGTTATTGGAATTGGAGGAAATTTTTTATGAGAATTCCCTTTTTTAAAACTCGGGTGTCGTTCAGAAGTCATTATCACCTCAACACCCAATGGTCAATAAAAATAACAAGTCAATTTGATAACAACATTGCATTACCTTTACTACTTGTACTTCTCTCAAAACAAAATAAATTTATGTTCAAAGTTTATTTTGACAAGACACACATTTAGGAAAGACTCATTAATCTTATAAAATGGAATGTTAAAAATTAATCATTATTTTTCAACTTATAATAAACTTATAGTAATATCCATATAAAACTAAATTGAATAAATTAGAATGGATATGTATAGAAAATCGAATTGAAGAAATTAGAATGAGAAAATATTCACATCAATAATTGGACAACTAAAGCCTTGCGTTGAGAAAATATTCACATCAATAATCGGACAACTAAAGCCTTGCGTTATCTTGTGTACAGTTGATTTGAGGCCTTTGAAATTGTAATAATTTTTATTCAAATTTAGATCACTTTCGAACTCACATATAGAAAATCAATAATTATCTTCATCAATTGCATCCAAGTACATAACATCACTATAAAACCATCGTATATTTGTTTTCTTCGATATAATTAATGCAGGGTTGTTTTCATACCAACTAATTAATGCCCAAATATGTAAATATCAATTGCTTAAATTAGGGATATTTTATGAATTCACCCGCAAGTAAATATTATCTTTGAATACTGCAATCAAGATATTTTTGTTCATAATATAATACATGATATGCACCATGTGAAATTGTGCACCTTATGAAGCAATTAAATTTTGTTTTTTATAATCAGTGTGTTGTATGTACTTGTATTTTATTATTTTGTTTTTTTATAATGAGTGTGTTGTATATACTTGTATTTTATTATTTTGTTTTTTATAATGAGTGTGTTGTATATACTCGTATTTTATTCTCTTAGGGCAATTGTGTAACTTGTTGATCATCTATGTGGGTTTATAAGGGTTGCTTTATGTGTCTCAAGGCACGACTATGATGTGGTTAAAGTTCGACTTAAAATAACTCTTTTATCATATGTGTATTGGATATAATTTTTATAAAATTAAGAGTTTATAGGATAACAAGTTTAAAATAAGAATGAACAAAGTAGAACGATGAAGCTGAGAGGACAATTATATAAGAATTTTTAATTTAAATTCGTCATAACATTTTAATTAATAGAAATTTTCGTATTTTAATTTTGATGAAAATATAATAATTAATATAAAATAAGGATAGTAATAAAAGTATTAGTATTCAATTTTAAATATATTTCTTAATAATTATAGATTCATATTCATTGTAAAGTTATTAAAATGATTAAGTTAGAAGGATTACATGTGATTTGTATGATTTAAAATTAATATGAGATGATTATATCAAATAATCATGATATGGTAATTAATATTTTATAGTATTAAAATTTTGTTAAAAAATTAATAATGGTATTTAAAGATGGTCAACTATAATCAAGTATAATCAACTAAAGTATGTCATAACGAACTAAAGTAAATCATAGTCAAACAATATATTCAACCATGTCAATCACAGTATTTAATTTTAGAGATAGTTCTTATTAACCATAGGCTCACTACTCATTTTAAAGTCGTTTAATATAGGAGAACCAAATCAATGTTAATTATCATTATATGACAATATGTATTTGATAGTATTAAAATTTCTTAAAATATTAAGGATACCCTTCAAATATTGTAAACTATAGTCAAGCATGGTCAACTAGAATTAACTATACATAACCAAAGTCAATAATAGTTTACCATAATGAATCACCCAATGTGACATAACTATTGAGGAACCGATTAGTTTGACATAAGTTAGACAATATGAATGTTGCAAGGTGACAAAACCATTAAGGAACATCATAATCAAAATGTGTCAACGGAGATGATTATCACAATTTGATATAAAGTTAGTCATGTTAAACCATAGTGAACATTGTCATCTATAATAAACCATGGTCAACCATGTACATCATGGTCAAACACAATCAACCACAATCAAACAAACTCAATGTGACATCACCCTTGAAAACTTTCACAATGCAACATTACCATTAATGAACATAACAATTCAAGTAACTTAGCCAAGGTGAATGTGGTAATGTGACACAGACATTGAGGAACATTGCAATTGGAATAAGTTAGCCATGATGAATGTCATGATGTGACATAAAGTCAATCATGCTCAACCATAGTCAACATGGTCATCCATAATAATGCATCATAACCCTTGAAGAATGTCACAATGTAACATTACCATTGAGGTATATAACAATTTGACATAAGTTATCCAAGATGAAAGTCACAATGTGACAACCATTTAGGAACATCACAATTGACATAAGTCATCCAAGATGATTATCACAATGTGACATAAATTTAATCATATTCAACCATAGTCAACATGATCATCCATAGTAAACCATTGTCAACCATGTACAACATGATCAACCATAGTCAAATGAGCTCAATGCAACATAACCCTTGAAGAATGTTGCAATTCAACATAAGCATTGAGGAACCTAGCAATTCACCATAAGTTAGTCAATATGGATGTCACAATATGACATAACCATTGAGGAAGATTGGAAACAACATAAGTTAACTAAGATGATTGTGGCAATGTGGCATAAAGTCAATCATGTTCAACCACATTCAACATGGTTACCCATAATTAACCATGGTCAAACATAGTCAACCATAATAAGATAAACTCAACATGACACGACCCTTGAAAGATGTCACAGTGCAACATAACCATTAAGGAACATAGAAATCCAACATAAGTTAGCCAAGATGAATGTCACAATATGATATAACCATTAAGGAACATTGTAATCAAAATAGGGAGCCAAGATGAATGTCTTGATGTGACATAAAGTCAATCATTCTCAAGCATAGCCAACATAGTCAGCCATGGTAAACCATAATCAGCCACAATCAACCATAGTTAATCATAGTCAAACAAAATCAATGCAACATAACCCTTGACGAATGCCACAACGCAACATAACCATCAAAACATAGTTTATATAACTCAAAATGATGTCAAAGTTAGTTTATTATTTAGAAAATGATCTTGGATTGTATATAAAATCATCTACATAGATTTTGTTTGATGGTGACACTCGCAGTCAATGACAAACGCAATGCGACATAATCCTTGGATATTGTGCCATGTAACATAAATGTTAAGGGCCATGAGTTAGCCAATATGAATGTCACAGTGTGACATACAATGAATTATATTCAACCATAGTCAACATGGTCATCCATAGTAGACCATCATCGAGAATGTACATCATGAATAACCACAGTCGACCTTAGTCAACCACTATCAAACAAAGTTAATTTGACATAAGCCTTGAAGGATGTTTAAATCAATGAAACATAACCATTAAGGAAAGTAATAATTTGACATAAGTCAACAAAGATGAATGTACTAATATGACACGAGCATTGAGGAACCTACGAATTTGATAAAAGTATGCCAAGATTAATCTTGAAATGTGACAGAACCATTGAGGAATGTTGAAATCGAAATAAGTCAACTCAAATAATTGTCACAATTTGACATAAAATCAATCATGTTCAATCATAGCCAAAGTTGTCATTGTAACATTCCCATCCATCGCACTGACCTCTATATAGGTAGTTATAAATTCCCTCATACAAAATTTTCACCCTACAAAGAATACTATTTGATTTGAGAACATATTAATCCTCCCATTAGGGCCATAGTTTAAATAAATGCACGTGTAGTTTAAATAAATGAAATTAAAAATATATTTCATACACACAACATGGATAAACTATAATATTGATCAAATAAACAAAGATAATTGTATATTAATAGACAACAATGAATACTTATCTTTTAACTTAAGAAGATCGAAACAATTAGTTTTGTAAGAATGATTTTTCACCCAATCATAGGTATTAACTGTAGATACCACCCCCAAGTTGGGCTATGAGGCCACGAGGGTGAAGGAAACACTAACAAGCTTCACTCTCTCTTAGCCCAAGAAATTTTCTCCTATGCTTAACCAATATGCTCACCATAGAGGACTACAAGAATCTCATTCAACTATCCTAGCCATGGAAATATCTTCCACTACCCCACACAGCGCAAGGAAGGCCTACTCTTTCTCTGCTCAATAGTGCCTTAGAGTATCCAACCCTTATAATTCTCTTTGGTGTTCGCAAAAAGAGTCCAACCTACTATATTCCTTAAGAGTATCTCCTATAAAATCATATCCTGGCTTCTCGAGCATCTTGGAGAAACAAATATATAGTGGGTAAAGGTTTTCCATAGTGCCTAGCCTCTATGCTCACCTAAAACCATCCTCTTCACTCTAATGTATGCAATTTTGATGCAGGAACATCCTTGGGCTCGAGCAATCCGCATCAGCCAAAAATATTTCTATTCCACAAATTAGATTATAAGTTGAATAAGGACTATGTTAGTGGTCTTTTTTATTTGGTAAATTTGCTAAGTATAGAGTTATGCTTCTACCCATAGTTCAATTCAGAATACTGCTACTCTTGCTACTAATTTTGTGCGTGCTGAAACTCTTGGTGAAATTCATGTTGAAACTCCTAGGTATGATGGAATTTTACAAGTATTGGGATGTTATTCATTTGCAATGTTGTGATCCCACTTGTTTGACCTTTCCACGTTGCCATTCATTCATAATGAGTCACAACCACCGTTAGTTCAAAGAACCGTGCCTAAAGGACAAATTGTGAACCCAAAACTGAAAGAAGAAAGGTGAAATGGTTGGGGAAAACATAAAGGCGGTTTTGGAAACGGTTCGATCTTGGAAAAGGAAGCAAATCGATTCAAGGGAATCCCATAGAATTCAAAGAGCGATGGAAGCGATGAGAAGGGGTTTCAACAGAGAGAGAGAAGAGCTCGTGGAGGATGTTTGGGAGAATCAGATCCAGTTGACGAGCAACGTGAGAAACCATTTGGAAAATGCAGTGACTCGAATACTGTTACTCCTGTCGAATTGTGTTGTAATGTAGCTCTGTGATTTCTCGTTAAATCAATAAAATCATGTGTGCATTTCATTGGTATCCAATAGTTAAATTTCTGTGTTAATTTGCACTGTGTTAGAGAATATCATGATGGTTTTCTGCTGTGTATTCTAAGAGCAGGGGAGGTTTTGTAACTAAGTGTTGTTTCAGCCCTTACCTATGCATCAGGTGGTATTACAGCAGGTTTCTCTTTGAGGATACTTACATGATTGTTCCATAAAGTGGGTGAGAAAGTACACTGAGTTTGGTGGTGCGTCAATATTCTGAGTGCTGAAGAACAAGTAAGTGTATCAACGTCTGGGTTGAGCCTGTGGATGTTAGTTAGAGTTCGAGCTAACAGGAGACTTGTGAGAATGCCTCCAAGAAGGAGAGGAGTAGCGCATGAAGGTGGTGTAAATCGAGAATTTGAAGAGTTGTGGAGAAGAATAAAAGAATTAGAAAATAGAAGAGATGGAGGTGCTGAAATAGATTTTGAATCTGAGGCTGAGATTGAAATTGAACGAAATCGTCAGAATGAAGACCCAGCAGAGCATTTGATATTTTATATGAGCAACATAGGTAGTGCGAAGGATGAAGTTTTGTGCTATGATGGAAGCTTGAAGGTTGAAAATATTATGGAGTGGATAGGAGAGATCGAGAGATACTTCGAATATGAGAATGTTCGTGATCCCAAATAAGTTGGTTTTGTCGTTACAAAATTAAAGGGGCATGATGCACTTTGGTGGGACATGTTGCAGAAAGATAGAATTGATAATAGGTTGGAAAGGATTAGAACCTGGAAGAAAATAGTAATTAATATTAAGGAGAAGTTTTTTCCTGTTGATTATTAGCAAAACTTGTGTAGACAAGTTCAAAATCTGAGGAAAAAGGATGTTTTTGTGCATGAGTATACTGAAGAATTCTTTAGGATGTCACTCCAATTAGGCATTAAGGAGCATGAGTATCAGCATTTCACAAGATATGTAAATGGACCGAAGTATGTAATTCAGGATGAGATGAGTACCCATTATTTTCGTACTGTGGATGAGACTTATCAAGTTTCTCTGAAGGTGGAGGAGAAGGTTGATAGGAAAAATCAGCTGAAGTTAAGAGGAAGAGGAATAGTAAACGTTGCTAGAGTAAATGACAAGGAAGAGGAGTCAACAGGTAGTCCAGGTGCTAGAGGAAATGGAACTGGTAGAGGTAGAGGCTTTGGAAGAGGAAAGGGAAAGTATGTAGTTACTTGTTATAGGTGTGGAGTTCAAGGTCAAAAAGCATCATAATGCACATAAAAGCAAGGTTCCAACAAGAGAGGTGATGCTAGAACGCAGGTTACCATCACAGATAAAGAATTGGTGGTTGGAGAAAATGTAGTTGTACTTCCACAAGAACAAGGTGAGAACTTGATGTTTCATAGAACATTACTTAAACCATAACATAAGTTGATAGGAGAACCTAAACAGAGGAAAATAGTATTTCAGACCAAATTCAAAGTTCAAGGAAAATGTTGTAACTTGATTATTGATGGAGGAAGTACGAAGTACTTGGTTTCTACCGAAGTCAAGATGAAACTAAATTTGAATTGCAATCCACATCCTAATACTTATAGAGTTTCATGGTTGCATAAGGGTCAGCAGGTGACTGTAATCGAACAATGTTTGTTTAATTTTTAGATCGAGGATTTTAAAGAGAAAGTGTTATGCGATGTAGTGGATATGGATGCATGTCACATTCTACTTGGAAGACCTTGGATGTTTGATAAAAAAGTGTTTCACAATGGCAGAGAAAATTATTATGAATTTGTTCAAAATGGTCAACATTATAAGTTGGCACCAATACATGAAGATGGTGGGAGTAACAACAATAGTAATAATAAGTATGTGTATAGTTGTAACGGTCGCATTATGTTGTGTTCTGCAAAGGAGCTCGTGAAGGAGTAGAAGCATAATGGACATTGTTTATCTATATTTCCTAAGAAAGTTCAAGAGGATGATAAGGGAATTTATATACCAGCAGAGATCCAACGCATGTTGGAAGATTTTAAATAAATTGTTGCAGAGGAATTACCCACAGGGTTACCTCCGTTGCAGAGTATATCGCACCAAATTTATTTGATTCCAGGATCGAATTTACCAAATAAAGCTCCTTACTGTAATGACTCCATCAAAAAGTGAAGAAGTGAATCGGCAAGTGCATGAATTGTTTGATTGAGGATTGGTTCGTGAGGGTTTAAGCCCTAGTTTTGTACCAACACTATTCACACCTAAGAAAACATGGGAGTGGCAAATGAGTACTGATTCATGTTCCATACACAATATCACCATCAAATACCGATTTCCATTACCCATAATGGATGAACTTATGGATTGCTTGAGTGGTGCAGATTATTTTACCAAAATTGATTTGAAAAGTGCTTATCACCAGAATCAAATCAGAGAAGGGGATGAATGGAAGACTATGTTTAAGACGAAAGATGGACTTTTTGAATGGTTAGTGATGACGTTCGGATTGAAAAATTCACCCAACACATTCATGAGATTGATGAATGAAGTACTGAAGTCATATTTGGGTAAGTTTGTCCTTGTGTATTTAGATGATATACTAATCTTTAGCAGAATTAAAGAAGAACATGTTGAGCATGTGAGAGCATTATTGTAGCATTTGAAGGAGGAGAAGTTACTCATAAACCTCAAGAAGTCTACATTTATGCAGCATGAACTAGTGTACCCTGGGTTTTTGGTTTCAAAAGAAGGACTGAAAATGGATTTGGAAAAAGTGAAGGCTATTCTCGAATGGCCGACACCTAGATGCACATTCAATGTGAGAAGATTCCATGGATTGGCAGGATTCTATTAGAAGTTCATTTGAAACTTTGGTCAAATATGTGTGCCTCTTACAGAGTGTATGAAGAAGGGCATGTTTCAGTGGATTGCAACAGCAGAGAAGTCATTTGAGGAGTTGAAGAAAAGTGTAATAGCGCAACCAGTGTTAGTGTTTCCAGAATTTAGTACAGTATTTTAGGTTGATAGCCTCCTAAGAAGTAGTAGGCTCGGACTCACTCAAGTTAGTCACCATCGCCATATAAATAGAAAATTTCTCTGGTGCCCTGCTCTCTCTGACCTCCCTTCTGGGTGGCCCCACAGAATCCTCATCTTCATTCACAAGCTCCTTAAGCCAACTTGGCTTACATTTCTTGGAATTAGCTTCTTGTGGTATGCCCTCCTCCTAAACCTCCTCATCTGACAACTGTCTCCCTGAAGAAGTACCTGTGGCCTTAGATCGTGTACCTGGTGATCCTGAATCTGTACCACCCGAATCACATGAAGGTGAAACCTGTGAACCTGTGAGTCGTGAACCTGTCCTTGTACCAGAAATCCCTGTATACTGAGTACCTAAAACTGATGAACCTGTAAAATGTGACCCAGTCACTCCAGAAACCTGTGACCCTATAACTTGACTCGCTAAACTTTGTGAAGGTATCATCTGTGGAGTCACAACTTGTTGCTCCACCATCTCTGAATCATAAGACTGCATGAAGGATTTATCCTCCTCAAATCTCACCTCCCTCCTCACCACAAATTTCCTCTATGCAGGAAGGTATAAGTGAAAAGCCTTTGAATTCTCATCATAACCAACAAAGATTCCTTTCTCTGTCGTGGGCTCTAACTTTGTCCTATTCTCATGAGGGACATGAGAATATGTAAGGAATCCAAATATATGGAAGTGACCTATCTCAGGTCTCTTCCCGGTGAACATCTCCTCAGGATTTTTACACCCCAATGCATGGTGTGTACTTCTGTTCTACACATAAAAAAAGTACTACATGCCTCTGCCCATAGAAAGAAAGGAAGACTCTGATCATGCAACCTTCCCCTAACATTTCCAATTATAGCTTTGTTCTTCCTTTTGGCAAATCCATTATGTTGTGGAGTATATGGAACTGTCAACTTCCTGCTAATGTCCTCTTGTCTACAAAACTCATTAAACTCCTTGGAGGTATACTCACCCCCATTGTCTAACCTGAGTGCCCAGATATTCCTCCCTGTTTGGTTCTCCACAAGATCTTTTAACTCTTGGAACCTCTTCAAGACCTCCTGAGATTGTTTGCTTCTCTGAAAGTAGATCCAGGTCTTCCTGGAGTGGTCATCAATGAAACTGATATAATACTCAAAAACTGTCAACAAAGCAGAAGACATAGGTCCACACAAGCCAAAATGAATCAAGTCCAGTACTCCACCTGATCTCGTGTCACTACTCGAAAATCAGTCTTGGTGTACTTTCCCAAAGCACACCCTCTGCACACATCACCCTGCTTTGTGTTGAATTGTGGTAAAACTATAGACATCTCCCTCAACAATCTCAAAGCTAAATGATGAAGGTGGCCCATCCTCCTGTGCCACAACTCACACATCTTAGTGCTACTACTAGTAGGACCAATGCATGATGAGGCTGGAAAATAAGCTTGTACAATTTCCCACATCTAAATCCAATGGCACATGAAGTAGATGGTCCTGTTGCTCTGGGAAAAATATGCACTTTCCAATCTAGGAAAAATACTCCAAAACCACTATCCTCAATAGTGGAAACTCAAACAAGGTTCTTCTTCATCCCAGGGACATACAAGACATCCCTCAATGTCGTGGACTGCATAGATTCCCTCTGAAAGGTAACAGTCCTTCTCCCAACTTATCTCACAATCGTGTCGTCACCCAACACTACCTCAAGACTCAAGCCTGTCTCAGTCATCTCAGTGAACACATCTCGAACACCTGTCATATTGCTCAAAGCCCCACCTTCAATGTACCAAGTAGAAGTAGTGGCGGAAGCACTCAAAGAATGACCAACCAATAAAGAACACTGAACCTGATCCTCCATATCACTATTGGTGATAGATGTCCTCTCTGTACATCCAACATAGAGAGAAAACTCTCCCTCAAAACGTGAAGTGTAATCATCAACATCTGTTGTTGTTGCTGTTTGTTGTCCTTTCTTCTTCTTGTTCGGACACTGTCCAACATAGTGTACAAACTTCTGGAAAGCAAAACATTTAAATTTGCTCAAGTCTTTCTTTTGCTCACCAGCGTTTTGTTTGGCCCCACCCTTAGGACCCTTCTTGAAATTCTTCTTTTTACCTTTAGCTGCCAACGCCACATTTTTCTCATCTTCCTTGTTATGTGATGAACTTCGCTATATATATCCTTTCCAAGTCTCCTCCTGTATGAATTCATCCCAAAGACGATCCTAAGAAGGCATGTTGTCACGAGCAACCACTATCTGCATGAACACACCCCATGGATGAGTCACGCCATTTAAGGATGTCTGCACCAAATCACTACCCTGTATAACCTCCCCAACAACTGCAAGCTCATCCCTCACCTGTGTAATCCTGGTAAGTTAGGAAGCCACGCCTTCACCTTTACCCATGTGCACATCCTTCAACTTTTCCCTCAACACTATCTTCCTGTTTTCATTTCAACTTTGGTGAATATTAGTCAAAGTTGTCCACATATTAAAGGCATGAGCCTTTGTTGAAATGTGTGGGATCACATGATCCTTCAAAAATTTATAAATTAATAAATCAGAAATTTTAATTTTCAGCCTAAATTTCAAACTCAGAAATTTATATAAGCCATTCACACATGAAAATTAACACATTATTTTTTACCAAATTAGTCCAGGATAAAACCCCTAAGGGAAAACCTGTTTAAGAGAGAGATTTTATTTCTTTAGAGGCAGAAATACAAAATTAAAACAACAGTACTTATCTACTTTCCATTTCGGAAAATGTGCCAACAGTTTGCTGTATGGATTCCTTGAAAATCATGTTGTACGGACTCACATGTGTGGCTATATGGACCTCGATTTCCAAGCTTTATGTTGCCTCGAAAACCATGCCATATTTCTTCTTGTACAATCACTGTACGACCAACATTAAATGTTATACTTCTTCCTTGATTTATGTGCCTTGAAATCCATACTGTACGACCTGCATTTAATGTTGTACGATTGTTTAGAAAAATGTGCCTATGCTGTACGGATGACTATTGTATGGACTTCTCTTGTTCTTCTTTCTCGAAAAACGTGCCAACTCTTCTTGGAATTTGTGCCCTGAATTTTTCTTCTTCTTCTCAAGTTTTTCATAATTTTTCTTGGGTTGAATTCTCTTCAAACCCTCTTCTCTTCTCTCCTCCTCTCTCCAAAAATTCTCTCTTGGAAATATGAATAATGAATTAGGTTTTCCTTCCCCAAGCCTTTTTGTTCATGGCAACTTCCTCCTCTTCATCCAATGGCCAAGATTAGATTAGATCAAGGGATTTCAATAAATGCTCAAGAAATTATAATTAAATGATATTTAGAGCACTCATATCATTTGATTATGTGATGACCCTTTTAATTAATCACTCACTTGAATATATCACTTAAATGAACTTAGGACATAAACCATAACTTAACTTTTAATAAAGTGACATTAAAAAAAAGGTAGTTCTCACTTTATTAATTAAATGACTGGGGGTCACTTTTTAAAGTGTTCTTGTCCACCCCAAGGCAACACAAGGTGAATCACACTCCCATGGTAACTTTTCAACATTATCAACACTCTTAGACCTACAATTTTTCTTATTATACCAAAATTTAACACATTCCAACATTTATTTTCAAATTGTCTCGGAGATTTATATCTACCTCTAGACTTAGATCTATGCCCATAAGAGCTATTTTTCCTCTCTTGAAGACAACCTCTCACAGATAAAATATCCTTGGTCACACCCTTAATGGATTTTCTCCTCAATTTTTTGATAACAATGATGCAACTAAAACCTCAAACTTTAACATGGATTGAGTGTCACTACCAATTGCTACAACCAAATTATCCCAAGGGTCTAGCAAAGAACATAAAAGGTAATACACTTACCTTTTTCCTCCGTATTAATATCAACAAAGGCCAATTGACTTACCAGAGTAATAAACGAATTTAGATGATCTTCCATAGTGTTACCATCCTCCATCCTAATATGAAACAACTTATTTTGAAGAAATAACTTGTTTACTAGGGAGTTTCATTGATACAAACTCTCCAGCTTATACCACAATGTATTTGCACTAACTTCTCCAAAGACGTTTAACAACATTGAATCTTAAAGGTAGAGTCAAATCATACTTTTGATGCTTCTCTCCATCTTTTCCTAAAATGTTGCTGACATACTAGTAGGGTTTATACCTAGATCTACACCGGTCCACTAATCTCTATCTACAAGAAGATCTTCCATCTCTAGCCTCCATAATAAGAATCTCTAGTTGTTAATATTTTCTATTTCTATCTTGAATTTATTGTCTTTTACCTTGCACATGATTCACTGCACAAATCTCCCACTCCAAGATAGGTTTATCACAGACCCAAGATACCATTTCTCTTCACAAGTTGAACTGAAATCTAGCAATAAAGGCATCCCCCTAAAGCCAATAACTTTTCTCTGATACTAGATGAATATTTTTCATAAACCTATGTTAGAAAAAACAATACCAAACAAAATCTAAAACATAAGAATTAACAATGGCTCATAGACACATTACATAGAGATTTACCTTGGAAACTCAAAAATGAGAAAGCATACATTCCTGAGAGTTTGTCCACTCTCTATCTAATTGTATTATGCTTTTATGTTAATACAATACAATATTGTAACATACAAAACCCTAATCAATTAACCCAGATTAGATTACAACCCAAATTCCTTAACCATAATTAATTTACAATGGGCCACAGAACCATGGACTAAAAATAACTCAAAATGGACACAAAATTTATTTCAGGTGCATTGTCCCTAAACTTTCAGTGGAGGCGCACTACCCCCCAGTGCCCCCTTAACCGAGGGGGGGCGGGGGGAGGGGGGGGGGGGTTGGGTTAATTATCTCCATTAGAACCCCCTTTCTATCGATACCTATAAATAGTACAACACATGTCCAAACATTATGCACACTTCTATCCCACTAGCTACGCACTAGGTATTAAGGCAACCCATCCACAGTAGTTAGGGGGTGAGGGTGGTGCTAACTATAAATTGTGAAAGGGTATCTTTGGGATTTGACTGTGGATACATGCAAATTATGGAGACATTGCCACCTCAATACCTAGTGGTGCAAGCAAGGTTTCACTATTTCTATAAGCGAAGGTGAAATCATGTCTTGGATGCTCTTACATAGATCGTTGTCTCCTCCATACCTAGTGGTGCATGCATCTATATTTCACTATTATTGGAATTGGAGGAATTTTTTTATGAGAATTCCCTTTTTTAGAACTTGGGTGTCCTTCGATAAGTCATTATCGCCTCAACACCCAGTGGTCAATAAATCAATTTAATAACAACATTGCATTACCTTTACTATTTATAGTTCTCTCAAAACAAAATAAATTTATATTCAAAATTTATTTTGAGAGGACACACATTTAGGAAAGACTCACTAAAAATTACAATAAGATTTAGACATAATCATTATTTTTCAACCTATAATAAACTTATAGTAATATCCATATAAAACTAAATTGAATAAATTAGAATGGATATGTATAGAAAATCGAATTGAAGAAATTAGAATGAGAAAATATTCACATCAATAATTGGACAACTAAAGCCTTTCGTTCTAGAGATGCGATTTGGATCACGTTATCTTGTGTACAGTTGATTTGAGGCCTTTGAAATTGTAATAATTTTTATTCAAATTTAGATCACTTTCAAACTCGCATATAGAAAATCAATGATTGTCTTCATCAATTGCATCCAAGTACATAACATCAATATAAAACCATCGTATATTTGTTTTCTTCGATATAATTAATGCAGGGTTGTTGTCATACCAACTAATTAATGCCCAAAAATGTAAATATCAATTGCTTAAATTGGGGATATTTGTTTTCATACCAAGTAATTAATGCCCAAAAATGTAAATATCAATTGCTTAAATTGGGGATATTTGTTTTCATACCAAGTAATTAATGCCCAAAAATGTAAATATCAATTGCTTAAATTGGGGATATTTTATGAATTCACCTACAAGTAAATATTATCTTTGAATACTACAATCAAGATATTTTTTGTTCATAATATAATACATGATATGCACCATGTAAAATTGTGCACCTTATGAAGCAATTAAATTTTGTTTTTTTATAATGAGTGTGTTGTATATACTTGTATTTTATTCTCTTAGGGCAATTGTGTAACTTTTTGATCATCTATGTGGGTTTATAAGGGTTGCTTTATGTGTCTCAAGGCACGACTATGATATGGTTAAAGTTCCATTAAAATAACTCTTTTATCAAATGTGTATTGGATATATTTTTTTAAAATTAAGAGTTTATAGGATAACAAGTTTAAAATAAGAATGAACAAAGTAGAATAATGAAGATGAGAAGATTATTAAATAAGAATTTTTAATTTAAATTTACAATAACAAAAATTTTCTTATTTTAATTTTGATAAAAATATAATAATTAATATAAAATAATGATAGTAATAAAAGTATTAGTATTGAATTTTAAATATAATTTTTAATAATTATAGATTGATATTCATTGTAAAGTTATTAAAATGATTAAGTTAGAAGGATTACATGTGATTTGTATTATTTAAAATTAATATGAGATGATTATATCAAATAATAATCATGATATGGTAATTAATATTTTTTAGTATTAAAATTTTGTAAAAAAAATAATAATAATATTTAAAGATGGTCAACTATAACAAAGCATAACCAACTAAAGTATGTCATAGTCAACTAAAGTAAATCATAGTCAAACAATATATTCAACCATTGTCAATCACAGTTTTTAATTTTAAAGAGAGTTCTTATTAACCATAGGCTTGTGCTACTCATTTTAAAATCGTTTAATATAGGAGAACCAAATCAATGTTAATTATCATTATATGACAATTTGTATTTGATAGTATTAAAATTTCTTAAAATATTAAGGATACCCTTCAAATATTGTAAACTATAGTCAAGCATGGTCAACTAGAATTAACTATACGTAACCAAAGTCAATAATAGTTTACCATAATGAATCACCCAATGTGACATAACTGTTGAGGAACCGAGTAGCTCGACATAAGTTAGCCAATATGAATGTTGCAAGGTGACAAAACCATTAAGGAACATCATAATTAAAATGTGTCAACCGAGATGATTCTCACAATTTGATATAAAGTTAATCATGTTAAAGCATAGTGAACATTGTCATCCATAATAAACCATGGTCAACCATGTACATCATGGTCAAACACATTGAACCACAATCAAATAAACTCAATGTGACATCACCCTTGAAAAATTTCACAATGCAACATTACCATTAATGAACATAACAATTCGAGTAAGTTAGCCAAGGTGAATGTGGTAATGTGACACGGACATTGAGGAACATTGCAATTGACATAAGTCAGCCACAATGAGTGTGATGATGTGACATAAAGTCAATCATGCTCAACCATAGTTAACATGGTCATCCATAATAATCCATCATAACCCTTGAAGAATGTCACAATGTAACATTAAACCATTGAGGTATGTAACAATTTGACATAAGTTATCCAAGATGAAAGTCACAATGTGACAACCATTTAGGAACATCACAATTGACATAAGTCATCCAAGATGATTATCATAGTGTGACATAAATTTAATCATATTCAACCATAGTCAACATGATCATCCATAGTAAACCACTGTCAACCATAGTAAACCACTGTCAACCATGTACAACATAATTAACCATTGTCAAATGAGCTCAATGCAACATAACCCTTGAAGAATGTTGCAATGCAACATAAGCATTGAGGAACCTAGCAATTCAACATATAAGTTAGTCAATATGGATGTCACAATATGACATAACCATTGAGGAAGGTTGGAAATAACATAAGTTAAATAATATGATTGTGGTAATGTAGCATAAAGTCAATCATGTTCAACCACAATCAACATGGTTACCCATAATTAACCATGGTCAAACATAGTCAACCAAAAAAAATAAACTCAACATGACACGACCCTTGAAAGATGTCACAGTGCAACATAACCATTAAGGAACATAGAAATCCATCATAAGTTAGCCAAGATGAATGTCACAATATGATATAACCATTAAGGAACATTGTAATCAAAATAAGTGAGCCAAGATGAATGTCGTGATGTGACATAAATTCAATCATTCTCAACCATAGTCAACATAGTCAACCATGGTAAACCATAATCAACCACAATCAACCATAGTCAACCATAGTAAAACAAAATCAATGAAACATAACCCTTGAAGAATGCCACAACGCAACATAACCATCAAACATAGTTGATATAACTCAAAATGATGTCAAAGTTAGTTTATTATTTAGAAAATTATCTTGGATGTATTATGTATAGGTATATAAAATCATCTACATAGATTTTGTCTGATGGTGATACTCGCAGTCAATGACAAACTCAATGCGACATAATCCTTGAAGATTGTGCCATGTAACATAACCATTAAGGGCCACAAGTTAGCCAATATGAATGTCATAGTGTGACATAAAATGAATCATATTCAACCATAGTCAACATGGTCATCCATAGTAAACCATCATCAATAATGTACATCATGGTTAACCACAGTCGACCATAGTCAACCACTGTCAAACAAAGTTAATTTGACATAAGCCTTGAAGGATGTTTAAGTGCAACATAACCATTAAAGAATGTAATAATTTGACATAAGTCAACGAAGATGAATGTACCAATATGACATAAGCATTGAGGAACCTATGAATTTGATAAAAGTAAGCCAAGATTAACCTTGCAATGTGACATAACCATTGAGGAACATTGAAATCTAAATAAGTCAACTCAGATGATTGTCACAATTTGACATAAATCAATCATGTTCAATCATAGCCAATGTTGTCATTGTAACATTCCCATCCATCGTATTGACCTCTATATAGGTAGTCATAAATTCCCTCATACAAAATTTTCACCCTACAAAGAATAATATTTGATTTGAGAACGGATTAATCCTCGCATTAGGGCCATACTTTAAATAAATGCATGTGTAGTTTAAATAAATAAAATTAAAAATATATTTCACACACACAACATGCATAAACTATAATATTGATAAAATAAACGAAGATAATTGTATATTAATAGACAACAATGAATACTTATCTTTTAGCTTAAGAAGATCCAAACAATTGGTTTTGTAAGAGTGGTTTTCACCCAATCATAGGTATTAACTGTAGATACCACCCCCAAGCTAAGTTATGAGGCCATGAGGGTGAAGGCAACACTTACAAGCTTCACTCTCTCTTAGCCCAAGCAATTTTCTCCCATGCTTAACCAATATTCTCACCATAGAGGACTACAAGAATCTCATTCAAATATCCATAAAGAAAAACATGGATGGGTTCTAAGGTTGAAAAATGGAAAAATAGGATTTAAGCTCCCATAGGCCCCCTTTCCTCTCCCCTTCTAGTGGAATCATAACCCCTCTAATGCTTTTTACACAATCAACTTTGACTATTTTTTCCCAACATAGATATTTACATAAATTTGAGTCATCATAACAAGTCTAATGCATGGCCCATATATAAATATTTACATCATACATGCCTAGCCATTCATTAGTCGGGTCTTAACCTTGAGCTCCGCACTATGAATCTTTACTATGATATTTACATCATATACATAATATGATTTAATACATTGAAAGGATCAAAATTGGGGTATTACAACCATCCATAATAAACCATGGTCAACAATGTACATCATGTTCGACCATAGTTAAATACAATCCAACAAACCCATCATGATACATGACCCTTGAAAAATGTATCAATGCAACATAACCATTCAAATGAATATAACAATTTGACTTAAGTTAACCAAGATGAATGTCACAATATTACATAATTCAACTAAGATGTTTATCATCATGTGACATAAAGTCAATCATTCAAGGCTCTATAGTGACTTAAATGACTGGTAATTCCTCCATTACCATTCTTTGCATTCATTATCCACCACTTTGCTCAACTAACAACATCATCGCTTGTACTTCCACCTCACTTGTTTGTTGTATTGGTATGCCACACTCAGTCTCATGCCTTATGTTGTTTGTCCCGTTGTCCCTACTTGACATCTTGTTCGTAGCAATGGGGTGGAAGATGGCTTCCCATCATTTCCCATTTAGATCCGGGCAAAGACACCAACACTATTTTCATGGCAGTGTACATTATTGAGGATTGAAAAAATAAATCTCCATTCACATTAGTAAGTAATTTTTAAATTTTAGAGAAACAATCCTCTAATAAAAATTAATACATAATAATATAAAAAACGAAAAAATGACATGTGGTTTTAGGAGAAATTATTTTAGTTAGCTAATTAAATGAAAATTAATAAAAGATTCTCAAAAATTGAAGCGTCCTTATTATATATATCATTATTTTATAATGTTTTTATTTACAATATCCAAAATACCCAAATCCAACTTGTAAATTTATGAGATTCAAATAAGAAATTTTAAATTTTTTTTTTTTAATCCTGGAAAAAATATCAAATCAAATCCATCAATATATTAAAGATTTGATAAGAATTTTTTTATAAATATCATACACAAAATTGTAAAGCGATTTTGATATCTAGTTATTTTACATATACACATAAATAAATACAAAATTTTAATAATTTAAAAATATTAAATTAAATTGTATTAATTATATTTTTATCTTATAATAAAAATTTAAAATAAATCAAAATAAGTTTTTTAATTAAATTTTAAAAAATATTTCCGTATTCCTTTTGATTTGATTTATTTTTATCTATGAGAGTAAACATAAAAATCTCTTCTGCCATGTAGTGTAAAAACATTTTGTTTTAAAAACAATTACATGATGTAAGGAAGTCATGCAAATCATATTTGGTTCAAGCTTTCCAATAATTATTTTTTTAATTGAGGATTATATAAAGGTAAGTGAATATTAAAATAATAAAAAAATTTGCATTTTCTTTGTTGAATTGATTAGAATCCGGTGATATGATTTATTGCTGAAATTATATTTTTTATGGTTGAAATTGCAAAATCCAGATAATTTGTATTTTTCTTTAGTGAATTGATCAGAATCTGGTAATACTATTTGTTACTGAAATTGTAATTTTTGTTGTTGAAATTGCAATTTTAAATGCAAAAAATATATTTAACGTTCTTAATACACAATTCCAACATCTGAAAACTATCATTTCAACAATTTTAACTAAATTTTAACCAAAAAAATTACCAAATACAAATTTTCTAAACTTTAACTCACACCCTTCCCTAAACGCACAATCTAGATAAGGTTCGCCCTGTATAATACACGTCTGTTTAGACGGAGACGCAGGGATTGGGCTAGCTCTGCCACGTCGGCCACTTCCCAAACGCACAATGGAGATAAGGTTCGCCAGCTCCCATACAATAATTTAGGGTATCAATGTTGTATTTGGTGCTTACCAGCCACTACTTCCGGTTTATGTATTCAAAGACCAAAGTATGAGCTACATATGAAGCTGTGCACGAGTTTCTAAACTATCCCAGGTATTTCCCAGTGTTTCTTGTTTGCTGTGTTGCATTTGTCTACGACCCTCAAACATGGAATCCAACAATGACGTTCAAGAAGAGCATGGTTGGATTCTTGAAATTAAGGAATGTCTCGAAATACAAGGGGAGGAAAAAGAGTGTTGTGTGTCGGTCTTTAATGTGCCGAAAGAGTTGTTGACGAAGAATCCCGAAGCGTACATTCCTCAGTGTATTTCAATCGGCCCCTATCATCACGTGAGATCTGAGCTTTGTGATATGGAGCGCTACAAACTAGCAGCTGCTCGCAGATTTCAGAAAAGAATCAACGGATTAGGAACGTTTGAGTCCGTGGTTGTGGAGGAGTTTAAGAAACATGACTGGCTAATCCGAAGCTGCTATCACAAGTTTATCGACTATAACGAAGAAATCTTGTCGTGGTTCATGGCTCTGGACGCAGCCTTCCTTCTCGAGTGTTTGCAGTTCTATGTCAGACATGTCGACCAAAGCTACCATTCCGACGTCAAGCAGCTGGGACGGGTTTTAGATTCGAATGGCACGAGCTTTGCCCACCATTCTGTTGTCAGAGATTTGATGATGCTCGAAAATCAACTGCCACTATTTCTATTACAAAAGCTCTTGGAGCTGCAATTGGGTTCTAAAGCCAAGGCAGAGGAGAGGCTCGGCAGCCTGCTAAGGCTTCTGTGCCAAGAATTATCGCCTTTCAGCTTCAAGTTGCCAGAGGATTCAAATTGCCGCCGCATAAACGAAAGAGGGCACCTGCTGGAGGTGTTGTACTATGCCATTCTCCCCGTTTTCAGCGATCAAAATCTAAATCCAACCCTGAAAGAAAATAGTGCGCTTGATACAGCGGACATGCCTACAGTTACACAAGCTTTCAGTTTTCTAGGGAAGACTCTGTCCTCTGTTAACGTTGGACCCGTTCGATTTCTCACTGGGTTGCCTCGGCGTACGCTGAACCAGAGGCCTGTGCAATTTGTTATGAAATTGCCCTTACGTATGCTTTTTACTCTAGGGAATCTACCTGTTCTGAGAACTATTAAGAAACCCTTGGCCGTTCTTATGCAAATTGGGAAGAAAGAGATAGAAGGGGAAGGGGAAGGGGAAGGAGTGGGGGAAGAATCTTCCTTTAAGATTATACAGCCCGATCGAGACGAACTGGATATTCCATCTGTGGCCGATTTATACTCTGTTGGAGTCAAATTCTCTCCTACCAATGGCGACCTCACCACAATACAATTCGATGGGAAGACGGCCACTCTACACCTCCCCAAAGTAACGTTTGACATCAACACAGAGGTAATCCTCAAAAATCTTTTGGCATTTGAAGCTTCTGCTGGGCCGGGTCCACTGGTTTTCACACGATACACCGATTTCATGAATGGGATGATCGACAGCGAAGAAGATGTGAGATTGCTGAGAGAGAGTGGAATTATTTCCAACTACCTCCGAGGGGACGGAGAGGTTGCGAGCCTCTGGAACAGCATGGGTAAGTGCGCCGTTATTATCACAAAAGTTGGATATCTAGACAAAGTTATTAAAGATGTAAATCAATATTATCATAGAAGTTGGAAGGTTAGAGTGATGGAATTTGTGAACAATCATGTATATGTGTCATGGAAATTGCTATCTTTCCTAGCTGCAGTGATACTTTTGGTAATGACTTGCTTTCAATCCTTCTGCTCTGTCTATGATTGCAAGCAAATGTTCGGCAAGTACGATCTCTTGGAAGATCGTAATTAAGAGCTGATGGCGTATGTAGCTGGGCTTGGGCCGGTGTCAAGTTTGTATTTATGTAACTGTGTTAATGGTTTGTATTGCAAGAATTTTTAGGTAAGAATTAATTATAGTGTTTAATGTAATCATGTAGCTTCCTGGTGAAGTGATCTTAAATTGGTGGTTATGAAACTCTATAAATATAAGCATTTATTTGAAACTTAGACAAAGATGTGTGAGGGAAGAAGAGAAGAAGTGAAGAGCCATGAAGTGTATGAAGAGCCCAAGCTCTATGAAATTAAAAGATCAAAGTGAAAACTCATTTCCATGTATTGAGGCAAGTTGCCCAGTTTACTATGGTAAATATATAAGTATATAGTTTTATGCTTCATTCTCAAGAATATTGCAAGGTAAATATATAAATATATAGTTTTATGCTTCATTCTCAAGAATATTGCAAGTAGCACATCTTTTCAAGATTTACTTGTGTGAACATTGTTTACATTTACTCATGTAAAAGAAATCAAGATTTCCAAAAGTTCAACACAGTGAAAGTTCTATTTTAACAAATCAAGATTTCCAAAAGTTCAACAGAGTGAAAGTTCTATTTTAACAAGGAGTAACTTCGCTTAAGCTTCACTCAGATGTTTTAATTGTTAGAAAAATATATTTCAAAATAAAAAATAAGTATTGCTAAATTCAGTAAAAAGTTGAAATGTGTAGTTATTTTCCATGGGCAATGAATCTCCACAGTTAGTCTCCATGCACTTAATCTACGAAATAAGTCTATCACAATTAATCTCCATGCACTTAATCTGTGAAGTAAGTCTATCACTCACTACCCAGTTCAATCCTCCTCTCGACTGCACGATGTGCTTTTCCCTTCCCTTGATCCATCCGAGAGTATTAGGAAATACCAGATTCTTATAGGTAGTCCAAATGCATTGTTACCTTTGAGAACAAGAAAATAAGCTCTCTCATGTATGTTAGACAGATATATCTTCTTCAAATAGAAATCAATGGACAAGGCTGTCTTCAATACTTTCTTTAATCCACGCTTTTCAATTTCACGATTTAAATAATACCGAAATTCTGATTAATAAATAATAAGGAGATTCATTGCTTTGGATTATTTAAATAATAATAAGGAATCCGGTTATTAGCCGTCCTTGTCTAGTAGGGACTATATAAATAGCTATGCATGAATTGATTATTATAATGTTGGAATAACCACCGCACCTTTAGGAATTAATATTGTGGATTAATTGTCACATGTGTAGGACCAACCTTACAGGGTATTAGAGCCTTGGCTGGGTTTAATTCCTTTTGCACTTTTTAGAATGTTTTTATAATCTTAAGTAATTTTTAAAAAAAATTGTATTGCAATCAATGGAGGTATTATTTGGCTCATATTTAGGCAATAGTATTTTTATTAGTATTATATTTTCTATTTGCCATCTTGGGCAAGCATATATTTGACATGTGGGGCAAGTGTGTATCCGCCTGTGTTTAGGTATTGAGTGAGGCAATGGTATTTTTATTTGTGTTATATTTGGTATTTGTCATTTCGGCAAGCATATATTTGACATCTAGGGCAAGTGTGTATCCGCTTATGTCTAGGTAATCTGTAGTGTAGTTTTTTTTTAAATTGTGTATCCATCATATATAATCCACCCATGTGTCTATAATCCATAGTGAATATTGAACTTCTCTCTATCATCGGTAGGTAGTGTATTTTGCATCGAACAACTATATGGCATCCATAGAGTGTCGCATATGTTAATGTTCTAACAACCACTTATACATGTTGCAAAGACACTAAGATGCCATCTAAAAGTAGCGAGGGTGAAGAATACCTAATTGACTCAGCGAGAGTTTTGGGCTTGGAAACCCAAACCAGAAACCAACCCATTTGGGTAGCTGGAGGAAGGAAGTTGCCACACATCTTAATAGCTTGAAGGATTTATCAAGATAAGAGCTTACCTGTTTGGGGACTTGAGCAAATAACCAGAGTAGCATAGCAGTTTCCCTGTTTGTGCTATGTAAATTTTATTTGGTCATGTAGTTTCTCCTCTCCCAATCCAACAGATAGTGCTTCTGCAAGCAAAGCCCCTTAAATTCTTATCGAAGCAGTCAATGTAGCCTCTTATTCTGTGGGAGAGAAACTTGAAGGAAGGTAAAGGAATGTAAATGACTCTCAAACTGCTTGTAAATTAGAGAGGACGATCAGTTTCAAGACACTGTAAAGTTATAAACACAAAACTAAAACATTAAGGTACATATATGTATTTTGATTAAATACCAACTCTCTTTTTTCGTGGGCTTTAGCGAACGAGGATTGAGGAGCTTGCATGTGGTTCCCTGACAACATTTAATGTAAATGAACACATTTATGATCATCATGTGAAGAGATAATTAATAAAACCAAGATTACAAGAACATCGTAGTATAACTTTCTCAATTTCCTCCTAATATTGATGTAGACTGGTTGTCAGACATGCTTTAGATTTGACCCCTCAACCTTAGGTTCACAGGAAAAAAAGGGAAGGGGCCTTTCTCTTTGCTTGCAATTGTCAATTGTGGTGCTAAAGGGATTTATTTGCTTGCAATTCTCAATTCAAGTATTTCTTATAGTCATCCACAAAGTAAATGAGACACATGATATCACATAAAGCAATGGTGTTGGGATCTCTCTATGTAATATGTTATGCTCAAAACGACACAGTTAGGGAAACAAAACTGTAAACACCCTTGGAGGGCTGGTCAAGGGGATGAAGGGGTATGGAATCTCGGGTTTCGTTTAGAGATCTCAAGTGGATAGGATTCACAAGTATGGTAAAAGCTATAGAGTGCATAGTTGAAATGAAAGAGGGATTGAGTAAGCTTAATGGAGTAAAAACAAATGCTTTCATAACAAGAATGTTAGCTCATTAAAAATAAATAAATGCAACTTATCTACCCATATGTGCATTAATTTCTAGAATTAAAACAATTAGCTAACTAACAACTAAGAAATTAGTGACAAAATATTTACAGCAACATAAGGAAGCTATAAAGTAAATTTCAGAGAAAAGGTTAGCATTAGTTGTAGGAAGAAAAATATATGAACAATTAATAACTCTTTGACGAGCATGTACAATTAATTAGATGCATTAAGTTTGCAAAAGAAATATTTAGGTTAGTGCATATCAGAATTTAATGGCACGCCAAAGCCTTAGTTTATTAATGAACTAATTAATGCATAAATCAATCAAGAATTTGTCGTGTTACGCGTTAGTATAGAACTAAAATGATAATTCATATTCTTTCTGTGTCTAAGTAATTTTTACAATATTTAATAATATGAAAAAAAAATTGGCCACTACATTCAGATCTACAAATTTTTAAATGCCCTCCAACATCAAGGTTCGTTAATGTAGTGATATCAAGTAATAAACAACAAACTTGGTAGATTAGTCGTTTGCATAAAAATATTTCAATAAATGAAGCAGAATGCATAACGTGAAAGATTTTTCATAATTGTGTGGGGTGGCTACTTTTGTTTGAATTATACAGTGTCAGAAATGCCTATGATTATAGTATGAAAATCAGAGTTTTATATACAGTTCGTGAATAGAAATAAGAAACAAAAAAAAATGTAGAAGTCAGTAAACAATTAATAAAAGTATTTATAGTCCTTTAAAATACATAAAATACAACTTTACATAATGTAAAAAAGAAACATAAAATGAAAGCACAGTTGAATGGAAGAATGGACGAAGACGCAAATATTCCCAAAATCAGATTTTTATTAAAAGATGGAATTTAATAGTCATTAGTACAATAAACCATGGATGGTTCAACCCCTGTGAAAGGGAGGTTTCCAGGAACCTATGTAATTCTCAACAACTCAGTTTCATCTGGGTGAAACTAAGATAGTGGGAGGAATCCCTACTCAAATTTTCATGCAATAGGCTATGCACATGAAAACATCATTAGCAAAAATATATAGGAAGAAATGGCACACGTGCAGGAAAACAGAACGTACCTCTGGTGGAAGGAAACTCTTCCTTCAACCTAATGGATGGACTTGGACAGTAGCCTTACTTGCAATCACCACTTGTTAGGATCATGGACAACTAAGTAAGAAGGGAAAAAATGTAGAGCATAAGCTAGCAGTACCTTCCTTTTACCTGTGGTGCGAGATGATTGTTTCAATAGCTTCACCGAACTTTTAAAAACTATGGCAAGGTAGTTGAAGTCTTTCGGCAACTGCTGCAAGGGAAGACAATGATTTATATAACTGCGGGGAGTTGAAAGGTCATTCGCCTCTTGGCCTTTGAGTTTTTCTTAATATGTCTAGAATGAGGAAGGTGGACCGCAAGTAACTAATATCCACCTTCCTTGTAATAAATGACAAAGTACCACGTTGGAAGGTATGAATGTCATTTCACCACTTAAAACCAAGGACTTTCTGTGGGTTTGTTTCAAACATGTGTTATTGTAAAAGAGCAGGCATGTCCATCTTTATGCCATAATACTCTTGGGACTAAACACCTGCTTCATTACACTTATGGAATCCTTTTTGAACTTCCTAGAAGGTCGTGGATGACCATGGTTGTAATCTCAACCATCAATAACTACTTAATGAACTGGTGTTGAAGTGATAAGGGATCACAAAAATGCTAGGTCTTATCTTTTATGCTCCAACCTATAATGCAACATCCTTACCTTGATATTGGGAGACATACACAACAAATGATCTCACCCACAACACCGTCAAGAGCATTATATTGATGGATTGAAAGATCCTTATCAAATTTCTGGTAGCAGCTAGTCGGTTAGAGAGAAATGAAACCCATCACAATTTTCAAATGAAAATCCCACACTTCTCTTTCGATGATCAATAACATTGTATTATCAGGGAATCCATATTAACAAATGTTCAGAAACAACCATGGTTTGCATATGTTTTTGCAGATTGATTCCACCCATTCCTCTGTTGCATCGACCAAAGAAGGATGCATATCTTTTGTCTTACTCTTCCCATTTCATTCTACACGCAACATTTTCATTTGACTGTGGCATATACTCAATATTCATGACATTCTCCCCTTCTTAGTGTTGTTTCACTATGTGGTGGGAATTTATCCTTTGGTGTGTTCTTCCCATTTCCTTCCTTCCTCTCGCCACTCTCCATATTTCAACAACAAAATTTCGCTCCCCGTCATGCAATTTAAACCTCCTCCAACACAGGCATAGTCACTATTTAACAAGTACCTTGGGTCTACATGCAGAACAACAAAACTTTAACATTGGAAGAATTCAATAGTAGGAAAGGATAACTTTAGACAATAAGCGAGAATTTTTCAGCTTGGTGTTTTCATTGCCAGCCTCCCTTGAATGTTATCTGTTAGGGTTTCATGGCGTATTGACCATCAGTCGTGGTTATTTTTTTCTTTTATTGTGCCCACATTGGGAATTCCTTATTGTGGGTTTTCTGGCATGATTGTCGGTGTTTCCTCATCATTCGTTTATTTCCCGCTCTCCTCGTGGCTAAAGGCATTTATCCTTTGGTGTTTAATCCTATAGATTCCTTCTTGCATTGTTAGCTTCCCTCTCATGGTGTATATTTGCATTAAACCACCCCTTTATTCTCGTTCATCCCTAGTGTCATGAAGATCTCTGTGTAACTCTCTTCAACTAGTTGGTGTTTGTATATGTTCTCTCTCTCTAGAGTTTTCTAGTGCTCTTTTTCCCTAATGGCCTCCCTCTGTCCTCAACGTGGCTTTGTCAGTTTTATACGCACCCTTCGTTGGTGTTTTCCATGAAGTTTGCATGCAATTTTATATTGGTCTACCTCCAATGTTCCTTATTTCCACAATTTGGGTGTAAGGTTTGTTGTGTCTTAATGTTTTTAAGGTTTTCTTTCTTGAAAAAAAAAAACAAGGGGTGGCTTGCCATCCTGCAGTGTGTCTGAATTCTTGCAGTGTGTAACATGATTATACCTCTTAGTTGGGGTTTGACACTATGCATTTGCATTTTTATTTATTCCTTTCATCATTTATGTTAGGGCTTTCATGGGTGTACGTTGTCTCTTCCAAGTGTTTTCTTTTTTTTGGCATTCATTAATTGCTTCGTTGTGGCATGCGACCTGCATTATTCTCTTTTCTACCTACCTATGAATCACTGCAAAATCATCTTTAATTTCATTAGACCCTGAATACTCCATATTTTCCACATTCTACTATGCCTGACAAGCCTCCTTGAAGTTTACTAAATGTGCACGTAGCTAGAAACCCTAGGGTTTCTTCTTTTGTTTGTTTGTTTTTTGCTTGACCTCAATATTTTGCTTTATTTTTAAAAAATGAGGAATTGGGGGGGGAAATACTATTGTATGATAATCATTTTCAATAAAGAATTTTCTTTGATTACATTTGGGATTAGAGGTTAAGGGGTCATAAATGGATGAAGGGATCTTTTTTATTATGAAAGGTTAAAGGGGGGACCTTAAAAGGTTATTACCTTTTTTATTTAATAAAAATGAAAAGTTTGTATACAAGGGAAAGGGATATAAGGGGATGTAAAAAAGGGACTTAGGATAGGGGAAAGGAGAAGGGTATAAAAGGGAAAACTAAATTTACAAAGGATTTAAATGTAAAAGGGGAGACAACTTTTTAACATAAAAAATGGTGGACATTGGTGAAATTTTGTAAAGGAGGGACCTAGGGATCATTTTAGAACTTTCTAAGCATAGATGCAATGATACTTCTAATGGGTGAGTGTAACTAATAATTTACTAGAGGGACGTGAACTCGATGAATTTTAATTGTCATGACCCAAAACCATGCACTTGTTGAAACCTTAACAAACCGTCGAAAGGGTCATATGGTGACGGTTTTAGCCAAACAAAATATGGGCACAGCTAGTGCGATGAGTTGAAGGAAATGGTGTGGAAATCATGACATGACAATAGGAATGGAGAAAGATGAAAAATATCTCGGACTCAACATCGATTGGACTTTGACGACACATAGGACGTGACTTGGAATGCCTGCCAAAGTGGTCATATGGAAGCAAAAATGGTGAAATAAGGTATGCAGGTGACAATAACATCGAAATAGACATAACGGTATAGACATAATGTTTTTGAAACAAATTTCAGTAGGTTCTCCTTTGACGTCATGCTCTGACTACTTCAGAAGCATGTCGATGTTGAGCATCAACATCTAGGCCAACAAAAGAACAATGAAACATAATGACTCCTGACCAATAGGACAATGATGTAACCATGAAGCAAGTACATGCAGTCATTTTCATCCCCAAAAGGGAAGGGAGTGAAATGAGTGAGGCTATCATTCCATTATAGGTGAAGTAGATGGATGAAATAAGTGACGGGAAACCAAGATAGTAAGCAAATTACAATTCAACATACCCCATGCTGATCACTAGGAACCGCCCAATAATTATGCCCTCTCCAAGTCACGTTCTTTCCTGTATCAAAATTGATTGTCATCATTCTAGAGTTCAACGAAAAACAAATCTAGTGAAAGAACATAGTGGCAAATAACACTTAAAGATGTCAAATTCCATGAGAACTCATTTGGTAAAACTGCAAAATTAAATCATGGAAATGAAACTAAGCTAAGCAAATCAAAGCGCTAAACTATGAAATGGTGACTTCTAAACTAATGTGATTAAACAAAACTAAATGTATGCAAGAAATAAAAATGACCTATGATTAACATGCAATCGTACTCCTTCTACAAAATAAAAATGAATCAAGCAAGATTCCATTTAGTGTATAGGAATGCATCTTAATTACATGATGACTGTTACTACTTGCATCATTATTACAAAAAAAATCATCATGAGCATCAAAAGGAAAGATAGATTTGATCGTGAAACTCAAAAAAGAAAAGTTAGTACTAGTCTAATCAAACGAAAAGAAATGCAATTAAAAAAAGTTAGTTCTAACAAGATTAGAAAATTTATCCACCCATGAATCCCAAATAAAATCCTAGAAAAATTAAGCCAGGAATTCCCCTCCTCACTTCCTCGACCATGTCAAATTGATTTGGAACAAGGAATTTAAGTTCATTGACATTAATTGAATTGATTAAATCCTCATTGATCGCTTTATCATTTTCATTTCCTTTGACGACGAATGGCTCATCCTTGATCAATTCAAGAGAAATACATTTAGTTTCCTTTTCATGACTAGCAATAATAGAATTTTCATTGAGTTGATCAACGATAAATGCAAGAAATTTGTCATGACTAGATTTCCAAATAACTTGAGACAAAGATGAAATTTCAAGAATGATGTGCTCATTTGTATTAAGAATTGATAAAAATTCTAAATTCTTATCCGGGAAACAAGCATCATTAGTTAGGTCATCAAATAAATCATTGTGGATCGAATAAGGACTTCCTTTAAAAACATGACATTCAGAATCAAAGGTAGGATCACAAAAAACAAGTTCCTCACCCAAAACCAGAAGGGAATGAGCATCTTTCTCATGAACCGATGGAGCAATGAGAGACTCGTCAAAATTATCAATCATAACAAGATTCAATTTTAAAGATCCAAGATTATAACTCACCTCCTCACAAGAATCAATTTCCCCTTTCGAATGATTAATATTTTATGAGAAATAACATTGAAAATAATAATCCTAAACTTTAATTAAGAATTCATTTTGTGGATTTGATAAATATGGAGTGTTAAGATGAAGCAGGACGACATTGTCCTGATAAATAGGGATGCGAGCATGTCGATTTGGATATGATGGAAAAAAATGGTATTCAAAAGAGAAATACTTATGAACATCTTGCATGATTGTCTCAGAATAAGTTATGGACGGGAAAGGGGAAGTAGGAACATTGTTCACATTCTGATACTTCTTAGGATATCTAAGATCATCAAAAGAACTAATTTTATCCTTCAAACTCTCTAAATGACCTTCCATATCATAAGATGAATGATTTCTAGGAAAGACATGTGTAGATTGAATTGCGATGCTAGAATGATTGGCTTGATCAATCGGGAGAGGTCTCGAATCAAGAATAGAGGTTATAACAATCTCATGATTAAAATTCACCTTATTGATTGAAAGATCAGTTCCAAATAAAACCTTTGGTATAAAATGAGATTGAGACTTGGTTTCGTTGGTGTAGAACTTATCAGTAAGTTACCTGGCTCTAGAAGGATTACCCCTCTTTAATTGTTCTTTATATGACAAGTAGCATTCACAAGTAGAAGGGTTATGGCTATGATTTCAAAAAGGGCACCAATGACGTGCGAAAATATTGACAAATTGATTCGACTAATTAGGTGGATTTAGAAAGTGGGGAGGAAGAGATAGACCCGGCTAAGACAAGTCTTCATAATCCTATTATCTAATGAAGTCACCTGATTGTGCATTTCTTGCATCAATTGGAGCATGAAAATATTGGTCATAGGGGTGAATTGGTCCATTGACAACCCTGTCCTTTCGTGATGGTATTCAATTTCGAGGCATGTCTATAAAGCAACACCAAGGCAATTTACATTCATCCCTTCTAGTCGGTGTTGGTAAGGAGGAGGAATACAATTACAATAATGGACAAAGACAGCTTGATTGGAAGGTTGGACAACTTCGAGAATCTGATCATATAGCTTCTTAGACCTAAGGTTAAATTATTTGATAGATTCATTCTCTTCTAAGGATATACAGTTAAAATCCTCAGATACTCAGCCGAGCTTTTGACCTCCCCAAAGGTGGAAAAAATAAAGAGCCATGGCGAAGGAAGGAGGAGATGAACAATGATTAAAGAATCAAATATCCAAACTCAAGAATTGGTCATGATTGGATAATAATGAAAAAATATTTAAGGGATTGGATTGAAAGATTGACATGAATAATTTTCCCCAATGGAATCGCCAAATATGTTGATGCTCAAATTGACATGGTTAGGGAAACAACACTATAAACACCCTTGGAGGGATGTTTAAGGGGGTGAAGGGGTATGGAATCCAGGGTTGCATTTAGAACCCTAGGGTATATGGGATTCACAAGTATGATCAAAGATGTAGAATGCATATATGAAATGAAAGTGGGATTGAGTAAGCTTAATGAATTAAAAGCAAATTCTTTCATAAAAAAAATGTCAGTTCATTAAAAAAACTAAATGCAACCTATCTAACCATATGTGCATTAATTTTTAGAAGTAAAATGATTAGCTAACTAACAACTAAGAAATTAGTGACATAATATTTACAACTACATAAGAAATCTATAAAGTAAATTTCAGAGAAAAGGTTAGCATTAGTTGTAGGAAGAAAAATATATGAACAATTAATAACTCTCTGACGAGCATGGATGTAATACCCCCATTTTGACCCTTGTAATGTATTTACTTAAATGATGTAACTGATGTAAATATGCTAGTGTGAATTCCTAGTGCGGAGCTCAAGGCCAAGGCCCGACTAGTGAATGGATAGGCATGTCCGATGTATATATTCTATTTGGACTGTTTGGTTGGCTTTTATGCTGATTTAGAATATATGTAAATTTTATGTGCATAAATAATAAAATGGTCCAACAATGGCTATGTAAAGAGCACCAAAGGGGATATGATTCCACCAGAGGGGAAGAGGAAAGGGGTTTCATGGGTGACTAAATCCTTGCTTCCAAGTGTCAACCTTAGAACTCACCCAAAGTTCTGTCATGTGATGAGAATAATCCAATTATCTCATTTTTTTACCATTTTCCAATCATTAATGCATGTGTGTGGTTGGTGGGAAAAGTCACCTCATGTAGTTATTGAAGTAGGGGACTGATTGCACTTTTGTGATAGTTCTGTCATGACAGAAGTCAGTCTGCAGTTGCCAGGAGTCCTTTCTTTTATTGTCAAAAATTATTTCAGTTGTCTTTTCACAATTTTCCCATATGCTTTGGAGTCAACCGTCATTTTTCTCATTCTTATAGGAATATCTACTCCAGGAAGAGCTCTCCATTACTGTCCATGAACTTACCATGATGTTTTGAACCCAAAAATTCAAATTTGGAGACCATGCTATAGATTTGGAAGTGAAAATTGATGGTTGTAGGTGAGAAGAGAGGTTGGGAAAGCTAGGAACCCTCACCCATTGAGTTATGCTTCTCATAGGTGCTTGAGAAGCCACAAATTAAAGCTATAGGTGGTTCTATAGCTGCCAATATCAGATTGAACTTCTTCTATGCACACACTGGAAACACCCAACAAGATGGATCTCCCAAGAGAACCGTGGATTAGTGAAGTGGATTTCTGAGCTAGAAGGGTGTTGTGTGGGGCAGGTATTGTGGAAGCTGAGTCTGTGAGGGCTGAGTGAGGCCCTTGTAGAGCTTTGCATTAGCATTGGGCTAAGCATAGAGAGCATAATGGATTGTGGGATGAGAGATAGAAGTTTGTATGTGTTTCCTTCGCCCAGGTGGCCTCATAACCTAGCTTGGGGGTGGCCTCTTAGCAGAAAGAGTATATGTTGGACATAGTGCCTATGGTTGGGTGGAAAATTGCTCTTACAGGCAGTTGCTTGAATTTGTGTTGGATAAATATAAGTATTCTCATGCATTTGAATATGAAATGTTTTTATTTCATGCTTGTAATGTTTATGCTTGTATTTGCATGCTAGATGTGTGTGGATATATTTTAAATTCCATTGTGCATGTTTATTTACATTTCTGCGCACATTGTATTTGTTGAAAATTGTATTATAGATTTGGGGCGAAATTTGAGAGCCTAGTTTTGGATAATGTCCCATCCCGATGGTCGGATTAGGTGAGGGGGACGTTACAATGGAAAATTAAGTGGATGCATTAAATTTGCAAAGAGAAATATTCAATTTAGTAAATATAAGAATTTTTAATGGCACGCCAAAGTCTTAGTTTATTAATGAACTAATTAATGCATAAATCGGTCAAGAACTTGGCGTGTTAAGCATTAGTATAAAACTAAAATGATAATTCATATTCTCTCTATGTCTAAGTAATGTTTACAATATTAATTATATGCAAAAATAAATTGGCCACTACATTCATATTTTAAATATTTTAAATTCCCTCCAACATCAAGGTTCGTTAATGCAGTGATATCAATTAATAAACGATGGACTTGGTGGATTGGTCGTTTGCATACAATTATTTCAATAAATGAAGCATAATGCATAACATTAAATATTTTTTCATAATTGTGTGGGATGGATACTTCTATTTGAATTATACAACATCAGAAAGGCTTTCAACTACATTATGGAAATCATATTTTTATATATAGTTCATCAACATAAATAAGAAACAAAAAAAAATGTACAAGTCAGTAAACAAAGTAATACAAGTATTTATAGTCCTTTTATACATAAAATATAGTTTTGCATGATGAAAAAAACCATAAAATGACAACACACGTGTGGGAAAACAGAATGTACCTCTGACGGAAGGACACTATGCTTTCACCCTAATGGATGGACCTAGATGGTAGCCTTACTTGCAATCACCACCTATTAGGCTCATGGAAGGCTGAGTATGAAGGAAAAAAAATTGCAAAGTGTAATGTCCCTTGTTAAGGATTTTATTAAAATGACAATTTTTCACTTTTTTCCCTAGTTAGACCTTTGACTATTTTTGAGCTCTATGTCCCCAAATTGCTCCAATTGCTCCCAAATATTCTAAGAAGGTATATGGATAATGTTATAACATAAATATGTGTTTCAAGGATTCTTTTGGACCTTTAAAATACTTCTGCAAATCATCTTTCAATTCTGGCCAATGTAGGGAACTTTACTAGTAATTTCCCTTTGACTAGTATTTGTCTGTAGGTCTCAAATTGACTCCAAATGCCCTCAAATATTAAAGGAAGGTGTATGAATGATATTAGGAATTGAATATGATGTTCAGGGATGAGATATGGCCACCAAAATACCTCTGCAAAATCTCTTAATATTCTGGACCAAGTATGCAATTTTACTAGTAATTTGGGGTTCAAATCCCCCTGGGGTAAGTATTGAAAATGGCTTCCCAAATGCCTCCAAACCCACTCAAATTTATGAACAGAGTTAGGGGATGTCTCAATTGTGTTATTAAGTTCTTATGTGAATCATTAATTGATTATTATCTCTATTCCAACCCTCTCCCCTTCAGCTGCAAACATCACCAATTCGACCCTTGGGGAAATGGCACTATTTCTTCTCCCAATGCAATTAAACTAAGTAAAATACTTCAAATGCTCAAGTACAGTACATGAAACTTGTAAAATACATTCATGGCATTCTATTAATCATACATGTATTAGATAACCATCCATTCATTCGAAATCATCAGCATTATCATGCTATACATCAATGTAGTGGGGAAATGGAACTGTTCTTTCATTAAAAATGAAATTTATACATTTCTTCTTGGAATTTCGACCTGAAAATTTTTGGAGATGAATAAAATAGTATTTAATTCATATTAAAAAATAAATGGGGAATTAGAAGCTCCCCCAAAGTGTACAATAGCTCACCAAAAATGCCCTCCCTCAAGGATCAAGAATATGCCATCAAAACTGGAAATGGTTGAGAGAATGTGTTGTAATAGAAGAAACCATGAGCTTCTCTGTAGCTTACAAATGAAAATAAAGACTACATTAAAGCTCCAAATGAAAGGTATGAATGGCCTTTCCAATTAACAACTTGGATGGGAATCTTTCACCCTCGAAACTGGCTAAGGCAAGAAACTAGTCATCCACTAGCTCTCCCTCTACACAAATGCATTTGCAAATTATACAAATGATCAAAAACTGGTTTCATTCTTTGTTCTTGAAATTTATAAAGTTCTAATTTCCTCCATGGGTCGAATTCCTTACAAGAGACTCATGCCAACTCAATTTGGGAAGAGATTCGAAAGAACGCCACTTGTACAACAATTCCTAGTCTCCCACTTCCACCAAATCACATGTGGAAGCATCTTAGCTTCCCTAACACCCTTGAGTGCCCTCTTAGAGTCTATTTTTAGCCCTGACATGTCATATATGTCATATATTATCCTTCAGGTCTGATTTGTGTCATAGGTGTCATAGCATCTTCATCATTGTTGTCATAGAGCTAGGGAATCTAGCCCAAGTGTCTCACTAGCTCCAAATTGCCTCTTCCTCTTCCATGGGAGTTAATCTTCCTCTATATTTCGACCTCATTGACTCATGCCAAGTATTATTGACCTTATAACTCATCCCAAGAACATTAGGCTTCCCATGGATTCAAAATTGCAAGAAAAGGATACCATGTGGCACATAAATTCTAGCTTGTGTGGGTCCCACTTCCTCCGCGTGTCTTCATGATCAAATGCCACTTTGATTTTCACTTGTATATATTTATTTATCTCATTTATTAAATATTTATGCCATCCTAATGTTCCAACATCATTTATTATCCCCATTATTTCAAATCCCAAAGCTTCCACCCCAAACCTAGGAAACTAGTAATTTTCCTCCTTGGCAATTATTTGACCCTTAACATCAATTTGAAAAAATATAATGAATATGGCCAATGTGATTAGGCCATTGTGACCCAATGCCAAATTTGGGACATGACAAATCCCCCCTTCCCAATATTGTTTTTCCTCAAGCAATTTCAAACATGGGTGTTGAAGAACCTGCTTTCTGTATAATTCTCTGAAGTTGCCATTGAATTGCCCAACCTTGAGTCCTTCAGTTTCCATGAAGATTTTAGAGAGGAACCACCATGCTTGTTGCTGCACTACTCTGATAAAAATCACTTTATTAAGTGGGAAACCCATATCCCATACTGCTTGTTTCCCCCAAAAATTTGAGACCAATGAGATAAAAATCATTCCAGGGTCCCATTGTTTGTATTGCACCCCAACAATTAAGAGTGCTCTCCAACCCATACCATCAGATAAGAGGATTCCTGGATCCCATTTTCTTGTATGCATTCTTCCAAACATCATGAGTGCAAAATATATATCATCAAAGTACATAACAACATAAGGAAAATTTACATCAAGGAGGTGCTTCATCAAAGAATCATGAAAGTGCTTATACCTCCAAGCAAGTAGACCACCATTTTCCAAGTGCATACAAGCTTCAAGTGACCAATCAAATCTACTCCAATGACATAGGTGAGGATCCCATGTCCTATAATGCTGCTCCAAAAGGATGCGATATGAATCAAAATATTCAGCCATGTATTCTTTCATCCAAGAAGTGAATGAAGAATCTCCACCAAAATCTGAACCAAATAATGAGCAGAAAAAACAAGGAGACTTCAAATGACTCAACGAAGTCTCACCCATACATCCCTGAATGTGGGAGTCATAAAGATATAACAAAGTATGTGGCTTCCAACAAAAAATTTCTCCAATCATAAATCTATTCACCCAAGTGTTGGATGAAGTTCCTCCAACATCAAATGAATCAAGTGTTGAGCAAGAAAAACCATGAGTCTTCAAGTGACTCAAATGCATATTATAGGTGCCTCCATGTAGATGTGCATCATCATAAAGTAACAAAGGATGCTGCTGAAAATGTGAATAAGAATGTGCTCCAACCATATCATCATAAAAAGTAAATCTAGGAGTTCCATACTCCTCATGTGGCACCATAAAAAAGAACCCTTTCACCCATACTTCATTGAGATTAATGCTGCAAAACATGTGATTGTAGGATGTATGAGAATGAACTAACTCACCCAAATGATCAAAAAGTGCAGAAGTTTCATCATGGGAAGGATCCAAATGGGTAGTATCATGCAGCTCCTTCAAAAGTGTGAAACCTTTGTCATAGATTGGTTCCAATGTAGAGGAATCATGCTCTTCTTTAAAAATTGCATAACCTTCATCAAGAGACAATTCAAGTTCCTCTTCCGCCACATCAAGTGTTTGGATGTAGAGGGTCACTATTTGTCACTAATAATCCTTATTAGTGTCGAACATTGAATGTCACCACAACAGTTCTACTTTTGGGGACACAGCCGTTAGTGACATTCACATTTTGGTGACATCCTCCTTTTTCACCATCACTGATGTGATTATGGTGACATGTCTCAACCCTCACCAATGATCGGTCATTGGCCATCACCATATATGAATAAAATGGTGTGGGTCAAAGCAGGTCCGTCACCAACACTTTATAACGATTGGTGACAGTCATAACCTGGAATAATCATAATTATTGGTGGCAGGCCTTGACTGTCACCACATACCCCCACTTAAGGTGATAGTGCCGTTGGCGATGCTTAGGTTTTGGTGATGGGACCCCTCTTGACCATCACCAAATGAGCTTATGGTGACATTTTTGGACCCTAACCAATGACCTTTTTCTTTTAGTGGTAAATCCATCCATGTGGCCATTTTTTCATCGAGGTATGCAGTGGAATCTTCGACAAATCAGAGACAATAGATAGATCATAGACAATTTGTGCCATAAGTTTTTTTGTTGTATTTTAACAAGATTCCAGCCTCACTATGTTGAATTTTAACAAGATTCTGGTCTCATTGTTATTAAAAACTTCATTTGCTGCATTATTTTATCTTTTTAGAAATTAATTTTTGGAAAATGTTGACAAATTTAGGGTTAGGGTTTTCCATACTTCCAATGGCTGTAATTTAATGTTCTTTTTACTTTCTTTAATGTAACAGCTCTGTGTTTTTATTCTCTTCCTCGCAAAATTTGCTCAACTTGTTTCCTTCCAGGGAATCCACAACACATGTATCTGTTCCCAAACCCTTTCTTTTCATTGTAAAATCCATGGTCTTAACAAACCTTTTATCTAAAATACATTGAAAATCGATCAGCTAGTTTTAATATTAAGACTAAATTTTTAATTTGCAGCTCGTAATTGGTGTGGGAATTATTTTTAATGCCACTACTGAAGATTTAACAGTCTCATCATTGACTTAAAGATACAACGATTGGCGCCCATTGTGTCTGCAAATCAGTTGGTCATGTGTTCGCGGTAGGGATTTCCCCAAATAGTATAATTAACAGTTATCTTTCATATATGCTTCACAAACCATAATGCCTTCAAATTAAGTAGGTTATTCTTGCCATGCAAATCTTGTTTCCATCGCCATGAAATGAAACCAGTATTACAACTTTGGGGTTTGAGAAGGGATCACATACATTTGGATATTTTTTGTGTGTGACACTTGGAATGGGAAATGAAAAGATAGATTGAAAAATGTAGTTTCTAAGAAGTTTAGGTTTCTCCAAAAACAAATTTTTGAATGTTCAAGTCGAAAACCGTCGATTCTAGGACTTTCAAAGGAAAAAATGAAGCAGGAAGTAGATTTTCTAGTCAAATCATTGAGGCTTCCATTTGATGATATTGTTAGATGTTCCATGTTGTTGACATGAAGCTTGGAGAAGAGTACAAATAGAGTAGTGGAGGGCTTGATGTCCATGCAGTTGTTGAAAACATAGAGGATTTCCCCACTTTTGTTATTTATATATATAAATCAAATAGTACAACGATGAACCAAATAGCACAGTTCCGGCCAGAGTCCAAAACCATATTAGTCTTGTTTAATACAACCCAAAATATATAAAACCTTAAAACTCTACAAAGAAAAACAATCATAAGATGATCATCCTGAACAATAATCAGTCCAAAAAGTGAACAGTACCCTAAGATTCCATCTTGATACAGACAAACACTCTTGGAAAAGTATGGTAATTCGATTGCCGAATCCTCCTTAGCTCTGTGGGATATTTACTATGGAGCAAAAGATGGGAAAGTTGATCATTGACAAGGAGACGTTCAGGGAGTGTGTTTCAGTCAAATGGATTCAATGAAAATTGCGAGTAACTTTTATCAATATGACATTTCAGATATACTGTTTTTAATTTTAGAGACTTCCATGCAACCAAAGAATATGAAGGCTCTTGTTTATAACATTTTTATAGCTTCACTGGCACAAAGAAAGGTGCTTGTAACATTAGCTAGCTAACCATTTTGAGTTTAACAAGTTTTAAAACAGGAGTAATTCAATAGCATTGCTTTTAATTCAAGGTGCAAATCATCCTCCTTCCTATCCTCCATTGATTTTAATTCCATAATTAAACTTCTCTTAGCAGCATGAGAGGCAAATAACCAATGATTTGTTCTTAATAGACTACATAGATGATTATGTTGCCAACTTGCTACTGTACTTAACAGAATTCACTAGGGTTTCTCTGAGCACATACTTGTCTTACCACAAAAACTCATCTTTGGAAGACATAAAGAGGTATCATGTTATTTGATTGGATGTTATTCATGGTCTTAAATGAGTAGTTTGACTCTTATATAATGGTAGATTGTCCCTAACAATGTATGCATTTTTGAAGGAAAACAATATTCTTGTTTTAACTTAGGAATTTCTGACATTTTTGTACACAATTTCTTTCACTATTATATGTGTTTATAGTTAAATATAAATTCGTTATTGGTTGGAATTAAACCTTGGTCAAGTTATTAATATTTTGTGCCCTTGGGCTCATCTTAGTACCTTGCAGGATTTAAGGTTTCATGACATAGACAAGGTAGTATTATAAGAGATCTCTTATTATACTTTTCTTCATGGTGTTTGCACATCCTTAGCAACAAATAAGAAATTTTTGTGGCCTCCACTTCCATTGTATGTTGGATTGTATTTCATAGAGAGTGCCAAAGCAACAGTCCGAGAAGAAAAAGATTTAGGCTAGAACAACTGCAGAAACCACTTTTTATATTCATATTCATAAGAAATATCATTAGTACAAACATGTGTGCGATCTCATGGTGACTATTGAAACTCCTTTGGTGTCAAACGTGAGCAAGGATCCTGTAGCCATTGCTTCTGCCAGTTTTGCTCTCACCGAAGCATCAGAAATATCTAAATTATACCATTCTCCTTGACGCAATATATAGCTTTGTGATAATATCAAAAGAGGTGGGAGACATGCTTTGATACAAATCATAAACATTCTTAACAAAAAAAATAGCTGCAAAGCAGCTAATCCCTGTTCTAAAATAATTTTTATAATTTGTTTTAATTGTTTACAAAAATTTAAAAAAATTATTAGAAAATTTTAGTTAAGTTATCACAATTTCTTCAAATGTAAAATAGAACATTTGAGTTGGTCCATTATTTGAAATAGAACATTCGAATTTTCTCATTATTCGATTTATTACATTTAATGCAAAGTACTCAAATCTTTGCATTAAAAGTTAAGTTGGACTATTGTTGGCGTAGTGTTTTAAGTTTAAAAGCACTACTCATTGATCCTAAAATTTGATTGCCAAAGTTTTGACATTGTATCCTAAAAATTCTGTCTCATGTAGTTATAACAAAAAAAGTTTGTGGCAGTTTATCAATCATCAAACATTCCTTGGACATGTATAAGTTCTCTGATTTTTGTACTTATGAATAATAAAATCATAAATATTTACATTTTTATAAATAAATGTGTAACAAAAATAATATAAAATACATTTAACACCCGTAAACAACTCGCAAGGACATGTTCGATGTTCTAATAAAAGTAGAAGAAATTGATTGATGCACTTTGTTTTACATGTATGTGATATATTCTATGTGCTACATCCACGTCCAACCATTACATATGAAGTGTCCTTATCAATCTCAATCATGAAAAACCATGTCATCCGGCAAGGTAGTGTGAACATATAAAAAACAATAGTGATATCTCAGGCTTGCACAACTCTAGGCTTAATTTTAAAGCTTTCTAATATTACATCATGATATATAAATATATCTATTAATTTTATTATAAAATTTGTTTAGTATATTTTTCAACATATGGTACCTTAAAGTTTATGTTGAGTTGAAAAATTCAATTTAAAGTAGAATATAAGAAAAGTTACAAAATATGGTGCCTAAAATCTTTAATGCATCATTAAACACTTTGTAAAACATGATATTGGTTACATGGACAATGCTATTCTTTATGCACAATTAAATTCTTTGTAAACCCTGAAATAAATAGGCTAGGTGGACAATTTGCGTGGAACCCCAAGTAAAACCATTAATGTACCATTGAATACTTTGTAAAACCTATTCAAAATTAGTAATTTTACGGACAGTTGTACTAATTCAAAAGGAAGAAGATAAAAAAGGCAGAGCCAGTGAAGATCTTCTGTGTTTCTATATAAGCTTGGCAATTAGATCAGGAACAGATGGATAAAATAAATTTTTGTATGAATATATCATTATAATAAAATATAATTATTTATACAGATTTTAATGTATAAAAAAATCAGAATAAGTTATTTCTGTTAGAAGTTTTCTTTAAAGATCGTTTATAAATAATTAAAATTACAAATTTTAATAATTCAGATTGCAGTATATATATATATATATATATATATATATATATATATATATATATATATATATAATGAACTGAAACAAGTATTTGATATTTAAAAAATAAAAAATGAGTTACATGAGCCGTGGCTAATGCCAGAGCCGGCTGTTCATCAACAATTTCTCTATGATCTATACTATAGACAACTGCATGTGTTTGTTCATTTTTTGATAAAATTCTAAAAATAAAGTTTCTCTTTATCCCTCTGAGATCCTTAGCTGGTGATCTTACCCATGCTACAAAAGATGACAAATGAACGGCCTGAATTTTAGTTCTCTGCGAATGGTTTGATTCATTGAAATCACAATTCACTGCTACGATTTCTGAATTCCCACTGCCAGAAAAATTCCATAAAATGTTATAATTCAATCCTTCATTCTATTTTTAGCATCAACTTCAGAATTTTCAGAACTACAACTGTGAATGTGTATTTGTGTGACCCAAAATCGATTGTTCTGCGAATGGTTTGATTCATTGAAATCACAATTCACTGCTGCGATTTCTGAATTCCCACTACCAGAAAAATTCCATAAAATGTTATAATTTAATCCTTCATTCTATTTTCAGCGTTAACTTCAGAATTTTCAGAACTCCAACTGTGAATGTGTATTTGTGTGACCCAAAATTGATTGTTGTAATTGTAGCATCGAATTGCTGCCTAACAGAGTAACGTGCAGATTGTTTCATACTTCTATTAAACCTCGTTGGTCCAGTTGACATATTACAAGCTCGATATACCTCGAAGAGATCGGTACTTTTCATCATCAAAATGATCTATTTTGCAGATTGCCAGAACGATAGACAAGCTACCAAAATACCGAATTGGTCCATGAATATGCATTAGCTGTAATTTTTGCATTTCGATTGCTATACGAGAGGAGATTGCCCTTTCTCTAATCCCACATACAATTTCATGTATTGATAATAGCTCTTAAATTGCTGGTATATTCAAAGCCTTATAAGTGTTCCTTTGGGGTTCAGGAAGTGGAATTTGAGTCATATTGTATCTCATGAAGGCGTCAAAATGGACCCTAAAAAATTAAGGCTATCATGGAATGACCAATTCCTAAAACCTTGAAGAATATTAAATGATTCTTAGGATTAATAAGCTACTATTCAAGCTATTTAATAATTATGGTCAAATAACACCACCTCTAACAAGGTTATTGAAAAACAAGGCATTCCCTTCGGCTGAAGAAGCAACTAAATATTTTGAAAAACTTAAAGTGGATATATATACAAATCCTATATCAACCACACACTTCACAAAAGTTTTCATACAATAAGGAAGGGCCTTTGCCTTTGAAAGTTTCCAACTTAAAGTAAAAAACTTGCTCAAACCAATTTATGAAAATAAAATGTTGGTCACATTGTATGCAATTAAGAAATGGAACCCTTACCTAATTCGGAATACACTTCAAGTGATGAAAAAATCATGATAAAATTAAGCACTTCTTGGAAAAAATATTATCTTCATAAGAGCAAAACAAAATGATTACAAATATGCTAGGTTATGAACTTGAAATTATCTAAAACAAAATGTGGTGGCAAATGCACTTTCAAGAAAAGAAGATGACATATAGGGATTACATTTTTCTATTTTCATTATGCAATCTAGTTGGGTGGATTAATTTTGTGTCTCGATGTTTGGTTTTCCAACAGAACAAAGGAGATACAATAAAGACATCGAGTCTTCTACAACCATTAGTCATACCAAGTGAGTGTTGGGAAGAGGTCTCAAAATATCTTAGCATATTTCTACCAAATTTAGAAGGAAATATTTTCATTATGGTAGTAGTGGATTGACTCACAAAGTATGACATTTTCTACTCTCTTGCTCGTGCTTTTAAAGCAAGCACATTAATTGCAACATTCATGGAAACAATTCAGAATCCACATGGAATCCCCAAGACTATTATTTAAGTGATAGAGATCCAATTTTCATTGGTAATTTTTGGAAGGAAATATTTTCTTGTTTGGTCTCTCAATTGGCTCACAACTCCTCTTATCATCCTCAATCTAATGGGAAAACTGAGATTGTGAATAAATATCTAGAAGGGTATCTTTGTTTCTTTGCAATAAATAAACATGATGGGTCAAGTGGTTTCCCTTAGTATATTGGTGGTATAACACATCCTTACATACTTCATAAAAAATGTCACAATTTATGACACTTTATGGCTATCATCCTCCTTGGATCACATCATCCTTGAAAGATAAGTTAAGGTTCACACAATGGAGGATCACATAGAGCATCGATGAGAGGTTCTCCAACTATTGAAAGATACCTTATCTATAACACAAAATGAGATAAAACAACAAGCAAATCAACATCATGGTGAAATGAAATTTGAATTGGTGGATTGGGTATTTTTTAAGCTACAACCATACAAACAAATGTCCCGCAAGAAACAAAAGAAGGGCAATAAATGATCACCCAAGTATTTTGGTTTCTACAAAGGTGTTGTAGAGGATTGGAAGTATGGCTTACAAATTGGAATTGCCTCCATATTCACATGTATGTCCAATCTTCCATTTTTCTTTCCTAAAGAGGGTAATTGGTGACAAGATCCCATTCCAAACTTTTCCCTTACTATTCCACTCTTCTTATAGAATTCCTCAAACCAATTTTGGAAAAACTCTCCACCATTTTCTGTCCTCAACACCTTCATTTTATTCCTTGCTTGGTTTTTTGCAAGGGCTTTAAAGTCTTTAAATTTATCAAAAACCTCAAATTTATTATGGAGGAATAAACACAAGTGTTCCTCGAGAAATCATCAATGAATGAAACAAAATCGATAAGTTTAACTAGTGATGGAACATGAATAGGTCCAAACACATGATTGTGTATTAACTCAAAGATTATCCTTTCTCTTGTAGCACCATATGGGAATATTGCTTGATTCTATTTACCATATATGCAATATCATAGAAATTGAAATATAATGAGGAATCATACATACCATCTACCATAACCTTACCATGTAATGCTCGAAGGCCCTTCTCTCCAATATGTATTAGAACTTGATGCCATATCATTGTATTATCTATAGGGATAATAGGGGTAATGCATTCTTCATTTATATCCTTATGAATAACAAAAAAATTACACCCATCATTAAAAGTGCTTCCTAATAACTTGTAGAAAGTTACAATGTGAACTCCACACATTAACACCAATGCTCCTCAAACCATATTGCATGTGTCCTTTTCAAATACAATATGCACGCTTACATCATCCATATTTCTTACAGATATTAGGTCTCTATCCAGATATGGAATGTGCAAATCCCTAGGAAGAGTTTTAACCATTCCATCTTTAAGCACCAACCTGACCCTTCCACATCCTATAATTTTGGTTTTCGAGTCATCTTGTAGGAAATCATCACACCTCCATTTTAATTTTCATATTCTCAAAACCACTCCCTATGAGGATTCATATGCAATGAAACACTTGATTCAATCATCCATACATCATGACCTGTATGTGCACCTATAGATTCTGAGTAACATCACCTCCTTCGTTTGTAGAGGGGTTTATTTCCGTGGAATGGGGATCATTAAATACTTTACCTTTATCAACACTCTTAGAGCTGCAATTTTTCTTATTAAACCCAAATTTAAAACATTTCCAACATTTATTTTCAAATTGTCTCAGAGATTTAGATCTATCTCTGGACTTAGCTCTATGCCCATAACATCGATTTTTCCTCTCTTGAAGAAAACCTCTCATAGATAAAAACATCCTTGGTCACACCCTTAATGGATTTTCTCCTCATTTTTTTGATAACAATGATGCAACTAAAACCTCAAACTTTAACATGGATTGAATGTCACTACCAATTGCTAGAACCAAATTATCCCAAGGCTCTAGCAAAGAACATAACAAGGTAATACACTTATTGTTTTCCTCCATATTAATATCAACAAAGGCCAATTGAATTACCAGAGTAATAAAGGAATTTAGATGATCTTCCATAGTGTTACCATCCTCCATCCTAATATGAGGCAACTTCTTTTGAAGAAATAACTTGTTTACTAGGGACTTTCATTGATACAAACTCCCCGGCTTATACCACACCGTATTTGCACTATCTTCTCCAAATATGTAAAACAACACTGAATCTTAAAGATAGAGTCAAATCATACTTTTGATGCTTCTCTCCATATTTTCCTAAACTTCTATCGACATACTAGTAGGGTTATTACCTACATCTACATCGGTCCACTAATCTCTATCTACAAGAAGATAGTCCATCTCTAGCATCCACAATAAGAATCTCTAGTTGTTAATATTTTCTATTTCTATCTTGAATTTATTGTCTTTTACCTTGCACATGATTCACTGCACAAATCTGCCACTCCAACAAAGGTTTATCACAGACCCAAGATACCCTTTCTCTTCACAAGATGAACTAAAATCTAGCAATAAAGGCATCCCCCTAAAGCCGATAACTTTTCTCTGATACTAGTTGAAGATTTTTGATAAACCTATCTTAGAAAAAACAATACCAAACAAAATCTAAAACATAAGAATTAACAATGGCTCACAGACACATTACATAGATATTTACCCTTGAAACTCAAGTTTGAGAAAGCATACATTCTTGAGAGTTTGTCCACTCTCTATCTCATTGTATTATGCTTTTCTGTTAATACAATACAATATTGTAACATACAAAACCCTAATCAATTAACCCAAATTCCTTAACCATAATTAATTTACAATGGGCCACAAAACCATGGACTAAAAATAACTCAAAATGGACCCAAAATTTATTTTGGGTGCATTGGCCCTAAACCTTCAGTGGAGGCACACTATCCCCAGTGCCCCCTTAACCGAGGGGGGGGGATGGGGGCGTGGGCTAATTATCTCACTTAGACCCCCCTTTCTATCAATACCTATAAATAGTACAACACATGTCCAAACATTATGCACACTTCTATCCCACTAGCTACGCACTAGGTATTAAGGCGACCCATCTATAGTAGTTAGGGGGTGAGAGTGGTGCTAACTATAAACTGTTAAAGGGTATCTTGGGGATTTGACTGTGGATACATGCAAATTATGGAGACAATGCCACCTCAATACCTAGTGGTGCAAGCAAGGTTTCAATATTTCTATAAGCGGAGGTGAAATCATGTCTTGGATGCTCTTACATAGGTCGTTGCCTCCTCCATACTCAGTGGTGCATTACATTCGATTTTAAATCTTATAAAATGGAATGTTAAAAATTGCAATAAGATTTAGACAAAATCATTATTTTTCAACTTATAATAATATCCATATAAAACTAAATTAAATAAATTGGAATGGATATGTATAGAAAATCGAATTGAAGAAATTAGAATGAGAAAATATTCACATCAATAATTGGACAACTAAAGCCTTGCGTTCTAGAGATGCGATTTGGATCACGTTATCTTGTGTAGAGTTGATTTGAGGCCTTTGAAATTGTAATAATTTGTATTCAAATTTAGATCACTTTCGAACTCACATATAGAAAATCAATAATTGTCTTCATCAATTGCATCCAAGTACATAACATCAATATAAAACCATCATATATTTGTTTTCTTCGATATTATTAATGTAGGGTTGTTTTCATACCAACTAATTAATGCCCAAAAATGTAGATATCAATTGCTTAAATTAGCGATATTTTATGAATTCACGTGCAAGTAAATATTATCTTTGAATAATACAATCAAGATATTTTTGTTCATGATATAATACATGATATGCACCATGTGAAATTGTGCACCTTATGAAGCAATTAAATTTTGTTTTTTATGATGAGTGTGTTGTATATACTTGTATTTTATTATTTTGTTTTTTATAATGAGTGTGTTGTATATACTTGTATTTTATTCTCTTAGGACAATTGTGTAACTTGTTGATCATCTATATGGGTTTATAAGGGTTGCTTTATGTGTCTCAAGGCACGACTATGATATGGTTAAAGTTCGACTTAAAATAACCCTTTTATGAAATGTGTATATTGGATATAATTTTTATAAAATTAAGAGTTTATAGGATAACAAGTTTAAAATAAGAATGGACAAAGTAGAACGATGCAGCTGAAAGGACAATTATATAAGAATTTTTAATTTAAATTCGCAATAACATTTTAATTAATAGAAATTTTCCTATTTTAATTTTGATAAAAATATAATAATTAATATAAAATAATGATAGTAATAAAAGTATTAGTATTAAATTTTAAACATATTTCTTAATAATTATAGATTCATATTCATTGTAAAGTTATTAAAATGATTAAGTTAAAAGGATTACATGTGATTTGTATTATTTAAAATTGATATGAGATGATTATATCAAATAATCATGATATGGTGATTAATATTTTATAGTATTAAAATTTTGTTAAAAAATTAATAATGGTATTCAAAGATGGTCAACTATAACAAAGTATAACCAACTAAAGTATGGCATAGCCAACTAAAGTAAACCATAGTCAAACAATATATTCAACCATGTCAATCACAATATTTAATTTTAAAGATAGTTTTTACTAACCATAGTTTCACTAATTTTAAAGTCTATTAATATAAGAGAAACAAATCAATGTTAATTATCATTATATGACAATTTGTATTTGATAGTATTAAAATTTCTTAAAATATTAAGGATGCCCTTCAAATATTGTAAAATATAGTCAAGCATGGTCAACTAGAATTAACTATACATAACCAAAGTCAATAATAGTTTACCATAATGAATCACCCAATGTGACATAACTATTGAGGAACCGAGTAGCTCGACATAAGTTAGCCAATATGAATTTTGCAAGGGGACAAAACCATTAAGGAACATCATAATAAAAATTTGTCAACCGAGATGATTATCACAATTTGATATAAAGTTAATCATGTTAAAGCATAGTGAACATTGTCATCCATAATAAGCCATGGTCAACCATGTACATCATGGTCAAACACATTGAACCACAATCAAACAAACTCAATGTGACATCACGCTTGAAAAATTTCACAATCCAACATTCCATTAATGACCATAACAATTCGAGTAAGTTAGCCAAGGTGAATGTGGTAATGTGACACAGACATTAAGGAACATTGCAATTGACATAAGTTAGCTACAATGAATGTCATGATGTGACATAAAGTCAATCATGCTCAACCATAGTCAACATGGTCATCCATAATAATGTATCATAACCCTTGAAGAATGTCACAATGTAACATTACCATTGAGGTAGGTAACAATTTGACATAAGTTATCCAAGATGAAAGTCACAAAGTGACAACCATTTAGGAACATCACAATTGACATAAGTCATCCAAGATGATTATCACAATGTGAGATAAATTTAATCATATTCAACCATATTCAACATGATCATCCATAGTAAACCACTGGCAACCATGTACAACATGATCAACCATAGTCAAATGAGCTCAATGCAACATAACCATTGAAGAATGTTGCAATGCAACATAGGCATTGAGGAACCTAGCAATTCAACATAAGTTAGTCAATATGGATGTCACAATATGACATAACCATTGAGGAAGATTGGAAATAACATAAGTTAACTAAGATGATTGTGGCAATGTAGCATAAAGTCAATCATTTTCAACCACAGTCAACATGGTTACCCATAATTAACCATGATCAAACATAGTCAACCACAATAAAATAAACTCAAAATGACACGACCCTTGAAAGATGTCACAGTGCAACATAACCATTAATGGACATAGAAATCCAACGTAAGTTAGACAAGATGAATGTCACAATATGATATAACCATTAAGGAACATTGTAATCAAAATAAGTGAGCCAAGATGAATGTCGTGATGTGACATAAAGTCAATCATTCTCAACCATAGTCAACATAATCAACCATGGTAAACCATAATCAACCACAATCAACCATAGTCAACCATAGTCAAACAAAATCAATGCAACATAACCCTTGAAGAATGCCACAACGCAACATAACCATCAAACTTAGTTGATATAACTCAAAATGATGTCAAATTTAGTTTATTATTTAGAAAATTATCTTGGATGTATTATGTATAGGTATATAAAATCATCTACATAGATTTTGTTTGATGGTGACACTCGCAGTCAATGACAAAATCAATGCGACATAATCCTTGAATATTGTGCCATGTAACATAACCATTAAGGGCCACAAGTTAGCTAATATGAATGTCATAGTGTGACAAAAAATGAATCATATTCAACCATAGTCAACATGGTCATCCATAGTAAACCATCATCAACAAAGTACATCATGGTTAACCAAAGTCGACCATAGTCAACCACTGTCAAACAAAGTTAATTTGACATAAGCCTTGAAGGATGTTTAAGTGCAACATAACCATTAAGGAATGTAATAACTTGACATAAGTCAACGAAGATGAATGTACCAATATGACACAAGCATTGAGGAACCTATGAATTTGATAAAAGTAAGCCAAGATTAATCTTGCAATGTGACATAACCATTGAGGAACATTGAAATCGAAATAAGTCAACTCAGATGATTGTCACAATTTGACATAAAATCAATCATGTTCAATTATAGCCAATGTTGTCATTGTAACATTCCCATCCATCGTATTGACCTCTATATAGGTAGTTATAAATTCCCTCATACAAAATTTTCACTCTACAAAGAATAAGATTTGATTTGAGAATGGATTAATCCTTGCATTAGGGCCATACTTTAAATAAATTCACGTGTAGTTTAAATAAATAAAATCAAAAATATATTTCACACACACAACATGCATAAACTATAATATTGATAAAATAAACAAAGATAATTGTATATTAATAGACAACAATGAATACTTATCTTTTAACTTAAGAAGATCTAAACAATTGGTTTTGTAAGAGTGATTTTCACCCAATCACAGGTATTAACTGTAGATACCACCCCTAAGCTGGGTTATGAGTCCATGAGGGTGAAGGAAACACTTACAAGCTTCACTCTCTCTTAGCCCAAGCAATTTTCTCCCATGCTTAGCCAATATGCTCACCACAGAGGACTACAAGAATCTCATTCAAATATCCGAGCCATGGAAATATTTTCCAGTACCCCACACAGTGCAAGGAAGGCTTACTCTTTCTCTACTCAAAAGTACCTTAGAGTATCCAACCCTTATAATTCTCTTCGGTGTTTGCAAAAAGAGTCCAAACTACTATATTCCTTAAGAGAATCTCCTATAAAATCATATCATGGCTTCTCGAGCATCTTGGAGAAACAAATATATAGTGGGTAAAGGTTCCCCATCTTGCCTAGCCTCTATGCTCACCTAAAACCATCCTCTTCACTCTAATGTATGCAATTTTGATGCAGGAGCATCCTTGGGCTCGAGCAATCCGCATCACCCAAAAATATTTCTATTCCACAAATTAGATTATAAGTTGAATAAGGACTATGTTAGTGGTCCATTTTATTTGGCAATTTTTCTAAGTATAGAGTTATGCTACTACCCATAGTTCAATTCAGACTACTACTACTCTTGCTACTATTTTTGTGCATGCTAAAACTCTTGCTGAAATTCATGCTGAAACTCCTGGTTATGATGGAATTTTACAAGTATTGGGATGTTCTTCATTTGCAACACTATGATCCCACTCATTTGAAATTTCCACGCTTCCATTCATTCATGATGAGTCACATCCACTGTTAGATCAAAGAACCGTGCCTAAAGGACAAATTGTGAACCCAAAACTAAAAGAAGAAAGGTGAAATGCTTAGGGAAAACAAAAAGGCGATTTTGGAAATGGTTCTATCTTGGAAAAGGAAGCGAATCGATTTAGGGGAATCCCATAGAGTTTAAAGAGCGATGAAAGCGATGAGAATGGGGTTCAACAGATAGAGAGAAGAGCTCATGGAGGATGTGTGGCAGAAGCAGATCCATTCGACGAGCAACTGACTAACCATTTGGGAAATGCAGCAACTCGAATATTGTTACTCCTATCGAACTGTGTTGTAATGTAACTCTGTGATTTCTCGTTGAACCAATAAAATCCTGTGTGCATTTCATTGGTATCCAATAGTTAAATTTATGTGTTAATTTGCACTGTGTTAGAGAATAAAATGATGGTTTTTTGTTGTGTATTCTAAGAGCAGGGGAGGTTCTGTAACTGAGTGTTGTTTTAGTCCTTACCTCTGCATCAGGTGGTATCAAAGAATGTTTCACCTTGAGGATACTTGCATGATTGTTCCTGAAAGTGGGTGAGAATGTACCCTGAGTTTGGTGGTGCGTCAACATTTTGAGTGTTGAAGAACAAGTAAGTGTATCAGCATCTAGGTTGAGGCTATGGATGGTAGTTAGAGTTCGAGCTACCGGGAGACTTGTGAGAATGCTGCCAAGAAGGAGAGGATCAATGCGTGAAGGTGCTGGAAATCGAGAATTTGAAGAGTTGCAGAGAAGAATAGAGGAATTAGAAAATAGAAGAGATGGAGGTACTGAAATGGATTTTGAATCTAGGGCTGAGATTGAAATTGAAAGGAATCCTAAGAATGAAGACCCAACAGAGCATTTAATATCTTACCTGAGTAACAGAGGTAGTGCGAAGTTTGAAGTTTTGTGCTATGATGGAAGCTTGAAGGTTGAAAATATTATAGACTATATAGGAGAGCTCAAGAGATACTTCAAATATGAGAATGTTCGTGATCCCAATAAAGTTCATTTTTTCGTTACAAAATTGAAGGGGCATGCTGCACTTTGGTGGGACATGTTGTAGAAAGATAGAATTGATAATAGGTTGGAAAGGATTAGAACCTAGAATAAAATGGTAAGTACTATTAAGGAGAAGATTTTCCCTATTGATTATTAGCAAAACTTGTGTAGACAAGTTCAGAATCTGAGGAAAAAAGATGTTTTTGTGCATGAGTATATAGAAGAATTCTTTAGGATGTCACTCCAATCGGGCATTAAGGAGCTTGAGTATCAGCGCATCACAAGATATGTAAATGGACTAAAGTATGTAATTTAGGATGAGATGAGGCTTATCATGTTGCTCTGAAGGTGGAGGAGAAGGTTGATAGGAAAACTTAGCATAAGTTAAGAGGAAGAGGTCTACGAGGAAGAGGCAGAGTAAACGTTGCTAGAGTAAATGACAAGGAAGAGGAGTCGAAAGGTAGTCCAAGTGATAGAGGAAATGGAATTGATATAGGAAGAGGCTTTGGAAGAGGAAAGGGAAAGTATGTAATTACTTGATATATATGTGGATTTGAACGTCACAAAGCATCAAAATGTCCAAAAAAGCAAGGTTCTAACAAGAGAGGTGATGCTAGAATGCAGGTAACCATGGCAGATGAAGCATTGGTGGTTGGAGAAAATGTAGTTTTACTTCCACAAGAACAAGGTGAGAACTTGATGTTTCATAGAACATTACTTAAACTGTAACATAAATTAATAGAAGAACCTAAATAGAGGAAAATAGTATTTCAAACCAAATGCAAAGTTCAAGGCAAATGTTGTAACTTGATTATTGATGGAGGAAGTACGGAGAACTTGGTTTCCATCGAAGTCAAGAAGAAACTAAATTTGAATTGAAAGTCACATCCTAATCCTTATAGAGTTTCATGGTTGTAGAAGGGTCAGCAAGTGAATGTGATCAAACAATGTTTGTTAAATTTTCAGATTGGGGATTTTAAAGAGCAAGTGTTATGTGATGTAGTGGAGATGGATGCATGCCACATTCTACTCAGAAGACCTTGGATGTTTGATAGAAAAATTTTTCACGATGGAAGAGAAAATTCTTATGAATTTGTTCAAAATGGGAAACGTTATAAGTTGGCACCAATACAAGAAGATGGTGGGAGTAACAACAACAGTAACAACAAGGATGTGCATAGTTGTAATAGTCGCATTATGTTGTGTTCTGCAAAGGAATTCTTGAAGGAGCAGAAGCATAATGGACATTGTTTAGATATATTTCCTAAGAAGGTTCAAGAGGATGATAAGGGAAGTTATATACCAGCAGAGATACAATGCATGTTGGAAGATTTTAAATAAATTGTTGCATAGGAATTACCCACAGGGTTACCTCCGTTGTGGAGTATATCGCACCAAATTGATTTGATTCCAAGATCAAATTTACCAAATAAAGTGCCGTACCGAATGAATCCATTAGAAAGTGAAGAAGTGAATCAGTAAGTGCAGGAATTGATTGACCAAGGATTAGTTCGTGATATTTTGAGCCCTTGTGTAGTACTAACAATATTGAAACCTAAGAAAACATGAGAGTGGCGAGTGTGTACTGGTTCGCGTGCCATAAACAATATCACCATCAAATACCGATTTCCATTACCAAGAATGGATGACCTTATGGATTGCTTGAGTGGTGCAGAGTATTTTACCAAAATTGATTTGAAAAGTGGTTATCACCATATTCGAATCAGAGAAGGGGACGAATGGAAGACTGCATTCAAGATGAAACATGGATTGTTTGAATGGTTAGTGATGCCATTCGGATTGACAAATGCACCCAGCACATCATGAGATTGATGAAGGAAGTACTCACGCCATTTTTGGGTAAGTTTATGGTTTTGTATTTAGACAATATACTAATCTTTAACAGAAGTAAAGCAGAGCATGTTGAGCATGTGAGAACATTATTATAGCATTTGAAGGAGGAGAAGTTAATCATAAACCTCAAGAAAAATACATTTATGCAGCATGAACTAGTGTACCCAGGGTTCGTGGTTTCAAAAGGACTGAAAATGGGTTCGAAAAAAGTGAATGCTATTCTTGAATGGCCAACACTTAGATGCACAATCGATGTGAGAAGATTCCATGGATCGGGAGGCTTCTATTAGAAGTTCATTTGAAACTTCAGTCAAATATGTGCACCTCTTATAAAGTGTATGAAGAAGGGCATGTTTCAGTGGAATGCAGTAGCAGACAAGTCATTTGAGGAGTTGAAGAAAAGAGTAACTGTGCAGCCAAACTTTAGCAAAGTGTTTTGGGTTGATTGTGATGTGAGTGGAGAAGACATTGGAGCAGTTCTGAGTCAAGAAGGAAGACCCATTGCATTTTTCAGCGAGAAGTTGAACGAGGTCAAGAAGAAATACTTTGTTTATGATTAGAAGTATTATGCTATTGTGCGAGATTTGAAGAAATGGAGACATTATTTACTGCCCAAGGAGTTTGTCTTGTTCGCAGATCACAAAGATTTGCAATACATTAACAACCAAGGTAATTTGAATCAAAAGCATACTAAATGGGTGGAATTCTTGCAAAGTTATTCTTTTGTGCCCAAACATAGATCATGAATGTCCAATAAGGTAGTTGATGCATTGAGTTAGAGAGCAACCTTACTCAATACCATGTTGGTGGAAGTGGTAAGTTTGAATTGCCTAAAGACATCGGTATGAAGATGATGCAGATTTATCAGAAGCTTGGAAGGTGTGTATGGAGCCTTGGAGTCTAGACAAAAAATCATATCTAGACTACCATATTTAAGAGGAGTTTTTGTTTAAAAATTAGCACTTGTGTATTCCAATAAGTTCCATACGGTGGAATCTCATTAAGGAGTTGCATAGTGGTGGTTTAGGAGGACATTTTGGCTATGATAAAACTACAACATTGGTAAAGGATAGTTACATCTGGCCTAGCATTAATAAGGATGTTTAGAATTTTGTTGAAGGTTGTAGAATATGTCAATTGTTAAGGGAAAATTTCAGAATACCGGACTCTATACTCCATTTCTAGTACCTGAGCGACCATGGGAAGACATAAGTATGGATTTTGTCTTAGGATTACCTATGACATAGAGAAAACATGACTAAGCAATGGTATTTGTGGATAGATTTTAAAAAATGGCACACCTCATAGAATGCAAGAAGACTAGTGATGCTAGTGAGGTAGCTTTGTTTTTTCTCAAAGAGGTGGTCAGATTGCATGGATTACCATGAAGTATTACTTCAGATCGTGATACAATATTTCTTGGTCATTTTTGGACGACACTTTGGAAGAAGTTAGGATCTAATTTGCTATACAGTTCAACATATCATCCTCAAATGGAAGGTCATATTGAAGTAGTGAACATGATTCTAGGAAATTTGTTGAGAAGTTTGAGTGGAGAGAATCCCAGTCAATGGGATTTGGCATTGGCCCAAGATGAGTTCACATACAACGATTCGGTGAACAAAACTATAGGAAGGAGTCCATTTCAAATTGTTTATTGCAGATCGCTAAGAGATGTGGAAGATTCAGTTGCATTGTCGTATTTGGACAACCAAAAGAGTGTGGATTCAAATGATTTTGCTGACAGTATATGTGATCTACAAGAACAAGTCAAGAAGAGATTGCAGATCAACAATAGCAGTTACAAACAAAGAGAAGATCAAGATAGAATATAGAAGGTATTCCAAGAGGGTGAGATGGTCATGGATCACTTGAGGAAGCAACGATTTCCTAGGGATACATATAATAAACTCAAGTACAAGAATATAGACCTTCATGCCGAATTCTGAAGAAGATTTCTGATAATGCATATCGGTTGGAACTTCCGAAGAAGTTTGACATATCTCCTACATTCAATGTTGCTGAACTCTATGAGTTTAATGAGGGGGGAAAAAGAGAAAATGAAGGTATCCTCAGTGAATGGGAATGACATCAACCAATTAAGTTAGAATATCAGGTTGAAGAAATTCTTGATACAAGGGTTGGTAAGAAGACTCGCTGGAAGGAATATATGGAATATTTAATCAAGTGGAAGAACCGAGGGGCAAAAGACGCATCATGGGTGACTGAAGATCACTTAGCACGTTTATAGAGTTCTTCACTTCAACAGTAATCTGCACATGAGCTAGAGATCATGTTTTTCTTACCAAGGGTGTCTTATGCAGGAGCATCCTTGGGCTCAAGCAATCTGCATCACCCAAAAATAATTCTATTCCGCAAATTATATTATAAGTTGAATAAGGACTCACTAGTAAAAAAATGGGTGATAAATGATCAGGTGACCAAAAACATTGGTCACCAAGTGAAATAAATGACTAAACTACCAAACAAGTTGGTCACCATAGTGTCTTTAAGTGAAATATGACCAAATATGATGTATTTTAAGTGATCACAACTAACAACGACTAAAATAAATGAATAATTTGGTCATGTGATAAAAAATATGACTAATTTAGTCACACGATAAAAAACATGTCTAGAAAATCTAAGTTAATAATTATATAAGATGTCCATTGTTAAAATTTACGAAATTGAAATAATTTTATTGGAATTTCGTAAATTTTAATGCCGAGAGACCCCCTTAAATCCATCTGCAGCGTTAAAATTTATGAAATTTTAAAATTTTATTGTCAAAATTGCAATTATTCATTGTTCGAAATGAAAGTTAGGTAGGTAAAAATAACAATTATTATATCATTTAACTAGGGCTGGCCCAAGTGAATTTGTTGATGCATGAGTTGGCTCAAACATAATTCAAATAGATAAGTTGGCCCAAGTAGAAGTGATAATATAAATGAATAGGTCGTCCCAAGAAGAAAAAAAAAAAATTCCACGTACCAAGATGAAGGTTTATATTTGTGGGCTCTTTTTTCAAGCATTCTCTCACATCCTATAGAGTCAGGAAGAATCTCATCCAAGGCCCATTCTTACACCTTTTCATATTTTTTCTCTCTAAAGTCTCAATTCCTTTTTTTAGCAATTTCCCTCTTCTTCAATAGGATCTACTTCATATATTGTTTTTATTGTCTATTTTTAATCCCCAATTACAATTTGTCCGAGGAGCATTGTTAATTACTAGTATGAAAATGGGTAGCCAAAGGAGAACCTATTAAACTTTGTCGCAAGGACATTCCGTCTGTACTATCATATATTCAAGGGTGATGTGCTTGTCATGTTCATACCTTGTTTTGCTATTTTTTCTTATGTATGACCCCTTCGACACACTTGTCAAGTTCCATCTTATGTGTCAGCATGTGTCATGTTGAGTTGTGACATGCAATTAGTCATTTCTCGCTATAAGAATCATCATGTCATGATTGTTATACCATTGGATTCAACTTGTCACATAGATCACGTCCTTTTTTCATTTGATGAAACCCATCATTGTTTGACCCTTTTGATAGTCTATCAAAGTTTTAGCAAGTGCATGTATTTTGGGTCATGATAACCAAAAATTGTTAATTTCTTGTCCTCCATTAATTCGCAAGCCGCAATCATCCATCATAATTGTCACTTCGTCAAAGCTAAGAAAGTTGAAAATTCCCCCGAGTTGCCTCTTTAAGCCATAATATTAATATAATATAATATATTATTATATGTAATATATTCTTATTAATATAATATAATATATTATATTTTATTAATATAATATAATATATTCTTATATTCTTATACAAAGAGAGGGGAAAAAAAAAGAAAAAGAGAATAAGCAGGAAAATGAATAAATTTTAAAAAAGATTTAGATTGGAAAAAACGGAAAATAAATGAAAATATGGTTTAAAAGGGAAACTCTAACTGAATTATAGATCCTTTTTGAATCTATAGGAATTGCATTACTGAGAAGACTCCAATAGAAGGCGTAAATCCATCCATGTGGCCATTTTTTCATCGAGGTATGCACTGGAATCTTCGACAAATCAGAGACAATAGATAGATCATAGACAATTTGTGCCATAAGTTTTTTTGTTGTATTTTAACAAGATTCCAGTCTCACTATGTTGAATTTTAACAAGATTCTGGTGTCATTGTTATTAAAAACTTCATTTGCTGCATTATTTTATCTTTTTAGCAATTGATTTTTGGAAAATGTTGACAAATTTAGGGTTAGGGTTTCCCATACTTCCAATGGCTGTAATTTAAAGTTCTTTTTACTTTCTTTAATGTAACAGCTCTGTGTTTTTATCTCTTCCTCGCAAAATTTGCTCAGCTTGTTTCTTTCCAGGGAATCCACAACACATGTATCTGTTCCCAAACCCTTTCTTTTCATTGTAAAATCCATGGTCTTAACAAACCTTTTATCTAAAATAGATTGAAAATCGATCAACTAGTTTTAATATCTAAGGATGGGCGGCTCTGATGAAGGATGATCACTAAGCTTTTCTATGTATATGGAGGACCATCGGTTCGCAAAAGTACAAAAATATGACAAATATTTTTCTTCGTCGAGCACATATATCCAACAACAGAGATTTAGGGTTTGCTTAAAAGTTATCCAAAGGTTTTATCCAATTAGCACTAATCAGCGGTTTCTTTTGTTTAATCGAAAGGTTGAGCCTGTGGGAGAACCAAAGGTTGAGCCTGCCAGTTTGTTTAAACGAAAGGGTGAATCGTTTCTGAATCGCCGCCGATCCCACCTCTTTCTGTCTCTACTTTTATCTACTAAATTATGCCTTGGAATTGTGGTTCGAATTGCTGGGTCTTGGATTGGATTTGCCAGGATGAAGGTGCCGGGGGAATGCAAAGAAGGTTGTGTATTGGATATGCCAGGATGAAGGTGCAGCGAGCAGGAAGCATGGAGCATGAAGGATGAAGGTGCGGCGAGCAGGAAGCATGGATCAAATTTATTTGGTAGGTGGCCTAGAAGCATATGTGGGGTCACGGTTGAAGACCACTAGACACGGCATGAGGCTCAGTCCAGTGCCATGGCAGCCACAGTAGAAGCCCCGGCGGAGGCCGCTCAGGTGAAACTTCCACTGTGCCGGGCACTCCCATCTCATCAATATCTTCGTCCTCCAGCGAAGGTCGTGAAGGATCCAGTGCACGGATCAGATCAGACTCCTCAACGTTAATCTATAAATTATGCAAGGTGATCTGGAGTTCTGTTATTGTCCTTCTGTTTGAGAAATTAACATTAATTAGCTTGGATTTGTAAAACTTGGTGGTTTTATTATTTTACTGCACAGATTTTCTTGGAAAGAAACACACTGCTAATGCTCAGCCAGCTCCACTTTGGATTGATCCACTGTTATAATGCTCAGCTCCATTATCGATGGCTCCGTTCCTTTCTCATCGATTCAGCTTTAATTTCCATAAAAGTCTTGTTATGGTTTTCTTCTATTACAGACTTTCCATATTACAAACTCTCCACATGATAAATTGATTCTGAAAAGTTTTATGGTTCAATTTTTAACCTAAATCATTACCATATTGTCTTATTCATGGCCTACTCTTGAATCCTGAGTGCTAAAATATTTCATTTTCCTGAGAATTTTGGGATCCAAAATTCCTGAGTTCTCTTGATTGTGAATGCCTGCTTCTGGTTGTGAATGCCTGCTTCTGGAGAGCGATTATAGATTACAGTAGAATACAAATTGTACAAATAAAATAAAATATACATTCTTATTGGGGTTAAGATGACGGGCTACATAAATACATGTTTTATTTCTATCCCTATTTCAATATGTATGTATTTATGGCCCGTTTCATTTCCATAGAAACACTCGTAAAACGTGGCTCTCTTCTGTTAGAAACTTCACATATTACGAATTTTCCACATACCGTGTTTTGAAAATAGTCTTGTACATAGCTGATAGCACTATCGTCTATTGCTAAAATCTTACATTTTTATGGATAAGAGAGTGATTTCAGATTACAATTGAATCAAATTGTACAAATAAAAGGGAAATATATATTATCGTAGTCTTACCACTTCAAACTTTGACAACAACAATTTTCCAAGGGATCCAATACTCAGTGCAAAGATGATGTAGTCTTATTTTTAAGTTGTAAAAAGAAATTTATTTCTAGATGGCTTGGTTTAGTCACTTCAAAATTTATTATAACATAGATCCATGGAAACTTAATAGAAATCAGGATTAAAAATAAAAATCTCAATGTCTCAATTAAATTAATTTATAATGATATCAACCTTAATACAAATAAAATAAAATATGCATTATATTGAAACATAGATTACACTAGAATCAAAATTTAAATTGGATTTTAGAGGGTAATCAAAACATGATCCGATTGCTGGGTCTTGCTACTTCAATCTTTGTCCACAGTAGAAATCCATCTTTTAAGCTTCCTAAGATTAAATGTGAATTGTAAATTACAGTGTCCATACTTAATCTTTATATAGCGTTTGCTTATTCAAAGTTTGTTTCAACCAACAATAGATAGCTAACATAATTAAAATAAGATGTTAACAGAATAGATAGCTAACATAATTAAAATAAGATGTTAACAGAATAGATAGCTAACATAATTAAAATAGGATGTTAAAAGTTTAATTGATGTGCACTTAAAAAGACAAATATATCTTTATTCTATAAAAAAAATCTATACTATAGATAAAATTAAATATAATTGAGATCTAAATTGTTTATCTTGTACAAAAATCCAAAATATCTAAATTTAAATTAAATATATACTCATTTATTTACAATTTCATATATATATATTTTACTTTGATGTATCTCGGTGTTAAATTCACAATGAGTTTTTTTAATGTGCAGCTTTTAGAGTCTTGAGTGGCAAGTTAGTTGCCTCCTTTGCGGATTTCCATCGAATTTATTTTTGGTGGGCACCAAAAGTCTGTGCATATGTTTGACGACGACTCAGAGACCACTCACAATCCTTTTTGGTTGTCACCAAAAGACTGTGCATATGTTTGACGACGGCTTCAGAGACCACTCACAATCGTGTCTTTCAATTCCCGTTTGAGATACTTATTCTACCTAACTACCATAGTTTCTTTCTCACTGGGCTACTTAATCCAAAATTTGTTCATTGATTTGTTGTTTTGTTTGAGAACTCTTCCACTACCTGTCCTTTTTTATTACCCTAATTTACATATTATCACAATTACATAGCTGCCATCATTTTATTTAGGGTTTAAAATTCCTTTTTTATTACCCTAATTTACAAATTATCACAATTACATAGCTGCCATCATTTTATTTAGGGTTTACAATTCACAATTTCTGTAGTGAGTATAAAGCTAATATTTAAATTAAATAAGGCACGGTCTAAAAGTTAATCTTTTGATTCCTTTCATTCTCAGTAAAAGGAAGTTATTGCTCCACACAGTTGAATTAAAATTTAAATTAAAGAAGTATATATGTAATAGAGAATATTAAAGTTAAATTAAAATTATTCTCAGTAATATTAAAATTATTCTCGGTAAGCTAAATTAAAATATTAAAATTTATATTAAAGTTATTCTGAATAATATTTAAATTAAAGAAATATCAATACAATAAAAAATATTTAAATTAAATAAGGCACCCTGAAAAGTTAAAATTTAAAAGGCCTAAGACCATTTATTCTAAGGCATCTCAGAATTAATTATAATTAATGAATATAAATATCATTAGAATCTTTAATGTTTTTAATTATAAAACATATTTTTTTCAATTCAAACTATTTAGAGAAATTTGGAAGTTTATATAGTTTTCAAGGAAAAAAAATAAAAAATTCAACCATGATAGTTAAATGTATGACTTACCCTTAGATAAATTGGGGTACATGAGCATTTAGAGTTCCCTTAATTTCTTGGTAATTTACACATCATTTGTCTCATGGTATTTTTCTCATAATATATTGATTCTTAGAGAGTTAATCAAAAGAAATAAGATGGATTCAATATGATTAGTTAACTTACTCATATTCTATGTGGTCATAATTGTATAGGATATTTTTATGTGATGAACACACTTATAAATTTTTCAAGAATTTGAAAGCTCTAAATTTCTTTCATTCTAAAGAGTTCTAAAAAACAGTTTAAGTATTTATTTTATTTAATAATTTAAATAATATTTATATTAACATGAATAATAAATAAGAGTGCTAATAAGAAGTATATTATTATTAATATTAATATTATTACTAATAATATAAACAAGCATTAATAGTAAGATTATTATTATTAACATTTCAATCTAATTAATATTAAGATTAATATTGTTAACACTAATAGTAATAGTGATAATAACAACATTATCCATGATGTTTAACATTAATAAAGTTATTATTAATATTAACTTGAAATTTGTTTTATTAGAAAATATTATTATTAACTAAATGTAGTTCTACAATTTTATAAGTTTTGTATTATATTTAATCATTATCACATATTTATTCAAATAATAATAATAACATTATTATAATATGGTACAACAATAATAACAACAACAACAATAATAATAATAATAATAACAATATTATTATTTAAATGTAAATAAAAATGAATAAGTTTCATATTAAATTTATTCATTTTATTGGCATAAAGTCAACAATATCCAAATAATGATCAACTATGATATGGAATGAATTTGACCATATTTTAACCAAGGTTAACCAAAGTCAACCATGTCGAGCAAAATTCAAGCATAGTTAGTCAACGTCAACCACAATTATCCTAGATCAACTATAGGTAACCAAAGTCAGCGAGTAGTCAACCATGAGATGTGTTCAACCAGTGTTAAATATAGTCTATCATGGTTAACTAATGTCAACCTTAGTCAACCATGTTGCAACCATAATTAACCATGTTTTATGAATGCAACCATAGTTACACATAGTCTACCACAATTAACTAAATTCAACCATACTTAACAATGCTGCAACCATATTTAACCATGGTCAACGAAGTAACCATAGTCAACAACGAATAAAGAGAATGTTACCTTAAACTAAAGTGAACCATATTTATCTAAAGTCAAAGTTGATTCGTCCATGGTTAAACAAGAATCACCTTTAGTTAACCATCTTCAACAATAATCACCTTTAGTTAACCATCTTTAACCATCTTCAACCTTGGATTAAAGTCAACGTTGACCTTTGATTGAAGTCACCCATGGACTAAAGTAAACCTTGTAATGGAGTGAAACTTACTTAAAAGTCAACTATTGCTTGAAGTCAACTACAGATTGAATTCAACCTTGGATTGAAGTCAACTGTGGATTGAAGCCAACCTTACTTAAAAGTCAACTATGGATTGAAGTCAACTATCGATTGAAGTCAACCTTAAATTGAATTTGACCTTTCATAAAAGTCAACTATAAATTGAAGTCAACACTTCCTAAAAGTCACCTATGGTTTGAAGTCAACCTTGCTTAAAAGTCAACAATGGTTCAAAGTTAACATTTGAATAAAATCAACAATGGATTGAAGTCAACCATGTTCCAAATTCAACCTTAACTAAAGTCAATTTTGGAGTGAAGTCAAGCATGGATTGAGGTCAACCTTCACCTAAAGGAAACCTTAGAATGAAGTCAACCTCTTAGTCAACATTAGATTGAAGTCATCATTGAAGTTATGCTCAACCATGCTTCAAAGTCAACCTTGCATAAAATTCCACTATGGATTGAAGTTAGCCGTGGTTCAAAGTCAACCCTGCTTGAAAGGAAACTATTAGGTAAAGTCAATTATTGATTGAAGTCAACCATGGTTCAAAGTCAAGTTTGCTTAAAAGTCAACTATATATTAAACTCAACCTTTCTTAAAGGTCAACTATAGACTGAAATTAACCATGGGCTGATGTCAACTATGGGTTCAAGTCAACCATCGTTAATAAAAAGTCAGGGAAGCTTAACCAAAGTTAATCTTAGGAAGCCAAGGTCAACCATGGTCAACCAGAATTCAAATATGGTTGATCAAAACGTCAACCATTTTCAACCAAGGAAAATCATGGTCAACTAAATTCAACCATGGTCAACCAAATTCAGATGTGATCAACATTTCAATCTAATTAATATTAAGATTAATATTGTTAACATTAATAGTAATAGTGATAATAACAACATTATCCATGATTTTTAACATTAATAAAGTTATTATTAATATTAACTTGAATTTTTTTTTATTAGAAAATATTATTATTAGCTAAATGTAGTTTTACAATTTTATAAGTTTTGTATTATATTTAATCATTATCACATATTTATTCAAATAATAATAATAACATTATTATAATATGGTACAACAACAACAACAACAACAACAATAATAATAACAATATTATTATTTAAATGTAAATAATATTTTATAAGTTTCATATTAAATTTATTCATTTTATTGGCATAAAGTCAACAATATCCAAACAATGATCAACTATGATATGGAATGAATTTGACCATATTTTAACCAAGGTTAACCAAAGTCAACCATATCAAGCAAAATTTAAGCATAGTTAGTCAACGTCAACCACAATTATCCTAGATCAACTATAGGTAACCAAAGTTAGCGAGTAGTCAACCATGAGATGTGTTCAACCAGTGTTAAATATAGTCTATCATGGTTAACTAATGTCAACCTTAGTCAACCATGTTGCAACCATAATTAACCATGTTTTATGAATGCAACCATAGTTAAACATAGTCTACCACAATTAACTAAATTCAACCATACTTAACAATGCTGCAACCATATTTAACCATGGTCAACGAAGTAACCATAGTCAACAATGAATAAAGAGAATGTTACCTTAAACTAAAGTGAACCATATTTATCTAAAGTCAAAGTTAATTCATCCATGGTTAAACAAGAATCACCTTTAGTTAACCATCTTCAACAATAATCACCTTTAGTTAACCATCTTTAACCATCTTCAACCTTGGCTTAAAGTCAACGTTGACCTTTGATTGAAGTCACCCATGGACTAAAGTAAACCTTGTAGTGGAGTGAAACTTACTTAAAAGTCAACTATTGCTTGAAGTCAACTACAGATTGAATTCAACCTTGGATTGAAGTCAACTATGGATTGAAGCCAACCTTACTTAAAAGTCAACTGTGGATTGAAGTCAACTACCGATTGAAGTCAACCCTGGATTGAAGTCAACCTTAGATTGAATTCGACCTTTCGTAAAAGTCAACTATAAATTGAAGTCAACACTTCCTAATAGTCACCTATGGTTTGAAGTCAACCTTGCTTAAAAGTCGACAATGGTTCAAAGTTAACATTTGAATAAAGTCAACAATGGATTGAAGTCAACCATGTTCCAAATTCAACCTTGCATTAAAGTCAACCTTAACTGAAGTCAATTTTGGAGTGAAGTCAAGCATGGATTGAGGTCAACCTTCACCTAAAGGAAACCTTAGAATGAAGTCAACCTCTTAGTCAACATTGGATTGAAGTCATCCTTGAAGTTATGCTCAACCATGCTTCAAAGTCAACCTTGCGTAAAATTCCACTATGGATTGAAGTTAGCCGTGGTTAAAAGTCAACGCTTCTTGAAAGGAAACTATTGGGTAAAGTCAACTATTGATTGAAGTCAACCATGGTTCAAAAACAAGTTTGCTTAAAATTCAACTATGTATTAAACTCAACCTTTCTTAAAAGTCAACTATGGACTGAAATTAACCATGGACTGAAGTCAACTATGGGTTCAAGTCAACCATTTTTAATAAAAAGTCATGAAGCTTAACCAAAGTTAACCTTAGGAAGCCAAGGTCAACCATGGTCAACCAGAAGTCAAATATGGTTGATCAAAATGTCAACCATTTTCAACCAACGAAAAGCATGGTCAACTAAATTCAACCATGGTCAACCAAATTCAGATGTGATCAACCAAAGTCAACCATGGTCAACCAAAAGCAACCAAAATTCAAGCACAATCAACCAAAAGTCAACGAACGTCAACCATGGGTTGCCATGGTCAACTGAAGTCAACCATAGTCAACCAAAATTCAAGCATGTTCAACCATGGTTATTCATGGTCAACCTTTGTCAACCAAAACTAAAGTAAAGTAGACCAAATGCAACCATGATCAACTAAAATCCAACCAATGTCAACCATGGTCAGCTAATGTCAAGCATTGTTAAGCAAAAGTCAACCAAAAACTCAACTATGGTCAAGCATCATCGACCATAGTAAACCAAAGTCTACCATGGTCAACCAAAGTCAAGTGTGTCAGCCAAAGTTAGCCATGGTCAACCTTGGTCAACCATATTTAACCATGGCCAACTATGTTCAACTAAAGTCAACCATAGTTAAACAAAGTCGACCATATTCAACTATGGTCAACCATCATCAACCAAAGTCAACCATGTTAATCCATAGTCATCAAAAGTCAATGATGTATTTATTTACTTTTATTTATTTATTTTGATTTTCTTTTTCATTTATTTCTTCATTATTTAATTTCAACTTTTTTATGCTTTTCCAGCAAGAAAAAAAGCATACCAATGTTATTCATTACGAATCAAAAGGTACATGAAATAAACTTAAGTTCGAAAGATTTCTTTTGGCATCTCTGTCCGAGAAACCCCAAGCCATCATCTTTTACAAAAATATTTTCTGATCATCACACAGGATGTTAGTTAAACCTCAGAAACCTCCAAAAAAAACAAAACTAATACTTATCAAAACTATCAAAACTTTATACATCATGAAAATTATTCAAAAAGGTTCAATACTCCATAATTCAGAATCCGAGAATTCTGAATTTCTTCCCAAGCTAGCACCCCAACATCTCCCATTAGAGCTTGCTTAGACAATTTATCCATCAGGGAATTGTGTTGCCTGTAAATGTGCTGAAATGATATATTCCTGAAACCTTGTATATCTAATCTGATTCTATTACACCAGTGGACCAGAGCTAATACTTTAAGATTAAAATCACCTTTAGCCCATTTTATTGTGACTCCAGAGTCACCGAAGACTTTCAGATCATCAATACCAAATATCTTAGCCACCTTTAAGACACACCACAAAGCAATGAGCTTAGCTTTCATATTGGTTCCCAAACCACATTTCATTTTGATAGTGTAATGATGAAATTTATTTAGGAATATTGCACCTCCAATCGCACACATTCCATCTTGTGCCGCTCCATCAAAGAAAAGTACAGGGAAATTAAAAACAGGCTCAAAGGAACCTATCCTTCTTATCACAGATGGTGTCTTCCCTTTAAAAATTGATTTATAAAGAGAGAGAATTTGTTCTACCCCATTCGATACCAAAGGAACCATATCTTCAAAAACTATTTTGTTTCTGATATACCAAATGACCCATGATATAAATAGTGGTAGCACAGGGTGATCTCTACAATCCTTGAACCATTTTAAGAAAGAAAACTCAAAAGACTCCCATCCCCAAATCAAATTTATATCCAAACCAACACAAACCTGATCCCAGATTTCTCTAGTAAACCTGCAATTCACCAGAATGTGCTGAGTAGTTTCAGCTTCAGATTTACATAATGAACATCTATTTGGTCCAGTCCACCCCATTTTAACCAATGCATCCCATGTTTTCAATTTCTCTTTAAAAGAAAACCATCCAAAACACTTAAGTTTGATAGGTATATTCCATCTCCACAGCTTCTTGAACCACCAATGTTGGGGTTAAAATTCCTGTTTGAAATAATATAATTGTAGGTTGTCTTAGCTGTAACTTCACCTGTGATCGGGTTCCCTTCCCATTTTAATACATCATCCTGGCCTGAGAGCCTACACCCACTTGAGTTCAATCGCGAAAAGAAGTAATCCCATTCTCTTTCATGACATCCTAATAGACCCAAATCAACACCTTTTAACCAGTATGATGAGCCATTCAAAGAGACATAATTCCTCATCCAATCCAATGTAGTAAAGTTCCTATCCTTGAGATATTCAAGGATTCCCACAGACAGTTTATAATCCTCATCAAGACCCAAAATTCTACCAACACCCACTTGAATTTTCTGGCCATTCCCTACCTGCCAAGATAAATCATTACCAATCCAGTGATAAACCTGCATAAAATATTTCCAAATCATAGAGGAGTTCCTAGTTTTCTTGACTGAATTTTTGATCCAGTCTACTGTGTCCAATCTCATGTACTTATTCTTTAATACCTGTGACCATAGAGTGTTACCCATCAACCCTCTCCAGAGGCTCTTCAGCTGCAATGCCTCTCCAAAGGTATCCAAATTTAAAATCCCTCATCCAATGGATTTTACAGGCTTAGAAATATAATCCCATTTGGCCATTATAAGACCCCTGCGCTCCATGCCACCTGTCCAAACAAAATTGGAAGCATAGTCTATTTAATTGCTTAAGGATCGATTTGGGCATTTTGAAAAAAGATAGCCAATAAACTGGGATGCTTGTAAGAACAACTTTGACCAGTGTAAGGTGGCCACCAACAGATAGAAGTCTGTTAGTCCAGGATTGAATTCTATATTCCATCTTGTTTACTAACCAAGACCAGTCCTTGACTCTATAATTATTCAGCTTTAGAAAATAACCCAGATATGTGAATCCATCCTCTAATTTATGAACATTATAAGGGAGAGTATTATGTAACTCCACAATATGCATATCATCCAGATTATGCTGAAATAAGATGGACTTTCTATCACTAACCTTCATTCCTGATGCACAACAAAAGAGCGATATGGAGTTCCTGAAGCATCTTCTTTCACCAATTGAGTCTGCACCAGCTAAAAGAACATCATCAACGAAGAGCAGATGAGATATAGATATCTCTCTGGAAAGTTTGATCCCTTTTATAAGACCATCATTTTTTGCCTTAAGGATAATTCTGCTTAAACCATCAATGACCAGCACAAACAGAATAGGAGATAGTGGACATCCCTGTCTTATTCCCCGCGAGCACTTGAAGAAATTTGATGGGATCCCATTAACAAGAACAATAATGTTTGTTGAAGTCACACATGACATAATCCACCTCAGCAACATAGGAGACATGCCAATTTGAATGAGAAGAACTCTAAGATAGCACCAATCCACCTGATCATAGGCTTTTTCAAAATCCATTTTAAGAAGGAAAGCCTTTTTGTTCCGAGTCTTTATAGTTTGAATTATTTCCTGGGTGATACCAACTGCATCCAGAATCTGTCTATCATGGAGAAAACCAAATTGGTTTGCTGACACAAACTTTGACAACCCAGGTTTAATCCTCACAGTTATGATCTTGGATATAAGTTTATAAATTAAATTGCATAATGCAATAGGCCTGTATATACATTGATGAAGAATAAGAAATATTAATACTAAATAACAATCATAACTATTAATATTAACATATTTTATTTAGTATTTTTTAATTTAATTATAACTTATTCGTGCTCATTTATTTTATTAAATAATATTTATTAATATAATAATATATATTAATAAAAATTAAATAATAATAATAATATATATTAATAAAAATTAAATAATAATAATAATATATATTAATAAAAATTAAATAATAATAATAATATTAATATTAGTATTACTATTAAATAAAAAATAATGTTACCTTTAAATAAAAATATTATTAAATAAATATTTATATCTAATAAAGAAATTTTAATCTTTGCAATAAAAATAAATGTCATATAAAAATATTTTTTTATTAATATTAACATATCTTATTTACTAATATTAATTTAAATCATTATTTCATAATAATAATTATTATAAAACAAACATAACACTCGTCATAATTTAATAAATTATTATTATAAATATTAATAAATAAGGTTAAGTAATATTATTATTATTAAATCAAACATAGCACTTATCATAATTTGATAATTATTATTATAAATATTAATAAATAAGGTTAAATATTATTATTATTATTAAATCAAACATAGCACTCCTCATAATTTAATTAATTTAATGTAATTAATTTAATTAATATAATATAATTTAATTTTATTAATATAATTTAATTTAACTTAAGTTAATTTAAATTTAATTTTAAATATGTTTTATTTAATTTAATTTTTAATATGTTTTAATAGTTTAATTTAATTTAATTTAATTTAAATTTATTTTATTTTAATTTTTAAATTAAATTAAATTAATTTTATTTTATTTAATTAAATTTATTTTTAATATGTTTTAATATTTTTATTTAATTTTTTTAAAACTTAATATATATTTTTTATTTTTATTTTCAAATAACATTTTTATTAATTTATTAATTTAGTAATTTCTTGGGTGAGCCGGCTGTCCACTTGCAACAACCACATTTTAAAATGTGGTTGATATTCGCCGATCGGCCTATATCAACCAATTTTTAAATGTGTGGCCATGGTTGATATAGGTCGATCGGCGAATATCAATCACATTTAAAAATGTGGTTGTTGCTAGTTAATTTGCAGCTGGTGATTGGCGTGGGAATTATTTTTAATACCACTACTGAAGATTTAACAGTCTCATCATTGGCTTACATATACAACGATTAACGCCCATTAAGTAGGTTAATCGTAGGTTATTAAGTAGGTTATTGGCTTCACAAACCAACATGTCTTCAAATTAAGTAGGTTATTCTTGCCATGCAAATCTTGTTTCCATCGCCATGAAATGAAACCAGTATTACAAATTTGGGGTTTGAGAAGGGATCACATACATTTGGATTTTTTTTGTGTGTGACACCTGGAATGGGAAAAGAAAAGATAGATTGAAAAATGCAATTTCTAAGAAGTTTAGGTTACAAACTTTTGGATTATTGGGCATAAACAATATCTTGGTGGCTGGTGACCTAAATTTTACCAGGTTGTCTCAAGAGATTTGGGGTTCCTCTACTAAAGTGGACATATTGGCTGACTATTTTAATGATTTTTTGGCTATTAATGATATGGTTGATGTGTGTACAGGTGTCTACTCTCCTACCTGGTCCAATGGTAGAGGTGGACACGATTTTATTTTGAAAAGATTGGACAAATTTCTTATCAAGAGATCCATGCTAGAGTCTTGTGGTAGATAATGTTCTTGGGTTGGTCCGACAAAGATTTCCGACCACTAGCCTATTTTCCTGTAGTTGGATGAAACTTACCAGCATCGGTGTTCTCCCTTTAAGTTTGACAGCTCATGGATTGAAAATACAGAGTTTGTCAATTTTGTTTCAAGTGTTTGGTTAAATATTGACCTATATGTGGAATTGAATCCAGTGGACCGACTCTGTTCTAAAACTTCTGGTGCTTAAAGGTAAGGTTACTGCTTGGATACATGCCAAGAAGAAAGCGGGTGAGCATGAATTATTTGATATTGAATCTCATCTACAGGATTTATATAAACAGTCCGTGTAGGCAGCATTGGGGGAGTGTGATTTTGAAATATTGAAAAGTTTGGAGAAGGATAGGGAAAGCTTCTATTTAACGGAGGAAAAAGAATGGCGCTTGAAGAGTCGTGCCCTATGGGTGAAATTGGGGGACAAGAATGCACACTTTTTCCATAATTATGTTTCATCTCGAAGGAATTGTAACACCATCTGGAAAATGAAGGATGATGAGGGGAATGAGGTTGATGATATTCAGGGTTTACAGAGTTTGGCAAAGAGATATTTTGGTTCTATTTATTTGGTGGATCAGGGCTGTGATTTGATGTCACAGTTGAAGGTTGTCAGGCTATATCTGAAGTTTTATGGGGACAGGGAAGTGGTTGAGCTTTGTAAGGAAGTTACTTTGGATGAGGTGGAGAATACCTTGAAATCATTTGCCAAGGAGAAGAGTCTTGGGCCAGATGGCTAGACTGTGGAACTCTTTCTACAATTATTTGATATTATGGGTGAGGAGATTTTGCAGATGGTGGAATTTACAAGGACACGAGGCTATATTTCTGGGGCTTTAAATGCTACTTTTATTACTCTCATACCGAAGGTTAATGATCCAAATACCTTTGGGGATTTTAGGCCTATAGCCTTGTGTAACCTTATTTATAAGGTTGTTTCAAAAATTATAGCAGGTCGTCTAAAGCCTATATTTTATAGCTTTATTTCTCAGGAACAATTTGGATTCTTACAGGATAGACAGATCCATGATGCTGTGGGCATTACTCAGGAGCTTCTTCACTCCATTCAATGCAAAAAGTTAAAGGCCATCATCCATAAGATGGATTTGGAGAAAGCCTATGATCATGTTTGCTGGGATTTTCTCAGGATTGTTTTAATCCACATCGGGGTTCCGGCACTGGCTATAGGATGGATTATGGCATGTGTTTGTACCATGAATATCGTTGTTCTTGTTAATGGAGCTCCATCGTCATTTTTCAGTTGTTCAAGGGGGTTGCGCCAAGGTTGTTCACTGTCTCCTATGCTTTTCTTATTAGTGATTGATGGATTGAGTTGGTTGATTAAAAAAGCTATCGAAGATGGAAGAATTAAAGGACTGAAAATTTCAAAAAACCTATCGGTGACTCATGCTCTTTTTGTGGACGATGTATTATTAGCTAGTATTGATTCAGTGGATGAGTGGAGGGAATTTCAGTAGCTTATTGATCTTCTCTGTGTGGCATCTGGAATGAAAGTTAGCCTTAGAAAATCATGTATTTATGAGAATTTGGTCTCATTGGAATGCTTGCAACAGTTGAAAACTTTGCTGCCTTATTGTTGCTTAAAGATTGAGGATGGCTTTACATATCTTGGCTTCAGGATTAATCCAAATGGTTATCTCGTGAAGGACTGGCAGTGGCTCATTCAAAAATTTGAAGCTAGGATGGCACATTGGACTTATCGTTTGCTATCTATTGGGGGAAAATTGACCTTGGTAAGGTCAGTTTTGACTGGGACACCGTTTTATTGGCTTTCATTGCTCCATGTCCCATGCTCGGTTATTAATACATTGAGGAGTTTGATATTTAAGTTTTTATCGTCTGGTGGTTTAGAGAATACATATGTGTCTATGGTTGGTTGGGACAAAATCTCAATCCCACTGGAAGCTGGGGGTTGGGGAATCAAGGATCTCACTATTTTTAGTGCTGCTCTTAGGTTGAAGAGTTTTTGGCGTGCAATAACTGGCAGGACACTCTGGTCTCTTCTGATTCAGGAGAAATACATTAAAATTAAACTTTCTCATTGGTTGAGGAAGCCGAAGAAGGTCGTGAGAGGTGTTTCACCTATTTGGAATGGGTTTATGAAAATCTATTGTTGGTTGGCCGATGGTATATGCTGGAAGGTTGGTAATGGGGCCGAGGTTGCTATCGGGGTGGATTCGATCGCTGGTATAAATGATCAGGTGGTTCTATCTCAGAGTTTATTACTTACATTAAGGGAAAAGAACTGTTATACTCTAGATTCAATTGTAAAGAAGATGCCTCAGGGTTATTGGATGGACGCAGTTGATCTGCAGTTGCCACGACATGTTGCTCTGGAATGGGACCTGTACATTAGGACATTGAACGCAGCTGGTATCCGATGTACCGATTGAGAGGATGAACTCAGTTGGGCCAGAAATGGTGCTAATGGTAAAATCACTGCTCATACTGCCTATGATTATATCATCAAGCATAGACGTATATCTCCTTCTCATTGGTGGTACAAGGTGATATGGCAGTGGTACCTCCCATTGAAATTGCAGTGTTTTTTATGGTTCGTCTTAGTGAATTGTCTTAAAAACATGGGATAATTTGGGGAGGATGGGTTGGTGTGGTCTGAGTTAATGTTTTCTATGTAGGATGGAGTCTGAAACTTCGGGTCATCTATTTTTGGATTGTTGTTTTTCTAAAAGGGTATAGGAACAGTTCAACAGAAGCCTAGATCTTTCATATCACTGGGTAGGTGATAATATTGTGTATTGCTTGCATGAATGGGTGAAGAGTTGTAAAACTCACGTGACTTTTCCAGTATTTATCTAGTGGACGATTTGGAGAGCTCGGAATAGAGCTATATTTCAAAATATTAAACATTCTGTTGATATTGTGTTTCGGGAAGCATTAAGTTATTATCTAAAGTATCAGAAGGAAGATAAAATTGCCGTGGGAAGGAATATTGGTAGATTCCAGCTATCTGTTGATGACCCCGGTTTTATTTTTTGATGGTGCTGCTTCTTCGGGTAAATGTGGTATTGGAGGAGTCATTTATATCAACTCTAATCACTTCTATACTTTGCATATGCATGGTGGTTTTGGGACAAATACAAGAGCAGAACTATTAGCTCTTTGGTGTGTTGTCAAAGTTGCATTATGGTTTGGACTACATAAGGTAAAAATCTTTGGTGACTCTAGAGTTACCATTAAGTGGGCTTGGGAAGAATTTGATTTGCAGGTACTGAACCTAGTGATCCAGATTTTATGAGCAGAACGAAATGAATATAGATTATTATCAGATGCTTAACACAAAATAACAGAGATACAGTAAAACTGGTTTTCTATTCAATAAGGAAATAAGCTAGAACTGTAAAATGCAGTGGAAAACAAGCTTGCTGGAATGGTGGCGGCTTATCTCTGATAAGAGATGTGACCGCTGCGCTCATTTCGCAAGAAGATGGTTACAATGAGGCTCTCAAGGCCTTTTACAATAAACAGGAATGTCAAAAACCCTAGACATCCAAAAACCTAACCCTAGGAGATGAAGCGCCAAAATTCATGTGGGCCCCATTTGGGTAAGTTAGTACATCAACTTCCCGGGGTCGTAACTTTTGCATATGATCTCCGTTTGGGGTGCTCGGTAGCCTGTTGGAAAGGTCTATCCGAGATTTACAACTTTCGACTGGGGCTAGATGTGTGCCAAAGGCATCCATTTGACCCCCCAAATCACCAAAAAAGGTTGTTTAGGGCCTCAAAATGGCCCCGAAAGTTCAGGACCCGAAAAACTGCTAAAAATAGTATAATACCAAAATTGCCATAAAATTTTTTTGAGCCAGTTGGAAAGGTGGGTGGCCACCAATATCCACCTGGATAACCTAGTCTATTGGAGCAATCGCATAAAACAGGTATTGGGATCTTTCATGTCATATTCTCTGGATCATATTTACTAAGAGCATAATTCTCAAGCTGATAGGTTGTCAAAGCTAGCAATTGATGGTGATGAAGGCATTCTATTTTGGGAAGATATCTATGAGGATGTGGTGGTGGATTCCGGTTCTCTATATTTTCTGTCCTAAGTTTGAAATAGAGTTTTGTACGACAGTCCAATAGCTATGGATCAGCTAAGTATGAAATGTTTAGTATTTTTGGAAATGTAAAGAAGTACCAGTCCATTTGGTCTTCTGCTAAACTGTAATATCTTTTGATGAACATCTGTACTACTTGATTCAACTTTAATTGAATAAATAACAGTAGTATGTTTTTTTTCGCGGGAAAAAAATTGTATAATACATACATTCAACCTTTGTATGTAATATATATAATACATTTTAATGCATGTACTACATTCAACATTATATATATATATATATATATATCCACCTTATAATAAGTTTGTTTAAATTTCGTATATAAATTTTATGTATTTTTGTATAGTTTGTTGTTTTGATTTAATTTTTAATTTTATAGTATTAATTAAAAAAATACAAAAATAGGCGTTTATATATTAGAATTTGGGGTGGACTGGGGCCTATGATTTTCCTAGATTACATGAGGATGCGACAAGTGTACTACCCAAAGATCTTGTAACATGTTTCGAGTGTTTGTTGAGTAACAAAATAATACAAAGTAAACAAAAAAGAATAATACAAAGTAAAAATAATAAATATTATGTCGGCCATAAACAAAAAAGAATAATACAAAGTAAAAAGTAAATATGAGACTTAAACTAGAGACTTTACTTTTTACTTTTAATACAAAGTAAAAAGTAAATATGAGACTCTAGAGTGCTTGTTGTCGAGTGTTTGTCAAGTAACAAAATAATACAAAGTAAACAAAAAAGAATAATACAAAGTAAAAAGTAATAAATATTATGTCGGCCATAAACAAAAAAGAATAATACTAGCAACAGCCACATTAATAATATTATTAATGTGTTTGAATATGCCGATAGGCTTAAATTGGGACACATACTATAGGAAAAAACATTAATATGAAAAGTATGTGCCCAATTTACGCCTATCAGCGTATTCGAACACATTAATAATATTATTAATGTGGTTGTTGCTAGTAACGGGTGTGTGCGTACACATATCTCTGAAATATTAATAGAATAATATTGTTTAATAATATTAATGAAATACATAATTTAATTGTTTGATTAATAACATTGTTTAATTAAACAATATTATTATTTTATAATAACTAATTAAACATAATAATTATAAAATAATTTAATTCATATTATAGTTATTTAGTTAATAACTATAATATTAGTTAATTAGTTAATTAATTATTATTTAATTAATAATATTAATGGATTAATATTATTTAATGATTTTAATGAAATCCATATTTTAATTGTTTCATTAATAATATTGTTTAATTAAACACTACTCTTATTTTATAATAAGTAATTAAACAAAATAATTATAAAATAATTTAGTGAATGATAATATTTTTTAATTAATTAATTAATATTGAGAGAAGAAGAGAGGACTTGCGTTATTGTAACATTACAATAATGGAGGTCCTATCTTCTTCTCTCAAATCCATCCCTGCGTATGGCACTCTACAAATTAATTAATATTGTTATTTATTTAATAATAATAATATTAATTAATTAAATAATTAATAATATATTATATATTTATTTTCTATTTAAATAATTAATTATTATATTATAATTAATTAAAATTGTCAATTTATTAATATTGGAGATATGTGTAATATTGTGGTATATTTTGGAGATTTATTAACATTATGATATATTTGACAAGTTAATAATATTTTTTTCAATAATTTTTAATAAAATAAAATAATTCAATTATTTATAATATAATAATATATTATAAAAGCTATTATTTAATTATATTTTAATAAATAATATAAAAAATAATAAAAACAGAAAAAAAAATATTAAAAATATAATAATTACTTAATTAATTGTAATTCAATAATTAATTAAATAATAATATCATTTTTAAATATAATGATAATACTTTGATGAATGTCACAATATGATATTACGTAACATAACAATAATGAAACATGACCATGACGGAATGTTGCAATCCAACACGGGCCTTGATGAACATCAAATTTCACATTGTGAATATGTCACATTCAACCCTTGATGGATGCCACAGTGCAACGTAAGCCTTTATAAACATCACAATGCGACATAAACCTTGATGAACGTCAAATTTCACATCTTAGGCATTGTCGCAATGCGACATAACTTTTGATGAATGCCACAATGCAAACCTTAATGAACGTCAATTTTCACATTGGAATATGTCGTATCTTGGGTTGTGTCGGCATATGTGTCACATATTGGGCATTGTCGCATTGCGACATAACCCTTGATGAACGCCACAATGCAACGTAACCCTTGATCAATATTACAATAAGACATAAACCTTGATGAACGTCAAATTTCACATCTTGGGCATTGTCGCAATGTGACATAACCCTGGATTGGGCAAATAATTAATATTATTATTATGCGACGCAATACATAATTGAATTGAATTGGTAAAAGTGTATAAACATATTATGAATATCAATATCATGCGACACAACACATAATTGAATTGGTAAAAGTGTATACATATTATGAATATCAATATTATGCGACACAACACATAATTGAATTGGTAAAAGTGTATAAACATATTATGAATATCAATATCATGCGACGCAACACAATGTATACCTATTATGAATATCAATATTATGCGACGCAACACATAATTGAATTGGTAAAAGTGTATACATATAAAAGTGTATAAACATATTATGCGACGTAACACATAATTGAATAGGTAAATATTATGAATATCAATATTATGCGATGCAACACATAATTGAATTGAATTGGTAAAAGTGTATAAACATATTATGAATATCAATATCATGCGACGCAACACATAGTTGAATTGGTAAAAGCATATACATATTATGAATATCAATATTATGTGACGCAACGCATAGTTGAATTGGTAAAAGCGTATACATATAAAAGTCTATAAACATATTATGAATATCAATATTATGCGATGCAACACATAATTGAATTGGTACGCAACACATTTGAATTGGTAAAAGTGTATACTATCACAATTTGTAAATCACTCCTTTGAATTATTATTTTTAATCACAAACCTTGATGAACGCCAAATTTCACATCTCGGGCATTGTCGCAATGCGACATAACCCTTGACGAATGCCGCAATACAACATAATCCTTGATAAGCATCACCATGTGACACAAACCTTAATGAACGCCAAATTTCACATTTTGAATATGTTGTGCATTGTCGTAATGTGACATAACCCTTGATGAACGCCACAATGTAATGTAACCCTTGATAAACACCAAATTTCACATTGTGAATATGTCGCATCTAACCCTTGATGAATGCCACAATGCAACATAACCCTTGATAAACATCACTATGTGACATAAACCTTGATGAACATCAAATTTCACATCTCGGGCATTGTTGCAATACGACATAACCCTTGATGAATGCCACAATGCAACATAAGCCTTGATAAACATCACAATGCGACACAAACCTTAATGAACGTCAAATTTCCCATTGTGAATATGTTGCATCTTGGGTTGTGTCAGCATATGTGTCACATATTGGGCATTGTCGCAATGCGACATAACCCTTGATGAACACCACAATGCAACGTAACGCTTGATAAAAATTACAATGCGACATAAACCTTGATGAACGTCAAATTTCACATTGTGAATATGTCGCATCTAACCCTTAATGAACACCATAATGCAACGTAACCCTTGACAAACATCACAATGCGACATAAACCTTGATGAATGTCAAATTTCACATTGTCAATATGTCGCATCTAACCCTTGATGAATGCCACAATACAAGATAACCCTTGATAAACATCACAATGTGACATAAACCTTGATGAACGTCAAATTTCACATCTTGGGCATTGTCGCAATGTGACATAACCCTTGATGAATGCCATAATGCAACATAAGCCTTGATAAGCATCACAATGCGACACAAACCTTAATGAACATCAAATTTCACATTGTGAATATGTCACACCTTGAGTTGTGTAGGCATATGTGTCACATATTGGGCATTGTCACAATGCGACATACCCCTTGATGAACGCCACAATGCAACGTAACCCTTGATAAACATCACAATGCGACATAAACCTTGATGAATGCCAAATTTCACATTGTGAATATGTCGCACCTAACCCTTGATGAATGTTACAATGCAACATAACCCTTGATAAACATCACTATGCGACATAAACCTTTATGAACTTCACATTGTCGCAATGTGACATAACCCTTGATGAACGCCACAATGCAACATAAGCCTTGATAATCATCATAATGTGACACAAACCTTAATGAACGTCAAATTTTCTATTGTGAATATGTCACATCTTGGGTTGTGTTGGCATATGTGTCACATATTGGGCATTGTCGCAATGCGACATAACCCTTGATGAACGACACAATGCAATGTAACCCTTGATAAAAATCACAATTTGACATAAACCTTAATGAACGTCAAATTTCACATTGTGAATATGTCACATCTAACCCTTAATGAACACCACAATGCAACGTAACCCTTGATAAACATCACAATGTGACATAAACCTTGATGAACATCAAATTTCACATTGTCAATATGTCGCATCTAACCCTTGATGAATGCCACAATGCAACATAACCCTTGATAAACATCACAATGGGACATAAACCTTGATGAATGTCAAATTTCACATCTCGGGCATTGTCACAATGCGACATAACCCTTGATGAATGCTACAATGCAACATAAGCCTTGATAAGCATCACAATGAGACACAAACCTTAATGAACGTCAAATTTCACATTGTGAATATGTTGCATCTTGGGTTGTGTCGACATTTGTCACATATTGGGCATTGTCGCAATGTGACATACCCCTTGATGAATGCCACAATGCAACGTAACCCTTGATAAACATCACAATGCGACATAAACCTTGATGAACGCCAAATTTCACATTGTGAATATGTCGCACCTAACCCTTGATGAATGCTACAATGCAACATAACCCTTGATAAACATCACTATGCAACATAAACCTTGATGAACGTCACATTGTCGCAATGCGACATAACCCTTGATGAACGCCACAATGCAACATAAGCCTTGATAAGCATCACAATGCAACACAAACCTTAATGAACGTCAAATTTCCCATTGTGAATATGTCGCATCTTGGGTTGTGTCGGCATATGTGTCACATATTGGGCATTGTCATGATGCGACATAACCCTTGATGAACGCCACAATGCAACGTGACTCTTGATAAAAATCACAATGCGACATAAACCTTGATGAACGTCAAATTTCACATTGTGAATATGTCGCATCTAACTCTTAATGAACACCACAATGCAACGTAACCCTTGATAAACATCACAATGCGACATAAACCTTGATGAACGTCAAATTTCACATTGTCAATATGTCGCATCTAACCCTTGATAAATGCCACAATGAAACATAACCCTTGATAAACATCACAATGGTACATAAACCTTGATGAATGCCACAATGAAACATAAGCCTTGATAAGCATCACAATGCGACACAATCCTTAATGAATGTCAAATTTCACATTGTGAATATGTCGCATCTTGGGTTGTGTCGGCATATGTATCACATATTGGGCATTGTCACAATGCGACATACCCCTTGATGAACACCACAATGCAACGTAACCCTTGGTAAACATCACAATGCGACATAAACCTTGATGAATGCCAAATTTCACATTGTGAATATGTCGCACCTAACCCTTGATGAATGCTACAATGCAACATAACCCTTGATAAACATCACTATGCGACATAAACCTTGATGAACGTCACATTGTCACAATGTGGCATAACCCTTGATGAACGCCACATTGCAACATAAGCATTGATAAACATCACAATGCAACATAAGCATTGATAAACATCACAATGCAACACAAACCTTAATGAACGTCAAATTTCACATTGTGAATATGTCGCATCTTGGGTTGTGTCGGCATATGTGTCACATATTGGGCATTGTCGTAATGTGACATAAACCTTGATGAACACCACAATGCAACGTAACCCTTGATAAACATCACCATGCGACATAAACTTTGATGAACATCAAATTTTACATTGTGAATATGTCGCATCTAACCCTTGATGAATGCCATAGTTCAACATAACCCTTGATAAATGTCACAATGCAATGTATCCCTTGATAAGCATCGCACTGTGACATAGCGCATGATGAATGTGGAATGTCAAATTATTAATGTCTCCCATGACCTTTGATCAATGTCACAATGTGACATAACCCTTGATGAATGTTGCAATGCAACATAACCCTTAATAAGCATTATGTTGCAATGTGACATAATGGTTGATAAATGTCAAAATGCAATGTAACCGTTGATAAGCATCACAATGCGACATAGCACATAGGACAAAACCCTTGCAAAACTGTAAACTGTATAGATATTATGAATAACAATATTATGCGATGCAACACTTTACTTATGAATAACAACATTATGTGAAGCAACACTTTATATAAGTCAATAAAATAGATGTCATAATGCAACAAAACCAAAACCATGGAGCAAGTGAAACAAAACCACGGAGCAATATCAGAATCAAACTTGGCATGTAGTGAACACCGCAATGTGACAAAATCCTTAGAAAATCTTCGAAAATATTCATCTTAGTTTAAATATGGTCATCCATATGCATTTGCACAACAGAAGTTTATAAATGTTAGATGGGTTAAGCATCCTTTAATGAGATATTTTTTAATTGATTATTATATTATAATTGATCAAAAAATATTTGTATGTATTACTATAAATAAAATTTATAAATAATATTATATGATGCAATACTTGACTTATAAGTCAATAACTATAAAAACATACATTGTTTTATTTTAACATTAGTAAAATTTGTCTAAAGCCTAAATTTGATATAGTTTTTTTATAAACAATTGTATTCATTTTTTTAACTTATAAATTACAAAATAATGTTTTTAGCAATTGTATTCATTTATTGACAAAACCATGGTGCATTAATTGTAGTTGGTGTTACATATATCATTTTGATTTTATATTTTTATGTCCAAAAACCATGGAGCATTCATTGTAGTTGGTCTTACATAAATCATTTTGATTTTATATCTTTATGTGGAAAAACCATGGAACATTAATTGTAGTTGGTCTTACATAAATCATTTTGATTTTATATCTTTATATCGAAAAGCCATGGTGTATTAATTGTAGTTGGTCTTACATAAATCATTTTGATTTTATATCTATAAATTACAAAATAATGTTTTTAGCATTAAGAATTTTAAATAGACAATTGTATTCATTTATTGACAAAACCATCGTGCATTAATTGTTGTTGGTGTTACATAAATTATTTTGATTTTATATTTTTATGTCCAAAAACCATGGATCATTAATTGTAGTTGGTCTTACATAAATCATTTTGATTTTATATCTTTATGTGGAAAAACCATGGAACATTAATTGTAGTTGGTCTTGCATAAATCATTTTGATTTTATATTTTTATATTGAAAAACCATGGAGTATTAATAGTAGTTAGTCTTACATAAATCATTTTGATTTTATATCTTTATATCGAAAAACCATGGGGTATTTCGAATTTCAATGTGTTATTCAAGGATAAAAAACAATTACATTCATTTTTTAAAGTTTAAAACTATAAAAACATTACATTGTTTTATTTTAGCATTAGTAAAATTTGTCTAAAACTTAAACTTGATATATAGTTTTTTTATAAACAATTGCATTCATTTTTTAAGTTATAAATAACAAAACAATGTTCAGCATTAAGAATATTTTATAAACAATTGTATTTGCCAAGTGTACTACGTTCCTCTTCTTGGATGTCGACTTCACTTCATCGGAATATTAATTTTATTTAGATTTATTATTATTTAATAATTTAATATAAAGTCAATCCTATAATATAATATAATATAATATAATATATATATATATATATATATATATTATTTTTATTTTTATATTTTTAACATTTAATTTAAAATTATGTATAGCCTCAACTTTTAACACACCCCTCATAATTAAATTCGTGGTGACATTTCTAAACGGTACATGCATTTAAGTATAGCCCTCAACTCTTTACTTCTCACTATCACACGTTTAAAAAAACTCAATCAGAACGCAATTTTTTAACAATTTCAATAGAATAAAAAATTATATTATTTAATAAATATTTTAATCTAAACATATATTATAATTTTCGCATCATATTCTTTCATTAAAAAAATCCGTAAAATGGGTTAAGAAAAATTAAACTCTTCTTTGAATTGATTAAACGTTTAGAGTCCAGACTCCTTCCTTTGCCAAATGGATGGGTTTGTATTTGTCCACAGTTAGCTAATGAACTTTAAAAATAAATACCATGACGTGCGGCCATGTGCCATAGAGACGTGCAAGTCACTTTGAACGTTAAAGCATTAATTATAAGGCCAATGAACTTTAAAAATAAATACCATGACGTGCGGCCATGGAGACGTGCAACAGTCACTTTGAACGTTGAAGCATTAATTATAAGGCCAATAAACTTACAACATTTACAACAACAGATGCGCCATGCTACCATATGTGAATCCATCGTTGCAGGCAATGGTTCGGAGGTGGTTGTAAATGGAAGGCAACGACGAGCCCCTGTGATGTATATGCTGTGGAAACTTGGCACCGTAAACCACCATGTATGGCATTCGTAGTGGGTTGTCTCCTAGTATGTAGTCCACCTGTTAAGAAATACAATTTATAAAATGATTTGGATCCTAGTATGTAGTCTATGATTTATAATATATATTGAAAATATTAGTAGTTTGAATCTCTGTTGCCTCTTAGTTATTTGGAAGTTACATGTGATTGTAAATTTAACAAGCATACAATGTTTTCAAATCCAAATCGACCAAGTTTCTAAAGTATGACAAAATGAAACATCAAAACCATTGACATCTAGAGACCACACTTATATATCATAGAGATACCCTTTGTGATTGTGCCATTAAGGTTTTTAAGAGTTTGCGATATGTTTCATGTTATAATTGGAATCATAGTGTGTTAATGTTTGTAAGAGTTTGTGATATATTTTTAGTGTGAATTTTAATTCGGTAAAATTTGATTCTATTTAAGGGTGCTAGCTCAATGGAAGAGCACCAGGCAGGAGGTTGGTGGTTCGATTCCTCCATGCCCTATCTATATAAATCAATGACTAATTAAATGACCGATTAACAACAATCAATGACTAAATAAATGACTAGTTAACAACAATCAATGATTAAATAAATGACCACTTAACAACAATCAATAACTAAATAAAGGACCAGTTACTAAATGTACTACCAAATAAAGACAATTAATGACTAAATATACATGACCAATGCATGAAGCAATTCAATCAATTTATGACCAAGTGATAAATGACCAATTTGATTGGGTGATAAGTGACTGCTAATTTATGACCAACGGTCACGTGATCAAATTTAGTTAGTTATCACCCATTTTTAGTCACTTATCACCCATTTTGTACTAGTGACTGTGTTAGTGGTCCATTTCGATAAATTTTCTAAGTATAGAGTTATGCTACTACCCATAGTTCAATTCAGACGACTGCTACTCTTGCTACTATTTTTGTGTGTGCTGAAACTCATGTTGAAACTCCTATGTATGATGGAATTTTACAAGTATTGCGATGTTCTTCATTTTCAGCGTTGTGATCGCACTTGTTTGAACTTACCATGTTGGAATTCATTCATGATGAGTCACAACCACCGTTAGTTCAAAGAACCGCACCTAAAGGACAAATTGTAAACCCAAAACTGAAAGAAGAAAGGTGAAACAATTGGGGAAAACAGAAAGGCGGTTTTGGCAACGGTTCGATCTTGGAAAAGTAACTGAATCAATTTGAGGGAATCCCGTAGAGTTTAAAGAGGGATGGAAGCGATGAGAAGGGGGTTCAATAGTTAGAGAGAAGATCTCGTGGAGGACACGTGGGAGAAGCAGATCCAGTTGACGAGCAACGCAAGAAACCATTTGGAAAATGTAGTGACTCGTATGCTATTACTCCGATCGAATTGTGTTGTAATGTAACTCTGTGAATTCTCATTGAATCAATAAAATCCTATGTGCATTTCATTGGTATCCAACGATTAAATTTATGTGTTAATTTGCATTGTGTTAGAGAATAGCATGATGGTTTTCCGGTGTGTATTCTGAGAGTAGGGGAGGTTCTGTAACTGAGTGTTTTTTCAGTCCTTTCCTCTACATTAAATTTTCTCTTCATGGTGCTAATTTCTAGTTTAGTTCATAGTCTTGTAATTTGCAATGGGTTGAACAAAATGAAAAATTATGTAGTCTATGAATTATACATGGAGAATGTGTTATGACCTTCCTTAGGAAGGGTCATAAAAGAATGAGTGATAGATTCTAATGGATATTAGAGGATTGGTGAAAAGACAAATGGAATTTATTTGGATCATATCATGAATGGCTCTTACAATCGGCATAAGAAGTATATTCATCCCTTGCTTCCATAACTTCATGAGAAGACTTTTCCACCAAACTCACACATGCATTCAATGATTGTATTTGATAAGAAAAAATAATTAATTGGATCATTTAACTCACATGGAAAAACATGGATGAGTTCTAAGGTTGAAAAATAGAAAAATAAGATTTAAGCTCCCATAGGCCCCCTATCCTCTCCCCTTCTAGTGGAATCATAACCCCTCTAATGCTCTTTACACAATCAACTTTGACTATTTTTTTCCAACATAGATATTTACATAGATTTGAGTCATCATAACAAGCCTAATGCATGGCCCATATATAAATATTTACATCATACATGCCTAGCCATTCACTAGTCGGGTCTTAACCTTGAGCTCCGCACTATGAATCTTTACTAGCATATTTACATCATATACATAATATGATTTAGTACATTCAAAGGATCAAAATTGGGGTATTACAACCATCCATAATAAACCATGGTCAACAATGTACATCATGTTCGACCATAGTTAAATACAATCCAACAAATCCATCATGATACATGACCCTTGAAAAATGTATCAATGCAACAAAACCATTCAAATGAATATAGCAATTTGACTTAACTTAACCAAGATGAATGTCACAATATTACATAATTCAGCTAAGATGTTTATCATCATGTGACATAAAGTCAATCATTCCCAACCATAATCAACATGGTCATCCATAGTAAACCATGGTCAACCATTTACATCATGGTAAACCACTGTCAACCATCCTCTACTACAACCAAACAAAATCAGTGCAATATAACCCTTGAAGAATGCCGCAATTCAACATAACCATCAAACATTGCCAACATAAGTCAAAATTATTTTATTATTTAGAAAATTATCGTCGGTGTATTATAAATAGGCATATTTAATCAACTACATAGCTTTGTTGGATGGTGACACTCATAGTAAAAAACAAACTCATTGCGAAATACCCTTTGAAGAATGTTGCGATGCAACATAACCATTAAAGAACATAATTTAGCCAAGATTAATGTCACAATGTGAGATAAAAACTATAGTATCATATGTGGGATGATAATACAAGTTCAAATAGAATTGTAGAAGACCCAACTAATTTCATACAAAATTCGCATTCACTTGAATCTCTCATAGATCATTCTCATGCTACATCTACATCTCCATCTTCATTGTCTAAAACACAAGAACTTGATTTTGAAATTGTTATTCAACATTTCAATCAAGCACACAATCAAGGACTACTAAAAATGATAAGGAACTAGAGGCATTGGAAATCGACACTTTATACACTATATTTCACAAGAATTTAGCTCGCACTCAATTAATGGGAAAATCCCCTTGCTATTAGTAGCACTTATTGGAGTATCTTTTTTCAATATATGAACTAGAACAATTCACTACTATAGACTTTAAACCTTTATATGGTCAAGCACTTGGTGTGTTTCAAAAGAAAATGCAAGATGTTGAATACATTTTGATTGATGAAATGAGCTTCATAAGACCAAGGTTATTCTTGCAAATTGATTCGCGTTCAGATGAATAATTTCCTTTGAAAAATTAATTCCATTTCGTGAAAGCAAGTTTTACCATGGTTTTCCACTATTTGGAAACATTAATTATGGTCCATTATAATCAAGCATTGAGTTTTCTCCTTCCCCATTAAATGGCCCAAATGCACAATTGAGTTAAGAATGTCATTCAAACATGATCAAACATAGTTGACCATTGTCAACTATGTTTAACCCACTATAGCTCAATTTGATGCACAAACAAAATTAATACCCTAAATTATTAATGTTATAATTTTTCTAGTGGCGGCAACTTGTATGCATAATCTATCATGGATAACACTCCAAATGATAGGGAAGTTCCTTCATTTAGATATGATGCAAGATTACCAAGGAGGAATTCTTTAGAGAGTGAGTTCTTTCCCTAATCGTTGTTGGATATGTTAAGAGAAACAACCGAGTAAGCTGAAATGAATATTGATAAAATTAAAACCACTTGATTTCAACGTTTTAGGGATAAGGAAATCTCAAATTGAAGAGGGTTGTAACACTAACTACTCATCCCAAGAGGAAAAGGGAGTGAATAAAGCGTTTTAACACTAACTACTCAGCCTAGGAGGATGTTGGCTTAAGTAACTGTTCTAGAGGTTTCCAATGTAGACCCAGGTTCTTAGCGGTTTCAAGGAACCAACAAAACCCCTTCTCATTGGCCCTTTCGGCAATAGCCTGCGAACAGACTGAGGTCTCACCCGAGGTGTATCTATGGGGGCACTGCGTAATCAGGTTTCCACAGTGATGTGATGAGTTGTTTGGAAAGGGCTACTGTGCATCACACTATTATATTTGCATTGCGGGTTGAGAACTGCGCGACGATAGATTGCGTCGCGGTCCTTACTTCTGCAAGCGAAGATGCCTACACAACTAGCGCATCTAAGGATTGTGCGGGTCTGGCGGGATGCAACAATAGGGCAGCATAGCTGAATTATATGCTCCATCTCCCAACTTAACCACTATGAAGACTTTACTTTAACACTCAACCATTCATCTATTGCCTTAGATTATTTAGCTTTATAACAATTGCAAGCAGACGAACCCTACAATGATGCGTGCACCCAGTGCTGTGCGTCGGAGAGTTATACAATTTGGACATACATAGGTGACTATTTAACGAACAAGTACTTTCACAGACTTAGAATACTGAGAATTCAACATTCATTCATTCCCACAATACTTAACATATCATTCCCATCTTTCTCCTATGGAGAATACATATAAAAGCATTGATACACCAACTTATAAACAAGAATCCAAGCATCCAATGTAAGCAAATAAGCAAATGCAGAAACATAACAATCACACTACACAGTATTTAACGTGGTTCACCCCGAGGATGGAGGCTACGTCCACAAGAACTGTTGTTATATTAGTCTTTTGGGAAGGGTACAACAGTTCTTTGTTTGCGCACTCAGCTGCAGACTCTCTTCTCTCTCAATAGGCCTCTGCAAACACAGCGGCAAAGCCTTTTCAAAATTTTCCTCAACCGAGATTTATCAAATCAATAACGAGAACAACCCAAAATGAAGAGTAACCCTTTCCCTTACAAAATATGCCTTATTTATAGATCATGCTCATAGGTCATGTATTTACAATGCATGGAAATAAACCATAAGGTTCCCAAAATTGGTGCACATACCCACCATCCTGCCTGTCGTTGTCGATAGCTTGCTCCACTCACTTTGGCCACCTTACTGGACCATTCGTGGCTCTGACGCCCTCCTGACAGCTGCATTCATCAGCAAAACGGTTACAACTGCATCGTGGCCTGTAACTTTCCACTCCTTTGGCCTGCCTATCACCGTCGACTTAGTGGCCTAGCTTCTCAATTGCTTGCTGCCACTCTCTTAGACAGGTCGCTTCCTTGTCCTTCATTCTACTTTTTACCCAAAATAGGTCGCTTACTCAGCTCGACCTTCTTCTATACTTCTTTACCAAAAGTAGCTGCTGCGTAGGCCCTACGCACCTGCACTGCTTCATCAAAATTGTGTCTGTACTCCGAGCTGTGCATCTCTCAAAATTGTGTCTTCTGACATCGCAGCCCAAAAGATGCGCAACTCCCCAAAACTGTATCCTTATCAAAATTGTGCCTACTTGGGCCATGCCCAACAGAGGAAAAGGGAGTGAATAAATGTCATTGTGTGAATGATCATGAGAAGCTACAATAGTTGCATCGTATACATGTGGACATAGATATTTTATTGAATGAATGCCAAATAGTTTATCCAAACAAAACATATGCAACAATCGTCACAACAATAGAAAAAATAAGAGTTACACATGAATTGGATGATACAAATGGTTGGGGTATGTCTCATGTGAATTGTTTTTTAATTTTGTTTTAAAGTATTTTTTAAGGATTTATCGTTACAATACTATTGGTATCAATCCAAATAATTTAAAGGTTTATTATGACAATATTATTGGTTTGAATGATTTTTTTTAGAACATGGGAAATATTTATTTTTTAAATTAAATTGTTAAAAAAATATTTAGCAGAAAAATAATGTGGCCACAATTATGATAATATTGTAGTTAGATATCTCAATTGAGTTATGATAAGTGTTTCATTCTTCGAAAAAATTGATAGTAAGATATCACTTTAATAGAGATGAATAATTTTTTTTTATATAAACTTTTGTTGTTCAATTTAATGTTCTTTGTCTTGACATATTTGTTTAGTATTTAATTATGTTATTACCAAGACAATACTTTTTTTAAGCTATCTAGCATTATATTATTGAAGAAAAAGATTTATAGAGTTTTAGATGGATAATTTACCACTAGGGAAACCAAATCGGCTACAAAAAACCAGTTTATCATCTGTGGCCCAAAAAAGACATTGAGAATCATGAGCCTCCATTGTTCAGATTTCCTAACACTATTAGAAAATCATTTGCGACAAGCGAAAAAATCTAGCCATACTATCATAACTATTGATAAATGTAAGAAAACTAATAGAACTTAGAATAACAAAATTATTCATCATCATGGATTGACACAATGGACATCTCTATGTCTGGAGGGGTCTTGTTGGTCTACCCTATGGGAGTGTTCACCTTAAATACCATACCAGTGGTGGCTTTTGCCAACAAGTTGATTCTACCCCCCCAACCCATTCGCAGATTTGGATATAAGATAGAGATTTCTATTCACCTGACGGATCTACTCTAAATTTTCATCAAGTTGCAACAAAATATCCTTTCGCTCATATTTACTATCCATGAGTGCCTTACCAAGAAGGGGTTTCATCCGCTATCATAATCTTGTCTAATTTCATGTCTGTAGACTTGGAGGAACCCACATCTGTCACCTAATGATCCATTTCTTCCTAAATCTCCTCTGCACCTAACATTGTCTACTCCTTATTGACCCAGGTCTCACCATTAGTAATTTCCTACTAAGTAGCAGGTGAGATCACCTTGTGAACAAATTTCACTTCTGCTTGCTCTCATTGAACCCTTGGCATATGGGAGTTCTCTCTCCCTTTGTTTCCCCGAGTTTCCCATCCAGTACTCACCATAGCTCTGTTAATGTTGCAACCCTTCTCATTAAACCCATAAATCTAGACCTTGAATGAGAGAAGAAACCCAACTCTCTATGTGGATGGGAAACCTCTTTAGCATGTGTTGGGAGTTGTAGGAAACACTCATATCACCCACCTAATCCTAAGCATTGGACAATGGACTATCAATTAATCCCACATAATGAAGGAAAGTGCAACAACTTCAGTAGCAAGTTCAGAATATAGAAAGCCTCATCTAATCTCCATCATTAACCATCATAGGAAAAAGTTATCAAGCCTTCATTCAACATCATCATTCCACTCCAAAGAACTATCATGATATCATCCCACGGTCCTTCCTTCACTCAGTTTCCTCCATTACCATTCTTTGCATTCATTATCCACCACTTTGCTCAACTATCAACATTGTCGCTTGTACTTCCACCTCACTTGTTTGTTGTATTGGTATGCCACCCTCAGTCTCATGCCTTATGTCGTTTGTCCCATTGTCCCTACTAGACATCTTGTTCGTAGCAATGGGGTGGAAGATGGCTTCCCATCATTTCCCATCTAGATCCGGGCAAAGACACCAACATTATTTTCATGGAAGTGTACATTATTGTGGATTGAAAAAATAAATCTCTATTCACATTAGTAAGTCATTTTTAAATTTTAAAGAAACAATCCTCTAATAAAAATGAATACATAATAATGTAAAAAACAAAAGAATGACATGTGGTTTTAGGAGAAATTATTTTAGTTAGCTAATTAAATGAAAATTAATAAAATTTCCTCAAAGATTGAAGCGTCCTTGTTATATATATCATTGTTTTATAATGTTTTTATTTACAATATCCAAAATACACAAATCCAACTTGTAAATTTATGAAATTCAAATAAGAATTTTTTTTTAATCTTTTTTAATCCTTGAAAATTTTTTAAAACAAATCAAACAATATATTTTAAAGATTTGATAAGAATTTTTTTATATATATCATATACAAAATTGTAAAGTGATTTTGATATCTAGTTATTTTACATATACACAGAAATAAATACAAAATTAATAATTTAAAAATATTAGATTAAATTGTATTAATTATAATTTTATTTTATAATAAAAAATTAAAATAAATCAAAATAATTTTTTTAATTAAATTTTAAAAAATATTTCCCTTTTCCTTTTTATTTTATTTATCTATGAGAGTAAACATAAAAATCTCTTCTGCCATGTAGTGCAAAAACATTTTGTTTTAAAAACAAACACATTATTAAAGGAAGTCATGCAAACCATATTTGGTTCAAGCTTTCCAATAATTAATTTTATAATTGAGGATTATATAAAGGTAAGTGAATATTAAAATAATAAAAGAATGTGTTTTTGCGTAAGGATCCCATATAAAGTGATTATCTTCAAAAATATGCATTTTGTATGTATAAAAATGTTCACTCTACAGCCATGATGAAAGAGATGCCATATATATTTATATAATGTTAATAATTAAATAGCATCCTTCTTTGAATGTTAAAAAAATGATGATCGATGAGTATTGTAATATTACATGTACAAATAAAAAAAATTGAATTAGAAATGGACATCGCAAGTATCTAGTAATGTGTTGAAATTCAAGGAAAAAATCCAATATGTGGGTATTTAGTGGGAGTACGTTGGTCAAATTTCTTGGGTCATGTTCTTGCAAAATTATTTCATCAAAGTTCTTTGGTTAGTTAGATTTTTTACATCAAAATTCCTTTGCCAAAGTTCTTTTACTAATTAGAGTTTTTATATCAAAATTATGTTGTTAAAACTCATTTAAACAAAGTTTCTTCATTTGTTAAAGTTATTGTTTTTCCATTGTTTTAGTTTCTTTGTTAAAGTTTAAATTTTTTCATTAGTTATTGTTCTTGTTCCTTCATTGGTTAGAGTTCTTATATTGGTCAAAGATCGTCTTTCTTTGTTAGTCAAATTTTCCTCACAGGTTAGATTTCTCATTTCGTCATCATGTTGGCGTGAGCTAAATTCTAAACCATGGGGTTTTCACTTAGTGAAACTATGCCATGGCACATTCATTTAAGAGATATTAAAGAATACCCATAATTTCACTATATATTGATAAACACCAACAAAGTCCTTTTGTTGAGCCCCCTCCCAATACATATTTCCAATTAAAAAAACCATATTTTTACAAGATATTATGTATTTTTCCCCGAATGCAGGTGGTTACCACGTGCCAACACATGAGGAACTTGCTAGAGGTTAGGTTGTTTCTCGTCACATGGGTGGGCGAGATGACATAAGGGTTAATAAAGAAGGACTGGGATTTAATGAGCGGCTTAATGGCATTCAAGTATTTGGCTTTTCGAGCTAGAGACAAGATGGTGTTCAAGACATAGTTTATTCATTCCTGGGGAATGTCGAGACAACTCTTGCGTGTGGATTTTAGGATTTATGTGCAGGAAGGGACCTCGATGGAGCCAAAGCTCTCGTTCATCATTCTTTGGTCTCAATCTTAGATGTCTATGGTCTGTAGTATGGAGAGGAAAGACGCTATTGAAATTATGGCTACACGTCAACGTGGTAATCCCAGGAGGGGAAACAACGGATGGGGAGCTTTGGGACGCAAGATGTCTGGAAAATATGGAAGCGACGACTATGTAGATTCTATTTCATTGTCGGTTTGTTGTCTGATTGATGACTGGGAAGCTAGTATTGTGGTTCAACAATTGGCCTTAACACGTTCAGCTGGGAAAATAAATCATTACTCGGTTGTCAAAAATATGATGGGTTAGATACTGGAGGATATCCAAGCTAAATGGAGATATTCCAAAGCCATTGTTATAGAGATGAGAGTGAGCATGGAGCAGGCGGTGGATGGCCTTAATAGCTGTGATGACAGTTTTGAATGGGGGCATTCTCTGTTTAACAAGCATTTTGAAGCTGTGGGTGCACTGGTGCACGGATTTTCTGAGGAAAAATTGCTTGGGGGTGTTTCTCAAAGCGAATCCATGGAGCCACTAGGCCATGCGGGACAAGGAAGTAAGCCTCCAGACCTCAACTATGGGGGCCAGTTAGATGCTCAAACTGCTTTTGAACCTGGTACACTGTCGGGAAAGAAGATTAGGTGACTGGAAATGGATGATTTGGTCTTGTCGTGGAAGAGGGAGCCTCTCTCGGTCAAAATTCCTAAAGAAGAATCCCCAGATTCAAAAATTAAGGGCTTCCTAGTCAACGAAGAATGCGAAGACTCTTCTCATGGTGTAGATATTATCTAGACGATGCTTTGGTGCTTCAGATATTTCTTGCGTTGTTCAGTTTTTCTAGTTTTATGTTTTAGATAGTATGCTTTCTAGTATGCATTATAGATCATGGATAGCTAGTCATAACTTTATGGTTTCTTACTACTACTGGGCCTTTTTTCCCTTGTTGGGAGGGCCTTATTTTTTGAACTTGATAGTCCTGATAGTATCTTTGCATGGCTGGGATGGTGGTTTCACCTTCTCAGGCCACCTTAAAGCATGATGAAAGAATGACTTTAATTTTTTTCTTTTTGTTTTATATATAATATATAGATGCTCTACAGCTTTACAAAAACAAAAAAAAATATATTATGTATTTTTACTAGATACCCCTTTTTATACCCCCAACACCTATAAACCCCCCATACACTACTCCCCGCCCCCCCAATACCTACAATATATTGACCTTGTTTTTCACAATTTAAAAACCCCCTTTTATGAATGGATGTGATAATATATTGATTAACAAGGTGAATCCCCTATGCTATAAATGATTTGCACCCAAAAATACGACAAGTTTTTGGATCAAAATCTGGCTAAAATTGTTAAAATGACAGTATTGAAATTTCAACAATTTCTCCATTATTAAATTCCTACGAAAACCGCTAAAAAAATATTATTTATTTGTCACTCAATTTTTTTTCATTGATCAAATTTCATGTTTCTTTATTGGTTAGAATTCATATTCCTTCGTAAAGTTAGAGTTCTTATTTCTTCATTGGTGAGAGTTCTTATTCCTTAATGAATAAAAGTTCACTTTTTGGCATGAGAAGAAGATGATAGGGGTAGAATCCATTCGATTGTTAATGTTTTGAGCCATCTCTTAAGCTCATCCAGACAATAATGATGTCGAGAAGTGTCAATTCATTTCCAAGCAATAAATAAGAAACAACTAGTTTATTTTTGTAGTTGACCCTTTAAAAGAGATAAAGTGAGCTGTTTTACAAGAGGCCGACTTAATATATCTAAAAACTTAATATATCTAAAAACAAATAGGAGCTGTTTTACAAGAGGCTAGCTCAATACATCTAAAAACAAATAGGTCATCCAACACAAAATTATATGAGAACTTTGAAATCAACTTGGAATACAGATACATACACTTCAGTAGGGAAAACCTATAATAAAATTAATTTAATTATGAATTTTGTCAATCCCTTTAAAATTCTATCTTGGTTTATCAAAGTAAGGCATATATTAATGGTAAATTCACAATTAAATTAAGAACGTATTTACTACATAGTATGTAGTTTAAATATTCTACATTTTCAACTTTTTGTGAATATATTTTTAGTTTAATTTTGTTTATATTCTGGTTGGAAATCTTTAAAAAAATCTTAAAATCACATATATTAACTATGAAAATTGCATAATTTGAATATCATGAAGATATTTGAAGATGCAAAATTTATTTATAGATTCAAAAATACAATTGAAACACTTAAAAATTTGGATTTTATCCAAAAAAAATTATTAGATTCAATCCGACAAAAACATAAAATTTTATTTGAAAATTATTTTTCATCCTGCTCGAACCTGGACTTCCTTCCCATCATAAACTTGAAATTTATATTATTAACCACCGAAAATATCGTTGTCATTTTTCAGGTAAACTTCATTCCTTAGACTTTTGGTCTTCCTTTGTCGCTATTATTAAGATTTTAATGACGGGTCCGTTGATCAGCTCAACGCTGATAGAGAGAGGTAATTGCTCGTCAGTCGTCACTTACCTTTGTAAACCCTTCTTCCCTCTTGCTTTGCCCTTGTCTCTCTGTCTGTCCCAGACTACCAGGGACGAACCCTCTTCAAACATCTCAACCTCCACAGAAATCTCGAGCTCCGAGCGGTTATGGAGGAGGACGGTTAACTGCACAGTGCGACTGAGAGGTATAGTTGCTGAATTTTTTTCCAACTGCATCTACAAACGGAGACGGAGGGGTGGGATGCAAACGGTGACGGAGGGGTGGGGCAGCAATGCCGCTGGAGTGAGCTAAAGCTTAGATAATTTGCATTTTCTTTGTTGAATTGATTAGAATCATAATTTTTATGGTTGAAATTGCAAAATCTAGATAATTTGTATTTTTCTTTGGTGAATTGATCAAAATTCGGTGATATGATTTGTTGCTGAAATTATAATTTTTATGGTTGAAATTGCAAAATCTAGATAATTTGTATTTTTCTTTGGTGAATTGATCAGAATCCGGTGATACTATTTGTTGCTGAAATTGTAATTTTTGTTGTTGAAATTGCAAACTCACACCCTTCCCTAAACGCACAATCTAGATAAGGTTCGCCCTGTATAATACACGTCTGTTTAGACGGAGACGGAGGGATTGGGCTAGCTCTGCCACATCGGCCACTTCCCAAACGCACAATGGAGATAAGGTTCGCCAGCTCCCATACAATAATTTAGGGTATCAATGTTGTATTTGGTGCTTACCAACCACTACTTCCGGTTTATGTATTCAAAGACCAAAGTATGAGCTACATATGAAGCTGTGCATGAGTTTCTAAACTATCCCAGGTATTTCCCAGTGTTTCTTGTTTGCTGTGTTGCATTTGTCTACGACCCTCAAACATGGAATCCAACAATGACGTTCAAGAAGAGCATGGTTGGATTCTTGAAATTAAGGAATGTCTCGAAATACAAGGGGAGGAAAAAGAGTGTTGTGTGTCGGTCTTTAATGTGCCGAAAGAGTTGTTGACGAAGAATCCCGAAGCGTACATTCCTCAGTGTATTTCAATCGGCCCCTATCATCACGTGAGATCTGAGCTTTGTGATATGGAGCGCTACAAACTAGCAGCTGCTCGCAGATTTCAGAAAAGAATCAACGGATTAGGAACGTTTGAGTCCCTGGTTGTGGAGGAGTTTAAGAAACATGACTGGCTAATCCGAAGCTGCTATCACAAGTTTATCGACTATAACGAAGAAATCTTGTCGTGGTTCATGGCTCTGGACGCAGCCTTCCTTCTCGAGTGTTTGCAGTTCTATGTCAGACATGTCGACCAAAGCTACCACTCCGACGTCAAGCAGCTGGGACGGGTTTTAGATTCGAATGGCACAAGCTTTGCCCACCATTCTGTTGTCAGAGATTTGATGATGCTCGAAAATCAACTGCCACTATTTCTATTACAAAAGCTCTTGGAGCTGCAATTGGGTTCTAAAGCCAAGGCAGAGGAGAGGCTCGGCAGCCTGCTAAGGCTTCTGTGCCAAGAATTATCGCCTTTCAGCTTCAAGTTGCCAGAGGATTCAAATTGCCGCCGCATAAACGAAAGAGGGCACCTGCTGGAGGTGTTGTACTATGCCATTGTGCCCGTTTTCAGCGATCAAAATCTAAATCCGACCCTGAAAGAAAACAGTGCGCTTAATACAGCGGACATGCCTACAGTTACACAAGCTTTCAGTTTTCTAGGGAAGACTCTGTCCTCTGTTAACGTTGGACCCGTTCGATTTCTCACTGGGTTGCCTCGGCGTACACTGAGCCACAGGTATGTAAAATTTGTTATGAAATTGCCCTTACGTCTGCTTTCTACTCTAGGGAATCTACCAGTTCTGAAAACTTTTAAGAAACCCTTGGCCGTTCTGATCCAAATTGGGAAGAAAGAGACAGAAGGAAAAGGGGAAGGGGAGGCAGAGGGTGTGGGGGAAAAATCTTCCTTTAAGATTATACAGCCCGATCGAGACGAACTGGATATTCCATCTGTGGCCGATTTATACTCTGTTGGAGTCAAATTCTCTCCTACCAATGGCGACCTCACCACAATACAATTCGATGGGAAGACGGCCACTCTACACCTCCCCAAAGTAACGTTTGACATCAACACAGAGGTAATCCTCAAAAATCTTGTGGCATTTGAAGCTTCTGCAGGGCCGGGTCCACTGGTTTTCACACGATACACCGATTTCATGAATGGGATGATCGACAGCGAAGAAGATGTGAGATTGCTGAGAGAGAGTGGAATTATTTCCAACTACCTCCGAGGGGACGGAGAGGTTGCGAGCCTCTGGAACAGCATGGGTAAGTGCGCCGTTGTTATCACAAAAGTTGGATATCTAGACAAAGTTATTAAAGATGTAAATCAATATTATAAGAGAAGTTGGAAGGTTAGAGTGATGGAATTTGTGAACAATCATGTATATGTGTCATGGAAATTGCTATCTTTCGTAGCTGCAGTGATACTTTTGGTAATGACTTGCTTTCAAGCCTTCTGCTCTGTCTATGATTGCAAGAAAATGTTCGGCAAGTACGATCTCTTGGAAGATCGTAATTAAGAGCTGATGGCGTATGTAGCTGGGCTTGGGCCGATGTCAAGTTTGTATTTATGCAACTGTGTTAATGGTTCGTATTGCAAGAATTTTTAGGTAAGAATTAATTATAGTCCAGTTTGTATTTATGCAACTGTGTTAATGGTTCGTATTGCAAGAATTTTTAGGTAAGAATTAATTATAGTGTTTAATGTAATCATGTAGCTTCTCGGTGAAGTGATCTTAAATTGGTGGTTATGAAACTCTATAAATATAAGCATTTATTTGAAACTTAGACAAAGATGTGTGAGGGAAGAAGAGAAGAAGTGAAGAGCCATGAAGTGTATGAAGAGCCCAAGCTCTATAAAATTAAAAGATCAAAGTGAAAACTCATTTCCATGTATTGAGGCAAGTTGCCCAGTTTACTATGGTAAATATATAAGTATATAGTTTTATGCTTCATTCTCAAGAATATTGCAAGGTAAATATATAAATATATAGTTTTATGCTTCATTCTCAAGAATATTACAAGTAGCACATCTTTTCAAGATTTACTTGTGTGAACATTATTTACATTTACGCGTGTAAAAGAAATCAAGATTTCCAAAAGTTCAACACAGTGAAAGTTCTATTTTAACAAGGAGTAACTTCGCTTAAGCTTCACTTAGATATTTTAGTTGTTAGAAAAATATATTTCAAAATAAAAAGTAAGTATTATAAAGTTAAGTAAAAAGTTGAAATGCGTAGTTATTCTCCATGGGCAATGAATCTCCACAGTTAGTCTCCATGCACTTAATCTACGAAATAAGTCTATCACAATTAGTCTCTATGCACTTAATCTGCGAAGTAAGTCTATCACTCACTACTCATTTCAATCCTCCTCTCGACTGCACGATATTCCCTTGATCCATCCGAGAGTATTAGGAAATACCAGATTCTTATAGGTAGTCCAAATGCATTGTTACCTTTGAGAACAAGAAAATAAGCTCTCTCATGTATGTTAGACAGATATATCTTCTTCAAATAGAAATCAATGGACAAGGCTGTCTTCAATACTTTCTTTAATCCACGCTTTTCGATTTCACGATTTAAATAATACCGAAATTCTGATTAATAAATAATAAGGAGATTCATTGCTTTGGATTATTTAAATAATAATAAGGAATCCGGTTATTAGCCGTCCTTGTCTAGTAGGGACTATATAAATAGCTATGCATGAATTGATTATTATAATGTTGGAATAACCACCGCACCTTTAGGAATTAATATTGTGGATTAATTGTCACATGTGTAGGACCAACCTTACAGGGTATTCCTTTTGCCCTTTTTAGAATGTTTTTATAATCGTAAGTAATTTTTTTTTAAAATTGTATTGCAACCAATGGAGGTATTATTTGGCTCATATTTAGGCAATAGTATTTTTATTAGTATTATATTTTCTATTTGCTATCTTGGGCAAGCATATATTTGACATGTGGGGTAAGTGTGTATTCGCCTATGTCTAGGTAATGAGTGAGGCAATGGTATTTTTATTAGTATTATATTTGGTATTTGCCATTTTGGAAAGCATATATTTGACATCTAGGGCAAGTGTGTATTCGCTTATGTCTAGGTAATCTGTAGTGTAGTTTTTTTTTTAAATTGTGTATCCATCATATATAATCCACCCGTGTGTTTATAATTCAGAGTGAATATTGAACTTCTTTCTATCATTGGTAGGTAGTGTATTTTCCATCGAACAACTATATGGCATCCATAGAGTGTCGCATATTTTAATGTTCTAACAACCACTTATACATGTTGCAGAGACACTAAGATGCCATCTAAAAGTGGCGAGGGTGAAGAATTCCTAATTGACTCAACGAGAGTTTTGGGCTTGGAAACCCAAATAAGAAACCGACCCATTTGGGTAGCTGAAGGAAGGAAGTTGCCACACATCTTCATAGCTTGAAGGATTTATCAAGATAAGAGATTACCTGTTTGGGGACTTGAGCAGATAACCAGAGTAGCATAGCAGTTTCCCTGTTTGTGCTATGTAAATTTTATTTGGTCATGTAGTTTCTCCTCTCCCAATCCAACAGATAGTGCTTCTGCAAGCAAAGCCCCTTAAATTCTTATCGAAGTAGTCAATGTAGCCTCTTATTCCGTGGGAGAGAAACTTGAAGGAAGGTAAAGAAATGTAAATGACTCTCAAACTGCTTGTAAATTAGAGAGGACAATCAGTTTCAAGACACTGTATAGTTATAAACACAAAACTAAAACATTAAGGTACATATATGTATTTTGATTACATACCAACTCTCTTTTTTGTGGGCTTTAGCGAATGAGGATTGAGGAGCTTGCATGTGGTTCGCTGACAACATTTAATGTAAATGAACACATTTCTGATCATCATGTGACGAGATAATTAATAAAACTAAGATTACAAGAACATCGTAGTATAACTTTCTCAACTTCCTCCTAATATTGGTGTAGATTGGTTGTCGGACATGCTTTAGATTTGACCCCTCAACCTTAGGTTCGCAGGAAAAAAAGGGAACGGGCCTTTCTCTTTGCTTGCAATTGTCAATTGTGGTGCTAAAGGGATTTCTTTGCTTGCAATTCTCAATTTAGGTATTTGTTATAGTCATCCACAAAGTAAATGAGACACATGATGTCACATAAAGCAATGGTGTTGGGATCTCTCTATGTAATATGTTGATGCTCAAAATGACACAGTTAGGGAAACAAAACTGTAAACACCCTTGGAGGGCTGGTCAAGGGGATGAAGGGGTATGGAATCTCGGGTTTCGTTTAGAGACCTCAAGTGGATAGGATTCACAAGTATGGTAAAAGCTATAGAGTGCATAGTTGAAATGAAAGAGGGATTGAGTAAGCTTAATGGAGTAAAAACAAATGCTTTCATAACAAGAATGTTAGCTCATTAAAAATAAATAAATGCAACTTATCTAACCATATGTGCATTAATTTCTAGAATTAAAACAATTAGCTAACTAACTACTAAGAAATTAGTGACAAAATATTTACAGCAACATAAGCAAGCTATAAAGTAAATTTCAGAGAAAAGGTTAGCATTAGTTGTAGGAAGAAAAATATATGAACAATTAATAACTCTTTGACGAGCATGTACAATTAATTAGATGCATTAAGTTTGCAAAAGAAATATTTAGTTTAGTGCATATCAAAATTTAATGGCACGCCAAAGCCTTAGTTCATTAATGAACTAATTAATGCATAAATCATTCAAGAATTTGTCGTGTTACGCATTAGTATAGAACTAAAATGATAATTCATATTCTCTCTGTGTCTAAGTAATTTTTACAATATTTAATAATATGAAAAAAAATTGGCCACTACATTCAGATCTACAAATTTTTAAATGCCCTCCAACATCAAGGTTCGTTAATGTAGTGATATCAATTAATAAACAACAAACTTGGTGGATTAGTCGTTTGCACAAAAATATTTCAATAAATGAAGCAGAATGCATAACATGAAATATTTTTCATAATTGTGTGGGGTGGCTACTTTTGTTTGAATTATACAGTGTCAAAAAGGGCTATGATTATAGTATGAAAATCAGACTTTTATATACAGTTCGTGAATATAAATAAGAAACAAAAAAAATGTAAAAGTCAGTAAACAATTAATAAAAGTATTTATAGTCCTTTTAAATACATAAAATACACCTTTACATAATGTAAAAAAAGAAACATAAAATGATAGCACAGTTGAATGGAAGAATGGACGAAGACTCAAATATTCCCAAAATCAGATTTTTATTAAAAGATGGAATTTGATAGTCATTAGTACAATAAACCATGGATGGTTCAACCCCTTTGAAAGGGAGGTTTCCAGGAACCTATGCAATTCTCAACAACTCAGTTTCATCTGGGTGAAACTAAGATAGTGGGAGGAATCCCTACTCAAATTTTCATGCAATAGGCTATGCACATGAAAACATCATTAGCAAAAATATATAGGAAGAAATGGCACACGTGCAGGAAAACAGAACGTACCTTTGGTGGAAGGAAATTCTTCCTTCACCCTAATGGATGGACTTGGATAGTAACCTTACTTGCAATCACCACTTGTTAGGATCATGGACGACTAAGTAAGAAGGGAAAAAATGTAGAGCATAAGCTAGCAGTACCTTCCTTTTACCTACGGTGCAAAATGATTGTTTCAACAGCTTCACCGAACTTTTAAAAACTATGGCAAGGTAGTTGAAGTGTTTCAACAACTGCTGCAAGGGAAGACAATGATTTATATAACTGTGGGGAGTTGAAAGGTCATTCACCTCTTGGCCTTTGAGTTTTTCTTAATCTGTCTAGAATGAGGAAGGTGGACCGCAAGTAACTAATATCCACCTTCCTTGCAATAAATGAAAAAGTACCACGTTGGAAGGTATGAATGTCATTTCACCACTTAAAACCAAGGACTTTCTGTGGGTTTGTTTCAAACATGTGTTATTGTAAAAGAGCAGGCATGTCCATCTTTATGCCATAATACTCTTGGGACTAAACACCTGCTTCATTACACTTATGGAATCCTTTTTGAACTTCCTAGAAGGTTGTGGATGACCATGGTTGTAATCTCAACCATCAATAACTACTTAATGAACTGGTGTTGAAGTGATAAGGGATCACAAAAATGCTAGGTCTTATCTTTTATGCTCCAACCTATAATGCAACATCCTTACCTTGATATTGGGAGACATACACAACAAAATATCTCACCCACAACACCATCAAGAGCATTATATTGATGGATTGAAAGATCCTTATCAAATTTCTGGGAGCAACTGGTCAGTTAGAGAGAAATGAAACCCATCACAATTTTCAAATGAAAATCCCACACTTCTCTTTCGATGATCAATAACATTGTATTGTCAGGGAATCAATATTAACAAATGTTCAGAAACAACCATGGTTTGCATATGTTTTTGTAGATTGATTCCACCCATTCCTCTGTTGCATCAACCAAAGAAGGATGCATATCTTTTGTCTTACTCTTCCCATTTCATTCTGCACGCAACATTTTCATTTGACTTTGGCATATACTCAATATTCATGACGTTCTCCCCTTCTTAGTGTTGTTGCACTATGTGGTGGGAATTTATCCTTTGGTGTGTTCTTCCCATTTCCTTCCTTCCTCCACTCTCCATATTTCAACAACAAACTTTCACTCCCCATCGTGCGATTTAAACCTCCTCCAACACAAGCATAGTCACTATTTAACAAGTACCTTGGGTCTACATGCGGAACAACAAAACTTTAACATTGGAAGAATTCAATAGTAGGAAAGGATAACTTTAGACAATAAGCGAGAATTTTTCAGCTTGGTGTTTTCATTGCCAGCCTCCCTTGAATGTTATCTGTTAGGGTTTCGTGGCGTATTGACCATCAGTCGTGGTTATTTTTTTCTTTTATTGTGCCCACATTGGGAATTCCTTATTGTGGGTTTTTTGGCATGATTGTCGATGTTTCCTCATCATTCGTTTATTTCCTGCTCTCCTCGTGGATAAAGGCATTTATCCTTTGGTGTTTAATCCTATAGATTCCTTCTTGTGTTGTTAGCTTCCCTATCATGGTGTATATTTGCATTAAACCACCCCTTTATTCTCGTTCATCCCTAGTGTCATGAAGATATCTGTGTAACTCTCTTCAACTAGCTTGGTGTTTGTATCTGTTCTCTCTCTCTAGAGTTTTCTAGTGCTCTTTTTCCCTAATGGCCTCCCTCTATCCTCAACGTGGCTTTGTCAGTTTTCTACGCCCCCTCCGTTGGTGTTTTCCATGAAGTATGCATGAATTTTTATATTGGTCTACCTCCAACGTTCCTTATTTCCACAATTTGGGTGTAGGGTTTGTTGTGTCTTAATGTTTTTAAGGTTTTCTTTCTTGAAAAAAGAAAAAACAAGGGGTGGCTTGCCATCCTGCAGCGTGTCTGAATTCTTGCAGTGTGTAACATGATTATACCTCTTAGTTGGGGTTTGACACTATGCATTTGCATTTTTATTTATTCCTTTCATCATTTATGATAGGGCTTTCATGGGTGTATGTTGTCTCTTCCAAGTGTTTTTTTTTTTTTTACATTCATTAATTGCTTCGTTGTGGCATGCAACCTGCATTATTCTCTTTTCTACCTACTTATGAATCACTGCAAAATCATCTTTAATTTCATTAGACCCTGAATGCTCCATATTTTCCACATTCTACTATGCCTGACAAGCCTCCTTGAATTTTACTAAATGCGCACATAGCTCGAAACCCCAGGGTTTCTTCTTTTGTTTGTTTGTTTTTTGCTTGACCTCAATATTTTGCTTTATTTAAAAAAAATGAGGAATGGGGGGGGGGAAATACTATTGTATGATAATAATTTTCAATTAAGAATTTTCTTTGATTACATTTGGGATTAGAGGATAAGGGGTCATAAATGGATGAAGGGATCTTTTTTATTATGAAAGGTTAAAGGGGGGACCTTAAAAGGATATTACCTTTCTTATTTAATAAAAATGAAAAGTTTATATAAAAGGGAATGGGATATAAGGGGATGTAAAAAAGGGACTTAGGATAGGGGAAAGGAGAAGGGCATAAAAGGGAAAACTAAATTTACAAAGGATTTAAATGTAAAAGGGGAGACAACTTTTTAACTTAAAAAATGGTGGACATTGGTGAAATTTTGTAAAGGAGGGACCTAGTGATCATTTTAGAACTTTCTAAGCATAGACGCAATGATAATTCTAATGGGTGAGTGTAACTAATAATTTACTAGAGGGACGTGAACTCGATGAATTTTAATTGTCATGACCCAAAACCATGCACTTGTTGAAACCTTAACAAACCGTCGAAAGGGTCATATGGTGACGGTTTTAGCCAAACAAAATATGGACACAGCTAGTGCGACGAGTTGAAGGAAATGGTGTGGAAATCATGACATGACAATAGGAATGGAGAAAGACGAAAAATCTCTCGGACTCAACATCGATTGGACTTTGACGACGCATAGGACGTGACTTGGAATGCCTGCCGAAGTGGTCATATGGAAGCAAAAATGGTGAAATAAGGTATGCAAGTGACAAGAACATCGAAATAGACATAATGGTATAGACATAATGTTTTTGAAACAAATTTCAGTAGGTTCTCCTTTGATGTCATGCTCTGACTACTTCAGAAGCATGTCGATGTTGAGCATCAACATCTAGGCCAACAAAAGAACAATGAAACATAATGACTCATGACCAATAGGACAATGATGTAACCATGAAGCAAGTACATGCAGTCATTTTCATCCCCAAAAGGGAAGGGAGTGAAATGAGTGAGGCTATCATTCCATTATAGGTGAAGCAGATGGATGAAATAAGTGACGGGAAACCAAAATAGTAAGCAAATTACAATTCAACATACCCCATGCTGATCACTAGGAACCGCCCAATAATTATGCCCTCTCCAAGTCACGTTCTTTCATGTATCAAAATTGATTGCCATCATTCTAGAGTTCAACGAAAAATAAATCTAGTGAAAGAACGTAGTGGCAAATAACACTTAAAGATGTCAAATTCCATGCGAACTCATTTGGGAAAACTGCGAAATTAAATCATGGAAATGAAACTAAGCTAAGCAAATCAAAGCGCTAAAATATGAAATGGTGACTTCTAAACTAATGTGATTAAACAAAACTAAAAGTATGCAAGAAATAAAAATGACCTATGATTAACATGCAATCGTACTCCTTCTACAAAATAAAAATTAATCAAGCAAGATTCCATTTAGTGTATAGGAATGTATCTTAATTACATGATGACTATTACTACTTGCATCATTATTACAAAAAAAAATCATCATGGGCATCAAAAGGAAAGATAGATTTGATCATGAAACTCAAAAAAGAAAATTTAGTACTAGTCTAATCAAACGAAAATAAATGCAATTGAAAAAAGTCAGTTCTAACAAGATTAGAAAATTTATTCACCCATGAATCCCAAATAAAATCCTAGAAAAATTCACCCATGGCCTCCCTCTATCCTCAACGTGGCTTTGTCAGTTTTCTACGCCCCCTCCGTTGGTGTTTTCCATGAAGTATGCATGAATTTTTATATTGGTCTACCTCCAACGTTCCTTATTTCCACAATTTGGGTGTAGGGTTTGTTGTGTCTTAATGTTTTTAAGGTTTTCTTTCTTGAAAAAAGAAAAAACAAGGGGTGGCTTGCCATCCTGCAGCGTGTCTGAATTCTTGCAGTGTGTAACATGATTATACCTCTTAGTTGGGGTTTGACACTATGCATTTGCATTTTTATTTATTCCTTTCATCATTTATGATAGGGCTTTCATGGGTGTATGTTGTCTCTTCCAAGTGTTTTCTTTTTTTTTACATTCATTAATTGCTTCATTGTGGCATGCAACCTGCATTATTCTCTTTTCTACCTACTTATGAATCACTGCAAAATCATCTTTAATTTCATTAGACCCTGAATGCTCCATATTTTCCACATTCTACTATGCCTGACAAGCCTCCTTGAATTTTACTAAATGCGCACATAGCTGGAAACCCCAGGGTTTCTTCTTTTGTTTGTTTGTTTTTTGCTTGACCTCAATATTTTGCTTTATTTAAAAAAAATGAGGAATGGGGGGGGGGAAATACTATTGTATGATAATAATTTTCAATTAAGAATTTTCTTTGATTACATTTGGGATTAGAGGATAAGGGGTCATAAATGGATGAAGGGATCTTTTTTATTATGAAAGGTTAAAGGGGGGACCTTAAAAGGATATTACCTTTCTTATTTAATAAAAATGAAAAGTTTATATAAAAGGGAATGGGATATAAGGGGATGTAAAAAAGGGACTTAGGATAGGGGAAAGGAGAAGGGCATAAAAGGGAAAACTAAATTTACAAAGGATTTAAATGTAAAAGGGGAGACAACTTTTTAACTTAAAAAATGGTGGACATTGGTGAAATTTTGTAAAGGAGGGACCTAGTGATCATTTTAGAACTTTCTAAGCATATACGCAATGATAATTCTAATGGGTGAGTGTAACTAATAATTTACTAGAGGGATGTGAACTTAATGAATTTTAATTGTCATGACCCAAAACCATGCACTTGTTGAAACCTTAACAAACCGTCGAAAGGGTCATATGGTGACGGTTTTAGCCAAACAAAATATGGACACAGCTAGTACGATGAGTTGAAGGAAATGGTGTGGAAATCATGACATGACAATAGGAATGGATAAAGACGAAAAATCTCTCGGACTCAACATCGATTGGACTTTGACGACGCATAAGACGTGACTTGGAATGCCTACCGAAGTGGTCATATGGAAGCAAAAATGGTGAAATAAGGTATGCAGGTGACAAGAACATCGAAATAGACATAACAGTATAGACATAATGTTTTTGAAACAAATTTCAGTAGGTTCTCCTTTGACGTCATGCTCTGACTACTTCAGAAGCATGTCGATGTTGAGCATCAACATCTAGGCCAACAAAAGAACAATGAAACATAATGACTCGTGACCAATAGGACAATGATGTAACCATGAAGCAAGTACATGCAGTCGTTTTCATCCCCAAAAGGGAAGGGAGTGAAATGAGTGAGGTTATCATTCCATTATAGGTGAAGCAGATTGATGAAATAAGTGACGGGACCAAAATAGTAAGCAAATTACAATTCAACATACCCCATGCTGATCACTAGGAACCTCCCAATAATTATGCCCTCTCCAAGTCACGTTCTTTCCTGTATCAAAATTGATTGTCATCATTCTAGAGTTCAACGAAAAACAAATCTAGTGAAAGAACATAGTGGCAAATAACACTTAAAGATGTCAAATTCCATGAGAACTCATTTGGGAAAACTGCAAAATTAAATCATGGAAATGAAACTAAGCTAAGCAAATCAAAGCGCTAAACTATGAAATGGTGACTTCTAAACTAATGTGATTAAACAAAACTAAATGTATGCAAGAAATAAAAATGACCTATGATTAACATGCAATCCTACTCCTTCTACAAAATAAAAACGAATCAAGCAAGATTCCATTTAGTGTATAGGAATGCATCTTAATTACATGATGACTGTTACTACTTGCATCATTATTACAAAAAAAATCATCATGAGCATCAAAAGGAAAGATAGATTTGATCGTGAAACTCAAAAAAGAAAAGTTAGTACTAGTCTAATCAAACGAAAAGAAATGCAATTGAAAAAAGTTAGTTCTAACAAGATTAGAAAATTTATCCACCCATGAATCCCAAATAAAATCCTAGAAAAATTAAGCCAGGAATTCCCCTCCTCACTTCCTCGACCATGTCAAATTGATTTGGAACAAGGAATTTAAGTTCATTGACATTAATTGAATTGATTAAATCCTCATTGATCGCTTTATCATTTTCATTTCCTTTGACGACAAATGGCTCATCCTTGATCAATTCAGGAGAAATACATTTAGTTTCCTTTTCATGACTAGCAATAATAGAATTTTCATTGAGTTGATCAACGATAAATGCAAGAAATTTGTCATGACTAGATTTCCAAATAACTTGAGACAAAGATGAAATTTCAAGAATGATGTGCTCATTTGTATTAAGAATTGATAAAAATTCTAAATTCTTATCCGGGAAACAAGCATCATTAGTTAGGTCATCAAATAAATCATTGTGGATCGAATAAGGACTTCCTTTAAAAACATGACATTCAAAATCAAAGGCAGGATCACGAAAAACAAGTTCCTCACCCAAAACCAGAAGGGAATGAGCATCTTTCTCATGAACCGATGGAGCAATGAGAGACTCGTCAAAATTATCAATCATAACAAGATTCAATTTTAAAGATCCAGGATTATAACTCACCTCCTCACAAGAATCAATTTCCCCTTTCGAATGATTAATATTTTATGAGAAATCACATTGAAAATAATAATCCTAAACTTTAATTAAGAATTCATTTTGTGGATTTGATAAATATGGAGTGTTAAGATGAAGCAGGACGACATTGTCCTAATAAATAGGGATGTGAGCATGTTGATTTGGATATGATGGAAAAAAATGGTATTCAAAAGAGAAATACTTATGAACATCTTGCATGATTGTCTCAGAATAAGTTATGGACAGGAAAGGGGAAGTAGGAACATTGTTCACATTTTGATACTTCTTAGGATATCTAAGATCATCAAAAGAACTAATTTTATCCTTCAAACTCTCTAAATGACCTGCCATATCATAAGATGAATGATTTCTAGGAAAGACATGTTTAGATTGAATTACGATGCTAGAATGATTGGCTTGATCAATCGGGAGAGGTCTCGAATCAAGAATAGAGGTTATAACAATCTCATGATTAAAATTCACCTTATTGATTGAAAGATCAGTTCCAAATAAAACCTTTGGTATAAAATGAGATTGAGACTTGGTTTCGTTGGTGTAGAACTTATCAGTAAGTTACCTGGCTCTAGAAGGATTACCCCTCTTTAATTGTTCTTTATATGACAAGTAGCATTCACAAGTAGAAGGGTTATGGCTATGATTGCAAAAAGGGAACCAATGACGTGCGAAAAGATTGACAAATTGATTCGACTAATTAGGTGGATTTAGAAAGTGGGGAGGAAGAGATAGATCCAGCTAAGACAAGTCTTCATAACCCTATTATCTAATGAAGTCACCTGATTGTGCATTTCTTGCATCAATTGGAGCATGGACATATTGGTCATAGGGGTGAATTGGTCCATTGACAACCCTATCCTTTTGTGATGGTATTCAATTTCGAGGCATGTCTATAAAGCAACACCAAGGCAATTTACATTCATCCCTTCTAGTCGGTGTTGGTAAGGAGGAGGAATACAATTACAATAATGGACAAGGACAGCTTGATTGGAAGGTTGGACAACTTCGAGAATCTGATCATATAGCTTCTTAGACCTGAGGTTAAATTATTTGATAGATTCATTCTCTTCTAATGATATACAGTTAAAATCCTCAGATACTCAACCGAGCTTTTGACCTCCCCAAAGGTGAAAAAAATAAATAGCCATGGCGAAAGAAGGAGGATATGAACAATGATTAAAGAATCAAATATCCAAACTCCAGAATTGGTCGTGATTGGATAATAATGAAAAAATATTTAAGGGATTGGATTGAAAGATTGACATGAATAATTTTCCCCAATGGAATCGCCAAATATGTTGATGCTCAAATTGACATGGTTAGGGAAACAACACTATAAACACCCTTGGAGGGATGGTTAAGGGGATGAAGGGGTATGGAATCCAGGGTTGCGTTTAGAACCCTAGGGTATATGGGATTCACAAGTATGATCAAAGATGTAGAATGCATATATGAAATGAAAGTGGGATTGAGTAAGCTTAATGAATTAAAAACAAATTCTTTCATAAAAAAAATGTTAGTTCATTAAAAAAACTAAATGCAACCTATCTAACCATATGTGCATTAATTTTTAGAAGTAAAACGATTAGCTAACTAACAACTAAGAAATTAGTGACATAATATTTACAACTACATAAGAAATCTATAAAGTAAATTTTAGAGAAAAGGTTAGCATTAGTCGTAGGAAGAAAAATATATGAACAATTAATAACTCTCTGACGAGCATGGATGTAATACCCCCATTTTGACCCTTGTAATGTATTTACTTAAATGATGTAAATGATGTAAATATGCTAGTGTGAATTCCTAGTGCGGAGCTCAAGGCCAAGGCCCGACTAGTGAATGGATAGGCATGTCCGATGTATATATTCTATTTGGACTGTTTGGTTGGCTTTTATGCTGATTTAGAATATATGTAAATTTTATGTGCATAAATAATAAAATGGTCCAACAATTGCTGTGTAAAGAGCACCAAAGGGGATATGATTCCACCAGAGGGGAAGAGGAAAGGGGTTCCATGGGTGACTAAATCCTTGCTTCCAAGTGTCAACCTTAGAACTCACCCAAAATTCTGTCATGTGATGAGAATAATCCAATTATCTCATTTTTTTACCATTTTCCAATCATTAATGCATGTGTGTGGTTGGTGGGAAAAGTCACCTCATGTAGTTATTGAAGTAGGGGACCGATTGCACTTTTGTGATAGTTCTGTCATGACAGAAGTCAGTCTGCAGTTGCTAGGAGTCCTTTCTTCTACTGTTAGAAATTATTTCAGTTGTCTTTTCACAATTTTCCCATATGCTTTGGAGTCAACCCTCATTTTTCTCATTCTTATAGGAATATCTACTCCAAGTAGAGCTCTCCATTACTGTCCATGAACTTACCATGATGTTTTGAACCCAAAAATTCAAATTTGGAGACCATGCTGCAGATTTGGAAGTGAAAATTGATGGCTGTAGGTGAGAAGAGAGGTTGGGAAAGCTAGGAACCCTCACCCATTGAGTTATGCTTCTCATAGGTGCTTGAGAAGCCACAAATTGAAGCTATAGGTGGTTCTATAGCAGCCAATATCAGATTGAACTTCTTCTATGCACACACTGGAAGCACCCAACAAGATGGATCTCCCAAGAGAACCGTGGATCAGTGAAGTGGATTCCTGAGCTAGAAGGGTGTTGTGTGGGGTAGGTATTGTGGAAGCCGAGTCTGTGAGGGCTGAGTGAGGCCCTTGTAGAGCTTTGCATGAGCATTAGGCTAAGCATAGAGAGCATAATGGATTGTGGGCTGATAGATAGAAGTTTGTAGGTGTTTCCTTCGCCCAGGTGGCCTCATAACCTAGCTTGGGGGTGGCCTCTCAGCATAAAGAGTATATGTTGGACATAGTGCCTATGGTTGGGTGGAAAAATGCTCTTACAGGAAGTTGCTTGAATTTGTGTTGGATAAATATAAGTATTCTCATGCATTTGAACATGAAATGTTTTTATTTCATGCTTGTAATGTTTATGCTTGTATTTGCATGCTAGATGTGTGTGGATATATTTTAAATTCCGTTGTGCATGTTTATTTACATTTCTGTGCACATTGTATTTGTTGAAAATCGTATTATAGATTTGGTGGGAAATTTGAGAGCCTAGTTTTGGATAATGTTCCCTCCCGATGGTCGGATTGGGTGAGGGGGACGTTACAATGGAAAATTAAGTGGATGCATTAAATTTGCAAAGAGAAATATTCAGTTTAGTAAATATAAGAATTTTTAATGGCACGCCAAAGTCTTAGTTTATTAATGAACTAATTAATGCATAAATCGGTCAAGAACTTGGCATGTTAAGCATTAGTATAAAACTAAAATGATAATTCATATTCTCTCTATGTCTAAGTAATGTTTACAATATTAATTATACACAAAAATAAATTGGCCACTACATTCATATTTTAAATATTTTAAATGCCCTCCAACATCAAGGTTCGTTAATGCACTGATATCAATTAATAAACGATGGACTTGGTGGATTGGTCGTTTGCATACAATTATTTCAATAAATGAAGCATAATGCATAAAATTAAATATTTTTCATAATTGTGTGGGATGGATACTTCTATTTGAATTATACAACATCAAAAAGGCTTACGACTACATTATGGAAATCATATTTTTATATATAGTTCGTGAACATAAATAAGAAACAAAAAAAAATGTACAAGTCAGTAAACAAAGTAATACAAGTATTTATAGTCCTTTTATACATAAAATACAGTTTTGCATGATGAAAAAAAACCATAAAATGACAACACACGTGTAAGAAAACAGAATGTACCTCTGACGGAAGGACACTCTGCTTTCACCCTAATGGATGGACCTAGATGGTAGCCTTACCTGCAATCACCACCTGTTAGGCTCATGGACGGCTGAGTATGAAGGAAAAAAAATTGCAAAGTGTAATGTCCCTTGTTAAGGATTTTATTAAAATGGCAATTTTTCACTTTTTTCCCTAGTTAGACCTTTGACTAGTTTTGAGCTCTAGGTCCCCAAATTGCTCCAATTGCTCCCAAATATTCTAAGAAGGTATATGGATAATGATTTAACATAAATATGTGTTTCAGGGATTCTTTTGGACCTTTAAAATACTTCTGTATATCCTCTTTCAATTATGGCCAATGTAGGGAACTTTACTAGTAATTTCCCTTTGACTAGTATTTGTCTGTAGGTCTCAAATTGACTCCAAATGTCTTCAAATATTCAAGGAAGGTGTATGAATGATATTAGGAATTGAATATGATGTTTAGGAATGAGATATGGCCACCAAAATACCTCTGCAAAATCTCTTAATATTCTGGACCAAGTATGCAATTTTACTAGTAATTTGGGGTTCAAATCCCCCTGGGGTAAGTATTGAAAATGGCTTCCCAAATGCCTCCAAACCCACTCAAATTTATTAACATAGGTAGGGGATGTATCAATAATGTTATTAAGGTCTCATGTGAATCATTAATTGATTATTATCTCTATTCCAACCCTCTCCCCTTCAGCTGCAAAAATCACCAATTCAACCCTTGGGGAAATGGCACTATTTCTTCTCCCAATGCAATTAAACTGAGTAAAATACTTCAAATGCTCAAGTATAGTACATGAAACTTATAAAATACATCCATGGAAGTCTATTAATCATACATGTATCATATAACCATCCATTCATTCGAAATCATCAGCATTATCATGCTATACATCAATGTAGTGGGGAAATGGCAATGTTCTTTCATTAAAAATGAGATTTATACATTTCTTCTTGGAATTTCGACCTGGAAATTTTTGGAGATCAATAAAATGGTATTTCATTCATATTAAAAAATAAATGGGGAGTTAGAAGCTCCCCCAAAGAGTACAATAGCTCACCAAAAACGCCCTCCCTTAAGGATCAAGAATATGCCATCAAAACTGGAAATGGTTGAGAGAATGTGCTGTAATAGAAGAAACCATGAGATTCCCTGTAGCTTACACCTGAAAATAAAGACTCCATTAAAGCTCCAAATGAAAGGTCTGAATGGCATTTCCAATTACCAACTTGGATGGGAATCTTTCACCCTCGAAATTGGCTAAGGCAAGAAACTAGTCATCCACTAGTTCTCCCTCTACACAAATGCAATTGAAAATTCTACAAATGATCCAAAACTGGTTTCATTCTTTGTTCTTGAAATTTATAAAGGTCTAATGTCCTCCATGGGTCGAATTCCTTCCAAGAGACTCATGCCAACTCAATTTGGGAAGAGATTCCAAAGAATGCCACTTGTACAACAATTCCTAGTCTCCCACTTCCACCAAATCACATGTGGAAGCATCTTAGCTGCCCTAACACCCTTGAGCGCCCTCTTAGAGTCTATTTTTAGCCCTAAAATGTCATATATGTCATATGTTAGCCTTCAGGTCTGATTTGTGTCATAGGTGTCATAGCATCTTCATCATTGTTGTCATAGAGCTGGGGAATCTAGCCCAAGTGTCTCACTAGCTCCAAACTGTCTCTTCCTCTTCCATGGGAGTTACTCTTCCTCTATATTTCAACCTCATTGACTCATGCCAAGTATTATTGACCTTATAACTCATCCCAAGCACATTAGGCTTCTCATGGATTCAAAATTGCAAGAAGAGGATACCATGTGGCACATAAATTCTAGCTTGTGTGGGTCCCACTTCCTCCATGTGTCTTCATGATCAAATGCCACTTTGATTTTCACTTGTATATATTTATTTATCTCCTTTATTAAATATTTATTCCATCCTAATGTTCCATCATCATTTATTATCCCCATTATTCCAAATCCCAAAGCTTCCACCCCAAACCTAGGAAACTAGTAACTTTCCTCCTTGGAAATTATTTGACCATTAACATCAATTTGACAAACTCTAATGAATATGGCCAATGTGATTAGGCCATTGTGACCCAATGCCAAATTTGGGACATGAAAAATCCCCCCTTCTCAATATTGCTTGTCCTCAAGCAATTTCAAACATGGGTGTTGAAGAACCTGCTTTCTGTATAATTCTCTGAAGTTGCCATTGAATTGCCCAACCTTGAGTTCTTGAGTTTCCATGAAGATTTTAGAGAGAAACCACCACGCTTGCTGCTGCACTACTCTGATAAAAATCACTTTATTAAGTGGGAAAACCATCTCCCATACTGGTTGTTTCCCCCAAAAATTTGAAACCAATGAGATAAAAATCATTCCAGGGTCCCATTGCTTGTATTGCAACAATTAAGAGTGCTCTCCAACCCATACCATCAGATAAGAGGATTCCTGGATCCCATTTTCTTGTATGCATTCTTCCAAACATCATGAGTGCAAAATATATATCATCAAAGTACATAACAACATAAGGAAAATTTACATCAAGGAGGTGCTTCATCAAAGAATCATGAAAGTGCTTATACCTCCAAGCAAGTAGACGACCATTTTCCAAGTGCATACAAGCTTCAAGTGACCAATCAAATATACTCCAATGACATAGGTGAGGATCCCATGTCCTATAATGCTGCTCCAAAAGGATGCGATATGAATCAAAATATTCAGCCATGTATTCTTTCATCCAAGAAGTGAATGAATAATCTCCACCAAAATCTGAACCAAATAATGAGCAGAAAAAACAAGGAGACTTCAAATGACTCAACGAAGTCTCACCCATACATCCCTGAATGTGAGAATCATAAAGATATAACAAAGTATGTGGCTTCCAACAAAATTTTTCTCCAATCATAAATCTATTCACCCAAGTGTTGGGTGAAGTTCCTCCAACATCAAATGAATCAAGTGTTGAGCAAGAAAAACCATGAGCCTTCAAGTGACTCAAATGCATATCATAGGTGCATCCATGTAGATGTACATCATCATAAAGTAACAAAGGATGCTGCTGAAAATGTGAATAAGAATGTGCTCCAACCATATCATCATAAAAAGTAAATCTAGGAGTTCCATACTCCTCATGTGGCACCATAAAAAAGAACCCTTTCACCCATACTTCATTGAGACTAATGTTGCAAAACATGTGATTGTAGGATGTAGGAGAATGAACTAACTCACCCAAATGATCAAAAAGTGCAGAAGTTTCATCATGGGAAGGATCCAAATGGGTAGTATCATGCAGCTCCTTCAAAAGTGTGAAACCTTTGTCATAGATTGGTTCCAATGTAGAGGAATCATGCTCTTCTTTAAAAATTGCATAACCTTCATCAAGAGACAATTCAAGTTCCTCTTCCGCCACATCAAGTGTTTGGATCTCTTCAAGTTCATATTAAAACACAGCAAGCACATTAAATTTTCCACATTTCTCATGATCCACCATTTCATGAGAATCCTCCAAACAATCTACCATTTGACAATCTGAAACATAGGAGGAAAAACAAGTATCTTGCAACTTTTCAAAAAGTTGCTCATTTTGAATTGCGAGCTTATGATTATCCTCATTATTCTTCAAGTATGCATCTTGTAACAATTCATTAAGCTCAAACAAATGGTTTCTATCAAAAAGCAAAGACATGAAATTACCTTTGATGTGGCACATTGCTCTTTGAATCTTCTCCATGTCTTCAAGGAATGATGTTTCCTCCAATGAAGTAGCTCTCCAACAAGAATTTGACACCAATGCTTGAGTGTCATGGAGAATGCTGAGGGACTCTTGGATCTTCTTTTCATTCATCTTTAAGGACCCTTCAAGAAAATGAGGCTCTTGCAAATGAACCTCCTCATCTTCTTCATTTTTGCTTGGAACAACTTCATGAAGCTCAAGTGGTGATGGGGAAGTTGATCTTGGTTCTTCTTCAACTACTACAAGGTCTTGATTATCATGCTTAATGGAACTTGGGCTTGCAGTAACACTTTCAAAAGTGATCTCTATGTCACCAACATAGAGGTGTGAGCACCCATCAGTAGGTACTCTTTCATAGTTTAAGCATCCATCAATAGATGCTCTTTGGTCATGTCTAAGCTAGAAGGTGTCTCAAAATGATCTTCCATATTTTCAATAGAATCTTCTTCATGATCTTGTGATGTCTCTTCATTTTTCTCCTTCAAGCAAACTGATGCATTTTACCCCTTGTTTTCCTTAGGATCAATATCTTTGGAATCTCTTTTTGAAGAATTCCCAAAAGTTGTCCTCAAGTGGTACATTATTTCAAGCACACATATATGATACTCACTCCAAGGTTCTTTACAAGAAGGGAATAAACCTTTCTTTACTAACTCCACATCTTCATTTTTGGGCCTATTTTCAAAAATATGTACAACATAGTACTAAAAAAACATGGCATTTTGTGTATTTTTGCTAAAAGCAAGATATTCTTGATATTTTTTATATTGTTGGGGCAAGGTTTTATATGTTGCTCTCCATCTTTGGAACTCACTCATACAATTATCCTTGGTTGGTGTGACACACTCATATTCATCAGATTTAAAGTCATAATAATAATCTTCATTTCTCCTGAAATTGTAAGAAGTGTTGCATGATGCAACCTCTTCCTCGTACCATTCACATTCCGCTTCATATTGTTCATAAGCATTTGCATATTCCTCATAAGAATTGTACTCATAGGAGTCATCATAATAGTAAGACATGGTTTCCAATTATTCTTGAATGTATGTACCTAATCCACAGGTGCAAGGACCATGCTCTGATACCACTGCAATGTCCCTTGTTAAGGATTTTATTAAAATGACAATTTTTCACTTTTTTCCCTAGTTAGACCTTTGACTAGTTTTGAGCTCTAGGTCCCCAAATTGCTCCAATTTCTCCCAAATATTCCGAGAAGGTATATGGATGATGTTATAACATAAATATGTGTTTTAGGGATTCTTTTGGACCTATAAAATACTTTCGCAAATCCTTTTTCAATTCTGGCCAATGTAGGGAACTTTACTAGTAATTTCCCTTTGATTAGTATTGGTCTCTAGGTCTCAAATTGACCCCAAATGCCTTCAAATATTCAAGGAAGGTGTATGAATGATATTGGGACTTGAATATGATGTTCAGGGATGATATATGGCCACCAAAATACCTCTTCAAACTCTCTTAATATTCTAGACCAAGTATGCAATTTTACTAGTAATTTGGGGTTCAAATCCCCCTGGGGTAAGTATTAAAAATGGCTTCCCAAATGCCTCCAAACCCACTCAAATTTATGAACAAATGTAGGGGATGTCTCAATGATGTTATTAAGGTCTCATGTGAAGCATTAATTGATTATTATCTCTGTTCCAACACTCTCCCCTTCAGTTGCAAAAATCACCAATTCGACCCTTGGGGAAATGGCACTATTTCTTCTCCCAATGCAATTAAACTGAGTAAAAATACTTCAAATGCTCAAGTACAGTACCTGAAACTTGTAAAATACATCCATGGCAGTCTATTGATCATACATGTATCAAATAACCATCCATTCATTCGAAATCATTAGCATTATCATGCTATACATCAATGTAGTGGGGAAATGACACTATTCTTTCATTAAAAATTAGATTTATACATTTCTACTTGGAATTTCGACCTGAAATTTTTTGGAGATGAAGAACATAGTATTTAATTAATATTAAAAAATAAATGGGGCATTAGAAGCTCCCCCCAAAAGCACAATAGCTCACCAAAAATGCCCTCCCTCAAGGATAAAAAATATGCCATCAAAACTGGAAATGGTTGAGAGAATGTGCTGCAATAGAAGAAACCATGAGCTGCCCTGTAGCTTGCACCTGAAAATAAAGAATCCATTAAAGATACAAATGAAAGGTCTGAATGGCCTTTCCAATTACCAACTTGGATGGGAATCTTTCACCCTCGAAATTGGCTAAGGCAAGAAACTAGTCATCCACTAGCTCTCCCTCTACACAAGTGCAATTGCAAATTCTACAAATGATCAAAAACTGGTTTCATTCTTTGTTCTTGAAATTTATAAAGTTCTAATGTCCTCCATGGGTCGAATTCCTTCCAAGAGACTCATGCCAACTCAAGTTGGGAAGAGATTCCAAAGAACGCCACTTGTACAACAATTCCTAGTCTCCCACTTCCACCAAATCACATGTGGAAGCATCTTAGCTGCCCTAACACCCTTGCGCGCCCTCTTGGAGTCTATTTTTATCCATAACATGTCATATATGTCATATGTCAGCCTTCAGGTCTGATTTGTTTCATAGGTGTCATAGCATCTTCATCATTGTTGTCATAGAGCTAGGGAATTTAGCCCAAGTGTCTCACTAGCTCCAAAATGCCTCTTCCTCTTCCATGGGAGTTACTCTTCCTCTATATTTCGACCTCATTGACTCATGCCAAGTATTATTGACCTTATAACTCATCCCAAGAACATTAGGCTTCCCATGGATTCGAAATTGCAAGAAGAGGATACCATGTGGCACATAAATTCTAGCTTGTGTGGGTCCCACTTCCTCCACGTGTCTTCATGATAAAATGCCACTTTGATTTTCACTTGTATACATTTATTTATCTCCTTTATTAAATATTTATGCCATCCTAATGTTCCAACATCATTTATTATCCCCATTATTCCAAATCCCAAAGCTTCCACCCCAAACCTAGGAAACTAGTAATTTTCCTCCTTGGCAATTATTTGACCCTTAACATCAATTTGACAAACTCTAATGAATATGGCCAATGTGATTATGCCATTGTGACCCAATGCCAAATTTGGGACATGACACAAAGCAGATGCTAGAAGTACCCGCCTCTTACCTCTTGTGCGAAATGATTATTTCGGTAGCTTCGTTGAGCTTTTAGGGATTGCGACAAGGTAGTAGAAGTGTTTCATAAACTGCCGCGAGGGAATAAAATGAGTTTTGTAACTGGCTGAAAGGTCACTCATCTCTTGGAATTTGAGTTTTTATTCATGCATCTAGAATGAGGAAGATGGACCACAAGTAAACCACATCCACCTTCCTCACAAGAAATGAAATAACATTGGAAGGTATGAATGCCTTTTCACCACATAAAACCAAGGACTTCCTATGGGTTTGTTTCAAACATGTGTTACTGTAAAAGATAAGGCATGTTGATATTTATGCCTGACTACTCTTGAAGCTAAACAACTTCTTCATTTCACTTATGGCAGCCTTTTCAAACTTCCTAAAAGGTTGTGGGTGACCATGGTTATAATGGAAACCATCACTAACTAGTGTTGAAGTGATAAGGGCTCTAAAAAATGATGGGGTTTATCTTTTAATGTTCCAACCTATAATGAAAACATGGGAGACATACACAATAAATGATCTCACCCACAACATAGTCAAGAGCATGATGTTTATGGCTTGAAAGGTCATTGTCAAATGTCTGGTAGTAGCTAGCTTGTTAGAGAGAAATGAAATCCATCATAACTGTCAAATGCCAAGATCGCACTTCTCTTTTGATGATCAATAAAATTGTATTGTCAAGGCATCCATATTAAAAAAGATTTGAAAAAAAGCATGATTTGTGCATTTTGTTGCAGATCGATTTCACTTGTTCCTCTGCTACGTCGACTAAAGGATCAGGCCACATCTCTTTTGCCTTATTCTGCTCCTTGCATTTTGCATGCAACACTTTCATTTGATTGTGGCGTATACTCAGTCCTGATGACGTTCTCCCCTTCTGTTGTTGCACTGTGTGGTGGGAAATTATCCTTTGGAGTGTTCCACCCACTACATTCTCGCTGAGCTTATCCTAATTGCACATTCCTCTGCCATCGGTTTACGTGTCTAGTGGGCCCTGTCGAGTTCCTGTTACCTCTCATTCAGTTGGTCTCCCTTGTCATTCCCCACATGGCATGACTATGGGCCAATGATGCACCCCCATGAGCCATCGATGGAAGCTAAGCATTGAGCTGCAAAGCATTAAATGCCATAGCTCAGTGCTTAGGGTCCGTTGGATCTGGAGAATCTCCAGATCCAACAGACCCTAAGCATTGAGCCACCACATTTAATGCCCTGCAGCTCAATGCTTAGCTTTCGCCTGAGCCATCTGCCTAGGTGAATTGTAGTGCAATCTACGTAATTGTATTTAAGGCGCCTAGCATCGGCGGCGACATCCGTTAATCAATCAAAATAAATACTGACAACTCCACACCCCTTCTCCTTTCCTCCTATTTCACTAACCTAAAATCCCATCACGCGTGACCTCATCTATCCATCCGCCTTCCCCTGTCCCACAGCATATCTGAAGCAGCACTGGGCAAAATTCAATAGGCTTTCTCCAAGGCCACGTTCATCTAAGTGCCCCCTATCCCGTGGCATGTCTGAAGAACCACTCTCCAGAAAATTCAACGGAGCATGAAAGGTAGCAGATACTGTCTCAAGTTATAGGGTATTCAAGCGTTTTCTCCCTCACAACTTTCCCTAATCAAACTTTTGTTGTTCTAATTGCAGGTATCGTTGACAAGCAAAACCGTTTTGTTCACTGAGCTTTCCTTATAACTTTCACTTAAAGAACACTCTCGACTGGTCTACTCATTTTCTTCCACCAGAGGTATTTTCCATTCCTCTTTTATTATCTCTTTACTTGGGCCCTTCGCATCATGAGTAGTGGTTTCATTAGGTTTTCAAACTCAACTATTCAAAACGTAAATGTTGGCAAGTAAGATTATAAAAAATAAGCATATCAACAAAACAATCCATTGCATGGTAGAGAAACCGTATGGCAAAATATTCTAGGATGAAGCAAGTTTTCCTGTTTATACAACATAGAACAAAACTTTGAGCCTTTCATTAGTCATATAGTTGCCTTAATTATTTTCTATTTCTTTTATTTCAATCTAGGCTTGACCCGAACAAAAAAATATATAAACAAGTAAAGAAAAATCTTTATACAATGACAACTATAGAAAAAATAGAAGAGATTACAAAATCTTTATACATTGACAGTTATAGAAAAAAAACAGAAATTGAAGAGAAATTTGTAAGAACTATTTGAGAAAAAAAATGTTCTCGGGAGTTTAATACAAGGTGGTAATGAACATTTAAATTCATTCATAACACTAAACTTCAACCATGTTTATGTAAGATTAATATAATGAGAATATCAAATCTAGTTTGTTTGGCCGAGGAAGCTACTTAAAAGACTGCAACCATTAAGCATTACCAATACCAATATTTATCCAATCAAAACCAACTATTCTTTTGTCTTGTCATGATTTGGCTGTAAAATTAAGATATATTACTATTTTGCATGTAAATTATTTAAAGCTTTATCATAGAGAAAATATATTTAAAAATGTTTCATCAACATGTAAATTGTTTAACGCTTTATCACCGAGAAAATATATTTAAAAATATTTCATTAATGATCAGACAAAGTCAATTACATTATACAATATAATATAATTAATAATACTCATGTATAACTCCTCATCCAGCTAAGTGTTTATAGAGTTCGCTAGTTGTTCGTTTTGCTCTTTTAATTTAAATGATAGAAAATTGAAAATTAAATGGTGGAAAACTGTAAAAAAATGTAGAATTGTCTTTTAGGACATATGATTTGGGAAGAAATAGTTTAATAGTTTTGTGTTATTTGTTTATGAACTAAAGTCCTGAAGCATTTTTTGTTTTAAAAATTTTGAATTTTAAATAAATATGTATTCAAATAATTATTTTATATATTCAAAAACCTTAATAAAATTATTTTGATTATATAATATATTCAAAAACCTTAATAAAATTATTTTGATTATATAATATATTCAAAAATCTTAATAAAATTATTTTGATTATATAATATATTAAAAATCTTACTAAAATTATTTTGATTATATATTGAATTATTTTAATTATCATATATAATTAAAAGTGGTATAAAATTTAATTTAATTTATTTTGAAGATAAATAAAATGGAATTATTTATTATCATAATTTTATTGTAATGCTAAAATGAAAATATTTTGAAATTATGTTGTTTTTACTTTGATATAAGGTTTTATTGAAAATGATTTTTTTTTATATGTTTATAGTTTTTATTTTTGTTTTTAAACTAAATATGTATCCAAATAATTATTATATATATTCAAAAACCTTAATAAATTTATTTTGAATTATTTTAATTATTATATATAATAAAAAGTTGTATAAAATTTAATTTAATTTATTTTGAAAGTAAATAATTTAAAAATATATTTAATATAATTTTTGAATATATAAGATAATGAAAATATTGAAAATAAACCTATGAATAAATATGATAATTGTTTGAATCTATATGTTGAATATATTTTTAAAATAAATTAAAAATAATGTTTTTAATTTATACAAAGTTTTGTTGAAGATGAAATTTCTTTTTATTTTTAATTTATATGTTTATAATTTTTTTTTAAGTATATATATGTTTATTAAGTGTTAAAATGGAAGTATTTTGAAATTTTGATGTTTTTACTTTGATATACAGTTTTGTTAAAAATATAATTTATTTTTAATTTTAATTTATTTGTTTATAATTTTATTTTTTAAAATAAGTATGTATCCAAACAATTTGCTTATACTGGATATATTATTGGTTATTATCATAATTCCATTGTTAAAATAGAAGTATTTTCAATTGCAAATGGAATTTATTTTGAATTATTTTAACTATCATAAACAAAAATTGTACAAATTTTTATTTTATTTTATTTTGAGAGTAAATAATTCAAGATATATTTAATATAACTTTTGAATATATAATATAATAAAAAATAATTCAAAATAAACTTTTTATGATATTGTTTGAATCTATGCATTAAACATATTTTTAAAATAAATTAAAAACAATGTTTTTATGCATTAAATATATTTTTAAAATAAATTAAAAACAATGTTTTTACTTTGATATGTTGAAAATGAAAAATGGCCATTATATTTAAAAAAGGATGGAAACATTGTGAGGATTATATCATTGGTTGATATAAGCAGATAGTCCTCATTTTTCCATCCTTTTTAAATATAATGACCATCAAATTATATGACCCACTTTTAAAAATGTGGTTATACTAGTTGACAACACCAAAGATTGGTAAATTATTACTACTATTATAAAATAATAAAAGAATTTATTTATAAAGAAAAAATATAAATAATAATAATAAATTAAATAAATATTAAAGATAAATAAATAATACATATTTTTTTATTTTTTATCTTTAATATTTATTTAATTTATTTATTATTATTATTTATATTTTTCTGTTTATAAATAATTATTTTCATTATTTTATAATAATAGTAATAATTCACTGATCTTTCTCGCCATCAACTAGCACAACTACATTTCTAAAAGTAGTTGATACATGTCAATCTGTGTCATTATATATAAAAAAGATGGAAACACGAGGGCTATTCATGTATATCGACCATTTTTAAAAATGTCATTGTGGTATTAAATATACAACCAAAACATAGTTTGTTTATATATATATATATATAATTGTACCCTTGTGCCCATTACCTTAATTCCATGCCATCTATCTTTTTCTTTTTGGTTTGCTTTCATATACACATTTCATATAGTAATGTTATGCATGTGTGCTTTAGTTGCTCTCTCCTTTATAATTTAGGGTTATAACAACATTTGTCTTTGTGTTTCTAATATATTAACATTTCAGTTACATTGCTACTGCACATTTGTTTCTATGTTTTCCATGATACTGTTATTTGTTTGATTTTTATCAATTCTACATACAATATTGTAGTCCCAGTGACTGCTCACTAATGAACCATAATTAAATTAACTTGCATTAGTTAGTTCTTTAGTAATTAGCCCACGTAGACCAAGATTAGGGAGTATATAGTCATTCTATCTTGAAACCTACTTAGGTAACCAACTTTGGGGCTTTCAACGGGACTCATCGTTGTCAGTAATATTCAAGACATCTCATGTTATTTGTTTACTTTTTATATTTTTAGGAAAATTTGTGTAAACCACTTTTGCACACAAGCAAGGACCTAAAAACTCTAATTTCCCAAAGTATGCTTTTCACCTCACACTTCTTGTGAGCTTGGTGAATCAGAAAAGGGTGAGAAGTGTGAAATACCTCCATTGCACACTTTTAATTCATTAGCATTTTTGTTTGGAAGCACCATTCACATTTTTTAGAGTTAAATTTTAATCTCCATTTGCATTTACTTTAAGCTCTTTTAGTTAATTGAAATCAACAATTTGCTTATTTCACATTTGCATCATTAGCACACACTAAGGGACCTAAAAACTCTTTCACTCCAAGTATGCTCTTCACCTCACACTTTTTGTGAGCTTGGTGAATCAAAAAAGAAGGGAATTGTGAAATACCTCCCTTACACTCCTTAAGTGAATTTAGACCCTTAAAATCAACACTTGTGATTTACAACCAACTAAAATCCTTCACAGGAGGCCACAAAATAACATTTTAGTTAGGTAGGATTGATTGGGCTAGGAATCCATTAATGCCCACCAATCTAGTTTCATTTAGTTTTTGAAACATAGCATTGTTGACTTATAGGGTACTATTAAATCCTTCTATTAGTAAGTGTTAAAGGAAAACTCGGATAAGAAGTGCGTCGTGCCCAAGAATGTCAAATTTGAGGTATAGCTGCCCTACCCTCTCCAAAGAGCCACTCAACTTTTTGTGGAGGAAACACTATACCACCTAGGTAGAACGACTTATCCACACTTGACGCAGGTATCTGAGTGGCCAAACTTAGGATATCACCAATGAGAAATTGTGAGTGCAATTGACTCATGAAGTCAGATATTGTCATTGGTAAGTGTTTCCAGCTCTTTCGAAACATGGCCCCATCGATGGTATAACTGACTCATTGTTACCTTCATTAACCGAACATTGTGTGGATCCCATTATCACCAACAGTTGTGCTTTTGGAAGGACCAGTTACATTCAGGGAAAAATTTTAGAACCCCCTCTAAATTTCTATTTATAATAATTGGGCTAATCCCCATGATACATAGGAAAATATGAAGGCTATTTTATCAATTAAATAATACGTATATATAATTTTTTTTCGAATGTCACACCAAATTATATAATCTTGTAAAATCTCGGCGAATCTTTTATTGAATTATAAAATCCTGTAAAAACTTGGCAAATCTTTCACTAAATTATAAAACCTTGTAAAGTCTTGGCGAATCTTTTATTAAATTATAAAACATTATGAAGACTTGGCGAATCTTTTATTAAATTATAAAACATTATGAAGACTTGGCGAATTTTTCAATAATGCATAAACCACATATAATAATAAAACAACATATTCATTAAACTATAATATCCTAGAGAAAGAGCCATTATCGAGTACTTGTTGAATTACGATAATTTTTATTTGATTTCTTTCCTATTCACATAGGATTTATTCAATCAATTCCATTATGATACAATTGCATCAAACTAGGTTTGGATAAAATCCATGTTTTTTTATTCTCCTAAGTAACCAAAAGATCAACCTACGAGTTGTTATTGCAATCACATAAAATAACATCAATAGAGTACTCTGAAGTCTCAAACCCTTTGACCAATTCATATGCATCTAAACCCTCAAACCCTAGTCATTAAGCTAAAGAAGGGTGATAAAATTAAGAAAAATCCACGTGGAAGCTCAAAGAAGGGAGTAGAAACTAGAAGGAACAAGGGTTGCATGCAGCTTGGTCATTGCCTTGTAGAAATACAAACAATAATAATATTATAAATATATACAAAACAACACTAAACAATAATAAATTGATGTCTATGTTGAAAAAATGTGGGGTTTTAATCCAAATAACCAACTTCCAGATTATATACTGCAAATTTCCAGTTATTATTATGTATTCAAAAGTGAGGTATAAAACAACCATGCATTGTTAGTCATGCCAAAAATGGAACCATATTTTGCAACACTTTGTAAGCCCAAATATATATGAGAGCATGCTTGCCACACAACTTCTTACAAAAACATTTACTTTATATTATTAAGTTCTCTTATTACATTTTGATGTCTAATAATAATAATCACATAAAGGCCAATAAATGGCCTAGATTTGGAATACACAACTACCCCAATCTATCTAGACATGCAAGTAAACATATCCATCCATTTATTTACCTTTACCAATCCTTTAAATAATAAGATCCAACCGAATGCCAACAACTGCAAACTTTATTGCAACAACAACAAACCATAAATATTACATGTTAACATAACCAACAAAGAAGGATTACAAATAGATAAATATCAAGTTCGTTTGCTTTGGCTATTGCTTCATGTTTGCATTGAGGCTAAGAGATTTCTTCCATATGAGTTGTTTTATATATGTCTAAGTAAACGATCCCTACTCAAAATCAAAGTTGAAAGGAGTAAGGCATCTAGGTTCTTCATTGATGCCATGAATACTTGTCAAATAATGGTGACTCAAGGCCTCTTCAATTGAAAGGAAACACAATATAATAAAAATGCATCAGTTGACAAGACAATAAAAACTAAAATCAAATAAGATAGATTCAATGTCCAAGCATTTCCCTTCTCCAAGACTTAAAACCATCCTCGAAAACCCAAAATAATAAAAACTAACCAATTATAGAAGTTGAACCATATAATACCTATGATGCACTTGCTTTGAATACAAGCATTTTTCAAGTAAATCTACAACATCCTCATCCAATTTAGGAAGATTCGGAGCAAAATGTTGCTCAAGGAACTGTCAAAATATTGAGTGCATGCACCACCTACAATATGGTACCTCGGTAAAGTAGTAAATTTGTTTTTCAATACATTAAAAAATAGCAACACCACGAAGATGTCTAAAAAAATTCAATACCTTTTTCCTTAGGGAGAGTCTATCAAGTGAGATGATACTTGCCAGCATAATGTAGAATATGAACATATCATATGGGAAAAGGTAAGAGATTTTGAATGTTGAAATAGAATCCTGAAATATTTGAGCTACTTTCTTGAAGTTTCATGTATACATATAGCAAAGGATTTCATACACCTTCAAGATGACATACTTCTTAGCTTTATAAATTCCTTTTGAAATTAAATCAAAGCCCATGGAAGAGAACCCAATCTCAAGGGTGTGGAAAAATAAGTCCATCTACTAGCCTACAACAACTATCTTCCCCTCGGTAAATTTGATTTGCTCCAAATCCTTTTCCTATAGAGATAAAATGAGTAAGGTTGACATGTATTCCATCAGGAAAAGAATATTCATAAAACATATTTTGAAATTATAAATTCATGGAAAATGTACAAGTATCACACAGTTATAATATACCTTCTCACCAATGCCTATGCAATACAAGGATTTGGCTAGATGTGCCTCTCATACTTCACTTTCATCTAGATTCTGATCTACATTAATAACCATGCAAGCATATGAAATGATAGTAAATAATTTTCCTCTAACAATAATGCAAAAGAAACTAACTAGTAAAAATTCTTCCTGCAATAATCTTCCTATGAATGATAATTCCTTAAGATAGAGTGTTTTTTCAACAATTCTAGTAAAGATAGATAGATAAGATAATTTATTAATGTCCAAAAGATGACCACAACAAAGTAGGTCACAAATTGAAGAAAGTCCTACATCATAGTGTGTTAGATCGTTGTTGACTCATCATCATCTAGAAATGCTCTCTCTGTAAGCAATAGGTGATCATTGAAGGCCCTTCTCCATATAATTATGCCTGCATCTCCCTTTCTGTGTTTTCTCAAAACCTGCACAAATTGCTCATTGAGTTTCAACACATTTCATTGAACAGAGCATAATGTAAATTGGGTTCTACATTTGTGTGGGCTGATGCCATTTATAAAAGGGTATCTCTATAAATATTCTAAATAGTGTTGTTTGTCACTGGGTTACGACAGGTAACAGTAATGAGCTAGATTTGGGCTTCTTTTGTTACAACCATTATGCCATTGCTCTATTTTTGGAGATAGATCTAGCTGGAGTCTTACCTCAGCTTCCTCAGTAGCTTTATGGGCAGCATCAGCAAACTCCTTTATGGATGAAGTGATAGGCTCTATGGTTACCTCAACGGAAGTGTTTATTCTCTCCTTTATGATCTCTGCATATAGCTGAACAAAAATCCCAACCAAAAATGATGAAAACAAATGTTGTTCAGAACAATGTAATATTTGACTAATTCCCCAAATTGACACATTACCGTTTCAGAATTATCATATTCCCAATTTTTTTATGAATTGCCAGCTATTTTATCAAGAAAATATTTGATGAATTCATATATGCTCATCAGTAGACACTTGATCTCATTACCTAGGCCAACAACTGTTCATCAGTAGGGAGCTTGAGATCTTCCTTGGTCTATCCAAATTCAGTAAGCAAGATAATCTGCCACATTAGTTCATATAAAACATTATCAGCCAACAAGCAAACATTTCGAAGTAGCACAAGGTAACATAGAGAATCCAAAACACCTCCCAATGAATTAATTATAATGAGATGGTTTCATTCCCTTTTTATTATATCGAGATAAGACAATAAACTATTTTTTGAGGATGTGAAATTCTACACTCAGACTTCCAAGGAATTCGTGTCATTTAAAATTTTAAACTGCGTGAACCTTCAATGTGTGTTCCAAAGTCCAACTTCATGACATCATCATACTAAAGAACAGTTTGATCCCCGTGTTTGGTGTCCAATGTGCAGCTACCCTATAAATGCACAATAGTTTATTCAGAACAAAAAACAAAACACGACAATTTTTTTAAATCAAAATGCATTATATATTATGTACCTAATGTCTGCAATATAACAAAAAATACTGATAAATGCACCAGTTCAATGAGCACCCTATAGGAAAGGTTATGCCTGCCTGGAGACCATTCTCCTGGATCAGTTTGCGAACCATATTTTCCAATGTCTCACATAGGTCAATCATCTTAATTCCCGGTTTTACATAATTCCTAATATATTTTCGCACCTTGCAATACATAGTTACCGAACAAAAACAATCAGATAGAACTTTTCTCTAAAAAATTATCATTCTGTAACGTGTTGAGTAATTACTTCAAAAAATTAAAAAGGAACCTTAAAATAAAAAAGAATATAATAAAATATCATTCATACAACCAATAGATGAAAACCAATCAACTAATAACATGCTCCAGAATAAAACATAATAGTTTAATTCATGGTTGAATAATCACCTATTGATGCACCTCTGCAGCTTGACGCACAGCATTGTAGATGGGATTTTCCAATCTTTCCTGCTCGCGCTTCTCCTCCGACGTTACATTTCCAAAGCATTATGTTGGATTGAAACATCTCAATACATGGTTATGAAACATTATCCTATTACGTCTGCTTTACTATTTTGACCATGGTTGATAGTGGTTAACTATGATTGATCATGGTTGACAATGCCATATTATGTCATTAACCCACATCTAAGCACTAATCACATAAAATTGAATTTCAATATTCTATCAAACTATGGAAGTGAGTGAGTAACAATTTATAAGGTTATTTTTGTGGTTAATATAAATTGTGAGATGTAATAGTTGCAACACCATTAACATCATGAAAAAACAATGATAGTGAAAGAAAGAACATGAAAAAAGACAATAGCATTGACAATGAGAGAAGTAACATGATAGAGTAATAATGTAAACAAATTATGACAATTAATCAATGTTAATGTTAATGTTAGTGTTAACATAACCAACATAAAGGTTAATATTAATGTTTCTTAATATTAATATTATCAAACATTAATGTTTAATGCAAATATTAATATTATTGTTGTTAATATAATTATTAATTTTAGTGACCTTAAAAATTAATATTAATAATATTAATGCTAATGTTATTAATCTTGTAAATGAAATTATTAATATTAATATTTATAATATTAATCTTAACATCGGCATTAATGTTAGTATAAGTATAGATTCGATATCAATGATATGATATGTAGTAATAATTTTATATGATATGATATTAATGGTATGATATGTTAGTAAAAACTTTATAAATTTGATATCAATGGTATGATATGTTTGAAGTTGATATGAATGATTTTTAATATTAATGTTATTGTAAACATTAATGTTATTATTATTGTTAATATCAATAATACTATTATTAAATTAAAATTTGAAATTCATATAATGATGATGATAATGATTGTTAATGTACACTATCTCACCTAATTACATCATATTCAATATTCAATTTATCTTTATATTGATTGATTGTCTAAGTAACCTTAAAAATTAAAGTCAATAAAAGATATAATTAAACAAATTTACAATATGGTAAATATTTTAACTAAACTATGTCTTCACCACGAAACATATACTAAGAAAACTATTGCATTTGATATCATTGAAGAAAATTTAATAATAAATAACAACTTCTCTTTACTTTAATTTTAATTATTTAATCAATGTGAACTTTATTTAACAATTATAGTAGTGCACCTTTAACCTGACCATGAATCCTTTTGGCAAATGTTCTTACATGATTATATGTTCATAGATTTAATTCAATAATTTTAAATAATAGTCTACTTGCTTTAAATACACTTAAGAATATATTCATGATAGTGTATAAATGTAGTTATGGTGTGTTCTTTAATATAACAAGTTTAATTTCTATTATTTAAATAATGCAAAAATAATGCAAGATGTAAAATTGAATATTTCAATCAAACATTATCTATTAACTATGTTTATCTATTTCTCATCATTATTAATATTCTTAATAATATATTAAAATTTAAATATTTGTAATATTCTTAATAATATATTAAAATTTAAATATTCTTAATATTAATTATTTACTTATCACATTTATATTATTTATTTCTCTTTCATTTTAAATTTATTTTTAGCTTCACCTCTTCTTATTCTAGATGCGTTATTTTCTATTCCTTCCATTTTACTTCATTATTTTTATATACTATATCCTTTTGATACTCTAATACCACCTTTAGAAACCTTGCTTTAACCTACATTATCATTATAAATATGATACCACAATTACTTTATATAACCTATTATTGTTTATGAACTTTTACTTTGATCATATGTTTATACACTCTTGCAATAGATTCATATTTTATTTCAATACATGGAGGATGGAGGATGGTTGCATGCTTTTAATTAAGATTAACCATTCTACGATCACGATTACATCATAGAGAATACTCAGTTGTGTGCATTTAATTGATGGCATGGATTAGATCACGATTACATCATAGAGAATATTCATAGTCGTGTGCATTTAATTGATGGCATGGATTAGATGTGGTAACTACCTTGCTGTTATTAGAGGTAGAATGTGCGTTGCTCTCATTTAATTAAAATTGATTTAAAGTGAATAATCAAGTAGCTCCGGTGTATGAATTAAATGGGTTAAATTTCCCTTGCATCTCCACTCAGTGGTCGTTTCACTCCGTGGCCGTTTCAATTTACAGCCATGATGAAGGCATTTCAAATTTCAATCAAAACATCCTTGGGAGCGCAACATCCGCCTGCTCGATCTGTGGGTGAATCTAGGATGTCTTCAAGACTCCCAGCCTTTTCCTTCTCAAAGGACGCACATGCCACTGTAAGCCAAAATGTATGGGCGATGAATGTTTTAATGATATGATACATAATCGCTGGTAATCACAGGAATTGAACCATATGTTACTCTCTACCACTTTGATCCGCCTCAATCTTTGCAAGATGTGTATGGAGGTTGACTAAGTCAACATATAGTGTAATTTCATCTTATTGCTTTATCATTTCCAAGTTTATCATATTACCAATTTAAAGCAAATAGTCGATCATTATGGTGTATCTTGTTTGGTCGGCATACTGTGACATTGGACTTAATGCAGGGATGATTTCGTAGCATTTGCTTCGTGCAATTCGGCGATGGAATGAAGAATTGGATGGCTTTCATTGAACTTCTTTTCAATGGTTGGTTATGGTTTTGACGTTTTCACCCCTCAAAGATGTTCCTACCAGTTTGGAAACTGTAGTGCTGGGAATTCATCCGTGGAACCGTATATTGTTGGCCACAATGTTTTGCTAGCACAATCAGCAATGGTTGAGCTCTATCGAGAGAGATACCAGGTTTATTTCTACAACTATATTACCTAAACTTGTGTCAGAATTTAATGATCTTCAAGAAATTTACTAGAGAAATATCAAAATGTTATTCCTAACACAGGAAAAGCAAGATGGCTCTATTGGTTAGACAATTGTTTCTCAATGGTTTGATCCCCTCACAAACGAATCTAAAGACCTAATTGCAGCTCAAAGCATGCTCGATTTCCAAATTGGCTGGTAGGTTTCTTACCTTACTTCTATAAACCTAATAAATTTGTCCATGTTTACATTGCATGGCCTTTTTGTCTCTGATGCATTGATTCTGCGCACAAAATATGTAGAATTACTGGTTATATTTGGAATGCAGGTTTGTAGATCCATATGTAGAATTACTGGTTATATTTGGAATGCAGGTTTGTAGATCCACTTCTGTTTGGGACTACAATGCTTCCATGAAGGAAAAGGTTGGCATTGGTTTTTCCTCATTCACGAGGGAGCAGTCTAAATATTTAAAGGGCTCTTTTGATTAGTATATTGATATGAAATATCTAGACTTTTTTCATTGAATTAAGCATTGAAATATTGTTGGCTTTTTTATTAAAAAAATTGAAATATTTTGGGATTCTTTATTAAAAATATACTTGATAAATGATAAATAAACCGAAAATACTATATTAATATAGAAAGATTGCATGGGAGGTACTTCCTGCGTTGTCACTTATGTTAAATAAAAACTAATGAACTACTTACTTCAAATTGCTTATGTTTAGCTTATGGATTAAGCATTGAAGTATCTTTTCTCTCTTGCATTTATTAGTTGGGTATAACAACAGTTCAATGTTTTTATTTTTCTGGATTTCTTCTCAGTAGAATCTATTTATGCATAGCTCCACTCTTTTTCCAGTCTACATGGTTCTTAAGACTTCCCATTCCAATAAGGTTTTGTAACATACCCAATGCTTGAGACATTTTATGTTTGGGAAAAACATTGTCTTAACTTTTATTGTAATGTTTTATATTTGACCAAGTGGTCAAGGATGATTCTAATTGCATAATATTATTAATTAAATAAAATAAAATAGGAGACACTCACCCAAAGGGACTCTTGAAAGAGTGTTTATTGACCCACTAGGTGGAATGGAATCTGGGGTAGAAGGCAATGGACAAGTGGCAGCATCAGAACTCAGTAACTAGCTGTTTTTATGGGACAACTCCCTTAAACTATGGTCAAGTTCCTTGGAATGTGGAACTGGAGCTTGAGGCTCATTTATTGAAACTAACCACTAAAAGACCTAGGCATCTTTTATAAGCCATCGAATTGAGCAGAGGCTCACACTTTTTCTGATGAGAAAATTTACCTTGTGGTTCTCCTGTATGCACACAAGAGATTCGATGAGGGGAAGCTATGTTTTGAGTTGTAGTGTAAGTCTATTTCACTTCTGCTGACTGCAGAGGTTTTTTAAGTGTATGCAAGTCTCCATTGATTGCTGAAGTACAACTTAAGTGCCTTGCTTCTACACAGAGTCTTCTACCTAGTGGCTCAATAAATAGGCTCGGGGGTCCAAGGGAGCAAGTGATTTGGCTGCTTCTTCTAGATAAGGTTGGGAGGAACATGCCTCTTTGGGTGTTTGTCCACCCTCTCTACATTATCAAGTTCTACTTGTTTATTTCACTACATTCCTGTAAATTGTTTTATTTATTTCTGAAACTGTTGAAATGATTTCTGAGTTTTCTATGAATAATTTATCTATATCAAACAAGTTAAAAAGGAATGGGTTTATGTCTTGTTTAACTATTTCTAAGTACCAGAATGAAGGATCAGATTTAGATAGGTAAATGATTGGAAACAAATGTCCTCCTGTATTTTTCCTTACACCCTAAGGTGATGTACTCTAGTACAGGAAGTATTTAATTAACTTAGAAATGATATGATTGTAGAACTAATGAATGATTCAGATTCTATTTCCTTAACATAATAGCTTCTCTGTTGAATGATAATTGATTTCAGAAGTTAATGACAGGTTCTCTCTTAAAATAGAAATCGAAAAGTTTCTTAGAGTTATCAATAACCATAGAGAGTAGACTTATATATATGTATACATAACTTGGAACAAGAACAGAAATTATATAGGAATTTTATCTTAGAATGCAGACTGATTTATCTAGCCAAACGTTTACTATTCTTTTTATAAATAATGATTATAAACAAAGTCTAGATATTTACACAATATATATATAATCAACCTCGATGCAATTCTTAAACCACCGTATTATCTTTTAATTAGTCGTAATGTAAAGCAAAACTGCTCTAATACCATAGCAATACATTAAACATTTCTCTTTAACGTATGCAATAATACTCAAAGATAATACATTAAATTCTGCTAACATTTCTCTTATATCAGTAATACGAAATCCTTGATATAATTATTATTGAAACGCTAAACATCATGTACAGACCTTTTTGAAACCTTCATCTTTTTCCAACTAGAACTGAAATATTTTGATTATACAAGTATCAAACTATTACATAGTATTATTATAAAAACAATGAAGCATTTAGTAACCAGTATAACATAGTAATAATTTCTTACAAGTAACATCTCAGGATCGAGACCTGCAAAGGCTCAACCGAGATTGAAACCCATGAATTAAAAATAATAACAAAAGCTTCTTCAAACTGTGGGTTGCTTACTTTTTAAGACAAAAGAACACTTTAGATAATCCAAATTGGAGGCAAGGGTTCAAGTCCCCATCTGGGAGCTCACCCTTACGTAGAAACATGAGGTTCAACAAAGTTAATAATATTTAAACTCAGGCAGTATCAGGCCCAGGCCTATACCCTGTAGATTAAGTGGGTTTTGTATTACATCAAAATACCAAAACTAAATACTATTACCAAAGTGATCAATGAAACAAAAAACCAGTACACATCTTATAAGGAAACTAAGGGGTCTAGTCTCCATACGAGCTCGCCCAAGCTGTAATCCACAATTTTAAAACTTTAAAACAATAAATTGCATTATCAACACACAATGCTATACGAATAATAGCAAGACCTTTTAGGTCACGGGCTCGAGTCTCTGCTCACCTAGGTACACATCCTTTATTACAGTCAACAAATTAAAAATGTAGAAGTTAACGATTAAAATTTATAGACGAGAACACGGGTTTAAACCCTGTCATTTTCCATCATACAATTCATGAGTCAAAATTAGGGTTTACCCCTTTCAACTACAATTAAAGGATCAAGACATTTATACATAGAGATTTAATTTCTTTGCCCAAAACACAACTTTCCATATTATATTATTATTGGTCGAATACAAAACAAAAACCAAAGAATTTTTAAAACCTATTTACATTTGAAATAGTTCTCTCAAGGGTTCTCTAATCCAGAGACCCTGTATCATAAATACAACTAAAACATTGGCGAAACCCAACCATGGCGTTAAGCCATTTTAAACTTCCAGTAACCCTAAAAGCTGGCCATGGCTCAACAACTGAACAACAAACAACACTATAGTGGCACCATTTTTCAAACTAACAAAACTCCTTCGTTGATAGAGGTGGATAACTCTGCATGAAACTGAGGCTTACCGATGGTTTCACCACATGAGGAAAATGTCAAAAATCTCGCCCAAAAACCTTTCACCGAAGAACTCGACCACCATCCCTTCCAAACAACTTAGGCTTAAACGCCTTTCAAATTCTTAAAAACTAAACTTGTTACAGTAAACGAAGGGAAGCATTATTTTAAACAAGATCAACTCACCAGTGGGAATGGAACCCTATTTGAGCAGTGCAGCTGGACTAAGGGGCACGACGTAGCCACATTAAAGAACCTTATCGCAGTTTTTAACTGACTCATAATGCATGGAAAGTGGTAACCCTGTAGCCAAGGGAATCTCTGCCTCCCTCCCTCCACGACGAAGCACATCAAATGCAAAGAGACCAAACCCCGAGAGTGTAGCTGTAGGGTTTTACAAAACCCAAGGATCATTAATTACTCGGCCACGTGAAAACCATAAATGCCGAGCTACCATTTCAATAAAACCCACTTTGCATAGTTTCAGTATGTATTTTGGTCACATTATAATATAACATCGGGAGAATAAAAAAGACCCACTTCACCATAGTTTGGGTGTAAACATGCTCGTATTAATCCATATTTCTTTACCAAAGCATAAGCTCCCACCTTCACCAATACATAATTTTTCATGTAACTTCAATCCAACCCTTTGACTTTTGCCATGAAGAAGGCCTCTAAACCATGTAGTTGCATAAAGTGATAATCTTATAAAACAAACATCATTGTTGAATCCTCTAATGGATAGTTAGACCTTGTTTTTCCACTCTTATGTTTCGACTTATCTCTTGTCATAAAATGGTTAATAATTTCGAACCTTTAATTGAAAAACCTGGCCATAGAGACAACCTGTAAACCTGGTAGTTAAGAAAAATCATGCGTTAGCATAAAGCTAAGCAAGCCATAGTCCATTCCAGTTTACACATGCCAACTCAGGGGTTCTTTTAATTCTAGACTTACCTAGGATCACCTTTTAATACGTATTGATACATGCAACAAATAATACCACTAAGTCATTATCAAGTTAATGTTATCATCACAAGGACCAACTGCAAGGATTAGAAATAGTAGTAGAACTATTACTAGGATGTAAAGTAGAAGTATAAAATAGTCATCTTTGTTGCTAGATGTATGATCTTACTAAAACATTTAAGGACGTCACTATTTAATAGATAGACATAGTATCGTCAGAGCATACGGTCGTTCGACATAAAAGTTACTACAGAAAATATGTTCGGGTACACAGGGTACTACCAAAGGACCGAACACCAAGAGCAACCACTTCACACAAACAGATCACAGATCAACACACCGATGTTTTGATGTGGTTTAAACCCTCTTGTGGGAAACACTCCACGGCCCCGGCCAAATAGCTTCTACGGGACAATTTATTATGCAAAGAAAGAAAGTTACAAATGAGCTTCTCATAATCGATCAACTAAACAATGACCCTCCATGCTCTTTAAATAGAGATCATGGACCAATCGGGTGTTAAGCCACGGATCAAGGTTAGGTTTGATCTAAGAGAAGTTGAGCCATCGGATCACTCTATGTCGGGAACATATCGTGACCGTTGGATTAAGTATTTACAAATGCATACTAAAGAAACACACTATCCCTAACAGATATATTACACAAGTTGATCTTAACTAACTCCTAAGTGTCTAAATATCCTAACACCCCCCCTTAAGAACAACTTGGGATAGGATTGAAGGATTTACAAAAGTGACACTATTAGGAGAAGGAAGGAGGCATTAGAGCCTATCCCCACTTAATGACAAGTTCCTGAACTCCTAACATAGATCAAAGTTTAGAAAACTTTGCTTCTGTAAGAGACTTGGTGAAGATGTCTACAACTTGATCATCTGTAGGGCAAAAGAGCACTTCAAGAACACGATCATGAACAAGATTTCTGATGAAGTGCATATGTAGCTCAATGTGTTTGCTACGTTGATGTAGAACTGGATCTTTGGCAAGCTTGATGGCACTTTGATTGTCGCACCAAAGTGGAGTAGGCTGCTACTGCTCGAATCCAAACTCTGAAAGGATCTGTCGAAGCCATAAAGCTTCCTGACTGGCATTAACTGCTACTCGATATTCTGCCTCTACTGAAGAAAGAGCAAGAGCTTGTTGTTTCTTACAAGCCCAAGTAATAGGTCTAGATCCCAGACTGAAAACATAACCTGCAGTAGACTTTCGACCATCAGGATCGCCGACCCAACCTGAATCAGTGAAACCAACCAACAAAGGTTTTCCCCCTGTACTATAATGAATCCCAAACTGAACTGTACCTCGAATATATCGAAGTATTCTTTTAGCTGCTTTCCAGTGACTTTCATGAGGTGTCTGCATATAATGGGCAACACGACCAATGGAAAAGGAAAGGTCAGGAAGGGAATGAGTCAAGTATAAGAGACTACCAACAAGCTGACGATACAAGGTGGCATCGACTTCAGGTGAAGTACAAGTGGCAGAAAGTTTGACTCCAGACTGGAAGGGAGAAGGGGCTGGTGTACAATATTCCATGTGAAAGCGACGAAGAAGGTCACAAGCATACTTAGACTGTGAAAGAAATATTCCTTCTTTGGTTTGCAGGACTTGGAGACCAAAAAAATAATGCAAATGTCCTAAGTCTGACATTTCAAAATTTTGTTTAAGACTAGATTTCACATGGGTTATAAGCTTAGGGTCACTACTAGCAAGAATAAGGTCATCAACATATAGAACAAGTATGATGAGATGGTTTCCTACTTTCTTGGTATAGACATTGGGGTCAAAATGGCATCTAGAAAAACCAGTGTCAAGGAGAAAGTTATCCATTTTGGCATACCAAGCTCTAGGAGCTTGCTTAAGGCCATATAAGGATTTCTTAAAGCAGCAGACAAAGCTAGAGTTATTATGAACATAGCCAGGAGGTTGTTCCATGTAAATTTCCTCCTATAAATCACCATGTAAGAAGGCAGACTTGACATCCATTTGATGGACTTCCCAGTGGTGTAAGGCTGCAAGGGAAAGAACAAGGCGGATGGAGTTCATTTTTGCGACAGGAGCAAAGGTTTCATTGTAGTCAATCCCTTCAACTTGGGAAAAACCTTTGGCAACTAACCTTGCCTTAAGTCTTTCAATACTTCCATCTGATGCATACTTAGTTCCGTAGACCCATTTACATCTGACAAGTTTTCTTCCTTTTGGAAGAAGTACAAGATCCCAAGTATCGTTCACCATTAAGGAACGATATTCTTCATCCATGGCTGCATCCCAATCTGGATTCCCTGAAGCTTCTACAAAATTTTCTGGATCATGATTATTGGAAACTTGAGCCAAAAGAGAAGAGGCTCACTGAAACTAAGAACGTGTTCGACGTTGATCTCTAGGATCACCGGCAAGATCACCAGCTGCTTCACATGTTGAACGGACCCATTGAGGAAGCACTTGTGCTGGTGCAACTGGAGGAACATGAGCAGGAAAAGGTGGATTTTCATCCTCACTATCATCATCAGAAACTGGAGTTGAAAACCTGTCAAGGAAGTTGGAAGAAGAAGAAGAAGGCACAAACGCTGAATCAGGCTCGCAGGCCAAAGATGGCACAATCGCCGAGTTAGGCTCGTAGGCCAAGAGATTTTCATCAAATTTAACATCTCTTCTAATGATTATATCATGAGAATGTGGTTGAACAAGTCTATAACCTTTTACACCTTCAGAATATCCAACAAGTATGCACTTTTCACTTTTAGGCTGCAATGCTTTCCGTTTTGCATCCGGAATGTGAGCCCATGCTTCACTACCAAACACACGGAAGTGACTTACATCAGGTTTAGTTTTAATCCATGCTTCTTCCGGTGTTATACCTTGTAATGCTTTAGTGGGGGTGCGATTAACTATGTAATTTGCACAATTAATGGCTTTAGCCCAAAATTGAAGACTTAGTCCCTTAGATTGGATCATACAATTAGCCATTTCTTTTAAAGTGAGGTTCTTCCGCTCAGCTACACCATTTTGTTGTGGTGTATATGGAACAGTGTACTGTTGTTGGATGCCTTGTTCAGTGCAGAAAGTAGTGAATTTATTATTAACATATTCTCCTCCATTGTCAGATCTTAACTTAATAATTTGATGACCAGATTGTTTTTCAACAAGGGCCTTGTAGGCCAAGAACATGTTAAATACTTCGTTCTTAAGTTTTAAGAAATAAACCCAAGTGCGTTTGGTGTAATCATCAATGAAAGTTAAGAAATATTTGAAACTAGAAAAGGAAGAAGATGGAAGAGGACCACACAAGTCACTATGCACAAGCTCCAAGGGAACAGAGGTGTGCCAAGAGGCACGTTTGTCAAAACTGTCCCAATGATGTTTTTCGAGTACACAACTGGAGCAAACACCATCCCTGCAAGATACCATCGGAAGACCTGTCACCATATTTTCTTTACATAGTTGTTGCAATGAGCGATAATTTATGTGACCAAATCGCTCATGCCAAAGTTTGCTCAAGTTATCACTATGAGCAACAAAAACTGAAGGGAAAGGTGATGACCCAAAGTTGTTAAACTTGTACAACCTAGTAATATCATCAACAATTCCGATAGCTAGGACCTGTTGAGGATCTTTAAAATCCTTGATTACAACTTGGTGAGGTGTAAAGGTCACAGTTTTACCTTCACCAGAATGAGTGATCTGATAGACTGATAACAAATTGTAGAAAATTCTTGGAGCACATAGTACATCACTAAAATGACCATTGTCTACTGAAACTGTTCCATCTCCTACAACACTTAGAGATCTATCATCACCAACAAATATTTTTTTGGTGTTACATTCATGCATAGTAGAAAAGATGGCTTGATCCTTAGCCATATGATAAGATGCTCAAGAATCAATGACCCATTCATTTGAAGTAGAAGAAGAAGATGCATTATAAGAATAACTAGAAGCACAAAGTGCATGTCCATGAGAGGTAGATTCTGAAGGCGAATCTAGGCTGATGTGGTGCTTCTTCATTGCTACTTCCAAGGCTGCCATCTTCTTGAAACACTTAGATTCATCATGATTATCTTTCCCACAATAGTTGCAATGACGCTCAGTCTTCTTTCCTTTTGGATTGGATCCTTTGTCATTTTTTAAAGAAGGAGCTGACTGAGAGGGTTTTGGACCCTTGTTTGACTTATTATTGAGAAAATTTTGTTTCTTGGGAAGCTTGGACTTTTCTTTCTGTTGGGACAATAAGGCTTTCCCAGATGTATCTACATTGTTGATTATTCCAAGATGAATGAGTTTATCTGGTTCTCTAATCAAGAAATCACAAAAGGATTCAAGACTAGACTCTTGATAGCTAGCTGCATTCAAGGATGCTTTCATGGAGTAAAATGTAGATACAAAAATAGAATATGCAAGTCCAAGTTTGGAAAGAATATGATAAATGCATTGTTTGTCTTCTCTCTCAATCTTACATTCTGCACATAAGAGTTTAAGAGTTTTGTACTTAGATAAATAATCTTGAATGCATTAAAAGTCACTTGGATTTAAAGAAATCAACTCATTTTCGAGTTGGTGACCTCGAATTTCATTATGTTTACCAAACACAGATTCCAACTTGTCCCAATCAGCATTAGGTTCATCAATTTTAGATATGTGGAATCGCAAATCAGTAGAGATTGACATCCCAATCAATCCACGAGATTCATCACATCTATTTTCCCATTTTATTTCTTATCATCATCAGTGGGTTCTTTTTCTTTCCCTGAGGTAATTCTGAAAAGTCCCCTACTTCGTAGAACATCCTCCATACGAGATTTCCATGAGAAATAGTTGGAACTATTAAGTAGAATATTACAAGGGGTGGCCATATTTGTAAATTAATGGCTATAAAAGTAGAAACCAATAGTCTGGATGCGAAGAGCTCGAAAAAATAGGCTGTTTAAAAAAAACGGCACTGAAAACTGACTCTGTATGATGAAGTTATGCCCTAACAAAGAAACTGTGGAAGATGTCCTCAATAGTGACGTGGTAGCTAGAGAATGTCCAACAAAAAAAAAAGAACCCCCCTCTTCCCAAGATGAACCTTTTGACAATCACTTTACAAGAAAGTTGTTTTAAGTGAACCACTTTTGTAAAATAAGTGATTTCACTTTTACAATGATATTACTTTTAAATAGTACAACAATAAAAAAAACTTAAGTGACTCACTTGTATTTTTTTTTTTTATTATTTAAGTGAGATACATTTTTACAATAAAATAACTTGAAAATATAAATTGCATGCATTTTTTCTTTTAAAAGTAACTTCCTAAGATTTGAACTCAAGACCTATTAAGGAATAAAGAAACTTTGAACCAAGAGAGCTAGATTAAAAGGTATGTAAAATATGGGAATGAGGAAGGGTTTTTTTTTTTTACTCTTCTTGCTCGGTTTGCGTGCTTGCCCTTTTTCCTTCAGATTTGATGAAATATGCATTTCTGGAGCAACAGAGAACCATTTTCGATCAAACGAAAACTATTTCCCAATGGAAACGATGCTCCGGATGCAATGGAACACCTCCCATAGCCCATAAATGTACAAAAATACCAGAACTAGAAACCTTTTCGAGTTTCAGCAACAGCAGTTCAAGATCTAGATCATAACTAGAAGCAACACTTCATAAAAGCTCTGATACCATGTTCGGGTACATAGGGTACTACCAAAGGACTGAACACCAAGAGCAACCACTTCACACAAACAGATCACAGATCAACACACCGATGTTTTGACGTTGTTTAAACCCTCTTGAGGGAAACACTCCACGGCCCCGGCCAAATAGCTTCTACAAGACAATTTATTATGCAAAGAAAGAAAGTTACAAATGAGCTTCTCATAATCAATCAACTAAACAATGACCCTCCATGCTCTTTAAATAGAGATCATGGACCAATCGGGTGTTAAGCCACGGATCAAGGTTAGGTTTGATCTAAGAGAAGTTGAGTCGTCGGATCACTCTATGTCGGGAACATACCATGACCATCGGATTAAGTATTTACAAATGCATACTAATGCATACTAAAGAAACACACTATCCCTAATGGATATATTACACAAGTTGATCTTAACTAACTCCTAAGTGTCTAAATATCCTAACAAAATATTTATATGAAATGTATGTTTTATAGTTAGAATAATTCTTACATTTAGTATGTTAGAAATAAGATAATCAAGTTTTTAATGTTCGAGTGTTACAACGCTTTCCATTTAATTAACGACTAGACAATTAAAATAATTAAGGATTATGAAGACAAAATTTATAATGTCCCTTCTTCTACAAACAGAAATAATAAATGCTGAAACCTAATCTTCCGCACAACATTTATTGGTACTTAGACCATCTAGAAAATTTTAAATTTTTATGAATTTTGGACAACTTAGTTACTAACTTTTGTTTAAATTTGTTTCTGTACAAAACAACTTGACATTTAATTTGCAGGTATGGACATATCGGAAGAATCTGCAGAGGACAAATCTCATCATAATGAATGTAATAATAATGAACATGAGAATATTAATGAAGAAATCTATGTAGAATTGGATGATCAATCATCTGAATTATTACGTACGGTTAAAGACTTAAAAACTGAGATAAGAAATGTTAAAGAAGAAAACGAAAGGATTTTAAGAGCACAGGAAGAACTGAAATAGATTTTGAATGAAAAATATCATCATGATGAAAAATATTAGAGGACATAAGTAAAATCTTAGTCTAGAACAATGTCCTATAAACACAGAGATAAGAAAATGAAATACTATAAAAGTGAAAGTAACTCTTCTTCTGAATCTGATGATAAAACTTATCCAAGAAAACATAATTATGATCAAGATAGAAGTGATAGTGACTGTGGTCCTAAGAAAAAGAATAAACATTATGAATAGATTTTTGAGGAATTTAAGAAGATAAAACCCCCAACATTTAATGATGAAAATGAAAAGGGTGAGGCAGCCGAAGCATGGCTGTCTAGTATGAAGAAGTATTTTCAGATTTATGATTACTCATCTCAGTTAAAAGCAAAAATGGCTATATAAAATCTGACCAGAAAGACACATATTTGGTGGAAGGATCTTAAAATAGTTAAAAGCATTAAAGAAAGAAATATAAAATGGAGTACATTTAAGAAACTATTTAAGAAAAAGTTTTTGTCCGAACAATATTTTGAAGATAAGGCAAAAGAGTTTTATGACTTAAAATTGGGTTCTATCAGTATGAAGGAGTTGAGAAGCAAGTTTCTCAGTCTCTTGAGGTATGTACCTTACTTAGTTGAGTAAAAACCTAAAGTACAAAGGTTTTTGAGTTGTCTACCTTTCAACATAAATGACAAAATTGAGTATGATAACCCTTCAACTCTAGAAGAGGCTATGAGAAGAGCTAACTTCTATTTTGAGCAAAACAGAAAAAGAGAAGAAATATTTGGATGGAGAAATAACAAGTCTTGTAATTTTGAACATAAAAATAAAAACTTTAATTAGAAGTTTGGAAATATCAAGAAAAAATTTAATAATAAAAATTTTCAAAGTAATAATTACAGAGGTAATGCACCACAGAATTACACAGCTGCAAGAAATGTGCCTAACAATAATAATAATAATACCAGAAATGTTGAACAAGAGCCACTCTTAAAATGCTATGACTGTAATGAACCACATACTAGAGCTAATTGTCCACTCAGGAGAAAGACAGTCAACAACATTCATACCATGCAAGTGGAATCGACAGTTGGTGATGTAGCAAGAGAGATGCCCAGGATTAACGCAGCGCTGGAAAATCGACAAGCATACCATCAAACTTCTATGGTCGAGATCGAATGTATGATACAAAACAAAGTTATTCCCATTTTAATTGATCCAGGTGCAAGTTTGAGCTACATATCACCCGATTTAGTGAAAAGTTGCAAGTTAAAAGTAGAAAATATTGATAAATCATGGTTGGTTCAGCTAGAAACAGGCACAAAAGGAAAAGTTGTTGAATTTGTTAAAAGCTGTGATCTGTTTATGAGTCAGTTAAAGACGCAAGTTAAATTGAATATTTTTCCGTTAGGGTCTTATGATGTATTGATAGGTATGGACTGGCTTGAATAGCATAGAGTGATTTTGAACTGTTTTGAAAAGTCTTTTACTTGTTTAAATAATGAAGGGGAAACTGAAACTGCAAAAGGAATCCCTAGAAAAACATATATTAGACAAATTTATGCTTTACAAGTAAAGAAAGCTGTAAGAAAAGGGTGTAAAATGTTTGCTATAAATGTGATTAATGACAAATATTCATCTAAAGAAGATAAGATAAAATTGGAAGACATACCTATTCTGAAGGACTTTTATGATGTATTCCCGGAAGAAATTCCAAGACTACCTCTGAAAAGGTTTACCATTGAGTTAGTAGAGGGTGCGGTACCAAACTCAAAGGCTCCTTACAGAATGAACATTCTGGAATTAAATGAACTAAAATATTAGCTAAAAGAACTAATTTATAAGAACTACATAAGGCCTAGTGTGTCTCCTTGGGGAGCACCACTTATCTTTGTTAAAAAGGACAGTACTTTGCGTTTATGCATCGATTACCATCAAATTAATAAAATGACTATTAAAAAATCGATATCCTTTGCCCTGCATTGATGATCTATTCGATTAAGTACGCGGAGGTCTGGATACCATCAAGTTAGGATAAAGGATGAAGGCATTTTTAAAACCGCTTTCAGGACCCATTACAGGCACTACGAGTTCATAGTTATGCCTTTTGGGCTAACTAACGCACCGACAGTATTCATGTGTTTAATGAATAACGTTCTGCATAAATACCTAGATAAGTTTGTAATTATTTTTATTGATGATATTCTAATTTATTCTAAAACTAAAGAAGAACACGATGAACACTTAAGAATAATTCAGCAAGTTTTAAGAGAATATCAGCTTTATGCTAAGTTCAGTAAATGTGACTTTTATAAAGATAAAATATAGTACCTAGGTCACATAATATCTAAAGACAGGTTTTCTGTCAACCCAGATAAAATAAGAGCAATTAACGAGTGGCCTGTCCCTAAAGACGTAACTAACATACGATCATTTATGGGGATAACAGGCTACTATAGAAAATTTATTAAAGGATTCTCCAGAATTGCGAATCCCATATCTTATTTGTAGAAGAAGGGAAAGAAATTCGTCTGGGATAAAAAATGCAAAGAAAGTTTTAAGAAATTAAAAGAATTATTAACAACGCCGCCTATATTAAAAATTGTAGACCCAAATAAGGACTTCGTTGTATGCATTGATGCATGCAACGATGGACTTGGTGGAGTCTTAACTCAAGAAGGTCACATCATTGCTTATGAGTCCAGGAAATTAAAAATTCACGAAAAGAACTACGCAACTTATTATCTAGAGCTGGAAGCCATGATACATGCATTAAAAATGTGGCACCGTCACTTGATTGGAAGAAAATTTTCACTAATGACAGATAATAAAGGCTTAAAATACTTGTTGGATCAAACAAATCTTAATGCGAGGCAAGCTAGGTGGCTAGCTTTCCTTAGCGAACACAATTCCGAGATTCAACACATTAAGGGTAAAGAAAACAAAGTTGTTGATGCCTTGAGCAGAAACTCTAAATTAAGTTTTGTGGCAGCAATCAACACATATAAAACAGATCTGGAAAATCAGATCAAAGAAGGAATTAAACAAGATGAAAATTACCAGAAATTATATGATAAAATTGCTGAAAATGTATCTGAAAATTTAATAACCGATTACAACATTAATGAAAAAGGCTTAATGATTTACAAAAACAGAATTTATGTGCCTAATGTGTCAAAAGTTAAGTTGCTGATTTTGGATGAAATTCATAAAAGTCCTTATTCAGGACACCCTCGTTATCAGAAGATGATAACTATGCTGAAAAAAGATTTCTTTTGGACAAACATGAAGAATGAAGTGGCTGAATACATAGCTAGGTGTTTTGAATGTCAGACAATTAAAGCTTAGCATCAACACCCAGCTGGCCTATTACATCCATTGCCAATTCCGGAATGGAAGTGGGAAATTATAAGTATTGATTTCATAACTGGTTTACCTAAGAATCAAAGACAGAATGAATCAATAATGGTAGTTGTGGACAAGTTCTGTAAAGTAGCCCATTTTATTCCAGTTAAAACTACTTTTAAAGTTACTAACAGTGCTGACGTGTTTATGAAGCAAATTTTTTGGTTACACGAAATTCCAAAGGTAATTATTTCTTATCGAGATTCTAAGTTTACTGAAAATTTCTGGACAACATTGTTTAAAGGTCTAAATACTAAGTTAAATTTCAGTACTTCTTTTCACCTACAAATTGACCGAAAAACTGAAAGAGTCAATCCAATTTTAAAAGACATGTTAAGAATGTATGTTAAGGATTAGCCAACTAAATGGGAAGATTATTCACATTTAGCTAAATTTGCGTACAATAACCATTATCAAGCTTCTGCTAGACTTAGTCCATTTGAAATTTTATATGGAAGGAAATGCAGTATTCCTATTTCTTGGGATAATCATGTTGATGGGTTAATGCTAGGACCAGATTTGTTAAGGGAGATGGAACTAACCATGAAACAAGTACAAGGCAATTTAAAAATTGCACAAGATAGACAAAAAAGTTATGTAGATCTAAAATGGACTGAAAGTGAGTTTCAAGTTGGAGATCATGTTTTTGTAAAGGTAAAACCCAAGAAAAGTTCTTTTAAGCTTGAGAGTTGTGCTAAACTAGCACTAAGGTATTGTGGACCATTCGAAGTCCTATCAAGAATCGGACCAATTGCATATCAGTTGGCCTTACCATCTAAGTTAAGAATACATAATGTTTTTCACATTTCTATTTTAAAGAAGTATGTGCACGATGCTATTCATGTGCTGAATTGGACTGACATACAAGTGGAGCCCGAAGGAGATTTTCAGGTGGAACCAAACTGTATCGTCATCAGGAGGAAAATTATGCTCCGAAATCGTACCATAGGGTAGGTAAAGGTGCAATGGAAACACCTTAGCCTTGATGAAGCTACTTGGGAATTGGAAAGTAATATGCACACAGCGTATCCAATTCTGTTCCAGGGAGGCTTTGATGAAGAATAAGCAACATCGAGGACAATGTTGAGCTTAAATGGGGGTGTTTGTAACATACCCAATACTTGAGACATTTTATGTTTGGGAAAAACATTGTCTTAACTTTAATTGTAATGTTTTATATTTGACCAAGTGGTTAAGGATGACTGTAATTACATAATATTATTATTTAAATAAAATCAAATAGGAGACACTCACCCAAAGGGACTGTTGAAAGAGTGTTTACTGACCCACTAGGTGGAATGGAATCCGGGGTAGAAGGCAATGGACAAGTGGCAGCATCATGAACTTAGTAACTAGATGTTGTTATGGGACAACTCCTTTAAATTGTGGTCAAGTTCCCTAGGATGTGGAACTGGAGCTTGAGGCTCATTTAATAAAACTGACCACTAAAAGACCTAGGCATCTTTTATAAGCCATCGAATTGAGCAGAGGCTCACACTTTTTCTGATGAGAAAATTTACCTTGTGGTTCTGCTGTATGCACACAAAAGATTCTATGAGGGAAAGCTATGTTTTGAGTTGTAGTGTAAGTCTGTTTCACTTCTGCTGAGTGCAGAGGTTTTTGAGGTGTATGCAAGTCTTCATTGATTGCTGAAGTACAACCTGAGTGCCTTGCTTCTACACAGAGACTTATACCTAGTGGTTCAGTAAACAAGCTCGGGGGTCCAAGGGAGCAAGTTATTTGGCTACTTCTTCTAGAGAAGGTTGGGAGGAACATGCCTCTTTGGGTGTTTTTCCACCCAATCTACATTATCAGGTTCTACTTGTTTATTTCATTACATTCCTGTAAATTTTTTTATTTACTTATGAAACTGTTGAAATGATTTATGAGTTTTCTATGAATAATTTATCTATATCAAACAGGCTAAAAAGGAATGGGTTTCTGTCTTGTTTACCTATTTCTAAGTACCAGAATGAAGGATCAGATTTAGAAAGATAAATGATTGGAAACAAATGTCCTCTTGTATTTTTCCTTTCACCCTAAGGTGATGTACTCTAGTACATGAAGTATTTAATTAACTTAGAAATGATATGATTGTAGAACGAATGATTGATTCAAATTCGATTTCCTTAACATAGTAGCTTCTCTGTTGAATGATAATTGTTTTCAGAAGTTAATTACAGGTTCTCTCTTAAAACAGAAACAGAAATCGAAAAGTTTCTTAGAGTTATCAATAACCATAGAGAGTAGACTTATATATATGTATACATAACTTGGAACAATAACATAAATTATATAGGACTTTTATCTTAGAATGCAGACTGATTTATCTAGCCAAACGTTTACTATTCTTTATAAATAATGATTATAAACAAAGTCTATATATTTACACAATATATATATATATAATCAACCTCGATGCAATTCTTAAACCACAGTATTATCTTTTAATCAGTCGTAATGTAAAACACAACTGCTCTAATACCATAGCGTATTACCTATGCAATAATACTAAGAGATAATACATTAAATTCTGCTAACATTTCTCTTATACCAGTAATGCAAAATCCTCGATATAATTATTATTGAAATACTAAACATCTTGTATAGACCTTTTTGAAAACCTTCATTTTTTTCCAACTAGAACTGAAATATTGCGATTATACAAGTATCAAGCATTTAGTAACTAGTATAACATAGTAATAATCTATTACAAGTAACATGTCAGGATCGAGACCTGCAAAGGCTCAACCGAGATTGAAACCCACGAATTAAAAATAATAACAAAATCTTCTTCAAACTGTGGGTTGCTTACTTTTTAAAACAAAAGAACACTTTACATAATCCAAATTGGAGGCAAGAGTTCGAGTCCCCATCTAGGAGCTCACCCTTACGCAGAAACGTGAGGTTCAACAAAGTTAATAATATTTAAACTCAGGCAGTATCAGGCCCAGGCCTATACCCTGTAGAGTAAGCAGGTTTTGTATTACATCAAAATACCAAAACTAAATACTATTACCAAAGTGATCAATGAAACAAAAATCCAGTACACAGCTTATAAGGAAACTAAGGGGTCGAGTCTCCATACGAGCTCGCCCAAGCTGTAATCCACAATTTTAAAACTTTAAAACAATAAATTGCATTATCAACACACAATGCTATATGACTAATAGCAAGATCTTTTAGGTCATGGGCTCGAGTCTCTGCTCGCCCAAGTACACATCCTTTATTACAGTCAACAAATTAAAAACGTAGAAGTTAACGATTAAAATTTATAAACGAGCACGGGGGTTTAAACCCTGTCATTTTCCATCATACAATTCATGAGTCAAAATTAGGGTTTATCCCTTTCAACTACAATTAAAGGATGAAGACATTTATACACAGAGATTTAATTTCTTTGCCCAAAACACAACTTTCCATATTATATTATTATTGGTCGAATACAAAACAAAAACCAGATAAGTTTTAAAGCCAATTTACATTTGCAATAGTTTTGTCAAGGGTTCTCTAATCTAGAGGTCCTGTATCATAAGTACAACTAAAATGTTAGAGAAACCCAACCATGGCATTAAGCCATTTTAAACTTCCTGTAACCCTAAAACTTGGCCACGGCTCAACAGTCAAACAACAAACAACACTACAGTTGCACCATTTTTCAAACTAACGAAACTCCTTCAATAATAGAGGTGGATAATCGGGCATGAAACCAAGGCTTACCAATGGTTTCACCACAGGAAGAAAATGTCAAAACTCTCTCCCAAAAACCTTTCACTGAAGAACTCGACCACTGTCCCTGCCAAACAACTTAGAGTTAAACGCCTTTCAAATTCTTAAAATCTGAACTTGGTTACAGTAAACGAAGGGAAGCATTATTTTAAACAAGATCAACTCACCAGTGGGAATGGAACCCTAGTTGAACAGTGCAGCTGGACTAAAGAGCACGACGTAGCCACATTAAAGAACCTTAATGCAGTTTTTAACTGACTGGTAATGCATGGGAAGTGGTAACCCTGTAGCCAAGAGAAGCTTTGCCTCCCTCCCTCCATGACGAAGCACATCAAATGTAAAGAGACCAAATCCCGAGAGTGTAGTTGTAGGGTTTTTCAAAACCCAAGGATCATTAATTACTAAGCCACGTGAAAACCATAAATGCCGAGCCACCATTTCAATAAAACCCACTTTGCATAGTTTCAATATGTATTTTGGTCACATTATAATATAACGACAGGAGAATAACAAAGACCCACTTCACCATAGTTTGGGTGTAAACATGCTTGTATTAATCCATATTTCTTTACCAAAGCATAAGCTACCACCTTCACCAATACATAATTTTTCATGTAACTTGAATCCAACCCTTTGACTTTTTCCATGAAGAAGGCCTCTAAACCATGTAGTTTCATAAAGTGATAATCTTATAAAAAAACATCATTGTTGAATCCTCTAATGGATAGTTAGACTGTGTTTTTCCACTCTTATGTTTCAACTTATCTCTTGTCATAAAATGGTTAATAATTTTGAACCTTTAATTGAAAAACCTGGCCATAGAGACAACTTGTAAACCTAGCAGTTAAGAGAAATCATGTGTTAACATAAAGTTAAGTAATCCATAGTCCATTCCAATTTACACATGCCAACTCAAGGGTTCTTTTAATTCTAGACTTACCTAGGATCACCTTTTAATACGTATCGATACATACGACAAATAATACCACTAAGTCGTTATCAAGTTAATGTTATCATCACACGGACCAACTACAAGGATTAGAAATAGTAGTAGAACTATTACTAGGATGTAAAGTAGAAGTATAAAATAGTCATCTTTGTCGCTAGACGTATGATCTTACTAAAACATTAAAGGATGTCACGATTTAATAGATAGACATAGTATCGTTAGAGCATATGGCCGTTCGACATAAAAGTTACTACAGAAAATATTTATATGAAATGCATGTTTTACAGTTAGAATAATTCTTACATTTGGTATGTTAGAAATAAGATAATCAAGTTTTTAATGTTCGAGTGTTATGACGCTTTCCATCTAATTAACTACTAGACAATTAAAATAATAATTAAGGATTATGAAGACAAAATTTATAATGTCCCTTTTTCTACAAACATAAATAATAAATGCTGAAACCTGATCTTCCGCACAACATTTATTGGTACTTAGACCATGTAGAAAATTTTAAATTTTTATGAATTTTGAAGATATTACAGGTTTCTATTTGGAAAACTAGGAAACCACATGTTTGGACATTGCTCCCACCATAATCGGTGGGCGGTTTCTCTCGAATAGATTAATGAACTCTTACAAGCAGATTAATGATCTCTCTATTATATATTCATTTTAGTGTTCTAAGGTTTATATATATATATATATAAAACTATATATATAGTTATATATTCATTTTACGATATTTCGTACATATGATATCTATCTATCGACATTTTTCATTTGCAAATAATAATGCAGATGTGCTAGTTTACGTGCAAGGAATTGTGGTGCCATGGCAAATCCATAACTACAATAGTAAAATGTTTATATAAAAAATTAATTCACCCCCTCATTATCATTTTTTCATACTCATTATTAATTTTGCAATTATTTATTGTCTCAACAAATGGGTGGATACATTTGATCATGGATGCAAGTGAAATGATATTAAGCACAAAAAGCTAATTCAATTCGATGTATTATAAAGCTTATTGCAATCCACGAGTTTAAACCAGACTGGCTTAAGGTTCCAAAACTATGTCAGTCTATTGCAAAGCTTTGGTTGGATTAACGTCTGTTTAGTCTATATATATCCAACTAAAACTAAATTATAGTGACAATATTCAATGGGTTAGTATTGAAATTAGGGCAACACTATCATTAAAATCTAGTTCATACCTAACAATATGAGCAGAAAAAAAAATTATGGCCTACAAAACAATTCAATGCACCAATAGCAATGCCAGAAAAACAATTAGTGCCTACCAATATAAACGACAGAAAAACAAAACTAATTATCCTTCGTCTGCAACTTTTTATCCTTCGACAACTACCATTTAAATGTGCCCTCCAGAAGGCTCTGACAACGCCATTCGCGTAGCCAAGAATGTTGGCATATCGTCGCCTGCCATGATCACACTCACTTTCTTGTCTATTTCTTCATCACCAAAGCACGAAACTCTCATCTCACCATTCTTTTCTTCATCCGCAATCGATTGGCCAAAGCTGTGTGCATGGACAATGTTAGATTTCTTCATAACAGTGGCCAACAATAGTATGAAGGCCAAAACAACACCCAACAAATATGGAATTGGCGATTTCTATACTGAATCTACACCATTACTTCCAATATTGTTATCCATCATTACAACTGAACTCTAACTCTCACGTTGATTCCTCACTTTTATTGCAGGCATTCATGATACATAGATGTGCATATAGATAGAAATGCAGTCTATTCCGTCGAATATTCAAACAAAATTTATTCATCCATTCATGAATAATCTCAATCATAAGAATTTAGAAAGGAATTCACAGTTGATTAGTGCAGGTACCTGGACAACTCCTGCAATAGCCTTGGAAACCTTGGGGAGAATGCTCTGCTTCACCTGGCTGTGGGAGAGCTTGAGGTTCTTGTAAGCATTGCTGAATTCGTTGCCCCCAATATCTATGGTGTAAATTCCCTTTCTACAGGTTTCCTCGGTTGGAATATAGTTTATATGCCCTGCAAGAAGGAATCATTAATGGCATTCCACATTTTCTATTTGATCCTAATTGTAAGCAGGGATTTCCCATGGTGAATTAGTAAAGACAGAGACCTAATTGCCTTCAAAGAATATAAAATTGGATTTATAAAAAGGCTAGCTCAAGAAGTTGCACAATATTACCGTGTGCCTTTATGGTGTCAAGAACTTGTTGCTTAAAAACCTTGAACTGATTAAGTTGAATAGTAAGAGATATGGGGCATCAAATGAGGTCTCTCGAACAGCTACACCAGAAGCAGCAAAGTTGGCTCCATGTTCAAATCTTGACCCACTGACTGAAAAATGGACTCAGAAACGACAAACCCAACGCCTGTGTTGTATAATTTACATGCATATTAATAATTATTAAATAATTCTCATGAATGCATAACCAACATGGGAGAAGGGGATGATAATTAATTAGTTACCCAAGAAATCTATGGGCAGTCTTCCATTGCTGTAGCGACTTGAAGGATTTCCATAGGGAGAATTCTCTACAAGCATGCAAATATTCGTCAACCCATAAGATTTTGTAACACATTACAAAGGATAACCAATATTTAAATTCACCAGAGCCTGTAAACGCTTCTATGTCAAAAAATTTAGGTATTGATGTCAAAAAAATTCGGAGTCCAATCATGAAGCTGGACCCTGCTGTAGCGAAAATTAGTTGTTGGCATGTGATGCAAAGGAGCGAGCTGTAAGAAGTTTGTATAGTTACACTAACCTGGATCAGGGCCTCATGCCGTTTGCTGAAGAAAAACGTGCTTGCTTTCTTCAAAGGCTCGAAAATCTGATATCTGCCAAAAGTAAAACCCAAAATCCTTGATTGCTCGCTCCACATGCCCGAAATCCTGAAATTTGAAGAAACCCAAAATCGTTAAGCATGATAACAACCAAATGGAAAACATCATAAATATATGGGGCTAATTAAATTGAAAATGGATTCCACTACGAATTTACCAAAAAAACCGATTTCCATGATAGCTCAAGGGCTAATTTACCAAAGGGAAACTACCATTCTATAGATTTGGGCGAATTAGATGGAGCGGGCTTATTTTACGGGCGATGGGAGCTCCAAATCTAATCAAACAAGGGCTAAATGGTTATATTTAAGGTCTCTTTATATATTTTATGGGGCTAATGTGTCATTTATTAAAAATAAATATATAGGAATTGGGTTAATCATAGTAAATGATGGTGTAATTAAAAAATAGCCCACTAAAAAATTAAAACCCCTAAATTTATCCCATGGGCTAAGATTAGCCCCTAAAATTTTCCCTGATCTCCCTGAGAAGTCTCGCCAACACGATAATGACGATGACCAACAGTGGCATTACACCTCTCCCAGTTGCAATGATTGCCCATACTACCTAACCTCTTGCAAGCCCCTATCTCAATTATCTCTAGAGCACTACAACAATGCATGCAACTAAAGCTCTGAACTCTACATCCATGTTTACCACCTTTCCTGCATTTAAAAAGAATTTTGCCACCCCCGATAATAATGAACCCGATCCCATCCATAAATGGAAATTCGTACTGCAACTGATTGTGATGATCCCTCACATCAACTTCACTTAAATAATCCCTATATGTAATCATGATAGAAGTACCTTCCCTTACCATGGAGAGGACAACACACCACAAACGAAAGTGGTGAAAAGACTGCCCATCGATCATCCCTTAAAAGAAGGTAGATAGAACTAAAGGAGAAGGAATCACATGGCAGTATGAGCCACATCCTAATGTTGCCTCCCCTGATCGGCATGGTAGCTCATTATATCCTAGGAGAGAATGTCCCTACTTCTGTCCTAAGTCTCCGAGTTCGGTAGGTTTTCCCACGTTTGAGTGCAAAGGTCCATGTGATTCACCATCCCAAAGTTGGCGAGCAGGTCAGCCAATTTGTTCCCATTTCGCTTGACATCAGAAAAGGAGATAGCTCGACCTGGAGTTAGTAGAGACGATAGATTATCCAATTTTCCTTCCAAATGCCATGATGTCGCCACCTTTGAACTGCGTTTACCATTGTGCAATTCAGAGGCCATGTGGAGAATAATCCTGGAGTTTCCTTCAACAATAAGGGGGGTCCGTATGGACACATGCCAGCTGGATTCCCTATAGCAGACCTTCCCAATCAGCAGCATTATTAGACTCATACCCGAGGTGACCAACTCTGAAGTTGAGCATTATCCCTTCTTCATTTTTGATAACACATCCATAGCCGACCAGGCCTGGATTTCCCTTCGAAGGACTCTTAGGTTTTCCAAAGCAAGGGAGGATCCCAGAAGTACCCCAGGAACGCAAGATATGGGTGTCTACATCGTTATCCTCCCAATCCTTGTGATTCCAGGCTTGTAATTTGATGGTTTCAATCAATTTACTATGGATGGAGGTCCAAACCCGTTCCTCAGAATTCGCAACCTCTCAGAAAATTCTGGAATTACATTCCTTCTAGACCTCCCAAGTTAGAAAGTATGAGAAAATTTGTCATAGGCGGTTAACCACCGGGTTCTGGAATGGGTCTTTAGGCCAGTCACATAGAGTATGGACCAGGTTGTCGCGAATACGAGCCGAACGTCTGAAAGTCGTCACCCCCCAATCCCACAGACCCAAGGCAAACGAGCACGAGTCTAAAAGGTGATGCATAGTTTCTTCTTCCATACTGCACAAAACGCACTGGTATGGGCCATTTAGACCTCTCTTTTGTAAATTATCACCTGTTAAGATGCATTTTTTCAGTAGTAAGCAAATAAAAATTGAAATTTTACGCCAGAGGTTAGCATCCCATAATTTCTTCCACTTTTGCACTGGAGCCATATTGGTGAACCCCAACCGGATATTGTAGGCTTCCTTCATAGAAAAAATTCCTGTAGGCTTGAAGCCCCATCTATGTTTATCGTCCCCGTTATGGATTTTGATTCTTCTCAAATTCAAAGCTTCCTCTACACAGTTTAGTTCCTCTTCAGGGACAAAATGCTCCCACCAATCTTGGGATGCCCAGACCCTAAATCCTGGGTTCGGGGAAGAGTTATCCCAAAGGTCCTGAACCAGAACTTTGTTGTTAGTCGTACATGCTTGAATGACCTGAGGAGCATCAACACTACTAGCTAAGGAAGGAAACTGTTGCCAACAGTCATCCCATGCCTTAGCATGACGACCATTCCTGATTTCCCAGAAGCTGTTATCTTGGACGAGGGGCCAGCCCAGAGTGGCCGATTTCCAGATATGCGAGCCAGGAGGATATTCAGAGAAGTGAATTAGGTTATTTTTCTCCCAGTCTGCAGTATATTTAGAATGCCAAAGTTTGGCCCATGGTTCTTTATTATGAGAGACCCATCGCCACCAGATCTTGGCCCCAAAGACAAAATTTACATGCTCAGGGTCTCGGAGATTAAGGCCACCCTGCTCCTTGGGCAATTAGACTAGTTCCCATTTGACCAAGGCCCATTTTTTGTGATCCCCCTGGCCACTCCATGGGAAATTACGCTGAATGTTTATTATCTCTTTGAGCACAGCTTTAGGAGCCATCAAGGCCGAGAACATGTAGATAGGTATAACCTGAAGCACAGATTTAACCAAAACCAATCGGCTAGGGAAATGGAGGGGGCGAAGAGTCCAGTTGGTTAATTTCTTCCTCATTTTATCTAGCAATTCCTTCCATGATCCCTGACTGGACATAGAATCAACTAGGGGGCACCCAGATATTTGGATGGAAGGGAGGTCTCCTGGAAACCCAGAATGCAACAAATATTTCTTCTAGTAATCTTAGGGGTGTTGAAAAAGAAGATCTGAGATTTTTGTTGATTTACCTCAATCCCGGAGGCATTGCCAAAATTTGAAAGGCATAGATAGATTTGTTGAGCTTCCTGAACAGACGGATGACCCATAAGCATAGTATCAACCACAAAATTTTGGTGAGTCTGACAGTCCATGCGAGGATGAAGAATGAGCCCCTGAAGGTCATGATTCCCTTACAAAGCCTTGATGGATCAACCAAGCCCCTCAGCCATGATAATGAATAGGAAGGGAGACAAAGGGTCCCCTTGTCGAATGCCCCTGGAAGGTTTGAGTAAGCTTGTAGGGGATCCGTTAAGAAAAATAGAAGAGAAGGCAGAAGAAACTAAGTTCATGATCCATATAACCCACTCAGTCGAAAAAAAAAAAGCTCTCAACATGGCTCTCATAAAGGACCAGTTTAACTTATCATAGGCCTTTACAATGTCAAGTTTCAACATCATTCCTAGGACTTTCTCTTTTTTGAGGGAGTGAAGAACCTCATGAACGAGGATGATACCATCCATAATTTGCCTTCCTTCAACAAAACCTGATTGCTCAGGGGAAATGAGAGAGGGAAGGATTGGCTTTAGGCGATTGGCAATCACTTTAGTCACTATTTTGTAGATCACATTGCAGAGAGCAATGGGACAAAACTTATTAGGGGAATCAAATCCGTCACACTTAGGAATGAGGGAAAGGAAAGTAGCATTGAACATAGGGAGAATTTTCCTAGAGCATCTTGAGGCTTCCACAATCTGACAGACTTCCTCCTTGATAAGATCCCCAAAAAAGTGAAAAAAATTGGTAGTGAAGCGATCAGGACCAGGGGCTTTCCCATCTGCCATTTGATGCACAGCTTCTTCCACTTTAGCCATAGAGATAGGTCTCAAGAAGAGCTCATTCTGATCTTGAGTGACCAAAGAAGGGATGTTCTGGGTAATCATCTCAATATATCTCCTTCTATCAAGGGTGGATTCAGTCATAATATCTTGGAAGTAGTTTCGAAGTTCACCAGCTATTTCTTATCTAGTTTCCATCCTCTATCCCTCCCTGCCCTTTAATTTAAGAATCTTGTTCTGCATTCTATTATGGATAACAGAGCAATGAAAGAATTTAGTGTTCCTTTCCCCCTCATGGAGCCAGTTAACTCGGGCCTTTTGATGCTAGAGAATCTCCTCCTATCATTCTCTTTCCAGCAAATTGGCATAAGTTGTGGCCTTGTCATCCTACATTTCCGGAGTATAGCTTGAGGCCATACCTTTTTTTTGGATTTCCTCCAGATGAGATTCCAAGGCCTTTTTTCCCTCAATAATGTTACCAAATTCTTCCTTGTTCCATTTCTTGATCCTCTCCTTGAGAGTGTTCAATTTTTGCTGAAACCAATACATACTCTGGCCTTCATCTGAGTTGAGCTCCTCCCACCATTGAATGACCTTCCCCTTGAAGTCAGGATGACCTAACCAGAATTTTTCAACCGGAAGGGATTTTTGAATTGAGATCCCAACCTGCTCCACCATAGTTCCACAGGCCAATGATCCGACCCAAAGGCAGGAAGAATGGAGGAAACAACTTCACTTCCTGATTCCATTACCGACTCTGAAACCAGGAATCGATCAAGACGCAAGGCAATGTGGCGATAACCTCTCCTTTTATTGTTCCAAGTAAATCTACCTTCCCCAGGGATGATATCAACAAGTTTCAGGGCCTCGATGATATCTCTAAAGTGACTACACTCCATCTCAAGGCATTGCCTACCTCCCTTTTTTTCCTCTAAGGAGGTGATAAGATTAAAATCCCCTCCAAGAATCTAGTGTCTATTTCCCAGATCCGTCCCCATATGCCGTAGGGATTCAACAAAGGCCATTTTGTCTTGAGGGGTATGTGGGCCATAAACATTGGTAACCAAACCAAAAATTTGGAAGCCAATAACCTCAAAGTCAACAGAGAGACACCGGTGGTTACCATAGAATCTTGAAAGGGTAACTTTGTTAGGGCCCCAAAGAAAACCCATCCCACCTGCCATACCTCTGGCATCAATACCCATTACCTCACAGTGCTTCCAGATTTTTCTTCTTTTTTCCTAAAGTTGCGTTGCCAAACATTTTGTTTCTTGAAGAAACACAATGGCTGGATTGGTCATCTTTATCTTATTTCGAAGAGTCTTAACTTTCGGCGGGTTGTTAAGGCCCCTAATGTTCCAAGAAACAATCTTCATTGAAAACCCTAAGATTACAGACCAAGAGCAATCCTAATCGTAGGGTACTGACCTGATTCCACTAACTTCATTCTTGTTGCTGCTATGCGCTGCCGATTAGATTTTCGTCCTCATTTTTTTGATAGCCTCCTCATGCTTTATTTTATGATCTTTCATGGATCCTGAGCTGATGCCAAGGCGATTAGACTCCTGGGCCTTAATGATTGCTTCTTTCAGAAGGATGTCTTGCTCCTGTGGGATGTATTCTTTTTCACCATCCGCACAAGCTTTCTCTATGACTTCTAGATCTAGATCGCCAATGTCCATATCCTCCGCATCTTCCCCAACTTCCTCATCCAATTCCACAATAGGGGTTTCCAATTCCTTGGACTCATAAGACTTAGGAGGATCTGTCATTAGCGCTTGGTTGCTGGGGGGTCTTCCTCACCTGGGAGGATCCTTTTGCCATATCTTCTGATTGATCTGTCAAAGCCTCAAAATGATTAGAGGTCATGATCTTTTTTGATCCCTCCAGAGTCTCTTGTTTTCTTCCTCCATGCTTACGGGTCGAGACCTTAGTGAATCCTTGGTCTTTGCTTTCCACAGAATTCCCTAGAGAGGGTTTAGGGTTATTCATGGGGCATTCTTTGAATAAGTGACCATGCACATGGCATCGACGGCATCTGAATGGGATTTGCTCATAATCCAAAGGTTGAACCCAATCCTCATCCTCCCATGACATCTTGATTGCTTCAAGCAGATATTTGGATAGATCCATGTAAACACAGATTCAGGCATACGCCATATAACGTTGCGCTTTGGTTTGCTCCAAAATTTTGATAAACGAGCCAAGGTTATTCCCAATGTCCTCCAGAATTTCAGTATCCCAATATTCACTCGACAGAGAGTAAAGCCTGATCCAGATAGGGGCAACCCGAATATCCTCCTTATCAAGGCAGAACTTCTCTTTCTAGGGTCTTAAGAAAAGGCCAGCCGAGTAGAAGAAATAGGCACCCCCATCTAATACGTTGTTCCAATCTGCTAGGTTCAGGAAGGAGATCATAAAGAAACCCTTAGACCCCAGCTGAAGGTCATAATGGCCTTTAGGTTTCCAGGTAGAATTAATCCACCAGATTAGGGATTTTTCAGAGGGTAACATCCCCACAAATACGTTCTCTCAGCTTACTGGATTTGATCTTCATAGATGGAATGGACACCGATTTAGGGATGCACTGTCTTTGCTTCCTGACCATTGAGTGATCCGCCGACCCCAGATCTGAAGACCCATTTCCCATACCACCCATTCCATCAAGCGACATCGGGATCCCACTGATCTGAAACCCATCCTGTGGGTTACCATGGGGGGGATGAAGAGCCTCCCCCCATAGAAGCAGCCATGAACGCCGTCAGTCCTTCCGCCTTCATAAATCTCTGAAAACCCTAGCTCCCACCTTTGGACTGTATATGTTGTTTATAAAAGAGGCATAACCATAGGCATATATTAAAAATATTATTACATATAAATTTAATGAGAAATTGTGATGCCATAAAGAATTAGAGGATAAGGGAGAATTAAGATATTATGAGGTGATCAACCCTAATTTAAAAGATAAAAAATATATATTTAGTTTAACAAGTGTAACTCCATAGTGAAACAAGGATTTGAACAATTCCTAAAACATGGTGTTTCTAAATAATTTTTCATCTTTGTGCCACTAAGAAGATTGACGATGGAAAAACACTCTTAAAATGTCCTCTGCACCCACATTTGATTGCAATTTCAAAATGTGTTACAATACCAATTGTCTTAACCTTTTAACTTATCAAAACTATAATGATTATATTAAAACTTTTGGAAAGAAAAATTAAAATGTATAACCATATCATTAACATCACAAACATTATAAAAATTTCATTAAACTAAATTTGAAATTTTCAACTCCATCGAGCATTTTAAAAATTAGTAAAATTAGGGTAGCATCATAATTTGTATCTCTTACATCTCCCATCCCATGTGATGATTCAAGAATAAGTGGAGAATGCCTCTAACCAAATAGTCAAGTTGTTGAGACCGATATTTTTTCTTTTTCTTTTTAATTAATAGTGGAAAAAAAATAAATTTGGATATATAAACAAAAAAAATGTTTTTTTCATTTTATTTTAATTTTTTTTTATTTTCAAATATGTAAATTGCAAATTAAAAAATCTAATTATTAAATAATTAAATTTTAAATAGCTTTGAACTTCTAAACACTAAGTATGTCCAATCCAGCCACATAGTGGTCACGCTCAGCATTCAAATTTGAACCATTCCCATCCCTTCCAAAGGGTTCTCGCATGTCCCTGAAGTATAAAGTTAAATTTGCCCTTAAAAAAAAAGTATAACTTTAATTTTATTCGTCCAATTAAAAAGGGCAGAGTTTATAGTCACATTTCAAAAGAAGGGCCAATAATGGACTTTTCTGCAATTTTTCATGCTGCTTTCTCCATGGATGATGTATATATGGCAATTGGCATGCATTATATTAAAAATTTGCATGATTGAGATTATTTCGTTTTACTAACCAAATTGCTTTTAGATAGCTTAGAATTCAATCTGTTTATCTATCTCTAGTTAACGCTGTTTATCTATCTCTAGTTAACGCTATTGCCAAGCTGTTCTAGCTGTTTTGTTTGATAATTATTGTTGCACTGAGAGGAGCAAAGGTGCTCTACAACCCAGTATGAGGGAGATGTTGTAAGGTTTGTTCCTAACAAAATAATTAAAAAAATTCTTGTCTACTCATAAAATAAAAAATTATGGAAAGTATTTAAAAAAAATCCATGTTGACTCATAAAATAAAAAATAATTAAAAAATCATTGTTCGTCTATAAAGTAAAAACTTAAAACTTAAAACTTAAACATGGATTTATCAATAAAGAGAGATCAAAATTTTTGAGTTTAAATTAAAAAAAATTACACCTCAAGAAATTGGATCCCTCTAGGTGCTTGATAGATCCGAGTTTAAGATGGATCTATGTTGGTTGCGCCCAAAGGTGCTCTACAACCCAAGTATGGGAGAGATCTTGTTAGTCGAGTGTTTGTCGAGTAACAAAATAATACAAAGTAAACAAAAAAAAGAATAATACAAAGTAGAAAGTAATAAATATTATGTCGGCCATAAACAAAAAAGAATAATACAAAGTAAAAAGTAAATATGAGACTTAAACTAGAGACTTTACTTTTTACTTTTAATACAAAGTAAAAAGTAAATATGAGACTTTAGAGTGTTTGTCGAGTATTTGTCCAGTAACAAAATAATACAAAGTAAACAAAAAATAATAATACAAAGTAAAAAGTAATAAATATTATGTCAGCCATAAACAAAAAAGAATAATACAAAGTAAAAAGTAAATATGAGACTTAAACTAGAGACTTTAGAGCTTAGGATTAGGTGGCTCAGGTATTACACTCAAGGAGCTATTCAAGGAGAGGTTTGCACCTCGAGAGATTTTATCTCCGCGCTTGATAAAACCTAGAATTTGGATCTAGACAGGTTATAAAAAAATCAATAACCTTTTCAAATAATAAAATACCTACAAACAATGTGTCAAAGTGAGAATTCATGTAAGAAATGTATTATTATTTATATATTAATTAAATCTATATGTTTTTTATAATTAAAAAAATTTATATATTTTATTACTGAATCTACTACTAGTTTTTCCATAAAACATTATATTTTCAATTATATACAGTAGAGTTCGATTACAACTCACTATTCATTTTTTTACAAAACATTTTATTTTCATTGCTACAATATAGTTCGTTTACAGCCGATCATTTGCAGATCATTTGCAGCAAAGAATAGACCTGGGTTCTACTCCCCGTAGATGCAATTATATCAGGATTAAGTCATGCCTTTTCTTCAGAGGAGAGGTGCGCTTACCCAACCTTGATTTCTTGTTGTTTTTATAATTTATATTTTGGGAATACTTTAGTTTTGTTTTCTCCATACTATGATTTATATTTTGGGAATACTAAGGAGCCAGAGTTTTACATTGTTAGGATTTTTTATTTTTTTTAAATAGTTTAATCTTTTCACTGTAATATTTGTTGGTCGAAGGCCAAAAGGATTGGTCACTTTGATTTAAATATTTTCTTCTTTATCATTTGTTTCCTTATGTATACGTGACCATGAGTAATATATTGTGCAGAGAAATGCAATAGAATCCCGAGACTAATATCTTATGGTCCCCGACTGGTGCCTTCTTTGGATTCAAAGAACTATTTCTTTGATTTTTTAATCAGAACCAAGGCACCTTACTACTAAAGTATTATGTAATATTATGATAAATTGCTATGTATTTTTTTTGTTTGTGGGTTAGGGGAATGAGCAACTGGAGGCTCGTACTTGCATGATACGGGGTCTAGGTATCCAATCCCGCTACCACTATATCCCTAGGTGCCTCACACACTCGCAAACATGGGACACGAGCAAATCTGAGTGTGATTTGAACTCGTGACCTCCAATTTACAATATGTAACTTCATATCAAGTAAACCGCCAATAAACCACACCCATGCAAGCAATGTAATATATAATGTTAGTATTTGATTTATTTTATATATATATTTTTATAAATAAAAAATATTTTATATTTCAAAAATTGAAATACTATTGCAATTATGTAATGTTAATGATATTTTTTATAAATAAAAAATATTTTATATTTCATAAGTTGAAATAATAATGTAATTATGTAATGTTAGTGTAGTTAATATTAATTTATTTTATATATTAAAAATAACCATTCTATATTTCATAGATGGCAATTTCTTCATCTTAATTTATAAGATTTACAAAGTTCTTAAATTTAAATTTAAATTATTTAATTTTATAAGTATTTTTTATATATAAAAAAAATAGGAAACTAATGTATTAGAGTTTGAAATTAAATTTTCTCTAAATTTTATTAATGCAAATAAACACAATTTTGAAATATTATATTTCCACTTGGGTTTTGGTTTATTTCAAACTTAAAGATTTTGTAGCTTTGATACCATATTGACAATCTCTCATATTTCAAATAACATGCACTTTCTAATTATTTCATTTAATATGATTTCAATTCTATTATTATGTTTACAAATTAAATATAGTATTTCTTGTTATTTATATATTTACTTATTTTATTGTTTGAATTTATGAAATAGGTGCAAATCTTAAAAAATGTCTCCCATTGATTGCTCTAAAAAAGATAAAAACCAATTATTAATTATTGATGGATTTGATATCCCACAACATTCTAATCAAGAATGTTAATTCCAAATTGAAGTTGATTATCATACACCTGAAGATGATGAATCATATACTGTAGAACTTGCTGAAGGGAACCAACCATCAAAGAAGCACAAAAGGACATTCAAATCTAAATAAAATACAAGATTCCCAAGGGCTTATGTTGTGAAAGATTACAATGGTAATGAAATGATTAAATGTTTATGGTGTGTTAAATTTAAGAGAGAAACTCTCTTTGCTAAAGAGGGGAGCAATAGTCTTCAACTTAGTGGTTTAAATTGCCATGCAAAATTAGAAGCTCATAAATTTTATTTGCCACTTTTGGAAGGATAAACTAAATGAAATAATCTTCCAATTACTAAACATATAGAACTAATGGTAGATGCTAAGAATGAGAGAATTATACTAGTGATTGAAAACATGTATTTTTTTGGTATAGATGATTTACCCTTAGAAATCTACAAGTCAATTTGTGACTTGAATAGGCATAAGTCCACTGCATAGATGCCTTTAACAAATGAATACTCTGCATACAAAAATACAACATCTTGAAAATAGTTTCTCCAATCTACTAAGGAGGTATATTGAAAAAATCTAAAAGATGAGATTTGCCATGTCCATTTCACTCAATTTTAGTTGATGAAAGCACTAATCATTATATGGAGCACCATTTGATTATTTATATTGCTTATTTGACAAATGAAGGAAGAGGTCAATGTGTAACAAAATTCATATGCTTGCTTCAAATAAAAGATGGAACAACTCAATCTATGTACGATGGAGTGAGAACTCTTCTAATAGAGTTGGATCTATCTTTGATGATGTTAGTTGGATTTGGCTCTGATGGGGCATCTTCCATGAGAGGTAGTCATGAAGTTTTATCTTCTAAGATACGTCGAGATGCTCCTCATTTATTAGATATCCATTTCATATCTCATAGAGAAGCATTAGAAGTGAATGAAGCTTCATCTGATTTTCAAGAGTTGCAATATATTGATAAATTGTAAACAAAGTTTATTCATGGATTGAAAAATCTACTAAAATACATGGAGAACTGAAAGAGATAATGGAATCATTTCAAATCACTAAGTTAGAGGTTTTACAAATTCCTCAAACTAGATGTCTTTCTAGAGGAAAGGTCATGGAAAGACTTGCCAAACTCATTCCTGCTTTGTTAAAAGGTTGGGAGTTAGGGTAGAGAAATATGTATGAGTTGGAAACAATATTTCAAGTGCAATTTTGCATCCATTTTCTTGCAGATGTGCTCATTGAGTTAAATAAGCTGAATCAGAAGTTCCAACAGGATCATGTTGATATTACCTCTACTGAAACTACTTTAGATGTTACTATTAACATGCTTCGTAAACATTTTTTGAGAGGCATATTTGGGGCAGGTGTAATGTACATATCCTCTTTTTTAGTGAGAGCACAAGGAGGAAACTTTGAGTTTGCAGATAGCACAGGTATGGTACATTTACATCCATTCAGGTATGGTACATTTACATCCATTTTCTTTCTTTTTTCAGGATTTTAGCCCTGTTTTGGGGGATTTGGCCTTTTTTGTAAGATTTTAATTAATTGTTGAGGGAAATAATGATTTTTTTTCCCATTTGGTTTCCAAATTAGGGACTGTTGGGTTTTTGGAGTCCAAATATGAAGGAAAAGGGGGGTAAATGGGTCATGTGACTAAGGGGATGAGCTAGGTGGGAAAATTTTGGTGTTAACAAATTCCCCCCTAATGTATGAGGGAAGGAGCTCATTGGATGGTTGATAGACATCATAGATTCTGACTTTTTCCAAGGGGTGTGAGCATTGTGGTGGCGAAGAGCAGAGACTAGTTAGAAATCAGAACAAGTGCTTCATACAAACTATAAGGGCTATAATTGGAAATACATCACCTCAATAATGGATGATGAACATATAATCTCAAATATATGGATGAGGTAGGCACACCCATGCTTGTATCAATGTCTCGAGATATATAAATAATAGTGAGGTCCAAAGGGGACCTAAACAATACATAAAGAACTATTGTGTACATCATAATGGTTCAAAGGGGACACAAATCTGGGACATACTCATGGTCCAACCATGACTAATTTAAATTGGAAACAATGGAATCCATCTTGAATGCGGTATCACAACAAATGATGCTCTACTGGATATGAAGGGCTCCAACAACTATATGGACTCAATGAATGAGAGTCAGAATCTTAAAGGTACATGGACTGCATCTAAACTGGATATTCTAGGAAGCATATAACTAGATGGATTCCAAACACTATCACCAACGCAGCCCGAATATCCACGGGAACATACAACTATGGGTTTCCAAATAGACTCACCAATGTACTAGAGTTAGTGGATATCCGAGGTATTCAACCAATAACTGAAGGGCCCAATGCCATGTACGAATCTCAACAGTGTGATGATGGAGCTGGAGTCGAGCAAGTGAGAAGCAACCATGCTAAGAGGCACTAAGTACTCCTCTCAGATGGTCCATAGGAACTCACCACTAATGGATATGAGTACAAGGTACAGGGACCTTGAGGTCTATCCTTTAGAATAGATGTGTTGGTGTCGATAGAGGGAGACCTGCAACTACCAAGGCAATGATGTTTCCTTGATAGGAGCATGAGGTGTACAACCAAGATGTGATGGCACTGGATGTGAGACTAAAATACTAGGGGGGGGTATGAGGGCTACAAAGTGATGGGACTCAAACTTCCTTTGTTCATAGTATGATGGCAGGGCTGACCTGGTAACATATGAAATGGACCTTGGGGGAAAGGGATCATAGATTAAGGGATCAGGGACTGGGACTGGAATGGGGGAGATTTGGGGGGGGAATTGATGAGTGATATTAGGAGAATCTAAGGGTGACACATCGCAGAATAATATGAACAAAGGTGACCATATTGGGGGTGCTACCATAATGGGAGGACCAGAGGTAATCTGTCGAGGCACCATTTGGGCCTTCTTCATGGTTTAAGGATCTTGAAGAAGGGATAGAAGTATGGTTGAGATGATACCATCATGTGGATTTGTACGATACCAAGACAATGAATGCTCGTGGGTGATTTCAATTTTAGAGAGTCTGAATGCAATAAGAAGAATACAAGGGGGTTCTTTTTTGTGTGTTAGTCCCCAAATACTGAAAAAGCATAAAAGTATGCAATGGATAACTCTTCTAGCCAAATTGACTAGAGTATTTATTTTTCGTAATTAGTCTACTGGGTCTGGAAAAGGGTTAAACTTATACCAAATATATGCTCTTTCAGATACTTTAATGAGCATGAAAGGAAGCAAGATTGCTTGATGATCTTTTCAGTCTTTAAGGAGTCAGAAAAGAGCTTAATGGAAACTCCCTAAGTGCCCTTTTCATAAAAGGAGTTGCTTGGCATGAAAAAGGAAAAAACGTATACCGAACAAATGTGAAATTCAAGCAAGGAGGAAGTGTTCAAGTTAGGGGGATAGATATGAGTGGACCAATAAAGAATTTGAGGGAGAACACTGATGGGGGATCCTTGCGGGTAGATGAACGGTGGAAAAATAATGCAATAAATGCAGTATGGATGGAGCAGAGGGCTCATAAATAGTCCGTGATGGATAAAATGGTAAAAATATACAAAGGGTCGATGGTGGTGTACCTAGTGGCATGAAAATTGAGGTGGGGGGATGCGAAAAGTATGGCTGAAAAAATGGGAGTGAGAGAGAGAAATGATCTCAAGCATCATCACAGGAACATAATTCTAAATCAGGTGGCGCGAACGGTACAAAAAATGGAGTTCGAAGGACTCTAGAATGGGAAAAGAGAGAAAAAGAGCAAAAAATGGGCCATAAATGAGGGGAGATGACTAAGACGAAGATGCAATAGTGAGGAGAGATGATGATCTATAGGGGAGGTGGACTAGGTGTTTGGAAATCAAATCAAATATACAAGTGACACGTGACCTTGAAAATGGTCGATATCAAGCATATGCAAAAGTGAGTAGGGTTAATTATCAACCCCCATGCTATGTGCATGGGGTTTGTGATTGTGGATCACATATGTTATGGGTTGAGCGACGGGATCATTGAAATACTGAGGTAGATGTGATGGGGAAGGGTCAAAATGATTGAGCATGGCCCCTATCCCAGGGTAAAGGTAATATATTATGCCCCCTATCCTACAGGTGTCAATGTAGTGTGGATGCTCTCTAGGAGAGGGGTCAACAAGGCATCGACCAACTAATGGCAGGGGGTGTACCGTGAGGCTATTGGCCATGGTGGCACATTGAATTGATGATATGATGATGGGGGATTTCCCTTGTGAGTTGGATTCCCCAGCCAATATCGTTGATAAGAATGATGATGATGATGAATAGGAAATATTTTGGGCCTGCCCCCATGCAGTGGACATGTGATTTCCTCGGCGATGAAAAGTTTGAATAGATAGGTTGGAAACTTGGAGGGAGTAGTTGAAGTTGATGATGGGAGAGAGCGGTCACCAATTGAAATCATGTAAATAGTGTTGATATTAGTGGAGGAAGAGGATTCGGGGGGGGGGGGGGGGGGGGGTGGATATCCTCAATGACCGTGATCAAGGATTCTAAAGACGGCTGATGCAATTCATGGAGCACCAACTGATATTCAAGTAAATTAGGACAATGGTGGGAATAATGGTTGTAGATGCCATAGATCTCACATGACTGGTTGGTGTGTAATGACTTGTTACGCTCTCGAGGAGGAGCTATCACTTGGACAAACGAAATGTTTGGGTCATCCTCCAATGTATACATGTGATTTTGAAGGTTGGGAAAGTGTAGACAATTGTGGGTTGTGTGACCTGAAATATCACAAAGAGCACATTTGGGGGGTGCTTGCAATGGAGGAGGGGGGTTCACAGATTTGGTTGCAGTTTCCGCGGTGGTGATTTTCATGGTTTTTACCCCATCCTTCTTGGAATACTAGGGAGCAGGGTTGGAGGAGGTTGTTGCCGATACACCGAAGGGTGGATGATTGGTAGTGTTATCAGTTGAACCGATTGAACAATGATTTGCGGGGTCGGAGTAGGGTTAGGTGTGGGTAAGTGAAAAATGAGAATCCCTAATGTCAATCCCTAGATATTTAGTGTTTCGATGACAGGCATACTTACTATTCCCAATGGTGGAAACAAGAAAGGGATCGCGTGGATCAGTCTGGTTCCCACATGGCTGGGTACCAATGCCGGTTGGGGTTGGGGTGGCTACTAAGGTTGTGGTTGGGGCACCAGTGGAGCATTGGGATGTGAGCTAGGGACTAATATACTTGATGAAATGGTTCACAAGTCATAAAACTCAATAGCCATAGGAGGAGGGGGAACGATGTTAAATGTGGATACCATTGGATCCTTCGAATAAAGGTTAGGCCCTACTGTGGAAATCAAAGGGGAATATGCACTAAGTACAAGTTTTTCAACCATGGGGAGGACATTCTCTAGCATAGTGGGTGCGTTGGGTCATAGTAAGTAAGTTGGTCTGTCACGTCCCCTCCCGTGGACCCAAATTGAGGAAGGGAACATGATACCAAAATATGGGCTTTTACATAAACTCAGCCCATTCATTAGCTTCATACAAATACAATCAAAAGCGTGCATATACAAATTAAGAAAATATGCACGGCAGAATAAAACATCATCCACACACATTTCATACTCATCCAGCATATCAAAATAATCATCAAATTAATCATTGCAGAAGTAAATACACATGGAGAATACTTATCTTCATTGTGCAATTTTTCCCAAGCAAATAGCTATGTTGCAGCAACGTTCTACCCAACCATAGGACAATTGTGTCCATCAATCTCTCAACACAACTGCCACCCCCGAGCTGGGCATGATTCTTACAAGGAAAAGGGAACATTCAAGCTCATGCACAACCAAAGCAATAGATACCAATAACCCATACCACAACATACTCTTTTCTCACAAAGCAAGCACAATCATTGGGCATGGATGCACATTTTAACAATGGGAATTACAAATAAGATGGGCATGGGTTTTCCCCAAGCCGTTTCCAGCCAAAAACAGATTGTGGGATGGGGAAAAACAATCACAGGGAGGAAAATGATTTCTCCCCTAACTAACTGAGCATTCAGCAGCCAAAACGGTCTCTATGGAATCCCCAATTCGATTCCCCTTCTTTCCCACTAGTATATAACACAAAAACGTCCTTCTCCCAGCTGAGAATGAAGGAAAACACATAAGTTCGATGGGGAAAAATGCCCAGCTAGATCTCAGCTCGTGAGAGAGAAAAACTAGTTGATGGTTAATGGCTTGGGGAGCAATTCATGGATTTCTTCTTGCCCAAGAAGCAAAACACGATTTTCCATGAAGGGTGGCTTTCCCATACCCGAATTTGGACAGCCATACCTCCCATTCCCCAAGGCATGAACTACCTCAACCAACTCTTGGGAGAAATGAATGATTGGGTACAAAAGTCAACATTGGTAGTTGAGGGTTCATGAGTTCTCTCATTGACATTTGGCTTGACTTGATTGGCTCAAGGGTTTGAATGTTTTCCCTCCCAATTCCTTGTAAAATCATGCCCCCATCTCTTGTTGCATTGCATAGCTAGTTGTGGCTATTTTATTAAAATGCATATTTACATGAAATTCAAAATTCCATTGTGCCTGGATAACATGTAAACCATATGCATCAATAAATCGATGGCAAGACCTTGGCCTTGATCTCCTCACCATGATTTTATAACAATATTACATCATTTACAATTTTAATGCAATAGGGTCAAGATGGGGACGTGACATGGTCAATTTTGACAAACCGTCCCTCATGGGGGAACATCATAAGCCAGAACATAGATGAGGCCATGACATTCATCGCATACATGTAACTTCATCCTAAGAGCAGGTTTTAGTCGAGTTTTGCATTGAATACTTCAATGTCAATCAGGACATTTTTTTCGGCTATTTGAATGGGAACATTACCAAGAGGGCCTTGCAGTTGAGCTGCGTGGCCCTCATAAGCTCGAAGGGCGGTGGTGGATGATTGCAGAGGAGGGGATCTGAACTTTTGCCACAAAAATGTGAACATGACATATGTAGAGGTGCCCTCATCGACTATGCATCGATGTATAACAAGGTTTTAGATTGAAACAAAGATATGAAACGCGAGGGACGAAGGCATGTGAGATTCAGAATGGTCTAAGTCGAATTCCATTAATCATGGGTCATAAGGGTTGATCGCACCTAGGGAAGAGAACAATGCTTTGCATTGTGCTAGACAGTTCTTCAAAAATTCTAAGGATGAAATAGCAGCAAGGGACTGGGCTAAGTCATCCACGATATTATAATTAGGGGCATCATGAGCATTGGAATTGTTAGTGATACAACACAGTGGAAATTTGGGGGCTTTGGGGGCCCCCCTCTGATGGTGGTGGAGGTAATCGTAATGACTGATATCTAGTGGTAGATGTGATAACTTTGTCCACAAGGATGGTATCAATGGTCAAACCATATTGGTTATGGTACGTCTGAAGGTTGATATCAGAGGAGGACATTATTTTAAGATGGTTCATTCCTGATTCAGAAGGCTGACCAGCAGGAGCAGCATAAGTAACTGGTTTTTGTGGTACAGAAGTCCCTTGAGGGGGTGCCGAAGGTTGGGTGGTAATGACCCCTTGCGTGTATAAGGGGTTCTGCAACACCATAGGTTGTGCGGTGGGTTGTGGTGGGTTTGGCGGTGTCGGAGGTGCGACATGCCCTTAATGTTGTGCATCCTCACTCCAGACTTGGCGAGATCTCTCCAATTGGGGACAATTGTGTGTGTAATGGTCATAGACCCCAGAAATGGAGCAAGGGTGGTTTGTATATAAGTTGGGGTTCTTCCCTTGTCGGGGTGTTCAATCAGTATTTTGGTTGGTTGGCGCGGCGCCATTATTATTAGGAGGATTTGGAGGTTGGCTTCCTACGCCGGGTTGTTGGTTATTGCCTCGGTTGGGACTGTGTCTCCTATTCTGCTGGCCTTGTTGGTTCCATTGGAAAGGTTAGTTCTGCGGCTGATTTTGCTGGGTATAAACTTTCCCTTATGGAATGGGATTATTTTGAGGTTGGGTTGGTGTAAAGTCTATCGGTGGTGGGTAATAAGTGGGAGGTGCTTGAGGTTGGGCCAGAGCGGGTGCTGTCGGTGGATTGTAATAAGCAGGTGGTGTAGTAGGTGGAGTGTACGCTTGCGAAGTATGACCGTAGAAATGTGACGCACAAGTGGTTCCATGTGTATGGGGGGTTTGGGCAGGTCGAACATACAAAGGTTTTGCTCCATAATGAGTCATTGCGCATGAAAGGTTGCGGCCACAACTCATGGAAGGTGGTGCAGAACTAGGGGTGGGGTTATAAACAGGGGTTGGGGATGGGGGCATTTGGATATACGGCTGATTAGTGGATGCAACATGTCAAATGATACCGTCGACAGCGTGAGATTTACCTGACGCATCCTTCCGAGAGGAGTCATCGCGAGGAGCATAAGGTAGAATGGTGTAAAGGTATTCCAATCGTTTGTAAATGAGGTCAAAGTGTTGGGATTTAAGTATGGCTTATTCTTCTGTTTGGGGCCATTCAGATGCCACATACTTGGCGATGGATGGTATGAGAGACTTTGAAAACCAATCTAAAAAGATACAGTCATCTAATTTGATCTTGCACAAACTACAGCAAGGACGCCACTCATGGATATGGTTAGTGATGTGGGTATCTTTATTCTGTCTACAAGATAGGAGAATCTCAACACTAGCATCATAACAAAATGGTAGCTGGAAGAACTACAGGAAAGTCGAAGCGAGGGATGAAAATGTTGAATGTGTCACATGGGGCTGGTCAATATACCACTTGGCTACAATGCCAATGAATATTCATTGTAAAATGCATAGGTGAATCAAATAATCCACTATGGATTTGGAGGAACACCAGAAGTGGAAGGAGATGATGTGGTTCTAGGCGTCCTCACCACCCTTCCCCTCAAACTTGTGGATTTATGAAGGGAGGTTGGTATGCAGGGGAGGCCATGTGGGGTCATGTCAGATCAGATCGTTATTCAATCGGGATAGATCATGGAGTTTGAGACTACCCATGAATGGTAAACTAGCAGGAGGATGTGGAATGGTCAGGTCGACCTGCATGCTAGTCATGGTGGAAATTGTGGGGCCGCATCCGTCGAATGGTGGTGCATTGGTGGTTGTCATGACTAGAATCGATGAATTACCTGTAAGGGGCGGAGGGATATGGGAGGAAGGGATGGTTCCCCGAAAGGTACTGCTGGTAACTAAAGGGACTATAGTTGGAATAAATATGCTACCAGTGGGTATGGATGTAGAGGTGTTGTGTACTGTAGTGTCGAGGGTAGGTCCTATACCAACAAGGATGGTGGGTCCCATGGATTTCATGGTGGGAATAGATGTTAAAGTGGCAATGCGGCCAGTGGCAGTTATATCGCCTACAATCCCTACATAAAATGGGTTGGGATTCACACCGACCATTGGGGATAGATGGAGATGTATGTAAGGGTGACTCGGACTCAGATTCAGAAGTGAAATAGGGAGCATCGGGATGAATATCCGATGGTGAATATGTGCGCCTTAGGGGAGCGCAATGAGGGGGGTCCAATGGAACCTACTGTGGGGGCTTCCCCCGTAGACAACAGGAGTGTCTCAAGGAATCAATGGTGACGAAAGTGTAAGTGTGAAGGGGCTATGGTATGAAAACACCCTAAAAAATCCTAGTGCAACCGAGTGTGCAAAATGAGACCTCGTAATAAAAATGGCACTTAGGCCAATAATAAGCTCAAAAACACCTACTGCAACAGCATGCTACAACAGGTGGAGCATCAATAAAATGGTTAGAATACCAACAGGAAGCACTCCTAAAAAAGAAAAATACTCACTAACCTATGGGGTATATAAGCATGCAAATACCTAACTAGAAGATATGGAATCTCACACAAATCGTATCCATTGTAGGGTGATGAAACCCGTAGTTAGGAAATATGAAATGGAGAACCACATGGCTAAGGGATATCCCTCTCCTGAGAGGGATCTTGGGTAAAATATCCCTAGAAGAATGGAAACTAAGATACCTCAGTTAAAGCACGTCCGGAAAGGTATATCACAGCTTCAATTCTTTGGTCTTCGCCTACCCGGTATGGTGGCCATCATGTGCGACAATAAAAATGAGTTGGTGTCCTTCAGTATAGGGTGGAGAGTGACATTCCACCCAGACTTCTGGAACCAATATCGCCACTTTCCCTCCTAAGGGAGACCCCCCCTGGTAAATTGGTGTCAACCATGCTGATCAAAGAGGATTTTGGCTCCCTAAAAGACAAAAAATATATCTCATATGTACATGACAAATGGGGTGTTGTTTGTATGCCTAACCCCAATGTCCTACCTAACTACCAAGTTGTTTTTGGGTCCCCAAGTGGGGTTAAGTGTGTGTTCAATTAAACCAGTTTTAGTCTCACTTGGAATTTTGGGAGTGAGTGGGTGCACAAGTGATGTAACCAATCACGATATATGCCAAAAGTAAATACTAAAATAAAGAACGAAAACTGAAATAAACTTTTGTTTTTGCTTTTCAAATGAAAGGACTAACTACTAAGAAATGCATGCAAATGGTGCAACGAAACTTAGACTAATTTTTGTAACATTTTATGCATAATTTTCAAAAACATAATATAGATCTAAATTCTTCTAAAAAAAAATCATTGATTTAAAGAAAAAGAACTCAATTTTGAGTCCCAGAGACCAAGATATCTGAGTTTGAAAATGTGTAATTTTTCAGCAGATTTCCGTACGTACGACAATTTTGGAAATGATATATCTCCACATTGTGTGATCATATTGTGACCAGATCAATGTCATTGGATTCAAATCTAATAAATGGTGACCAATAGGGAACATATCTGACTCAAAATGGAGATATATGGCAAGGATCACAGCCCAGATCCATAGATCTGCCATACCCATGCTCGTATCAATATCTCAATATATAGAAATAATGGTGAGGCCCAAAGGGGACCTAAACGATACATAGAGAATTGTTGTGTAAATCATAATGGTCCATAGGGGACACAAATATGGGACATACTCATGGTCCAACCATGAAATATCTAAAGAGTTGAAACTGGAAACAATGGCATCCATCCTAAATGTGGTATCACAACAACTGATGCTCTGCTGGATCTAAGGGGTCCAAAAACTATATGGACTCAACAACTGAGAGTCAGAATCTCAAAGGTACATGGACTGCATCTGAACTAGATACTCTAGGAATCATATAACTGGAGGGCTTCCAAACACTATCACCAATGCATTCCGAATATCCATGGGAACATACAGCTATGGGGTTCTGAATAGACTCACCAATGTGATAGAGTTAGTGGATATCCGGTTTCTTCAATCAATAAATGAAGGGACCAATACCATGTATGAATCTCAACAGTGCAATGATGGAGCTAGAGTCGAGCACATGAGAAGAAACCATGCTAATAGGCACTAAGGAATCCTCTCAGATGGTCCGTAGGCACTCACCAATGATGGAGATGAGTCCAAGGTACAAGGACCGATGGATCTATTCTGCAGAATAGATGTGCTAGCGTCGACAGAGGAAGACCTGCAACTACCAAGGAAATGATGTTTCCTTTATAGGAGCGTGAGGTGTACAAAAAAAATGTGATGGCATTGGATGTGAGACTGACATACTGGGGGGGTATGAGGGAAATAGAGTGATGGGACTCAACCGTCGTTTGTTCAGAATATGAAAGTAGGACTGACTTGGTAGCATATGAAACAGACCTTGGGGAAATGGATCATAGCTTAAGGGATCAGGGACTGGCACTAGAATGGGGGAGACTCACGGGGAAAATTGATGAGTGATATTGGGAGACTCGAAAGGTGACACATCGCAGAATACTCTAAACAAAGGTGACCATACTAGGGGTTCCTCCTTAATGGGGGGACTGGAGGTAATCTGTCAAGGCACCAAGAGGCACCATTTGGGCCTTCTTCATGGTTTAAGGATCTTGAAGAAGGGATAGAAGTGTGCTCGATATGATACCAACGTGTCAATTTGTAGGAGCACAAGATGATGAATGATCATGGGTGCTTTCAATTTTAGAGAGTATTCAATGGATAACTCTTTCAAAGCCCAAAAAAGCATAAAAGTATGCAATGGATAAGTCTTTTAGCCAAATTGACTAGAGTATTCATTTTTTGTAATTAGTCTACCAGGTCCGGAAAAGGGTTAAACTTATACTAGATAGAGGCCCTTTCAGATACTTTAACAAGCATGAAAGGAAGCAAGATTGCTCGACGATATTTTCATTCTTTAAGGAGTCAGAAAAGAGCTTAATGAAAACTCTGTAAGTGTCTTTTTCGTAAAAGGAGCTACTCGGCCCGAAAAAGGGATAAACACATATCGAACAGATGTGAAAGTCAAGCAAGGAGGAAGTGTTCAAGTCAGGGGTATAAGTATGAGTATACCAATAAAGAAGTTAAAATGGAACACTGATGGGGCCTCCTTGTAGGTAGATGAATGCCGAAAAAATAATGCAATAACTGCAGTATGGAGGGTGCAGAGGGCTCATGAATAGGCTACATTGGTTAAAATGATAAAAAGATACTAGGGGCCGCTGGCGTACCTGGTGGAATGAAAATCGAGGCCAGGGGCCATAGGAAGTACGACCGCAAAAAGGGGAGTGAGAATGATAAATTATCTCAAGCATCATCACAGGAAGAGAAATTTGAATCTGGCGACGCGAATAGCACAAAAATTGAGTTCGAAGGACTCTAGAATGGGAAAAGAGAGAAAAAGAGGAAAAAATGGGCCATAAATGAGGGGGAGCCCATTGAGCTGAGGATGCGGCAGTGGAGAGAGATAATGACCCATGGGGGAGGTGGACTAGGTGCCTGGAAATCAAATCAAATATACAAGTTCTACGTGACCTCGAAAATGGATGAGATCATGCATGTGAAAAAGTGAGTAGGGTTAATGACCTCCCCCATGTTATGTGCATGGGGTTTGTGATTGTTGATCAAATATGTTTTGGGTTGAGTGATGGGATCACTGAAATATTAGGATAGATGTGAAGGGGAAGGGTCAAAATGATTGAGCATTCCCCTTATCCCAAGGTCTAGGTAATCTATTATGCCCCCTAGCCCAGAGGTGTCAATGCGGTGTGGATGCTCTCTAGGATAGAGGTCAACAAGGTATCGACCAACTGCTGGTAGGGGGTGTACCATGAGGCTATTGGCCATGGTTGCACACTGAATTGATGATATGATGATGGGAGATTCCCCTTGTGTGGTGGATTCCCCTAGTATCACCGATGAGAATGACGACAATGATGAGTAGGCAAGCTTTTGGGCCTTCCCCCGTGTTGTGGATATGTGATTTCCTCGTCGATTCGAAAAGGTTGAATAGATAGGTTGGAGGGAGCAATTGAAGTTGACGACAGGACAGAGGGGTCACCGGTTGAAATAATGTAAATAGTGTTGATCTTGGTGGAGGAAGAGGATTTTTTGGGGTGGATATCCTCAATGACTGTGATCAAGTATTCTAAAGATGGATGACGCAATTAATGGAGAACTAACCAATATTCGAGTAAATCGAGACAATGGTGGGAATAATGGCCATAAATGCTACAGATCTCACATGATTGGTGGTGCAGAACAAATTGTTATGGTATGGAGGAGGAGACAACACTTGGACATCCAAAATGTTTGTGTCATCCTCCAATGTCTTCATATGATTTTGAAGGTCGGGAAAGTGCGGAGAATTGTGGGTTGTGTGACCCAAAATATCACACAAAAAAAATTTGGGGGGTTCTCATGATAGAGGAGGGGGGTTCACATCTTTGGTTACAATTACCTTGTTGGTGGTTTTGGTGGTTTTTCCCCCATCCTTCTTGGAAGACTGGGGATAGGGGTTGGAGGAGGCTGTTGCCGATACACCAAGAGGTGGATGACTGATAGTATTGATCGGTTGAACTGATTGAAGAATGACTTGTGGGGTCGGATTAGGGTTAGGTGCGGGTAAGTACCAAATGGGAATCCCTAACGTCAATCCCGAGAGATTCAGTTCTTCCATGATGGGCATACTTACTACTCTCGATGGTGGAAACAAGAAAGGGATCGTGTGGATCGATGTGGCTCCCACATGGATGGGTACCGATGGCGGTTGGGGTTGGGGTGGCCACTGAGGTTGCGGTTGGGGAACCAGTGGAGTGATGGGCTATGAGTGAGGGACTGATGTACTTGATGAAATGGTGCACAAGTAAAAAATATCAACAGTCGGAGGAGGAGGGGGAGGAGGAGGGGGCATGCCGTTAAATGTGGATACCATTGGAGCCTCCGAATAAAGGCTAGGCCCTACTATGGAAATCAAATGGGAATACACACCAAGTACATGTTTGTCAACCATGGGGAGGACATTCTCTAGCGTAGCAGGCACATTGGGTTCGTAGTAAGTAAGTTGGTCAATTTTGACGACCCGTACCTCATGGGGAAACATAATAAGATAGAACATAGATGAGGAAATGACCTTTATCACATACAGGTAATTTCGTCGTAAGAGTAGGTTGTAGTTGAGTTGTGCGTTGACGACTTCAATGTCAATCGAGACGGGTTTTTCTAGATAGTTGAATGGGAACATTAGAAAGAAGGCCTTGCGGATGAGTTGCACGACCATCATATGCTTGAAGGGAAGTGGTGGATGATTGCAGAGGACGAGGTGTCAGATATATGGATCTAGATAAACTAGCTTACCTATCTATGCAAAACAATAATATATCAACAGTAAGTAAAAAAAAGAGAACAAGAGAAAAGAGTACACCAGATATACGTGGTTCACCCAATTGGGCTACGTCCACGGGAAGGTAGTCTTCTATTATCTCTAGAATATCTCCCTCAAGCTTACAAGAGAGCAATGCCAATAACCCCAATACAATATAGAAATACTTGTGTGAATAAGTAAAGATCATGATGAGTGATGTGAATCCCTTGACTCTATTATATACTAAGAGATGAGGAGGAATTACTCTCACATATTACAGGTGGGATAATATAATTCTCTATAATAACATCTCTTTATATAATAATGAATATCAAGAGTATATTTTACCATAATGAATATGGGATATAATGTATTACTCTATTACATAAGATTGTGGATATATTCCGACATAATACAAAGACATTATTACCTTCCAAGGAATATAAAATATTCCAACACGGGGTCCGAGAAGAAAGATGGTACCCTAAGACTTTGTATAGATTATCGCCAGTTGAATAAGATGACAATCAAGAACTGATATCCGTTGCCCCGCATAGACAATCTATTTGATCAGCTGTGTGGCGCAACAATATTTTCAAAGATTCATTTAAGGTCAGGATATCATCAAGTTCGTGTGAAGGACACGGATATTTTTAAAACAACCTTTAGAACTCGATATGGACATTATGAGTTCGTAGTCATGCCATTTGGATTGACTAATGCTCCAGTTGTATTCATGTGTTTAATGAACAATATTCTGCACAAATACTTGGATAAGTTTGCTATTGTGTTCATAGACGACATTCTAGTGTATTCTAAAAGCAAAGAAGAGCATGACGAACATCTGCGTATTATCTTACAAGTTTTGAGAGATCATCAACTATACGTTAAGTTTAGTAAGTGTGACTTTCACAAGGACAAAATTCAGTATATAGGACACATAATTTCTAAGGAAGGAATCTCAGTTGACCCCGATAAGATAAAAGCCATTAATGATTGGCCGGTTCCTAAGGATGTGTCGGATGTATGATCATTTATGGGTATCACTGGATATTATAGAAAATTTATAGAGGGTTTTTCAAAGATTGCAAACCCCATAACCTCCTTATAGCAGAAAGGGAATAAATTTGTGTGGGATCAGAAATGTTAAAACAGTTTTAAGAAACTAAAGGAATTACTAACTACAACGCCTATTCTAAGGATAGTAGACCCTAATAAGGATTTTATAGTATGCATCGATGCATGTAATGAAGGACTCAGTGGAGTCCTAACACAAGAGGGACATGTTGTTGCATACGAGTCTAGAAAGTTGAAAATACATGAGAAGAACTACTTTGCTTATGATTTAGATTTATTAGCAGTAATTCACACTTTAAAAATGTGGCATCACCACCTTATTGGCAGGAAGTTTACCTTGTTGACAGATAACATGGGTCTGAAATATTTATTAGATCAGACAAATTTGAACGCTAGACAAGCTAGATCATTAACTTTTCAAAGTGAATATTATTTTGAAATTCAGCATATTAAAGGGAAAGAGAACAAGGTTGCTAATGCATTAAGTCATAAAGCAAAGTTGAATTTTATTTTAGCCATCAGTACTTACTCAACAGATTTAGAAAATAAGATCGTTGAAAGGATGGAAACGGATGAAGAATACAGAAAATTACAAGAAAAGATAGCAAATAGCAATTCTAAAAATTCTATGGCAGATTATAGTTTAAAGGAAAATGGACTCTTATTATACAAAAACAGATTGTATGTACCCAACATACCAGAAGTAAAAATTTTGATATTAGATGAGATGCATAAAAGCCATTATTATGGTCATCCAAGTTATCAGAAAACCATCACCATGTTACAGAAAGAGTACTATTGGCCCAGAATGAAAGATGAAGGAGCAGAATACATAGCCAAGTGTTTGGACTATCAAAAGGTAAAGGTTGAACATCAACATCCGGCTGGACTGTTGCAGCCATTGCCTATACCTAGCTGGAAATGGGAAGTTATAAGCATAGAATTTATTACCAGACTACCCAAAAATTAGAAACAAACTGACTCTATCATGGTGGTAGTGGATAAATTCAGCAAGGCAACATACTTTGTACCTGTAAAAACTACTCATAAGGCTCCAGACATTGCAGAAATCTTCATGAAACAGATTTTTCGATTACATGGGATACCAAAAGTGATAAATTCATACTGTGATTCCAAGTTTACTGAAAAATTTTGGAGGTCTTTGTTTAAATGGTTGAATACAACCTTAAACTACAGTACAACATTTCATCCACAAATGGATAGACAGATAGAAAGAGTGAATCAGGTATTGGAAGACTTGCTTAGGATGTATGTTAAGGATTAGCCTAGTAAGTGGGAGGACTACTTGCATTTAGCATAATTTGCATATAATAACCATTATCATGCATTAGCTAGGCTTAGCCCTTTTGAAATTATTTATGGTAGGAAATGTGATACACCTGTTTCTTGGAATGACCCAGTAAATAGAGTTATTTTAGGACCTGAATTGTTGCAGGAATTAGAATGTATTGTGAAACAGGTACAAAGAAATCTTAAAGCTATCCAAGATAAGCAAAAGAGTCAAGCAGATCTTAGAAGGACTCATAAAGAGTTCTAGGTTCGTGAACATGTTTTTCTTAAGGTAAGGCCGAAAAAGAGTTGATTGAAATTGGGAAGCTATGCCAAGTTGGCACCCAGGTATTGTGGTCCTTTCGAAATATTGTCAAGGGTTGGACAAGTGGCATACCAACTGGCTTTGCCACCAACTTTAAAGATACATAATGTTTTTCATATATCAGTTTTAAAGAAGTATGTACACAATGCTACTCATGTTGTAAATTGGAATGATGTACAGGTGGGACAAGACGGTGATTTTCAGGTGGAACCGGACTGTATCCTCGAAAGGAGGGAAACTCTACTCCAGAATCTCACTATTGGGTAGGTAAAGGTGCAATCGAAGCACCTTAGCCCAGAAGAGGCAACCTGGGAGTTGGAGAGTAGTATGCGGGCAGCATACCCAACTCTGTTTCAGGAACACTCAAAGAGTTATTAAGTAACATCGAGGACAATGTTGAGACTTAAGGGGGGGTGTATGTCACCTACCCAAATTTTGAGAATATTATTTTATTTGAAAAATACTTTATGTTAAATTATAATTAAAAAGTTTTGTAATTATGACCAAGTTTGGTCAAGGATGAATGTAATTACTGATTATTATTATTTAATAAATTAAAATAGGAGACAAACACCCAAGGGAACTGTTAAATGAGTGTTCACTGACCCACAAGGAGGAATGGAAGTTGTTAGAAGGTATGGGACAGATGGCAGCATTTGCACTCCACCACTAACTGTTGGTTATGGGAAAAATACCCCTAAATTTGTGGAATTATCCCCCGGGTAGGTGGAAGAGAGCAGGAAGCTCATTAATGACCAGTTAACCACTAAAAGGCCTAGGCAGCCTAAATAAGGCAATTCGAATTGGGCAGACATCCCCATACAATATTTTCTGCATAAATATTCCTCAAGTGTATTAGGTGATCACTGAGAGATTCGAATAGGGAGGCTATGTGAGAGTGCAATTGTGAGTCTGTTAGTTATACTGAGAAGGAAATCCAAAGGTGTTGGTGCAGGTCTTTTTGACTGCTGAGTCTTGATGACTGGAAATGTTAGGAATTATGATCCAAAATGTAATAAATAGAAGTTTAGTTTAATAAATGTAAAAGGGCATCTACACACTCACGTGATTATGTGAGGTGTCCCTTAGTTAGTTTTGGTAACGGTAAATTAGTTGTTACTCTTTGGATATTTAAATCCATCGAGTTTTCCATGTGAGGTAATCTTTCGGGATTTAGCCCTCACATCTCTGTGATGTAATTATTTTCCTTCTTCATTAATAAAATTATGTGTCTGAGGACACTTTGTCAAAGTGGTATCAGAGCACGTGGTTGAAGCTTGGTCTGGTTGGAACCTGGTTGGAAGGTGCTAAAGGTTGAAGAAGGTGACTTTCAAGGTTTTGGAATAGCGAAATTTTAACCGTAAGTTATTGCTTCCTATTCTTTTGGGCTAAAAAGAATATTTGCAGAAATTTTTTTTATAGACTCAGTTTTTTTTACTTGGAGAGAGTAAATATTATTATTTTTTTTAAGGCAAGGTTATTTAAAAATTTTGTGGAAGAGAATCACTGAGAGAGATAGCATAGCCGGTGTTGGGTCGGAGAGGGAGCAGAGCCGTAATGTCAAAGTGGTCGTAGATCAGAGCCGGTCTGTGGAGAAACCCATGGAGGTTTCCTGTGCGTGAGAAGAGGTGTAACATAGAGCCACCATTTTGGAGAGTCGTTGTAGAGCCATTTTTGGAGAAGAAACAGCCACCTGTGCGTTGAAAGACTCAAAGGAGGTCTTTCTTGTGCAGAAACACGGGTCGATGACTTCCAAGCATTATCATTTTGCTCATGACTGTGTGTGATGGAGTCCTGGATGCTTATTAATTGCCATCCACTTAAGAGACTTGATTACGAACAAACTGAGATACCGGTATGCTTTCACGAATGGAAGGAAGTCCACACTAAGGCTTAGGCTGATGTCCATAGCGCCTCCCTTGCGTTGCATCAGAAGGACATAATACGTATCACGGGATTGTGGTTGTGATAGGGATTTATCTCTGTAAATTCATACATTCATCTTCAAGAAAAAGTAACTTGTATGTTAAATAAAGCTTTGATATGCACACTTGGCCGGCATGAGTAAAAAAAAAATTTCAGAGTGAAGACACAAGTATTTGCTGCTGAATTTATGAAATCAGGGAGCCCGCGTGAAGGAAGAGTCTGCTGACAGAGAGCCACCGGAATCGTCTAGAAACCTGATGCGGAGTCTTCTCCTTTGCCATGCTGGTAGCGCAAGTGATGCAGATGGGGTATAAATGCTTACAATAGGATGCGTACAGATCCTTGCCGTTCTCGCATTGCATGCACTTGGTGTTTTCCTTGGCGTACTCCATGTATACGACAACAAACCGCAGAACAGAAATGAAGAAGAATTATAACGCTCGGCTTTGAATTTGAATCTGGCTTATTTTTTCACTTTTCATTTAATTCAATGTTTATGTAATATTTTGAAAAGTGAATAATTATTATTCATTTTTATTTTTGGAGATTTTTTATATTAAGAAGAAAAAGGTGGAGAAATAAACTTTAAAAAAAAAAAGTTATTTTTTGAAGTTGATGGGACTGGATCTTGTGACCTCCCACTCAACAATATTGTATCTCTCCAATTCACCTATAAAGATTTGTTATTTTTTGGAGTGATAAGGTGTAATTTTTTTATTGGGCATTGGAGTAATAAGGAGCATTGTTGGTGTCATAAGGAGTACTTGTATTTTCACTCAAGGTTTGATTAGAGCAAAGTGAAGCTCTATCAAATTCTTTTCTTGAGGCTATAAGTGGGTCAAGGCCAAGCCCCTATAGCTTTCTTTTGCATGGTGTGTGGTGTTTCTTGCAGCATTTCTTTCATGGTGACTCTTGTTGATGAGTAATTTTCTTTTCATGTTGGTGGTGATATTTTTGCATAAAATCTTCCATTGGTGATATAAGGTGATTGTTTACTTATTCTGGTGACATAAGGTGCTTTCTTTTTTTAATTCTTGGAGCTATAAGATTTGCATAATACACATCTTCTGGAGTTACAAGGTGTTTATTATTTTTTACAATGTCTAAAGTTATAAGTCTTTTTAATGAATCTGACAAGTTGGAAGGATCGAAAAATTATAAAGTTTGGAGTCGTCATATTCAAAGCACTCTTATTTACAATGAATTGTGGAAGGGTGTCTGTAATGCTAAGCCTACCAAACCGACTAATCCTGGTCAGCTTGCAAAGTGGGAACTAAAAGATGAAAAGGCCTTAACATTGATTCACAGTACTGTTTCTGATGATATTTATGTGCATATTGAAAATAGTTCTAATGCGTGGTCAGCTTGGAAGACATTGAAAGATTTATTTGATTCTCAGAGTGAAGCTAAGAAAATTGATCTTCAATTGAAGTTGTTTCAACAAAAATTGTCTTCAGGAGGTGATGTCATGGAGTACATTTCTAGATTAAAAAATATCAAACAAGAAATTTCAAGAGCTGGTTTTGATAAAATTGAGGACAGCATGATGGTGACCATTTTGATCGCAGGATTGCCTGAGACATATAAGCATTTTTTGGAAACTTTACAAATTACAAATAAATTGGATAAAATTTCTTTTGATGAACTAAGTGAATTACTTGCCACACATGAAAATTTTTTTGGTCAAACAAAGCAAGCAGGAGAAGATGTTTTGGTTGCAAGTACTAGCAAACAGTCTCCAGGTAATCATCAAAAAGGCAATGATCAGAAAGTTTTTCAAAATTCAAATAGAGGTCGTGGTCAGGGTTTTGGAAGAGGAAGAGGCCGCGGAAGAGGAAGAGGAAGAAATCAAGGAAGAGGTTCTAAAGAATATGAAAGTACACAGTCACAGTTTTCTAGAAGAGGAAGAGGTTCAGGAAACCAACAGGTCTCTGGAAGAGGAAGAGCTAATAAACAGGTCACATGTTTTCGTTGTAATAGAGTTGGACATTATGCTTCAGACTGTAGAGTTTCATTTGAAAAAATTCTAAAAGAAAGAGAATCTAAAGAATCTTCATCAGCGGCACATTATGCTCATGTAGACGATAGTGAAAATTGTGAATATGTCTTTACAGCACTTGGACAATCAGAATCAATGGATTTTGTTCAAGTTCATCAGTTGGAATCAGTGAATTTTGTTCAGTCTTCTTATTGTTTCAAAAATGATTTTGAAGATGCTTGGATTATGGATACAGGGGCTACTCAGCATATGACATATAGGAAAGATTTCTTTTGGAGTTATGAAGATTGTCATTTAAATTCAATTTTTCTTGTAGATGATTCTATTCATTTACCACAAGGAAAAGGAACAGTTAAGGTTGATTTGCCTGGAATTGGAGAAAGATTGATTTCTAAGGTTTGGTATGTGCCTACATTTAAGAAAAATTTGTTGTCTTTAGTTGTCATTCGCCAATTAGGACATCAAATTGTAATGAAAGATGGTATCCTTTTTGTTAATTCAACAAAGGATGCATACAAAACAGTTATGACAGGTTATGAAGACGGAAAGCTTCTTAGGATGAAGGGAACAGTCATTCCTAAATCAAAGGAACGTTTGAAGGAATTTGCAGGTTTAGTTGAAACTGATGTTTCACCTATCCGATTGTGGCACATTCGTTTTGGGCACTTGAATGTTGATAGTCTTGTACAGCTTCAAAAACAAGGAATGGTAAAGGGGTTGCCTACTTTTCGGAAGGAAAATGCAAAGTGTGAAGCTTGCATTTATGGCAAACAGAGAAGGATAGCTTTTTCAAAAAGCACTTGGAGAGCAACAAGGAGATCACAGCTTGTTCATAGTGATGTTTGTGGTCCTTTGGAAACTTCACTTGGTGGTTGTAAATATTTTTTGTTGTTTATTGATGATTTTAGCAGAATGGTTTGGGTGTATTTTTTGAAGGAAAAATCAGAAGTGTTTGAAAAGTTTCAGTCATTTCAAAATTTGGTTGAAACAGCAACAAAGGAAAAGATTGCTACTTTGAGAACTGATAATGGTGGTGAGTTTACATCAAATCATTTTTTGACTTATTGTCAGGAAAAAGGGATTAAAAGACAGTTGACCAATTTTTATACTCCACAGCAAAATGGAGTATCAGAAAGGATGAATCAAACTTTATTGGGCATGGCTAGAGCAATGTTATTTTTCAAAGGATTGAAATCATGTTATTGGGCAGAAGCAGTTCATACAGCAGTTTATTTGAGGAATAGATCTCCTTCATCATCACTTGATGGAATAACTCCTTTTGAGACTTGGTATGGATTCAAACCTATGGTCAAACATTTGAGAGTTTTTGGTTTAGTTTGTTATGCACTTGTCCCAAAAGAAAAACGAAAGAAGTTAGAGTCTAGAAGTGTTAAGTGCATGTTGATTGGTTATTCTAATGAGAAAAAGGGGTATAGGCTTCTGTCAGATGGAAAGTTTATTGTCAGCAGGGATGTGATTTTTGATGAAACTGAAAGTTTAAGTGTAGAAGAGGTTGAAAAACAACTTAGTCACTTAGAGGAAAAAGTAACTAAGGAACAATTAAGGATGCAACACTTAAATAAGACAAGGAATGAACAATGGTTTGATCTCACTTCAGAAGTACAGGATGATGAACAGGTTGAAGACACCTTGGAACAGGTTGAAGATACTTTGAATTCTTCACAAGTTAACTTGGATGATTCAAATCAAGTTAACATTGAAAAGAAGAAACCAAAATGGGCAACTAAGTTACTTCAGGATGTTAAGTCTGATGAAAAAGGAAAAACAGGTACAAGGAGTTCTAATACGGGTTCAGAAAATTTTGCTCTTTCAGTTGTTGAACCAACTACTTTTAATGAAGCAGTTGAGTATGATGAATGGAAAATGGCCATGCAAAGTGAGTATGATGCAGTAATGAAGAATCAGACTTGGAAAATGGTTGATTGTCCACATGATGTTAAACCCGTTGGTTGTAAGTGGGTTTACAGAATTAAGTACAAAGCAAATGGAGATATTGATAAATATAAGGCAAGATTGGTGGCAAAGGGTTTTGCTCATAAAGAAGGGATTGATTATGAAGAAACTTTTGCTCCAACAGCAAAATGGAATACTATCAGGATTGTGCTAGCTTTAGCTGCACAAAATGGATGGAAAGTGCATCAAATGGATGTAAAAAGTGCATTTCTAAACGGTGATCTACAAGAGGATGTTTATATGACTCAACCTCCTGGTTTTGAGGTTCCAGGGAAAGAAAATCAAGTTTGTAAACTAGTTAAGGCATTGTATGGATTGAAACAGGCTCCCAGAGCTTGGTATGCAAAAATGGATGCCTACCTACAGAAAGTTGGTTTTCTTCGTAGTGAGTCAGATGATACTTTGTATGTTCGAATCCAGGAAAATAACTTAGTCATCTTGGTTATGTATGTTGATGATTTTCTCATAACATGTAACAATAATGATCATATATTTCAGGTTAAGAAAGAACTTCAAACAGGTTTTGAAATGACAGACTTGGGTTTACTTCATTACTATCTTGGAGTTGAAGTAAATTAGCAGGAAGGAAGTATATTTATTTCTCAAGCTAAGTACATATCTGGTTTATTGAAGAAGTTTGGAATGGAGGAATGTAAACCAGCGATTACTCCCATGGAGCAAAATTTAAAACTTTCTAAGTTTGAAGGGAGGGAACTTGTAAATTGTACTGGATATAGACAGTTAATTGGATGTTTCATTTACTTGATGAATACTCGTCCTGATCTATCTTATGCAGTTAGCATACTTTCTAGATATATGCAGGAACCTAGAGAAAGTCATTGGAATGCAGCAAAAAGGGTGTAAAGGTATCTTCAAGGAACAAAGGATTTTGGACTTGAGTTTAAAAGAAACAAAAATTTCAAGCTTGTTGGCTATTCAGATGCGGATTTTGCTAGAGATGTTGATGACAAGGCATCTACTTCAGGTTACTTAATGAATATGGGATCAGCTGCAGTGGCATGGAGTTGTAAAAAGCAGGATACAATTGCAAATTCTACAGCAGAAGCAGAATACATTTCAGCTTGGGAAGCTGCTTGTGAGATAGTTTGGTTAAGAAGGATTTTGCAAGACCTCAAAGTTGATCAGAAAGAAGCAACTTCATTATTTATTGATAATTAGTCAGCAATCAAGTTAGCCAAAAATTCTGTTTTTGATTCAAAAACTAAGCATGTGGATACTAAGTATCATTACATTCGGGCTCTCATAGTCAAACAAATCATCAAGCCAAAGTATTGTCCATCAGAAGATCAAACTGCAGATATTTTTACAAAATCTCTTGGAAGGGTCAAATTTGATAAGTTTAGAAATGAACTTGGTATTTGTTCAAAAGAATTTTTGGATCAAAGGGGGGATTGTTAGGAATTATGATCCAAAATGTAATAAATAGAAGTTTAGTTTAATAAATGTAAAAGGGCATCTACACACTCACGTGATTATGTGAGGTGTCCCTTAGTTAGTTTTGGTAACGGTAAATTAGTTGTTACTATTTGGATATTTAAATCCATCGAGTTTTCCATGTGAGGTAATCTTTCAGGATTTAGCCCTCACATCTCTGTGATGTAATTATTTTCCTTCTTCATTAATAAAATTATGTGTATGAGGACACTTTGTCAGGAAAATCTATATTCTACTGGAAGTTGATGTACTAAGGCTTCTACAGAATCTTCCTCCTGGTGGTTCAGTGAACAGGCTCGGGGGTCCTAAGGAAAGTAAGTTGGCTGCCTTCAGGAGTAGGTTGGGTGGAACAGGCTCCTTGGGTGGTTTGTTCTCCTACAAATAATCAGGTTCTATTTTTCTGTTGTTATTTTCAGTCAAATAAACTCTGCATTTATCAGTAAGAAATTATTCTACTTTCTAACCTAGGTATGTTTTCTACATGAAAATGATATAATAGATTAAATGATTGATAAAATGACTTCTCTGCATTTTTCCCCATGCCAATTTCTGCATCGTACTCTAGTACAGGAAGTAGAATTAAAATCAGATAACTGATGGGAAGAATGCCAAGTGAATAGATAGATTGATACTGTGGTGTTCTTCTAAATTCTAACATTTACATGTTTAAACTCAGACACATAATAGTATATAATAAATAGTTATAGAAATCATTCTCCTGTACTTAGTTATTAAAGAAAAACAATTAATTTATGTACAGAACTCTATTTCTATTTATCACTAACCATTGTTGCAATCTATTACAATGTATTCTTTTGTAAAGATGTTATGAATACTAGATGTTTCAGGCATTATTAATTCTAGATTTCTAACAGTTGCAAAAACTCTTGTAATCAGAGTTATTATATTTAAATCATAAATAGATATTTATCTTTCATATCATAAATTTATTTCAGCAAATATATCTCATATTTCCTTTTAACTACCAATTGGGGTTTCCTTTTCCAAGTTTACATCATAGTTAGAATCCAAACATTCTATCTTGTTATCATTATGTTTTAGGATCAAAACCGGAACCCTTAACCTGGAAACAAACCAATTTCATTTTCATGACAAAATCAAAATTGATCCGACGTTTTGCAATGCTTAGCAATTATTTCAAACTCTCAGATTATATACACATACTTACAATTTCCTTTAATCAAATAGAAATACGCATTCAACATCCTAATTATTTCTTGACCAAACCCTACGTATATTTTATTTTAGAAACAATAACTGAAACCATAGACTCAGCTCATTATCGAATTTGTTACAATAGCAAAATACTTAGATTGACTCTCGGCTAACATCCAAAACTGTTGAAACATTAACACTTTTCAATATAAAACATTGTTGTAAAAACAGTGTAAAACCAAGGATCGAATCCTTCAAATATTATCCCGTTTCAAGTAAAAACTATAGTTCCATTTTCCATTCAAACCCTAAAATCACATAGTCCATCTATTCTTTTCACAGAGACGTTTTCAATAGACATATAAACGATTCCTTAAAACAATTATTTGAACAAGATTATAACATTAGATACAAATCGAGCCTTTAGTGCAGAAGCGAGTGAACCCTCGACTTAAAAGACATGTTCAACAACATAGTGAAATTCATGACAGAGTTGCATTGAGGTTCCATTCAAAATTCCCAAAATATATAGGGTCTTTTCCCTTAAACAACTATCAGTATAAAAACCAGTTTGAGGTCATTCTTAACGCTACAGCAAATATTACTGAGTCGAGCTTTAAATAAAAGACTGAGGATTAACCTCTTTACAGTATGGTTTCTAAGCAAAACTTTAAACTAATCCAACCCTTCGAACATGGTCATTTTTATACCATCGTCACAACTGCTTTCACCAGTAAAAACCATGCCAAAGGAACCTATGAGGTTTTTAAAGAACCACTGAGGCTTACCAGAAGGGTGTTGCAGCTTTTCTTTTTCCAAGTTACATTCATAGAGTTTCCTCCAACATTGTAATACATGCCAGTGCAGTTGGAGAGGGTTAGAACAAGAAAATGCAGAAGAAAAACTTAAACATTACAATAATCCTATCACTGTATTTAAAATCTTACCTCAAGGATGAAGCTTCTAGTTCGAGACAACCCTTACTAGCAAAAACGACAAAGCTTGATAGTAGTTTCAGCACCAACGAGTGCAAATCCTTGGAACAATTTTTAAATACTTGGAAAATCAAACTCCATTACAATCTTGACACTCAAATAAACTGACAAAGGAACCTTCACAGTATTTTAATGGTAGAATCGAGGCCCTAGCTCACTAAGACTGTAAGCCTGGAGCATTTAAACTTCTCTCACAGGTCTGAGGTTTGAAACTGAGGAAGGAGTCCTCTTACTTATAAAACTCTAAAAACCCTACATTTTAGCATCTTGTCGGCTCTCCAAACCTTACCACAATACTCGAAATGAATGCCAGGGAAGTATTTCTTTTCCAATTACCAACGAAAGACTAGGGTTTCTACCAAGCCCTAGATCTTGTAGAGATCAACAGTGATAAAGTTTCCAGACATGCATGTTGGTATCTAAGCAATTATTGCAATCAATACTACATTGATTGTGGTATCTACCACACTGCCAATTCAGCAGCTCAATGATGAGTGCATGACACAACTTAGCTTTGAGTAGTGTTAATCGTAAACACAATCACATGAAGATCCTCCAACCAAGTCTTGCACCTCACTCACAGTTGAATGACGTAATGCAAGACCTGTCATTGCCAGTTTTGAAAGCATGTTAAGTACTAACCTTTATTATCCTGTAAACATTATAATCATTGCTTTGTTAGCTTTTAATATATACTTTCGAAGGGTGCTTCATGCATCGTAAATAGTATTATATGCCTTTGTTAATGCATAAATGCAAAGTAATATAGTTTGTATATATTTTCAATTATGTCTAAAAGCATATTGAGAAATCGTGATAATAGCAATGCTTATCAATAGTCTTACATTCAAATGTTTGGAGTGGGTATTGTATAGTTAAGGTAAGTTGCATGTATTCCTCTTATATGATAGTCTTTAGGATAAAGTTTATATAGTATCAAGCTTTAGCCTTGTGTGTTAACTATTTCATAAATGAGTAAACTTAGATATAGTCTAATTTCAAATATTACACCCTATAATGCTAGTTAAATAGTATAAACACTATATCTACAAGGTTTTCAAACAAAGTTAAGATGGGATGTTAATATCATTGTCGTGATAATAATAACAATAGTCATTTTAAAATGATTTCCCTTAAGTGATAGTTATAGCAACATAAATTTTAAATGACGATGTGATTTTAATTAACACTCATGAGTTTGTAAGCCAGTACATAAACTAGAATTTGAACCAGAATATTCTTACCTCCAGTACCTTGTTTCGCAAAGAAGAACTTAAAACTTATCATAAGACATTGACGTTGAATTGAATTACACTTGTACTCTTAACCCAGCTTTGTTATAGAAATTATTACCTGCGATCTGCACATGGAAACATGATTCAAATGCCTTAGCTAAATGTAGCTAAGTAAGCCCCAGGGTACATCGTAGGATCCCTTCATCATCATACAAACAAACTGTTAGTACATCATCAAGAATATCATAATAGTACAAACTATGTACATCATGTAATTGTATTTAGAACTTAAGCAAATCTATAAATTGTATTCTTATGCATAATCATAAAAAGATCTTTCGTTAAGGAGATTAGCATCCGATAAATCTGAAATAGCAAATACAATTATATCATATTTTATTTGAAAATTGTGACGTGTCATCGTTATTATTTATATTAGTTAAGAAATCTAATTAATTTATATGTTCCGCATTAATGACTTCGATAATTATTGCTATTTTTATTTTTTTTTAAATTTTGGTATTTTTACGGGATGTTACATGTGTTGGGGGCAAACTTTCCAACCTCTAGCCATCATGTTGGGAAGAAACCTGCCAATGGGCATTATCCCGAGCATAGTTCATTTTCTGTTACAAGCTCGTTAAAAAATGAAGCAGACATCATGAGCATTCTTTTCACCTGTCTTCGAGCTCGTTAAAAACAGTAAGATGGTATTTGAGCTTACTTTTCATTTTTTTTTCGTGCTCTGGTTAAAACATGAAAAGTGGTTTGAGCTTTCTTTTCACCTTTTTCATGCTTTGGTTAAAAAATGAAAAGTGGTTTGAGCTTAGTTTTTACTTTTTTGTGCTCTGGTTCAAATATGAAAAAGATTCCGAGTGATTTTGATACCATTATCGTGTTTGTTAAAAAATTGAGTAAAAAGGTGTGTCTAACAAGTGTAGGTTTATCACTTTATCCGGCCTCACTAGACTATTTACGAAAAAGGAATTGTGCTAAGTTTACTTTTTCCTTTGTCATACTCGGTCACCAACCATGAAAAAGTTGTTCATGGAGTCCTCTTTAAGCTCTTTTCAGACTCCCTAAATAGGAAAAGATCGCCAAGTGAACTTGTCACGTTCATGCTTGTTAAAGAATTTGAATGGTCGTCTCCTTGGTGATAGCTTACCCCTTTTTCGGACCAGGGGGCACTATTTACGAAAAAGGTATACTCCAGCCAATCATGACTGGAAGAGTCCTCTCCCGCGTTGTTTTACCATTTTTCGAGCGATGAGGCTAACTTTACGAAAAAGGACCGTTGGAGTCTTCTTTAGTTCTTTTCAGACTCTCTAAACATGAAATGACGACCGATTTTACCTTCTATGGACTCGTTAAACTCTAACATTAAAGGGCCCATCATGGGACGAACCCCTCCTATCCTAGGTTCGAAAAATATTTGGGATTGGGCTCGTCTATGAGATGAGCTATACCGAGCATCTGGTTACCCTCATCAATCTCGTAAAAAACACATGAGGCACTCATCGTTCATGATGGGGAAAAAGGAAAGATTTTATGCTACACCCTTTATCTATGGCAATACCTAGTCATTCTTGAACATCGCACTCATTTGCATCTGAATATTGCGCCTGGATCATCCGTTTGTCCTCGAGTTTCACCCACTTCCTGAGTCTTGTCACTCCTTTAAATCATTCAAAGAACGCTTCCCTCATCAGTTGCATTAGGTTTTGGTGTCGTGCTCATGATGTCAATATTGCCAAGTCATGCCATGCCCGTGTTCAAGAATATTCTCACCATTCATTATCTGCAGTCAGTACACCTACTACCATGTCGGTTTATTCCGAGTCAGTCTTACATGTTACTGTACCATCCAATCTATTCTACACATCTTTGTCATGTTTCGTGTCGATGATGGGGTATTCATTATGGCCCTCCTTCGACGAATTCATCCTTGTCGACTTCAACACATCATCCGAGGATTGAATCTAGAAACCAACCAATTACCTTGGCCCTGCATGCCTCAATGGCAGGTTACCTCGCTTTCAACATGAGTTTACATCATTGAATCTTGATTGAAAGATTTCATCCAGTGTTCGACTTCAATTCATTTATTCACACTTGGTGATATGTACTGTGATACCTTGGGGATCATTGACATCAATGGTGATTTCCGTCATGCTTGTTAATGGTATACATCAATGACTGGTAATCAAGTGGTTTCTACCATGTTCGATGTCAAGACATTTATAATCACATGGATAGATTCGTATCATTGCGGGTTCAGCTTGAATACCCTGGGGAGTCATGTTTTACCCAGGTTGCGATGGATTTTGTTTTGATTCATATCAAACAGATCCACATTTGTATTGGTTGTGGCTATGTTATCATCTCATCATGGATCTATGATTGTGTCTAGTAGCCATGATTGTGTTCAGTCAGTCATTGCTACCATGGATCTGCATTGTATTGATCGGAAGCCATGTTGTACATCATATGAGACTGTATTATCAGAGTTAGTTGTAATACAGAAGCATCCTTCATCCGACGAACCATTTCCATTCCTTCTGTCAAAGCATTTCACCTGTCCAATTTCAAACAGCTTCATGCTTTGGTGTTAGATTTTAAGCATCAATTCAATATGATCTAGCATCTTATCTGAGAGAATAACATGTACAACAAATCAATCACAAGAAGCAATCACAAGAGACAATATACACATAGAGTTTCCTTAGGGAAAACCAATAAGGTGAAAAACCCCAATAACTTCCTCAGAGATAGAAAGAGCAATGATACAACCCAGTACAAGAGATAGTCCTCCTAGCAACTTCTCTTCCTTCCTCACTTGTGCGCCACTCTCCAATGAGTGTATAAGTGAATAAGTGAATGATCAAATAGAGTGCCTCCCGCACTCTATTTATACATGACTTGACTTGCCTAATAAACTAGCAGGTCTGACTTATCAAATATAGTCTAATAACCCATGGTTAACTTAACTCAAGGCCGACCCCACACTTGGTGGTCTAATAACCCATCACATGCAAGTTGCGACACTTGTGACACTTGTCAATACAAATGACGACACTTATGTATAGAGGAATAATACCATCTCTATAGGAGTATAGTATACATATGTGAAATACATTCCGAAGTTACAAATACATCAACACTCCCTCTTAACTAGGAAGGTATTTCTTGACACAGATCTGCTAGCACAAGTCTTCTTCTTTGGATCATTGTCATGAGATCATCGTCATCGAATCATCATCATCATCACTGCCGTGGCTATCTCAATCAATCTCTAATATACTCGTCATACGAAGTTCTACAGAGCCAAACTTTTTTCATACTGGATGTAAGCCTAGCCTCCATGTAGGTATTCATCATCTCTGCGAGCAAGCCATCAAGTAGGTACACCTCAAAACTGATTACACTACCTTTGCAAAATATGCAAGATCTCTCAGGACTGATCATATGCCCCCACAAAACATGCAAGAACATCTCAGGACTGATTATATGCCTCTGCAAAACCTGTGTACCCTACTGTCACATCATCATCTTCAGATCACCTCATAGTCCACGGAGCACAACCCAGATGCACATCACACAGCACTTACACTCACCAGCATGGGAAGACCCACTTCAACCATCTGCGAAAGGCTCAGCACTTATATCCACGACCATGGCAAGAGAAACTTCAACCATGTCGGAATGGCTCCAGCCCTTACATCAACGACCATGGAAAGACAAACTTCAACCATGTCGGAATGGCTCCAGACCTTACATCAATGACCATGGCAAGAAAAACTTCAACCATGTCGGAATGGCTCCAGCCCTTACATCAACGACCATGGAAAGACAAACTTCAACCATGTTGGAATGGCTCATGTGCATCTGTGTCTCCAGACTCATCACATCCCCTTGGAAGGAATCTCGATCTGAAGTACACCAAGCCTCTCTCTGAAGTACTCAAACTTCACTCTAGCCAGCGGCTTGTTCAACACATCGGCTATTTGCTCGTTCATCGCAACATACAGGAGTTTCACTACTCCTCTCTACACCATATCCCTAATATAGTGATACTTGATCTCAATGTGCTTCGACTTGTCATGGAACACTAGGTTCTCGGACAACTTCACACAACTCTAGTTTTCGCAATATACACAAGTAGCACTCAGTTGGAGATCAAACAAATCAAACAGTAGCTTCCTAAGCTATACTCCCTCACAACTAGCCGAACAAGCTGTGACATACTCTACTTCGGCTATACTCAGTGCCACACAGGACTGCTTCCTGCTAAACCAAGAGATCATACTGGATCCCATACTGAAGCAGCATCCCGAAGTGCTCTTTCAACCAATGGCACTACCTGCCCAATCCGAATCAACATAACCCTCCAGGTTAAACTTTTGATTCACCTCATACTTGAGCCCATAGTCAATTGTACCCTTCAGGTACCTCAGAATATGCTTTGCAGCTATCAGGTGAACATGTCTAGGATCTGTCAAATACTGGCTCAAGGTGTTCACCGCAAAGCAGATATCTGGTCTCGTATTCATCAAGTAAATCAAGGACCCAATCATCTGATGATACATTGTGGCATCAACCGGATCAGATGAAGCATCACATAGAAGCTTCAGGTTTGATGCCATAGGTGTGGTCAAGGCTTTACAGTCCATCATCCCGTACCTCTTCAGGATCTCTACTGCATACTTCCCTTGTCCAAGGAAGATTCCATCTGCACTCTGCCACACCTCCATGCCTAGAAAGTTGTGCATCATACCCAAGTCCTTCATCTCGAACTCGGCAGCAAGCTTCCTCTTCGTATCGGCAATCAATCTACCCTCACCTGTAACAAACAGGTCATCCACATACAATAGTAGTATCACTGGATTGCCTTCCTCAACCTTGTAGTAAAGGTTGGAATCTGCTTTACTCTTGGTAAATCCCAAACTAGATAGGAAGCTATCTATCTTGCCATACCAGATCCTGGGTGCCTATTTCAGACCATACAGGGCTTTCTTCAGTTTGCATACATGAGTCCCTCTATCGTGTGTCTCAAACCCGAGTGGCTGCTCCACATAAAATTCCTCTTCAACTACACCATTCAAGAAAGTTGTCTTGACATCCATCTAGTGTACCTTCCATTTCATCACTGCAGCCAGAGCAAGTACTGATCTAATGGAAGTGTACCTGGCCACAGGTACAAAGGTCTCCTCATAATCTATCCCCTCTTTCTGGGAGAAGCCACGAGCTACAAACCTTGCTTTATATTTCTCTATGCTACCATCTACATCATGCTTGATCTTATAGATCCACTTGGAAGTCACAACAAACTTCCCTTTAGGTCTTGGGACCACATCCCAAACATCATTCTTCATGATCAACTGGTATTCCTTGAACATGGCATTCTTTCATTACTGCATCTCGTATCCCGGGAACTTCAAATTCTTCAATATCTTCAATAGATATATTTCTTTAAACTTCGTTGCTGGAACAAATGTTGTAGTCCTTCTTTTGTAGGTGATTGTATACGATCTTTCCTACAAGTCAAATTCAATTGCATGATTAGAAACTTCTCATAGTTTACATAACAAAGTATTACACATAAAGGCATATGTCATACATCCATGCAATTATCTTAGCCAATGCTTCAATACAACATTTATCCATATCCCGTAACTTTCTAGATGCCTTCCATCTATACTAGAACATTGTTATGAGTGTGCACAACTCCCAACATGTCAGCGAAGAGGTTTAATTCTAGATAAGTAGCAATGGAATGTTGTACAGTGCCATAGGCCACTTACCCATCACATGCATATTAGTAGTATATTGTTCATTAATGCAATTATTCAAATATGCATAATACATAACCTAAGTCTAGGAACATAAGTATATACATCATTGAACAACATTATTTAAACAATCAAAATATACAAGAAATGACAATTCAAATACTTATCTTTGTTTGCTTGTTGGGTGGACTCCCTCTGAATCTTTGCTTCCTTGCAGGAGCTGCTGGAGTCCGAATCTGAAGTAGCTTCTTCTACTCCTTTCTGTTGTGGATTGTAAGGAGTGGTCAACTCCCTCTTAATCCTTGAATCACTGCATAGCTTCTTGAAGTCCCTTGAAGTGAATTCTCCGCCATTATCGGATCTAAATATCTTGATCTTCTTATCAGTTTGATTTTCTATCAAGGCTTTGAGTTCCTTGAACTTATCAAAACACTTCATCTTTGACTGGATTTTAGGAAGACCTTCTACTGCTTTGCTTGCAATTGGTAGTGCACATGTGCAAGCCTTCTGTTCCAAAGTTCACTTGGCTCCATGGATTCATGTACCATGGCTTGTTCAGTTTATCCCTTCAATTTATACAATCCTCCCTCTTGCTCTCCAATCACTACTACATCTTCTATATTTTTACCCTTTGGCCACATTAGGACTTGTCCATCTACAAATGCAACCCTCATGCCTTTTGCATCCAATGCATATATGGAGAGTAGGTTCTTCTTGAGACCTGAAACATATAGTACATTTTTCATCTTTAAAGACTTTCTAGAGTCTAGCTTATAGGAGGCTTCACCACTTCCTTTTCTGGGATACTGGTAGTCATCCCCAAGTTTCACCTTGTGGGGTGATTCATGTTCATATAGATTCATAAATGATTCCTTGAATCCCGTCATATGTTTGGAATCCCCACTGTCTATAAGCCAAACATTGCTCCCATGAGTAATGGTACTAGTGAGAGAAGATATTAAAACATACTCTTCATCACTTGAAGAGTCTTCACTTTGTTCTCTATCCTTCTTCCTAGGAGGTTCATCATCTTCAACAACATGAGCATGATGTCTTTCCTTGTTGTTCTTCTTTTTGTTCTTAGGAAAATTTCTGGAAATGTGTCCCCTTTCATCACAAGTATAGCAATGGATAGTGGACATGTTTTTCTTGAAATCACCCTTCTGATGGTGATGTCTTTCTTTCTTATCATGGTGGTGAGTCTTCTTGTCACCATGCCTCTTGGAGTGTGCTGTGAGAGCTTGGTCTTCCTTCCCCATCTTCTCTTCTCGAGCTACAATACGAGCTTCTTCCTGTGAGCATTCTTCCCACAGTTTACTGAATGTGATAAGTTTCCTCCTAGCACAAATTCATTGGATGAAGGAATCCCATGACCTAGGAAGGCCATTAAGAGTGGTCATTACCACTTCTCCATTTTCTATATCTTCTCCCACAGCTTCAAGTTTTTCTTTTATCTGGGAGATCCTTGAGAAATAAGACTGCATAGTCTCCACATTCTGGATCTTGATATTCTTCAATTGATTCCTCAAGGTCATCTTCTTATTTATGTTCTTCCCTTCAAATAGCTTAGTCAAGGAATCAAACATCTCCTTGGGTGTCTTCAGAGATGACACATGTGGTATGAGATGGTCTTTGATAGAATCAGCAATGATTCTCTTAGCCTTGGCCAAGTTCCTCTTGTGTAAGGCCTTAGCCTCTTCTCCCTCTGGGACAGGGATCTCTTCACTTATGTAAGTGTCCAACTCATTCTCTTCCAGTATTAACTCAATCCTATACTTCCATCCTCGGAAGTTATCAGCCCCTTCAAGCTTATCCTCAAGCTTGGTGTGGTGAGACATCTTAAAGAGTAATTCAAATGAAAATAGAAAAGATTTAGATCTTACCACTTGATTTGCTGAAAACTGGATCTGGAGTTGTATTGCGGTTTGTCAGAGAAACCCTAAAAATTCAAACTTTGAATTTCAAACTTCTGAAAGGATAGAAAGATGTGCCTTGCTGAGATTATCAAGCTGGTATATGTTGGTCACTCTATATGTCAGTTAATTAAAGCTAACACATATAATGGTCAATATAAATTGTCAAACCTAGGAAGGTCTTTTTATTTCAAAGGTAATAAGCACAGTCTATGCATAAACAGATCAAGCAGTTGATTTGATGAATGTAAATGATGATCCTACCTACGTGTCCAACTAATTCATTCCTTAATAACACTAATCTAATTCACCCATCTAAGAATCCAAATGAAACAACCTCCCTACAGAAATCAACCTCGCAAGTTAATGATCTGATAATGAAATGAACTAGATTACTTTTGCAAGAAGTTAAATCCTATAATTATCAAACTACAACATTCAATCTTTACTGAAATGATCTATCCAGTAGCTACTATAATTCTACCATTATCTGTCTAGTCTATGAATGTAATTGAAGATACAAAAACAACCAAAATTAAAACACAAGCTTGAAATCAACTGATAATTACTGTAAATCCTAGAAAGCATAAATAGCTAGCAGATAATTGGAATTGAACTTGGCTGTCATAGCTAATTAAAACACACATGCAAATTAAGTAATCTATCCTACACAGTCGACTGTCACACCACTCTACTACAACTATTCAAGATGCAGTGATAAACTACCAGGAAGGAGAGTTAATCTCTATTACAGCTACCAACAATAATTGCAACCATTCCACACAACACAACAGAAGTAAAACTAAACTACTCTACCTACTAAAACCGGCTATCTCTGTGAGAAGGCGGGCCTTGGCCTTCTAACAGAGATGCCGAGAGTTATAGCAAATTAAAACACAGAAGTGAAGAACCCTGCTCTCATATTAATAATGGAAATCGTGAGTCTCAGTGCTCTGTTACATCTTACACATAGTAATGATTGTCCAACCCCAGGCTACGAGAGCCTTTTGGAATTTATACAAAGGAAATGCAGTTTCAGATCCAATAAAATCGTGCAGCAATGAAGATCTATGATCTTCATGCTGCGGAGTTACAACTAACTGACACGGCCGTGTTACAAAAGGCTGTTAACCATGAATAATGTTGGTACTTGAGCAATCAATAGAACAACAGACTCAACGACTCGGACGCGACTTGTCTGTCACAGCTAAGTTCTGTTTCAGTAGATTCTGTTGCAACGAGGATCTGTTATAGCTCACGTGGAGGATGCGCTGTTCCTTGGAGTATGAAGAATTAGGCTTGGAAGAGTAACAGCTGGCGCTACCTGGATGATACACCTACACTTTTAGCCTTGAACTAAATAAACTCACAAGTGTTAGCATAAACCAAAGATCAAGACTCGAATCTTCACAATCTTAGGCATAAAAATAAATAAGGCAATAACAAATTATACCTGTCAATATCATTGATTGATCTGGAAAAAGACATGGATATAGCTCATGAAAGTAGGATGGAATCAAGGCAAAATGATTTAATAAAGGTAGCCAAAAAGGGGCATTTCCTGGACCCAACATCCCCCCCCAACTATCCAATTGCATGTCCTCATGCAACAACCTCCATTAACCCGAATCCGAGTCTGAATGGAATTTGTGGAGATTTGTAAGATTGTAAGCAAGTTCTGGTGCCTCCCCTCGAGGAACAAACCCATAACAGGAGACCCAATGCTCCCACCAACTCTCTTCTTCTTCTAATGTTAGAGCATAGCTGGTTCTGTAAGAATTGCTTATAGGAAACCAAATGAGAGGAGATTTGAATCTCAAAGCAAGCCACCAAGACCCACACTTTTCCATGCACCGCACATATCTAGGAATCCTTGTCAAAGCCTGCCTAAAATTTTCAAAGCCATATGGATCCATTTCCTTAAGAGATGAGGAAGAGTACAACCATCTATATTCACTACCTTCCAGGGCATCCTGCTGCATATTGAGAATCATTGGAACACATGTGGTAAGGAGTCTATCTCGCAGTCTCTCAAAATATCGGGCAATTGAGGGAACCCTGAGAGTCTTAGCATGATTTTCTATGAATGTTGATGGATCCTGAGGTTCCCCCCTAATCCAAAGAGTAGAATTATCCTCATTCCTAAGGATGGTTTGAAAAGCATCTCGCCACCTTACATGGTTAATGAGAAAGGAGGAAAATGCCCTCAGCTGAATATCCCCCAGAATAGGTAAAGGATTAGATGGAAAATCAATGTAGCAAGCTCTGTCATGTAAATATAATTCACATAATAAATGTTGGTCCTCAAAGTCACTCTTCAGAAAAGTCTCCAAAAACTTAGCTATTTCCAAATCAAATGATCTCCCATCCTTGAGAGCTCTTATTTGGAATAGGGTTATCTGCTCATGGAGAAAAGCACGGTAAGAAGGGGATGGAGCCCTACAACTTAACAATTCTATGGAAAGAGTGTACATATTGTCTTTTTCTTGTTGCAGGGACTTCAGTTTCTTCAACCCCTCCAATTTCTCTTGAAGTTTATCCCACCGAAGTTTCTAGAAGAATAACTCCTCAGCCCATTTTTCTCTTAGTCCCTTAATGACAGTCCTATGCTCCTGAAGAGAGATCTACCTGTTTTGAATTGTTCGATCCACTTAAGCCATTTATCCAATTCAAGATTTAACCAGGAAACCTTTTTCTCCAGTCGTTGAATTCTTCTGTCTGCTACCTCCTCTTCATCATCAGAATCCAAGTGAATGACTTCCTTGTCTTGCTTTGTTATTGTGACAGTTTCATCCTCTAGTGGGGTTGCAGTAGTCTGTGCATGTAGTGCAGCTTCAACCATGGGTTCTAGGGATGCTTGTTCTTGTGTAACAACATTCTTTATTTCCATATTCTCCTCAGCTTCGTTAGTCTGTGTTACAGTCTCAGTCAATATTCTTAGGACTGTTGGTTCTTGTGTAGCAGCATCCTCCTTTTCCATTTCAATTTCAGCTGTCTCAGTTTATGTTGCCACTGTAGCAAATGATTTTGGGAACACTAGTTCTTGTGTAACAGTGTTTTTCTCCTGGTCCTTGATATTAGACATTTCTATCTGAATTGCAACTTCACTAAACATTTTCAAGGGAACTGGTTCTTGTGTAACAATACCCTGTCTCTTAATTTCTTTGAGCTGCTGAAATTGCTTCTGGTTTATATCAGATTTTTCTAACTGAGGAGACTGGTCCTGAAGAAGTTTAGTATCCCCTGATAGTTGGGACTGAAGAAGTTCAGTATCCCCTGATGTTTTGGACTGAAGAAGCTCAGTACTCCCTGATGGTTGGGACTGAAGAAGCTCAGTACCCCCTGATGGTTGGAATTGCACTGTTTCTCCTCCTCAACTCAAAGCAGGGATCTCTTCAATTCCTGGCTCATTTTCCCCTACCAATTCAATTTCTGGCACTCCTTCTTCAATCTCCTCTATCTGTACATGCCTATGTGATACATCCCCCAACACAACAACCCTGTGTCCTTCTGCAGCAAATATGTCTCCACACTCAGGACAAACAGTCTCTCCATACTTCTCATTTTCAAATGCAAATGATGATTTTTCAAATAAATTTGCAGCATTTGCTAATGTATCCAAATTCTTTTCTGCCTGTTTTCCAACTAATCCCTTCCATTTTTCCAAATCATTTCACAATATATGCACCTCTTCTTTTAATAGTTCATTTTCCAGCAGGAGATTTTCAATTTGGGGTTCTTCTCTAGGAGGCTCCTGCATAACAGTAGATGACTTAGGTTTCAAAATGGGAATCCCTAAATCTATTCCTGTCACAGGTATTTCCTCCACCGGGATGATTCCCTATTCTCTTTGACTGCTCCCGCTGTCTCTGCTACTTCTGTTGTCTCTGCTAGGGGTGATTCAATATTACCCCCAGTTGCATCCATTGTCTCCACTTCTTCTGTTATTTTTGCTGTCACAGCTGCTTCTTTTGCTGCTGCTGATCGAGTCCTTCTTCTCCCCATTCCCACTGAGTTTTCTTCCATGCCTACTGCTATTGGTTCTTTAACAGTTCTAATTTTCCTTTCCATTGTTGCAGTAGGTGTCTAGCTTCTGTTCCTTGATCCTATTCCTCATTTCTTTGACACAAGGGTCCCTGCTTTAGTCTTTTCTTCTTCAATTGGGGCACCCCTTATCTCTGAAGAGGATTCAACTTCCAAAACTTCTACAGTTCATTCTCCTACTATACCTATCTAATATCCTTCTCTCTGAATTCCTACTTCTGCAACTACAGCTTCCACTGTCACAGCTCCAATAGCTGCTCCAGTTTTAGATTCCTTTATTTGAGTAACTTCTTCTGCAGTTACAGTTTCCATCACAGTTTCTTCAGCTATAGGGTTTTCTATTACTGCCACTTCTCCCTTGTTTACTTCCTCTTCGTCATTGGCCTGGTTTCCTGTTGTTCCAGCCTCCCCCCCAACTAGGTTTTAGGAACGCCAGTCCTCACTACCTTCACCAACACCCTCCATTTCCAAAACAGGTTGTACAATTGGTGCATCTCCAACCAAAAATTGTTCCCAAGTTAAATTATAGTTTACAATGGCTCTTAAATCTAGTAATTTAATTATGCCATGATTGGTAAGAGAGGAAACTGGGTGTTGGGCGGTTTTTGCATAACCAGCCATGGTTTGTAAGGCTTTGAGCAGATAGAATGGTATATTCACCAAATTACCATGGTGTAAATGAGAAAGTAAGGGAAGTTCAGAGAAGGAAACAGTTTGGTACCTACCTCCACAGGAGATGTATCTTTTCACAAAAATTGCCACTTGATTCCAGGGTGGTGGTAAAGATGCCAGTTCCATCCCACTATGCTTTGGATGAACATGCTCCCCAACTGCTAAGAATTCTCTAACAGCATTTGCATTATGCACCTTCCATCCAAATAATTTCTTCCCAACCTTGGGTAAACCAGTAACCTCTGATATAATCTCCTCTGTAACATCCACACGCATCCCTCTAACCTCAGAGTAAGTATCAGTCAGGTTAAGTGCAAACTGCAATGCGGTTTCTGTATGGAAACCATTCAATCGTTCAAAATATTCCATCCAACCTGCTGCTGTAAAAATGTTAAGGACTTCTGCATTAGCACGCACAGCTTCTGTGTCTGTTGGTTCATGTTGGACCGGGTTACCCATCTTAATTTCTTCTCAAAATTCAGAACCAATACAACAGTCACCAGTCTCAACGTGGGAGGTGCAACATACGAACATGCAAGTGATAGTTGGAGTTCAAAAATAGGGTATTTTAGGAAAGTTGGTGTAGTAATAAAATTTCGGTAAGATAAGACGGTTATGGAAAATTGGCATATTTTGAGTGTTTTGGTACTGTTCGGGTGTGGTGTCAGGGAATAAATACAGACGTGGTTCTGACATACCCTCTAGTAATTAAACATTATAGGTTCATTCAATCAAGGGTTTAAGACAACATATAATTATTATTACCGTATTTAATTCCTTGCCAAATCATGTAAAAGTTCTGAACCGTACCTTTCATTTACGTATTCAGCCACGAGGTAATTATTATGGTGTGCCAACTATTATAGCCCTCCTTCATTATCATCTCCATTTTTAAAATAAGTGTAAATGCACATGTGCTAAAGTGATGTGGCCACGCCATGCGAACTGATAGGTACCACGATATCCAAATGATTTTCTTCATGAAGGATTGCGATTGGACTGATGAAATAGGTGACTGACACCGACGCTCGATCAAACTATTATTGGCAGCACCAATCGGAGAGCAGACAAACTGGAGGAGTATCAGCTGCGAAATTTAGCATAATAAGCGAAAATGGCAGAGTCGCAGTTGTACGGAAGGAGCGAGGATGAAGTGGAAAAGAACGGAGTTGCAGCTGCTAAATTTAGCAGAATCAATCAAGAATAACAAAGTCGCAGATGCCATGTTTAGAAGAAATGGACAAAGGTAGCGGAGTCTCAACTATTGGATTTAGTGGAATAAACAAGGTAGCGGAGTCTCAGCTGCCGAGAAGGAGTAAAAAAAAATGAAGCAGAAATGGCGGAGTAGCAGCTGCCAACTTAGAAAGATAAGCAGAAATAGCGGAGTCGTAGCTGCGAAATTTGGTAGAATGGGAAAATGTGGCGGAGTCGCAGCTACGAAATTTGAAAGGTAAACAGAGATAGCGGAGTCGCAACTATGAAATTTGGCAGAATGGGAAAATGTGGCGGAGTCGCAGCTACGAAATTTGAAAGGTAAATAGAGATAGCGGAGTCGCAGCTGCGAAATTTGGCAGAATGGAAAAATGTGGCGGAGTCATAGCTATGAAATTTGAAAGGTAAACAGAGATAGCGGAGTCGCAGTTGCGAAATTTGGCAGAATGGGAAAATGTGGCGGAGTCGTTGCTACGAAATTTGAAAGGTAAACAGAGATAGTGGAGTCGCAGCTGTAGTATAAGCAAATTTTATATGTGGAAGACCACGAATTATCCATCTTCGTCAAAGAGCTTTATTAAATCAGGAACAAATATGGGGTGTCTGTAGTCGTCTGGCCCGGTCATGGCTGCTACTCCCCCAATAAGTCCCTACACACAGTTCTTCAAAACAAGTTGATCAAGTGCAAGAAAAATTAAAAAATAGATAAAATACAGAATGAAAGAAAAACTGATTATTTATGTACAAAAATATGTGTGGAAACTGCAACTTTTAAGAATTCACACGGTTTAAAAATCCCTGTCCTGATATTAACTGATACTCTGGATCAGCTGCAACTTGTGAAATAAAATCGTCCCTTGAGATCGGCCTGTGATACAGTCTCATCCGATGACCATTTGCAAATAATGGTACTATGTTCTCATCAATGGTGATCAACCAGACTGTTCCATTATCAAATACCTGATCTATCTGATAGGGTCTCAACCAATAGGTGCGCAATTTTCCTTTAAAATCCCTCTTAAATCGTGAATCATACAATAGGGCCCAGTCTCCTTCTTGGAAGACTCTTTTTTTTATAAATCTGTCATGCCATCTAGAGCATTGTTGTTGGATTAAGGCTATATGATGCACTGCAGCTGTGCGCTTCTCATCCAATTCATTGAGCTGACTCAGTCAATTCCTCTGTGCCTCTGATAAATCTAGGTTTGCTTCAACAGCTGTTTTAAAGTTCTGATTTCAAATTCAATTGGAAAAACAACATTCTTGCCATACACTGGCTCATATGGGGAAAAACTAGTGGTGTTACACCAAGTGGTACGATAGGCCCACAGTGCCTCTGGAAGTCTTTCAGCCCAATCTTTACGATGGCTCTTCACTATTTTTGTCAGAATAGCCTCAATGACCTTGTTCGTGCTCTCTGCCTGCCCATTGGCCTATGGATGATATGGTGAGGTTATTCTGTGCTGAAAGTGAAATTTTTGCAATAGTGCTTCCAGCTTGTGAGATACAAACTGTGGTCCACCATCTGTAATGATCTCCTTAGGTACTCCAAATCGAGTAAAAATCTCTTCATACAGGAAATCAATCACAGCCTGATCATTGGCCTTAACCAAGGCTACAACTTCTACTCATTTAGTGATGTAGTTTGTGCAAACCAAGATGTGAACTTTCTACTTTGAGGGAGGGTTGATAGGACCTACAAAATATAGAGCCCATCTATCAAACAATTCAACCACAAGCTGTGGTTGTAAAGGAATCTCACCTAATCTATTGGGTTGGCCCATCCTTTGGCAGCTATCACATGCCTGAACATACTTCTTTTCATATCCGAACAATGTAGGCCAGAAATAGCCCATTCTCAAAACTTTATGACCTGTCCTCTTGTCAGCAAAATGTCCCCCACAGGGCTCATCATGGCAAGCTTTAAGAATGCTGAGGATTTCATCTTCTCTAACACATCTTCTGATTTCTAAATCAAGCCCTGTGTAGAAAAGATGGCCATCAATCCAGTAGTACCTAGCACTCTGTTGTATGATCTTCCTTCTTTCTCTCTTTAACAAATGTGCTGGAAGCTTACCTGCAGCCAAAAAGTTAGCAATATCTGCATACCATGGGGAGTGAGCTGATACTGCAAACAAATGTTCGTCAGGGAAGGAATCTTCGATTGGTAAATTGTCATCATTGTTAGTAAGTTGGGATAAAAAATCTACAACAACGTTTTCCTTAACTGGTCTATCAATAATTGTGATATCAAATTCTTGTAACAGTAACAGCCATCTAGTAACTCTAGCATTCGTGATTGGTTTATTCATTAAATACTTGATAGCAGAATGATCAGTGTGCACAAAAGTGGAATATCCAGTAATATAATGTCTAAACTTATTGATGGCATAAACAATGGCAAGAAATTCTTTTTTTGTGATAGTATAATTCAGTTTAGCAGGAGACAAATTTTTACTAATGTAGTAAATAGCATAAGGAGCATTACCTTCCTGCTATCCCAAAACTGCTCCAAGGGCAGTGTATGAGGCATCCAAAGAAATGTGAAAAGGCAGAGCCCAATTGGGTCCTCTTAAGATGGGTGTTGTAGATAGCCTTTTCTTTAGCTCAGTAAACGTTTTTTGGCATGCATCATTCCAGTCAAACTGTGCATCCTTCATCAACAGAGTGAACAAAGGAGAAGCTAGTTTGGAAAAAATTTCTATGAACCTTCTGTAATAGCCAGCATGCCCCAAGAATCTATGTACATCCTTCTGTGTTCCAGGAGTTGGTATATTTTCAATTACCTTGATTTTGGATGGGTCTACCTGGATACCATCAGAAGAGATGAAGTGTCCCAGCACTATGCCTTCACTCATCATCATGTGGCACTTTTCAGTGCTTAAAGAGAGCTGGCTTTGTTCACAGCGTTTTAGGACCTTTTCCGAGTTCTTCAGTGCTTCTTCATAACTATCACCATATGGAGTAAAGTCATCCATAAAAATTTCCATGCAATCATTCACCATTTCTGAAAAGATTCTAATCACTGCTCTCTGAAATGTAGCTGGTGCATTGCACAACCCAAAAGGAAGTACTCGGTATGCAAAGGTCCCCCAGGGACAAGTGAAAGTGGTTTTGTCTTGATCTTCTGGAGTAATCTGAATCTGGTTATAGCCGCTAAAGCCATCTAGAAAAGAAAAATACTTTTTCCCAGACAAGGTATCAAGGACCTAATCGATAAAAGGTAAGGGGAAATGGTCTTTCTGCGTTGCCCTATTCAATTCTCTGTAATCCACGCAGAACCTCCATTTCCCATTCTTCTTTGGCATGATCACAAGTGGAGAAACCCACTCACTGTCTGAAATTGGATATATGAATCTAGCTTCCAACAGTTTCTAGATCTCCTCTTTCACTATGTCTCTCAGGTTCGGGTTCATCCTTCATTGGGGTTGGCATACAGGCCTGGAGTCGCTTTTAATATAAATATGATGAGTGCACAGATGAGAGGGAATTCCTTTCATGTCTGTGTACTCCCAAGCAAAAGCTCTCCTACGTTGTTTCAGCAGAGTGACTAGCTGTTCCAGCTCGCTAGGTGCCAAATTAGGATTGATATTCAATGTTTTTCCTGGCTCAATTTCCACTGGAACACTCTTCGAATTCTTAAGTACTGGAATTACATTATCATCACCGATCAGAGTTTCTTCTGTAATATTTTCTTGTTCTATTGCAGCTAAAGTACTATCCAAGATCTGATAAACATTCTTATTGACTGACGTGGGCTCACTAATGAAACTATTAATGGCTTCATCCTCTGTTTCATCTTTAAATGTCAAGGCTCTCCCTATGGTTAATAGTGGCTGAACACCCTCTTCCTCCTCCAAATATGCCCATAATGGAGTCTCAGCCTCTATGCTTGGTCGAGCTGGAGGGTACAGGGTTAGATTCTTGATCTCAATCCCGTCTGAAATGGTCATAGAACTTGACTGACAGCTGATACAGGCATCAGCTGCGGCCAACCACCATCTTCCCAAGATCAGTGGGTGTCCCCCCAACTGAGATTTTGGTTGTAATACCAAAAATTCTGCAGGGTATTCCCACAAGTCAACTGAGATTACGAGGTCATCTAGAATTCCTTCAGGCTTGATTGTTTATCTATCAGCAAGTTCCAAAATAGTAGGGGTTGGAAATAGATTAGTGAGTCCCAATTTCTTCACAGTCTCTATGGTCATAACATTAATAGCTGCGCCCAAATCCACCAAAACATTTGGAATTTTTGTGTTCCCTATGTGCACTGTAACAGTCAGGTTCCCAGGGTCATCATACTTCGCCACAGGGGCCTTTCCCATTATTAACTCTGAAAGCTTTCCCAACACGTGGACAATGGGATGATCCCTAGGCCTTCTTCCTGGTTTCTTGACACACAAATATTTAACTGTCTTAGCATAAATGGGTACATCATGGAGGGCATATAACAGTGGAATTTTAACATATAAATTTTTCAACTCTCCCACGAGATCAAATCGAGACTATTCCACTATTTTCTGCAGTTGCAATCGTTCAGGGTATGGTGGTTCTCTATTCAACTGTGTAGGCTATGATAGATCATGTGTTGCTTCCTGAGTTATAGATGCTGCTTCAGTAGGAGTATCAGCATCCTCAATAATGGGGCGTGCTGAATAGTGTTGATTTACTCCAGTTTCAGTCATTGGGGATGGCACATCCTCAGTGATAATAGGCTCCACTACCCTCCCTGATCGTAATTGTATATCATTGCATGGAATTTTAGTAGTGGAATACGCAGGCATGTTGGCAGTCTCAAATTGATGGACTGCTTTATTGTTTGGGTTCGGGTTAGATTGTGCAGGTAGATGTGGTCGAAGTGGTGCATTCATAGGTGCAACATTGTTCTGGAAAGGGAGCTGTGGTTGCTGATACTGTGGAGGAGGATACTGTTGATACTAAGTCTGGTGATGGGGAAAGTTATTTCCTTGGTAAGAGTTTCTCCAGTTGGAATTCCAAGGAGCTTGGTTTGACTGCTGTGGCTATGGTGTCCATGAATTAGGATTTTGCATTGGGTTCTGAGATGGAGGCCACTGGCTGCTGGAATAATGTGAAGGGAATTGTGTGTTCATATTATGAATGTTGTTCATTCCATTCATATTATGCAGGAAAAATGCTAGATCTGGATTCATACCTTGGTTCCTGGGATGCCATGGTTTCTTCTGTGCCATAAAGTATGTTGGCTCTACATCCGGAATAGATGCCTGCAAGACTGCTTTAACCTTAGGTAATGAAGGACACTCCTTAGTATCATGCTCGATTTCACATATCCTACATACCTCTACTTTGTCCAACGGGCACTCCTTCAGTGGATGCTTCTTTCTACATTTACGACAGAATACTTCAAGTGTGAGATCTTCTACTACTTGTTTCTGCTTTGCCCTCATGGCATCCATCTTTGAGGAAATGGAGCTCATCATGTCTATTTTAAATTTCTACAGTAGGTTTCCTATTTCTGCTCGAGTGGCACCTCCACTAGCTGACTTCTGAGTCCTAGTAAAGACATCCTGGTCTCAGTCTTTGTCTCATTTGCTGGTTCTGGAAGATCCCCTGGAGTACCTTCGACATAATTCAATAATATTTTCAAAAGGTTCCTTTGAGATATCCCCTTTCCCCAGTAGATTCAACATATCAAGGCAATCTTCTCTAATTCCTCTCAGCAAGATAATCTTGAGCACATTCTTGCCAATCTCAGCATGACCAGATCTTTGCAAATTGTATAGCAATCTCTCCACAAAGTCTTCCAAACTCTCCTCATCCTTCTGAACCATTTTAAACAACTCTTCCTTTCTATCTCTAGTTCTGCAATATTCTTGATATTTAGAAAGGAATGTGTTCTTCATTTGGTCATAAGTAGTAATGTTCTCACGACCCAAACTCATGAACCAGCGCAGAGCATTTCCTTTCAAGGTGGCTGGAAATAGCTTAAGCTTCTGAGCACTGGAGGTGTAATCATAGCTGTGACAGAGGATATCAAGCTCAAAAAGAAACTCATCAGGATCCTCAGAGGACTTACCATGAAAATTAGGGAGCATTGATGGTGAGATATTCTTCATAGGAGCTGCCCCAGGTGTCTGAAGGATAGAGAATTCTAATGTAGCCACAGTATTACCAGGATGATTATTTTCTCCTTCTTCCTCCCGACGATCCTCATGTTCATTCTCACCCCCCTGTTCTATACCAGCCATGGTTCTAATCCAAAATTCAACAGTCTCTTTTATGCGTTCTTCCTCTGCTTTAGCTTCTTCCTCTTTTCTCCTCTCTTCTCTTTGCTATCTTTCTTCCTCTGCTATTCTGCGAGTTTCCAACCACACCTCTTTAGTAACTCTGGTTCCGTCAATATGATAAATCTCCTCTCTATTTGGTGCACCTACATCACTTCCCTTATCTTCAGAAGGTTTACTTTCTGCAACAGGAGTTTAAGGTCCCGTTGTATTCTCCACTGTGGATGTTGAATGTTCAATATTGGGAGGAACAAAATTTCCCCTGCCTGTAGAGTTCCACTGTGGTCTAGTGGAAGAATCAGCTCTAGCAATTATCTCATCAATATATGTGTGTCTTCCCTGACCTGCATTACGACCTCGACCTCTTCCACCTACAATGTTAGTATTCAAAGGGGGTTCCCGGTTTGTTTTTCTTGTATTCATTCATGCTGTAAAAATTGAACTAAAATAAAATCAAATGAAACCAACTACTAACTCTTTCTAACTATTACCATCCCCGGCAACGGCGCCAAAATGTTGGTCACTCTATATGTCAGTTAATTAAAGCTAACACACAGAATGGTCAATATAAATTGTCAAACCCAGGAAGGTCTTTTTATTTCAAAGGTAATAAGCACAGTCTATGCATAAACAGATCAAGCAGTTGATTTGCTGAACGTAAATGATGATTCTACCTACGTGTCTAGCCAATTCATTCCTTAAGAAAACTAATCTAATTCACCCATCTAAGAATCCAAATGAAACAACCTCCCTACAGAAATCAACCTAGAAAGTTAATGATCTGATAATGAAATGAACTAGAATACTTTTGCAAGGAGTTAAATCCTATAATTATCAAACTCCAGCATTCAATCTTTACTGAAATGATCTATCCAGTAGCTACTGTAATTCTACCATTATCTGTCTAGTCTATGAATGTAATTGAAGATACAACAACAACCAAAATTAAAACACAAGCTTGAACTCTAACTGATAATTACTGGAAATCCTAGAAAGCATAAACAGCTAGAAGATAACTGGAATTGAACTTGGCTGTCACAGCTAATTAAAACACAAATGCAAGTTAATTAATCTATCCTACACAGTCGACTGTCACACCACTCTGCTATAGCTATTCAAGATGCAGTGATAAACTACCAGGAAGGAGAGTTAATCTCTGTTACAGCTACCAACAATAATTGCAACCATTCCACACAACACAATAGAAGTAAAACTAAACTACTCTACCTACTAAAACCGGCTATCTCTGTGAGAAGGCGGGCCCTGGCCTTCTAACAGAGACGCCGAGAGTCACAGCAAATTAAAACACAAAAGTGAAGAACTCTACTCTCATATTAATAATGGAAATCATGAGTCTCAGTGCTCTGTTACAGCTTAGACACAATAATGATTATGCAACCCCAGGCCAAGAGAGCCTTTTGGAATTTATACAAAGGAAATGCAGTTTCAGATCCAATAAAATCACACAGCAATGAAGATCTATGATCTTCACGCAGTGGAGTTACAGCTAATTGACATAGCCGTGTTACAAAGGGCTGTTAACCATGAATAATGCTGTTGCTTGAGAAATCAATAGATCAACAGACTCAACAACTGGGACACGACCTGTCTGTCGCAGCTAAGTTCTGTTTCAGTAAATTCTGTTGCAACGAGGATCTGTTATAGCTCACGTGGAGGATGCGTTGTTCCTTGGAGTATGAATAATTAGGCTTGGAAGAGTAACAGCTAGTGCTACCTGGCTGATACACCTGCGCTTTTAGGCTTGAACTAAATAAACTCACAAGTGTTAGCATAAACCAAAGATCAGGACTCGAATCTTCACAATCTTAGGAATAAAAATAAATAAGGCAATAACAAATTATACCTGTCAATATCATTGATTGATCTAGAAAAGACATGGATATAGCTCATGAAAGTAGGATGGAATCAGGGCAAAATGATGTAATAAAGGTAGCCAAAAAGGGGCATTTCCTGGACCCAACAGTATACTCAGAATTTGAAAACTGCAAAGTTTCACCCCTCAAAATTGCTTTTGAAACTTTCGGATTCACTCGGCAGGACCCTGAATTAGGGTTTGATTTTCCCAGAGCGTTCCAAATCTCTAAACTTTGATTTTTCAGAGGATCTTCCAGCTGTGGTCTCAGATTTCAGAAATTCCAACTTTTGCTGAAACCCTAATTTCTGGATTCACTTGATAGGACCCCAAACTAGGGTTTGATTTTCTCGGAGCTTCACCCAACAAAAATTTTTGATCCAAAGCTCTAACCTTTGATTGTTCTGAGGAGCTTCTAGCCGTGGTATCGGATTTCAGAAATTCCAATTTTTACAGAAACCCTAATTTTTAGGTTAAAAACTGAAAGTGCTCAGAATTGAATTTTGTTTCGACAGAAAGATGCACCATTACAAGGAGAGTCAATCTAGCCTTATGCCTTTGAATATCTATGGAGAGAAACCAAAAAATCAAGAAGCCCTAGCTTCTGCAGTTGCATAAAGTCTTCTTCTCAGGTTAGCTCTGATACCATGTTAGATTTTAAGCATCAATTCAATATGATCTAGGATCTTATCTGAGAGAATAACATGTACAACATATCAATCACAAGAAGCAATCAAAAGAGACAATATACACACGGAGTTTCCTTGGGGAAAACCAATAAGGTGAAAAACCCCAATAACTTCCTCAGAGATAGAAAGAGCAATGATACAACCCAAGTACAAGAGATAGTCCTCCTAGCAGCTTCTCCTCCTTCCTCACTTGTGCGCCACTCTCCAATGAGTGTATAAGTGGATAAGTGAATGATCAAATAGAGTTCCTCCTGCACTCTATTTATACATGACTTGACTTGCCTAATAAACTAGCAGGGCCGACTTGTCAAAGACAGTCTAATAACCCATGGTTAACTTAACTCAGGGCCGACCTCACACTTGGTGGTCTAATAACCCATCACATGCAAGTTGTGACACTTGCGACACTTTTCAATACAAATGATGACACTTCCGTATAGAGGAATAATACCATCTCTATAGGAGTACAATATACATATGTGAAAGACATTCTGAAGTTACAAATACATCAACATTTGGGGGGCATTCTGTTACACCTAAAATATTACCATCATGAGACTTAGTGTAAACATCTCTCAAGTTTCCTTGGATAAGTCATTAACCTGGAAGAGATGCAAATTCATTTATATTAGGTTTTGAGAGGTCGACATAGGTTGTCCTCATGCAACCTGTGACGTCGCAGGTTGGCCTCTTGTAGCCTGCGACGATGTCAATTAATGGACAAAAATAGCTTCTTTGAGCCCATTCCCAAAGCTAGATGACATGGATCCCTATCCCTGACCATTTGGGAGAGCTAGAATTCAGTTCCTAACCTCTTGGAAGGATCCCCTATCTCTCTCTTACCATATCTCAACCTACCCTATCCACTTAGTCCTATATAAATGAAGCTGATCACTCCCATTCCAAAGGGAAGAATTTTATAGTGTCTACATGCTCGTGAAATTACCTTAGGAGAGATCTCTACTCATCTATTGGGAGACTCACACTTCCTTGGGAGGCTTTGGCATTGGTTTGATCAGATGAGGATTGCTACGTCAAGTCATTGGTTGTAATATTTCTATCCTATGTACTTCCCATTCAATACAGTAATATAAGTGCTTTCCACCAAAATCTCATTGTATTAATGATATCTTGTGTACTTTTCCTGCTTGACTTCTTACTTAGATCTATTATTGTGTAGATGTGTTTTACTTGTTTTGTTGTCTTGTTATCTTGATAGGTTTTGCAGCTTAGATTTGAAGATCGTCAAGCTTGGAGAAACATTCGAGGAGAAAAAAATCAACGATCTATAAGGTAAACGTATCTAGTCCCTTGATCTCTAATTAGATCTGGGAGAATGATTTATATTCTGTTCTATTTGTTCTAGACTCGCGTTGAGCTAGAGAGATCATGCCTCGAGTCCGCTCTTGGTAGATTGTCCATCAAACAGGCTTCTTATTCTTCCATTAACGTAAGGGAGGTTAAAATTATTTCACAAAGAACATTTATAAATTCCCAATGCACATAAACATAAAATTATGAGTCTATAACAGGCCCAACATTCGCAGAGATGGAACCATAGCTCTGATACCACATGTAATGTTTGTTATTTTTTTTACAATTTAATTCAATATGATCTAGGATCTTATCTCAGAGAATAACATGCACAACAAATCAAACATAAGAGACAAGAGACACAAAGCATTTCACCGTGGAAACTATAAAGGAGAAAACCCCACAACTTCCTCAGAGATAGAATGAGCAATAATACAAAACCCTAAAACAAAGAGATGGTCTCCAACAACTTCCTCCTCCTCCACTTGTGTGAACTTCTCTCTCTCTCTCACTTATGCGAATGAGTGAGTGAGTGAATGATTAAAATAGAGAGGATGCTCCTCTCTATTTATAATTTACCTTCACTTGAATTTCACCCTAACTGGGCCGAATTCTCCTAGGAGAGTCTAATATCCCATTACCACTTGACTCAGGGTCGACCCCACTAGCGGAGTCTAATAACCCTATCAAATAAAATAATAGCTTTCCTGATCGGAGGAATGAAACCTCTCTGTCGGAAGTACAATGACATATGAATACAATATAAAATATACAAGTGAAATATCTTCCAAAGTTACAAATAAATTAACACTCCCTCTTAACTAGGAAGGTATTCTCTTGACACAGTTCATCAGCACAAGTCTTCATCACTGGATCATCATCAAAGCTGGATCATCATCGTCACTGTTGCTTCTATCTCGACCATCAATCTCCAATCTACTCGTCATAGGAAGTTCTACAGAGCCAACCCTTTTTCATGCTGGATGTATTCCCAACCTCCATGTAGGTCTTCATCATCTTTGTGAGCAAGCCATCAAGTAGGTACATCTCAGGACTTATTATATGCCTCTACAAAACCTACAAGATCTCTCAGGACTAATTATATGCTACTGCAAAACCTAAAGAAGAATCCCAGGACTGATTATATGCCTCTGCAAAACCTGCAAGATCTCCCAGGACTGATTATATGCCACTACAAAACCTGAAGGAGAATCCTAGGACTGATTATATGCCTATGCAAAACCTTTGTACCCTACTGTCACCTCATCATCTTCAAATCATCTCATCGTCAACGGAGCACAGCTTAGATGCACATAACACAACACTTACATCCACTAGCATGGGAGGACCAACCTACCACCATCCGAGAAAGGCTCAGCAATTACATCAATGACCATGGGAGGAACAACCTACCACCATGTCGAAAAAGCTTCAGCAATTACATCAACGACCATGGGAGGACCAACCTACCACCATGTCGAAAAAGCTCCAGCAATTACATCAATGACCATGGGAGAAACAACCTACCACCATGTTGGAAAAGATCGACAATTACATCAACGACCATGGGAGGACCAACCTACCACCATGTTAGAAAATCCTGACAATTAAATCAACAACCATGGGAGGACCAACCTACCACCATGTTGGAAACTCCCATGTGTAGTTGCGTCTTCCAGACTCATCACTTCCCCTTGGAAGGAACCTCAATCTGAAGTACACCAAGCTTCTCTCTGAAGTATTCAAACTTCACTTTGGCTAGTGGCTTGGTCAATACATCGGCTATATGCTCATTTGTCGCAACATACTAGAGCTTCACTGCTCCTCTCTGCACCATATCCTTGATATAGTGGCACTTGATCTCAATGTGATTCGACTTGTCATGGAAACCTGGGTTCTCAGACAACTTCACATAACTCTGGTTGTCGCAATATATACAAGTCATGTCCAACTGGAGATCAAAAAAATAAGACAGTAGATTCCTCAGCCATAATGCCTCACAACTAGCCAAACAAGCTGCGACATACTCTGCTTCGGCTGTACTTAGTGCAATGCAGGACTGCTTCCTGCTAAACCAAGATATCACACCTGATCCCACACTGAAGCAGCACCCCAAATTCCTCTTCCTATCAATGGAACTTCTTGCCCAATCCGAATCAACATAACCCTCCAGGTTAATCTTGTGATTCGCATCATGCTTGAGCCCATAATCAACCATACCCTTCAGGTACCTTAGAATATTCTTTGCAACAATCAAGTGAACATGTCTCGGATCCATCAGGAACTGGCTCAATGTGTTCAAGGAAAGCAAATATCTGGTCTCATATTCGTCAGGTACATCAAGGACCCAATCATCTGATGATACATCGTGGCGTCAACCGAATCTGATGAAGCAACACTCAATAACTTTAGGTTCGATGCCATAGGTGTGGCCATGGCCTTGCAATCCATCATCCTGAACCTCTTTAGAATATCTACTGCATACTTCCCTTGTCCAAGGAAGATTCTATCCACACTCAGCCACACCTCCATGCCTAGAAAATAGTGCATCATACCCAAGTCCTTCATCTCAAACTCGGCATCAAGCTTCCTCTTCGTATCAACAATCAAACCATCCTCACCTGTCACAAACAAGTCATCTACATACAGTAGGAGTATCACTGGGTTCCCTTCCTCAACCTTGTAGTAAAGGTTGGAATCTGCTTTACTCTTGGTAAAGCCTAAACTAGTTAGGAAACTGTTTATCTTTCCATACCATGTCCTAGATGCATGTTTCAAACCATACAAGTCTTTCTTCAGTTTGCACAGATGAGTCTCCCTATCATGTGTCTCAAACCCGAGTGGCTGCTCCACATACACTTCCTCTTCCACTAAACCATTCAATAACGTTGTCTTGACATCCATCTGGTGTATCTTCCATTTAATCACTGCAGCCAGAGCAAGTACTGTTCTAATGGAAGTGTATTTGGCTACAGGTCAAAATTTCTCCTTATAGTCTATCCCTTCTTTCTGGGAGAAGCCATGTGCCACAAATATTTCCTTGTATTTCTCTATGCTGCCATCTGTAGAATGCTTGATCTTGTAGATCCACTTGGAAGTCACCACAGACTTCCCTTCTAGTATCGGCACCACATCCCAGACATCATTCATCATGATATACTAGTACTCCTTGATCATGGAATCCTTCCATTCCTTCCTTTCTGTCGCTTCTTCATAGTTGGAAAGTTCCTTGTCAATGATGTCACACAGCAGGGCTACATAACTAGTGTATGGCCTCGGTCTCTTTCTTTCTCTGTGCATTCCTTCTGAAGCGCCATATATTTCTGCATCTTGAATTACCTCTCGTAGCCATGCTCATTTCCTCTTGTGATAATTCTTCTCACGGGGTGGATCTACAGGTTCCTGTGGATCTCCCATCTCACAGTCTTCTTCTGGATTTACTTCATTCATTGTTCTATCTCGGATCCTGGGAGCTTCTGGTTCTTTAATGTTGTCAGCAGGTAAATTTCTGGATTTGTTGTATGTTGAGTCTTTGCCGAATGTTACATCCCTGCTAATGTCGATCTTCTTGAATCCTGGGAAATAAATTCTGTAAGCCTTTGAGTTTTCACTATATCCCACAAATATACCCTTCTTTTCTGAAGGATCTAACTTCGTCCTCTTCTCTTTCGGAATGTGTATGTACACTGGGAAACCAAATATTTTGAGATGGTTGACGTCTGGTTTCTCACCGGAGAAAGCTTCTTCTGGTGTCTTGTTGTCAAGTACTCTAAGTGGATTACGATTATGTACATACACGGTTGTCCTTGCAGCTTCTGCCCATAGGTGCATAGGAAGATCCTGGTCATGAAGCATCGCCCTTGCTGCTTCCATTAGTGTTCTATTCTTCCTTTCTACAAATCCATCTTGTTGTGTATTATATGGAGTTGTCAACTCCCTCTTAATCCCTGAATCTCTGCACAATTTCTTGAAGTCTTCTGATGTGAATTCTCCACCATTGTCTGACCGAAAAGTCGTGATTCTATTCTCTGTGTGGTTCTCGATCAAGGCTTTGAATTCCTTGAACTTACTGAATACTTCATCTTTTCTCTTCAAGAAATATATCCATGTCTTCCTATAAAAATCATCAAACCACCCCAAAGTGTCACACAGGTGAATCTCTTTGCTCTTTAGGCCTCCTAGACCAATGGTCTAGACTAACCACAGGAGGCTTCCCAACTATATTTTCCAAAATACTAACCCAAAAAGAGCTTTCTCAAGTACCAATCCAATTTCTTTTTAGAGACTTCAAATGTGCCAAAGTAATTTTGGGATGAGTTGAAATAGGCACACTTGAAAGAGAAACTAGTATACTTAGTGAATGATGAGTTTAAATGGCTAAGTACTCTATGAGATGGATTAAGGGATATTTGAAAGTAAAGGATGGACAAGGCCTTTACTTTGAGCTAATTGTTAACTTGAGATAAGGTGCAATCAACTAAATTGTGAAGGTTGAGTAGGTCAATTACACTTAAGATTTGTTACCATCAACTATGTGAAAAGATGCAAAAAAATATGTGCTAAAAGTTACTTGAAAGAATTAAAATTCATAAGCATCAATATGAGATAAGCCAAGTCCAAAAATAAATAAATGGCAAGAAAATATGTATGCTATTAGTTTTTTTGTTATAAGTTAATTACACTAAAGAGATTTTACCATTCATTCACAATAATAAATATGATAGATGCCACAATTGCTATAATCAACTCGAATTAGCTCATATAAGCATAAGATTCAATGTAAAATGAAAGTAAACCAATGAAAGAAACATAATATACATACCCACTCAAAGAACTGGATGACATCGGACCGCATACATCAGAGTGGATGATTTCCAAGATTCCTTTTTCCTTGCTTTCGCTACTTGGAAATGTCTTCTTTGTGTTCTTTCCTTTCACACATCCTTTGCAAATTCCTTCATGCTTTTCCTGGATTTCTGGAAGACCTTCAACAAATTTGCTTGCAAGAGGTAGTGCTCTATAGTGCACATGTGCAAGCCTTCTATGCCATAGTTCACTAGGCTCCATGGATTCATGGACCAAGGCTTATTCTGGTTAGCCCTTCAGTTTGTATAACCCCCCCTCTTGCTCTCCAATCACTAATGCATCATCTATAATCTTTCCTTTTGGCCACATAGGAACTTGTCCATCTACAAATGAAACCCTCATACCTTTTGCATCCAATGCAGATATGGAGAGAAGGTTCTTCTTGAGTCCTAGCGCAAATAGGACATCTTTCATCTTCATAGAATTTCCAGAGTCTAGCTTATAAGAGGCTTCACCACTTCCTTTTATAGGATACTGGTAGTCATCCCCAGGTTTCACTTTGTGGGGTGAATCATGTTCAGATAGGTTCGTAAAGGATTCCTTGAATCCCTACATATGCTTGGAATCCCCACTATCTATAAGCCAATCATTGCTACCATGTGTAATAGTTCTTGTGAGTGGATAAATCAAAACATACTCTTCATCTCTTGAAGAATCTTCACTTTCTTCTCTGGCTCTCTTCCTGGGAGGTTCATCATCCTCTGCAGTGTGAGCATGATGTCTTATTTTGTTTTTATTTTTCTTCTGAGAGCCACCTGTAAAGTATGACTGCATGGTCTCTGTATTTTGAATCTTCACATTCTTCAATTGGTTTTGCAATGTCATCTTCTAATTTATATTCTTTCCTTCAAACAAATTGGTCAAGGAATCAAACATCTCCTTGGGTTTCTTTAGAGAAGACACATGTGGTATGAGATGGTCCTTCATAGAATCTACAATAATCCTCTTGGCCTTGACCAAGTTCTTCTTATGTAGGGCCTTAGCCTCATCTCCCTCTCGAACTGGAACCTCTTCACTTATGTAGGTGTCCAATTCATTCTCTTCTACGATTAACCCAATCCTATACTTCCATGCTTGGAAGTTATCAACCCCTTCAAGCTTATCCTCAAGCTTGATGTGGTAAGACATTTTAATGAGAAACTCAAATGGAAATGGAAAATCTTTTAGGTCTTACCACTTGATTGTTGAAACTGGATCTGGAGCTGGCTAGGGTTTGACATTGAAACTTGGAATTTAAAACTTATGTCTGGACATAAATATGTAATTGACTGAGGCGAGCAAGCTGGTATGCTTGGATTTTGAAAATTCCAAAAATTAACCCCTCAAAAGTGACCTACGAATTTTGGGTCTGCAGCTTCTGTCAAATTCTGGTTTTTTGGTTTTCTGGTCCAAAAGTCAAACTAGGGTTTGACAAATCCCTAGGTTATACCCAACCAAAAACTTCAATCTTGGTCTCTAAATTTCTATTTTGCTGAGGAGAAAAATCCTATGCTGAGAGCACTCCAAAATTCCACTTATGTCAAAAGCCCTAATTTCCTGCAGCAGTGACAGGCCGAAAATTGGAAATGCTTAGAATCCAATTATGTTTCGATGGAAAGATGCACCTTTCTTAAGAGAGATAGCCTAGCCTCTTTCCCTTGATGATCCGTGGAAAGAGACCCAAAAATTAAGAAGCCCTAGCTTCTGCAGCTGCACAGTGTCTTATTCTCAGGTTAGCTCTGATACCATGTTAGTTTTTTTCAATTTAATTCAATATGATCTAGGATCTTATCTAAGAAAATAACATGCACAACAAATAAAACATAAGAGACAAGAGACACAAAGCATTTCACCGGGGAAAACATAAAGGAGAAAACCCCACAACTTCCTCAGAGATAGAATGGGAAATAATACAAAACCCCAAAACAAAAGAGATGGTCTCTAGTAGCTTCCTCCTCCTCCACTTGTGCAAACTTCTCTCTCTCTCACTTATGCGAATGAGTGAGTGAGTGAATGATTAAAATAAAGAGGATGCTCCTCTCTATTTATACTTTACCTTCACTTGACTTTTACCCTAACTAGGACGAATTCTCCTAGGAGATTCGAATAGCTCATCACCACTTGACTCAGGGCTGACCCCACTACAGGAGTCTAATAACCCTATCAAATACAATAATAGCTTTCCCGATCGGAGGAATGAAACCTCTCCATCGGAAGTACAATGACATATGAATACAATATAAAATATACAAGTGAAATATCTTCCGAAGTTACAAATACATTAACAATGTACCCCAGGGGTATCAACGGGTATTAGGGAAATATCATTAGCTCTCTATGGCTAACTAGAATATTTTAACATAGCGAAATTTTTTTATAAATATTTAATTTTCATTTTCTATAATTTAATTATGACAAAATATCGATAATTCCAAATAAATTAAAATAAAATTCATAACTGATCAAGAAAATTGAACCAAGGTTGGGAAATATTATCCAACAATATATAACATCATTATGAATCCATTCCAAGACATAACACACGTTAATTGGTCATTCTCACTTAATCATGATTAACTAGTAATTAGTGTAGTAATTGCGACACTTAGCGCATGATTGACGACACTTAAAATAACTTCATCTTTTTATCACCTAATGATAATTTATCAATCCAAATGTCTAATTAAAACCTGATATCATGTAAATAAGGCCTAATTATCATTTTTCAATTAATTAAACAAAACAATTATGAAAATGACTCCACAAGACTAGTTAACTAGTATTTAACACAAACAACTAGTCTTGCATGAATTCAACACACACCCATGCCAATGAAACAAAAAGTGAACCTACAGCCATTATAGATATATTTAGTCATGCACATACAACCAAATGAATTTTCATTTTCAGGTCATATCCTTTCACATAAACGATGATTCTTTCAAGCTAAATCAGTGGAACTAGTTAATAAACACTGCTAGGAATTTAACCCAATCAATTGTACTGAGTTTCAGAGCACCCAAAGGCAAGGGTAAAGATCTGTAAAACAGAATTCTAAATAAAAATTAAAGTACTAAAAATAAGCATATGGTTGTACATTCCAAAAATTATGAAAACTTAGATTCAATCTACAAACTAGTTACCAATTTCCACCGATTTGAAGCTAGTTTACGTTTCTAGTTTCCAAATGCAAAACAATAAGAAAGTATTGAATATTGTAGCTTATGGAAATCATATCATAGGTACACTACATCCAAATGGTTGTATCTTCTACTTCTCCAAATTGGCTAGAAATTGAGGAATCAAGTAAGATAAATGCATAAACAATTTGCAGAGTGATTCAGAAGCCATTCCAACTCTAAATGCCATGTATTATCAGTATTATCAAAGGTATAACTCATGTAAACATTTCTTCAAACACTTCTCATGCAAATTCATATATCCATTTAAAACAATTCTTTCGAATGAGCTAGTGAATGGAAACAAAACTAGGATTTCGATAAGAAAATATAGAACTATATAGGAAATTTTCCACACATTTATTAATAAATTTCAAGTTCAATTATCAGATCTAATATCATTTATCTCACTCAATAATTTTCTCAAACATTTCACATGCTAAGTCTCGAAATTCCATAAAACAACCCAACCAATGAACTAGTTTTCGAATAGAGGCTAGAAACAGTGTAGGGAGGTGTTTCCAATAATTCCTAAGATGTTGCACAATAAAAATTACACATAATATAAATAAAAGAGGCACAATTACCAGATCCGTATCATAAGTTCCAAATAAACATTTTTCTCAAGCACTTGCTCACAAAATACCAAAAACTAGTTATCTATTTTTCCCAAAGTCTAGTAGCATAATGTAACTAAAATCTATGAGATATTTATTCCATAATTAGCTCATATATTTTATCATACATTTCATGTGAAACCTTATAACAATCAGATTAGATCCAAATAATTCAAATAAACATGAAATCAAGTACTTATCTTGCAAAATACACAACCGAAAGCGATCGTGCCACATTCCACCCAGCCATAGACACAATGCAAGCCAAAGATCACTTTTCAATGGTTACCCCTGAGCCGGAACCATGATTCCACAAGAAATATTTCACTCAACCAAAAAAACCCATCTAACATTGGTCCAAACACAATCCAATGGCAAGTGGATTCCACATTAGTTCTAATCTAGGATCTCTAGTGGCAATTCCAAGAAAACATTTTTAGGAGAAGTCAATCCAACCACAACCCAATGGAAAGTCTTCCTCAACTTCCACTCCAGGGAAATTATAGTGGCTCCAGGACAAAATATTTAGAAACATATCAGTCCAAACTCAAATCCAATGGCAAGTGGATTCCACATCACTTCAAATCCAGGATCTCTAGAGGCAATTCTAGGACAAAACAATGGAAATTCTAGAGTAACTCAACTTGGGAACAAGCTCGGAAATGGAGCACCAACCAACAAAAAATCATGTCAAGAGAAACCAAAACCAATCACACTAGTACCATAGCAAAAACAAGAGCGAAGAGCTTGCATAACTAACAAGAGAGACTAGCTCCCATCCACCCAAATCCCATTTCCCAAGAGAAATTCAAATTGGGGGGAGAGAGGGAGACACAAGGGAGGAGTTACCAAATTAGAAAAATGGGAGTTATACTTCCCAAGAGGACGTATTAGAGGGGAGAGGAAGAGTCTTCATCAAGGTGGGATTTACAAATTTTCATGAGGGGTGCACTAGGTGAGGGAAAAAATCTAACTCCAAATAAAATTAATCCCAGAATAAAATAAAAACCAAGGGGTAGCATAACACATGAGGGTGCATAAATAAAGAGGGTCCACCAAGTCCACAAGAAGGTTGTATCACATCCACATAGGTCAAAACACAAGGTAACACTTTTCCCACAACCCCTTGCTCGTAACATCATGGTTCCTCATTGTCTTTTTTGTGGCATCGGTCGATCCAATTTATTTTGTTTTATTAGTTAATAATGTTCAACATAATAAAAATAACAATAATGTTCAAACCATAGTCTCGGAACCTTGTTCCATAATATCCAATATAATAACAACAACAATATGTCTAGGGGCTAAACCAGAGGGTCATTACAATTCCTCCTATACCTTCCTCGTCCTCCACTTCTAGGAATCGACATCATCCTTATTTTCACCATCCCTTTATGAGATCCCTCCAAATTTATGATGCCAATTCATCTCCACCCTTGTCATTAATGGTAGCTTCATCCTTCTCTTTGGCCAAATCTCCTCTCATCTCTAATCATCATTTCACCTATAGTTGTGATATAAAATTTCCCCTACGTCGAATGATCTCTCCTTTCCTCTCCTATTCCACTAAATATCTCAAGCAATTTTCAATAATGGTCATGAGGGTATGCATGATCAATTCACCTTACATGACAAAGCAAGGAAATAATTTTAATTATCACAAGCAAACTCAGACCATTATGGAAAGATATCATCCGACCAAGGATATCCAATAAAAGCATGCTAAGTCATGTCTCAATCTCCCATTTGTGATAATTCCTCTTAATCTTAATGGTTTCAGTGATTGCAATAAAAAGTTTCGATTGAGAGCTCTGTAGACAATCGGTCTTAGTTATTGAAAAATATGGAACGATCACCACAGTAAATACCCCCACTATCGTAGGACTCATAACACCATTTGCAATTCAACCACTCTCAAATCCTCACCTTTAAGAATAGAAAAGAGAATGTTTTGAACGCGACAAGAAGTAGGAAAGAGGAAAATCAGTTAAAACCGCATGCCCAAAATTAAGAGGGAGATAGAAGAATCTCAAGACCATTTCAATATTTTCATCCCTGGTGAAATTAGGGAAAAGATATAGCAAATTGAAGAATGGATGAAAAAAGAACAAGGCACTCTAGAAGTGGAAGCGGAGCAAGAAGAAATGCAATCTTGGTTTTAGGATCCTAACTCCTCTCGATCAAGAGAAATCAATCACACCAAAGCAACTCTATTGTACTAGAAAATCAAAGACCCAATGGGAAAAAATCTAGTAGAAGGTAGAGAGGAAAAGAGAGAACTTATCCTCTAGATGGACCAACTAGAAGCTGGTATGGAACAAATGAAATCTTAGATAGGGAACCTACAAGCCATAATGGACCAAATGCAACTTCATATGGGAAACCTGGACTCCAGAATGAACCAGATGCAAATGAATATGGGTAACTTCACCTAGAAAATGGCTATTCTGATCAAAGAATGTTAAGTTTTGAAAGCAAGCTCAACTTGATTGCAAAGGCTTCTACGGGCATGAGTTTTCAATCTACTACATTAAATCAGCAGACTCAGGCAACCGGGTTATTCAAATTCCAGATGATAAAAATCCATAATCTCTCTTATAGTATAATAATCCCTAAAGAAGGTTGTCTTTTACTAGTAATTTATAATAGACTGCATACGAATCTTAGATATGAATATTAGAAATCAAACATCATTCTCTTATATGATCATTTTGATTTTACAAAAAAAAATTTATATTCTGGTTTCATATAGAGGTAGACTGGATCTCTACTATTTTGATGGATAGATTAGATCTATGATGCATGACAATAGGTAGCTATCAATTTTTGTTCATTTAGTTCAACAAGTAAACACTAAGTTTGTTTGTCTAAGTAAACCAAGCTATCTTCAAATGAAATACTCTTTATTAGTGAATAGAATGATCTTACATAGCTTTATAAAAGAACTTACAAAAAATAATTAAAAACACTCATAAAATATAAAATCAAAGTCAACATGGGTCTATCTTAAACCTGTATGTATGAAGTACCGAGAGGGATCCAATCTCTTGAGGTGTCAATATTTTGTATGATATATATATATATAGAAAGAGAGAGAGAGAGATAGAGAGAGAGGTGGTAAAATCTATTATAACTACATTTGGATGGTGTGCTAGGGGAACATACTATGGTATGGGAATCCCATCTTGTGTTACATGGAAGGGAAGGACTAAGGCTAGAAGGCTTCCAAGATTGATGGTTAATTGTAGTTGATGGGCGACAAGGGTAGACACACAAGTGATCTAGAATTCCACCAGCCTAGATCCAAATCCTAAGGCTCTATCAAGCACCGAGAGGGATCAAATATCCCGAGGTGCAAACCTCTCCTCGAAAAGCTCCTTGAGTGCAATACCTGAGAAGAGGTTTGCACCTTAGGAGATTTGATCCCTCTCGGTGCTTGATAGAGCCTTAGGATTTGGATCTAGGCTGGTTTCAGTGGTGGGTGGTGACACAAAACTGGAGTTTGATCAGCATTGTAAGGAACAGGTTAAGTTGAAAAAACAGATACATTTATGAGGATTATCATAATGTAAGCAATAAGTATTAAGGATTGATTAAATTGTTAAACTGGAAAATAGAGACAATTTGCGTAACTTTTTTTTCGATTCTCTTTTTGTTGATCTACGTTTTGTTTTGTTTGTTCTTTTCCTTCTTCTGTCGTCATTTCGTACATTTTGATTTATTTGTTGTTTTGCAAACTGATTTTTTTGTTCTTTCCAATTGCTTCAACTTTCTCTCTCAATACGCTCTTTGTCGATCAATGTTTCATTTTCTTTGTTCTTCTCGTTTTACAATTCATTTTCTTCGATTTTCTTGTTCTTCTAATGTCATTTCGCCCAAATTTTTTTTTCAAGATTATTCTAGTGTCATTTCCCCCAACTTTTTTTTTCAAGATCCTTCAGATGTCATTTCGCCCAACTTTTTTTTCGCTTCAAGTCATCTTCTTGTTCTTTTGATGTCATTTCTTTAGATGGTATGGATATACCATCCTAGATCCAAATCCCAAGGCTCTATCAAGTACCGAGAGGGATCAAATCTCTCGAGGTGCAAACCTCTCCTCGAAAAGCTCCTTGAGTGCAATACCTGAGAAGAGGTTTGCACCTCGGGAGATTTGATCCCTCTCGGCGCTTGATAGAGCCTTAGGATTTGGATCTAGACCGGTTTCAGTTGTGGGCGGTGACACAAAACTAAAGTTTGATCATCATTGTAAGGAACAGGTTAAGTTGAAAACAAAGATACATTTACGAGGATTATCATAATGTAAGCAATAAGTATTAAGGATTGAGTAAATTGTTAAACTGGAAAATAGAGACAATTCGCCTAACTTTTTTTTTTATTCTCTTTTTGTTGATCTACGTTTTGTTTTGTTTGTTCTTTTTCTTCTTTTGTCGTCATTTCGTACATTTTGATTTATTTGTTGTTCTGCAAACTGATTTTTTTGTTCTTTCCAATTGCTTCAACTTTCTCTCTCGATATGCTCTTTGTCGATCAATGTTTCATTTTCTTTGTTCTTCTCGTTCTGCGATTCGTTTTCTTCGATTTTCTTGTTCTTCTGATGTCATTTCGCCCAACTTTTTTTTTCGAGATTCTTCTGATGTCATTTTTCCCAACTTTTTTTTTTGCTTCAAGTCATCTTCTCATTCTTTTGATGTCATTTCTTCAGATGGTATGGATATATTATCGTCAATTTTGATCTCCTTATCTCGGACCATATTAGTAATTGGATCTGCTTGAAATTGGACCATGTCATCAACACATCGATCTCTGACCGTTACACCTTGACCATCTCCCACAGTTGGTTCTACTGGTATATGGGTTGAATATTCGCCTTATCGATCAACATTTTCATCTTGTCGATTAACATTATCGCCTTGTCATTCTACATTTTATTTTATTTGTTCTTCCAATTGCTTCAACTTTCTCTCTCGATATGCTCTTTGTCATTCAATGTTTCAATTTCTTTGTTCTTCTCGTTCTTCTACTGTCAATCCTTCTATCTATCTCTTTCGATATTCTTCTGCTTTTCGTTTCAAGTATTCTTCTCGTTCTTTTGCTGTCATTTCTTTAGATGGTATTGCGATATTAGCATCCATCTCAATCGCCATATCATGTTCTACATTTTGATTTATTTGTTGTTCTGCAAATTGATTTCCTTGTTCTTCCAAATGCTTCAACTTTTTTCTCTCGATTTGCTCTTTGTCGTTCAGCGTTTCGTTTTCTTCGTTTTTCTAATGTCATTTCATACACCTTTCGTCTCACGTCTTCTGCTTTTAGTTTCAAGTCTTCTTCTTGTTCTTTTGCTATCATTTGGTTAGATTTTTGTTCTTCTTCTGTTTGTCTCATAGCATCTTCCACATGCAGATCTTCCATTTCTAATGTTGAATCTATATAACAAATGTCAACGATTAACATATACCCTGAAATTAATGCATATTTGTAATCCACAATGAAATCAATGCTTAACACTGAAATCTATGCAATATAAAAAAATAATACACTGAAATCTATGCAAGTGTAAATTTCAATATAGTTTAAAAATTCAATATATTTTCCAAAAATATAGGTGGTTTGGGAGGATTGAACCTTGGACCTCACACCCATTATCCCCACACCCTTGACACTAAAATCTATGCAATTTTAAAAAATAATACACTGGAATCTATGCAAGTGTAAAATTCAATATAGTTTAAAAATTAAATATATTTTCCAAAAAAATAGGTTCTTTGGGAGGATCGAACCTTCAACCTCACACCCATTATCCCCACACCCTTACCACTATACCACAAGTAGTTCTTACTATAGATAGTATAAAAATTCTATATAAACTTGAAAATTATATTTAAATGTAATTTTAAATATAAATTATATTGAATTTTAACTTTTTCTCTCAATTTTAATGTAATTTTAAAATTAAAAAGTTTTAGATTTAAATGTAAATATAAATGTAAATCTAAATGCAAATATATATATTAAATCGACCTTAATATAAATGTATGTAAATATATAAATATATATTTATATAAATATATTAAATCAACCTTAATGTAAATATATAAATATATATATATATATGTAAATCTAAAGTTTTAAATAAATCTAAATCTAAATCTAAATGTAAATATATATATTAAATCGACCTTAATCTAATACTAAATATAATGTTATTTTATATTTATTAAATATATCTTGGTGCATGGTGCAAGTGAACGTGAATTGAATGTTGCAGGCAGCGACGAATGGGAGGATGGGTTGCTAGCGGATGGGAGGATGGGCTGCGAATGGGATGCAGGCGACGGAGAATGGGAGAATGGACTACGGGAGGAGGAGGAGGATGGGCTGCGAATGGGATGCAGGCAGTGGAAAATGGGAGGATGGATGCGGGAGGATGGGAGGAGGATGGATGCGGCAAATGGGATGGGCAGAGGATGGACGCTAGGGGAGGTCCGTGGAAGAGGGAACGTGAGGGGAGGTCCAGGAGGGGAGGATGGACGAAGGAGGTGGTGCAAGCGATGGTGCAGGGGAGGCGGATGAGTAGGATACGTTAAAAATTCTATATATATTACCTTTTCTATGATACTTTGATCGCTGACTTCTCTTTGCGGCTTCTTTTTTGTTCTTGTTTTATATTTCTTTTATCTTGTTTTTTTTTGTTTATATAGGCTTTGATTTCAACCGTTATTTTCAATAGAAAATACATGTCCTTCTTTGCGGCTTCTTTTTGGTTCTTGTTTTATATTTTTTTTTATGTTTTTTTTTTGTTTATATAGGCTTTGATTTCAATTGTTATTTTCAATCGAAAATACATGTCCTTTTTTAATGGCCGACAAAATATTAATTAGTTTTTATGTTTTATTAGATGTAACGCTACATTTTTACGATTTATTAGATGTAACACTACATCAACGCTAGAAGATCTCCCTCATACTGGGATGTAGAGTACCTCTCGGCACAATCATCCCGTATCATGGGAAATTCATAAATCATCACCACTAGATCATGGATAAGCCTACATAGGACACCTATAATGTGATTTTTTTAAAACTAAAAATATTTACACCTGAAGAAATTGGATCCCTCTATATCCTTGATAGATCCAAGTTTAAGATGGATCTATGTTGGTAAATATGACCTCTCTCTCTCTCTCTCTCTCTAAATATATATATATATATATATACTTGTGAAGGTTGTAAAATCTATTTTAACTACATTGGATGGGGTGCCGGGGGAGCATACTATGATATGGGCATTCCATCTTGAGTTACATGGAAGGGAAGGAATATGCTAGCATGCTTCCAAGCTTTATGGTTAATTGCAGTTCATGGGAGACAAGGGTAGACACACAAGTGATCTAGAATGTTATCATCTCGCATCATGGAACATGCATAAATCATCACAACCCAATCATGAATCAGCCTACATAGGACATCCATGATTCCATGTTGGCCTCTGCTCAACAATAATTCAATGGACTAGAAGGGTATGTAGAGAGAGATAGGAATGTTAAGACACATACATAACACAAAAAATTAATCAAGGATTCAACCTAGGTTAGCAAATTTACCCTTAGGAACACCTATGCATTTTTGTTTTCTTAGCTATGTTCCTCCTCTGCCTTGAAGGAAGAATAAATTTCTCAATATATTATGAGGGGAGAACATTAGTTCTATCTCAAAATATGGTCATGTGGTCTCTAGGTCCATTGAGACCATTGAGGATCTCCATCTACCCAAGAGAAACCATTCGGGCATAGCTCTTTGCATGGGGAATCATGATAGGATTTTTTGTTCAAGGTTGGTGGATCTCAGTCACACAAGGCATCCCAATGACAATGGTAATTTAGGAAGCTTAATGGTTAATAGGAAATCCACCACATTCATTGAAATGAGAGAGAATTTTAAGGCAAAGGAGGAGGCAAGGACTGATCTTACCCACTCATGGAGAATTCATCCCAAGTGCATTCCCAATCCCACCAAACCAAAGTTAAGGAAGAGAACACAAGCCCAAATGGAGGAAATGGCAGTAGATGACAAGTACCAACAGGAGCACTTAAGTTTGATTGAATAATGAATCGATGATCTAGAGAGAAAGGATAGGTATAAGAAAGGGATTCATAATCTAAATTGGTTGACATAGAGGCCCTATAGTGGATTCCAAACAGAGGACTATCCAAGATCCGTAACACTTGAAATTCAATTGGATTACAAAGATATATTGGTAATTAAAATCCCTCATTATTGAACCTATGGATCAAAATGAGTTTAGCCTATACTTAGACATCATGTAGAATCTTAAATTCATGGAAGCTAAGTATGATTCCTTGATATGAGTCCACTTAGGACTGGAAACTTGAGTGGTCTAAGAGGCTGTGAAGACCCAAGGAGTAGATGAAAAGGATGTGCAGATGGAATACCTTCCTCTCTCCTAACCTGATTTCATTATCCTTGACTCAAATTACAACAATGATCACTCGCTATGCCCATCATATAAACGTGTTCTCTTTCTTTTCATTTATTTTTCTTTCTAGTGTTGATGTATTTGTAACTTCGAAATGTATTTCACATATATGTATATTGTATTCCTATAGAGATGTTATTATTCCTCTATACGGAAGTGTCATCATTTATATTGTAAGTGTCGTAACTTATACTTGATGGGTTATTAGACCACCTTGATGGGGTCGGCCCTGTATAATTCATGTGGGTTAAAGGGTTATTAGACCACCCTATTGGGGGTCGGCCCTGTCAGCATTATGTTAAGTGGTTAAGTTGAGGCCGACTTTGTAAGGTTATTAGGAAAGTCAATTCAAGTATAAATAGGGTGCGGGAGGCACTCTATTTGATCATTCACTTTCTCACTTATACACTCATTGGAGAGTGGCACACTAGTGGAGGAGGAGAAGCTGCTGCTAGGAGACTATCTCTTATGCTTGGGTTTTGTGTCATTGCTCTATCTATCTCTGAGGAAGTTATTGGGGTCTTTCACCTTCTTGGTTTTCCCCAAGGAAACTCAGTGTGTCTATTGTCTCATGTGATTGTTTGTTGTGATTGATATGCTTGATATGTTGTACATGTTATTATCTCAGTAAATATCCTAGAGTATGTTGAATTAATGCTCAAAAATTAACATGGTATCAGAGCTAACGTAAGAAGAAGACACTGTGCAGTTGTGGAATCTAGGGCTTCTTGTTTTTGGGTTTCTCTCCACATATCTTGAAAGGTAGGAGGCCAGATTGACTCTCCTCATCAAGGTGCATCTTTCTGTCGAAACAGAATTCAATTCTGAGCATTTTTAGATTTTGACCTAAAAATTAGGGTTTCCACCAAAAGTGGAATTTCTGAAATTTGATACCATGGTTGGAAGCTCCTTGAAAAAATCAATGTTAAGAGCTTTGGATCGAACTTTTTGGTTGGGTGAAGCTCCAGGAAAATCAAACCCTAGTTTGGGGTCATGTCGAGTAAAGCCGAAAATTAGGGCTTCTGCAAAAATTGGAATTTCTGAAATCTAAGACCATGGCTGGAAGCTCCCTAAAAAAATCAAAGTTTAGAGCTTTGGATCAAACTTTTTGGTTGGGTGAAGCTCCGGGAAAATCAAACCCTAGTTTGGGGTCCTGTTCAGTGAAGCCGAAAATTAGGGCTTCTGCAAAAGTTAGAATTTCTGAAATATGAGACCATGGCTAGAAGCTCCTTGAAAAAATCAAAGTTTAGAGCTTTGGATTGAACTTTTTGGTTGGGTGAAGCTCTGGGAAAATCAAACCCTAGTTTGGGGTCCTGTCTAGTAAAGCCAAAAATTAGGGCTTCTGCAAAAGTTGGAATTTCTGAAATCTGAGACCATGGCTGGAAGCTCCTCTGAAAAATCGAGTTTTAGAGACCAAGATCAAACTTTTTGGATGGATGAAGCTCCGGGAAAATCAAACTCTAATTCAGGGTCCTCCGTAGTGAATCCAGAAGTTTGAAAAGCAAATTTGAGGGGTGAAACTTTGCAGTTTTCAAATTTTGAGTATACCATCTTGATCATCTCATCAAGGTGCATCTTTCTATCCTTTCAGAAGTTTGAAATTCAAAGTTTGAATTTGTAGGGTTTCTCTGACAAACCCTAATCCAGCTCCAGATCCAGATTTCTGCAAATCAAGTGGTAAGACCTAAATCTTTTCTATTTCCTTTGAATTACTCTTTAAGATGTCTCACCACACCAAGCTTGAGGATAAGCTTGAAGGGGCTGATAACTTCTGAGCATGGAAGTATAGGATTGGGTTAATTCTAGAAGAGAGTGAGCTGGACATCTACATAAGTGAAGGGGTTCCTGTCTTAGAGGGAGAAGAGACTAAGGCCTTACACAAGAGGAACTTAGTCAAGGCTAAGAGGATCATTGTTGATTCTATCAAAAACCATCTCATGCCACATGTGTCATCTCTGAAGACACCTAAGGAGATGTTTGATTCCTTGACCAAGCTATTTGAAGGGAAGAATATAAATCAGAAGATGACCTTGAGGAATCAATTAAAGAACATGAAGATCCAGAATGCGAAGACCATGCAGTCTTATTTCTCAAGGGTCTCCCAGATAAAAGAATAACTTGAAGCTATGGGAGAAGACATAGAAAATGGAGAAATGGTAATGACCACTCATTATGGCCTTCTTAGGTCATGGGATTCCTTCATCCAAGGAATTTGTGCTAGGAAGAATCTTATCCCTTTCAGTAGGCTGTCGGAAGAATGCTCACAGGTAGGAGCTCAGATTATAGATCGAGAAGAGAAGATGGGGAATTAAGATCAAGCTCTCACAGCACATACCAAGAAGAGGACACTTGTTAGGAACCCATGTCAACCCTTCTATCTACTTTGTTAGTATATTGTTGTTGGACGCATATGCTTTGTAAGTCGTCCCGTAGTATTTGCTGATCCATAGTTTGTATTATTGTTATTGGACGCATATGCTTTGTAAGTCATCCCGTAGTAATTGTTGATCCATATTTTGTATTGGCCCATGGTTTCTATTGACACATGGTATTGACCCATGGTATTGGCACCTAGACTTAGTATATAATTTTGTGTTGAGACCAATGAAGGCACCGTGAAGTTATTTGTATTGAGCTTGCTCAAAGGAGGTTGCCCCCTCGAAGTGGCCTGCGATCAATATAAAAGTGATTCTGAGTTCTGTTATTTCTTCTATTTCGTGTGTTTTCATTAATTAATTATTGCAGGTTCTTCACATCTGGTATTAGAGGACTTTCTTGGGCTCGTTGGGTGAAATTTATGCCCAAATTTTTTTTCGCATCTGTTGCATCTTCGGATCTGGGAATAATCCCTATTCGCTTAACTGTGGGAAGTACATGGGCATAATCCCTAAAACTCATTATGAGGAGTACCATAGGAATCCTGAAGTAGCTGGCCCATTGAGAGGACCTGCCAGCGAAAAGGGCAATGACCCCTACCTGATTGACTAGTTCCCACCCGTGAGGTAAACCAAGAGCTGTCGTTTGTGGCAAAGCAGTTATCAGTTTTACCTGAGCCATGGAGTGAGGGGTAATGCCCCAATACGCAAGCCGTCAGACAGCATTGGTGGCCGAGTGAAACCCCTGAACTGTTAGGAAGCCGCACATACCTGGGGTCCATATCTATTTTCAGCTGAACTATTGCTGATCAGTTCTGTGCCATTTCAAATCCATTCGTTTCAGATCCATTCTGAAAGCCGTTCCAGATCCAGTCGTTTCAGACCTATTCTGCAAGTCGTTTCAGATCCAGCCGTTTTCGATCCATTCGACGTCATTTCAGATCCATTTGTCTTCGATCACTTCCGCGTTGTTGCAGATCCATATGTTTCTGCTCCCTTCTGTGCCGTAGTAGATCGATTCTGATAAAAAAAAAACAGTATAAAATTCTGTTTCTTGGCCATATCTCCCTTTTTTTCACTCTGTTTCCCTTGAAACTTCCCTGACACCCCTATAATCCCATTCTGCATATTTCATTCCTGAGGACCCTATCCAAAATTCCACTCCCCAAAGCCCAAAATCCCACATTTGTCTATTTTTAGGGTTTGCCATAACTTCTTCGGATTTCACCCAATCGCCTTCAATTTTTACCACAGAGTTCATTTCCTAATTCTGCTTCTTTGTCCCTCTCTACCAAATTTTCTCATTCTTTCACCCCGCTTATGAAATCCTCATTTTCTGCTTCCCTATTCATCAGAAAGTGTCCAACACTTATTCAAACCCCAATTACCCATCCGATTTTTTACCAAATCCAAATTTCTCTTTACTAAATAAGCCTTTGTTTGTGTTTTTCTATCCATTCCCCCACCCCCCCCCAAAAAAAAAAACTCATGGTTATGGTTGTCACTCGCACAGGAGCAAAAACCATGGAGGAAGCACTTGTAGCCATTCAAACCAAAATCCATGATCTAGATGAAAAATTTCTCAGCCTCCATCTTCAGCATTCATCCATGAGCAATAACCGACAGCAATAATCTTTTGTAGCCAATGGGTTCTCTTCTTCCAACAATTTTCGTGGTCTGAAGCTTGAATTTCCTTGCTTCAATGGTACTGATCCGACTGGATGGATCTATCGTGCAGAACAATATTTCAGTATGCATAATACTTTTGATGTCCAAAAAGTTCCACTTGTATCCTTTCATTTGGAGTAGGAAGCCCTTCAATGGTACCGTTGGTACATCAAGGCGCATGATGAGCCAAAATGGACAGATTTTCGCCAACTCCTTCTGCAATGATTTGTTCCTAGTGCTTTTGATGACTTCATCGGAGCACTCACTAAACTTCGTCAAAGTGGCACTGTGAGAGAGTATCAGACAGAATTTGAGAAACTATCCAATCACATAGAAGGATTATCTGATGAATTCTACAGGAGTTGTTTTATCAGTGGTCTTAAGGATGAAATCCGGTCAGAGGTTAAAATGTTCTGTCCCAACACAATGATGGAATTCATAGGGTTAGCTAAGTTGGCAGAAGACAATATTGTAGCCCAAGAACGCTCCAAACCCACTTTTGTTCCCTTCCGAAATATGGGTTCTCAACGACCTCCCATCCTGCCAGCTCCTCAACCAACTCCTATCAAGCATTTGTCTGAAATAGAGATGCAGGCACACAGGGAAAAAGGGCTTTGTTAGAATTGTGATGAGAAATTCACTCGTGGACATAGATGTGTTCAACAAAATCTCTATCTCTTGGATATGGATTCTCCGCCAGCCTCTAAAATTGGTGAAGAAGCTCCAGATACAATGGATGATCAAGTTGACATTCAAGAGCCGCCTATTGACCCCCCATCTCAGGATGAACAACCAGAGATATCTCTCCTTGCTTTATCCAGCGTCACCACCCCCCAAACAATGCGGGTTAGGGGTTACTTCAAGAAGCTTCCTCTTACAATACTCATTGATTCTGGTATCACTTATAACTTCATTGACCCTCGAATCGCCAAACATGCTGATTGTTTTGTCCATCCTTGCTCCAACTTTGAAGTCATGGTTGCCAATGGGGTCACCTTACCTTGCAAGGGGAAGTGTCACAATGTGCATCTCTCTCTAGAAGATTATAACCTGCGCTCTGACATGTTTTCCTTTTCCCTAGGAAGATGTGATGTGGTTTTTGGCATTCAATGGTTACGCACACTTGGCCCCATCTTATTGGATTTTGCTGAACTTTGGATGCATTTTTCAGTCAATGGAAAATAACACAAATTTAAGGGCTTACAACAAGGGTCTCTCTGCATCATCAGTTCACATCGCCCGGAAAAGATCCTTAAGAAGAATTCTCATGGTTTCATCGCTCAACTCCATTCCATTCAGATGCACCCATCAACGGTCTCCCCTATTTCCTTAGATAGATATGCAGGTGTCCTTGCTAAACCAGTGGGCTTGTCGTCTTCAAGAGACCTTTCCGGTAAGAATTTATCCATATCTACATCTCAGCAGGAAATGATGGTATTTTGCATGTAGTACCGAAGTGGCAGCCATCCCTATTAGGAAATTATTTCTGCATCAAGACTGATCTCCAGAGTCTGGAACATTTTTTGGAACAACGAGTCCCCTCACCAGCACACCGAAAATGGGTTATCCAACTCATGGGTTATGACTATGTGATCACTTACAAGAAGGGTAAGGATAATATGGTGGTAGATGCTCCTTCTCACCAATTTGATGACCCACTATCTCTTACAGCTATTTCTCTGCTTGTTCCAAATTGGTTGCAATCTGTTCAACAAGGCTATCTCTTCTATGAACTCCATGCTTCTTCATCGTTCGGGCACTCTAGGTTCCTCAAAACCTATGACCAGGAACAATGTAACTTCTTTTGGCAGGGACTGAAAATGAAAATTCACCAGATGGTGGTTGAGTGTGATACTTTCCCGGTCCACAAAAGTGAAACGACACTCCTTTCGGGACTGCTCAAACCCTTTCCCATACCTACACAGATGTGGACAGCTATTTCTATGGATTTCCTAGAAGTGCTCCAGTGGTACAATACCAAATCTAAAAGGACACCATATGAAGCAGTTTATGGACAGGCACCGCCAATTCTTCTTCCCTACACGCTCAGTCGCTCCCCAGTTCAGGAAATTGACTCGGTTCTTCGAAACCGCGATCAGATTCTTGTCATTCTGCAGGACAATCTTCACATGGCAAGAATTCAACTAAAACAACAAGCCAATCAACACCGTTTTGAGTGCATTTTTCATGCAGATGATATGCCGGTCCTTCTTCGTCTATATCCTTCCAAGCATTCCTCCCTGAAACTCAAAAGGCATCAGTGGGCCGGAATGCAACCCGAGGATGCTACAGAGGAACCACTCCTTCAGATTATGCATCAATTTCCACATCTAAAGCTTTGAGGACAAAGCTTTTTCTAAGGGAGAGGGGATGTTAGGAACCCATGTCAACCCTTCTATCTACTTTGTTAGTATACTGTTGTTGGATGCATATGCTTTGTAAGTCGTCTTGTAGTATTTGTTGATCCATAGTTTGTATTATTGTTGTTGGATGGATATGCTTTGTAAGTCATCCCGTAGTAATTGTAGATCCATATTTTGTATTGGCCCATGGTTTGTATTGACACATGGTATTGACCCATGGTATTGGTTCCTAGACTTAGTATTTAAGTTTGTGTTGAGACCAATGAAGGCATAGTGAAGTTATTTGTATTGAGCTTGCTCAAAGGAGGTTGCCCCCTCGAAGTGGCCTATGATCAATATAAAAGTGATTATGAGTTCTGTTATTTCTGCTATTTTGTGTGTTTTCATTAATTAATTATTGCAGGTTCATCACAACACTTTTCCTCATATTGACCTAAGAACAAAAGGAACAACAACAACTACTACTATAAGCAATCTGACAGGTATGACTTATAGGTATGTTTTGAAATTTGTTCATGATTAAGTTTATAATATGATTGTCTTCATGTTATTGAGTTTAGTAACAATCTTGTTTAATTCTTGACTTGTCTTATCACCCTAGTAAAAGTATGAATGCATGATAGAATACATTCATTGATTAGGGTTATGACACTTATGATTGTATTATGATTGTACTAATGCACTATGGTGTTGTATGAGGAGAATGTTATCTGCTAACATGAAGGTACAAATCAAGTCCTAGATCAAGACCATAGTGACATGAAGACAAAGACTCATCCATAGTCATGGATCACATAGAGGTATGTATAATTTGGTTCTACAATGGTTAACTCATGAGTTATGCAGGTCATTGAAGAGAACAAGAAAAACATTGCTAGACATAACTAGCAAATATTATGACCAAGCATGTTTTTCCTATATGAAGTTAGAATCCTACCCTATGTAAGGATCTTATACTTTTGTATGATTGATAATGATTACTCGTGAAGTTACAAGTTTGAGCAATCTAGGGTTTATGCATATTATGTTCCTTACTTTGATTAATGATATGACTAACTAGAAAATTCCTATATAAACCTTGAATACTAATGCTTATCATTTGTGTTTGAAATGATCATGACTATACATGCTTAAGATTATTGTGTTTTGATAGTATTAAGATTATACTAATAAATGTATGATTATGTATGAGATCTCGAGGATAACACAATGATGATACTAGTAATCATGCATAGTGATCGAGGATGGATATAATTTCAAGGACAGGTAATCCAGGAAGCAAAGATCAAGAGGAAGCACACTCCAGTAGTTCCTACAATGAAGCAAAGATTGAGAGGGAGTCCACCCAACAAACAAACAAAGATAAGTATCTGAATTGTCATTTCTTGTATATTTGATTGTTTAAATAATACTGTTCAATGATGTATATACTTATGTTCCCAGACTTAGGTTGTGTATTATGCATATTAGAATAATTGCATTAATGAATAGTATACTACTAATACGCATGTAATGGGTAAGTGGCCTATGGCACTATACAACATTCCATTGCTACTTATCTAGAATGAAACCTCTTTGTTGACATGTTGGGAGTTGTGCACACTCTTAACAATGTTCTGGTAGAGATTGGAAGGCATCTAGGAAGTTACGAGATATGGATAAATGTTGTATTGAAGCATTGGCTAAAATAATTGCATGACTGTATGACATATTTCTTTATGTGTAAGAATTTGTTCTGAAAACTATGAGATGTTTCTAATCATGCAATTTAACTTGTCTTGTAGGAAAGATCATATACTATCACCTAAAAAAGAAGGACTACAACATTTGTTCCAACAACAAAGCTATCTATTGAAAATATTGAAGAATCAGAAGTTCCCAGCATCCGCGATGAAGTAATGGAAGGATGCCATGATCGAGCAGTGCCAGTCGATCATGAAGAATGATGTTTGGGAAGTGGTCCCCAGACATGAAGGGAAGTCTGTTGTGACTTCCAAGTGGATCTATAAGATCAAGCATGCTGCAGATGGCAGCATAGAGAAATACAAAGCAAGGTTTGTAGTTTGTGGCTTCTCTCAGAAAGAGGGAATAGACTATGAAGAGACTTTTTGCTCCTGTAGCCAGATACACTTCCATCAGAACAGCACTTGCTTTGGCTGTAGTGATGAAATGGAAGATACACTAGATGGATGTCAAGATACCCTTCTTGAATGGTGTAGTTGAAAAGGAAGTGTATGTGGAGTAGCCATTTGGTTTTGAGATACATGACAGAGAGTCATATGTGTGCAAGTTGAAGAAAGCCTTGTATGGCTTGAAGCAATCTCCTAAGACTTGGTATGGTAGGATAGACAGCTTTCTATCCAGTTTGGGCTTTACCAAGAGTAAACCGGATTCCAACCTTTATTACAAGGTTGAGGAAGGCAATCCTGTGATACTCTTATTGTATGTGGATGACCTGTTTGTAACAGGAGAGGATATATTGATTGCCGACACGAAGAGGAAGCTTGCTACCAAGTTCGAGATGAAGGACTTGGGGATGATGCACTATTTTCAAGGCATGGAGGTGTGGCAGAGTGCAGATGGGATCTTCCTTGGACAAGAGAAGTATGCAGTAGAGATCCTGAAGAGGTTCGGGATGATGGACTGCAAGGCCATGGCCACACCTATGGCATCGAACCTGAAGCTTCTGTGTGATGCTTCATCTGAGATGGTTGATGTCAAGATGTATCGTCAGATGATTGGGTCCTTGATGTACCTGAAAAATACGAGACCAGATAATTGCTTTGCGGTGAACACATTGAGCCAGTTCCTGATGGATCCGAGAGGTGTTCACCTGGTAGCTGTAAAGCATATTCTGAGGTACCTAAAGGGTACAGTTGATTATGGGCTCAAGTATGATGCGAATAAAAAATTTAACCTAGAGGGTTATGTTGATTCAGATTGAGCAGGCAGTGCTGCAGATCAGAAGAGCACTTCTGGGTGTTGCTTCAGTATGGGATCAGGTGTGATCTCTTGGTTTAGCAGGAAGAAATCTTGTGTAGCACAGAGTACAGCTGAAGCAGAGTATGTTGCAGCTTGTTCGGCTAGTTGTGAGGTAGTATGGATCCAAAAGCTACTGTATGAGTTATTTGATCTTCCGTTGGAGGCTACTGGTATCTTTTGTGACAGCCAGAGTTGTGTGAAGTTGTCTGAGAACCCGATATTCAACGATAGGACGAAGCACATTGAGATCAAATTTCACTATATCAAGAATATGGTGCAGAGAGGAGCAGTGAAGCTCCTGTATGTTGCAATGGATGACCAGGTTGCGGATGTGTTGATGAAACCACTAGCCAGAGTGAAGTTTGAGTGCTTCAGAAAGAGGCTTGGTGTTCTTCAAATTGACGACACTTCGAGGAAGAAGTGATGGACACATTTGCAAGATCCATTCCAAGCATGTTGAGAGGAGGATCCTTCCCATGGCTATGGATGTAAGCGTTGTATGATGTGCATTAGGATGATGCTCTAGTTTTTTCTCTGTATGATCAGTTGGATCATGTATATATATACATCATGTTGGATGCTTGTTATGATCAGTTGGATCATGTATTTGTATATGTATCAGGTGGATACATTATATGATCAGTTGGATCATGTATTTGTATATGTATTAGGTGGATACATTGTATGATCAGGTAGATCATATGTGATGAGTATCAAGATGATGCTCTAGATGACATGCATCAGGACGATGATCAGGATGATCATATGTGATGAGTATCAGGATGATGCTCTGGATGACATGCATCAAGACGATGCTATGATGCTATGATGATGATCAGGATGATCATGTACATCAGGACAATGTATGGTGAATATCAGGTTGATACTCTATGGTCGTGGACAGGTTGTGCAGATGAGCATGTAACTAGACCTGGGAGATCTGATAGGTTGAGCAGTACACTCATAATCAGTACTGGTATTATGAAGGCATTGCTATGGGAGGACATGTAACTAGACTTGGGAGATCTGATAGGGTGAGCAGTATGCTCGTAATCAGTCCCGGGATGCTCTTTCAAGGCTTTGCCATGACCACATGTAATACGTCCTGGAGATCCAGACAGGTTGTTCTAGTCACGTAAAAAGCCTCGGATGCTCTTTAGAGTTCTTGATATTCAAGACACTCTTTTAAGGTTTTGTGGTGGGGGTCACATGTAATACGTCCTGGAGATCCGGACAGGTTGTGCTAGTCACATAAAAGGCCTCGAATGCTCTTTAGAGTTCTTGCTAATCAAGACACTCTTTTAAGGTTTTGTGACAATCACATGTAAGTGGACCTAGGAGATCTTGCCGATCGTGCTTCGACACATAAAGGATCCTGGGATACTCTTTCGAGGCATTGTGATGCATGTAATAAGTCCTGAGGATTCCATAGTATGGCCAGTGATGATGAAGACCTGCAGGTGGTGGGCCTACATCTAGCCTAAAAAAGGGTTGGCTCTGCAGAACTTCCTATGATGAGTAGATAGGAGAATGATTGAGATAGCAGTAGTAGTGATGATGACGATGGTCCAGTAACAATGATCCAGATAAGAAGACTTGTGCTAGCAGATATGTGTCGAGAAATACCTTCCTAGTTAAGAGGGAGTGTTGATGTATTTGTAACTTCGGAATGTATTTCACATATATGTATATTGTATTCCTATAAAGATGTTATTATTCCTCTATATGGAAGTGTCGTCATTTATATTGTAAGTGTTGTAACTTATACTTGATGGTTCATTAGACCACCTTGATGGGTTCGGCCCTGTATAAGTCATGTGGGTTAAAGGGTTATTAGACCACCCTATTGGGGGTCGGCCCTATCAGCATTATGTTAAGTGGTTAAGTTGAGGCCAACCTAGTAAGGTTATTAGGCAAGTCAAGTCAAGTATCAATAGAGTGCGAGAGGCACTCTATTTGATCATTCACTTTCTCACTCATACACTCATTAGAGAGTGGCGCACTAGTGGAGGAGGAGAAGCTGCTGCTAGGAGACTATCTCTTATGCTTGGGTTTTGTATCATTGCTCTATCTATCTTCGAGGAAGTTATTGGGGTTTTTCACCTTCTTGGTTTTCCCCAAGGAAACTTTGTGTGTCTATTGTCTCATGTGATTGCTTGTTGTGATTGATATGCTTGATATGTTGTACATGTTATTCTCTCAGTAAAGATCCTAGAGTATGTTGAATTAATGTTCAAAAATTAACATCTAGGTTGGAAGGACTACTTAGACACATAAGGTTTATAGGCTATAGGCATAGTACTACTATAATGATCCCTTCAACAATTTGAATTTTTGATATCATGCTCTATATATATCATGAACAAACTGATTATAGACTTAGGAAAGGTTCTCTCAACTTCAATTTTATTTCTTAGCAAGAAAATCTTCAGACTCATATCACATTCTATATATATATATATATGATATTATCTTCAATGAAGTAATTTTCTGTATAACAATTATAAAATTTAGTGCTAAAAAATATATATAATCGCTTAATTATGAATTAGTGATAATAATATAATATTTTTTATATATTAATAAAATTTAATAAAAAATCATTACAACTTAATTAACAAATAACAATTATGATTTAATTTTATAAATATATTAACACAAATTATGTGTTTTAAAAAAAACGTAATGCTTTGAGAGAAAAAAAATTATGCAACTTCCACTACCTCCATCATCATAATGAAATATAACCACCCATCCAATAAAATAAAATATTAAAAAATATCAAAATCCTCATTGATCTTCATCATGAAATCCCAAAAATTATACAATATTTTACAATACATGTAGTCAAAATATAACCACCCATTCATGAAATCCCAAAAACATTCAAAACAAATTGAATATTATATAATAATAAAAATAATAATATTAAAATTGTTGAATATTAGATAATAATAACAAAAGCCATAAAGTGATAATGTTCTCCACATTGCTTTTGTTACAAGATGGTAGTTATAGAAAGAAGATTTAATGCTTAGTTAAAATTTGTTTTACAAAACTTTATCAGTAAAAAAATTAAATGGCGTTGCTCTATTTTATGTAGTTTTCAAAACTACATGAAATCCAACAAGGTAAAATAATAATAATGTAATTATTCTAAATTAATTGTTATTGTATTTACTAAACATGTTTACTTATTTAAAAATTCACCAAGGTAAAGTAATAATAATGTAAGTACTTTAAATTAATTGTTATTGTATTTTCTAAACATGTTTATTTATTTAAATTTGGAAGTGTATTATTAAAGGTGTTTATACAATCCAATATGATATAAATATTGTTAAATGAATTAGATATTGTTAAATGAGTAACCCTTGTTGCATTATATATAAATTAAAAATAGTATATGATACTTGCAACAATGAAAATCAATATCTTTTTAATAATCATATTTGTATTTTCAGACACACACCAGATGTGAATTTTATGTTTTATATTTTTGCGTGAAACTATAAGGAATATAAATCCAATTTAAATGATAAAAAATTACACATCCATGTGATTAAAAAATTACAAATTGAATAATTATACTAAAATATAATTTTAACATTTTAGTTATTTATATGATTATGAAATTAGATGTTTAACATTTTTATTAAATATAAATAAAATTGGGTAATTTTATTTTATTTTTATTAAATTTTACTTTTATAAAATATAAATTATAATTAAATATTTAAAATATAAATATAAAATTTCATAAATTAAAAATAAATAAAATCTTACTAAATTAAATATAAAAAATATAAGTAGACTTTTATTAAGCTATCAAGTTATCAAAAGCCAAATTCATTTCAAAATTTATTTTAAGTGATTCAAAAATTCAAATATAGCATAAATTATATTAAATCTTACAAACTAAAAAATTAAAGAATAATCTTTAAAACAAAACAAAAGTAATATATCAACTCTAATTTTTATCAACAAAACACAAATGTTTATCGACTCTAAATTTGCTTTTGCAAAGTTGTTTGTGATAACCTATTATTCTAAATGTATAAAGATTAGCCCATACATTGAGTCAAGTACGATTCTATAACAAGTCCTTTTTCACACTAATACATTTTCACATCAATACATTTTATTTTCACAGTAACACATTTTATTGTGGTTATTATTAATGACATAGTATATAAGTCGAAATGAACTTTTCAAACAAAGGTATAGGTCAATTAAAAATTGTTAGCAGATTGTGTCGAGGGTTATGGAGCCTTTCACAAGCATGCGTAGAACAAGTAGTCCTTTGTGAACAATAATTTAAAACCATTAAAACAAATATTGAAAATAGGCCGAAAAAATATCAGTCATATATTGACATATTTAGGTTAGATATGACCCCTATCCTTTCTCCTTACCAAGATTGTAAATAAATGACAGAGACAAGCTTTTACAAAGTTAATAATTTATTCCAGGAAAGCTGAGTTGGCCTAGGGCATAACAGCCCTCAAATTTGAAATCCAATATAGATAAATATATGTATTTTATAATAAATTGTAAATGCAGACCATGTATCTTTAAATAGGCCTTCAGTTTGATCTATCAAATTAAACCTTGGTACGTAAGTTGTTACAAGGATATTATACAATGTATATTAAGTAAGTATCTACATAGTTAAAATAAAAAAGAGGGAACGTTCTGAGCATACATATCTTCAGAAACGTCTAGATGTTTTGGACAAACATTTATAAATTAACTTTGAACTATATTACATATTATAAATTACAAAGTATTTTAGAATCAATCAAAAACCAAGTCTATATGGTCACAAGAGTGAGCTGGGTCGACGAGCAATTGTGGCATGCACAAATCTCCCTTTCGAACTCAAACATTTGTTAACATATTGAGATGTTAAATCTCTGGTGAAAAGCAAGTGAGCTTGCGCAATCATGAAGGGTTAGACCCTTGGTCAAACCCCACGACCTTTTTCCTCGAGTCACGGGATGAAATATTCATGAACATACAAGTAGGAAATGTTGACCAAGCGTAGGTTGACCGCCAAAGAAAAACAAATAGTGTTTCACTGATACAAAAATTTATCATGGATAATGGAATAATGCTAGGAAGCTGGTGCATACATGAAGTTGAAGGAATTATTCGTAATACTTGAACATTATCAAGTATATTTTTAAGCATGGCTGTTGTTATTTTCTATCTGCAACAATTAACTACGTGATATTCGAACGTTCCAAGTGCGCTTGTGAATGAATAATAATTAAGTATATATTATTTACAGAGAAGAAACTCTGTTTTGCTTACAGAGAATTGGTTTATGTCCCGTGAGGCCCATCAATGAAAATATGACTACAACCAACGTTAGAGGCCATCGACCATAGCTAAGCATGTGGCTATGGATGACCCCATTCTCTGCAAAGTGCATAACAAATAGCCAAGCGACGAGTTGGATAAAGGATATAGCAAACATATTATATATATATATATATATATATACATACATACATACAGAAGATATAAAAAATCCCAACTATGAAATGATGCAAATCTAACTTTGACAGTGTGCTCATTCCCTAACCTAGCAGATTGAAGCTTGAACGGAATCAACTAAGTATATGCCAAGGTTGGCATCACTGCCATGTTTTTGTTGGCACCTCCTCGATCATGAGCCTTCCACAGAGGAAGAAACTCGAAGCAATGAGCATTGTATGTTTAAATCAAGGAATCTTGCAAGCTAAATGCCAGAATCAAGGCCTTTAAGGTGTCTCATACCTCATATTATAGGTGGCGAGCTAAAACAAAGCATGAACATGAGAGCCAAGCATTGAAACCAAAATCCGTTCATTCTTAGGAATTTGAGAAAAAATCCACTCATCAAAAAATGACTGTTTCGATATTATAAACAAACTTTTTATTAATATTTTTTTTTTTAAGATTAATGTAAAATATAGACAATATTTGATTGAAAAATAATTCATAACCAACATTTTACCCATCAAATTCCAACCCCAATTCCTAACTTTGTACAATATATTAAATATGAATTACCACGTTGATTCATAACTTTCGTGCCCAAACTTGTGGTGTTCACATGGCAACTAGCTCATAGATCGGACCAATAAAGGAATACCCCAATGGTTGTGTAGGTCAAATATAAAGTGCAAAGTTGTACAGTTTAAACAATTAAAAGCCGAGAACACAAATCCTGAACCCGACAAAATAAATATCGCAATAAAAACTCGCTTTCGCTAAGAAAGCGAACGTAATGGCATGGGAAGAAAATACCAAGACATACACATATATTTACACATATATATTAGAATCACTTTTTTTATTTTATTTTAATTGGAAATTTTAAAAAAAAATAGAATCATGTATATATTTAGGTGCAGTGTGGTATTTGAGGATGCTAAACATATTTATGGATTCAAAACTACAATTTAAACACTTAGAAATTTGGAGTTTATCAAAAAAGCAATTACCGGATTCCAACCAAAACCTACCGTAAATCTTCCAGCCTTACAAAAATTGCACTGACTTCCCGATTAATTCAATTTTCCAATCTATAGATGATCCCATCGAAGACATAAAAATAAAAACATTAAAAGTGTGAGTTAGAGATTTTTGGATAGATAAATACCAACATAGATCCATCTTAAACACCTATCTATCAAGCACCAAGAGGGATCCAACTTCTTGAGGTGTAATTCTTTTTGAAAATTTAAACTCAAGAAATTTGATCTCTCTTGATTGATAGATCTAGGTTTAAGTTTTAAGTTTTTATTTTATAAACGAACATCTATTTTTAATTACTTTTCATAATATTTTATTTTATGAACCAACATAAATTTTTTTAAAAATATTTTGAATGAATTTATGTATTGAATAGCCATAAAATAAATATAAAATATTTATAAATATATATGTAGATGATAAAACTTATGATAATTTAATTGATAATGTTAATGAGTGATAATGTTATTAGTTGTTATTCATTAATATTGTCTTACATATTCAAGAAAATCCACACCATCTTAACTAATTTGTTAGTTGCCCATAATGGATTTGGTGGTCTAAGGGAGCAAACTTCTAGTATATGCTTGTGGGAAAAATATATACACCCCATAGTAGTGTGATTAATGTTAGAGCACAATCTAACACCATCCTCTATGGATTTGACCAATCCATCCACCCATCCCATCCTCCCATCCCATCCTCCCATCACTATGAGCATATATCCCACACATCCATTTTTTTAATTTTTCTTTATCATTTCACATATAAGCTTAGGCTATGAATATAAATTAATTTTAATTTGAAATATGTAATTTAAGTTCATTTTAATATTGGATTTCTTTAATAAAAATTAATGTTGATTCATTTTAATCCTAGATATATATTGAAGTAATATGTTTGAGATAGAAAATCTTACCAAAATCGTTGTACACTCCTCCGAAATCATGCTATAAACATCGAGGTGACATAATTTAGATTCCTTATCTAAAACCCACAACTTTCATTATTGAGAGAGTATGATTTCTAAATGTTTAAAGAGTGCATAATTATATTTATGGGTGTTTATATTTATAGTGATAGTTAGATAAGTGTAAATATCTTAGAATTTGGGGTGGACAAGTATTTATGTTTTTCCTAGATGATATAAGGATGAGACAAGTGTACTATCGAGATTGATTCTATGGCCATCATTCTAAATTCAAAATAGACAATTATAAAAAAAGAATATCACCATAGCTATGTATGGATAATTGGTAGCTGATGCATAAATAACTAGTAACTTATGCATAGATACGTGCACTTCGTTCAACAACTCATGGAGAACAAGTAATTTGTCCATGGCACTTAACTTGTGACCTGTCAGTGTTCATCGGACACAAGGTAAGTGGTTGTATTAGTTTAGAATTTGGGGTGGATTAGCAGCCACTTAACTTGTGATCGATGAACACACGTGCCACAAATAAGTTATTTGTTACGTGTTCTCCATGAGTAGTTGTAATCATTCATTGTCTATGCCTTCTTCTAGTCTGCCACTAAATGCCCATCATCCATGCATCATATAAGAGTCATCCATGCATCAACTAGCGGTTATTTTTTATATTATTTTTTCTTTTATAATTGTTTATTTCGAATTTGGAACAAGTAACTTACTTGTGATACTTAAGTTGTGACCTCTAGCTGTTCACCCACCACAAGTTAAGTGACTTATAAGGTTATGTACTCTAGATTTATTATTTCAGTGTTAAAAAAATATGATTTCTAAAATATTTCACTCTCCCCATATAGAGACTCACCTCGGTGTGTTTCTAGAAGTCTAGTTACAAGTTAAACTTACTCGTGGTACTTAAGTTGTGACCTCTAGCTGTTCACCCACCACAAGTTAAGTGACTTATAAGGTTATGTACTCTAGATTTATTATTTTAGTGTTAAAAAAATATGATTTCTAAAATATTTCACTCTTCCCATATAGAGACTCACCTCGGTGTGTTTCTAGAAGTCTAGTTACAAGTTAAACTTACTCGTGGTACTTAAGTTGTGACCTTTAGCTGTTCACCCACCACAAGTCAAGTGACTTATAAGGTTATGTACTCTAGATTTATTATTTCAGTGTTAAAAAAATATGATTTCTAAAATATTTCACTCTCCCCATATAAAGACTCACCTCGGTGTGTTTCTAGAAGTCTAGTTACAAGTTATTGGTATATCTAGCTTGCAAGTATGACCAAACCTAGTTCAAATAATAATTACCATTTCCAAGAATTAAAAATTCTATAACTTCAATATTAAAAATATGATAAATTTCTAAAATATTACATGCAAAAGAAGATTTATTGATTTCTGAAAAGTGCATAACGTACCCAAAACCTCACTTCAATGTCAATAATCAAGTAATGGGGTCGACATAAAAAATCTGACGGATTTTCTGATGAAATCCTAACCGACTCCGACTTTCCGACATTCTTTTACGACACCGGAATTGGATTTAAAATTTTAATCCTCCACCGCTTGTTAAGAAGATAAATGTAACCCACAAGCTTATTATCAGGAAGATAATGTGCAAATAAATCGACATATGTATGGATCACACCTTCAACAAGAGACACTGGAGACTGTAATATCTTTCTGTAAGTAATTTTGAATCGAATAATTCTTGGTATATGTGTGTTTGCAACTAGCAATTTGTGTTTTCGTTTTTAGCAGGTCCCAATGGCCGAAAAGCCGTTGCAATTCGGAGACCAGTCCACTGCTGATATAAAGCTACTGTTAACCGGTTCAGATAAAACAGAATACGAAAGAAATCCTCTCTATCTTCATTCTAAGGTTCTGAGAAAGTCTGAATTTTATGAAACCTTGCTATCTGAACGTTGGTCTGCTGCTGAAAAGCTGCCTATTGAAATCTATATAACAAGTCCTCACAGTAACGAGGATTATATCAAATGTATTCAGCTATTGTATTCTACTCAACATGGCAAGCACTTTTGTTTCTCCAGTGTGGCTGAAGTCCTGGCTATTTTACCAGTTGCTTCCCAATTGTTGTTTCATGATTGTGTTAAGGAATGCATGCTCTATTTGGACGCTGCTCGTTGGAGTCCTCAGCAAGAAGCCAACCTCCAGTTGGCAGATGAATACGCTGCCCGACTTTGCACACAAGTCCAACAGTGGGCAAGGAATGATGCCTTGTCCTCCCCAGGAAGCCAACCTCGGGTCAGCAGGTGAATAATATTCTGCCTGACTTTGTACAGAAATCCAACAATGTGCAAGGAATGATGCCTTGGATTTAGAAGACACCAACATCTCTTCAGTCTCGAAACAGTAGCACAACAGAGGAATATATGGGCGTTCTCAGGTATGCACTGATGGTCTTGTCAAATCTATATGTTCTAACTTCTAAATAGCTCCTTCTGAAAGGCATATATTTTCATTAATGGGTTTTCTTGGGAAAATATCTAGGGATCTTTTATTAGATCCCTTTTATGTGTGAAGATCTATATGTCTTTGCTCCATGAATCAAATGTCAATGAATTTAGTTAAATATTGGATTGGATTTTTAAAATATATTTATTTAATTTGTATGAATATAGATAGATCAAAAGTCAAGTACTACAAATAAGTTAATATATTTATTTCATCCTCTTACAATCTAGAAAAAGCATACTTACTAATCTATCATAAATTATAAACACTTATAAATAAAATTACTAATACAATTTTGTACAATAAACATTTAATGATTTCCCAACACATACATTGAAGAGATACCTAACATTCTATTATAAACTGAAATAAGAGCTCTTAGCAATGAAAATTTACATGTTGTCAAATAGATTATTGTACAACTTTTTCTCAATAATGAATTTCTTTGATTGCTTCTATCATTTGGTATTATTATGATATTTTCACTTTGACATTTAAGATTGGTAACATTTTTATTAAATCAGACTCAAAATGCAAAATGTATGAATTCAATGGATTTGTAGTATAGTAGCATCGTTCGGTTGTATTGGAGTTTTGTGTACAAAAATTAGAACAATTTGGAATTAGGTGTAGATGTAATGTTAATATGGGTTCTTATTAGTGAACAATTAAATTTTGAAAATCAATTTTAAAGAAACAAGTTTTAATCATTTAAATATTTTTTAGTAACTAAATGTTGTAACTCACAATATTTTTTATTTTTAAATAGTAATTTTGGTTATTACACCAGTACTTGTTTATTACACGGATATGTGTTTTTATTTTATAATTTGGGGTGGACTAGAGCCTATGCTTTTCTTAGATTGCATGAGGATGAGACAAGTGTACTTTTCATATTGATTTTGCGACAATAGTTAGAAATTCGAAATAAACAATTATAAAAACAAAAGAATATAACAAATCCCTTATAGGTATGATGGATAAATGGTCATTGAAGTAACTTATTTGTGGCACTTAGCTTGTGACCTATTAGTGTTCACTAGCCACAAGTTAAGTGGTTGTGCTAGTATCTTAGAATTTGGGTGGAATACTATCTATGCTTTTCCTATATTGAAGGAGGATGGGACATGATTTTAGGGTCGTTGTTCAAAATTACAAATAAACAATTAAATACATATAATATAGAAAATAATTGGTAGTTTATGCATCCATAAATCTTACTCATGCATGGATAACATGTAGTGATAGACAACTCATTTAACTAACGAAGGTAACAAGTAGCTGAGGCATAGACAACTAGTGATTACTACTAAGCATGGAGAACAAGTAATGGCTAAAATATTCATGGCACTTAACTTGTGACCTATAGGTGTTCACCGACCACAAGTTAAGTGGTTGTGCTAGTAAATAGGATGTGTGAGATGTATTTTTATGGTATATTCTTATATATTTGATTAAAAGTATTATATAAAAAGTCTACCCCCTTATTTTATTTGTATTGGATTTTTCAGTTAAATATTTTTTTCTGTATCAAGTCATATTTATATCATATTTCGTACTCAAATTATGCTACTATGGTTTGTGGTTTCAATAAACATACATTTTAAAAATTGGATTTTAATTTGTGTGTTTGCAAGAGTACTGTGTCTATTGAAAGATGACCCTCATTACTCTCCGAAGCTTTTTATGATATGCTTTGTAGGCATTTCTGAAAATGGTGGATGGCAGCGAGAGATTTACTTGTGAATCTTGAACACTTTTTTAAGTTTTGATAAATAAAATGAGACCATTTTATGTTATATTATAGCTTTGAGAAGTCGTGTGTCCAGAATTTTCATCTTCTTGTTTATTGATCATCTCATGGGATAAACTGCAGAGAGTATTACACAGCCTTGCAAGTAAGAAAGTCAAAATAAAATCAATTTTTAATGATACATACAATACAACACAACAAGAACAAAAGCCGTTGAGTGGCAATGTCCTTTTGAGCGTTCGAGCATAAATGGGAAAAGGACAATCAACTAATCAACTATTGAGTAAGAAGTAATATAACCAATATTATAAACTATCAAATATATATCTCATATCTCAAGAGACATGGCACAACTATATAAACAAAATTTATAAATACTACAAAGTTGGAAACGACAACATCCATAACAAAATTTATAAATACTGCAAAGTTGGAAACCACAACATCCATGATTGTTTTGCTTTCGTAGCTTTCTCCTATGAACAAGTCACTAGTTCTCCCTGCAAACTTGGTAAGCCTTTGTACTTGTAAAGCTATATGTTTAAAGCTACTACCATGTATTTGAGGAATATATTGAAAAGAAAAAAAAGTTGGAACAAAGTTTTGTTAGAAAAGAACTATATATTATGTACATCAAACTTTTGATCTTTTTACTACAATTACTTCATCATTTATGAAAATAAGTTGTTGTCAAGTTCTCAAAATTTAGTTCTTAAATATCAACTTATTGTTTAAGTTCGTAAGTTTTTTTTCATGGGAAAAGAAAATGTAAGTTGTTATTTTCAGAAGAAAATCAAAGTTACATTAAGATATTTGTTTTTGAAACATAAACGACATATAAATATATAGTTATATAGACTTCCAATGTAATACAGTCAAAAAAAACCTTTTCAACTTAGGAAACATGATTCACAGAACTAAACAAAGAGATCCCCATAGCTACAACAAAAATACAAACAACCACCAACAAAAACTATCAGAGGGTGTTCAAAGATCCTTCATCAACCAATACACCATCAAGAAACTCAGCAAAATGTAAAAAACCATCCATCTGCTCAATAGCAGCTTTGGAGAGACTGTTAGCCACTGCATTGATATGCTGGCAGCACAGGAGAGTGAAGGAAGACGCCAGCCTGTTCACATCGCCCAGCCAAGGTTCCAAAAGGAGAGCATCAATTTTGGCCTTTGATTTTGATTTAACCTGATAACCGCGGAGTCGCCAAAAATTTTGACATAGGAGATCTCTTTATAAGCAGCGAACCAAAAAAAGGCCACGCGCTGCAAGAAGTTCGGATTTTGTATTGCTCCGAGAGCCCACTCCCATCTTCAGTTCAAAGAAATATTCCCGTGAGAAGTGGATAATCCCACCAGCGCCACACATGCCCAGTTGTGCCACCCCGTCGAAAAAGCCATAAATGACACCATCCTCAAAAGGAGGAAAATGAACAATTCTGAGTTTAGCATTTTCTTCCTATGGAGAAAAACATGTACAATTTTAATCATCAAATGATTATTTTAAAAAGCCACAAATGATTATTTTAAATGGTCAAATTCTGTTTATACATAATGAGATGTAAATACAAATTGAAAATTTGAAATTGTACCAATATAAACTAAATCTTAAATTATTTCTAATTACACTTTTGCCTTAACACAAAAATCGATTTGTATCCCATTTGTTTTAACAAAATCAACTTCAAAGTATGTCAACGTTTCGGAATAACTCTTTTTTAATAATACGGATAGAAAAGGAGAAGATGGTAATGAACACTTAGCCATCAAAAAAGACAATAGAGAGTTAATGGACATTTACTGCGTGTGATTATTGTTGTGGATTTCATTACCAGCTGAGTGTGATAATTTCACAAGAATTTCTGCGCTCTTCAACTTTCTAATCATGGAGAGCATAGAGTCCACAGCATATAGTCCAATCGTGTATATGACAAAATATTTTTTTGACTTGAAGATGTGTCTAACTATCGCTGGATTAAATGCCAAATGAAATGCCTGAGTAAATCCCAGCAAGAGGATACAATGGAGAGGAGCTTTTTTGTTGATACATATGCTAGCAGCTAAACAAGACAAAACCAGAGCAGAAAAAGATAGGGAGGTCGCCCGGTTCCTCAACAAGAAAGGAGTTAACCGTGATGGCAAGACAGCTGGAACAAAATTGGATAATATGCTGGGCAAGTTCAGGAAGGTTTATAAATGGGAAAAGGGGCCTGAAAGAAAAATAAAATTGGTAAGAGCTACTTTAGTCTCTCAAAATACAAGAGAGTTGCATCGATTTTTTAGCTTCAGTTGATGAGGAGAAGGGGCCTGGATTATCAAAGTAAAGAAAATATGGGAAGAAACTTCTCATTTCTGGGCTGAGGGAGGAGGGTGAATATCAGAGAGGTCGACTGAAAGTGGATTACTTGAACCTTCTAAATGCTAATGAGTTAACATTCTTTGATGAGACATGGACTGCAAGTACCACTGAAGCCTTTGCAGAAGGTTAGAGGATTCTCCATAGATAGATCCATGTGTGGCCAACATGATTCTCCATAGATAGATTCATGTGTGGCCAACAGCTAAAAGATTTTGGCACACATAACGTTAGTAAGACATTGGATACTATTTTGGGACAATTCAGTTTTGTCCTTTAGAATAAGATGTAATGCCTGATGTAATCAAACATGAAGTTGGGAAACACTTTGTTTTTTATTATGAAAAAGAAAATTCAAAATTTTATGTTTTTTCAACTTCAACCCCTTTAAAGGCATACTTTTTTTCACAATTTGACTTTGAGGTAAATGCAATATTTTTAGAGATTTCTCTTAGCTATGTACTCATATTTTTTTTTAATTTGAATTTTTTTATTGACATATAATGGGGTAAAAGTTATAGGAAGCAACCGCATGTACTTTAAAATTTTAGGCAAAGATAATGAGTGACCTCAATACCCATTATGTATTTGAGAGAGGGCTATTCATTTCAGGGAAAAAATACATGGTTAAAAGATTGCATTTGTGTGTGGACTATAGTTTGAGAGTTTTTAGAGTTCCATTGTATTTTTGTATTATTTATCCAAATAACCTACATTAAAAAAATGGTGTCCTATACACACATGTTGGTGACCATGAATTTTAATTTCAATGTGACTCTTACCATAAAAACAAAACTATCATTTTGAAGATGATAGTGCAAGGAGGAACTGCAAGGTGTTCTTTTATAATTTTTTGGTTTTGTCATTTTATTGATATTGAATTTTCATTGTAACGAATTTTTAGCTCAATAAAAAGCTTAATAATAAATTCTAAAAAAATTAATAAAAAATAGGAATCATTAACGAAAAATCATAAATTTTTATACCATGAAAAACTAGATTCAAAGATGAATATATTGGTATAAAATAAGACAGATAATGTTGAATTTTGACAAGGTTTCAACCTCATTGAAGTGGCAGGTTATTGAAAACTGTATAAATGCTCTCATTTTTCATTGACCAAAAACCCTTGGTTGAGTAAAAATCTCAATCGAGAGTTTTTTAAATATCTTGGCTGAGAGTTTTAACACCGCAAAGTTAACCCATGGTTACTTAAAACTATGAACGAAGAGTTTAAAAAATCTCTTGGATGAGAGATTTTTAAAACTCACAACCCAAAGTTTTTTTACAATTCGCTCTGAGGATCCTTTTATAACCTATAAAATAACTCTTGGCTAAGAGTTTTTTAAACTCTTGGACTAGAGATTTAGTACCCCAAATCTTCCTTGAGCCAACAAGATCTTCCTAGATCCCTAGTGGATTCTGATTCAACAAATTCATGTTCAAGAGTTATATATAAAGAATTAATCCCTTTCCCCAAACAAATCATTCAGGTCAAGTTTGAAAATAAAAGAGAAAAGAAGTGCCGAAAAGGAAGTTTCAAGGGTTTTTTTTTTTTCAAATTATGGAGTTTTAACTTTAGCATTTCTTTCTTTTTTACAAGGGGCATATTGTAATTTTTCCTTTGGCATATTTTTTTTTATGGACAAGGAGGATATTGTGAATTTGGCTTTAGCATATTACATTTTTTTTCTAAAGAAAAAACACATTGCAATTTCAAAATTTTTATATTAAAATTGTTTTTCAGGGTTAAAAAAATATTGCAATTCTTCTCATGACTTGTGAAATTTGCCTCTTGTAATTTTTTTCCAAGAAAAAACAATATTGCAATTTTCCTTATCACCCAAGTAATTTTTTTTTTGGAATATTGCAATTCCAATCTTAGATATTGTATTTTATTTCATTAATCAATGTACAATTTTATATCTAACATATAATATAATTAGGCATCACGATATCGCAATGACATATTACAATTTGTCTTTAAGATGTAATATTTATCATCACTTGTGTTAATCAACAAGTCACATTTGTGGCCAGACAAATGTTATACTTATTTTTCATTTTTCAGGAACCCTAGCGCTCTTGCTCGTCGTCGGTCGTCGTCTCTAAAGACGGACAGTACCTATGAGGCTTCCTGGCTCCATGCAACAGAAGCCTGCAGATCTGCATCACGAAGTTTTGGTCCGGTGCGCAGCGGCCTACGCCAGGGTCAGACGATGGCCAACTTTGCTCACGTGGTGGGTTTGTTCTCGGCCGGCTTACTGGTGCTTGGAGAATGGCGGCAAGATTTCTCTATGTTGCCTCCAGTCGGGGACCCTCGATCTCGTTCTCACTCGGCAAGACAGTTTGCGGCTAGTTGGCTTTGATAGTTCAGGAAATACCAGTGCCCTCGATTGTAGTGGTTGAGGAATCTTTGATCAAAGCAAGGAATTTCACAGAGTCATCTTTGGTTTGTTGCTTCAATGGGTTTTGGCCTCACCTGGTTGATCTCCATAAGTGGATTTCTGATGTATGGAAAGCCCTTGTTCATGAGGAAATTTCTATTTATCCCTTTGCTCGGGTTTTTTGTTGTTGTGGATTTTGATTCTTCAGAGGAAAAACAGATTATTCTTGACTATGGTCTGTGGTTTTGGGGAAGTTCGAGGCTTTTTATGAAACCCTGGAGCCCTCTTTTTGACCCAACTACCGACCATATCTCATCTACTCGAGTTTGGGTTTGGCTTCCAAATTTTCCCTTGCATCTATGGAACTCGGCCTCGCTTGAAGCTATTGCAAATGCTTTGGGCTCCTTCTACGATCAAAGCCCAGAAACAAAGGATTACATCAAAACTACCTTTGCTCGTATCTGTGTGGAAATGGACTTCAACAATGGCTTTCTTGCTAAGATCCATTTGACCAGCAAGGATTATGTGTGGGTGCAAAAACTAGATTATGAAAATGTGATGTTCAGATGCAGATCTTGCTTCGCAACTGGACATCTTGTAAAAGATTTCCCAAAAGCCTCTCAGATCCCCAAATCCAAAAAGATCCATTGCAAATCCACTTGGTGGGATGGAGCAATCTCCAAGCATTATACAGTAAGTAGAAACGAAGATATTCCTGAAGAAGCTCCTACACAAGTTAAGGAATATCCTCAGGATAAAATAGAGGACACTCTAGAAGAACAAAGGATCCCTGCCAACGACAAAGATCCCCCTGTAGCTTCACAAGATAGTGCTATCCAATGGATGGACCCAAAAAGTCTTGCCCCACAGGATGCACCTGAAGATGCAGTGCCCATTCTTCAAGTCATTGGGGAACTAGTGGAATGGACTATAGTCGGCAAAAATAAAAAAGGAGCTTCATCCCCTGTGAAGCCAAAAGAAAGTTTAACTTCTCCAAGAGAAACAAGAAGTCAACAAACTTCATATCATTAATTTCTGGAATGTTTTGAGATGAATGTAAGAAGTAGGACAGTAGAAATTTTTGTCTTGCTAGTAGTAAATGAAACCCGGTTCTTTTTTGGGAAGTTTGTTAGAAGATTCAGTCTCCATAGAATAGGAAAATATCAGGATACGTTAAGACCGGCTGTAGATGATGAAGGAGTCATGGACGTAGTCCTCTCTTGGGATCAGTCTGTCTTTAGAACTATGTAATCTTTATTCCCTTTTTTTATATATAAAAGCTCTTAACCATTTCTGTTAAAAAAAAAAAAAAACAAGTCACATTTGTGTTCTTTTGGAATTGTATTTTAGGCTTTTGATTCTTTGAACATGAGAAAAAGGAGTTGATTCAGAGGAAAGAAAAGCAGTAGAATGTGAAAAAATGAAAAATTTAAGAGTAAAACAAGCAAATGAAAGAAATGTTGAAGCACATGGCAGTGATGAGGAAATAACAAATGATGAGGAACACTTTGATGATAGAAATCAACAACATGGAAGTGACAAGGAAATGACAAGTGTTGAGGAAACCATCTATAGTGTTGATATCGACACCATTGTTGAGTAAAAAAAAAATTAAGTTATGAATTTTATAATTTCATTTTATTTTATTTGAAAATTCACGAACTTGTTAAATTATTTAGATATATTTTCTCAAGTTCAAATAACAAATTTATAGATATATTTATGTAGGGTCAACATCTAACCCATAATAAGATATTACCGCAACTAACAAGTCACGGAGATTAATTGGAAGTTGCAACAATATTGTCATTGATAACAATTTTTTGAAGAATTTAGATTCAACTAAAATTGAAGAATTGGGACCATCAATGCATGATCACATGGTTCGATATAAATTCAATGCGATAATCAAAAAATATTTTGAAGGTAAATCTATCATAACACAATCCCAATTGTTACGTAGATTGTTAAACCAAAAAGGTTTAACATTGTAGTTAAATTATTGGGCATTAAAAGTAGTATAGCGATTAAAGCAAGTGAGATGGTATCAACAAATGTGACCACAACTATCGCCACAAGTTTGTAAAAAAATAATATTATGTTCAAAAGGTTGCTTGTAGAGCAATGCTAACAAGTGTTGTCACAAAGAACACCACATCAAATCATATGATGTCGATGACTGTAAGAGCATTGAAAACATCAAGAAAAAGTTTATGGAGGCATATAAAATTTAGGATTCAATTTGATGAAGATGATGAAATTGCATGTTGGGATGTTATTTCTAGGAAACCGTATTAAGATAGACTTCCAAATAATTTGAGGGATAGGGTGAAAGAGTTTTGACATTTAAACTCTCACGTGTTAACAAATGAAAAGGACAGCATGTAGCATCGTATATCTAAAGGGGTTTATGAAACTCATGCCAAACAAATAATAGAGGTCACTCAAGTGGAAATGTTTAGGAATTTTATGGAGTAATTTTGATGCGAAGATTGTCCTTGACACATTTGTGAAGCTTAAACCATGGTATGTCTGGACTATCACTATACGTTACACATGTTGTTGTCAGTAAAATGTCAAATTCCAATAATATTCTAAGACATTTCTAAATTTTGGCATAGAATATTGATAAAATAAACCCCCTCTGAGTGTTTATGAATTTGTATCTAAGATATTATGTGCACAAGAGAATGATCAATTATTTTATAAGAAACAATGTCTTGGTGGTAGAAAATGCAAAGAATGTTATCATTTGTCACTCTTTGATGCCAAATATCCCATTGATTCAAATGATCCTTGATTGTCAAATCTCACTATAAAGTGGAAGAGATATGAATATGTTAAATACACTCTTGTTACCAATTCAATCACACAATAAAAAAAGACTAATTCACTAGAAGATGATCTTCCCGTGAAATATTTTATGGAAATGTTTAGGGAGAAAATATATAGATATATCAAACACTCTCATATAGCATGATCAAAATAATTACAGTTCAAGTAATCACGATATATATTTATGAAAGGAACAATATTATCAGTTGTTGATTTCATTGAAAATTACACTTTCACACCACAAAAGGAGATATAAAGTGAATATTATCATCCAGACCAGGTGTTAACACCCAATTTTTTTCCACCTACCTTGTTGTTAGCCCTATCACACATCAGGGTAATTTTTTAGGGCGAAATTTTGCCAATTGGCTATTTTTCGAGCTTTTTTTCAAAAAATAAATTCGTTATTTGGTCATTTTTAGTCTCTAATGTCGCCTATATTTACAAAAAATATGTTTTTTTATCATAATATTTACCAAAATTTACACATTTTATTAGTAAATTGTATGTTTCATAATTAATATTTGCCTACATATCTATATACATGTTTTTTAATTTCAATCCAAAATAATCACCTAGGATGATATACTTAAGTATAATATTATAATCCTTAAATAATACCCTGTCACACATATACACCATTAACACTTTTCATTTCCACCCTTTATACCTTCATTAAAATAAAATTCAAAGTCACAAACCAAAAATGGCTATCTTCCAAATTAAACTGCTCAATTATCTCGAAATAAATGAGAAACCTTTGCCTTGACTTGATTTTTGGATGTTTTTTCTTTTTCTTACCCTCATCAAAAAGAGGAAACTTGGCATGAGTTCCATCATATCCCAAATTGGATAAAAGGATAAAAAAAGTAGAAGGCAGAAATAAAAAGCCAAAAGCCAAAAAAAATCAAATCCTCATCCTCATCCTAAAGCTATCCATTGTGCCTATAAATGAACCCTCAAGGTCCATCTCTCAACACCAATTCTCCATTCATTGCTCAAGCCATTACTCTACAAAAGTATCCCCGAGATCTGAACTCCCTCTTGTGTTCCTTTCTCACCTTGCTAGAGATCATATACGTGATATGTGTCCAAACAATCGTGGACTACTAGGAGACCAAGCAAACCCTCCATATTTCTTTACTACCCTTTGTACTTTCATTATTAATAAAAGACATTTTTTTATTCTTTGAAATGCTACTTGTCAGAGAATGTGGAAAAATGATTATATTAGTTTTTCTCTAATTATATTGTAGTTTAGCTTTATTTCCATGTCAGTTTTTTCATTTATGTTTATTTTTATCTCTTATCCTGAAACTCTACTAGGATTAGCACAACTCCTGGTATGTGCAATTTTGCATGTGCTGGTGTGAAAACACCAACAACACTAGGTCTCTATATTTGTGCATATTTTGTATAGGCATAAAGAACTTGATGTCGATGGTTATGACAACAATGAAAACAATCATGAAGTGATTAAGGAGTATCATTTCTACATCAATGATGAGCATACACATGATACATGTTTTGTTCAACATTGTTTCAATATGCTTTATAAAGAATTATCAAGATGAGGGGTCACTTTTAAAGGAAATTGGGTATGGTTAGATGGTTGTATTGGTCAGTTGAAATCAACACAATCATACTAATGGTTGTCTCTCCTTGATAAGAAAATGGATATTCGTCACACATGAAGTTTTTTTTTAAACAAGGCATAGAAAAGCAGAGCATGATGGTGTTGGGGCCTGCATAAAGCATTCACTTAAAATATATCAATTGAGTCACTTAGCCACTCAACTTGAAAATTCACTTGATGTTGTTAACTAGTACCAAAAAAAATTGAGCCATGAATTCATGAAAGGATGGTTCATGTGAGAAAATACAGTTTTTTTACTTACTCTTAATTTTTGTTTAAAATAAAGTTGCATTTACTATGTTTGTTTATATTTACATGTGTGTTTTAAATATATATTGAAAACAAATATGTATTTATTTATTTTTCATGAGTTCTATGTTTTCCTCGAATAGATTCTTCTCAGATATAGCAATGGACAATGTTGATAGATCGATGCCATATAATTGTGTTGCAATGCTTGGAACAAGGGGTTTACACTACATTAGGAGTGAGAAAATGACAAATATACACTCAATTAAAAAACGAAAGTACTATTGCTTATGTCTTACATGTATTGATAATAAGGAATCCATTGATGAGTGTCAAAACCATACTAACAAATTTGTCAAACCATGGATACACAAACAACTGACACCATTTCCCCCATTTACAATTTCAGTGATGCATAGTTTGACAATGAAGTGGTTGTGATTGATAAGGATTATGATCACGTTTCTAATATGGTTAGAGAATGTGATGTCTTTGTTATCATTGCACTAGAAGATAATCCATAAAAGGTGCATTATTATTTATTTTGAAGCACTAGGTTGAAAATCACGTTGATGCAAGAATTTAAAGATATGTCAAATTATACATTCGCAAAGGGTTCAATGGTTTTAATGGAACATTTCTTTGAAGAAGCAAAGAAATGTAATGGCCATATTCTTTTTCAAGTCTATCAGTCAAATCTTATATGTTCTCAATATAGTCATTTGGTCATAGCAACTCGATTGCAATTGAAGCAAGTGAAGAGTAGGAAAAAGTCCAAGTAGCGACAATGGAAATTGTTAATAGAATATCATGATGGCATTCTTAAAAATGTGCTGCTAGCACATTTTGTGTGAATGGAACAAATTGATTGATGAACTTTTCTTTGATTCTAGGGTTAGAACATACACGGGGGGGTTCACTAGTGAGGCAATATCATATCACGTCCATTCATATTGGGGGTTTGAATACTCTTAGAAACCTCAAAAATATATTGCCCCGTATTAAGGGGTCAAGGGGGGGTTTTAATTTGACATAGTAATATAAATATTGGGGGTTATTTTATTTGGGTGTGATGAGGAATAACCTCCAAATCGTGGGATGGATCCATACCTCCAAATCATGGGCTGAATTCATACCCACCTAAAACTTAAGGACCTTCCATTTTTATTTGATATTGCTTACGATCCTAAGTTTTGCAGTTTATATTGCTTATGATCCTAAGTTTTGCATAAATCTGATAATATTGTACCGATGATAATATCGATGGAAGTCTCTTTGGATTATTGGCCTTGAGAAAACCTCATTTAATAACTTATTTAGGCTTTCTTTGAATTGATATTATATTGTTTTTCATATTTAAGTTAAGAGATGTAGCTAATCAGGAGTTCCAGAGTCGGACTTGAACAAGCGTATTGTATTTTTTGTAGGCATTCAAATAAAAGATTTAACTATTTATTTTTTAAGTTGGGGTTTAGGTGGGAATTGAGATTCAATTAAACCTTGCTCCACGAAAACCAAGAAGAGTGAGATCAATATTTCTTGGCTCACTGGAACCAAGAAAAGTTAGATCAAATTATGTTTATTGACTAATTATTTCTTTCAACTTTTTTGTATTCTTCTTTAATATTTTCACAACGCTAGTTAGGAATAATTGTTAGATTGAGTTATATTTGGTACATTCATAATTGTAAGTTCAATTCTTATATGCAAGGCATCCGTCTTAATATTGTATTGGAATTGACATGAACATAGGTGAAAATATAAATCATTATTTACATATCCTATATGTTATCATTACCATGAAGTGGTATCATAGAAGTTTCACCATTTGTGTATCTTTATACGATATTACATGCTTGAAACATAACAATGTACTTTTTGTCCTCTCCTATAAAGATAAAAAGAATTAGATATAACCCAAGAAAAGGTAACTAAATGTTGTTAATTCCCTTGAGTGCAAGAATAAATGTACACGAAGTGGAAGCAAATTCATTAAATCTTGTGAATGACCCAAATCCACGCTATGCACATGATCTTATGGTGTTATTGAAAAGTAAAATGAATTTTTCTATGTTCATTTGGGTTCAAACATCAATGATGTTTGTTTTGATAGGAAGGTAGGGGAGTATATCCACAAAAGGGTTTCAATTTTGCATTCTTATGGAGCTTATTTTATTAAGCTTATAGAAAACATGAGCTCTCTATGGCTATATTTGTATTTACATGATATAAAATTGGTAGATTGGCAGAATGTGGTGTGAAACATTTGCAATTCTCATATTTTCTAAGCATTGCACTAACAATTGGACTATCAGTGTTTTACATTCTTTGTTATGTTGATCTTTTGACTAGGTTTCATTTTATGCATTTTTCCTTCCCCGATACTATTTTGTTGGGTCTTCCATTATTCAATGCTACAAATTGATCAATTGCCCCTGCAATCCTAGTGGGATCATTATTAGCATTATACTATCATTCTATTTAGCATTGTGTTTGCTTATACTAATATGTGTTAGGGCTCTTTTTTGTTAAAACTTGATAATATGATATAAAGGGGGTGTTAAAAATGGATACCTACAATATCTAGCGAAATTAGGGGTTTTCTTAATTGGAAAAGAATATTGGGAGGGGGGTTGAAAAATACAAATTTAGGATGCATTTTCCAATATTTAGTGAAATTAGGGATATTCTTTAATATCATGCGAACGATTGTGCTATGTAACAAGTTCAGTGAGTGAACCCCCTGTGAGAACATAGAACTATTGTTGTTGGAATATGTAATGATGATTTATGTTGTATTGTTAATGAACTATGGAATATGATGCTTATGAGGATTCTGTGTACTGTAATATTGGATATTTCTGAACAATAAGAAGATTAAATAACTTACCATGGATGCTTCCCCTTGGGGTTTTACCACGCAAATCTAGTGTGTCATTTCCTTTCTCTTGTCTGTAGCTTGCTTACTTTCATTATTTGAATGTTTGTATGCATAGAAGGTTTATAAATATATTGTTGTATGTTTACTACATATTGAAATTTATAATTTAAGATTCTAGATCCAATGGATCCAACCACTTTGAGCAATGGGCAAAATTTATCAATACAACTCCAATGAATCCAACCCCTTTGGGCAATGGGGAAAAACTCTCAATACAACTCTCTTACAAAATAAACATTCATATCTCGTAGGTAAACCTATTTTTAATAAAAAAAATAGGTTTGATGAATTTAAAAGTGTGTATATTAATTTCTTACAACTAATCATTCATATATGTTGTATACAAAAAGATAAGATATAGTCTCTAATGTGGTATTATGTAAATAACACGTATGTTTCATAAATGGCATATTTTAAATCAGTAAAAGGACGTGAAAGCTTGAGCCTTTAATCAAATACATATTAAAGTTAACACTGCGATCTTTCTTAATAAAGTATATCGTTGCAACACATTATATGAATAATGATTAAATCTTTTTTTAAATTTTAAAGGTATTTATAAAAATGGGGAAAATTTCTTTCACATGGTAAATTCCTCAAATGTCATGGTAAAAACCTACATATTTAGTAAAATTTAAATCAAATCCTTGCTACATTTTGTAATGATTCATTAATTCATGATTCATTATAATTATAAAAATATTATTATATATAAAAAATATTATTGGTATTGTTTAAATTTAATTAATTATTATTATTATTATTTTAATTTATGGAAGATTATTTATTATATTTTTGTAAATGGGATTATTTTATACAAATCCATAATCTAATTACAATATATTACAATAATTTATGTTAAAATTAAATTATTTATGATTATTATAAAACCTTTTTTAATAATATATACCATACAGTGTTTGAAATAAAATGTTATTTTTAATTATACATAAATATTGAGGAAAGTAGTCACAATAAATATCGCTTGGAAATAACCATGGAAGATTGTTACAATCAAACAATATCCTTAATATACAATGGCACATAAAACTTTAACATAAAGTTAGCCGATATATATGTTGCATTGTGACATAATTATGGAAGAATGTTGCAATGCAACAGAACCTGTGGAAAATGCCGCAATATGAAATAAACCTCGATGAATGCCATAATGCAACATAACTATTGCAAAATTTCACAATCCAACATGTCCCTTGAGTATATTCTATATGCCACATATATCATGAAACATGTGTAAAGTGAGTTCTAATTCTTTTCAATTAGTGTCATAAACTCTTCATGTCTCAATACGATTGAATACAACCACAATACATACAATATAATGTTTTAAATAAAATTTATTTAATTATACATAACTATTAAGGAAAGTAGCCATAATGAATGCCATAATGTGACATAACCATGGAGGATTGTCACAGTCAAACATAATCCTTAATGAATAATGGAACATAAAATTAACCAAGATGTACATGTCCCATTGTGACATAACCATGGAAGAATGTCTAAATGCAACAAAGCCCTTACAAAATGTCACAATACAAAATAACCCTTGATGAATGCCATATTGCAACAAAACCATTAAGGAAGATAACCACAATGTAAAATAACAATTGAAAAACGTAACCACAATGCAAAATAACCATTGAAGAATGTATCATGTTGACATAAGTCAACCAAGATTAACGTCAAAATAGATATAGCATATTATAAATTTATTAGTGTCACAATATCTTCATGTCTCAACGTGATTGAATATTGAAAAATGGTCACCCATTGTCAAGCATGTTCAAACTATAGTCAACCATGGGTAAATCATGTCTACATGGACTACTATCATCTACATATGTCAACAAAGATGAACATCAATACAATATATATAACCATATTATATCTCAATGCGACACAACACTCTATGAATGTTGTAATGCAACACAAGCCTTAAGTGTTAAGTTTAAACCAAATAAACTAGCAAGATCACTGAAAGAAACATAATCACAAGATAGACACAGAATTTACCCTGGGAAACCCTCATGGGGTAGAAAACCCAGCAAAGCTTTCCTCAATAAAATGATCAACCAAAATACAAGATGTGCTCCAAGACTTGTCCTTCTTCTCTACCTCACATGCAGACCTTGTTAAATTTTGAGCATTAATTCACAATACTCTAGGATCTTCACTGAGAGAATAACATATACAGTATATCAATGCATAACAATCACAATAAGCATCACAAGCATCACAAGAATCAAAAGCATGAGAGACAAGAGACACAAAGTTTCCGTGGGGAAAACCCTAAGGTGAAAAAACCGACAACTTCCTCAGAGATAGAGAGAGCAATGGCTCAACCAAAGTACAACCAAAATACACTTGAGATAGTGTCCTAGAAGCAGATGATCCTCCTCCTCACTAGTGCGCCACTTTCTGAGTGAGAGAGATATGACTTTCCGAATGATCTAAATAGAGATCTCGTGATCTCTATTTATACTAACCTGTTTGCCCAGTGATCTTATGGGGCCGACTTGTCTAGCTAGGTACATCCACAATATAATATATATTTCAGGGCCGACCCCACACATGGTGGTCTAATAACCCATCAGCAAGTACACACACTTGCAACACTTGTCAATCCACATGACGACACTTCCTTATAGAGGAATAACACATCTGTAATAAGGGTACAATAAATATATATGAAATACATAGATGAAATACATTCCGAAGTTACATATACATCAACACTCCCTCTTAAATAGGAAGGTATTTCTCGACACAGATCTCCTAGACAAGTCTTCTTCTCGGGATCATTGTCATCGATGCATCTTCATCATCATCGTCACTGCTGCTGCTATCTCAACCAATATCTAACTCTACTCGTCATAGGAAGTTCTATAGATCCAGTCCTTTTTCATACTGGATGTAGGCCCACCACCTACAGGTCTTCGTCATCACTGGCCATACTGTGGAAATCTCAGGACTTATTACGTGCATCACAAAACCTTAAAAGAGTCTCTTGACTAGTAAGAACCCTAAAGAGCATCTGAAGCCTTTTTCATCCTGTCCAGATCTCCAGGACTTATTACATGTGACCCCACCACAAAACCTCGAAAGAGAATCCCAGGACTAATTACGAGCACAAGGATCAACCTGTCGGATCTCCTAGGGCACAAATTACATGTGGTCACCACAAAACCTCGAAAGAGCATCCCAGGACTGATTACGAGCACACAGCTCAACCTATCGGATCTCCCAGGGCACAAATTACATGCCATAGGACAAAACCTCGAAAGAGCATCTGCCAGATATCCCAGGGCACAAATTACATGCCATAGGCAAAACCTCGAAAGACTATCTGCAGATCTCCCAGGGCACAAATTATATGTCCTCCCAAGCAAAACCTCGAAATAGCATTTTCCAGATATCACAGGGTACAAATTACATGCCATAGGCAAAACCTTGAAAGACTATCTGCAAATCTCCCAAGGAACAAATTACATGCTTATCTGCACAACTTGTTCCACAGCCACAGCGTATCAACGTGATACTGGCCATACATCATCCTGATGTACACATGATCATCCTGATCATCATTACTGCAACATCCTGCTGCATGTCATCTAGAGCAACATCCTGAAGCTCGTCATCCATGATCATCCTGATCATACAATGCATCCACCTGATGCACACCAAGTATCTACCTGATACATATCATCATACATGATCCACCTGATACAAATACAAATACATAATACATATCCACATACATGATCTACCTGATCATACAATGTATCCACCTGATACATATATAGATACATGGTCCAAGCATCCAACATGATGCATAGACAAATGATCCAACCAATCATATCCAGCATCAACACGATGCATACATACATACAAATCTAAATGATCCAACTGATCATATCCAGCATCAACACGATGCGTACATACATACAAATATAAATGATCCAACTAATCATATCCAGCATCCAACATGATGCATATATAGAGCAATAACTGGAGCATCATCCTGATACTCATCATCCAGCGCTTACATCCACATCCATGTGAAGGATCCTCCTTCCAACATGCTTGGAATGGCTTCAACAAATGTGTCCATCACTTCTTCCTTGAAGTGTCATCAATCTGAAGAACGCCAAGCCTCTCCCTGAAGTAATCGAACTTCACCCTGGCTAGTGGCTTCGTCAGCACATCTGCAATCTGCTCGTCCGTCACAACATACAAGAGCTTCACAGCTCCTCTCTGCACCATATCCCTGATATAGTGATATTTGATCTCTATGTGTTTCGACCTGTCATGAAACACTATGTTCTTGGACAGCTTCACACAACTCTGGTTATCACAGAAGATACCAGTAGCATCCAACGGGAGATCAAATAACTCAGACAGTAGCTTCCGTAGCCATACTGCCTCACAACTAGCTAAACAGGCTGCAACAGACTCTACCTCAGCTGTACTCAGTGCTACACAGGACTGCTTCCTGCTAAACCAAGAGATCACACCTGATCCCATATTGAAGCAGCACCTAGATGTGCTCTTCCTATCTGCAGCACTTCCAGCCCAATCTGAATCAACATAACCTTGCAAGTTAAACTTTTGATTCGCCTCATACTTGAGCCGATAATCCACTGTACCCTTTAGGTACCTCAGAACATGCTTTACAGCAACCAGATGAACACTCCTCGGATCTGTCAGGAACTGACTCAATGTGTTCACCGCAAAGCAAATATCTGGTCTCGTGTTCGTCAGGTACATCAAGGACCCAATCATTTGATGATACATAGAGACATCAACCGGCTTAGATGAAGCATCACGTAGAAGCTTCAGATTCGATGCCATAGGTGTGGCCATGGCCTTGCAATCCATCATCCCGAATCTCTTCAGGATATCTACTGTGTACTTCCAGTGACCAAGGAAGATCCCACCTGCACTCTGCCACACCTCCATACCTAGGAAATAATGCATCATTCCCAAATCTTTCATATCGAACTCAGCAGCAAGCTTCCTCTTTGTATCACACCAAGTTCTGGGAGCTTGCTACAAGCCATACAAGGCTTTCTTCAATCTGCACACATGTGAGTCCCTGTCAGGTCTTGGGACTGCATCCCAAACATCATCTTCATGATCGATGGATCATGGCATTCCATTTCTTCATCTTAGATCTTGGGAACTTCAATATCTTCAATAGATATCTTTGTTGTTGGAACAAATGTTGTAGTCCTTCTTTTGTAGGTGAAGATATATGGTCTTTCCTACAAAACAAGTTAAATTGCATGATTAGAAACATCTCTTAAATTTTTAGAACAAATTCTTTACACATAAAGAAATATGTCATGCAGTCATGCAGTTATCTTAGCCAATGCTTCAATACAACATTTATCCATGTTCCACAACTTTCTAGATGCCTTCCAGTCTTTACCAAAACATTGTTAAGAGTTTGCACTACTCCCAACATGTCAGCAAAGAGGTTTCATTCTAGATAAGTAGCATTGGAATGTTGTACAGTGCCATAGGCCACTTACCCATCACATGCATATTAGTAGTATACTGTTCATTGATGCAATCATTCTAATATGCACAATACATCTCCTAAGCATAATATTATTTAAACAAAAATAGGCAAGAAATGATAATTGAAATACTTATCTTTGTTTGTTTGTTGGGTGGACTCCCTCTGAGTCTTTGCTTCCTGGCAGGAGCTGCTGAAGTAGTTTCTTCTACACCTTTCTATTGTGGAATGTAGGAAGATGGTCAACTCCCTCTGAAAATCTGCATCCTTGTAGGATCTGCTGGAGTGTGCTCCCTCTTGATCTTTGCTTCCTGGATTACCTGTCCTTGAACTTATATTCATCCTTGCTGACATCAATCTTCTTGAACCCTGGAAAGTATATTCTGTAAGCCTTCGTGCTTTCACTGTAACCCACAAAGATACCCTTCTTTCCTGAAGGATCTAGTTTAGTCCTCTTTTCCTTTGGGACATGAGTGTATACTAGACAAACAAATATTCTGAGATGGCTGACTTCAGTTTTCTTACCAGAAAAGACCTCTTCTGGTGTCTTATTGTCCAATATCTTGTGGGGTGTTCTGTTATGCACATATACAACTGTTCTAGTTGCTTCTGCCCATAGATGCATAGATAGATCCTGGTCATGCAGCATTGCCCTTGTTGCTTCCATGATTGTTCTGTTCTTCCTTTCTGCAAATCCGTTCTGTTGAGGATTATAAGGAGCAGTCAACTCCCTCTTAATCCTTGAATCACTACAAAGCTTCTTGAAGTCACCTGAGGTGAATTCTCCACCATTGTTGGATCTTAACGTTTTGATCTTCTTGTCAGTTTGATTCTCCATCAAGGTTTTGAATTCCTTGAATTTATCAAACACCTCATCTTTGTTCTTCAAGAAGTATACCCAAGTCTTCCTGGAGAAGTCATCAATAAATGAGACATAGTAAACATACCCACTCAGAGAACTGGATGACATAGGACCACATACATCTGAGTGGATGATTTCCAGGATGTCTTTTGCCTTGCTTTCACTGCTTGGGAAAGCCTTCTTAATGTTCTTACCTTTTGCACATCCTTTGCAAACACCTTCATGTTTTCTCTTGATTTCAGGAAGACCCTCTACAGCCTTGCTTGCAATTGGAAGTGCCCTATAGTGCATATGAGCAAGTATTCTATGCCAAAGTTCACTTGGATCCACGGATTCATGTACCATGGCATGTTCAGGTTGTCCCTTCAATTTATACAAACCTCCCTCTTGCTCTCTAATCACTACTGCATCATCTATGTTCTTTCCCTTTGGCCACATTAGGACTTGGCCATCCACAAATGCAACCCTCATACCTTTTGCATCTAATGCAGAGATGGAGAGTAAGTTCTTCTTGAGCCCAGGTACATAAAGGACTTCTTTCATCTTCAAAGATTTTCCAAAATCTAGGTTGTAGGAGGCTTCACCACTTCCTTTGATTGGGTATTGATAATCATCCCCAAGTTTCACCTTATGGGGTGATTCATGTTCAGATAGATTCACAAAAGATTCCTTAAACCCAGTCATGTGTTTGGAATCCCCACTATCAATCAACCAATCATTACAACCATGGGAGATAGTACCTATGAGAGCAGAAATTAGAACATATTCTTCTTCACTTGATGAATCATCATCACTATCACTTTCTTCCCTAGCCTTCTTCTTTGGGGGTTCATCATCTTCGGCAGCATGAGCATGATATCTTCTTTTGTTATTCTTCTTCTTCTTATTGAAGTTGTTGTTGTTGTCTTTCTTCTTCTTGGGACAATCTGAAGCAAAGTGTCCCTTCTCATTGCAATTGAAGCATCTGAGATCTTTCTTATCTTTATGATAATGGTGGTGTGAGAATCTCCTATTATGAGATGATTCCTTCTTGGACTTGCCTTTACTGGTATGTGTTGTGAGAGCTTGATCTTCATTTCCCATCTTTTCTTCTTGGGCCACAAGCCTAGCTTCTTCTTGAGAGCATTCTTCCCGCAATCTGTTGAAGGAGATCAACTTCTTCCTTGCACAAATTCCTTGAATAAAGAAATCCCATGACCTGGGTAGGCCATTTAGAGTGGTCATCACCACTTCACCATTCTCCACCATTTCATCCACTGCTTCCAGTTGTTCCTTGATCTGGGAGACCCTTGAAAAATAAGATTGAATGGTTTCTCCATTTTGAAACTTTACTCCTTTTAATTGGTTCCACAGGGTCATCTTCTGATTTATGTTCTTCCCTTCAAATAGCTTGGTCAAAGAGTCAAACATCTCCTTGGGTGTCTTTAGAGAAGACACATGGGGTATGAGATGGTCTTTGATAGAATCAGCAATGATTCTCTTTGCCTTGACCAAGTTTTTCTTATGCAATACCTTAGCCTCTTCATCCTCTAGGATAGGGATGTCTTCTTTTACATATGAGTCCAACTCATTCTCTTCCAAGATTAACCCAATCCTATACTTCCAAGCTCGGAAGTTATCAGCTCCTTCAAGCTTATCCTCAAGCTTGGTGTGGTGAGACATCTTAAAGAGTACTTAAAATGGAAATAGAAAAGATTTAGGTCTTACCACTTGAAGTGCTGAAAACTGGATCTAGTCCCGGATTAGGGTTTGTCGGAAAAACCCTAAAAATTCAAAATGTGAATGTCAATTTTTTGAAAAGATAGAAAGATGCACCTTGATGAGCTAATCAACCTGGTGTATTCAGAATTTAAGATCAGCAAAGCTTTACCCTTCATATTTCCCTTTTTGTCCTCCCGGGTTCACTGGGGAGAGCCTTGAATTAGGGTTTGAGTTTCCCGAAGATCTACCCAGCCAAAAATCTCGATCCAAATCTCTAATCTTCGATTTTTGCAAGGATCTTCTAGCTATGTCTTCAGATTTCAGAAATTCCTATTTTTGTGGAAACCCTAATTTTTAGGGCCAAATCTGAAATGCTCAGAATTGAATTCTGATTGGATAGATAGAGTCTCCTTGATGAGTAGAGTCAATCTACTATATTTCTTTTCCAAAATCTGTGGAGAGAAACCTAATAAACAAGAAACTCAAGTTTCCATCACTGCAAAATGTCTTCTTCTCAGGTTAGCTCTGATACCATGTTAAATTTTGAGCATTAATTCACAATACTCCAGGATCTTCACTGAGAGAATAAAATATACAGTATATCAATGCATAAAAATCACAATAAGCATGACAAGCATCACAAGAATCAAAAGCATGAGAGACAAGAGACACAGAGTTTCCGTGGGGAAAACCCTAAGGTGAAAAACCCCACAACTTCCTCAGACATAGAGAGAGCAATGGCTCAACCAAAATACACTTGAGATAGTCTCCTAGAAGCAGATGATCATCCTCTTCACTAGTGCACCACTTTCTGAGTGAGAGAGATATGACTTTCCGAATGATCTAAATAGAGATCCCCTGATCTCTATTTATACTAACCTGTTTGCCCAGTGACCTTATGGGGCCGACTTGTCTAGCTAGGTACATCCACAATATAATATATATTTCAGGGCTGACCCCACACATGGTGGTCTAATAACCCATCGGCAAGTACACACACTTGTGACACTTGTCAATCCACGTGACGACACTTCCTTATAGAGGAATAACACATCTCTAATAAGGGTACAATAAATATATATGAAATATATAGATGAAATACATTCCGAAGTTACATATACATCAACAGACCTCCCAGACACAAGTGTGCTACTTTATGAGTTGTGGAAGTGTGTCAAATGAGGAGCTCTCCTCCTCTATTTATACTAGTTCCCGACTGACCAAAAATCCCTAATGGGGCCGACCTCTCCTGGAGAAGTCTAATAACCCCTAAAATATAAACCCAGGGCCGACCCCCACATGGTGGGTCTAATAACCCTAGTTACCACAAACCATCAGAGGAATAAACATCTCCAGATACATGATAGAGTCACCTCGGAGGGATGAAACATCTCTGGAATAATAATATACAAATATAATATTCTTAGAAGTTACAATATTCAACACTCCCCCTTAACGAGAAGAATATTATAACAACATCTGCAGGAGCAAGGAGTCATCGACTACATCACACATGATACATCTATATATCATCGAAAGCTTTCTTTAATACATCATAATCAGTAACTTAACTAGTTACTGGAACATCAACATCATCGTTGTCATACGATCATCAGTATCATCATAACATGATCATCGACATCGTCATCACACGATCATCAGCATCGTCATCACACGATCATCAGCATCGTCATCACATGATCATCAGCATCGTCATCACATGATCATCAGCATCGTCATCACACAATCATCAGCATACCCTATAAAACATGATCCATTTAAGACACCATAACATGTCTAGGGACGATACAGTCCACTCATCAACTTAGAGAAAATCTAAGAACCACTTTCTCGGAGACGTATGTCTACGGATCAATTCAGGGACCAAAGTTCAGGGACGATACAATCCCCTCTTTTCCACTAGGGACCACTTCTCGGAGACCATACGTCTATAAATCAATTCAGGGATTGAAGTCTGGGGATGATACAATCCCCTCTCATCCACTAGGGACCACTTCTCGGAGACCATATGTCTACAGATCAATTTAGGGACCGAAGTCTGGGGATGATACAATCCCCTCTCATCCACTAGGGACCACTTCTCGGAGACCATACGTCTACGGATCAATTCAAGGACCAAAGTCTGGGGATGATACAATCCCCTCTCATCCACTAGGGACCACTTCTCGGAGACCATATGTCTACGGATCAATTCAGGGACCGAAGCCCAGGGATGATACAATCCCCTCTCATTCACTAGGGACCACTTCTTGGAGACCATACATCTATGGATCAATTCAGGGACCGAAGTCCGGGGATGATAGAATCCCCTCTCATCCACTAGGGACCACTTCTCGGAGACCATACGTCTACAGATCAATTCAGGGACCGAAGTTCGGGGATGATACAATCCCCTCTCATCCACTAGGGACCACTTCTCGGAGACCATACGTCTACGGATCAATTCAGGGACCGAAGTCTAGGGACGATACAATCCCCTCCTATCCACTAAGGACTTCGTTCTCGGAGACCATACGTCTACGGATCAATTCAGGGACCGAAGTCCGGGGACGATACAATCCCCACATGTATCCTTATCAATACAGATATAAAACATGTATCCTCATCAATACATCAACAAAACATGTATCCTCATCAATACATCAATAGAACATGTATCCTCATCAATACATCAATAAAACATGTATCCTCATCAATACATCTATCATTAAAGGCATGTATCCTCACCAATACATATATCATCAAAAGCATGTATCCTCACCAATACATATATCATAAAAAAATAAAAGCAAGTAAAAATAAGTATTCTAAGAGTCCTAAATCTAAATAATCTAAGTATCCAAGTGTAGTAAACAGATATCCACATCATCGACCTTGCTATCGATGAGGCAATCTCATCATCAGTGACTACACTACTCCCCCTTTTGAGGAGGGTCCTTTTGAACCACACCAAGCTTGTCTTGGAAGTATTCAAATTTCACCCGAGATAGAGGTTTGGTCAATATATCAGCAATTTGTTCTTTAGTGCTCACATATTCGAGCTTAATAGCTCCTCTTTGTACCATATCTCGTATGTAGAAATATCGGATCTCTATGTGTTTTGACTTATCATGGAACACTGGATTTTCAGTCATCTTGATACATCTTTGATTGTCACACATGATCACAGTGGGATCCAATTCTAAGTCAAACACTCCAGATAATAGTTTCTGAAGCCATACTGCTTCACAACTGGCAAAGCAGGCAGCTATATATTCTGCTTCCATAGTACTGAGAGCCACACTAGATTGTTTCTTGCTGAACCAAGAGATCATGGTAGATCCAAGTCCATAACATCCACCTGATGTACTCTTCTGGTCTGAAACACTTCCTGCCCAATCGAAGTCTGAGTAACCATGTAATCTGAGTTCATGATTTCCAAGGTAGTAAAGACCAAAATCTAATGTACCTTTTAGATACCTCATTACATGCTTTGCAGCTATTAGGTGAACCTTCCTTGGTTCTACTAGATACTGACTCAGTGTATTTACAGCAAAGCATATATCTGGTTTGGTATTTGTTAAATACATCAATGACCCAATGATTTGTCTATGTAGAGTTATATCCACTAATTCAGATGAGTCATCAACTAATAGCTTCGAGTTGGAGTCCATGGGAGTGGCCATGGCCTTACACTCCAACATATCAAATCTCTTCAAAATCTCCACGGCATACTTACCTTGATTTAGAAAGATTCCTTTTGGTTCTTGCCATACTTCTAGACCTAAGAAGTAGTGCATTAATCCGAGATCCTTCATCTCAAATTCTGAAGAAAGCTTCTTCTTGCATTCTATAATTTGATTCTCATTTCCTGTTAGAAATAGATCATCTACATACAATAGTAATATAACAGGTTCATCATCCATAACTTTGAGATAAATATTTGGATCAGCTTTACTCTTGGTCAAGGGAAGTACACAGTAGATATCCTGAAGAGATTTGGGATGATGGATTGCAAGGCCATGGCCACACCTATGGCATTGAATATGAAGCTTCTATGTGATGCTTCATCTGAGCCAGTTGATGTCTCTATGTATCGTCAGATGATTGAGTCCTTGATGTACCTAACGAACACGAGACCAAACATTTGCTTTGCTGTGAACACATTGAGCCAGTTCCTGATGGATCCGAGGAGTGTTCACCTGGTTGCTGTAAAGCATGTTCTGAGGTACCTGAAGGGTACAGTGGATTATGGGCTCAAGTATGAAGCGAATAAAAATTTTAACCTACAGGGTTATGTTGATTCAGATTGGGTTGGCAGTGCTACAGATAGGAAGAGCACATCTGGGTGCTGCTTAAGTATGGGATCAAGTGTGATCTCTTGGTTCAGCAGGAAGCAGTCCTGTGTAGCTCTGAGTATAGCTGAGGCTGAGTATGTTGCAGCCTGTTCAGCTAGTTGTGAGGCAGTATGGCTACGGAAGATACTGTCTGAGTTATTTGATCTCCCGTTGGAAGCTACTGGTATCTTCTGTGATAACCAGAGTTGTGTGAAGCTGTCCGAGAACCCAGTGTTTCATGACAGGTCGAAACACATAGAGATCAAATATCACTATATCAGGGATATGGTGCAGAGAGGAGCCGTGAAGCTCCTGTATGTTGCGATGGACGAGAAGATTGCAGATGTGGTGACGAAGCCACTAGCCAGGGTGAAGTTCGAGTACTTTAGAGAGAGGCTTGGCGTTCTTCAGATCGAGGACACTTCAAGGAAGAAGTGATGGACACATCTGCTGAAGCCATTCCAAGCATGTTGGAAGGAGGATCTTTCACATGGCTGTGGATGTAAGTGCTGGATAATGAGTATCAGGATGATGTTCTGGTTTCTGCTTGGATATGATCAGTTAGATCATTTTTATGTATGTATGTATGCATCATGTTGGATGCTAGATATGATCAGTTGGTTCATTTTTATGTATGTATGTACGCATCATGTTGGATGCTGGATATGATCAGTTGGATCATTTTTATGTATGTATGTACGCATCATGTTGGATGCTTGGACCATGTATCTGTATATGTATCAGGTGGATACATTGTATGATCAGGTGATCATGCATGGTGATATGTATCATGTATTTGTATTTGTATCAAGTGGATACATTGTATGATCAGAAGGATCATGTATGATGATATGTATCAGGTAGATACTTGGTATGCATCAGGTAGATGCATTGTATGATCAGGATGATCATGGATGACGAGCTTCAGGATGTTGCTCCAGATGACATGCATCAGGATGTTGCAGTGATGATGATCAGGATGATCATGTGTACATCAGGATGATGTATGGTGAGTATCAGGTTGATACTCTATGGCCATGGATCAGGTTGTGCAGATGAGCATGTAATCTGGTGCCCTAGGATATTTGCAGATAGTCTTTCGAGGTTTTGCCTATGGCATGTAATTCGGTGCCCTGGGATATCTGGCAAATGCTCTTTCAAGGTTTTGCTCTAGAAGGACATATAATTTGGTGCCCTGGGAGATGTGCAGATAATCTTTCAAGGTTTTGCCTATGGCATGTAATTCGGTGCCCTGGGATATCTGGCAGATGCTCTTTCGAGGTTTTGTCCTATGGCATATAATTCAGTTCCCTGGGAGATCCGATAGGTTGGGCTATCTGCCCGTAATCAGTCCTGGGATGCTCTTGCGAGGTTTTTCCATGACCACATGTAATTCGTTGCCCTGGGAGATCCTATAGGTAGAGTTGTGTGCTCGTAACAGCTTGGGATGCTCTTGCGAGGTTTTGTGGTGAGGTCACATGTAATTCGTTGCCCTGGGATATCCTATAGGTAGAGCTATGTGCTCATAATAGCCTGGGATGCTCTTTCAAGGTTTTTTGATGCACGTAATAAGTCATGAGGATTCCATAGTATGGCTAGTGATGATGAAGACCTGCAGGTGGTGGGCCTACGTCCAGTATGAAAAAGGACTGGCTTTGTAGAACTTCCTATGACGAGTAGAGTCAGAGATTGGTTGAGATAGCAATAGCAGTGACGATGATGATGACGATGCATCGATGACGATGATCCAGAGAAGAAGACTTGTCTAGCATATCTGTGTCGAGAAATACCTTCCTAGCTAAGAGGGAGTGTTGATGTATATGTAACTTCGGAATGTATTTCATCTGTGTATTTTATATATATTTATTGTACCCTTATAAGAGATGTGTTATTCCTCTATAAGGAAGTGTCGTCATGTGGATTGATAAGTGTCGCAAGTATGTGTACTTGCCGATGGGTTATTAGACCACCATGTGGGGTCGGCCCGGAATTATATATAATATAATGTGGATGTATCTAACTAGACAAGTCGGCCCCATAAGGTCATTGGGCAAAAAGGTGAGTATAAATAGAGATAGGAGATCTCTATTTTACTCACTCGGAAAAGTAACTCACCCTCACTCTCAGAAGTGGCGCACTAGTGAGGAAGAGGAGGATCATCTGCTAGGAGACTATCTCAGTATTATTTGGTTGTATTTTGGTTGAGCCATTACTCTCTCTATCTCTGAGGAAGTTGTGGGGTTTTTCACCTTAGGGTTTTCCCCATGGAAACTCTATGTCTCTTGTCTCTTATGCTTTTGATTCTTGTGATGCTTGTCATATTGTGATTGTCATGCATTGATATACTTTATATGTTATTCTCTCATCAAAGATCCTAGAGTATAATGAAATAATGCTCAAAATTTAACACACTTGCCCAAATTCAGTGAAGGAGGTGAAGGAAAGAAAGTTTTGAAAGCTTAGAAGTTGCTATTTTCCTCAAGAAAGGTGCCCTCATGGATTTGGAGTAGAATGGGCAAGTGGGTAACCTACTCTCACAGGTCACCAAGCCAAGAACTTGCTCAGTAGGTCATCATGAATTTTATAAAAGAATCCAACCAACTCCATTTGACGACTTTTGGATCATTTATGTTTTCTCATGAGAGCTTTGATGCTTCTCTAGTTGAGTGATGTGCCTCAGCTGTGCTTCTTGGGTGATGTGCCCCAAGGCCCATAGTTTCCAGTGAGTGTTGTGCAGGTCCATATAAAGATATTGCAGCCATTAACATATGCTTCTAGCCTCCATTGAATATCTATAGTCATTCGGGAGAACAGGTTCCTCCAACGGTGATTCTACAGCTAGTTTTAGTGAAGATTCTCCTGTTGAAGAAGTTTGATCCAGTGAATACGCCCACGAATTGGTGGAGAGATGGTTCAACCACTTTTGTAGACATTAGAAGAGCCAAATATAAGAAATCAGCTTCATAACTGAACTATCCTTCTCTTCTATATCATTCTCTCAACCGCAGCTAGATTTGGAGAGTATTTCACTAAAGGAGTGAGACAGTTTCATGATGGCGCCCTACTGAAGACCATCAGCCCAGGATGCAGAAAGATCAACAATATAATCAGTAGATGGAACAATATAAACATTCCAGAACAGAACCAAAAGTAACTCCTTCTCTTCTCTATTCTCCCAATATTGTAATCAAGAAATTATCCTGTGAGGCACTATCATTTGAAGAGCAAGCAGTTAAATAAAGGAGGAATGTTCTGAATGAAATATCTTGTGTTTTATGTATGGAACATATCATATCAAATATAAATAATCATTAGAACATATTTTGGAATTTATAAAAGTAGTTTGCCAATTTAAAATTCAAGACTAGCTACATTGATGCCCCTTCTAGACTAGTTTTACCATTTTCACTGCCATTTTCAATCTAAGCAATTTTTTTACATTCTGTCAGTTGGAACAGGTCCTTAATTCATCCCAGTATCCATATATGTTATAAAAATAATAATTTGGAAGCCTTTATACCCTGTATGGAAAGATTAGGAAAAGACTAGCTCAGCAATCTCGGGAGAGCCCAGAAACCCCAATTCTTCCCAAAATTTCACAAGTCTGCAAAAATATATTTCTGAACATAAAAAACCATCATTTGACTGATATAAACTTTGTCATCAACTTCCAGTATCCCCACCCTTTTCCAGTATGCATATGCCAGCTACCCAGGGAGCCTCGAAGTAGACATAGACTTGTTCTATGTTGAAAAGTGAATGGTACTGGTACCTTGTGCATAAGACAAATATGATCTAACCTCCTTGACCTGCTACTGCACCTAACCTCATACATTTTCCAGAATTAAACATGCTTCCCACCATCCTCAATCCTTACAGCAGTACCCCTCACTTACCTCCTGCCCGGTTTGAAGGAATTGACAGAAAATTTCACTGGTAAAAGTTGTAAAAGTTTTTAAAGTGGAGTTAATATCTGGGTCAGATCTTGCCTAGTATATTACATAACATGCCCCTCCCCTTTAGACAAGTGTTGTCCTCAATGCTTGATTAGTTGCGGATGCTTCTGTATGAAGGACTCATCTTCCCATGTCGAATCTTTAAATGGTAAGTTCTTCCACTCTATGAGGTACTCAATAATAGCTCGGTTTCATAGTTTTTTAGTCCTTGTTTCAGTGATTTGTTCAGGTTCCAATATGACTTTTCCTTCTTCATTAAGCTCTGGCAATATTGTTTGAATTGGGATCTTGTCTCCTATTACCTTCTTTAAGCAAGAAACATGGAAAACTAGATGTACTCTTGAAGATGAAGGGAGCTCCAATTTGTAGGCCATACTACCAATATTCTGCAACACTTTATAAGGACCATAATACTTGGGTGCTAATTTAATGTCCTTCTTTAATAGCTTCAGAGACATCTGCTTGTAAGGTTGTAGCCTGTGAAATACCCAATCCCCTTCTTCAAAACTCCTTTCACTGCGATGTTGATCAGCTTATTGTTTCATCCTGTTTTGTGACATAGTTAGGTTGTCCTTAAGTATCTACAGAACTCCTTGTTGGTGCTCTATGTGATCTTTCACGGCTTGAACTTTAGATTTTCCTTTTAAGGGAGACGTGATAGATGGAGACTGGTACCCATAAAGTGCCATAAATAGAGACATTTATGATGATGTATGGAAGGAAGTATTGTACCACCATTCTTTCAAAGACAACCATTTCACCCACTGGGTTTTTTTATCAGATGCAAAGCAACCTAGATAGCCTTCCAAACACTTGCTCACAATCTCATTTTTCCCATCAGATTGAGGGTGATAAGATGAACTGTGAGCCAATTGAGTACCCAAACAGGAAAATAATTCATTCCAAAATTTTCCAGTGAAAATTTGATCTCTATGACTTACAATAATCTTTGGATTTCCATGTAACTTCTAAACTGTCTCCATAAATGCTGCAGCTACTATGCTTGCATTAAAAGGGTGAGTGAATGCACAAAAGTGTGCATACTTCGTGAGTCTATAAACAACCACCATAATAACATTCTTTCCTTCTGACTTGGGTAGACCTGTGATAAAATCCATGGAGACTTCCTCCCAACACTAACAAGGTATGTCTAATGGTTGTAGAAGTCCTAGGGTCTTAACTGTTTCACCCTTATTCTGTTGGCAAACCAAGCATTCAGCCACAAACCTTTGAACATCAGATATAAGACCTTCCCAGAAAAATTCCTTCTTGACCATGTGGTAAGTTTTCAAGAATCTTGAGTGCCCACCTATAGGAGAGGCATGTAATACAGAAAGGATCTTCTACTTGAGTTGGGAGTTTTTGCATAAATATAAGCGATCCTTATACCATAGTGAATAATTTTTCCACACAAAAGTATCTGATACACTGGGATCGTCCTGTAGCTTTTGAATGAGTGTCCATACAGATAGGTCTTTTTTCCATTATTCCCTTGCTGCTACTATCCAATCTGGTTGTAGAATGGAAATGGAACAAAGTAATGCACCAACATATTCATCTTTTCTGGAGAGTGCATCTGCCACCACATTATGTTTCTCTTTTCTATAGATGATTTCAAAGTCATATCCCAACACCTTGGTTACCCACTTTTATTTCTCTTATGAAGATAGTCTATGTTCCAAGAAGTATTTAATACTATCATGATCTGTTTTGACCTTGAAGTGCCTACCTATTAGATAAGGACGCCATTTCTTAAGAGCATGTAGTATTGTCAACATTTCCTTCTCATAAATGGGCTTTTGTAAGTTCTTTCCCTTGATTGCGTGACTTGTGAAAGCAAGCGGGTGTCCATCTTGCATTAGAACAGTGCCAATACCATTTCTTGAAGCATCACATTCCACAATAAAGGTTTTTGTGAAGTCTGGTGTGACCAATACAAGAGCTATGCACATTGCCTATTTATGTTGTTCAAAAGCTTGAGTTGCTTCTGGAGTCCAAGAAAATGCATCTTTCTTCAATAATGCTATAAGAGGTGTTGTTATTCTTCCATAATTTTGAACAAACTTGCGGTAGTACCCTGTCAGACCTAATAATCCTCAAAGATTCTTCAGTTTTTTGGGAATTGGCCAGTCTATCATGGATTTAATTTTGTTAGGGTCTACCTTGACACCTTCATGAGATACAATATGACCCAAATACTCTACCTCCTTCACCCCAAAGAAACATTTGGAAGGTTTTGCATATAGTTGTTGCTTCTGTAGTAGTTGTAGTACCCTGTCAACATGTTGAACATGTTCTTCCAAAGACTTGCTATATTAGTATATCATCAAAGAATACTAGCACAAATTTTCTAAGAAAATGCTTGAAAATGGAATTCATCAAACCTTGAAATGTGGAAGGTGCATTCGTGAGACCAAATGGCATGACTAGAAATTCATAATGACCTTCATGAGTTATGAATGTTGTTTTTGGGATGTCTTCATTTTTCATTTTAATTTGATGATACTCATAACGAAGATCCAAATTTGTGAATACTATTGCTCCATGTAATTCATGTAGCAATTCCTCAATTGCAGGGATTGGAAACTTATCTTTAATGGTTATCTTGTTGATCTCTCTATAATCTGGACACATATGCTATGATCCATCCATCTTATGTACCATTACCACTGGTGCAGAGTAAGAACTTTGGCTAGGCCTAATTATGCCATCCTCTAGCATTTCTTCAACCATACACTCAATTTCACTCTTCTGTCCATAAGGGTATTTGTAAGGTCTGATGTTAGGAGGAACACATCCTAAGATTAAGTGAATAGCATGATCGAAATCTTAGACAAGTGGAAGACCTTTTGGAATATCTTCAAATACCTTGGAATGCTTATTAATGACCCTTTGGAGATCTGGAGAAATAGGAGGCTTAGATGTTTGAACATCTAATGAGCATAATTGTGCAATTACACCTTGATGTCCCTTTTTCATCAATTTTGTCATACCATTAGAGCTTATCACCTTGATTGGTTTCTCTGTGATACCGTGTAATTCATATTCCTTTCCTTCCCATAAAAATTTCATGAAAGTATTCTAAAAGTTAAAAGCCACAGTTCCCAAAGATTGTAACCATTGAACTCATAAGACAACAATAACACCACCCATTGGATTGGAATAGAAATCATTGGACTATTCAATACATATTCTCCCATAGTAAGATTTATATTATGGCATTTCCCTGAGCAGTTGATAGTTCCTCCATCTACAATCATTACTTGAAACTCTGGTGCTCAATATACAAAGCAATTGAGAGATTTTGCTAATTTATAGTGAATGAAATTATGAGTACTACCAGAATCAATCAACACTGTTAACTTTTTCTTTTTGATAAATCCTTCGAACTTGAGCATTTGAGGAGTGATAATTCCAACCAATGCATGACATGATATGGTGGGAGTAATCTCTTCTGAAGTAGTGTCTTCTATTTCTTAATCTGAAGATAGTTCTTGTTCTTTTGGTTCTTCCTCTTCACATTCTATGTAAAATATTTTTTTCTCACCACACTTATGTCCCTTACTATACTTGCTATCACAATTAAAACATAGGCCTTTTTCTCTTCATTCCTCTATTTGTTGAGGTGTCAACCTTTCAGTTGGGTTAGAAGAAGTAACAGTATTCTCTCAGTATGTGTTGAAGGTGCTCTTTCTAGTAGCCATCGTCATATTTTTACTTTCAACCTTCTTTTCCATCATGAAGGCCTTCTCCAAGGATGGTGGTTCAAAGAGATGCACCTCATGTTGAATCTTATCCTTCAAGGTGCCAATGAAGAGATCCAACATATTATCTTCTGAAATATTCTTCACGCGAAGACTTAGCTTCTGAAATTGTTTGATGTGCTTTACAACTGGTCCTTTTTGCTTGAGACTTATTAACTAGCTGAAGAAGGTATTGCTATTAATATCCCCATAATGTGCAATCAATTCTTCGGTGAATATAGACCACGATATAATAGAGTCATTTTTACAGTCACAAAGCCACTGATATCATACAAATTGATCAGGCTCTAAATATAATGATGCAATAGTTACCTTTTGCAAAGTTGGAACTTGGTGTAGATCAAAGAATTGCTCCATTTGGAATATCCATGTCATTGGATCATTGCCATAAAACTTTCTCATGTCAATCTTGGGAAGTTGGGTACCCCTTAGTGACCACCCTTGATGACTTCCATTACCAAAATAATTTCTTCCTGGAATATATTATTCATGGAAGGTTTTTAAACATGGGAATTATCTTTATCCTCCATAGTATCCTGGAACACCACATCACCTGTAGGAAGAGTATCCCTTGAAATTTGAATGAGATTAGCGGTAGTGTTCAACTTCTCCTCTAAATTGAGTAAATCAGATGTCCTCACCGAACCCTTCATATTTTCCTATATTTTATTCAACTTCTCCTCTAAATGATCCAAATCCACTTTTTTCACAGACCCTTTAATCATATCTTCCAACTAAGACACTCGAAAAGATAGATCTTCCCTTTCATCATACATCGAGGATGGATCCTCAGGTGGTTTGGTTGGAGTGTGATACTTTATACTTCCTTTTGGTGGCATTTTGAACAATATAAATAGATATAAAACCTTGTGTGTCCCCACAAATAGATCCTTCTAATCAAAATTAAAAATGGCATACCTTTTCAAACCCTGATTGGAAGATTGTTTTAGAGCCGAATTGCAACTGAGATAAAATTCAAATTTTGGCTCCTATGGGTCTAAAACTTCAGCCTGTTGTATTATTTTGTGTCATCTTTCTGATACCATAGGTCTGATCTAATTCGGATATTCCAAGAGGAAGATATTGCGAATCTCCCAACACCACTTATTTTTGGTCCTTTCAGAATATCTAACTTGTACGAACTGCCACGTGTCCAATATTTTGGATCTAAGTATGAAACTTATACCACAGATACTTTGGTCCTTTCACTTTCTTATGCAACTGGTCTCACTCAATTAGGACCTTGAATTCTCCAAATATGACACTTTTCCCTAGAACACCTGTTTTAGACTAGTTTTTGGACTAGTCAAAAACCCTAGATTCTGATGCTGATATATCCGAACCTGTGAGATATCATGACCTGAATTTTAGACCACAAATAGTTCGGCCTGTTTCCGAAGTGGGTTTTTAATCTTTCCCTTTGAATCCTTGTAGAAAAAAGTTATAGCAAAAATTCCAAGATGACTTGTTTTGAAGAACCTAGTGATGAGGAAAGAGCTCTAATACAAAATGTTATGCAACAACTTTCCAAAAAGATTATAAAAAAAGCAAAAATAGATTAGAAAGAGTAATCCATGAATTGATTGAATATAATAGCTGAATAACAAGTCTCTTCAAGGGGGCAACCTCCTTACACAATGTACTAAGTACACAAGACAAGACAAGACACTCTAAATGAAAGGTCTCATTCCTATATATAGGAGACTAAGGTGTACAATCCCAACTAACTGACCCAAGCTGACATAACTAATATAACCATATTAATGACAATTACCACTAATGGACCAAAACCGACATCAAAACTAATGTAATGAACCAAAATATAGGGTGGAATGTGCCCATATTTAGGGCTTAACATTTTTCATGGCTTTGGATGCCTCAATGGTTTCTTTAGGGCCAATTGCATGGTATTTTTCCCTCAAATTTCATTCCCAAGGCCTTGAGACATATACATATTTCTGCAAACCACCTAATTGCACGAACATCCCTAATCATAAGCCATTGGCACACTCAAGAAGCCGTGTGTGGTTGGTTGAGGAAACCTTCTTAGTCTTTGATGGATAGAAGAATTCTTCAAAGCTCAAGGTTTTGGTATCCTCCACTAAGCATGTCCAAGGCCCCAAGGCCCCAAGACATAAATATAGAGCATCATGAATACCATTGACAAAGTCATGTGTTGTGATTTGAAGCATTTTTCATGGATCTAGATGCCTCAATGCTTTCTTTAAGGATAAACTCAAAGTATTCTTCCCTACAGCATCATCCTAAAGACCCCAAGACATGTACATACTACTTAAAAATATCGAATGGCACTAATATCCTCAATCATAGAGTAATGATACCCTCAATATGTCACTCGTGGTTGGTGGATGAAATATTCTTATCCTTGGATGGCTAGAAGATTCATTTAGGTCCATAGGATCAACTCTCCTCCCTTGACTATGTCTAAGGTCCTAAGGCCCTAAGACATATATACATATTTCCACATATATCCCTATGAAGTAATGCATGGTTCCTTGAGGAATTTATCATGGCTTTGGATGTCTCAATGGTTTATTTAGGGTCAAATGCATGGTTTTCTTCTCCGGAAAACCATTTCCAAGGCCCTAAGACATGTAGATACTATGTTCAAAACTATATAATGGCACTTCAATCCTCAATCACATGACAATGATACCTCAAGAGGCCATGTGTAGTTGGTGGAGGTAACCTTCTTAGCCCTAGATGGATATAAGATTCCGTTAATTCCCAAGTCTTAGGTCTCCTCCCTTGACCATGTCCAATGCCCTAAGTCCCCAAGACTTGGATAAATAGCACAATGGATACCCCTGTAAAATCTTGTTTGGTGCTTTTAGACATTGTTCATGGCCTTGGATGTCTAAATGGTTTCTTTATGGCCAAAGACACGATATTCTTCCATAAAACATCATTCCAAAGGCCTTGATCAGGAACATACATATTTCTCAAAACCACTTCATGGTATCGACATCCTTAATGATAGGCCAATGATACCATTAAGAGGTCCTATGTGGTTAGTGGAGGAAATCATCATAGCTCTTTCTGGATAGAATATTCCTTTAGTTCAAGTCTCTCTCTCTCTAACTATCTCTCTAAATTGGCTATTGGTTATAGGTTTTAAGGGTTGGGTGTTTGATGATAGAGTTTAGGTTGATGAGAATTAGAGGTTATAAGGGTTAGAGGTTAATTTTTATTTGACTAGACACTTTAGAGGTTAGAATTATGTGGTTAGGATTATAGGGGTTAAGGGATATATATCATTATGTGTTAGTATTTATGAGTTTTAGGGGCTATACTAGTTTAGGATTATAGTGGGCCAAGAGTTATGGTGGTTAGTTGTATTAGGGACTAGGTATTGTAGTGTCTAGGGACTAATGGTCAAGGGTCCGAGGATTGAGATATAGGGGTAAAGGATTTATGGTTACAAGGATGAAGATTTATATGTACGTGAGGATAATACGAGTTAGTGATTTTGTGTAATAATATATCCCCTAACCCTTGCGGTGAAGCTGATAAAAGAGGGGTGATGGAGGGAGGAGAGATTCGGTAGAGTGGAAGAGAGTGGGCGGGATTGGGTGGATATGAAGAGAGGGGGGGTGGGGTTATAGAGAGGGAGGGGGGTTTTAGGGAGATATAGATAAAAATCAAGGTGTGATAAAGAACGCGTGCGTGCTACAACGCATGCGAGCATCTACGCGTGCACGCACAAAAACGTGTGCGCGCCTCTATGCGTGTACGCACAAAAATGTGTGCACGCATTTGTGTGCATACGTGTTTGGATTCAAAAGAAATTTGGCGCCCTTGTAGGTTTGTTATTAGCTTCATATTTCCAAACCTTGAGGATCGATCTTAGTTATGGCAGAACACACCAATTTCTGTAACTTCATGTTTTTCACGCTTAGTTCCGCATATGCTCCACTTGTGCACTACTAATGAAATTGCACACACTTGTCGAGCTCTGTGTGCAGATTCTAACTATATATTTTTTTAATAGATCTGTTATTTTTTTCTATTTTTAATTCATTTTTAACTGCACTCATGTCAAATTTGTAAAAAACATAGGTCGTTTATTTGGCCTATAACTTTTGATTGGATTGTACATATTTTGAGAACTGAAAAGAACCTGCATAAGAGTACAATAATACCTACAAGCTAAAAAAAAAGTTTTTTGATTATGTTCAGACCATGATATGGTGGACCAACACTCACTAACTTTCTTAATTTAAAATATATATATATATATATATATATATATATAAAATTAACTTTTAAAATTTTGGACCAACAAGAACATATGCATTATGTTTTAGAGAAAAAATAATATACCAATCTTAAAATAATGACATTTTGGGGTGGTTATACTGCTTTTCCATAAATAAAAGTTATATATTCTGGAAGGTGATCCATTTTTCTAAGTTTCATCTTTTTACATCTAATTCTAAAAACTTTTGTAAGTACCTCTAATAATTCATTTTAATGATAAGATTTATGTTTTTCCCGGCTATCTTCACAACCTTCTCCCACAATCATGCTTTATCTTTTCATTCTCGATTCTTGGTGATCATCTCATGATGAGAAATAGATTCGAACACAATGCTGCTTTAGGGTACTAACTCATAATATTTATGAGAGCACAAATCCTTTGAAGCACAAGTGTTGACTTACTGTCACCCACTTGCACGCCGGGTAAGAAGAACCCAAGATGACCAAAAACTCCAAGGAGAACCCACCCAAAGTACCCTTGTCATACTATCCCCCACTTGCAGGCCGGGTAAGGAGAACCCAAGAAGGCCGAAAACTCCAAGCAGAACCCACCGAAAATACCCTTGTCATTTTTCAGGTGAACTTCATCCTTGTCTTTATTATTAAGATTTTAGTGACTAGTCCCGTTGGTCCAAAAGCACAATCGAGATAAGGCTCGCCCTGTGTAATACAGCACCCACAGAATATTCTAGGCCATAGCCAATACAACAATTTAGGCCATGTGAACATGGTCTGGAATACCACGCCCATACAATAATTTAGGGTATTAATGTTGTATTGGGTGCTTTCGGTTCATGTATTCATCCACCTAATTATGAGCTACATATAAAGCTGTGCAGTTTCTCAACTATCTCAGGTATTTCCCAGCGTTTGTTTTGTTTGCTGTGTTTCATTTTTCTACGACCTCAAACATGGAATCCATCAACGACGTTCAAGAAGAAAATGGTTGGATTCTTGAAATTAAGGAATGTCTCCAAGTACAAGAAGAGGAGGAAAAAGAGTTCCGTGTGTCGGTCTTTAATGTGCCGAAAGAGTTGTTAGTGGAGAAACCCGAAGCGTACATTCCTCGGTGTGTTTCTATAGGCCCCTATCACCACCTGAGATCTGAGCTTTCTGATATGGAGCGCTACAAACTAGCAGCTGCTCGCAGATTTCAAAAAAGAATCAACGGATTAGGTATGTTTGAGTCCGTGGTTGTGGAGGAGTTTAAGAAGCACGACTGGCAAATCAGAAGCTGCTATCACAAGTTTATCGACTATAAAGAAGAAATCTTGTCGTGGTTCATGGCTCTGGACGCAGCCTTTCTTCTCGAGTGTTTGCAGTTCTATGTCAGACATATCGACCAAAGCTACCACTCAGACGTCAAGCAGCTGGGACGGATTTTAGATTCTAATGGCACGAGCTCCGCCCACAATTCTGTTGTCAGAGATCTGATGATGCTCGAAAATCAACTGCCACTATTTCTATTACAAAAGCTTTTGGAGTTGCAGTTGGGTTCTAAAGCCAAGGCAGAGGAGAGGCTCGACAGCCTGCTAAGGCTTGTGTGCGAAGAATTATCGCCTTTCAGCTTCAAGTTGCCAGAGAATTCAAATTGCCACATAAATGAAAGAGGGCACCTGCTGGAGGTGTTGTACTACGCTATCGTCCCGGTTTTCAACCATCAAAATCTAAATCCAATTGTGAAAGAAAATGGTGTGCCTGATACAGCGGACATGTCTACAGTTACACAAGCCTTCAGTTTTCTATGGAAGACTCTATCCTCTATTAATGTTGGACCCGTCCGTTTTCTCACGGGGTTGCCTCGGCGAACGCTGAACCGGAGGCCTGTGCAAATTGTTATGAAATTTCCCTTACGTCTGCTTTCTACTCTAGGGAATCTACCTGTTCTGAGAACTATTAAGAAACCCTTGGCTGTTCTTATCCAAATTGGGAAGAGAGAGAGAGAAGGGGACGGGAAGGGCGAGGGCATGGGGGAAGAATCATCCGTTAAGATTATACAGCCAGCTCGAGACGAACTGGATATTCCATCTGTGGCCGATTTATATTCTGCGGGAGTCAAATTCTCTGCTACCAATGGCGACCTCACCACGTTAAAATTCAATCAGAAGACGGCCACTCTACACCTTCCCAAAGTAACGCTGGACACCAACACAGAGGTAATCCTGAGAAATCTTGTGGCATTTGAAGCTTCTGCAGCGCCCGGTCCACTGGTTTTCACACGATACACCGATTTCATGAACGGGCTGATCGACAGCGAAGAAGATGTGAGATTGTTGAGAGAGAGCGGAATAATTTCCAACCACCTCCAAGGGGACGGAGAGGTTGCGAGCCTCTGGAACAGTATGGGTAAGTGCGTTCGTCTCACAAAAGTTGGATATCTAGACAAAGCTATAAAAGATGTAAATCGATATTATCGTCGAACATGGAAGGTTATAGTGATGGAATTTGTGAACAACCACGTATATGGCTCGTGGAAATTCCTATCTTTCCTAGCTGCAGCGATACTTTTGGTAATCACTTGCTTGCAGGCCTTCTGCTCTGTGTATGATTGCAAGAAATGGTTCGACAAGTACAATTTAGTCAGAGAGTAAGAGGTAGCACAAGAATCTTTATCAGTGGTCCAAATGCATTGTTACAACTGAAAACTACACTGCATTCCAATCCAGGACATAAGCTCTGAATTTTCTGATGAGATGTCTTCTTCAAACATAAATGAATGGATGTCTTAGTGCTGCTGGTCTTAGTTGGTCTTAGTTTAATACTTTTTGTAATATTGGTCAACGGAGAAGGATGATACATTTCAATCAGTGTTTTCTTAAATCAGTGTTTTCTTAGAAGCTATTTTGTTAAGTTTGTTAGGACATTGCTATATGTGTAGGGATTAGAAAATGTGTTCGGCTTAGGTTGGAATAGATTAACATAGCTTATAGATCTTGGGATTGATGGTATATTATCTTTGGATAAATTATATTGTAAATTTTTTTATTCATTTTTATTGAATAAGTTATATTGTAATTTTTTTTAATTATAAGTTATATTGTAAATTTTTTTAATTCACTCTTATGAATAGAAAAAGATTTCTTTTTAATCTGAAAAAAATTCATAAAAATTTCTTTTTTAATCTGAAAAAAAAAAATTAGATATAAGCTATACTCATTACTTTCTTTAATTAATCCAAACCCTCCAATATGACATTGACACTCTGAATAATGAACATTCCGAATAATGTGCAGATTCGTTGCTTTTGAGCATTTTAATTAAGTGGAATCTAGTTGTTGTGACCTAAAAAATAGCCTTTGGTCTCATGATATAAATCCATAAATACTTTCAAATAAATAATTTAGAATCTAACCACGGTTGTTTTTTCAATACATACTTTATTTGAATAATAAGAAGCTGTTTTAATATTGGCTTCATATTAAATTGCTATTATATACTTTACATGTGTATGTGTACATTTTTGAAAAAGTACATGTTCCAGTTATATACTTATTATTATTTTTTAATATTTTTTTGCTTAGTACTATTTTTAAAAAAAATGATCTTTTCCTCTTTTCTTTTTTAATTTTATTAATTAAAAAAAAATCTCCTATCCATGTTAAGGGGTTATATCATCATTATTATGATGAAGATTTTGTATGGTTTTCATTGAATATTTTCAAGAATTTTTTTTCTAGTATGAATATGATTATTAACACTAATAAAACAAAGGTTATGATAATCAAATTCAAAATTATCATTTACCCAATTTCATGTATGACAACAATAACTTAGAACAAGTGTCTTCATACAAATATATTGGAATCTAACTTCATCACAAGCTTAACCAAGATGGTAGCATTGGGAAAATGATAAACGGAGGGTGGAAATCTTATTTTGGACTTGAAATAAATTATAAATCAATAGACCAGTAGATTGAGATAAGAAAAAACTCCACTCCTCTTTTTGACTCTCATCACTCTTATTATTTTATATGGTTGTTTGGCATGCAACATCTCTAGAGAATCTTTGAATAAAAATAGAGAAAATTTAAAAGTGTTTTATTACTTTTAAATAATCTCAAAACTAAAAGCAATACACCACATGCTATCATCCTCATAAAAGTGAATATTTTCCCCATTGAGAACGTGGCTATTTCTAGGTACCTAATGTGCAAGAACAAAATAAACAACATTGCTTCAAAACCTAGTAAAAAATGCCTATAGCTCAAGTGGGGTTGACATAATGATGACAAGTCTTGACTAAATAATTGAGAATCAAGAAAGAGGCCACTCTACATAATAGCAATGATATTAAGGTACAAGAGAAAAGTAAAATATTATAAAGAGGTAATAAACCTAATTTAGAAGATAAAAATGATCTTTTAGTTTAAATAACAAACATTAAAGTCTTAATCTTTTATTATATTCATGTAACATAGTTAAGCACTATTAAAATATCAAATATATCTTAGTTTACATGAAATAAATAGATGATAAAAATTATATTTTAGTTTAAATAACAAACATTAAAGTCTTAATCTTTTATTATATTCATGTAACATGTTTAAGCACTATTAAAATATCAAATATATCTTAGTTTACATGAAATAATCAGTAGTTGAGACATAGATAACTTAGCACGAAGCTAGTGATATTTAATCTCTAATTTATCAATATTCATCGACCACAAGTTAAGTGGATGTGCTAATAGATAGAAATCTTTGAATAAAGTTCTTCATTATTTTCTTTCATAGAAACATTTCAATATTATGATTTGAATAATAAATAAGAAATATTTTTTCTTTAAAATAACAAGAATTGATGTTTTAATCTTGACTTTATATGAAATTGAAATTATATGGTCGCACATGTAAGTACACATTCTTTTAAATTAATTAAAATTCACAATATAACATTATTATTATCATTAAAATGAAATTAAAAATTATTTTAAGTATTTTAAAATTATAATATAAATAATGATTTCCAAGGCTAAGAAGGGAGGGGTAGTGGCTGGTACAAGTCATGCATATGGTTTGGAAGTCTTGTCTAACTGCAAAGAGAGCATTGAAGAATAAAAGATTCACATGCTAGTGCATAGAGGGACAACATAAGTGACATTGTAAGTGATGAAGGGTATTTGGAGTGTTGGGTACACAGCTGATTAAGCTTGTAAAACCAACCCTCATAAACTAAATAGTCTAAAAGTGTGTCTAGTTGATCTCTATAACAAAGTGGATGGCTAGTGATATTTCCCCAAAAAAAATGTATCTTTATGATAAAGTTACTTCTTGAGTTTTCCTAATAGCACAATGCATATTTCAAATGTGAAAAATCTAACTTGGGGCATAACTCAACATATATGCTACTCAATTGAGGTTCCTTTCTTATCATTAATAACTAAATGGAACAATTGGACATATGTGGCCCAATTAAGATGATGTTTCTCCTACATTTTAGACTAAGAATTCAAAATAAATAACTAGTGATGATCAATATGAAAAATCATTTCATTACCCAATATATATGGGTCCATTATTCCAAGGACTACACCCCGGCATAAAATTATTTGTTGTAGGTACGTTGTAGTTCAACTTGGATTCATTCAATATTTTAGAATGGTAATCCACGAGGTGACCTCCCTGTTTAAGTATCACACCAACGGAATATTGAGAAGAATCCATCTCGATTCAAAGTAATTATACAAATATGGAAAGTGCAACACATGATCTGAACATAAGGCCTTGTTTATAATTTTTTAAAACTCTCGGAATATTGAGAAGAATCCATCTCGATTCAAAGTAATTATACAAATATGGAAAGTGCAACACATGATATGAACATAAGGCCTTGTTTATAATTTTTTAAAACTCTCGTTAGTGGCCTAGGTCCATGTGAAGGTAGGCTTATGAGAGAGATGGTGAAATGGTTGTGCAATATGTGAGAAGTAGGGAATGAAAAGCCTATAATAGTTTATCCCTCCAACAAAAAGATTTAGTGTTGTTGATGTAGAAGAAAGAAGATAGGAAGCAAATTCCTTAATATTAGTAGTGTCAAGGTGAATACCCTCTTGTTTAATTAAAAACCCTAGATATTGAATTGAATTTTACTCAAAGGACTTCTTTTATCCGATCTAAATTTTTGGGTGCATAGTAATTCCCTCATATGTTGCATATGTTCCTCCCATGCAATTCCTACATGCAAGGCACATGTAGCTAAGATAAATTATCAAGCTTAGTAGGGCATAAAACATAGAGTGAAATATATTTATGCATGTTGAGTTGGTAGTCAACATAAATGCTAGAGAAATGTGATGGGGAAGTGATCGCAATGGATGCAAGTTAATATACTTTTCCATCTTAAAAAATTCATGTGTTGCGGTGGGCATTGCATACGAAATTATGTCAATGTTGGTATGGGATCCTAAAAAGTAGATTAAAACAATCAAGTGGCAAGACATAGGGTGAGTGCACAAAGTTGAGGAACCTTTTAGATGCAATGGTAGATTCAGGAAACTCATTCAAGTTCCATAAAAGATAATTGATCCCAAGCAATCTCGACACTACCAAGCCTAGTCCCAAGCCTGCCACGTTGAAGGCCAAGTAAGATAGTTAAACAAAATGCATACGTGTTATATAGTCCTAAAACACGTACGCGTTATGAGCTACTATATGCGTACGTGTTTTTTAAAACATGTTTTATGCCTAAAACGGGTCGCGCCCGTCATTTCCTCCATGATAGCAACATAGAAGCAGCTTCAGGTGACGGGATGAGTAGTGGTGAACGCATTTTGAGGTCATAGAGCCCAAATATTCTACCTTAAGAACCAATCTTCTCAACCTCATGTATTTAAATCAAATTCCACCCTTCTAATTTCTATATTTTTTGTTTTTAATGCCCTAAAATGAATTGAATCCATAATTTTTTTAATTTGTATGCCTTAAAAGAAAATTAGACCATAACTCCAAACATTTGTATGCCCAAAGAAAATTAAAACCCCAATTTACTCATAAAAATCAAATCAGTTTCACTAGATGCATATATATACATGAGCATCCTTATGAATCCAAACCAATATTCACAAATATCTAAATTTTCTCATGTATATAGCAAGGTTTCTTACAACTGAATAAATAAATAAAAAAAGTACAATCCATATCTTCCCCAAAATACATAAACAAAGACGCTAAATTCCCTATAGAGTCCAAAAAAACTTCATGCCACAACAAATAATAACATATCAAAATCCTTGCCAATATTGGGATTTTATTCATCAATAGCACCGTTTACCCCTCCTCTAGGCTCTAGCCCTTGCCTCTACCTGGAATGTCGAAGTTGGTCCTCCAAGGACATTAGTCAACACCTTATAGTTGTGATGAGACTTCCTAATCCAAGTTTTAAGATAGGGTAGAGAAGATTCCCATGCTTAATAAATGTTTTCACTTGAGTGAAGGGTGCATTTTGGTTAAGGTCAAGACATAGGAGTTCAACAATATGCTCTACCAACATCAAGATACATAGGGAGGTTGATGTGTTTGATTACATGTCAATCCCATACTATCATACATGATAGAATCCAGTGGAAACCTTGCAATCCTAAAAGATTGAAAACTGTTAATTCCTGTTGAATTCTAGATCCCAAACCACTATACACAAATATGCAAAGTTTATCATGTCTATATAGAAAGAGAGCATACAACTAAAATAACATCAATTGAAATCCATATATGCCCCAAATTACATATAAACAAAGATGCTAATTGGTTTATAGAGTCCAAAAACTTCACACAACAACAAATAATTACATATATCAAAATCCTTTCCTATATTGGGATTTTATTCATCAATAGCACCTTGTGCCCCCTTCTCTAGGCTCTAGCCCTTGCCTCTACCCGGAATATCAGAGCCGGTCCTCCAAGGGCATTAGTCAACACCCTACATTTTTTATGAAACTTCATAATCCAAGCCTAAAAATAAGGTAGAGAAGCTTCCCAATCAACATATACACTTAGGACATTTAATGTATGTATTTGGAAATTGAAATTAATACACATATACGACATAAATTTAAGATGGAAAATTGTTAAATGATTAATCTTTAGTGTATAATTTGTTCAATTTTAAATTTTAAATTATAAATAGTTCATGTTGTTATTTGTTGTACACTGGTTTTACATTTTCCATTGCTTAGAGATGTCATTATACCATGTGTATTTTTCTAATGATATTTTTTTTTGTATTTATGATTGAAATGGCTATTATGGATCAAAATGCAGAGATATTGAGAGAGATCGCTCATTTGAGAGAGATTGGTATGGCTTGGAGGGGTGGAGATGAACTCCTTCGCTCATTGGCAGCACCACTAGATGTTATTGTGGATACTATCAGTCGCTCAAACGATGCATTGTACAAAATAAAATAGTATAGAGAAAGAAAATGGAAATAATATGATGATGGATTGAGTTACAATGAGGTGAAGAAATTAAAAATAACTAAAGAGAAAATATATTCACTTTTTAGAATGTTTGGGACAGATGTCATTCCAGAGACTACTAGAGCACATATTTCAATTGCGTGGTGTCTTTTTCTACCAATCAAAGACCACTAGATAGATCGATGGTATATGGTATTTGACATTCCCCTACACAACAACATGAAAGTACCGCTATACTTCTTCCAAAAACAAATTTGTTGAGTTTGTGATGGGAAAACATGTCTACTATTTTGATATGTTGGGGTTCCAGGGAGTTGGTATGGGGATTCCCCAAAACCGTCCCAATGCTAGGCATAGATATTCTAGTCGACCGATACCTCCACCCCATAGCTAGCTACAAAGGTCAGACTTCCCTCCTGCACATACTATGATTCCCCAGACACAGGAAGCATTTCTAATGCTATCTTAGGTGATTGTACGCCATAGTACAACTATTGACCAGGAAGGGCCCTCTTCCTTTGGTGGGGTATAGCCATCATCTTCGGTGTTAGAGGCCCATCTACTAGTGGGGATAGACTGACATCCCATGAGCCACCGATTGAGCCACATGTGTGCACGACGTGTGGTCAAACTTGCTATGGTCTTGGACCAACCATGGCACCTCTACGATGACTTCTAGTCAGGTAAGGACATTGTTAAAACATTAATTTGTTGTTCAAATTATTTTTTTCCATATTGTACAAATTAAAATATTGTTAATATATACAATTTTTAATCTTGTAGGAGCTTGATGCCTCTACAGTGGGTGGTAGTTTACCTGGTGTTGTCATATATGAGGTGGCAACAACCAACATTGAGGTCATATTTTCAACATGTCATTTTGTTAATACATGTCAGTTCGTTAATACATGTTAGTTCATTAATTTATTAGATGGTCTAATATCTACAATTTTTGAAGTTGCAGGCACCGCAATATCAACAGGATGCAGGAGACATCGATTTGAGTGAATTCCCGGCAAGTGGCATCTATAATTTTTTTAGGAATGTAAGTACATGGTTAATGACTTAATCTTGTTCAAATTATTTTTTTCTTAGTGTACTCCTTTATAGATTGCTAACATTTATAATTTTTAAACTTGTAGGTGTAATCTGGCTCTACAGAGGGGCAAGAATTTGGTATTAGTGATCCCTCCCATGGGAGAGATATGTCCCAAGCAGAGGTGAGTATTACAACATGTTAGTTTTTCAATACATATTATTTTATCTATTCATGTCCATGTCTAAATATGAAAACACTCTATGATTGCAAGAATCAATGCAAATCAGTCCACTACCGCTTTGGTTTGGCTCTCCCCGCAGTCCAAATGTAGAGAAGGGTCTTGTCTACACTAGATGGATCTCTTCCATAAAAAGAGCCGGTGTCCATGATCATGGGCCTACTTATTCCACGATAATGTACATATCCTTCGATGATAGTTGTTGGTTAGATTTCAATTCACTCCACAACTTGTTTTTATTAATGTTTTTTTTGCATGTTTACAGCATCAGGATGAAGAGTCCTCCATTCCAGATGTTGTCGTTAATGTTGCATGTACAATGGGAACAAGCCATGCAGAGGTATCTACTTGACTATTTGTACATGTACAGTTCATTCATATTTTGTATGCACATGCATGATGTCTAACTATTTTAGCATTTGGTGAATGTAGCCTCAGTATAGTCCAGTAGAGCATGTGATCGAGGTTCATGTTCAACCTATGGCTCTGTTTGCTACAGATGAAACCTAGTCTCCTGTCCTAGAGCATTATTTTTTGATGAGACACGTTCATTAATTATAAAATTGTTTAGCACTTTATCGCACATACATGTTGATAATTGTTGAGCTAATTGACATAGGATATTTTATTCACAGAGCACCATTGCAGAGAGGCTTTCGGCTAGGAGGAGGACACCACAGACCTCTATTACTCAGATCGATTTAGTGAGTGTTTGTTATAAGTAATTGAGTCGTATTTTAAATTTTTAAGTTTGTTAGTGATTCAATATTAGTTCACTTACCTGATCAAGAAATATGATCTTTAACCTGTAGTCATCAGAGATGCGCAACAGTAGTAGACAAAGGCAAGATGCATCCCAGTATGGAAAAAACAAGAGGAAGATAGAGTTTTGATGTGTATTCTAGGACATATATACTTTTGTTTACAAGAGGAAGTTAGATTTTTTATGTGTGATCATGGACATATGTACTTTTGTTTACCTATACACCATTGAACTTTTTGATACATGTACATTGACAGGCCATCTAAGGGTCGTCTATTTTTGTATTTTGACTTCCATGATATATTATATATTTTAGATTGTCTCTTCACATCTCCACAGTTCAGTCTTATGTGTGATCATACATGTGTGGCCAATAATGTTTATATGTGTAATATTCCCAATTTTTTATAGCTTGGACGATTGCATGGAGATATCAGTTATAACATTGAGAAAAATGCACAATTACAACAATGCACATTCACAATTTTCTTGAAAATGACCCAATTGCATATACAATGTTAAATTGTATCCACAACAACACACATTTACAACATGTTCTTGACCACAATCGAATTATATGAAATTGCATGTGAAATTATGTGAGTGACGCACCTAATCCATACAATGTACTAACACACTTAACCTACAAAATAAGAAACTAAAATAACTAAGTGGTGTACATAAACTCCTAACCCACATAAAAACTTAACAAGTGGTACAAACACACATAGGATATGCATCTAGACTTTCACACACATGTGATTCACTCATGCAACCCATATAAGCAGGTTAAATTTTATTATGATGACACTCATATAACAAAATGAACATGGGCATGCACATAAGTTCAATGTGACACTATCCTATTAACATGACCCTTGAACCCTAAATCAATAATCCCTATATCATAAGCCCCACTCACAAATCACCAACTACACTCAAATCCTTTTTATCCCAACCCACTAAAATGGTTAACCCTAACCACCCAGTGCATCTGATGTTTCACCTCAGTCACATAAGCACCCAATGTACTCAAGTGACACACATAAGGAACAAACCAATATAACCCAATCACATGAATACCTAACCTACATAAGCACCTATTGGACATATTAAAGGATGCACATAGATGGAACACCTATGAAACACACTTATTTATCCCACATAGGTGATACTTATCTTTTACCTTGACCCACACAACCCCTATAACACTAATCCATATAACTCAATACCATTTATGCCTAACTCACTAGCCCCAAAACCCTCAACACACAACCTACTAATGATCCTAACCCTAAATACCTAAGTTACTTTGCAACATACCTAAAAAAGACATTAATTGCTCAAAATGAAAATATAGTGGAACACTAAGTACATGTCAAATGACCTGGCACACTAAGGACATAGAAATCAATTAAGAGTGCAATGTGGTAGGTTTGAGTGCCACTCTCTGAATGTCTAGTCATACAATCAAAATCAAAATATTGCAAAGTTGACCCCTTTGTGTAAAAAATGCATAGACCCTGATTGAGAAAAACCCTATTTTCCAAAATCATCCTGTAAGGTAATCTCTAGGCCTTGGACCTAGAGGAAATGGGTATCCCTAGCATAAATTCGATGTCTTGAATCCAACAGAGTCAAGGATTTGTTGATACGAGCCACGATCATCATTTTATGGCCCATTACAACTCGCACCCTAAAGGCTTTCAGGGACATCTATTTAATCCCTACTTGGGGCATAGAATTCCAAGTGTGCAACAAAAACGGGTTCCGAGAGGTCCTACAAGTGTGTCTAGGCAAGCTCCACATGGGAACGCTAGACAAAATTTCTCGGTCGGGGAATTTGCAAAGTTGACCCCTATGTGCAAAAAACACATAGACCCTTACTAACTAAAACCCTAGTTTCCAAAATCGTCCTATAAGCCAATATCTAGGACTTGGACCCAGAGGAGAGGGGAACCCATAGCACTATCCCCATGTCTTGAATCCAATGGATTCTACGGTTCTTCGATCCGAGCCATGGTCACCATTATATGTCCCATTATAACTCGCACCCTAAAGGCTTTCAAGGACACCTCTTGAATCCCTACCGGGGGCATAGAATTACAACGGTGCAACAAAATTGGGTTTTGGGAGGTCTTGCAAGTGTGTCTGGGTAGGTTCCATGTGGGGACACTAGCCACAAGTTCTCGGTCAAGTAATTTGAAAAGATGACCCTTGTGTGCAAAAAAAGCATAGATCCTTACTAAGCGAAACCCTAGTTTCCAAAATCGTCCTAGAAGGAAATTTATAGACCTTGGAGCCAGAGGAGAGGGGCACCCCTAGCACTATCCCAATGTCCTAAATCCAACAGAGTCGACATTTCATCAATATGAGACATGGTCACCATTTTATGTCCCATTACAACTCGCACCCTAAAGGATTTCAAGGACACCTGTTAAATCCCTACCGGGGGCATAGAATTAAAACCATGCAACAAAACTGGTTTTTGAGAGGTCCTTCAAGTGTGTTTAGGCAGGTTCCACATGGGAATTCTAGCCACAAGTTCTTGGTAAAGGAATTTTCAAAGTTGACCCTATGTGCAAAAAAAGCATAGATCCTTATTGAGCGAAACCATAGTTTCCAAAATTAGTCTTATAAGGAAATATCTAGGCTTTGTATCTAGAGGAAAGGGGCACCCCTAGAACTATCCCAATGTCTTGAATCCAATGGATTCGACGGTTCATCGATCTGAGCCATGGTCACCATTCTATGGCCCATTACAACTCACACCCTAAAGGATTTCACGAACACCTATTGAATCCCTACCGAGGGCATAGAATTCTAATCGTGCAACAAAACTGGGTTACGGGAGGTCCTACAAGTGTGTCTAGGTGGGTTCCATCTGGGAACACTAACCACAAGTACAAACAGACCCAGGACAACCAATCCCAACCACAAGAAAAGAAGGGTAATGGAAAGACAAAGAAGGACACCAAGAAATGGGGTGACTTCCATAATATCCCCTAGAACAACACTGATGAATGTCATTCAAAGTAGACACTAATTGGTCGAGATCAAGCCTAAGAGTCAAATCTCAATTCTATTAATTTTTGAGCAAATATGATGAGCTTTGAACTTTAAAAATTTAAGTGCAGAAATACAGAATACTTGAATCAATGAACCCTTCAATCACATGAAACATTCAACCATAACACAAGATGTGCCCTAGGGAAAAAAACTCAAAACAATGGGGATGAAAAACCCCATCAAATATTCAGAGTATAATTATGATAGATAGCAGATAATGTATTTTACAAAATAGCAAATTGCTTTTGGCACCCCAGGTGTTAGGTAAGAGAGAATACTGAGCAGTAGAGAATAGAGATCAACTGTATCAACTTGCCATGTTCCCATCACATTAATAACAAGCAAGAATCACTTCCATGCAAGATGTAGAGAATGGTTTCATGGGTAATGGTGCATCACATGCAAAAAATGAGAATTGATTTCTTGGAGAATTATCTTGCACAAATAGAAGTGACTTGCCTTCAAGGGAGAAGAGAATTTGTTTCACATTGAATTCATCAATCCTATGTAACATATTTATATATTCTTCACATGCATTGACTTCTATTTTTATCTTTTGATGTCATGATGAACTCACCCTCCATCTGGATGAATTAATCTCACATGAAGTAGAGTGCCCCACTTCTCATGCAGTGCATTAACTCACTGAACTGTGTCTTAGGATGAACTCGCCCCTTAACTGAAATCTTTCCCACTTAGTTAGGTGGATAACTTAAGTGTCTTCATGCAAGTGTCGTAGCTCAAGTGATGTCTTTTAGTTTAACATAAGTGTCATCATGCAATAACACTTAGTTAACTATATATTCTTTGCTATCACTGAGTTAAATCTCTTTAACTAATTCTTTCTTGTTAACATCACTGTAGTGATTAATTCGAGTTCTCTAATTAACTGAGGCATACATTGTGGCTTTAACTGAAGCTTAACAATTTGAGTTCACTTAGTCATCTCATGAGAAATTCGAATTCTCCTTTTCTCTATGCATTTATCTTTATCTCTTATCTTTATTGCATGGTCAATATGTGTTAACTTTAATTATATATCATATCAAAATATTTTTCAAATGTTGTGATCATATTATATTCCTCTCGGACCAAATGATAATATGCTAATGTAATTCACTCTAGAGGTAGCCAATGTCTAAAGGATACTTAATAGTAATCAATGACCATGGTTAGTAATACATCACACAACATTAATGCTTTGTAATGTCCCCATTTTGACCCCCTTTGCATTAAATCGTAAATGATGTAAATATTGTTATTTAATCATGGTGAGCAGCTCAAGGCCAAGGCCCCACCATTGATTTAGCGTTTTATGTATCGGAAATTAGAAATAGATGCCTATGGTTCTTGTGCTAGATAGGAACAATGTAAATAAGACATCATGTAAATACGAATTTTAATGAAAATACCCACAACTAGCTATGCAATGCAACAAAGAGATGGGGCATGATTCTACAAGGAATAGGGAGGAAAATTATTCAAACCCTTGAGCCAATGGTGTTAATCCATGTGTCAATGAGAAAACCCATAAACCCCCAACTACCCATTTTGGGTTATGGACCCAATCATTTAATTCTTCCAGAAATTGGTTGAAGCAGTTAATGCCTTGGGAATGAAGAGGTATGGCAGCTAATTTCGTGTATGGGCAAGCCATCAACCTGGGAAATCGTATTTTGTCTCCTTGGGTAAGAAAACACCCACGAAATGGTGCCCAAAGCCATTATGAATCCACAGTATTCCCTCTCTCACGGAGTCTGAACTACTGGGTCTTTCCTCATCACGTTTTTACCATTTTCCCTGCACTCTCCATGGCTGGGAGCTTGTTTTTGTGTTATACAGTGGCTGGGAGAGGAGGACCACAATTTGGGACTGTTATGGAGGCCGTTTTTGCCCTAGAATGTCCATGGACATTTTTCTAAAAACAGATTTGGCTTCCCAAGGTTGTTCCCCATCTTCTAGTTTCGTTTTTGGCTTTCCCACGTTTTTTCTAAATTTGTAGAAACCCCCTCTTTGGACATCCCACTGAAGAAACGTTTTTATCATGCCCAATAATTGTGGTTCAGCTGTTATGTCCATCCTTATTTTGGTTTGAATCTGTGAGAAAGAAACTTGGAGTGGTAGTGGACAGAGAGGGCTTGATAAACCTAGTGGGGGAGATAACCTCTCAAGAAGATCAAGAGGGCTTTGGATACTCTTCTATGCACACCCTAAGAGCACTAGATGGAGAAGGTATGGCTTGAGGGACTGTACAGCAGTGAAAAGAATACTTCCTTGTGTTGGGTGTGTAGGTATTGTGGGTGCCAAGTTAGATAGATTTTGTATGGTTACCCCTGGCTCTGTGCTTGAGCTCACTAGTTTAGCCACTCTTCCTTTCCATTTCCTAGCAGCCTGATAAACCCAATTGTAGATTGGCTTGGCTCATTTTGGTGTATGCTTGGCTATGTGTGAGTCTGTTGTTCCCTGGTTCCTTGTATAAATCATGCCCATCTCGGGGGTGGCAGTTTTATCAAGAGGTTGATAAGCACAACTGGCCTATGGTTGGGTGGAACGTTGCAGTTGCATAGCCAATTGCTTGGGACTACTTGTTATAAGATAAGTACTCTCTTGTGTTAACTTTGCATTTATTTATTTTATGAATATCTTGAATGTATGATGAATGTGTAATTGATATTACTTCCGCTGTGTTTTTCTTATAAATTATACATTTCCATATGTTCTTTTATATTATGTGAATGCTTATTTAGTAAGTTCATGGGGTTAGATGCCCGGTTTAGCATCACGATCCTCTGCATTGCACTAATATAATGGGAGGGGACGTGACAGAATGGTATCAGAGCCGCTGGTTGCAGCATTGGGCCTTTATGGGGATACCTATCATCGTTGCGGAGGTAAGTATGCTTCGTGCTTAGCACTGATAGATAAGAAAATTTTCAAATTTTCAAAATTTTTCTAAGTTTCTATGAGTTCTGCCAGAAATTGCGGAAGGAATTCTCTTCCGAAATTGTGGAAGGAATTCTCCTCCGAAATTGCGGAAGGAATTCTCTTCCGAAACTACGGAAGGAATTCTCTTCTGAAACTGCGGAAGGATTCCACGAGTTGTTCCGCAACGCGGAAGAATTCGGTGAACTGCTCCGAAACAACGAAAAAATTTTCTAAGTGTTCGGCGTCGAAAGGAAATTTTCAGAAGGAAGTCTCTTCCGAAATTGCAGAAGGAATTCTCTTCCGAAACTGCGAAAGGATTCCGCAAGTCATCCCGCAATCGTGGAAGAGTTCGGCGAATCGTTCCGCAACTGCGGAAGACTTCGGCAAACTGCCCCAAAATTGCGGAAGGAATTCTCTTCCAAAACTGCGGAAAGAATTCCGGAATGTCTTCCGCAACTGCGGAAAGAATTCCAGAATTTCTTCCACAACTGTGGAAATAATTCCGGAATGTCTTCCACAACTACAGAAAGAATTCTAGAATGTCTTCCGAAATTGCGGAAGGATTCCGTGAATCGTTCCGAAATTGCGGGGGGCAAGCCCCCTTGACCCCCTTTGTCCCCCTCATATGTCGTTGATTGTGAGAAAATTCTATGATTTGACAAATTGTCAATATAATATTTTTCCACGTGCACGGAAGTAATTTATGAATTTCTAAGAATATAATGCAGCTAACAATTGTGTAGATGAACACATTTTGCAGAATTACAATTACATCAGGGTAGCACTCTAGATAGTACAGTTAAAAAGTTTTGGATCTTGGTTGGGCCAAGAAAATCAACATTATGGATGATGCATAGGATCCCTATGAGCCTGAGACAGATGCCATGGGGGAGAACATACATGTTTAAAATGCTGAAACGGAATCTAATGGGAGAAGAAATCAAGAGACTCCTCCAGGTATTGCAGCCACCATGAGAAGCCTAAGGGTGGAGTTGCAAAGTTGTAGGGAAGATAATGAAAGGATGATTAAAGCTTAGGAAGAACAAAATCAATTGAATGCAGCCATGCTACAGAGTTTGACAGACATCCAATGGCAAATAAACTCTGGGCATCAGACATCAAATCCAGAAAGGGGTGGGAGTAGTTCTAGAAGGAATTCTTGTAAGAGGGCTAGTATCTCAAGAAGAGTTTCTACAGACAGAACATATACTCCAGAGATCTCTTCTAATGAATCATCTGACTCTGAAGAATCCATTGAGGGTTCAAGCTCTTCATCTCGCAGGATTAAGAGGAAGAAGCACTACAAGAACAGTTCGCATGGGGAATTTAAGAAGGCAAAACCTCCTACATTTGATGGAGAGGTAAAGTCTGGTCAAGAAGCTGAAGCTTGGCTTCTTGGGATGAGAAAGTATTTCCAAGTCCAAGACTACTCGGGAAATATGAAGGCAAGGGTAGCCATCTTCAACTTGAATGGAAGAGCATCTATATGGTGGGAACACATCAGGCAAGTCAAGAAGATCAATGGAAGGAAGATTGTGTGGAAGCAGTTCAAGAAATATTTCAAGCAGAAGTACCTCTCTGATAGGTACTATGATGATAAGATCAAAGAGTTCCATGAGCTGAGATTGGGACAATTGACCATGGAAGAATATGCAAACAAATTCTTGGAGCTGCTAAGGTATGTCGGGTACATTCGAGATGATAAGGTAAAAATTCAGCGTTTCCTAAGTGGACTGCCCCAGTCATATAAAGACAGAATTGAGTTCGATGAACCGCGAACTCTAGAGGAGGCCATAAGAAAGGCAAAGTATTGCTTTGATCAAAATAGAAGCAAACCAGAATTCCATAAGGCATGGAAGGATAAGAAAAATGAAAAGTTTGATCAAAGGAAGAAGGGGTTCAAGCCTCCTCAATTCCGGAATCAGCAAAGGCAACCATCACAGGTTGTGACTAAGCCAACTAGGATGATGGGAGACAAGCCAAGAGATCCAAAGGAGCCAAGAGAACCACTTCAATGTTGGGGTTGTGGAGGGGAGCACATGCTTAGGAACTATCCACATCGGAATGGGAATCCAAATCAAGTTCACAACATCCAGGGAGTTGAAACTGTAGGTCAAGTGGCAAAGACAATCCCTAGAATCTATGCAGCACTAGACAACCACCAGACAGATCATCAGTCAATTGTGGTTGAAGTTGAAGGTAAGATTGCTAAGCAATCTGTTTCTATTTTGATTGATCCTGGATCTACTCACAGTTATGTCACTCCTAGAATTGTTGAGATTTGTGCTTTCAAGAAGTCAAAGCATAGTAAATCATGGTTAGTTCAACTATCCACTGGAACCAAGAGAAAAGTTAGTGAAATAGTAGAGAAATGTCCATTAGAGATGGATGGGCTATTCACTTATGCAGATCTAAATATTTTGCCACTTGGTTCTTATGATATTCTCATTGGAATGGATTGGTTAGAAGCACACAGGGTTAAACTTGACTGCTACAATAAGACATTTGAATGCATGGACGAAGAAGGAAACCCGAGAGTTGTAAAAGACATTCCAAAGGTGACTTCTGTTAAACAGGTTATAGCCATGCAGCTAAAGAAGTTCTGTAGGAAGGGATGTCAATTGTATGCAACCCACATTTTAGAGGCAACAGAGAGTGAAACTCTTAAATTGGAGGACTATCAAGTATTGCAAGAATTCAGGGATGTTTTTCCTGATGAGATTCCAGGACTCCCTCCAAAGAGAGACATTGACTTTACAATTGAACTTGTGTCAGGAGCGGCACCAGTGTATAAGACACCCTACAAGATGAGTACACCAGAATTGCTAGAATTGAAAATGCAATTACAAGAGTTGATAGAAAAGAAATATATTAGGCCAAGTGTGTCCCCGTGGAGAGCACCTGTTCTATTTGTGAAAAAGAAAGATGGAACACTCAGGTTATGTATTGACTACATGCAGTTGAACAAAGTCACTGTGAAGAACAAATACCCATTGCCCCGAATTGATGACCTTTTTGACCAAATGAGAGGATCAAAATTATTTTCAAAGATTGACTTGAGGTCTGATTACCATCAGGTAAGAATCAAAGAAGAAGATATTCATAAGACCACCTTTAGAACGAGTTATGGACACTATGAGTTTGTAGTGGTACCATTCAGTCTCACAAATGCACCAGCTACATTCATGTGTCTCATGAATTATGTTTTTAGCAAGTATTTGGACAAGTTTGTTCTTGTATTCCTAGACGACATTCTCATCTATTCTAAGAATGAAGAAGAGCATGAAGAACATTTGAGAATGACAATGCAATTACTAAGGGAGCATAAGCTGTATGCAAAGTTGAGCAAATGTGACTTTTACAAAGATAGAATTCATTATTTGGGTCACATCATCTCCGACGAAGGAATATCCGTGTAGACCCTGAGAAGATTGAATCCATTATGAATTGGCCAACTCCAAGGAATGTGACTGATGTGAGATCTTTTATGGGCCTTGCTGGTTACTACAGGAGGTTTATCGAAGGATTCTCCAAGGTTGCAAACCCGATCACTTCTTTGAAAAAGAAGGGGATAAAGTTTGAATGGTCACCAAGATGTGAGGAAATTTTTCAATGGTTGAAGAGTCTTCTTACAAGTGCACCTATTTTGAAGATTGCAGACCCGAAAAAAGACTTTGTGGTGTGTACCGATGCATGCAATCAAGGACTTGGAGGAGTTCTTATGCAAGACAACCACGTGATATGCTATGAGTCAAGAAAGTTGAAGGAGCATGAGAAGAACTATGCTACTCATGATATAAAACTTGCAGCCATAGTACATGCCTTAAAGATGTGGAGGCATTACTTAATGGGAAGAAAATTTGAGTTAAGGACAGACCATTGTGGTCTGAAATACTTGTTTGATCAACCAACTTTAAATGCTCGGCAAGCTAGATGGTTGGAATTTTTGTGTGAATTTGATTTTGAAATCAAACACATAAAAGGGAAAGAAAACAAGGTGGCTGATGCACTCAGCAGGAAGGTACATGAAATGTATGTGGCAGCGCTTAGTACTTGTCAACCAGATTTGAGGTAGCAAATTGTTAACCATATGGTTGAGGATGAAGTGTATGAGTAAGTAAAGGACAAATTGCAGCAGCAAGACCTTGGAAAGAAGTATGAAGGCTATCATTTGGAAGAAGACGGACTTCTTACTTATAAGAATAGAGTCTATATTCCAAATGCGGCAGATTTGAGGAGAATTGTTATGGATGAAATCCATAAAGCTCCATACTCTGGTCACCCAGGATATCAGAAAACAATTGCTACAGCAAGAACATATTATTTCTGGCCAGGGATGAAGAAGGACATCGTTGAATACATTTCTAAGTGCATGAAATGTCAACAGGTAAAGGTTGAACACCAACGCCCCGCAGGTTTATTGCACCCAATGCCAATTCCAGAATGGAAATGGGAAATAATTGCCATGGATTTTATTACAGGATTGCCAATGACTAAGAGACAACATGATTCCATCATGGTTGTGGTGGACAAGTTAACAAGGCAGCACATTTCATACCAGTTAATTCCACACATAAAGTCGATGCCATTGAAAATATTTTCATGAAGGAAATTTTCAGATTACATGGGTTACCTAAGACAATAATTTCTGACAGGGATACCAAGTTCACTTCCAATTTTTGGAAAGGCCTCTTTGCAGATTTGGGTACACAGCTAAGCTTTAGTACCGCTTACCATCCTCAAATAGATGGGAAAATAGAAAGAATAAATCAGGTGCTTGAAGACATGCTTCGCATGTATGTAATGGACAAGCCATTCAAGTGGCAGAATTATCTACACCTGGTAGAATTTGCATATAACAATGGGAAACAAGCATCGTTGGGAATGAGTCCTTATGAGGCTTTGTACGGAAGAATATGTAGGACACAAATGACTTGGGACAATCCAGTAAACAGAATTGTACTTGGGTCAGAATTGCTTAAGGAAATGGAACAAGAGGTTGCCAAGATCCGGCAAAATTTAAAAGTAGCCCAGGATAGACAAAAAAGCTATGCAGACAAACATAGAGTGCATAGGGAATTCAATGTTGGGGATCATGTGTATCTTAGAGTGAGATCAAGGAAGAGTGAAGCTTGGGAGTTGTGCCAAGCTATCACCTAGATATTGTGGGCCATTTGAAGTGCTTGAAAGAATAGGGCCAGTTGCATATAGACTTGCATTTCCTGCTAGCACTAAAGCTCATAATGTTTTTCATGTCTCTATACTTAAGAAATATGTACATGATCCTAACCATGTGATTAATTGGGATGTGATCCAAGTGGAACCCGAGGGACAATTCCAAACTGATCCATTGCGCATCCTAGACAAGAAGGTAACATTGCTCCAGAACTGAGCCATCGGACAGGTAAAGGTGCAATGGAAGCACTACGGTCCCGATGAGGCTACATGGGAGCTGGAGGATGCCATGAGGGTGGCATATCCATTTTTGTTCAATTTTGATGAGCACTGAGGACAGTGCTAATGTAAGGGGAGGGGAATGTAATGTCCCCATTTTGACCCCCTTTGCATTAAATCATAAATGATGTAAATATTGTTATTTAATCATGGTGAGGAGCTCAAGTCCAAGGCCCCACCATTGATTTAGCATTTTATATATCAAAAATTAGAAATAGATGCCTATGGTTCTTGTGCTAGATAGGCACAATGTAAATAATACATCATGTAAATACGAATTTTAATGAAAATACCCACAACTAGCTATGCAATGCAACAAAGAGATGGGGCATGATTCTACAAGGAATAGGGAGGAAAATTATTCAAACCCTTGAATCAATGGTGTTAATCCATGTGTCAATGAGAAAACCCATAAACCCCCAACTACCCATTTTGGGTTATGGACCCAATCATTTAATTCTTCCAGAAATTGGTTGAGGCAGTTAATGCCTTGGGAATGAAGAGGTATGGTAGCCAATTTCGTGTATGGGCAAGCCATCAACCTGGGAAATCGTATTTTGTCTCCTTGGGCAAGAAAACACCCATGAAATGGTGCCCAAATCCATTATGAATCCACAGTCTTACCTCTCTCACGGTGTCTGAACTACTGGGTCTTTCCTCATCATGTTTTTACCATTTTCCCTGCACTCTCCATAGCTGGGAGCTCATTTTTGTGTTATACAGTGGCTAGGAGAGGAGGACCACGATTTGGGACTGTTATGAAGGTCGTTTTTTCCCCAGAATGTCCATGGACGTTTTTCTAAAAACGGATTTGGCTTCCCATGGTTGTTCCCCATCTTTTAGTTTCGTTTTTGGCTTTCCCACGTTTTTCTAAATTGGTAGAAACCCCCTCTTTGGACATCCCACTGAAGAAACGTTTTTATCATGCCCAATAATTGTGGTTCAGCTGTTATGTGCATCCTTGTTTTGGTTTGAATCTGTGAGCAAGAAACTTGGAGTGGTAGTGGACAGAGAGGGCTTGATAAACCTAGTGGGGGAGATAACCTCTCAAGAAGATCGAGAGGGATTTGGCTACTCTTCTATGCACACCCTGAGAGCACTAGATGGGGAAGGTATGGCTTGAGGGACTGTACAGCAGTGAAAAGAATACTTCCTTGTGCTGGGTGTGTAGGTATTATGGGTGCCAAGCTAGATAGATCTTGTATGGTTACCCCTGGCTCTGTGCTTGATCTCACTAGCTTAGCCACTCTTCCTTTCCATTTTCTAGCAGCCTGATAAACCCAATTGTAGATTGGCTTGGCTCATTTTGGTGTATGCTTGGCTATGTGTGAGTCTGTTGTTCCCTGGTTCCTTGTAGAAATCATGCCCAGCTAGGGGGTGGCAGTTTTATCAAGAGGTTGATAAGCACAACTGGCCTATGGTTGGGTGGAACGTTGCAGTTGCATAGCCAGTTGCTTGGGACTACTTGTTATAAGATAAGTACTCTCTTGTGTTAACTTTGCATTTATTTATTTTATGAATATCTTAAATGTATGATGAATGTGTAATTGATATTACTTCTGCTGTGTTTTTCTTATAAATTATACATTTCCATATGTTCTTTTATATTATGTGAATGCTTATTTAGTAAGTTCATGGGGCTAGATGCCTGGTTTAGCATCACGATCCTCTCCATTGCACTAATGTAATGGGAGGGGACGTGACATGCTTCAACATGCAAAGCATCTACCTCTATAACTAAAGGTCCACCCCATGGGTACCTACAATAACTGGAGGTCCACATGAGAATCTGACTTGACACACAAGTCCTGAGCCTTTTCCAACAAAACTTTACAACATCATCACTTTGATACATCAAAGCATTCACCTCAACACATGAGGAATAAACTTTTACAACTAAAGGCTTATTCATTCTTGATTCCAACTCAAGAATGTACTCCAAGTTCATGATTCCAACTCAGGCTCCCTACCTCAACACATGAGGTCCAATCCTAGCTACACAAGATTGGCTTGGATAATGCATCATGATGTTGTACATTTAGTGAGTTCCAAATCTAATTCAGAACACAATGTCACAATCGCATACAGGGGGGATGGGATCATTGATGTAGAACCCAGCATCACCTTCGCTACCACAAAGATCCATCCCAATGATCTAGAGGAACCAAAGGAAGGTGATCACCTCTTCCACTCACTGATGTGGGTAAAGGGAACTCCACTGCATTTCATTGTTGACAGCGAAAGCGAAAAGAACTTGATTTTGATATAATTCACCTAATGGTTGGATTTGAAAAAAACACCACACCCGTAGCCCTATAAAATTGGGTGGCTCAGTCAGGGATGAGACATCTGTATCAGTCAACAATGCTACCTACCCTACAACATCAAGCCCTTCACAAATGAGGTATTATGCAATGTATCCCCACTCGAGTTTTGTGATATTATTTAGGACAACCATATATGTGGAAGCATTATGTTTTGTATGAATCTACAACTCATAGTGTCATTATTACTTTGGGAAAAAAATTATATAGGATACCATAGGTAGTGCCCACTATTGTAGTGTCTCTCATCTCAACTAAGCAGTATAGAAATGTAATATCCCATACTAGAAAATGTGTCCTCTTCATGATTTGCTCTGAAGGTGAACACAAGATCACAGCAACATCCACTGCCTCCACATAGGGTCTCTCTATATAGAAAAATCATGTGGACAAGATTATGAAAGAAAAAAAATACATCTTCAACACATCTGTCGGTGTGCTATTCCATGGCTAGGACAAACACTCAATTGATTTGGTACCCAAGGCACCTTAAAACTCTACTAGACAAATCCCTTTCTAGGTGTGCTTTGGGATCCAACCATTGGCCCCAGTTGATGTAGTTCTACCTATTTCCTCAATCTAGGAGGAATCTACCCCACTCACACCAAGGACAACAAGTCCACTCGGCTTGTTGAATGGATTCAACACATCCGTCGGAAATTCCATGAAATTTTAGAGAAATCCAATGCCAAGTACAAGTAGCAACATGACTAAAATCAAGTTTTGAACAAATTTTAGGTGGGCAATAAGGTTTGGTTTCATTTATAGAAAAAGTGGCTCACTAGGAGTCAAATTCAATAGAATTTTCCCCATCTGATGCAGAACTTAACACAATGGAGACCATTGCTTCCTAAGGGAGGAGGATTGATCCAGATGGATATCGATGGCCACTCACCTATTCCATTGGCTCAAAACATTTTTTCCAATTTGACATGTTTTCAAGTCATAGGACTACTCCAGTTGGATATCGGTGGCCACCCACCTCTTTCACGAGCTCAAGACAATTTTTCCAGTTTGGTAGTTTTTATGGATTTTCATGTCCAAAATTTCAAGGTTGTTTTTTAGGCCCTAAATGACATTTTTGGTGATGTAGCAATCTAGAAGTAGTTGAAAATAGGTCTAAACATCCAAAATGTGTTCTTCTCAACTAGATATTTCCAATGAGCTACTGAACGCCCCAAACGGATATCATATGCAAACATTATGCCCTGGATAATTTGGTAACTCAACTAACCCCTTGGGGCCGTCAAATCTTTTGTAGGTTCATCTCCCAAGGTTAGGTTTTTTATTTTTTAGGGTTTTCATTTGTATTTTTCTTGTGACTAATGAGCGTAGTTTCCACATCTCTTCTCGGGGATAAAGCTACCACCATTCTATACACTTTTATTTTATAGTCTGTTCTATTAGAAAAACAAGATCGCAGAATAATAGCATAAAATAAGATGCATAAATAAAACACATAAACACAAAACAAGAGAGACACCAATATACATGGTTCACCCAATATGGGATATGTCCACATAGAAATTTCCAATCTTTTTATTAATATATCCAACAAATGAAGGGATACAACCCACAACACATCTCCTGCAACTTCCTCTTCACTCTCTCATGGTCTCTCTTACACAATCATAGAGATATTTTACAATACTACTACAACACACACCAATATTACAATGTCTTCCTTTTAAAAAGGGATTACCATGGGCCCATAAATTACCCATTATTGACCAAGTCATGATTATGAAATTACAACATTTTACAAGGCATTTTTTCTGAAATTTTCACTACAGGGGCGCTTCCCATGAACCCCCACCAAGGGGGGGCTCCCAAAAGTAGTCTCCACCCCCCATGGTGACTAGAGTTGGGGGTAAATACCCCCCACACCCCCCCATCATGGGATGGGATCCAGACACGACTGAAACACAACCTCTGAATTAGGAATATCAGGCTCCACAACCAACATATCCCACTTGGAAACTAACACTGCAACTCCACCGCTACTACATTTGAGAAATCTGACTCTCTTTTGTTTTCCATAAACACAATTCTCACAAAATTCCAAACTAGCCACCTTCTCTAGAAGCAACTTCCTTGAATAGAGAATTTACATCCCCTTCTCACTCATGTAGCCAAGCCTATGATGCCACAATGTTGTATATGTTCCTGCGGAAGCTAAAGAAATAGAACAATCAATATTATGAAGACATAAATACAACATACCTATCATGTATCCTTTTGCTATCACCATCGATCATTTAGTGATCTTCCACCATGTTTCTCCAAACGTAGATAAACAACCACCATATCTCAAATTCCCTATTGAGATCATATTTATTTTCATAGTAGGAATATGCCTTACATATTTCAGTAGTGATTCACCTCCATTCTTTCAATTTATCTGTACCTTACCCATTCCAATAATTTTACATGGTTCATCATCACCCAATAAAAAATGTCCAAAATCACCTTGAACATAATCATAAAGAAATTTCTTATGGGGTGTAGCATGACATGAAGCCCCTGAATCTACTACCTAGTAATCACTAGTATTGTCTAATGCAAGAATCAAAGCATCTTATAACACATCACCTGCTACATTTGCTTGATGAGTAGTCTCTTGCTTTCCATCTCCTTTCTTCTTTAGAGATATACAGTCTTTGTTCAGATGTCCTTTCTTCCCACAGTTTCAACACTCTATCTTTCCTAGTATGGACTTGGATCTTCCCTTACTAGACTTCCCATGATTACCTAGGGTCTTTCCTCTCTCCTTTTGTCTTCCCAATATCTCCATGGTCAACACATTGCCTAAAGTCTCACCTATTCTTTTCCTTTGAATTTCCTCGCTAATGATAACACTGACAACATTATCAAATTTCAAAGTGTTTGAACTAGAGATAGAGTTACTTACAGCCATGACCAAGCCATTCCAACTTTATAGCAATGATCTCAAGATTAGAATATCCCTAAACTCATCTTCAAAGTTCACTTCTATAGAACTTAGATAATTAGTAATTGTATTAAATTCGTTTAAATGGCCAGCAACAGACCGACCACCTTCTGAAATCTTCATATTAAATAAAGGCTTCATTAGAAATACCTTATTGGAGGCCAAGGTTTTTTCATATAGTTTTGTCAATACGCTCATTATACCCTTCGTTGTCTTTTCTTTTGAAATATTGAAATCCACCAATGAATCCAAGCACATCCATATTGTTCTTAATGCATTTCACTCTCTCATAGTCTCTCTTACACAATCATAGAGATATTTTACAATACTACTACAACACACACCCATATTACAATGCCCTCCTTTTAAAGAGAGATTACAATGGGAAAATAGCATGGGATACCCAATACCATGGCCCCGTAAATTACCCATTATTGACCAAGTCATGACTATGAAATTACAACATTTTACAAGGCATTTTTTTTCGAAATTTTCTCTATGGGGGCGCTTCCTATGAACCCCCGCCAAGGGGGGGCTCCAAAAAGTAGTCTCCACCCCCCATGGTGACTAGAGTTGGGGGGAAATACCCCACACACCCCCCCATCATGGGATGGGATCCAGACACAGCTGAAACACAACCTATGAATTAGGAAGATCAGGCTCCACAAACCAACAATATCCCACTTGGAGAATGACACTGCAACTCCACTGCTACTACATCTGTTGGACTATGCTCCAACCTTAGACTTGGAAAATTTCTCATCTTCACCTTCATTCTTGAAGTCCAACTGAAACTGATCAGGAACCCAGTTTCTCTCTAGTTACTACCTTTGTCAACATGTCTGCAGGATTCTGGCTAGTGTGTATCTTTTCCCACTTCTATAGTTCATCTTCTAGAACATATTGTATGAAATGGTACTTAAGTTGTATATGTTTAGTATTAGAATGGAATGTTGAGTTCTCTGCAAGATAAATGGTGCTCTGGTTGTCACTATATAACCTGTTATTCTCCTGCTTCTTACCCAATTCTTCCATGAAACTCTATAGCGAAATCATCTCTTTACTAGCCTATGTAGCAATAACATACTCTACCTTCGTTGTTGAAAGTGAAACAACATTTTGTAATTTTGAAATCCAACTTACTATTGTTCCACCTACAATAAAAACATACCCTCTGGCGCTCCTCCTACTATTTTTATCACCTGCCATATATGCATCAACATATCTCTATAGAGTAGTGTATGAAACTCCAAAACATAATTCATGTGTAGAAGTACCTCTCAAATACCTGAGAATCCACTTTACTTCCTTCCAATTCTCTTTACCTGAATTGTTCATATAGTTGCTCACAATTCCCACAGCATGTGCAATATCTGGTCTTATGCAGACCATGGCATACATCAAGCTTCCAACTGCTGATGAATAGGGAACCTTGGACATGTATTTTATCTCCTCCTATGTCTTGGGACACATATCCTTAGTTTTAAATGGATAGCCAAAGGTGTACTAACTGGTTTTGCATCTTGCGTTGTAAACCTCTCCAACACATTTTCCATGTACTCACTCTGAGACAATGTCAATTTACAATTTTTCATGTCTCTTGTTATTCTCATACCAAGAATTTGCTTTGTAGCACCCAAATCCATCATCTCAAATGAATTAGATAATTTCATTTTGATCACATTTATATCCTACATGTTAGACCCTACAACAAGCATGTCATCCACATACAATAACAAGGTAATATATATCCCATTATCTAGCTTCTTGAAATAAACACAGTGGTCAGAATGATATCTACTATAACCTTGTTCTGTCATAAACCTATCAAATTTTAAATACCACTACCTTGGATCTTGCTTTAAGACATACAGTCTCTTCTTCAACCTGCATACTAAATTATCCTTTCCTTTGACCTCATACCCCTATGGCTGCTACCTATAAATATTTTCCTCCAAATCCCCATGGAGAAATGTTGTTTTTTCATCTAATTGTTCAAGATGCAAATAATCTACCACCACTAGACTTCAAATAGTTCTAATTGAATTCATTTTAACAAAAGGATAAAATATTTCATTAAAATATATATCTTTCTTTTGTGCAAACCCATTTACAACAAGTCTGTCCTTGTACCACTTATTTCCTCTATCTTCTTCTTTCAACCTGTAAACCCATTTATTCTGCAATGCTCTTTTACCTGCAAGCAACTAAACTAAATCCCAAATTTGGTTTCTTATCAATGAGTCCATTTCCTCATTCATTCCTTACTCCCACTTCTTTCTAGTTTCCACCTGCATTGCTTCTTCATAACATTTTATTTCACTAGAGTCAATCATTAATAAATAATACAATGAAGGAGAGTATCATTCAGGTGGTCTACTTAACCTGGTAGATCTTCTAACACTTGCAGGAGTTTGAAGTACCTACTGTTGTTCTTGATTTTCTAGCACCTTTGGAACTTCATTTTCTTTGATTTCATCAAGCACTGTGTACTCCATGTTTTCATTCTCATGTTTCTTTCCCTACATTTGATCTTTGTATATGACCTTTTCATTGAATACTACCTCTTTAATCCTAATGATTTTGTAATTTTCATAATACCATAAGCAATAACCAAAATCATCAAACATGCATCCAATAAAGGTACATTTCTTGTACTTAGCCTCAAGATTTGTTATATTTTCTTTATCAATACGGACAAGCGCTTCACAACCAAAATTTCTCAGAAATTAGTAGTTTACATTTTTACTTGTCCATGCCTCCTCTAGAATCCCACCATACAAAGCACTTGAAGTCCCTTTGTTTATTAATTAAACATCAATATCTATATCATCTACACAAAACTGTAAGGGTGACCCTACATCCAATCTCATACACCTTGCATGGTCCATGATTGTCATGTTCATCCTTTCTAACATGCCATTTTTTTGTGGTGTTCCTGGGACTGTCTTCTCTCTACAAATCACATTGTATGAGAAGTAGCTATCAAACTCCTTTCCATAGTATTCACCTCCATTATCATATCTGAGACACTTTAACCTTTTTCCCATCTCATTCTCAACCAAAGCTTTCCATCCCTTAAATGTAGCAAAAACATTAGATTTTTTTTTAATGCAATAAACCCAAGTTTTTCTAGTTGCATCATCAATAAAAGTAACATAATAATGAGATCCACCAAGAGATTGTACTTGATCCGGTACCCATACATCTGTATGCACAAGCTCTAACTTTTCACTCTGCTTTTTCTTCCCAACCCTGAGAAATCTAACTCTTTTTTGTCTTCCATAAACACAGTTCTCACAAAATTCCTAACTAACTGCCTTCAAATCTGGAGGCAACTTCCTTGAATAGAGAATCTACATCCCCTTCTCACTCATGTGGCCAAGCCTATGATGCAACAATGTTGTATATGCTCCTGTGGAAGCTAAAGAGATAGAACAATCAGTATTATGAGGACATAAATACAACGTACCTATCATGTCTCATTTTGCTATCACCATCGATCATTTAGTGATCTTTCACCACGTTTCTCCAAACGTAGATAAACAACCACCATCTCCCAACTTCCCTATTGAGATCATATTTATTTTCATAGTAGGAATATGCCTTACATATTTTAGTAGCTATTCACCTCCATTCTTTAACTTTATCTGTACCTTACCTATTCCAACAATTTTACATGATTCATCATCACCCAATAAAACATGTCCAAAATCACCTTGAACATAATCATAAAGAAATTTCTTTTGGGGTGTAGCATGACATGATGCCCCTGAATCTACTACCTAGTAATCACTAGTATTATCTAATGCAAGAATCAATGCATCTTATAACACATCACCTACTACATTTGCTTCCTGAGTAGTCTCTTGCTTTCCATCTCCTTTCTTCTTTAGAGATATACAGTCTTTCTTCAGATGTCATTTCTTCCCACAGTTCTAGCACTCTATCTTTCCCAGTCTGGACTTGGATCTTCCCTTCCTAGACTTTCCATGATTACCTAGGGTCTTTCCTCTCTCCTTTTGTCTTCCCAAGATCTCCATGGTCAACACATTACCTAAAGTCTCACATGTGCTTTTCCTTTGAATTTCCTCGCTAATGATAGCACCGACAACATCATCAAATTTCAAAGTGTTTGAACTAGAGACAGAGTTACTTATAGCCATGACCAAGCCATTCCAACTTTCTAGCAATGAGCACAAGATTAGAAGATCCCTAACCTCATCTTCAAAGTTCACTTCTATAGAACTTAGATAATTAGTAATTGTATTAAATTCGTTTAAATGGTCAGCAATAGACCGGCCACCTTCTGACATCTTCACATTAAATAAACACTTCATTAGAAATACCTTGTTGGAGGCCTAGGGTTTTTCATATATTTTATCCAATACACTCGTTAGACCCTTCGTTGTCTTTTCTTTTGAAATATTGAAAGCCACTGATTAATCCAGGCACATTCATATTGTTCTTAGTGCCTTTCTGTCAAGAACCTCCCATTCTTAATCCTTCATAGCCGCTAGTTGTTTTTCTTTTACTCCCAACAATAGGAATAGATACTTCTGATATAGATAGTCCTCCATGTTCATCTTCCATAACCGGTAGTTTTGGCCGTTAAATTTTTTGACACTAAACCTTCCTTCTTCCGCCATTTCTCCCACTCGAACCAGGAACCCTTCTTTCCTATGAGTTTATGCACCAAATAGGCCTTTGGATCTAATACCAAGTGTTAGAAAAACATTATTGTAGAAAAATAGCATAAAATAAGATGCAGAAATAAAACACATAAACATAATACAATAGAGACACCAATATATGTGGTTCACCCAATATGGGATACATCCACAGAGAAATTTTCGGTCATTTTATTAATATATCTAACAAATGAAGGGATGCAACCCACAATGCATTCGTTGCAACCTCATCTTCACTCTCTCACAGTCCCTCTTACACAATCATAGAGATCTTTTACAATACTACTGCAACACAAAGCCATACTACAATGCCTTCCTTTTAAAGAGTAATTACCATGGTAAAATACCACGGGATACCCAATACCATGGGCCCATAAATTACCCATTATTGACCAAGTCATGACTATAAAATTACAACATTTTACAAAGCATTTTTTTTGAAATATTTGCTATGGGGGCGATGCCTTTGAACCCCCACCAAGGGGGGGGGGGATCCCAAAAGAAGTCGTCGACCCCAATGGACCCCCATGGTGACTATAGTGGGGGGGAATCCCCCACTTACCCCCCCCCCCTACCCCCCGTCATTAGTTGGGATCCAAACATGGTTGAAACACAACCTCTGAATCAAGAAGATCAGGATCCACAACCAACATGTTCTATTTCATTCATTTAATAGAATTTGATTTAATTGTATCATTGTGTTCCTTGAAATATATTTGTGTATGTAGTTCTATATATGATTTTTCATTTTGTTCTCACATAAATACATATCAATGGAATCAGATCCATCTTCTCTTTCATTGTTTCTCGATGCATGTCCTTGATGAGGTCAGGGTATAAAGAGTTGGGTATAGAACTAGTTTATCTTGGAAAAGACCACTCTCATTGCCCCAAGCAGCCTCCCATGGTGGAATAAAAGAGAGATGATAGAACCAGAGATCCTATCAAGTTTCTACTTGAAGAATCTCTTATGTGATAAAGGAACGAGATGATGGATAATTTCGCCTAGATCCTTCAACGAGGACTGAGATGCCTTCATCAAGTAGCCAGTTTGGAGGTGTGAAACCCTTAAAGGTACAATTTCATTTTTATATTCCTTTATTTGAAGGCTAGATAGATGTTGATGCCCTAGATAAGTGGTTGAGTCTACTAGAAGGGTATTTCTCTATCCACAATTTTTTCAACAGGGGAAAGATCACCTTTGCACTCCTTAAAGCTACCCCCCATGTCTAAAATCTCCAGAATATCTCCTACAAGCTTACAGAGAGCAATGCCAATAACCCCAATACAATATAGCAATACTTGTGAAAGTATAGATCATGATGAGTGATGTGACTATCCCTTGACTCTGTTATATACTAAGAGATGAGGAGGAATTACTCTCACATATTACATGTGGGATAATATAATTCTCCATAATAACATCTCTTTATATAATAATGAATATCAAGAGTATATTTTACCATAATGAATATGGGATAAATGTTTTATTCTTTTACATAAGATTGTGGATATCTTCCGACATAATACAAAGACATTATTACCTTCCAAGGAATATAAAATATTCCAACACTCCCCCTTAATAATGGATGGGAGAAAATATCACAAACTAAGGAAGAAAGAAGTCATTACTGCTCCCCCTTGATGACAACTTCCAAAAAGAATCAAAACTACAAAGGAAGAACACTTCGGTTGATGGAATTTGATGAAGAACAACCGCATCTCACTAAATCATGAAAGTGCACTCGAACCAGGTTGTATGAGGAAATAAACATGTGACGCAATCCAACATCAAGGAGCCTAGATCACCACAAGAATCATCGCAACCATAACTGATAGCTGAAGAACTCTGATATAACATCCACACCAGTGTACAGACACCTTTTGACAGTTGATACAACAGAACATGTGGCTAAGAACAAAACAACAGAGTACAAAGATATCCAGATGGCCAATACTCACGTAGATAGCAGACATTCTTCTGATCAAGTTGCAATATAAATATATGTAAAGGACTTCAAACATCGAAGAAACAAGAACCCAATGGTCTATACATCGAAAATGATATCATACAGATGAACATCATGACTTCAACAGTAGAAGATGGTGCTTCATTATTTCTGAAAACATAAACAAAGACCTTATCTGTACAAAAACTTCTAAGATTAATGCATACAAAGATCATAAAAAACAATATTGCTCATACAGAAATGAAAAAGCTTATACACCAAAGGTTAGCAATCATCATATAAAATATGGCAACATGATATGATCAATTAAAAGACTAACTTGAAAATTAATGAAAATGAAGTTACTTTTACACATTAAGTATTAGCCACAACATATAAATAGTGAGCACAAAAAATAACAAATATTAGATTGTTTTTATAAAATTGCTCAAGAAAAAAATAAACATGAGATGATTAGAAATCAACATGATCAAGAATGAACAACAAAAAAGCAAATTTAGTCATTAAACATTAGAAGAACTACTAGATGACAACAAAAGAGGCACTTAAAGCTACTTGTGATTCATCAGAATCTTTCATTTTAGCTTTACCCATTAAACGTTTCATTTTAAAGCAATTCTTTTAAAGATGATTAGTTTTACCACAATGCTTACAAGGATCATACACTTTCTTCTTATTATTATTTTCATGGTGTGCATTAGAAGCATTACCAAAATTATTAGTATGATTTGAAGTGTGTGAATTAGAACCTTTAACATTATTAAAACTTTTAAGATTATGTGCCATAAGAGCCATATTAGGTGATACTTGTCCTGAAACAATTAACCTTTCTTGCTCATTAATCAATCCTTTACAAAAATCATCAAAAGTAGGTTTCGTGGTATTTGAAGACAAATCAAGAGCTCTATTCCTAGTTTGAATGAACATATCAAAACAAGATAACAATTTTTGTTCTACAAGAATTATAAGAGCAGTGTTTGTTTTCTTGTAATCTTTACCACAATTATTTAATTTTTCATTTAAAGTTTTCACTTCATCAAGATATAATTCTACTCTATCAAAGTTAGTAGGATCTAGCTCATAAATCTTCTTTTCAAGGTAATAAGCAGAAACATCATCAGATTTATCAAATAAGGAAGCAAGAACTTTCCATACCTCAACAAGGCTGTCTTCTGCCTCTATACTTACCTGAAGACTATCTGCAATTGTTTGATCAATGAGCCCTCTTGCTTGATCACATTTATTTTATCATATAGCCAAAGCTTGAGCATCAACAGGTTTCATGTGTTCACCATTAACAATCCTCCATAGATTCTTACTCAACCCTTTGATTGAGTGCCCAGACTTGTCTAGAATTATGTTTTGACACATAGATGGATCCAAAACAGTTTTTCTAGTTCCAAAAACAGGTTATAATAAAAATTTCAATGACAATTGACCGAGTTATGAGGCCAAAAACAATGTCGAATTTGTCAAAAACGAAAACCTACACAAAGTCTACCAAACTTGGACGAAATTTTTCGTTTTGGCAACCAGAAGGCACAGAATTTTGTTATGTTCGTGTAAGTGGATCCAGAACAGTTTTTCCAGTTCCAAAAACAGGTTATAATAAAAATTTTGATAAAAATTGACCGAGTTATGAGGCCAAAAACAGTGTTGAATCTGCCGAAGATGGAAACCTACACAAAGTCTACCAAACTTGGACAAAAATTGTTGTTTTTCCCACCAGAAGATAAATCTCCTTGAGGAGAATCAGAAAATCATATAAATATACAAAAACAATATCAAGAAACCCTTGAAAATTTTCTGCAAAAATCTACACAACAAAGTTAGGGTTAGAAATAAAAAACTGCAGAAATATGCCCAGATCTGAAGAGAAGCCTAATGGCTACCGGATAGAAAGCAAATCTACAAGAAATAATCAATGCCTAAATGATAAAATATTGTTTGAAAGCAATAGAAGGTGCCAGATCATAGCAACAAGCTCTGATACAATGTCAGAGATATGGATCTAACTAAACTAGCTTACATATCTATGCAAACAATAAGATATCACAAAAAATAAGAAAAGAAAGATAACAAGAGAAAAAAGTACACCATATATACGTAGTTCACCCAATTGGGATATGTCCACGGGAAGGTAGTCTTCTGTTATCTCCAGAATATCTCCTTCAAGCTTACAGAGAGCAATGCTAATAACCCCAATACAATATAGCAATACTTGTGAAAGTATAGATCATGATGAGTGATGCGACTATCCCTTGACTCTATTATATACTAAGAGATGAGGAGGAATTACTCTCACATATTACATGTGGGATAATGCCAGCATAGATCCAAATTTTAGGCTCTATCAAGCGCCGAGAGGGATCAAATCTCTCTCCTTGAATAGCTCCTTGAGTGAAATACCTCAACCACCTAATCCTAACGTCTAAAGTCTCTAGTTTAAGTCTCATATTTACTTTTTACTTTGTATTATTCTTTTTTGTTTATGGCCGACATAATATTTATTACCTTTTACTTTGTATTATTATTTTTTGTTTACTTTGTATTATTTTGTTACTAGACAAACACTCTAAAGTCTCATATTTACTTTTTACTTTGTATTATTCTTTTTTGTTTATGGCCAACATAATATTTACCACCTAATCCTAAGCTCTAAAGTCTCTAGTTTAAGTCTCATATTTACTTTTTACTTTGTATTATTCTCTTTTGTTTAAGGCCAACATAATATTTATTACTTTTTCCTTCAAGTATTTTTCTTTTTTTGTTTACTTTGTATTATTTTGTTACTCGACAAACTCGACTAACAAGATCTCCCCCATATTGGGCTGTAGAGCGCCTCTCAGCGCAATAATTCTCCATAATAACATCTCTTTACATAATAATGAATATTAAGAGTATATTTTACCATAATGAATATGGGATAAATGTATTACTCCTTTACATAAGATTGTGGATATCTTCCGACATAATACAAAAACATTATTACCTTCCAAGGAATATAAAATATTCCAACACTCCCCCTTAATAATGGCTAGGAGAAAATTCCACTAACTAAGGAAGGAAGGAATCATTACTGCTCCCCCTTGATGACAACTTCCAAAAAGAACCAAAGCTACAAATGAAGAACACTTCGGCTGATGGAATTTGATGAAGAACAACCACGTCTCACTGAATCATGAAAGTGCACTCGAACTAGGTTGTATGATGAAATAAACATGTGACGCAATCCAACAGCAAGGAGCCCAGATCACCACAAGAATCATCACAACCATAACTGATAGCTAAAGAACTCTGATATAACATTCACACTAGTGTACATATACCTTATGACAGTTGATACAACATAACATGTGGCTAAGAACACCACAACAGAGTACAAAGATATCTAGATGGCCAATATGCACATAGATAGCCGACATTCTTCCAATCAAGGTGCAATATAAATATCTGTAAAGGACTTCAAACATCGAAGAAAAAAGAACCCAATGGTCTATACATCGAAAATGATATCATACAGATGAACATCATGACTTCAACAGTAGAAGATGGTGCTTCATTATTTCTGAAAACATAAACAGAGAACTTATCTGCACAAAAAACTTCCAAGATTAAAGTATACAAAGATCATAAAAAACAATATTGCTCATACAAAAATGAAAAAACTTATACACCAAAGGTTAGCAATCATCATATAAAATATGGCAACATGATATTATCAAATAAAATATTAACTTGAAAATTAAAGAAAATGAAGTTACTTTTACACATTAAGTATCAGCCACAACATATAAATAATGAGCAAAAAAAATGACAAATATTAGATTGCTTTTATAAAATTGTTCAAGAACAAAATAAACATGACATGATTAGAAATCAACATGATTAAACATGAACAACAAAACAAAAAAAATTAGTCATTAAACATTAGAAAAACTACTAGATGACAACAAAATATGCACTTAAAGCTACTTGTGATTCACCAAAATCTTTCATTTTAGCTTTAGCCATTAAACGTTTCATTTTAAAGCAATTCTTTTCAAGATTATTATTTTACCACAATGCTTACAATGATCATACACTTTATTCTTCTTACTATTTTTGTGATGTGCATTAGAAGCATTACCAAAATTATTAGTATGATTTGAAGTGTGTGAATTAGAACCTTTAACATTATTAAAACTTTTAGGATTATGTGCAATAAGAGCCATATTAGGTGATACTTGTCCTAAAATAATTAACCTTTCTTACTCATTAATCAATCATTTACAAAAATCATCAAAAGTAGGTTTCGTGGTATTTGAAGACAATTCAAGAGCTCTATTCCTAGTTTGAATGAACATATCAAAACAAGATGACAATTTTTGTTCTACAATAATTATAAGAGCAGTATCTGTTTTCTTGTAATCTTTACCACAATTATTTAATTTTTCATTTAAAGTTTTCAGTTCAACATGATATAATTCTACTCTATCAAAGTTAGTAGGATCTAGCTCATAAATCTTCTTTTCAAGGTAATAAGCAGAAACATCATCAAATTTGTCAAATAATGAAACAAGAATTTTCCATACCTCAACGGGGTTGTCTTCTGCCTCTATACTTACCTGAAGACTATCTGCAATTGTTTGACCAATGAGCCCTCTTGCTTAATCACATTTATCTTCTCATATAGCCAAATCTTGAGCATCAACAGGTTTTATGTGTTCACCATTAACAATCCTCCATAGATTCTTACTCAACATTTTGATTGAGAGCCCAGACTTGCCCAGAATTATGTTATGTCTGCGTAAGTGGATCTAGGACAGCTTTTCTAGTTCCAAAAATAGGTTATAATAAAAATTTCGATAAAAATTAACTGATTTATCAGGCTGAACACAATGTCGAATCTGCCGAAGACGGAAACCTGCACAAAGTCTACAAAACTTGGACGAAAGTTTTTGTTTTGGTAACTGGAAGGAACAGAATTCTATTATGTTCACATAGGTGGATCCAGAACAGTTTTTCCAGTTCCAAAAACAGGTTATAACAAAAATTTCGATAAACAATGACCAAGTTATGAGACCGAAAACAATGTCGAATCTGTCGAAGACAAAAACCTGCACAAAGTCTACCAAACTTGGACAAAAATTGCCATTTTGACAACCGGAAGATAGATCTCCTTGAAAAGAATTAGAAAATCATATAGATCTACAAAAACAACATCAAGAAACCCTTGAAAATTTTCTGCAAAAATCTACACAACAAAGTTAGGGTTAGAAATAAAAAACTGCAGAAATATGCCCAGATCTGAAGAGAAGCCTAATGGCTACTAGATAGAAAGCAAATCTACAAGAAATAATCAATGCCCAAATGATAAAATTTTGTTTGAAATCAATAGAAGGTGCTAGATCATAGCAACAAGCTCTGATACCATGTCAAAGATATGGATCTAACTAAACTAGCTTACCTATCTATGCAAACAATAACATATCACAATAAATAAGAAAAGAAAGAGAACAAGAGAAAATAGTACACCAGATATACGTGGTTCACCCAATTGGGCTACGTCTATGGGAAAGTAGTCTTCTATTATCTTCAGAATATCTCCTCCAAGCTTATGGAGAGAAATGCCAATAACCCCAATACAATATAGCAATACTTGTGAAAGTATAGATCATGATGAGTGATGTGACTATCCTTTGACACTATTATATACTAAGAGATGAGGAGGAATTACTCTCACATATTACATGTGAGATAATATAATTCTCCATAATAACATCTATTTATATAATAATGAATATCAAGAATATATTTTACTATAATGAATATGGGATAAATGTATTACTCTTTTACATAAGATTGTGGATGTCTTCCGACATAATACAAAGACATTATTACCTTCCAAGGAATATAAAATATCCCAACAACTATGGCGACCGGTACATGAAATGGACCACACTACATTAAGAGAGGAACCAAACAGTGCTAGAGTCCACTAATACCTTCCATAACTTGTGCACCAAGATGGGTATCAAAGAATCTGAGCAGCATCTAGTTCTAAAATACTGTGGGGGATTGCATAGGTACATCCAAATCGAAATGGAATTTATGGACATCTCTTAACTAGGAACCACTTCTTGATATGCTATCAAAATCGAGAAGAAGTTTAAGCAAAATTTTGGGCATGCAAATCCATTGCAAGGAAAGGGTAACCCTATATCGCAGAACAAAGGACAGAGTAAGTACAACTAGTCCTAGCCACAAGAAAATAAGGGTAATGGAAAGAAAAATAAGGAAACCGGAAAATGGTGTGAGTTCCATAAGAGCCCCTAACACAACACTGATGAATGTCACTCAAAGTAGACATCGATGGATCAGATCAAATCCTTAGAGTCATATCCTGGTTTCAAATCTGATTTAGAACCCAAGGTCATAGTCATAGACAAGGGGAAGAAGATCATTGATGCAAAACCCAACATCACCATCGCTACCACAAAGATCCAACCCAACAATCCAAAGGAACCAGAGGAAGGTGAGCGCCTCTTCCAATCATAGATTTGGGTAAAGTGAACTCCACTGCATTTCATTATTTATAGTGAAATTCAAAAGAACCTGATTTCGATAGAATTCATCAAACGGTTGAATTTTCCAACAATACCACACCTACAACCCTACAACATTGGGTGGCTCAGCTAAGGACAGGACATCTACGTCAGTCAACAATGTTTCCTACCCTACAACATCAAGCCCTTCATAGATGAGGTATTATGTGATGCAGTCCCACTTGAAGTTTGTGATTTTATTTTAGGACAACCATATATGTGGAAGCATCATGTTGTGTATGAATCTAGACCTCGTAGTTTTATTATTGCTTTGGGAAAACAATTCTAGAATATACTAGAGGAAGTCCCCACTACTGTAGTGTCTCCCATCATAGCTAAGCAGTGAAGAAAAGTAATCTCCCATACTAGGAAATGTATCCTCTTCTTGATTCGCTCTGAAGGTGAATGCAAGAGAACAAAAACATCCACCACCTCCACAAAGGGTCTCTCTGTACAACATAAGTAGGTGGGAAAGATAATGAAAGAAAATATAAACATCTTCACTACATCTGTCGGGGTACTATTACAGCAACAAGACAAAAAATCAATTGATTTGGTACTCAGGGAACCTTACAGCTCTACTGGACACGTCCCTTTCCAAGTGTACTTGGGGTTCCAACCATTGGCCCCAATTGATGTAGTTCTTCCCATTTCCTCAACACATGAGGAATCTTCCCCTGCTCGCACCAAGGAAGACAAGTCCACTCGACTTGTTTAACAAATTCAACACATCTATCAGCAATTCCATGAAATTCTAGAGAAATCCAATGCCAAGTATAAGCAACGACATGACCAACATCAAGCTTCGAACAAATTTCAGGTGGGATATAAGGCTTGGTTTCATTTGTAAAAAGAGTGGCTCACTATGATTCAAATTCAGTACAATTTTTCCCATTTGATGCAAAACTTAGGAAGTAATGGATACCATTCCTTCCTAAGGGAGCAGGACTAATCTAAATGGATATTGGTGGCCACCCACCCATTCCACTAGATCAATGAAGTTTTTCCAATTTGGCATTTTTTCATGTTGGAGGATTGCTCCAGATGGATATTGATGGCCACCCACCTATTCCACGAGCTCAAGATAGTTTTTCCAATTTTGCAATTTTTACAGATTTTGATGTCTGAAACTTTCAATGTTGTTTTGAGGCGCTAAGCAATGTTTTTTGGTGACGCAATAGTCCAGACATTGCAAATGGCAGGTCTAGACATCCAAAATGTGTTCTTATCGGATATACCTTTCCAATGGTCTACTAAACTCTACAAACGAATATCGTATGCAAAATTTATGCCCCCGAGAAGTTGATGCCTCAACTAACCACCTCGGGGCCCACAAACCTTTTTATGGTTCATCTCCTAGGGTTAGGTTTTTGGATGTTAGGTTTTTTTCCTTCATGCTATGATATAAAGGCCCTTCAAACTTCATTTGTAATCATATTGTGATGAATAAGTGTAGCCTCCACATCTCTTCTCATAGATAAATCTACCACCATTGTAGCTACTTTTATTTTACTGTATCTTATGTTTCATTCATTTAAAATTAATAGAATCTGAGTTTACTATATCACTATGTTCCTTGCAATATATCTATGTATGTGGTTCTATATATGCTCTTTCATTTCTTTCTCACATAAATCCATATCAAAAGGTGACTCATCGTCTCAATACTTCTTTAAAAGTAATATTAAAGCAATGCTTAATAGAACATGTATCTTGTGTACGATCATCACAGATCTTGAAATGGTACTCGTTAATCACTTCACGATTATTTTCATTGCTATAAGAACCATCTACATTGATCTTTGCATGTTTGTACAAAATATGCATAGCTATAGAGACCTGATCTATATGATAATAGTCACTTTGTCTAGTTCCTTCTATGGAGTGAAAGTGTAATTATTGACGAAATCAACAACTAATAATGTTGTTCCTTTCAGAAATACATCTCATGATTTCCTGAATGATAAGTTCTACAATCATTTTATATAAGAGTTCTTGATATATCTATATATTTTATCCCTAAACTTCACCATAAAAGATGTCATCGAAAGATCAACTTCAAGTAAATAAATATTTTTTTTGTTGTTGTTGAATTTGTAACAAGAGTGTACTTAACATATTCATGTCTCTTCCACTTCACAGTGAGATTTGGCAACCGAGGATCATTTGGATCAGTGGAGTACTTAGTATCAAAAAGTTCCAAACAAGAATATTCTTTTCATTTTCCACCATCAACACATTTTTTCTTATAAAATAATATATCATTCTATCATGCACATAATATCGTGGATAAAAATTCACAAACATTGGAAGGAGGGGAGTCATTTTACCAATATTGTATGCCAAAATTTAGAAATGTCTCGTAACATAATTGGAATTATACATGGTACTAACAACATGTGTTACAAATAGAAATAGGCTTGGAATACCATGGTCTATGCTTCACAAATGTACTAATAGAAATCTTCATATCAACATTACTCTCCATAAAATTCTAGATCAATTCCACTTGAGTGAGTTGTCTTATCTATTTAGCATGAGTTTCATAAACCCTTTTAGATATATGATGACACATGACCTCCTTTTCATTTGGTAACACAAAAGAATTTAAATGCCAAAACTCTTTCACCCTATCCCTCATATTATCAGGAATTCTATCTTGATAGTGTCACCTATAGATAGCATCCCAACATGCAAGTTCATTATCCTCATCTAATTGAATCGTAAATTTTTTATTCCTCGACAAAAAATTTCTTTATGTTTTTAATTCTCTTGCAATCATTGACATCAAATGACCTATTGTAGTGCTTTTTGTGAGAAAACCTATTAGCAATGCTCTACGAGCAACATTTTCAACATGAGATAGCTTTTTTGCAAGTGTGGCAAGGGCCAATGTCACATTTTTTTATGCCATCTCATTTTATTTATCCTCTTTGCTACTTTTAATGCCCAATAATTATACTCCATTTCTTAGACCTTCCTGCTTTAAGAATCCATGTAACAATTGAGCTTATATTATGAAAAATTTACATTCAAAAAAAAATTAACATCATTTTTTCTTTAGATAGAGTTGTGCAATTGTGCATTGGTGGTCCCAATTCTTTGATTTTAGTCGAATCTATATTCTCCATAAAATTGTTGTCAATGACGATATTGCTGCAACTTTCAATTAATCTCTGTGAGTTGCTAGGTTTCGTAGGATCTTGTTGTGGGTTAGATGTTGACCCTGTGTTAAAATATATAAATTTTCATTTGAACTTGATCATATATCTAAATGATTTTAAAATTTTGTGAACTTTCAAATCAAATACATAGAAACTAAAAAGTTCAAAACTTAAAAAATTATGACTAGCCATTGGTGTCAAGGATATCAACATTGTCTTCTTCATTTGTGTGGTTGATATCAACATTAACAAGTTGTTCACTCTTATCGTTGACAAGTTCCTGAAAATCTCCCATTTCCTCATCATTGCCATTTATCTCCACATCTCTTTCATGCTCTCTATTTTATTTTAATGCTCTCCATGTTGCTTGTACTTTATTATTATTTTCCTATAAATCAATTCTCTTCTGACCAACTTTTGTTTTCAATTCCTTTGGTTTCCCATGTTCAAAAAATTAGAAACCTGAAATTCAATTTCAAAATAACACAAATGATGATACAAACTGCAATATCTCATTATCGAATTGTAATGTTCCACAATCAAAATTGCATAAGTGATGAGACAAATTGCAATATTCCAAAGCCAAAATATAATATACTAGAGAAAAAATTGCACAATTCATGAGATAAATTGCAATATCCCAAATCCAATTCTAATATCCAAGAACCAATATTCCATAAGTGATGAAACAAAATTCAGTATCCCAACACCAAATTCTAATATGCTAGAACCAATACTCCATGAGTGATGAAACAAATTGTAATATATGTTTTTCCCTAGGGAAAAAAAATTGCAATACCCCTTTTTTATTTAAAGAGTATTGTAAGTGATAAAAAAAAAATTCAATATGTTGGGCCAAGTAAAGTTTTGGGGTAAATTTTTGTGCAGTTTTGGTGTGAACAAGGCCAAGGTGAGGTGGCCCGATGAAGAAGAGTCAACTGCAACGCATTGGCCGAGAATCCAGGAAGTTGGGAATTTTGACTATGTAAAGGGAGGATTTGAGTGAGTTAGTTAGGATTTTTGTTCACTTACATTTATGAATGGAGTAGTGGGAGCAGTTCAAACTGTGTGTTCCCTATAAATATGTAATGGGTTGGGATTTTTGAGGTTGTTAGTGAATTAATTAGCCATTCTGTGGATAAGTCATTAGCTAGTCGATGTTCCATCTTTTGGGAGCCCTGTTTTGTATGACAAAGACATTGAATGCTATGATGAAAAGAGTCACATGATTTGCAGGTTGTGTGTGCAGATCTCTTATATAAAAGAAAGAGAAAATCTGTAATTCATTGTAAAACATGAAGTGCTTATTTTGACTGTGACTCGTGAATAAAGAAAGCACTTCCGTGGTTTTCTCCTGTTTGGGTTTCCATATTACATCCGATGTCCAATGTGTATATTTATTGTGGTGATGTGATGTATATGTTTCTATCTATTTGAATATTGTTGAATAACTGTGGATCAATGTGTATCAATGGCATGTTATTGAATATAAGTCACAGTAGTTAAATGATATATATAGATATAGATATAGATATAGACTATATCTATATCTATAGATATAGATATAGATATAGACTATATCTATATCTATATCTATAGATATAGATATAGTTATAGATATAGATATAGATATAGATATAGATATATGCACATTGGAAAGTTGTTAAGGAATGTCTTCTTCCAGAGTCTTGAACGTCATGAATGTTAGTTTCTTATCACACCCCTTCACTACTGTAGAAGCTTGATTCTTGCAGCTCCCATAGATACCTCGAGTGAGGGTCGACGTCGTGGGGTTTGTTGGTATTTAATTAAGTGAACCCTGGTCGAAGTAGATCTATGTCAACAAATGGTTTCGTTGTCGGGACCGAGATATGTGTCGAAGGGGTATGTGGCAACCTACTAATCCGAAGATTTAGGATTGGGTAGATAAGAATCTTGAAGAGTTTGCTTAATTCCAGAACAGAGATCCGTGCATTGATGCAAAAACATGGTTAGGTGAGTTCTTGGGAGAATTTCCTATTCTATTGAATGAATGGTTGGAAAGGATAACATTACAAAAGAGGTGCTTCCAAGGGGGTGAGCCTACAGTTTGGAAACCTGAGCTAATCTGAACCCTTAAAGGTATTGATAATAATATATCTCGTGTTGTTGATTTCTTTTTAGAGAGCATATTAGAAGGGTATATTACAGAGTTTGTTGTAGACACCATAAAATACTATTGCACTACTGGAAAGGAGTTCTTCCGAGGACTATGAGGTAAGTACCTGAAATCTTTAAAACTATGGATTAAAATGTTGATTTGTGAAAAATGGGTTATGAGAGTAGAACCCGACAAGCAAGTTACTTGTGCGCGATGGTTCAGGATGTCAAAGGGGAATGGTCTGAGAGTATGTTGGGAGAAGCGAGATGAAATGAAAAGGAAAGGAGAAGGTGAAACATATGAAGAGTGTGGTATACTACGGAGTTGAAGAATATTTAGGTCAAGTAAGAGAAGAAGAACTGTGACAAAAGGAAAGAGTTGCAATGTGACTGAAGGAAAGGACTACGAACCAATACCATATATTGAAGAAGAATCTGTCAATAGAGAATAAATTGAAGAAGAAGAATATCAGGATGCTTTTGAATACGATCATGTTGAACTAGATCAGGCAGATATTGTGACATACCATGACCCCGCGTACATCTCCAGAAAATGAGGTAAGGAATACTATCCAGTCGCAGTTAGTTCAAGAAAGTAATAGTAGTGGTAGCCAAAATAGTACTTCGATGAATAATCCTATTGTAAGTGTTATTCCTATATTAACACTTATACTATGAAACGAGAACTCGACACAGTTCTCATTTTTCTCTCTCCTAATTTTAGTAGCTATTTTTACCTCCGTTTCAAAAAGCGTTGATGCCAGTATCACACATTTTCATTTTGAGGCATTTTTTTGGGCCTTTGAATTATCTTTGTCGTAAAATATATTTAATTTATATTTTCAAGTGTGTTTTTAGAAATTTAACAAAATAACATACATTTATAAGTAATTTATAATAAAAAACATATACATTTTGCAATTGTTTCTAGAAAATAAGACATTTTTATGGACAAAATAAGACATTTTTATTGACAAAATTATAAAAAAATTCAAAAATAAAGACATTTAAAACCATTTTCAATGAATTTTTAGAGATTTTTTCTATAAAAACGATACTATTTCATATTATTTTCCAAAAAGTGACGATTCACATAAATTCAAGAAACAATATACCATATATTTGTAAAAAACATATTAAAAATATTATATATAGAAATTTTATTTCTAAAATAAAGTCTGAAAATCAAAACATTACTAATATATCTTATCAAAAAATTGCCAAATTTAAAATTTTCTTCAAGACATGAAACTAATCAACACTTTAAGTTATTAGGCACTTTTAGTCTCTTGTAATATTTATTGGAATGAGCATATCTTCACAGATTTTTGTATTACTTTGTGGTTTACAGTCTTTTACTATTTCATCCATTAATAGAATTTGGATTTTTTTATATTACTATGTTCTTTGCAATATCTTCTTTTGTATATTTCCATTTTATCTTTCTTCCTTCATTCTATGAAAAAACTAGATCAAACATCTCTTCCCTATTCCATTGATTTTTATGAACATGATACATTATAAATAGGGAAAATATATTTAATCAATTGGAACACAGATGTCTAAGTGTTAAGACTCCATAGGAGCCCAAATATTTGTATTTTATCAATATTAAAAAGAAAATATATGATTATAGCAAGTGACTATAATCTCAATCACATTAGAGAAAACAAATAATTGATAGAAACACACAAAGCCTAGTTCGTGGCTTAAAAATTTAGACATGGAATATATCTATATATCTATGTAGAAAGGTTGAACACTACAAACTTCACAAGGAAGGTTATCTTAATTGGAAATATAAAATATGCCTTTGCACCATTCTTTAAAATATATCTAGAAAGATAGAACACTTCAAACTTCACAATGAGGGTTATCTTAATTGCCACTATATGCCTGCCCACCACTCTTATCAATTGTTTCTTTGAATATAATTTTATTGATTTTATTATAAGATATATAACAAAATTCTTAAACTATTGAAAACCTATGTACAAGACTGTGGAAATGAGGTATATATGTTTGTGAAAATATCATAACATTGAGCTAAAGAGATACCTATGTACAATAAATATTATTTTTACTAATATTTATATCTAAATTAAAACCTTTTACACTTTTTATAAAAAATCAAAATCATTATTAAACATTAATAACCTAAATCTTTCTATCTTTGGAATGATGGAAATAATCTAAATCTTTAAAATGAAGATAGTTGTTGTCAATGAAGATAGTTGTTGTCAATATATACATATATTTGATAATTTTATTAAATGTAGTTATAAGTTCAAGTTCCTCTATTATAATTTATTTTTCTAAATCTTTACAAGTTCTATTTCGGGTATTAAAATGCATTTAGATCATTACAGTATTAAATATGAAACCTTATTAATAAATATGAAATATTCAATTGTCAACGATCAAGAATCTTCAATCTTCAACAGATCACCCCTACGCCACACATGATCAAGAAATAATATTTTTCAATAGATCACCCCTACGCCACTTCGCCACACACCATGCACGTTTCTCAGCAGATGATAGTTTCCATTCAAACCTCTTTTAGAGTAGACTTGATTTCAATTGCATCGACTCGCCGTGAAAGTCACCAACCGTACGTCATTTTCCAGAAATTAAAAACTAGTTTTCATCGAAACCTACACCAAAGCACGCCTCGTAAGATCCGAGTTAGTTACGTGTTTGTTACTTTGTCTCTATTGAAATGATATTCTCCCCATTCAGATTCTGCATTTCAGAATAACAAATTTGATTTCAGTGGAATCCGGTAGTTTTGAAAGTTATTGATATATATGCATACCACTGGGGGCCCAAATATTTGTTAATCGCTGGACCGATGGCAGAACTTGATCATTTTCCACTTCTGGCTATTATGGTGGCGGTCGTGATTGCAGTCGATAATCAAACCGTGGGCAGAGGGTGAATCCCCCACAAGTATGTGAGTGCAACATCGTTTATTAACAATCTTGATGTCGTTTTGCAATCCCTTCTTTCAAATCTATCCTCAGATGACTTTGCTAATTCAATGCAAAACGGATCCTGGAAGTGCTCTCTGGAACAGTTTGCATTATTAAAATGCATGTAGATCATTACAATATTAAAATGCTTTTTAAATTTGTAATCGCATCAAACTTCTTAGCCATGAGTGAGCAGCTCCCGCTCACTTGGGTGCCCAAGGGACGCCCTCATGGCCTGTTCGATGCCCGGCATCGAGCAGGCCGTGAGGGCGGCCCTTGGGCACCCAAGTGAGCGGGAGCTGATCACTCACGACTAAGAAGTTTGACACGATTACAAATTTAAAAAGCATTTTTGTTTTGGAATTAAAAATCATATTAACATTCACTTGCATGGAGTTTGTATCCAAAAACTATGTTATGCCGCAAGGGCTTCAAAAGTTACATACATACTTCTTCTAGCTGGTCGTTTTGCCATCCTTCTACCTCAATGATGCCAGGAGGTACAACAAGTGCCATTTTAGAAAGTGAATATGCTTCCATGTTTAATTCTCTATAAACATGTGCAAAATAAACTTGTTCAAAGGAGGTGATGAACTCTTTAATTGATAGAAGCAGATGTTGGAGGTGGGGAGCGTTGATCCGAATTTTACCATTTGCCCAAACTATTACTATCTTTGAGTCCCCAAATAGCTGAATAAGACGCATAATATGAAAGATATATATGAGAATTTTGTTAACTAATATTTTTTAAAAAGTCAATTTAGGATGCATCAAATATTTTTACAATGACTAAATCAATGTTGTTTTAAGTTAAATATTTTTTTAAATATAAGGTTTACATGCTGCAATAAAAGTAATTTTATGACCTAATTATATATATATATATATATATATATATATATTTGTTTAAATCAAATCTATTCTACATCTATAAGTGGAAATGATTTGCTCCATGATAGTCTAATATAAGGCGGTGAACTCTTATGTAATAATTGCATCAGTGATTCATAATGCCATATTGTGTTATTGTGTATATATTTCTCATGTGTCTATTTATCTTTTTTGATATGGTATTAGAGAGAGTGTGATTGTAGGACTAGTCGTGAAGGCAATAGATTTTTTTTCTTTTTTCTTGAAAAGATAAGCATGCTCTTCTCTTGCATTGAACAATGATCTAGATAATCAAAAGGGCTTGATAGAAAGAGTAGATTATCACAAAATGTTGTCAATGAGTTACCATGTGGTATTGAAGGGAAGGAGTTGTGTAGTCAAGATAGTGGCCATTGACTGTTAACGAGTGTTTTGAAAGGATCTAAGGGGCAAAAAAATGATTACAACTAAGATATTGTTATGGTAGTCTCTATTCCTATAGTTGAAGATTTTTCAATGATTTTCTACTAGTTAAATTTATGTTCAACAATTTTTTTTGTAGTTTTTATTAGTATTTTTCAATAGGAAGATATAGGGTTTCATCATTTAGTAATCAAGCTTATTTTGTATTACAGTGTTGACAAGTTGCAAGAAGATGGACCACAACCCATGCTCTCGGGTTTATCAAAGGAGATGTAGCCATTGCTAAAAATCCATCTAATATTAACATCGATAATGAACTTACTAAAGAAGAGTACTTTTTTGCATTTTAAGAAGCCATGCCTAGAAGACATGAATGCTTATAATGTAGATAAAGCTCAAGCATGGATGACTACTCAAATAGTTTGGAAGTTTGTGAATCTTGGGAATTATACTTTTACAAGGGTCATGAGATCACTTGATGAAGCACCCCAGCATCGAGCAGGCCGTGAGGGAGGCCCTTGGGCACCCAAGTGAGTGGCTCCTGCTCACTTGGGAACCTAAGGGCCACCCTCACAGCCTGCTCGATGTCGGGCATCGAGCAGACCGTGAGGGCGGCCCTTGGGTGCCCAAGTGAGCGGGAGCTACTCACTCATGGCTAAGAAGTTTGAAGCGATTACAAATTTAAAAAGCATTTTAATAGTGTAATGATCTAAATGCATTTTAATACCGCAAACTATTCCAGAGAGCGTTTTCATCTCTTAACTAGAGGTTTCCCATATCTTAACCATGTGAATTTTCAGCCTTAGGGATGTTATGAAATATAAAAAAAATAATAGAAAAAATAAACAATATTTCAATCCTTAACAACCCCAATCCACTAGGAAATTTAAGAGATAAAATATCAATGTGTTCCAATAAGTTTCAACCTTTAAATAGGGCAATCTTGTCACACATATCACATATCCAAGAACACTTGGGCACCCAAATCAAAATCAAAATATTTACATTCATATATAATATGTAAAACATAAGTTGGGCACAAAACAAATGTTGGAATTAATATATGTTTCATTTTTAAACTTGTAATGTCGGAAACAATACTTTTGGTTAACTATAAAATTTAGTATTTTAACTTTTTTTAATTGATAATTTTCTTGTCATTTCAAATCTTATATTTAAAATTTGTAAAAATATAAAATGAGTTTTAACCTCTAAAAAAGTTTTAAACTCTAAATAAATTTTTGAATATTTATATGAATTATTTGTTCTTGTATGGTCTAATATATTATTTCATTATGAATCGCATCATAATTTCTTTGGTTTTTATTTGTTAGAGTGGTGAAATTATTTATGATTTTTTTGTTTGTTTGTTTAATATGCAAGTTTCAAAAAAGTTGTAATTTATCTCTTGAAGAAAAAAAAAAATCCAATTTAGGGGTTGATTTTAAAGTTTTTGTAAACACGAGTATGGAATGTTTAGGCCATGGCTCTATTTTTTAGCAACAACAAAAAATTCATGTATGCTGGCATCAACACTTTTCTATTTGGGGGGTGTTTTTGGTGTTTTTTTTGCAAAAATCAATGTTTTTATGTCTAGAGTTCTCGTTCATAGTATAAAGTTCTCGTTTCATAGTATAAGTGGTTTATTACATACTGAACAATTACCTCCAAGAAACACAATTGTTGGGGATGATATGAAACTGCCAATTTTCCATGGAAATGGGTCAGAGGACCCAGAACAACACTAGTTTTTATGTGATGCAATATGGACTGTTAAGCAAGTGTAGGATGACAACGTGAAAAGAGCCCAATTGATTACAACCTTTAAAGGTCATGCTTTGGATTGGTTCATGAAGTTCTCAAAAGTAGCTACTAGACAACCATCGAAGACAGTCTTTGGTAGAAATTAGATATGCCTTAAAAGATGAATTTAAGAAGCCAAAATTTGAGTCACGATGTATTACAATACTCAAAGAGATCAAGCAATCGGTAAATGAATCTATATGGGACTTCAACTAGAGATTCAAGACACTAATGGCCCATGTAAGTTTCCAAATGACAGATGTTCAACATAAGGAGTGGTTTATAGTTGCTTTACTGCCACATATCACGGTTCCTTTGATGCAGCAAAATATTGTGTCGTAGACTGAGGCCCTTGATTTGGCTATGAAGTTGGAAGCATCACTCGTTGGAGATACTGGAGCAGGTATGGCTCAAATTTAGTTACAGTTGGTGAAACTGTCATTAAAAATACGAGACATCAAGAAAGGAAATGACAAAAGGGAATATGTTTGGTGTACTAGGTGTAAGGAGAAGGGTAATTCGAAAGACTAGTGCATAGAATGCCAAGACTATATAGCTGTCAAAGCTCCTGATCCATTGAATCCTGGATCTTGAATCTGGTGTAGGATCTATCAGACTAGTTGGCATTGACCAGAAGAGTGCTACTTATTATAGAAAATGGTAAGTACCCCTCCAAACCTGTTCTATAAATTCTTTCGATCAGTTGGCCATGATGAGAAGGACTATCGAGCATACCAATTTCTCATTGAACCCACTACATATGATTTTTGGATGAAAGGGGAGGAACAAGGTGAAGGGAGTAGTGCGTATTTTAATCAACCAAGGGGTGGATTTCGAGGAAAAGGATGATGAGGACTTGGTCAAGGTAGAGGACACATAATATGTTGCAACTACGGTACACTAGGACATTTTTCCAGGGACTATCCAAATCCCTATTCGACGTGTACATATTATCAAGCATTGGAACATACTATTGATGATTAACCAGAACTCATAGCAAAATGGAAATCTAAGGAAATTCATAATTGAAATCAAAACCATAACTAGAATGTCCAAAAGATATCAATCGAACCCTGACAGGAGCAACCGACTGTCACTATTGTGACAAGAAGAGGAGTTGCGACAGGAGATGATAGAGAAATATGTACTAACCCACATGCTCCTAAAATCATACCAGCAGCAGAACAAACAATACAATTTGATGTTCAGAAGGAATATCAAACGTTTGTGGATGCAAGGAAGGAATTTGTGACAACCCAGAAGGGACCTTCGACATCTACAACTCTAGTCTTTGATGAAGTTCCTATATATGATATGACAGTCTACTTCAACCGATCAGTTCCAAAGAGAAGCTTGGGAAAGGTAAATACAATGATGAAATTTTTAAAAATCTATATAGACTTAGTAAAAGATGAAACTTCTTTAAAGGAATTATAGAGTTTAATTGATGAATAAGAAAAAATATTCCTTCGGAAAAAGCTTTAAATAACTTGCAAAAGAGGATAATAGCAAGAAGGGAACTGCGACTTAGTGCACAGATTTGGGACTTCGACATGGATCTCATTATTTTGGATCTAGGGTAAGATGTGAATGTCATTACTGAACAAATCTAGGAAGCTATGGGAAATCCTAAGTTGGTATGGTCTCCTGTCCAATTACAATTAGCTAATCAACAGAAGGTAATACGATTTGGAAGAATGGTGGGTGTCCCTATTGATATCGATGGTCTACGAAGCTATGTTGACTTTGAATTTATATAAATTGTAGATGACACCAACCGATATCCAACATTGCTTGGTATTGATTGGGAAATTGAGAACCAGACAATTATAAATATCAAGAAAAGGCTGATGACATTTGAAGGAGGGGATATGAGATTTGTTGCACCATTGGATCTTTTGGAAGGTTCAAGGTATGTCAAACCTATTCGAGATGAATATACTATTGAATACTTAGAAAATATATATAAGGTCACTTCAAGAATGGATGACTATGTTAATCCCACTGCAGATGGTTCCTTGAGTTGGAGAAGTGTTAGTTCCGGATCCTTAGACTTAGGGGAACCATTGGAGAATTGGAAGAACTGACTAAAAAAAGTATCTACAAGGAGGTGTTCTCATGTTACCAGATCACTTCGTTGGGTTGGTAAAGAGGTATGCGATATTCCTACTTACAAGGGGTTACCTAATTTAAATGTTTTCTTTGTTGGAATCTTATTAATACTTAGAGGGGGATGAATCAGTATTAACATAGTTATGAACAATTCTTACTTATTATCATATTTTAATCAACACTTAAATTATGCATTCACATAAATAATAAGATTCATCCACATATGCACAAAACACAGAACACAAGGTTTTTACGTAGGAACCCAACATGGAGAAAACCACAGAATGCTCTCTTATATAAAAAAATGCATTCATGGAAGCACCAAACTACGAAATTCTCCAACACCAACTTGAAGGAGGCACCAACCCCCTGGTATTACAAGAACCGATATGAAGGAAGCACTGAATCCCTAATTTACCAGCTCTAACTAGAAGGAGGCACTGACCCCCTGCTCCTTTCCCCATCCTACCGCTCTGATATGACTGTTGAAGATACTTATTTGCTATTCTACTAATCTGTGCAGTCTTCAGATTAACTATATTTAATTCCATTGTGCACACCTTCTGTATACTAATATATTGCAATCATTGAACTATATCACGTACTTTACTTCACTACATCAACATTACACACTTGATATCATACTTCATAAAATTCTACAATTTGTGCATTGGTTCGGCATTTCGTTCTATTTCTGTGCATATGCAAACTCAACTAATACATGGCATCCTATATTGTGTTTTTGTTCTGACCTTGCGCATCTATATGAGATTAGTCACATCATTCTACGCACCCTCTTATGTGATACACTTATGTCTTGGTGCATCTGTCTCAAATAATTTGTGACCTTATGTGTACCATCTGCGATACTACCCTTTTTTTCTTACACACTTTTCTTAGATAAACCTCATCATATTGTGCATATTTTTTTGTGCTACACTTATGCCATTGTGCATCCATATCAAATAAACCAATTCATCTTTATGCACATCATCTGTTGTGCTACATTTTTCGCATCTGGATCTTCTGCTAGATTATGTTGTTCTGGTTCCACCAGCCATTGATACCCCAATAATTAGAAGCTTTCCAAATCAGAGCACTACAAATTTCACATATTCAATATTACATAAACTCTCCAACTTGGCTTCTTATTTATACTTGGCCTACGCAGACCGTATGTCCACAAGTTGGTCATGGCATCCCTTCTTCCTTGCTTTACGGTCAAGCTTAATTCACGCTTCCGCCACTTGTCATGGTCTGTGCCACTAAGGTATCATACCATGTGGTTCTTGTGTATACTTGATTCTTTGCATAGTTGGTCTTACGCACTTTGGAACCACTTTGTGTGGGGCCTTGCATCCTTGAAGTACCATCACTTATGTATATTGGATACTCGACTTGTCCAACCACTTCTTGCTTCGAAGACTCTTTCCCACTTCAAAGACTTGTATACTTCTTCTAATTGGTGGGTCTTGTGTACTTATGGGACTTGCATATAAGTCCAACCACTTCTTGCTCCCGAACCTCTTGCACACTTCCAAGACTTTTCTTACCATTTATTTGGAATTGCCTTTGACTAGATGGATGGGGACTTGCACACATACCTTATGTACTTCAAAATGGATGTTCTTCTACACTATGTATGTACTTCTTCAAACTGGATCTCATATACTTCTTATAAGTGGAAAAAGGATATTGAATCCTCTTTGACATCATTTGACATCAATGACAACCAAAGATCAACAATCTCCCCCTTTGGCATTGATGTCAACACCTCATGAAGTTGTGCATGTCAACACCTCATGAAGTTGTGCTCTTCCTCTGTTATGTTCACAATACTCCCCCTGTGTGTACTCCCCCTGCGTTCTTCTAGGTTTGAGCCTTTGTTCATCTACGCATCCTATTGTTGGTGCTTTTCTATTGTCTTTCATTTCTGCACGTATCTCTTCCACTGATGCATGCTTCATGATATTTATTCGCTCTTGATTTGCACAGCCTCCTATTAGTACTTCCCTATTGTTTTTCATTTCTATGCAAATCGATGTCACTAATGCATGCTTCATGATATTTCTCCCCCTTCGACATCAATGGCAAAGAGGTGTCTTCAATGCACAATTTCAAGATCTTCTTTCTTCGATTGTACATTGGCCTTCACACAGTTGCTTGCTTTGGTTACTCCACCTATCTTCGTGCCTTATTCTCTTCCTTTGTCATTTCTTGTGAGCAGAGCTCAGTTGTCTTACAACCTATACATCTAACAATGTCTTTGTAGCTGTCTTGAGCATGCTCCTTTACGCAATTTTTAATTTCCTTATATCATGATCTTTTGTTCCTTTCATATTAATCATTCACACTTCTTCATTCCTTGCACAATATTCCATGTCATATTCCTATCACACTCATTGTGCACACTACAGAGTTCCATCTACTTCTGGTTTGCATTGTCTTCCATGTTGATTTCTTCTAGCATCCAACTTTTCTTTTTGTTGCATTCACTGTGCTATGAATAGTATTCATCACATTTTCTGACTTCGCATATCTTTCCATGACGTACAAATATTCTTTCTTAATATTGCACATATTTCCATCCATCAGCTAGCATGGCAATAAGTCAATGTGCCTAATAACTCGTGCGAAAAAATTGACTTGTCATTTTTCGTACTCAAGCATTTTAGGAAACATCATTTCAATCACACGAAAAAATGAATTGGATTTCCACTTTTTTTCCTCTTGCCCGATGTCATTAACTCATGCAATAAATTTTGATATCTCCCTAGTTGGATTCAAATCGCGCAGTCATGAATGCAATTAACTTCAACGTATCTTCAATTTATTTTCACGCATGCAGGGAACCACCTTCCAATTCTATAAACGAGCTATGTGTGGCATGGTTCTTCATTCTATTTCATCCATTAAAAAGCTTTCTTTGAGTGTCATAGATTCTTAGTAGTTTGTCTTAATTCATCATGTCTTCCTTCTTTCATAAATTCAACAACTCATTCAAGAGTCTTTGTTAAGTAGTTTAGTCGCAACATGATGAATTCGCTAGGATGAAAGTGAACATGGGGATATGGAAATCCAAAATGAAATAATTTGACTTCATGCATTGGTACGCATAGTCGCAAGTCAACTAGAGTAATACTGAGAGGTTTTCCAGTCTAAAAAAGAGAGTCATCTTCCTAGAGAAGAAACAACAACAAATTCTTGACTTGTTGAACTTGATTCGTGCGAAACAGTACAATGTCAATGCATCGTCTTCAACTCCACATATTTTTCCACTACTGCAATCTTCTGAGTTTGTCAAGAAGGATCCAATGGATCTTTAACTTTGTCTTTCTCAGCAACCAACCAATCATGTTGCAGAGTTGGACCTCAAGCTTCGGCTCTAAGTCAATTTTGTAATTCTCAATTTATGTTCAATACAACTCTCATCATTGTCTTTGTACTTTAATTATCATTAGGCCTTGGCATGCTACCTCTTTAAACTTCGAATCTATTTTATGCAACAGAGTTCTCATGTAATTTTGTAAAGGAAAATTTTTAATATAATACAAACTTCGTTTATGTATCTGTGCAAACCTTATGTTTTTTCATCGGAAATACTTATTTGTACTCTTCCTTCTACTGTTACATGTATGAGATCTTTGTATGACAATATAACTTCAACACATATTTGAAAATAATTGAATATATGTGCATTTCCTTTGCAACATTACATTAGTGCAACTACAAATAACAAACTTCAAAAATTTTCTGACTACAACTAATACATTCCTTGAATTCCTAATGAACAGTGTGTTGAATTCAAGGAACTCACTTATCTTTTCAGAGATTAGTAAGCTGGGAAGCAATCACTTGTTGCTTCTTACATACATGGGTCATTTGCTTTGAATGTACATGCTTGAGGAACTTTCTTTACCCATTTTTCATGTGCACACATTCATTTGATATTGCGCATGACTATTTCCCTTTTTAGTCCATATCTTGTAGTTGTTGTCATATGAAGTATTTCTTTATGGACGACTTATTGTTCTTTGACAATATTGCACCTTGTGTTCAAAACCATCACACGCATAACATCTCACAGGATGACAATATCTTGAAATATGTCCATTTTAGTTACATCTTGTGCACTTCATTGTATTAAACCTTCTTCTAACAGTGTAATGGAAAGAATTGTAATTATTGAAGGAATTGGCATACCTGAATGACTTCATTTTATTTCAACTGTTCTTGCTGCCATAGACCTTCTCAATTGTTTTTTCATAGCCAAGTCTTGATTTTTCTACTGGTGATATTTGATCTCTCAATATCTTATCTAGGCTTGATGTGTTGACTTTGAACTTGTTCTCCATATATCCTTCAAGACAAGTCTTGTTACTTCTTGGATCTCCGTGGTCCGAGGTATCATTCAAGAAGTGTTCTTGAACATGTTTCCCTTTTTTCATCTTAGCTAGTTCTTTCTTTAGGTGGGATATTTCTTTATCCATTTGCTCAAGTTGATTTGTCAACTACTCATTCTTCTACTTTGACTCCTCCAATGATGTCTTCAATACAGATTCATCTTCTTCTAGTCTCTTGATATTATCTACTGCGTAGTTTAGTTGTTTCTCAAGATTAATCTCTTTTTCACTTTCTTTCTTTTCAAGTGATTCTTGAATAGCCTTTGTATTCTTGACTTGTTCCTCATATTTTGACATCGGATCCTAAAAAATTTTGTTCTTCTTTATTTACTTCTTCAACTCTTCCAAGGCACTAATAAGTTCAGCTTCCCAATCAACTTCTACAGCTTCTTCTTCTTCAGACTGACTGTTTGACGCAATTTTTGTGACAAGTTTTGGTGAATGAAAGGTTCCACTAAAGAATTAATTATATAGAGTTCCTGATTTAAATTCTTGTGTACTTGATGTCTCTTTCTTGATAGAGGAATAACACTCTTCCCTTTCTTTACTTCCTTCATCTTCTAGAAAATCCATGAAGAGCACTTATTTTGGAATGTCATCACATTCACTTTCTTCGGATGAACTACTGTGTTCCCTGGAGTACAAACTTTTCATTTGTTTAGGGAACTTCTTCCTGCTCTCAGCTTTTTCCTTTGAGTGTTCCATCCTTCTTTCATTTTGATTGGCCTCTTCTTCACTGTCACTATCTCTATATTATTTATACAAACACTTTGAATCGAAATGGAATACTCTTCCACATTTAAAACACTTGAAGGGTAACTTACCCTTTTACTTGCCATGTCCCCTCTTTAGCTTTCTCACGAATTTTTCCTCTTCCTCATCTGATTCATCACAAGATATTTTGTCATGCTCATGCTTTACCTTCTTGGTGGCTTTTAAGGCTGCTTCTTTCCTAGTGGGATGTTCCTTTTCAGTTCTCATCTCATATGTGGTGAGGATCCCATGAAGCTCATCTTTTGTCAAATCTTCAAGATCACTCTTGTCTTCCAACACAAACACCTTTGAGTCAAATATTGGAGGCAGATTTCTCAGTATCTTCTGCACAATAGATTCTTCAGTTAGAGAAACTCCAAGACCCTTGATAATGTTAACTATCTCATCAACTCGAAGAAAGTAATATGCAATGTTTTTCTCTTCTTTCATCTTCAGCGACTCAAATAAACCAGAGTATGTATGCAGCTTTTCCTTCTTGAATTTATCATTTCCTTCATAGATGTTCTTGAGTTTTTCCCATACGTCTTTTGTTGAGGAACAATGCATGAATTTAGTGAACTTAGTGTTATTAATCCGCATAACATTGCATTCCTTAATCTTGCATTGCATTCATATTGTCTTCTTTCAACTAGATCAACTGGTGTAGTTGTGGGAACATTATAGCCATCTTTAATTGACTTCCAGACATCAACGCCAAGGGACTGTAGATATACTTCCATTCTTATCCTCCAAAAGGTGTAGTTGGAGCCATCAAATCTAGTTGCTCTATTGGTGGAGAGTCCTTCCTACTTGTCCATATCTGTGCAAGGATCTATATTCCAGATTTTAAGTTGTTACTGAAGACACCCACTCTAACCCAATTGTTGGAATCTTATTAATACTTAGAGAGGGGGTGAATCAGTATTAGTGCAGTTATGAACAATTTTTACTTCTTATCAGATTTAATCAACACTTAAATTATGCATTCACATAAACAATAACATTCATCCACATATGCACAAAACACATAACACAAGGTATTTACGTGGAAACCCGATCGAGAGAAAACCACTAAATGCTCTCTTATATTAAAAGATTACATTGATGTAAGCACCAACTTCCAAAATTCTCCAGCACCAACTAGAAGGAGGCACCAACCCCCTGGTTTTACAGGCACCGACCTTAAGGAAGCACTGACTCCATGATTTACCATCTCTTACTGGAAGGAGGCACTGACCCCCTGTTCCTTTCCCCTTCCTACTGCCTTGATATGACTGTTGAAGATACTTCTTTGTTTTTTAATTGATCAGTGCACTCTTCAGATTAACTACAGTTCATTACATTGTGCACACCTTCTGTATACTGATATCTTTAAATCATTGAACTGTATCATGTACTTTACTTCACTACATCAACATTACACACTTGGTCTCATACTTCATAACATTATACAATTTGTGTGCTAGTTCAGGATATCATTCGATTTATGTGCATCTACAAACTCAACTGATACAGTGCATCCTATTATGTGATGTTGTTCTGACCTCACACATCTATATCAGATCACTCACATCATTATGTGCACCCTGTGCTATGCTACACTTATGTCTTGGCACATCTGTCTTAGATCATCTGTGACCTTCTGTGTACCATTTGCGATACTACCTTTTTGTTCTTACACACTTGTCTCAGCTAAACATCATCATGCTACACATATTTTGTTGTGCTACTCTTTTGTTGTTGTGCATACGTCTCAGATAAACCACTTCATCTTTCTGCACATCATTTGCTGTGTTGCATTTTGCACATCTGGCTCTTCTACTAGATTATGTTGTTCTGGTTTCACGAGCCATTGATACCCCAATAATTAGAATCTTTCCAAATCAGAGCACTACAACTTTTGCATCTTCAAGCTTACATAAACTCTCTGACTTGGATTCTTATTTATACTTGGCCTGCATAAACCGTATGTCCACAAGTTGGTCGTGGCATCCCTTCTTCCTTGCTTTACGGTCAAGCTTAATTCACACTTCCACTACTTCTCATTATATGCACCACTGCGGTATCATACCATGTGGTTCTTGCGCATACTTGATTCTTTGCACAATGGTTCTTGCGTACTTTGGAAAGCTAAACCAGTGAAGGATTGTAGTGCTTCAATTGCTGCGAAGTTCTTATTTCAAAATGTAGTCACTAGATTTGGTTGTCCATAAGTTTTGTTGAGTGATCAAGGATCTCACTTTGTCAATAAAATCATTGGGAAACTAACCCATGAGTTTCAAATTCGTCATCAGAAAAGCATTGCATATCATCCACAAGCTAATGGGACTGTCGAAGCCTTCAATTAAATACAAGAACATGCTTTGACAAAGGTCTACAATGTGAACCACAATGATTGGGACTTGAGGATCCGTGCAGTTTTATGGGCATATAGGACAACATGTAAGAAGTTAACAGGTCATATGCCATTCAAGCTCGTGTATGGTTAAGAAGTTGTCATGCCAATGGAGTACATCATGTTGAGTTTGAGGGTTGTTGCATTCATGGGTGTGTCGTACAATGGTGCTTTTGAAGAGTCGTTGTCGCAAGTACTACTTCTAGAGGAGCATGGTTTCATAGCAAGATTTCAACAGCAAGTCCAAAAGGATCAAGAAAAGGAATGGCATGGTCGAAACATTTCAAGGAAATAGTTTCAGAGAGGAGATCTAATACTCCTTTATGACATTGATTTTTTCAAACATTTAGGTAAGTTAAAAACACATTGGTTGGGGCCATATGTGATTTACTATGTCACAGAAGGAGGTGTTGTTCAATTACAAAATTTGCATGGAGAAATCCTCAAGGGCTTGGTCAATGGAAGTTGTTAGAAATCTTATAGGGATAGCTGCGCCTTCTTGCAATGAAAATATATGTATTTATGTTTGTATATATATATATATATATATATATATTAGGAAACCCCAAGTTGTTTTAGTGTCAAATTCATAGAGTAGTTTGTCGTAGTGTCATTTGTCGAAGCCAGTTGAGTCAAAGTTCATTTTGTCGAAGTTTATTCAGTTGTGATAGGCATTTGTACATAAGTTATATTTCTGTCATAGTAGAGGTTGTGTCACAATTGCCCAAATGTTCATTAAATTTATATTTATGGCACTAAAAGTGGAGTCATTAGTACATGGAAACGATTCTGGATCCCACGACTCAGACTAATTTCCTGGAGTCTATGCCATGGGACCTTGGATTGCAGCGGTCAGGTGTTCTATCACTAATAAGAATACCACACTTTGGGTGGTTAGTGGAGGTAAATGGATGTGTTAAGCAATTGCTTCTATGCATGCATGGAGGGTTCTTGTGGCTTGATAAGAAAATATCCATAGACTCGGACTTAATTGTGGAGATCACCGGGTTGCCGAAGGTAGAACTTGACATTGCCACATTTTTGTAGGAAAAGAGAAATATAGGGAGTTGGCGAACCAAATGAAGGAAAAGTACAATCTGACAAAATAATAGCCTCAATTAATGATCAATCAATGTGCTTCGCAGCAAAGGCACTGGCGAGTAAGGTGCTCAGGAAGTGTCGGTTGAGCCAAGTACCTACGACGGTGATTGCAGTGCAAAGTAGTGTGTTCAAGGGGTGCAGATGAACTAGTCCACCTTCTTGCTTAATGAATTCCTCAATGACTACCAGGATGCACTAGATAAAGGTAACCCTTTCCACTACTCATGGTTAATCATATTAATTTCATTTGTTGCTTGGGTAGAATCAGAGGAATACCAGGCGACGGATTGTCGACCTAGTTAGTGCTTGGTTGCACACTATGCTAACTTATGGTTCAGCGATGAGCACAAGAGATAGATAGAGAACAATGTGCAATTTTACATTCACTTGGAATCCCTTAGAGATCATGTTCCCATGATTCCGTGCGTAGAAAATTCAGTGATTGCAACGTCCTGGGGATTTATCAATTTCATGGTTGGACCTCACCACATATATGTCCAGGAAATACATGATTCCAATAAGAAGTGGTTGGTGACAACTTACAAATTGTCAAAGCAAGATATTATTTCCATTACCAATGAATGACCAATCGAATGGAGGGTCCCTATTGAAGCTAAATAGATCTCAACAGACGAGTTGTAGCAGGATCAGGGACAAGTTGGGACTTCTGCAGGCCATGATGCACATGGTGATGATAAAGAATCCAATCCTGTCGGGAGTGCTGGGGGACACAACCACACACAAGAAAATTCATAAGAAGAAGGTCGGGATTTGAGTGCAATATAATTGGATCTGAAGCCATGTGAAAAGAGAAAAGAGACTACTGAGGCGCGGGGGAAGAGGAAGAAATCAAAGGTAGAGAAGTAAAAGGTTGTCATGACCTTAACCGAGGATGACATGAGCGTCCTGTAGGATCATATGACAGAGGTCATAGAATAAATCTCCAAGCTAGCCGAAGAGAAGACTATGCAACTATTTGGGGGAGTAAAGGATCAGCTTGAAGGTCTATGGGACTTAGTTTAGCTCCAATTCAAAACGGAGCTTCACAGCAGACCAAGGGAAGAGCAGATGAGGAGGCGATGCCACAAGAATATACTACTACAATGGGTAGGGTAGTACAATTTCTACCAAGATCATTAATTTATGGCGATTTAGGATTAAAGGAACAAGCCCATAAATTAAGCTATATTGATTTACAGTTGTCATCACTGCCCATGTTCATGCTATAAACACTTCAGCAATATCTGGTTGAGGAGATCAAGGTGCGTGAAGAAAAGACTTATGGTGAGAAGATACAGTATCAAATGCAACATACTACACTGTAGTAAGAGTGTGAGAATATAAGGATCAGGAAGAAATTGTCAAGGAGAAGGAGTAGCTGCAAATTTTGTCGCGGTAGCTTACCGTGCACCACCTGAGACCGAGGTAGCTGAAGACATGGCTACTGAAGAGAAGATAAAGAGACTGACCAGAGTCCTTTCGTGGTTCCGTGACAAGATAGGTGAGGTAGAGGCAAAGTTGGTACCAAGTACTCCGCCATAAGTAACAATGCAACGAAGTGAGGAGGTTAGTGAAGCAATTAGAACCATTAAGGGTTGTGAAAGTGAATGTGGTACACTGTTTGAAGAGGGCACACAAGCATGGGCCACATTACTAGATGACGTTGAGCTACAAAACATTAATGTTTGGTTGTAGGAGACACAGAAAAAAAATGGCATATTTGAAGAATCAAATGAAGACAATGTCACATGCTGGAAAAATGATTATGGTAGTAGAGAATAAGAAACTCCAGCAGGAAATTAACCAGTTGAGAGTCGAGCAGCGGCAGTGAACTGAACTGGTTGGGGAGCTGCAAGGCAAAGCATAGCAAGTCTTGTAGATCATTAGTGGTGCAAGAAACAAAATACAAGAAGTAGTTGAATGGGTTGAACAATAGACAAACGTTCACCTAACTGGGGAGATGGTACATGAAGTATGCCAGCATAGAGACAAAGTTTGATAGACTTTTGAAGAGTTGAAGTAGAAGTTTGCGGAATTCTAGGAGAAATCCAAGACTCGATCAGTGCAACCTTGAAGTGGCTCGGGACAAGCCACATGTGAGTGTTGGGGTCCTGTTGGGCCAGGTAAAGTTTTGGGGTAAAGTTTTGGGGTAAATTTTTACGTAATTTTGGTGTGAACAAGGCCAAGGTGAGGTGGCCCAATGAAGAAGAGTCAACTCCAACGCAAGGGCTGAGAATCCAAGAAGTTGGGCATTTTGACTATGTCAAGGGCTGAGTTGAGTGAGTTAGTTAGGATTTTTTTCCACTTACATTTATGAGTGGAGTATTTGATTAGTGGACTAGTGGGAGAGAGGCAGGTTGTGTGCGCCCTATAAATATGTAATGGGTTGGGATTTTTGAGGTTGTTAGTGAATTAGTTAGCCATTATGTGGGTAAGTCATTAGCTAGTCGATGTTCAATCTTTTGTGAGCCTTGTTTTGTATGAAAAAGACATTGAATGCTATGAGGAGAAGAGTCGCATGATCTGCAGGCTATGTGTATAGTTCCCCTGTAAAATAAAGAGAAAATATGTAAGTCATTGTAAAACATGAAGTGCTTACTTTTACTGCAACTCATGGATAAAGAAAGTGCTATTGTGGTTTCCTCTTGTTTGGGTTTCCACGTTACATCTGGTGTCCAATATGTATGTTTACTATGATGATGTGATGTGTATTTTGTTGTCTACTTGAATATTGTTGAATAATTGTGGATCGATGTGTATCGATGACATGTTAATGAATATAAGTCACAGTAGTTAAATGATATGTGTGTGTGTGCATGTGCACATACACATGCACAAATAGGCAAGTTGTTAAGGAATGTCTTTTGTCGAAGTCTTGAACGTCATGAATGTTAGTTTCTTGTTGCACCCCTTCACTACTACAAAAACTTGGTTCCTGTAGCTCCCATAGATACCTCAAGTGAGACTTCACCTGCTTCGCAGGTGATGTCGAAAGGGTCGGTGTCGTGCAGTTGGTTGGTGTTTAATCAAGTGAACCCTAGTCGAAGTAGATATGCGTCAACACAATATATTTTTTTCTTTACTGAAAAGAAAATTGTAATATATATCCTTTTTTTAGGAAATCAATTTTGTACATTTGAGAAAAAAAATTACAATATAATATCCAAAAATCAAATTATGTACCTTGCAATATCCCGAAATCAAACATTGCACTTTTTATCTTATGGTATTTTGTACTTTGGAAGACACATAGAATCTAATCTTTTGACCGAGAATGTATAGAACTCTCACCCAAAATATTGGATTCTCCAAGATTCTCAAGAAATATTTAGTTCGCTCGCGTGATTTTTATAGTAAAACTCTCGATTGAGAGATTTTTAAAACACTCGAACGATAGTTTTTTAAACTCTAATTCAATGGTGTAAGTAACTACGTGTTGAAATAACTCTTGGCTGAGATATTTTTTCAACCGAGAGATTTTGGTCAACGAAAAGACAACAATTTTCTGTATTTTTCATAAACATGCAACTTCAGAAAGACCAAACCCTTGCAAATTTGAAAGCTTATCTATCAAACTTGGTACCAATGGATTCATCACTGAATATACTTTCTAATCATATAAAAATTAATTATTTTCATTAAGAATTTATATTTATTAATAATTTTATTCTAAAGCTTATCACAAAATAATTTTACCATTCTAAAATCATCTGAAGTGAAAATTCAATATCTAAAATGACAACACAAAAAAATTAGGAAAAATTCAATATCTAAAATGACAACACAAAAAAATTAGGAAAAAACATAGTGCACTTCCTCTCCCTATCCTTTTCAAAAGGATATTTTTAGTTTTTTTTTATTTGAGGATGGCATCAAAAATAAAATTGGTGGATTATAAATTATGTTGGAACATTATTGGTTATTTGTCTTACTCTATTTCGTTAAATTATAAAAATTAGTGATTAAATCTAAAAACTCCCCAAAATAGCCCATGCACTAGTACAATATGTGTATATTGTGACGATATAACTTTTCCCCAAAATAAATAGAAATGTTTAAAAAACATGGTGGTTCATTAAATCACTCATTATTCTCACCAAAAATTTTAAAGTATAAACACCAAATTTATCCCACTATATGTTCATAAAAAAATTTAAAAAATATGAGTATAGAGCTAAGACAATTCTCTAAAAATCTTGTTTTTACTTCAGGAAAATATGGTTTAAAGATGTTAAATTTGAAAAAACATAAACTTTTGCATTTTTCTTTGACAAAAAAACAAGCAAAAATGTTTCCCAACTTCATATTTTCATCGATAATGACTCAACAAAATAAAAACAAGATTATAGAAGAGAGAATGAAGAATTACATAGAATGACTCGACAACTCGACAGAATAAAAACAAGACTATGGAAGAGAGAATGAAGAGTTACGTAGAGAACAAAAAAAAGCATAGCATAATTCGAGAATTGTGCATGAAATTTATAAAGTGATTTGGAAAATACTTAGTTCCAACTACAGTAGCATGTGCAAATACTTTAAAGTGATTTGGAAAATACTTAGTTCCAACTACAGTAGCATGTGCAAATACTTTAGAGCGTGGTAGTTCAACTAAAATATATCATGGAGTAGGCAAGAGATAAGAAATTGATTAAGAAGCAACTAAGGCTTGTCTTGACAATATCATTGAGTAGCATCACTTGGCAAAAGATGCAACTGCAAAATTGCCCAAAATAAATGCGGAAGAAGCAAATAAATACTATAAAAGCATCCAATCTTGATAAGGATATAGTTTTAACCATGAACAAGTTTTGACATACCTTTTAGACTATAGAGAAGGTCATGGAACATTATAACTTTCCTTCATACAAAGATTAAGACAACATAAAGGCAACAAAGAAAAGGAATGCATAATTGATTAATATCAATCAAGAAAAGTAGCTGGCCATTGAGGAAATATCCAATTTTGTTGTTGAAATTTTGATGGATAGTATGGCCAAGCCCACCAAAGACACAATCCTCATTAAATCATATAGTGTGCCCACGTAGAGGAATTTAATATCTATTTCGAATGATGTGATTGACCATGAGCTCACTTTTGAGACACTCCAATATCATAGACTAGAGGAAATTTCTAGATATCATAGATATCATAATATGTAGACACCTATATGCCAAAATGAGGCCCACCATCCACTTGAAATTTTAAAATATATTGTAATTTTTTTTGTATCATGCAATTTACCTAGTCCAAGTTGAATAGACCAAATAAGGACAAAAGAATTCGAGTGGTCAAAAAAAAGACAAAAATAAGTTGAAGAGCCTAGAGGAGTAAATGCCAAGGTAGTTAAAAAAAATTCTTATAAATTTAACGAAGAGGGAAGAACAAGGATATTTTTGCTTGTGCATTTTTCTATGTAAACTTTTAAAAGAAGATCGATAATAAGAAGAAGCCATCATTGACCATACTCTTGGGAGATGTGCACTATGTTTCTATTGAAATTAAGTAATGAAATTGCACATGGGTTAGCATTGAGAATGTTTTAGGAATATTGTCAACGCCACCTCAAAATCAAGGTGATGAAAAAGATAGAAACAGGGTTTCTAAAGATCATGCAGTGCAGGTACTTTGATGGAGCAGCAATTTGTGGAAATTGTGGAGCGGGGATGATTTTGAAGATATTGAAGGATAATTATTTTTCTCTCAAAATGGGTTGTGGCCAAGGAACCAATATGAGAGAAGAATTGTTGGTCCTGTGAGGTCTTTTAAAATTTGCATCCATTCATCAAATCCACTCCATTCATATTTATGGAGATTCTAAAGTCATCATTGACTTAATTACAAGTAAATCTATGCAACAGAACATCCTTCTAGATCATTGGTTTTCAAGCATTAAAGGGATGGTGGACATTATCGATAGAGTATCATTTAAGCATATTTATAAACACCTAAATTCCCAGGTGGACAATTTATCCAAAAAATATGTGGGCATGAAAGAAGGGATGATCCTTTTTTAATAATTCAACAATGGACAAATCTATAATGCTAGAACACTAAACTTTACTAATTTTGTTTTTATGGTGTGATATGCCAAACACTTCAGCAATGTATTTGTTTCAAATCTATTTTGAGACTCCGAGTCTAGTGATAGGACAACAGAAATTAAAACAAAACAAAATTACGCAGAATCCAAATCTGGTAGGATAGCTTTTTTGTGAAAGCGATATGACCAGTGATGACTAAAAATGATCTACAACTTTGATTCTATTTTTTGAATAGCAAGTTGTATTTTTTTCGGTTTAAAAAAAGTAATGAAATTTTAGGGCATACATGAAAGGGAAAGAGATTTTGTTTATTAAATAGATTAAGTTTGTCAATGTGGAAAGTTGGGGCAACTATGTAGAATTGGTGAGCTTGTGTTCTATCCTAGGTTAATGGCCTTTTTACTAGCTAGAATAATGGAGCCTTCAACTCCATTTGAGGATAGATTACAAGCTTAGGCATTTTTGTACAATACAATTCTTTCCCTATCCAATTCTAGCAGTCTATTCAAAATGGATAATGAATGTTACAATGACATATATACTTTCCATAGACAGAGTTGATGTTGATACTATTGGTAATAGTGTGGATTTAGTAGCTTAGCATTACTTTATTTTTTGGCATTCAATTAAAATAAATTTATTTTAAATTTAGATTAATCATAACTTTATTGTATATATATTTAATTTCTAGAATTAATTGTGTGAAAATTTCTAGGCCCTATGTTTCAAGTGGACACTCCACCCATCTTCATGGATCTTGAAAGCTCAAGAATAGAATAGTTGATTAAATGAATTAGTAATAGATAATTTATCTTAATAATCAATTTATAATTCCCTTCCTTACATCCATGGAATCACTGACCATGTCACTAAAGCCTTAGCTAAGTCCTGCATTAGTTAAAAAAATACATCATTGACAACAATCATAATCGCATCACGAAATCAACCATTACATAACATTCTCACAAATCCAAACAATTGATTGCTTTGATCAAACCAAACTCTTAACCCTAGTTCCCCATTACACATCTCGTCTGATCCATAAAGCACATTCATAGAAACCTATTATTCATAACCACTTCAATGTTTAATTCCCCCTCCTCTCTCCCACGTTCATTAGTAGCATCCTCCTCCTCCTTTTTTCCGTTGTTTATTTCTAACTTTATATGTCTAACTTTATTTTATTATTTATCCCTAAATATCCCTCATAATTTTTATCAATATAACTTATATCATTTAATTTACTTCCCCTTTTTCTCCTCTCTAGTCTTCTTTATATTATTTTATTTTATTACCTTATTACTACTATCATGCATCCTATTATTATAGATCTTCAATTTCTCAATTATGCCCCTCTCCCCTTTTTTTAAATGTTATTTATTTAATTTAACTTTTATTAATTTTTATTTAATTTATTTCTTTTATTTTATTTTAATAAAACTAATTATTTTTAAAAAACTATAAATATTTATTTATCTTTATTCCTAAAGATAAACATATTCTTTATATTTTTTTATTTATTAATTTCTTAAACTCTTCACTCCCTTATTTTTCTCATTTTCTCATTTATCATTTATTAATTAATTGTGTTATTTATTTATTTATTTATTGAACATCCAAAAATTAAGCCATTCATTATTTATTCTAATTATATTTGAATTATTTCTTATTTTTTCCTTGGTTATAAATGGAGCAGTATATTTACAGTGAGTTTTGGTTTATAGCGGATAAATTTATTTTGGTAAAATAAAAAAATTTACATGTTTAAATTGTGTTTTTGAATCCATAATAAATTCAGCACCCGAATACCCCCATGGCATCCAAATTATACAACTTCTATAGTTAATATTTTTTAATCTAAGATTTTATAAAAATTTCCAACCAAATACAAACAAAATAAGACTAAAGAATTTAGTTTATACCACTATAAATTGGTTATCAAATTGAATTACTTACCTACTAATTATTTATTTATCTTTATTCATCAATACATTAGTTATATATTTATATTATTATATTATTCAACTCTTTATTAATTTCTTAATATATTCAACATTCCTTATATATTTTAGTGATGTATAGTCTAAAAGTTTTACAATTTCAAATGGAAAATTTTGATTTTCCCGGTACAATTTTGAAAAAATACGACAATGTTTTTTTTAAATCCTTATTACAATTCTCAAACTCTCGAAATTTTGGTGTGCGAAGGGTTTTTGAAAGCGTTGAATCCATTTCTACCATCAAAATCACCATTAAAACAGAGTTAAATTCAAATTATGCAAAAAAAAAGCGCGAAAAGCCCTCATTTAAACCAAATCCTTGAATTTTTACACAATTCCTTTTAATTATAATTGAATTATTTCTTCTTTTCTCATTGGATTATAAATTGATTATAAAATTGAATTACCTATTACTAATCAATTTAACCAACTGTAACCTTATTACCTTACTTTATTATTCCTACCTATATCTTAATGTTTATATTTGATTCATCAACCAAACACTATTGAACTTTGGCTTTCCACTATTCCTATTTCTAAGGGTTATAATCTTTTTTTAGTATTTATTCATCTCAACATCCTCAATCTTTTTATATATTTTTGAGCTCTCTCAATCCCTAAAGATGATTGAAGTGTTCACTGGAACTTGAAATGTGGAACTTAGAAATTTTCACATAGTTAATTCCAAAAAATAAATATATCTAATAATTTTGATGTTTCTATTTTATCATTCTATTTATTTTGCTACAAAATGATTATTATGTAGTGAGGAAGTGTGAAATAATTTTGGTGTATGTTAGTTAACATTTTATGTCTAATTTAAGGGTGTAGCTCGATTGACCATTTGCTTGAAAATGAGATGATATGTTGTATGTCTCATCCCAATTGTCGATTTATTCTAAATGAAGTTAAAATGTATTAAACAAATTTAAAGAGACACAACATGTATTGCAAATTTTTTTATTTTTTCTAATAAAACATAATCTAAATAGATAATTATACTTAAATATAATTATTAACCTCAAATATCTCAATACATAATCCAACAAAACCTTAAAAAAATAGTTAACAAAAACTTTAAAAAATAGTTAAATACAAACAATGTGATAAATAATTGTATTTATTACATTGTATTTAACTAATTTTTAAAAGTTCTAATCTAGGTTTATAAGGAGATCGTTAATTGGTAATCCTGCCTTTTATGGTGCTAAGGAGACTCTTAGGTTGGAGACATTAAATACTATTGGTATTAAGGAGATTCTTAGGTTGGAGATACTAAATACTACTTAAAAATAGTTTAAAAGAAAAAATATTACTAAAAATTAACTACCTTTATATTGACAAACTAATAGTTTATAGTAATATCATATCACTTTAAAATCAAAATGTATAGAACTAAAGAAAATAATTAATTTTATATTGACAAACCAATAATTTATGGCACACCATTTTTAAATCAAAATGTATAAGATTATCTATTTCCACACTTTTGTAACCAACATTTCCCTATCTAAAAAATGATAATAGTGTGTAATGTAAACTTGTACCTATATGATAGTAATGTGTAATGTAAACTTCCAATTATACTTCTTATAATCTCCATGCAAGAGTGAATATGAATCCCAACTTAATTATATTCAAGTTAGAAGGGGTGTTGATTGTCCTTCATGTTATCATGATTTTCTTTAGAAATTTAATTTATACAAAGTAATTATGATGTCTTATATTAAGTAACCAAGGAAACTAAATTATATGGAATAAATTATGATATCTTATATTAGTAATCAAGGAAATTAAATTATATGGAATAAATAGTTAATTTTTTTTAAGTTAAAGAAATTAAATTATATGGAATAAATCGTTAAATTTTTTAAATTAAATTATCGATAAAGTGTATAAAACAATCATAGTTAGGAAAATTTAATCTCAATGAAATTAATATATTTAAAAATAACATATTAATTAACCTATTTGCATTTGAAAGTAAAAAATGACATCATTATTAATTCAAATAAATTGTTTTAATATTAAACATTTTTTTTAATTTTAAGTTTTTAAGAAACTAACTCTATATGGCCAATATATAATGCACTCTAATATATCTTGTTGTAGCTTTCAAAACTAATATCACTCTTCAAATACTTAATAATAATCTTTTGAACTGATTGGTCAGTTTCACTTTTCCACCTATTACTTATTTTGAGATTTATAATTCAAATAATATAATGCATTGTATATATAAATTTTCAAGTTCTAAATTATTAATAACTTTTTCTTTATTTAATTCCATGAAATTTCTCCATTTATGCAAAGTTCAACTTAATAGAAATTTCTTCACTCCTATACCATAAATGTATTAACAGTACTTTTAATGCTATTGCAGAGATGTAAATCATTAGATATAATACTCGTGCAACGGTATTAAAAACTGTTGTAGAATACTTATTGAAAACCAACGTAGACCTGAACACATCCACATTCAATTGTCATAATAGGCACTATGGCACGCACAATGGACAAAGATGTATTGCCATGGTAAATTGAACACCCAATCACCAGACAGCAGATTCACATAGCTTGACCCTCTACAATAGCACAAACCAATGCAAGTTAATTCATATAATTTGGAACACCACAAACACTTTCTACACGCACACACTAAAGAGTCATAGTAATCACTCATGGATCTACAAAGGATTAGCAATGTTGAAAAACTGCCATGATCACTGACCCCAGAGAGTCAGGACTGAGTCTGATTCAATGTTAACATAAAATATAGTTTCCACAAATAAAAACTGCTATCTGGTTCATATATTCAACAATTGAGATATCCATCTTAACTGCAATTGCAGTTGAAATACAACAAAATCATCCTTAGAACAAAATTGTCGAAGTAAATTTCCATCCTAATGTGGTGGATCGAAAGTTTCCAAGGTTACAATCATTTCTGTATTGGTGGCAGTGAAAGACTCAATATGGAGCCCCAATCTAAACTGTTTTCACAAGGACTACATTCCATCATTGATCCATTACTGAAAACTTCCGTGCCTGCCATGGAATCAGGATTTAGTTTCTCACAAAATGCGTCTTCAAAAACTGGTAACCTCTTGTTTGAAGAGGATCCCCGAAGGCCCAGCCCCAAGTCAATATCCCGGTTATTTACACCATACCCACGAGTGGAAAAAGAACAAGGCAGAGAACAGGTTCACGATAAGTTTGCTTTGAACTTGTATAGCATTTGCCGCCTTCTGTCACCGGGTAGTGATCTCCAGGCCCTGGTACATGTTCAGTTCTTTGATTTACTGCACCTGCTAAATCAGCCTTTGTGATTTCATGAGGACTGTTCTCGCCAGACATGCTATCTCGAGAACCTAAATGATTTGCAGCTTTTAAAACTTCTGAAACGTGGAATTTTTGAGCGGCCTCGTCAGTTACATTCAAGGGAGCAATATATGACCATTGGTCTTTTGTGGGTTGATCCTGACCTGCTGAACCTTCTGGTGATTTAACGCTAAGTGCCTCTTCAACATCGAGCTTTTTTTCTTTTCCTACAAGTATCTCCTCCCATGGCAGCTTTGGCCTTATCATTGTATCTCTTGTTGTTAAGTTGACTTTCACTTGAAGGAACTCTATCCAGTAATAGTTTTTCATGGCTCTTACTTTTATGTAAATATGAATAATGGGAGTTAACTGTATTACCTGCATCTGGTGACCAAGGTTTGCTTAACTGAGACCGAGGCCGAGGCCGAGGCCTAGAACGAGAAGAGCACGACTGTGAGCAAGAAAGTGATCGTGAACCACATATGTTGCTTGCATCATCGTTCTCTCTTCTTTGATAAGCAGTTCTAGAATTTATGCATGCCCTATGACTCCATTTTTCTCTCTGCCTTTCTGTTATTCTCATATTCTCTCACTGTGGCATTCACACACCTATTGTCTTTCTTCTTGCCAAGTGCAAACGGAAATACTGAGTGCTCCTTGCTTCCATAAGAATGATAGCTTTGGCCAGTTGAAAGAGATGACTGATCAGAATTTCGAGGACCATCAGCATGCTTCCTTCTACTACCTTCTTGCCTTGATAAATAAGCACGATGCTGACTTCTTGGAGCCATTTCTTTTCCTGCTTCAGATTTCCTGTCACGTTCAGCTTGCATCATTCTCAAAACCCAGGGCTTCTTTTCCTGCCTCAGATTTCCTGTCACGTTCAGCTTGCATCATTCTCAAAACCCAGGGCACTTGAATTATGGAAGTTTAATAGTTGTTATTTGGAATTCCAAAAATTCATTGCCGAATTCTATGATTTCCTGTCACGTTCAGCTTGCATCATTCTCAAAACCCAGGGCACTTGAATTATGGAAGTTTAATAGTTGTTATTTGGAATTCCAAAAATTCATTGCCGAATTCTATGAGTAAAAAAAAATATTGAAAACCTACACCCATCATAAAAGTCTTCATAAAATTACATTGCAGATAATTTCCAAATTTCCAAATAATAGAGATAAGTTATTGACACCCATTATATAATACCTGAAAGCACTCAAAATCTTGTTTCTCAAGCAGATGATCTAAAAATGGTGGCCGAGCACTATTGCATGCAGAATGAAAGCCAAGTGAAAATTCCGGATAGTGTGACCCAACTTGCGGAATGAAAGCCAAGAGCAAATTCCGGATAGTGTGACCCAACTTGCAGAATGAAAGCCAAGAGCAAATTCCGGATAGTGTGACCCAAGTGACCCAAAGTCAGGTAGGTTGCCTGTTCTGACATTTGATGGCAAGTTTAGTGCACTCTTCAGGTTTATGCATGTCATTGAAGGAAAAATTGAAACAGCCTGCAGAACATTAGCCCCAGTGCCCCCACATCCACATGTTTACTTGAGCTCAAAATCTCTTATACTTTACAAACAGATGAGCTGTTACCTCTACCGGGAAATACCAAAAAAAAATAGAATTTTCCACGAATGTTTGTTCATAAAACACAATATAGATTTACATATCATGAATAACTATAGCTAAATAATGAACAAGAGTTACCTGATTCATTATTCAATATAGCACATCTTTCAGCCCTATATTGATCCTCCAATCACATCCAACAAATATTGTATTAGGTTTCAAGGAATTTCTCCCAAATCCAACACAATAACCAATGAAGAGATCAAACCCTTATATAAGTGATTGTTTACCTTAATCTTTGAATTTCTCAAGAAAAAACAATATCTTAACATAAAAAAGTATTACAATAATTCATGAGTGAGCTCTCGAAGATAAAAAGGTCCATACAAAATACTAAAGAATAAATGTGATGCACTCTCCTCAATAACCACCTCCATATAAAATATTATAATTGCCAAGTCAACATATGGGTGTGATCCCTAATAATATTAAATGTACCCGAAATAATGACCAATTCTTCTTGAAATAACCTTTTTTAAGCATGAAATAGTGCGGAACGAATACCATTTGTGATTAACCAAAAAGATGATTAAATAGTAAATGCCCTCCATTAACTGTGGAAATACCATAGTTGATTTTCAAAACCTGGTGTTGATTTCTCAAAACCATGTACACAAGAATAGGTAGCCCTAAAAAAGTGTGCAAGAAATCATACATGTGTGGTTAACCAAAAAGATTATTAAATAGTAAATGCATTCCATTAACTAAATGTCACTACACTCAAACACTCACACATATATAATATTCCGTGATTATCCACCAACTACCCACCAATTACCCACCAACTACCAAGTGGAAATATTCCATGACTATGGCCACATTACATACATCATCCCCTGGGTAACTCCCTAGATACCCCATATTATCCTCCCTAGGTACATTACACTATCCTAATCCCAATTTTTGTCCATTTACTAAACTTCCATGTCCCCTTAAATATAAAGATAGATTGCTATCTATTGAGTCCATCTATATTAAATAAGGCCCATATAGTAGATATAGTGTAAAAGAAATATTTGTAAGAAAGATTACTAGAAGGATCTTTCTACTACAATTTTTCTTCACTAGAAATTTCCTAAGAGGTTAGATAGAATATTGTAAGAAGGCTTACTTTACTATAAGGTTCCTCCTAATAGAAAGTTACTTCACTAGAAATTGTATAAAAGATTAAAAACAATGTAATAAGATGTCTAGTGAAGTATATTGCAATTGAACTATAATAATTTGGATATTAACCCCTCAAAGAGGCAAGAACATTGCTTTCATCAATAAAGGTATTTCCACTATGATATTTGTATCTACAATTGTCTGTTGTTGTGGTAATACCATCATTTTCATTCTAAAATCTTGTTATATTATGTTATTTCTACTTTGAATTTTTTACTATGTTATTAAGGTACATAAGATTTGGTATCAGAGCAATTTCTTGAGCTGAAAATTTTAGAGATTTTTTTAGGCTAGAGATGTATTCCAATGTCTATAAATAACACAACATTGAACGGATAAATCTATGGTTGGGGAATATTACATGTAGGAAATAAAAGAGGTTTCACCTAGTTGGACACTTTTATAACCCCTTCAAGTAGTACCACATCAAACAACACCTATATATGTAATTTCACTTCTATGTACCCTCAGATATATCAACATTCCCCTAGGAAACTTGAAACCGACTTTATATAATTTGATTAAACATCTTGTTGCAATAGTGGCATTGAGCATAACACTTGGAAAGATTACTCTCTATTACCTAGGTAGTTGGGTAGTACTATTGGACCCTACAAGTATATCAAATATCTATTTCACTTGGAATTCTCTTATCCTCAAGACCCTAGAAACTATATCCTATGTGATCAATCCATGAAATTCCTACATAAATTTCAATATTAAGAATTTGGGAATTTTGTTCATGCAGTATTATTTGGGTAGGGGTGCAACTCTACCAAGAGTAGAAGAAAAAAATTGGTTTCCTTCTCGAACCCTTATTTTAGATCTATCTCAACAAAATCTATGCACTGATATGATTGCATCGGTACCACTCCACAGTAACCCTTTTTGTGGACCCACATCCCCAAACCTTTATTTCAAAACCATATCAACAAAATCCTTGCACCGATATGATTGCATTGGCACCACTATTATGTAACCCTTTTTGTGGACCCTTTTCCCCTATGGCTAACACTTGAGGAGGTGATCTCTCCCAAAAATTTTCCCACGTGGAAACATTGTATGATGACTTGCAATACAAGTTATACCACAACCATTCATCTATATACTCAACAAAATCTTGATGACATATGTGCTAAGATTACTAAGTTCGAGTCACTTTCCAACTAGATGCCCCACTTCAAGACACTTTTTCCTCTGCCCCCTTTAGGATACATAGATCCATACCAACATCCCCACAAGGAAGAGGTTGAATCATCCAAACCCAGTGGGCCTTACTACACTCCATTTATCTGTGATTTGATGGCTCACATATGGCACAAAATTCCTAATGTTGGTCTCACCAAATTCAATGAGTCAAACTCCACAAGATGGGTCTCTCAGATGGAACATTACTTCTAATTGCATGGAATCACAAATGATATTATGAAACTTTGAGTGGGTGTCTTATATTTGGATACTGAATGTTGGAAACGGTGACAATGGCACAGAAATCCTACTATGGTTACATTGCTTAGATACAATTTGCTTCAAATCTCTATGAATGTTTTGAAATAGGTACTCATTATTCAAGGAGACTAACCAAGCTTAAACAATATGGTGCATTTGAATATTTCATCTCTGCATTTGAGCAACCAATCATCTATACCAAATGCACATCTGATGATTTTTACAATGAATGTTTCATAAGTGTTTCGAAAGAAGAGATCCGTCCACAAATCTTGATGGCTCATCCTACTACTTGGTTGGATGCTACTCAAAGAGCTAAGAAGTCCCAAAATGTGATGAATGCTCAAATAAAAAATGTCCCATTTAGTAATCATCCCCATCCGCAAACCTTCTCTTGCATTAATCCATCATTGTCCTCTCCACCTCTAAAGATACAAATCTAACCAAATTTGAGATCGAAGAGCACCAACTAAAAGATCTATATTACAAATGTGATGAGATATATTCCCCTAGTCATAAATGTAAGGAGTAGAAACTTTGTATGGCCATTTCAAAGGAAATTTTTAATGAGGAAGTTGAAGGTATCACCCATGAGGTCCTTCCTCCATCTTTGGAATACATTCCCTAGCCTATTTTGTCAGTGGTGGAGCCCTAGATCTCTTTGCATGCATTAACTAGTATTTTTATTCACCAAACCCTTAAATTAATTGGCTACATCAAACATCGCAAAGTCATAGTATTACTTGATAGTGGTAGCACACATAAATTTATTCATCATCATGTATCCCAAGAAACACTATATTCATGTTGTGGACATCGTATAAATCATGATTGCAAATGGATGCACTATGAAATGGCAGGCTTATCATGAAACTATGCAGCTTGAAATGGGTGATTATTCCCTCAAAGTCTGCATGTTTTCTACTGAAAGGGGTGATTGTGATAATTTTTTGAATCTTGAATGGTTACAAACATCAGTCCCCATCACTATGTATTTCAGTGTCATATACATGTGTTTAGAAGGGAAGGCATAGCTACACTCTCAATGGAATTACAATCATACCTCCAAGTATTATTAGCTCACACTATGTGGAAAATATTCTTAAAATGGGTTACTCAAGCATTGTGGTTCAATTCCATGCCAATAAATATTTTGAGAACCCTTCTCATCCAATTCCTTTCGACATGCAATTAGTATTGGACAAACATTGATTCATCTTTAACGCCCCCAAAGTAATCCCCCTTCCCATGGTGAACATGATAATTCCATTCCACTCATACCTATTATCCTCCAACCCAATTTATATGTGTGTCACCATCCATTTTCCCAACAAAATGAAATTGAAAAGATAGTATATGAGTTGTTATTTGCTAGTGTCATATACCCCAATACCATCCCTGATTCTTCCTCGATTGTCGTGGTATTTAAGAAAGAAGGTGCTTGGCACATGTGTCCTGAATTATATATTTGAACAAAATGATTGTGAAGGATAATTTTCCCATTCCCAGCATTGATGAATTTATAGATGAGCTCAAGGGTGCTCAATTATTCACCAAACTTGATCCCCACTCAAGTTATTAATAGTTTCATGAAGGAGGAAAATATTTCCAAAACTACTTTTTGCACTCATTAAGGTTGTTACTACAATTTATTGGTCATGCCATTTGGTCTTTGCAATGAAAACTTTGTGAAAATTCTCACAACAGATCTAAGAGATGATGTATACCTCACAAGAAAGATTAAGATTAAGTAGGAAAATAGAAGAAGAGTGGTCATGCAGTGTATAGGAGCAACATAATTATGATATAGTAGAACTCAGATAGAAGCATAATAACATCACACACTAATGGGTGATTCCATGAAGATGGATAACTCTTTTTGGCCAAATATGATGGTGAAAAACAGAAATTTTACCTATGTATTAAATTGAAGCCCTTGAAACTCATACTTGCCACATGAATTTTGACATGCGGTTGAAAAACGAAATGTAGATAATTATGTTGGCTTTCCAATGATATTTTTTTCGAAATATACCAATGTCATATATCATGTCGAATTTTCATTTAATGAAACGTGTGTACTTAAAAATTTGAAGAGTAATTAACAAGTAGTTTGTGTGCGTGCACAATAATTTAATGTTAAAGTAATAATTTTAAAAAATGAAATATGTGAACATGATCTAAACAGAATGCATTAGGGCTTACATATTTTTCTTTTATTTTTTCTCGAAAAAAGTATATTTATTATTATTTTTCGAAAATGACCAATGAATATTTAAGTCGTATTTTGCACACATGTGTGTGCGTGCACGAAATCTTTTGACTTTGTACATAATTTGCAAAACTAAAAATACCATTTTAAAGAGGACTGTTTATATAGGGTGTGCGTATTTTTTCAAATTTTTTGGATGTGTATTTTGAATTTTGTGGATTTATCTTTGAGCTCAATCGAAGTTGTCGGCATGGTTTTTTAGGGCAAGTTTTAGTAGAAATTTAAAAACAAAAGACATATCAAGATAAAAATTCGTAAATTTTATATATCTGGATAGAGGATTCGTTGACGAATCCAATGGTATCAAGTCCGCTCATTAATGAGCATTTAATGACATGGTTTAACTCTGTGGAAGGCAAACAAACATTCCATTCTGCAGGGAAAAGGGCTCTCGGCCTGTATTTTAAGCCATCTATCAAGATATTTGCTCGATCGAGCTTTTTTAAATACCTCGATCGAGGGCTTAACAGAATCTCGATCGAGGGTTTAACAAGACCTCGATTGAGGTGTTATTAAACCCTCGATCGAGGTATTTTCTCAATCGAGGGTCTGTCAAATAGGCTCGATCGAGGGTTTGTCTGTGTAAAAAAAAATATATAAACCAACCGGGGCGAAACCACGAAAGGATTTGGCAACAATTAATGTTTCCAACTACCCTTCCCTTGTAAAAACATCAACAAACCTGTATATAACTAGCAAACAATGATTCACAAACAACAATTTACCTCATTTCTAGTTTTTTTTTCCATTAGAGCTTTGTCAATTTGATCTTGTTGAATTAGAGATTTGTTATTTTCATATTGCTGAATTAGACCTTATTAGACATATAAGATTTCTTTGTAGGCATAATTCAAGATTTTATACTAACATTTTGTTGTTTGTTATAACAATTTGAAAAAAAAATTGTTTGTTTTCATTGTAGATTTGATTCATGTAAGATTTCTTTGTAGGCATATTTCAATATTTCATACTAACATATTGTTGTTTGTTATGACATTTTGAAGAAAAAAAATGTTTTTTTTCATTGTAGATTGATGGGGAATAAAAAAAAAGACAAAGAAAACATGCTAAACAACAAAATGCCAATGCAGAACGTGAGTACAATAGATAACGAATGAGACAACAAAGAGCAAGGTTGAGAGAAGAAGAAGATGCACATTTGGTGCAACAAATTCCAATGGAGGACAACCAAGGTAAATTATTGAATTACATGCTATCATAATTTAAATATCATGCTACATAATTTACAAAATTAATAACAATTTTTCAATAAATTTAACTAAATTTCACAATTTAATTTGTTTCATATTTATTTGTAATGATATTCTTATTTATTTCATCAATTTGTTATTTAAATTTCAAAGTTTGCAACAATTTTTATGTTAAATGAACAATTTTCAAGTGGCTTTAAACAAATGTTAAATTAGAACAATTTTCAAATGAAAAATGTAAATTTAGATTCTATTTTCATGTTAAGATATGAACATATTTTTAACTATTTTCAAATTATTTCAAAGTTGCTAACAATTTTCAAATTATGCTTCAAAGTTCCTTTAACAATTTTCAAATTATTTCAAAATTTGCTAACAATTTTCAATTTTATTGTTCAACAATTTTCAAATGAAATGTACACTTAGATTCTATTTTCAAGTTAAAATGTATGTACATATTAACTATTTTCAAATTTATAAACTTTACTAACAATTTTCATTGTTATTAGAATAATTTTCAAATTAAATGTACACCTAAACACTATATTTTCAAGTTAAATTGTACATATTTAACTAATTGCAATTTTTTAAGTTACTAACAATTTCAAGTTAAATGTAATTTCAATTCTTGTTTTGTTAGAAAAATCGATTTCAAAACAAATGAATGAATATTTTGAAATTTACATGTTTGATAGTTATGTATTAGTTAGAATTTATTCAATTTGAAAACAAATGAATGAATATTTTCATAGTTATGGTGGTTGGCAATATTTTCATAGTAATGAATATTTGAATACAAATGAATGTTCAAAGAGCTATTTAATTATAATGTTTACTTTAAAAAAAATTCATCTATCACATATATTTTTATTTGCATAACATGACATATCACCATGATAAGATTAATGATTAGAATCATATATTTTGTTAGGAAAAATTGGAAATAATTAAATTTGCAATGTTTGCAACCTTGCATTGATATGTGAAGCATTATTGATAAAAAAATCATTAAATTGCAATTTATGATAAAATTACTATTTCCATTTAAATGTCTATTGTTGAAATTGCAAAATCATCAACTAATGAAAATGTTATTTTGCATTAAAAATTATGAATTTCTCTACAATCATATCATTACAATGTTTTTAATTAAATATCGTATTCATCTCTAAATCAATGTTTTTTTCCCCACATTTAGTGTATAATAGATATGTTATGATGGGTAGAAAATCAATCTTAAATTTTTATTTCACGTATATACAACATGGGATGCATGATGTTGTCCTTGAAATTCTAGGGTAGAAGTGTTGTAATCATTTATTCTTTGCATGGTGATTTGCAACTTGTATTTTGAATATTTATTTATTTATAAATTATACCATAAAGTTAAAATAACATTTTTCTTGTAATGTAAAAGTAAAATGGACATAAATTACATAAAGAAAATTTGCCCACAATTATATAATGTGATGATTGTAAATGATATTATTTTTTATGCCCACAATAATTTTTATCAAGTTATTAATAATTATCTTGACTTAAATATATATAATTGATTTTCAAGTTACTAGCAATTTTAAAGTTAAATGTACGAGTTACTACCAATTTCAAGTTACAAGCAATTTCAAATTTTACTAGGAATTTCAAACTTTACTTCTAGAACAATTCTCAAGTTTAATTATGTTAGCAATTTCAAGTTACTTGAGAAATTTCAAATTTCAAGTTACTTGATGTTAAGATCCTAATGGGCGGCCTTCACTAACACCTCGGGGTTTTGGTGTAACGGTTCGTATCATTTGGTATCAGAGCACTTTCTTGGGCTCGTTGGGTGGAATTTCTGCCATTTTTTTTCTCATCTGTTGCAAGTTCGGATCTAGGAATAATCCCTGTCCGCTTAACTGTGGGAAGTACTTGGGCATAAGCCCTAAAACTCATTGTGAGGAGTATCACAGGAACCCCAAAGTAGCTGACCCATTGAGAGGACATGCCAGCAAAAAGGAAAACGACCCCTACCCGATTGACTAGTTTTTCCCCGTGAGGTCAACCAAGAGCTGTCATTTGTGTCCAAGCAATTATCAATTTTATTAGTTTTACAAAAAATATGCACATGATGCACTCGTGTCTTGTTGCACATCCTCCTCCTGGGGATCCACATGTATGTCGTCGGGATGAACCGATACACTATCTCTCCTACTGCCGCCACCAGTGGCAGCCGACCCCAGCCTGGCATCACTCCTTGGTGAACGGGAGCGTTGCCAATGGCCTCCCTGTCGGGCGACGTCAGATCCTCTCGTGCTTCATGGAGCACAAAGCATTGAATCTCTCTCTTCAGTACTATCTACATCACATTTCAATTTCTAATTCTAATTTTCTTTCAAATTCTATTCCAAATTTCAAATTTTCTCGTTTCAATTTCAAATTCTATTCCAAATTTCACATTTCAATTTCAAATTCAAATTCAATTCAAATTTCAAATTCTATTTCAAATTTCAAATTTCAAATTCAAATTCAATTCAAATTTCAATTTCAATTTCAATTTCAAATTTCAAATTCAATTTCAATTCCAATTCAAATTCAAGGCTAGCACTGGACTAGAGTTTGATCTTATTGATCCTCAACCATCGAGTGAGAGGAAGGTTCCTACAATCATTGTTTTAGATTTTTGGATTCAATTTTGCAAGATTTATTTTTTCGGATTTGATGTTTGATAGAGCTAAGCGAGTTATTTGAATTGTTGAGTGATCTAAATGAATATAGCCTCAATGTTTAATATTGACTTCTGGAAATGATCTATTAAGCAAGTTGCATTAGTTTAGATGCCTAGTTCTACATATATTTTGTTGGCATCTCATAATTTTACAGACACCCCAGATTGATAATTTATGTTACCAATTTAAGTAATTAAATTGACCAACATTTTGATGATGTTGTTGGGGAGATGCTAAGGGATTAGGCATTGGTAATTTGGTTTTAGTTCTTTCATTTTTTTTTATGTATTTGCATATGATTTTTGGTTGTGCTAACGTTCCAGATGCAGTGAGATAATGATGGTAAGATGGGAGGTAAGAACCTATGTTTTCACTATTGTGAGTATGCTATCACGCAAGATCTGAAGAATGCTGGTATATTTTTCATTATTTTGGTATGATTCATGGAAAGTACAAATCTCAATCATGTCGATAGAGAACTTGGTGACAACATTGTCTTAGTAGCATGAAGGCATACAAATACATGATTAGTTTTGCATTGGAATTTTCTAAGTAGGGTGTGTTTTCTATAGATTTATTTCATTTGAATATAAATGGTAGAGTAGTTTTTAATTATTTCAATTTCATTTGGCGATGTAGTAAGAACCACCCCATCCACTTACCATTGGAAGGAAAAATTATGAAGGGAAGCATATGAAGGAGGAAAAACAAGTAGAGTTTCAGGAGCTAAAATTCTGAGGTTTGCATACGAGGTGAATTTTTTTCTACTATGATTTTAAAGTTGTAGATTTCAAAATATAGAGAGTCACCATATTCATGAGTACGCTCTCTTCCTATGTCTAGTTGTGATTTGGAAGATTAGAAAAGAAAAATATGGATACAATTGTTTATATCAACTTGTAATTCTACTATCGGGGTTTTCTGAAAAATTAAATCCGTTTGCAATTCATGAGTGCATGATCTCTTGATGGGACATGTTTATAACGTCCAATTCTAACACATTATGGAGAAGGTGATAAGCTTACCCCCTGCAAGATAGTGAGCTCAAAACCTTGTAATGTCTACTTTGACCTGACCATCTACAATATTTTTTTATAAATTGCCACAAGTTGTTTAAAAACCATATTTAAGATCTAAGAGACAGGTATAGAATATTTTTTGTGGGGTGAACTCATAAATTCACCACAGACACACTCACCAAGAATATCACATACCTATATTAGATTTAGGGAGAACATTGTATTTTTTTAATTTTGACTATCATATTCTATCATCTTGACTATCATATTCTACGGGGGAATCGATTTCAATATATCATTTCATACCTGTCAAAATGCACTAAGGTACCTTGACACTCATTTTCATTATTGGTTAGTTGTCTTACGTTGGTTAACGTCATACATTAATGGCCAATAATCCATGATTTCTTCCCATGCTCGAATTTAACAAAATAATTCACATGGATAGAATTGTACCAAAGGTTCGGATATGAATGAAGATTGCATGGTTTCATATCACTAACACCAACTTGCAACAATGTTCCACTAAATCAAGATCCACATCTAGAGTTCAACACCAAAAGAGTAGTTCTAGCAATAAGAAGATTTGGGTGAAGCCACGAATGTAATTCACCATTTTGGGCGGATCAAATGGGAAAAGTTTGTAGTTCTAGCAATAATTATTTTCTAGTTCACTAAATAATGGAGGAATTATTTTGTATTGTTCATGACCATTTTTTTGTGTATAATTTTCTCATAATGATTGTACTTGTTTGAATAATTTATATGTTTGTAAAAACTATGGCGACCTGGGCTATGATCCCAAATCTAGTAAGAATGAATTTCAAATAATCATGTGCATGCCCAAAATTCAGGAATTTTATTTTCTTGCAAAGGATAGACCACATGCCTTCATGAGAAATCCATGTATCCCTCTTTGACCACTATTCCCAATATTTTTTAATAACAATCATAAAGCTATGGTCAAGGGACTTTAAGGATAGAAATAAAATAATATTCTTTCATTGTATTTTCCTTATAAATAATAAGGTTGACAAAGTAATGTTAGGTAATATGAGCTTGTTCTAAGAGGACCTATTGTCATCCATTGCCAATTTCCAAGGAGCATTTCCGTAAGTTTTATTTGTCTAGCCATTTTTATAATTTTTACATTTTAGAAATGTTCATATTTTTTAAATGGTGTTTTTATTGTTGAATTGTAGTTTGTATTCCACAAAGATGGTGGAAAAATCTAATCCAAACACATGTAGTCTAGTCCAGCAAAATGCATTTGTAGTGGCTTATATCATTCAGAGACGTCATCTAATGATGTTAGGCCACCTGATGTTGGGAATTTTTCCAAGCTATCCATTATGGTTCTAGGCCAATTTATCTTCATTGATGCTCACATTGTAGACATACTTTTCATGGCCTAAGAGGGCATCCTATTTAGGACAATTTGGCAAGTTGGTTATGGTTATGATTAATAATATATGATTATATATTATTAATATTCATTTTTTAATTTTTTATATTATATTATTAATATTAAATATTTTTTTTAAATAAATTAAGTAAAAATTAATAAATAATATATGATTATATATATTATTAATATTCATTTTTTAATTTTTTATATTATAATATTAATATTAATATATGATTTTTTTTTCAATCTTCTTGGCGTTCTCGGAGGATTGAAAAAAAATGGGCAGCATTTATGCTTGTAAAAACACATTTTAAAATAAAACCGGTAGCATTTATGTGGTGAAATGCTAGCAGTTGATATATAAACAAATTTACATACCAAACAATTTTTAAACAAATAAATGCAAAATAAATTTAAAATCCTTAAACCTATTTCAAATTTCAAATAGTTTTGGTTTTTGTTTTGAAATGGTTTTTTGTTTTAGGTTCAAATGGTTTTTTTTTTTCAATCCTCTTGGCGTTTTCGGAGGATTGAAAAAAAATGGGCAGCATTTCTCCTTGTAAAAACACATTTTAAAATAACAATCATAGCATTTATGCGGTGAAATGCTACTGGTTGATATATAAACAAAAATAAATCAAATAATTTAAACAAATAACTGCAAAATATTTAAAACCCTAAATCTATTTCAAATTTCAAATGGTTTTGGTTTTTGTTTTGGTTTGAAATGGGTTTTTGTTTTAGTTAAATCAAATGGTTTTTTTTTCAATTAGTTTGGTTTCAATGGTGGTTTTCGGTTTCAATCTTGGTTTAGTTTCAATGCCTACATTCTAACCATTTCTAGAAAACCAAATTAAAACTAGATTTGATCAAAAACACAAATTTATACAACAAATACAAAATATATTTTTTTTTAAATAACAAAAAAAATGGTGGAATTCTACCCACCTGGTGGAATAGATGACATGATGGCGTTCGTGTGGGGAGGTGGTGTTGGGCGTGAACTCGGTCGAGGCCTCCGGTCACTGCTGTGTCTGTCTCTGTCAAGCCACTGCACAAAATAGGGCCAGTCGGGCCCTTTTTTTTTTTTCCCTGTCGCATACCCTCAATCGAGCAAACCCTCGATCGAGGGTTTGGTTAGACCCTCGATCAAGGGTTTAAAACACCCTCGATCGAAGTATGTTAGATCCCTCAATCGAGGTATTTTTAACCCCTCGATCGAGCATTTAAAACCTCAATCGAGGGCTCTAAAATACCTCGATCGAGGGTCCAAAAAACAAATTTCCCCCATGCGATCCGTCAAAAATGGTGAACCACATTCGTGGATTCACCCTAATTCATTAATCACAATATGGACAAATAAATAATACAATGGTGAGAGGATTCGAATGCCAAGGTGGCAATTCGAATTAGCCTTCATAGAGTGATCATTAGATCAATGGAGTGTCATCAAAGCACAACTAGAAGTCCTAATCATCATCAGTGGAGTCATCAATGCACAAGTAACTGTCAACGAGATGTCAAATTGAGTCTAACTGAGTGTGGTAGGTGTAACTGGCACATGGAGGTACTAACTAAATGAAGGAGGCTCAGTGGAGAGCACATGAGGAGCTAATGGTGTCAGAATAGGCAGTCTAGTCTCATTGGAGGTCCATCGGAGTGATACAAACAGTTGAGAGTCAATCTAGCCTTAAATCAAGGAAACATCTAAAGATAACTCAACTAATTGAAGTGCAACTGAGTGGTAGGTGAGAGAGGGCGCCTTTCACAAGAGGTAGGTGAAAGGAGGGCATACTAAGCACTAGGAGGGATAAAAATGCTCAGAAAGAAGCTCCCAGGGCTAGCTAACTGAGGGCTAGGTGATGGGACTGATGACTGGGATGCATGCATGCATGCAAAATGCATGCATGACTGAAAATGAAAAATGTTGTTAGGACTAGGATGGAGTATAGGAATATCCCAACACCCCCCCTTAATCCATCCTGGGCACTGGTAACTGAGACCAAAGGTCACCCAATACAATGAATAATAATAACAGTCAATAAACCGAGGAAATGGGGAAAACTTCATGGGAAAAATACCCCCCCTCAAAATAGACTGTAGGGCACACCAAAAATACATGCTCCAAACTCAAGTAGGTGTGATGCTTGGTCATATATCTGGAGGTATCTTCTTCTTGGGAAGAAGTGGATCATGCTCAAAAAGCATGTGCTTGTACTTTCTCTTCAGATCGAATGTGATGAGAACAAATCCAGAGGCATGAGGATGATCCTGGAACCTATGATTCGAATCAGCTGAGGTAGGATCAAATCCAAGAATGTGTAGATAGTCTTTTGTTTTCTCCTTCGAACCATCATATGTGAGATTATGCCCAAAAGAACCATCACATGATAATGAATGCTTTGAATCCAAATCAGATCCAAGACTTGAAGAATGGTTTCTTGAGATCTCCTTTGAACCATTATAGGTGAGATCAAAACCATGATATGCATGAGAAATTATCCCAAGTAGTGATTGCTTGGATTTTAAATCAGCTCCAAGACTTAATGAATGGTTTCTTGAGATCTCCTTTGAACCAATAGAGGTGAGATCAAAACCATAAAATGCATGAGAAATTATCCCAAGCGAATACAATGCCCTACATCTTCAATAAACTTCTGAGAGCATGTACAAATGATCATATAGTAGTACATAAGAGGTGAGTGATCAAGGAGAGCGAATGCATTACCTCCAATTGCTGATTTGACCTCCGAAGCATCCAATAGATCATGATGCAAACCAACAAACTCTTGTGCAAAAGAGGATTTAAGAACCTCTGCAGTTTCTAGAGTGTGAGCTGGCACAGAATTCGAATAGAAGAAATTTGGAGCATGAATATAGAATCTGCAAGTTCTTATTCTTTGTGGAAAACTTCAATATGAGATATGTTTGATACTGATTCATGATCAGAGAGACCATCAAGGAGGGCGAATGCAACAGTGGGATTTCTCTCCAAATGGTTTGGACCAATCCCTTCATTCTGTTTTCCAAATATTTCATCAAGATCGGCCCAAAGATCTTTTGGAGATTCAGCAGAAAGGAAGTGGTGTACCATTCAACGAGACATATCAAACAGCATGGTTGCATAGGCTCTGTCACCTTCATTTAACTAGTCATTCTCTTCTTCAGAGGATTCGAACTCTCTTTCAAAACAATAATCAAAGAGACCATGTCTCTTCAAATGTGCTATCATCTATGGTTTCCATTCATCATAGTTGAATGGAGAAAGAGGAGTAATTCCTTCCGAATTCATGGAAGTTGTTTCAGAAGACCTACAAAAACAATAAAAAATGTATGCAACTGCTACTGCTACACTCGAAATCTTGATAATAACCTGCAAAAAAATCTCAAGAATGGAGATAGACAATACTCTCAACAGGCTCTGATACCATGTGAAAATCCTCACAGTAGATCTAAGAGATGATGTATACCTCACAAGAAAGATTAAGATTAACCAGGAAAATAGAAGAAGAGTGGTCATGCGATGTAAAGGAGCAACAAAATTATGATACAGTAGAACTCATATTGAAGCAGAATAACATCACATACTAATACATTAATCACAATATGGACAAATAAATAATACAATGGTGAGTGGATTTGAATGCCAAGGTGGAAATTCGAATTAGCCTTCATGGAGTGACCATCATATCAATGGAGTGTCATCAAAGCACAACTAGAAGTCCTGATCATCATCAGTGGAGTCATCAATGCACAAGTAACTGTCAACCCAGTGTCAAATTGAGTCTAACTGAGTGTGGTAGGTGTAACGAGCACATGGAAGAACTAACTAAATGAAGGGGGCTCAGTGGAGGGCGCATGAGGAGCTAACTGGAGTAAAAAAAGGCAGTCTAGTCTCACTGGAGGTCCATCGGAGTGATACAGTTAGTTGAGAGTCAATCTAGCCTTAAATCAAGGAAAGATATAAAGATAACTCAACTAATTGAAGTGCAACTGAGTGGTAGGTGAGAGAGGGCACCTTTCACAAGAGGTAGGTGAAAGGAGGGTGCACTAAGCACAAGGAGGGATAAAATTGCTCAGAAAGAAGCTCCCGGGGCTAGCTAACTGAGAGCTAAGTGCTGGGACTGATGACTGGGATGCATGCAATTGCATGCATGCATGCAAAATCATGACTGCAAGAAAAATGCATGCATGAATGAAAATGCAAAAATGTAAAATGTTGTTAGTACTAGGATGGAGTATAGGAATATCCCAACAAACTTCACCCTATAGTGTCTCGTGAACAAAATATATAAACCCTTTCTACATAATTTGTTCCTTGTGAACAAAATATATCTTGATATATAGTAAAACTTGGAAATATCGTGTGGTCTAGGTGTTATAATTACTTGTTGATCACCAACTCTTTCTTAAAAGGTCCAAATGTTCCTATGGTGTCTTTACAGTGGAATATTTGGGCCATATTGTTAGTCAAGAGGGTGTGCATTTGAATCTGAATAAAATTGAAGTGATGAAGGATTGGCCTCACCCCAAAACTCTTAAAATACTAAGAGGTTTTCCGAGACTCATTGGATATTACAAAATGTTTGTAAGAACTATGGTACGAGTGCATATCCACTCATAGATTTGTAAAAAAAAACCTTTCAATTGGAATGACATAACAAAAGGGATTTCTAGGACCTAAAGCAGGTTGTGTACCACCTTTTTTTTGCTTTATATGACTTCAATATAACCTTTGTCTGAAAATGCCATGCCTCAGGTAATGGCATTGTATCAGTCTTCATGCAAGAAGGTATACCATTGGATTTTACTAGAAAACAACTCTGTCAACGACACTTGGGAAAATCAAATTATGAAAAAAATCTAATGGTTATATTGCATGTTGTGGACATCTAGCATACATACATACTTGGGCTATGTTTCCAAATAAAATTGAAATAATTTCTGGAACAAACTTAGGCTCCCCTAAGAAACAAGAATGGGTTACCGAAATTTTGGGATATGACTATGATATAATTTACCAAAAGAGGAAGGAGAATGTGACCGCTAAGGATCCCTCCCTAAAGTATGAAAATCAAGGTTCCTTATTTCCCTATCCTTCATCATAGAAAATTGTTTGAATGATGCCAGAACAAATGTTTACAGATCCCAAGCTTGATGGCATGATCTAACAACTTCTTATCTACGTGGATACCAGTGGCCACCCACCTATTCTACTGTTTTATATAGATTCCACATCTTGGTATTTTTTCTATAGTTTTTTTAGGTCCTAAACTTCGGTGCAGTTTTTAGTCCCTAAACAATGTTTTTTGGCCATGCAATAGCTTAAGGTTGCAAATGGATTTCCTAAGCTTTAACTAAAATTGTTCTTGTCATCAATATATTTCACGGGGAATTCACTAGAAGGCAATATAATATCACATTCATTCATATTGCGGTATTAAATATTCATGAAAACCTAAAAATTATATTGCTTATATATTAAGGGGCAAAGTGTTTTTTTATTTAATGTGACAATACAAAAATACTTTGGGGTCTTTTTTATATGGGCGGGCTGACAAATATCCGCCAAAAGGAGATGGTGGGATCATAGCCGGATGAGAAATCAGGTTGAGGCAAGGCTTGGGCTTACCAGTATGCAGGGAAATCGTGTCTTGAGGCATGCTTGAGGCCAGGGGTTTCTTGGTGAAGTGGGTTTCGAGTCGATCAGAGTCGAGAGATGGTGGTCATTGACAACCAATTGTTACCAATAGCACTCAGCCAATTGTTACCAATAGACTTGGGAGGCTCTAAGCCTCCAAGGCCTGTTATAGGCCCTCGATAGGCCTTCGGGGCTTGAATACCCAACCACTCGTGCCTATTACAGGCCTTGAGAGGTTTAGTTAGCCTCCTAGAGCTTGTTACATGCCCTGGGGGCTTGGATACCTAGCCCACAACAGGCTTAGTCAGCAATTGGGGAACTGCAACATGCAATCTAAATGTTGTACTATGTGCATTGGCTCTAGTGACATACAAGAAGTGATATCCTATCTCTTCATTAGACCATTAGATGTTGCAAATCATAATGATATGTGGTTGAGTAATTACACTATGGGTGAAGTAATGTGCATCCACAATATACATCGAAAGAAGCAAGGTGCATTGTAGAATGCATTTGGGGTCATAAGAGGCATATCATATCAATATACTAGGTAGAAATATAAAGGGGTATAAAAAATGTTAATGAAAAAATTGATAGATACAATATCTAGTGAAAATAGGGGTTTTTTTAAATTGGGAAGGCATATTGGGAGGGGGTAAAAAAAAACGATTTTGAAAGGTATTTTCAAATATTTAGTGAAATTAGGGGTATTGTTTCATATGCCACGAACGAACGTGCTATGATAGTGATTTATTGAGTGAAGCCCCCGTGATATATTTCTAATGGGATATCATGTGCCCCAAACAAAGATTGTGTGTAGAAGTTGAATCCATTGTAAGTTCATGTATCTACTAGACTCCTAGGGGCCCACATTCCTTTTTCCACTTCATCTCCTAGAGTTATGGGTTTTGTCTATTATAGTTTAGCACTTTATGTTAAAAGGTCATTTTCAGCCTCTTGTAATGGTATACTTATGAATGAGCATAACCAACACATCTCTCTTCAAAGATAAGGTACCATCATTCTATTTAATTGCATTTCTTTTCAATTTACAGTCTTTTTCATTTCATTCATTAATAGAATTTGGGTTTTACTATACTACTATGCTTTCTACAACGTAATTATGTGTGTGTTTCCATTTTGTATTTTTTCCTTCATTTCAGTCTCTAAATAATCCATATCAAATTCAAATGGAGACCCATGCATATATAGGTTACACTTGGAACAATGAAGAGCATCTCTATAAAAGACATCTATATTTTTAAAAGTTAGCATTGAAATCATGAGTGTTATCTAAGCTACATTCATCCCCCACATTTGGTCATTCGGGATTTCATCAAACATATGAAAGGATCAAACAATCATTTTTTGGGAAGGCGTGAAGAAGGACATCTTAGCCTTTGTGGCAGAATGTGACACTTACCAACCAAATAAAGGAAATATAGTGAAACCTTCAGGTGAACTTTAGCCACTTCCCATTCCACCTGTGGTATAGACTGATATTTCTATGGACTTCATTGTGGGGTTACCAAAATCTAGAAATAAGTCCATAACCATGGTTTTGATTGATGGCCTTTCCAAATATGTTCATTTTTATGCCCTGTAACCCCCTTTCAAGACCTCCATGGTAACTCTTGATTCATACTGGATAATATCTTCAAACTTCATGGTACATCACAATCTATTGTCACATATCATGACCCCACCTTCACTAAAAAATTATTGCAGCAATTATTTCATATCTAGGGCACCCAATTGAATCTCAACACCACCTATTGCACCTAAAATGATGGGCAAACTAAAGCTATCAACAATTTCCTAGAAGCATATTTTTGGTTCTCTTCTTTAGAAAGGAAATACCAACAGGATCAGTGGTTGCCTCTAGCAGAATGGTGGCATAAATATGCCACTTGAATGATTCTATTTGAATTTGTTAATAGGAAATGTTGGTTATGGATCCTAATCTCTAGATTCAGAGATATTATTATTCAACCGTGTTCGTACCCCAGGTTTGGTTATGATCCCGGTATGATCCCCATGGGGTTCAGGGGAGTGGTTGCACTCCCCTAGCTGGGGGACGCGGGCCCCCGTTGGGGGTTCGGGGGCAGCGCCCCCGAGAAAGGGGATTTGGGGGCAACGCCCCCAAGTTATGGGGGTTTAGGGGCGTAGCTCCCGAGGAAAATTTTTGGGGCTGTTTTCGCCACCAATTTTCGGGCCCATGGTTTTGGGTAACCCGTGGTATTTTCCCATTGTATTTCCCTTATAAAAGAAAGACATTGTAACATGGCTAGGGTTGATGTATTAGGTATTATGCATCATAAAGATATCTGAGATCAAGAAGAGAGACTTTGATACAGTGAAGAGGAAGTGCAACGACTGTGCTGCAGGTTGTATCCCTTCACTTTGCTGGACAGTATAATAATAAGAACTGGCAACTTCAGTGTGGACATAGCCCATCTTGGGGTGAACCGCGATATATCTGTGTCTCTCTTGTAATGTGTGTGTGATTATATTTTCATTTCTGTTTATTGTTATTGCTCCGCGATCCTGTTTTTCTAACAGGAAAAACATCCCCTTAGTATTACCAGGTATCTTTAACGTACAAGAGGTTGACAAAAGACTCATAGATCAAGTTGACACTCTCCACACTCTCAAGGATAATCAGATAATGGATTAGGATAGGATGAAGTAATAATTTGAATAACATTGTTTTGAATTCCATTTTGTAGAAGAGGATTAGGTATTCCTCTACCTACATCCCTATAAGAAGACCTCACTTAATGCCAACCACCACCAAAATTGTGCTCTGGATTTTTATGGGCCCTATAAGGTCTCCAAACATGTTGGCCCCTATCTCACAAACTGGAGATACCTATCCATTCTCATATTCATCTTATCATTCATGTATCTTTGTTAAAGAAAGTGATTGGCTCTAACTATCGTATTCAAACTATCCTTCCAAAATTAGATGAAGGATGTTCCATTTGGATGCAGCCTAAGGCCATCCTCGACAAATGGTAATTTCATCTCTGCCAATGAACCATCCAATAGGTCCTGATCCAATGGAAAGATACTTGGCATGAGGATGCTACATGGGAACCAATAGAGATAATTCATCATTTTTTGCATCTCTTTCCTTAAGCACAATGTTTCTTTTCAAGATAGATGGCCTGTTAGGTTTATACCCTAACCCCTTAAATAGATAGATATATTTATATGTATTAAGGCCATATATATTAAATAAGGAACTTGAAGTAGATAAAGTGCGCAAGAAATATAATGCAATAAGGCTTACTATAAGGATCTTCCTAAGAGGTTAGATAGAAATTATTGTAAGGTTCTGCCTAATAGAAATTCCCTTCACTAGAAACTATATAAAGGAGTAGAAGCGATGTAATAATAGGTTTGATGAAGTGTATTGTAATTGGATCTCTACTCATTTGGAGGTTTCCCACTCAAATAGGCAAGTGAACAAATTTTTATTAATAGAGGTATTGCTACTATGGTATTCGGTTATCTACAATTGTCTATTGTTATGGTTATTCTATCTTTTTCATTCTAAAATATTTCTACATTCTATTATTTCTACTTTGAATGTCCTATTATGCTATTAAGGTACATAATAGGGAAAGCCTCTACTCTTTATGTACATATAAAGGAAGCAATGTTTAATGGTTTGGATGGGATTCTGGGTCATTCTTCTATAGAGTTGGGTTCGATGTATTTTTGCACTAATATTTTATTCCATATCCCATCCTTGGATATTTGTCTCCACACATTTTTCTTTACTAGATTGTTGTGTACTTAAGCCTTAGGATATCATAATAAACAAGAGTACACACAATGTACACCAAATGTGAGTGTGGAGCACAGCTTCAATAGAGATAATGTAGATAAGTTACACAATAACTCCTTATAGAATAGAAGAACCTCCTCCAAATAACCCAATACATCCATATATCCAAATCACATCTTCCCCAATAATGACTACATGACCTCTATATATATGTATTCACTCATTGCACATGTGGACCCTTTATTAGGTAAGCCCCTATTACATATATAGTTACCCCATTACTTATACATTTAATCTATATATTCCCCCATTGGGGTCATATCATACTTCCTTCCCATAATGGAATATTGGTTTTATTCTCCATTTCCCCAAATCCTTTGTATTTCTATTGCTTTCCATTTGACTAGGGGTTACATTCTTTTTCCATCTTCCCTAACCATATAAATATGAAGCTTTCCTTCTTGGATTTTCCTTGAATACCTTTTGAAATGTACTCTAGAGTATATAAATATAGAGGGATTGTCTCTGGAACTAATTTGACAAGAACTAGCCTTCACCTCTAGATAACCATCCATTGCACCTATTATTTATCTTCTTATCTTGATTTTCTAGTAGCCATTTCCAATCATTTTTCATATTCAAACTTGATTTTATAGAAGAAAAAAAACCTGGAGCTTGGAGCAATTATAAGGGAAAAGTTCAAGAATTTGGTTGATTTGAGTATCCTCTAATCCATTAAAACATATATAATAATTTTTCATATTGACTGTCATACCTATATCACTACAATAGATATTTAGGATTACCTTTAGGTTACTAACACCTCTCCTTGTCCCATCGCCAAAATAATAACATCATCAATGAAAAGAAGATGTGTCGGATGTAGTGTTCTTCCAATTTTAATACCTTTTAGATTTATCCTTCTTTTCTCCTTGGTTATGGCTTTGATGAAACCTTCTAATATAATTAAGAAAAGTATAGGAGCCAGAAGGAAACCGTTCCTTAAATATATAGTAGATATAAAGAAGGTAAAATATGACCCATTGATTAGAATTTCAAAAGAAATAGATGAAAGATAGTTCATTATCCCATTTACCAAATGTACATTAAACCCAATATGGATAATCATTAACCTTGAGTAGAGAAAGTTTGGCCTATCATATGCCTTGAAGAAATCCAACTTCATTACCATTGTTAATATTATTTTGTTTTGATGGAATGAATATCTTATTGTGCAATCTCCAAGTGTTGGAATCTATTTAATACTGAGAGGGGGGGTGAATCAGTACTATTAGCACGATTATGAACAATTTTTAACTTCTTTAATAGATTAATATTGATCTTGTTCTTCAATTATGCATCCACCATAAATAAATCATTCATTCACATATGCTCCAAAACACAGAACATAGAACACACCAAAATTTTACCTAGAAACCCAAATGGGAGAAAACCACAAAATGCTCTTTTATACTGGAAAGATTATATTCGAGGAATCACTGACTTCTTTTTATTACCAGTACCAACTAGAAGGAGGCACCAACCTGAAGGAAGCTACAACTCAATGTGTTCTCCAGCACCAACTAGAAGGAGGCTACAACCCCCTACTCCTTGCCCCGTCTTGCTGCCCATATATATAATAATAGGATGTTGCTTTGTTGAACTTTTGATACATGCACAATTTTTATCTTTTGATGTTCCTTCTGCTATGCACACCTTCTGTATGTTGTATATTTTCTGTCACTGTGCTACATACAATACTTCACTTCAAATTCAACTTCAACACTTCACTTCAACTGACTTCACACTTCATGTACTGTGTGTTGCTTCAACTACTACATATTGCGCCAAGTGTCAATATTCCATTATGCAACTATGCATTTGCACTTTCAATTGATACTATGTATCAACTGATAACTTGTTGTTCTAATATTGTGCACTAGTATCATATGGAATTGCACACCTTCTTAGATGTGTATGTTATTTTTAGGTGCTTCAGTATTCAGACAATCGAAGACCTTATGTGCATCAAATGATTCATACTTTTGGTTTAACACACTTGTCTCAGATCATCCTCATCATGATGTGCATCCTTGATTCTGCTGCAACTCTGTCTTTGCGCATCTAATGGATTTCCTTACTTTGCACACTTCAACTTAGTATTTGTGCATTAGTGAAACTTAATTACTTAGTGCAGCTTCTGATATACTTCAGATCTATCTCTTTGCTTTTGTATTAGAACATATGTGATTGTTTATGTGCTTTCTACAATACTGACATCCGTTCCTCACACACTTACGCATATTCTACATTCTTCCTTTTTGTCTTCGCTCAATAGTCATATATTCATAGCATCATTCTATGGACCATCAGCTATACCCTTCCTCTGCTTGTGCGCACTCAACTCTATGCTAGATCATGTTGTTCTAGTTCCACGATCCCTTGATGCCCCAAATATAAATCTATATCTTCCACTTACAATCTCTTCATACTTTCTATCAATCTTACTTCAAATCTCCAACTTGCTTTCTTATTTATGCATGCCTTGCATGGATTGTATGTCCACAAGTTGGCTATGGATTTCCTTCTTCTTTGCTTCACGGTTTATGCTTCTACCATATGTCGTGTTCTGCACTACTGATGTGTCCTTTCTTGTGGGTCTTACGCATACATTGTCCTTGACTTAGTGGGACTTTAACCCTTGCGGTGTGGTATTGCACCCTTGATGTACCATTGTTTGTGGAATTTGCACATATGGTAACTTCAACCACTACACCTATATTGGTACTTGTGCGCACTTCCTTAACTAAAATCTTCCTCTGATTGGTGAGACTTGCACACTTTCAAGACTTGCATAACTGTTCAACCATTTCTTGTTCCATGTTGCTTGCACATTTCCGATCCTTTTCCAATAAATTCTTGGGCTTTCTTGCACATCCCCGAACCTTTCCCAATGAACTCTTTTTATTTCTTTCCCACTTGAGCCATGTCCAATGAACTCTTTGAATTGCTTGTGCACTATTCAAGATTCTGTCCAACCAACACTTTAGCTTGTACTTTAAAGGACTTATGAATGGATGGACTTGAGACCTGCTCATGTACCACATGTACTAGATGTACTTCTTATATAATTATTCAAACTGGATATGCATTCCTTATATATTATGTATTTCTTCAAACTAGATATGCATGATGTACCTCTAGAGACACTTGGATGCACTTTTGAATATACTTCTTCATACTATCATCCATGGTACAGAAATATACTTTGTAACGTCCCCTCCTACCATACAGCAGGATAGAGAGGACGTGGTGCTCAATCTGTGCAATTAGCCCCATATCCATTAATTAAGTTTATCGATGCAAAGACAGGTATATGTGCATGCTATGGAAACACGGCGGTAATTAAACAAATACTGTTGATCTCTAGCACACCTTCAAGATTCTGTGACAGCCATGAAATAAAGATCTTTGCAGAAGTATAAAAGATCATATGGAAATGTAAAATGATAAGGAAACACAGCGGAAATAAATTTATTAGCACATCCATGATACATTCAAAATATTCATCAAATGATAATTGCAATTCAACACAAGAGAAATACTTATCTCAATAAGGTAGTCCCACGCAACTGACTATGCAACTGCAACGTTCCACCCAACCGTAGGCCAGTGTGCTCCTCAATCTCTCAGCACCACTGCCACCCCCGAGCTGGGCATGATCTCTACAAGGAACCAGGGAACAGCAGACTCACACATAGCCAAGCATCAAAATGAGCCAAGCCAATCTACAATTGGGTTTATCAGGCTGCTAGGAGATGGAAAGGAAGAGTTGCTAAGCTAGTGAGCTCCAGCACAGAGCCAGGGATAACCTTGCAAGATCTATCTAGCTTGGCACCCACAATACCTACACACCCAGCACAAGGAAGTATTCTTTTCTCTGCTATACAGTCCCTCAAGCCATACCTTCCCTATCTAGTGCTCTCAGGGTATGCATAGAAGAGTAACCAAAGCCCTCTTGATCTTCTTGAGAGGTTGTCTCCCCCACTAGGTTTATCAAGCTACTTCTGTCCACTACCACTCCAAAACATCAATTCACAGGTTCAAACCAAAATGAGGATGCACACAACAGAAGAACACAATTATGGGGCAGGATAAAACGTTTTTACAGTGAGAGGCATGAGATGGGGTTTCAGCTAACTCAGGAAAACGTGGGAACCCACAAAAACGAAATGGAAAGTTGGTGAACAACCCAGGAAGCCAAATCCGTTTTTAGAAAAACGTCCCTAGACATTCAGAGGCAAAAACGACCTCCCTACAGTCCCCAAAATGTGTCCCTTCTCTCCCAGGCTACTGCATATGCAAAAACGAACTCCTAGGCATGGAAAAATGCAGGATTTGGATGAAAAACGTGTAGGGAAAGACCCAGCTAGCTCCAACTGCGTGAATGAGTGAAGACTGCCCATTCAGGATGGCTTTGGGCACCATTTCGTGGGTGATTTCTTGCCCAAGGAGACAAAACACGAATTTCCAGGTTGATGGCTTGCCCATGCACGAAATTGGCTGCCATACTTCTTCATTTCCAAGGCATTAACTGCCTTAACCAATTTCTTGGAAGAATTAAATGATTGGGTGCATGAGACAAAATGGGTAGTTGGTGGTTTATGGGTTTCCCCATTGACACATGGATTAATACCATTGGATCAAGGGTTTGGACAATCCCCCCCCCCTTTCCTTGTAGAATCATGCCCCATCTCTTTTGTTGCATTGCATAGCTAGTTGGGGTTTTTCCATTAAAATTCGTATTTACATGATGTTTTAATTTACATTGTGAATATCTAGCACAAGAGCCGTAGGAATTTGTTTCTTTAATTGCCGATACATGAACCGCTAAATCAATGGTGGGGCCTTGTCCTTGAGCTCCTCACCATGATCACATTACAATATTTACATCATTTACGATTTAATACAAAGGGGGTCAAAATGGGGACATTACATACTTCTTCAAAGTGGCCTTTCTATATTTCTTCAAGTTGGCACGGGAATACTAAATCCACTTTGACATCGGTTGACATCCTCTTTGACATAAGTTGACATCAATGACAACCAAATTTCAATGGCAATTGCATCATGTATTTGTCCTCCCAATAGGAATCCAAATTGTTAAGGATACATTTATTCTTCTAGAAATATTGTAAACCACAAATCTATAATTTTGGCAATGATCTTGTAGATGCAATTACGCAAATATATGGGCCTATATCCATCAAATGATTAAATCTTGTCTTTCTTTGGAAATAGTGCCAAGAAGTAGAATTGAAATCTCCCAATATATTACATGTGGTTCTAGATTCTTCAATAACCCTAAGAAAATATTCTTCAATAAATTCATATAAGATTATAAATTATTCTATCATCCACCCATCAGGCCTAGAAAGTTTTCCCTCTTGAAAATTATGTAATATAATTTGAAGGTCCCCCTTTGATATTAGCTCAAATAACCTCTCATTATCCTCATTCCTCTCAAAAAAGGGAAAATTTGAAGTCATCTTTACCACCTATTCTATAATTATTCCATCAAGTTCTTTATAATCTCTTCAAAATGGGATACTACTCCTAACTCTACAATTTCATTAAAGGGATAGTTTTTTATCTACTATATTTTGTCAAATCCATATAGTATTGATATTTGTTGAAGAATGTAACTTTGGAAGATATTCTTACTGTATTTTTATTGTACTTCCTTCGAGTAATATTGATATTGTATTTGATCATGTAGAAATATCAAACAATGGGCATTCTTCCCCAAACAATTGGAAAACCTTCCCCAATCAAGTCGACCCAGTTAGGGAAGGACAAGTCATTCCAGTTAAATAAAAAGGTCATGATATAACTAGTATAAATAAGAGTGGTTCCTAGCTCATTTGTATATCATTCACTCGAGCTAGTTTGCATTAGTAGAGACAGAAAGACAAGTTCGCTTGGAAGAAAGAGTAGCTACATTGAAGACATCTTATTCTTGGGTTTCTTTATTCTCAGGTTATTGTACGAGATTGACATTGTTCTTGTTGATGAAACTATACTGAAGATTTCTAGGTTTTCTACCCCAAGAGAGTTTTCGAGAATAAATTTTTGTGTACTCTTGTTTATGTTGTGCTTGTCTATATTTCAGTGGTCCTATTGGATATGGTTATTGTGATAATATAAAAATTGTTTGAAGATCTAACATAACCATCCTTATAGTATTAAAATTCTAACATGGTTTCAGAGCTAGCCTAAAATAAGACTTTGTGCAGCAAAAACTGTTGGAAGTGAAAACTAAGGTTTCTTGTTCCGAAGGGTTTTCACCGTAGTTTGTCCTGAAAAGGAGGTCAAAGTAACTCTAACTAGGAGGTCGCATTTTTCCGTGGAGGAAGTTTTCAGATCCGGAAATTTTGAATTCTGACCTTGTCACTGCTACTCGGGAAAACCGGGGCATCATATTTTTCATACTTATATCCATAGATTTGACTGAAGGAGGGGTTTTCTCAACTCCCCTTAGGGAGTTGCATCTTTCTCTCAACTCAGATTTGCAAGATTCCAAAGTTGGAAAATTAAGGTTTCTCTAACAAACCCTAGGTCAACCAAGTAGCATATTTCAGAAGGCATTGAAGCAAGAACTTGGTTGGAGCATCTTGATTGGTAAGTACTATTATATTTATTTCCATTTGAGATTCTCATTTTATAAAGATGATAAACAATACCAAGCTTGAGGATAAGCTTGAAGGAGTTGATAACTTTTGAGCTTGGAAGTATAGAGTATTGCTCATTCTAGAAGAGAATGATTTGGACAACTATGTTAAGGAGGAAGTTGCGGAGCCATAGGGAGATGAAGACAAGGCTATACACAAGAAGAGTTTGATTAGGTCCAAGAGGATAATTTTTTACTCCATCAAGGATCATTTGATCCCCCATATATACGCATTGAAGACTCCCAAGGAGATGTTTGATCATGCATTGAATATATGATATGAAGGAAGAACATTAATAGGAAGATGACCTTGAGAACTCAACTCAAGGGTGTGAATATGCAGAAACCAGAAAGTATCCAATCCTATTTCACAAGGGTCTCCCAAATAAAAGAACAATTAGAAGTTATTGGAGGACATGTTGAAGAAGCAGAATTAGTGATGACTACATTGAATGGTCTCCTAAGATAATGGGAATCATTCATTCAAGGAATTTTTTCTAGAAGGAAGCTCACCAAATTCAGTAGGCTATGGGAGAATTGTACTTAAGAGGGAGTCAGAATTGAATCCAGAAAAGAGAAGATGGGTGAAGAATATAATCAAGCCTTAGTAGCTCATACAAAGAAGGAAAAAAACAAGAAAGAAGAACACTCTCACAAGAATCCTAGAATACTCCAAAAGAATCATAGACCTCATCAGGACTACTCAAACTACAAATGTTACAATTGTGATGAAAAAGGACATCTTGCAATACATTGCACCATAATCAAAGACCATAACAAGAAAGGAAAGAAGAAGAAGTATCGTGCTCATGCTACAGAAGATGATGAACCAGTTAACAAGAGAGCAAGGAAAGATTCCTCAAGTGATGAAGAATATGTCTTGACTTTACCACTCACAAGGTGAAAAAATTTATGATAAAGTAGTAATTGGAGAGCAAGAGGGAGGCTTATACAAATTAAAAGGTCAACTAGATCAAGCATTGGTTCATGGCACAAAAGGCTTTCATATATATACACTATAAGAATTTACCAATCGTAAACAAAATGGTGACTAATATACCCCGCATATATGCTTTGCAGTGAACACATTGAGTTAGTACATGGTAAAGCCGATACGTGTTCACCTGATTGCGGCAAAGCATGTGTTGAGGTACCTGAGGGGTACGATTGATTATGGACTCAGATATGCGATAGATCAGAAGATTAAACCGCAGGGTTATGTTGATGCAGATTGGGCCGGTAGTGTCACAGATAGGAAGAGTACTTCAGGATGCTACTTCAGTTTGGGATCAAATATGATCTCTTGGTTCAGAAGGAAGCAGGAAAGTGTGGCACTCAGTACAACCAAAGCAGAGTACATGGTAGGTTTTTTAGGTAGCTGTGAAGTAGTGTGGATTCAGAAGTTACTTGTAGGATTGTTTGATCTTGAGTTAGAGGCGACTTGTATTTTTTGTGACAACCAGAGTTGTGTGAAGTTTTCCGAGAACCAAGTGTTTCATGACAAGTCACAGCACATTGAGATCAAGTACCACTATATCAGGGATATGGTGCAGAAAGGAGTAGTGAGGCTCTAGTATGTGGTGGAATATGAGCATATAGCTAATATGTTGAACAAGCCTCTGTTGAGAGTGAAGTTTGAGTACTTCAGGGACAAGCTTGGAGTTTTCCAGATCGATGATCCTCAAAATATGGAGGGATGAGCAACATAGCATGTGTGAGACAATGGTAGTCATGTAGTGACATAATTTGTGCTCCTGGGCTAGTCTCCACTTGAGCTGATGTGGTAGTGGGTGGTCACTTTGGTGATGTAATATTGTGGGCTCCCGGACTACACTCACGAGGATCCATTAGGTAGTCACATTGGTGACATAATTGAGTCTCCTAACTACTAGTGCTATGTTGGGAATACAAGACATGTGCAAAGACGTAGATGGTCACTGGGTGACGTAATTCATGGTCCTGAGCTGTTCTCCACATGATGTGACGTAATAGAGAGTAGTCACTTCGGTGACGTAATTTGTGCACCTAGGCTATACTCACAAGATTCGTGTTGTCAAGATGTGCAAAGATGTAGGTGGTCAATGGGTGACGTAATTCGTGGTCCTGGGCTAGTCTCCACATAATGATATGTGACGTGCTAGCGCGTAGTCACTTCGGTGACGTAATTTGGGCTTCTAAGATACACTCATGAGATGATCTGGACACATAGTGAGGTAACACAAGTTGTTGATGTGGCGACACAATGAGGGCTCTTGGGCTAGACCCACTTGATGGCCTGATGATACAGAACTTCTAGTGATGTATAGATTCGATTGATGTCAAAATTCAATGGTAAGAATACAAAGTTGTAGCAACAGTGATGATGATGATAGCATCAGAAGAATGCCTTCCTTGTTAAGAGGGAGTGTTGAAGAATTTAACTTTGGAAGATATTCTTATTGTATTTTTATTGTACTTCCTTAGAGGAATATTCATATTGTATTTGATCATGTAAAATCCTAAACGAAATCAAGTAAAATAGACAAGTTGTTCGAGTGGGTAAATTGGGCCCCAAACAACGGGCAGTCTACCCAAAAAAATGGGAAATCTACCCCAAACAATGGGAAAAACTGCCCTACTCAATTCGGCCCAGTTAGGGAAGGACAAGTCGACCCAGTTAGGTAAAAAATTCATCTTATAACTAGTATAAATAAGAGTGGCACCTAGCTCATTTGTATATGACTCACTCAAGCTAGTTCACATTAGTAGAGATAGAAAGACAAGTTCCCTTGGGAGAAAGAGTAGTTGCATTGAAGACATCTTATTCTTGGGTTATTGTACACGATTGACATTGTACTCGCTGATGAATATATATTAAAGAAGTTTTGTTGGGTTTTCTGCCCCAAGAGGGTTTCCTAGGATAAATTGTTGTGTACTCTTGTTTATGATGTGCCTTTCTATATTTCAGTGATCATATTGCATATGGTTATTTTGATAATATATAAAAAAATTCAAGATCTAACATAACCATCTTTATAGTATTAAAATTATAACAATATTTTCTCTATGATTGGCATAATTGTGGAAGAATTATGTGTTCTCGTATCCTTGATCCAACCGTACTATTCTAGTTTTTAGGCTCCATGTGGCTTATTTTCCTGCCAACAAATTCCTCATACCCTATTCCAAAGATTTAATTTTGTTTTTTCCTCCTCATATATACCTCTATACAAATCCTCTTTGACAATATTTGCAATATTGTCTTCTACTTTAGTTATGGCTTGATCGTGTTTAATTCTTTTAGCTTAGAGCCTTGATGAAGTATACCTTTTAATATCCTTGATATTAATTGAAAATTGAATACTTGTTGATTCTCATGCATTGTCATCATAATGATTCCATGTTGTTTTTACTAAGTTGACTCAATTTTTCTTCTTTCAAATTACTAGACTCATTATCTACTTGGAGTAGGTTGATTGGGTGGTGATTAGATTCATCACCTATTTCTACCCAAGTTCTTATTATAACTTGGTATTACATAGTAGAGTGTGATATTAGGACCCTACCTAACATTTTGGTAACCCTAGTCTCACACATCCATTGATTCCTCCAAGTAGGCACAAGCTTCCATAGATCTACATGTACCAAAACAACATCCTCTAGGTTGTAAAGAAATAAATCAACGAGTGTCGATCTAATCTAGCAGCAGTACCCCAGATACCCCCTCTACTAATTGTGAAATTTAAACCCCCCCCCAATAATTATATGTTTCCTTTTGTATTAATATTTAGATAGTATCCTTTTCTAGTATTCTACCCTATTCCCATGGGGTCCATTTATATTGATGCTTTAGTATGATTCCCCCTTTTACAATGAATAGATCTATGCTCCAATACTTGAGTCAAAAATATTTGATTTAGATAACCTAAATTTCCCCTTTCTCCTTCCAGTTAGTATCCCCCTAGATCTACCTTCTAATTATACCTTGAAAAACCCCATTCCTTCATGATTTTTTTATAATTCTTCCCAAATATTGCTCCCTTCTCCCATGGTTTCATGTATGAGGATAATTCCTAGATTTTGAAGCTCCAAGAGCCTTTTAAGGGATTTTTTTTCATTGGGTCATCCAATCCCCTAATATTATATGTCTTAATTATCATGGGTCAACCATCTCAAGGATTCATATTTTCTAAGGGCCTTGTCTAAAGTTTTATGCTTCTCTCGTGATATTTATTTTCTATATTTGTTCTAAGAAAATGTAATATGCTATTTACTTCCTTTGGATGAGTGTTAAAGATATTTGTGTCCATGCTACCCTAACCCTCCCTCTACTTCTTCTTCTAAGAGAGACGTCGCAAGTTATCTAGATTGAAGGAGGTATATTGAATTTTTTGAGGAGAGAGGTATTTTCCCATGGTCTAAAGATGTTTGGCATAAACCCAATTCTTTATTTTCCTTATTATCTATATGAAATTAGGGTTTGATTTATTTCTTGCAGTTCCCATCAATATTTCATCAATTAAAATATTTTGGTATATTGGTTTCTAACCCAGTATTCAGAGAAATACCCTTTCTAGGGAGAAATGTTTTGGGGGGATCCTTAGACATTCTCTTCTCTTAAAGTTGAATTTCGATGATTTTCTATCAAAATCGCCTGAGGTGATAGAAAGGACCAAATTTTGTGGAAAATCGGGCTTCCATGTGGGGATTCTAGGGTTCAATTGAGCTCCTAGTGATGATGTTGTAGCCTATAATTAATCATGGGTTCTATGTGTTTAGAGAATTTGAACCTCCATCACTTTCTTATCCTTTTCTCAATATCCTTGATATTAGATAATGGATCTGTTTATGATGATAGATTTAGTACCAGTTCCTTCCTCACCAAAATTTTCTTGGTTAAATTCAGCTCAGAATCACCAACTCTTTGTTTATAAGAGTGAAAACACACACATTATAATGATATTTCAATGTAGTCGATGGATTAGCAACAAATTTTCCCTTGGACCTCCAGAGATATATCCTCTACCATGCCTTCAAATAAATCAACTTCTAAAAGTATTCACATAATCGTGCACTAGCTGTAGGATTTGTAACTTTTCATATGTTCCCAAAAAAGTACCAATTGAGTTCCCTATTACCTTGAAAACATATTTCGACCAAAACTCCAAGGGTAATCCTAGCAATTTAATCCATATTGACTACACATAGGATCTCTCCACTCTCAAATCAAAGAAAGGGCTCCATCTTTGGATGGATATGAGTACTTTGTCCCACCAACAATGCCTTCTCAATACTCAACCAATGCTTTTGTTGGTTTGAAATATGAAGGACATCCACCCTCGTGTTAGTTGGTGGAACTCTAAGGGGTAACCAAGTTGCAACTCTCATGTCTCCTTCATCCAAACCTTTAAACTAGTATTTGAGATATTTTGACCATAAAACCTTCCTATGAATACTCTACTGACCATTTTTACCTCATGGTTCATTCACTTTTCCTCCTCGAGGACAAAATCATTTTTTTTATTTAACACGCCTCTTCCCTAGATGTCCCTCGATCATAGGAGGGTTCTCCTCTGGAGTCCTTCCTTTTTTATTATGACCTTGTGCCTTCAAATATGTTGAATGGAGAACTAGAATTTATCCAACCTCCCTAGTCATCTAACATATAAATGTCTAAGATTTTCTTTCATGCCTATGGATAATTCAGGCAATTAACTGAGATGACAAATGATATGTCTTCCTTGATCGATTCCCTTCATCCTCTGTCAATGTTCTCATTTTCCTATGTGGGGAAAGTAAATAATATGGAAACCCACCCTTAGCATCCTTAACTCTAGACCCTTTGGGTTGTGGGATTTATACTTGTTCAAACGAGTACTTAATAGACGCATATCATATCTATGCATATTGTACATACCCACCATTAATTTGGGTACTTCCCTTTCCTAGTCCATCCATTGTACTAAGGTTTGTGTTGTTTCTTCCATAAACTTTGTTTGTCACATGTTCATGGACTTCAACTCCGTTAGATTAGATTTGGGGGTCCTTGACAAAGATGGGCATTCCTTCAAGTGGTTTTTAGAGAATTCAATACGCTTTTCATACCTATCCATTAAGGAGACCTAATCATGAAGAGAACTTAGACCTTTGGAAACCCACCATCTCCTACAATCATCTCACTAATTGTATTTAATAAAAAAAATGATTTACCAATATTTCCACTCTTTGTGTTTATAAAGAAGACAAAGGATATGCATTTGATGGCTTTGTTTTCATTTCTTTTTTTCCTCAAGAAACAAAAAATCATAGTTTTAATATATAAACAAAATTACAATCCATAGAATGTCATTTTGAATCAGAAAGAGGCCCATGAGGCACCCATGAAAGGCTCCATCCATCCCAAAATAGATACGTCGGCGATAAACAATCCACCTTCAGCGACCAAATAAATAACAAACTTCCCTTCTTATAACGAGAGTAACAACATAAAAGAAACCATGCCAACTTACAATCTGATGTTTTTACCTCATTGATTGTCAAGCTTCCTAGATCCACAGAACATATCAAAATAAACATAACCTACAATAATAATAACAGCAACAATAACAAGTTACAAATCATCACCAAAGAAACTTGATTATAAAAAGAAAGGATGTTCAGGCAATGTTTTTTATGAACCATTGAACACATATCAGTTGCACTCTTCCTTAGATAAATCATATCTTAATAGGTTGTTCTTTAAACTTTTCTCATTTTTTCATTAACATATTGTTAAAATTAATGAACAAGATCATTTTTCTTGATTTATTATTGAAATCAATGCAAAAACATTCTTAAAATAAATGTAATATATAGAAATATATCTTGAAATTAATGGACAATATCATTTTTCTTAGAAATCAATGTAATAGCATTCCAAAGATAAATGTATTATATATAGATTTATTGAAAGAAATGCAATCACGTATTTTTTTGTTAAATTGGATTGTGGATTTAGACCATGGTTGAAAGTTTTTGTTCAATTTAAATGTTTTTTAGAAATACATTTAAAGAAAATAAATTATTATATTATATTTTATTTATAGTTTTAATTTTTTTAAAGTTGTAAATAGAAATTTGAATATTTAAAAGCATACAAAACATAAACTTAATAAAATATTTTCTATCTTTATTTCTAAGGATAATCTTTATTTCTAAGAAAAATCGCATAATAGAAAGAAACTAATTTCCTAACATACCAATAATGGAAATTGAAGTGTATGAAAATGTTTTTGTTGTGGTTTCTTTTTCCTTGAAAGTATTAGTCCATGCTTTATGTTTGAGGGTTTTGTGTATAATTTTATTATAACTAAAATGAAAATGTTTTTGTTGTGGTTTCGTTTTCCTCGAAAGTATTAGTATATGCTTTATGTTTTAGGGTTTTGTATATAATTTTATTATAATTAAAATATATATATATATAATCCATGACACTTAAATCTTCATTTTTCTCATTATGTTTGAAAAATAAAGTTTAAAAATCTTTAAAGGCATTACATGGAAAACAAAATTAATTTATAAAAGTTTGTAGGTAAATAATTTTATTTCAATTCATTTTTTTACAAAAATCATTTGATTCAAATATTTATTAAATAAGTACTTAGTCAAGATGTTATTGGTATCCTTAGTTATAAATTATTATTAAATAGGTATCTAGTCAAAATGTACCTAGTCAAGATGTTATTGGTATTCCTAGTTATGAATTATTATTAAATAGGCATCTAGTCAAACAAAATGCATTGACCAAAATAAATAAAATTTTTGAAACCTGGGCTATACTGTAAACTAGCCATAATTCTTTAGCCGGGCAGAAGTAGCGTCCACCATAACCTGATTGATTTCCTGGTTGACCGTGGGGGTTTCGTGCACCCAGCTCCCCTGAGTTGCTCCTGTAAAAACGACATATCTTCCTGCAACTTATCTACTTTCCCCATTAACTCGAACAAATTCCTCTCCAGGTCGTCTATCCTAGAATCCTGACAAGAGAGCTGTGAGCATACATGTGAAATATCCGACACCATCTCTGCATTTTGTTTGACACTGGAGCAAACGGCATCATAGGTATTACGAACTGTGAATTTAATGTCCACCAACGTTCTGCTCAGAGCGGCTATGGCTGCCAACACTGACTGCATGATTTCCAAGTTACACGCCGGCAACAGCAAATGACGGGGGGGAGGGGAGTCAAGCTCGCCGAGGGAGAGGCGACTTAGAACATCAGATAAGTGGGGAGGGCGAGCCATCGCGGAGGAAGGAAAGGAGGGAGCGGGTGGGGGAGTAAATAGAGGCTCGTGGGAGCTGACAACGCGGAAGGGAGTGAAGTGACAGATGGAAGGGCGATCAAGGAGACGTGTGACTGAAGATTCGGAGGGGGGAGGAGAAACATAACCAAAGTTTGGGAAAGGGAAAGGGTAGACCCTCATGACCATGGACCTAACCATAAAACCAACCATGAATTTGTTGATCCTAGGCATTAAAGCTTAAGGGATGAAATGATACCCCAAAACTCCATTGAGATCCTTGACATGCCCGGTTTCGAGCAAAATTCCTTTGTTAGCCGCTATATCAGCAATCCTATTGTTCTCTCGACGAATGTGGAAAAAAGATGCCTTTGAGAGGATAGCATTGGTTTTAATTCTTTGCATGTATCTGTCGGCTTTTGAGCCTGGCGAGGCATACCCTCTTCGCATAATTTGAATGACATGCCTGGAGTCTCCATAGATTCTGAGATTGTCAATGCTGTAATTGGAGGCCATTTCTAAGGAGAAAATGAGAGCTAACCATTCTGCCTCATTGTTTGTTTTGCTACCTGGTCCCCACGAGAAGGCTGCAATTTTATTTCCTCCGGGATCAAAGAGTATCCCACCCGCACCTGCCACCCCAATATATAGATTTATTGAAAGAAATGCAATCACGTATTTTTTTGTTAAATTGGATTGTGGATTTAGACCATGGTTGAAAGTTTTTGTTCAATTTAAATGTTTTTTTAGAAATACATTTAAAGAAAATAAATTATTATATTATATTTTATTTATAGTTTTAATTTTTTTTAAGTTGTAAATAGAAATTTGAATATTTAAAAGCATACAAAACATAAACTTAATAAAATATTTTCTATCTTTATTTCTAAGGATAATCTTTATTTCTAAGAAAAATCGCATAATAGAAAGAAACTAATTTCCTAACATACCAATAATGGAAATTGAAGTGTATGAAAATGTTTTTGTTGTGGTTTCTTTTTCCTTGAAAGTATTAGTCCATGCTTTATGTTTGAGGGTTTTGTGTATAATTTTATTATAACTAAAATGAAAATGTTTTTGTTGTGGTTTCGTTTTCCTCGAAAGTATTAGTATATGCTTTATGTTTTAGGGTTTTGTATATAATTTTATTATAATTAAAATATATATATATATATATAATCCATGACACTTAAATCTTCATTTTTCTCATTATGTTTGAAAAATAAAGTTTAAAAATCTTTAAAGTCACTACATGGAAAACAAAATTAATTTATAAAAGTTTGTAGGTAAATAATTTTATTTCAATTCATTTTTTTACAAAAATCATTTGATTTAAATATTTATTTAATAAGTACTTAGTCAAGATGTTATTGGTATCTCTAGTTATAAATTATTATTAAATAGGCATCTAATCAAAATGTACCTAGTCAAGATGTTATTGGTATTCCTAGTTATGAATTATTATTAAATAGGTATCTAGTCAAGATGTTATTGGCATCCCTAGATATGAATTATTAGTATCTATAGTTATGAATATTAAATTAACATTAAATGTTATTGCTACCTTCTCCCAACAAAGGGAATGGAGAAAAATGGGGTAGAGTGATGTTTTCTAAACCCCTCTTGACATTTAGCTCGATTGCCCTCACTTTCAAACCAAACCTTGATTTCTTTATTCTAGAGTGATACCATAAAGCTTGACTAAGAGAAAGCTAATCATAATAATTCTATAATGTAAATATAATTCATTATAAAATTATATTTTATATTATAAATTATATTTTTATTACTTTTTAATATTTTAAAATAATTTTTAGATAATATTTTATTTTGATTTTTTTAAATATATATTTAATTTATTTTTTTCTTGGAAATTACATAATTCTAATAAGTATGGATTTCAAAAATCCAATTTCAACAATAAAAAGAAATTATGATTCTTTAACAGATTCTCATAAAAATAACCATTCCAACTTAACACTAAATATAATACTTTTATAATAATAAAAAAATTATAAAAAAAAACAATTTTATTATAAAACACTTTTAAATTAATATTTAAAATATACACTATTATAAAAAACTCATAACCAAAACTTACATCAATAATTTCCAGTTTTAACAAATCAAAAGTCATCTCAACAAATATCATATCACCACTTACGTGGGAATAACCATGTAATACTTTGGCGAAAACCTAAACTTTCATTGTTTTGGAATCTTACACTTCTGAGCTGCAAGCTGTTTACAAATAATTTGAAATTCTTCATTTTTCCATTTTTTTCTTTCTTTTTTCTTGTTACTCATTCTTATGAGACATCGATGCCTTCATCTCTTTATGTTCCATGAATACCTTTTAGTTTGCTGCCTTTCTTAATTCAAGTGTCAGAATATATTTCCATGAATAGATTTTAGTTTGCTGCCTTTCTTAATTCAAGGAAATTCAAAAGCTATAGTTTGGTTTTCATGGAGCCCCACGAATCTGCTTTTAAGCCTGTCAAATATATTTCCATGAACAGATTTTAGTTTGGTACCTTTCTTAATTCCAGGAAATTCAAAAGCTATAGTTTGGTTTTCATGGAGCGCCACGAATCTGCTTTAAATGTTTCTTTTTACAATACTTAATATAGGGTTAAGTATGGAAGTAAGTTACAAGTTTCTTTAAAATTACCGGCGTGATCCTCAATCTTACTCATTCTCAGCTTGGAAAAGTCTAAACTCTACTGCTGGCTAAAATATATTCATTTCTTAATGGATCGTTTCATCGTCACTTGACTTGTCCTCAAGACACTTTGATTCTCTCAAGAAAAAACCATTCGGAGTTCAAATCTATAAATAAGGACGTACAGTAAAAAAGACTTTAACCGTTTCTCAATTGTGTCTTTTGTGGGTCGGAAATTTGGAATGGCAAAGCGGCTACAATTCGGAGACCAGGCCACAGCCGACATTAAACTACAGCTAATGGATACAGATGGAATAGCATATGAAGGAAATACTCTTTACCTGCATTCTGAAGTTCTAAGAAACTCTGAATTTTATAAAACTAGGCTGTCTGAACGTTGCTGTTGTCAAGAAACTCCTATTGAAATTGAAATTAGCATGACAAACCCTAATAGTGCAGATATATACAGTAAGTGTTTTCGTTTGGTCTATTCTTCTCAGAAACACCACCGCTTTGTTTTCTCCAGTGTGAATGAAGCCTTGGCAATTCTTCAAGTTGCTTTTGAATTGTCATTTCACGACTCTGTAAACAGATGTATGAAATATTTGGATGCTGTTCGCTGGAGTGCTGAGCAGGAAGCCAAACTTCGCGCCCTGCTATCGTCCTTGCACATAACACCTTTGCCAGAGTTGGCGGCCAGACTTGGTACTGGCGAATGCGAATTTAATTGCCTGCATTTAGAAATGCTCGAAGAGACTCTAGAAAGAAGGTTTTCTCTCGTTTCCCAGACTTCAAATTGGTATCATCAGTTTTGGAATAACAAACATCTCCGGAGCGCAGTTGAAAAATATATTGTAGAAAGTTTTAAGGCAAATGCATCCTCAGCTATTGCAGAAGTGTGCAGGTCTGTTATTGTGAAAGAATTCAGCGACAATGTCGAACTCATTAAATCTAAAGATACTAAGGATATCAATGATGTTTGTCGTTCCATATTGTGGCTGCTCGACCTTATTCAGCGATGTAATGATGAGGGATTGTATGAAACTGTGCTCAAACTGTTTTGTGAAGATGTAGACCTTCTTCAATCAGTGCGATCTCTACAGCACAGAACAGAGATTAGGAGAGATACTTTAAAGCATATGCTTGATATTTTAATTAACCGTTTTGTAAGATACTTGGCCAGTGGGGAGATAATAACTTCTGCAAGGTTCAGGATTTTTTTTCTCACAAATTGGGTTCCTGTTATGGCCATCAACATTCATTACCTGAGATTGATAACAAAGGATGACATATTTGTCATAGATGCTTTTCAAGAAGATTTGGAGAAAGGAATTATTTGTATTGCTGAATCGCTCCTGCTTCCTGATCAAAACCGTTTTTACTACATATGGGAAGATGCTTTCAGAAAAAATAACATGAACTCAAATAGAGCATTTGAGTGGTGGACTAAAAGGCTTTCAGATGGCCATCATATGTCAAGCCATCCTGTGGATGATGCCATCTCGAAGAGGATTCTGGTGATGGCTGACCACACAGCAACTTAGATATAAATTGTTTTGTTAACCATTTCTATTTCATGTTGCTGGATTCCATTTACCTTGTATGCTGCTATTAAACTCTGAAGCCTGTAATAAATGACATAAATTTTATAATAGAAGTGTTTTTGTGCAGGGTGAATATGTTTTTTAATTCTAGATTCAAAAACTTATAGTTAGCTAAAAACAATAGCTGTAAGTTCTTTGAAAGTTCTTTGAGTATAAGAATAATATTTTAAAGAAAATTAAATAATCTCTATTTTTTTAAAGTTTTATAGAGCAAAATTAATCTTAGTGGACGTTAAAAACCATTATCATTATGAAGCAAAAAGTAAGTTTTATAACAGAGAACTTTTATTTATTTTATTTTTTAACTTATAATATAATTATTCACTTTTATTATTTTTCAGCATTTAAAGATTAAATTTTTATTTTTAATAGAGTTGATCATTTTGATTTTTTTTAATTTGAATTTTAGTTTGGTTATTTAATTTTAAGTTAGATTGAGATTTTTAATTGATTAAAATTGTTTTTATTATAAAAATAGATTTAACTTATTCAAATATCTCTATCTTATATTTATTATCAATCATTTATATATCCGGTAAATCAAATTTATAACTTCTGGTACAGGTTTGAACTTTACCAAATAAATCAAAATTATAATAGCTGAACTTTCATATTTTTCATCGTATTTGTGATTTTAAAAAGAAGTTCGTGGGTGTATTATTTCACAAGAAAATAACTTCGATTTTTTTTTAATTTACATTAATGTTAAACCAATTAAGAAAATAAGATTTCTGTTATCTTTGTTTTGTTGTTAAAGTTTTATGGCTCTAGTAAGTTTTTATTAGTGTTAATAATTTAAAGAGAATTTGCAGTATGTATTAATTATTTGTTTTTTTTTAATATTTGTTTTTATATTTAGATATTAAATATAAAGATTGATGATAGTTATTAATATTTATTCATATTAACTTAACTTTAGTTCATGGATTTCATAAAAGAGAGGAGTCACTTGGTTTATTGGATTTCATAAAAGAAAGGAGTCATTTGTTTTTTTAATTTTATTTAAATGTTTAAAATACTTTAAAATAAGTACTTTTAAATTAACATAATTATGATGAGTTAACTTGTTTTTGAACAAAAATGAGAAAATGTGATTTATATTATAAAAAGATGAGAATATAGACACCCATGGAAACAAAAAATCATTATAAAGGTCTGAAATTAGAGTTTCAGAACCAAAAAAACCCACAAAAAATTCCATGAGTTCAAAGACTTTATAGATTGTATCAAAACAGGATTTGCTTCTTCTTATAGTATAGACCTTAACAAACAGACCTCCTAATATTATGCAAAAAAACATCTAAAAAGACTTAGGAAAAAAAGAGTGACAATAGCCTCATTCGTGGGCAAGATCTTCGTCAATTTCTGGGTGAGAAATAGAAGCATCGTCCATTGGGGAATCCTTTGCATGCTCCCTAGCTAGCTCATTGTTCCCACGATACAGACCGTTGACATCTGCCTGCATTTCTTCCAATATTTCCTTTAGTTGAACGAAGCGGTCTTCATTCCGCTCAGTCGAGTTCAGGCTTTGCTCCTGCATGATCCTATGCATATCCACAATCATTCTGTGAACCCCATCAAGCTTTGCATTCATAACATGCTCCATTTCTTAGACGCACTTCTTCAATTCTTCTACTTCACCGATCTGCACTCTATAACCAGTCTTGGCATCCTCCAGACGAGTCTCGAAACAAGACAAATCTAGACCGTTTTTCCTAGACTCCTCCAGACTCGCTTTTTCCACCTCAAAAACACACCTAGCCATTTTATTAAGGTCCGACATATCATGCTTGATGTCCCTGAACTCCTGCATGACATTCTTCAATCCAGAATCCTCTCACCTTCATTTCCTTCCTCAAAGAGATATATCTATCTGCCATCATGCAATGTCCTTCTGCACTAGCAAATCCTCTCTGACTGAAAGGCTCTCAAAACAATGCAAAGAGGCGAGAAGCATCTGGAGTTTGCAAAATTTATCCGTCTCTGAGAATGTCGAGGGAGCGTCCATTCACAGAAGTCTTCGTACCACTTACCATTAAGATCAGCACGAGTCAGGGAAAGAAAAAAAAATGAAGGCATAAAATGATGAGACCTTCCCTTGCCAACTTGAACCATTGTCCATCCATCTGGCATGCAATTCAAAAGGCAGTGGACCATAGCATTTAACCACCTTTCCTTGGATAGAACATCCATTAAATCAATCATCAAAGGGCACACAACCATTTCACAAGGGGGGAGTTGTTAAGGATTAAGATCCCTTCCTTTAACCTAGCACCCACATTTACCAACTGATCCGCTTTCCCATTGTGACATCTTTTGATGTGGAAGAAGTAGACCTTAGAAGAGTTTAGAAAAAACTTAGCAATTCTTCTTTGGAAACCATTCTTAACCTCTTTCGAGCTTTGAAAATCATTCATGGATTGAATTACGATCCATGAGTCTCCAAGAACGTTAAATTCTTCAAGGTGGAGTTCGTACATGCACTCCATCCCTTTTATCAATGCGACACATTCAACGTAATTGTTCATGTGCTTTCCCAAACCCCATGCATAGGTTCTGATTATTTTTCCTCCTGGATCGTATATAACCCCTCTCATACCTGCCTCCCTTGTGATGAGTTAACTTTAATATGAGTATTTGCATGACATTCTATAAAAAAAAGTAATTTGTATATTCAACCCTCTTTATATCACAAATATGACAAAAATAATCTCAAGATGTTTGTAATAGATTCTATCAAATTTTATTATCATAATATATATTTTTTTATTAAAAAAATATTTACACTCACAATAATTAAACTATAATTAAATTTTAACATAAAATTTGAATGTAGATTATAATTAAATTCTAATACAATGTAATTTTAAAAAAAGAATTACAACATAAAATCTACATTTTAAAATCCTATCAACATCATGCATAACATCATGCATGACCAAATAATTTAATGTTAAATATAAAACATAATATATGATACTTGAATGTTAAATATAATACATAATACATGATATTTTAATCCAATATCTTTTGGAAAACAAAATGTAATAATGTATTTTGTAAATTTTCATTTTATAGTTTGAAAAATAATAAGTAATAATTTATTTTTTTAATTAAAAATTAAATTGTGAACAACAATAAGTGTAAATCATGACCTAAATACTGCCACGTGACCAAGGGCTGCAAAAAAGTGGCTCAACTCAAGCCACAGCTGATAAGGAAGACTAATGGCAAATTGTGAAGAAGAAAATCGGTTCCGATCAAGGATATGTTGTGAATCAAACCAGGTAAGCTATTCAAGGTCAAATTGCAAAGTGACCACTTCAGGAGAAAACGTGCAGAAAATTAAGTTAGTAACCTTATTTCAAGAAGATGAGCCATCATTGTTATTTACGTAGTTAGTATGGTTGTTTACGTAGTTAGTATTTTTTAAGGGGAAAAATCCATTTCCTGTTATTTTTAAGGATGTATATAGGAAATCCTAACAAACTTTTCTATATATAGTGGATGGTTAATTTGGGTGGATAGAATGAAATCCATCTATCCCCACCAACTAACCATCATATTTTTGATTATTTATGTAGTCAGTATATGCAGCCTTACAATCCTATATACAGCCTCACAATCCACTCTCAAATGGACAAAAATATTTTAATGCATTTTCAAAAAAGTCCCATCTATATACCAACAAGGTTGTCTATAGAAAAAAGTTCAAAAACAAATGGAAAATGAAGAATCAGAAGACGAAAGCTAGAAGCCAATTAAAAAATATATATAGGTAGTCAAACAACCATCGAAAGTTAGCTGGAGGAAGCAAACCTCACACAGTGAGAACTACGGGAAAACAAGTTCCAATGGAAAGGCAGACAAGTTATACCTCGAAACCCCAGTTAAATAATGAATACATTCTCTTGGAATTGTAAGGGATATATTGGGCAGCAAATGCAAAGAGGAAACACTAAGGGACTTAATTATAAATTAAAAAAAGTTGCCATCCTCATCTAGGAGACTAAGCTAGATGAAGTGGGAACAAAACAATGAAAAAGTAATACAGGAATGGCACCTAAAGTCACAGTATTAGGCTTGATTCTGGAGATAAAAACACTTCATTATTTCACAAGCAATCAAAGGCCAGACTTCAAAACACACAGTGAAAGAAAATAGACATGAGAACGAAGAGTGTTTGAGTGGTTTTGCAACCATTAAAAAGGCAGCCAAATCGCATCTCGAGAACCTGTATACCATTCAGGATGAGGAAGCTCTGGTTCAGCTACTATGGATATGAGTTGGGACATTCCATCCTTGGTTTCCAATGTTGAGAATAGGGCCCGCTATCCTAAAGAAATATCAGAAGAAAGAAATAATAAAGGCAATATGGGGCCTGATCCAGACAAGACCCCAGGTCCAGACGAGTTCTCTATTCACTTTTTAAGTATTTTCAAGCCTGTTGGTTCTAATCAAGGCCTATTTTGAGCATATGCTAAATCAGTCCACAAATAAATCCAAGCTTGGGAAAGTATAAACTCTTCATTTTTAGCCTGAATCACTAAGGATAGCAATCCCTATGCTTTCACAAGATTTAGATTAATCTCTTTATACAATTATTCATATAAAATTTGATCAAAGTTTTAGCAAATAGATTGAAGAAGATTCTCTCAAAGTTATTTTTTAACAAGAATATTGGATTTATGTGGAAAAGACAAATTGTTGATATAAAGGAATTCATGAATATGAGTAACACTTTTTAATGTAATGTTGTGATAAAAATTTGATATTTTACATTTTTTTAGATTGAAGCCACCAAAACACATTAAGCCTTATGAATGATGACGAAGTAAAAAGAAATTTGTAATTAATGGTGTTGTCTTTGTAATGGTATTTTCTTAGTGCCATTTAATATGCCAAATTTACATTTAATAAAATGTTTGTCCTTGAAAATTTACCAAAAAGTTAACAAATAAGTTTTGTTCATGTCATATAAGTCAATGTCCAATACATAAGTAGATCCCACATACTTTTTTTATTTTTTTTAAATTGTTTTTCTTATTATTTTTTCAAAACGGCCCATTAATATTTGAATCTCATTTTATACACCTTTGTGTTCCTATCAACCTTTTTGAACAAACAAAAACACCATTTTCAAGAGGAAAGATCTAGGAGGATCCCACATATTTTTTATAATTCTTGGGTTATGTATATTTTATGTTATTTATTTTTATGAGCACCTTCAAAAGTATGAAAAACCATTAAATTTTAAAAGAAGTTAAATAAAAAATATAATATAAAATTGAAAGTGTGAAAATAATCCGATTCGATAGAGGAATCCACTAGCATTATATTTTCAGCTATGTAACTCGATTGAAGGTTAAGCCAACCCTTGATTGAGCATTTTGCTTGATCGAGGTATAAAGCGTAATCAAGCTCTTGTAAACACCACAACCACTTGGTTTAACCCTTGAAAACTTTTAAATATTATAAAACCCGACCTCTTTTTGAAAAAAGTATACAAAAATTATAAGGTAACTCGTCAAAATTGAAGGGAAGGCTCTTAAAAGAAAAAATTAATCAAGATTCAAGATAATAAATAATAAAAAGAACAATAGGAAATATAATTGCCATTGGGTTGACAAAAATGAAGTATGAGAGAAGGCTAGAGTATTCAATTCAAAGAAATGTCAATGTTTCTTCAAGTCTCTATTTAACTATTAAAATGCACATCTATTTTGTAATTCTTCAAGTTTATGTTTAGCCATTAAAATGTAGATCTATTTTATAATTCTTGATGTGGATTCCTTTAAATTTTTACAAGAAACCATTGAGCAATCCAAGAATCAAAATGAAATTTTAGGTCAAACAACGTAACTAACCAAATTAATACCTCTTTATTGAGGTCACAAAAAAAATTACTCACCTACCTTGTCATGAGTTCCATCACCGTTATATGTCATCATTTGCAATATTAGCCACATATTCATCTCATTCATACCCATATGACCCTAGTAATGTGACTTAAAATCAAAAGAAAAGTTTAAAAAGTGACCATATCTTTTAGGTCGCACATTTTCCCTCAATCTCCAATCGGGTCATGCCTTTTCCCTCGAAATATGTGACCCCATCCAAAACGTTAAAATTTGGTTATGATTTATGATTGCGCTCTTTCCGGGAGGAATTAGCAGTTGAAAGTGGACAAACATAACCATTGAGGTTGAAAATAGTTATTGATTTGTTCTTCCAAATCCTAACTTCCCCACAAAATCTTCAATGAAATAGGGATTTTCACATTGGAACCAAATCTCAGTTGTGTCCATCATATTTCCTATAAATACAACCCTCGTGGTTACCATTTTCATATATCATACATCCACGGTATTGTTAGGTTGCTGAAAATCCACCAGAAAGCAAGAGAGAGAGGCATCAATTTTACCCTTCTTTCACCATTGTGGAATCAACCATATAATCACTTGGCTAGAGAATTCGATGCAAAGGATATCAAAGAACCCCTCCTTGGATCAGTTGTGGAGGTCCTTGTTGTGGGAAAAATAGCCACAAGGGTGGAAAACCATCCCACAGTGAGTATCCTTGAGGTTACAGCAAGGACCCAGTGTTATGTTTGAGAATTAAAAGAACTAAACCCCAAATGGCCAATCAAACTCTTGATTAGTAACAAAAATCAAAAGAAAAACAAGAAATAAACATAAACAAAGAGAGGGGCAAGAGATCAACCAAAAAGCTTAAACAAGAGTGTGCCAAACCAAATTTTCATTGCCCAATGGTCCATCTAATTACAATAGTGTCACCTAGGAGGTGCAAGCTTCAAGGGAAGCCAACAATCTCCCTTAGGGAGGTCCTTTTTGTCCACGCAATTGCAAGATAACTAGGAGAGAACAATGGAGAAACACTTGCCTCTTAGGGAAACAGAGCAAGGGATATTTGTGTATGCCAATATGGAGGAGGAATGAGATTGAAAGAGGAGGTCTCAATATGATTCCAACATCATAAATTTGCCTTGACTTCTTCCTCTAGAATGCATGCCCGTGGCTTCCTTTTATAGACCAAAGGGTGGCCAAGAAACAACAAGATCCAAATGTGAAATCTCTTCTCCTTTGAACTAGTTCCTAAGTGCATTAGAGGGGCTATTCAATGCTCCCAAGCATGTGAGAGGTCCCAATTCAAATTTTAGAGCCAAGAGAGTCGTTATGAGCCTTTAATGCACCGCAGAATTTTGTGGTCCCACTATTTTACCAGCCACGCGGGTTTTGAAGGAAAACCCACGCGGGTGACTATATAGATAGGTTGCACTATAGAGCATGGGTTTCTAGTGCTTATAGTCATGCTACTATCCCTTTAGACTATTTTTAGCATTTTTGGGTTCAATTCTTCTTCTAGATATAATGAGGATGTATTTGGTGAGTTGCATTCTATATGTTGATGATGCATTTCTGTGAGATTAGCCTAAATGTGATATGTATGCGAGATTTAAGCATTAATAGATGCCCCTAGATGTATGAGGTTTAGAGGGTATTGTAGGGCCGATAATGCACCATTGTTTCTTTCACTTTCCATGTTCTCATCAGTTCTCAAGCTTATGTGGGTAAAAGAACCTACCCATGGGAGAAGGTTGTTGGTGATGACCATTGAAGCTGTAAAGAATATTGGTGTTTTATACAAACGAGACAGGCATACATAACTCGTGAAAAATTTTCAAAATATATTACAAAGAAGAGGGGACCAAGGGGTTGGCTCTTGATATTGCTTTTGCAAGGATGAAGGCGGCTTTGATCCTTGTATGAGTGAATAGATCTTGGAAGTGATGTGATCAATTCCGAAGAAGAGAAATTGTTGATGCTCATGAATATCCCAATGGGGTGGGGGTCTGGAATACTAGTGAAGTTGTTGGGAGAACTTCACTAGAATGGTTGTGTTGATACCATGAATCATAAATGTGAAAACTGCTACCATCAAAACATACGACTCCCCATGATGTGATAGAATTGTTGGTGTCGAGCATAGGGGGGACAACTAAGTTAAGGAGCATTAATACCTCTCCTTACTTAGTTCGAGGCAATCCCTTATATTGATGGGAAGGGACCCCAAGGTACAACTGCAACTAGTCCAACCCTCAGAATATGATGCATTGATGTTGAGGATACTTGAAGTGATTGATAAGATGAGGGTCTTATCTTAGAAACCATGATCATTATGTAACCAACTGGGAAACTGACAGACCCGACACAAGACTAGTTGACAAGCGTGGGGATCATAACTTCCCTTGATCGATGTAAGCACGTGTGAGTGACTGATGGAAGCTTTATTCAAATGGTGATGTAGGGTGTGACAAAGGGAAATAGACTATAGATGAAGGGATTTATCAGAGACACGATACTGATGTGGTAAGGTGAATGACAAGACTGATATTGTTGAGGTTAGGCGAACTTGAATACATCAATCAAGGGAGACCATTGGATGTTTCCAAAAGAATAATGTGAGGGGGTCCCCACATTTTTGGAAGGATTGGGGGACCCTTTGTACATAAAGATTAATTGATGGGGTTTCCATAGTTTTGAGTGGATTAGGGAACCAATTTGTATGGGCGGGATTCCCGCGGTTTTGAGTGGATCATGGAATCAATTTAATGTGATGGTTTTGTAGATGAGAAGACAGGTGGCCCATGAATTAATGTCATGGAGAATGTTTTTGCAGGAATAACTGAGTGGGATTGGTGTCTTCAGAGGGTGGGGGCCCTGCTGGTATCTTCTAGAGTGTTGGTGATACAAAGCGAAACACAGATGGTAAATTGCGCATGAAGGGAATGAGAAGTTTATCTTTGAACCATGATCAGAACATGTGCCGAGAAATCTGAGGGGTATTGGGAGAAAAATGGAAAATGATGATATGAGGTTTCTTTTTGAGCCAATTGTACGAGTGATCGGATTCCTTGAACTTATGGGGGATTCAACATCATGGGTGCCAAAATATGAGAAGGGTTGTAATTGTGCACACACCCATGGGGGACAATGCTACTTTGGATTATAACATTGATTACATGTTGTACTCAAGAAAGAGGACCCTATGGTTATCAGCGGGAATACTAGACAAATGCAATGTAAACAGAGGGAAAGCATTGTCTATATGCCCAGTTGAGATTATATACCTTTGGTAGGTGTCCCTGCACTATTATTGGAGAGTGGCGATGTTCTTTTCTTAATATTGATTATGTACACATGGCACATTAAAGAAAATTTGGGTAAAAAGTGAGCCTCCTGAGGAAAATAATAAAATAATAGTAGAGAGAGAGTAAAAAAACTACTTTTGTGGATCGGATTTTCAACTTATCTCCTTGTAGGTTTACTCAAATTTCAAGCAGGGGGACTCGTTGGATGCATAATTAAATTATGCATCCAACGAGTACCCATGTTGCATAGTATTAACAACATCCACACCATGAAAAATTGAAAATACATTAAAAAACGTGTTTCTAGTGAGAGAAAACACATTTTTTAATGTATTTTCAATTTTTCATGGTGTGGATGTTGTTAAAAGCATGCAACATGGATAATCGTTGGATGCATAATTTAATTATGCATCCAATGAGTCCCCCCACTTGAAATTTGAGTAAACCTACAAGAAGATAAGTTGAAAATACGATCCACAAAAGTACTTTTTATTTTTTCCGTCCAATTTTTTTACATGCACCTTTTTTGAATTTTAAAGCATTTTGATTGGCTAATATGTGATAACAAGAAATTGTACTTTAGGGTTAAAAGGCCCATTTTTCATCCAAATTTACTCTAATGCACATACCCAATCATTATATTGATTATGGAAAGAGTATTGACAATGCAAAATTTTGACATAAACAACAGTGCACCTATTATATGGGTGTAAAAATAGTCGGGTGAAGTTTATCAAATGAAGTAGCGGATGGTACCATGTTGGAGGGATCAAGATGTTGATCACAGTGGTGCAAAATGTTCATCAAACAGGTGTACGGGTTGTTTGAAAATTGGTCGAACCTCCTATAAATAGGGGTGGGGCCTACTTTTGAAATCATTTGTACCACTTGATGTTCTCGCATGGAAGTTTGTTGAACAGTCACTCAAGTAGCGCAGTCGAATCGTTTGAATTCCACACAAGTGAAACACATGACTATCCATAAGACATATGTGTGTCAGGCAATTGAGATGTGCTGAGGTCCGCATAATTGGGTAGCGTGGTTGTCATTGATACAGATGCGCTTTGAGCGGCTTTTAAGGGAAAATTCGTGTGATTGTATTGGAAATTTGGAAGTCAATTTTTTCTTATGAGATGCTTGGATTTTACTCTTGGCTTGGATTTTATGTGGATGCAGGTACTTGTGGCTGCAACGGTGGCTTACATAGAGTTGTGAGAGCATCACTATGATGATCTAGCCATGGACGTGTCTAGAGATGTTGATGTAGAGCAAGCTTTACAAGAGGCGGGGCTGCTGAAATTCTTCAGATGCCCCTTTATGAGATCCAGTGACTATCTCTTGCACGAGATAGTCCATATGTGGGACCCAAATAGAGGGTACATCTTTGTGGGAGGTGAGGACCTGACTGCCGTGGCTCGAGACATTTACTTTCTAACAAGCCTTCCCATCCGTGGGGTGAGGGAATATTGTAGTCCTAGCATAGTGGAGCTTCACACCATCAACCATCTAATCGAGTAGTGCTACGGTGGTGTCCAGGATGATCTCCTTTCAAGTTATATTTGTGTTTCCTAGATTACATCATTATATGTTCAAGCGATGGCCACTTCCATAGTACGAGTACTTGGGGTGATGACCCCCACTAGGATCATTGGCGGCCGGCTTCTGCTTGCGGAGTGAGTGATGGTCGATCACAAGGTGGCTTGGGACTCTATGATGTTGCATCATATAATGCATCTATTGAGTGAGAGAGCACAAGGAAACACCAAGACTTTTACATATGTGAGTGTTTTGTGCGCTTCCTTCTTTAAGAGGTACCCATCTCTATGGTTGTCGGTAGTGATGCCTCTGAGAGGGCCTCGAGAGGCGCAAATGGAATACTAGGGGCGTGTGATGCCCTAGGTTGGAGGCGAAGAGGTGGGGCATATTTTCACCCCCTGTTATTTTGATGTGTGGAGGTAGAGGATTGGTCCAATATTGGAGCATTATCCCTGGAGTGGGATGAAATTCTAGGGGGATTCAGAGCTGCCAATTTCAATAAACGGTTGGGATGACACAAGTATGTTTTTTGTTTGTTTGATACATACATTTGTCCACTTCATAGATTATGCACATGTATATACATATGATTCGTTATGATTCTCTGCATGTTTTTGATGTAGATATCATACATGTACGACCAGTTGGGGTATCGGTGGCAACTGACATGCCCCGTCCTCCTCTAAGGGTTCATCGTTGTAGGCAACATGGGGAGAGGGGAGAGGGAGAAATAGTACAGGGAGCAGTAGGTGGGGTTGCTATAGGAGATCATATTGTTGCATTCTTATTCAACTTGGAGGGTTGGCTATCTTCTTTGATGATAGGAATGGACGAGTATCTGTTGAGATATTGTAAATTCTAAGAATATTATATTTGTACTTTATTATTCCGGAGATGTTTCATTCCTCTATGGAGACCCTATTGTATAACCGGAGATGTTTATTCCTCCGAGAGAATGTGGTAACTAGGGTTATTATATCTCCCATGTGGGGTCGGCCCTGAGTTAGCTATTTAGGGGCTATTAGACTCTCTTAGGAGAGGTCGGCCCAGTTAGGGTGAAAAGTCAGTTAGAAGATGAGTATAAGTAAAGGAGGTGTGTTCCTCACTTATCACTCATTCACTCACTTGTGTATTGTGCATAGGAGAGAGAGAGATCTGCATGGGAGGAGAAGGAGCTCTTGTTTGGAGACTACATCTTTGTATTGGTTGATTATCTATATTGAGGAAAGCATTGCTAGGTTTTCTACCCCATGAGGGTTTCCTAGGGTAAATCTTTGTCTATCTTGTGATTGTGTTTCTTTTAGTGATCTTGTTTGTGAATTTAGGCTAAACATAACATGGTATCAGAGCTATCCTGAATAGGACATCTTTCACAAGGTAAAAATACCTCTCTCTCCTCCTCCGGTGAAAATTAGGGTTTCTGCAAAAGTTGGAATTTTTGGATTTTGAGAGCATGGCTGGATGCTCCTCCTAAAAATCAAAATTCTGAGCCCTAGATCGAAATTTTTGAGTGGGTAGAACCCCGAGCTTTGTCAAACCCTAGTTTGAATTCTAGACAAGAAAACCAGTAAACCAAAAAAACTGTGCACCTGTGCACCAGTAAACCAGAAAAAGTGCGAACCAGAAAACCAAAAATTCTGTTGTAGATCCGAAAGTTGCTGATCAGATTTGAAGGATAAAAAGTTGAATTTTCCAGATGCATAGTACACCAGTCATCTCAATTCAATCAAGCACATCTACTGGTAAGTTCTATTCTATCTTTTGAGAAACTTCAATTTCTATGACCTCCTGGCTAAGATGGCTCCAAGCACTAAGCTTGAAGACAAGATAAAGGGTATAGAGAATTTTCGGACATGGAAATATATGATTGGTCTCATTCTTGAAGAGAATGATCTCACCCAAAATGTCAAAGATGAGGTTGCAGAACCTGTGGAAGATGAAGCCAAAGAGAAGTATAAGAAGGACTTGATTAGGGAAAAGAGAATCATTGTTGATTCTATCAAGTACCACTTGATTCCCCAAGTGGCATCCAAGAAGACCCCAAAGGAAATGTATGATGCCCTAGGCAGAATGTATGAAGGGAGGAACATCAACGGGAAGATGAATTTGAGAACTCAATTGAAGAATACCAAAATGAATAGAGGAGAATCTATTCAAGATTATTTCACAAGGGTCTCCCAGTTCAAGGAACAACTAGAAGCCATTGGAGACACCCTTGATGAAGATGAACTAGTCATGACTGCTCTCACTAATCTCACTAGAACTTGGGAGTCATTCATCCAAACCATGTGTGCAAGGAAAGAAAGTATGAAGTTTGATGTGGTATGGGAGGATTGCATTCAAGAAGAGGCTAGAGTAGCCAATAGAGAGGCCCTACTCAAAGAAGATAATCAAGCATTAACCACCCGTACCAAAAGAACAAGGAATCCATCCAACTTCAAGAAGGAAAGTTACAAGGAGTCTCAACCTCCTAGGAAGTTCCATAAGGAAAGAGGGAACTATTCAAGGAAAGACTACTCCTCTTTCCAATGTTACATTTGTCACAAAATAGGACACATTGCTAGGGATTGTCCTTCAAAGAAGAAAAGGAGTTTTCACCACAAAAGACATCAAGCACATCTAGCAGAAGATGATAGTGAATATGAGGAAGAGGAAAGACCTCAAAAGAAAAGAGCTAAAGTAGTAGAAGAAGATGCAGAAGAATATGTTCTCTTCTCTACACTCTCTGGGTCTGTAACACCTAGAGAAGACACATGGCTTATTGATAGTGGTGCTTCAAAGCACATGACAGGACAAAAGAAGACTCTTTCAAGACTTGAAGAGAAGACCTCTCCACAGAAGGTATCTTTAGGAGATGACTATCAATATCCCATCAAGGGAATTGGTGAAGCAAGCTATAAGCTTGATTCTGGAACTCCATTGAAGATGAATGAAATATTATATGTACCAGGTTTGAAGAAGAACCTTCTTTCTATCTCAGCTTTAGATAAGAAAGGTTATAGGGTTTCCTTCATAGATGGACAAGTACTCATGTGGCCCAAAGGAAAATCAATTGAGGATGCAATTGTTATTGGTGAAGAGGAAAGAGGTCTATACAAACTCAAGGGTCATCCAGAAGCTGCCCTTGTTCATGAAGCCACTAGCCCAAGTGATCTATGTCATAGGAGGCTTGCTCACATTAACTACAAAGCACTACCTCGTGTGAGTAAGGTAGTCATATGACTACCAGATTTAAAGATTGATCATGATGGCACATGCAAAGGATGTGCAAAAGGGAAGAATATCAAGAACCCATTTCCAAAGAGTGAAACAAAGACTAAGAGTACTTTGGAATTGATTCATTCAGATGTATGTGGACCAATGCCATCCACATCCTTGAGTGGGTATGAATATTACCTTACACTTATTGATGACTACTCAAGGAAGACTTGGATATATTTCCTAAAATGAAAAGATGAAGTCTTTGGAAAGTTCAAGGAATTCAAAGCCTTGATAGAAAATCATTTCGAAAAGAAGATCAAGATACTCAGGATAGATAATGGTGGAGAATATACTTCAAAGGATTTTGAAGTCTTTTGTAAAGAAGCTGGAATCAAGAGGGAGCTAACCACTCCCTAAAATTCTCAACAAAATGATGTTGTGGAGAGAAAGAATAGAACCATTATGGAAGCAGTAAAGACAATGATACATGATCAAGACCTACCTATGTATCTATGGGCTGAAGCAACCAGGACAATAGTCTATGTGCAGAATAGACTATCTCATAGTGCTCTTGATTTCAAGACCCCAGAAGAAGTGTTCACAGGGAAGAAGCCCGAGGTAAGTCACCTCAAGATATTTGGATGCCCAGTATACATTCACATTCCAAAAGAAAAGAGGACCAAGTTGGATCCTTCTGGGTAGAAGGGAATATTTGTTGGATATTGTGAAGCATCCAAAGCATTCAGAATATACATCCCAGGATTCCATCATATGGAAATAAGTAGGGATGTGACATTTGATGAAGAGGCAGCTCTCAAGAGATCTAGGAAGTGCCAGTGTGAAGAAGTATATGAGGAAGATGCACCTCCCAGAACTGCAGAGGCTGTACCCATTCCTGAAGATGTAACACCTGAAGACCATGGCATGATAGAACCACAAGAACCCCCTACCATAAACATATCAAGAAAGAGAAAGCCAGCATGGGCAAGAGACATCATACTAGGAGCAGAAAAGTCTGGAGCTCCTTAAGGCTCCACTAGAGTGAGCAAGAAACCGAAGTCATTCTCCAGCTATATGGCTTTGATGTGTGACCTTGTAGATCAAGAACCCACTAGTTATGAAGAGGCATCTCATAAGAAAGAGTGGGTAGAGGCAATGATAGAGGAATACCAGTCAATAATGAAGAATGATGTTTGGTATATAGTTCCCAAACCAAAGGACAAGAGTGTGGTATCCTCCAAATGGATATACAAAATAAAGCATGTTGTGGATGGTAGCATTGAAAAGTATAAGGAAAGGTTTATGGCCAGAAGATTCTCTCAGAAAGAGGGAATTGACTATGAAAAGACATTTGCACCAGTTGCAAGGTACACTTCCATTAGAACCATCATGGCACTTGCATCCATGATGAAGTGGGAATTACACCAGATGGATGTAAAGACAGCTTTCCTGAATGGTGTGATTGAGGATGATGTGTACATAGAACAACCACAAGGATTTGAGGTTAAAGAAGGCTTTACAAACTAAAGAAGGCTTTGTATGGGTTGAAATAAACTCCCAGAGCTTGGTATGGAAGAATTGATAATTTCTTGACAAGCTTGGGCTTTACCAAAAGTAAAGATGATCCTAATCTTTATCTCAAAGTTATGGATGATGAACCTGTCATATTGTTGCTATATGTGAATGATCTATTTCTGACTGGAAATGAGAAACAGATTGTTGAGTGTAAGAAGAAGCTCTCTACAGAGTTTGAGATAAAAGATCTCGGATTGATGCATTACTTCCTAGGTCTAGAAGTATGGCAAGGCCCAGAAGGAATCTTTCTCAACCAGGGAAAGTATGCGGTGGAAATCTTGAAAAGATTTGATATGTTGGAATGCAAAGCCATGGCCACTCCTATGGATTCCAACTTGAAGTTGTTAGCTGATGACTCATCAGAGTTAGTGGATGTGACTCTATACAGATAGATTATTGGGTCATTGATGTATTTGGAGAAATACCAGGCCAGATATATGCTTTGTTGTGAACACCTTGAGTCAGTATCTAGTAGAACCTAGACATGCTCACCTATTTGCTACAAAGCATGTGATGAGGTACCTAAAGGGTACGATAGACTTTGGTCTATGTTATCTTGGAGATCGTGACTTCAGATTGTATGGCTACACAGATGTTGATTGGGTAGGAAGTGTATCAAACAAGAAGAGTACATCGGGAGGATGGTATTGTCTAGGATCTGCCATGATCTCGTGGTTTAGTAGGAAGCAGTCTAGTGTGGCTCTCAGCACAGCTGAAGCGGAATATATTGTTGCTTGCTCTTCTAGTTATGAAGCGATATGGCTTCGGAAGTTGTTATCAGGATTATTTGACTTAGAGATGGACCCCACTGTGATCCTATGTGACAACCAGAGTTGTGTCAAGATGATAGAGAATCCAGTGTTCCATGATAAGTCGAAGCACATAGAGATCCGATATTTTTATATACAGGATATGGTGTAGAAAGGATCTATCAAGCTCGAGTATGTAAGCACTGACAAACAAGTTGCTGATATATTGACCAAACCTCTGTCTCGAGTAAAGTTTGAGTATTTCTGAGACAAGCTTGGTGTCGTTCAGTAGGACCCTCCCCGAAAGGGGGAGTGATATGGTCAATGATGATCTTTGGATACTGCTATCGATGTGGATACCTGTATCGATGATGAGATTTCCTATATCGATGATGAGGTTGATAATGAGGATACATGTATTGATGAGGATATTGTATGAGGTTACCTGTTCCGACAATGAGGTCGATGATATCTGTTTCGTTGATAAGGTCGATGTGTGGTCCTTAGACTTTGTCTAAGTGGATGTGATAGAACTGCATTGTCCCTGAATGTTTGGTTCAAAATGTACGTGATAGGACTGCATTGTCCTTGAACGTTTGGTTCAAAATGTACGTGATAGGACTGCATTGTCCCTGAACGTTTGGTTCAAAATAGGATTAATCATCCTTAGACAGTAAATCCAGTAATTCCGAAAGGAAGGATAGTCTTAAATGGTTGTGATAGGATTAATCATCCTTAGACAGTAAATCCAGTAATTCTAAAAGGAAGGATAGTCTTAAATGGTTGTGATATAAGGATTAATCATCCCTAGATAGTAAATCCAGTAATTCTGAAAGGAAGGATAGCCTTAAATGGTTGTGATAGGATTAATCATCCTTAGACAGTAAATCCAGTAATTCTGAAAGGAAGGATAGTCTTAAATGGTTGTGATAGGATTAATCATCCTTAGACAGTAAATCCAGTAATTCTGAAAGGAATGATAGTCTTAAATGGTTGTGATAGGATTAATCATCCTTAGATAGTAAATCCAGTAATTTTGAAAGGAAGGATAGTCTTAAATGGTTGTGATAGGATTAATCATCCTTAGACAGTAAATCCAATAATTCCGAAAGGAAGGATAGTCTTAAATGATTGTGATAGGAGTAATCATCCTTAGACAGTAAATCCAGTAATTCCGAAAGGAAGGATAGTCTTAAATGAATGTGATGATATTGACAGTGATCCCATAATTCCGGTAGGAAGGATCATGTGTGATCTAGATGTTGATGTTGTTGATCAGAAGATCCAGATGATGATACTATTGATCAAGAGGATCCAGATGTTGATGTTGTTGATCGGAAGATCTAGATGATGATGTCGTTGATCGAGAGGATCTAGATGATGATGTTGTTGATCAGAGATCCAAATTATTATGTTGTTGATCGAGAGATCTAGATGATGTTGTTGATCGGGAGATCCAGATAATGATGTTGTTGTAGTTGTTCGAGTGCTGCAGAAGATGAAGACTCGGTACTAAAGATGTTGATGTTCCAGTATTGAAGATATTGAAGATATTCCAACAACTGTTTGAGTTACTGATGATGTATAAAGAAAGCTTCCAATGATTTATAGATGTATCATGTATCATATAGTTGATGACTCCTTGCTCCTACAGATGTTGTTATAATATCCTTCTCGTGAAGGGGGAGTGTTGAGATATTGTAACTTCTAAGAACATTATATTTGTACTTTATTATTCCGGAGATGTTTCATTCCTCCATGGAGACCCTATTGTATATCCGGAGATGTTTATTCCTCCGAGAGAATGTGGTAACTAGGTTTATTAGATCTCCCATGTGGGGTCGGCCATGAGTTAGTTGTTTAGGGGTTATTAGACTCTCTTAGGAGAGGTCGGCCCAGTTAGAGTGAAAAGTCAGTTAGAAGATGAGTATAAGTAGAGGAGGTGTGTTCCTCACTTATCACTCATTCACTCACTTGTGTATTGCACATAGGAGAGAGAGAGATCTGCATAGGAGGAGAAGGAGCTCTTGTTTGGAGACTAAATCTTTGTATTGGTTGATTATCTATATTGAGGAAATCTTTGTTGGGTTTTCTACCCCATGAGGGTTTCCTAGGGTAAATATTTGTCTATCTTGTGATTGTGTTTCTTTCAGTGATCTTGCTTGTGAATTTAGGCTAAACTTAACAGTATCCACTATTGGATCTTGGTGATGAGCTGCTAGATTAGGTTGTAGGGATACTAGCGGAGTGCGGCCTTGGTTAGCGACCATTGATGCAACGAGCGGTAGTGGAAGGCCATCTGGATCGTGCAACACATAGATCCTCCACCAGTGGGATGAGCGCCAGCTCAAGGACCAGGACCTGCACCAATACCATTAGGACCACCAATAGTAGTGGCTCCTTTATCCATTTTGGGACAGCAAGCTCCATTACCTAGGGAGAATCCATGAGTGGTAAACACTCATATGTGTTTTTTATATAAGGTTGGGTGCCCCATTTTATATATGTCATTAGCATATCCTATGGGAGGCGGTTTTTTTATGTACCCTCATAAGGATAATGATTATTTTTGTGTTATGCTTATGATTCCCATATGTTTTACATGACACACATAATTTTTTACGATATATATATATATATACCATTTTAGTGGCATTTTGATCTCTTGTACGTGGTTAGATGTATTTATATGGTGCATACTTGTGATGATTATGTTTAAATATGTATTTGCATTGATGCATACTTGTAGGTACTAGCATATGATTAGATGGTAAATACATATATGTTATATTTTCTTGCACGGTCAAATTTATTGTTGATGTAGCAGGTGCCAATCGAGGACCTGGCAACGTGATCAGTGAATGTGTTGGATTCCTTAGGGACATGACTGAACTTTATGGTTTCAAATTTCCAGTCCAAGAGGCGAACTCACAAATACTTGCGAAAGAGGAGCGGATTGAGGACACGAAAGACATTGTTCAGTTGTGAGACTATGAGTTGGGAGTCTAAATGGACATGTAGGTGTTGTATCCCGATGTGGAGAGCATCGTTCAATAACCCGATGACCGCATTATATTATGCTTGGTTGTTAGTGACTTCCCCCAAGAAGACGCCACCTTTTTGGTGTAGAGTTTGAGTGGGGGTATAAATAGCCCAAGCAGCTAACGCCAAAATTTTCACCCAATGACTTGCATCGTCGATCAAGCCGACGAAACAATCTAATTGAGAGGTCATCTGCATGAAAAATATCATTTGGTCTTATTCTCATTCCACGGGATCAAAAAAATAAGTGAATAAAATAGAATACTATGTTGTATTAAAATGAAACGGACAACATAGGAGGTGACTAATGTTGTTACCATTGTGACATTAGAAACCACTAGTGCTAGTAATCGGTGAAACTTATATACGTGGTAGACCACATATGAGATTGAGTGGCATCCCAAGTCTATTGACTTGTGGGGAATAGTTTTGCATCTCCCAAGTATCCCACCAGAGAGATCTTAGTGTCTATGGATTGTTTGGTGGATCACGGTTATCTTCCATGATCAATGGTGGTTGGTCTTCCTCTGATGCAGATGATGATGTATCATCACTTGTGAGTAATCTAGCCAACGATGACATGTTGATAACATCACCTTGATTATCAGTTTCAAGAACTAGGAGGAGGACCTCCACAATGGGTATCTTGGGTGAATATTCCCTTAAGGAAGGGGGTGATCTTCGAGCATCATATGTTCAAGATGGATGGCCTTCTCGACGTGCAGGATGTGACACTGAAATGAATAATGTGTTAGTTGTACACATTATCTACATGGACAGGTATTCGGGTGGCACAGTCAGGTATGATGGTGGTTGCTCTGCTTGGGATCATATGGGTATGGTTCCCACGTGAAGAACACCCATGAGGTTGTGCTACCGGTGGTGTCGATGCATTTGGAAGCGATGTTGTAGGCGTTGGTACCATCTGTGGGGGTGCCCCAATTTTGGTACTAATGTAGTAAAAACATTGATAGAGGTTGTTTCCTAACAAACCGGAGAGGGTCTCTGGGTCACAGGATGTGTAAGGTGAATGGTCTCCAATGCATCTCCAAATCAAGGGAGATCGGGACAGTGATGGGTATAATTACCAAATTGAGAACATACTATGTACAGGTGGTTAGTGCGCAATGTTTTGGTTTTGGTCTTAGTATTGGGATCAACTGATGTGGTTGGCGTGCCCCCTGCTATAGTATTCGGGGCATGGGTTGTGCTAACTAGGGCATTAAGAAAATTCCTGAGCTCAAGCAAGGTGGGGCACAGGTTAGTCGCATTACCTGGTTTCTCTCATAGAGAACCTGTTGGGGTGAATCTAGGTGCGGGAGAAGTATTTGAGACTATTGGGGCTTTCAACTTGGGTTTTTTTATGCCCCTGGTATTAGGTTTAGTGACCATCTGTGATGGTTGAGTCACAAATTATTTTGTTGTATCCAGAGGTCCTGGTGGTGGTCATGTGGCACAAATGGGTACAAACTCATAATGGGTTAATGGCTTGGAATCCATTTCAGGATAAGGTGGTTTAAGGTACCACACAGGTATTCCCAAAGTAAGTCAGGGTAGTGTAAGTTGTGCCATTACTGGAATTCCTTGTACTCATGTCGGGGGATACAAGAAAGGAATTTGAAAAACCGATGGCACTGAGGGGTTTAATGTCTGGTCAATGCCACGACTAGTAGGGGGTACTGATGTTGAAGTGAGGGGGCTTGTGACTTATCTTCATAGGTGAAGATAGTACGCATGAGACCATATGTGGATACATGGATCTATGATGGAGGACCTAAGTATGCCCCCAGCAAAATGAAATCTTTGTAAATGCCCAGGACAATATCAACATACTGGGGATTTGTTGTTGATCCTATGGTGGGTAAGAAATTATCTGGATTTTTATTTGTATGTGGGTCATAGTAGTTGATTTGGTCGAGAGTGAAAATATTCCTATTATGAGGGAACATCATGATGTGGAATACTGATGAGGCAATCGCTTTCATGGTGTGCATATAACTACCTCTCAAGAGAATGTTGTAATCAATTTGTGCATCGACTACCTCAATGTCTACAGTACCATTTTCCCCCCCGGCTCAATAGGGACAAAGAGCAATGGATGAGGGGACCAAATATGGTGATCCTAGATGTTTCTAGACATGAGTGGAAATCACACAAGTTGACGCTCCTTCATCGACTATGCATCTATGGATGATGATGTTCTTGATTGTGACAGGAATCTGGAAAGATACTGACGAGGGTATTTGTGGTTCACCTTTATCGAGGTCGATGGTCATGAGATGCGAATCAGAAGGGTCAACGGCTCCTAATGCACTGAGTAATGCCTTCTTTTGGGAAGGGAAATATTGGATAACTTCCAATTTTGACACAACAGCTATTTACTGAGCCAGATCATCCATCATACTATAGTTGTGAGAAACTTTCATGTGAGGATTTTGGGTAGTCCGTCTAAGCGATGCTTTGGGGATCCTGGGGATTTGGTCACTTTTTGGATGGGGTATCTGCAAAGGCCCACCAATGGTAGGTAAATTTGCTCCTTGCATAGATTTAGGCACGCCATATCCTTTAGCACGGGTTTGAAGGTTGACTTCGACTGTGTTCATATAAATATTCTGAAATGTGCCATCACCAGTAGGGAGTGGGTCTAGTTGTTGAGTAACTACCCCTTGGTTGGAAAAGGGTTGTTGTAACATAAATAGTTGCATAACTAGTTGGGGTTGCGGTGCATTTGGTTCTTGAGGAGGGTTGGTTGTGGCCAACTTCTTTTCTTCAAGCATCTGTTTGCATTCGAGTATTAATGGACAATCGTGTGTGTAGTTCCCATACTCTCCACATCTGGATCAAGTATGATTGGTCCTAAGGTTGGCATTCTCACCCTACTTGGGGGGGTTGTTTTCCCCCTCATTTTCATTACCCATGTTTTGGCTTTTGGGAGTGGCATTTCCCCCATGTCCCTGCTATTGGTTTTGCCTATTATTTCCTTTCTTCTTCCCCTAATTCTTAGGATTTGAGGGATTAGTTGTGTTCAGTTGCTCAAATATATGATTATGTTGCACGGGACAAGGTTGTACTAGATTCACCCCCATTTTAGGCATGGGTGCAAGACCAGGAGTACCACGAAATGGAAAATATGGATTGTATCCAGTTGCAAGAAGATATGTGTTAGGTGCTCCATATGATGTGGAGGTAGGAGCAGGAGGTGCCATTTGCAATGGTGGTACCATATGTGCTTGGATAGGATTCGAGTATGTATGACTGTATGGTCCATAAGATAATTGACCAAATGGAGGGTTTGGTGCAATTGGAAGCGTCATTGATGCAAATGGTGCTGATGGGTATTGTTGTGTCATGTTGAGTGGTACAGACACCGACAGTTGGGGAGCATTTCCCTAGTGGGAAATAGTCCCTATAATCCCATCATCTAAATGTGATGTACCCGAGGGAGTTGATTTCAAATAACGATGCCAAGGGGAATCTAGTAGGACGATATGAAGGTACCCATATTGTGCATAGATAAGGTCTACATGTTGGGCCTTCGTGATAACCTCTTCTTCTGTTTTATGAAAGGAGTTTTCCACATCATTTGCAATCATAGGTTGCAATGAATTCAGGAAGCAATCCAATAGGAATTGGGGTTGGATATCTATTTTACAGAAGGTATGACACCTACGCCATTTGTGGATGTGGTCCACTATATGGGTGGAGGTTGATTACCGAAATTCCATGAGAATTTCAATCCCTAGGTTGTGACAGATGGGTATCTGAAAATAGTGTCAATTGACTCAAATGTGGTATAAGTCGTAGATGGTAGGTTAACATACCATTTGGATGATGTTCCTATAAGGGTTCTCTCAAAGAGACAAAGGCACACTAGGTCTTCTACAATGTTATTGGAGGAGCACCAAAGGTGAAATGACATGACATGGTTTGTCGTGTCGTCTCCCTATGTCCCTTCAAATTTTGGAATTTCTTAAGGAAGCTTAGGGGGAATATATGGCCAATTTAGATGATGGAGGATGGGATCATTAATCAGTTTATCCAACTCATGGAGATTCAATCTTTCCATGAAAGGCATATTTGCATTAGGGGTTGGTCTCACCATGGGTTTATGTGTGTTGCTTCGTCTAGAAGGTGAGGGTGGCGTTAATGGTGGTGTCCTCTCTTCTGGAGAAGGAGAAGTTGGGGGATTCTTTTCTCCTATTGGAGGAGATGATAGGGGCGTATTCCCATCGGGGGGTGGGGATGGGGTGTTGCCTCTTCTACCAGAGGAAGAATCAAGGGGATTTGTATGATCTTTGAGGGGAGAAAAGGGAGAGTTAAGAAAGGAATGTCCTCATCTATATGAGCCTAACAACATTACTTGGTGTAATCCCCCTAGTGTGTTAATCCCCTGGACATATGTTGTGATTATATTTGTGTTTTTATGTGGCACTAAATGCCTGGACTATGGACTATGGACATTATTATTATTATTATTATTTTATTATTGTTTGATTTTAATTAAATAACTAGATCAACATGGACAACTAATGTGGCTAGGGGGTCATGGATTCCACATGTGAGGGGGTTGGCGACTAGGAGTCGTGGCTCTCCCTAACAACACTCTTTATTTCCTAATTTTGATTATTTTAGACTATGTTGGTACTATAGAGCCTAATTCATGATTTAGTGGGCCTCCTTGTTGAATGCACCCCTTTGGTGGTTTTGTAACTCCTTTTTGGAGGTTACACTTGGTTTTGTAACCCCTACTTGCACAAGTGTGCCCTCACTGGTTATATTTTATCCTTGAAACCTCAAAAGTTATGTAACTCCTCCTTTGCTATTCCAGGAAGGAATCCTCTGCTTGTGTAAATTTCTTTCCACCTAATTCAAGATTCCCTTCATGATTGAGTGGTCCCCACTTGAATTTGAGTTGGATTCAGAGGTTTGGAGTCTCTCTCTTTGGAATTTGAGTTGCTCTCATGAGAATTCGAATGGTCACAGTGGAAGTTGGAGAAGCTTCCAGTAACTAGTATGGTTACTCTCAAGTTAACCTAAGTTAGTTTTTACCCAGGGATTCAAATGGATATAAGAGGATTCAAATTGGCTTTATTGGGGGCTTTTGGGTCTCTTGTTGCACCTCTAGTGAATGGGAAATGTTTTCTATGCCAGAGTGTTTCCTAGATAGATTTCATTGGAGGATTGCTCTATGCCAAAGTGTTTCCTAGATAGAGTTTGGAGACTGATTTATGCCAAAGTGTTTCCTAGATAGATTTCAGATATTGAAGATCTTGTAATGAGGTATGAAGACTACTCTATGCCAGAGTGTTTCCTCGATATATTTTGATGCATGATCTATTCCAGAGTGTGTCCTGTATAGATTTTATTGAAGTATCGTGCTTTCTCAGGTTGTGTGGTCTGAGTTTCCTGTGATGGAAATGTATTGTGCTTTCTTAGGTTGTGTGGCATGAGTTTCCTATTATGGAAATGTATTGTGATTTCTTAGGTTGTGTGTCCTGACTTTCATGTGATGGAAATTTATTGTGCTTTCTCCAGATGTATGGCCTAAGTTTCCTGTGAGTGAAATGTATTGTATTTTCTCTGGTTGAGCCGAAGAGTGCGCAACCATATGGAATGGTTTGACCACATTTGAAAATTTATGGGTTATGATACATGTACCATTGTGTCTGGAATGACGTTTCCAGTAAGGTACACATTTAGTTTCAATGAAAAATATTTCCGAATGGCTAAGATATGGTTGTTTTATTGTGACGGGTTTTTTCCTCGTAGTGGTGAGAATGGAGCAACTATATATTCCGGTTCACCTATTTCTGAGCATTTATGGGTTATCGTACCTATTAAATTGCGTATGAAGCAACATTTTCATTAAGGAATACCTTTTTTTTCATTGAACATTTTTTCCCTATGGCTGAAATAGAGTCATTTATGTGCAGTAGTGTTGACAGTGTTGAAAAATAATACACCGTGTTTATTGGTTGAGAGTACCTCTTCTTGTGGATCCATGGCCTCAGCTTAGGGGTGACCTGTTCAAGTATGGATTGACTTGACTGTGTCTATGATTGGGTGGAACTTTGTCCTGTTGAATCTAGTTTCTCATGATTAAGATAAGTATTTTATTATATGATTGTTTACTGCATTTTCGAAAATACATGTGCTCATAGATTTAATTTGCTTATGGTTTGTATGGATGTAGCTGACAACCATGAGATCTGATGTTATTATCATTTATATGGATGTATATGGAATCCTTCATATTTGTTTTTTTTTATGTTAATATGGTTGTAGGTGGTGGTCGGTAGATCTGCCTTTAATACTATTATTGTGGTTGTAGATGGTAGCCTATAAATCTGCTTATTATCCTGTTTAAGTTATCTTGCAAATCTGATTTGTTAATGGTTATATGGTTGTAGTAGATATGATTGTTTGATGTTTGATTACATGTTAATAACTTGCTTATAAGTATTTACATTCATGTTTTCTATTACCTTGCATAGCATGTGTATATGGAAAATGATATGCATCGCAACTTTGCATTGTCCTTAAAAAGGCTGATTGTTTTATTTAATTGGCTTGTGGGCATGTTGGCCTAGCCTTAGATAACCTTATTCCACTATGCATTTACCTTGATTCAGCCTTCCCTTGGATTTCCGGGTGACCTTGGCCTTGGTTTAGGGGATGGGGACATCACAGAGTGGTATCAGAGCTTAGGTTTCAACTCTGCGACTATTGGGCCTTCTACAGATTTATAACTCTTTGTTTATGTTTTGGAATCATAATATATGTATTGTGAAAGAGATGTGTAGTCTACTAACAGTGATTGATAATGAACACATTGCAGCCCTAGTTATGTCAGTTAATGAATGAGCAAGCAATGTGGTTATTGAAATACAATTCTAAACCCCAAACGAAGCAGTGAGGACCTTCTGGCATCTAATGAGTGCTTAATGCACGCATGACCTATAGTAAGAATGGGTTAGTAATCTGTGGCTTCTATAGTAGAGATAAGTTATTATTTCTTATGTTAATGATAAGTAAGCAATGTGATTATTAATTGATAAGTAAATAACTATCATTATTACTATAATCACATGTATCTTATTATTTTCTAGAAGGAAAATAATATGCACTATTATCAATATTAATTTAATGCTAAGTTATTAAGATGATATAGTTTTATTATTATTAATTAAGGGCATAATTATTAAGTGGAATTTATACCCTATATGGATTTTGGGATTTCTATTGATGGTATGGTAGTGGTTACATTGATAAGTAACTATGTGTCTATTTTGGGGAAATAGGCTACTTGTCTCAATGGTGGTTCCATTTTCCTTTTTTATCTATTTTTGGGAAATAGGCTACTTGTCTTAATGGTGGTTCCACTTTTATTTTTATTTCAATATATGTGGCATGTTTCATTTAATTATTCTAGATTCTTCTCCTTGCTTATTTTGGGGGGGAGTAGGCCACTTGTCCAAAGAGTGGTTTCACATATATTTTATTTTATTTTATTTTGGCATAACTAGGAATTGAAAAGAGGGTGTTGAATTTGTAATTTTTTTAAAAGAGCCCAGTGGTTTGGGGTTACTTCTATTGGATGGAATATGGAACCATTATGATTCCATTGGTTGCTCATTCTTCATGTCTAAGTGATTGTATTGGTCTTGGTTTTGGGGAGTGAGTGAGAGGAGCAACCTCTTGAGGAGAGTCTAGCCCCTCATACATAACACACGCTACATATAATACATTGAACTTGAACTTATATATATATATATATATATATATAATTGTAAATGAGTATTATGTATATTCTTAAATATATATATATATATTAATGATATGATGTATTTGTGTGTAAGTTGTATATAGATATCGTATAATGTTATATTATTATATTATATATATGTAGTTGTGTATATATAATCATGTGTATATATTACTTAAATATTGTATACGTATATACCCTATTTCTCTTGGAACCTGTGTCTAAGGGATCGACTGTATGTATGTATATACATATATTATTATTGTTTGGTTGCTTGAGAATGATAAGGGCCTTTCCCTTTGTAATTCATTGTATTGCTTGGTGAGGGCCTTTCCCTTTGTAATTCATTGTATTGCTTGGTGAGGGCACTGCCCTTTGTAATTAATGTGTAATTACAACTGCTTGAAAATTGTTGAAGGCATAGCCTTGGCTTAATTTTATAATTAAACAAAGCTCATGTTTGATGAGAAGGGAGTGGCCTTTAGGCTCCTATATATATATATATATATATATATATATATATATATATATATATATATAGAGAGAGAGAGAGAGAGAGAGAGAGAGAGAGATGTTGCTTATTGAGTGCAGAGAATGGATGAGAGAAATCATCTTGGATGGTGTGTCTCCTTTGTATATATATGTGTGTGTGTGTGTGGAGGATGCAGCCCATTGGATTTTTCCCTTGCATATATAAATATTATATATGTAGGGTGGTGAAGGGTCTATTCATCTCGATGTTGTCTTGGATTGATTATTTTCTATAATTAATTGTGTTGGCATGGTTTGCATGAGAGGGATTATGCCCATATTTAGTTGGATGTAATGCATATGCATGTCTAATATGATTGTGGATTGGTAATGAGATGCATATGATGGTAGAGAAAGGGTGCAGCCCTATCATTGTCTTATCTTGACAATTTTATTATGTACTTGTAGTGTATGTCATGCATGTGTAAGTAATTGCATATATATGTATTATGTGTTGGATGGATGGGTAATTGCATGTATATGTACCATGTGTAGGATCTCTTATATATATTAATGCTAGAGAGAGGGATTTTCCCCTCCATGATCTTGTAGAGGGTGACTCTAAATCCAGTAGTTACTTAAGTATTTTAATGTTCTCTAATGAAAGGAATGTGTGATTAACTTTCAGTTGCAATAAGTGCAAGAGAGGGCTTATCCCTATGACCTTGCTCCTAATGGTAAATGGGATATTGTGGAAGAAGAGAGGGATATTCCCTTGATGACTCTCTTATAGTGTTGTTCTACGCTTAGGGAAGAGGGTATTGTCCATCTGTGATACTACAGTGGATTTGTTCCTGTGTGTTTGCAGTGATAAGGCATTGCCTTGAGTGGCAATGATATGATCAATAAGAATATTCGGGGTGCAATGGCTATGTTGAAGATTGAAGGCACTCGCCTTCTATGCACCAACTGTACTAATGATTGGTAAAGGTTTATTCATGGTTAGGCATTTCCTCCATGTGCACATGAATGTGTGTTAGTGGCCAAAGAATTAGATGGACATTGCTTGGATTTGGATATTGTGATGGACTAATTATTGTCCATGTATAGGGTTTGGAAAGCAAGGGCTTGGCCCTCTTTCTATGCTTGAATGCATATGTATGCATGGACAGATGTCTATGATTTGGTTGGCTATGGGTGGATTTCCATCCATGTTGCTTTTATTGTTAAGACCCTTGTGTGGGATAAGGGCTTGACCCTGATGAGGTAAAGTATGCTATTAATGGTTGGTAAGCTAATGGATTGGTGTTAACTATGTTTGTTGGCATGATAAGTTGATTGGGAATGGATTGTTTCCCTTGTCTTGTTTATGCATATTAAGTAGGATTAAGTACTCTACCTATGAAGGATCAACTCTAAGTAGATCCTTGTGTTTATTAGCTTGAGATGGTTGTGGGCTTAGCGTCCGAATGATGAGAATAATTCTTGTGAAGAATTATGTGTCTACCCTTGGTCCTAATAGAACCGTTGTCCATCTTGGGGGTGGCCTCATGACAAAAAGAGTATATGTCGGATCAGTTCCTATGGTGGGTGGAACGTGGAACTTGGACACCTAGTTTCCCTTAATTAGTCAAGTGTTCTTAGGTTGTGGCCTTGATGCATTAAAAGACTTGTTAGTATGTATATGCAGTCCTTACACTTGATGGTTTTGTGTAAGTTGTTGGTTTTTCCCAATTTGGTATCTACAAGACTGTGTGTGTTGGTATAATGATTAATGTTGTATGCATTATCATGTGATCATGTTGTTGTGATGTACTTGGAACTAATACATAGTGTCCATGTAGGTTATGGGTATGCATATGGTTATATAAGTATGTTCTTATGTATTTATGTTGTATATGCATACTCTTTGTATCCATCTTATGATCATGTGAATAGGTGTCTCCAGTATGAGGGCGTGACATCATCATAAATGCATTTAAGTTATGAAAGTACTATGAAGGCAATGTGCATCATGGGTGTATATAATAATTGGTGATGTTCTAATGGTTATTGAACAGGATTCACATGAAGGTATAATGAAATGAAAGCATACCATATATAGCCATGATAATCCTATAGGAATAACACTCATGTGGCTTGTTAGTCTAGTCCTTAATCCTATAATAATGCTCGATGGAAATCCTTCTTGTGTAAAGGAATGATTGATAGATGAATGGTGTTATGTGGCTTAGCTTGGATTTATTATAAAGGACATGATAGTCCTATGTGTTATCATTGGGTGAGGCTTGGCCTCTATAATAGCAATGCATATGTCTTGATGATTGTAAACAGACAATGTTAATGGTTGGAATATGATTTTATAGCTTGATGCTTGTAATTACTATGTTAAGGACTAATATATATGTTGTAGCTGGTCATCACTAAATTTTACTAATGCTCATGTGGAATGAGTGATACAGCTATGGGGCTATAGACTATCTGTGCATTATGCAAGATATTATGGACCCTTTGAGATATTAGCTAGGATAGGTTATGTTGCATATGAGCTTGCATAAAAGTGCATGATGTATTTCATGTATCTTTGTTGAAAAAGTATATACCTAATGTTATGTGATTTAGGTAGAACCGAAAGGGGATTTTCCAATACAACTAGTCTGCATATTGGGAAGAAAAACCAAGGTGCTCCAAAATCGAGAGATCATGAAGGTAAAGGTCCAATGGACCCATTACAGTCCAGTCGATGCTACTTCGAAGCTGGAATATGTTATGAGGGAGGCATACCATCATCTTTTTGAAAATGTGTGAAGGCATGTACGAATAAAGGCATCCATGAAGGAATGTATGAATAAGTATGCATCGAGGACGATGCATTATTTAAGGGGAGGGGATATGTAATGTCCCTAGTGTGTTAACCCCCTGGACTTATGTTTTGATTATTATTTATGTTGTTATGTGGCACTAGGTGCCTAGACTATGGAAAATGGACATTATTATTATTATTTTATTATTATTTGCTTTTAATTAAATAACTACCTTAACATGGACAACTAATGTGGCAGGGGGGTCATGGATTCCACATGTGAGGAGGTTGGGGACTAAGAGTTGTGGCTCTCCCTAACAACACTCTTTGTTTCCTAATTTTGATTATTTTAGCTTATGTTGGTACTATTGATCCTAATTCATGATTTAATGGGCCTTCCTTGTTGAATGTGCCCCTTTGGTGCTTTTGTAACTCCTTTTTGGAGGCTACACTTGGTTTTGTAACCCCCACTTGCACAAGTGTGCCCTCACTAGCTATTTTTATCCTTGAAACCTCAAAAGTTGTGTAACTCCTCCTTTGTTATTCTGGGAAGGAATCCTTTGCTTGTGTAAATTTCTCTCCACCTAATTCGAGTTTCCCATCATGATTGAGTGGTCCCCACTTGAATTCAAGTTGGCTTGGTAGGTTTGGAGTCTCTCTCTTTGGAATTCGATATTCTCTCATGAGAATTCGAATGGTCACAGTGGAAATTGTAGAAGATTCCAGTAACTAGTATGGTTACTCTCTAGTTAACCTGAGTTAGTTTCTACCCAGGGATTCGAATGGATATAAGAGGATTCGTATTGGCTTCATTGGGGGCTTTTCGGTCTCTTGTTGCACCTCTAGTGATTGGGAAATGTTTTCTATGCTAGATTTCTGCCTGGATAGATTTCATTGGAGGACTGATCTATGCCAGAGTGTTTCTTGGATAGAGTTTGGAGACCAATCTATGCCAGAGTGTTTCTTGGATAGATTTCAGAGATTGAAGGCCTTGTAATGAGGTATGAAGACTTCTCTATGCCAGAGTGTTTCTTAGGTAGAGTTTGATGCTTGATCTATGCTAAAGTGTTTCCTGGATAGATTTTATTGAATTATTGTGCTTTCTCAGGTTGTGTGGCCTGATTTTCCTATGATGGAAATGTTTTTTTCTTTCTCAGCTTGCGTGGCTTGAGCTTCCTGTGATGGAAATGTATTGTGCTTTCTCAAGTTGTGTGGCATGAGTTTCCTGTGATGGAAATGTGTTGTTCTTACTCAATATGTGTGGCTTGAGTTTCTTATGATGGAAATGTATTTTTATTTCTCGGGATGTATGTCCTGAGTTTCCACTGAGGGAAAAGTATTGTGTTTTCTTCGGTTGAGCCGAGGAGGGTGAAACCATATGGACTAGTTCGAACACTTATGATCATTTATGGGTTATGATACCTATACCATTGTGTCTAGAATGATGTTTCCAGTAAGGTACACTTTTTTTCATTGAAAAATATTTCTAAATGGGTAAGATATGGTTGTTTTATTGTGGCATGTTTTTTTCCTCACAGTGGTGAGAAGGGTGCAACTATATGTTCTGGCTATCCTATTTGTGAGAACTTTTGGGTTATGAGACTTATTACATTGCATCTAGAGTGACTTTTACAGTTATTAATACCTTTTTTTAATTTAAAAAGCTTTATGTATGGCTGAGATATAGTCATTTATGTGTGGTAGTGTTAACAATATTGAAAAAGAACATAGTACTATGTTTATTGATTGAGAGTACCTCTCTTGTGGATCCATGGCCTGAGCTTGGGGGTGACATGTTCAAGTATGGATTGACTTGACTGTGTCTATGGCTAGGTGGAATGTTTTCATGTTGAAGCTAGTTTCCCATTATTAAGATAAGTATTTTATTATATGATTGTTTACTGCATTTTCTAAAATACATGTGCTCATAGATCTGATTTGCTTATGGTTTGTATGGTTGTATTTTACAGCCATGAGATCTTATGTTATTATAATTTATATGGCTTTAGATGGAAGCATTCATATCTATTTTTGTTTATGTTAATATGGTTGTAGGTGGTGGTCGGTAGATCTACCTTTAATATAGTTATTGTGGTTGTAGATGGTGCCTGTAAATCTGCTTATTAACTTGTTTAAGTTTGCAAATCTGATTTTGTTAATGGTTATATGGCTATAGTGCATCTAATTATTTTAAGTTTGATTGCATGTTAATAGTTTGCTTAGATCTGTTAACATTCATGCTTGCATTTACCTTGCATAGCATGTGTATATGGAAAATGATATGCACTCCAATTTTGCATTTTCTTTAAAAATGTGGATTGTTTTATTTAATTGGCTTGTTGGCATGCTGGCCTAGCCTTAGATACCTTATTTTGTTGTGCATTTACCTTTATTTAGCCTTCCCTTGGGTTTCTTGGTGACCTTGGACTTGTTTTAAGGGCTAGGGACATCACACCTGGGAATGTTTCTAGCTAAAGTATCTCCCTCGTGAACCACAGGGAGTAAATGGGAAAATGTTGGAAGTACTGAGAGGGGGGGGTGAATCAGTATTGAGAAATGTTTACTATTTCAAAAATTAATTATATCATGTAAATATTAACCATTAACAATTTTATTCATCGTCTCATAAACCATACACAATGCATAAGAGATTTAATGTGGAAACCCAAATGGGATAAAACCACGAGATGTTTTTCTTATATAATAACAAGATTGCATCCATAGGAATCACCAACTTCCAAGATTATCCAGTGCCGACTGGAATGAGGCACCAACACCCTGATTTACAGGCACCAACCTAAAGGAAGCTCTAACTCCCTGATTTACCAGCACCGACTGGAAGGAGGCTCCAACCCCCTGGTTTATAGGCTCCAACCTGAAGGAAGCTCCAACTCCCTTATTTACCAACATCAACTGGAAGGAAGCTACAACTCCCTATCCTTTCCCCATCCTACCACCATGATATGAATAAGAGAAACAATTTATCATTGTCACTGTCTCTGTCACAACTTGTACCTGTATCATTGTCTCTGTCAATCTATACCTGTATCACTATCTCTGTCAACATGTATCACTGCCTCTATCAACCTATCACAATCACTATCTCTGTCACAATTCCCTAATCATTGTCTCTGCAACATGTATCTCTATCTCTATCAACATGTACATGTATCTCTATCTTCGTACCTGTATTACTGTCCCTTTCACAATCACTATATCTCTATCTCAATGTCACAATCACTGACTCTAACACAATGCCACTGTTAATGTCACAATACCACAATCACTTTCACATTGTCTCAATATTTGTCACACTATGTCAACCTGTACATGCCTCAAATATATACCCAGAAACAATCATCCATCGATTTCATTTGCATCATCAACCACTACATCATGGACATTTTCAAAACATTGAACACTCCAAGAGATGAGCCATATGCCAAAACATAACCATGGACTATAGCAAGATAGCCAATATGATTTATGCCAATACCATTATACAATATGCCCAGATAATCACCATGATCTATACCAAAAAAAACCAAGATCTATGCCAACAAATCACCAAGATTTATGCCAACAATATGCCAATATAATCACCAATATCTGTTCCAAGGTCATCATCAAGTATGCCAAGAGAGAAGCACTAAAGCATGTACAAAATTCATACATTTTTCAAGAAAACAAGATGGAACCAAAAAAAACCCTATATCATGTCATCACATATCTCTTACAACAATATTTTCAGTGAGCCAAGAAGTTTATGATTCTGATACCATATGCAATATTTCTTCAACCTTCTTCTCTTGAATTTTCACTATCATTGTCATTGTCACAAACCCTGACTTCCAACAAGTACAACTCCAAAATTGTAATGAATCAAAATCTGAAACTTCTACCACATTTTCTTCAAGATATATACTACATATCCCCCAAGGGGCAGTCTATGAAACATCTTGAATCAAAACTTTAGTGAAAATTCCAAACTGACTTGTTTAAAAGATGATTTCTAAGTCATTCAAAAGACCTAACTTCTCGAGATCACATATCCCAAAATGTAGCTAACAAGGATCTGAAACTTGAACCATATATTATTAAATATCTATAACACATCCTCTCCAAGGTACATAGTCATAAAATTTATGGATAAAATTATATAAAGAAAATATCAAACTAACATGTTTCAACATTATTCATAAACCCTAACTTTCCGAGAACATATATCCGAAAATATAGCAAATCAAAATCTAAAAATTCTACCATAGGTTCATCAATATGTCTACTTCATCTCATATAAAGGAAACTTTCTGAATCATCATAGAACAGAATATATAGCGAAAATTCCAAGATGCCCTGAAACGGATTTCACAACAAAAAGCCCAAATAGAAATCATCACAAGATTTCATCTTCCACTAGAATTTTGGCCTTGTTCACTTCATCTACCCCTGAAATTCGGTCCCCTACTATTGTATGTGAGATCTTAAATTTTGATTGATTAAAATGAAAAGTTCCATCTCTTATTTATACTCCTCAAGGGGACTCCAACTCATTTGTGCAAAAACATTTTACTCTTCCTTAAAAAAATTGATTTCCAATTTTTAAGTGGGTCTCAAGGATTAGTACCCCACTTCAAGGATCCATCATGACACTTCATAAAAACTTAAATATCACTCCATATCTTCTCAAATGGGCCTTAGGTTTTCCACATCATCATACTTGGCTGACACATCATTATTTCTTGTGGGATCCTTGCCACTTCATGTGGTCCAATGGCTGAAAGTACCACAACTTTCGGGGTCATGTGGACCAAACATAATTATTTTGGGGATACTTCAAGATTCAAGCCAACTTGATTCAAACCAACTTTGGGAACTCTATAGGGCCTTCTACACCATGGGTTATGTGACCCCAACCATATGGTCATGTGGACCCAACACCACTATTTTAGGGATTTATTCACAATTATTTCTGACATTGCTTCTAGGAAAATTTAGGGACTTCCTTACACTTCTCATCATCATGTTTAGGTGACCCACCATCATGGTCATCTGACCCATTATCGTGGTCATCTGGACCCAACATCATTTGTTTAGTAAATTCTTCGCACTTCTTCGGGACACTTTAGGGACTCCTTTACACTCCACATCATCATGGTCATTAGGAGCTTCTCTAGGGGATTAGCACCACTTGTGTACAACTCAAAGTGTCTTCTCGTGAGGGCCATGCACAATCGCTACGCCATAAGGGGACCGCTTTGGATTTATGTACACTTGCGACAAGGATTCTTCTTCAAGGGATTCCTTAGGATCATTAGGGTCTTCTATAAGGGATTCAGGGCTTCATAAAAAATTCTCAGACAATCTATCTCTATTACAGCCACATCATCATTATCACGCTAACACCAATGGCAACACTACAGATCTCTTCACCCTTTTGACATCAATGACATCCTGTTTGACATCAATGACAACTTCTTCCAATAATATCCCCCTTTGTCGATGGAAACAACTTCAACTCTCTCTCCCCCTTTGACATAAATGACAAAAGAGGTGAAAAAACTTTATTCACTTGCTCCCTTAGGATTATGCTGGCTTCCCCTATGAATATGCTTCTCTTCTATGACTTTGTTTTGCTGATCATTTTCTCCCTTGCATAAGATAACTTTACATGGCTATGAATTCCTTATGAAAATATAATTATTTACTAGAGAAATAATTGATAGTTAGTTTTAGCATAAATAGAATAGAATATTACTAGAGAAATATAATACAAGCGTTATTTTTTCAATATTAATGGTAGAATAGTATAGAAACAAGCATGGTGTGGCTTAGTTAAACAAATATAATAGTGTAGAAAATTATATAAACAAAACATGACGTGGATTAAATTGCACAACCTAGATCTAGCATAAATATTTAACAAATTATAATAATATTAGGAAACAACAACAAAAATAAAGCACATGACAAGTCCTAAGCACAAAAAAAATCATGGATCTATAATAGACTTTACAAATTAACAACAAATATAGTTACAAAGTACCATGCACACACCCACATTCTTATCCACATGGAAATCCAATGTAACAATCATCAAGCCATGCTATCAATTCAATTTTAATATTGTTATCATTTATCTTATTTGGATGTAATGGCTTAACAATACAAATTTTCCATGAACACTTAGCTCTTACATTATTAATATTGGCATTCAAGTTTTGTTCTACTGAGTGGTTTTCTAATGCATAAGTATTATTTTAATTCCACATCAGATGTTAATTCATACTAGCTAAACAAGTGTGTGTTTGTATATATAGGAATGGTCAAATAAAATGCAAATTGAATAAGTCTAATGATATTTGCACATGATTATCATAAATTGGAAAATATTCAAAATTCCATATAAAGCCTAAAGTCTAAAAAACACTCATTATAGCACAAATCAAAATATCAGGATACTAGTCCCACTAGCCCCCTAACCACCACCACCACCACCACCATCATCACACGCACTAGGCCCCCCATCACCCATATGACCATCGCCATCGTCACCTACACCAAGCCGCCAATCACCCCTGTGACCATCACCACCACCACCATTTCCTGCACCAAGCCCTCTATCACCCAGAGGAGTGTCAGAACCCTACATAAATTGGTCCATAAATCATTCATTTAGCATTGCATACTACTCATTAAATTTACAATCAAGTTATATAACTTTTATTGCAAAATTTATGAGTAAATTATATTTTTAAATTTTAACCAACTAGATCAAGTTACCCAAACTTAGTCAAAACTAAATTGTGTGTATGGGGTGTTCTGTATATATGGCCTATAATTCTATGCACCCTGGAAAAATGAAATCAAATGATTATTAAAAAACGTGATTATCATTAAAAATTTAATGAGCATTTCAATACAATACTATATACACCTATTTGTATCTATTCATATATGTGCATCAGGTCATGGAATCGTCGATGGGCGCTCATCAAGATGCATAGCTCTTTCACCCCAGTCATTCACCCACATCACTGCAGCATCAATAACCCCCTATACCCCATCCTTTATGTGACAACATCAAATGTAAACCCTCAAATTAGTAAATACATGCACTATAATCATTGTTTTAAAAATTGAGGCATTTAAATTGGATTTAATTGAATTAAGGAATGAACTGTACCTCATCGACTAAAGAAGGGGTTGGAATATAGGTGGAGACTCAGGCTCAGATATGTACCCAACCTCAAACGGAAGCTCAAGGCCATCAACAACATCATTTCCTTTGTGCATCTAAATAGGCAACATGTGAAGAAAGGATGAAATAAAAAATTGTTAATATGTAAGCACATACATAATTTATATCAATTAGAACTTTTAGAATTCAATCATAAACTAATCAGGTCTTCTCAATCTATCGCATGTGGACACGAAATCGATCATTCACTACCATAAAGCTCATCCAGTAATGTGAACATTTGCATGTTATAAAAACAAAAGAATATTCCTTAATGTGTTGATTCCACATTTATCAAGATTATGAATTGATAGCTAATAAAGATAATTTAAGCATACTATAATGTACAAAGTTAGACCTCACCTATAGGAGTTGGCTTGTATCTCTTTTACAATCGGAAATGTGCATCTCGTGCAGTCATGATAGCATACTGTAATCACTGCCCATGTGGTAGCAATACAAGAGTCTCATCATTGGTATAGTACAAACTGGGATCTCAAGAAAGGGGGGGTGGTCTAGATCTCTCCCCAACTAAAGCAATTGAAACATTGCCTAATGATAAGTGCACAGTGTCTCCCATCACATACACACCGTCTCCCATCACATACACACCTCAACTCTGTGCTACAATGGCTCATCTAACTCTTGGTGTAATATTGTACTCCTTTAAGGCATTGATACTAATATCAAAGGAGTGGTATGGTAGTGGGGTCTCTACAAACCCTGGGATGGTTATAACTACATCCCCTATCAGTACCATAAAATCGTGATGATGTGGACGTGTAATTGGGCTCCATGTACAGCACAAACTCTACATAGATGTATGATGCAAAATATAACGGAACCTCATCATGGTGGGGTAACATGCCCCACACTCCAATAAATCTATCATAAACGGAAGGTGATGTGACCTCAAACTTAAACTCTTTGAGTTTAAGTGGTTTCCTCCTTGGGCAGTTAGGACGGATCTCAAAGAAAGTATCCCTCACATTACACCCTCTCGTGTGCTCTTTCACCACATCCCAATTGTCTTTCCACAACTAGACCTGCCTCCTACTACTCAAGACAAAATGATGCCAGAGATCACCATGTATCCTCAACTTTCGATATAGCTGAATCAATTGATCGACGCTCTCCAGCATGACTAAATGGGGCTATTACAAGATATGGAAAGTATCTATCTACACAGCAAGTTGCACTGACCAATGATATCACATGTGCAATCTCATTCTCTCACGATGGGAGAGAATTTTCCATAGGCATCACTTTTATTGTGTCCGTAGTTGTGTTGTCATTGCTAGCGGAATTCACCTTCTTCTATATCTATGGTGAGAGAGGCACGAATTCTCGACTGTGTGCTTCTAGCCGTATTTCCCTAATACATCAGCGCGTCTTTTGACGGTTGTTTGGGCATTACTACTAGACCTTTTATCTACCCTCCTTCATGCAAGTTTACGTACTCCAAATCTCAAAGCTCGAACGAATACTTTACATGAAGAATTTCCTGTAGCTTGTAGTGACAGGTAAATTTGCTAAAGTTCCTTGCTCGAACCCATGACGTGTGGATTCGAACTATAGTTCTTGAATGCCATCTTTGCATGATGAGAAAACCCTAATTATCTCAACTAGTTGGAGCTGCCTTTGGAGATCGCAAACGAAAACGAAGTCACAAGCTTCTGAGGACCTTCACGGAAGAACAGAAAGGCACTGTAACGATATTCCTCTCTCATTCTAAATCACCAGAGAACACCATTTCATGCTCTGGCAAGTGATCGACTGCTTCTAATATTTTTCATTGATGTCAAGGTTGGCAAACACCATTTCATGCTCTGGCAAGTGATCGACTGCTTCTATTTTTCATTCATGTCAAGTTTGGCAATACAAAATCGTATGGTTTGAGGTGCCCAGTGCCTCGCCCCATGCATCGTTTTCCCTCCTCGCGCGAACCTTAGTTCTTTTTTTGAAAGCGTTGGAGAGTTGCAGCCTTTCTACTTGGTGTCCCCTTTGCGACTGGATATGCCCACAGTGCTGACTGGAAATACCACGATGTTGCATGCAATGGTGGTAACTCGAGCTGCCTGGAGGCTGGTGCAGTGAGCGTGGAGTTATCGTTGAGTTCGTGAACACTCACATTGTGAAAACACACAATGAGACCACGTTATTTTTTGTAAGTAAGAGAATTTTATATTATAGTGAGAAAAGAGAGATTACAAAAAGGAACAAGCTGGCCTGAGCCCATCAGGCCATAGCTTGTTCGAACATCAAGAGCAACTACCAAGGAAATCACACGCATAGTCCCATGACTCTGTCCAATAACACCCAGACTCAGCAAGCTGAAAAACCATCTAGTCTATCACCCACATCAAGAAAAACTTTCTCTTTCTGGATGGTGTAACCCAAGAAGAAATCATCCAGCAGGCACGCGGACCATACCTACTCTTACAGCTAACCAAACCTTCCAAACCAGAGCACACAGAAACCCTTCCCATAGGCACGCAGGCCAGACACCAGAAGACATTGCAAAATATACTGATACTATCTATTGCGAGCAAAGTAACTGCTAACTGCCGGATAGAGCCGAACTGCCCGCCGACAGACCCTGACATGAAGCATAAAAGAAAAAAAGAAACAGCTTTCTATCATAACCTTAACGAATAATAAAAGGCGCGTCCATAGAGAATCCCGGGGGTGGACAGCTTGAAGAAGAAGATGGGCAAGGGGGAGGCCGCAACTCCATCGCCTGGAGGAGGAAGTCCAGTTTCCAGTGCATGGCGCGAGTTTCATCCAAAATTCGTTGCCCCGTGATCAGGTTGGCATTTTTGTTCCTGAGCTCTTGACGGTCCCAAAGCACAAAACCCACCAGATTCTTCATCATCCAGTAGAGAGCCACGGAGCGCTCATACAGACTCGCCCTCGCGTCGTATTTCCGGAATCAATTATCCAATGTTCCATTTGTTTACGTTCACTCTCAAGAGTATTTATGTTAACTTGTTGCCACCAAAATTGCTCCACACCATGGATTTCCTTTTGAATGGCCGGAGGGATGGACTGTTCAAAGACCAGCGCCTCCCGTCGGGCCCTGGAGTGAGCACGGGAAAAACCACCACTCCCCTCCCCGTGAAAGTCACCATAACCTCTGCGACGTTTCTGGCCTGAATTGGCCTTCCAAGTTTCTCGACCACCATTATCCTCAGCACCTTCCATCCCTTGGTTATTACCTTTCTCCATTAGTGACCAGAGAACGAAAACCAGCATGCATGAGAACAGAGGATGAATACATTCCGGTTTGCCACCCTGTCGTCTCATAGAAACAGATTTAGCACTCCTCTTAATTATTATCCAGGTACACCCTCTTAACTGCAGGATGTACATCCCATGACGCACGCACTTAATCCTCCCTACGCCATCCAAAATTTCCTGCATCTCTTTCCCAGCCATCGTACAAACACCTAACGCAGAGGAGATTGACAATATCCGAAAGCACCAAGAGCCAAGACATTCCTTTTTCCTTCCCTTAAAGAGGGAGGAGTACACACACTCGGGATGAGCGCTACGTGTCCTAGGAAGGTGTCGCCTAGAGTCGCAATTCATGATGATCATGGTAAGTCATCATATCCTGGTCTTGAACCATCTTACAGCTGTCCCGGACCGTGGTATCTGTTAGTCCTTCCCATGAGCCGGCACCGAAGGCCATGTGACTACTGCTCCCCGTGTTGGCCAGCATGTCCGCCAGCTTATTACCACTACGCTTGACGTGGGAGAAGGTTAGTGCAATACCCTGAGGAAAAAGATGAGCAAGATCATCCAGCTTACCTTCTAACCTCCACGAATCTGCCACCTTGGAGCTGGGCTTGCCTCGATGTAGTTCGGAAGCCATATGAAGGACTATTCTAGAATCACCTTCCACAATGAGAGGCAGCCAGTTTTTACGGCACACCATCCAAATACCCTGCAGAAGACCCTCCAATTCTGTAGCGTTATCAAAATCGATCCCAAGAAAACCCAGTTTGAAGCCAGACAACTCACCTGCATTGTTTCTGAAAACACATCCAAACCCTGCCGGGCCGGGATTACCCTTGTAAGCCCCATCAAAATTGAGTTTGAAGATGTCGGGAGGGGGAGGCGACCAGTGCTCAGGGTTGGCCACCCATAAGGGAGGGCGCTTGAATTTTCTAAGCAAAGGGAGAGCTCTCAAGATGCCCCAGTCACAAAGAATTCGGGTCTCCATCTCGTTCGCTTCCCAGACTTTACTCTCCCAGGTTTGCAATTTTATCGTTTCCATCATTTTATTTTGGACAGAGGTCCAAATTTTATCAACAGATTTTTCTTTGTCTCTGAATATTTGGTAATTGTGTTCTGTCCAAATTTCCCATACGAGAAAATACGGAAAAATCTGCCATAGACGGTTCAACACCCGATTCTGGAAGGGGTCTTGCATCCATTCAGTAATGGAGAGAGCAGGGTCGCTACGTCTTCTATCCGATCTCCTAAAGTGCATAGCTGCTTGGTCCCATAAGAGAGAAGCAACCTAGCATGAATCTAACAGATGTTGGGTGGTTTCCACCTTGGCTCGGCACATAATGCACTGGTAAGGACCTATCATACCCCTCTTCTGTAAATTTTCCCCAGTCAGAATGCGATTTTTTCAAAACTTGCCAAGTGAAAATAGGAACTTTTGGCCAAACGTTTGCAGCCCAAATCTTCTTCCACTTCAGAACCGGATCAAGATGATTGAACCCCATCCAAATATCATAGGCCTCTTTGATTGAAAAGTTGCCTTGCGACTTATACCCCCACCGAATTTTATCCTCTCCCAAGTGAAATTTGATTCTTCTGTTATTCAAATTTTCTTCCACTCTGTTAATTTCTTCAATCCGGCCATATAGGGAGCCCACCATTCCTGAGGCTGCCAAACCCAGTACTCTTGATCAGTCGGGGAATTGTCCCAGAGGTCTTGGACCTTGACCTTATTGTTGTTGATGCAGCCCTGCATGACAATAGGAGCCTCAACAGAAGTGGCAATAGGAGGGAGCTATTGCCAAGAATCCTCCCAAACCTCAGCTCTCCGTCCATTTCTAACTTCCCAGAAGCTGTTCTCCTACACCAAGATTCTACCTTGTGATGTCGACTTCCATATCTGAGATCCTAGAATTGTCTCACAAAAACGAATCAAATTTTCCTTTTCCCAGTCTCCCGCATACTTGGCATGCCAAAGCCTCGCCCAGGGTTCACAACTGTGGTTGACCCATCGCCACCACGTTTTAGCTCCCGATACAAAATTAACCTATGCTGGGTCCCGAAGATTGAGACCACCTTGATCCTTGGGAGAGCAAATCTCTTCCCACTTAACCAAAGCCCACTTCCGATGGTCCCCCAGTCCACTCCACAAAACATTTCTCTGAATGTTTCTAATTTCCTTGAGGATAGCTTTAGGAGCCATCATTATAGAAAACAAGTAAGCAGGCATCACCTGAAGCACATATTTGACCTGAACCAAGCAGCTGGAAAAGTTTAAGGATCGAAAGGTCCAATTAGTCAATTTCTTTCTCATTCTATCTAGTAGGTCCCTCCAAGACCCCTGCCGGACGGTAGCATCAATCAAGTGAGCACCCAAATATTTGGATGGAAGGGAGCTCTCTGAGAAGCCCAGGATCCTACAGATGTTTCTTCTGGTTATCTTTGGAGTATTGAAGAAGAAGACTTGCGACTTCTGACCATTAACCTCAAGACCAAAGGCCTTGCCAAAATTTTCAAGACAACGATGTATCATCCTCGCTTCCTGTACAAATGGATGTCCCATAAGCATGGTGTCATCAACAAATTGGTGGTGAGTATGACAGTCTTCTCTAGGATGTATAATAAGCCCCTGCAAATCATGATTACCCTGTAAGGATTTGATAGTCCTTCCCAGTCCTTTGGCCATAATAATGAATAGAAAAGGGGAGAGAGGATCCCCTTGTGGAATCCCCCTGGAAGGTTTGAGGAGACTCGAAGGAACACCATTCAGTAAAATAGAGGAGAAGGATGAGGAGATCAAGTTCATGATCCATCTGATCCATACATCCAAAAACCCAAAAGCATGCAACATCGCCTTCATGAATGCCCAGTTTAATTTGTCATAATCTTTGGCAATGTCGAGCTTCAAGATCATACTCGGAATTTTATCATTTTTAAGAGAATGAAGAACCTCATGAACCAAAATGATAATCCAAGATTTTCCTACCTTCAACAAACCCAAACTGTTCCGGGGAGATGATGGGGGGAAGGATCGGCTTCAACCGGTTAGCAATAACTTTCGTGACAATCTTATAAATGACATTGCATAGGGTTATTGGTCTGAATTTGTCCAGGGAATCAACTCCCTCACCCTTAGGAATGAGGGCAAGAAAGGTTGCATTAAAAGATGGGAGAATTTTCCTAGAGCATCTTGAGGATTCCACAATTTGCCAAACCTCCATTTTCACTAGGTCCCAGAAATGATGGAAGAAATTAGTAGTAAAACCATCCGGGCCAGGGGCTTTCCCGTCCGCCATTTGTTGAACAACTTCCTCGACTTCAGTCAACGAAATTGGTCTCATCAGGAGTTCATTTTGAGCCTGAGAAACTAGGGAAGGGATGTTTCGGGTGATTAACTCCACATATCCACTTCTATCCATGGCAGTCTCAGTCATAATGTCCTGAAAAAAAATTTGCAGTTCGCCCTCAATTTCTTCCTGAGTTTCCAGCCTCTCCCCTTCTCTGTTTTTGAGATTTAAGGATCTGGTTCTCAATCCTGTTTTGGATAACTGATCGATGGAAGAATTGGGTATTCTTTTCTCCATCCTGCAACCAGCTAATCCTTGACTTCGGGCGCCATGGGATTTCTTCCTGCTTTTCCCTTTCTATAAGATTTTTGTAAACTATGGTTTCTTCATTCTACAATTCCTCTGTGTATCTAGTGTTCATACCTATTTTTTGAATCTCACCAGCCTAGCCTCAAGAGCTCGTTTGTCCTCAAAAATGTTTCCAAACTGCTCTTTGTTCCATTTTTTAATTTTTCTTTTTAGTGCTTTTAGTTTATGCTGAAAATTATACATACTGTGGCCCTCACCAGAGTCGAGTTCCGCCCACCACTGGGAGACCTTCCCCTTGAAATCCGGATGACCCAACCAAAAATTCTCAAAGCGGAAAGGCTTCTTAAATTGGGACCCCAGTCCACTCCACCAGAGATCAATTGGCCAGTGGTCCGACCTCGGGGCCGAAAGATTGGAGGAAGCTAATTCACTTCCTGACTCCATTATAGACTCGGAAACCAGGAAACGATATAGCTGAGACGCTATGTGGCGATCTCCCTTCCGCCTGTTGTTCCAGGTGAATTGTCCTTCCCCCAGAACCATATCCACAAGCTTCAAGTCCTCGATGGTGTTTCTGAAGCATTCACATTCTTCCTCAAGGCAGCGACGACCTCCTTTTTTCTCCTCTAAAGAAGACATAAGATTGAAATCCCCTCCCACAATCCAATTTTGGCCCACAGTCAATTCTCCCATTCTTAGTAGGGAGCCTAAAAAGGACATTTTCTCCCCCAGAGTATGAGGACCATAGACATTGGTAAGGATTTCGGAGACCTGAAAGCCGATGACCTGAAACTCAGCTGAGAGAGAAAAATGGCTCCCCCTAAAACCCGAGAGACTAACTTTGTTTGGGTCCCAGAGAATCCCGCATAACCCTTGGCATCTATGCCCATGAGTTCACAATTTTTCCATATCTTTTTACATTTCTCCTATAACTGGATCATCAAACATTTTGTTTCTTAAAGAAACATAATGGAAAGATTCGCTTTCTTAATCTTCTTCCTGAGGATTTTAGTCTTTTGTTGGCCGTTTAGCCCCCTTAGATTCCAGGAAACAATCTTCATTAAAAACTAAAAATTATAATCGTAGGGCAGCCCTGATGATAGGGTACTAACCTGATTCGACCAACTTCAATCCTACTACAACTATTCGTTGCCGATTTGACTTCCAACCTGGTTTCTTAGTGTTTTCCTCGTGTTTCCGTTTGTGATCTTTTTGAGATCCAGGATTGATACCCAGATGCTTGGATGCCTTGGATTTCAGAATGGCTTCCTTAAGAAGGATCACTTGTTCTTGAGGAACATATCCTTTTGCCGAGTCCTCACATGCCTGTTCAATTCCATCCAAGTCCAAGTCCCCAATATCCATGTCCTCCGTCTCTTACCCAGTATCGCCCCCACAAACTTCAAGAAGGAAATCTTCCTGTTGTTGTTGTGAGGTCTTGGGAGGATCCTTCAGCATTTCTGGGGAGATATCATCAGGTTGACCTTGGGCTGATAGTGGATGCCCATCCTCATCCGGCTCCTTAAGAGCATCAAAGGGATTGGAAGTCATGATCTTCTTTGCACTTTCCATAACCTCCTGTTTTCTCCCACCGTGTTTACAATTATGTACCCTGGTGAAATTTGGATCTGTGTTCTCTTCCACACCCTTAGGTGAGGGTTTTGGGATGTTCATAGGGAAATCCTGATAGAAATTCCCATGTTCATGGCATCTTCAGCATCGAAACAGGATTTGTTCATAATCCAAGGGCTAGACCCATTCCTCATCTTCCCAAACCAATTTAATCACCTCAGGCATCTCCCTTGTCAGATCCATATATACACAGATCCTTGTATATTCCATATAGCGTTGAGCTTTTGTCTGTTCCGGTATCTTGTCAAAGGTACACAGGTTATTCCCAATATCCTCCAAAATTTTCGCCTCCCAGTGTTCACTTGGAAGAGAATAGATTCGGATCCAGACTAGAGCAACTTTCATATCCTCTTTATCCGGATATAACTTCTCCTTCCATGGACGTAGAAAGAGGCCAGTTGAATAGAAAAAATAAGGGCCCCCTTCAAGAGCCTTGTTTCTATCATCCATATTCAGAAAGGAAACCGTAAAGAAACCCTTAGACCCTAGATGAAGATCATAATGGCCCTTAGGTTTCCATGTTGAATTAATCCACCAGATTAAGGTTTTCTCATAAGGTAAAATCGCCACGAACTTCCCAATTAGGGCATGATCTTGCATGTAATGGATCTTGTCTCTCAGCGTGCTAGATCAGATCATCAATGATGGGATTGAAGCAGTTTTGGATATACACTGACACAACTTCCTCTTTGCCGAGGAGTTTGCAGATCGCATCTCCTACAAGTTTTTTCTAACACCACCCATCCCATCCAACGGGATCGAGATCCCGCCAACCTGAAATTCTGCTCGATATGAATCCTGGGAGTTGGTTCGCTCCCCCCCATCGTCACAATCATGAACGTCGTCAGTCTGTCCTCCTTCAGAAATCGTCGTAAACCCTACCTCTCCCCCCTATGGGTCTAGTGTGAATATTGTTGGATTAAATGCACTTGGACCAAGAGTTGAGGAACCTTTTCAACGTACACATTGAGACCACGTTAGTTGCGTTGAAGACCAAAGATTGTTCATCCATAAGTGAAGTTGTGTATCATTTTTTGAAATGTTGTGTATCAAGTTTTGAAGTGAAGTTGCAATTGATTGCGTTGTAGATACCAACTTGAATGCATTGAAGCATTGTAGTTGCTATGTAATGGTATATCATATTTTTTATATGAGTTTGTATATCATAATCTTGCTACTTGTAGTTGTTGCATATATCACTTGTTTGTTATTGGGTATTCAAGACTACAAGAGATCCACTGGGCCACCTATGTGCACATTAATACTTGTCACAGATTCTTGTTTGATATTTGAAAGTATAAGAACTATATCTTCTAAATCACAATGACAATGAGATTTTCCTCTCATATAAGACTCTCCACTTGAAGACACCTCCCTTTGAAGCGCAACCTATTGGGTATTGAGTTCATTTTGCAAATTCAGTATTGCAAACAAAAATACCATGAAAATGTTTTCTACTTTTATTTTCCGACGATATAGTGCTTTATAAATTGTATTGTGTTTTGCATTTTGTTGCAAAAATGACCACCATCATTGTTAATGAGAAAACTATATTGTAAAGGGTAGGAGAGGCAGAGACTGTATATCTACACATTGCGAAGATTGAGTTCACTAAAGTGTAGCTTGCAGAGACTGTATTGTAAGACTCTTGCAAACTGTCGCAGAGATTTTTATTGTAGGGATTAGGAGAAAAGAGGTTGTATTGCAGAAGCAGCTAGTGGACAACACTATAAAATACATTGGAGGTCTTTTATTTTAGTGGCCTTGAAATCACAACAGGGAAACATCAATAAAGAACTCAAAGAATCACCAAGCTATCATTATTTAAAGACCAATTTAGTTGTAACTTGCAAACAGGTAATTTTGTAAGTTCTCATGCATTTTTGGTACGTGCAATTGTTTTTTGTAACCGTCAAATCAAAACCGAGTTGTATTTGGGTGCACTCTCAGTTGAACCTGACACCCATCCTTCTGAGTCAAGTACTTCAATTTTTGAGTCTATTTGTAAAAGGGTGGAGTTGCAAGAAGCCCTTATTTATTTGAGTGAGTATTCAATCACATGGCTTGAATAAATAGTTTGGTAGAGTTCCTAAACACTATACTTGTCTCTTTTGTCAACAACATTGTCATGGTCGACAAGACAACTCCACTCATATTCAGAATTGTGTAAAAGATTCACAAGACACGCTTGAGTTTCTAAAGTTTGAGTCGCAACTCCAACAAGAAGAAATACCTTATGAACTTGTTCATGTTCAGAAGAATCTTCCTTGTGATTCATTTCAGCACACTACACATAATGACGCCACTTCAAAAGCACATAATCAAATCAGTTTCTCTACTTCAAAAGCAAAAGAAAAAGAAGATGATGTTTTCCATACACATGTTCAATTTGTTCTTTCCAATCCTATCATCGGACCTTAGGAAGAAATTATACACAACAGGCACTGAACCGGTCTTGGATATGATAAGGAAGTGAAATTTCACATTCCTAATTACTCTAAGCCAATCCAGTTTCAATGTTGAGTTCTTAAAAGAAATTTCATCTTCATCTACTCCAATTCAAAGTTTGAAATGCCAACATTATGATAAAGTTGGCCATATGAAAGATCAGTGTTTTGATCTTTACCCTTGTAAGCATTGTGGAAAGCATACCCACTCTTGAATCAAATGCTTCATTTTGAATAAACTTGTAAGAAAGAAGATTCGTTATGGGTGGATTACTTCTTGGCAATGGTTTTCAATAGCCAAGAAGATATATATGTCATACAGAAGAGTTCTTTCTCAAGTAATGACACATATTGGAGTTGAAAGAATTTATTCTCCTCACCTTGTTCCTAACGGGGGGAATGACGAACGATTAGAAACAAGCAAGAGAGAACAAGCGAGGTTGAACTAGAGCTACAGCCATAACCAAAACCTTGTGCCAATTTCCAGAGCCTCGAGCCAGAGACACCTAGCCAGAGTCAAAGTTGCAACCAAAGCCAAACTTGGAGCCACCTAGCCAGAGTCAAATCTACAACCAAAGCCAAAGTCAGAGCCATGTTCCTATTATCACATTAATAGTAGTCGGGCTACCATACATTTTTTTGTTAGATTCCAGTACACTATTCAGCCAGTTCCCTTACATTGAGATGCTGAGATGAGCATCTACTATGGATCACTATCAGATTTTGGACAGCATATTTATTCCCCATGCCATGACTGAGTCTCAGGACGATCAGAGAGATGACCAATGTAGCTATTATGCCATTTGTACATAACAGTTAGTAGTGCCCAGAGTTACAGCAGTAGTTTCAGAGGACAGATGATGGTTCAGATTGATGAGCATTCAGGTATATGACTCAGCAAGTATATTATGGTGTCGTGATTATATTGCTTTTATTTCCATTTTCGTAGCATGTCTTAGCATTTAGTATCATGATCTGGCGATCATATAGATATGTGGACTTGGTTGTACTTATACATATATATCTTATTTGCCCCTACTCAGACTTAGAAGTTCTTGGCCTATACTCATTGGTTTTACCCTCCTAGGGAGAATAGAGGTGATCATTCCCACCATTTTTTGGCTTGCTAGTGTTGGTTTCATTACCCACTATCTTCATCCATCCATGACTTACCCAGTTGATTCATTACCTTGACTTATTACTTGACTAGTGGCATGGGGGACCTTTTCTCCGCTATAGCCTTTATATTGGATAAGCTTCCCTGTTTATTGTGTCTCGAATCTGAGTTGGTGACAAAAATTACCTATGGTGACTTGGATTTCCTTGAGAATTCCCCCTAGTCACTAAAGATGTTGTTGGATAAACCTAAACCTTTTAGTGTTGCCATTAATGCAAAGTATGGAAATGAAATGTTATATCTTGTATGAAAAGCCCGTTCATGCAATGTGTTTCTAAATACACATGAATGAAAGGCAAGCCAAATGAAAATGGCTATGAAATATCAAATGTTATATCTTTTGTGAAATGTAAAATATCTAAGTAAACAAGTTGTCTGTGACACACCTAGAAGTGCTTAGGTAAACAAGTTGTCTGTGACACACCTAGAAGTACTCAGGTAAACAAGTGCCTTAAAAACACACCTGCAGCAAGAAGCCTAAATAAATGTAAATCTATGCAATGTGTTTGTAAACACACATAGATCAAAGGCTATGGAAACTCTAGGCCCAAAAAGCAATAGAACTTAAATGCTATATCAAAAATATTGCTGGCCTCTTTTGTATTATGGATTGTGCGCATCTGTGTAAGGTGAATAAACACTCTTTGAACAACTTATCCATTTGTGAGACACCGCCATTCCCTGTGTTGTTGCTTGTCCACTATATGCTATGGTGTGTATTCCCTTATCCATTGCCAAAGTGTCACAGTGTTAAGTCAGTAATTCATCCTTTAGCCTAGCCATGTCATTCTTAGCCTTCACCCTTCACTAGCAAATTGATTACAACTATGAAGTGAGTATGACCTTGAAATTCTAGTCTGAGTAATAAATAATAATTGTGACTTATTATATTTGGATTTAGATCGCCAGTAATGATTACTTCTTGTTATAATTGCTAATTAAATGGATTGTAAAGCATGTTTTAACCTTGGACACCTTGCAGCAGCTTGATGACAGTTTGAGTTATATTTTGGTCATGTTGACTTGGTCAAACCTCAGTTTGATCAAAAATCAACCACAAGATATGAGATGATAGACCTCAGATGTTACAAATAGATGATCCATGGTCTGGTATAGGTCACCTTGGTGGGCTTATGCAGTGGTTTCAGGCTTATGATGATGATTTGTGCATTTCAGCACTCTTACAGGTTATTATTATTTGGTCTACCGGATATGATGAGTATTTATTTTTGACCATGCATAGGTTTATATGGTGTATGAGTACACATATTAGATGGATTTGGACCTTCTGAGTCCAATGAGACAGTCTGTTTTCAGTTCCGGGCAATTACAGTGATGATTGAGCCTCAGTTGGCTATCCTAGTGCAGTTTTGGTCTGTCGGAGGCCCTGTCAAAGCATTCATGAGATTTACTCAGTCCACCTAGGGCACTGTGCATGGAGGGGGTGGTCCAGCCACTTTCTATTACCATATTACCCCCCTCCTAGACTCATAGGTGAGCTCACCTTGACAGCGCAGGCACTCCAGGAGGCAGTTTGGGCAGTTTCACGTTTCCCGAGGCAGTTCAGAAATGGTAGAAATGGCTACAAAGGAATTCAATTTGGGATACTGAGGCAATATTATGGCATGGGATGATCAGTGATTATGAGTGGGATGTCTTCCACACCTTTTCCAGTAGTTCCAGCTTCATCGGGACCTGCATCCATCACTTATGGCACTTTCTGATGATTTTTGGAGCCTCCTAAGGCTCACGATTTGTCCATAGAGGCACGATTTGGTACTTTGATGACTATTTTATTGATATTGTGCTATGGGGATTGACCAAGGGTATCTAAAATTACCCCTTGGACCCACCATAAGCTAGATCTAATATTTTGTCATCATGATTTGGTGGGATCCCCTCTCCTAGGGTGATTTTTTCCACTTATTGTTATATTTTATTATTGATCCATGTATTGTATTGTTGAGCTCATCTCAACCATTGATTAGATCTTTTGATCTTTTAATATTAGCCACTCATTCAAAAAGTGGTTAGATTGTGGACTCTCTCCCTCCTATTTAAAGGAGAGAGCTTCTCATTGTAAAGGGGACTTTTGGCTCAGGATTATTGGAATAGAGAATTATTATTTCATCTATCTGTTGTGTTGTGGTGAATGCTTTTGGAGTTCGTTCATTGATTCTTCCTTTGCACTAGGTTCTTGGAGATTTTGTTTTGCTATATTTTTGTACCACGTTTTTGCATCTACAGGTGGAGGCCGATTTGGTTTGAGGAGGACGTATTGGTAGGGGAGGACCCTCCCTACTTCTTCTTTGGATCTCTTTGTTGGTAACAGGGAGTATTACTATCCCAAGACCTTCTATTTCATGTTATCATTGCATTTTACTTGTATTTCCTCCATACTTGATCTAATGGATTGAAATCACTTTCCTTGGTTTGACAGGTAGAGGAGGTCGCACTTGTGGGCTAGGGCATCATTTCGGCAAGCAAATTCAACAAGTTCTCATTTGATCTCTGCGGGAGTCTTCCTCAACAACAATGCATCTCATTCCAACACTCAGGTATGATCTCAAGGTAATTTCTCTATCCATGATCTATCCATTTGTCTAAATGCTTCAAACCCTCATAATTTCAAAACACTCATTTTACAATTTTTCAAATCTAGCTTGATCCACTTGGCTTCTGGGTATAAAATTTAAAACCCACTTCTACAGTATCCACGGCAATTTAGATCTGTAGTTTGGTGTGATTTGGCCTCCATTCGACCCACTTTTCAAGGCAAAGAAGCCTCTCCAAGGGAGGTCGCACTTCCTGGGAGAGGTGAGTTTGCAGGGATCTATCACCTGGGTAGGTGAGATCCCACTTGATCCTTCATCTATACATTTAATAACCTACCCCTAGTGTGTCACTTCAGTTATTTTGACCTTGTGGGCCCCATTCCTCATTTTGAGGGTTGTGCCCCACTTGGGTCACTTTGTGGCATACTTCAATCTCAGATCTACTGAGATCTAGCCATTGGATGACCCTAATTTTCAAGGTCCACCTAGCTTAACACCTCAACATCCCTGATCTATAATTTGGTGGACATCTGACTCCATTTGGCCCATTTCCCAAGGCACTAATCTTCTCCAAGCTAAATCGACTTTCTTAGATTGTTGGGTTAGCTAGGGTTTGATCTTTGTCTTGCATGCTTGAACACCTAAACATTGTCACATCTATTCATCAAGCTTATCTTTGGTATTGGTTAGCCCCAATTCGGTCCTTAACTACCCTGCATTGGACACGGCTCCCAAGGCAATGGATTTTCACAATTGACTAGTACCTTAATCCTTGATCTTATTCAAAACCTCATAAGTCATTCACATAAACATGTTGGACCAAATCTACATTGTCTAAATCCCATGATCCAACCTATTACCCACCTAGTGACTTTATCCATAGATCTAGGGTTTTCCATACACCTTACGTACTTCATTTATACCTAATTTGATCTAGTGTCTTGGTTCGATCTCTCCTATCGGGAGTAGATCTGGGTCTCCCCCTTTTTTTTCTTGGGCTAGATAACACAAAGTGAAGATTGCCTCGATTGGCGTGACAACCATCCATTGGGAGTCGAGGCCATCTTGGTTGCACCTCTTAGGTTTCCCTTCCCTTCTGCCATCCATCTTGGATCCATTTCAAAGGGGCACCATACAAGTTTGGTGATAACATTTTGGCGCCGCTGTCGGGGAGGGTAGAAGCCTACCTTGGTTCGACATATTATTTGTCACTCACTCTCTCCTGCATCTTAAACGACATATATCTTGGTAGAAGAGTTTTAAAGTCTACCTAACGACTCTGAATCGTGACTCCGCTGAGGAGCGAGCTCATTTACATCCTTATAATACTAGAAGTAAAACAAACTTAAATCAAGTTGAAGGAACCCCACTTACTTATCACAAGAGAGATCCTAAAGCTCAATCATCTAACTTCTTTTGGAAACTTGTTAATTCAGATTCTCCAAACCGTGTATTAGGATCCCCTTTATTTAATTTGGTTCCTTCCTCATCTCCTAATTCGAACTTAAACACAAACTCACTTAATTCAATGGTCGGAACCAACTCTGGAAACCAGAATGTTCCTCCTCCACAAAATCCTAGGATCTTCGGAAGAAAGGCTAAGCCATCTCCTTTAGACTTTTCCCAAATCCAAGGTGCACCCCATGACATGCCTCAGAAGTACTTTGAAAAGGTTCCCGGATTTGATGGAGTATCTGCTACATCCATTGAAGATCATATTGATAAAGTATGGGAACACATGGAAGCATATGGAGCATCTGAGGAAGATGTTTTCATGAGGGGTCTCTTGGCATCTTTAGAAGGAGATGTTAGGAAGTGGTTTGATAGGTTGCCTGCCTCATCCATTGATGGGTATGACAACTTTGTTAGCAAGCTCAATAGTGAGTGGTTTCATAAGTTAGATGGGAAATTTCTCTTACACCAACTTTTTGACATTAAGAAAAGAGAAAATGAGTCAACCCAGGAGTTTAATGTAAGATTTGATAAGACAGTGGCTGCTATCCCTGAAGAGATTAAATCAAAAGATCAAGCGATTGTTATTCATTACTTGAATGCATTCGAAGGATGGCTTGGTTATCACTTGAAGGATAAAAACCCAAATGACTTAAAGACCGCCCAATTCAATGCAAAGATGGTTGAGCAGAATGCAGCATCTATGGGGAAACAAAACTTTTTCGATCAATTTACCCCGTCCACTTCCAGATCTGACCCTAGAATCCGAAAGCCCAAGGAACATGTGAGTGAGCCAAAGGAATCAAAGGACACGTTAGAAACAATGCAAGAAATGATGAGACAATTAACTGTCTTGACTAAAAGTGTAGCAAGTTTGAATGACCCTGAGAGACATAGGAACCCTTATGGCCCTAAACTTTATTGGAACAACAATAGAAGGCCTAAGGGGGATAGAGATAGACGAAGACCTGACTATCCAGAAAACTTTGAGAAAAAGAATGTTAGTTGGTGTGATGAAACAGAAGAAGAACCATCTGACACCATTAGCCCAGATGACCAACCAGACAATATCAACTTTATAAGTGACTTATCTTATGATGAAGATTTTGGAAGAATACTTCTAGAGGAAGAGCCATGGGAGCAAGAAGAAGAAATAATTGAAGACCCTAGTTCCTCATGTTGTGCCATAGATCTCACAGAACTTAAGGAACAGCCCAAGTATAGAATTTACAAACAAGGAAATAATTCCCAACCTTCTTTCTTTGACAAACACAAAAAGACAAATGAAGATCAAAAGGAAGAAGAAGATCTTGCAGTAAATGATTATGATCTAAAAATTGATATGAATAAAGAGTTAAGCAAGATAATGTGTAATATCCCTGTGACTGAGTTGATGAAGGTGCCCTCTGTTAGAAGCCAGGTAGAGGAGTTCTTTGATGGCATTGGCCAAGAGAAAGCTCCTACGACTGTCTTAGAATCCTGTCATATCCAAAATCTTAGTGGAATGCAACTTAGTGAGATAGAGAAGGATCCACCAATAAACATCCATTCAGCAATTTATGAAAGAAAGAATGGTGGTCACCCTCCCTTTTACCTCACCTTACACATTCAGAACATGCTCCTTCACAATTGTATGTTGGATTCTGGAGCAGCAATGAATGTCATGCCTTTACAAGTCATGAAGGAAATGGGATTGGAAGTGACTAGACCTTATGGAAATGTCTGTGGTATAGATTCTTGTCGAGTGCAGTCATATGGTTTGATCAAAAACCTTAGAGATGATCTTTTTGCATTTCTACTATGATGGATGTAGTTGTCATTGATTTGCCCCCAGCATATGGAATGCTTTTATCTAGAAAGTGGGCAGCTGGTTTAGGTGGATACCTTATGATGGATTTATCATATATTTGTGTTTCTAACTCTGATGGAGCTTTGATTAGGGTAAACAGAGAACCTTGTTATAACGAGCATTTAGAATCATTTGATGAAGGGATTAAAAACACTTATGGGGATGAATTATTGAATAATGCAAAGGCTAACCTTGTCGAAATGAAAATGAGCTTGGGGAAGATAATCAAGTTGAAAATATGTTCATGGTAATGGAAGATTCTGATTCCTCTTGGGAAGAAGAGCAAATAGCTGAACTTGCTAGAACAATTAATTTGGATTTACTCAGAAATGAATTTGCTGAGGAAATAAATGAGTTGAGGAGAAGTGAACATCAACCTCAGGGTCAAGAACAAAATAATGCAATCAATCAAGAATTAATTATTGAAAATCAAACACCTGAGGAAGTTGATGATGGCTTAAGTGATGTAAGAAGAGGTGAATGTTTTCCCAGATCTGTCATTGAAATGAATGCACTTATTGATAGCAATATAACAAGACAAAATCAAGGTCTGGATCCAATCCTCCCATGGGAAAATAATCATGAGCAAACAAATATTGAAGAAAATGTTCTTGAAGATCCTATCCCTGTAGTTGATGAATTTGATGATATTAGGAGGGGAGAAAGAATTCCTTTTACCGTTAGAGAGTGGTTTTCCCTGATTGGTCATAATAGAGAAAGGGAAAGCCAAGGGCTTGCACCTATTTATCCTGGGAAAACCATCCTATAACATCGACTAGGGTTGATGTCGGTCAAGAATCTGAAATCTCTCACTATTCTGATATAGATGATTTATTGTCTCATTTATCATTAGAGGATGACAGTTTAATTCAAGTTCACGATAATTCCTTAAGTTGGGAAGAGGATGCCTTAATTAATGATGCACCTGAAGGAGACTTTAACGTAAACAATCTTTCTATTTTCCAAACTCCTTCAGATTCTCAGAACCATGCTTTATCTGCATATCCTCATGTCCCTGATTTTCTTCTACCACCTGAGTCATCTAGTCATCACACTCATAATCTTTCTCACATTCCTAGTTCTGTAGTATCTCATTCTGAGTTAGTTTCCTCCAGGTTGGAAGGTATGGTTATTCCAATTCGTTCAAGGGAAGGCTCTAGTCATAATATTTTCATATCCCATGAGCTTCCTCCCTTGAAAGAACAGAGAGATTTTTGGACTGTAGGTGAAGTGATAAAAAATGTTGTGTCTCCTCACGGTGTAGAGTCAAATGAAGTAGTCCAACAAACAAGAAGAGAAGTCCTCGTTGGCAGGATTGTTATTTCCTTAGAAGGTGTCCCACCCAGAGTTGATGCAGTTCCTTCTAGGAGGAGCTCAAGAATTGTTACACCTCAACCGCAAAACCTAGTTGAGATCCACCCTATGCATATTCGCAACATTGGAGTTATTCCTGAGTCTGTCAATAGGAACAGGTTTCCTATAGGGAGTCAAGTCCTCATTCCCAACCACCTATTGCATATTAGAACGGGACAAGCTGATGACTTGTGGGTTGGACCTCTTATAGTGGAGCGATGCATTGACGACATGTGCTTTCTGACCACTGGTAGTGGGAGACGTATTTTGTATACTGTAAATCAGAGGGATTTAAGGGATCACATCCCTGATCCCACATAGTGGGATATCTCCACTTGCCTTGCCTGGTAGAAGAGAATAGGTAGGAAACTGAATAAGCCTACTTGGGCAGTAGTTAGTTTTTTTTCAACCATTGAGTCTGGCACCTTTTTGTCTTTTCCTAAGCTCCTTTTGAAGCTCCTAGTTTAACTGAGTACCTATCATTTTTTCTTTTCCTGCACAATAAATTTCAAGCTTAGCAAGTTATGTTAGTAATTTAAATTTATTTTCTGCATTTATATTTCTGTCATAGAATAGATTTTATTTCAATTGGATTTTATATTTTTGCCATACATGCTGCATGAGGTATTTTGATGTTTGTGAATGCAGAAATAGGTGCAAAATAAAATGAAAAAAGCCTGAAAGCAAAATGGTAGAGTGTTGGATCGAGGATTCGAGTAGCAGAGTTCGAGGACCAGAGATTCTGAGGTTCTCAAGCGCTCATTTCAGTAGAGCACTTGTCCTAGTCGGAGCTATATGTTATCACATATATAGTAACCGGGATACCATACATTTTTTTGTCAGATTCCAGTACACTATTCAGCCAGTTCCCTTACATTGAGATGCTGAGATGAGCATCTACTATGGATCACTATCAGATTTTGGATAGCATATTTATTCCCCATGCCATGACTGAGTCTCAGGACACTCAGAGAGATGACCAATGTAGCTATTATGCCATTTGTACAGAGCAGTTAGTAGTGCCCAAAGTTACAGCAGTAGTTTCAGAGGACAGATGATGGTTCAGATTGATGAGCATTCAGGTATATGACTCAGCAGGTATATTATGGTGTCGTGATTATATTGCTTTTATTTCCATTTTCGTAGCATGTCTTAGCATTTAATATCATGATCTGGCGATCATATAGATATGTGGACTTGGTTGTACTTATACATATATATCTTATTTGCCCCTACTCAGACTTAGAATTTCTTGGCCTATACTCATTGGTTTTACCCTCCCTAGGGAGAATAGAGGTGATCATTCCCACAATTTTTTGGCTTGCTAGTGTTGGTTTCATTACCCACTATCTTCATCCATCCGTGACTTACCCAGTTGATTCATTACCTTGACTTATTACTTGACTAGTGGCATGGAGGACCTTTTCCCCACTGTAGCCTTTATATTAGATAAGCTTCCCTATTTATTGTGTCTCGGCTCTGAGTTGGTGACAAAACTTACCTATGGTGAGTTGGATTTCCTTGAGAATTCCCCCTAGTCACTAAAGATGTTGTTGGCTAAACCTGAAAATTTTAGTGCTGCCATTAATGCAAAGTATGGAAATGAAATGTTATATCTTGTATGAAAAGCCCGTTCATGCAATGTGTTTCTAAACACACATGAATGAAAGGCAAGCCAAATGAAAACAGCTATGAAATATCAAATGTTATATATTTTGTGAAATGTAAAACACCTACGTAAACAAGTTGTCTGTGACACACCTAGAAGTGCTCAGGTAAACAAGTGCCTTAAAAACACACCTGCAGCAAGAAGCCTAAATAAATGTAAATCTATGCAATGTGTTTGTAAACACACATAGATCAAAGGCTATGGAAACTCTAGGCCCAAAAAGCAATAGAACTTAAATGCTATATCAAAAATATTGCTGGCCTCTTTTGTATTATGGATTGTGCGCATCTGTGTAAGGTGAATAAACACTCTTTGAACAACTTATCCATTTGTGAGACACAGCCATTCCCTGTGCTGTTGCTTGTCCACTATATGCTATGGTGTGTATTCCCTTATCCATTGCCAAAGTGTCACAGTGTTAAGTCAGTAATTCATCCTTTAGCCTAGCCATGTCATTCTTAGCCTTCACCCTTCACTAGCAAATTGATCACAACTATGAAGTGAGTATGACCTTGAAAGTCTAGTCTGAGTAATAAATAATAATTATGACTTATTATATTTGGATTTAGATCGCCAGTAATGATTTCTTCTTGTTATAATTGCTAATTAAATGGATTGTAAAGCATGTTTTAACCTTGGACACCTTGCAGCAGCTTGATGACAGTTTGAGTTATATTTTGGTCATGTTGACTTGGTCAAACCTCAGTTTGATCAAAAGTCAACCACAGGATATGAGATGACAGACCTCAGATGTTACAGATAGATGATACATGGTCTGGTACAAGTCACCTTGGTGGGCTTATGCAGTGGTTTCAGGCTTATGATGATGATTTGTGCATTTCAGCACTCTTACAGGTTATTATTATTTGGTCTACCGGATATGATGAGTATTTATTTTTGACCATGCAGAGGTTTATATGGTGTATGAGTACACATCTTAGATGGATTTGGACCTTCTGAGTCCAATGAGACAGTCTGTTTTCAGTTCCGGGAAGTTACAGTGATGATTGAGCCTCAGTTGGCTATCCTAGTGCAGTTTTGGTCTGTCGGAGGCCCTGTTAGAGCATTGATGAGATTTACTCAGTCCACCTAGGGAACTCTGCATGGAGGGGGTGGTCCAGCCACTTGTTATTACCATATTACCCCCCTCCCAGACTCATAGGTGAGCTCACCTTGACAGCGCAGGCACTCCAGGAGGCAGTTTGGGCAGTTTCACGTTTCCCGAGGCAGTTCAGAAATGGTAGAAATGGCTACAGAGGAATTCGATTTGGGCTACTAAGGCAATGTTATGGCATGGGATGATCAGTGATGATGATTGGGATGTCTTCCACACCTTCTCCAGCAGTTTCAACTTCATCGAGACCCGCATCCATCACTTATGGCACTTTCTGATGATTTTTGGAGCCTCCTAAGGCTCACGATTTGTCCATAGAGGCACGATTTGGTACTTTGATGATTATTTTATTGATATTGTGCTATGGGGATTGACCAAGGGTGTCTAAAATTACCCCTTGTTCCCACCATAAGCTAGATCTACTATTTTGTCATCATGATTTGGTGGGATCCCCTCTCCTAGGGCGATTTTGTCCACTTATTGTTATATTTTATTATTGATCCATGTATTGTATTGTTGAGCTCATCTCAACCATTGATTAGATCTTTTGATCTTTTAATATTAGCCACTCATTCAAAAAGTGGTTAGATTGTGGACTCTCTCCCTCCTATTTAAAGGAGAGAGCTTCTCATTGTAAAGGGGACTTTTGGCTCAGGATTATTGGAATAGAGAATTATTATTGCATCTATCTGTTGTGTTGTGGTGAATGCTTTTGGAGTTCGTTCGTTGATTCTTCCTTTGCACTGGGTTCTTGGAGATTTTGTCTTGCTATATTTTTGTACCACATTTTTGCATCTACAGGTGGAGGCCGATTTGGTTTGAGGAGGACGTATTGGTAGGGGAGGACCCTCCCTAATTCTTCTTTGGACCTCTTCATTGGTAACAGGGAGTATTATTGTTCCAGGGCCTTCTATTTCATGTTATCATTGCATTTTACTTGTATTTCCTCCATACTTGATCTGACTGATTGAAATCGCTTTCCTTGGTTTGACAAGTAGAGGAGGTCGCACTTGTGGGCTAGGGCATCATTTCGGCAAGCAAATTCAACAAGTTCTCATTTGATCTCTGCGGGAGTCTTCCTCAAAAACAAGGCATCTCATTCCAACACTCAGGTATGATCTCAAGGTAATTTCTCTATCCATGATCTATCCATTTGTCTAAATGCTTCAAACCCTCATAATTTCAAAACCCTCATTTTACAATTTTTCAGATCTAGCTTGATCCACTTGGCTTCTAGGTATAAAATTTAAAACCCACCTCTATAGTATCCACGGCAATTCGTATCTGTAGTTTGGTGTGATTTGGCCTCCATTCGACCCACTTTCCAAGGCAAAGAAGCCTCTCCAAGGGAGGTCGCACTTCCTGGGAGAGGTGAGTTTGCAGGGATCTAACACCTGGGTAGGTGAGATCCCACTTGATCCTTCATCTATACATTTAATAACCTACCCCTAGTGTGTCACTTTAGTGATTTTGACCTTGTGGGCCCCATTCCTCATTTTGAGGGTTGTGCCCCACTTGGGTCACTTTGTGGCATACATCAATCTCAGATCTACTGAGATCTAGCCATTGGATGACCCTAATTTTCAAGATCCACCTAGCTTGACACCTCAACATCCTTGATCTATAATTTGGTGGAAATTTGACTCCATTTGGCCCATTTCCCAAGGCACTAATCTTCTCCAAGCTAAATCGACTTTCTTAGATTGTTGGGTTAGCTAGGGTTTGATCTTTGTCTTGCATGCTTGAACACCTAAACATTGTCACATCTATTCATCAAGCTTATCTTTGGTACTGGTTAGCCCCAATTTGGTCCTTAACTACCCTACATTAGACACGGTTCCCAAGGCAGTGGATTTTCTCACAATTAACTAGTACCTTAATCCTTGATCTTATTCAAAACCTCATAAGTCATTCACATAAACATGTTGGACCAAATCTACATTGTCTAAATCCCATGATCCAACCTATTACCCACCTAGTGACTTTATCCATAGATCTAGGGTTTGCCATACATCTTATGTACTTCATTTATGCCTTATTTGATCTGGTGTCTTGGTTCGATCTCTCCTGTCGGGAGTAGATCTAGGTCTCCCCCTTTGTTGTCTTGGGCTAGATAACACAAAGTGAAGATTTCCTCGATTGGCATGACAACCATCCATTGGGAGTCCAGGCCATCTTGGTTGCACCTCTTCTGTTTCCCTTCCCTTCTGCCATCCATCTCAAAGGGGCACCATACAATTTTGGTGATAACAATTCCACTTGAGCATGATTTGGTTTGTGGTTTTCCAAAAACCACCCATTTAGTATAATACATCACCCTCCTATTGCTTTTGCTAGACATCAGTTTGTGGTGGTCCTTAAACCACCATTTTCCATAAGAAACCATTGACCCCTAGAGCCAAGTTCCAAAGAGAACCATTGAGCGAGAACCAAAGTTATTGCCAAGTTCCAGAGAGAACCGTTGAGCCAGAACTAGAGTTATCACCAAGTTCCAGAGTTTGTGGTCATCCATAACCACCCATTTAGTAGAATATATCAGCTTCTGCTTTAACCAGTTGGTTTCTAGTCATCCCAAAACCACTCATTTCAAATAGCACTTTATTTTCATAACTTAGTAGAAGTCTCCAGATTCCGCTAGCTTACTTGGTAAATTCATATTATCGAGTTGGAGATGTTCAAGCATTGATAGCTATCCACTTCTAGTTTTTTCATCTCTCTTTTCTTGGACTCGCGGACACCCCTTCAGATTAATGGGAGGAATGTTGGAAACATTAATCCATATGGGTTAATAATTATTGTATTTTTTATATTATTATGCACATTCACGCCAAGAGTCACATAATGTGAACAGTCATGAAGAGTCCAAGAGACACCTTGGAATTTGGAAACCAATGGTCATCTCAATGTATTAATATGTACATATATTAATGAGAAAGATGCAACTCACAATTATCTATTTGTTGTGTATTTGTCTTTGTTTAGTCAATTACTTGCTTGCCCTATTGGGAATCCCAACACCATGCTTTAAATTTGGTGAAATTTTACCAAATTTCTTACATGCATGGAGAGAAGGTAATGCCTACTGTGTCTAGCCCCATCTTAGGGGAAATTCGCAGCATCAATACCCTCCCTAATTGGCCTAATTTCACGAAATTCTTTAAAATTTTAGGCATGGAAGGAGGGGGTGATGCCCCCTCCATGACCAAAGTTATCCCAATTTTAGGCCTTGTTGAGCAATTTTGTGTACAGAGTGAGGGGGCATGGTGTTGGGAATTAACAAGTCTAGGGTGTGGGAGATTATGGATAATGTCCCCCTCCCTCCATGTAAGAAATTGCATGAAATTGTGACAAATTTGATGAAATTTGGCCAAGTTTAGAAATTTTGGCCAAATGTTTGCCAAATTTAAAACATGAAGAATGGGATGACACTAGGAACTCTCCCCTCCCCTCTATATGCTTGAAATTTTTTTTAGATGCAGAAATCTAGTGAAATTTTGGTAATTATTACCAAACTTAGCCCAATATTAGGCAACTTTGAGATATTTTTCACATGGAGTGGGGTGTGATGTTTCTGACTGCCTACCTTCCTCATTGCAAGAAATTCTACAAGTATAGAAAAGTTAGGGAAAATTTAAGTAGAATTTCACCAAAATTTTATGCTTAACTAAAAAAATACCTTCTTAGTTTTAAAAATATTATAAAATTTATGAAATTTATCTCCATTGATTTTATAACAGCAAGGAAAGTGTTTTCTTAAACTTTATAGAATTAAGGAAATTAAGGAAAAATTTGTCCTTTATTTAAAATAACTAAATATAACCATTATAAAATATAAAAAAATGGTGATATTAGAAACACCAAAATATAAAGAAACATAGAAATAGATGGAATATTTTGGAATTACTATGTCACATCTAAAAGAAAAAATAAAAACAAAAATGCATTGGAAAAATAAGATCAAAATAGGATTACTACATCAACACTTAAAAAACAAATGCCCCTAGAGAAAATGTGGTTATACTAGCATCACCAATATTCAAAAAATGATAAAAAATAAATTTTATAAAGCCCCCTACAAAAACATTACTACATCAATACTAAAAGGGAATTTTAAAAGTACCCTAGAAAAAAAGTGGTGATACTAGTAGCATGATTTTTTAAACATAACAAAAAACACCCCTAAGAAAAGGAGAGCTCTGTAGAGCTCTAGTCTAAGTAACTTTGTTATGGGCATTAGTCAAAGTATGTTGTGGGAGGACCTATTATGGATTACTAAGGGTAATGTGTATTAAGTTATAGTGAATATAAATGTAGAAAAGAAAGAGAGGAGTTAAATATTACAATACCTACACTTACCTAAAGCATTGTTGACTCCTTGTGTGGCCCTATTAAGGCATAATAAAATGTTGTACTCGAAGCTTAGTATCAATGGCAACTATTACTAGGGATGTGTAAAGCTAAGAGTTTGCAATAAGAGATCCAATATAACTTCTAAGAGCTCTAACACTTGACATATCCATACTACACCACCTTTTGCACTAAACACCCCATGAATAGCCTACAACCAATAAGATGATAATTTGTAAAACAAGTGATAAATGGCTAGAGACTGATATGAAGTGTTAATAATTCATCTTGAGAAGGGCGTAGAATCCATGAGACACCCACTCAAAGAGAAGTTGGGAGAATGGATACAATAGTAGAAAAGTTTGTTCTTGTGTACCTATGCAAAATTAATTTGCATGTGATCTATTTTGTTTATAAACTTATTAATTTAATGTTTGAGATATTAATGACTGGTCAATAAGTTAGTTGAGGGTTTTTAGCTATTCAACTTAATCATTCATCACTAAGTTAGTTGAGGGTGGTTAGTTACGCTCGTTAATGACTCACCACTAAGTTAGTGGAAATTTGTTAATTAAGGATTGTATTAAAAAAGGTCTCCCACTCACTAAAAAAATTGTTACTCATTTGAATATCATTTTCACGGATATGTCTTCTTCCATATTTTAGGATTTGCAAGTGCAGTTCACCCATAATTGTGCAAGTGTCCCCAACCCTTGTTCTTTCTCATTGTTGTTTATTTGATTTTATTGTTATTTATTGTTGTAGTAGCTCCATTCTAGATTGTAACTATGTTAGACACAATGGCTCACTGAGAGGGGGGGTGAATCAGTGAGCTTACACTTTATTCAATTTCAACTTCAATTATAATCTTAAATCATTATTCACTTCAATAACATATTCATCAATGAACTATCAACATGAAATCCAATTAACATCAACACATTGCACAAGATATAGTTTTTGTAAACTTTATATAATTGAAGACTTCAATCTCCTCTATGGGCTACAACCCATAAGGTGGCACCACCCACTAGAATGATTATGTCAGCTACTACTGACTAGGATGCTGCAACACCCCCAACAAACTAGTATATCATACTTTTGTAACTTACACACATCAACAAACAAGAAACCCTTGTTTGTTTCCTCAATCACTGAGGTACATCATCATAGTACAGTTTACAATTACTTCATCTTCATGTCAGCATATAAGCATATCTTCATTCTGTACTCAGCAAATTACTCAACATACTATCCACATACACAACATGTCATACTGCAACCCTATCTCAACTCTATCCATACTGTCCACATCAGCAATTTTCAGGTTGAGCATTCATTATTATCTTTGTCCATGACTTTCTCATATTCAGTACTCTGTCTAGGAGTATTCTGTCTATCATCAAATCATTGTGTTTCGTAGTGATTCTTCAATAACCAGTTCCTGGAGCATTCAGTTCTATAAACTTATCTTTGTTCTGTCCCAGAATACATCAACATCCTGTCCATCATATTATCAATCTGCCAACCATTCAGTGAAGCCCCATAAGACAAAAAGATCTTCATTATGTTGATGTTACTCCTACTCCTTGCATCGAGTTGTCCTCATTTCCTAAGACTCACGAAGATAGTCCTTTCTCAACTATATGAACTCTTGCAATCTCACCCCCACTCAAGGGATCGAATTGACCTTTCATTTATACCTTACTTGTCATCATGTAAGGAGGCTGACTTGTCTATATTAAATCAAATTTATTTTGGTTTTCATAAACACCTCATCAAACGTATATATATATATATATATATATATATATAAATTTTGGTTTTCATAAACACCTCATCAAACGTGTATATATATATATATATATATATATATATATATATATATATATATATATATATATTGATCTTCTCTTCCAGATTAACATGGTCTTTAATCCCACATCATGGTGGCCTTTACTCCCATCACAATGTCCTTCATTTTCATGCTCGCAGTGTCTCCTTCGATGATGCCTGCAATACACATCAAAGCATGCCCACAGGCTCTATTTCTGGATGCCCGCAATTCCTTGTTTGAGCCATCAAAGATGCCCACAACAAAGGTGTATTCAAATGCCCGCAAGGGCTATATTTCATGCCCACATACAACCTAAGAGGATGCCCCGCAATGCACATTAAAATTGCCTTCAAGTGTTCCTGCGGCTCTTCCAATTATGCCCGCAAGGGTCAAGTTAACACGCTTATGACTCCCAAGGAGATGCCCGCACTTGTTCTCATTTAACATGTCTGCAAACTCATGCTTGCTTGGCATATGTCTTCTCCATCATGTTGTCCATCCATGCTTGCTTCATTGCGCCATGTCCTTTATGACCATGCTCCTTTGTCATCAACCTTCAAGCCATCCAATGCTTGCTTGCTCTTCATGTGTTTGACCTTTGCCATGTCATTTGTTGTTTACCTCAGCTTGCTTGTCTATTGCCATGTCACCATCTCCTTGTCATATTTGCACCAACATCTTCTAGGGTATTAGGACCATCTCCAAATGACCACAGAATGGGTCATTTGGTTCTTCTTACCAACCACACACTTGCTTGCTTGTCAATGCATGTCATCTAATGTTCAATCCATCCACACACTTCACCTTTGTCATTAATGTTGTCATCAATGACAATCATATTCATCAAACTCATCACTAGAAGTTAGTTGAGGGTTTTTAGTTACACTCATAAATAATTCACCACTAAGTTAATGGAGAGCTCTCAGTTGAGAACTGTATTAAAACAAATTCTATTATCAAATAATAATAATAATAAATGTTACTCATTTGAACATCATCATTTTAGGATTTGCAAGTGCAATCCACCACAAGGTGTGCAAGTGTCCCAACCCTTGTTCTTTCTCAAATTGTTATTGATATTCGTTTATTCGTGTTTATTGTTGCAATAGTTTGGTTTTGGGTATTGCAACATTGCATGGTTGTAATACAACATTTTGTTTTCAGAGCTTCGTTCAATTACCTTTATGTAGTGTGTTTTCTAAATAATAAAATAGAAAAAAATGAAGGTTGCAACATTAAAAATATTGAAAAAAATCCAAAAATAAAATTACAAATTGGAATCTACTCGAAAAAATATTTAGTTTCAAAAAATCATTCAAGTCAGAGATCAAATGAACAAGACATTGAAGGTTGAAACTATGTTATATATTTTTGGTTTATTTCTATTATGGCCATAGAATCAATACCAAGGCCTTGTCTCCTATCTTTTAACCTCCAACTACTAATAGATCTATAGTTTCTTTCAACTTTTGAATATGAATGGAGATAGAATTCTAAGGGTTCATTTTTAGAGCATAGGGATTATTTCTCAAATACAATGTAACAAATATAAATAAAACACTAATATTAATAATCATCATCATAATAATAAATAATATAAGTAAAATAAAAATTAATAAATACAATTAGTATTTAATGAAAGGTCAAGAGACATCCCTATTTCACCTTCGTGGCCTCAATGGCTATATAGGTAAACCGTCACGAAGGTATTGTATCATTCATTCATTCAATAAATATTTTATACATTTCAATTCAATTGCAGAATATTTTTGTTTATTTCAAATGCAGAAGCCTCGCCAACACTCAGATGAAAGACCAAATCAAACCCCCAAAACCAAGCAAGGACAAGTATGATGCTGACATGGGAGCGTGTTCGGCTAGAGAAAATACAATTTATTATGCTTTGAAGACAAAGCATTCCTTAAGGAGGTGGCAATGTAACAAATATAAATAAAGGACTAATATTAATAATAATCATAATAATAATAAATAATATAAGTAAAAAACAATTAATATTTAATGAAAGGTCAAGAGATATGCATGTTTCACCTTCGTGGCCAGCCAATGCCTATATAGGAACTGTTACAAAGGTATTGTATCATTCATTCATTCAATAAATATTTATACATTTCAACTCAATTGCAGAATATTTTTGTTTATTTCAGCACTTCCATTGCTACATACAATACGCAAGTCTCATTTTTAATTTCATACAAATCTGTTAAAGTTTCCAAAGCATTTTTTAGGATGTTTTACCTTGAAGATGGGTGACGAGATCATATGTCACAGATAGAATAGTGATAGACAATGGTTCTTTATCATGATGTTCCCATTATGCCACTTTGTCTTCTATAGTTGTGGACTTGATCTCCTCTCTTTCAATCATTTTGTCAAACTTTCCAAGCCAAAATAGTATATATCTTGTGCTTACAAATTACAGAGCTTCTTCAATTCAAATTCTGTGAATTTGAAAAAACAGACCGGAAGTGATACAAAGATTTGACATCTTTACGGAAAAACTTTAAGTCTAATTACAATACTTTTGAGAGATCATTTGATTATTGTAAATGATTAAATTTAAATATTTAGATTTGAAAAATATAATGTACATCGATAATAAAAATAGATTTGAAGACCAAGAATCTAACAATAGATTTCACATGTGCAAATCTAAAGAGAAGGCAATGTTGAAATAACACTTGTACATAGAAGAAATCCATTGAAACCTTTTACTTATGTACCTCTAATAAACTATGTTTAGAAGAGAGGAAATTATAATCTTGAAAATAACTTCCTGTAAAATTTCATTGTAATCTAGCATAAATCTCAAAGTAACAAAAGATTCATAAGGTCATACAGTCTAAGGATAAAAATTTACAAAAAGGATCCTCGTGCAAATATTTACAATGTCTTGGTTCAACACTCTTCCTAATTCAGATTGCAACTATGTTGTTTCCTTTGTTCACAAAAAGATTAGGTTCTTACTTCAAGTAAAAATGCATTATTATTCAAAAAAAAGTGTTGATCTACTAAAGTAGGAAGAAAAGGTGTTGTTCTAGAAAGAAAGGTGTTGATCTACTAAAGAGAATGACACTTTATGAAAGGAAGAATACACCCAAATAAAAGAGTCATTTTCTAGTAAGAAAGCCAACACCTAGTAAGAAAGCCAGCACTGCAAAAAGAATATTATACCCAACAACTTTGGAAAGGAATTCAACGACTTAGCAAAGGAACATGTTGAAACATGAAAGAAACTTTCAAAAAACATGAAATGAACTTATTAAATTCCAATTGAAATCTCCTTCTCCAACAGCCGAACTAATACAGTATTGAAGATCTTCACTAATATCTTGTGCATCAAGAAACCTTCCCCACTCCCCACTCTTCAGATCTAAGAGCAAGGCTATGATACCATGAAAGAGTTATGAAGGAGAATGGACTCTATAAGAAGCACACAAAGGCAAGGAGAAATGTAATGAGAAAGAACTTTTCTATTCATTTGTTGTGTATGAATGATGTACAAGAATCTATTTATACAAACTAAGGAAAAAAAATTGGGAATAATAGATTGTTTCTTATCTCCCTTTATTAATTCTATCTTTAGCTTAGGTTCTGTAGTTATTTGATCTAGCACTATGGGACTTATTATCCCACATGCATTAAATTAGTTCTCTCTCCTATCCTTATGCATCCTAAAAATAGATATTTCTTGATGCACAAGAGAATAAAAGAGATATTTTAGTTCCTTTGTTAGGTCGATGAATTATTTTCCAAAGTAAATGGGTAAAGGTTATTTTTGTAGTGTTAAACATCATTTTGTTTGGGATAAAGGAGTGTTCTTCTTCAAAGTGGTTGCAACCCTTTTGTTACCAGGTGTGGCTCTCTTGCTAAGGTTAGATTTCTTACCAAATTGTCTCTTCTATTAAATTGGGTTTTTTCTTCTTTTTGCCCATAGTTCTATTCTATTTAATAGATCAACACATTTATTTGAAGAACGATGTATTTTCCTCTTTCAATGGATCAACAAATTTCTTTGTAGAACGGTGCATTTTCCTGAAGTACAAAACATTTTTAGGGTGAATGAAGAAAACAACATAGTTGCAGTCCAAAATCAAATCACTGAGTGTTGAACTAGGAAGTTGTAGATATTTTAGTTCTTAGGCTTCTATGATCAATGTTTTGTTAAAGAGTGTCTTCCAAATCCATCGCAATATTCAAATTCGGATCCGGAAGACACCCCTTATCAAGTTGTAGATATTTGTGTGAGTTTTCTATCTATGAAATTTCATACTTAGTGTATACTGTTGCACAAATATTTTGTTGCACCTTGGTATCTATGCCAAAAATACCTTTTAAAGTTTTCCAGGCATCATGAAATAAAATATCTTATAACAATTCTTTATATAAGAGAGGTGGAAAACTATTTATCCCATAGGTGTTATGGGATGTAAATATTTCGTACCTCTAGCTATATAATAAAGGTAAAGGAGACCATTTTGGGCATGTTGTGGAAACACGTCATTGTGACTTGAAGTGAAGATGGAGAGTGATGTGATACATATGTGAGGATTCCATGTATTATAAGATGGATATTTCTGAAAAATAAATAAGACTAAGCATTCATGTGGATGTTTTCCCCATTTGGGGTTTTATCACGTATATCCAGTGTATTGTTCTCTTGTCTCTTATTTCTTACATGATTATTATTGCTTGTATGAAAAGAAGGCTAGACTAGTATATCTTTGCTATTGTGTTAGTGTAAATGTATTGTTGTATGTTATGCATATTATTGTTGTATGTATTGTGATATGTTATGCATCACGTTAACATCCCCCTTGATGAAGATAACAACCACTTACCTCTTTAAGTATGTTATGGTTTCACACCTATTGTATTGTATGTTCTCTCTACCCTTCCATCTCCAACTACACATGAGGAACAGAAACATCACACTGCAACTACAGCTCGGAAACAAAAAAATTGCACTACAACTACACATCAAGAATAAAAAATTTGCATTTCTTTCATAGGGATTAGATCTCACAAAACATAAAAATGTTACAAACACACTTTACTATTAATATGAGGTCCATCATCATTTTCAAGTGACAGACAAAGTCTACATACGTTTAAATACCACAAACTACAAGCATATGCTATTAGACCAAAAGACTTATGCCTTACCATTCATTTGGAATCCATGATGTAGTAAACCCTAACAATCTAGTGCTCTATGAATCACCACTTTGGAAAGATAAGTTGCATATTGTAGACCAAGAGGAGACCATCCTAGAGTTTCAAACTTTGCTTGCAATAGACAATTTCCTATCTTAAGTATTGTTTGCCTTTTTAACTGTCGAGTTTTACATCGAAATTTTCCCGAGTCCAAGTCCTATGTTAACTCTGCAGCTTTGTCGAGTTGTTTCCCATACGAGTCATGTATTATGATATATCCTAGGTAACCTTATCACCATTTGGCAAGGCAAGAGGTGGGCTAAAACTAACCATGCAAAACATGTTTCAAACTTTGACAAAACCTATGATAAAGTAAAAATGACCTGTTATCCTTTCTATTTTGCATTACCAAGCTCTAGGGAATACTACTACCTGATGCCCTCTTTGCCAATGCCCTCACCTGAATCTGCTCTCCAGATTCATTAGTTAGTGTTGCCCGATAAAAACTACTTCAAGCAGTTGATGCCATCCAGTAGTTCATTACACACAAGATTACCCAGGGATGAATGAATGGTATTATCCTCTCCAATCCACATTTCAAGGAATTGGTAAACAAGCTCTTAAAAATTGCCTTTATTTAACTCTGTGACTACATGAGTTTTTTCTGTATAATACTAGACATTTTTTCTCCAAAATGAGAGACATATATATTTAACAATTGCTGAAGAAAAGCAAGATGCAATTGTGCCATGGAATGCAATGCCAGTGACACATTCAGTATAGACTAAGTTCCAAAACCTAATGGAAAAAGGTAGATTGCCCTTCCCTCTATTTCTTTGGTTGATAAGTATAGTTGGTCTTGTGTTCAAACCACAGGTCTATAGATTTGTTGATATCCCTTTTAGCTTGATGAATTCACTCGCTGATATGTCATGGCATGAACTACAAAACATTGAAAGAGAGACGAGACTGCACATCAGAGCCCATATATTTGTCTGCTAAATAGGAATTATGCACTAAAGTGATAGCAGCTACCCATTCTTAATAATTTCTTGTCGGTGCCATCTAACTAGATAATCAAGAAATTCCAATACCATCAAATCTTGCCTTAACACGTCTAAGGTAGTAAGGGCTTTAACACAAACTTAATATATACAAGCATCATGTGTGTCATCAACCATTGATTCAAAAGTGACAAGAGTAGCAGTTAGTAGCATTGTCGCTGAAAATAATTTCTCCCTTGAAAGAAGTTTTTCATCCCCTTGGGATTCCCACACTGAATATCTGAACTTGAACATAAATACCAAGCACTATCACATCATAAAGTATTCCAATGCAATACAGACGACTGGAAAGACAGGATGTGTTTAATGAGTATTTCTGTGGAGGGTCAGAGCCTTAGGTAACATGCAGTAGGAAAACCAAATTTAAGGATCAACAAAATGATAGATAGCATTCTTATGAGAGCTGCAACAGTTATTAGTACTGTCTAGACTCTAGACACATTCATTATCCAATCCTCTTTGAAGTAATTTTCAGAACCAAGTTCACAACTCCTGCATTGTTTGAATGCCCTCAACCCACTGTAATACCGTTTTCAATCACTTGAAATGCATGACAACAAAAATATATGAAAAAACTGTGACAGAATTATATTTCCACATAGTCATGGAAAAATAAGTTCATAAAACATAAACCTCCATGAAGTTATGCTCAACAAAGAGATAATGCCAATTCCAAAGGTCTAACCATATCTTCAAAGCCTGCTTCAGCACATACTTGTTCATAAATCTGTATCGGTGGATCCAAGCCATCAATGGAGATAAGATGCCAAATCAGAAGCAGTTAGCCAAGATCCTTGAAAAATCAAACACTGCTGCAAAAGCCGTCAGAAAGAAAGTTCCAATGAGAACAGGACCCAGAACAAGGCACATCATCAGCATTTCTCCCATTTGAAAATGACTCGGATTTGATACATCTGACATCTTGTGTCTCTAGCCCATACTGGAAGATTTCAAAGAGAGATCACTTTTGTCTTTCCAGTGATCCCCTTGTTAAAATTTTGTAAATGTGAGTTATTCTGAGCAATATTTGAGTCCTTGCTGGCAGAGATCATCATTTCATCATTTGAATTTTCGGAATGAGGATTTTCACAGCATTCACTGCCATCCTTTTATCTATTACATGGCCTCATCTTCCAACTCCATTGCAAAGTCTCCCCAATTTGTCAACTTAACTTTTATCCAGAAAATTCCTTACAAATACGTCGGAATGTTGCTGGAAAACGGTCTTCATCAAATGTAGGGCATCAAACAGTTGTTTACTGAACCTGTGAGCATAACCTATCAAAGTCATCCTGTGAGCCTAGAATGCAAAGGTTTGCACTGCAGGTACAGCAGAAGAAATCACAGAAAGCAAAAGTTGTATTGGGTCCAAGACTCCAATGCCCTAAAAGCTGGACTTGGCCTAGCAAGGCCTAAAACAACTGGATACCTGCCTCATATGGATCTCCACCGACAACATTAAATATAAAAGGTGTCATCACATGAAACCCCAACGTAAGCTCAGCTACAGGGATAGCAGGTAGAAGCACAGTCGAAACCCACACAACAAACTTGAAAGAATATGATATACATTGTCTCCTTCAAAATACTCCAACCCTTAAAAACTCTGAAATGGATGTAACCATGAGGACACAACTCCTATTTACCCCATAGAACCTAGAAGGATGCCAAGGCTGTAATTTCCCCCAACATGCCCCAAAAAAGAAAACAGGCTATGAAAGGAGACAGAAAGGGCAATCACTTTTGAACAAGGGAACCAAGACCAGCAATGCAAGCAACCAAAAGAAATAGTTCAACAATGCATAAACTACTGCAGCAACAATTCCCATGCTGTCACCCAATTTATATATTTCTTAACCTGTAAAACTCACCTCAACCAATCCTTGCTCTTTAATAGCTGCACAACCGAGCTCTGTAACAAGCAAAATAGATGCAATGACATAGACCCATAAGGCTAAATTCGTCAAAGTTGATGGCAAAAAACTTGTATTAATTGTTGTTGCAGGCAAACACAATATTCCAGGACCAACAGTCCCCATGATTAACCCCACCGCAGTCCAGAAATCCCGAAAGGTCCTGCATCTATTTTGGGTTCTTCTTATTCATATTAGTCTAGAATTATTCCATATTATTCAACCCTGATTCAAAACAGATGGGTTGATGAGCTACATACCTTCAATTTTGTACTGAGCAATGGCTGGCTAGAGTTTTTTTACTCTACAAAGGAGTTGATAACAAAAAATATGAATGCAAACCAAATCAAATCTGAAATACCCTGATGGTATAAAGTCCCTGGAGAATGCTGCGGTCTGGCTGTCACCAGACCTAGATAGGAGAATCCCATCTCTGAGAATGGTTTGATCTATGGTACACTAAGTTTCATATAAGAATTCCATAAAGGGTTATTCTGGAGATTTGGAACTTTACATTAGCCAAAATTCAAATATACACCACTAAAGTTTTGAATGTCTGGTTGTCGCCAATTTCCTAGGCCAAGTAGGTGGCCAATAGCTTGACCAAAATTGAGAGATGTTTGCAAGAAAAGGTGGGTAGGAACATATTGCTAGAAAATTGATGCATTGACTAGGATGGAATCTATGAAAGGATTTTTACACCAAACATGTGACTTAAAATAACAGGTTGACCTAGAGTTTTAGGACAGAAACATGTCTCAATCTGATAGGAAGCAGATATTCATGGTGATAAGTAGAACTATGGAATCCTTTGGCTTTGTGCTTAGCTTACTCTTGAGTCTTAGGTTATTATGTAAGTTTCCAGTGCCACCAAGGTATGTTCCTATGGAAAAATGGTTTCATTTTAATTTTGAGCTATTAAAAACTTTGGGCTCAAAAATAACTCCATGCTTATTAGCCATCCATGTTCTTCCCATGGCTTGGTAGGTCATCATTAACCACTCATTAACATTGCTTATAATCTCTCTCATTGCAATCCTAATAACCTAGGCTGCTCTCCTAGTCACCCCCTCTAATAGAATTATTTAAAGCTGCTTAAGAGAGAAGGTGAATGGTAAAATCCCTTTAATTCACTTTTGGATGCCCTGAAAAGAAAGCAAAACATTACCCATACGAGCACTGATTGAATATCCAGTCCACAGTAATGTGTTTGCATCCAATCCATGGGGTATCTCATATTCTGTGAAAAGTTGGTAGTATGCTATTACATTAAATCTACTAACTGAATTTTGCAAGGATGCAAAGGTCAATACACAGTAATATCTTTAGATGTTTTCTCTTTTATTTGAGAGATTTACTACCCATTCCAAGAATTAAACCTAAAAGATTTTATTACAAGACCTTCCGAGAATAGATGCTGATAATCATGTGGGCTACTAACAACTTGATCATCATATTAGCTACCGTATACACATTTTTTCAAGTATTGTTATTAAAACCAAACACATCTTTTGGCATTTAATCAAAAGTTATCCTTCAAATGAATATAGGAATATAATAAAACAATAGTTCACATGTGATGCGGAGCATCTGCTCTACGGAGACTAACGGTTCTATCCAAACCGTTCATAACCGAACTGCCACTTGACTTTCAGTTTTGATCTTGCCAATCCATGCTTGTAGGACCAAGTGGCTCTACCTTTTAAGGCACATATACTCTCCGTTTGAAATTGGTCAGGTGGAGCAGAAACTCTTCTGCGTCTTTTTAGGGGAATTTTCGGGTGGGACCCCATGGTTACAAAAAAGCGGATCTGGGCAGATAGCAGGAGAGAGGAGGGTATTTTGGTAGTATGGGTGTGATTATGCTGTAGCGTAGGTTTTGGTTTTTTTATCTGTGTGAACAAGGGAGTAGACCCCGTGGAAGATACCTCTGTGTCCTGCGTGACTACTTAGAGAATAAGCAGGGAGGCTTGGGTAACTACCCTCATTTTGAGTAATAAGTTGAACCTGTGCTAGTTTATGTTTTAGTAATCCAGACCAGAGTAAAGAGGTGTGTGACGGAGGCCTGCCAGCCCACTCAGAGGAGGCTGTGGAACCTGCATGTCCATCACCCATCTGATTCATAAGATGGAATTGAATTCTGTGTATTTTCTATTAATATCAGCTTGAGATTGGATGTGTGTTTTCCATTTTGGAATTTGTACTGATTTTCCGGTTTGCCTTTACAACTCGGTGTTTCTCAGGCTATTTGCAGCTTGAGTCTGCATCAACATGTAAAATTTACTATGCACATACTAAGATCATAAAATCAGGTCCATTATAAGTTTTTAGACATAATATGCATTTTCTTAAAATGCATGGTAGAACATCAAATTTTAACCTGATATTGTAACATACCTGCACTTTCACTTATTGAGGGTTCTCATATTTTATTTTCCATATAATCAGATAGCATTCCCCTTTTACCCAAAACACAAATCCTCAATGCCATCATCCGCATAACATATTGGCATTGTTAAAGTTATATAACAGGTTGGATCTCATGCAAGCAGGGTATATAGTGATAAATGCCTCATACAGATAATGCTATCATGTCATGAGTGTTGCTGCCTAATACACACTTGGGGGGAAAACAGCAGGAAACCTTCAAGCCGCTTGGTGTGTCCTTGAGGGCAAGTGAGAGTCAAGTGCTGTCACCTGATTACTCGACTCCTCCGTCTAGGCGTACTCCTAGCAAAGCCAAGGGGGGTCGTCCCGATGAAAATTAAACTAAGGCTTTTAATCTACAACAAAAGATAAAAGTCTATTCTAGGAGTTATGATGAAATAACTTAAAAAATAAACCACAAATCACTGCAATATGAAATTAAAACCCACAGCTTTTGAGATACAACACGATTCATGACATTGGTAAAAATTAACTTAAACAAAGAAATATTAAAGACCAGTGCCGATGAAAAATGGAATGCTTGTGAGGGTTGCTTCTGTGGTCTCGGTGAAAATATTGCAGTGTCTTGGTTGGTAAATTTTAAGATTATTAAATGAGTGGATTAAGGAATGGGTTAATTCATGGTTTGGCCCAACCAGATCTAGCTCTTTGGACTGAGTGCTTTAGCGGCTAAGAGCATACTTTGGGCTTGGGGTGTTGTTCGTTTTATTAAAATGTGTGAGTGGATGATTAACTAAACTACAACCCAAGAATATCTTTTCCTCGCGCCACCAAGTGATGGAGTACTTCGGTAGAGCAAGGGGTTAATTTTAGAGTTAGATTTTAAGAACTATGATTGAATAAAACACATAAGCATATAACAAGATGATAAATGAGTCCTCGGAGGAAGTTGTGTGCTTGAGTGAGTTGGTTAATTACTACTGCTCAAATAAAACTAACTTAAATCGAAAAAAAGTTAGAAAAAGTTGGGAAAAAAAAAAGTGCAAATCCCCCCTGGGGGGATTGGGGTCAGGCGCTGGAATTGCCTGCTATGCTCTTTTTATTCTTTCAATTACAATCAATAAATTCGGAGAACTACTGCTTGCCCTTTATCATTAGGGAACAAGACAGTTTACCATAAAATGTGAAAGTGAAACAACGCTTTGAACAGCTGATTCACAGGGTGGTTCTGGGAGCTTTAGGATGACTTTTCTATGAGTTTTTTAACTGCAACCTGCTAAGAACATAAAACAAACCAGCGAGCTAAAGTTGGTTAGAAATGACAATCAGTAGAATGTTCTGACAATACTAGAAATTGCAAAAAATGAAATCTAATTAAACTAGTAATGAAAAGTGAGTAAAAATGAACCAAGAACACGAACTAGAAAGTTCATTTCTTGGGATCTTGGCTTGCTCTTTTGGGGCAGCCAATAGCAAGCTCTTAAAATAGCCATGTTATCACACAACTTGTAGTTGCCCCTAGAGGTATCCCATCCGGGACGGTAGAGGAGCTAGGCAACTAAAGAGGTGACCCAAGAGATGCCACGGTTCCCAATGCAGATGGGAGTCACGTCAACCGAGGCACTCTTCGCTTTAGGTCAAGGTATAACTAGACCAAGGGGGAGACCCTATACCCCAATCACAGTTGATTGGACCCAAGCAAAGGTTTCAAAGGGTGAATAAAAGATGAGTTACGGAAACCAATGCAAGGCTAAGTGAACCTAATGTTTAAGGTATGGTTGAAGGTGGTATCATGGATAGTTGGTGTTTCAACCTATGTATGGTTTAGGCCACTTGATGGGGTATGATTATTAAGTATAGTACCATGTGTTTACACAAGTGGGTCTTGTTGCCTTGGGAAGTGTGAAATGGTTCTAGGTGGGCCCACAAGGTGAAGTTAAGTGTGAAGATGGTACTATAGGCTAGATCTAGGTTAGATCTACAAGTTAGAGTTGGTTCTAGGATTACCCATGTGCTAGATCTAGGGTTTGACACTAATCCCAAGAAGTGCGCCTTGCTTGGAGAAGGACTAGTGCCTTGTTGGATGGGCTAATGGGGTCAAGAAGGATGTCAAAGTGTAGATCGGGACACCTAGAAGCCAAGTCAAGTGGTTTGGATGAGATCCAATGGTTGGATCTTACTAGATCTAGGTTTTTGAGTGAAGACCAAAAGTGGACCACAATTCCTTAAAACAAGGAATGCAATCCCCAAGGCAGATCGGGACAAAAGGACAGTCTAGACCTAGGTTTCAAGGCATAGGCATTCCAAATCCACAAAAATCTCCAACACCCACTTCCTAGAAGTGGTCCAACTCAAAACTCCCAAGGGGTGCGACTTTCTCAAGGAGAGGCAAAAAGTGGGTTTGGTGGACCAAACCAAGTCCAATGGCCACCAAAATGTAGATCCGGGATGTTAGTACCCCGATCTATGTTCCTTCAAAGTTTCAAGTGAATCCAATGGGTAGATCTTAATAGATCTAAGTTTCAAGGTACCAAGAAGATCAAAAGGGGGTTTCAACCCCTCAAAACATGGAAAGAAGTCCACAAGGTAGTTTTCACCAAAGTAAGGATATGGGTATAGGTTATCAAGTGTCTAGATGTCAAATCAAGTGGGATCTCACCTACCCATGTACTAGATCTAGCCCAACAAGCCTCTCTCAAGGAAGTGCGCTTTAGGTCAAGGAGAGATTTTTATCTTAAAAAATGGATCAATTCTTAGCCAATCACCACCAAACTATAGATCCAACTAGGGGTGGATGCTATAGAGGTGGGTTTTCAATATCTTTTCAAAATGAGGGCTAGATCTAAGTAGATCTAAGAAATACCAAAATTGGGGTTTTGATTTGATTAGGGTTTTATGACCAATGAAGATAGAATGGATGAAAGAGACACATACCTTGTAGATCTTACCTCAATTTGCTTATGGCCACCTTGCAAGTTGATAGCATTCTCCTATATTTATATTCAAGAGTGAAATTCAAGTGCTCCAACCAAATCTCCCTTCTCCAAGATAGCCAAATCGTCCTCCTCCTACAAGACAAGATCAAAGAAACAAGTCAAGCAAGATGATTATGAAAATGGTAGAAAGATGTAATAGAAAGCATCAACTATGTCACAAAGATACAATAATGATACTCCCTGTCACAAGATCAACCCAAGAGAGAATATGTGGATCCCTCCAACAATAACCCTCCAAAAGTCGCCCTCCTCTCTCCAATTCGACTTTCCTGTCAAAAGGTTAGCAAAAACACAAAAATCCACAATGATACATAGAAGAGATACTTTATATTCAATATGCAAGAGAATCCACAAGCCAAGAGAGATGTGCTCCACAAAAAATCTTCTATTCCAATATTCCAGAGCTCCAAAGGTGAGCTTTACAATGGGGGGTCTCCTCCTTATATAGGATAATAAAGACCAAAACCCTATACCACTTCATAATACTACATCAAATGAGTGGTTGAGATTATAAGATCTCATCATACAATCAATGGCTAGGATGAATCCATAATATAATATCACATGGATCACTCAACATAACAATAGCGCCCTCACTAAATGGTACAATGAGGGTGACGTCATCCCACAAGAGGGGTATAAAGTACAATAATCCACCTCATGATGACTAGGACATGATAAAATAAGCACATGGTGGGGCTAGGAGGTATAAATCCTTGCTAGCTCACCCCAAGGCACAATAAAATAATAAAATATGTCCAATATAATGATATTGACCAAAACTGTCCTCAGAATCCATGACAGTCGAGCAGTAAATGTCCTCCTGTGATCAATCTGGAGATACCCACATGGTGAAAACTGACTGGAAGATAGTGAGATCACCCTGGAAGACCTCTGTGAAAACCAAATGCCAAAACCTTGCCTCAATTGCCCAAATCGATTTCCTCAGTGACCACTTTATCCCATTTTTTAACTGCCTCAGGAACTGTGAAAGTGCCAAAACTGCCTCCTAGGGTGCTAGCGCTGTCAATCTGAGCCCACCAGGCTCTCCGGAAGGGGGGATAAATGGTAATAACAAGTGGCTGGACCACCCCCTCCATCATCAGCGCCCTAGGTGAACTGGCCTCTCGGGGCCCCTGCTGCTCAGGCTGGGAAATCAGCCCCAAATCTGGTCAACAAGTGTAAAACTGCATCAATCACTGTCAGAAGTGCCCGTAACTGAAAGATAGGTGTCTCAATGGATCCAGAAGACCCAAATCCACTAGGAATGAGTACTCATACACCCTGGGTTGCCCTAGTGGGCCAGCTGTAGGGTCCACCATATATGGACAATGTATAATCTGCTGATCTGTAATGATAATAACCTGCTGAACTGGATCAAACATCATCTGTATCATATGTCCATCATATGATATCATCATCAAACATGTGGGACCATAAATCATCATCAATAATCATCCATACATGGTCCACATCATCACGGATCCCAAGAATATAATCAAGGATAAATCACATCAGTAGATTAAGACAATGTTTCTCTAATCATTCCAATAGCTAGGCTCAAAGTATAAATTCCATTCAGTGGCATTAATCAAGTTAATATATTCCGTGGTTATATAAAATTACTTGCACCATAGTTCAAATGACAAACTCACCCATTGGACATGGTCAAACTGCTAGTGAAGGATGAAGGCTAGGAGCAAGGTTGGGCCAAGGGTTTGACTTGTCTAACTTAACTCAAAAATACTTTGGACTGGGAAAGGGGGAAGCTACAAACTCTGTGTTGGACAAAAGAACACGGGGGATGGCTGTGCCTCACAAATGGATAAGTTGTTTAGAGAGTGCTTATTCAACTTAGGCATCATGTCTACATCAAGTTGATCCAAGTTCATTAGGATCATTCAATTTATTTCCATGGCCTTTTTGGCCTACATAACCCTTCGGATTTCAGATGTGCTGAGAAGCACAACTAGTTGCAGCTTGCATCCAGGGCATGTTTTTCATATTTTCACAAGGTCAGCAATTGTTTAGATATAGCTTTTAAGAACTATTGCTTTTTGGACCTTTCTTATACTCTTCGAGGAGTATTTTTAGCTTTTCATTGCTCTTGCCCCTTTTTTTTTTGTTTCCATGGGCGAATTCAATTAGTTTCCACAGGTAGAACATGAGCTTTCAGTTTTAGCCAACAACATCTCAAGTGACTAGGGGGAGTTCGAGCCAATGCCAAACATCGGGACAACCGACCAGAATGATTTAGGCCTACAATCCAACTTACCAAAGGCAAGTTCTGTCACCAACTCAGAGCCGAGACACTGAATAAACAGGGATGCGGTCCAAACACAGAGGTAGAAAAATAGGGAAGTCCTCAGTATCAGAAAGTCAAATGAGACAAGTCAGGGTTTAAAGTCAAACAGGAAGGTCATGTATGGATGGAGACAAGTGGATATGGAGCCTACACTAACAGACAACTGGTGTCGGGAAAGACCATGTCTATGTAAGGTGAAATACCAGTAAGTTTTGTTAGATGACCTAAAAGTGCAAGCAATTGTCCATTTTAAGGTTTACAGTTCATTTTAAATAGTTTGCCACATCAGGAATAATATACCAAGCACATGCTATAATCATGACTAAATCAACAAGCTAATAATCCACTGTCAGTGAGAACATATCCATAGATCATACAACATCATCATAATAGCAATCATCATGCATCATCTGACACACTGCTGAAGTACATCTCTAGGCACTGAACTGAAACTGTAATGGGATAAGTGGTCACATCAGTCATCAAATCTGAACTCTCAAGGCTCAGCCTTGACACAAGGTCATATACAAATCTGAATAATATACTGCTCTGATCATGAGTGATCCAAAATATATAGCCATGCTCTGGAATAAGGAAGCTCTGGAATGTGCAGATATCTGCTGTACAAGAATAGTAGCCCTGCTACTATGGTGTGATAACAAGCCAAATATACAAGACTTGTGTAATTAGATCAATATTTAATTATTTACGCTTTGAAAGAACTATGATCTAACATAATAACTTAGATTTACTTTCAGATTTGCTTGATAAAATATAAATCTTAAGACAAGTAACCAATAACCAAAGATAGCAGAAGAAAATTGGATCAGAGGAATGGAACCCTTGGGGGTTGAGCGTTTTGAAGAAAGGGCAATGGAGTCAAGCTCCCTGATGCACCGATAGGACCAAGACTTTGTTCGAATTTACTAAATGAAGATACGATCTAACATGTTCGTGGACTTCTTCAGCTTAGGCTACCTGTAAACAGCTGCAAACAACTAGCAAGAGGATAAGAGCATATGTGTAAATGATTGAAAGAAAGCAATAAAGCAATGGATTCGAACAGGAACTCACACTACTATTAGCACCCTAACATCATTTACAAGAGTAAGCAAACTATAGAGTATTACTTACAGTTCCTTAAGAAGATAACTTCCCTTTAAAAAACATACAATCGTGACAATACTAACTATGAAACATAATACAGTTTACCTCAAATGTAACAAGCATGAAGATCCAACCAAAGACAATCACCAAACTAGCCTCCAAAGCCTTCTTTATTAAACTCAGAAAAACATTACAATAAACGAGCAGAGGTTCCACCTTCAGATGGTTTACAATGGACCTCAACTCCTCAATAAATAGCAAAGGGTAAACCAACTAGGGCGCAAAACCCTAAGAAGGGTGAGCTCCTTGATTGTAGAGCAAGTTAGCTCATAGATAAAGGAGAAGCACCATTTCACTTGGACAAAAACAGTCGAAAGAGGAAGTTGCTGAGTTTGAGCAGCCATCAGCGTGAGGAAGAGAGCGAATGGATGATGTTTCCTTGCTTTGGCTGGAGCTTTACTTTCGATTGGATGAATTAAATTAGAAGCTCATCCATATTTTGTGCCACCTCACGAGAGGTGGGCACCCATCAATTAACTTATCACTTAACCAAATCACAAACATGGTCGTGAGGAGAGAGCTGGACCACACGTGAGGAAGGGCAAGTGGTTGATGTTTCCCTACCACGTTGTAGCTTTTCGTGTGAGTTCTGATTGGTTTTAAATGGGAGCTTATTACACGTAGGTTGGGACACCTCCCAATGAGGTAGGGCGCCCACCACTCAACTTATCATCCACCCAACCGTACATGGCCGTGGAGAAACCGGCCCACGTGAAGAGGATAGTGTAGCATGGAATAGAAATATTCCAACTTTGACTTTTATCTAACCTTTTATCATATGCTTTGCTCTTTACTATAATCGCCAACCTTACTTTAACTTGTGCCATGTCATTTGGCATGTGCTAAATACCCAATTTTAAATATTTTAAATTTTGGCTTAACGCATTTTGATGCAATTATAGCATTTAAATGCCATTATGTAGCTCTCATAGGCAAAACTGCTCCATGGGATGTTTTGGTCGCCAGAAACAAAGGAAGACCGAGTACGAGGGTAAAGAGGATGCTCTGAGCTTGAAAACGAGCATCCCTGCGCCAAATTCTGACTCCGGATCACACTTTTATCGCCATTTGAATTTTTTCATTTAAACCATTAAAATTGGCTTAAAAAAGCGAAAAAAAAAATATTTTTCTCGGAATTGACTGAAACTTCTAGGGGACCTAGTACATGACCAAACGACATTATTTTAGCGTCTAGCATGTTTATAAATATTACAAAATGGACTCTAATAAGCCCCTAAGGCCTAACCACCACTTTGGGCATTCCAGCTGTTATCACCAATCTTGTAGTTGCCCCTTAGATGGATCCAGAATGGATGGTAGAGGGGATAGGCAACCAAAGTGGTGAACCTGGAGAGCCTCGATCTCCAATAAATTGGTTGTCACGCTAATCGAGGCACCCTTCACTTAAGTTATCAAATCCAAAATAACAAGGGGGAGACCCAGATCTACTCCCGATAAGAGAGATCAAACCCAATCACCAGATCAAATCAAATAAGATGAAATACGTAAGGTGACAGGTATGGAACCCTAGATTTAAGGAAATGAGATCACTGTGGAGGCTTAGGGAAGATATGACTTAATAAAGAATGATTACACACAGTGATTCAATGATTAAGTATGATTCCAGGATTCAGGTGCTAGTTCAAAATGACAAATTCAGCTGCCTTGGGAAACGTGACCCTTAAAACAGGGAAAGTGACCCAAAGAGTGAATTTGTGGATTAGGGCTTTCTAGCACAGCTTGACGAGTGGATATGACAGTGTTAAAGCAGGACAGAGATCAAACAACAGGTAAACAACCACTCTCAGGAAAGTCGTGAGGGTTCAAGGAGGCTAGTGCCTTGGGAAATGGGCCTATGGAGTCCTCCAAGTGTGACGTTTTGGAGAACCCGCCTAGATAAATGCAAGAGCCTAAAAACCTAGAAATGGTTATAGTTCACAAGGGCTCATGGTACTGGTCATCAGTGTTGCATCTGCATGACTCTTAAGCTTGTAAAGTCCTCATTCCTCTACTTCAACGACTATTGCATCATTGATAGTCTCCCCTTTTGCCACATAAGAACTTCACCATCTACAAATGCAATTCGAAAACCTTTCTTATCTAAAGCTGAAATAGATAGAAGGTTCTTTAAACCTGGTAAATAAAGTACATCCTTCATGTTTATGGACTTTCCAAAGTCTAATTTGTTAGAGGCTTCTCTCATTCCTTTGATGGGATATGGATAGTCATCTCCAAGCTTTACCTTGTGTGGAGATTCCTTCTGAATGAGATGTGAGAGGGATTCTTTGTATCCCGTCATATGTTTTGAAGCTCCACTATCTACTAGCCAAGTATCACCTCCATGAGATATTGAACCAATGAGAGCTGATATTAGTACATACTCTTCATTGGATTCTTCATCTTCTTTGGTTTTGATTTCTTCATCATACTCACTATCTTCCGATGCATGAGCATGAAATCTCTTCTTCTGCTTCTTATGTTGTCTAGATTTGACTGGACAAAATCTCGCAATGTGTCTTGTCTTGTGACATGAGTAACATTCAACTGAAGATAGGTTTCTCTTGAACTTCTTTCTCTTTTGAGGTCTTTGAGATCTTCTTGGAGAGTCCTCACGGGAATGTACATCGTTCTTCCTTTTCCTTCCACCTTTGGCATGAGTTGCCAAAGCTTGATCTTCATTTTCATTTAGTTTCTCCTCTCTTACCGTTATTCTCTCTTCTTCTTGCACACACTCTTCCCATAGTTGTCCGAACTAGATTAGTTTCTTTCTAGCACATATGCCACGAACAAATGGTTCCCAATCTCTGGGGAGACCATTCAGAGTGGTCATCACAACTTCAGCATCTTCTACAGTGTCTTCAATAGCTTCTAATTGTTCTTTGATTTGAGACATGTTATCACATATATAGTAGCCGGGCTACCATACATTATTTTTCTCATTCCAGTACACTATTCAGCCAGTTCCCTTGCATTTGAGATGCTGAGATGAGCATCTATATTGGATCACTATCAGATTGTGGACAGCAGTTATATTCCCCATGCCATGACTGAGTTTCAGGACACTCAGAGAGATGCCCGATATAGCCATTATGCCATTGGTACAGAGCAGACAGTAGTGCCCAGAGTTACAGCAGCAGTTCCAGAGGACAGATGATGGTACAGGTTGATGTGCATTCAGGTACATGACTCAGCAGGTATATTACAGGTGTTATGGTTAGATTGCTTTTATACTTATTCTTATAGCATGTCATAGCACTTAGTGTCATGATCTGGCGATCATATAGATATATGGACCTGGTTGACCTATTATATTATATTATACTGTCCCTACTCAGACTTAGAAGTTCACTATTCATACTCATTGGTACATACCCTCCTTAGGGAGAATAGAGGTGATCATTACACCATACTTTGGCTTGCTAGTGTTGGCTCCATCATTTCACTGTCTTCATCCATCCGTGGCCTACCTTTTACATTATCACCCTGACTTACTACTTGACTAGTGGCATGGAGGACTTTTCCCCGCTGTAGCCTCTGTATTGGATGAGCTTCCATGTTTATTGTGTCTCGGCTCTGAGTTGGTGACAAAACTTACTTATGGTGAGTTGGAGTTCCTTGGAATTCCCCCTAGTCACTAAAGTTGTGTTGGCTAAACCTGAAACTTTTGGTGCTGCCATGAATACAAAATCTGGAAAAAATAAAATGTTATATCTTGTATGAAAAGCCCATTCATGCAATGTGTTTCTAAACACACATGAATGAAAGGCATGCCAAATGAAAATGGCCATGAAAATAAAATGTTATATCTTTTGAAAAATAAATACCTAGGTAAACAAGCTGTCCATGACACACCTAGAAGTGCTCAGGTAAACAAGTGCCTTAAAAACACACCTGCAGCAGAAAGCCTAAAGAAAAATGTAAATCTATGCAATGTGTTTGTAAACACACATAGATCAAGGCTATGGAAACCTCAGGCCCAAAAAGCAATGGTACTTAAATGCTATATCTAAACAATTGCTGGCCTTATTTGTATTATGGATTGTGCGCATCTGTGAAGGTGAATAAACCCTCTTTAAACAACTCATCCATTTGTGAGACACCGCCATTCCCTGTGTTATTGCTCATTCAGTATATACTATGGTGTATTCCCTTTCCCTTGCCAAAGTGTCACCAAGTCAAGACAGTCAAGTCATCCCTTAGCCTAGCCAGTTAATTTAGCCTTCACCCTTCACTAGCAAATTGATCACAACTATGAAGTGAGTATGATCTTGAAAGTCTAGTCTGAGTAATAATAATAATTAACGACACTATACATTTGGATTTAGATCACCAGTTATGATCATTATGTGTTATAATTGCTATTTGAATAATTTGTAAAGCATGTATTAACCTTGATACTTTACAGCAGCCTTGGATGATGGATTGAGTTATATTTGGTCTTGGTTGGACCTAGTTTGACCACGGAGGACCATGGGACATGAGATGATAGACCTTATGATGATATGGATAGATGATATATGGTCTATGTACACATACAGGATGATTCTATGTAGCAGCTACAGGGTTATGATGATGATTCTTGGGATACAGCAGTGTTTGATCATTTACAGAGCATTATTATTGGCCTTGTTCCGGTATATTGGATATTTATTTTGATCATGCAGAGACTCATATGGTGTATGAGTACACATCTTGGATAGATTTGGACCTTCTGAGTCCAATGGGACAGTTTGTTTTCAGTTCCGGGCACTTACAGTGATGATTGAGCCTCAGTAGGCTGTCCCAGTGCAGTTTTGGTCTGCTGGAGGCCCTGTCGGAGCAGATGTGATTTTTATCCGGATGACCTAGGGCGCTGATGATGGAAGGGGTGGTCCAGCCACTTGTTTTTACCATATTACCCCCCTCCCGGACACACTGGTGCCCTCACCTTGACAGCGCCAGCACTCCAGGAGGCTGTTTGGGGCAGTTTCACGCTTCCCGAGGCATTTCAGGATTGGTAGAAATGGCTATTGAGGAAATCGATTTGGGCTACTGAGGCAAAGTTATGGCATAGGATGATCAGTGATGATAGATCGGGACCTTCCACACCTTCTCCAGCAGTTTCAGCTTCATCGGGGCCCGCATCCATCACTTATGACACTTTCTGTGGATTTTTTGAGGTCTTTTGAGGACCACGACTTCACTATGGAGGCACGATTTGGTACATTCATGATTATTTATTGGTTATTGTGCTATGGGGATTGACCAAGGAGGGATAAAATTACCCCTTGGACCCACCATAAGCCTCTTATGATATTTCATCATCATGATTTGGTGGGATTCCCCTCTTCTAGGGCGATTTTGTCCACTTATATTATATTTTATGTGTGATCCATGTATTATATTGTTGAGCTCATCTCAACCCTTGATTAGACATTTGTATCTTTTAATCTTAGCCACTCATTCAAAAAGTGGTTAGGGTTTTGGTGCCTCTCCTTCCTATTTAAAGGAGAGAGCCTCTCATTGTAAAAGGACTTTTGGCTCTGGATCATTGGAATAGAAAATTATTATTGCATCTATCTCCAGTGTTGTGGTGAATGTTTTTGGTGTTCGTTCGTTGGTTTTTCCTTTGCACTGAGTTATTGGAGATCTTGTTTGCCATATCTTTGTACCACGATTTTTGCATCTACAGGTGGAGGCCGATTTGCTTGGAGGAGGAGGTATTGGTAGGGGAAGACTCTCCCTACTTCTTCTTTGGAGCTCTTCGTTGGTAACAGGGAGTATTACTGTCCCAGGACCTTCTATTTCATGTTACTATTTGCATTTCTCTTGTATTTCTTCCATACTTGATCTTACTGATTGAATCTTCATTCCTTGGTTTGACAGGTAGAGGAAGGCGCACTTGTGGGCTAGGGCATCAAATTGGCAAGCAAATCAACAATCTCTCATTTGATCTCTGCGGGAATCTTCCTCAACATCAAGGCATCTCATCCACATCACTCAGGTATGATCTCAAGGTAAGTTCTATCTCCATGATCTATCCAATTGTCAAAAACATTTAAAACCCTAAATTAATCAAAACCCCATTTTACATTTTCTCAGATCTACTTAGATCTAGTGGGTTGTTGGGCATAATACTGAAAACCCACCTCTATAGCATCCAAGGCATCCCGGATCTATAGTTTGGTTAGGATTGGCTTCCGTTTGACCCCTCTCCCGTGCCAACTTAGCTCCTCCCAAGCAAAGCGCACTTCCTAGTTTGAGCAAGTTGACCTAGATCTAGTGCATGGGTGTTTGAGATTCCACTTGATTTGACATCTACACATCAAATAACATACACCCAGGTTGTCCCTTTCCTGAAATTCACCTTGTGGGCCCCATTCCACATTTTAAGGGATTTAATCCCCACTTTGGACCACTTGGAACACTTAAACTCAGATCTAGTAAGATCTAACCATCGGATTACCGTGAAACTATAGATCCATACCTCTACTTGACTGATCTACCCGGATCTAAAATTTGGGTGCCATCCGACTTGTCTTGACCCACCTAAACCCCACTTTCAGCCTCCTTGGGTAAAGTCGCACCACCTTGGAGAAGTGAGTTCACTCACTTCTAGGAACTGGGTACTTGAGATTTTTGGAGATTCAGAACCGGAATAATTCAAAACCTAGGTCTAGACTGTTATTCTGTCAAATTTTGCCTTGGGGATTGCATTCCTTGTTTTAAGGGATTGTGGTCCACTTGGGTCAAACCTAGATCTAGATACATTCATCCATCAAGACCTCCATTGCCCACTTGTCCCAAGTACTAGGAGTCCTAAACCACAAGTCAAACCTACTTTGACTCCACTTCCCAATTCCCAAGGCACTGGTTTTTCTCCAAGTTAACTCCACTTTCCTAGATTGTTGGAATTGACTTGTGGTTTGACCTGTGCGTGGTGAACTAAACCCTTGAAGCTATCATGTATCATGGTCAAGCTTGTCATCTGTACTAGTTAGCCCCAATTGAACCCCTAAACTACCCTGCATTGGACATGGTTCCCAAGGCAGTGGATCCTCTTACATTGAACTAGTACAATAGCCCTAGATCTCACTTCAAACATTATAAGTCACTATTACATCAACTATGAACCAAAGCTACACCTATTGAACCCCTCACTTGGCTTGTGACTTTACCCTTAGGTCTAGGATAAACCATACACCTAACTTCACTTAGAAATACCTTGATTTGGTGTCTTGGTTTTGATCTCTCCTGTCGGGAGTAGATCGGGTCTCCCCCTTTGTTGTCTGGGCTAGATAACATAAAGCGAAGGTTGCCTCGACTGGCGTGACAACCATACATATTTGGAGGTCGAGGTGATCGTGGTTGCACCTTTTGAGTTGCCCTTCCCTATTGCCATCCATGACTGGATCCATCCATAGGGGTAACTACATCTTAGGTGATAACATTTTGGCGCCGTTGCCGGGGACGCAATAGGCTTACCTTGGTCCGACATATTATTTTTGTTAAAGCTCTCCTCCCCTTTCTCTTTGCCTAACATTTTGGCGCCGTTGCCGGGGAAGGCATAGGCTTACCCTGGTTCGATATATTTTTGCTTAAGCTCTCCTCCCCTTTCTCTTTGCCAAACATTTTGGCACCGCTGCCGGGGAGGCAATAGCTTGCCCTAGTCCTTCCCGCATATACAACGACACATATCTTGGTAGAAGAGTTAAATCTACCTGGCGACTCCCAATCGTGACTCCGCTGAGGAGCGAGCTCATTTACATCCTTAAAACACTTAGAACTATGCCTTGTGTCACTAATTCAGAGAACGATATGATTTTGAAAATGATGACAGAAATGAGTGGTTTAATCCGAAACCTGAATGGGGTAGTTCTCAGAAAACAAAGAGAAAATATTGAAAAATATAAACCTTTTGCTAGAACCTTTGAGGGTGTGTATACCAATGAATATCTTCAAACTAAGCCCACTTCTGATGGCAGAGTAGTAACTAGGTCTCAGGCAAAGAATAACACGAAAGACATTGATAAGAACAAGACTAGTCTGAAAGAAGATTCCCTGGACCAAAGAAATACCACTCGTAGATTCCCCACTCAAACTCCAAAAACTCCTCCTAAAGGGATCTTGAAGAAAATGGATCAACCTAGAAGATTGTCTTCTCAGGTCACCAAGAAGGTAACAAGCCCAAGCCCGGTTAAACCCCAGGCTAGGGATCCAGCACAAAGAAAACAAGAGAATACTCCAACTCCAAGTAAAGAAATATCTCCTATAACACAAGAAAAGCTAAATTCAAACATACTGGGAAAACTCTCAGGATCTTCTGTCATGGTGTCTTTGAAAGATTTGGTAGTTATTCCTTCGGTTAGAAAACAAGTAATGCATTTACTGGGTTTAAAAATGAATACCAAGGACAAAGAAAAGGCCTGCAACTTGAAGATTGATTTGAGTAATTTTGTATCCAAACCTAATATCCCTGTGCCCTTGGAGGAACTTCTGAAAATCCCTTCATACTTCAATCAAGCAACTAAATTCTTAGGAATCGAGCCTAAAATCAAGAATCCTGTGAAAGTGAAGGTTGAGGATGATCCCCCCATCATGATTCAAAGTGTAATTGATAAAGGTAGGGGTCACCCCCCCTTTTTTATCGCTTTGGAGATAAACCAATTGATATTGCATAACTGTATGCTAGACTCAGGAGCAGAAGTAAACATTATGCCTCTTAAGGTCATGGAACAATTGGAGCTAAAACCATCCAGAGAATATAGAAATGTGTGCGGGATGGATTCCAGACCTGTTGAGTCAAAAGGTATGATTGAGAACCTCAAAATGAAACTAGCTGCTTATCCTGCAATTGAAATAAGTATGAATGTTCTAGTTTTAGACATTCCTGATGCATGGGGGATGTTGCTATCAAGGGAATGGGCTGCCAAATTAGGAGGAAGTATCCAAATGGATTTATCTTACGCAACCATCCCTATAGGAGGAAAGGCCACTTATAGATTGATGAATGAAAAACCTATGACAAAACACGTAGAAACACCCGACTACTTGTTTGAAGAGGCTATGCGTCCCACTGAGGAAGTTGGAAATTATATGGTGATGGCCAACTATTGGGAAGAACCCCGACAGCACCCTTTTCCTCCTAGTCAAGTTTGGAAAATGCATTTTGATGGGGCAAAATCTAGGCACGGAGCTGGAGCTGGGATTGTCCTTACATCTCCTTCTGGTGAAGAAACATTGTTTGCATACCGTCTTGAATTTGATTGCACGAACAATGTAGCTGAGTATGAGGCATTGCTTTTAGGTTTAGAAATTTGTCGTGAACAAAGGATCAAATGTCTGAATGTAACTGGAGACTCTGATTTAGTTGTATCCCAAGTGAAGAACCAGTTCGCAGCCAAAAATAATAGGCTCAGGGATTATCGAAATGCTGTTTGGGATACTATAGAAATGTTTGATGCCTTCGCAATACGAACAGTCCCGAGAGAAGAGAATACCCTGGCTGATGCATTATCAGTAATAGCATGCACCTTTGAAACTCCCGATCATCTTAAAAATAAGGAGTGTAAGGTTGAAGTAGTATTCAGACCTTCCGTTCCTGATAATCAAGATCATTGGCAAGTCTTTGATTCCGATGCACAAATCATTGCATTTTTACAAAACCATGAAAGTTTTCAGAATTGCAATGTGAATCTAGAAGATAAATCAAGCGGTTCTTCCATTCAAGATCTCGATGTTATGAAATTAGCAATACCTCTGGAGAAAAATTTCAACAGGCATGATGAATACAAAGGTAAGAGAGCTGAACCGGTAGATGAGGTTATAGAGATAAATATCGGAACTTCAGTTTCTCCCAGAATGATTAGGATAGGAAAGAATGCCTCCCCAGAAGAAAGAAAGGCGATTGTGAATCTAATTAGGAAGTATCGAGATATTTTTGCTTGGGCATATGACGAACTCAGAACTTTTGACCCTGAAATTATTGAGCATACTATCCCTTTGCATGAAGGAGCTAAACCTTATAGGCAAAAGTTAAGAAATGTCAATCCAAAACTTCCTCCCTTAATTAAGAAAGAGCTTGAGAAAATGCTAGCAGCCGGAATTATCCAACCTGTTCGACACACTACTTGGGTTTCTAACCCGGTGATTGTGAGAAAGAAAAGTGGTGAAATCAGAATATGTATTGATTTCAGAAACCTGAACCAAGCATCTCTTAAGGACAATTACCCTTTGCCAAATATGGAAAATTTGTTGCAAAGTGTCACTGGGGCAGGTATGTTGTCCATGTTGGACGGTTTTTCGGGGTATAATCAGGTGCGTATTAGAAAGGAAGACAAAAATAAAACAACCTTTACTACTCCATGGGGAACTTTCCAATATATAAGAATGCCATTTGGGTTATTAAACGCTGGTTCCACTTTTCAAAGGGCTATGGATCAAGCATTTAGTGATTTGATTGGGAAAATCATTGCCATTTATCAGGATGACCTAACAGTGTTTTCAAAGGAACGAGGAGACCATGTAGAACATTTGAGAAGAGTTTTTGAACGTTGCAGAAAGTTTGGTATATCATTAAATCCCAAAAAGTCAACTTTCGGAGTAGATGAAGGTAAGCTATTAGGACACATTGTGTCAAAAGAAGGTATCAGAATCGACCCAGAACGTGTCCAGGCCATCAATGCTATTGCAGCACCCCATAATATGGCCACCTTGCAATCTTTCTTTGGCAAAATAAACTTCGTTCGAAGATTCATTCCAAACCTAGCAGAATTGGCCAAACCATTGAATGCCCTTCTTAAAAAGGATGTGAAGTTTGTTTGGGATAAAGAGTGTGAATCATCATTCACCAAGCTCAAGAAGGCCATTTCAACCTCCCCGGTACTAGCTTGTCCTGATTACAATAAAGAGTTCATGATTTACTCTTATGCTTCGGAAGATACTATTGCTGGTGTGTTATTACAAAAGAATAACGAAAACCATGAACAACCTATAGCCTTTATGAGTAAAAACTTGAGAGATGCCGAACTGAAATATACCACAACTGAAAAGCAAGCTTATGCCTTAGTTAAAGCCTTGAAACATTTCAGAACCTATGTGGGGTATTCCAAAATTAAAGCATATGTGCCTTATCAAGCAGTAAAGGATGTTCTATCACAAGCAGATGGCATAGGTGTAAGAGGAAATTGGATTTCACGTATACAAGAATATGATCTAGAGATTAAGCCAATTAAGATTGTGAAAGGTCAAGGGTTAGCTCAACTTCTAACTGAAAAGGGAGGAAATATGGTAAATGTAATAAGAGAAAGGGATCCTTTTATTTTAAACATTGATGAAGAGCATGAATGGTACAAAGATATCGTGTATTTCTTGAGAAACTTGTCATGCCCTGATCACCTGGTGGATCATCAAAGAAGGGCATTAAGGCTAAAAGCTAAAAAGTATGTTTTAACCCAGGATGGATTAGGATGGAGGAACCCCGATGGGATAATCTTGAAATGTGTCAACCTGGAGGAGTCGAAAACCATTATAAAGGAGATGCACTCAGGATTATGTGGTGGTCATTATGCTCCAAGAACAACTGCTGCAAAAATCATGAGAGCAGGGTATTATTGGCCAACACTCTTTAAGGATGTACATGCTTATATTAGGATATGCCAAGAATGTCAGTTTTTCTCAGGAAAACCAAGACTGCCTGCCTTACCTTTAAATCCTGTAGTTGTTGAAGCCCCTTTTCAACAATGGGGTATGGATTTTGTAGGTCCTTTTAATGAAAATTCGAGCAATGGATATAAGTACATGTTGACCTGCACGGATTATTTCACTCGTTGGGTAGAAGCTATTCCAACCAAGAAGGCTACAGCTGAAGTAGTTGTGAAGTTTTTGGAAGAGAATATTGTGTCAAGATACGGTTGCCCTCTGAAACTAACAACAGATAATGCCCCAGCCTTCAGTAAAATAGAAATGTCCACCTTTTGCATGAATCATGGAATCACCCTCTCTCATTCTTCAAACTATTACCCCAGGGAAATGGTCTTGCCGAATCAAGTAACAAAAATCTAATTAGGCTGTTGAAAAGAATGGTGGGTGAAAATAAGAAAAGTTGGGATGTAAAATTAAAATATGCTTTGTGGGCAGATCGAACAACAGTGAAAAGGATTACAGGAAAATCTCCTTTTGAGTTGGTATATGGACAAGACTGTAGACTACCAATAAATCTGCAAATACCTGTTTATGAACTGTTGCAGCAATGCACTTCAGATACAGAAGCAATGCAAGGAAGAATTGATAAATTAGTTGAACTGGATGAAAAGAGAAGAAGTGCTTTCGATAAGATGCTTATAGAACAAGAAAGGATAAAAGGCACATTTGATCAAAATACTAGAGGTACTACCTTTGGTATAGGAGATATAGTTTTATTATGGGATAAGCATAAAGAGAAACCAGGAAATCACACGAAGTTTGAAAGTTTATGGAAAGGTCCGTATAAGATAAGTAGTCTGGCTGGAAAGGGATCTTTTGTCCTTGAAACCTTGGATGGAGATGAAGTTGAGTTACCTGTGAATGGGAGGATGCTGAAACATTACTTTCCTCCTATCAACCTTGAATGACCTAGTCTTGCATTACCTGGTAGGGTAGGGTAGGTAGGAAAACGAATAAGCCTACTTAGGCAGTAGTTAGTCTTTTCAGCCATTGAGTCTGGCACCTTCTTAGTCTCTAAGCTCCTTTGTAAGCTCCTAGGTTAACTGAGTACCTGTCACTTTTTTCTTTTTCCCTGCACAATAAATTTCAAATTTTGCAAATTATGTTAGTAGTTTAATTTACTTTCTGCAGTTATATATTTCATGCATTTTTATTTCTGACATAGAGTATATTTTATTTCAGTTGGTTTTATATTTTTCCCACACATGCGGCATGAGGTATGTTTGATGTTTGTGAATGCAGAAAATAGGTTGCAAAAATAAAAGCTGGAAATAAAATGGTAGAGTGCTGATTGTGGATGCAAGTAGCAGAGTTCGAGGACCAGAGATTCTGAGGTTCTCAAGCGCTCACTTCAGCAGAGCACTTGTCCCAGCCGGAGCCAGATGTTATCACATATATAGTAGCCGGGCTACCATACATTATTTTTCTCATTCCAGTACACTATTCAGCCAGTTCCCTTGCATTTGAGATGCTGAGATGAGCATCTATATTGGATCACTATCAGATTGTGGACAGCAGTTATATTCCCCATGCCATGACTGAGTTTCAGGACACTCAGAGAGATGCCCGATATAGCCATTATGCCATTGGTACAGAGCAGACAGTAGTGCCCAGAGTTACAGCAGCAGTTCCAGAGGACAGATGATGGTACAGGTTGATGTGCATTCAGGTACATGACTCAGCAGGTATATTACAGGTGTTATGGTTAGATTGCTTTTATACTTATTCTTATAGCATGTCATAGCACTTAGTGTCATGATCTGGCGATCATATAGATATATGGACCTGGTTGACCTATTATATTATATTATACTGTCCCTACTCAGACTTAGAAGTTCACTATTCATACTCATTGGTACATACCCTCCTTAGGGAGAATAGAGGTGATCATTACACCATACTTTGGCTTGCTAGTGTTGGCTCCATCATTTCACTGTCTTCATCCATCCGTGGCCTACCTTTTAGATTATCACCCTGACTTACTACTTGACTAGTGGCATGGAGGACTTTTCCCCGCTGTAGCCTCTGTATTGGATGAGCTTCCCTGTTTATTGTGTCTCGGCTCTGAGTTGGTGACAAAACTTACTTATGGTGAGTTGGAGTTCCTTGGAATTCCCCCTAGTCACTAAAGTTGTGTTGGCTAAACCTGAAACTTTTGGTGCTGCCATGAATACAAAATCTGGAAAAAATAAAATGTTATATCTTGTATGAAAAGCCCATTCATGCAATGTGTTTCTAAACACACATGAATGAAAGGCATGCCAAATGAAAATGGCCATGAAAATAAAATGTTATATCTTTTGAAAAATAAATACCTAGGTAAACAAGCTGTCCATGACACACCTAGAAGTGCTCAGGTAAACAAGTGCCTTAAAAACACACCTGCAGCAGAAAGCCTAAAGAAAAATGTAAATCTATGCAATGTGTTTGTAAACACACATAGATCAAGGCTATGGAAACCTCAGGCCCAAAAAGCAATGTAACTTAAATGCTATATCTAAACAATTGCTGGCCTTATTTGTACTATGGATTGTGCGCATCTGTGAAGGTGAATAAACCCTCTTTAAACAACTCATCCATTTGTGAGACACCGCCATTCCCTGTGTTATTGCTCATTCAGTATATACTATGGTGTATTCCCTTTCCCTTGCCAAAGTGTCACCAAGTCACGACAGTCAAGTCATCCCTTAGCCTAGCCAGTTAATTTAGCCTTCACCCTTCACTAGCAAATTGATCACAACTATGAAGTGAGTATGATCTTGAAAGTCTAGTCTGAGTAATAATAATAATTAACGACACTATACATTTGGATTTAGATCGCCAATTATGATCATTATGTGTTATAATTGCTATTTGAATAATTTGTAAAGCATGTATTAACCTTGATACTTTACAGCAGCCTTGGATGATGGATTGAGTTATATTTGGTCTTGGTTGGACCTAGTTTGACCATGGAGGACCATGGGACATGAGATGATAGACCTTATGATGATATGGATAGATGATATATGGTCTATGTACACATACAGGATGATTCTATGTAGCAGCTACAGGGTTATGATGATGATTCTTGGGATACAACAGTGTTTGATCATTTACAGAGCATTATTATTGGCCTTGTTCCGGTATATTGGATATTTATTTTGATCATGCAGAGACTCATATGGTGTATGAGTACACATCTTGGATAGATTTGGACCTTCTGAGTCCAATGGGACAGTTTGTTTTCAGTTCCGGGCACTTACAGTGATGATTGAGCCTCAGTAGGCTGTCCCAGTGCAGTTTTGGTCTGCTGGAGGCCCTGTCGGAGCAGATGTGATTTTTATCCGGATGACCTAGGGCGCTGATGATGGAAGGGGTGGTCCAGCCACTTGTTTTTACCATATTACCCCCCTCCCGGACACACTGGTGCCCTCACCTTGACAGCGCCAGCACTCCAGGAGGCTGTTTGGGGCAGTTTCACGCTTCCCGAGGCATTTCAGGATTGGTAGAAATGGCTATTAAGGAAATCGATTTGGGCTACTGAGGCAAAGTTATGGCATGGGATGATCAGTGATGATAGATCGGGACCTTCCACACCTTCTCCAGCGGTTTCAGCTTCATCGGGGCCCGCATCCATCACTTATGACACTTTCTGTGGATTTTTTGAGGTCTTTTGAGGACCACGACTTCACTATGGAGGCACGATTTGGTACATTCATGATTATTTATTGGTTATTGTGCTATGGGGATTGACCAAGGAGGGATAAAATTACCCCTTGGACCCACCATAAGCCTCTTATGATATTTCATCATCATGATTTGGTGGGATTCCCCTCTTCTAGGGCGATTTTGTCCACTTATATTATATTTTATGTGTGATCCATGTATTATATTGTTGAGCTCATCTCAACCCTTGATTAGACATTTGTATCTTTTAATCTTAGCCACTCATTCAAAAAGTGGTTAGGGTTTTGGTGCCTCTCCTTCCTATTTAAAGGAGAGAGCCTCTCATTGTAAAAGGACTTTTGGCTCTGGATCATTGGAATAGAAAATTATTATTGCATCTATCTCCAGTGTTGTGGTGAATGTTTTTGGTGTTCGTTCGTTGGTTTTTCCTTTGCACTGAGTTATTGGAGATCTTGTTTGCCATATCTTTGTACCACGATTTTTTCATCTATAGGTGGAGGCCGATTTGCTTGGAGGAGGAGGTATTGGTAGGGGAAGACTCTCCCTACTTCTTCTTTGGAGCTCTTCGTTGGTAACAGGGAGTATTACTGTCCCAGGACCTTCTATTTCATGTTACTATTTGCATTTCTCTTGTATTTCTTCCATACTTGATCTTACTGATTGAATCTTCATTCCTTGGTTTGACAGGTAGAGGAAGGTGCACTTGTGGGCTAGGGCATCAAATTGGCAAGCAAATCAACAATCTCTCATTTGATCTCTGCGGTAATCTTCCTCAACATCAAGGCATCTCATCCACATCACTCAAGTATGATCTCAAGGTAAGTTCTATCTCCATGATCTATCCAATTGTCAAAAACATTTAAAACCCTAAATTAATCAAAACCCCATTTTACATTTTCTCAGATCTACTTAGATCTAGTGGGTTGTTGGGCATAATACTGAAAACCCACCTCTATAGCATCCAAGGCATCCCGGATCTATAGTTTGGTGAGGATTGGCTTCCGTTTGATCCCTCTCCCGTGCCAACTTAGCTCCTCCCAAGCAAAGCGCACTTCCTAGTTTGAGCAAGTTGACCTAGATCTAGTGCATGGGTGTTTGAGATTCCACTTGATTTGACATCTACACATCAAATAACATACACCCAGGTTGTCCCTTTCCTGAAATTCACCTTGTGGGCCCCATTCCACATTTTAAGGGATTTAATCCCCACTTTGGACCACTTGGAACACTTAAACTCAGATCTAGTAAGATCTAACCATCGGATTACCGTGAAACTATAGATCCATACCTCTACTTGACTGATCTACCCGGATCTAAAATTTGGGTGCCATCCGACTTGTCTTGACCCACCTAAACCCCACTTTCAGCCTCCTTGGGTAAAGTCGCACCACCTTGGAGAAGTGAGTTCACTCACTTCTAGGAACTGGGTACTTGAGATTTTTGGAGATTCAGAACCGGAATAATTCAAAACCTAGGTCTAGACTGTTATTCTGTCAAATTTTGCCTTGGGGATTGCATTCCTTGTTTTAAGGGATTGTGGTCCACTTGGGTCAAACCTAGATCTAGATACATTCATCCATCAAGACCTCCATTGCCCACTTGTCCCAAGTACTAGGAGTCCTAAACCACAAGTCAAACCTACTTTGACTCCACTTCCCAATTCCCAAGGCACTGGTTTTTCTCCAAGTCAACTCCACTTTCCTAGATTGTTGGAATTGACTTGTGGTTTGACCTGTGCGTGGTGAACTAAACCCTTGAAGCTATCATGTATCATGGTCAAGCTTGTCATCTGTACTAGTTAGCCCCAATTGAACCCCTAAACTACCCTGCATTGGACATGGTTCCCAAGGCAGTGGATCCTCTTACATTGAACTAGTACAATAGCCCTAGATCTCACTTCAAACATTATAAGTCACTATTACATCAACTATGAACCAAAGCTACACCTATTGAACCCCTCACTTGGCTTGTGACTTTACCCTTAGGTCTAGGATAAACCATACACCTAACTTCACTTAGAAATACCTTGATTTGGTGTCTTGGTTTTGATCTCTCCTGTCGGGAGTAGATCGGGTCTCCCCCTTTGTTGTCTAGGCTAGATAACATAAAGCGAAGGTTGCCTCGACTGGTGTGACAACCATACATATTTGGAGGTCGAGGTGATCGTGGTTGCACCTTTTGAGTTGCCCTTCCCTATTGCCATCCATGACTGGATCCATCCATAGGGGTAACTACATCTTAGGTGATAACAAGACACTCTAGAGAAGTATGAGTGCATGGATTCGGACTTCAAGATCTTCACTCCCTTGAATTGATTTCTCAAGGTCATCTTCCTATTAATGTTTTTTCCTTCAAATAGGTTGGTCAGGGCATCGAACATTTCTTTTGGAGTCTTCTTTGAAGACACTTAAGGGATCAAGTGATCTTTGATAGAATCAGTTATGATCCTCTTTGCCTTGACCATATTCTTCTTATGCCTTGCTTTGGCTTCATCTCCCTCTAGTTCTATAAGTCCTTCCTTTATAAAGTCTTCTAGCTCATGTTCTTCAAGAATGAGCATGACTATATTTCCAAGCCCTGAAGTTCTCATCTCCCTCAAGCTTCTCATCAAGCTTGGTATTGTTTGTCATCTTGATAATATGAGAACCTCAAATGGAAATAGAATAGATTTGAGACTTACCAGAAAAGTTGTCCTTCTGAAAAATTGTTTCTTCCTTGATCTAGGGTTTGCTAGAGAAACCCTAATTTTCTGACTTCAAAATTTTGGAAAACTAATTGGATGAGCAAAGTACTCCTTCTCCTGTTTCTGTGAGCAGATGATCCAAAAACTTGATGCCCTAGAATCTTCGGGCTGCAGTGGGGGACCCAAAAATGAAAATTCTCATAATTGAATTCCGCTTCGACAGAAATATGCGCCCTAGTGAGGCGAGTTAGATGCACCCTCTTTTTCAGTTGATCTGTGGAGAGAGCTCCCGGAATAAGAAGCCATATTTTCTACAGTTGCGAAGGCTGCACAATGTTTTCTTTCAGGCCTGCTCTGATACCATGTTAGTTTTTCTACTTGTTTAGCATAATAACATTAAACAATCTATCACTGAAAGAAATACAAGCACAGCATACACAATGAACACAATATTTCTCTCGGGGAAACCACATGGGAGAAAACCCCGGCAAACTTCCTCAATATAGAATTCACAATGTACAAAGATAAACCCCAAGACAAAATCAGATTCTCTTCCACTTGTGCGAGCTTCTCTCTCTCTCCTATGCAAACTTGTGTGAGTGAGATGAGTGATGCAAATGAGCAACTCAATCTCCTATTTATACTTTACATTTGATTTGACCTTTTACTAACTAGGTCGGCTCTAACTCACCTAACTGGGCCAACCTGTACTTTTACAATAAAATATTCTTTCTAGATCTTTCCAGGCCGACCTAATCAGTTAGGGTTTTACATTGACTATTTTGAAGACTCTTACATTATCAATGACATCTCCCGAAGGAGGAATACAATAATACAATAGACAAATACATTTAGAATATCTTTTGCAGTTACATTTCTTTAACACTCCCTCTTAACTAGGAAGGTATTTTGCGGGCAACATCAACAGCACCAACAGCTGTCCAACTGACTTGTGAATCTCTATATGTCATCAGAATTTTTGGATCGTCATATGTCTGGGGTATCATCTGTTGGAACATCCTCGTCAGCATCACTATCATTATCTGCTGGAATATCATTGTCAGCAGCCTCATCATCATCATCAGCAACATCAGGAAGAAGACTCCACAAGCCCATCTTGTTGCTCAACCCCCATGGGTTCGACACTTTCTAGATCCAATTTCTCTCTAATTTTCTCAGTTACTGGTTTGGTTATCTAGATCTATAATTTAAAATCTAAAAGTAAAGTAGATCTAAAAAGTCTAGATATAGTTTGTTTTCAAAGTCTATTTTCAAGATCTAGATATAGCTTCTTCTCTTTTATAAGTTTTAAATCGCAAATCTAAAGGACTTTAAAAGAAAGATTTGAACTTCAATTTATTTATCTAGAATTTAGTGCTTATGCATTTGCTTGCCATCTCTTAAGGAGGCAAGCAAAGATCCCAGGAAGGCAAGCTTTCTAGCTTGCCTTACTTAGTTCATTTTTTCATTTTTTTTGCTAGCAATACTTAGAAATTTTTTATAATTTTTTGTAGTATTGTCAAATTCACCTTTTAAGTGTTTTTGACTCTTTCACAACTTATAAAGCTTGTTGGTTTTTCTGATATTTTAGCAGGTTTTGAAGATTTATTGGTCAAATTCACAGATTTAGAACCTTTTGTGACCATCCAAAGAACCAGTTTTACCTTTCTTTCCTTCTTCTAAGCTTTCGTAAGTTGTCTGGTGCCTAATTCATAAAGGACCAGCAGTATTTCTTTATTGGGTTAATGTAACTTGAAAAATAAAAAGAGCAAAGCAGGCTATTCCAGCACCTTCCCCCATCCCCCCAGGGGGGCCTGTGTTTTTTTTGTTTTTTATTTTTTATTTTTTTTGCTTTAGATTAGTTCCTTTCTGCTAATAGTCATTAAATCACATCACAAAGCACACAAACGTCCCTAAAGGACTTCTTAGATTAGATTTACTATTTCATGCCTTTGTCATTATTTTTTCAAGTTTTTGTTACAAACTTGCATTAAAATTTGAGCCCTTGCTTTCCCGAAGTACTGCACCTTTTGGTGTGTGAAAAAAAGACTCTTGGGCTGTAGATTATTTTAATAACTCATCTTGCAACACTAAATAAAATTAACCAAGACTCGAAATCCGAAGTATGCTCTTGACCGCTACAGCTTGGACTGAACAATTTGGTCAATCAAAAAAGGACGTAGAGTGACTAGTATTAATAGAACAATCCTTCAACGTTTCGATCTTGAGAATTTGGGAGGTCGAGTGAGGCTAACTATAGAGTCAGCAGGCTGTCATAAGAAGGTTTATCCTCGCTTGGTTGGACACTTGGAATAGTTGTCACAATGCCCAGTTCAAAGGAGCAATTCAGAGTTGGGCCATACCAACAATCTACCCACTCTTTTAATACTCACTAATAATTTAAAATTTACAATGAGACTTTGCAATACTTTCACGACACAACACAGCAGCAATCGCATTCACAATCTTGGCACTGGTCATCATACGTTATAATTGTTTAACTTAAATCATAAACTGTCATGAATGTCTATATATCATGTGTTCTTATATTTAAATGAGTTGCAAATGGTTCTTTGTTGTAATATTTTCATCATCCAACATTAACTCCTAGAGTAGCTTTTTTGCTTTATATAGTTTAAAAGCCATAGATTATTTTCATAGGGACCACCCCCCTTGGCTTCACTAGGAGTAGCCTAGACGGAGGAGTCGAGTAATCAGGTGACAACACTTGACTCTGAATTGCCCCCAAGGACATGTTATCACACCATAGTAGCAAGGCTACTATCCTTGCTGAGCAGATATCTGCACATTTCAGAGCCTGGATTTTACAAAGATTGGCTATGATGAGCTTGTATTTTGAGATCACTCATGATCAGAGCAATATATTATATCAGACTTTTGTTAGATCTTGTGCCAAGGCTGAGCCTTGGGAGCTCAGATTTGATGACCGATGTGACCCTTTGTTCCATACAATTTCAGTTCAATGCCCAGTGATGTTATTGCAGCAGTGTTTCAGATGATTTTTTATGATTATTATTATGATGTGATATAACCTATGGACTTCTGATTATTGACTATGGATTATTATCTTGTTGCTTTAGTCATCTTCACAGCGTTAGCTTGGCATATGATTCAGGATGTGGCAAAACTATTTCAAATAAAATGAACTATCTTAATGTTGTTATAAATTGTAAAATGGACCTATTACTTGCAGACTTAGGTTTCCTAACAAAACTCACCGGTTGTATTACCCTCCTATGCATAGATATGGTCTTTCTTGACATTCTTGTCTACTAGCTTAGGCACCACATTCATTTTACTCCATCCATACATGACCTTCCCGATTTGGTTTTCACCTTTGACTTGTCTTTCTTGACTTTTTGATACTGAGGACTTCCCCATTACTACCTCTGTGTTGGACCGCATCCATGTTTGTTAGTGTCTCGGCTCTGAGTTGGTGACAGAACTTGCCTTTGGTGAGTTGGATTGTAGGCCTAAATCATTCTGGTCGGTTGTCCCGATTTTTGGCACTGGTAGAAGTCCCCCTAGTCACTTGACATGTTGTTGGCTAAAACTGAAAGCTCATGTACTGCTTTATATTGGAAATCTTTATAAATTCACCCATGGAAACTATAAACTCTAGAATGTGTTTCTTAACACACGTGAGCAAAGGGCAAGAGCAATGAAATGCTAAAATACTCCTCGAAGAGTAGAGAAAAGGTCCAAAAAGCAAATGTTACTCAAAGTTATATCTATTATTGCTGACCTTATATATGTATAAACATGCCCTGGATGCAAACTACAACTAGTTGTGCTTCTTAGCACATCTGAAATCCGAAGGGTTATGTAGGCCAAAAAGGCCCTGAAATGAAATGAATGATCCTAATGAACCTATATCAGCTTTATGTAGACATGATGCCTGTTATCACCTATTTTGTACAATAGTTGAGCCTCCATTGAGCAGCCAGTGTTGGAACACCATCAGTGTTCACTTCCAGAGTATCAGGGGTTCAGATTGCAATAATTAGCCAACTTTGGCTAGCCAGTTTTATTTTTTCAGTCGAAATGACCATGGCCCCACGAGGTTTGTAATAAGTGTGCTAGTAGGATTTTTGACTGGCTCGGTCCCCCATGACTTGGTTATCAACTAAGGCATTCCAGGGAGTTTTTTCCCTTGTCAATTATGCTTTGCCTATAGCCGAGTAATAATCAACGAGGTTTTCTCCCACTTCCTCCAAAGCTGGAATGCCTGATTTTGAAAATTTGAGCCTTGGGGGGTTATTAGAGTCCAACTGATCATTTCCTACTAGACACCATGTATGGATGGTCATTTCCTAGGGTCCTCGTCCAATAAAAGCACCATCCGAAAAAATTTTACCGGACGCGTTGGATTGAGTTTTTATTATTTTTTAATTATTTTTCCAAATATTTAATTGGAAAAATCAAATTTGTAATATGTCAATCATCCGGGGTCCGTTTTCAGAGTTTGAAGGCTTGATTCATAAGCCAAAAATCACACATGACCCCCGGACCAGCTAATCCTAAGTTTCGGATGTCAATTCAGCCTCATAATTAATAATTTCTCAAAAAACTCATTTGCAGAGAAATTATTAATTAAAATATTAAAAATGAATATTTTGGAGATAATCCAAATCTCTCCAAAATAATCCAAATTGAATAAATAAACAGGCTAAATGACATGGCACAGGGCATTAATGAAGATTCCAATCAACTCCAGGTGCATTCAGTGAGGTGTACAATCACTACAAGTCAATCTCCTCAAGGTAATTCGCCCTCCTTCATTAAGTTTCACGAATTGATGATGTGGGGGTGATTAAATGCAAGGTTGAGTTAGCATTTAGTGCAAGGTGGGCGCCCTCCTCAAATTATGGGCTCATCTTAAGATCCAACTCAAGGCAATTCGAGTTACCTCTCTCCATTGCACTCCAAGCTTGTCTCATGAAGGAATCACGCCCTCCTCTAATTACTCACGTCATATCTAGTTGGAGGGTGTTTATTGGATGGTGATAATTACTATGTGGGAGTGGGGGGCGCCTTGCCTAGGTGGAGGCCACCTCCCCACTCTCAACCACCACTAACTCGTGTTTCTATTGGATCTCAACACTCCAAGCCAGTATTTGATTGAAATTTGAATTTGTGTCAAGTGCCATTGGCTCCCTCCATTGCCAATTCGAATTAGGGTTTTAGCCTTCTAGTTTTGTATAAAGAGCATGCCTTTGGGCACTCTTAGGATGGATCTTTTGTTGTAGAGTTACTCTAAGAAAATTGTATCAAGCTTTTTCTTTGAATTTGTTAATAAAGTTATTAGACTTTGGAGGTCTATGGGCTCTTGTTCATTGTGGTGAATTCTTCATGATTGAGGTGATCTCTTTCCAAGCATTCCTCTTTCAATGCTTATATGTTGTGATCAAATGCTAGCTTTAGAAGTCTAATCTTTTAGAACATAAGATCTGTCATTTGCGGTTGTCAACTTGACTTATTATGCAATGTTTGTCAAAGTTATATGAATAGGATGTTTTCGGTTGTACTAATATTGATAAAACTTTGATCTGCTTAGCATACTAGTTGATTTTGATCTCACTATTATATTGAGTGTTTTGTGTCTTGTCAGGTTTCACCATTTGAAGAAGGGTGTGAGTTCAGTTGCTTCAAACAACCATATTTTTGAGTTTAACACTTTGTGATTGCAGGATCTACAAAGCTTGTCATTTTTGCCATAAAAAAAAAGCCAGGAGTAGCTCTCTCTTGTGTTCCATCCACAAGCTATCTTTCAAACTTCAAAACTTGGTTACCTCGGAAGCCCTAAAACACCCTAGCTTTCGTTTTTTGGCCTCCTTCCCTTCGTTTTTGCTTTCTCCCTAGTCTCTCTTCTAGCTTCGTTTTGCCTCTCTTTTCTCTCCTAGCTTCGTCTATCCTTTAGCCCTCTCCTTTGACACTTCTTTGCTTTTGTTTTTTGAGCCTCCTATCTCCTCTTTCCCAAGTCCTCCTTTCGTCTTACCTTTCACCCTAGCTTTCAAACCTTTTTCCTTTCATTTCTCCCTAGCTTTCAAGCCTTCATCCTTTCGTTTCTCCCTCAACCTTCTCCTCCTTTCATCCCTCCTTCCCTTCCTTCGTCTTCCCTCTCTTGCTCTCGTTTGCCCTCCTTCACTTGCTACCCCAAGCTTCTTCCTAAAAACTTTAAAAGAAAACTTCAAAAGGAACTTGCATTCTCTAGTCTTAGTCTCATTTTAGTTTGCATTTTATTTGATAGTTAGATCTTGCATCTAGTTCATTATTAGCTTGCATTTTGTACTCTTAGATCTCTTTTAAAAGTTAGACTTGCATTGTATTTCTCATTCTAGGCTTTGCATCTAGTTTACTTTGAAAATTTGCATCTAGATCTTGTTGTCCGCTAAGATGCACACCAGCAGCAGAAATCTTTCGAAAGTTGTTCCCTCACTACAAGTCGGGAAGGTGTGGCCTTGGGGGCAAGCAACGAGCCAGGTACTGTCACCTGAATCCCAGCTCCTCCGTTTAGGGAAACTCCTAACGAAGCCAAGGGGGGTTGTCCCTAACAAAGAGTTTTCTATGGCTCTTATGTTTTAAGTGTTTTTTGTGTACGATGATGCGGATGGGTGTTTTTTAGGAGTTTTTGATTGATTACAAATTTATACTGATGAAATAAAATAACAATCAGATAATTGTGAGATCACAATATTGAGGAAACAACCACTTGATAAATTAAAGCAAGACAACCATGATAATATAAATGCTCCAGATAGAAAAAAAGCAAATGAAATTGATGACAAGGACCAGTGCCTTATGGAGTCAGAGATAGTCTTGAGTGCTTGGGTTGCTTGATACAAGAGTTCAAAAGTGGGAACGTTTGTGAGATCGTTTTGCAGTTGTTCTTGGTTTATTTTATTGTAAATTTTATGTAATCTTGTCTTAGGTGTCTAGGAAACCTAACCGGAAAAAGTAACTCTAGGTGTCTTCATTCAAGGACCTGTCGAGCCACCCAATGCTCTAGCCAAGTCGTGCAATGCTAACCAACAAACTAGAGCCTGAACATGGAATCCCGACGCCCCCAACTAGGAGTTTGCCACTTTCGAGTACTTTATCGAACAACGCCGGTTCGTTGGTTATGGGGTTGAAAGTTTTATTATGTTGAATCTTGCAAGTTTAACAGTCCAATACCGTTTTTGAGTATTCCCACTTTTTGGGCAGGTCAGAGCATACTCCGGCAAGGAAACAACGAGATAAATTCGAATTTTATTATGGGAGTGTGAGTGGCGAATTTTAATTAGAGCACAAATGCAGCTCTCCGACAGAGAGTGCTCTTGACTTCGTCTTATGACAATGTTCAAGAGACTTAGTTAACTACATGCAATGCAATGCAACAATACAAGTATGCTCTCTGATAGAGAGTGCTCTTGACTCGTCTTGCGACAAGTTCAAGAGACTTATCTACACTAAATGATATGCAAGACAGAAAAATAAAGTGCAAGTAGTTTGATTAATTTAGCAATGGAAATATGTAGTGTACTTGCAATGTGTGGGAAATACTGAAAGCAAAAACTAAGCTAAGTGCGGAAAGAAAGCAAACAACCAACAAACTTCCCCAAATGGGGGAAGTTGGGAGTGGGGACTTAAAAACCCCACTCAAAATGATCTTTTATTAAATGATTACAATGCCTTGGGAATTCAACCCTTTGAAGAGAAATCACATGAAATAAAGAAGCTTCTTAAGAGCTTTTACAAAAAAAAGGAGATTGATTGGTCTTTTGGTTTAAATCCTCTTCTTTGGTTGGATCTTCTTCTTGGTTTATTGTTCTTCTTGGTTTTTCTCTTCAATCCTTTGGATTTGCTTGTGTGATCTCATCTTTAAGCACCTACATCAAAAGCCAAAAACTCAAGCACCTATTATTTGTTAGCAAAAATCAAAGTAGAAGCTAATCTATATGCGAAATTTAAACTAGATGCAAAAATTTTACTTATAAAGTGAAACTAAGCTCTAAACAAGTTAACATGCAAGATCCAACTTTTAAATGCAAGTTTTGTATTTTATAAAAGTGAAGTCTAAAACTAGGAATTAAAATGCAAACTATGAAATAAACTAAACTAAGATCTAAGCATGAGATCTAAAATACAAACTTTTTCCAAACCAAACTAAGTTAAAAAAGAGATCTAGATGCCAAACTAACAATGACCTAAGTTGAAAATCTTAAGATCTAAACTAGACCAAAGAAGGGGGCAAGCCAAAGCAAAGAAGAGGAGGAGACTAAAGTAAGACAAATGGAAGAGGGAGAGGGCTGTAAATGAATGGGACAGCCAACAAATAAAGGACAGAGAGCTGAAAAAAGAGAGGTAGGGACAGGCAGCTAGCTAAGTGAAGAAGGAGCAACGAAAGAGAGAAGAAGGCGGCTGCAAAAAGGAGAAAGAAATGGGCAGCAAACAGGGAGTAAGAGGAGACCAACAGAGATCAAAAGATAGTAAAAATCAGCGAATAAAAGAGAGCAGAAAAGAGTGAAAGAGGGCAGCGAATGGAAAGAAGATGAACTGGGTTGGAAAGAGAGAAAGGTAGATGGAATGGACTGCCAATAAGGACAGGGAACAGCAGCAAACTGAAGGTGTCAGCCAAGGAAAAAAGGGACAGTAGCAAGGGATGAGGAGCAGCAGCAAGAAGATGAAAGCAAACATAAAAGAGAAGGTAAGACAGAAAAGAAGAAGCTGGTGGAGGAAGGAGGACGAGAAAGAGAAAAGCTAGAAGAAGGTAAAGGATCAAGGCAAGCCACAAACAAAAGGCAAGCTTGATGGATGGATCTAGGCTTGGAGAAGGGTAGATCTAGGATTTTCCACAGCTTAGAGATAGAACGAGTAACCAGTATCCAAAAATAGAGTTTTTTGTTGGTTGATGGATGAGGCAAGAAAGATCGAAACTGCTTGAACTCCTGCAAACAAAGACCATCAACAATAGAGTTCCTGCATAGTGAAGGTATTAGATGCCAAGATCTTCTACTTGATGCAACCCCTGAAGACACAAACACTCAATAACAATTTGAATAGAATCCTAAGTACTGGATTGTTAGTCTTCAATAAGCATACAATAATCAAAATTGAAATCAAAGAGTAGGGTGAAAGAGATATTACTTCATCATAGAATGAAGACACAATGCCAAGAGCCAATGCAAGTGACCTCCAAAGTCGAAAATATTTTATTTAACAAAAAATGCTTACAATTTCACCAGAGTTTCTATGCCCAATTTTCCATGAGAAAACAAGAGCATGAGAGCTCTCTTTATACAAAACCAAGCTACCTAAAGCCCCATTCGAATTGGCAATCAAGAGTGCCAAAATAGCAATCGAAGGAGAGTCGAATTGCAAACCATGATGAGCTTGGAGTGTGATCGAACCATCGACAAAGAGTTTACATTAATGTGGATGGGAAGGTGGCCTCCACCTTGGCAAGGCGCCCCCCATCCTTCCCTTGGAAGCTTCACCACACCAATCACGAGTTTGCCATGTGGGAGGGCGTGAGTATGAAAGAGGAATGCATGAGCTAGCATGGGAGTGAGCTTGGAGCTTTGAAGGACGAGTTAACTTGAGAGATTCACGTGATTGGTAGGTGGGTGTAGGATGAGGTGGATCTCCTCCTTTTTGGAACCCACACTCATACTTGAAACATAACGCCAACCACTAACTCGCATGGATTGCTCACGTGAAGGATGCTCACGTCATCCTCCATTAATTCAAATCCAATCCAAATTTTAATATAACATGTGACTTTTACCCTTAAGGTGGTCATACACCCATATAATCCATAATGCATCATTTTCCAATCATTTTTTAATCATTTTTTTTACTTGATTTTTGTCATAAGTGCATTTCCTCATTTTCTGGCAATTAAATGCCAAAATGTATCATCTTTAGCGAAAACTGGCCCAGAGGCGATTTAACTGCCTAGAATCTAAAGAAAAAGGGTGCTAGGGTAAAGAGGACGCTCTGAGCGTCAAAACGAGCCTCCCCACGCCCAATTCCGTCTCCGGATGAGGTTTTTATCACTTTTTGAAATTTTTTAATTAAACCATTAAAAATGGTCTAATTTATGGAAAAATTTATTCTTCCCGAAATCCAATGAAACTCCTAGGGGACTGTTGTCACCTAAGATGTAGTTACCCCTATGGATGGATCCAGTCATGGATGGCAATAGGGAAGGGCAACTCAAAAGGTGCAACCCCGATTACCTCGACCTCCAAATATGTATGGTTGTCACGCCAGTCGAGGCAACCTTCGCTTTATGTTATCTAGCCCAGACAACAAAGGGGGAGACCCGATCTACTCCCGACAGGAGAGATCAAAACCAAGACACCAAATCAGGGTATTTCTAAGTGAAGTTAGGTGTATGGTTTATCCTAGACCTAAGGGTAAAGTCACAAGCCAAGTGAGGGGTTCAATAGGTATAGCTTTGGTTCATAGTTGATGTGAAAGTGACTTACAATGTTTGAAATGAGATCTAGGATTAGTGTACTAGGTCAATGTCAAAAGATCCATCGCCTTGGGAACTGTGTCCAATGCAGGATGGTTTTAAGGGATGTATTGGGGCTAACTAGTACATAAGACAAGCTTGACCATGATTCATGATAGCTTTAGGGGTATAGTTCACCATGCAAAAGTCAAACCACAAGTCAATCCAACAATCTAGGAGAGTTGGGTTGTCTTGGAGATAAACCAGTGCCTTGGGAATTGGGAAGTGGAGTCAAAGTAGGGTTGACTTATGGTTTAGGACTCCTACAACATGAGATAAGTGGGCAATATAGGTCTTGATGGTTAAATGTGTCTAGATCTAGGTTTGACCCAAGTGGACCACAATCCCTTAAAACAAGGAATGCAGTCCCCAAGGCAAAATTTGACAAAGTGATAGTCTAGACCTAGGTTTTGAATTATTCTGGTTCCGGATCTGCAAGAATCTCAAGTACCCAGTTCCTCGAAGTGAGTGAACTCACTTCTCCAAGGTGGTGCGACTTTACCTAAGGAGGCTTCAATCGGGGTTTAGGTGGGTCAAATCATGTCGGATGGCATCCAAACTTTAGATCAAGGTAGATCAGTCAAGTAGGAGTGTGGATCTATAATTTCGTGGCAATCCACCGGTTAGATCTTTGTAGATCTGAGTTTAAGTGTTCCAAGTGGTCCAAAATGGGGATTAAATCCCTTAAAATGTGGAATGGGGCCCACAAGGTGAATTTCAAGAAAGGGACAACCTGGGTGTATGTTATTTGATGTGTAGATGTCAAAACAAGTGAAATCTCAAACACCCATGTACCAGATCTAGGTCAACTTGCTCAAATGGTGAAGTGCGCCTTCCTTGGGAGAAGCTAAGTTGGCTTGGGAGAGGGGTCAAACGGAAGCCAATCCTCACCAAACTATAGATCCGGGATGCCGTGGATGCTATAGAGGTGGGTTTTCAATATCGTGCCCAACAACCCACTAGATCTCAGTAGATCTAAGAAAATGCAAAATTGGGGTTTTAATTAATTAGGGTTTTAAGTGTTTTTTGACAATTGGATAGACTATGGAGATAGAACTTACCTTGAGATCATACCTGAATGATGTGGTTGAGATGCCTTGATGTTGAGGAAGATTCCCGCAGAGATCAAATGAGAGATTGTTGATTTGCTTGCCAATTTGATGCCCTAGTCCACAAGTGCGCCTTCCTCTACCTGTCAAACCAAGGAATAAAATTCAATCAGTAAGATCAAGTATGGAAGAAATACAAGAGAAATGCAAATAGTAACATGAAATAGAAGGTCCTGGGACAGTAATACTCCCTGTTACCAACGAAGAGCTCCAAAGAAGAAGTAGGGAGAGTCTTCCCCTACCAATACCTCCTCTTCCAAGCAAATCGGCCACCACCTGTAGATGCAAAATCGTGGTACAAAAGATATGGCAAACAAGATCTCCAATAACTCAGTGCAAAGGAAGAACCAACGAACGAACACCAAAAACATTCACCACAACATTGGAGATAGATGCAATAATAATTTTCTATTCCAATAATCCAGAGCCAAAAGTCCCTTTACAATGAGAAGCTCTCTCCTTTAAATAGGAAGGAGAGGCACCAAAACCCTAACCACTTTTTGAATGAGTGGCTAAGATTAAAAGATACAAATGTCTAATCAATGGTTGAGATGAGCTCAACAATATAATACATGGATCACACATAAAATATAACATAAGTGGACAAAGTCGCCCTAGGAGAGGGGAATCCCACCAAATCATGATGACAAAATATCATAAGAGGCTCATGGTGGGTCCAAGGGGTAATTTTATCCCTCCTTGGTCAATCCCCATGGCACAATAACCAATAAATAATCATGAATATACCAAATCGTGCCTCCAAGGTGAAGTCGTGGTCCTCAAAAGACCTCAAAAATCCACAGAAAGTGCCATAAGTGATGGATGCGGGCCCCGATGAAGCTGAAACTGCAGGAGGAGGTGTGGAAGGTCCCGATCTATCATCACTGATCATCCCATGCCATAACTTTGCCTCAGTAACCCAAATCAATTTCCTCAATAGCCATTTCTACCAATCCTGAAATGCCTCGGGAAGCGTGAAACTGCCCAAACAGCCTCCTGGAGTGCTGGCGCTGTCAAGGTGAGGGCACCAGTGTGTCCGGGAGGGGGGTAATATGGTAAAAACAAGTGGCTGGACCACCCCCTCCATCATCAGCGCCCTAGGTCAACCGGATAAAAGTCATCTCTACTCCGACAGGGCCTCCAACAGACCAAAACTGCACTAGGACAGCCCACTGAGGCTAAATCATCACTGTAAGTGCCCGGAACTGAAAACAAACTGTCCCATTGGACTCAGAAGGTCCAAATCCATCCAAGATGTGTACTCATACACCATATGAATCTCTGCATGATCAAAATAAATATCCAATGTACCGGAACAAGGCCAATAATAATGATCTGTAAATGACCAAACACTGCTGTATCCTAAGAATCATCATCATAACCCTGTAGCTGCTGCATAGAATCATCCTGTATGTGTACATAGACCATATATCATCTATCCATATCATCATAAGGTCCAACATCTCATGTCCCATGGTCCTCCATGGTCAAACTAGGTCTAACCAAGACCAAATACAACTCAGACTATCATCCATAGCTGCTGCAAGGTGTCAAGGTTAATACATGCTTTACAATTTATTCAAATAGCTACTATAACACAGAGTAATCATGACTGGCGATCTAAATCCAAATATATAGTGTCGTTAGTTATTATTATTACTCAGACTAGACTTTCAGGACCATACTCACTTCATAGTTGTGATCAATTTGCTAGTGAAGGGTGAAGGCTGAAATAAATGGCTAGGCTAAGGGATGACTTGACTGACTTGACTTTGTGACACTTTGGCAAGGGAAAGGGAATACACACCATAGTATATACTGAATGAGCAATAACACAGGGAATGGCGGTGTCTCACAAATGGATGAGTTGTTTAAAGAGGGTTTATTCACCTTCACAAATGCGCACAATCCATAATACAAACAAGGCCAGCAATTGTTTAGATATAACATTTAAGTTCCATTGCTTTTTGGGCCTGAGGTTTCCATAGCCTTGATCTATGTGTGTTTACAAACACATTGCATAGATTTACATTTATTTTTAGGCTTTCTGCTGCAGGTGTGTTTTTAAGGCACTTGTTTACCTGAGCACTTCTAGGTGTGTCATGGACAACTTGTTTACCTAGGTATTTATTTTTCCACAAGATATAACATTTTATTTTTCATGGCCATTTTCAATTGGCATTTCTTTCACATACAAGATATAGCATTTCATTTTTCCAGATTTTGTATTGATGGCAGCACTAAAAGTTTCAGGTTTAGCCAACACAACTTTAGTGACTAGGGGGAATTCTCAAGGAACTCCAACTCACCATAGGTAAGTTTTGTCACCAACTCAGAGCCGAGACACAATAAACAGGGAGGCTCATCCAATACAGAGGCTACAGTGGGGAAAGGTCCTCCATGTCACTAGTCAAGTAGCAAATCAGGGTAATAATCTAAAAGGTAGGCCACGGATGGATGAAGACAATGAAATGATGGAGCCAACACTAGCAAGCCAGAGTATGGTGTAATGATCACCTCTATTCTCCCTAAGGAGGGTATGTACCAATGAGTATGAATAGTGAACTTCTAAGTCTGAGTAGGGACAATATAATATAAATAATAGGTCAACCAGGTCCATGTATCTATATGATCGCCAGATCATGACACTAAGTGCTAAGACATGCTATAAGAATAAGTATAAAAGCAATCTAACCATAACACAATAATATACCTGCTGAGTCATATACCTGAATGCACATCAACCTGTACCATCCTCTGTCCTCTGGAACTGCTGCTGTAACTCTGGGCACTACTGACTGCTCTGTACCAATGGTATAATGGCTATATCGGGCATCTCTCTGAGTGTCCTGAAACTCAGTCATGGCATGGGGAATATAACCGCTGTCCACAATCTGATAGTGATCCAATATAGATGCTCATCTCAGCATCTCAAATGCAAGGGAACTGGCTGAATAGTGTACTGGAATGAGAAAAATAATGTATGGTAGCCCGGCTACTATATATGTGATAACAGGGACCTAGTGCATGTTCATACGACTCAATCGAGATGGCTAACACGAAAAAAATCCTAGACACAAGACTCTAATAACTACCTTGGGTTTTGACCACCATGGAAAATACTCCAGCTTTGGAGGTTTAAGTGAAAAACTCAGGGATTATACGCCATTGATGAGTAGCGCATAATTCCTAAGGAAAAAACACTCTAGAGTGTCCCCCAAATGGCTAAACCTCAGGATAGCCGAGTCTTTTATAAAAGGACCCCGTTTAGACCAACTTTTTACATTTTCCCCATGGGGGTATGAACATGCAGTTATTACAAATGGGGCAAAATTGCCCTGAAAATGACTTCTGAACACTGGTGATGAACATTGAACACGTTCATGAAACTGGCGGCTCACAAGAAATTCAGCTATTTGTACAAAATAGCTGGTAACAGATCTCATAGTAAAAGTTGCATTTCATTTCAATACTTAGACCTTAAGTTGCACCTTGTTTCCTATTATTTGTTATTGACTAATGCTAAAGGGTGTTTGTAGCTTGATTTTTGTTGTGTGAAGAAAAGAAAACCAACGAAGAAGAAGTGAAGAAGAGAAGAAGATCATCAAAGAAGAAAAGAACCATTGCAAACCAAAGGGAGATTTGAAACCAAACCAAAACCATGAAGATTTAACACTCTCCTTTTTTATTGTAAAACTCCTAAGAGTTCTTTAAAATTTGCTTCTACTATCTTCATTTCTCATTCAAAGGTTGAAAATCCTCAAAAGTTGTACTTGATTAATAAAATAAGGCTAAGTGGGATAAAGCCTCCCATAGTTGGTTTTTCTTCCCCATTTGGAGAAGAGTGTCTTGTGTGTTCTTTAGCTTAGATTTTATTTCATGCTTAGATTAGTTTTCCATTATTTTACTTAGAGTACTAATTGCTAGCTTAAATTCATTTTGCAAGTAGAAACTAATTGCTAGAATCTTTTTTGCATCAATTTTTGAGCTATCACTTTTGGTTCCTGTTATCACACCATAGTAGCAGGGCTACTATTCTTGCTTAGCAGATATCTGCACATTCCAGAGCTTCCATTATTCAAAGCTTGGCTACGATGATTGTATATTTTGAGATCACTCATGATCAGAGCAGTGTATTATTCAGACTTATGTTAGACCTTGTGTCAAGGCTAAGCCTTGAGAGTTCAGATTTGATGACCGATGTGACCCTTTATCCCATGCAGTTTCAGTTCAGTGATTAGAGATGTATTGCAGCAGTGTTTCAGATGATATATGATGATTATTCTTGTGATGATGTTGTATGACCTTTGGATGTTTTATCATTGACTGTGGATTATTATCTTGTTGTTTTAGTCTTGTTCATAGCATTGGCTTGGTATATAATTCATGATGTGGCAAAATGTGAAACTTAAAATGATCTATGAAATGAAATTTTACTTGCACATTTAGGTTGTCTGACAAACCTCACTGGTTTACCACCTTACATAGATATGGTCTTTCTTGACACCATTTGTCTGCTAGCTAGGCTCCACTTTCACTTGACTCCATCCATACATGACTTTCCCTATTTAACTTTAAACCTTGACTTGTCTTACTTGACTTTCTGGTACTGAGGACTTCCTTTTTTTTCTACCTCTGTGTTTGGACCGCATCCATGTATGTTTAGTGTCTCGGCTCTGAGTTGGTGACAAAACTTGCCTTTGGTAAGTTGGATTGTAGGCCTAAATCATTCTGGTCGGTTGTCCCGATGTTTAGCACTGGTCCGAACTCCCCTTAGTCACTTGAGAGGTTGTTGGCTAAAACTGAAAGCTCATGTGCTACTTATGGAAACTTATATAAATTCACCCATGGAAACTAAAAAGGGCAAGAGCGATGAACTACTAAAAATACTCCTCAAAGAGTATAAGAAAGGTCCAAAAAGCAATGGTTCTTAAAAGCTATATCTAAACAATTGCTGACTTTATATTGATATGTAAACATGCCCTGGATGCAAGCTGCAATTAGTTGTGGTTATCGGCACACCTGAGATCCGAAGGGTTATGTAGGTCAAAAAGGCCATGAAATGAAATTGAATGATCCTAATGAACTTGGATCAAATTGATGTAGACATGATGCCTAAGTTGAATAAGCACTCTCTAAACAACTCACCCATTTGTGAGGCACGGCCATCCCCCGTGTTATTTTGTCCAGCACAGAGTTTGTAGTTTCCCCTCTCTCCCGGTCCAAAGTGTCTTTTAGTTGAGTTTAGACAAATCACCCCCTTTGCCAAACCTTTGTTCCTAGCCTTCATCCTTTGCTAGCAGTTTGACCATGTCCAATGGGTGAGTTTGTCACTTAAACTATTGTGCAAGTAATTACAAATAACAAAGGAATATGCTAACATGATTAATGCCACTGAATGGATGTTATACTTTAAGTTAAGCTGTGAGTATGATTAGAGGAACATGTCTTAGTCTACTGATATGATTTATCCTTGGTTGTATATGGGCCCAGTCAAACCTAGTTTGACTGTTGTCATTTCTTGGGATCCGTGATGATGTGGGCCATGAAGGCTTATTGATGATGATGTATGGGCCCACATACTCCTATTTATGATACTATATGATGGATATATGATTCAGATGGTGATTGATACAGTTCAACAGGTTTTATTATTACTTCAGACCATCAGATTATGCACTGTCCATATATGGTGGACCCTACAGCTAGCCCATCAGGGCAACCCATGGTGTATGAGTACACATTCTTAGTAGATTTGGGTCTTTTGGATCCAATGAGACACTTGTCTTTCAGTTCCGGGCACTTCTGACAGTGATAGATGCAGTTTTACACTTGTTGACCAGATTTGGGGCTGATTTCCCAGCCTGAGCAGCAGGGGCCATGAGAGGCCAGTTCACTTAGGGCGTTGTATGAGGAGGGGGTGGTCCAACCACTTGTTATTACCATTTATTGTAGATTTTTTCTGGGTTTTACTGCTTGCTGGTTTATGTTATCTTTTCAGTGTTTTCCATTTGCAGCCGGTTTTGCATACGCTGCAAACTACTTATGAAAAATACAGTAACACTTAAACACACAGTAAACTACCACTAACAGCAGAAAAACAAATATTTAATCACATGCATGCCATAAAAGAGACTCAGAAAATTTTCGACAACTGTGCCTTGGAAAAACCCCCACGGGGAAAACCAGTAAGAGAGAGATTTATTATTTCTTCAGCAAAATAATGGAACGACAGTACAATGAAAAATACAACTTATCTTCACCAACAATGCACCCAGCTGGCTGTCTCAAAAACTGTTTCAAGTCACCTCGAGTTTTGTGCACAAAATATTATCCTCGAAATCTGTGCCTCTACCTTGATAACTGTGCAGAGACAGACTTCGAATTCTGTGCCTGAAAATTGCCTGAAAAATGCAATCCGTACAGTCTTGTACGGACCTCGATATCTGTGCCTGAAACTGCCTCAAAAATCGTGCAGGAGATCACCTCAAATTTTGTGCTGAGTTCCTCGATTTCTGTGCCTGAAAAACTGCCTTGAAACCCGTGTTGTTTCTAAAAAAATGTGCCCAGAAAATTATATAGAAAATCGTGCCCAGAAAACCGTACTGTACGATACCTCAGGATGCGTGCAGCAATTGTTCTTCTCCTCGAAATTCGTGTTGTACAATAAATGCTGCTGTACGAAAATCTTCTTGGGAATAGTGCTGATAATAAATGCGCTGGTCTCCTCGATTTCTGTGCAAACTGGCTCCTTGGAAATCGTGTCAATGCCCTAGCTCTCTCTCTTCTCTTCTCTCTTCACTTCATTCACAAAAGTGAGTTCACAAATGCCTCCCTCATGCTTTTTGTCTAACCCTAAGTGAGTTTTTAATCCAATGGTGAATATTGAATCTAATCCGATGGATGAGATTCAATGTGAGTGAAAATCTCTTTTATTTAATTCACATAAATAAAATCACTCACCCACTTAAGTTAAGTCAAAAAGTGACTTTAATGTTATAAAGTCTCAATTAATGTGCTTTTAATGTGAGGGTCACCTTTTTCCCCCTTCTAAGTGGCATTAGGCAAATGTCACTTGGGGAACACTTCCCTAGGTACAAAACTAACATTTATCCCCCCCTCTGGAGAGCCTGGTGGGCTCAGTTTGACAACGCAGGTGCCCTAGGAGGCAATTTCAGCACTTTCACAGTTATTGAGGCAGTCCAGAGATGGGATAAAAGGGTCACTGAAGAATTTGATTTGGGCAATTGAGGCAAGGTTTTGGCACTTGGTTTTCACAGAGGTCTTCCAAGGTCAACCCCCTATCTTCCAGCCAGTTTTCACCACTTGGGTTGGTCCACAGAGGCCACAAGCGGCCTTTTACTGCTTGTCTGTCACAGATTTTGAGGACAGATTTGATCATTTATATTTATCTTGGACATATTATATTATTTTATTATGCCATGGGGATGAGCTAGTAAGGATTAATGCCTCCTAGCCCCACCATGAGCTCCATGTGTCATGTCCTAGTCATATGAGGTGGGCTTTTGTACTTTTAGCCCCTCTAGTGGATGACGTCACCCTCCTTGAGTATCTTTTAGTTATGACGTCATCATCGTTTGAGTGATCCATGTGTTATATTATTATATTTCATCTTAGCCATTGATCATGTATTGAGATCTTTTAATCTCAACCACTCATTTTGTTGTAAAGTGGGTTTGAGATCTAGGGTTTTGGTCTTTATTATCCTATATAAGGAGGAGACCCCCTATTGTATAGCTCACCTTTGGGCTCTGGAAAACTTGGAATGAAAAGAATATTTTGGAGATCTACTTCTTGGCTTTGATTGGGTTGCTCTTGCATATGTTCTTGGTTATCTTGCTTCTAGACATTGTTTGCTTTTCAGGTGAAATCGACTTCAAGAGAGGGAGGCCGAATTGCTCAAGCTAGCTCATCGAATTGCTTTGTGGGAAGATTGTAGGGGTTGCTCACATCCCCCATGGGCAAATCGACTTCATAGAGAGGGAGTTTTTTCAATTGTGCTTTGTCCATTGATTGCTTTCTTGATATGACATGCTTAGATCTTATGGATTTGTAGATCAAATCTAACTTGATGTAGTTTGATTTGCAGGTTTTCATGAGACATATTTCCTCCTAGGGTTTGGATGCTATTGGTTGAAGACACTTGGATCAAGCTTGGAATTGTAACTAGGGCACAGAATTCTCCATATGCTAAGAGGCCGCAAGCTTTTGAGGTAAGATCTACAAGGTACGTATTGATTTCACTTGCTATCTATCCCATTGGTCAAAATTACATCAAAATCAAAACCATCATTTTTGTTTTTCTTAGATCTACTTGGATCTAGCCTAGCTTTTGGAAAGATATTGAAAACCCACCTCTATAGTATCCACGGCAATTCGGATCTATAGTTTGGTGGTGATTGGGTTCCATTTGACACACTTTCCAAGGTACTTAACCCTCCTTGAGCAAAATCGCACCACCTGGGAGAAGCTAGTTTGGTTGGTTCCAAGACATGGGTAGGTAAGATCCCACTTGATTCATGATCCTCATACTTGACAACCTACCCCTTGTGCTTCACCTTGTTGATTTTTGCCTTGTGGGCCCTGTTATCACACTATAGTAGCAGGGCTACTATCCTTGTTCAGCAGATATCTGCACATTCCAGAGCTTCCATTATTCCAGAGCATGGCTCTATATTTTGGATCACTCATGATCAGAGCAGTATATTATTCAGATTTATGTTAGACCTTGTGTCAAGGCTGAGCCTTGAGAGTTCAGATTTGATGACCGATGTGACCCTTTATCCCATACAGTTTCAGTTCAGTGCTTAGAGATGTATTGCAGCAGTGTTTCAGATGGTACATGATGATTATTATGATGATGTTGTATGATATGGATATGTTATCACTGACTGTGGATTATTATCTTGTTGATTTAGTCATGTTTACAGCATCTGCTTGGTATATTATTCCTGATGTGGCAAACTGTTTAAAATGAACTGTAAATCATAAAATGGACAATTGCTTGCACATTTAGGTCATTTAACAAAACCCACTTGTCTTTCACCTTACATAGATATGGTCTTTCCTGACACCAGTTGTCTGCTAGTGTAGGCTCCATATTCACTTGACTCCATCCATACATGACCTTCCTATTTGGCTTTAAACCTTGACCTGTCTCATTTGACTTTCTGATACCGAGGACTTCCCCATTTTTCTACCTCTGTGTTTGGACCGCATCCCTGTACATTCAGTGTCTCGGCTCTAAGTTGGTGACAAAACTTGCCTTTGGTGAGTTGGATTGTAGGCCTAAATCATTCTGGTCGGTTGTCTCGATGTTTGGCATTGGCTCGAACTCCCCCTAGTCACTTGAGATGTTGTTGGCTAAAACTAAAAGCTCATGTTCTACCTATGGAAACTTATAAATTCGCCCATGGAAACTAAAAAAAAAAAGGGCAAGAGCGATGAACAGCTAAAAATACTCCTCAAAGAGTATAAGAAAGGTCTAAATAGCAATGGTTCTTAAAAGTTATATCTAAACAATTGCTGACCTTATATATTTGAAAACATGCCCTAGATGCAAGCTGCAACTAGTTGTGCTTATTAGCACATCTGAAATCCAAAGGGTTATGTAGGCCAAAAAGGCCATGAAATAAAATGGAATGATCCTAATCAACTGGATGTAGACATGATCCCTAAGTTGAATAAGCACTCTCTGAACAACTTATCCATTTGTGAGGCACAGCCATCCCCCGTGTTATTTTGTCCAGCACAGAGTTTGTAGCTTTCCCCTTTCTCCCAGTCCAAAGTATTTTTGAGTTAAGTTAAACAAGTCAACCCCTTGGCCCAACCTTGTTCCTAGCCTTCATCCTTCACTAGCAGTTTGACCATGTCCAATGGGTGAGTTTGTCATTTGAACTATTGTGCAAGTAATTTTTATATAACAACGGAATATGCTAACTTAATTAATGCCACTGAATGGATGTTATATTTTGAGCTTGGCTGTGAGAATGATTAGAGAAGCATTGTCTTAGTCTACTGATGTGATTTATCCTTGGTTGTATATTCTTGGGATCCGTTATGATGTGGACCATATATATATGCTTTTTGATGATGATTGATGGTCCCACATGCTTGATGATGATATCATATGATGGACATATGATGCAGATGATGATTGATCCAGTTCAGCGGGTTTTATTACTACTTCAGATCAGCAGATTATACATTGTCCATATATGGTGGACCCTACAGCTGGCCCATTAGGGCAACCCATGGTGTATGAGTACACATTTCTAGTGGATTTGGGTCTTCTGGATCCAATGAGACACTTATCTTTCAGTTCCGGGCACTTCTGACAGTGATTGATGCAGTTTTACACTTGTTGACCAGATTTGGGGCTGATTTCCCAACCTGAGCAGCAGGGGCCATGATTGGCCAGTTCACCTAGGGCGCTGATGATGGAGGGGGTGGTCCAGCCACTTGTTTTTACCATCAACCCCCCCTTCTGGAAAGCCTGGTGGGCTCAGATGGACAGCGCAGGTGCCCTAGGAGGCAGTTTTGGCACTTTCACAGTTACCGAGGCAGTTAAAAAATGGGATAAAGTGGTCACTGAGGAAATCGATTTGGGCAATTGAGGCAAGGTTTTGGCATTTGGTCTTCACAGAGGTCTTCTAGGGTGGCATCACTATCTTCCAGTCAGTTTTCACCATGTGGGTATGCCCACATTGATCACAGGAGGTCTTTTACTGCTTGTCTGTCACAGATTTTGAGGACAGATTTGATCATTTATATTATCTTGGACATATTTTATTATTTTATTGTGCCTTGGGGATGAGCTAGTAAGGATTGATGCCTCCTAGCCCCACCATGTGCTTATTTTATCATGTCCTAGTCATTATGAGGTGGATCTTTGTACCTTTACCCCTCTAGTGGATGACGTCATCCTCCTTTTGTACCATTTAGTGGGGGCGCCATCATTATATTGGGTGATCCATGTGATGTATTGTTATGATTTATTGTTAGCCGTTGATTAGAGCTTTTGATCTTTTAATCTTAGCCACTCATGTAAAAAGTGGTTAGGATTGTACTCTCTCCCTATCCTATTTAAGGAGGGAGCCTCTCATTGTAAGATGATCTAGAGATTTTTGGCTCTTGGCTCTTGGAATAAAAATTTCTATCTTTTGGAGTACATGCTTGGATTGGAGTGGATGTTGGTTGTTTCGATTGTAAATGCTTTTGTCCATTGCACTGGAGGATCTATTGTAGCTTTCTTGCATATTTGCCATATCTTATTTACAGGTTAAGAGGACGATTTTGGACAAGTGCGAATTGGTGGGGAGGCTTGCCCTTCAAGCTTGGAAGAAGTCGTTTTGGTTTGACAGGGAGTAGTTTTGCCTTTGTGTCAACTATTCTATGTTTCTCTCTCTCTTACTTGTATCTACCTTCAACATGTTAAACTGATTGATGCTTTGCTCCTTAGTTTTGACAGGTTAGAGGGAATCACATGTGGCTTGGGAAAATCGATTTGGCAAGAAGACTTCAAGAATTCTCCATTTGATCTTTGGCAAAGTAATCCTCGTCTCAACTAGCATTCATCTCTTCATCCAGGTATGATCCAAGAGGTATGATCTTCTTCTTCCTTGAATCATCCATAATTTCTAGATCATAAAAACCCTAATTGATTAAAACCCTTGTTTTTTTTGTTTTTCTTAGATCTACTTAGATCTAGCCTTGCTTTTGAAGAGATTTTGAAAACCCACCTCTATAGCATCCACCCCTAGTTGGATCTATAGTTTTGTGGTGATTGGCTTAGAATTGACACACTTTTCAAGGCAAAAAGCCCTCTTGAACCCAAATCGCACTTCCTAGAGAGAGGCTTGTTTGGTTAGATCTAGCACATGGGTAGGTGAGATCCCACTTGATTGGTAATCTACACACTTGATAACCTACCCCCAGATTCTTACTTTGGTGAATTCTACCTTGTGGACATCATTCCATGTTTTAAGGGGTTAAAACCCCCTTTTGAATTTCTTGGCACATTAAAACTCAGATCTACTAAGATCTAGCCCTTGGATTGACTTGATTTTCGGGATCTACATAGATCGGGGTACTAGCCACTTGGATCTATAGTTTGGTGGCCATTGGACTAGATTTGGTCCACCAAACCCCTCTTTTTGCCCTCCTTGAGCAAAGTCGCACCCCCTTGGGTAGGTGAGTTTGTCCACTTTGAGGAAGTGGGTGTTTGAGATTTTCATGGATTTGGAACGCCCATACCTTGAAACCTAGGTCTAGAGTATCTTTTTGTGACGATCTGCCTTGGGGGTAGCATTCCTTGTTTCAAGGGATTGTGGTCCACTTAGGGTCATTTCTTGAAAACCTAGATCTAGCAAGATCCAACCATTAGATCTCATTTAGCCCATTTGACTTGGCTCCTAGGTGCCCCGATCTACACTTTGACATACCTTTTTGACCCCATTAGCCCATTTAACAAGGCACTAGTCCTCAAAGCAAGTCGCACTCCTTGGGAATTGTGTCAAACCCTAGATCTAGTACATGGGTACTCCTAAAAACAACTTAGATCCATAGATCCAATCATTACCTAACCTCTAGTACCAATTTCACACCTTAGCTTCACCTTGTGGGCCACTTAAAGCCATTTCACACATCCCAAGAAAATAGGACCCACTTGTGTTAACATATGGTACTACACCTTGTCATCATACCCAATCATGTGGCCTAAACCATACGTAGGTTGAAACACCAACAACCCCTCAAACTACCTTCAACCAAACCTCAACTTCTAGGTCCACTTAGCCTTGCATTGGTTTCCGTAACTCATCATTTACTTATCCTTAGAAACCTTTGTTTGGGTCCAATCAACTGTGATTGGTTATAGGGTCTCCCCCTAGGTCTTGTTACACCTTGACCTAAAGCGAAGAGTGCCTCGGTTGACGTGACTCCCACCTTGCCTTGGGAACCATGGCATCTCTTGGGTCACCTCTTTAGTTTCCTGTCTCCTCTACCGTCCCGGATGGGATACCACTAGGGGCAACTACAAGTTGTGTGATAACAGGCCCCATTCCTCATTTTGACGGTTGTGCCCCACTTGGGTCAATTTGGTGATGCATTTTCAATCTCAAATCTATGGAGATCTAGCCATTGGATGCCCTTGATTTTCAAGATCCACATTGATACTTGCCTAAACTACTTGGATCTATAATTTGGTGGCCATTGGACTTAATTTGACACACCTTGCCATGCTTTTAGCCCTCCTTGGGCAAAGTCGCACTTCTTGGGTGATTGAGTTATCCCACTTTGAGAACCTGAGTAGTTGAGATTCCATTGGATTTGGAAAGAGCATACCTTGAAACCTACATCTAGTGTCTCATTTTGTGAAGATCTACCTTGGGGGTAGCATTCCTTGTTTTAAGGGATTGTTGTCCACTTGGGTCACATTATGAAACATTAGATCTAGTCAAATCCAACCATCATATCTCAATTAGCCCACTTGATTTGTATTCTAGGTGTCCCGATCTACAATTTGACATATCTTTTGACTCCATTAACCCATTCATCAAGGCACTAGCCCACCTAGGGCAATTCGCACCCCTTGGGAGTTGTGTCAAGTCTTAGATCCCATATGTGGGTATCTCTAATTTTACCTTAGATCCTTAGATCTACTCTTTGCATACCCCTTGGTACCATTTGCATCCCTTAATTTCACCTCGTGGGTCCCATTTAAGCCATTTCCATATCCCAAGGAAGTGGGTCCCACATGTGTATTTCATGGTACTAGAACTTGTCATCTTATCTTATAATGTGGCCTAAATCATACATTGGTTGAAACACTAATCATTTCCTAAGCCTCCTTCAACCATACTTTAACTTCTAGGTCCACCTAACCTTGCATTGGTTTCCGTAACTTGTCTTTTACATATCCCTAGGAACCTTTGTTTGGGTCCAATCATCTTTGATTGGTTATAGGGTCTCCCCCTAGATCTTGATTTATCTTGATCTAAAGTGAAAAGTGCCTCGGTTGACGTGACTCCCATCTTGCATTGGGAACCGTGGCATCTCTTGGGTCACCTCTTTAGTTGTCTGTCTCCTCTACCATCCCGGATGGGATACCACTAGGGACAACTACAAGTTGTGTGATAACAATTCCATAAGTTTATAATTTATCTATCTCTAGAAGGAACCAAAGTCTCTTGAACTTGCCATAAGACAAGTCAAGAGCACTCTCTATCGGAGAGCATTGTCGCATTGCATTCTGCATATAGATTAGTTAAAGATTCTTGAACTTTGTCATAAGACGAAGTCAAGAGCACTCTCTGTCGGAGAGGTCTCATTGTGCTCTTACTAAAATACTTCAAACTCACACCCCCTTTTTTTTTAAAATTATTTTGTTGCTTTCCACCACCAAGTATGCTCTGCCAACCCTAAAAAGTTGGATTATTACTCAGAACGGTGACTGGATTTGATTAATCTCACAAGTGATAACCGTAATAAAATCTTCACCCCCATAACCAACGAACCGGCGTTGTTTCGGTAAATACTCAGGTAGTGGGCAAATTCTTGCTGGTGACGCCGGAATCAACCATTGTCATAGAGCTCTAGCTTGTTGGTTAAGTTCCTTGGACACCTAGCCTAGAGTACTAGACGGTCCGTCAGGTCATCGAGAGGAACCACTGAAAGTATTTCTTCTGGTTGGATTCAATACCCTGTTTTCTTAGCCTTAATAATAAAGAACACTTAAAACATTCCAAAATTTACCAAGAAGCATTGCAAAACGATCTCACGAACAATTATATTTGACTTACACATTTCAGCATCCCAAGCATCATTTTTGACTCCATAAAGGCACTGGTCTCTGAAATTTACATGTATCACCTTAATCTGGACCATATGTCCTTATCATTTGCTTAAGTTTATCTTGTGGATGCTTTCTTAAGTTACAAGTCAATTTATATATTGTTGTTCATCTTGATATTCGCATCTTGTAAATCGCAACGTGGATTGCATGTTTATTGTGTTCTCATCATCAAAAAAATCCTAAACAACACCCATCCGTATCCATACATCACCTAAAAACACTTAAAAGAAACAAGAGCAATAGAAAACTCTTTGTTAGGGACAACTGCCCTTGGCTTCGTTAGGAGTTTGCCTAAACGGAGGAGCTGGGTTTCAGGTGACAGTACCTGGCTCATTGCTTGCCCCCAAGGCCACACTTCTCCCACTTGTAGTGAGGAGACAGCTTTCAAAAGATTTCTGCTGCTGGTGTGCATCTCGGCGGACAACAATGCCTAAGTTGAATAAACACTCTCTAAACAACTTATCCATTTGTGAGGCACAGCCCTTCCCCTTGTTATTTGTCTGGCACAGAGTGTAGCTCCCCCTCTCCCCGTCCAAAGTATCTTTTGGTTGAGTTTGGTCAAGTCACCCCCTTGCCTAGCCTTCTTCTTAGCCTTCATCCTTAGCTAGCAGTTAGGCCATGTCCAATGAGTGAGTCTGTCATTTAAGCTATTGTGCAAGTAAATATAAATCCAGTGCAACCATTCGTCAAACAGGTTAATGATTCTTATTTGATTTTTGATAATAGAACAAGTCAAGATCGGGCTAAAGATTAACAAATTTGAGGGCACAATCTTCCTGACTTGTTCATACATTGAAGAATGGTTTAAATGATGCAATATGAAATTATGCCAAGGAGAAGACTGTCTGATGCAAACATTCTCCATCAAAGAATTGATAGGATCATAAAATTTATGCAAGTTAAACTCAGGGATGGATGGAGGAAAGACATAAGACATGTGATTCGATTTATTTTCACACAAATTAACTTCTTCATTTACTTCTCTCACATATTCAATTTGATTCTCCTTGGGACTGATGATCAAATAGAAACCAAGTGGAGACAACTCAAAGCTTAGAAGACGAAAAATCAAAGTCAGACCCTCTTGATGCTCAAAAATGGAGAAAAGGTGGAATTGATCTTTAAACACCTTTTCTAGCCACCTAGAATGATTGATAAATTGACAACAAGCATTATGGTTCCAAAGTGACTGAAAAGGGAAATGAAGTGCTTTTTCTCCAAACATGTAATCATGCTTATACTTTCTGTTGAAAATTTCAAAAGCAAAAGAATGACTAGGCCACCAACCCCAAAAAGATTGGAAAAGATGGGTAGGGAGGGTGGAAGCAATTTCTCCCAGATGGATAGAAAAATTTGGCCTTGGAATTTGACAAAAGGAAAAGCCTTTTAAAGCAAAATTGTTTATTCTGAGAATGATAAACTTTTGATCAAGTCTTATATTTACAAACCGAGGACAAGATTTCAATTCTAATAAATGGATGAAGCTGTTTTGACTAAGGATGGAAAATTTTAAAGACTCGATATAAGAAGTGGAACAAAGATTAGAGCATCTAGTGTGATTCACTAATTTATCCTCATCTTAACCTTCTATTGATTCATCATTAAATTCATTTAAGGATAAATGATCATTTTTATTTAAATTGTCAGGGATAAAATCAACAAGTTCATTTAAAGCATCTTGATTATTTGCACAATGATCATGTGAAACCACCACTAATGGATCTTGGTCAATGTCCCCACTTTCTTCTTCTTCAAAAAGATGATGAGAAATTAAAGGATTGTTAATGATAGAATGATTAATGAGTTTCTCCGAAGGAGGAACTTCAATAGACTTGTTGACTAAAGGCTCATCCTCAGAAATTTCCTCAAGATCAGGACTAGGACTACCTAAAAAGGAACTTGAAAAATTATGATTTATACAATGATTATGGGTTTGACTTTCAATCGATTCAAAAGTGGAAGACTTATCCTCAAAAGAAATTGAGCAGGAGGGGTCATCTTCGGATGTTGACAATTCACTTGATGTTTGATTGTTAACAGATTCAACAATAGGATCAAAAAGGGGAAGGTTTTGATTTGAAAAATATATATCATCTGATTCACTTCCCCATTTTTCTAAGAAATTTTGCTCAAACATGTCATACCCGGAAATGCTATTGGGCTTCAAATCTAAGAACCAGATCTCAGCTCTTCCTTTGAAGGACGAAGCCAATAGTTTCATACACACATCCTCATGGGTTATGGATAAATCTTTAATAATTTCCCTAAAAAGTTCAAGGTGTCTTTTAGCAGATACTTCATGACTTCCATCAAATTTAGACAACCTTTCACGGGCTTGATGAGGGATGTGATGAGGATACCCAACAATTTTTGAGAAGTCAAAAACTTTCAAACGACCAAAAGTCCTAGGCCGCTCAGAAGCAGCCATGGATGGCAAAAAAAAAAAAAAAAAAATTATTTATTTTTATTTTTATTTTTATTTTTTTTAATTTTAATTTTTTTTATTTTAATTTTTTATTATTAAATCCAGAACCTAAATACAAAAAGATGCACCCCATGGGCTCTAGATAATGATAGGATCGATCACCAGTGGAGTCGCTTATGTGGAGTCGCCAGGTAGACTTTAAAACTCTTCTACCAAGATGTATGTCGTTTAAAGTGCAGGGAGAGAGAGTAAAACATATGTTGAACCAAGGTAGGCCTCTACCTCCCCGGCAACGGCGCCAAAAATGTTAATGTTGGCAAAGAGAACGGGAGTAGAGGTTTGAAAAATATATGTCGAACCAGGGTAGGCCTCTACCTTCCCCGGCAGCGGCGCCAAAAATGTTATCACACAACTTGTAGTTGCCCCTAGAGGTATCCCATCCGGGATGGTAGGAGATAGGCAACTAAAGAGGTGACCCAAGAGATGCCACGGTTCCCAATGCAATGCGGGAGTCACGTCAACCGAGGCACTCTTCGCTTTAGGTCAAGGTGTAACTAGACCAAGGGGGAGACCCTATACCCCAATCACAATTGATTGGACCCAAACAAAGGTTTCTAAGGGTAGGTAAATGATGAGTTACGGAAACCAATGCAAGGCTAAGTGGACCTAATGGTTAAGGAATGGTTGAAGGTGGTGTAATGGATAGTTAATGTTTCAACCTATGTATGGTTTAGGCCACATGATGGGGTATGATTACTAGGTATAGTACCATGTGTTTTCACAAGTGGGTCTTGTTTTCTTGGGAAGCGTGAAATGGTTCTAGGTGGACCCACAAGGTGAAGTTAGGTATGAGGTTGGTACTATAGGTTAGGTATAGGCTAGATCTATAAGTTGGAGTTGGTTTTAGGAGTACCCATGTGCTAGATCTAGGGTTTGACACAAATCCCAAGGAGTGCGACATGCTTGGAGAAGGACTAGTGCCTTGTTGGATGGGCTAATGGGGTCAAGAAGTATGTCAAAGTGTAGATCGGGACACCTAGAAGCCAAGTCAAGTGGGTAGGATGAGATCCAATGGTTGGATCTTACTAGATCTAGGTTTTTAAGTGATTACCCTAAGTGGACCACAATCCCTAGAAACAAGGAATGCAATCCCCAAAGCGGATCTTGACAAACAGACAGTGTAGACCTAGGTTTCAAGGCATGGGCATTTCAAATCCACGAAAATCTCAAACACCCACTTCCTAGAAGTGGACCAACTCAAAACTTCAAGGGGGTGCGACTTGCTCAAGGAAGGGCAAAAGATGGGTTTGGTGGACCAAATCAAGTCCAATGGCCACCAAATTGTAGATCCGGGATGCTAGTGCCCCGATCTATGTATGGTCAAAAATTCAAGTGAACCCAATGGCTAGATCTTAGTAGATCTGAGTTTTAAGGTGCTAGGAAATTCAAAAAGGGGGTTTTAACCCCTTAAAACATGGAAAGATGTCCACAAGGTAGAATTCACCAAAGTAAGAACGTGGGTATAGGTTATCAAGTGTCTAGATTTCAAACCAAGTGGGATCTCACCTACCCATGTGCAAGCTTCTCTTAGGAAAATCGATTTAGGCTCAAGAAGGCTTTTTGCATTGAAAAGTGTGTCAATTTTTAGCCAATCACCACCACACTATAGATCCAACTAGGAGTGGATCCTATAGAGGTGGGTTTTTGATATCTTCTCAATTGCAAGGATAGATCTAAGTAGATCTGAAAAATACCAAAAATAAGGGTTTTAATTTGATTAGGGTTTTTATGATCTAGAAATTATGGAAGATTCAAGGAAGAGAAGATCATACCTCTTGGAACATACCTGGATGAAGAGATGAATGCTAGTTGAGACGAGGATTACTTTGCCAAAGATCAAATGGAGAATTGTTGAAGCCCTCTTGCCAAATCGATTTTTCCAAGCCACATGTGATTCCTTCTAACCTGTCAAGCCAAGGAGCAAAGCATCAATCAGTTTAACAAATTGAAGGTAGATACAAGCAAGAGAGAGAGAAACATAGAATAGTTGACACAAAGGCAAAACTACTCCCTGTCAAACCCAAAACGACTTCTTCCAAGCTTGAAGGGCAAGCCTCCCCACCAATTCGCACTTGTCAAAATCGCCCTCTTGACCTGCAAATAAAATATGGCAAATATGCAAGATAGCTACAATAGATCCTCCAGTGCAATGGACAATAGCATTTACAATCGAAACAACCAACATTCACTCCAATCCAAGCATGTACTCCAAAAGATAGAAATTTTATTCCAAGAGCCAAGAGCCAAAAATCTCTAGATGAATTTTACAATGAGAGGCTCCCTCCTTAAATAGGATGGGGAGAGAGTACAATCCTAACCACTTTTTACATGAGCGGCTAAGATTAAAAGATCTCATGATCTAATCAATGGTTGAGATGAGCTCAACAATAAAATACATGGATCACTAATAAAATATAATGTAAGTGGACAAAATCGCCCTACAAGAGGGGAATCCCACCAAATCATGATGACAAAATATTATAAGAGGCTTATGGTGGGTCCAAGGGGTAATTTTATCCCTCCTTGGTCAATCCCCATAGCACAATAACCAAAAAATAATCATGAATGTACCAAATCGTGCCTCCATAGTGAAGTCGTGGGTCCTCAAAAGACCTCAAAAATCCACAGAAAGTGCCATAAGTGATGGATGCGGGCCCCGATGAAGCTGAAACTGCTGGAGAAGGTGTGGAAGGTCCCGATCTATCATCACTGATCATCCCATGCCATAACTTTGCCTCAGTAGCCCAAATCGATTTCCTCAATAGCCATTTCTACCAATCCTGAAATGCCTCGGGAAGCGTGAAACTGCCCCAAACAGCCTCCTGGAGTGCTGGCGCTGTCAAGGTGAGGGCACCAGTGTGTCCGGAAGGGGGGTAATATGGTAAAAACAAGTGGCTGGACCACCCCCTCCATCATCAGCGCCCTAGGTCAACCGGATAAAAATCACATCTGCTCCGACAGGACCTCCGACAGACCAAAACTGCACTAGGACAGCCTACTGAGGCTAAATCATCACTGTAAGTGCCCGGAACTGAAAACAAACTGTCCCATTGGACTCAGAAGGTCCAAATCCATCCAAGATGTGTACTCATATACCATATGAATCTCTGCATGATCAAAATAAATATCCAATATACCGGATCAAGGCCAATAATAATGCGCTGTACATATACAAACACTGCTGCAACCCCAGAATCATCATCATAACCCTGCAGCTGCTGCATAGAGTCATCATGTATGTATACATAGACCATATATCATCTATCCATATCATCATAAGGTCCAACATCTCATGTCCCATGGTCCTCCATGGTCAAACTAGGTCTAACCAAGACCAAATATAACTCAGATCATCATCAATAGCTGCTGCAAAGTGTCAAGGTTAATATATGCTCTACAACTTATTCAAATACAATTATAACACAGAGTAATCATGACTGACGATCTAAATCCAAATATATAGTGTCGTTAATTATTATTATTACTCAGACTAGACTTTCAGGATCATACTCACTTCATAGTTGTGATCAATTTGCTAGTGAAGGGTGAAGGCTTAAATTAACTGGCTAGGCTAAGGGATGACTTAACTGTCTTGACTTTGTGACACTTTGGCAAGGGAAAGGGAATACACCATAGTATATACTGAATGAGCAATAACACAGGGAATGGCGGTGTCTCACAAATGGATGAGTTGTTTAAAGAGGGTTTATTCTCCTTCACAGATGCGCACAATCCATAATACAAATAAGGCTAGCAATTGTTTAGATATAGCTTTTAAGTTCCATTGCTTTTTTGGGCCTGAAGTTTCAATAGCCTTGATCTATGTGTGTTTATAAACACATTGCATAGATTTACATTTATTTTAGGCTTTCTGCTGCAGGTGTGTTTTTAAGGCACTTGTTTACCTGAGCACTTCTAGGTGTGTCATGGACAGCTTGTTTACCTAGGTATTTATTTTCCACAAGATATAACATTTTATTTTCATAGCCATTTTTATTTGGCATGCCTTTCATTCATGTGTGTTTAGAAACACATTGCATGAATGGGCTTTTCATACAAGATATAGCATTTCATTTTTCCAGATTTTGTATTCATGGCAGCACTAAAAGTTTCAGGTTTAGCCAACACAACTTTAGTGACTAGGGGGAATTCACAAGGAACTCCAACTCGCCATAGGCAAGTTTTGTCACCAACTCAGAGCCGAGACACAATAAACAGGGAAGCTCATCCAATACAGAGGCTACAGTGGGGAAAAGATCCTCCATGTCACTAGTCAAGTAGTAAGTCAGGGTGATAAACTAGAAGGTAGGCCATGGATGGATGAAGACAATGAATAATAGAGCCAACACTAGCAAGCCAAGATATGGTGGAATGATCACCTCTATTCTCCCTAAGGAGGGTACATACCAATGAGTATGAATAGTGAACTTCTAAGTCTGAGTAGGGACAATATAATATATATAATAGATCAACCAGGTCCAAATATCTATATGATCGCCAGATCATGACACTGAGTGCTAAGACATGCTATAAGAATAAGTATAAAAGCAATCTAACCATAACGCCATGATATACCTGCTGAGTCATATACCTGAATGCTCATCAACCTGTACCATCATCTGTCCTCCGAAACTGCTGCTGTAACTCTGGGCACTACTGACTGCTCTGTACCAATGGTATAATGGCTACATCGGTCATCTCTCTGAGTGTCCTGAGACTCAGTCATGGCATGGGGAATACAACTGCTATCCACAATCTGATAGTGATCCAATGATAGCTGCTCATCTCATCATCATCATCTGAAATGTGCTTTGGAATCTGAAAAATAATGTATGGTAGCCCGGCTACTATATATGTGATAACACCCCCTTTATAAGATGACGTCACCTTCACTTTGTACCATTTAGCTATGACGTCATCACCTTTTGAGTGATCCATGTGATATATTGTTATGGTTCATTATTAGCCATTGATTATGTATTGAGATCTTTTAATCTCAACCACTCATCTTTTGTAAAGTGGTTTTGAGATCCAGGGTTTTGGTCTTTATTATCCTATATAAGGAGGAGACCCCCTATTGTATAGCTCACCTTTGGGCTCTAGAAAACTTGGAATGAAAAGAATATTTTGGAGATCTACTTCTTGGCTTTGATTGGGTTACTCTTGCATATGTTCTTGGATATCTTGCTTCTAGACATTGTTTGCTTTTCAGGTGAAATCGACTTCAAGAGAGGGAGGCCGAATTGCTCAAGCTAGCTCATCGAATTGCTTTATAGGAAGATTGTAGGGGTTGCTCACATCCCCCATGGGCAAATCGACTTCATAGAGAGGGAGTTTTTCAATTGTGCTTTGTCCATTGATTGCTTTCTTGATATGACATGCTTAGATCTTATGGATCTGTAGATCAAATCTAACTTGATGTAGTTTGATTTACAGGTTTTCATGAGACATATTTCCTCCTAGGGTTTGAATGCTATTGGTTGAAGACACTTGGATCAAGCTTGGAATTGTAACTAGGGCAAGAATTATCCATATGCTAAGAGGCCGCAAGCTTTTGAGGTAAGATCTACAAGGTACGTATTGATTTCGCTTGCTATCCATCCCATTGGTCAAAATTACATTAAAATCAAAACCCTCATTTTTGTTTTTCTTAGATCTACTTGGATCTAGCCTTGCTTTTGAAAAGATATTGAAAACCCACCTCTATAGTATCCATGGCAATTCGGATCTATAGTTTGGTGGTGATTGGGTTCCATTTGACACACTTTTCAAGGCAAAATAGCCCTCTTGAGGCAAATCGCACCCTTTGGGAGAAGCTAGTTGGGTTAGATCTAACACATGGGTAGGTGAGATCCCACTTGATTCACACTCTCCTCACTTGATAACCTACCCCTAGTGCTTCACCTTGTTGATTTTTGCCTTGTGGGCCCCATTCCTCATTTTGAGGGTTGTGTCCCACTTGGGTCAATTTGGTGATGCATTTTCAATCCCAGATCTATGGAGATCTAGCCATTGGATGCCCTTGATTTTCAAGATCCACATTGATACTTGCCTAAACTACTTGGATCTACAATTTGGTGGCCATTGGACTTGATTTGACACACCTTGCCATGCTTTTAACCCTCCTTGGGCAAAGTCGCACTCCTTGGGTGCTTGAGTTTGCCCACTTCTAGGACATGGGTGGTTGTGATCCCGCTTGAATTGGAAAGAGCATACCTTGAAACCCCTACCTAGTATCTCACTTTGTGAAGTTCTGCCTTGGGGGTATCATTCCTCATTTTGGGGATTGTTGTCCACTTGGGTCACATAGTGAAATATTAGATCTACTAAGATCCAATCATCACATCTTGAATAGCCCACTTGATTTGCATCCTAGGTGTCCCGATCTAGATTTCCACATCTCTTTTGACTCCATTAGCCCATCCATCAAGGCACTAGTCCACCTAGGGCAATTCGCACTCCTTGGGATGTGTGTCAATTACTAGATCCCATATGTGGGTATCTCTATTTTCACCTTAGATCTATAGATCTACTCTTCACATACCCCTTAGTACCATTTGCATCCCTAACTTCACCTTGTGGGTCCCATTTGAGCCATTTCCATATCCCAAGGAAGTGGGTCCCACATGTGTATTTCATGGTACTAGATCTTGTCATCTTATCTTATCATGTGGCCTAAATCATTCATTGGTTGAAACACTAGTCACTCCTTAAGCCTCCTTCAACCATACTTAAACTTCTAGGTCCACCTAACCTTGCATTGGTTTCCATAACTTGTCTTTTACATATCCCTAGGAACCTTTGTTTGGGTCCAATCATCTTTGATTGGTTATAGGGTCTCCCCCTAGGTCTTGATTCATCTCGATCTAAAGTGAAGAGTGCCTCGATTTACGTGACTCCCAGCTTGCATTGGGAACCGTGGCATCTCTTGGGTCACCTCTTTAGTTGTCCATCTCCTCTACCATCCTGGATGGGATACCTTTAGGGACAACTACAAGTTGTGTGATAACACCTCCCTAATCTAAGTTATAAAGATCAAAGGTATTTTTTTACTTTTTTGTACTTTGTAACAAACTTAAAGCAAGTGGGCTACCCAACGCCCACAGCGCCCTTCCCCTTCCGGGGAAGGCCTGTATCTGCCTCTTTTGCTTTATGTGCTTTAGTTAGTATTTTTGCTAGATTGGCTTTTACTTTTCGTAATTAGATCTAGATTTGATTTCATTCTTCTGCTTTACATTTTTTTGGGGGGAAAATAAATACTCACCCACTATGCTCTCCCAAAGTACCGAAAGGGAAAAGAGATTCACAGTGTAGTAACTAGATAACTTGTTTCAGTCTTGTATTTTTGTTACTTTACATTTTTGTGCAACAACTATTTTACAATTCAAACATTTATCGGCAATTGATTTCCCGAAGTACCACGTTGTGCAAGGAATTGCCCGATACAGCAACGTACGGAAAAGAGATTTCTGCCGCTAATAACTTACTCACAACATTAAAATTGGAATTTACCATTCGCCCTTTCGTGTATGCTCTTGCACATCGCAGATTCGCCCTAAGCTTTGGGATAACTAAAAACAAAAGTGTGCTTCATTAATTTTTTCACATCTAACTAAAAACTCATCATTAATAAAAGTAACTTCCCCCAAACATAACGGAAATCCGGCATTAAATTCGAAATCACTTGTTGGCAAATTTTGCAAAGGAAGTGGGAGAAAGTGACCACAGGGCCCCGTCAAGCTACACCCTCGTTTGGTGTAGTGTTAGACATCTCCCTGTGACTCCATCTAGTCCACCTGTCCTTGTGCGAAGCCACATAAGGTGAAATCCGGACATATTCCCAAGTACCTCACGTTATATCGAGAATCCCCCTTTTTCCCTTAATCAATTCATCATCTTAATAATTTAAAACTGACCAAGTACATTGCAAAACACTTTACATCTCAACACCACTATTTTATTTTGACTCCATCGGCACTAATCTCCAAGTTGCAACAATACATTTTATTTGCTTAATACCAGTTCATTATTGTTGTTTAAATCTTTATATGTTGATGTTCTATCTTTATATACTGTCGAACTATTTCATGTTTTTGCAATAAACCTTGCTTCAGTATTTCATTCCAAAAACTCCTAAAAACAATCACTTCCATCCTTAAACAACTAAAACCAACTTAAGAGCCTTAGAAACTCTTTCTGAGGGTCTACCCCCCTTGGCTTCGTTAGGAGTTTGCCTAAACGGAGGAGTCAAGATTAGGTAACATCATCTGACTCGAGACTTAACCCCAAGGACATACCTAGCAGCTTAAAAGATTTCTGTTGTGTTCCCCCAGGTGTGCTTTTCAGTGGCAACATAATTTGACTATATGGAAAAATTAATCTTGATGGAGATCGTACAGTTGAATCTGAGTTGTACAGTTGAGCAAAAAAAATTGTACAACAGCGATATTCATAAATAGTATGGCAGTTGGAGCAACTAAACGACGACTGCATTCAGAATTCATACGACAGTTGGAGCAAGTGTATAGTGACTGGATTTAAAATTCATATGATGACTGAGTGAAAATTAATGGCTATGTATGACAAATAGTATGATGTACAACTAAGCGAAATTGGTGGTTGTGGTGTGCAGCAGATCATACTATGTACAACTAAACAGGAAAAAAAATGTTAACTATGTGTGCGAAGGTACGACAAATCATACAATGTATGACTAAGCTCAAAATTGGCCATGGCCTTAATTCCTAATCACACCTTTTTGATTCTCCAAATCAGCTTGCAATGCAAGAGAAGAGCATACTTAGTGGACTAGACAGGGGTGTGGTCCATCTCTTATACCATATTCCAAGAACCCATAAACCTTAACACATGCAATAGATACACAAAATAACACAATATTATATTATGAGTAACTCATGCACGTATTACAATGGAGTTCACCTCCTTATATACCAATGTTCATTGAGAAAGTCATTTCCACTTATGAATGTGGGACAAACTGCTTTACACCTTTGTAGCATGGTTACCCAAACCCGGGGGTAGGGTTCACATCCCCACATCCAGTTCATGTCCCCACGTCTTGGGTACTGGGTCAGGGACGTCCTAGTCAACTCTGAGTATAAGGAAGGTTCTCCCATTCAAAAATAAGTTATTCAGATCTGGATTTTAATTTTTGGTAATGAGTTTACTTCAGTAGTACTAGTTTATTGTTTATGATTTTACTATACATCTGCATTATTTTAAATTTTTTGTTAAAAACCCTAAACTTTAACATGGTATCAGAGCTGAGCACGTGAAGAGCATAGGTTTGAGCAGGTTATTGTTGCCTACGTGGATCTTGGTACAAATCTGAACCTTGCAGATAGCAATCTTGTACATCAAATTTTACTTACCCTTGGGACTCTTTTATACCTGCGTTGAGAGAGTTAGGGTCTATTGTAGCCCTAATACAATATGCTACTACTTGTAACCCTTATGGAAACCTTCGATGGTCTTCTTGAACCTGTCGTTAGCCCTGTAAGGGCTTTAGTGTACCTATGGTGCCCAATCCGTGACCCTCTCTGCCTGTTGTAGCATGTCTGTAGTCTTAATTGAAGCTAGAACGTGACTACTTGGTGGGTACGGAACCCTAAGGAAGTATGTTGTGAGTTGTAGAGGTATGTTGTAACCCTGATCAAGGTTAGTCGTGACCTTCCCTACCTGTATGGAACCTGTTATCACACAACTTGTAGTTGCCCCTAGAGGTATCCCATCCGGGACGGTAGAGGAGACAAGCAACTAAAGAGGTGACCCAAGAGATGCCACGGTTCCCAATGCAATGTGGGAGTCACGTCAACCGAGGCACTCTTCGCTTTAGGTCAAGGTGTAATTAGACCAAGGAGGAGACCCTATACCCCAATCACTGTTGATTGGACCCGAACAAAGGTTTCTAAGGGTTGGTAAGTAATGAGTTACGGAAACCAATGCAAGGCTATGTGGACCTAAGGGTTAAGGTATGGTTGAGGGAAGTATAATAGATTGTTAATGTTTCAACCTATGTATGGTTTAGGCCACATAATGGGGTATGATGACTAGGTATAGTACCATGTGTTTGCACAAGTGGGTCTTGTTTCCTTTGGAGGTGTGAAATGGTTCTAGGTGGACCCACAAGGTGGAGTTAGGTGTGAGGTTGGTACTATAGGTTAGATATAAGCTAGATCTATAAGTTTGAATGGGTTCTAGGAGTACCCATGTACTAGATCTAGGGTTTGACATGAATCCCAAGGAGTGCGACTTGCTTGGTGATGGACTAGTGCCTTGTTAAGTGGGCTAATGGGGTCAAGAAGGATGTCAAAGTGTAGGTCGGGACACCTAGAAGCCAAGTCAAGTGGGTTGAATGAGATCTAATGGTTGGATCTTACTAGATCTAGGTTTTTAAGTGATTACCCTAAGTGGACCACAATCCCTTAAAACAAGGAATGCAATCTCCAAGGCGGATCTTGACGAAAGGACAGTATAGACCTAGGTTTCAAGGCATGGGCATTCCAAATCCACGAAAAACTCAAACACCCACTTCCTAGAAGTGGACCAACTCAAATCTTCAAGGGGGTGCGACTTGCTCAAGGAAGGACAAAAGATGGGTTTGGTGGACCAAATCAAGTCCGACGGCCACCAAACTGTAGATCCAAGTGGCTTGTACCCCGATCTATGTATCTTCAAAAATTTAAGTGAATCCAATGGCTAGATCTTTGTAGATCTGAGTTTTAAAGTACCAAGAAGATCAAAAGGGGGTTTCAACCCCTTAAAACATGGAAAGATGTCCACAAGGTAGTTTTCACCAAAGTAAAGATATGGGTTTAGGTTATCAAGTGTCTAGAATGCAAATCAATTGAGATCTCACCTACCCATGTGCTAGATCTAGCCCAACAAGCCTCTCTCTAGGAAGTGCGATTTGGGTCAAGGAGGGCTTTTTGCCTTGAAAAATGGGTCAATTCTTAGCCAATCTCCACCAAACTATAGATCCAACTAGGGGTGGATACTATAGAGGTGGGTTTTCAATATCTTTTCAAGAACAAGGCTAGATCTAAGTAGATCTAAAAAATACCAAAAACAAGGGTTTTAATTTGATTAGGGTTTTTGTGATCTAGAAATTATGGAAGATTCAAGGAAGAGAAGATCATACCTCTTGGAACATACCTGGATGAAGAGATGAATGCTAGTTGGGACGAGGATTACTTTGCCAAAGATCAAATGGAGAATTGTTGAAGCCCTCTTGCCAAATCGATTTTTCCAAGCCACATGTGATTCCTTCTAACCTGTCAAGCCAAGGAGCAAAGCATCAATCAGTTTAACAAATTGAAGGTAGATACAAGCAAGAGAGAAAGAGAAACATAGAATAGTTGACACAAAGGCAAAACTACTCCCTGTTAAACCCAAAACGACTTCTTCCAAGCTTGAAGGGCAAGCCTCCCCACCAATTCGCACTTGTCAAAATCGTCCTCTTCACCTGCAAATAAAGTATGGCAAATATGCAAGATAGCTACAATAGATCCTCCAGTGCAATGGACAATAGCATTTACAATCGAAACAACCAACATCCACTCCAATCCAAGCATGTACTCCAAAAGATAGAAATTTTATTCCAAGAGCCAAGAGCCAAAAATCTCTAGATGAATTTTACAATGAGGCTCCCTCCTTAAATAAGATGGGGAGAGAGTACAATCCTAACCACTTTTTACATGAGTGGCTAAGATTAAAAGATCAAAAGATCTAATCAATGGTTGAGATGAGCTCAACAATAAAATACATGGATCAACCATAAAATATAACAATAAGTGGACAAAATCGCCCTAGGAGAGGGCATCCCACCAAATCATGATGACAAAATATCATAAGAGGCTTATGGTGGGTCCAAGGGGTAATTTTATCCCTCCTTGGTCAATCCCCATAGCACAATAACCAAAAAAAAATCATGAATATACCAAATCGTGCCTCCATAGTGAAGTTGTGGTCCTCAAAAGATCTCAAAAATCCACAGAAAGTGCCATAAATGATGGATGCGGGCCCCGATGAAGCTGAAACTGCTGGAGAAGGTGTGGAAGGTCCCGATCTATCATCACTGATCATCCCATGCCATAACTTTGCCTCAGTAGCCCAAATCGATTTCCTCAATAGCCATTTCTACCAATCCTGAAATGCCTCGGGAAGCGTGAAACTGCCCCAAACAGCCTCCTGGAGTGCTGGCGCTGTCAAGGTGAGGGCACCAGTGTATCCGGACGGGGGGTAATATGGTAAAAACAAGTGGCTGGACCACCCCCTCCATCATCAGCGCCCTAGGTCAACCGGATAAAAGTCATCTCTGCTCCGACAGGGCCTCCAACAGACCAAAACTGCACTGGGACAGCCTACTGAGGCTCAATCATCACTGTACGTGCCCGGAACTGAAAACAAACTGTCCCATTGGACTCAGAAGGTCCAAATCTATCCAAGATGTGTACTCATACACCATATGAGTCTCTACATGATCAAAATAAATATCCAATATACCGGAACAAGGCCAATAATAATGCGCTGTACATATACAAACACTGCTGTAACCCCAGAATCATCATCATAACCCTGTAGCTGCTGCATAGAGTCATCATGTATGTGTACATAGACCATATATCATCTATCCATATCATCATAAGGTCCAACATCTCATGTCCCATGGTCTTCCATGGTCAAACTAGGTCTAACCAAGACCAAATATAACTCAGATCATCATCAATAGCTGCTGCAAAGTGTCAAGGTTAATATATGCTCTACAACTTATTCAAATAACAATTATAACACAGAGTAATCATGACTGGCGATCTAAATCCCAATATATAGTGTCGTTAATTATTATTATTACTCAGACTAGACTTTCAGGATCATACTCACTTCATAGTTGTGATCAATTTGCTAGTGAAGGGTGAAGGCTTAAATTAACTGGCTAGGCTAAGGGATGACTTAACTGTCTTGACTTTGTGACACTTTGGCAAGGGAAAGGGAATACACCATAGTATATACTGAATGAGCAATAACACAGGGAATGGCGGTGTCTCACAAATGGATGAGTTGTTTAAAGAGGGTTTATTCTCCTTCACAGATGCGCACAATCCATAATACAAATAAGGCCAGCAATTGTTTAGATATAGCTTTTAAGTTCCATTTCTTTTTGGGCCTGAAGTTTCCATAGCCTTGATCTATGTGTGTTTATAAACACATTGCATAGATTTACATTTATTTTAGGCTTTCTGCTGCAGGTGTGTTTTTAAGGCACTTGTTTACCTGAGCACTTCTAGGTGTGTCATGGACAGCTTGTTTACCTAGGTATTTATTTTCCACAAGATATAACATTTTATTTTCATAGCCATTTTCATTTGGCATGCCTTTCATTCATGTGTGTTTAGAAACACATTGCATGAATGGGCTTTTCATACAAGATATAGCATTTCATTTTTCCAGATTTTGTATTCATGGCAGCACTAAAAGTTTCAGGTTTAGCCAACACAACTTTAGTGACTAGGGGGAATTCACAAGGAACTCCAACTCGCCATAGGCAAGTTTTGTCACCAACTCAGAGCCGAGACACAATAAACAGGGAAGCTCATCCAATACAGAGGCTACAGTGGGGAAAAGATCCTCCATGTCACTAGTCAAGTAGTAAGTCAGGGTGATAAACTAGAAGGTAGGCCATGGATGGATGAAGACAATGAATAATGGAGCCAACACTAGCAAGCCAAGATATGGTGGAATGATCACCTCTATTCTCCCTAAGGAGGGTACATACCAATGAGTATGAATAGTGAACTTCTAAGTCTGAGTAGGGACAATATAATATATATAATAGATCAACCAGGTCCAAATATCTATATGATCGCCAGATCATGACACTGAGTGCTAAGACATGCTATAAGAATAAGTATAAAAGCAATCTAACCATAACACCATGATATACCTGCTGAGTCATATACCTGAATGCTCATCAACCTGTACCATCATCTGTCCTCCGAAACTGCTGCTGTAACTCTGGGCACTAATGACTGCTCTGTACCAATGGTATAACGGCTACATCGGTCATCTCTCTGAGTGTCCTGAGACTCAGTCATGGCATGGGGAATACAACTGCTATCCACAATCTGATAGTGATCCAAAGATAGCTGCTCATCTCATCATCTCAAAGTAAAGGAACTGGCTGAAATGTGCTCTGGAATCTGAAAAATAATGTATGGTAGCCCGGCTACTATATAGGGTCTCCCCCTTGGTCTAGTTACACCTGGACCTAAAGCGAAGAGTGCCTTGGTTGACGTGACTCCCGCATTGCATTGGGAACCGTGGCATCTCTTGGGTCACCTCTTTAGTTGCCTATCTCCTCTACCGTCCCGGATGGGATACCTCTAGGGGCAACTACAAGTTGTGTGATAACACTAACCTCTGCACTTCTCTCCTTTTGCGGGACGCTGCTCCACCGTCGATCCTTTGCGGATCGGATCTCAGTCGTTGATCTACGATCAAGGTGGGATCCTTCACTTAAGCTTGCGGGAATGTTATTTTCCGCGCAACTTCACTTTGAACAACGCTCCCACGTCATCAATCTTCTGTTCGGTTTAGATCTGAGCCATTCAACTCAACAAGCTAGATTTACTTAGCTTCTTCCTGATTCCTCAGCCAATTGATCATGGAAATGATCAACCCAGCTCGACCCTCGTCTGGATACTTGGGAAACTAAGCTCAAACAAGACTCCTACTTAAACAATTGAATGGTGATTGGTCTGCAAACACGTTGGTATTCTTCACTTCACACAGTGATCGTAAAAACGCAACACAGAGATTCATTCACATAGAAATCAGGTCACAAATGCACATAGCTCTACCTAACAGAAACTCAAAGCATTCTTAATTCAAATGCACAGGAAGATTTCTTAAACACACACAGTTCGTCTACATTCATTTACAGAAAATATGAAAATTGCATTCTCTACGGAATGACTTACAATCCTGAGCCGACCAACCAACCCTTAATTCATTCTACTCTGCCCTACTTATGCATTCGGTCCTCTAACAGGAACTCGAACCACTCAACAAACCTAACAACCTAACAGACTCCATGACGGCGGGTCTGCATCACTACTCAACCGACTTCCTAATCTGGCTTGATCTCCACGCAGGGAGTATCAACTCGCCGCTAGTCCTATCTTACCAAAAATAGACAACGCATCAGATGGTTACCCATCCTGCGATCTCGAATCATTCAAAACAGTATAGATTGTCCACATCAGAATAAGTCGCCTCCATACTAGCCACAACATGTGACCACGTAATCACACTGTTGACTCAGCATCGATGCTCCTGCATCAGACTCCCAAGGTTAAAATTTCTGAACCCCTGTTCAGTAAATCAGCTATTGAGAAACCCTTGGTTTCCAATTCCTTGGCATCCATCCATGTATAATCCTCTACAAGATGTCCCTTCCACTTGATCAGGTACTCCAAGTAGTCCCCCTGTCTGGTTTTTCTTGCCACTCTAGTCTCCAAGATATGCTCAGCTTCTGAAGGCTAGGCCATAGGCATCTGTTTCAGCCACTGTAGATCTTCCACCTCTGGCACTTGCCCTGTATCATTTGTCACATAGACATATAAGTCTGCAACATTAAAAATAGGTGATACGCCAATTCCTGTTGGCATTTCCAGTTCATAGGCATTTGCTAAAAAAATTCTGAGTATCCTACAAGGTCCAATCTTCTTCATCTTCAACTCATTGTACTCTCCTTTTGGAAATCTCTCTTTCCTCGGATGTGCTAAGACTAAGTCCCCCACTTCATAGTTCTTCTCCCTTCTCTTGGAATCTGCTCTAGTCTTGTAACTGTTGTTACTCTGCTACAATCTTGCCTTAACTTGCTCTTGCAGTTCACTGATTCTTGCTGCAAAATCTTCTCCATCTGCACTCTTCTCCAGTTTACCCAAATCACGAAGTTCACATGCTCCTCTTGGGTGCATTCCATACAGAATTTGGAATGGACTCATCCCTGTACTTCTGTTTGGTGAATCATTGTATGCAAACTCAGCTTGGCTTAATACTTTGTCCCATTGCTTTGGACTTTCCCCAATCAGACTTCTCAACATGTTGCCTAGAATCCTGCTTACCACCTCAGTCTGGCCATCGAACTGTGGATGATATGCTGAACTGAAGTTCAACTTAGTACCCAACTTCTTCCACAATGTCCTCCAGAAATGACCTGTGAATTTCACATCCCGGTCTGACACAATACTCTTAGGTAAACCATGTAACTTCACAACTTCATCAAAAAACAAGTTAGCAATGTGTGTGGCATCACTAGTCCTATAACATGGAACAAAATGTGCCATCTTAGTGAATCTGTCCACCACTACAAAAATAGAATCATATCCCTTCTGAGTTTTTGGCAAACCCAAAATGAAATCCATACTCACAAAATCCCAAGGCCTAGTTGGAATAAGCAATGGTGTGTATAAGCCTGTGTTCTGGCTTCTTCCCTTGGCATGCTAACATACCCTGCATCTGCTTACAAACTTCTCAGCTTCAGATCTCATCTTTGGCCAAAAGTAAAAATGACTCAACTGACCAAAAGTCTTATCACTTCCAAAGTGTCCTGCCATTCCTCCATTGTGCTTTTCCTGTATCAAGTTCTCTCTCATGGAACATCTGGGAATACAAAGTTTATTATTTTTGAAGAGTAAACCATCTTGCAACATATACTCAATCCATGATTCTCTATCTGCTTCTACAGGATTTCTACAAGCTCGATATGCATTCTAAAAATCAATATCAGTCTCATACAAATCTCTTAAATGCTCAAACCCTAAGACTTGAATCTGATTCTCTTTCACCATCAACTGTCTTCTACTTAAAGCATCAGCTACTCGATTTGACTTCCCACTAATATGCTTTATCACAAAGGTAAAGTTTTGCATGAACTCAACCCACTTGACATGTTTCTGGTTCAACTTAGGTTGTTGCATGATATACTGCAATGCATGGTTATCAGAAAACAAAACAAATTCTCCAGGCATCAAATAATGCCTCCAATGCTTTAGTGCCTGAACAATAGCATAAAATTCCTTATCATAATAGGAATATTTTTGTTTTGCCTCATTCAGCTTCTCACTAAAATATGCTACAGGTCTGTCTTCCTGACTGAGTACAGCTCCAACTGCTACTCCACTGGCATCACACTTCACTTGGAAAGGGTGTTTGAAATTTGGCAACTTCAGTACTGGTTGTTCAGTAATCTTCTTCTTCAAGAACTGAAAGCTCCTTTCAACCTCTGTTGTCCATTGGAATGGTTGTTGATCCTTCCTGATGGTTTCAATGATAGGTGCTCAAATACCACTTAAATTCTTTATAAACTTTCTATAAAAACTTGCCAATCCATGGAAACTTCTTACTCCAAAAATGCTCTGTGGTGAAGGCCAATCAATGATTGCCTGCACTTTTTCTAGATCCATCTTCAATCCATCCTTTGAGATAACAAAACCCAGATATACGAGTTCTGATTTCATAAATGTACACTTCTTCACATTTATTAGCAACTTTTCCTGTTGCAGTCTTTCTAAGACACATCTCAGATGCTTCAAATGCTCCCTCTCTGATTGACTGAAAATCAGAATATCATCAAGGTACACTATTACAAACTTACCTATGAAATCTCTCAAGACTTCATTCATCAATCTCATGAACGTGCTTGGTGCATTGGACAGTCGAAATGGCATCACCAACCACTCATACAACCCATCAGTTGTCTTGAAGGCTGTCTTCCACTCATCCCCTTCTCGAATTCTGATCTGATGCTATCCACTCTTCAGATCTAACTTTGAAAAGCATGTTGCCCCGCTAAGGCAATCCATCATGTCATCCATCCTTGGTAATGGAAATCTGTATTTGATGGTGATCTTGTTAATTGCTCTGGAGTCAATACACATCCTCCAATCACCATCCTTCTTTGGTGTCAGTACTGTTGGTACTGCACATGGACTCAGACTCTTCTGAACCAATCCCTTTTCTACTAATCCTTGTACTTGCCTTTTGACTTCTTCATTCTCTTGGGGTGTCAATCTGTATGATGCCTTGTTTGGTAAGCTCGCTCCAGGAATAAAATCAATGTGGTGACTTATATCCCTCTTCAGGGGTAATTCATTCGGCAAATCATCTACCACAATGTCACTAAACTCCCCTAGCATCTCCTGAATCTCCTCAAGTAGATCTGTAATGTTAGTCTTCATCACTACCACTCTGGGCCTACATACTACAGCATAGGTCAGTTCCTTCTCATCAATCTGCTGCAAATATTCTTTCCCTGTCAACATAAACACTTTAGATGTCTAGTGCTCTGTTGAACTCTCTCCTTGTAAAGGATGAAGAATATGTCTTATCCCATCTTCTACAAAACTATGGCAGTTCCTTCTACCATCATGCACTACCTTCTTATCAAATTGCCAAGGTCTTCCTAGAAGAATATGGCAAACATCCATAGGAATAACATCACAAATGATCTTGTCCTTATATCAACCTACTTGAAAATCAACTTCACATTGTTCACTTACCAGAATTTGATGTCCTTTATGCAACCATGATACTTTGTATGGAACAGGGTGTCTGGTCTTCCTCAAACTCAGTTTCTCCACCATTTCTGTGGAAACAAGGTTGTCAGTGCTCCCACTTTCAATCACCATCTTACAATGCTTCCCTTTGACTTTACACATGGTTCTGAATAAAGCCTTTCTTTGAGTAGGTTCCACTTCCTCTTTTTCTGGTTTCAACAAAATCTTGTTCATCATCAGGGACTCTCCCTTTTCTGGCATGTTCTCAGCTACTGCTTCCTGTTCCTGCTGCTGCTCGTTCTGCGCTACATAGGCTCCTCTCTGTCCTACATTTTCCTTCTCTGGACATTCGAAAGATCTGTGTCCCAACTTGTTACACTTGTAACACCTGTAGACATTTTCTCTGTCTCTTCCTCTACCTCTACCTCGGTGGTAAGGTCCTCTCTCTCTGGAGTTACTTCCTCTATCTTGGTGCTCCTGCTGGTGTGAATTGCTAGACCCTCCCCTGTAGGCTGCAAATCCTCCTCTCCCAGTTGTCTGTCCTCGTCCTTGGGCTGAACCTTTGCCTCTCCGAAAGCTCTGTTTTCTTAACAACTTCTCTTCTGCTCTCAAGGCACATTGGTATGCCTCCTCCATTGTCCTAGGTGATATCATACTGATCTCATCCTGAATTTCCATTCTTAAAACATTGACAAATCTAACAGTCTTCTCTGTTGATTCTTCTACATAGCATGCCCTTAGGTTTACTTTGTAAAACTCTTCTATATACTCTCTTACTGTTAATAATCTTTGCCTAAGGTTCTGCATCTGTCTATACAATGTCAACTGGTAGTCCTTTGGCAAGAACTTTTCTCTCATCTTAGCTACCATCCTATCCCAATTCCTTATCAACGGTTTATTCTTCCTCTTTCTTTCGGCTTGCACACTATCCCACCATAGGGATGCATGTCCTTTCAATCTGGTCACTGCAAATCTAACTTTCTTGTTCTCCTCAACTTCATCATACTCAAAGTATTTATCTAGCTCACTGATCCAACCAATGAGGTGCTCTGCAGTGAGACTTCCCTCATAGGTAGGCAACTCAAGTTTCGGCCTTGAAGTTGCTCCAAGAATTGACCGAAAGTATCTTAACTCCGGTGTTTCTCGCATAGGTGTTGCTTCATCTCCTTGTTCTTCTTCTTCAGGATCACTCACGTCTCCTGCTTCTGGATCTCTCCGTCGACCCATCTCCAGAGCTTCCATACGTGCTCGCATTTCCCTCATTTTCTCCATGATTTTGGCATTTGTCGCGAATCGTCCTCTGCCACGAAATCTTGCTCTTCCCATGTGTGCGGCCATGTTTCTGCTATGTCACACAAACAATCTACGCTCTGATACCAAAACTAATGGGGTGTCGGGTCGACTGCAGCCAACTCAACCCTCACCCTTCCAGGATCTGGGGTGACTCACTAGAATCCGCCCCTGACTCGGCTAAAAACCAGCCTACTCCTTCTTCCACATAGGCCTGACCTTCCACATAGGCTCTCCGCAACGTTCTGGGGTCACTTTCCTACGAAAATGACCTTCCACAATAATCTTGCGGGATCACCCTCTTTCCGCAATTGCGGGTTGCAGGCGCGTTCTTGGCGCTTTCCAGAAAGTAATTCCGCAACGCTCCTCCGCAAACTCCTTTCTGCAATACCTTTTCCGCAGCTTGCGGATTGTGGGTTGCAGGGTGCTTTCTCGACTTTTCCAAAAAGTCTTTACCGCAAAGTCTCTCCGCAACTTTGCCTCCACAATTCTTCGTCGCTAACCTCCGCGCTTCTCTCCTTTTGTGGGACGCTGCTCCACCATCGATCCTTTGCGGATCTGATCTCAGTCGTTGATCTACGATCAAGGCGGGATCCTTCACTTAAGCTTGCGGGAATGTTATTTTCCGCGCAACTTCACTTTGAACAACGCTCCCACGTCGTCGATCTTCTATTCGGTTAAGATCTGAGCCGTTCAACTTAAACAAGCTAGATTTACTTAGCTTCTTCCTCATTCCTCGACCAATTGATCATGGAAATGATCAACCCAGCTCAACCCTCGTTTGGATACTTGGGAAACTAAGCTCAAACAAGACTCCTACTTAAACAATTGAATGGTGATTTGTCTGCAAACACGTTGGTATTCTTCACTTCACACAGAGATCGTAATAACGCAACACAGAGATTCATTCACACGGAAATCAGGTCACAAATGCACATAGCTCTACTTGACAGAAACTCAAAGCATTCTTAATTCAAATGCACCGGAAGATTTCTTAAACACACACAGTTCGTCTACATTCATTTACAGAAAATATGAAAATTGCATTCTCTACAGAATGACTTACAATCTTGAGCCGACCAACCAACCCTTAATTCATTCTACTCTGCCCTACTTATGCATTCGGTCCTCTAACAGGAACTCGAACCACTCAACAAACCTAACAACCTAACAGACTCCATGACGGCGGGTCTGCATCACTACTCAGCCGACTTCCTAATCTGGCTTGATCGCCACGCAAGGAGTATCAACTCACCGCTAGTCCTATCTTACCAAAAATAGACAACGCATCAGATGGTTACCCATCCTGCCATCTCGAAGCATTCAAAACGGTTTAGACTGTCCACATCGGAACAAGTCGCCTCCATACTAGCCACAACATGTGACCATGTAATCACATTGTTGACTCAGCATCGATGCTCCTACATAACATATGCTTACAAAAGAGAATCTGCAAGATATTGATGACTTGTTCCTTATTGGAGAGGAACAACTGGTAAGTTCAGAGATCAAGAGGGAGCTAACTGTGACCTACAAAATGGGAAATGTGATCCTGCATGAGGAAGTTGTCTCTCGTCACTCCAGAAAGCCTCCCAGTGATATAGACATGGAAGTGCAAGAAGCACCAACTTCATTGGGTCCAGTCCATGAGTCATCTCTTTCAGATGAGCAAAGGGAGAAGACTAGGGAGCCTTCAGTTGATCCCTTTAAGGAGCCTATTGAGGGGCTTCAAAGATGCTTCGATTTGATATCTCAATTGAGCCACGTCATTGATTCAAAATCCTCCACTTATGAGGAGGTAACCAAACATCAGGCTTGGAAAGGTGCGATGATAGAAGAACTCCAGGTAAATGACGTGAGGAAAGTGGTTCTCAGACCACAAGGGAAGTCAATTATAACTTCCAAGTGGATCTATAAGATCAAGCTTCTTGCTGACATCAAGAGTTATTTGAAGAAAATCTTGTGCTTTATGACAGGTCGAAACACATCAAGAGGAAGTACCACTATGTCACGGACATGGTGCAGAGAAATGCCATCAGGCTTCAGTATGTTCTGTAAGATAAACAGATTACTGATGTGTTGACTAAGCCTCTGTCCACAACGAAGTTTGCGTACTTCTGAGACAAGCTTAGTGTTGTTGAGAATGCCTCTCTTGCTAAGAGGGAGTGTTAAAGATAATGCAACTGCGAGAGCCATTCTCTGGGAGGATGGCACCCTAGTCAGTTAACTAGGGTACCGGGTCAGTTAACCAAGCAACGTAAGTCCCTAGCAGGTATCTAGGGCCCCCAGCAGTCTACTAGGCTTCTTGGTTTGGGACCAAGCAGGTCAGAGCCATGGCAAAGTCCCTAGCATGTGGCTAGGGCCCCTATCTGTCTCTAGGGCATTCTGGTCAGGGACCAAACAGTTTCTTCGTCATGAGGACCAAGCAAATCCTATAGGCAAAGACAGAGATATCCTAGTCTAGGACCAGGAAGATTCTTGGTCAGGGACCAAGCAGGTCCTACAGGTGTATTCCTAGTCAGTTAACCAGGTGGATCTTGGTCAGTTAACCAAGATGATGATATGTGATGTCCTCCTCTCCTAGGTATTCGAGATGGTTGAGCTAGGTTGTTTCATCAAGGGACTGGCCACCCCTTGATGGAGTCACTAGCATTTGACCTTAGGAGTAGTCAGGAGGACTAGAGGATCACATCATACAGTTTGAACCTTCCTTATATGGTGATGATAAAAACTTTTATTTATTGCATGGGAAATATGTGGATCACATTCCTTGAGAGAGACTTTAGGGGTTGTTGCTCCTTTTGTTTATCCCTGTGTTGAACCTTGGTCGCTCCCTCCTTTGTTATCCTTTGCTATCCTTGCAGTTAATCATTTTGTTGATTTGTGGTTAGAAGTGTTATTTTTCCCCACATTGTAGCCCTCTTCTTGGCTTAGTCTTGTGTTGACTCTTTGTGCTAGTGCCCCCCCTTTTTAGGTGTACCCTTTGTTAAGTATTTGGTACCCTCTCCTAAGTCGTCCTAACTTTATGGTAACCCCCTTTATTTGTGTGACATCTTGACCACTTGTAGAGTAACCCTAAAGTCAATGAAGATTTAGAAGGTAGAACCTTCTAGAAGTCCTTAAAAGGGTTATAAATATGAGTCTAAGAATTCATTGTGAGATTATCTTGAATAAAAAATTAGAGATCTAATTTCTTACAACCGTCCTAGGGTTTTGCTGCTCTTGTTGAATAACCTCAAGGGTTTCAAGGGTGTCACTGTTGTTTTAAGGGTGCTACTACCTGTTGTGAAGGGGTCGCTGCTTGTTGAAGGGTGTTGTTGCCTTCTAGGGTAAATTTAGGGTTGTCGGCCACCCTGTTGAGGCTGTCGTTGCCCACTAGGGCTGTCATCCACATGGTTGAGGTTTGTTTAGGCCTATTTAAGGCTGTCGCTGCCCTGTTTCAGGATGCTACTGCTTATATGAGGGTGTTGTTGCATGTTTGAAGGCTGTAATCCTCTGCTAAGTCATCTTGTGAGGCTACCACTTCTTGTTGTGAGGGTGTGAAGGTTGTCACTGCCTTATTTGAGGATGTATCTGCTTGTCTAGGTCTGTCGTTGCTTGTCTCAGGGTGCCACTGCTTATTGAGGGCTGGTTGGGTCTTTTGTTCACTGTGTGAACTGTACTAAGGGCTGTCGTCTATTGTTTTGAGGCTACCTTTCACTGTTGCATGAGATTTGTGGCTGCCTTTCTCTATTGGGCATTTGTTGGCTGACTTGATACCCTCTACTGTACCTGTCTAACCCTATCCTACAGCACTTTATCTCTCTCTCTCTCAGGTATGTACAAACCCTTGGGTAAGGGTTAATTATTTGTTCCATTTGTTAACTTGCCTCTGAGAGGCAAGATCTGATCTGAAATTCAACTCCAAGTATAAGGAAGGTTCTCCCATTCAAAGATAAGTTATTCAAATCTGAATTTTAATTTTTGTTAATGAGTTTAATTTGTTTCTGTTGTTGTCCTATTGTTTTACTTCAGCAGTACTAGTTTATTGTTTATGATTTTACTGTACATCTGCATTAGTTTAAATTTTTTGTTAAAAACCCTAAACTTTAACAACTTGTAGGGTGTTGATCCTAATGTCCTTGAAGGATCAAATTCAAGATTCGAGGTAGAGGCAAGGGCTAGAGGAGGGGGGCATAGGGTGCTACTGATGAAAAGGATCCCAATATAGGCAATGATTTTGATGATATGTAGTTACTTGTTGTAGCATGAAGTTTTTTTGGACTCTATAAGTGACACAAGTCCTTTAGAGCCTCTTTTGTTTATGTATTTTGGGTCATATATGGATTGCATTCAATGTTCTTTTAGTTGTATGCACTCTTGCTATATACATGAGAAGCTTTGCATATTTGTGTATAATGGTTTGGATTCATATGGATGCATATTAATATATATGTACAATGAAAATGATTTGAATTTCATATGTATTATAATTTATAATTATAACAATATATATATATAGTACCCTCAACATACCTAAGTCCACCGTTTCAAAAAGTGGCATTTACGTCGACTTCCCCAAACCCAAGTTTCCTGGCAACTTAGCTTTACACATAAAGTAAACATTAGCCCAACCTAAAGTCTTATATTGACTTTATTACATAATAAGCCTTATATTCTAATAGAGACAATGTACAAGTTCTACCTTCTTCATCACTATGAAAACCAATATAGTAAGCGGTCACTATGAAAACCAATATAGTAAGCGGAAACAATTACACCAATGTCAAGACCAATTAGTCCAAGATTATGCAATGAGTTTCATAATTTGATGGCAAGTCTCAAAATCTGGGAGACTGAGTACAACATGACCCTTAAGTATCATAGTGGATTTTTCCTCCATATATTCAAACCAAGCTGGAGTTCCTGACAATCAATAGCCTTCACCTACCATTTTGTTGCAAGCATTGCACCAAGTACAATCTTAAAAGTTCAATATAAGAAAGATTATGATGCAAATCCTTTAGCAAATCGAGTGCCCCACGCTTATCAACACAACATTGACAAACCTGCATAGGAACAAAACCAAAATGCCCAGCCTAAAAGTCCATACCAAGACTAGTCAACGACAACAGAAAAAGCAAATTGGGAAGTGGCATAACTTCCACAAATTGATGATGCATTCTGATGATGAATGTCATGCGCATAAGACTCTTCTACCAAAAACTGAGACAACCCGAACAGCGCAAGGCAAGGGGAAACCACCTAAAGTGTCCAATGTTGTAGTCCCCATTGCACAAGCTAAGCCCACAATGTCCAATCCTACTAACACAGAAGAGAAGAAAGAGCAAATATTCCACTCACAAATGTGGAGGAATGGGAAAACCCTACACTTCATCGTGGACAATAAGAGATAGAAGAAATTGAACTTGGATACTACATCGCATTCGTGGTCATACACCATTGGCTGGTTGTATCAGTGTCAGGATGCAACAATTACCATTGAAATTGAATGTGATGTAACAATGAATTTCAATGTGCCATCAAACCTTTCAAAAAACAAAGTATTCTTTGATGTGGCATCATTGGATGCCTGTTACATAATACTTATGAAGCCCTTCACAAGGGAACAACATGGAGTCTAAGTCACAACCACCAACATGGAGACAAATAGTATTGAATCCTAGAGGTGATACCAAAGACAACAATTTCCATCACTTCTACCAAACAATGTTGCAAACTTATCAACCATTCCTAAAATTTTGTAGGACAGATGCAGAATTCATCTAGATCAATGCATACAATAGAAGCAACTTTATCTGTTCATGGAGGAATAAAGGGATGTTTTCAGGGACCCAATTAGACATTAAAATTAAGCATTTACAACATTACACTCAAGAAAGGAAGGGAAAAAGATATGCCTATAATTTGAAACATAATCTAAAGCCGAAAAGGGTAAAATTTTGAATGAATTAAATTTTATTACAACTACTAATGTTTACACTGAAAATATTTAAAACTGGGCAAAAAATTTAAAACATCATGTTTTACAAAACTATCCCAAGGAATCCTTTTAAAAACCAACCTCAAAAATTGAATATATGTTTTGAAAAGTTACATCCAAAAGACAATGAAAACCAACCTAAAAAATGAAGATTTGATGTTTTTCTATATTTTTTAAAAAATAATCATTTAGAATATTCTGCAAATTACCTTTGAATTCTGCATTGTTGTTGATCATAATACCAAGGGTTGGAAGTTCAACATTTTTTTTGTTTCATCCACATGTCAAGGTGCACCTTTGCCTTCATCAAGATGCATTATCAAACTAACTTGGAAACCTAACTCCAAGAACCATGGCAATAGCAAGGAGCACAATTAGTGGTGCTTTTCCCCCCGGAACTAATTGAACACTTTTCTTGTTGACTCCCATGTCCCTACACATTTGGACAGCGTATTATTAACAAAACAATCAGAAACTATCTATGTTAAATCTAACATGAAAACAAAAACAACTACTCGTTGCTGAGACAAATGGGTGTTATGTTCAAAAAACAAAAATAGTGCAGTGTTTCAAGTATGATTATCGATTTATAGATAGTAAATCGGGAATGTTCAATGGGAAAATGACGCTTTTTTTCCAGCATAACATGCAGACACTGGATGTCTCAAGAAAAAAATGGAATTAAGCCACTCAACCCATCACAAATGAAGGACATCCCCAACAACGAAACAGTAAGTTTATAAGGCAGGGTGGACACAAAACTAGCAACCCCTCTAGTGAGAATAACATCAAATGAAACATCTTGTTGAATGACAAGTCTCACTAGCCTTGTGCAAAAGCATAAAATGTTTCCAAGTGTACCCAAATTCAAGTCATACTAATCTATTGATTGGACCAAGTGTACAATCCACCAACCACCAATTATTTTGCTTGAGATTACTCTTTGGAATTCCGAGAACAAACTTACATCGTTACCAAGCCTGCATTTTTATAGGCCAAAGACTACTAACGTGCACATCAATGAGATCATGATCCCACTCTACCATGTTAAAGTTGCTACAATGGCCCACTTAGTTGTTAGCAAGGAGCAAGATATCCAATCCCATAATTGTGTTCTACTACTAGGATCATTAGGAGCATACCCGTAACAAAATCCCAACACAATGCATGCAAGATGATTATCAAACAATAACGAGTAAACAGATCCTGGCCACTATCAAGAAGAAGACATCCAAGGGGCTAGTCCACTATTGCTCCTCATCCTTCCACGTGAGAAGTAAATTGGTATTCTCCTTCCAACAAATATGCAATAGCAAGCGAAGACAAAGTCAATAAGATAGTATTATGGATGCAATAATGCATCCTTGCATTCCCCGAGGTGCCTGGCACATTTCACGACATAAGGTTGAACCTCATGGACATTCTTCATTGAAGACTGTGAAATTGTTGTTCATATCCACCCATTTGGAATCCCATCCCTAGGCCTCCAAGAAACCTAGGTTGGAGTTTATGGTGGGAAGTTATTCACACTTCCAACACATGCAAGTTTCTCCAAGTTTAGGGGAAAATGATTCTTGGAGTTGTAGAGTCAAAGAGTGGTAGCTTAAACAACTCAACCATGGAAGAAAAGATATGGAAGAACATCCTCTTAACCTTGCAAAGCAAACTTGTCAATGGGACATTGAATAGCAAATTGGTATTTTTGAGGAAAAAAGAGCCAAGGAGGCCAAAATCAAGGTGCAAATTAACTGGGATAAGAAGGATTATGATGTTATGAAGATGTACTTTCACTATTTGAATGGACACTGGCTTCTAAGAAATCCTTATACTTGAAGATCTGATTGACAATCTCATTGATGAGCAAGACAAATAAAAGATATGGTCTGTACACATTTCTAGAGCCTTTTTACTACCAATGGGTGTGACGTTGTCCATCTTGCTTCAAGCAATCTATCAGTCATGTTATTCCTGTTAAAATTCCTAAGTATGAGCACTCCTTTTGTTTTGATCGTTGGACAAATAAGTGTTGTTTCAATCTTTGTGAGATATGTCTTAAGGGTAAAATCACCAAGCTCGTATGGATTGCCATATGAGTTGTATTTAGCTCTTTAGCCTAGTGATTGGTGATTATCTTTTTCGGATGTGCCAAGACACCTTGCCCACAAGCTCTATGTGAAAGCAAGTTAGTGAGGGATTTATTAAGTTGATCCCTAAAGGAACACAAAAGGACACTCCCAATGGTTGGAAGACCTATCATTTTACTTTGCATGTCATGTAAGATGTCAGCTAAAGCTCTTGCAAACCACATTAAAATTAAAAGTTCAGTTGCTTGAATTATTTGAACTAAACAAACAAACTGTCATTTTTTCCTTGAGAATTTTATCATGACATGGGAGACCATGCTACATATAACCACCGCTTTATAATATATCTAATTGCAAAATATATGATAAGTAACCATGAACTAAACAAGCGATTAAATTATATTGTTGAGTAAACTCAAAGGGCTAGTGGTTAAAACCACTATTATTTCATCTTGCACTTAATTAATTAGTTATGTATGTAACTTACAAGAGAAAAGACAATTCTGAAAATGAATAAAATGCAGAAATTTAAGTATAATTTCCAAAATTTATAAGCTAAGTAAAAGACTAAAGATATACTTGGAAAATAAGCCTTTTACTTAACTAAATTCTACAATAAAAAGAGATATAGCTTACTAGAATTTAATGCATATATATATATATATATAGCTCAGAAAATAAATGTTAAACAATTGTACCTTTAATAGTTACTAAATATGGTTGTATTCACACTTATATGTAAACTCCAACTTGAAAACTTTACTAGTTACCCCAATGAAATGGTAAATAAGTTGTGAAATATAAGAACTATAAAAATCTAAATTTTAAAATATGCAATGAAAGCAAAACAAATATACAAGTCTTCTTATTGAGACTAGTCTTCTTATGGAGACTTGAATAAACAAATCTGATAATAGAATTTATGGGATGGTGGATTGCCAAGACCGGTGCGTATGCAATGGGTGATGGACTTACGAACAACAATCAAGACGGTTCGAACTTGTATAAAAGAAGGCATAGCTAGGCTATTATAAACATGCTCTAACCAACCACATGGATTTAATTCAATATGAAAAAAATTAAAGGAGGGCTTTCCAAAGATGTTACTGTTATCACACCATAGTAGCAGGGCTACTATTCTTGTACAGCAGATATCTGCACATTCCAGAGCTTACATTATTCCAGAGCATGGCTATATATTATGGATCACTCATGATCAGAGCAGTATATTATTCAGATTTGTATATGACCTTGTGTCAAGGCTGAGCCTTGAGAGTTCAGATTTGATGACTGATGTGACCACTTATCCCATTACAGTTTCAGTTCAGTGCCTAGAGATGTATTTCAGCAGTGTTTCAGATGATGCATGATGATTTGCTATTATGATGATGTTGTATGATCTATGGATATGTTCTCACTGAATGTGGATTATTAGCTTGTTGATTTAGTCATGATCATAGCATGTGCTTGGTATATTATTCCTGATGTGGCAAACTATTTAAAATGAACTATAAATCATAAAATGGACAATTGCTTGCATTTTTAGGTCATCTAACAAAACTTACTGGTATTTCACCTTACATAGACATGGTCTTTCCCGACACCAGTTGTCTGCTAGTGTAGGCTCCATATCCACTTGTCTCCATCCATACATGACCTTCCTGTTTGACTTTAAACCCTGACTTGTCTCATTTGACTTTCTGATACTGAGGACTTCCCTATTTTTCTACCTCTGTGTTTGGACCGCATCCTTGTTTATTCGTTGTCTCGGCTCTGAGTTGGTGACAGAACTTGCCTTTGGTGAGTTGGATTGTAGGCCTAAATCATTCTGGTCGGTTGTCCCGATGTTTGGCATTGGCTCGAACTCCCCCTAGTCACTTGAGATATTGTTGGCTAAAACTGAAAGCTCATGTTCTACCTGTGGAAACTAAATGAATTCGCCCATGGAAACAAAAAAAAAGGGCAAGAGCAATGAAAAGCTAAAAAAATACTCCTCGAAGAGTATAAGAAAGGTCCAAAAAGCAATAGTTCTTAAAAGCTATATCTAAACAATTGCTGACCTTGTGAATATATAAAAAAAACATGCCCTGGATGCAAGCTGCAACTAGTTGTGGCTTATCAGCACATCTGAAATCCAAAGGGTTATGTAGGCCAAAAAGGCCATGGAAATAAATTGAATGATCCTAATGAACTTGGATCAACTTGATGTAGACATGATGCCTAAGTTGAATAAGCACTCTCTAAACAACTTATCCATTTGTGAGGCACAGCCATCCCCCGTGTTCTTTTGTCCAGCACAGAGTTTGTAGCTTCCCCCTTTTCCCAGTCCAAAGTATTTTTGAGTTAAGTTAGACAAGTCAAACCCTTGGCCCAACCTTGCTCCTAGCCTTCATCCTTCACTAGCAGTTTGACCATGTCCAATGGGTGAGTTTGTCATTTGAACTATGGTGCAAGTAATTTTATATAACCACGGAATATATTAACTTGATTAATGCCACTGAATGGAATTTATACTTTGAGCTTAGCTGTGGGAATGATTAGAGAAACATTGTCTGAATCTACTGATGTGATTTATCCTTGATTATATATTCTTGGGATCCGTGATGATGTGGACCATGTATGGATGATTATTGATGATGATTTATGGTCCCACATGTTTGATGATGATATCATATGATGGACATATGATACAGATGATGTTTGATCCAGTTCAGCAGGTTATTATTATTACAAATCAGCAGATTATACATTGTCCATATATGGTGGACCCTACAGCTGGCCCATTATGGCAACCCAGGGTGTATGAGTACTCATTCCTAGTGGATTTGGGTCTTCTGGATCCATTGAGACACTTATCTTTCAGTTCCGGGCACTTCTGACAGTGATTGATGCAGTTTTTCACTTGTTGACCAGATTTGGGGCTGATTTCCCAGCCTGAGCAGCAGGGGCCCCGAGAGGCCAGTTCACCTAGGGCGCTGATGATGGAGGGGGTGGTCCAGCCACTCGTTATTACCATTTATCCCCCCTCCCGGAGAGCCTGGTGGGCTCAGATTGACAGCGCTAGCACCCTAGGAGGCAGTTTTGGCACTTTCACAGTTCCCGAGGCAGTTAAAAAATGGGATAAAGTGGTCACTGAGGAAATCGATTTGGGCAATTGAGGCAAGGTTTTGGCATTTGGTTTTCACAGAGGTCTTCCAGGGTGATCTCACTATCTTCCAGTCAGTTTTCACCATGTGGGTATCTCCAGATTGATCACAGGAGGACATTTACTGCTCGACTGTCATGGATTCTGAGGACAGTTTTGGTCATTATCATTATATTGGACATATTTTATTATTTTATTGTGCCTTGGGGTGAGCTAGCAAGGATTTATACCTCCTAGCCCCACCATGTGCTTGTTTTATCATGTCCTAGTCATCATGAGGTGGATTATTGTACTTTATACCCCTTTTGTGGGATGACGTCACCCTCCATTGTACCATTTAGTGAGGGCGCTATTGTTATGTTGAGTGATCCATGTGATATATTGTTATGGATTCATCCTAGCCATTGATTGTATGATGAGATCTTATAATCTCAACCACTCATTTGATGTAGTATTGTAGAGTGGTATAGGGTTTTGGTCTTTATTATCCTATATAAGGAGGAGACCCCCCATTGTATAGCTCACCTTTGGAGCTCTGGAATATTGGAATAGAAGATTTTTTGTGGAGCACATCTCTCTTGGCTTGTGGATTCTCTTGCATATTGAATATAAAGTATCTCTTCTATGTATCATTGTGGATCTTTGTGTTTTTGCTAACCTTTTGACAGGAAGGTCGAATTGGAGAGAGGAGGGCGACTTTTGGAGGGTTATTGTTGGAGGGATCCACATATTCTCTCTTGGGTTGATCTTGTGACAGGGAGTATCATTATTGTATCTTCGTGACATAGTTGATGCTTTCTATTACATCTTTCTACCATTTTCATAATCATCTTGCTTGACTTGTTTCTTTGATCTTGTCTTGTAGGAGGAGGACGATTTGGCTATCTTGGAGAAGGGAGATTTGGTTGGAGCACTTGGATCTCACTCTTGAATATAAACATAGGAGAATGCTATCAACTTGCAAGGTGGCCATAAGCAAATTGAGGTAAGATCTACAAGGTATGTGTCTCTTTCATCCATTCTATCTCCATTGGTCATAAAACCCTAATTAAATCAAAACCCCAATTTTGGTATTTTTTTAGATCTACTTAGATCTACCCTTGCAATTGAAAAGATATTAAGAACCCACCTCTATAGGATCCACCCCTAGTTGGATCTATAGTTTGGTGGTGATTGGCTAAAAATTAACACACCTTTCAATGCAAAAAGCCTTCTTGAACCTAAATCGATTTTCCTAAGAGAAGCTTGTTGGGTAAGATCTAGCACATGGGTAGGTGAGATCCCACTTGATTTGACATCTAGACACTTGATAACCTATACCCATATCCTTACTTTGGTGAAAACTACCTTGTGGACATCTCTCCATGTTTTGAGGGGTTGAAACCCCCTTTTGATTCTCTTGGTACCTTAAAACTTAGATCTACTAAGATCTACCCATTGGATTTACTTGAAACTTTGAAGGAACATAGATCGGGGTACTAACATCCCGGATCTACATTTTGGTGGCCATTGGACTTGGTTTGGTCCACCAAACCCACTTTTTGCCCCTCCTTGAGAAAGTCGCACCCCTTTGGAGTTTAGAGTTGGACCACTTCTAGGAAGTGGGTGTTGGAGATTTTCGTGGATTTGGAATGCCCATGCCTTGAAACCTAGTTCTAGACTGTCCTTTTGTCCCGATCTACCTTGGGGATTGCATTCCTCGTTTTAAGGAATTGTGGTCCACTTTTGGTCTTCACTCAAAAACCTAGATCTAGTAAGATCCAACCATTGGATCTCATCCAAACCACTTGATTTGGCTTCTAGGTGTCCCGATCTACACTTTGACATCCTTCATGACCCCATTAACCCATCCAACAAGGCACTAGTCCTTCTCCAAGCAAGGCGCACTTCTTGGGATTAGTGTCAAACCCTAGATCTAACACATGGGTAATCCTAGAACCAACTCCAACTTGTAGATCTAACCTAGATCTAGCCTATAGTACCATCTTCACAGTTAACTTCACCTTGTGGGCCCACCTAGAACCATTTCACACTTCCCAAGGCAATAGGACCCACTTGTGTAAACACATGGTACTACACTTAGCAATCATACCCCATCAAGTGGCCTAAACCATACATAGCTTGAAACACTAACTATCCATTATTACACCTTCAACCATACCTTGAACACTAGGTCCACTTAGCCTTGCATTGGTTTCCGTAACTCATCTTTTATTCACCCTTTGAAACCTTTGCTTGGGTCCAATCAACTGTGATTGGGGTATAGGGTCTCCCCCTTGGTCTAGTTATACCTTGACCTAAAGCGAAGAGTGCCTCGGTTGACGTGACTCCCACATTGCATTGGGAACCGTGGCATCTCTTAGGTCACCTCTTTAGTTGCCTAACTCCTCTACCGTCCCGGATGGGATACCTCTAGGGGCAACTACAAGTTGTGTGATAACATTTTTGGCGCCGTTGCCGGGGAGGTAGAGGCCTACCTTGGTTCATCATACCTGTTTTGTCTCACTCTATCCCTGCACTTTAAACGACATACATCTTGGTAGAAGAGTTTTAAAATCTACCTGGCGACTCCACATAAGCGACTCCACTGGTGATCGATCCTATCATTATCCAGAACCCATGGGGTGCATCTTTTTGTATTTAGGTCCTTGATTTAATAAAAAAAAAAAATTAAAAAAAAAAATTAAAAAAAAAAATTAAAAAAAATTAAAAATAAAAAAAAAAAAATTTTGCCATCCATGGCTGCTTCTGAGCGGCCTAGGACTTTTGGTCGTTTGAAAGTTTTTGACTTCTCAAAAATTGTTGGGTATCCTCATCATATCCCTCATCAAGCCCGTGAAAGGTTGTCTAAATTTGATGTAAGTCATGAAGTATCTGCTAAAAGACACCTTGAACTTTTTAGGGAAATTATTAAAGATTTATCCATAACCCATGAGGATGTGTGTATGAAACTATTGGCTTCATCCTTCAAAGGAAGAGCTGAGATCTGGTTCTTAGATTTGAAGCCCAGTAGCATTTCCGGGTATGACATGTTTGAGCAAAGTTTCTTAGAAAGATGGGGAAATGAATCCGATGATGTATATTTTTCAAATCAAAACCTTCCCCTTTTTGATCCTATTGTTGAATCTGTTAATAATCAAACATCAAGTGAATTGCCAACATCCGAAGATGACCCCTCCTGCTCAATTTCTTTTGAGGATAAGTCTTCCACTTTTGAGCCGATTGAAAGTCAAATCCATAATCATTGTATAAATCATAAGTTTTCAAATTTCTTTTTAGGTAGCCCTAGTCTTGATCCTGAGGAAATTTCTGAGGATGAGCCTTTAGTCAGTCAATCTATTGAAGTTCCTCCCTCAGAGAAACTCTTTAATCATTCCATATTTAATGATCATTCAATTCCTTATCACTGTATGAAAGAAGAAAAAAGTGAAAGCATAGACCAAGATCCTTTAGTGGTGATCTCTAGTGATCATTGTGCAAATAATCAGGACACTTTAAATGAGCTTGTTAATTTTCCCCCTGATCAATTAAATGAAAATGATCACCTATCCTCTTATAATTTTAATGATGAACCAATAGAAGGTCAATCTCAAGATGAGGATGAATTAGTGAATCACACTAGATGCTCTAATCTGTGTTACACTTCTTACAATGAGTCTTTAATTTTTTCCATCCTTAATCAAGACAACTTAGAGTTAGGTAGCTATGGTCAATCTTGTCCTCAGGTTGTAAATATTAAACTTGATCAAAAGGTTAAAATCATTTCTAGAGTAAACACTGCTTTCTTTTGTCAAAGTCCAAGGTCAAACTTGTTTATCCATTTGCGAGAATTTTCATATTTGCAATCCACCCTCCCTTCCCAACTCTTTCAATCATCTTTGGGTTGGTGCTCTAGTCATTTTTTTGCCTTGGAATTTTTCAATAGGAAGTATATGTATGATTACATGTTTGGAGAAAAAGCACTTCATTTCCCTTTTCAGTCACCTTGGAACAATAATGCTTGTTGTCAAATTATCAATCATTCTTGGTGGCTAGAAAAGGTGTTTAAAGATCAATTTCATCTTTTCTCCATTTTTGAGCATCAAATGGGCCTAGTTTTGATTTTTCGTCTTTTAAGCCTTGATTTGTCCCCACTTGGTTTTTATTTGATCATCAGTCCCAAGGGGAAACGAAATAAATATGCAAGTGAAGTGAATGAGGAAAGTAGTTTATTAAATCATATGCCTTGTATTTTTCCTCCATCCATTTTAAACAATAACTTGCATAAATTTTATGATCCTATCAGTTTTTGGATGGAGGATGGCATCACTAGTCAGTCGTCTCCTCTGCATTATTTCATGTTGCACCACTCAAATCCTTCTTCAATTTCTGAACAAGTCAAGAAGATTGTGCTCTCAATTTCAATAATTTTTAATCCAATCTTGACTTGTTTCATCAACAAAATCAAAGAAGAATCATTAATTTATTTGATGAATGGTTGCACTGGATTTATGATTTTACCTAACATTGGTGCTCACTGGTTAGAGTAGGGTAGGTAGGTATTGAATAAGCTCACTTGAGCAGTAGGATTTGTGTGATTTTTCTGTTTCTGTGTGCCGAGTATTGTCCCTTTTGCTTTTTCTGCTTAGAGTATCTGCTTGTTTTCTGTCATTGAGTTGAGCCTTGCTCCTTCCTAAGCTTGTTGCTCCTCCTGCATGCATTTAAGAAATTTTAGTTGTCATCTTTTGTTGGCTGCCTGTGCGAGTTTGCCTGCTTGAAGAATTTCTCTCTTCCTCCTGCACAGTAAATAAAAATGATAAATGAATAATATATGCCATGATTAGTTATATTTATATGCATTTCAGTTTATGTTCTAGATCAGATTTCAGTTCAGTTTTATTTTATTTTTATCCCATACATGCTCCATGATGGTATTCTAGTGTTTGTGAGAGCAGGAACAGGTGCAAGATAAAAGTTGAAAGCAAGGATGATGCAGTGCTGGATTGAAGATTGATGCAGAGCAGTTCGAGACCAGAGATTCTGAGGTTCTCAAGTGCTCTCTCCCTTAGAGCACTTGTCCCAGCTGGAGCCAGATGTTATCACACCATAGTAGCAGGGCTACTATTCTTGTACAGCAGATATCTGCACATTCCAGAGCTTACATTATTCCAGAGCATGGCTATATATTATGGATCACTCATGATCAGAGCAGTATATTATTCAGATTTGTATATGACCTTGTGTCAAGGCTGAGCCTTGAGAGTTCAGATTTGATGACTGATGTGACCACTTATCCCATTACAGTTTCAGTTCAGTGCCTAGAGATGTATTTCAGCAGTGTTTCAGATGATGCATGATGATTTGCTATTATGATGATGTTGTATGATCTATGGATATGTTCTCACTGAATGTGGATTATTAGCTTGTTGATTTAGTCATGATCATAGCATGTGCTTGGTATATTATTCCTGATGTGGCAAACTATTTAAAATGAACTATAAATCATAAAATGGACAATTGCTTGCATTTTTAGGTCATCTAACAAAACTTACTGGTATTTCACCTTACATAGACATGGTCTTTCCCGACACCAGTTGTCTGCTAGTGTAGGCTCCATATCCACTTGTCTCCATCCATACATGACCTTCCTGTTTGACTTTAAACCCTGACTTGTCTCATTTGACTTTCTGATACTGAGGACTTCCCTATTTTTCTACCTCTGTGTTTGGACCGCATCCTTGTTTATTCGTTGTCTCGGCTCTGAGTTGGTGACAGAACTTGCCTTTGGTGAGTTGGATTGTAGGCCTAAATCATTCTGGTCGGTTGTCCCGATGTTTGGCATTGGCTCGAACTCCCCCTAGTCACTTGAGATATTGTTGGCTAAAACTGAAAGCTCATGTTCTACCTGTGGAAACTAAATGAATTCGCCCATGGAAACAAAAAAAAAGGGCAAGAGCAATGAAAAGCTAAAAAAATACTCCTCGAAGAGTATAAGAAAGGTCTAAAAAGCAATAGTTCTTAAAAGCTATATCTAAACAATTGCTGACCTTGTGAATATATAAAAAAAACATGCCCTGGATGCAAGCTGCAACTAGTTGTGGCTTATCAGCACATCTGAAATCCAAAGGGTTATGTAGGCCAAAAAGGCCATGGAAATAAATTGAATGATCCTAATGAACTTGGATCAACTTGATGTAGACATGATGCCTAAGTTGAATAAGCACTCTCTAAACAACTTATCCATTTGTGAGGCACAGCCATCCCCCGTGTTCTTTTGTCCAGCACAGAGTTTGTAGCTTCCCCCTTTTCCCAGTCCAAAGTATTTTTGAGTTAAGTTAGACAAGTCAAACCCTTGGCCCAACCTTGCTCCTAGCCTTCATCCTTCACTAGCAGTTTGACCATGTCCAATGGGTGAGTTTGTCATTTGAACTATGGTGCAAGTAATTTTATATAACCACGGAATATATTAACTTGATTAATGCCACTGAATGGAATTTATACTTTGAGCTTAGCTGTGGGAATGATTAGAGAAACATTGTCTGAATCTACTGATGTGATTTATCCTTGATTATATATTCTTGGGATCCGTGATGATGTGGACCATGTATGGATGATTATTGATGATGATTTATGGTCCCACATGTTTGATGATGATATCATATGATGGACATATGATACAGATGATGTTTGATCCAGTTCAGCAGGTTATTATTATTACAGATCAGCAGATTATACATTGTCCATATATGGTGGACCCTACAGCTGGCCCATTAGGGCAACCCAGGGTGTATGAGTACTCATTCCTAGTGGATTTGGGTCTTCTGGATCCATTGAGACACTTATCTTTCAGTTCCGGGCACTTCTGACAGTGATTGATGCAGTTTTTCACTTGTTGACCAGATTTGGGGCTGATTTCCCAGCCTGAGCAGCAGGGGCCCCGAGAGACCAGTTCACCTAGGGCGCTGATGATGGAGGGGGTGGTCCAGCCACTCGTTATTACCATTTATCCCCCCTCCCGGAGAGCCTGGTGGGCTCAGATTGACAGCGCTAGCACCCTAGGAGGCAGTTTTGGCACTTTCACAGTTCCCGAGGCAGTTAAAAAATGGGATAAAGTGGTCACTGAGGAAATCGATTTGGGCAATTGAGGCAAGGTTTTGGCATTTGGTTTTCACAGAGGTCTTCCAGGGTGATCTCACTATCTTCCAGTCAGTTTTCACCATGTGGGTATCTCCAGATTGATCACAGGAGGACATTTACTGCTCGACTGTCATGGATTCTGAGGACAGTTTTGGTCATTATCATTATATTGGACATATTTTATTATTTTATTGTGCCTTGGGGTGAGCTAGCAAGGATTTATACCTCCTAGCCCCACCATGTGCTTGTTTTATCATGTCCTAGTCATCATGAGGTGGATTATTGTACTTTATACCCCTTTTGTGGGATGACGTCACCCTCCATTGTACCATTTAGTGAGGGCGCTATTGTTATGTTGAGTGATCCATGTGATATATTGTTATGGATTCATCCTAGCCATTGATTGTATGATGAGATCTTATAATCTCAACCACTCATTTGATGTAGTATTGTAGAGTGGTATAGGGTTTTGGTCTTTATTATCCTATATAAGGAGGAGACCCCCCATTGTATAGCTCACCTTTGGAGCTCTGGAATATTGGAATAGAAGATTTTTTGTGGAGCACATCTCTCTTGGCTTGTGGATTCTCTTGCATATTGAATATAAAGTATCTCTTCTATGTATCATTGTGGATCTTTGTGTTTTTGCTAACCTTTTGACAGGAAAGTCGAATTGGAGAGAGGAGGGCGACTTTTGGAGGGTTATTGTTGGAGGGATCCACATATTCTCTCTTGGGTTGATCTTGTGACAGGGAGTATCATTATTGTATCTTCGTGACATAGTTGATGCTTTCTATTACATCTTTCTACCATTTTCATAATCATCTTGCTTGACTTGTTTCTTTGATCTTGTCTTGTAGGAGGAGGACGATTTGGCTATCTTGGAGAAGGGAGATTTGGTTGGAGCACTTGGATCTCACTCTTGAATATAAACATAGGAGAATGCTATCAACTTGCAAGGTGGCCATAAGCAAATTGAGGTAAGATCTACAAGGTATGTGTCTCTTTCATCCATTCTATCTCCATTGGTCATAAAACCCTAATTAAATCAAAACCCCAATTTTGGTATTTTTTTAGATCTACTTAGATCTACCCTTGCAATTGAAAAGATATTAAGAACCCACCTCTATAGGATCCACCCCTAGTTGGATCTATAGTTTGGTGGTGATTGGCTAAAAATTAACACACCTTTCAATGCAAAAAGCCTTCTTGAACCTAAATCGATTTTCCTAAGAGAAGCTTGTTGGGTAAGATCTAGCACATGGGTAGGTGAGATCCCACTTGATTTGACATCTAGACACTTGATAACCTATACCCATATCCTTACTTTGGTGAAAACTACCTTGTGGACATCTCTCCATGTTTTGAGGGGTTGAAACCCCCTTTTGATTCTCTTGGTACCTTAAAACTTAGATCTACTAAGATCTACCCATTGGATTTACTTGAAACTTTGAAGGAACATAGATCGGGGTACTAACATCCCGGATCTACATTTTGGTGGCCATTGGACTTGGTTTGGTCCACCAAACCCACTTTTTGCCCCTCCTTGAGAAAGTCGCACCCCTTTGGAGTTTAGAGTTGGACCACTTCTAGGAAGTGGGTGTTGGAGATTTTCGTGGATTTGGAATGCCCATGCCTTGAAACCTAGTTCTAGACTGTCCTTTTGTCCCGATCTACCTTGGGGATTGCATTCCTCGTTTTAAGGAATTGTGGTCCACTTTTGGTCTTCACTCAAAAACCTAGATCTAGTAAGATCCAACCATTGGATCTCATCCAAACCACTTGATTTGGCTTCTAGGTGTCCCGATCTACACTTTGACATCCTTCATGACCCCATTAACCCATCCAACAAGGCACTAGTCCTTCTCCAAGCAAGGCGCACTTCTTGGGATTAGTGTCAAACCCTAGATCTAACACATGGGTAATCCTAGAACCAACTCCAACTTGTAGATCTAACCTAGATCTAGCCTATAGTACCATCTTCACAGTTAACTTCACCTTGTGGGCCCACCTAGAACCATTTCACACTTCCCAAGGCAATAGGACCCACTTGTGTAAACACATGGTACTACACTTAGCAATCATACCCCATCAAGTGGCCTAAACCATACATAGCTTGAAACACTAACTATCCATTATTACACCTTCAACCATACCTTGAACACTAGGTCCACTTAGCCTTGCATTGGTTTCCGTAACTCATCTTTTATTCACCCTTTGAAACCTTTGCTTGGGTCCAATCAACTGTGATTGGGGTATAGGGTCTCCCCCTTGGTCTAGTTATACCTTGACCTAAAGCGAAGAGTGCCTCGGTTGACGTGACTCCCACATTGCATTGGGAACCGTGGCATCTCTTAGGTCACCTCTTTAGTTGCCTAACTCCTCTACCGTCCCGGATGGGATACCTCTAGGGGCAACTACAAGTTGTGTGATAACATTTTTGGCGCCGTTGCCGGGGAGGTAGAGGCCTACCTTGGTTCATCATACCTGTTTTGTCTCACTCTATCCCTGCACTTTAAACGACATACATCTTGGTAGAAGAGTTTTAAAATCTACCTGGCGACTCCACATAAGCGACTCCACTGGTGATCGATCCTATCATTATCCAGAACCCATGGGGTGCATCTTTTTGTATTTAGGTCCTTGATTTAATAAAAAAAAAAAATTAAAAAAAAAAATTAAAAAAAAAAATTAAAAAAAATTAAAAATAAAAAAAAAAAAATTTTGCCATCCATGGCTGCTTCTGAGCGGCCTAGGACTTTTGGTCGTTTGAAAGTTTTTGACTTCTCAAAAATTGTTGGGTATCCTCATCATATCCCTCATCAAGCCCGTGAAAGGTTGTCTAAATTTGATGTAAGTCATGAAGTATCTGCTAAAAGACACCTTGAACTTTTTAGGGAAATTATTAAAGATTTATCCATAACCCATGAGGATGTGTGTATGAAACTATTGGCTTCATCCTTCAAAGGAAGAGCTGAGATCTGGTTCTTAGATTTGAAGCCCAGTAGCATTTCCGGGTATGACATGTTTGAGCAAAGTTTCTTAGAAAGATGGGGAAATGAATCCGATGATGTATATTTTTCAAATCAAAACCTTCCCCTTTTTGATCCTATTGTTGAATCTGTTAATAATCAAACATCAAGTGAATTGCCAACATCCGAAGATGACCCCTCCTGCTCAATTTCTTTTGAGGATAAGTCTTCCACTTTTGAGCCGATTGAAAGTCAAATCCATAATCATTGTATAAATCATAAGTTTTCAAATTTCTTTTTAGGTAGCCCTAGTCTTGATCCTGAGGAAATTTCTGAGGATGAGCCTTTAGTCAGTCAATCTATTGAAGTTCCTCCCTCAGAGAAACTCTTTAATCATTCCATATTTAATGATCATTCAATTCCTTATCACTGTATGAAAGAAGAAAAAAGTGAAAGCATAGACCAAGATCCTTTAGTGGTGATCTCTAGTGATCATTGTGCAAATAATCAGGACACTTTAAATGAGCTTGTTAATTTTCCCCCTGATCAATTAAATGAAAATGATCACCTATCCTCTTATAATTTTAATGATGAACCAATAGAAGGTCAATCTCAAGATGAGGATGAATTAGTGAATCACACTAGATGCTCTAATCTGTGTTACACTTCTTACAATGAGTCTTTAATTTTTTCCATCCTTAATCAAGACAACTTAGAGTTAGGTAGCTATGGTCAATCTTGTCCTCAGGTTGTAAATATTAAACTTGATCAAAAGGTTAAAATCATTTCTAGAGTAAACACTGCTTTCTTTTGTCAAAGTCCAAGGTCAAACTTGTTTATCCATTTGCGAGAATTTTCATATTTGCAATCCACCCTCCCTTCCCAACTCTTTCAATCATCTTTGGGTTGGTGCTCTAGTCATTTTTTTGCCTTGGAATTTTTCAATAGGAAGTATATGTATGATTACATGTTTGGAGAAAAAGCACTTCATTTCCCTTTTCAGTCACCTTGGAACAATAATGCTTGTTGTCAAATTATCAATCATTCTTGGTGGCTAGAAAAGGTGTTTAAAGATCAATTTCATCTTTTCTCCATTTTTGAGCATCAAATGGGCCTAGTTTTGATTTTTCGTCTTTTAAGCCTTGATTTGTCCCCACTTGGTTTTTATTTGATCATCAGTCCCAAGGGGAAACGAAATAAATATGCAAGTGAAGTGAATGAGGAAAGTAGTTTATTAAATCATATGCCTTGTATTTTTCCTCCATCCATTTTAAACAATAACTTGCATAAATTTTATGATCCTATCAGTTTTTGGATGGAGGATGGCATCACTAGTCAGTCGTCTCCTCTGCATTATTTCATGTTGCACCACTCAAATCCTTCTTCAATTTCTGAACAAGTCAAGAAGATTGTGCTCTCAATTTCAATAATTTTTAATCCAATCTTGACTTGTTTCATCAACAAAATCAAAGAAGAATCATTAATTTATTTGATGAATGGTTGCACTGGATTTATGATTTTACCTAACATTGGTGCTCACTGGTTAGAGTAGGGTAGGTAGGTATTGAATAAGCTCACTTGAGCAGTAGGATTTGTGTGATTTTTCTGTTTCTGTGTGCCGAGTATTGTCCCTTTTGCTTTTTCTGCTTAGAGTATCTGCTTGTTTTCTGTCATTGAGTTGAGCCTTGCTCCTTCCTAAGCTTGTTGCTCCTCCTGCATGCATTTAAGAAATTTTAGTTGTCATCTTTTGTTGGCTGCCTGTGCGAGTTTGCCTGCTTGAAGAATTTCTCTCTTCCTCCTGCACAGTAAATAAAAATGATAAATGAATAATATATGCCATGATTAGTTATATTTATATGCATTTCAGTTTATGTTCTAGATCAGATTTCAGTTCAGTTTTATTTTATTTTTATCCCATACATGCTCCATGATGGTATTCTAGTGTTTGTGAGAGCAGGAACAGGTGCAAGATAAAAGTTGAAAGCAAGGATGATGCAGTGCTGGATTGAAGATTGATGCAGAGCAGTTCGAGACCAGAGATTCTGAGGTTCTCAAGCGCTCTCTCCCTTAGAGCACTTGTCCCAGCTGGAGCCAGATGTTATCACACCATAGTAGCAGGGCTACTATTCTTGTACAGCAGATATCTGCACATTCCAGAGCTTACATTATTCCAGAGCATGGCTATATATTATGGATCACTCATGATCAGAGCAGTATATTATTCAGATTTGTATATGACCTTGTGTCAAGGCTGAGCCTTGAGAGTTCAGATTTGATGACTGATGTGACCACTTATCCCATTACAGTTTCAGTTCAGTGCCTAGAGATGTATTTCAGCAGTGTTTCAGATGATGCATGATGATTTGCTATTATGATGATGTTGTATGATCTATGGATATGTTCTCACTGAATGTGGATTATTAGCTTGTTGATTTAGTCATGATCATAGCATGTGCTTGGTATATTATTCCTGATGTGGCAAACTATTTAAAATGAACTATAAATCATAAAATGGACAATTGCTTGCATTTTTAGGTCATCTAACAAAACTTACTGGTATTTCACCTTACATAGACATGGTCTTTCCCGACACCAGTTGTCTGCTAGTGTAGGCTCCATATCCACTTGTCTCCATCCATACATGACCTTCCTGTTTGACTTTAAACCCTGACTTGTCTCATTTGACTTTCTGATACTGAGGACTTCCCTATTTTTCTACCTCTGTGTTTGGACCGCATCCTTGTTTATTCGTTGTCTCGGCTCTGAGTTGGTGACAGAACTTGCCTTTGGTGAGTTGGATTGTAGGCCTAAATCATTCTGGTCGGTTGTCCCGATGTTTGGCATTGGCTCGAACTCCCCCTAGTCACTTGAGATATTGTTGGCTAAAACTGAAAGCTCATGTTCTACCTGTGGAAACTAAATGAATTCGCCCATGGAAACAAAAAAAAAGGGCAAGAGCAATGAAAAGCTAAAAAAATACTCCTCGAAGAGTATAAGAAAGGTCCAAAAAGCAATAGTTCTTAAAAGCTATATCTAAACAATTGCTGACCTTGTGAATATATAAAAAAAACATGCCCTGGATGCAAGCTGCAACTAGTTGTGGCTTATCAGCACATCTGAAATCCAAAGGGTTATGTAGGCCAAAAAGGCCATGGAAATAAATTGAATGATCCTAATGAACTTGGATCAACTTGATGTAGACATGATGCCTAAGTTGAATAAGCACTCTCTAAACAACTTATCCATTTGTGAGGCACAGCCATCCCCCGTGTTCTTTTGTCCAGCACAGAGTTTGTAGCTTCCCCCTTTTCCCAGTCCAAAGTATTTTTGAGTTAAGTTAGACAAGTCAAACCCTTGGCCCAACCTTGCTCCTAGCCTTCATCCTTCACTAGCAGTTTGACCATGTCCAATGGGTGAGTTTGTCATTTGAACTATGGTGCAAGTAATTTTATATAACCACGGAATATATTAACTTGATTAATGCCACTGAATGGAATTTATACTTTGAGCTTAGCTGTGGGAATGATTAGAGAAACATTGTCTGAATCTACTGATGTGATTTATCCTTGATTATATATTCTTGGGATCCGTGATGATGTGGACCATGTATGGATGATTATTGATGATGATTTATGGTCCCACATGTTTGATGATGATATCATATGATGGACATATGATACAGATGATGTTTGATCCAGTTCAGCAGGTTATTATTATTACAGATCAGCAGATTATACATTGTCCATATATGGTGGACCCTACAGCTGGCCCATTAGGGCAACCCAGGGTGTATGAGTACTCATTCCTAGTGGATTTGGGTCTTCTGGATCCATTGAGACACTTATCTTTCAGTTCCGGGCACTTCTGACAGTGATTGATGCAGTTTTTCACTTGTTGACCAGATTTGGGGCTGATTTCCCAGCCTGAGCAGCAGGGGCCCCGAGAGACCAGTTCACCTAGGGCGCTGATGATGGAGGGGGTGGTCCAGCCACTCGTTATTACCATTTATCCCCCCTCCCGGAGAGCCTGGTGGGCTCAGATTGACAGCGCTAGCACCCTAGGAGGCAGTTTTGGCACTTTCACAGTTCCCGAGGCAGTTAAAAAATGGGATAAAGTGGTCACTGAGGAAATCGATTTGGGCAATTGAGGCAAGGTTTTGGCATTTGGTTTTCACAGAGGTCTTCCAGGGTGATCTCACTATCTTCCAGTCAGTTTTCACCATGTGGGTATCTCCAGATTGATCACAGGAGGACATTTACTGCTCGACTGTCATGGATTCTGAGGACAGTTTTGGTCATTATCATTATATTGGACATATTTTATTATTTTATTGTGCCTTGGGGTGAGCTAGCAAGGATTTATACCTCCTAGCCCCACCATGTGCTTGTTTTATCATGTCCTAGTCATCATGAGGTGGATTATTGTACTTTATACCCCTTTTGTGGGATGACGTCACCCTCCATTGTACCATTTAGTGAGGGCGCTATTGTTATGTTGAGTGATCCATGTGATATATTGTTATGGATTCATCCTAGCCATTGATTGTATGATGAGATCTTATAATCTCAACCACTCATTTGATGTAGTATTGTAGAGTGGTATAGGGTTTTGGTCTTTATTATCCTATATAAGGAGGAGACCCCCCATTGTATAGCTCACCTTTGGAGCTCTGGAATATTGGAATAGAAGATTTTTTGTGGAGCACATCTCTCTTGGCTTGTGGATTCTCTTGCATATTGAATATAAAGTATCTCTTCTATGTATCATTGTGGATCTTTGTGTTTTTGCTAACCTTTTGACAGGAAAGTCGAATTGGAGAGAGGAGGGCGACTTTTGGAGGGTTATTGTTGGAGGGATCCACATATTCTCTCTTGGGTTGATCTTGTGACAGGGAGTATCATTATTGTATCTTCGTGACATAGTTGATGCTTTCTATTACATCTTTCTACCATTTTCATAATCATCTTGCTTGACTTGTTTCTTTGATCTTGTCTTGTAGGAGGAGGACGATTTGGCTATCTTGGAGAAGGGAGATTTGGTTGGAGCACTTGGATCTCACTCTTGAATATAAACATAGGAGAATGCTATCAACTTGCAAGGTGGCCATAAGCAAATTGAGGTAAGATCTACAAGGTATGTGTCTCTTTCATCCATTCTATCTCCATTGGTCATAAAACCCTAATTAAATCAAAACCCCAATTTTGGTATTTTTTTAGATCTACTTAGATCTACCCTTGCAATTGAAAAGATATTAAGAACCCACCTCTATAGGATCCACCCCTAGTTGGATCTATAGTTTGGTGGTGATTGGCTAAAAATTAACACACCTTTCAATGCAAAAAGCCTTCTTGAACCTAAATCGATTTTCCTAAGAGAAGCTTGTTGGGTAAGATCTAGCACATGGGTAGGTGAGATCCCACTTGATTTGACATCTAGACACTTGATAACCTATACCCATATCCTTACTTTGGTGAAAACTACCTTGTGGACATCTCTCCATGTTTTGAGGGGTTGAAACCCCCTTTTGATTCTCTTGGTACCTTAAAACTTAGATCTACTAAGATCTACCCATTGGATTTACTTGAAACTTTGAAGGAACATAGATCGGGGTACTAACATCCCGGATCTACATTTTGGTGGCCATTGGACTTGGTTTGGTCCACCAAACCCACTTTTTGCCCCTCCTTGAGAAAGTCGCACCCCTTTGGAGTTTAGAGTTGGACCACTTCTAGGAAGTGGGTGTTGGAGATTTTCGTGGATTTGGAATGCCCATGCCTTGAAACCTAGTTCTAGACTGTCCTTTTGTCCCGATCTACCTTGGGGATTGCATTCCTCGTTTTAAGGAATTGTGGTCCACTTTTGGTCTTCACTCAAAAACCTAGATCTAGTAAGATCCAACCATTGGATCTCATCCAAACCACTTGATTTGGCTTCTAGGTGTCCCGATCTACACTTTGACATCCTTCATGACCCCATTAACCCATCCAACAAGGCACTAGTCCTTCTCCAAGCAAGGCGCACTTCTTGGGATTAGTGTCAAACCCTAGATCTAACACATGGGTAATCCTAGAACCAACTCCAACTTGTAGATCTAACCTAGATCTAGCCTATAGTACCATCTTCACAGTTAACTTCACCTTGTGGGCCCACCTAGAACCATTTCACACTTCCCAAGGCAATAGGACCCACTTGTGTAAACACATGGTACTACACTTAGCAATCATACCCCATCAAGTGGCCTAAACCATACATAGCTTGAAACACTAACTATCCATTATTACACCTTCAACCATACCTTGAACACTAGGTCCACTTAGCCTTGCATTGGTTTCCGTAACTCATCTTTTATTCACCCTTTGAAACCTTTGCTTGGGTCCAATCAACTGTGATTGGGGTATAGGGTCTCCCCCTTGGTCTAGTTATACCTTGACCTAAAGCGAAGAGTGCCTCGGTTGACGTGACTCCCACATTGCATTGGGAACCGTGGCATCTCTTAGGTCACCTCTTTAGTTGCCTAACTCCTCTACCGTCCCGGATGGGATACCTCTAGGGGCAACTACAAGTTGTGTGATAACAGTTACAATAAGTACAAAATCAGCCATGAATGATTAAAGGACAACCACATATGAAACCATAAATGAAGTAGACAAAAGTAGGAAACCTTCTCTAAGTTTGACTTCACCCTACAGTCAAGAGGAACTAATCATCCCACACCTAACCTTCCAACCCTATCGAAGGCAGCCCTCAACATAGAGTGAACAACCCTAACCAAGACATTACAAAAACAAATATCCTTCAATGATCATAATGATTACAACAAGACAAAAGGAGGGCTTGACCTCAACCCTAACTTCTTAATAGAGCAAAATCTGCCCTTCTACAAAGATTACTCTAGTAGGTATGTACTGGTAATTTCCAGTTATCAAACCAACCCAAGAAAACAGAAAAAAGATGAATTGAAGTGCCCCTTAACTTCTTCCTTCCAATAGAACTTCATATAAGCTTGGAGAGAATCTCCCACAACTCCAACCATACCTTTAAAAAAATAAACCTCCACTCTATTTATACCATTCTCCAGCCAAAATTAGGGCTTCATCCATTTGGGGTTTTGAGGGAAAATAATATTTTAATCCATGCAATGCCTCCTTCTACCTAGGGTGCAGCTTTCTACAACTATCTTATGCACTTTAGAGCCTTCTTTAGCCCTAGAACACAACTTGTAGACCTCTTGTGCCCTATGCACCTCATGAGTGAAATTGATGTTAATATTGAAAATTGTAGCTCGGGCAGGAGCTTCCACACGGATTTAGTGTCAAAAATGTCGTAAGTCGTTCAAATCAATTTTATTTGTAATTCACTGTAGTAATAGAGTGAAAGCCTTATATTTAGTCGTTGAAACTTGAGTCTAATAAAGTATATTTTTAATACATTAGTGGATTTAGACTAATCTCAGTTATACATCTCACAAAGAGATTAGGATTTTGGTAGATTAGGGATTCAGCTCAAGTATAAAGGCAAGTCAAGGTAGAGGGTTAAGACACATTCATTATTCACTCAAAGACAATTTGGTCAAGCGTTAATTGATTTAATCTGTGGAACAAAGTTGGAGAATCGAAGAGGAACCAAGTTCAACAACCAGGCAATGAGCAATGTGTAGTTCCATACATGACAGTTTCATACAGTCGTACAAATCCGTACGGGCAAACTATACAGCAGGTAGCAAACAAGAAGTTGTTTTCTTGGTTTTTGGCAGGTGGTTTTCCTCAGTAAGTTTGCAGATTTGTTATGTTTGAGTGTATTGTACAACTTTTAATTTGACAGTATGTGGAGGTTTCCTTTTAAGCTTTGAATTATTAATGAAAGGCTGATTTGAAGGAGTAAATTGTGTATTGTGTTTTGCTTCTGTTGTTTACTTTCCCAGCTATGTGTGTGATCAGTGCTATGTGAAAAGAAAAAATCCACAAATAAATAATAGTTTGTGTTTAGTTGAGAACACAAGGACAATAGTCACCTACGGTTTGGTAAATTCAACATAGTAACAGAGCTTCTCTATTTGAGAGGATCTGAAGAGTTTATAGCAGTAGATCAATTGCCAAAACCAATAACCAGGAGCCAAGACCAGTAATAAGAGGGTTCCAAATGTAGTACTTAAGAGAGTTAGGAGTTTGTGTGTAGATTAGATATGGCATCTGTTGTCCGCCGAATGCACACCAACAGAAGAAATCTTTCGAAAGTTGTTTCCCAAGTGGGAAAGGTGTTATCGAGATCAAGTGACAGCACCTGACTCTTTGCTTGCCCCCAAGGCCACACCTTTCCCACTTGGGAAACAGCTTTCGAAAGATTTCTGCTGCTGGTGTCCATTCGGCAGACAACATTTTTGGCGCCGCTACCAGGGACAAGTTTTTTGTTCCTGGACGACTTTAACTTAGTTTTTTCTTAGTTTTCTACCTTTACCTTTTTGATAGGTTTTTAGTTTAATCAACTCTCTGAAATTAGACTTAAATCCATCTAACGACTCCACTGTCAAATAACTTACCAAGGTATTCAACAAGAAGAAAATCTGTAGGCCTACCTGATTTCATCCCTAAACCTGTCCTAGGAGGAGATTGAATAGGTTAACTTCTTGTAGGATCTTTGAGAATCTTGGATCTGAGTCTATTTCGGACATCCATTCTCTTTTTGTAGAACCTAATAATTGCGTGATTGATCCAATGACTAAATTTTACAGTTCCCTTGACCTTACTCAAATAGCAGGTCAACCACATGATATACCAGACAAAGCTATAGACAAGTTGCCCACGTTCACTGGCACTGATGCCATTACTGTTGCCTATAACCTTAAAAGCTTCGCAAAGTGTATCAGCGCCTATGTCAAGGACCCAGCTCACAAACATGATAATGTTTATATGAAACTCCTTGCACTATCTTTGGACGGAGATGCTGGTGACTGGTTCATTGGTCTACCTGACAACTCTTTTGCAACCTTTATTGCATTCAAAATTGCTTTTACCAACAAGTTTGGTGAAAAGAAAGAGCCTTGACATCAGCTAGCTGCCTTGACAAATATAAAGAGAAGTGAAAACGAGACTATGGATTAATTCAACAAGAAGTTCACTGATTTATCAAATGTTATCCATACTGATTATAAACCACCTGCTCAATCCATCTTGGTTTATTATATTGAGGCACTTAGTGGGGAAATGCAATATCAACTCAGAGACAAGGAGCCCACTACTCTTTTGATAGCCCAGGAAATGGCTTCTAAAATTGATAAAAATATGCAATCTTCTGGTAAGTCTAACATTCCTGGCTATTCAAGAGCCCTAACTCCACTAAAACCAAATGAACATAAGGAAAAGGATCCCTTGTCTTCTAAAGGATTCTTATGAGAAAAAGTTGTTGGACATGTGTGAGAGGATCGAAAGAATGGAGAACACAGAAATGAAACATCTAGCTCAAATGAAGGAAATGCAAAATAAAGTCATAACTATGGAAAGAGCAAAAGCCCAACCTGTTCAAAGAAACTACCCTAAAAAAACCAACTGGCAAAAGAAAGCTCCCAACCCTGAAAAGAGGCCTCCCAACCAATTGGAAGCTGCTAACATGGTTGAGAACTATGTGCCATTCTGTAGGGCATGCAAGGATTTCCATGAGGAATTCTCTTGCTACTTTGCAAACTATGTTCAAGAACATGGTTTTCCAAAGGGTAGTACTAGTGAGCCAACATCAAGCGAGCCTGATTATGTGAACACAATAGGAGACATCCACAACATCCCTAGAGAAAGTTGGAAACAGGCTAGACAGTATAGTCAAGAAGTTGACAACATGACTAGAAATTATGGAGAAAAGCCTTCAAACGAGCAAGTCCACAACATGCAGAAATTCAAAGGGATCACTTATCAAAGGAAAGCAAATCCTGGACCTTCCATGTAGTATCCACTAAAGGTAATTACTCCAAATAGTCCAAATGAATCAAGTGAATTAAATTTTGATTGGGGTAATTGGTTTAACACTACCAAAGTGCATGTACCTGTTAATGAACTGTATAAGATTCCTGGACAGAAAGAAAAGTTACTGAAAATTTTGGATCCTCCTACTTCTACAACCCCTCCTACTCCTCTAAATCCTCCTACCCCTAAGAAGGTCACCTTTGCAGAAACTATTGAGCAACCTTCCACAAGCAACCACAATGACTTAGGAGACCCCCTTGTAATTCTACATACCAAGGACCCAAGAAAAGAAGATCATCCCCCTTTCTATGTATCATTGATGATAGGTGATCTTCTTCTACACAATTGTATGCTAGACTCGGGGTCTTCTTCCAACATCATGACCAAAAACGTCATGCTCCAACTCAACCTAAAGACATCAAGACCATATTAAAATGTTTGTGCCATGGACTCTAGGTTGGTTGAAGTTGTGGGAATTATTGAAAATCAGTCAGTAAGGTTAGCTAAATATTCGGATATCCATGTAACTATGGACATCCTTATCATTGATGTTCCAGATAAGTGGGGAATGTTGCTTTCTAAGAAGTGGGCTGCCACTTTAGGAGGATGGATCCAAATGGATTCGAACTATGCCACTGTGCTAGCATCTGAGGACTCACTAGTTAAATTGCATAATGAGAAGGAAAAGAAATACCATGTTGAGAATCCCGAGAAGCCATTTAGTCAATATGTCTATAATACTTATGAACATGGCACTTATGCAATTAACTCTACCTTTTTAGCTCCTATTCAAGAAAAAGTAAAAGATGAAAAGGTGGATGAGTTATGGAGGATGAATTTTGACAGTGCCCACTAAAGGGCTAGAAAAGGGGCTGGGATAGTTATAACTTCACCTAGGAGAAAGACTTTCAACTTTGCTTTCAGATTAGAATTTGAAGCCACCAACAACGTAGCTGAGTATGAAGCACTTCTAATAGGCATCGAGTTAGACAAGACCATGGGGATCAAATTGCTAAGTATAAAGGGTGATTCAGACTTAATAGTACAAGTCAAAAACCAATTCGCATGTAAATGTCAAAGCCTAAAAAGATATAGAAATGCAATTTGGGACACTATGGAGTTTTTTGATGCCCTAAACATAGAAGCAATCCCTAGAGATCAAAATAGTGCAGCAGATAGATTGGCAGTTTCGGCATCAACCCTCCAACCTTCAAATGAAATGTTAAATGGTGATTGTACACTGTTGCCAACTAAGTTGTACTTTGTTGGATTATCAAGCGAGCGGGCAGAGTGGAACATGATACATGTTCATTTTTGGTGAATTGATATCCAGCTGGCCTTTTAAAGGCCCCCGTTTTTAAAATTTTCCACATGTCCATGGCCCTGCGGGGTTTGTAACAAAACGTACTAGCATGGTGTTTTGTAAAAGACTTGGTTCCCTAGGACTTTTTGGCTAAGTCAGGTATTCCAAGGAGTTTTTTCACCTATCTATTATGTCTTGCATTAGTGCATAACATGATTAATGGGTTTTTCTCCTGCTCCTCCAAAGCTGGAATGCGTGGGGAGGCTGACGGGCCTTAGGGGATTGTTAAAGTCTATGGGTCAATGTATATGAACATGCTAGGCGTTAATTTTGAGTCATATGGACATGTGCTAAGTCCCCCTAGGTTGTTTTTAATTTTCGGCAAGTTTTATTTTTTCCGTAAATTGGGCCATTTTTTAATGGTTCAATTAAAAAAAAATTAATTGGCCTATAAGGGGCATCTGGAGGTATTTTTTGCCTTAGGGGTGCTCGTTTTCTAACTTAGAGCACCCCCTAAACCCCTAAACCCACTCTTTCTAATGTTTGGGTGATTATTTTTCCACAAAAATCCAAAAAAGTCAAAAAACCCCAAAAAGTCATAAAATTTTGAAAAAGTGAAAAAATGACTTAATAAAAATATTAAATTTTGGGAGTGATTTATGGACTGATTTTTTCAGCTATGTTTTAGGAGTTGTAAGAGCTGATTTTGGAAAGATTCCGAGCAGCTATATTAGTGGGATTATTTCCCCATTTGAGGGGGGCATATTTCCCAAAATTGGGCCCCTTCAATCATGGAATTTGCAGCTATGTTTATGGGCTGTCACATGGCTGATTTTGGCAGCCCATTACATGGGAGTGGGAAGCCCCATTTTCTCCACGAGTTATGCCACTCATTCCACCCATTTTTCTCCATCTTTGGCTATTTAAGCATGGCTGCCCACTCCATTTTCTCTAGTTGGAGAGAGAACAGAAATATGTACTAAGCTTATGCTATTTTGTTGATTAATAAAAAGACTTTGGAGGTCCATATGTGTGATACTTTTGTGAGTGGTTTCATGGTCTCTTGATGTGGAGTATTTTGTAGCAATTTCAAGTTCCGTGCATGTAATTTCCAGCCATATACTAGCCTGCTTGAAGGATTGGTAACGATTTTGTGGGAAGGAACAATTAATCTTGTTTGTTTTAATTTGTTCTTGCATTTGTCATATTGGTTAGAGATTCAAAGTTTATATGTTTCATTTGTTTATGCTCATACTATTTTGATTTCTAACCATGTGCATTTCTAGTTTGATGGTTTTTCTGTGAGTTTTGTTTGCTACAGGTTGACAGGTGTGAAGAGGAGGATAGCTTGTTTGCTCTCCATCTTCTTTTTCTGTACACATTTTGGTGGATCTCACCCTCGGTTTCCCACTTCCAAGCTTCCAAAGTCTTTGGTTTCAAGAACCATTCTGTCTCTTCTCTCTTCCTCAGCTTATAAAATCAAAATTTTCTTTGGTTAACTGGTTACTTTTTTTGGAAATATTTCTGATTCATATGCTCATGTCCATATTTTAAATAGATCAGAAATCATTTCATGAAGGATTAGTTTAGACTGTTACAAAGCTCATATCTTTGACTGTTAGATTTCTTCCTTCATTTAGATCTTTACTTCTTTCAAAACTCGAAAAAATTGTTAAATTTTTCAAAGTTTTATTGAGTAGTTGTAGTTCTGATTTTAAAAGTATATTTGGCTGTCCAAGAGCATATAATTTGCAGCTCATAAAGCTTGCAAAGACCCCAAGCAAAACTAGCATTACTGCTTGCTTTACTTGGTTAATTTTTGCAGTTTTTACTTAGAATTTTTTGGGTTTTTTAGGAGGTGTTCCAAAGACACTCTTAAAGTGTTTTTGGGCATCTTATACTAATAATTGCTTGCTGGTTTGCAGCAAAAGACGAACAGGTAGGAGGAGGTGATGCCGAAATTTCGAGGATCTAGGCAATCCGGAAAACCAATTTTCATATTTTTGCAAAACTGGTCAATTTTTTCCTCAAATTTTGTAAGCCACCAAGTCACTTTAAGTAGACTGGGGCACTTCTCTAATCATTGTAAACAACTATTAAACGAGAGCAAGTGGGCTAGCCAGCGCCCATACCCCATCCCCCCAGGGGTGGCCTGTGTCATCTCTTTTCATGGCGTGATTTTTAGAGTAGTTTATTTTTTTGATTTTCGACATTTAATAAAATTTACTAGGATTAAAATAAACCTTGTTGGTCTGTTCCACTGGCGGGCCACAAGTTCACTCACAACGTAGTTTTTTCACATTTTTTTTACAAACTCAAAACGCCCCCTTGCTTTCCCGAAGTAGGGTTTCTGTATGAGGGCTTGCCCGAAATACGTGCCTGAAAAGAGACTCCTGGGGTTTTAAAAAAAAGATAAAATTTGGGTTCATAAAATTTTTATAAAAATACCAAGGTCTTCTCCCGTATGCTCTGTGGCCGACTTGCAGCTTAGTCTGATCCAGTTGGTACACATCAGAAAGGAGGGGATGACTAGTAATAGGATTTAACACCGCCCTAATAAAAAATCCTTTTTGTGAAAATCCGGCACAACACGTATTTTGTTGTCGTGGGCAAATTTCCCAGAAGGCTTGGGACAACACTGAGTAGTGACCTCTTGGAAACCGTTAGGCTTGCCCTCGTTGGTATAGCATCTGAACACCTCCTCGAGACTCCGATTCAGCCCAAGCCTGAGAGGGAAGCCACGCTTCAAAATTCCGGACATGTTCCCCCGTACCTCGCGTATATTGGGAACCCACCTGCCGTAATAAAAAGATAACATTCACATTAATTTTAAAATAAACCAAGAACACTCGCACAACATCTACTTTTTCTGCTTATGCATTTGTTTATTTGACTCCATTATAAGGCACTGGTCTTGTTCGATTTTATTTTCATATTATTGACTAATGTGCAGTTAATGATGATTATTCTAAATGGGAGTAAATGATGAATGAAATTTTTATTTTGATCAAAGTATATGCTGTTTATTCTTGGTTACCAAAAATATTTTCCTAACTCCTAGGTTAGAGGCCTTAGTTTTCTTTTTATTTTTTAGGGTCCACCCCCCTTGGCTTCGCTAGGAAAGCCTAGACGGAGGAGTCGAGTCCCAAGTGACAGCACTTGACTCTGACTTGCCCCCAAAGCCACACCAGCAGCTTGAAGACTTCTGCTGCGTTTTCCCCAGGTGTGGAACCAGGCGGCAACAGTACACTTGAAATCAACTTTAGACCATCAGTACCAGATAACATAGAACATTGGCAAGTTTTCAAATATGATGAACAAATCCTAAAATTCATCTATAACATTGATGAGTTTTCAAATTTCAAAGTCAATGAACAGGAGGAAGGTAAAGAGTATCGGGAAGAAGGCAACCAGATCAACAATCATGTACCACATGGGTTTATAGCATTAGAAAATATTTTCGACAAACAGGATAGGAGGAAGAACAACATTGATCAAAAGAAACGAGGGGATTATATTGAAATAAACATTGGATCGGAAACAAGTCCTAAAATCTTAAAAATAGGAAAAGGCACCTCTGAAAAGGAGAGAAATGACTTAATTAATTTGGTTAAGGAATATAGGGATGTGTTTGCCTTCACATATGATGAATTGAAAGCATATCGAGAAGATGTCTTCCAGCACACCATCCCCCTTAAGCCAGAATTGCAAAAAGTCAAACCTTTCCGCCAAAAGCGAAGGCAAATAAATCCTAAGTTGGATCCTATTGTGAAAAAGGAATTAGAGAAAATGTTAGCAGCAGGTATTATAGCACCCACTGGACATTCATCTTGGTGCTCCAACTTAGTGGTAGTAAGAAAGAAGAATGGGAGTATAAGGATATGTATCGACTTCAGAAATCTCAACATAGCTTGTCAAAAGGACAACTATCCCCTCCCTAACATGGATACCCTCCTCCAACGGGTCACTGGATCTAGTATGATGTCCATGCTTGATGGTTTTTCGGGATATAACCAAGTTGTCATTCAGAAAGAGGACAAACATAAAACCACCTTCACCACCCCATGGGGTACCTTTGAATATCTAAGAATGCCCTTTGGTCTTCTAAATGTTGGGGCTACTTTTCAAAGAGCCATGGACTATGCCTTTAAAGAATTAATTGGAAAGATCATTGAGATATATCAAGATGACCTAACGGTCTTTTCAAAAGAAAGATCCAGACATGTTAATCATCTTAAGTAGGTTTTTGAAAGATGTAGGAAATATGGAATTTCCTTGAATCCAGCTAAGTCTTTCCTAGGGATTGATGAAGGAAAGCTTCTAGGTCACATTATATCTAAAGACGGGGTCAAAGTTGATCCTGAAAGAATTGAAGCCATCAAGAAGATACCTCCACCGAAAAACGTAAAAGCTCTCCAATCTTTTAATGGACACATCAACTTCATTAGAAGATTCATCCCCAATCTAGCCGAATTGATGAAACCCATGCAAACACTACTCAAGAAAGATGTTAAATTTGTATGGAATAATGAAGGGAGGGAGGCTTTTTCTAATATCAAAGAGGCAATCACTAAGTCACCTGTTTTAGTCAACCCTGATTACACCAAGGACGGCTACCAATTACTTCACCAATTGGGTAGAGGCCATACCCACTAAGACAGCCACGGAGAAAGTTGTTATGGACTTCATTGAGGACAAAATCATCACACAATTCGGTATCCCTCTTAAGATAACAACTAATAATGCCAAAGCTTTTAGCTCCATCGACATGACATCTTTCTGCTTTAAGTATGGCATTACTGTTGAGCACTAGTTGTCATTGATGACACCCATTAATGACAAAGCGATGATGTGGAAGAAGCATTAAGATGGATAGTGACATGGCAAGAAGAATATCGCTAGAAGGACATGATAGTTTGGCAAGAAGGACAAATGACTCATTCTGTGGTCATTTGTGACTTGATGGGGTCATGGACTCTTGGAGATGGCCCTAGGGCTTGGTAATGACATGGAACCCTACACATGGTTGAGATGCCCTTACAAGTGTCCCTACACCTGTGCACATAGGCCATGATGTTTGGGAAAGAAGGTCAATGGAAGGACAAATGACCCATTATGTGGTCATTTGTGGTTTGTGGTGGCTTGATGACAATGAGATGACGTGCTTGAAAAAGCCCTTGCATGAAATCTTTGACGGTCATAAGCCCATGTGCATTTGAAGATGCCATCAAAAGTGTGTCAAGTCAAATCTGACGTCCTACACAAATTGGAGAATTTAAGGGTGTTGGAACATGTCATTGAAAGGTCATGTATGGATGGAGACAAGTGAATATGGAGCCTACACTAGCAGACAACTGGTGTCGGTGGAAAGATCATGTCTATGTAAAGGTGAAATACCAGTAAGTTTTGTTAAATGACCTAAAAGTGCAAGCAATTGTCCATTTTAAGATTTACAGTTCATTTTAAATAGTTTGCCACATCAGGAATACTATACCAAGCACATGCTATGATCATGACTAAATCAACAAGATAATAATCCACAGTCAGTGAGCATATATCCATAAATCATACAACATCATCATAATAATCATCATCATGCATCATCTGAAACACTGCTGCAATATATCTCTAGGTACTGAACTGAAACTGTAATGGGATAAGTGGTCACATCAGTCATCAAATCTGAACTCTCAAGGCTCAGCCTTGACACAAGGTCATAAAATCTGAATAATGTACTGCTCTGATCATGAGTGATCCAACATGTATAGCCATGCTCTGGAAAAATGTAGGCTCTGGAATGTGCAGATATCTGCTGTACAAGAATAGTAGCCCTGCTACTATGGTGTGATAACATCTGGCTCCAGCTGGGACAAGTGCTCTAAGGGAGAGAGCGCTTGAGAACCTCAGAATCTCTGGTCTCGAACTGCTCTGCATCAATCTTCAATCCAGCACTGCACCATCCTTGCTTTCAGCTTTCATCTTGCACCTGTTCCTGCTCTCACAAAAACTAGAATACCATCATGGAGCATGTATGGGACAAAAATAAAATAAAACTGAAAACTAATCTAAAGCATAAACTGAAAATGCGTCAAAATATAAATATAAACTAACATGGCATATATTATTATCACTTATTTTTTTTATTCACTGTGCAGGAGGACAAAAGTACTTCTTTATTCAGGCAATCTCAACTTGCACAGGCAGCCAACAAATATAGAAATGCTAACTATAATTTCTTAAATGTACGCAGGAGAAGAGACAAGCTTAGGAAGGAGCAAGACTCAACTCAGGCAGAAACAAGACAAAGGACGGGACAATACTCGGCACACAGAAAAAAGAAAAATCACACAAATCCTACTGCTCAAGTGAGCTTATTCAATACCTACCTACCCTACTCTAACCAGTGAGCACAAATGTTAGGTAAAATCATAAATCCAGTGCAACCATTCATCAAATAAATTAATGATTCTTCTTTGATTTTTGTTGATGAAACAAGTCAAGATTGGATTAAAAATTATTGAAATTGAGAGCACAATCTTCTTGACTTGTTCAGAAATTGAAGAAGGATTTGAGTGGTGCAACATGAAATAATGCAGAGGAGACGACTGACTAGTGAAGCCATCCTCCATCCAAAAACTGATAGGATCATAAAATTTATGCAAGTTATTGTTTAAAATGGATGGAGGAAAAATACAAGGCATATGACTTAATAAACTACTTTCCTCATTCACTTCACTTGCATATTTAATTCGTTTCCCCTTGGGACTGATGATCAAATAAAAACCAAGTGGGGACAAATCAAGGCTTAAAAGACGAAAAATCAAAACTAGGCCCACTTGATGCTCAAAAATGGAGAAAAGATGAAATTGATCTTTAAACACCTTTTCTAGCCACCAAGAATGATTGATAATTTGACAACAAGCATTATTGTTCCAAGGTGACTGAAAAGGGAAATGAAGTGCTTTTTCTCCAAACGTGTAATCATACATATACTTCCTATTGAAAAATTCCAAGGCAAAAAAATGACTAGAGCACCAACCCAAAGATGATTGAAAGAGTTGGGAAGGGAGGGTGGATTGCAAATATGAAAATTCTCCCAAATGGATAAACAAGTTTGACCTTGGACTTTGACAAAAGAAAGCAGTCTTTACTCTAAAAATGATTTTAACCTTTTGATCAAGTTTAATATTTACAATCTGAGTACACGATTGACCACCACTATCTAACTCTAAGTTACCTTGATTAAAGATAAAAAAAGGAGAATTTAAAGATTCATTATAAGAAGTGGAACAAAGATTAGAGCATCGAGTGTGATTCACTAATTCATCCTCCTCTGTTGATTCATCATTAAATTCACAAGAGGACACTTGATCATTTTCGTTTAATTGATCAGGGATAAAGTCAACAAGTTCATTTAAAGCATCCTGATTGTTTGCATAATGATCATGTGAAAGCACTACTAAAGGGTCTTGGTCAATGTTTCCACTTTCTTCTTCTTCAATAAGGTGATAAGGAATTGAATGATTGTTAATGATAGAATGATTAAGGAAATCTTTTTCTGAAGGGTCCTCATCAAACACAAAATCAGAAATTTCTTCAAGATCAAAAGTTGGGCTACTCAAGGACTGATTTGAAGTGTCATTATTATCATGGTCCTTATCAAAATGATCCTCAACAACACAGTTATTGCTTGATGTCTCTGTTAAGGATTCTTCAACATTACTACCCCATTTATTCTTTAATAACCCAACAAACATATCATAACCAGTGATGGATCCTGGGGCTAAATTATCAAACCATAATCCGGCATTTCCACCTAATGTCTCACCCAGGGCCCGCATATAAACATCTTCATCATCAGCACCCCTAACTTCCATATAATCCCAAAATCTTTGTAAATGATTTTCAATTGACTCAAAATAATTTCCATAGAAACGAGGCAACCATTCAGAGTAATTATTTGGCATAAGATGAGGTGCCCCATGAATTTCAGAAAAGTCAAAAGGAGATGGCTTAGCTGGATTTCTAATGACTTTGGCCATTCTACTAGGGATTAATTGTGGATGTCTAACTGGAATACTAGAGTCATTTGACGGAATGCTTTGGTTGTAAGGCCTTGGTTGAGATTGAATTTTGTTTGGATTAATTGGGTTAATATTTTTACTTGAAGAATGAAAAGGACGATGAGAGTCATAAGAATTATGTACATAATCACTCTCATATTGGTATGTTGACTGACTTTCATTACTTTCTTCCAACTGCCCTCTATAGCGAGATAGATTCTCATATATTTCATTCATACACCTTGTCATTTGGAAGAAAATGTCTGAATTCATTTATGATTTACAACTTACAAAATTGAAAGATGGGAGTGGGGTCAATCCTCAGCGGAGTCACGAATTGGAGTCGCCAGGTAGATTTTTAAACTCTTCTACCAAGATGTATGTCGTTTAAAGTGCAGGGAGAGAGTGAGACAAAACATATGTTGAACCAAGGTAGGCCCCTACCTCCCCGGCAACGGCGCCAAAAATGTTATCACACAACTTGTAGTTGCCCCTAGAGTTATCCCATCCGGGACGGTAGAGGAGACAGGCAACTAAAGAGGTGACCCAAGAGATGCCACGGTTCCCAATGCAATATGGGAGTCACGTCAACCGAGGCACTCTTCGCTTTAGGTCAAGGTATAACTTGACCAAGGGGAGACCCTATACCCCAATCGCAGTTGATTGGACCCAAGCAAAGGTTTCAAAGGTAAATGAATGGTGAGTTACGGAAACCAATGCAAGTCTAAGTGGACTTAATGTTTAGGGCATGGTTGAGGGTGGTATCAAGGATAGTTAGTGTTTCAACCTATGTATGGTTTAGGCCACTTGATGGGGTATGATTATTAAGTATAGTACCATGTGTTTACACAAGTGGGTCTTATTGCCTTGGGAAGTGTGAAATGGTTTTAGGTGGGCCCACAAGGTGAAGCTAAGTGTGAAGATGGTACTATAGGCTAGATCTAGGTTAGATCTACAAGTTAGAGTTGGTTCTAGGGTTACCCATGTGTTAGATCTAGGGTTTGACACTAATCCCAAGAAGTGCGCCTTGCTTGGAGAAGGACTAGTGCCTTGTTGGATGGGCTAATGGAGTCAAGAAAGATGTCAAAGTGTAGATCGGGACACATAGAAGCCAAGTCAAGTGAAAAGGATGTGATCTAATGGTTAGGTCTTACTAGATCTAGGTTTTTTGAGTGATGACCAAAAGTGGACCACAATTCCTCAAAACAAGGAATGCAATCCCCAAGGTAGATCGGGACAAAAGGACAGTCTAGACCTAGGTTTCAAGGCATGGGCAATCCAAATCCCCAAAAATCTCCAACACCCACTTCCTAGAAGTGGTCCAACTCAAAATTCCCAAGGGGTGCGACTTTCTCAAGGAGAGGCAAAAAGTGGTTTTCGTGGACCAAACCAAGTCCAATGGCCACCAAAATGTAGATCCGGGATGCTAGTACCCCGATCTATGCATGTTCAAAGTTTCAAGTGAATCCAATGGGTAGATCTTAGTAGATCTAAGTTTTAAGTTACCAATGAGGTCAAAGGTGGGGTTTCAACCCCTCAAAACATGGAGAGATGTCCACAAGGTAGTTTTCACCAAAGTAAGGATATGGGTATGTGTTATCAAGTGTCTAGTTGTCAAATCAAGCGGGATCTCACATACCCATGTGCTAGATCTAGCCCAACAAGCCTCCCTCAAGGAAGTGCGCTTTAGGTCAAGGAGAGCTTTTTGTCTTAGAAAATGGGTCAATTCTTAGCCAATCACCACCAAACTATAGATCCAACTAGGGGTGGATGCTATAGAGGTGGGTTTTCAATATCTTTTCAAATTGAGGGCTAGATCTAAGTAGATCTAAGAAATACCAAAAACAAGGGTTTTAATTTGATTAGGGTTTTTGTGATCTAGAAATTATGGAAGATTCAAAGAAGAGAAGATCATACCTCTTGGGACATACCTGGATGAAGAGATGAATGCTAGTTGAGACGAGGATTACTTTGCCAAAGATCAAATGGAGAATTGTTGAAGCCCTCTTGCCAAATCGATTTTTCCAAGCCACATGTGATTCCTTCTAACCTGTCAAGCCAAGGAGCAAAGCATCAATTAGTTTAACAAATTGAAGGTAGATGCAAGCAAGAGAGAGAAAAACATAGAATAGTTGACACAAAGGCAAAACCACTCCCTGTCAAACCCAAAACGACTTCTTCCAAGCTTGAAGGGCAAGCCTCCCCACCAATTCGCACTTGTCAAAGTCGCCCTCTCAACCTGCAAATAAAGTATGGCAAATACGCAAGATAGCTACAATAGATCCTCCAGTGCAATGGACAATAGCATTTACAATCGAAACAACCAACATCCACTCCAATCCAAGCATGTACTCCAAAAGATAGAAATTTTATTCCAAGAGCCAAGAGCCAAAAATCTCTAGATGAATTTTACAATGAGGGGGTCTCCTCCTTATATAGGATAATAAAGACCAAAACCCTAGATCTCAAAACCACTTTTTGAAATGAGTGGTTGAGATTAAAATATCTCACAACATAATCAATGGCTAATAATAAATCATAACCATATATCACATGGATCACCCACATAATGATAGCGCCCTCACTAAATGGTACAATGGAGGGTGACGTCATCCCACAAGAGGGGTATAAAGTACAATAATCCACCTCATGATGACTAGGACATGATAAAATAAGCACATGGTGGGGCTAGGAGGTATAAATCCTTGCTAGCTCACCCCAAGGCACAATAAAATAATAAAATATGTCCAATATAATGATAATGACCAAAACTGTCCTCAGAATCCATGACAGTCGAGCAGTAAATGTCCTCCTGTGATCAATCTGAAGATACCCACATGGTGAAAACTGACTGGAAGATAGTGAGATCACACTGGAAGACCTCTGTGAAAACCAAATGCCAAAACCTTGCCTCAATTGCCCAAATCGATTTCCTCAGTGACCACTTTATCCCATTTTTTAACTGCCTCGGGAACTGTGAAAGTGCCAAAACTGCCTCCTAGGGTGCTAGCGCTGTCAATATGAGCCCACCAGGCTCTCCGGAAGGGGGGGTAAATGGTAATAACAAGTGGCTGGACCACCCCCTCCATCATCAGCGCCCTAGGTGAACTGGCCTCTCGGGGCCCCTGCTGCTCAGGCTAGGAAATCAGCCCCAAATCTGGTCAACAAGTGTAAAACTGCATCAATCACTGTCAGAAGTGCCCGGAACTGAAAGATAAGTGTATCAATGGATCCAGAAGACCCAAATCCACTAGGAATGAATACTCATACATCATGGGTTGCCCTAATGGGCCAGCTGTAGGGTCCACCATATATGGACAATGTATAATCTGCTGATCTGAAATAATAATAAACCTGCTGAACTGGATCAAACATCATCTGCATCATATGTCCATCATATGATATCATCATCAAACATGTGGGACCATAAATCATCATCAATAATCGTCCATACATGGCCCACATCATCACGGATCCCAAGAATATATAATCAAGGATAAATCACATCAGTAGACTAAGACAATGTTTCTCTAATCATTCCCACAGCTAAGCTCAAAGTATAAATTCCATTCAGTGGCATTAATCAAGTTAACATATTCCGTGATTATATAAAATTACTTGCACAATAGTTCAAATGACAAACTCACCCATTGGACATGATCAAACTGCTACTGAAGGATGAAGGCTAGGAGCAAGGTTGGGCCAAGGGTTTGACTTGTCTAACTTAACTCAAAAATACTTTGGACTGGGAGAAGGGGGAAGCTACAAACTCTGTGCTGGACAAAATAACATGGGGGATGGCTGTGCCTCACAAATGGATAAGTTGTTTAGAGAGTGCTTATTCAACTTAGGCATCATGTCTACATCAAGTTGATCCAGGTTCATTAGGATCATTCAATTTCATTTCCATGGCCTTTTTGGCCTACACAACCCTTCGGATTTCAGATGTGCTGAGAAGCACAACTAGTTGCAGCTTGCATCCAGGGCATGTTTTTCACATATTTATAAGGTCAGCAATTGTTTAGATATAACTTTTAAGAACCATTGCTTTTTGGACCTTTCTTATACTCTTCGAGGAGTATTTTTAGCTTTTCATTGCTCTTGCCCTTTCTTTTTTTGTTTCCATGGGCGAATTTATTTAGTTTCCACAGGTAGAACATGAGCTTCCATGGGTCACGATGATTGTATATTTTGAGATCACTCATGATCAGAGCAGTGTATTATTCAGACTTATGTTAGACCTTGTGTCAAGGCTAAGCCTTGAGAGTTCAGATTTGATGACCGATGTGACCCTTTATCCCATGCAGTTTCAGTTCAGTGATTAGAGATGTATTGCAGCAGTGTTTCAGATGATATATGATGATTATTCTTGTGATGATGTTGTATGACCTTTGGATGTTTTATCATTGACTGTGGATTATTATCTTGTTGTTTTAGTCTTGTTCATAGCATTGGCTTGGTATATAATTCATGATGTGGCAAAATGTGAAACTTAAAATGATCTATGAAATGAAATTTTACTTGCACATTTAGGTTGTCTGACAAACCTCACTGGTTTACCACCTTACATAGATATGGTCTTTCTTGACACCATTTGTCTGCTAGCTAGGCTCCACTTTCACTTGACTCCATCCATACATGACTTTCCCTATTTAACTTTAAACCTTGACTTGTCTTACTTGACTTTCTGGTACTGAGGACTTCCTTTTTTTTCTACCTCTGTGTTTGGACCGCATCCATGTATGTTTAGTGTCTCGGCTCTGAGTTGGTGACAAAACTTGCCTTTGGTAAGTTGGATTGTAGGCCTAAATCATTCTGGTCGGTTGTCCCGATGTTTAGCACTGGTCCGAACTCCCCTTAGTCACTTGAGAGGTTGTTGGCTAAAACTGAAAGCTCATGTGCTACTTATGGAAACTTATATAAATTCACCCATGGAAACTAAAAAGGGCAAGAGCGATGAACTACTAAAAATACTCCTCAAAGAGTATAAGAAAGGTCCAAAAAGCAATGGTTCTTAAAAGCTATATCTAAACAATTGCTGACTTTATATTGATATGTAAACATGCCCTGGATGCAAGCTGCAATTAGTTGTGGTTATCGGCACACCTGAGATCCGAAGGGTTATGTAGGTCAAAAAGGCCATGAAATGAAATTGAATGATCCTAATGAACTTGGATCAAATTGATGTAGACATGATGCCTAAGTTGAATAAGCACTCTCTAAACAACTCACCCATTTGTGAGGCACGGCCATCCCCCGTGTTATTTTGTCCAGCACAGAGTTTGTAGTTTCCCCTCTCTCCCGGTCCAAAGTGTCTTTTAGTTGAGTTTAGACAAATCACCCCCTTTGCCAAACCTTTGTTCCTAGCCTTCATCCTTTGCTAGCAGTTTGACCATGTCCAATGGGTGAGTTTGTCACTTAAACTATTGTGCAAGTAATTACAAATAACAAAGGAATATGCTAACATGATTAATGCCACTGAATGGATGTTATACTTTAAGTTAAGCTGTGAGTATGATTAGAGGAACATGTCTTAGTCTACTGATATGATTTATCCTTGGTTGTATATGGGCCCAGTCAAACCTAGTTTGACTGTTGTCATTTCTTGGGATCCGTGATGATGTGGGCCATGAAGGCTTATTGATGATGATGTATGGGCCCACATACTCCTATTTATGATACTATATGATGGATATATGATTCAGATGGTGATTGATACAGTTCAACAGGTTTTATTATTACTTCAGACCATCAGATTATGCACTGTCCATATATGGTGGACCCTACAGCTAGCCCATCAGGGCAACCCATGGTGTATGAGTACACATTCTTAGTAGATTTGGGTCTTTTGGATCCAATGAGACACTTGTCTTTCAGTTCCGGGCACTTCTGACAGTGATAGATGCAGTTTTACACTTGTTGACCAGATTTGGGGCTGATTTCCCAGCCTGAGCAGCAGGGGCCATGAGAGGCCAGTTCACTTAGGGCGTTGTATGAGGAGGGGGTGGTCCAACCACTTGTTATTACCATTTATTGTAGATTTTTTCTGGGTTTTACTGCTTGCTGGTTTATGTTATCTTTTCAGTGTTTTCCATTTGCAGCCGGTTTTGCATACGCTGCAAACTACTTATGAAAAATACAGTAACACTTAAACACACAGTAAACTACCACTAACAGCAGAAAAACAAATATTTAATCACATGCATGCCATAAAAGAGACTCAGAAAATTTTCGACAACTGTGCCTTGGAAAAACCCCCACGGGGAAAACCAGTAAGAGAGAGATTTATTATTTCTTCAGCAAAATAATGGAACGACAGTACAATGAAAAATACAACTTATCTTCACCAACAATGCACCCAGCTGGCTGTCTCAAAAACTGTTTCAAGTCACCTCGAGTTTTGTGCACAAAATATTATCCTCGAAATCTGTGCCTCTACCTTGATAACTGTGCAGAGACAGACTTCGAATTCTGTGCCTGAAAATTGCCTGAAAAATGCAATCCGTACAGTCTTGTACGGACCTCGATATCTGTGCCTGAAACTGCCTCAAAAATCGTGCAGGAGATCACCTCAAATTTTGTGCTGAGTTCCTCGATTTCTGTGCCTGAAAAACTGCCTTGAAACCCGTGTTGTTTCTAAAAAAATGTGCCCAGAAAATTATATAGAAAATCGTGCCCAGAAAACCGTACTGTACGATACCTCAGGATGCGTGCAGCAATTGTTCTTCTCCTCGAAATTCGTGTTGTACAATAAATGCTGCTGTACGAAAATCTTCTTGGGAATAGTGCTGATAATAAATGCGCTGGTCTCCTCGATTTCTGTGCAAACTGGCTCCTTGGAAATCGTGTCAATGCCCTAGCTCTCTCTCTTCTCTTCTCTCTTCACTTCATTCACAAAAGTGAGTTCACAAATGCCTCCCTCATGCTTTTTGTCTAACCCTAAGTGAGTTTTTAATCCAATGGTGAATATTGAATCTAATCCGATGGATGAGATTCAATGTGAGTGAAAATCTCTTTTATTTAATTCACATAAATAAAATCACTCACCCACTTAAGTTAAGTCAAAAAGTGACTTTAATGTTATAAAGTCTCAATTAATGTGCTTTTAATGTGAGGGTCACCTTTTTCCCCCTTCTAAGTGGCATTAGGCAAATGTCACTTGGGGAACACTTCCCTAGGTACAAAACTAACATTTATCCCCCCCTCTGGAGAGCCTGGTGGGCTCAGTTTGACAACGCAGGTGCCCTAGGAGGCAATTTCAGCACTTTCACAGTTATTGAGGCAGTCCAGAGATGGGATAAAAGGGTCACTGAAGAATTTGATTTGGGCAATTGAGGCAAGGTTTTGGCACTTGGTTTTCACAGAGGTCTTCCAAGGTCAACCCCCTATCTTCCAGCCAGTTTTCACCACTTGGGTTGGTCCACAGAGGCCACAAGCGGCCTTTTACTGCTTGTCTGTCACAGATTTTGAGGACAGATTTGATCATTTATATTTATCTTGGACATATTATATTATTTTATTATGCCATGGGGATGAGCTAGTAAGGATTAATGCCTCCTAGCCCCACCATGAGCTCCATGTGTCATGTCCTAGTCATATGAGGTGGGCTTTTGTACTTTTAGCCCCTCTAGTGGATGACGTCACCCTCCTTGAGTATCTTTTAGTTATGACGTCATCATCGTTTGAGTGATCCATGTGTTATATTATTATATTTCATCTTAGCCATTGATCATGTATTGAGATCTTTTAATCTCAACCACTCATTTTGTTGTAAAGTGGGTTTGAGATCTAGGGTTTTGGTCTTTATTATCCTATATAAGGAGGAGACCCCCTATTGTATAGCTCACCTTTGGGCTCTGGAAAACTTGGAATGAAAAGAATATTTTGGAGATCTACTTCTTGGCTTTGATTGGGTTGCTCTTGCATATGTTCTTGGTTATCTTGCTTCTAGACATTGTTTGCTTTTCAGGTGAAATCGACTTCAAGAGAGGGAGGCCGAATTGCTCAAGCTAGCTCATCGAATTGCTTTGTGGGAAGATTGTAGGGGTTGCTCACATCCCCCATGGGCAAATCGACTTCATAGAGAGGGAGTTTTTTCAATTGTGCTTTGTCCATTGATTGCTTTCTTGATATGACATGCTTAGATCTTATGGATTTGTAGATCAAATCTAACTTGATGTAGTTTGATTTGCAGGTTTTCATGAGACATATTTCCTCCTAGGGTTTGGATGCTATTGGTTGAAGACACTTGGATCAAGCTTGGAATTGTAACTAGGGCACAGAATTCTCCATATGCTAAGAGGCCGCAAGCTTTTGAGGTAAGATCTACAAGGTACGTATTGATTTCACTTGCTATCTATCCCATTGGTCAAAATTACATCAAAATCAAAACCATCATTTTTGTTTTTCTTAGATCTACTTGGATCTAGCCTAGCTTTTGGAAAGATATTGAAAACCCACCTCTATAGTATCCACGGCAATTCGGATCTATAGTTTGGTGGTGATTGGGTTCCATTTGACACACTTTCCAAGGTACTTAACCCTCCTTGAGCAAAATCGCACCACCTGGGAGAAGCTAGTTTGGTTGGTTCCAAGACATGGGTAGGTAAGATCCCACTTGATTCATGATCCTCATACTTGACAACCTACCCCTTGTGCTTCACCTTGTTGATTTTTGCCTTGTGGGCCCTGTTATCACACTATAGTAGCAGGGCTACTATCCTTGTTCAGCAGATATCTGCACATTCCAGAGCTTCCATTATTCCAGAGCATGGCTCTATATTTTGGATCACTCATGATCAGAGCAGTATATTATTCAGATTTATGTTAGACCTTGTGTCAAGGCTGAGCCTTGAGAGTTCAGATTTGATGACCGATGTGACCCTTTATCCCATACAGTTTCAGTTCAGTGCTTAGAGATGTATTGCAGCAGTGTTTCAGATGGTACATGATGATTATTATGATGATGTTGTATGATATGGATATGTTATCACTGACTGTGGATTATTATCTTGTTGATTTAGTCATGTTTACAGCATCTGCTTGGTATATTATTCCTGATGTGGCAAACTGTTTAAAATGAACTGTAAATCATAAAATGGACAATTGCTTGCACATTTAGGTCATTTAACAAAACCCACTTGTCTTTCACCTTACATAGATATGGTCTTTCCTGACACCAGTTGTCTGCTAGTGTAGGCTCCATATTCACTTGACTCCATCCATACATGACCTTCCTATTTGGCTTTAAACCTTGACCTGTCTCATTTGACTTTCTGATACCGAGGACTTCCCCATTTTTCTACCTCTGTGTTTGGACCGCATCCCTGTACATTCAGTGTCTCGGCTCTAAGTTGGTGACAAAACTTGCCTTTGGTGAGTTGGATTGTAGGCCTAAATCATTCTGGTCGGTTGTCTCGATGTTTGGCATTGGCTCGAACTCCCCCTAGTCACTTGAGATGTTGTTGGCTAAAACTAAAAGCTCATGTTCTACCTATGGAAACTTATAAATTCGCCCATGGAAACTAAAAAAAAAAAGGGCAAGAGCGATGAACAGCTAAAAATACTCCTCAAAGAGTATAAGAAAGGTCTAAATAGCAATGGTTCTTAAAAGTTATATCTAAACAATTGCTGACCTTATATATTTGAAAACATGCCCTAGATGCAAGCTGCAACTAGTTGTGCTTATTAGCACATCTGAAATCCAAAGGGTTATGTAGGCCAAAAAGGCCATGAAATAAAATGGAATGATCCTAATCAACTGGATGTAGACATGATCCCTAAGTTGAATAAGCACTCTCTGAACAACTTATCCATTTGTGAGGCACAGCCATCCCCCGTGTTATTTTGTCCAGCACAGAGTTTGTAGCTTTCCCCTTTCTCCCAGTCCAAAGTATTTTTGAGTTAAGTTAAACAAGTCAACCCCTTGGCCCAACCTTGTTCCTAGCCTTCATCCTTCACTAGCAGTTTGACCATGTCCAATGGGTGAGTTTGTCATTTGAACTATTGTGCAAGTAATTTTTATATAACAACGGAATATGCTAACTTAATTAATGCCACTGAATGGATGTTATATTTTGAGCTTGGCTGTGAGAATGATTAGAGAAGCATTGTCTTAGTCTACTGATGTGATTTATCCTTGGTTGTATATTCTTGGGATCCGTTATGATGTGGACCATATATATATGCTTTTTGATGATGATTGATGGTCCCACATGCTTGATGATGATATCATATGATGGACATATGATGCAGATGATGATTGATCCAGTTCAGCGGGTTTTATTACTACTTCAGATCAGCAGATTATACATTGTCCATATATGGTGGACCCTACAGCTGGCCCATTAGGGCAACCCATGGTGTATGAGTACACATTTCTAGTGGATTTGGGTCTTCTGGATCCAATGAGACACTTATCTTTCAGTTCCGGGCACTTCTGACAGTGATTGATGCAGTTTTACACTTGTTGACCAGATTTGGGGCTGATTTCCCAACCTGAGCAGCAGGGGCCATGATTGGCCAGTTCACCTAGGGCGCTGATGATGGAGGGGGTGGTCCAGCCACTTGTTTTTACCATCAACCCCCCCTTCTGGAAAGCCTGGTGGGCTCAGATGGACAGCGCAGGTGCCCTAGGAGGCAGTTTTGGCACTTTCACAGTTACCGAGGCAGTTAAAAAATGGGATAAAGTGGTCACTGAGGAAATCGATTTGGGCAATTGAGGCAAGGTTTTGGCATTTGGTCTTCACAGAGGTCTTCTAGGGTGGCATCACTATCTTCCAGTCAGTTTTCACCATGTGGGTATGCCCACATTGATCACAGGAGGTCTTTTACTGCTTGTCTGTCACAGATTTTGAGGACAGATTTGATCATTTATATTATCTTGGACATATTTTATTATTTTATTGTGCCTTGGGGATGAGCTAGTAAGGATTGATGCCTCCTAGCCCCACCATGTGCTTATTTTATCATGTCCTAGTCATTATGAGGTGGATCTTTGTACCTTTACCCCTCTAGTGGATGACGTCATCCTCCTTTTGTACCATTTAGTGGGGGCGCCATCATTATATTGGGTGATCCATGTGATGTATTGTTATGATTTATTGTTAGCCGTTGATTAGAGCTTTTGATCTTTTAATCTTAGCCACTCATGTAAAAAGTGGTTAGGATTGTACTCTCTCCCTATCCTATTTAAGGAGGGAGCCTCTCATTGTAAGATGATCTAGAGATTTTTGGCTCTTGGCTCTTGGAATAAAAATTTCTATCTTTTGGAGTACATGCTTGGATTGGAGTGGATGTTGGTTGTTTCGATTGTAAATGCTTTTGTCCATTGCACTGGAGGATCTATTGTAGCTTTCTTGCATATTTGCCATATCTTATTTACAGGTTAAGAGGACGATTTTGGACAAGTGCGAATTGGTGGGGAGGCTTGCCCTTCAAGCTTGGAAGAAGTCGTTTTGGTTTGACAGGGAGTAGTTTTGCCTTTGTGTCAACTATTCTATGTTTCTCTCTCTCTTACTTGTATCTACCTTCAACATGTTAAACTGATTGATGCTTTGCTCCTTAGTTTTGACAGGTTAGAGGGAATCACATGTGGCTTGGGAAAATCGATTTGGCAAGAAGACTTCAAGAATTCTCCATTTGATCTTTGGCAAAGTAATCCTCGTCTCAACTAGCATTCATCTCTTCATCCAGGTATGATCCAAGAGGTATGATCTTCTTCTTCCTTGAATCATCCATAATTTCTAGATCATAAAAACCCTAATTGATTAAAACCCTTGTTTTTTTTGTTTTTCTTAGATCTACTTAGATCTAGCCTTGCTTTTGAAGAGATTTTGAAAACCCACCTCTATAGCATCCACCCCTAGTTGGATCTATAGTTTTGTGGTGATTGGCTTAGAATTGACACACTTTTCAAGGCAAAAAGCCCTCTTGAACCCAAATCGCACTTCCTAGAGAGAGGCTTGTTTGGTTAGATCTAGCACATGGGTAGGTGAGATCCCACTTGATTGGTAATCTACACACTTGATAACCTACCCCCAGATTCTTACTTTGGTGAATTCTACCTTGTGGACATCATTCCATGTTTTAAGGGGTTAAAACCCCCTTTTGAATTTCTTGGCACATTAAAACTCAGATCTACTAAGATCTAGCCCTTGGATTGACTTGATTTTCGGGATCTACATAGATCGGGGTACTAGCCACTTGGATCTATAGTTTGGTGGCCATTGGACTAGATTTGGTCCACCAAACCCCTCTTTTTGCCCTCCTTGAGCAAAGTCGCACCCCCTTGGGTAGGTGAGTTTGTCCACTTTGAGGAAGTGGGTGTTTGAGATTTTCATGGATTTGGAACGCCCATACCTTGAAACCTAGGTCTAGAGTATCTTTTTGTGACGATCTGCCTTGGGGGTAGCATTCCTTGTTTCAAGGGATTGTGGTCCACTTAGGGTCATTTCTTGAAAACCTAGATCTAGCAAGATCCAACCATTAGATCTCATTTAGCCCATTTGACTTGGCTCCTAGGTGCCCCGATCTACACTTTGACATACCTTTTTGACCCCATTAGCCCATTTAACAAGGCACTAGTCCTCAAAGCAAGTCGCACTCCTTGGGAATTGTGTCAAACCCTAGATCTAGTACATGGGTACTCCTAAAAACAACTTAGATCCATAGATCCAATCATTACCTAACCTCTAGTACCAATTTCACACCTTAGCTTCACCTTGTGGGCCACTTAAAGCCATTTCACACATCCCAAGAAAATAGGACCCACTTGTGTTAACATATGGTACTACACCTTGTCATCATACCCAATCATGTGGCCTAAACCATACGTAGGTTGAAACACCAACAACCCCTCAAACTACCTTCAACCAAACCTCAACTTCTAGGTCCACTTAGCCTTGCATTGGTTTCCGTAACTCATCATTTACTTATCCTTAGAAACCTTTGTTTGGGTCCAATCAACTGTGATTGGTTATAGGGTCTCCCCCTAGGTCTTGTTACACCTTGACCTAAAGCGAAGAGTGCCTCGGTTGACGTGACTCCCACCTTGCCTTGGGAACCATGGCATCTCTTGGGTCACCTCTTTAGTTTCCTGTCTCCTCTACCGTCCCGGATGGGATACCACTAGGGGCAACTACAAGTTGTGTGATAACAGGCCCCATTCCTCATTTTGACGGTTGTGCCCCACTTGGGTCAATTTGGTGATGCATTTTCAATCTCAAATCTATGGAGATCTAGCCATTGGATGCCCTTGATTTTCAAGATCCACATTGATACTTGCCTAAACTACTTGGATCTATAATTTGGTGGCCATTGGACTTAATTTGACACACCTTGCCATGCTTTTAGCCCTCCTTGGGCAAAGTCGCACTTCTTGGGTGATTGAGTTATCCCACTTTGAGAACCTGAGTAGTTGAGATTCCATTGGATTTGGAAAGAGCATACCTTGAAACCTACATCTAGTGTCTCATTTTGTGAAGATCTACCTTGGGGGTAGCATTCCTTGTTTTAAGGGATTGTTGTCCACTTGGGTCACATTATGAAACATTAGATCTAGTCAAATCCAACCATCATATCTCAATTAGCCCACTTGATTTGTATTCTAGGTGTCCCGATCTACAATTTGACATATCTTTTGACTCCATTAACCCATTCATCAAGGCACTAGCCCACCTAGGGCAATTCGCACCCCTTGGGAGTTGTGTCAAGTCTTAGATCCCATATGTGGGTATCTCTAATTTTACCTTAGATCCTTAGATCTACTCTTTGCATACCCCTTGGTACCATTTGCATCCCTTAATTTCACCTCGTGGGTCCCATTTAAGCCATTTCCATATCCCAAGGAAGTGGGTCCCACATGTGTATTTCATGGTACTAGAACTTGTCATCTTATCTTATAATGTGGCCTAAATCATACATTGGTTGAAACACTAATCATTTCCTAAGCCTCCTTCAACCATACTTTAACTTCTAGGTCCACCTAACCTTGCATTGGTTTCCGTAACTTGTCTTTTACATATCCCTAGGAACCTTTGTTTGGGTCCAATCATCTTTGATTGGTTATAGGGTCTCCCCCTAGATCTTGATTTATCTTGATCTAAAGTGAAAAGTGCCTCGGTTGACGTGACTCCCATCTTGCATTGGGAACCGTGGCATCTCTTGGGTCACCTCTTTAGTTGTCTGTCTCCTCTACCATCCCGGATGGGATACCACTAGGGACAACTACAAGTTGTGTGATAACAATTCCATAAGTTTATAATTTATCTATCTCTAGAAGGAACCAAAGTCTCTTGAACTTGCCATAAGACAAGTCAAGAGCACTCTCTATCGGAGAGCATTGTCGCATTGCATTCTGCATATAGATTAGTTAAAGATTCTTGAACTTTGTCATAAGACGAAGTCAAGAGCACTCTCTGTCGGAGAGGTCTCATTGTGCTCTTACTAAAATACTTCAAACTCACACCCCCTTTTTTTTTAAAATTATTTTGTTGCTTTCCACCACCAAGTATGCTCTGCCAACCCTAAAAAGTTGGATTATTACTCAGAACGGTGACTGGATTTGATTAATCTCACAAGTGATAACCGTAATAAAATCTTCACCCCCATAACCAACGAACCGGCGTTGTTTCGGTAAATACTCAGGTAGTGGGCAAATTCTTGCTGGTGACGCCGGAATCAACCATTGTCATAGAGCTCTAGCTTGTTGGTTAAGTTCCTTGGACACCTAGCCTAGAGTACTAGACGGTCCGTCAGGTCATCGAGAGGAACCACTGAAAGTATTTCTTCTGGTTGGATTCAATACCCTGTTTTCTTAGCCTTAATAATAAAGAACACTTAAAACATTCCAAAATTTACCAAGAAGCATTGCAAAACGATCTCACGAACAATTATATTTGACTTACACATTTCAGCATCCCAAGCATCATTTTTGACTCCATAAAGGCACTGGTCTCTGAAATTTACATGTATCACCTTAATCTGGACCATATGTCCTTATCATTTGCTTAAGTTTATCTTGTGGATGCTTTCTTAAGTTACAAGTCAATTTATATATTGTTGTTCATCTTGATATTCGCATCTTGTAAATCGCAACGTGGATTGCATGTTTATTGTGTTCTCATCATCAAAAAAATCCTAAACAACACCCATCCGTATCCATACATCACCTAAAAACACTTAAAAGAAACAAGAGCAATAGAAAACTCTTTGTTAGGGACAACTGCCCTTGGCTTCGTTAGGAGTTTGCCTAAACGGAGGAGCTGGGTTTCAGGTGACAGTACCTGGCTCATTGCTTGCCCCCAAGGCCACACTTCTCCCACTTGTAGTGAGGAGACAGCTTTCAAAAGATTTCTGCTGCTGGTGTGCATCTCGGCGGACAACAATGCCTAAGTTGAATAAACACTCTCTAAACAACTTATCCATTTGTGAGGCACAGCCCTTCCCCTTGTTATTTGTCTGGCACAGAGTGTAGCTCCCCCTCTCCCCGTCCAAAGTATCTTTTGGTTGAGTTTGGTCAAGTCACCCCCTTGCCTAGCCTTCTTCTTAGCCTTCATCCTTAGCTAGCAGTTAGGCCATGTCCAATGAGTGAGTCTGTCATTTAAGCTATTGTGCAAGTAAATATAAATCCAGTGCAACCATTCGTCAAACAGGTTAATGATTCTTATTTGATTTTTGATAATAGAACAAGTCAAGATCGGGCTAAAGATTAACAAATTTGAGGGCACAATCTTCCTGACTTGTTCATACATTGAAGAATGGTTTAAATGATGCAATATGAAATTATGCCAAGGAGAAGACTGTCTGATGCAAACATTCTCCATCAAAGAATTGATAGGATCATAAAATTTATGCAAGTTAAACTCAGGGATGGATGGAGGAAAGACATAAGACATGTGATTCGATTTATTTTCACACAAATTAACTTCTTCATTTACTTCTCTCACATATTCAATTTGATTCTCCTTGGGACTGATGATCAAATAGAAACCAAGTGGAGACAACTCAAAGCTTAGAAGACGAAAAATCAAAGTCAGACCCTCTTGATGCTCAAAAATGGAGAAAAGGTGGAATTGATCTTTAAACACCTTTTCTAGCCACCTAGAATGATTGATAAATTGACAACAAGCATTATGGTTCCAAAGTGACTGAAAAGGGAAATGAAGTGCTTTTTCTCCAAACATGTAATCATGCTTATACTTTCTGTTGAAAATTTCAAAAGCAAAAGAATGACTAGGCCACCAACCCCAAAAAGATTGGAAAAGATGGGTAGGGAGGGTGGAAGCAATTTCTCCCAGATGGATAGAAAAATTTGGCCTTGGAATTTGACAAAAGGAAAAGCCTTTTAAAGCAAAATTGTTTATTCTGAGAATGATAAACTTTTGATCAAGTCTTATATTTACAAACCGAGGACAAGATTTCAATTCTAATAAATGGATGAAGCTGTTTTGACTAAGGATGGAAAATTTTAAAGACTCGATATAAGAAGTGGAACAAAGATTAGAGCATCTAGTGTGATTCACTAATTTATCCTCATCTTAACCTTCTATTGATTCATCATTAAATTCATTTAAGGATAAATGATCATTTTTATTTAAATTGTCAGGGATAAAATCAACAAGTTCATTTAAAGCATCTTGATTATTTGCACAATGATCATGTGAAACCACCACTAATGGATCTTGGTCAATGTCCCCACTTTCTTCTTCTTCAAAAAGATGATGAGAAATTAAAGGATTGTTAATGATAGAATGATTAATGAGTTTCTCCGAAGGAGGAACTTCAATAGACTTGTTGACTAAAGGCTCATCCTCAGAAATTTCCTCAAGATCAGGACTAGGACTACCTAAAAAGGAACTTGAAAAATTATGATTTATACAATGATTATGGGTTTGACTTTCAATCGATTCAAAAGTGGAAGACTTATCCTCAAAAGAAATTGAGCAGGAGGGGTCATCTTCGGATGTTGACAATTCACTTGATGTTTGATTGTTAACAGATTCAACAATAGGATCAAAAAGGGGAAGGTTTTGATTTGAAAAATATATATCATCTGATTCACTTCCCCATTTTTCTAAGAAATTTTGCTCAAACATGTCATACCCGGAAATGCTATTGGGCTTCAAATCTAAGAACCAGATCTCAGCTCTTCCTTTGAAGGACGAAGCCAATAGTTTCATACACACATCCTCATGGGTTATGGATAAATCTTTAATAATTTCCCTAAAAAGTTCAAGGTGTCTTTTAGCAGATACTTCATGACTTCCATCAAATTTAGACAACCTTTCACGGGCTTGATGAGGGATGTGATGAGGATACCCAACAATTTTTGAGAAGTCAAAAACTTTCAAACGACCAAAAGTCCTAGGCCGCTCAGAAGCAGCCATGGATGGCAAAAAAAAAAAAAAAAAAATTATTTATTTTTATTTTTATTTTTATTTTTTTTAATTTTAATTTTTTTTATTTTAATTTTTAATTATTAAATCCAGAACCTAAATACAAAAAGATGCACCCCATGGGCTCTAGATAATGATAGGATCGATCACCAGTGGAGTCGCTTATGTGGAGTCGCCAGGTAGACTTTAAAACTCTTCTACCAAGATGTATGTCGTTTAAAGTGCAGGGAGAGAGAGTAAAACATATGTTGAACCAAGGTAGGCCTCTACCTCCCCGGCAACGGCGCCAAAAATGTTAATGTTGGCAAAGAGAACGGGAGTAGAGGTTTGAAAAATATATGTCGAACCAGGGTAGGCCTCTACCTTCCCCGGCAGCGGCGCCAAAAATGTTATCACACAACTTGTAGTTGCCCCTAGAGGTATCCCATCCGGGATGGTAGGAGATAGGCAACTAAAGAGGTGACCCAAGAGATGCCACGGTTCCCAATGCAATGCGGGAGTCACGTCAACCGAGGCACTCTTCGCTTTAGGTCAAGGTGTAACTAGACCAAGGGGGAGACCCTATACCCCAATCACAATTGATTGGACCCAAACAAAGGTTTCTAAGGGTAGGTAAATGATGAGTTACGGAAACCAATGCAAGGCTAAGTGGACCTAATGGTTAAGGAATGGTTGAAGGTGGTGTAATGGATAGTTAATGTTTCAACCTATGTATGGTTTAGGCCACATGATGGGGTATGATTACTAGGTATAGTACCATGTGTTTTCACAAGTGGGTCTTGTTTTCTTGGGAAGCGTGAAATGGTTCTAGGTGGACCCACAAGGTGAAGTTAGGTATGAGGTTGGTACTATAGGTTAGGTATAGGCTAGATCTATAAGTTGGAGTTGGTTTTAGGAGTACCCATGTGCTAGATCTAGGGTTTGACACAAATCCCAAGGAGTGCGACATGCTTGGAGAAGGACTAGTGCCTTGTTGGATGGGCTAATGGGGTCAAGAAGTATGTCAAAGTGTAGATCGGGACACCTAGAAGCCAAGTCAAGTGGGTAGGATGAGATCCAATGGTTGGATCTTACTAGATCTAGGTTTTTAAGTGATTACCCTAAGTGGACCACAATCCCTAGAAACAAGGAATGCAATCCCCAAAGCGGATCTTGACAAACAGACAGTGTAGACCTAGGTTTCAAGGCATGGGCATTTCAAATCCACGAAAATCTCAAACACCCACTTCCTAGAAGTGGACCAACTCAAAACTTCAAGGGGGTGCGACTTGCTCAAGGAAGGGCAAAAGATGGGTTTGGTGGACCAAATCAAGTCCAATGGCCACCAAATTGTAGATCCGGGATGCTAGTGCCCCGATCTATGTATGGTCAAAAATTCAAGTGAACCCAATGGCTAGATCTTAGTAGATCTGAGTTTTAAGGTGCTAGGAAATTCAAAAAGGGGGTTTTAACCCCTTAAAACATGGAAAGATGTCCACAAGGTAGAATTCACCAAAGTAAGAACGTGGGTATAGGTTATCAAGTGTCTAGATTTCAAACCAAGTGGGATCTCACCTACCCATGTGCAAGCTTCTCTTAGGAAAATCGATTTAGGCTCAAGAAGGCTTTTTGCATTGAAAAGTGTGTCAATTTTTAGCCAATCACCACCACACTATAGATCCAACTAGGAGTGGATCCTATAGAGGTGGGTTTTTGATATCTTCTCAATTGCAAGGATAGATCTAAGTAGATCTGAAAAATACCAAAAATAAGGGTTTTAATTTGATTAGGGTTTTTATGATCTAGAAATTATGGAAGATTCAAGGAAGAGAAGATCATACCTCTTGGAACATACCTGGATGAAGAGATGAATGCTAGTTGAGACGAGGATTACTTTGCCAAAGATCAAATGGAGAATTGTTGAAGCCCTCTTGCCAAATCGATTTTTCCAAGCCACATGTGATTCCTTCTAACCTGTCAAGCCAAGGAGCAAAGCATCAATCAGTTTAACAAATTGAAGGTAGATACAAGCAAGAGAGAGAGAAACATAGAATAGTTGACACAAAGGCAAAACTACTCCCTGTCAAACCCAAAACGACTTCTTCCAAGCTTGAAGGGCAAGCCTCCCCACCAATTCGCACTTGTCAAAATCGCCCTCTTGACCTGCAAATAAAATATGGCAAATATGCAAGATAGCTACAATAGATCCTCCAGTGCAATGGACAATAGCATTTACAATCGAAACAACCAACATTCACTCCAATCCAAGCATGTACTCCAAAAGATAGAAATTTTATTCCAAGAGCCAAGAGCCAAAAATCTCTAGATGAATTTTACAATGAGAGGCTCCCTCCTTAAATAGGATGGGGAGAGAGTACAATCCTAACCACTTTTTACATGAGCGGCTAAGATTAAAAGATCTCATGATCTAATCAATGGTTGAGATGAGCTCAACAATAAAATACATGGATCACTAATAAAATATAATGTAAGTGGACAAAATCGCCCTACAAGAGGGGAATCCCACCAAATCATGATGACAAAATATTATAAGAGGCTTATGGTGGGTCCAAGGGGTAATTTTATCCCTCCTTGGTCAATCCCCATAGCACAATAACCAAAAAATAATCATGAATGTACCAAATCGTGCCTCCATAGTGAAGTCGTGGGTCCTCAAAAGACCTCAAAAATCCACAGAAAGTGCCATAAGTGATGGATGCGGGCCCCGATGAAGCTGAAACTGCTGGAGAAGGTGTGGAAGGTCCCGATCTATCATCACTGATCATCCCATGCCATAACTTTGCCTCAGTAGCCCAAATCGATTTCCTCAATAGCCATTTCTACCAATCCTGAAATGCCTCGGGAAGCGTGAAACTGCCCCAAACAGCCTCCTGGAGTGCTGGCGCTGTCAAGGTGAGGGCACCAGTGTGTCCGGAAGGGGGGTAATATGGTAAAAACAAGTGGCTGGACCACCCCCTCCATCATCAGCGCCCTAGGTCAACCGGATAAAAATCACATCTGCTCCGACAGGACCTCCGACAGACCAAAACTGCACTAGGACAGCCTACTGAGGCTAAATCATCACTGTAAGTGCCCGGAACTGAAAACAAACTGTCCCATTGGACTCAGAAGGTCCAAATCCATCCAAGATGTGTACTCATATACCATATGAATCTCTGCATGATCAAAATAAATATCCAATATACCGGATCAAGGCCAATAATAATGCGCTGTACATATACAAACACTGCTGCAACCCCAGAATCATCATCATAACCCTGCAGCTGCTGCATAGAGTCATCATGTATGTATACATAGACCATATATCATCTATCCATATCATCATAAGGTCCAACATCTCATGTCCCATGGTCCTCCATGGTCAAACTAGGTCTAACCAAGACCAAATATAACTCAGATCATCATCAATAGCTGCTGCAAAGTGTCAAGGTTAATATATGCTCTACAACTTATTCAAATACAATTATAACACAGAGTAATCATGACTGACGATCTAAATCCAAATATATAGTGTCGTTAATTATTATTATTACTCAGACTAGACTTTCAGGATCATACTCACTTCATAGTTGTGATCAATTTGCTAGTGAAGGGTGAAGGCTTAAATTAACTGGCTAGGCTAAGGGATGACTTAACTGTCTTGACTTTGTGACACTTTGGCAAGGGAAAGGGAATACACCATAGTATATACTGAATGAGCAATAACACAGGGAATGGCGGTGTCTCACAAATGGATGAGTTGTTTAAAGAGGGTTTATTCTCCTTCACAGATGCGCACAATCCATAATACAAATAAGGCTAGCAATTGTTTAGATATAGCTTTTAAGTTCCATTGCTTTTTTGGGCCTGAAGTTTCAATAGCCTTGATCTATGTGTGTTTATAAACACATTGCATAGATTTACATTTATTTTAGGCTTTCTGCTGCAGGTGTGTTTTTAAGGCACTTGTTTACCTGAGCACTTCTAGGTGTGTCATGGACAGCTTGTTTACCTAGGTATTTATTTTCCACAAGATATAACATTTTATTTTCATAGCCATTTTTATTTGGCATGCCTTTCATTCATGTGTGTTTAGAAACACATTGCATGAATGGGCTTTTCATACAAGATATAGCATTTCATTTTTCCAGATTTTGTATTCATGGCAGCACTAAAAGTTTCAGGTTTAGCCAACACAACTTTAGTGACTAGGGGGAATTCACAAGGAACTCCAACTCGCCATAGGCAAGTTTTGTCACCAACTCAGAGCCGAGACACAATAAACAGGGAAGCTCATCCAATACAGAGGCTACAGTGGGGAAAAGATCCTCCATGTCACTAGTCAAGTAGTAAGTCAGGGTGATAAACTAGAAGGTAGGCCATGGATGGATGAAGACAATGAATAATAGAGCCAACACTAGCAAGCCAAGATATGGTGGAATGATCACCTCTATTCTCCCTAAGGAGGGTACATACCAATGAGTATGAATAGTGAACTTCTAAGTCTGAGTAGGGACAATATAATATATATAATAGATCAACCAGGTCCAAATATCTATATGATCGCCAGATCATGACACTGAGTGCTAAGACATGCTATAAGAATAAGTATAAAAGCAATCTAACCATAACGCCATGATATACCTGCTGAGTCATATACCTGAATGCTCATCAACCTGTACCATCATCTGTCCTCCGAAACTGCTGCTGTAACTCTGGGCACTACTGACTGCTCTGTACCAATGGTATAATGGCTACATCGGTCATCTCTCTGAGTGTCCTGAGACTCAGTCATGGCATGGGGAATACAACTGCTATCCACAATCTGATAGTGATCCAATGATAGCTGCTCATCTCATCATCATCATCTGAAATGTGCTTTGGAATCTGAAAAATAATGTATGGTAGCCCGGCTACTATATATGTGATAACACCCCCTTTATAAGATGACGTCACCTTCACTTTGTACCATTTAGCTATGACGTCATCACCTTTTGAGTGATCCATGTGATATATTGTTATGGTTCATTATTAGCCATTGATTATGTATTGAGATCTTTTAATCTCAACCACTCATCTTTTGTAAAGTGGTTTTGAGATCCAGGGTTTTGGTCTTTATTATCCTATATAAGGAGGAGACCCCCTATTGTATAGCTCACCTTTGGGCTCTAGAAAACTTGGAATGAAAAGAATATTTTGGAGATCTACTTCTTGGCTTTGATTGGGTTACTCTTGCATATGTTCTTGGATATCTTGCTTCTAGACATTGTTTGCTTTTCAGGTGAAATCGACTTCAAGAGAGGGAGGCCGAATTGCTCAAGCTAGCTCATCGAATTGCTTTATAGGAAGATTGTAGGGGTTGCTCACATCCCCCATGGGCAAATCGACTTCATAGAGAGGGAGTTTTTCAATTGTGCTTTGTCCATTGATTGCTTTCTTGATATGACATGCTTAGATCTTATGGATCTGTAGATCAAATCTAACTTGATGTAGTTTGATTTACAGGTTTTCATGAGACATATTTCCTCCTAGGGTTTGAATGCTATTGGTTGAAGACACTTGGATCAAGCTTGGAATTGTAACTAGGGCAAGAATTATCCATATGCTAAGAGGCCGCAAGCTTTTGAGGTAAGATCTACAAGGTACGTATTGATTTCGCTTGCTATCCATCCCATTGGTCAAAATTACATTAAAATCAAAACCCTCATTTTTGTTTTTCTTAGATCTACTTGGATCTAGCCTTGCTTTTGAAAAGATATTGAAAACCCACCTCTATAGTATCCATGGCAATTCGGATCTATAGTTTGGTGGTGATTGGGTTCCATTTGACACACTTTTCAAGGCAAAATAGCCCTCTTGAGGCAAATCGCACCCTTTGGGAGAAGCTAGTTGGGTTAGATCTAACACATGGGTAGGTGAGATCCCACTTGATTCACACTCTCCTCACTTGATAACCTACCCCTAGTGCTTCACCTTGTTGATTTTTGCCTTGTGGGCCCCATTCCTCATTTTGAGGGTTGTGTCCCACTTGGGTCAATTTGGTGATGCATTTTCAATCCCAGATCTATGGAGATCTAGCCATTGGATGCCCTTGATTTTCAAGATCCACATTGATACTTGCCTAAACTACTTGGATCTACAATTTGGTGGCCATTGGACTTGATTTGACACACCTTGCCATGCTTTTAACCCTCCTTGGGCAAAGTCGCACTCCTTGGGTGCTTGAGTTTGCCCACTTCTAGGACATGGGTGGTTGTGATCCCGCTTGAATTGGAAAGAGCATACCTTGAAACCCCTACCTAGTATCTCACTTTGTGAAGTTCTGCCTTGGGGGTATCATTCCTCATTTTGGGGATTGTTGTCCACTTGGGTCACATAGTGAAATATTAGATCTACTAAGATCCAATCATCACATCTTGAATAGCCCACTTGATTTGCATCCTAGGTGTCCCGATCTAGATTTCCACATCTCTTTTGACTCCATTAGCCCATCCATCAAGGCACTAGTCCACCTAGGGCAATTCGCACTCCTTGGGATGTGTGTCAATTACTAGATCCCATATGTGGGTATCTCTATTTTCACCTTAGATCTATAGATCTACTCTTCACATACCCCTTAGTACCATTTGCATCCCTAACTTCACCTTGTGGGTCCCATTTGAGCCATTTCCATATCCCAAGGAAGTGGGTCCCACATGTGTATTTCATGGTACTAGATCTTGTCATCTTATCTTATCATGTGGCCTAAATCATTCATTGGTTGAAACACTAGTCACTCCTTAAGCCTCCTTCAACCATACTTAAACTTCTAGGTCCACCTAACCTTGCATTGGTTTCCATAACTTGTCTTTTACATATCCCTAGGAACCTTTGTTTGGGTCCAATCATCTTTGATTGGTTATAGGGTCTCCCCCTAGGTCTTGATTCATCTCGATCTAAAGTGAAGAGTGCCTCGATTTACGTGACTCCCAGCTTGCATTGGGAACCGTGGCATCTCTTGGGTCACCTCTTTAGTTGTCCATCTCCTCTACCATCCTGGATGGGATACCTTTAGGGACAACTACAAGTTGTGTGATAACACCTCCCTAATCTAAGTTATAAAGATCAAAGGTATTTTTTTACTTTTTTGTACTTTGTAACAAACTTAAAGCAAGTGGGCTACCCAACGCCCACAGCGCCCTTCCCCTTCCGGGGAAGGCCTGTATCTGCCTCTTTTGCTTTATGTGCTTTAGTTAGTATTTTTGCTAGATTGGCTTTTACTTTTCGTAATTAGATCTAGATTTGATTTCATTCTTCTGCTTTACATTTTTTTGGGGGGAAAATAAATACTCACCCACTATGCTCTCCCAAAGTACCGAAAGGGAAAAGAGATTCACAGTGTAGTAACTAGATAACTTGTTTCAGTCTTGTATTTTTGTTACTTTACATTTTTGTGCAACAACTATTTTACAATTCAAACATTTATCGGCAATTGATTTCCCGAAGTACCACGTTGTGCAAGGAATTGCCCGATACAGCAACGTACGGAAAAGAGATTTCTGCCGCTAATAACTTACTCACAACATTAAAATTGGAATTTACCATTCGCCCTTTCGTGTATGCTCTTGCACATCGCAGATTCGCCCTAAGCTTTGGGATAACTAAAAACAAAAGTGTGCTTCATTAATTTTTTCACATCTAACTAAAAACTCATCATTAATAAAAGTAACTTCCCCCAAACATAACGGAAATCCGGCATTAAATTCGAAATCACTTGTTGGCAAATTTTGCAAAGGAAGTGGGAGAAAGTGACCACAGGGCCCCGTCAAGCTACACCCTCGTTTGGTGTAGTGTTAGACATCTCCCTGTGACTCCATCTAGTCCACCTGTCCTTGTGCGAAGCCACATAAGGTGAAATCCGGACATATTCCCAAGTACCTCACGTTATATCGAGAATCCCCCTTTTTCCCTTAATCAATTCATCATCTTAATAATTTAAAACTGACCAAGTACATTGCAAAACACTTTACATCTCAACACCACTATTTTATTTTGACTCCATCGGCACTAATCTCCAAGTTGCAACAATACATTTTATTTGCTTAATACCAGTTCATTATTGTTGTTTAAATCTTTATATGTTGATGTTCTATCTTTATATACTGTCGAACTATTTCATGTTTTTGCAATAAACCTTGCTTCAGTATTTCATTCCAAAAACTCCTAAAAACAATCACTTCCATCCTTAAACAACTAAAACCAACTTAAGAGCCTTAGAAACTCTTTCTGAGGGTCTACCCCCCTTGGCTTCGTTAGGAGTTTGCCTAAACGGAGGAGTCAAGATTAGGTAACATCATCTGACTCGAGACTTAACCCCAAGGACATACCTAGCAGCTTAAAAGATTTCTGTTGTGTTCCCCCAGGTGTGCTTTTCAGTGGCAACATAATTTGACTATATGGAAAAATTAATCTTGATGGAGATCGTACAGTTGAATCTGAGTTGTACAGTTGAGCAAAAAAAATTGTACAACAGCGATATTCATAAATAGTATGGCAGTTGGAGCAACTAAACGACGACTGCATTCAGAATTCATACGACAGTTGGAGCAAGTGTATAGTGACTGGATTTAAAATTCATATGATGACTGAGTGAAAATTAATGGCTATGTATGACAAATAGTATGATGTACAACTAAGCGAAATTGGTGGTTGTGGTGTGCAGCAGATCATACTATGTACAACTAAACAGGAAAAAAAATGTTAACTATGTGTGCGAAGGTACGACAAATCATACAATGTATGACTAAGCTCAAAATTGGCCATGGCCTTAATTCCTAATCACACCTTTTTGATTCTCCAAATCAGCTTGCAATGCAAGAGAAGAGCATACTTAGTGGACTAGACAGGGGTGTGGTCCATCTCTTATACCATATTCCAAGAACCCATAAACCTTAACACATGCAATAGATACACAAAATAACACAATATTATATTATGAGTAACTCATGCACGTATTACAATGGAGTTCACCTCCTTATATACCAATGTTCATTGAGAAAGTCATTTCCACTTATGAATGTGGGACAAACTGCTTTACACCTTTGTAGCATGGTTACCCAAACCCGGGGGTAGGGTTCACATCCCCACATCCAGTTCATGTCCCCACGTCTTGGGTACTGGGTCAGGGACGTCCTAGTCAACTCTGAGTATAAGGAAGGTTCTCCCATTCAAAAATAAGTTATTCAGATCTGGATTTTAATTTTTGGTAATGAGTTTACTTCAGTAGTACTAGTTTATTGTTTATGATTTTACTATACATCTGCATTATTTTAAATTTTTTGTTAAAAACCCTAAACTTTAACATGGTATCAGAGCTGAGCACGTGAAGAGCATAGGTTTGAGCAGGTTATTGTTGCCTACGTGGATCTTGGTACAAATCTGAACCTTGCAGATAGCAATCTTGTACATCAAATTTTACTTACCCTTGGGACTCTTTTATACCTGCGTTGAGAGAGTTAGGGTCTATTGTAGCCCTAATACAATATGCTACTACTTGTAACCCTTATGGAAACCTTCGATGGTCTTCTTGAACCTGTCGTTAGCCCTGTAAGGGCTTTAGTGTACCTATGGTGCCCAATCCGTGACCCTCTCTGCCTGTTGTAGCATGTCTGTAGTCTTAATTGAAGCTAGAACGTGACTACTTGGTGGGTACGGAACCCTAAGGAAGTATGTTGTGAGTTGTAGAGGTATGTTGTAACCCTGATCAAGGTTAGTCGTGACCTTCCCTACCTGTATGGAACCTGTTATCACACAACTTGTAGTTGCCCCTAGAGGTATCCCATCCGGGACGGTAGAGGAGACAAGCAACTAAAGAGGTGACCCAAGAGATGCCACGGTTCCCAATGCAATGTGGGAGTCACGTCAACCGAGGCACTCTTCGCTTTAGGTCAAGGTGTAATTAGACCAAGGAGGAGACCCTATACCCCAATCACTGTTGATTGGACCCGAACAAAGGTTTCTAAGGGTTGGTAAGTAATGAGTTACGGAAACCAATGCAAGGCTATGTGGACCTAAGGGTTAAGGTATGGTTGAGGGAAGTATAATAGATTGTTAATGTTTCAACCTATGTATGGTTTAGGCCACATAATGGGGTATGATGACTAGGTATAGTACCATGTGTTTGCACAAGTGGGTCTTGTTTCCTTTGGAGGTGTGAAATGGTTCTAGGTGGACCCACAAGGTGGAGTTAGGTGTGAGGTTGGTACTATAGGTTAGATATAAGCTAGATCTATAAGTTTGAATGGGTTCTAGGAGTACCCATGTACTAGATCTAGGGTTTGACATGAATCCCAAGGAGTGCGACTTGCTTGGTGATGGACTAGTGCCTTGTTAAGTGGGCTAATGGGGTCAAGAAGGATGTCAAAGTGTAGGTCGGGACACCTAGAAGCCAAGTCAAGTGGGTTGAATGAGATCTAATGGTTGGATCTTACTAGATCTAGGTTTTTAAGTGATTACCCTAAGTGGACCACAATCCCTTAAAACAAGGAATGCAATCTCCAAGGCGGATCTTGACGAAAGGACAGTATAGACCTAGGTTTCAAGGCATGGGCATTCCAAATCCACGAAAAACTCAAACACCCACTTCCTAGAAGTGGACCAACTCAAATCTTCAAGGGGGTGCGACTTGCTCAAGGAAGGACAAAAGATGGGTTTGGTGGACCAAATCAAGTCCGACGGCCACCAAACTGTAGATCCAAGTGGCTTGTACCCCGATCTATGTATCTTCAAAAATTTAAGTGAATCCAATGGCTAGATCTTTGTAGATCTGAGTTTTAAAGTACCAAGAAGATCAAAAGGGGGTTTCAACCCCTTAAAACATGGAAAGATGTCCACAAGGTAGTTTTCACCAAAGTAAAGATATGGGTTTAGGTTATCAAGTGTCTAGAATGCAAATCAATTGAGATCTCACCTACCCATGTGCTAGATCTAGCCCAACAAGCCTCTCTCTAGGAAGTGCGATTTGGGTCAAGGAGGGCTTTTTGCCTTGAAAAATGGGTCAATTCTTAGCCAATCTCCACCAAACTATAGATCCAACTAGGGGTGGATACTATAGAGGTGGGTTTTCAATATCTTTTCAAGAACAAGGCTAGATCTAAGTAGATCTAAAAAATACCAAAAACAAGGGTTTTAATTTGATTAGGGTTTTTGTGATCTAGAAATTATGGAAGATTCAAGGAAGAGAAGATCATACCTCTTGGAACATACCTGGATGAAGAGATGAATGCTAGTTGGGACGAGGATTACTTTGCCAAAGATCAAATGGAGAATTGTTGAAGCCCTCTTGCCAAATCGATTTTTCCAAGCCACATGTGATTCCTTCTAACCTGTCAAGCCAAGGAGCAAAGCATCAATCAGTTTAACAAATTGAAGGTAGATACAAGCAAGAGAGAAAGAGAAACATAGAATAGTTGACACAAAGGCAAAACTACTCCCTGTTAAACCCAAAACGACTTCTTCCAAGCTTGAAGGGCAAGCCTCCCCACCAATTCGCACTTGTCAAAATCGTCCTCTTCACCTGCAAATAAAGTATGGCAAATATGCAAGATAGCTACAATAGATCCTCCAGTGCAATGGACAATAGCATTTACAATCGAAACAACCAACATCCACTCCAATCCAAGCATGTACTCCAAAAGATAGAAATTTTATTCCAAGAGCCAAGAGCCAAAAATCTCTAGATGAATTTTACAATGAGGCTCCCTCCTTAAATAAGATGGGGAGAGAGTACAATCCTAACCACTTTTTACATGAGTGGCTAAGATTAAAAGATCAAAAGATCTAATCAATGGTTGAGATGAGCTCAACAATAAAATACATGGATCAACCATAAAATATAACAATAAGTGGACAAAATCGCCCTAGGAGAGGGCATCCCACCAAATCATGATGACAAAATATCATAAGAGGCTTATGGTGGGTCCAAGGGGTAATTTTATCCCTCCTTGGTCAATCCCCATAGCACAATAACCAAAAAAAAATCATGAATATACCAAATCGTGCCTCCATAGTGAAGTTGTGGTCCTCAAAAGATCTCAAAAATCCACAGAAAGTGCCATAAATGATGGATGCGGGCCCCGATGAAGCTGAAACTGCTGGAGAAGGTGTGGAAGGTCCCGATCTATCATCACTGATCATCCCATGCCATAACTTTGCCTCAGTAGCCCAAATCGATTTCCTCAATAGCCATTTCTACCAATCCTGAAATGCCTCGGGAAGCGTGAAACTGCCCCAAACAGCCTCCTGGAGTGCTGGCGCTGTCAAGGTGAGGGCACCAGTGTATCCGGACGGGGGGTAATATGGTAAAAACAAGTGGCTGGACCACCCCCTCCATCATCAGCGCCCTAGGTCAACCGGATAAAAGTCATCTCTGCTCCGACAGGGCCTCCAACAGACCAAAACTGCACTGGGACAGCCTACTGAGGCTCAATCATCACTGTACGTGCCCGGAACTGAAAACAAACTGTCCCATTGGACTCAGAAGGTCCAAATCTATCCAAGATGTGTACTCATACACCATATGAGTCTCTACATGATCAAAATAAATATCCAATATACCGGAACAAGGCCAATAATAATGCGCTGTACATATACAAACACTGCTGTAACCCCAGAATCATCATCATAACCCTGTAGCTGCTGCATAGAGTCATCATGTATGTGTACATAGACCATATATCATCTATCCATATCATCATAAGGTCCAACATCTCATGTCCCATGGTCTTCCATGGTCAAACTAGGTCTAACCAAGACCAAATATAACTCAGATCATCATCAATAGCTGCTGCAAAGTGTCAAGGTTAATATATGCTCTACAACTTATTCAAATAACAATTATAACACAGAGTAATCATGACTGGCGATCTAAATCCCAATATATAGTGTCGTTAATTATTATTATTACTCAGACTAGACTTTCAGGATCATACTCACTTCATAGTTGTGATCAATTTGCTAGTGAAGGGTGAAGGCTTAAATTAACTGGCTAGGCTAAGGGATGACTTAACTGTCTTGACTTTGTGACACTTTGGCAAGGGAAAGGGAATACACCATAGTATATACTGAATGAGCAATAACACAGGGAATGGCGGTGTCTCACAAATGGATGAGTTGTTTAAAGAGGGTTTATTCTCCTTCACAGATGCGCACAATCCATAATACAAATAAGGCCAGCAATTGTTTAGATATAGCTTTTAAGTTCCATTTCTTTTTGGGCCTGAAGTTTCCATAGCCTTGATCTATGTGTGTTTATAAACACATTGCATAGATTTACATTTATTTTAGGCTTTCTGCTGCAGGTGTGTTTTTAAGGCACTTGTTTACCTGAGCACTTCTAGGTGTGTCATGGACAGCTTGTTTACCTAGGTATTTATTTTCCACAAGATATAACATTTTATTTTCATAGCCATTTTCATTTGGCATGCCTTTCATTCATGTGTGTTTAGAAACACATTGCATGAATGGGCTTTTCATACAAGATATAGCATTTCATTTTTCCAGATTTTGTATTCATGGCAGCACTAAAAGTTTCAGGTTTAGCCAACACAACTTTAGTGACTAGGGGGAATTCACAAGGAACTCCAACTCGCCATAGGCAAGTTTTGTCACCAACTCAGAGCCGAGACACAATAAACAGGGAAGCTCATCCAATACAGAGGCTACAGTGGGGAAAAGATCCTCCATGTCACTAGTCAAGTAGTAAGTCAGGGTGATAAACTAGAAGGTAGGCCATGGATGGATGAAGACAATGAATAATGGAGCCAACACTAGCAAGCCAAGATATGGTGGAATGATCACCTCTATTCTCCCTAAGGAGGGTACATACCAATGAGTATGAATAGTGAACTTCTAAGTCTGAGTAGGGACAATATAATATATATAATAGATCAACCAGGTCCAAATATCTATATGATCGCCAGATCATGACACTGAGTGCTAAGACATGCTATAAGAATAAGTATAAAAGCAATCTAACCATAACACCATGATATACCTGCTGAGTCATATACCTGAATGCTCATCAACCTGTACCATCATCTGTCCTCCGAAACTGCTGCTGTAACTCTGGGCACTAATGACTGCTCTGTACCAATGGTATAACGGCTACATCGGTCATCTCTCTGAGTGTCCTGAGACTCAGTCATGGCATGGGGAATACAACTGCTATCCACAATCTGATAGTGATCCAAAGATAGCTGCTCATCTCATCATCTCAAAGTAAAGGAACTGGCTGAAATGTGCTCTGGAATCTGAAAAATAATGTATGGTAGCCCGGCTACTATATAGGGTCTCCCCCTTGGTCTAGTTACACCTGGACCTAAAGCGAAGAGTGCCTTGGTTGACGTGACTCCCGCATTGCATTGGGAACCGTGGCATCTCTTGGGTCACCTCTTTAGTTGCCTATCTCCTCTACCGTCCCGGATGGGATACCTCTAGGGGCAACTACAAGTTGTGTGATAACACTAACCTCTGCACTTCTCTCCTTTTGCGGGACGCTGCTCCACCGTCGATCCTTTGCGGATCGGATCTCAGTCGTTGATCTACGATCAAGGTGGGATCCTTCACTTAAGCTTGCGGGAATGTTATTTTCCGCGCAACTTCACTTTGAACAACGCTCCCACGTCATCAATCTTCTGTTCGGTTTAGATCTGAGCCATTCAACTCAACAAGCTAGATTTACTTAGCTTCTTCCTGATTCCTCAGCCAATTGATCATGGAAATGATCAACCCAGCTCGACCCTCGTCTGGATACTTGGGAAACTAAGCTCAAACAAGACTCCTACTTAAACAATTGAATGGTGATTGGTCTGCAAACACGTTGGTATTCTTCACTTCACACAGTGATCGTAAAAACGCAACACAGAGATTCATTCACATAGAAATCAGGTCACAAATGCACATAGCTCTACCTAACAGAAACTCAAAGCATTCTTAATTCAAATGCACAGGAAGATTTCTTAAACACACACAGTTCGTCTACATTCATTTACAGAAAATATGAAAATTGCATTCTCTACGGAATGACTTACAATCCTGAGCCGACCAACCAACCCTTAATTCATTCTACTCTGCCCTACTTATGCATTCGGTCCTCTAACAGGAACTCGAACCACTCAACAAACCTAACAACCTAACAGACTCCATGACGGCGGGTCTGCATCACTACTCAACCGACTTCCTAATCTGGCTTGATCTCCACGCAGGGAGTATCAACTCGCCGCTAGTCCTATCTTACCAAAAATAGACAACGCATCAGATGGTTACCCATCCTGCGATCTCGAATCATTCAAAACAGTATAGATTGTCCACATCAGAATAAGTCGCCTCCATACTAGCCACAACATGTGACCACGTAATCACACTGTTGACTCAGCATCGATGCTCCTGCATCAGACTCCCAAGGTTAAAATTTCTGAACCCCTGTTCAGTAAATCAGCTATTGAGAAACCCTTGGTTTCCAATTCCTTGGCATCCATCCATGTATAATCCTCTACAAGATGTCCCTTCCACTTGATCAGGTACTCCAAGTAGTCCCCCTGTCTGGTTTTTCTTGCCACTCTAGTCTCCAAGATATGCTCAGCTTCTGAAGGCTAGGCCATAGGCATCTGTTTCAGCCACTGTAGATCTTCCACCTCTGGCACTTGCCCTGTATCATTTGTCACATAGACATATAAGTCTGCAACATTAAAAATAGGTGATACGCCAATTCCTGTTGGCATTTCCAGTTCATAGGCATTTGCTAAAAAAATTCTGAGTATCCTACAAGGTCCAATCTTCTTCATCTTCAACTCATTGTACTCTCCTTTTGGAAATCTCTCTTTCCTCGGATGTGCTAAGACTAAGTCCCCCACTTCATAGTTCTTCTCCCTTCTCTTGGAATCTGCTCTAGTCTTGTAACTGTTGTTACTCTGCTACAATCTTGCCTTAACTTGCTCTTGCAGTTCACTGATTCTTGCTGCAAAATCTTCTCCATCTGCACTCTTCTCCAGTTTACCCAAATCACGAAGTTCACATGCTCCTCTTGGGTGCATTCCATACAGAATTTGGAATGGACTCATCCCTGTACTTCTGTTTGGTGAATCATTGTATGCAAACTCAGCTTGGCTTAATACTTTGTCCCATTGCTTTGGACTTTCCCCAATCAGACTTCTCAACATGTTGCCTAGAATCCTGCTTACCACCTCAGTCTGGCCATCGAACTGTGGATGATATGCTGAACTGAAGTTCAACTTAGTACCCAACTTCTTCCACAATGTCCTCCAGAAATGACCTGTGAATTTCACATCCCGGTCTGACACAATACTCTTAGGTAAACCATGTAACTTCACAACTTCATCAAAAAACAAGTTAGCAATGTGTGTGGCATCACTAGTCCTATAACATGGAACAAAATGTGCCATCTTAGTGAATCTGTCCACCACTACAAAAATAGAATCATATCCCTTCTGAGTTTTTGGCAAACCCAAAATGAAATCCATACTCACAAAATCCCAAGGCCTAGTTGGAATAAGCAATGGTGTGTATAAGCCTGTGTTCTGGCTTCTTCCCTTGGCATGCTAACATACCCTGCATCTGCTTACAAACTTCTCAGCTTCAGATCTCATCTTTGGCCAAAAGTAAAAATGACTCAACTGACCAAAAGTCTTATCACTTCCAAAGTGTCCTGCCATTCCTCCATTGTGCTTTTCCTGTATCAAGTTCTCTCTCATGGAACATCTGGGAATACAAAGTTTATTATTTTTGAAGAGTAAACCATCTTGCAACATATACTCAATCCATGATTCTCTATCTGCTTCTACAGGATTTCTACAAGCTCGATATGCATTCTAAAAATCAATATCAGTCTCATACAAATCTCTTAAATGCTCAAACCCTAAGACTTGAATCTGATTCTCTTTCACCATCAACTGTCTTCTACTTAAAGCATCAGCTACTCGATTTGACTTCCCACTAATATGCTTTATCACAAAGGTAAAGTTTTGCATGAACTCAACCCACTTGACATGTTTCTGGTTCAACTTAGGTTGTTGCATGATATACTGCAATGCATGGTTATCAGAAAACAAAACAAATTCTCCAGGCATCAAATAATGCCTCCAATGCTTTAGTGCCTGAACAATAGCATAAAATTCCTTATCATAATAGGAATATTTTTGTTTTGCCTCATTCAGCTTCTCACTAAAATATGCTACAGGTCTGTCTTCCTGACTGAGTACAGCTCCAACTGCTACTCCACTGGCATCACACTTCACTTGGAAAGGGTGTTTGAAATTTGGCAACTTCAGTACTGGTTGTTCAGTAATCTTCTTCTTCAAGAACTGAAAGCTCCTTTCAACCTCTGTTGTCCATTGGAATGGTTGTTGATCCTTCCTGATGGTTTCAATGATAGGTGCTCAAATACCACTTAAATTCTTTATAAACTTTCTATAAAAACTTGCCAATCCATGGAAACTTCTTACTCCAAAAATGCTCTGTGGTGAAGGCCAATCAATGATTGCCTGCACTTTTTCTAGATCCATCTTCAATCCATCCTTTGAGATAACAAAACCCAGATATACGAGTTCTGATTTCATAAATGTACACTTCTTCACATTTATTAGCAACTTTTCCTGTTGCAGTCTTTCTAAGACACATCTCAGATGCTTCAAATGCTCCCTCTCTGATTGACTGAAAATCAGAATATCATCAAGGTACACTATTACAAACTTACCTATGAAATCTCTCAAGACTTCATTCATCAATCTCATGAACGTGCTTGGTGCATTGGACAGTCGAAATGGCATCACCAACCACTCATACAACCCATCAGTTGTCTTGAAGGCTGTCTTCCACTCATCCCCTTCTCGAATTCTGATCTGATGCTATCCACTCTTCAGATCTAACTTTGAAAAGCATGTTGCCCCGCTAAGGCAATCCATCATGTCATCCATCCTTGGTAATGGAAATCTGTATTTGATGGTGATCTTGTTAATTGCTCTGGAGTCAATACACATCCTCCAATCACCATCCTTCTTTGGTGTCAGTACTGTTGGTACTGCACATGGACTCAGACTCTTCTGAACCAATCCCTTTTCTACTAATCCTTGTACTTGCCTTTTGACTTCTTCATTCTCTTGGGGTGTCAATCTGTATGATGCCTTGTTTGGTAAGCTCGCTCCAGGAATAAAATCAATGTGGTGACTTATATCCCTCTTCAGGGGTAATTCATTCGGCAAATCATCTACCACAATGTCACTAAACTCCCCTAGCATCTCCTGAATCTCCTCAAGTAGATCTGTAATGTTAGTCTTCATCACTACCACTCTGGGCCTACATACTACAGCATAGGTCAGTTCCTTCTCATCAATCTGCTGCAAATATTCTTTCCCTGTCAACATAAACACTTTAGATGTCTAGTGCTCTGTTGAACTCTCTCCTTGTAAAGGATGAAGAATATGTCTTATCCCATCTTCTACAAAACTATGGCAGTTCCTTCTACCATCATGCACTACCTTCTTATCAAATTGCCAAGGTCTTCCTAGAAGAATATGGCAAACATCCATAGGAATAACATCACAAATGATCTTGTCCTTATATCAACCTACTTGAAAATCAACTTCACATTGTTCACTTACCAGAATTTGATGTCCTTTATGCAACCATGATACTTTGTATGGAACAGGGTGTCTGGTCTTCCTCAAACTCAGTTTCTCCACCATTTCTGTGGAAACAAGGTTGTCAGTGCTCCCACTTTCAATCACCATCTTACAATGCTTCCCTTTGACTTTACACATGGTTCTGAATAAAGCCTTTCTTTGAGTAGGTTCCACTTCCTCTTTTTCTGGTTTCAACAAAATCTTGTTCATCATCAGGGACTCTCCCTTTTCTGGCATGTTCTCAGCTACTGCTTCCTGTTCCTGCTGCTGCTCGTTCTGCGCTACATAGGCTCCTCTCTGTCCTACATTTTCCTTCTCTGGACATTCGAAAGATCTGTGTCCCAACTTGTTACACTTGTAACACCTGTAGACATTTTCTCTGTCTCTTCCTCTACCTCTACCTCGGTGGTAAGGTCCTCTCTCTCTGGAGTTACTTCCTCTATCTTGGTGCTCCTGCTGGTGTGAATTGCTAGACCCTCCCCTGTAGGCTGCAAATCCTCCTCTCCCAGTTGTCTGTCCTCGTCCTTGGGCTGAACCTTTGCCTCTCCGAAAGCTCTGTTTTCTTAACAACTTCTCTTCTGCTCTCAAGGCACATTGGTATGCCTCCTCCATTGTCCTAGGTGATATCATACTGATCTCATCCTGAATTTCCATTCTTAAAACATTGACAAATCTAACAGTCTTCTCTGTTGATTCTTCTACATAGCATGCCCTTAGGTTTACTTTGTAAAACTCTTCTATATACTCTCTTACTGTTAATAATCTTTGCCTAAGGTTCTGCATCTGTCTATACAATGTCAACTGGTAGTCCTTTGGCAAGAACTTTTCTCTCATCTTAGCTACCATCCTATCCCAATTCCTTATCAACGGTTTATTCTTCCTCTTTCTTTCGGCTTGCACACTATCCCACCATAGGGATGCATGTCCTTTCAATCTGGTCACTGCAAATCTAACTTTCTTGTTCTCCTCAACTTCATCATACTCAAAGTATTTATCTAGCTCACTGATCCAACCAATGAGGTGCTCTGCAGTGAGACTTCCCTCATAGGTAGGCAACTCAAGTTTCGGCCTTGAAGTTGCTCCAAGAATTGACCGAAAGTATCTTAACTCCGGTGTTTCTCGCATAGGTGTTGCTTCATCTCCTTGTTCTTCTTCTTCAGGATCACTCACGTCTCCTGCTTCTGGATCTCTCCGTCGACCCATCTCCAGAGCTTCCATACGTGCTCGCATTTCCCTCATTTTCTCCATGATTTTGGCATTTGTCGCGAATCGTCCTCTGCCACGAAATCTTGCTCTTCCCATGTGTGCGGCCATGTTTCTGCTATGTCACACAAACAATCTACGCTCTGATACCAAAACTAATGGGGTGTCGGGTCGACTGCAGCCAACTCAACCCTCACCCTTCCAGGATCTGGGGTGACTCACTAGAATCCGCCCCTGACTCGGCTAAAAACCAGCCTACTCCTTCTTCCACATAGGCCTGACCTTCCACATAGGCTCTCCGCAACGTTCTGGGGTCACTTTCCTACGAAAATGACCTTCCACAATAATCTTGCGGGATCACCCTCTTTCCGCAATTGCGGGTTGCAGGCGCGTTCTTGGCGCTTTCCAGAAAGTAATTCCGCAACGCTCCTCCGCAAACTCCTTTCTGCAATACCTTTTCCGCAGCTTGCGGATTGTGGGTTGCAGGGTGCTTTCTCGACTTTTCCAAAAAGTCTTTACCGCAAAGTCTCTCCGCAACTTTGCCTCCACAATTCTTCGTCGCTAACCTCCGCGCTTCTCTCCTTTTGTGGGACGCTGCTCCACCATCGATCCTTTGCGGATCTGATCTCAGTCGTTGATCTACGATCAAGGCGGGATCCTTCACTTAAGCTTGCGGGAATGTTATTTTCCGCGCAACTTCACTTTGAACAACGCTCCCACGTCGTCGATCTTCTATTCGGTTAAGATCTGAGCCGTTCAACTTAAACAAGCTAGATTTACTTAGCTTCTTCCTCATTCCTCGACCAATTGATCATGGAAATGATCAACCCAGCTCAACCCTCGTTTGGATACTTGGGAAACTAAGCTCAAACAAGACTCCTACTTAAACAATTGAATGGTGATTTGTCTGCAAACACGTTGGTATTCTTCACTTCACACAGAGATCGTAATAACGCAACACAGAGATTCATTCACACGGAAATCAGGTCACAAATGCACATAGCTCTACTTGACAGAAACTCAAAGCATTCTTAATTCAAATGCACCGGAAGATTTCTTAAACACACACAGTTCGTCTACATTCATTTACAGAAAATATGAAAATTGCATTCTCTACAGAATGACTTACAATCTTGAGCCGACCAACCAACCCTTAATTCATTCTACTCTGCCCTACTTATGCATTCGGTCCTCTAACAGGAACTCGAACCACTCAACAAACCTAACAACCTAACAGACTCCATGACGGCGGGTCTGCATCACTACTCAGCCGACTTCCTAATCTGGCTTGATCGCCACGCAAGGAGTATCAACTCACCGCTAGTCCTATCTTACCAAAAATAGACAACGCATCAGATGGTTACCCATCCTGCCATCTCGAAGCATTCAAAACGGTTTAGACTGTCCACATCGGAACAAGTCGCCTCCATACTAGCCACAACATGTGACCATGTAATCACATTGTTGACTCAGCATCGATGCTCCTACATAACATATGCTTACAAAAGAGAATCTGCAAGATATTGATGACTTGTTCCTTATTGGAGAGGAACAACTGGTAAGTTCAGAGATCAAGAGGGAGCTAACTGTGACCTACAAAATGGGAAATGTGATCCTGCATGAGGAAGTTGTCTCTCGTCACTCCAGAAAGCCTCCCAGTGATATAGACATGGAAGTGCAAGAAGCACCAACTTCATTGGGTCCAGTCCATGAGTCATCTCTTTCAGATGAGCAAAGGGAGAAGACTAGGGAGCCTTCAGTTGATCCCTTTAAGGAGCCTATTGAGGGGCTTCAAAGATGCTTCGATTTGATATCTCAATTGAGCCACGTCATTGATTCAAAATCCTCCACTTATGAGGAGGTAACCAAACATCAGGCTTGGAAAGGTGCGATGATAGAAGAACTCCAGGTAAATGACGTGAGGAAAGTGGTTCTCAGACCACAAGGGAAGTCAATTATAACTTCCAAGTGGATCTATAAGATCAAGCTTCTTGCTGACATCAAGAGTTATTTGAAGAAAATCTTGTGCTTTATGACAGGTCGAAACACATCAAGAGGAAGTACCACTATGTCACGGACATGGTGCAGAGAAATGCCATCAGGCTTCAGTATGTTCTGTAAGATAAACAGATTACTGATGTGTTGACTAAGCCTCTGTCCACAACGAAGTTTGCGTACTTCTGAGACAAGCTTAGTGTTGTTGAGAATGCCTCTCTTGCTAAGAGGGAGTGTTAAAGATAATGCAACTGCGAGAGCCATTCTCTGGGAGGATGGCACCCTAGTCAGTTAACTAGGGTACCGGGTCAGTTAACCAAGCAACGTAAGTCCCTAGCAGGTATCTAGGGCCCCCAGCAGTCTACTAGGCTTCTTGGTTTGGGACCAAGCAGGTCAGAGCCATGGCAAAGTCCCTAGCATGTGGCTAGGGCCCCTATCTGTCTCTAGGGCATTCTGGTCAGGGACCAAACAGTTTCTTCGTCATGAGGACCAAGCAAATCCTATAGGCAAAGACAGAGATATCCTAGTCTAGGACCAGGAAGATTCTTGGTCAGGGACCAAGCAGGTCCTACAGGTGTATTCCTAGTCAGTTAACCAGGTGGATCTTGGTCAGTTAACCAAGATGATGATATGTGATGTCCTCCTCTCCTAGGTATTCGAGATGGTTGAGCTAGGTTGTTTCATCAAGGGACTGGCCACCCCTTGATGGAGTCACTAGCATTTGACCTTAGGAGTAGTCAGGAGGACTAGAGGATCACATCATACAGTTTGAACCTTCCTTATATGGTGATGATAAAAACTTTTATTTATTGCATGGGAAATATGTGGATCACATTCCTTGAGAGAGACTTTAGGGGTTGTTGCTCCTTTTGTTTATCCCTGTGTTGAACCTTGGTCGCTCCCTCCTTTGTTATCCTTTGCTATCCTTGCAGTTAATCATTTTGTTGATTTGTGGTTAGAAGTGTTATTTTTCCCCACATTGTAGCCCTCTTCTTGGCTTAGTCTTGTGTTGACTCTTTGTGCTAGTGCCCCCCCTTTTTAGGTGTACCCTTTGTTAAGTATTTGGTACCCTCTCCTAAGTCGTCCTAACTTTATGGTAACCCCCTTTATTTGTGTGACATCTTGACCACTTGTAGAGTAACCCTAAAGTCAATGAAGATTTAGAAGGTAGAACCTTCTAGAAGTCCTTAAAAGGGTTATAAATATGAGTCTAAGAATTCATTGTGAGATTATCTTGAATAAAAAATTAGAGATCTAATTTCTTACAACCGTCCTAGGGTTTTGCTGCTCTTGTTGAATAACCTCAAGGGTTTCAAGGGTGTCACTGTTGTTTTAAGGGTGCTACTACCTGTTGTGAAGGGGTCGCTGCTTGTTGAAGGGTGTTGTTGCCTTCTAGGGTAAATTTAGGGTTGTCGGCCACCCTGTTGAGGCTGTCGTTGCCCACTAGGGCTGTCATCCACATGGTTGAGGTTTGTTTAGGCCTATTTAAGGCTGTCGCTGCCCTGTTTCAGGATGCTACTGCTTATATGAGGGTGTTGTTGCATGTTTGAAGGCTGTAATCCTCTGCTAAGTCATCTTGTGAGGCTACCACTTCTTGTTGTGAGGGTGTGAAGGTTGTCACTGCCTTATTTGAGGATGTATCTGCTTGTCTAGGTCTGTCGTTGCTTGTCTCAGGGTGCCACTGCTTATTGAGGGCTGGTTGGGTCTTTTGTTCACTGTGTGAACTGTACTAAGGGCTGTCGTCTATTGTTTTGAGGCTACCTTTCACTGTTGCATGAGATTTGTGGCTGCCTTTCTCTATTGGGCATTTGTTGGCTGACTTGATACCCTCTACTGTACCTGTCTAACCCTATCCTACAGCACTTTATCTCTCTCTCTCTCAGGTATGTACAAACCCTTGGGTAAGGGTTAATTATTTGTTCCATTTGTTAACTTGCCTCTGAGAGGCAAGATCTGATCTGAAATTCAACTCCAAGTATAAGGAAGGTTCTCCCATTCAAAGATAAGTTATTCAAATCTGAATTTTAATTTTTGTTAATGAGTTTAATTTGTTTCTGTTGTTGTCCTATTGTTTTACTTCAGCAGTACTAGTTTATTGTTTATGATTTTACTGTACATCTGCATTAGTTTAAATTTTTTGTTAAAAACCCTAAACTTTAACAACTTGTAGGGTGTTGATCCTAATGTCCTTGAAGGATCAAATTCAAGATTCGAGGTAGAGGCAAGGGCTAGAGGAGGGGGGCATAGGGTGCTACTGATGAAAAGGATCCCAATATAGGCAATGATTTTGATGATATGTAGTTACTTGTTGTAGCATGAAGTTTTTTTGGACTCTATAAGTGACACAAGTCCTTTAGAGCCTCTTTTGTTTATGTATTTTGGGTCATATATGGATTGCATTCAATGTTCTTTTAGTTGTATGCACTCTTGCTATATACATGAGAAGCTTTGCATATTTGTGTATAATGGTTTGGATTCATATGGATGCATATTAATATATATGTACAATGAAAATGATTTGAATTTCATATGTATTATAATTTATAATTATAACAATATATATATATAGTACCCTCAACATACCTAAGTCCACCGTTTCAAAAAGTGGCATTTACGTCGACTTCCCCAAACCCAAGTTTCCTGGCAACTTAGCTTTACACATAAAGTAAACATTAGCCCAACCTAAAGTCTTATATTGACTTTATTACATAATAAGCCTTATATTCTAATAGAGACAATGTACAAGTTCTACCTTCTTCATCACTATGAAAACCAATATAGTAAGCGGTCACTATGAAAACCAATATAGTAAGCGGAAACAATTACACCAATGTCAAGACCAATTAGTCCAAGATTATGCAATGAGTTTCATAATTTGATGGCAAGTCTCAAAATCTGGGAGACTGAGTACAACATGACCCTTAAGTATCATAGTGGATTTTTCCTCCATATATTCAAACCAAGCTGGAGTTCCTGACAATCAATAGCCTTCACCTACCATTTTGTTGCAAGCATTGCACCAAGTACAATCTTAAAAGTTCAATATAAGAAAGATTATGATGCAAATCCTTTAGCAAATCGAGTGCCCCACGCTTATCAACACAACATTGACAAACCTGCATAGGAACAAAACCAAAATGCCCAGCCTAAAAGTCCATACCAAGACTAGTCAACGACAACAGAAAAAGCAAATTGGGAAGTGGCATAACTTCCACAAATTGATGATGCATTCTGATGATGAATGTCATGCGCATAAGACTCTTCTACCAAAAACTGAGACAACCCGAACAGCGCAAGGCAAGGGGAAACCACCTAAAGTGTCCAATGTTGTAGTCCCCATTGCACAAGCTAAGCCCACAATGTCCAATCCTACTAACACAGAAGAGAAGAAAGAGCAAATATTCCACTCACAAATGTGGAGGAATGGGAAAACCCTACACTTCATCGTGGACAATAAGAGATAGAAGAAATTGAACTTGGATACTACATCGCATTCGTGGTCATACACCATTGGCTGGTTGTATCAGTGTCAGGATGCAACAATTACCATTGAAATTGAATGTGATGTAACAATGAATTTCAATGTGCCATCAAACCTTTCAAAAAACAAAGTATTCTTTGATGTGGCATCATTGGATGCCTGTTACATAATACTTATGAAGCCCTTCACAAGGGAACAACATGGAGTCTAAGTCACAACCACCAACATGGAGACAAATAGTATTGAATCCTAGAGGTGATACCAAAGACAACAATTTCCATCACTTCTACCAAACAATGTTGCAAACTTATCAACCATTCCTAAAATTTTGTAGGACAGATGCAGAATTCATCTAGATCAATGCATACAATAGAAGCAACTTTATCTGTTCATGGAGGAATAAAGGGATGTTTTCAGGGACCCAATTAGACATTAAAATTAAGCATTTACAACATTACACTCAAGAAAGGAAGGGAAAAAGATATGCCTATAATTTGAAACATAATCTAAAGCCGAAAAGGGTAAAATTTTGAATGAATTAAATTTTATTACAACTACTAATGTTTACACTGAAAATATTTAAAACTGGGCAAAAAATTTAAAACATCATGTTTTACAAAACTATCCCAAGGAATCCTTTTAAAAACCAACCTCAAAAATTGAATATATGTTTTGAAAAGTTACATCCAAAAGACAATGAAAACCAACCTAAAAAATGAAGATTTGATGTTTTTCTATATTTTTTAAAAAATAATCATTTAGAATATTCTGCAAATTACCTTTGAATTCTGCATTGTTGTTGATCATAATACCAAGGGTTGGAAGTTCAACATTTTTTTTGTTTCATCCACATGTCAAGGTGCACCTTTGCCTTCATCAAGATGCATTATCAAACTAACTTGGAAACCTAACTCCAAGAACCATGGCAATAGCAAGGAGCACAATTAGTGGTGCTTTTCCCCCCGGAACTAATTGAACACTTTTCTTGTTGACTCCCATGTCCCTACACATTTGGACAGCGTATTATTAACAAAACAATCAGAAACTATCTATGTTAAATCTAACATGAAAACAAAAACAACTACTCGTTGCTGAGACAAATGGGTGTTATGTTCAAAAAACAAAAATAGTGCAGTGTTTCAAGTATGATTATCGATTTATAGATAGTAAATCGGGAATGTTCAATGGGAAAATGACGCTTTTTTTCCAGCATAACATGCAGACACTGGATGTCTCAAGAAAAAAATGGAATTAAGCCACTCAACCCATCACAAATGAAGGACATCCCCAACAACGAAACAGTAAGTTTATAAGGCAGGGTGGACACAAAACTAGCAACCCCTCTAGTGAGAATAACATCAAATGAAACATCTTGTTGAATGACAAGTCTCACTAGCCTTGTGCAAAAGCATAAAATGTTTCCAAGTGTACCCAAATTCAAGTCATACTAATCTATTGATTGGACCAAGTGTACAATCCACCAACCACCAATTATTTTGCTTGAGATTACTCTTTGGAATTCCGAGAACAAACTTACATCGTTACCAAGCCTGCATTTTTATAGGCCAAAGACTACTAACGTGCACATCAATGAGATCATGATCCCACTCTACCATGTTAAAGTTGCTACAATGGCCCACTTAGTTGTTAGCAAGGAGCAAGATATCCAATCCCATAATTGTGTTCTACTACTAGGATCATTAGGAGCATACCCGTAACAAAATCCCAACACAATGCATGCAAGATGATTATCAAACAATAACGAGTAAACAGATCCTGGCCACTATCAAGAAGAAGACATCCAAGGGGCTAGTCCACTATTGCTCCTCATCCTTCCACGTGAGAAGTAAATTGGTATTCTCCTTCCAACAAATATGCAATAGCAAGCGAAGACAAAGTCAATAAGATAGTATTATGGATGCAATAATGCATCCTTGCATTCCCCGAGGTGCCTGGCACATTTCACGACATAAGGTTGAACCTCATGGACATTCTTCATTGAAGACTGTGAAATTGTTGTTCATATCCACCCATTTGGAATCCCATCCCTAGGCCTCCAAGAAACCTAGGTTGGAGTTTATGGTGGGAAGTTATTCACACTTCCAACACATGCAAGTTTCTCCAAGTTTAGGGGAAAATGATTCTTGGAGTTGTAGAGTCAAAGAGTGGTAGCTTAAACAACTCAACCATGGAAGAAAAGATATGGAAGAACATCCTCTTAACCTTGCAAAGCAAACTTGTCAATGGGACATTGAATAGCAAATTGGTATTTTTGAGGAAAAAAGAGCCAAGGAGGCCAAAATCAAGGTGCAAATTAACTGGGATAAGAAGGATTATGATGTTATGAAGATGTACTTTCACTATTTGAATGGACACTGGCTTCTAAGAAATCCTTATACTTGAAGATCTGATTGACAATCTCATTGATGAGCAAGACAAATAAAAGATATGGTCTGTACACATTTCTAGAGCCTTTTTACTACCAATGGGTGTGACGTTGTCCATCTTGCTTCAAGCAATCTATCAGTCATGTTATTCCTGTTAAAATTCCTAAGTATGAGCACTCCTTTTGTTTTGATCGTTGGACAAATAAGTGTTGTTTCAATCTTTGTGAGATATGTCTTAAGGGTAAAATCACCAAGCTCGTATGGATTGCCATATGAGTTGTATTTAGCTCTTTAGCCTAGTGATTGGTGATTATCTTTTTCGGATGTGCCAAGACACCTTGCCCACAAGCTCTATGTGAAAGCAAGTTAGTGAGGGATTTATTAAGTTGATCCCTAAAGGAACACAAAAGGACACTCCCAATGGTTGGAAGACCTATCATTTTACTTTGCATGTCATGTAAGATGTCAGCTAAAGCTCTTGCAAACCACATTAAAATTAAAAGTTCAGTTGCTTGAATTATTTGAACTAAACAAACAAACTGTCATTTTTTCCTTGAGAATTTTATCATGACATGGGAGACCATGCTACATATAACCACCGCTTTATAATATATCTAATTGCAAAATATATGATAAGTAACCATGAACTAAACAAGCGATTAAATTATATTGTTGAGTAAACTCAAAGGGCTAGTGGTTAAAACCACTATTATTTCATCTTGCACTTAATTAATTAGTTATGTATGTAACTTACAAGAGAAAAGACAATTCTGAAAATGAATAAAATGCAGAAATTTAAGTATAATTTCCAAAATTTATAAGCTAAGTAAAAGACTAAAGATATACTTGGAAAATAAGCCTTTTACTTAACTAAATTCTACAATAAAAAGAGATATAGCTTACTAGAATTTAATGCATATATATATATATATATAGCTCAGAAAATAAATGTTAAACAATTGTACCTTTAATAGTTACTAAATATGGTTGTATTCACACTTATATGTAAACTCCAACTTGAAAACTTTACTAGTTACCCCAATGAAATGGTAAATAAGTTGTGAAATATAAGAACTATAAAAATCTAAATTTTAAAATATGCAATGAAAGCAAAACAAATATACAAGTCTTCTTATTGAGACTAGTCTTCTTATGGAGACTTGAATAAACAAATCTGATAATAGAATTTATGGGATGGTGGATTGCCAAGACCGGTGCGTATGCAATGGGTGATGGACTTACGAACAACAATCAAGACGGTTCGAACTTGTATAAAAGAAGGCATAGCTAGGCTATTATAAACATGCTCTAACCAACCACATGGATTTAATTCAATATGAAAAAAATTAAAGGAGGGCTTTCCAAAGATGTTACTGTTATCACACCATAGTAGCAGGGCTACTATTCTTGTACAGCAGATATCTGCACATTCCAGAGCTTACATTATTCCAGAGCATGGCTATATATTATGGATCACTCATGATCAGAGCAGTATATTATTCAGATTTGTATATGACCTTGTGTCAAGGCTGAGCCTTGAGAGTTCAGATTTGATGACTGATGTGACCACTTATCCCATTACAGTTTCAGTTCAGTGCCTAGAGATGTATTTCAGCAGTGTTTCAGATGATGCATGATGATTTGCTATTATGATGATGTTGTATGATCTATGGATATGTTCTCACTGAATGTGGATTATTAGCTTGTTGATTTAGTCATGATCATAGCATGTGCTTGGTATATTATTCCTGATGTGGCAAACTATTTAAAATGAACTATAAATCATAAAATGGACAATTGCTTGCATTTTTAGGTCATCTAACAAAACTTACTGGTATTTCACCTTACATAGACATGGTCTTTCCCGACACCAGTTGTCTGCTAGTGTAGGCTCCATATCCACTTGTCTCCATCCATACATGACCTTCCTGTTTGACTTTAAACCCTGACTTGTCTCATTTGACTTTCTGATACTGAGGACTTCCCTATTTTTCTACCTCTGTGTTTGGACCGCATCCTTGTTTATTCGTTGTCTCGGCTCTGAGTTGGTGACAGAACTTGCCTTTGGTGAGTTGGATTGTAGGCCTAAATCATTCTGGTCGGTTGTCCCGATGTTTGGCATTGGCTCGAACTCCCCCTAGTCACTTGAGATATTGTTGGCTAAAACTGAAAGCTCATGTTCTACCTGTGGAAACTAAATGAATTCGCCCATGGAAACAAAAAAAAAGGGCAAGAGCAATGAAAAGCTAAAAAAATACTCCTCGAAGAGTATAAGAAAGGTCCAAAAAGCAATAGTTCTTAAAAGCTATATCTAAACAATTGCTGACCTTGTGAATATATAAAAAAAACATGCCCTGGATGCAAGCTGCAACTAGTTGTGGCTTATCAGCACATCTGAAATCCAAAGGGTTATGTAGGCCAAAAAGGCCATGGAAATAAATTGAATGATCCTAATGAACTTGGATCAACTTGATGTAGACATGATGCCTAAGTTGAATAAGCACTCTCTAAACAACTTATCCATTTGTGAGGCACAGCCATCCCCCGTGTTCTTTTGTCCAGCACAGAGTTTGTAGCTTCCCCCTTTTCCCAGTCCAAAGTATTTTTGAGTTAAGTTAGACAAGTCAAACCCTTGGCCCAACCTTGCTCCTAGCCTTCATCCTTCACTAGCAGTTTGACCATGTCCAATGGGTGAGTTTGTCATTTGAACTATGGTGCAAGTAATTTTATATAACCACGGAATATATTAACTTGATTAATGCCACTGAATGGAATTTATACTTTGAGCTTAGCTGTGGGAATGATTAGAGAAACATTGTCTGAATCTACTGATGTGATTTATCCTTGATTATATATTCTTGGGATCCGTGATGATGTGGACCATGTATGGATGATTATTGATGATGATTTATGGTCCCACATGTTTGATGATGATATCATATGATGGACATATGATACAGATGATGTTTGATCCAGTTCAGCAGGTTATTATTATTACAAATCAGCAGATTATACATTGTCCATATATGGTGGACCCTACAGCTGGCCCATTATGGCAACCCAGGGTGTATGAGTACTCATTCCTAGTGGATTTGGGTCTTCTGGATCCATTGAGACACTTATCTTTCAGTTCCGGGCACTTCTGACAGTGATTGATGCAGTTTTTCACTTGTTGACCAGATTTGGGGCTGATTTCCCAGCCTGAGCAGCAGGGGCCCCGAGAGGCCAGTTCACCTAGGGCGCTGATGATGGAGGGGGTGGTCCAGCCACTCGTTATTACCATTTATCCCCCCTCCCGGAGAGCCTGGTGGGCTCAGATTGACAGCGCTAGCACCCTAGGAGGCAGTTTTGGCACTTTCACAGTTCCCGAGGCAGTTAAAAAATGGGATAAAGTGGTCACTGAGGAAATCGATTTGGGCAATTGAGGCAAGGTTTTGGCATTTGGTTTTCACAGAGGTCTTCCAGGGTGATCTCACTATCTTCCAGTCAGTTTTCACCATGTGGGTATCTCCAGATTGATCACAGGAGGACATTTACTGCTCGACTGTCATGGATTCTGAGGACAGTTTTGGTCATTATCATTATATTGGACATATTTTATTATTTTATTGTGCCTTGGGGTGAGCTAGCAAGGATTTATACCTCCTAGCCCCACCATGTGCTTGTTTTATCATGTCCTAGTCATCATGAGGTGGATTATTGTACTTTATACCCCTTTTGTGGGATGACGTCACCCTCCATTGTACCATTTAGTGAGGGCGCTATTGTTATGTTGAGTGATCCATGTGATATATTGTTATGGATTCATCCTAGCCATTGATTGTATGATGAGATCTTATAATCTCAACCACTCATTTGATGTAGTATTGTAGAGTGGTATAGGGTTTTGGTCTTTATTATCCTATATAAGGAGGAGACCCCCCATTGTATAGCTCACCTTTGGAGCTCTGGAATATTGGAATAGAAGATTTTTTGTGGAGCACATCTCTCTTGGCTTGTGGATTCTCTTGCATATTGAATATAAAGTATCTCTTCTATGTATCATTGTGGATCTTTGTGTTTTTGCTAACCTTTTGACAGGAAGGTCGAATTGGAGAGAGGAGGGCGACTTTTGGAGGGTTATTGTTGGAGGGATCCACATATTCTCTCTTGGGTTGATCTTGTGACAGGGAGTATCATTATTGTATCTTCGTGACATAGTTGATGCTTTCTATTACATCTTTCTACCATTTTCATAATCATCTTGCTTGACTTGTTTCTTTGATCTTGTCTTGTAGGAGGAGGACGATTTGGCTATCTTGGAGAAGGGAGATTTGGTTGGAGCACTTGGATCTCACTCTTGAATATAAACATAGGAGAATGCTATCAACTTGCAAGGTGGCCATAAGCAAATTGAGGTAAGATCTACAAGGTATGTGTCTCTTTCATCCATTCTATCTCCATTGGTCATAAAACCCTAATTAAATCAAAACCCCAATTTTGGTATTTTTTTAGATCTACTTAGATCTACCCTTGCAATTGAAAAGATATTAAGAACCCACCTCTATAGGATCCACCCCTAGTTGGATCTATAGTTTGGTGGTGATTGGCTAAAAATTAACACACCTTTCAATGCAAAAAGCCTTCTTGAACCTAAATCGATTTTCCTAAGAGAAGCTTGTTGGGTAAGATCTAGCACATGGGTAGGTGAGATCCCACTTGATTTGACATCTAGACACTTGATAACCTATACCCATATCCTTACTTTGGTGAAAACTACCTTGTGGACATCTCTCCATGTTTTGAGGGGTTGAAACCCCCTTTTGATTCTCTTGGTACCTTAAAACTTAGATCTACTAAGATCTACCCATTGGATTTACTTGAAACTTTGAAGGAACATAGATCGGGGTACTAACATCCCGGATCTACATTTTGGTGGCCATTGGACTTGGTTTGGTCCACCAAACCCACTTTTTGCCCCTCCTTGAGAAAGTCGCACCCCTTTGGAGTTTAGAGTTGGACCACTTCTAGGAAGTGGGTGTTGGAGATTTTCGTGGATTTGGAATGCCCATGCCTTGAAACCTAGTTCTAGACTGTCCTTTTGTCCCGATCTACCTTGGGGATTGCATTCCTCGTTTTAAGGAATTGTGGTCCACTTTTGGTCTTCACTCAAAAACCTAGATCTAGTAAGATCCAACCATTGGATCTCATCCAAACCACTTGATTTGGCTTCTAGGTGTCCCGATCTACACTTTGACATCCTTCATGACCCCATTAACCCATCCAACAAGGCACTAGTCCTTCTCCAAGCAAGGCGCACTTCTTGGGATTAGTGTCAAACCCTAGATCTAACACATGGGTAATCCTAGAACCAACTCCAACTTGTAGATCTAACCTAGATCTAGCCTATAGTACCATCTTCACAGTTAACTTCACCTTGTGGGCCCACCTAGAACCATTTCACACTTCCCAAGGCAATAGGACCCACTTGTGTAAACACATGGTACTACACTTAGCAATCATACCCCATCAAGTGGCCTAAACCATACATAGCTTGAAACACTAACTATCCATTATTACACCTTCAACCATACCTTGAACACTAGGTCCACTTAGCCTTGCATTGGTTTCCGTAACTCATCTTTTATTCACCCTTTGAAACCTTTGCTTGGGTCCAATCAACTGTGATTGGGGTATAGGGTCTCCCCCTTGGTCTAGTTATACCTTGACCTAAAGCGAAGAGTGCCTCGGTTGACGTGACTCCCACATTGCATTGGGAACCGTGGCATCTCTTAGGTCACCTCTTTAGTTGCCTAACTCCTCTACCGTCCCGGATGGGATACCTCTAGGGGCAACTACAAGTTGTGTGATAACATTTTTGGCGCCGTTGCCGGGGAGGTAGAGGCCTACCTTGGTTCATCATACCTGTTTTGTCTCACTCTATCCCTGCACTTTAAACGACATACATCTTGGTAGAAGAGTTTTAAAATCTACCTGGCGACTCCACATAAGCGACTCCACTGGTGATCGATCCTATCATTATCCAGAACCCATGGGGTGCATCTTTTTGTATTTAGGTCCTTGATTTAATAAAAAAAAAAAATTAAAAAAAAAAATTAAAAAAAAAAATTAAAAAAAATTAAAAATAAAAAAAAAAAAATTTTGCCATCCATGGCTGCTTCTGAGCGGCCTAGGACTTTTGGTCGTTTGAAAGTTTTTGACTTCTCAAAAATTGTTGGGTATCCTCATCATATCCCTCATCAAGCCCGTGAAAGGTTGTCTAAATTTGATGTAAGTCATGAAGTATCTGCTAAAAGACACCTTGAACTTTTTAGGGAAATTATTAAAGATTTATCCATAACCCATGAGGATGTGTGTATGAAACTATTGGCTTCATCCTTCAAAGGAAGAGCTGAGATCTGGTTCTTAGATTTGAAGCCCAGTAGCATTTCCGGGTATGACATGTTTGAGCAAAGTTTCTTAGAAAGATGGGGAAATGAATCCGATGATGTATATTTTTCAAATCAAAACCTTCCCCTTTTTGATCCTATTGTTGAATCTGTTAATAATCAAACATCAAGTGAATTGCCAACATCCGAAGATGACCCCTCCTGCTCAATTTCTTTTGAGGATAAGTCTTCCACTTTTGAGCCGATTGAAAGTCAAATCCATAATCATTGTATAAATCATAAGTTTTCAAATTTCTTTTTAGGTAGCCCTAGTCTTGATCCTGAGGAAATTTCTGAGGATGAGCCTTTAGTCAGTCAATCTATTGAAGTTCCTCCCTCAGAGAAACTCTTTAATCATTCCATATTTAATGATCATTCAATTCCTTATCACTGTATGAAAGAAGAAAAAAGTGAAAGCATAGACCAAGATCCTTTAGTGGTGATCTCTAGTGATCATTGTGCAAATAATCAGGACACTTTAAATGAGCTTGTTAATTTTCCCCCTGATCAATTAAATGAAAATGATCACCTATCCTCTTATAATTTTAATGATGAACCAATAGAAGGTCAATCTCAAGATGAGGATGAATTAGTGAATCACACTAGATGCTCTAATCTGTGTTACACTTCTTACAATGAGTCTTTAATTTTTTCCATCCTTAATCAAGACAACTTAGAGTTAGGTAGCTATGGTCAATCTTGTCCTCAGGTTGTAAATATTAAACTTGATCAAAAGGTTAAAATCATTTCTAGAGTAAACACTGCTTTCTTTTGTCAAAGTCCAAGGTCAAACTTGTTTATCCATTTGCGAGAATTTTCATATTTGCAATCCACCCTCCCTTCCCAACTCTTTCAATCATCTTTGGGTTGGTGCTCTAGTCATTTTTTTGCCTTGGAATTTTTCAATAGGAAGTATATGTATGATTACATGTTTGGAGAAAAAGCACTTCATTTCCCTTTTCAGTCACCTTGGAACAATAATGCTTGTTGTCAAATTATCAATCATTCTTGGTGGCTAGAAAAGGTGTTTAAAGATCAATTTCATCTTTTCTCCATTTTTGAGCATCAAATGGGCCTAGTTTTGATTTTTCGTCTTTTAAGCCTTGATTTGTCCCCACTTGGTTTTTATTTGATCATCAGTCCCAAGGGGAAACGAAATAAATATGCAAGTGAAGTGAATGAGGAAAGTAGTTTATTAAATCATATGCCTTGTATTTTTCCTCCATCCATTTTAAACAATAACTTGCATAAATTTTATGATCCTATCAGTTTTTGGATGGAGGATGGCATCACTAGTCAGTCGTCTCCTCTGCATTATTTCATGTTGCACCACTCAAATCCTTCTTCAATTTCTGAACAAGTCAAGAAGATTGTGCTCTCAATTTCAATAATTTTTAATCCAATCTTGACTTGTTTCATCAACAAAATCAAAGAAGAATCATTAATTTATTTGATGAATGGTTGCACTGGATTTATGATTTTACCTAACATTGGTGCTCACTGGTTAGAGTAGGGTAGGTAGGTATTGAATAAGCTCACTTGAGCAGTAGGATTTGTGTGATTTTTCTGTTTCTGTGTGCCGAGTATTGTCCCTTTTGCTTTTTCTGCTTAGAGTATCTGCTTGTTTTCTGTCATTGAGTTGAGCCTTGCTCCTTCCTAAGCTTGTTGCTCCTCCTGCATGCATTTAAGAAATTTTAGTTGTCATCTTTTGTTGGCTGCCTGTGCGAGTTTGCCTGCTTGAAGAATTTCTCTCTTCCTCCTGCACAGTAAATAAAAATGATAAATGAATAATATATGCCATGATTAGTTATATTTATATGCATTTCAGTTTATGTTCTAGATCAGATTTCAGTTCAGTTTTATTTTATTTTTATCCCATACATGCTCCATGATGGTATTCTAGTGTTTGTGAGAGCAGGAACAGGTGCAAGATAAAAGTTGAAAGCAAGGATGATGCAGTGCTGGATTGAAGATTGATGCAGAGCAGTTCGAGACCAGAGATTCTGAGGTTCTCAAGTGCTCTCTCCCTTAGAGCACTTGTCCCAGCTGGAGCCAGATGTTATCACACCATAGTAGCAGGGCTACTATTCTTGTACAGCAGATATCTGCACATTCCAGAGCTTACATTATTCCAGAGCATGGCTATATATTATGGATCACTCATGATCAGAGCAGTATATTATTCAGATTTGTATATGACCTTGTGTCAAGGCTGAGCCTTGAGAGTTCAGATTTGATGACTGATGTGACCACTTATCCCATTACAGTTTCAGTTCAGTGCCTAGAGATGTATTTCAGCAGTGTTTCAGATGATGCATGATGATTTGCTATTATGATGATGTTGTATGATCTATGGATATGTTCTCACTGAATGTGGATTATTAGCTTGTTGATTTAGTCATGATCATAGCATGTGCTTGGTATATTATTCCTGATGTGGCAAACTATTTAAAATGAACTATAAATCATAAAATGGACAATTGCTTGCATTTTTAGGTCATCTAACAAAACTTACTGGTATTTCACCTTACATAGACATGGTCTTTCCCGACACCAGTTGTCTGCTAGTGTAGGCTCCATATCCACTTGTCTCCATCCATACATGACCTTCCTGTTTGACTTTAAACCCTGACTTGTCTCATTTGACTTTCTGATACTGAGGACTTCCCTATTTTTCTACCTCTGTGTTTGGACCGCATCCTTGTTTATTCGTTGTCTCGGCTCTGAGTTGGTGACAGAACTTGCCTTTGGTGAGTTGGATTGTAGGCCTAAATCATTCTGGTCGGTTGTCCCGATGTTTGGCATTGGCTCGAACTCCCCCTAGTCACTTGAGATATTGTTGGCTAAAACTGAAAGCTCATGTTCTACCTGTGGAAACTAAATGAATTCGCCCATGGAAACAAAAAAAAAGGGCAAGAGCAATGAAAAGCTAAAAAAATACTCCTCGAAGAGTATAAGAAAGGTCTAAAAAGCAATAGTTCTTAAAAGCTATATCTAAACAATTGCTGACCTTGTGAATATATAAAAAAAACATGCCCTGGATGCAAGCTGCAACTAGTTGTGGCTTATCAGCACATCTGAAATCCAAAGGGTTATGTAGGCCAAAAAGGCCATGGAAATAAATTGAATGATCCTAATGAACTTGGATCAACTTGATGTAGACATGATGCCTAAGTTGAATAAGCACTCTCTAAACAACTTATCCATTTGTGAGGCACAGCCATCCCCCGTGTTCTTTTGTCCAGCACAGAGTTTGTAGCTTCCCCCTTTTCCCAGTCCAAAGTATTTTTGAGTTAAGTTAGACAAGTCAAACCCTTGGCCCAACCTTGCTCCTAGCCTTCATCCTTCACTAGCAGTTTGACCATGTCCAATGGGTGAGTTTGTCATTTGAACTATGGTGCAAGTAATTTTATATAACCACGGAATATATTAACTTGATTAATGCCACTGAATGGAATTTATACTTTGAGCTTAGCTGTGGGAATGATTAGAGAAACATTGTCTGAATCTACTGATGTGATTTATCCTTGATTATATATTCTTGGGATCCGTGATGATGTGGACCATGTATGGATGATTATTGATGATGATTTATGGTCCCACATGTTTGATGATGATATCATATGATGGACATATGATACAGATGATGTTTGATCCAGTTCAGCAGGTTATTATTATTACAGATCAGCAGATTATACATTGTCCATATATGGTGGACCCTACAGCTGGCCCATTAGGGCAACCCAGGGTGTATGAGTACTCATTCCTAGTGGATTTGGGTCTTCTGGATCCATTGAGACACTTATCTTTCAGTTCCGGGCACTTCTGACAGTGATTGATGCAGTTTTTCACTTGTTGACCAGATTTGGGGCTGATTTCCCAGCCTGAGCAGCAGGGGCCCCGAGAGACCAGTTCACCTAGGGCGCTGATGATGGAGGGGGTGGTCCAGCCACTCGTTATTACCATTTATCCCCCCTCCCGGAGAGCCTGGTGGGCTCAGATTGACAGCGCTAGCACCCTAGGAGGCAGTTTTGGCACTTTCACAGTTCCCGAGGCAGTTAAAAAATGGGATAAAGTGGTCACTGAGGAAATCGATTTGGGCAATTGAGGCAAGGTTTTGGCATTTGGTTTTCACAGAGGTCTTCCAGGGTGATCTCACTATCTTCCAGTCAGTTTTCACCATGTGGGTATCTCCAGATTGATCACAGGAGGACATTTACTGCTCGACTGTCATGGATTCTGAGGACAGTTTTGGTCATTATCATTATATTGGACATATTTTATTATTTTATTGTGCCTTGGGGTGAGCTAGCAAGGATTTATACCTCCTAGCCCCACCATGTGCTTGTTTTATCATGTCCTAGTCATCATGAGGTGGATTATTGTACTTTATACCCCTTTTGTGGGATGACGTCACCCTCCATTGTACCATTTAGTGAGGGCGCTATTGTTATGTTGAGTGATCCATGTGATATATTGTTATGGATTCATCCTAGCCATTGATTGTATGATGAGATCTTATAATCTCAACCACTCATTTGATGTAGTATTGTAGAGTGGTATAGGGTTTTGGTCTTTATTATCCTATATAAGGAGGAGACCCCCCATTGTATAGCTCACCTTTGGAGCTCTGGAATATTGGAATAGAAGATTTTTTGTGGAGCACATCTCTCTTGGCTTGTGGATTCTCTTGCATATTGAATATAAAGTATCTCTTCTATGTATCATTGTGGATCTTTGTGTTTTTGCTAACCTTTTGACAGGAAAGTCGAATTGGAGAGAGGAGGGCGACTTTTGGAGGGTTATTGTTGGAGGGATCCACATATTCTCTCTTGGGTTGATCTTGTGACAGGGAGTATCATTATTGTATCTTCGTGACATAGTTGATGCTTTCTATTACATCTTTCTACCATTTTCATAATCATCTTGCTTGACTTGTTTCTTTGATCTTGTCTTGTAGGAGGAGGACGATTTGGCTATCTTGGAGAAGGGAGATTTGGTTGGAGCACTTGGATCTCACTCTTGAATATAAACATAGGAGAATGCTATCAACTTGCAAGGTGGCCATAAGCAAATTGAGGTAAGATCTACAAGGTATGTGTCTCTTTCATCCATTCTATCTCCATTGGTCATAAAACCCTAATTAAATCAAAACCCCAATTTTGGTATTTTTTTAGATCTACTTAGATCTACCCTTGCAATTGAAAAGATATTAAGAACCCACCTCTATAGGATCCACCCCTAGTTGGATCTATAGTTTGGTGGTGATTGGCTAAAAATTAACACACCTTTCAATGCAAAAAGCCTTCTTGAACCTAAATCGATTTTCCTAAGAGAAGCTTGTTGGGTAAGATCTAGCACATGGGTAGGTGAGATCCCACTTGATTTGACATCTAGACACTTGATAACCTATACCCATATCCTTACTTTGGTGAAAACTACCTTGTGGACATCTCTCCATGTTTTGAGGGGTTGAAACCCCCTTTTGATTCTCTTGGTACCTTAAAACTTAGATCTACTAAGATCTACCCATTGGATTTACTTGAAACTTTGAAGGAACATAGATCGGGGTACTAACATCCCGGATCTACATTTTGGTGGCCATTGGACTTGGTTTGGTCCACCAAACCCACTTTTTGCCCCTCCTTGAGAAAGTCGCACCCCTTTGGAGTTTAGAGTTGGACCACTTCTAGGAAGTGGGTGTTGGAGATTTTCGTGGATTTGGAATGCCCATGCCTTGAAACCTAGTTCTAGACTGTCCTTTTGTCCCGATCTACCTTGGGGATTGCATTCCTCGTTTTAAGGAATTGTGGTCCACTTTTGGTCTTCACTCAAAAACCTAGATCTAGTAAGATCCAACCATTGGATCTCATCCAAACCACTTGATTTGGCTTCTAGGTGTCCCGATCTACACTTTGACATCCTTCATGACCCCATTAACCCATCCAACAAGGCACTAGTCCTTCTCCAAGCAAGGCGCACTTCTTGGGATTAGTGTCAAACCCTAGATCTAACACATGGGTAATCCTAGAACCAACTCCAACTTGTAGATCTAACCTAGATCTAGCCTATAGTACCATCTTCACAGTTAACTTCACCTTGTGGGCCCACCTAGAACCATTTCACACTTCCCAAGGCAATAGGACCCACTTGTGTAAACACATGGTACTACACTTAGCAATCATACCCCATCAAGTGGCCTAAACCATACATAGCTTGAAACACTAACTATCCATTATTACACCTTCAACCATACCTTGAACACTAGGTCCACTTAGCCTTGCATTGGTTTCCGTAACTCATCTTTTATTCACCCTTTGAAACCTTTGCTTGGGTCCAATCAACTGTGATTGGGGTATAGGGTCTCCCCCTTGGTCTAGTTATACCTTGACCTAAAGCGAAGAGTGCCTCGGTTGACGTGACTCCCACATTGCATTGGGAACCGTGGCATCTCTTAGGTCACCTCTTTAGTTGCCTAACTCCTCTACCGTCCCGGATGGGATACCTCTAGGGGCAACTACAAGTTGTGTGATAACATTTTTGGCGCCGTTGCCGGGGAGGTAGAGGCCTACCTTGGTTCATCATACCTGTTTTGTCTCACTCTATCCCTGCACTTTAAACGACATACATCTTGGTAGAAGAGTTTTAAAATCTACCTGGCGACTCCACATAAGCGACTCCACTGGTGATCGATCCTATCATTATCCAGAACCCATGGGGTGCATCTTTTTGTATTTAGGTCCTTGATTTAATAAAAAAAAAAAATTAAAAAAAAAAATTAAAAAAAAAAATTAAAAAAAATTAAAAATAAAAAAAAAAAAATTTTGCCATCCATGGCTGCTTCTGAGCGGCCTAGGACTTTTGGTCGTTTGAAAGTTTTTGACTTCTCAAAAATTGTTGGGTATCCTCATCATATCCCTCATCAAGCCCGTGAAAGGTTGTCTAAATTTGATGTAAGTCATGAAGTATCTGCTAAAAGACACCTTGAACTTTTTAGGGAAATTATTAAAGATTTATCCATAACCCATGAGGATGTGTGTATGAAACTATTGGCTTCATCCTTCAAAGGAAGAGCTGAGATCTGGTTCTTAGATTTGAAGCCCAGTAGCATTTCCGGGTATGACATGTTTGAGCAAAGTTTCTTAGAAAGATGGGGAAATGAATCCGATGATGTATATTTTTCAAATCAAAACCTTCCCCTTTTTGATCCTATTGTTGAATCTGTTAATAATCAAACATCAAGTGAATTGCCAACATCCGAAGATGACCCCTCCTGCTCAATTTCTTTTGAGGATAAGTCTTCCACTTTTGAGCCGATTGAAAGTCAAATCCATAATCATTGTATAAATCATAAGTTTTCAAATTTCTTTTTAGGTAGCCCTAGTCTTGATCCTGAGGAAATTTCTGAGGATGAGCCTTTAGTCAGTCAATCTATTGAAGTTCCTCCCTCAGAGAAACTCTTTAATCATTCCATATTTAATGATCATTCAATTCCTTATCACTGTATGAAAGAAGAAAAAAGTGAAAGCATAGACCAAGATCCTTTAGTGGTGATCTCTAGTGATCATTGTGCAAATAATCAGGACACTTTAAATGAGCTTGTTAATTTTCCCCCTGATCAATTAAATGAAAATGATCACCTATCCTCTTATAATTTTAATGATGAACCAATAGAAGGTCAATCTCAAGATGAGGATGAATTAGTGAATCACACTAGATGCTCTAATCTGTGTTACACTTCTTACAATGAGTCTTTAATTTTTTCCATCCTTAATCAAGACAACTTAGAGTTAGGTAGCTATGGTCAATCTTGTCCTCAGGTTGTAAATATTAAACTTGATCAAAAGGTTAAAATCATTTCTAGAGTAAACACTGCTTTCTTTTGTCAAAGTCCAAGGTCAAACTTGTTTATCCATTTGCGAGAATTTTCATATTTGCAATCCACCCTCCCTTCCCAACTCTTTCAATCATCTTTGGGTTGGTGCTCTAGTCATTTTTTTGCCTTGGAATTTTTCAATAGGAAGTATATGTATGATTACATGTTTGGAGAAAAAGCACTTCATTTCCCTTTTCAGTCACCTTGGAACAATAATGCTTGTTGTCAAATTATCAATCATTCTTGGTGGCTAGAAAAGGTGTTTAAAGATCAATTTCATCTTTTCTCCATTTTTGAGCATCAAATGGGCCTAGTTTTGATTTTTCGTCTTTTAAGCCTTGATTTGTCCCCACTTGGTTTTTATTTGATCATCAGTCCCAAGGGGAAACGAAATAAATATGCAAGTGAAGTGAATGAGGAAAGTAGTTTATTAAATCATATGCCTTGTATTTTTCCTCCATCCATTTTAAACAATAACTTGCATAAATTTTATGATCCTATCAGTTTTTGGATGGAGGATGGCATCACTAGTCAGTCGTCTCCTCTGCATTATTTCATGTTGCACCACTCAAATCCTTCTTCAATTTCTGAACAAGTCAAGAAGATTGTGCTCTCAATTTCAATAATTTTTAATCCAATCTTGACTTGTTTCATCAACAAAATCAAAGAAGAATCATTAATTTATTTGATGAATGGTTGCACTGGATTTATGATTTTACCTAACATTGGTGCTCACTGGTTAGAGTAGGGTAGGTAGGTATTGAATAAGCTCACTTGAGCAGTAGGATTTGTGTGATTTTTCTGTTTCTGTGTGCCGAGTATTGTCCCTTTTGCTTTTTCTGCTTAGAGTATCTGCTTGTTTTCTGTCATTGAGTTGAGCCTTGCTCCTTCCTAAGCTTGTTGCTCCTCCTGCATGCATTTAAGAAATTTTAGTTGTCATCTTTTGTTGGCTGCCTGTGCGAGTTTGCCTGCTTGAAGAATTTCTCTCTTCCTCCTGCACAGTAAATAAAAATGATAAATGAATAATATATGCCATGATTAGTTATATTTATATGCATTTCAGTTTATGTTCTAGATCAGATTTCAGTTCAGTTTTATTTTATTTTTATCCCATACATGCTCCATGATGGTATTCTAGTGTTTGTGAGAGCAGGAACAGGTGCAAGATAAAAGTTGAAAGCAAGGATGATGCAGTGCTGGATTGAAGATTGATGCAGAGCAGTTCGAGACCAGAGATTCTGAGGTTCTCAAGCGCTCTCTCCCTTAGAGCACTTGTCCCAGCTGGAGCCAGATGTTATCACACCATAGTAGCAGGGCTACTATTCTTGTACAGCAGATATCTGCACATTCCAGAGCTTACATTATTCCAGAGCATGGCTATATATTATGGATCACTCATGATCAGAGCAGTATATTATTCAGATTTGTATATGACCTTGTGTCAAGGCTGAGCCTTGAGAGTTCAGATTTGATGACTGATGTGACCACTTATCCCATTACAGTTTCAGTTCAGTGCCTAGAGATGTATTTCAGCAGTGTTTCAGATGATGCATGATGATTTGCTATTATGATGATGTTGTATGATCTATGGATATGTTCTCACTGAATGTGGATTATTAGCTTGTTGATTTAGTCATGATCATAGCATGTGCTTGGTATATTATTCCTGATGTGGCAAACTATTTAAAATGAACTATAAATCATAAAATGGACAATTGCTTGCATTTTTAGGTCATCTAACAAAACTTACTGGTATTTCACCTTACATAGACATGGTCTTTCCCGACACCAGTTGTCTGCTAGTGTAGGCTCCATATCCACTTGTCTCCATCCATACATGACCTTCCTGTTTGACTTTAAACCCTGACTTGTCTCATTTGACTTTCTGATACTGAGGACTTCCCTATTTTTCTACCTCTGTGTTTGGACCGCATCCTTGTTTATTCGTTGTCTCGGCTCTGAGTTGGTGACAGAACTTGCCTTTGGTGAGTTGGATTGTAGGCCTAAATCATTCTGGTCGGTTGTCCCGATGTTTGGCATTGGCTCGAACTCCCCCTAGTCACTTGAGATATTGTTGGCTAAAACTGAAAGCTCATGTTCTACCTGTGGAAACTAAATGAATTCGCCCATGGAAACAAAAAAAAAGGGCAAGAGCAATGAAAAGCTAAAAAAATACTCCTCGAAGAGTATAAGAAAGGTCCAAAAAGCAATAGTTCTTAAAAGCTATATCTAAACAATTGCTGACCTTGTGAATATATAAAAAAAACATGCCCTGGATGCAAGCTGCAACTAGTTGTGGCTTATCAGCACATCTGAAATCCAAAGGGTTATGTAGGCCAAAAAGGCCATGGAAATAAATTGAATGATCCTAATGAACTTGGATCAACTTGATGTAGACATGATGCCTAAGTTGAATAAGCACTCTCTAAACAACTTATCCATTTGTGAGGCACAGCCATCCCCCGTGTTCTTTTGTCCAGCACAGAGTTTGTAGCTTCCCCCTTTTCCCAGTCCAAAGTATTTTTGAGTTAAGTTAGACAAGTCAAACCCTTGGCCCAACCTTGCTCCTAGCCTTCATCCTTCACTAGCAGTTTGACCATGTCCAATGGGTGAGTTTGTCATTTGAACTATGGTGCAAGTAATTTTATATAACCACGGAATATATTAACTTGATTAATGCCACTGAATGGAATTTATACTTTGAGCTTAGCTGTGGGAATGATTAGAGAAACATTGTCTGAATCTACTGATGTGATTTATCCTTGATTATATATTCTTGGGATCCGTGATGATGTGGACCATGTATGGATGATTATTGATGATGATTTATGGTCCCACATGTTTGATGATGATATCATATGATGGACATATGATACAGATGATGTTTGATCCAGTTCAGCAGGTTATTATTATTACAGATCAGCAGATTATACATTGTCCATATATGGTGGACCCTACAGCTGGCCCATTAGGGCAACCCAGGGTGTATGAGTACTCATTCCTAGTGGATTTGGGTCTTCTGGATCCATTGAGACACTTATCTTTCAGTTCCGGGCACTTCTGACAGTGATTGATGCAGTTTTTCACTTGTTGACCAGATTTGGGGCTGATTTCCCAGCCTGAGCAGCAGGGGCCCCGAGAGACCAGTTCACCTAGGGCGCTGATGATGGAGGGGGTGGTCCAGCCACTCGTTATTACCATTTATCCCCCCTCCCGGAGAGCCTGGTGGGCTCAGATTGACAGCGCTAGCACCCTAGGAGGCAGTTTTGGCACTTTCACAGTTCCCGAGGCAGTTAAAAAATGGGATAAAGTGGTCACTGAGGAAATCGATTTGGGCAATTGAGGCAAGGTTTTGGCATTTGGTTTTCACAGAGGTCTTCCAGGGTGATCTCACTATCTTCCAGTCAGTTTTCACCATGTGGGTATCTCCAGATTGATCACAGGAGGACATTTACTGCTCGACTGTCATGGATTCTGAGGACAGTTTTGGTCATTATCATTATATTGGACATATTTTATTATTTTATTGTGCCTTGGGGTGAGCTAGCAAGGATTTATACCTCCTAGCCCCACCATGTGCTTGTTTTATCATGTCCTAGTCATCATGAGGTGGATTATTGTACTTTATACCCCTTTTGTGGGATGACGTCACCCTCCATTGTACCATTTAGTGAGGGCGCTATTGTTATGTTGAGTGATCCATGTGATATATTGTTATGGATTCATCCTAGCCATTGATTGTATGATGAGATCTTATAATCTCAACCACTCATTTGATGTAGTATTGTAGAGTGGTATAGGGTTTTGGTCTTTATTATCCTATATAAGGAGGAGACCCCCCATTGTATAGCTCACCTTTGGAGCTCTGGAATATTGGAATAGAAGATTTTTTGTGGAGCACATCTCTCTTGGCTTGTGGATTCTCTTGCATATTGAATATAAAGTATCTCTTCTATGTATCATTGTGGATCTTTGTGTTTTTGCTAACCTTTTGACAGGAAAGTCGAATTGGAGAGAGGAGGGCGACTTTTGGAGGGTTATTGTTGGAGGGATCCACATATTCTCTCTTGGGTTGATCTTGTGACAGGGAGTATCATTATTGTATCTTCGTGACATAGTTGATGCTTTCTATTACATCTTTCTACCATTTTCATAATCATCTTGCTTGACTTGTTTCTTTGATCTTGTCTTGTAGGAGGAGGACGATTTGGCTATCTTGGAGAAGGGAGATTTGGTTGGAGCACTTGGATCTCACTCTTGAATATAAACATAGGAGAATGCTATCAACTTGCAAGGTGGCCATAAGCAAATTGAGGTAAGATCTACAAGGTATGTGTCTCTTTCATCCATTCTATCTCCATTGGTCATAAAACCCTAATTAAATCAAAACCCCAATTTTGGTATTTTTTTAGATCTACTTAGATCTACCCTTGCAATTGAAAAGATATTAAGAACCCACCTCTATAGGATCCACCCCTAGTTGGATCTATAGTTTGGTGGTGATTGGCTAAAAATTAACACACCTTTCAATGCAAAAAGCCTTCTTGAACCTAAATCGATTTTCCTAAGAGAAGCTTGTTGGGTAAGATCTAGCACATGGGTAGGTGAGATCCCACTTGATTTGACATCTAGACACTTGATAACCTATACCCATATCCTTACTTTGGTGAAAACTACCTTGTGGACATCTCTCCATGTTTTGAGGGGTTGAAACCCCCTTTTGATTCTCTTGGTACCTTAAAACTTAGATCTACTAAGATCTACCCATTGGATTTACTTGAAACTTTGAAGGAACATAGATCGGGGTACTAACATCCCGGATCTACATTTTGGTGGCCATTGGACTTGGTTTGGTCCACCAAACCCACTTTTTGCCCCTCCTTGAGAAAGTCGCACCCCTTTGGAGTTTAGAGTTGGACCACTTCTAGGAAGTGGGTGTTGGAGATTTTCGTGGATTTGGAATGCCCATGCCTTGAAACCTAGTTCTAGACTGTCCTTTTGTCCCGATCTACCTTGGGGATTGCATTCCTCGTTTTAAGGAATTGTGGTCCACTTTTGGTCTTCACTCAAAAACCTAGATCTAGTAAGATCCAACCATTGGATCTCATCCAAACCACTTGATTTGGCTTCTAGGTGTCCCGATCTACACTTTGACATCCTTCATGACCCCATTAACCCATCCAACAAGGCACTAGTCCTTCTCCAAGCAAGGCGCACTTCTTGGGATTAGTGTCAAACCCTAGATCTAACACATGGGTAATCCTAGAACCAACTCCAACTTGTAGATCTAACCTAGATCTAGCCTATAGTACCATCTTCACAGTTAACTTCACCTTGTGGGCCCACCTAGAACCATTTCACACTTCCCAAGGCAATAGGACCCACTTGTGTAAACACATGGTACTACACTTAGCAATCATACCCCATCAAGTGGCCTAAACCATACATAGCTTGAAACACTAACTATCCATTATTACACCTTCAACCATACCTTGAACACTAGGTCCACTTAGCCTTGCATTGGTTTCCGTAACTCATCTTTTATTCACCCTTTGAAACCTTTGCTTGGGTCCAATCAACTGTGATTGGGGTATAGGGTCTCCCCCTTGGTCTAGTTATACCTTGACCTAAAGCGAAGAGTGCCTCGGTTGACGTGACTCCCACATTGCATTGGGAACCGTGGCATCTCTTAGGTCACCTCTTTAGTTGCCTAACTCCTCTACCGTCCCGGATGGGATACCTCTAGGGGCAACTACAAGTTGTGTGATAACAGTTACAATAAGTACAAAATCAGCCATGAATGATTAAAGGACAACCACATATGAAACCATAAATGAAGTAGACAAAAGTAGGAAACCTTCTCTAAGTTTGACTTCACCCTACAGTCAAGAGGAACTAATCATCCCACACCTAACCTTCCAACCCTATCGAAGGCAGCCCTCAACATAGAGTGAACAACCCTAACCAAGACATTACAAAAACAAATATCCTTCAATGATCATAATGATTACAACAAGACAAAAGGAGGGCTTGACCTCAACCCTAACTTCTTAATAGAGCAAAATCTGCCCTTCTACAAAGATTACTCTAGTAGGTATGTACTGGTAATTTCCAGTTATCAAACCAACCCAAGAAAACAGAAAAAAGATGAATTGAAGTGCCCCTTAACTTCTTCCTTCCAATAGAACTTCATATAAGCTTGGAGAGAATCTCCCACAACTCCAACCATACCTTTAAAAAAATAAACCTCCACTCTATTTATACCATTCTCCAGCCAAAATTAGGGCTTCATCCATTTGGGGTTTTGAGGGAAAATAATATTTTAATCCATGCAATGCCTCCTTCTACCTAGGGTGCAGCTTTCTACAACTATCTTATGCACTTTAGAGCCTTCTTTAGCCCTAGAACACAACTTGTAGACCTCTTGTGCCCTATGCACCTCATGAGTGAAATTGATGTTAATATTGAAAATTGTAGCTCGGGCAGGAGCTTCCACACGGATTTAGTGTCAAAAATGTCGTAAGTCGTTCAAATCAATTTTATTTGTAATTCACTGTAGTAATAGAGTGAAAGCCTTATATTTAGTCGTTGAAACTTGAGTCTAATAAAGTATATTTTTAATACATTAGTGGATTTAGACTAATCTCAGTTATACATCTCACAAAGAGATTAGGATTTTGGTAGATTAGGGATTCAGCTCAAGTATAAAGGCAAGTCAAGGTAGAGGGTTAAGACACATTCATTATTCACTCAAAGACAATTTGGTCAAGCGTTAATTGATTTAATCTGTGGAACAAAGTTGGAGAATCGAAGAGGAACCAAGTTCAACAACCAGGCAATGAGCAATGTGTAGTTCCATACATGACAGTTTCATACAGTCGTACAAATCCGTACGGGCAAACTATACAGCAGGTAGCAAACAAGAAGTTGTTTTCTTGGTTTTTGGCAGGTGGTTTTCCTCAGTAAGTTTGCAGATTTGTTATGTTTGAGTGTATTGTACAACTTTTAATTTGACAGTATGTGGAGGTTTCCTTTTAAGCTTTGAATTATTAATGAAAGGCTGATTTGAAGGAGTAAATTGTGTATTGTGTTTTGCTTCTGTTGTTTACTTTCCCAGCTATGTGTGTGATCAGTGCTATGTGAAAAGAAAAAATCCACAAATAAATAATAGTTTGTGTTTAGTTGAGAACACAAGGACAATAGTCACCTACGGTTTGGTAAATTCAACATAGTAACAGAGCTTCTCTATTTGAGAGGATCTGAAGAGTTTATAGCAGTAGATCAATTGCCAAAACCAATAACCAGGAGCCAAGACCAGTAATAAGAGGGTTCCAAATGTAGTACTTAAGAGAGTTAGGAGTTTGTGTGTAGATTAGATATGGCATCTGTTGTCCGCCGAATGCACACCAACAGAAGAAATCTTTCGAAAGTTGTTTCCCAAGTGGGAAAGGTGTTATCGAGATCAAGTGACAGCACCTGACTCTTTGCTTGCCCCCAAGGCCACACCTTTCCCACTTGGGAAACAGCTTTCGAAAGATTTCTGCTGCTGGTGTCCATTCGGCAGACAACATTTTTGGCGCCGCTACCAGGGACAAGTTTTTTGTTCCTGGACGACTTTAACTTAGTTTTTTCTTAGTTTTCTACCTTTACCTTTTTGATAGGTTTTTAGTTTAATCAACTCTCTGAAATTAGACTTAAATCCATCTAACGACTCCACTGTCAAATAACTTACCAAGGTATTCAACAAGAAGAAAATCTGTAGGCCTACCTGATTTCATCCCTAAACCTGTCCTAGGAGGAGATTGAATAGGTTAACTTCTTGTAGGATCTTTGAGAATCTTGGATCTGAGTCTATTTCGGACATCCATTCTCTTTTTGTAGAACCTAATAATTGCGTGATTGATCCAATGACTAAATTTTACAGTTCCCTTGACCTTACTCAAATAGCAGGTCAACCACATGATATACCAGACAAAGCTATAGACAAGTTGCCCACGTTCACTGGCACTGATGCCATTACTGTTGCCTATAACCTTAAAAGCTTCGCAAAGTGTATCAGCGCCTATGTCAAGGACCCAGCTCACAAACATGATAATGTTTATATGAAACTCCTTGCACTATCTTTGGACGGAGATGCTGGTGACTGGTTCATTGGTCTACCTGACAACTCTTTTGCAACCTTTATTGCATTCAAAATTGCTTTTACCAACAAGTTTGGTGAAAAGAAAGAGCCTTGACATCAGCTAGCTGCCTTGACAAATATAAAGAGAAGTGAAAACGAGACTATGGATTAATTCAACAAGAAGTTCACTGATTTATCAAATGTTATCCATACTGATTATAAACCACCTGCTCAATCCATCTTGGTTTATTATATTGAGGCACTTAGTGGGGAAATGCAATATCAACTCAGAGACAAGGAGCCCACTACTCTTTTGATAGCCCAGGAAATGGCTTCTAAAATTGATAAAAATATGCAATCTTCTGGTAAGTCTAACATTCCTGGCTATTCAAGAGCCCTAACTCCACTAAAACCAAATGAACATAAGGAAAAGGATCCCTTGTCTTCTAAAGGATTCTTATGAGAAAAAGTTGTTGGACATGTGTGAGAGGATCGAAAGAATGGAGAACACAGAAATGAAACATCTAGCTCAAATGAAGGAAATGCAAAATAAAGTCATAACTATGGAAAGAGCAAAAGCCCAACCTGTTCAAAGAAACTACCCTAAAAAAACCAACTGGCAAAAGAAAGCTCCCAACCCTGAAAAGAGGCCTCCCAACCAATTGGAAGCTGCTAACATGGTTGAGAACTATGTGCCATTCTGTAGGGCATGCAAGGATTTCCATGAGGAATTCTCTTGCTACTTTGCAAACTATGTTCAAGAACATGGTTTTCCAAAGGGTAGTACTAGTGAGCCAACATCAAGCGAGCCTGATTATGTGAACACAATAGGAGACATCCACAACATCCCTAGAGAAAGTTGGAAACAGGCTAGACAGTATAGTCAAGAAGTTGACAACATGACTAGAAATTATGGAGAAAAGCCTTCAAACGAGCAAGTCCACAACATGCAGAAATTCAAAGGGATCACTTATCAAAGGAAAGCAAATCCTGGACCTTCCATGTAGTATCCACTAAAGGTAATTACTCCAAATAGTCCAAATGAATCAAGTGAATTAAATTTTGATTGGGGTAATTGGTTTAACACTACCAAAGTGCATGTACCTGTTAATGAACTGTATAAGATTCCTGGACAGAAAGAAAAGTTACTGAAAATTTTGGATCCTCCTACTTCTACAACCCCTCCTACTCCTCTAAATCCTCCTACCCCTAAGAAGGTCACCTTTGCAGAAACTATTGAGCAACCTTCCACAAGCAACCACAATGACTTAGGAGACCCCCTTGTAATTCTACATACCAAGGACCCAAGAAAAGAAGATCATCCCCCTTTCTATGTATCATTGATGATAGGTGATCTTCTTCTACACAATTGTATGCTAGACTCGGGGTCTTCTTCCAACATCATGACCAAAAACGTCATGCTCCAACTCAACCTAAAGACATCAAGACCATATTAAAATGTTTGTGCCATGGACTCTAGGTTGGTTGAAGTTGTGGGAATTATTGAAAATCAGTCAGTAAGGTTAGCTAAATATTCGGATATCCATGTAACTATGGACATCCTTATCATTGATGTTCCAGATAAGTGGGGAATGTTGCTTTCTAAGAAGTGGGCTGCCACTTTAGGAGGATGGATCCAAATGGATTCGAACTATGCCACTGTGCTAGCATCTGAGGACTCACTAGTTAAATTGCATAATGAGAAGGAAAAGAAATACCATGTTGAGAATCCCGAGAAGCCATTTAGTCAATATGTCTATAATACTTATGAACATGGCACTTATGCAATTAACTCTACCTTTTTAGCTCCTATTCAAGAAAAAGTAAAAGATGAAAAGGTGGATGAGTTATGGAGGATGAATTTTGACAGTGCCCACTAAAGGGCTAGAAAAGGGGCTGGGATAGTTATAACTTCACCTAGGAGAAAGACTTTCAACTTTGCTTTCAGATTAGAATTTGAAGCCACCAACAACGTAGCTGAGTATGAAGCACTTCTAATAGGCATCGAGTTAGACAAGACCATGGGGATCAAATTGCTAAGTATAAAGGGTGATTCAGACTTAATAGTACAAGTCAAAAACCAATTCGCATGTAAATGTCAAAGCCTAAAAAGATATAGAAATGCAATTTGGGACACTATGGAGTTTTTTGATGCCCTAAACATAGAAGCAATCCCTAGAGATCAAAATAGTGCAGCAGATAGATTGGCAGTTTCGGCATCAACCCTCCAACCTTCAAATGAAATGTTAAATGGTGATTGTACACTGTTGCCAACTAAGTTGTACTTTGTTGGATTATCAAGCGAGCGGGCAGAGTGGAACATGATACATGTTCATTTTTGGTGAATTGATATCCAGCTGGCCTTTTAAAGGCCCCCGTTTTTAAAATTTTCCACATGTCCATGGCCCTGCGGGGTTTGTAACAAAACGTACTAGCATGGTGTTTTGTAAAAGACTTGGTTCCCTAGGACTTTTTGGCTAAGTCAGGTATTCCAAGGAGTTTTTTCACCTATCTATTATGTCTTGCATTAGTGCATAACATGATTAATGGGTTTTTCTCCTGCTCCTCCAAAGCTGGAATGCGTGGGGAGGCTGACGGGCCTTAGGGGATTGTTAAAGTCTATGGGTCAATGTATATGAACATGCTAGGCGTTAATTTTGAGTCATATGGACATGTGCTAAGTCCCCCTAGGTTGTTTTTAATTTTCGGCAAGTTTTATTTTTTCCGTAAATTGGGCCATTTTTTAATGGTTCAATTAAAAAAAAATTAATTGGCCTATAAGGGGCATCTGGAGGTATTTTTTGCCTTAGGGGTGCTCGTTTTCTAACTTAGAGCACCCCCTAAACCCCTAAACCCACTCTTTCTAATGTTTGGGTGATTATTTTTCCACAAAAATCCAAAAAAGTCAAAAAACCCCAAAAAGTCATAAAATTTTGAAAAAGTGAAAAAATGACTTAATAAAAATATTAAATTTTGGGAGTGATTTATGGACTGATTTTTTCAGCTATGTTTTAGGAGTTGTAAGAGCTGATTTTGGAAAGATTCCGAGCAGCTATATTAGTGGGATTATTTCCCCATTTGAGGGGGGCATATTTCCCAAAATTGGGCCCCTTCAATCATGGAATTTGCAGCTATGTTTATGGGCTGTCACATGGCTGATTTTGGCAGCCCATTACATGGGAGTGGGAAGCCCCATTTTCTCCACGAGTTATGCCACTCATTCCACCCATTTTTCTCCATCTTTGGCTATTTAAGCATGGCTGCCCACTCCATTTTCTCTAGTTGGAGAGAGAACAGAAATATGTACTAAGCTTATGCTATTTTGTTGATTAATAAAAAGACTTTGGAGGTCCATATGTGTGATACTTTTGTGAGTGGTTTCATGGTCTCTTGATGTGGAGTATTTTGTAGCAATTTCAAGTTCCGTGCATGTAATTTCCAGCCATATACTAGCCTGCTTGAAGGATTGGTAACGATTTTGTGGGAAGGAACAATTAATCTTGTTTGTTTTAATTTGTTCTTGCATTTGTCATATTGGTTAGAGATTCAAAGTTTATATGTTTCATTTGTTTATGCTCATACTATTTTGATTTCTAACCATGTGCATTTCTAGTTTGATGGTTTTTCTGTGAGTTTTGTTTGCTACAGGTTGACAGGTGTGAAGAGGAGGATAGCTTGTTTGCTCTCCATCTTCTTTTTCTGTACACATTTTGGTGGATCTCACCCTCGGTTTCCCACTTCCAAGCTTCCAAAGTCTTTGGTTTCAAGAACCATTCTGTCTCTTCTCTCTTCCTCAGCTTATAAAATCAAAATTTTCTTTGGTTAACTGGTTACTTTTTTTGGAAATATTTCTGATTCATATGCTCATGTCCATATTTTAAATAGATCAGAAATCATTTCATGAAGGATTAGTTTAGACTGTTACAAAGCTCATATCTTTGACTGTTAGATTTCTTCCTTCATTTAGATCTTTACTTCTTTCAAAACTCGAAAAAATTGTTAAATTTTTCAAAGTTTTATTGAGTAGTTGTAGTTCTGATTTTAAAAGTATATTTGGCTGTCCAAGAGCATATAATTTGCAGCTCATAAAGCTTGCAAAGACCCCAAGCAAAACTAGCATTACTGCTTGCTTTACTTGGTTAATTTTTGCAGTTTTTACTTAGAATTTTTTGGGTTTTTTAGGAGGTGTTCCAAAGACACTCTTAAAGTGTTTTTGGGCATCTTATACTAATAATTGCTTGCTGGTTTGCAGCAAAAGACGAACAGGTAGGAGGAGGTGATGCCGAAATTTCGAGGATCTAGGCAATCCGGAAAACCAATTTTCATATTTTTGCAAAACTGGTCAATTTTTTCCTCAAATTTTGTAAGCCACCAAGTCACTTTAAGTAGACTGGGGCACTTCTCTAATCATTGTAAACAACTATTAAACGAGAGCAAGTGGGCTAGCCAGCGCCCATACCCCATCCCCCCAGGGGTGGCCTGTGTCATCTCTTTTCATGGCGTGATTTTTAGAGTAGTTTATTTTTTTGATTTTCGACATTTAATAAAATTTACTAGGATTAAAATAAACCTTGTTGGTCTGTTCCACTGGCGGGCCACAAGTTCACTCACAACGTAGTTTTTTCACATTTTTTTTACAAACTCAAAACGCCCCCTTGCTTTCCCGAAGTAGGGTTTCTGTATGAGGGCTTGCCCGAAATACGTGCCTGAAAAGAGACTCCTGGGGTTTTAAAAAAAAGATAAAATTTGGGTTCATAAAATTTTTATAAAAATACCAAGGTCTTCTCCCGTATGCTCTGTGGCCGACTTGCAGCTTAGTCTGATCCAGTTGGTACACATCAGAAAGGAGGGGATGACTAGTAATAGGATTTAACACCGCCCTAATAAAAAATCCTTTTTGTGAAAATCCGGCACAACACGTATTTTGTTGTCGTGGGCAAATTTCCCAGAAGGCTTGGGACAACACTGAGTAGTGACCTCTTGGAAACCGTTAGGCTTGCCCTCGTTGGTATAGCATCTGAACACCTCCTCGAGACTCCGATTCAGCCCAAGCCTGAGAGGGAAGCCACGCTTCAAAATTCCGGACATGTTCCCCCGTACCTCGCGTATATTGGGAACCCACCTGCCGTAATAAAAAGATAACATTCACATTAATTTTAAAATAAACCAAGAACACTCGCACAACATCTACTTTTTCTGCTTATGCATTTGTTTATTTGACTCCATTATAAGGCACTGGTCTTGTTCGATTTTATTTTCATATTATTGACTAATGTGCAGTTAATGATGATTATTCTAAATGGGAGTAAATGATGAATGAAATTTTTATTTTGATCAAAGTATATGCTGTTTATTCTTGGTTACCAAAAATATTTTCCTAACTCCTAGGTTAGAGGCCTTAGTTTTCTTTTTATTTTTTAGGGTCCACCCCCCTTGGCTTCGCTAGGAAAGCCTAGACGGAGGAGTCGAGTCCCAAGTGACAGCACTTGACTCTGACTTGCCCCCAAAGCCACACCAGCAGCTTGAAGACTTCTGCTGCGTTTTCCCCAGGTGTGGAACCAGGCGGCAACAGTACACTTGAAATCAACTTTAGACCATCAGTACCAGATAACATAGAACATTGGCAAGTTTTCAAATATGATGAACAAATCCTAAAATTCATCTATAACATTGATGAGTTTTCAAATTTCAAAGTCAATGAACAGGAGGAAGGTAAAGAGTATCGGGAAGAAGGCAACCAGATCAACAATCATGTACCACATGGGTTTATAGCATTAGAAAATATTTTCGACAAACAGGATAGGAGGAAGAACAACATTGATCAAAAGAAACGAGGGGATTATATTGAAATAAACATTGGATCGGAAACAAGTCCTAAAATCTTAAAAATAGGAAAAGGCACCTCTGAAAAGGAGAGAAATGACTTAATTAATTTGGTTAAGGAATATAGGGATGTGTTTGCCTTCACATATGATGAATTGAAAGCATATCGAGAAGATGTCTTCCAGCACACCATCCCCCTTAAGCCAGAATTGCAAAAAGTCAAACCTTTCCGCCAAAAGCGAAGGCAAATAAATCCTAAGTTGGATCCTATTGTGAAAAAGGAATTAGAGAAAATGTTAGCAGCAGGTATTATAGCACCCACTGGACATTCATCTTGGTGCTCCAACTTAGTGGTAGTAAGAAAGAAGAATGGGAGTATAAGGATATGTATCGACTTCAGAAATCTCAACATAGCTTGTCAAAAGGACAACTATCCCCTCCCTAACATGGATACCCTCCTCCAACGGGTCACTGGATCTAGTATGATGTCCATGCTTGATGGTTTTTCGGGATATAACCAAGTTGTCATTCAGAAAGAGGACAAACATAAAACCACCTTCACCACCCCATGGGGTACCTTTGAATATCTAAGAATGCCCTTTGGTCTTCTAAATGTTGGGGCTACTTTTCAAAGAGCCATGGACTATGCCTTTAAAGAATTAATTGGAAAGATCATTGAGATATATCAAGATGACCTAACGGTCTTTTCAAAAGAAAGATCCAGACATGTTAATCATCTTAAGTAGGTTTTTGAAAGATGTAGGAAATATGGAATTTCCTTGAATCCAGCTAAGTCTTTCCTAGGGATTGATGAAGGAAAGCTTCTAGGTCACATTATATCTAAAGACGGGGTCAAAGTTGATCCTGAAAGAATTGAAGCCATCAAGAAGATACCTCCACCGAAAAACGTAAAAGCTCTCCAATCTTTTAATGGACACATCAACTTCATTAGAAGATTCATCCCCAATCTAGCCGAATTGATGAAACCCATGCAAACACTACTCAAGAAAGATGTTAAATTTGTATGGAATAATGAAGGGAGGGAGGCTTTTTCTAATATCAAAGAGGCAATCACTAAGTCACCTGTTTTAGTCAACCCTGATTACACCAAGGACGGCTACCAATTACTTCACCAATTGGGTAGAGGCCATACCCACTAAGACAGCCACGGAGAAAGTTGTTATGGACTTCATTGAGGACAAAATCATCACACAATTCGGTATCCCTCTTAAGATAACAACTAATAATGCCAAAGCTTTTAGCTCCATCGACATGACATCTTTCTGCTTTAAGTATGGCATTACTGTTGAGCACTAGTTGTCATTGATGACACCCATTAATGACAAAGCGATGATGTGGAAGAAGCATTAAGATGGATAGTGACATGGCAAGAAGAATATCGCTAGAAGGACATGATAGTTTGGCAAGAAGGACAAATGACTCATTCTGTGGTCATTTGTGACTTGATGGGGTCATGGACTCTTGGAGATGGCCCTAGGGCTTGGTAATGACATGGAACCCTACACATGGTTGAGATGCCCTTACAAGTGTCCCTACACCTGTGCACATAGGCCATGATGTTTGGGAAAGAAGGTCAATGGAAGGACAAATGACCCATTATGTGGTCATTTGTGGTTTGTGGTGGCTTGATGACAATGAGATGACGTGCTTGAAAAAGCCCTTGCATGAAATCTTTGACGGTCATAAGCCCATGTGCATTTGAAGATGCCATCAAAAGTGTGTCAAGTCAAATCTGACGTCCTACACAAATTGGAGAATTTAAGGGTGTTGGAACATGTCATTGAAAGGTCATGTATGGATGGAGACAAGTGAATATGGAGCCTACACTAGCAGACAACTGGTGTCGGTGGAAAGATCATGTCTATGTAAAGGTGAAATACCAGTAAGTTTTGTTAAATGACCTAAAAGTGCAAGCAATTGTCCATTTTAAGATTTACAGTTCATTTTAAATAGTTTGCCACATCAGGAATACTATACCAAGCACATGCTATGATCATGACTAAATCAACAAGATAATAATCCACAGTCAGTGAGCATATATCCATAAATCATACAACATCATCATAATAATCATCATCATGCATCATCTGAAACACTGCTGCAATATATCTCTAGGTACTGAACTGAAACTGTAATGGGATAAGTGGTCACATCAGTCATCAAATCTGAACTCTCAAGGCTCAGCCTTGACACAAGGTCATAAAATCTGAATAATGTACTGCTCTGATCATGAGTGATCCAACATGTATAGCCATGCTCTGGAAAAATGTAGGCTCTGGAATGTGCAGATATCTGCTGTACAAGAATAGTAGCCCTGCTACTATGGTGTGATAACATCTGGCTCCAGCTGGGACAAGTGCTCTAAGGGAGAGAGCGCTTGAGAACCTCAGAATCTCTGGTCTCGAACTGCTCTGCATCAATCTTCAATCCAGCACTGCACCATCCTTGCTTTCAGCTTTCATCTTGCACCTGTTCCTGCTCTCACAAAAACTAGAATACCATCATGGAGCATGTATGGGACAAAAATAAAATAAAACTGAAAACTAATCTAAAGCATAAACTGAAAATGCGTCAAAATATAAATATAAACTAACATGGCATATATTATTATCACTTATTTTTTTTATTCACTGTGCAGGAGGACAAAAGTACTTCTTTATTCAGGCAATCTCAACTTGCACAGGCAGCCAACAAATATAGAAATGCTAACTATAATTTCTTAAATGTACGCAGGAGAAGAGACAAGCTTAGGAAGGAGCAAGACTCAACTCAGGCAGAAACAAGACAAAGGACGGGACAATACTCGGCACACAGAAAAAAGAAAAATCACACAAATCCTACTGCTCAAGTGAGCTTATTCAATACCTACCTACCCTACTCTAACCAGTGAGCACAAATGTTAGGTAAAATCATAAATCCAGTGCAACCATTCATCAAATAAATTAATGATTCTTCTTTGATTTTTGTTGATGAAACAAGTCAAGATTGGATTAAAAATTATTGAAATTGAGAGCACAATCTTCTTGACTTGTTCAGAAATTGAAGAAGGATTTGAGTGGTGCAACATGAAATAATGCAGAGGAGACGACTGACTAGTGAAGCCATCCTCCATCCAAAAACTGATAGGATCATAAAATTTATGCAAGTTATTGTTTAAAATGGATGGAGGAAAAATACAAGGCATATGACTTAATAAACTACTTTCCTCATTCACTTCACTTGCATATTTAATTCGTTTCCCCTTGGGACTGATGATCAAATAAAAACCAAGTGGGGACAAATCAAGGCTTAAAAGACGAAAAATCAAAACTAGGCCCACTTGATGCTCAAAAATGGAGAAAAGATGAAATTGATCTTTAAACACCTTTTCTAGCCACCAAGAATGATTGATAATTTGACAACAAGCATTATTGTTCCAAGGTGACTGAAAAGGGAAATGAAGTGCTTTTTCTCCAAACGTGTAATCATACATATACTTCCTATTGAAAAATTCCAAGGCAAAAAAATGACTAGAGCACCAACCCAAAGATGATTGAAAGAGTTGGGAAGGGAGGGTGGATTGCAAATATGAAAATTCTCCCAAATGGATAAACAAGTTTGACCTTGGACTTTGACAAAAGAAAGCAGTCTTTACTCTAAAAATGATTTTAACCTTTTGATCAAGTTTAATATTTACAATCTGAGTACACGATTGACCACCACTATCTAACTCTAAGTTACCTTGATTAAAGATAAAAAAAGGAGAATTTAAAGATTCATTATAAGAAGTGGAACAAAGATTAGAGCATCGAGTGTGATTCACTAATTCATCCTCCTCTGTTGATTCATCATTAAATTCACAAGAGGACACTTGATCATTTTCGTTTAATTGATCAGGGATAAAGTCAACAAGTTCATTTAAAGCATCCTGATTGTTTGCATAATGATCATGTGAAAGCACTACTAAAGGGTCTTGGTCAATGTTTCCACTTTCTTCTTCTTCAATAAGGTGATAAGGAATTGAATGATTGTTAATGATAGAATGATTAAGGAAATCTTTTTCTGAAGGGTCCTCATCAAACACAAAATCAGAAATTTCTTCAAGATCAAAAGTTGGGCTACTCAAGGACTGATTTGAAGTGTCATTATTATCATGGTCCTTATCAAAATGATCCTCAACAACACAGTTATTGCTTGATGTCTCTGTTAAGGATTCTTCAACATTACTACCCCATTTATTCTTTAATAACCCAACAAACATATCATAACCAGTGATGGATCCTGGGGCTAAATTATCAAACCATAATCCGGCATTTCCACCTAATGTCTCACCCAGGGCCCGCATATAAACATCTTCATCATCAGCACCCCTAACTTCCATATAATCCCAAAATCTTTGTAAATGATTTTCAATTGACTCAAAATAATTTCCATAGAAACGAGGCAACCATTCAGAGTAATTATTTGGCATAAGATGAGGTGCCCCATGAATTTCAGAAAAGTCAAAAGGAGATGGCTTAGCTGGATTTCTAATGACTTTGGCCATTCTACTAGGGATTAATTGTGGATGTCTAACTGGAATACTAGAGTCATTTGACGGAATGCTTTGGTTGTAAGGCCTTGGTTGAGATTGAATTTTGTTTGGATTAATTGGGTTAATATTTTTACTTGAAGAATGAAAAGGACGATGAGAGTCATAAGAATTATGTACATAATCACTCTCATATTGGTATGTTGACTGACTTTCATTACTTTCTTCCAACTGCCCTCTATAGCGAGATAGATTCTCATATATTTCATTCATACACCTTGTCATTTGGAAGAAAATGTCTGAATTCATTTATGATTTACAACTTACAAAATTGAAAGATGGGAGTGGGGTCAATCCTCAGCGGAGTCACGAATTGGAGTCGCCAGGTAGATTTTTAAACTCTTCTACCAAGATGTATGTCGTTTAAAGTGCAGGGAGAGAGTGAGACAAAACATATGTTGAACCAAGGTAGGCCCCTACCTCCCCGGCAACGGCGCCAAAAATGTTATCACACAACTTGTAGTTGCCCCTAGAGTTATCCCATCCGGGACGGTAGAGGAGACAGGCAACTAAAGAGGTGACCCAAGAGATGCCACGGTTCCCAATGCAATATGGGAGTCACGTCAACCGAGGCACTCTTCGCTTTAGGTCAAGGTATAACTTGACCAAGGGGAGACCCTATACCCCAATCGCAGTTGATTGGACCCAAGCAAAGGTTTCAAAGGTAAATGAATGGTGAGTTACGGAAACCAATGCAAGTCTAAGTGGACTTAATGTTTAGGGCATGGTTGAGGGTGGTATCAAGGATAGTTAGTGTTTCAACCTATGTATGGTTTAGGCCACTTGATGGGGTATGATTATTAAGTATAGTACCATGTGTTTACACAAGTGGGTCTTATTGCCTTGGGAAGTGTGAAATGGTTTTAGGTGGGCCCACAAGGTGAAGCTAAGTGTGAAGATGGTACTATAGGCTAGATCTAGGTTAGATCTACAAGTTAGAGTTGGTTCTAGGGTTACCCATGTGTTAGATCTAGGGTTTGACACTAATCCCAAGAAGTGCGCCTTGCTTGGAGAAGGACTAGTGCCTTGTTGGATGGGCTAATGGAGTCAAGAAAGATGTCAAAGTGTAGATCGGGACACATAGAAGCCAAGTCAAGTGAAAAGGATGTGATCTAATGGTTAGGTCTTACTAGATCTAGGTTTTTTGAGTGATGACCAAAAGTGGACCACAATTCCTCAAAACAAGGAATGCAATCCCCAAGGTAGATCGGGACAAAAGGACAGTCTAGACCTAGGTTTCAAGGCATGGGCAATCCAAATCCCCAAAAATCTCCAACACCCACTTCCTAGAAGTGGTCCAACTCAAAATTCCCAAGGGGTGCGACTTTCTCAAGGAGAGGCAAAAAGTGGTTTTCGTGGACCAAACCAAGTCCAATGGCCACCAAAATGTAGATCCGGGATGCTAGTACCCCGATCTATGCATGTTCAAAGTTTCAAGTGAATCCAATGGGTAGATCTTAGTAGATCTAAGTTTTAAGTTACCAATGAGGTCAAAGGTGGGGTTTCAACCCCTCAAAACATGGAGAGATGTCCACAAGGTAGTTTTCACCAAAGTAAGGATATGGGTATGTGTTATCAAGTGTCTAGTTGTCAAATCAAGCGGGATCTCACATACCCATGTGCTAGATCTAGCCCAACAAGCCTCCCTCAAGGAAGTGCGCTTTAGGTCAAGGAGAGCTTTTTGTCTTAGAAAATGGGTCAATTCTTAGCCAATCACCACCAAACTATAGATCCAACTAGGGGTGGATGCTATAGAGGTGGGTTTTCAATATCTTTTCAAATTGAGGGCTAGATCTAAGTAGATCTAAGAAATACCAAAAACAAGGGTTTTAATTTGATTAGGGTTTTTGTGATCTAGAAATTATGGAAGATTCAAAGAAGAGAAGATCATACCTCTTGGGACATACCTGGATGAAGAGATGAATGCTAGTTGAGACGAGGATTACTTTGCCAAAGATCAAATGGAGAATTGTTGAAGCCCTCTTGCCAAATCGATTTTTCCAAGCCACATGTGATTCCTTCTAACCTGTCAAGCCAAGGAGCAAAGCATCAATTAGTTTAACAAATTGAAGGTAGATGCAAGCAAGAGAGAGAAAAACATAGAATAGTTGACACAAAGGCAAAACCACTCCCTGTCAAACCCAAAACGACTTCTTCCAAGCTTGAAGGGCAAGCCTCCCCACCAATTCGCACTTGTCAAAGTCGCCCTCTCAACCTGCAAATAAAGTATGGCAAATACGCAAGATAGCTACAATAGATCCTCCAGTGCAATGGACAATAGCATTTACAATCGAAACAACCAACATCCACTCCAATCCAAGCATGTACTCCAAAAGATAGAAATTTTATTCCAAGAGCCAAGAGCCAAAAATCTCTAGATGAATTTTACAATGAGGGGGTCTCCTCCTTATATAGGATAATAAAGACCAAAACCCTAGATCTCAAAACCACTTTTTGAAATGAGTGGTTGAGATTAAAATATCTCACAACATAATCAATGGCTAATAATAAATCATAACCATATATCACATGGATCACCCACATAATGATAGCGCCCTCACTAAATGGTACAATGGAGGGTGACGTCATCCCACAAGAGGGGTATAAAGTACAATAATCCACCTCATGATGACTAGGACATGATAAAATAAGCACATGGTGGGGCTAGGAGGTATAAATCCTTGCTAGCTCACCCCAAGGCACAATAAAATAATAAAATATGTCCAATATAATGATAATGACCAAAACTGTCCTCAGAATCCATGACAGTCGAGCAGTAAATGTCCTCCTGTGATCAATCTGAAGATACCCACATGGTGAAAACTGACTGGAAGATAGTGAGATCACACTGGAAGACCTCTGTGAAAACCAAATGCCAAAACCTTGCCTCAATTGCCCAAATCGATTTCCTCAGTGACCACTTTATCCCATTTTTTAACTGCCTCGGGAACTGTGAAAGTGCCAAAACTGCCTCCTAGGGTGCTAGCGCTGTCAATATGAGCCCACCAGGCTCTCCGGAAGGGGGGGTAAATGGTAATAACAAGTGGCTGGACCACCCCCTCCATCATCAGCGCCCTAGGTGAACTGGCCTCTCGGGGCCCCTGCTGCTCAGGCTAGGAAATCAGCCCCAAATCTGGTCAACAAGTGTAAAACTGCATCAATCACTGTCAGAAGTGCCCGGAACTGAAAGATAAGTGTATCAATGGATCCAGAAGACCCAAATCCACTAGGAATGAATACTCATACATCATGGGTTGCCCTAATGGGCCAGCTGTAGGGTCCACCATATATGGACAATGTATAATCTGCTGATCTGAAATAATAATAAACCTGCTGAACTGGATCAAACATCATCTGCATCATATGTCCATCATATGATATCATCATCAAACATGTGGGACCATAAATCATCATCAATAATCGTCCATACATGGCCCACATCATCACGGATCCCAAGAATATATAATCAAGGATAAATCACATCAGTAGACTAAGACAATGTTTCTCTAATCATTCCCACAGCTAAGCTCAAAGTATAAATTCCATTCAGTGGCATTAATCAAGTTAACATATTCCGTGATTATATAAAATTACTTGCACAATAGTTCAAATGACAAACTCACCCATTGGACATGATCAAACTGCTACTGAAGGATGAAGGCTAGGAGCAAGGTTGGGCCAAGGGTTTGACTTGTCTAACTTAACTCAAAAATACTTTGGACTGGGAGAAGGGGGAAGCTACAAACTCTGTGCTGGACAAAATAACATGGGGGATGGCTGTGCCTCACAAATGGATAAGTTGTTTAGAGAGTGCTTATTCAACTTAGGCATCATGTCTACATCAAGTTGATCCAGGTTCATTAGGATCATTCAATTTCATTTCCATGGCCTTTTTGGCCTACACAACCCTTCGGATTTCAGATGTGCTGAGAAGCACAACTAGTTGCAGCTTGCATCCAGGGCATGTTTTTCACATATTTATAAGGTCAGCAATTGTTTAGATATAACTTTTAAGAACCATTGCTTTTTGGACCTTTCTTATACTCTTCGAGGAGTATTTTTAGCTTTTCATTGCTCTTGCCCTTTCTTTTTTTGTTTCCATGGGCGAATTTATTTAGTTTCCACAGGTAGAACATGAGCTTTCAGTTTTAGCCAACAACATCTCAAGTGACTAGGGGGAGTTCGAGCCAAGGCCTACAATCCAACTCACCAAAGGCAAGTTCTGTCACCAACTCAGAACCGAGACACTGAATAAACAGGGATGCGGTCCAAACACAGAGGTAGAAAAATGGGGAAGTCCTCAGTATCAGAAAGTCAAATGAGACATGTCAGGGTTTAAAGTCAAACAGGAAGGTCATGTATGGATGGAGACAAGTGAATATGGAGCCTACACTAGCAGACAACTGGTGTCGGTGGAAAGATCATGTCTATGTAAAGGTGAAATACCAGTAAGTTTTGTTAAATGACCTAAAAGTGCAAGCAATTGTCCATTTTAAGATTTACAGTTCATTTTAAATAGTTTGCCACATCAGGAATACTATACCAAGCACATGCTATGATCATGACTAAATCAACAAGATAATAATCCACAGTCAGTGAGCATATATCCATAAATCATACAACATCATCATAATAATCATCATCATGCATCATCTGAAACACTGCTGCAATATATCTCTAGGTACTGAACTGAAACTGTAATGGGATAAGTGGTCACATCAGTCATCAAATCTGAACTCTCAAGGCTCAGCCTTGACACAAGGTCATAAAATCTGAATAATGTACTGCTCTGATCATGAGTGATCCAACATGTATAGCCATGCTCTGGAAAAATGTAGGCTCTGGAATGTGCAGATATCTGCTGTACAAGAATAGTAGCCCTGCTACTATGGTGTGATAACAGGTCTCACAGCTAAGTTACCTGTCAGCATGCAGATACCAGTTTTTAGAATGATAATGGAGTATGGTTCAGAAAGGGAAGAGATGGAACAGAGAATAAATCAAACTATCGAGCTCGACGAGAATAGAAGAGCAGCATTAGATCAACTATTAAGACATCAAGAGAGCGTGAAGGGAACTTTTGACAAATCATCCAAACCTAGATCCTTCCAGATTGGGGACACAGTCCTCTTATGGGATAAGAGAAGAGAAAAACCAGGCAACCATGGAAAATTCGACAGCCTCTGGAGAGGCCCCTTTATTATATGTAATCTTGTCGGCACCAACTCTTTTATACTCAACACTATGGAAGGAGAGAGGTTGAACCTACCGATGAATGGACAGCAATTGAAGTTGTTCTACAACAATGACCTCTAAAAATGCCCATGGGGGCATTTCAGGGCTTTTCTAAACCCTCTTGTTGTATTTTATTTGATATACTTCTATCTTTTTGTATCATATTTGTGTACCATATATGCTTGTACATTACTTTTGTATTATATTTCATGTACATATTGCTTTGTATCATATGTTGTATATTAACGTTGTAAATAGATTTCATTTTATGTCGGTATCTATGTTGGCATTTTTTATCATGCATATGTGGGCTTACACACTTCTGTTTTCATGCAGGAAATAGACATTCTAGGGTTCTCGAACGCTCTCTTTGATTCATAAATCAAACGAGTGCCCGTCTCGCAGTTGGAGTCAGATGTTACCAACTATTTTGTACAATAGTTGAACTTCCATTGAGCCGCCAGTGTTTGAACATGATCCATGTTCATATACAGAGTATCAGAGGTTCAGTTTTCAGACTTAGACAATTTTGGCTAGCCATTTTTTTTTGTGTTGAAATGACCATGCCCCATGGGGTTTTTGTAATAAAGTGTGCTAGTAGGGGATCTTGAGTGGCTCAGTTCCCTAAGACTTGACAGTCAACTAAGGTATTCCAAGGAGTTTTTTCACTTGCCGATTATGCTTTGCCTTTAGCCGAGTAATAATCGATGAGTTTTTCTCCTACTTCCTCCAAAGTTGGAATGCCCGATATTGGAGGTTAGGCCTTGGGGGGTGTTATCACCAAACTAGTAGTTGCCCCTAATGGTGGATCCGTAAGGATGGTAGAGAGGACAGGCAACCAAAGTGGTGCACCAAGAGAGCCCTGGTTCCCAAATGGATGCTTGTCACACCAACCAAGGCACTCTTTGCTTCTGCTATCAAAGCCAAGATAGCAAGGGGAAGAACCAGATCTACTCTCGATAGGAGAGATCAACCCAATCAGTAGATCAAATCAGACAAGGTGAGGTACATAAAGTGATGGGTATGGAACCCTAGATATAAGGAGACTGAGACACTGTGGAGGCTTAGATATGATATAACTTGATGAATGGATCTTAAGCACAGTGATTCAGAGATGAGATATGATTCCAAGATTCAGAGCTAGTTTGAAATGGTCAAATTTGACTGCCTTGGGAAACGTGACCCTTAAAACAGGGAAAGCGTCCCAAAACGTAGATCTGACAGTTACGGTTTTCTAGCTATGCTTGATAGAGGGATATGATAGTATCAAAGTATGCAAGCACTCAAAAGAAGATCAACCCACATGCAAAACAGGCAACCCAGGAAAGTCGTGAGGGTAGGGAGAAGGCTAGTGCCTAGGAAAATGGGCCAACGGAGTCCCCAAGGGTGACGCCCCTGAAAACCCACCTTGGGATTTACCCAATCTACAATACCCAAAAATAGTTTTCCAAATGATCAAGGGGTTTGATCAATAGAATTTTCCAAAGGATTTTAATGAGGGTTTTGACAATAAAATAATGATGCCAATGGATTGGAACCAAGAAAAGAAGAACAAACCTATGGATCTTACCTGGAAAACCTTGTAGATGCCTTGATGATGATGATCTATGCCTTCTCGATCAATTTGAGAAGATTTGGATGAGCTTTCTATGCAAATCGATTTTGCCCAAGGAGCTAATGCACCCTCCCTCCTGCACAACAAACGTCAACAATATCAGATTTGATGCATCAAGAGAAATGGACAAATGCTACAAGAGAAATAACAAGAAGATAGCATAAATCACAATGATACTAATGATAACTCCCTGATACAAGCGATGCCAAACAAGCAAGTTGAGGAAGCCCTGCAAAAACGCCCAAGTGAAGTCGCCCTCTTGTAGACAAGACAAAAGTTCCACGAAAATATAGATCTCACCACAAATACTCAAATGCTAGGATGCAATAGACTTTACAATCACCATCAAAGAACACTAGATGCAAAGGAGACCCAAGAATTTCCATAAGAAGTTTTTCTACTATCAAGATTCCAAGAGCCAAAGACCCTTTACAATGAGAAGCTCTCTCCTTTAAATAGGATGGAAAGATACCAAAACCCTAACCACCTTTTGAATGGATCGCTAAGATTAAAAGATCAAAGTGATCTAATCAATGGTTGAGATGAGCTCAACAATAAGGTAAATGGATCAATATAACAATATAACATATCAATGGACCAAATCGCTCTAGGAGAGGGGGTCCCACTCAATGTGACAAAATAACATAAGATAAAGCTCATGGTGGGTTTAGGGGGCAATATCTATCCTCCCTAGTCAATCCCCATGGCACAATCATAACATATAAACAATCCTAGCACCAAATCGTGCCTCTCTGGGAAAGTCGTGAGCCTCCAAAGGCTCCAGAAAACCATAAAATGTGCCGAAGAGATGGATGTGGGTCCCACTGAATGTTGAAACTATTATGGAAGGTGTGGAAGACATCACACTCATCATCAAAACTCATCCCATGCCAATCCCTTGCCTCAGTAGCCCAAATCGAATTCTTCAATAGCCATTTTCACCATTTTCAATCTGCCTCGAGAAGTGTGAACCTGCCCAAACTACAACTTGGAGTGCCTGCGCTGTCCAACTGAGCCCACCAGGCTCTCTGGGAGGGGGGTATAATGGTAAAAACAAGTGGTTGGACCACCCCCTCCTCATACAGCGCCCTAGGTGAACAAATCAAATCATCTCTCTGCTCTGACAGGCCATCTGACATGGCAAAACTGCACCAGGATGGCCAACTAAGACCAATCATCACTATAACTGCCCGGAACTAAAAACAGACTATCTCATTGGACTCAAAGAGCCCATATCCATCTAAAATGTGTACTCATACACCCTATGGATCTCTGCATGATCATATAAAATATCCAATATGCCCAGACAAACCAAATAATAATAATCTATAAAAGTGCTGAAAAGCACAAATCATCATCATAAACCTGTAATCACTGCATAGAACCATCTGATGACCTGTACTAGACCATATATCATATATTTGCATCACCTAAGGTCTATCCACCTCATGTCCTGTAGTTGACTTTGGTCAAACTAGGTTTGACCAAGTCAACATGACCAATAATATGACCCAGGCTAACATCAAACTGCTGCAAGTGTTAAAGGTTAAAACATGCTCTACAACTTATTCAAGTAACAATAATAACAAGAAGTAATCATTTCTCTGGCAATCTAATAACCAATTATAAAGTGTTTTCAATATTTACTATGACTTAGACCAGACTTTCAATACCATACTCACTTCATAGTTGTGACCAATTTGCTAGTGAAGGGTGAAGGTTGAAACTGAATGGGTTAGGCTAAAGGGTGACTACTAAATTGACACTGTGACACTTTGGATATGGAAAGGGAATACACACTCTAGCATACGCTGGACAAGCAATAACACAGGGGATGGTCGTGTCTCACAAATGGGTAAAATTACTTTCAGAGGTGCTTATTCACCTTGACAAATGCTCACAATCCATATCAAATACAAAAGAGGCCAGTAATCTTTTTGATATAACATTTAAGAACCATTGCTTTTTTGGGCCTTTAAGTTTCCATAGCCTTTGATCTATGTGTGTTTAGAAACACATTGCATAGATTTACATTTATATTAGGCTTTATGCTCCACATGTGTTTAAAAACACTTGTTACATGGGCTTTACATTTCACATTTCATTTCAAAGCCAGTTTCATTAGGCTAGGCTTGCATTCACGTGTGTTCAGAAACACTTGTTACATGAATGGGCTTATTTCACAAGATATACATTTCATTTCCATATCTTGTATTGATGGCAGCGCTATTTGTTTCAGGTTTAGCCAACACAACTTAGGGCAACTCAGAGCCAAGACACAATAAACAAAGGGAGGCTCATCCAACAAAGAGGCTAAAGAGGGGGAAGGTCCTCCATGCCACTAGTCAAGTAGTAAGTTGGGATAAACAACAAACTGGAAGGTAATGGATGGGTGGAGAAAGTGAATAATGAGACCAACACTAGCAAGCCAAAGTATGGTGGGAATGATCACCTCTATTCTCCCTAAGGAGGGTAAAAACAATGAGTATGGGTCAAGAACTTCTAAATCTGAGTGGGGACAATATATATATAAAGATACAACCAAGTCCACATATCTATATGATCGCCAGATCATGATACTAAATGCTAAGGCATGTCACAAGAATGAATACAAAAGCAATATAACCATAACACAAGAATATACCTGCCGAGTCATATACCTAAATGCACACAATCTAAACCATCATCTGTCCACTGAGAATCTACTGCTGCAACTCTGGGCAATGCTGACTGCGCTGTAAATGGCTGAATGGCTACATCAGTCCTCAAATCTGAGTGTCTTGAGACTCAGTCATGGCATGGGAATATATTGCTAGAAGTGACACGGCCCTACGGAAATGTGTGCGGAATAGACTCCAGACAAGTTCCAGCTTACAACTTGATTAAGAACCTTAAAGCCGATCTTTTCTCGGGTTTGGACATATCCACACTCATGGACGTGGTGGTTATTGATCTTCCCCCTGTGTATGGCATGCTCCTGTCCAGGAAATGGGCAGCCAGATTAGAAGGACATTTACAGATGGACCTATCTTACGCCTCCATTTAGGATCCAAATGGGGTTTTAGTGAGGGTGTATCGGGAGCCCTTTTATGAAGGTCATATCAAGGGCATGGAGGTAGCCATGCGGAAGACTTATGGGGAGTGCGAACCAAGCCCTAAGGGGATGTTCATGTCCTTTGGTGACGATAGGGAAGATTTTGATGATCATGCCAAAGTAGGGCACCAGTTTGAGCGGTGGCTCTCTAGCCCTGGGTGGCACTCATCCGAGGATGACTCCGAGGAGTAATGCATCCATCAACTCATCCATGAGGACCTCATGAGTGACCTGACACCACCTCCCGAGGGGCATGAGCCTACAGAGATACGAGAGGGAGCCCCTAGGGGTCACCCTCATCTCTCAGGCCCCCAGGATCGGTTAGACCAACTATCCTTAGATGGCCATTCCACCACGATAGATGGGGAGTCGAAGCATTCCCCGCCGGTTGAGTATGGGGCCATCACGCCTGAGTTACCCGTGCATAGGGAGGAGGATCACGAGATGGAGAACCTTAGTGATGACATTCCCCACCCCTCTCGAGGACTGGGAAGTAAGGGGGATCCCTCCCACTGAAGAGAAAAGTTTCAGAACGATCCCTGAGATGTTGGCCGTTATGAATGACAACATCGCGAGGCAAGCCAGAGGCCTACCCCCACGCTACTGGTGGGAGGAGCCATCTTCCCAGGATCCCCCTGAATTGGAAAGCGATTCGTCGGATCAGATTTTCTTCCAGGAGTTCTCCCTTCCTACGGATATCACGGGAGAGTTTGAGCCCTTACCGATAGATACTCCACCTCCCTCCCCTCATCCGCACACTTTCTCGAGTTTCCTGCTACCGGCAGAGATTCCCATTCCGTTGGGAGAGGGGTGTAGCACTCATGCTGCCTCTTCGCCCTCCACCCACCCATCCACCACGAGCCTGTCTGCCCAGCCTCCGGATTTTTGGACCATAGGCAAGACCGAGATAGGCATTACGCACCCTAGGTCCTTTGGTCCTCGAGCTAGCCCGACCCCTGTGAGGGAGGTGACCCGAGAAGTTTTGATAGGAGAAGTTGTGATCCCTCTTGATGGTGGCTCCCATAGATTTGTCTCTCATATCAGCCGTAGGGACCACCATCCTGATGATAGGGGAAATGTTGACGTGTTTGTGTTCCGGGATATAGGGGTGGATCCCCCTTCGGTGAATAGAAGGAGCTTCGCTACGAGTAACCAGGTAGTCATATCGAGCCATGTCTTTCATCATATGACTGGCAACCACAGCAGACTTCTGGTTGGTCCTTTTAGAGTCGAGATTTGTGATAGGGACATATACTTCCTATCCACCGAGGACAGACCTTACTTCTCCGTCCCTGTGAGTGGTCACCAGCTTCAGGGATACATTCCTGGATCCACCCGGGGAGATATTCCCTGACCTCGAGCTTTGTCCCTCTCCTTTTTGCGGCTAATAAGCTCTCGAGAGCAGCAGCCAGTTGTCCCTTGCCTTTGATTGTCCCACTTTTGCTTGACAACCGGTTGCCCCTTTTGTTTTGTTTTTCTTTTCTGACTGTTGACACACTTTTTCTTTTCTGGTTTGCGTCTGTACCCTAGTTTTCTTTTCTTGTTTTTCACTTTTTTATACACCTTATGTGTGGGCATAATAAAAACTTAAAATGCTGTAGAGTACATTTCATATTAGACATCTTTCCATTTCAGCATTTGTCATTTTGTTTATATTTATGCTGGATTTTATATATATATTGTATGTCCTGACAAGCGGTCTGCAAAGATTGGTATATCGTCTGCATTTTACAGGGATAGGTACATTTATGATGATGATGCAGATAGCATGTATGCGCATGCGCTTTGATAATGATGAGAGGGGTGCTATAGACCAAAGATTCTGTGGTTCTCAAGCACTCTCTCCCTTAGAGCACTTGTCCCAACTGGAGCCAGATGTTATCACATCCATGTTAGCTGGAGCTACCATGCTGCAGATTGTGTGGTCAAGGACCATACTACATTCTTTTTTTTCCAGATCAGAGATCAGATGCCTTCAGAGGGGGCATTCATTGTATTCAGATTGCCCCGAGCAGAGATATTAGAGGGGACAGATTGTTTTGCATTGCTCCAGAGCTATTACAGAGCAGTGACTACAGGTTTACCCTTCCTTGTCGAGCTTTGCATGATCCCATTGAGATAGTTGCTTAGCCATATTGTGATGAGAGTACTAGAGAGTATTGTTGGTTTGCCACTTATTGCCCAGATTCAGCAGAGATCCAGTTGCAAATTCAGCTTCAGCTTCGGCAGCAGGTATATGGTATGGCAGGTATAGCACTTTATGGATTATTGCTCATGTTGTTGCTTTGAGACTTGTTTATTTATGATAGTACATGGACTTGACGTATGATGTTTGATGTGGTGATCTCGGTTGTTCATCATGATGTTTATGGCCCTTGGTGATGCCAATCCACCTTTTTCAGTAGGCTCCTGTTTATGCACACTAGTAGGCTCCTAGGAAGCTAACTTTGGTTCCACCTATCACTTTCTTCCACCCATCCAACTCATCCATTTTTGGCTTTTCCCAACTTGGACCTTGATTTGTGGCCTTGAGGATCCCCTTCCCCATTGACCCCTGAGTATGCCATGAATCCCTATCTCTTGTGCCTCGACTCTTTAGTGTGTGAGATGCATTCTCAAACCTGGGATTTGCTCCTGTCGGTTGCCCCCGATGTTGCAATGCAGTATAGGATTGTGTAGACTCACCGGTTGTTCCCCATTGGTCATTGAAGCATGTACACTTGCCCCCATTACTTTGCAGTATGAGTGCCTTGTTATATCTTTTGAGATATGTATGTAGCCCAAAAAGGACCATGAAATGAAATGAAATGTAAATGAAGCCAAAAAGGTTATCTGAATATAAAATCAAGCCAAAAAGGCTAAGCATGAAAGTTAAATGTAAAGTCCAAGAATGTGTTTTTGAACACACACGGACACAGGTCAGCCATATATATCGAGCATTGTAGTGGTTATTTCCTCACCTAGTCCTGCGGGGCAAGGAGGTGAGATGGAGTAAGGGACAGTTATGCAAATTGTCCCCTAGAGTCTCAAGTTACGGTTTGTCGGACACCCACTCATGGCGGCTCTAAAAAAGATCCTCACTGAGTCTTCTGAAGACACGGATGTGAGTTGCAAGGTGTATGTTAGATGATCAGTGGTGGTTTCCCTGCACTATACCCATTTGTGAGACACCGCCCTTCCCTTTGTGTTATCATGGTATGCTTGTGTTAGTGGGTCTCGCTTTCCCTGTTTATCTTAAGGGTCACATGGTCTTGGTCCTTGTCTTCCCCTATCCTTCACCTTGTTTATCCACCTCACCCAAAGTTAGCTAAGTGGTCAAGTCTATAAGTTGTGCATAGCAGTTTTGAGTCTTTGTTGGAGGTGGTGGGCCCACCTCACCTAGGGCCTATTTTTATTGAGATATTTTTATTATGATCACCATGTCGTCATTATATTGTTTTAGTAATGTACTAACATAAATAAGGAAGCCTTGACGCTTCATGTTGCATACAGGTTTTCAGCCATTACCATTTTGACCAGATTTGACTTGGTCAAACCAGGTTGACTAGGCCAAAAATGGGCCCGAAAAAAAACTTGCGATCAAGATTTCGATTTTCGTCATTTATCATGTCTTGGGGCCCCATATGCGCCTCCAAGTGTCAAATTCAAAAAATGTTGAAGCGTTGATGAGATTTTTAATTATTATTGGTCACCAGGGACCTGTTTTAATTAAAAATCTTGGATTTTGGGCAAACAGTGCCTAATTGATAGATCGGGGTCGTTCAAGTGACCATGTCTACTATATTTGGGGTCTACGATCGCATTGCAGTAGACAGTTTGTCAATCCGGGCATTATAAGTGGGTCAAAAGTGCAAAATACATCTTCAGAAATAAAACCAGCAATAAATTAAAAATGGAAAATCAAATTTGGCAAAGGTAACTATTGAAATGGTAAGTGCAAAGGTTGGTTAAGGTAAGGGGGTCCCCTATGGTCATTTTTGTAATGTTTGGACACTCAATTTATGATGTGGGGCCCTCATTTTTGCCCAGCTCAACACATGGAGCGAATTTGCCCATAGAGGGGCGTTTTTCACATAGGCCCCACGAATGGCCCCACCTTCCACATGGGTGTTAGAGGGCAATTCGCCCCCCCTCTCTAGAGCTATCCTCCACCATTTATTTGGCATTTGAGAGAGTTCATCTCAGCCATCGGTTTTGGAGGGAGTTAGGGTTGAGTGTGAGCATTCTCTATAAGAGAAGAGACTTACCCATTTTGTAGCTCCTCTTGGCACATTGTATACTTGATTTTTTACTAATATAGAGATTTTTCACCCAAGTTCCTTGAGAGAATTGTTGATGGATGTTCATTGTCTTGATTGCTAGTTGGTTTCATAGCATTATTGAGGAGTTTAAGTGTGTTTTCTGCCCATTACTTTGCTGGTGCAAATTGCAGGAGGAGTGGCCACTTGAAGAGGGGCGTGAATCTTGGAGTGGGAGCTCCATTCTCTCTCTCTCTCTCTTCGGGAATTAAACCAGGGAGTTATCTTTGCTTAGTTGCTTCTTAATTCCTTCATCTTTAGCCATTATTTTTTCTGCATTTACTTAGTTGTTTGCTGCACATATTGATTTCTCTTCATTTGTGGCAGGTGACTAGGGCACAGCTGGCCATTTGGATGCTCAAAGCTCAAGGGAACACGCTGCTGCTCAACATTTGAGTTTGGGACTATCCTTCCGGCAATTTCATCCATTTATCTTCATCCCAGGTACAGTCTTCTTGCCGGTCTCATAGATTTCAAATTTCATTGTGTGTGTGTTAAGCTGGAAATTGTCAAAATAAACCCTAAACTCAAAAAACTAAAAATTTCACCGTTAAAAAACAAATTTTATTACAAACCCACTTCCAAAATAATTCTCAAAATTCAATCCCAAAGTTTTACGCCTTTCCGACTCCATTTGCCCAATAAACCAGCACTAGTCCATTCACTAATTTCGCCCTCCTTGGGCATTTTTTCGATTTTCTGCTTGGTTGGGTCATTTTGGGGTTGTGGGTATTTCTGTTTTGGTTTGCATTGATCAATTAACATCTAATACAAACAGAAAATTGCTAGAAGTAGTATTTAAATTGCTGATTTTATTTATGTTCTACATACTTGGTCTAATTTGGGTCTGTTGTCCGCCAAACTGCACACCAGCAGCAGAAACCTTTTAAAAGCCGTCTCCCTCACTGGAAAGTGGGGAGAGGTGTGGCCTTGGGGGCAAGCAATGAGCCAGGTGTTGTCACCTGAATCCCAGCTCCTCCGTTTAGGCAAAACTCCTAACGAAGCCAAGGGGGGTAGTCCCTATTAAAGAGTTGTCTAAGGCTCTTTGTGTGTTTTAAATGTGTTTTGGTGTTGTGATGCGGATGGGTGTTGTTTAGGAGTTTTTTGAATGATGACTAGAACAGAATTAAACACGCAATCCACGTTGCAAAATTCACAAGATACAAATCAAAAAATGACAATATACTTTGACTTAGAAATTGAAGTAAAGCATCCACAAGATAGAGATTAAGCAAATGACAAGGACATATGGTCCAGACTTCAAAGATGTATAAATATTAAAGACCAGTGCCAAATGGAGTCAAATAAAACTTGTGATGCAAAAAGAAAATAAGTCGAAAGTAACTGTTTGTGAGGACGTTTTGCAATTGTTCTTGGTAAATTTTAAGTGTTTTAGATGTTCTTGATTATTAGGATAAGACCAAAGGTATCAAAAGATGGTGGAACCTTACCCAAGAAAAATACTGGCAACCCTAGGTGATCTGTCGGAAGCACCCAGATTCAAAAGGATAGGTGTCCAATGTTTGAACCGCCCCTGAGTCTGACAGTGGATTCCCGGCACCACCTCTCGTGGGAAGAACAGTAATTTGCCTTGGTTGAGGTTTTGGGTAAAAATTTTAATTAAGTTATCGATTGTAAATTATCAAGTCTTCCACCTTTCTGAGTACTAGCCCAACCGTTTCCGGTTGGCAGAGCATACGGGTGTAGGACAAAAACCAAGATAAATTAATTAAGGGGTGTATGAGTGGAAAATTTTATTATTAGAAAACCTTGTTCAACTCTCCGACAGAGAGCGCTCTTGACTCGGTCTTATGACCACAGTTCAAGAGACTTGCTAAACTTAAAATGCCTAATGCAGGGATGATGCAAAAAACTAAGATGCCCTCCGACAGAGGGTGCTCTTGACTTGGATTTTGGCCAAGTTCAAGAGACTTTGGTTTATTTTAAAGAAGCAGAAAGATTGTAGTAGCAGTATATCTTAACTTGAAACAGATTTAAACAATAACGTTGATCGACAAGATATGAATTACTACTAACAATATTACTTGCAAGATAAAATGAAACTAAGTAAATCTAGTGTTCTACCACACAAGTTTTAATCTACTCGGTGGGATTGATCTCCGAACAAGATCAACCACTAGAACCGCCTGCACTTGAGAACTTCCAGCTAGCTGAAAGCTCTGCCAAGGAAACCGACGGGGAAGGAAGAGTAACCACAAATTATGTGGTCCTGCCCTTGAGACGAAATCTCAAGGATACAACTTCCGGCTGAAGGCTTTGGAAGAGAAGCAAGATAAAAATAAACGAAAAAATGAAACTAAACTACCCAAGAATCTCTTTCAGGTGACCCTACTCGGGAGAGCATGGGGGTAAGTAAATATGGAATATAAGCAAAATGACTTATTGAAGTGAATTTAAACTAAGAGCATGAAACCATAATCTAAGCTAAATCAAACCACAAGACCCAACACTCTTCCCCAAATGGGGAAGAAGACCAAAAAGTGGAGGCCTCCTCCACTTGAAATTTTTATTAAACAATTACAAACGCCTTGGGTTTAAAACCTTGCAAGGTCTTTTAAGATAATAGGACTTGGAAAACAAAGCTAACTCCTATAAGCTATTACAAAGAATAGTACGAGATGATGTCAAGTTTTAGCTCATCCTCATGGTTCGTTTCAGTTTTGCTTTGTTTGGACCTCTTCTCGTCAAAACTCTCTCAAGCCCTTTTCCTCTTCAAAAGCACCTACAACAACATTCAACTCAAAATACCCTTTAGCATTAGATAAGTAATTCAAACTTGAAACTAATCCTAGAATGCAAGAGATCAATATTTTTTGGATCTAAACTTTTCACTTTAAAAGAGATCTAACTACCAATAATGGAAAGAAGCTAACAACTACTCACTTTTTAAACAAATTTAAAGCAACTAACTAATGATAATGTTTAACAAGGATTTGAAGTTTTTATATTATATTTTTAAGGCTACAAGCTTTTTCAATATGATGAGATTAGAAATGTAAACTATAACTTTAAACTAGATCTAAATAAAATATAAAATATGAGATCTAAATATGCCTAAATATTAACCTTCTATAAGCATGAAACTACTACACACTAACCAAAACTCAAAAAGTCAACTCGTTTTTGTGCTTTTGTATGACTTTAGATCTTTCAAAAGGTGGACGAAAGGGAGGCTTTGGAGACTCCTAAGGTATGGAAGGTCAAAAGAAAGGGGAAAAGGACAAACCCAAAGGCAAAAACGAAAGGAAGGTGAGACGAGATGGAGTGGGACGAGAAGAAGGTGGAGGAAGGAAAGAGGAGACGAAGGAGCTAAGGAAGGATGACGAAGCAAGAAGGAAGAAAAGGTGGGGAAAGCTAGGAGAAGGGGATACTAAGGGAGAAAAACGAAAGGAGGTAGGTGAAGGTGGCTACAAGGGAGAGGCTTAGCAAGGCAAAGTAAAATCTTTCAAGGAGAAAAAGAGAGCTAGAAGATAGAAGCTCATGAACCACGATTTCCAATAAGTCGAATGAAGTTTTTGTTGGAGAAGGCAAGAGGTACTTTGGAGAAGCTCACAACCCTGCAAACAAATTATTAAGATAAATGGAACACTTGATCAGTGAAGGTATTAGATGCCAATAGCTCTCAATGATTGAATTCCCTAAAGACACAAAAACTCAATGCAATAGATTAGAAGCCTAAGTACTAGATTGTTAGTCCTCAATAAGCATCATAATCAAATTTGCATAATAAGAATAGGGTGAAAGAGATATTACTTCACATGAGATGAAGACACAATGCCAAGAGCCCAATCAAGTGACCTCCAAAGTCTCAAAATATTTTATTAAACAAGAGCTTACAATTTTCACCAGAGTTTCTTTGCACAAAAATCCTTGAGATAATAACCCAAAATGGGCCTCTCTTTATAGTAAAACATACTAGAAACCTAAGCCTAAACCCTAGGTCGAATAGTAATGAGCAAGTAGTTCGAATCCAATCAATTAGTGGCTTGGAGAGATAGACAAGGCCAAAGTCGAGCTTTGAGTTTGGTAGGAAAAGGCATGTGGCAAACTCGACTTTGAGGAAGGTTGAGAATGGTAATGCTACCCAACATTAGAGAGATTTTGAGGTCAAAAAAGGGCCTCCTAAGAGATGTACTACAAAAATATGAGATATATTAAAATATTATGAATTGGGGGTTTTATGGGGTAGGTATATATGACAAGTCACCTCCCACACTATTTTCTATGCACAATATAAATAGCCATGGTTGAGTTACTTTTCAAAATTCACTAGAAATAAAATTAATAAAATAAGACTACATTGATGTGACTAAGATTCATTGTAAATTCCCAAAAATGTATTGTCCTTTAACATTTATTTGTCTTGAACTTGCAAATGAAATTAAATAATAACATTTTTAAGAGCTTTTTTTAATTTTATGTTGACTTTTTATATTTAGTACTTTTCTCATGAATTTAATAATGTAATTTAATTGAGAATTTATTTACATGTAAAATGTCAATAATATTATTATAATCCACATTGCATTATTATTATTATTATTATTATTTATTAAATCTATTATTATTCTTTATTAGTTTGACATTATGTTATTAAATAGAATGGAGTGAATATATAATTTAAAATTAAAAACATAAAAATGATAATATATTATTTTATAAAAAAAGTGAAAGGACTTTCTTTATGAATTAAGAGTACTTCACTTGAAAATGACAATAATATTATTTTATGTGAAAGTGTGAAAAGACATTCATTATGAGTACTTTACTTGAAAATGACAATAATATTATTTTATGAAAAAACTATCATTATGAGTACTTTACTTTATGACTTAAAAGTACTTACACCACTACCTTGGTTAACTATGTGTTTTCATCCACCATAGAAAATTTGACAAATAAGCATTCTTAACTCATGCAATGCCACCTCACCAAGGGGGATGATGTCATCTACTAGAATGTGATTGGTTGTATTTTATAATACATTTTCTTTGTTTTGAGGCCCTTTTTTGACCTCAAAATTTCTCTAATGATACCATCACTCCAACAAGGAAATGGCAAGCTAAGGTAGAGGAGGCGTGATCCATGTGGAGGGGCGAGTTGATGTGGTAGGTTGAGTGCTAGTTTATTGGATGACAAGTGGAAAAGGTAGGTACTAACTCGAGTTTTGAGTGGGAGCCAAACTAATCAACGAATTTACCAACCAATAACGAGTTCAATCAAGGGAATGGCGTGAATCTAATGGAGATTGACGTGAGGACTAGAGGATATGCGAATTGGTTGTGAGGATACACGTGTAGATTGGTAGGTATAACTCAAATCATGAAGGGAGCCAATCTATGGTGGGTGTGGTGAGTCATGAGGGCGCCCACCTTATCATTAATACAAAACCACCAACCCAAACATCAAGTGACACATCAACAAATCGATTTTTTTAATGGAGAGGGCGAATTGCTTTGAAAGGATAATGATTTGGTGACTGGATGGATGACTGGATGGGCTTGGAGTTGATTGGAATCTTCCTAAATGCTCATTGCCATGTCATTTAGCCCTTTATTTTAATCCAATTGATTAGATTTGGATTATCTCCAAAATAATCAATTTTATTATTTTAATTAATAATTTCTCTGTAAATGACTTTTCAGAGAAAATATTAATTACGGGGTTGAATTGACATCCGAAAGTTGGGTTTAGCTGCTCCACGGGTCATGTGTGATTTTTGGCTTATGAAACGAGCCATCAAACACTAAGTTCGGACCCCGGATGACTGACATATTACAAATAATTATTTCTCTATTTAAACTATAGAGAAATTTATTAAATTTAAAAAATAATTAAAACCCAAATTTCGACGGACCCGATAAAAATTTTTTGAAATTTTTCTGAGGGTTTTATGGACCTAGGACATGACCGACACCTATTCTAACAGTGTCTAGTAGGCTTATATACATTAGTTGGCCTCTAATAACCCCCCATGGCCAAATTTTCAAAATCGGGCATTCCAGCTTTGGAGGAGCGGGAGAAAACCTCATCGATTGTACCTCGCCTTAAGCAAAGTATAATTGACAAGGGGAAAAAATCCTTGGAATACCTTAGTTGCTTAATCCAGTCATGAGAAACCGAGGCACTCAGATCCTACTAGCACACTTTTATTACAAACCCCCATGGGGCCATGGTCATGTCAACTCAAAAAACAAAACAAGCTAACCACAACTGGCTAGCTACAAAATGCTGGATCATCTGATACACTGGAATCAAACATTCATCATGTTTGTCAACTGGCGGCTCTCCAGAAAATCCAACTATGGTACAAAAAGTTGGTAACACGGTCAATTCCCCCATAGGCAGAATTCCATCTTCCACTTCTAGCTGATTTTATGTTTTTGATTTCATTTCCAGCCATTAAACATTCCAAATTAATCATTCTTCACCTTAGAATCTGATCATAAATTGCTTTAGTTAAGTGCTCCATCCACTACCCAATTTCTGTCCATTGGTTGGAAAAGAGTCTCAGATAGTTTCGACACCTCCTCCCTTTGCTTTCACTGTTTATTTTGGGTTTGGGAGTGTTTGTTTTGTACCTCAACCATTGTTGGTTGAGCAAGGCCTCCCCCTAGATTAGGCTGCGTGCCCTATCCGAAGCAACAAACGCCTCGTCCGGTGTGACGGCCATTCTTTGAACGGTGGACTTGGTGTTTGCAGGTTTCACCTACCTAGCTGCTTGCCCTCTACCATCCCGGACGGGATATCCTTAGTAGCAGCTAGAGCTAGTGTGATAACATTTTTGGTGCCGTTGCTGGGGAAGTAGAGGCTTACTCGTTTTTTTCTTGAGTTTGAGTCTTTTTGCTTTTCTCCTTTTTTTCATCATCGCATTTGTACTTAAAACTCTGTTGGTTGATTTCCATTTGCATAATTTATTGCAGCCAACACCATTTTGTTTCACTCTCCACTTCCCCTCACGACATTCCACCTTCGGTAAACAAGGTTCCTAGTTCACCTAGAGACTCCACCCCGCGGCTCCACTGGAGGCCGAACCCATCCATACAACCTCCGTAGTTTAGATCGTTCTGACACATCACACAATACACCCATCACTTACGTCAGACGAAACCTTGGTGAAAACTCCCCTAGCTCGTTTTGGCAGGCAGTTAACTCTACAGCCTCACCTAGCCTTGTAGTGCCACCCTTTTCCACAACCCTTAATCCACCCCCAAGCAACACCATGGCCCACAACAACCTTGGTCCACGTGTCTTCGGAAATAGGGCGAGAGCTTCACCTCTAGACTTTGCCCGAATTCAGGGTGCTCCCCATGACATGCCCGATGAATACTTTGAAAAAATTCCTAAGTTTAGTGGGAGTAATGCCATCACCATAGAGGATCACATCGAGTCCGTGTGGCAACACATGGAGGCCTATTGGGCCATCGATGAAGATGTTTTTATGAGAGGATTATTTATGTCACTTGAGGGCGATGCCCGCAAGTGGTTTGACCGGTTACCAGCAAGTTCAATAGACGGTTACGACAACTTCGTGACCAAGCTCACCGAGCACGGGTCGGTCAAGTTAGATGGCAAGTACTTACTTAGCCAACTATCTGGAATAAAGAAAAGAGAAAATGAAACCACACATGAATTCAATCAAAGATTCGATAAGGTTGTGGCACAAATACCTGAAGCAATCCACCCTAAGGACCCGGCCATCCTAATACATTATCTAGATTCTTTTGAAGGATGGCTAGGTTACCATCTAAAAGACAAGGAGCCCACTACTTTAAAAATAGCCAAGGGCAACGCAAGGAAAGCTAAAGCAAACGCAGCGTCCATGGGGAAACAAAACTTTTTTGACCATCATGCTCCCTCGTCCTCATGCACCGATTCCCATGTCTGCAAGGGAAAAGAACCTACGAAAGAAAGCACTGAGTCTGGGACGACTGAAAATATGCAAGAAATGATAAAAACCATGACTCTTCTTACTAAAGACCTGGCCAAGAATAGGGACTCGGATAAGTACAAGGCTCCATATGGCCCCAAGCCATACTGGAACCCGAACAGGAGGCCCAATACTGAAGAAAACAAAAGACCCCCTATTGCCCCCGATGCCCTGACACAAGAGCCATTCATTGATGTGAGAGGTGTGAGGATGAGCATCCCGAGTCCGAATGTCATCACACTGAACCTGAGGAACATGTGGAAAATATTAACTTCATTGAGGACATACCTTTTGACTTGCACTTCGACTGGATCCTCATTGAGGATGAGGAAGAAGAAGACATTGTAGAAGAGGTTGGCCCTTCTTGTTTGCCGGTTCACCCTGTGAGTGATGATCTTCAAGGAACCAGAATCTATAGAAGACACAGGGATGAACCGAGACCTACGCCCTTCATGGAGAGGCACAAGGTCCCTCAACCAAACCTTGGTACTAGCCTCCATTCATCGGATGAGGTCTTTGGGTATAGTATAGAACTGGAAAAGGAGTTGGCTAAGATCATGCAGAATCTTCCCATGTCCGAGCTCGCGAAGCTCCCTTCACTCCGGGACCAGATCACTGAGTTCCTCAAGAGCATTCTGATAGAGAGGGAATTACTCACTACCTCCGCAGATGTCCCTAACAGCACTGACATAGCCCATGAGGATGAGAGAGACATGGAGGACCCCCCGATCACTATCCATACTGCCATATACAAGCGGAAGAATGGGGGGCATCAGCCCTTCTACCTTACCCTTCGTATTCAAGACATGCTGCTGCATAACTGCATGCTTGATTCGGGGGCCTCAATGAATGTCATGCCCTTGTGTATCATGAAGGCCTTGGGCCTGGAAGTGACACGGCCCTACGGAAATGTGTGCGGAATAGACTCCAGACAGGTTCCAGCTTACGGCTTGATTAAGAACCTTAAAACCGATATTTTCTCGTGTTTGGACATATCCACACTCATGGACGTGGTGGTTATTGATCTTCCCCCTAAGTACGGCATGCTCCTATCCAGGAAATGGGCAGCCGGATTAGGAGGACATTTACAGATGGACCTACCTTACGCCTCCATTTCGGATCCAAATGGGGTTTTAGTGAGGGTGTATCGGGAGCCCCTTTATGAAGGACATATTGAGGGCATGGAGGAAGCCATGCGGAAGACTTATGGGGAGTCTGAACCAAAACCTGAGGGGATGTTCATGGCCTTTGGTGACGATAGGGAAGATTTTGATGATCATGCCAGAGTAGGGCACCAGTTTGAGCGGTGGCTCTCTAGCCTCGGGTTGCACTCATCCGAGGATGACTCCGAGGAGGAATGCATCCACCAACTCATCCATGAGCACCTCATGAGTGAGCTGACCCCACCTCCCGAGGGGCATGAGCCTACAGAGATACGAGAGGGAGCCCCTAGGGGTCACACTCATCTTTCAGGCCCCCAGGATCAGTTAGACCAACTATCCTTAGATGACCATTCCACCACGATAGTTGGGGAGTCAGAGCATTCCCCGCTAGTTGAGTATGGGGCCGTCACGCCTAAGTTACCCGCGCATAGGGAGTAGGATCACAGGATGGAGGACCTTAGTGATGACATTCCCCACCCTCTCGAGGACTAGGAAGTAAGGGGGATCCCTCCCCCTGAAGAGAGAAGATTCAGAATGATCCCTGAGATGTTGGTCGTTATGAATGACAACATCCCGAGGCAAGCCAGAGGCCTACCCCCACGCTACTGGTGGGAGGATCCATCTTCCCAGGATCCCCCTGAATTGGAAAGCGATTTGTCGGATCAGATTTTCATCCAAGAGTTCTCCCTTCCTACGGATATCACGGGAGAGTTTGAGCCCTTACCGATAGATAATCCACCTCCCTCCCCTCGTCCGCACACTTTCCCAAGTTTCCTGCTACCGGCTGAGATTCCCATTCCGTCGGGAGAGGGGTGTAGCACTCATGCTACCTCTTCGCCCTCCACCCACCCATCCTGCTACCGAGATAGGCATTGCGCACCCTAGGTCCTTTGGTCCCCGAGCTAGCCCGGCCCCTGTGAGGGAGGTGACCCGGGAAGTTTTGATAGGAGAAGTTGTGATCCCTCTTGATGGTGGCTCCCATAGATTTGTCTCTCATATCATCCATAGGGACCACCATCCTGACGATAGGGGAAATGCTGACATGTCGTTGTTTCGGGATATAAGGGTGGATCCCCCTTCGGTGAATAGAAGGAGCTTCGCTACGGGTGACCAGGTAGTCATACCGAGCCATGTCTTTCATCATATGACTGGCAACCACAGCAGGCTTCTAGTTGGTCCTTTTAGAGTCGATATCTGTGATAGGGACGTATACTTCCTATCCACCGAGGACGAACAATACTTCTCCATCCCTGTGAGTGTTCACCAGCTTCAGGGATACATTCCCAGGTCCACCGGGGGAGATATTCCCTGACCTCGAGCTTTGTCCCTCTCCTTTTTGCGGCTAATAAGCTCTCGAGAGCAACAGCCGGTTGTCCCTTGCCTTTAACTGTATCACTTTTGCTTGACAACAAGTTGCCCTTTTTGTTTTGTTTTTCTTTTCTGACTATTGACGCCCTTTTTCTTTTCTGGTTTGCGTCTATACCCTAGTTTTCTTTTCTTGTTTTTCACTTTTTTATACACCTTATGTGTCGGCGTAATAAAAACTTAAAATGCTGTAGAGTACATTTCATATTAGACATCTTTCCATTTCAGCATTTGTCATTTTGTTTATATTTCTGCTGGATTTTATATATTGTATGTCCTGACGAGCGGTTTGCAGAGATTGGTATAGTGTCTGCATTTTACAGGGATAGGTACATTTATGATGATGATGCAGATAGCATGTATGTGCACGCGCTTTGATGATGATGAGAGGGGCGCTACGGACCAGAGATTCTGTGGTTCTCAAGCACTCTCTCCCTTAGAGCACTTGTCCCAACTGCAGCCAAATGTTATCACATCCATGTTAGCTGGAGCTACCATGCTGCAGATTGTGTGGTCAGGGACCATACAACATTCTTTTTTTTTCCAGATCAGAGATCAGATGCCTTCAGAGGGGGCATTCATTGTATTCAGATTGCCCCGAGCAGAGATATCAGAGAGGACGGATTGTTTTGCATTGGTCCAGAGCTATTACAGAGTAGTGACTACAGGGTCACCCTTCCTTGTCGAGCTTTGTATGATCCCATTGAGATAGTTACTTAGCCATATTGTGATGAGAGTACTACAAAGTATTGTTGGTTTGCCACTTATTGCCCAGATTCAGCAGAGATTCAGCTTCAGCTTCAGCAGCAGGTATATGGTATGGCAGGTATAGCACTTTATGGATTATTGCTCATGTTGTTTCTTTGAGACTTGTTTATTTATGATAGTACATGGACTTGACATATGATGTTTGATGTGGTGATCTCGATTCTTCATTATGATGTTTATGGCCCTTGGTGATGTCAGTCCACCTTTTTCAGTAGGCTCCTATTTATGCACACTGGTTCATGTCCCCATTATCGGTATAGACTTGGTCATTACTCTTCCTAGGAAGCTAACTTTGGTTCCACCTGTCACTTCCTTCCACCCATCCGACTCATCCATTTTTGGCTTTTCCCGACTTGGGCCTTGATTTGTGGCCTTTAGGATCCCCTTCCCCATTGACCCCTGAGTATGCCATGACTCCCTGTCTCTTGTGCCTCGGCTCTTTAGTGAGTGAGATGCATTCTCAAACCTGGGATTTGCTCCCTGTTGCCGCCTAGTTCCACACCTGCGGAAAATGCAGCAGAAGTCTTCAAGCTGCTGATGTGGCCTTGGGGGCAAGTCAGAGTCAAGTGCTGTCACTTGGGACTCGAATCCTCCGTCTAGGCTTTCCTAGCGAAGCCAAGGGGGGTGGACCATAAGAATGAAAACAAAACTAAGGCGTCTAATCTAGGAGTTAGAAAAATATTTTTTATAACCAAGACAAAGCAGCATATACTTTTGTAAAGCAAAGCAATCATTTATCAATACATCATTTGCTCTCATTCATTATCATTATCATTCATTTGCATCATAATAGCATGAAATAACATTAATATAGACCAGTGCCTTGTAATGGAGTCAAATAAATGCATGAGCAGAAAAGTAAATGTAGTGCGAATGTTCTTGGTGTATTTTAAGATTAATGTGAAAGTGATCTTTTTATTATGGCAGGTGGGTTCCCAATATACGCAAGGTACGGGGGAACATGTCCGGAATTTGATGCGTGGCTTCCCTCTCAGGCTTGGGCTAAATCGGAGTCGCAAGGAGGTGTTCAGATGCTATACCAACGAGGGCAAGCCTAACGGTTTCCAAGAGGTCACTACTCAGTTTTGTCCCAAGCCTTCTGAGAAATTTTCCCCATGACAACAAAATGTTCGTGATGTGTTGGATTTTCACATAAAGGGTTTTTTATTTGGGGCGGTGTTAGCTCCTATTACTGGTCATCTCCCCCTTTTTGATGTGTACCAACTAGATCAAACTGAGCTGCAAGTCGGCCACAAAGCATACGAGAGAAGACCTTGGTATTTTTTAGAAAAATTTTATGAACCAAAATTTTATCTTTTTTAAACCCCAGGAGTCTCTTTTCAGGCACGTACTCGGGCAAGCCCTTGTACAGAAACCCTACTTCGGGAAAGCAAGGGGGGCATTTTGAGTTTGTAAAAAAAATGATAAAACTACGTTTTGAGTGAACTTGTGGCCCGCCAGTGGAACGGACCAACAAGGTTGATTTTAATCCTAGTTTGATTTTATTTGTTGCAGAAAAAGAAATCTAAACTAAAAAATTGCAAACCACGAAATTTGAGTCGACACAGTTTTCCCCCCTGGGGGGATGGGGTGTGGGCACTTGGTTTAGCCCACTTGCTCTCGTTTGATGCTTTAGTTACAATATGATAGAAATGCCCCAGTCTTAAATCGACTTAGTGGCTTACAAAATAGAAGAGAAAAAGTGACCGGTTCAGGAAATTTTCGAACTAGATGCTCTGGATGGCCTGGATCCTCGAAAATTGGCCAGCAATTCTCTCTACCTGCTCTTTAAATGCTGCAAACCAGCAAGCAATAGATCAGTAAAGATGCCCAAAAACACTTTAAGAGTGTCTTTGGAACACCTCCCTAAAACCCAGAAAAAACTAAGTTAAACTTCTAAGTTAAAATGATCGAAAATAACCAAGCAAAACAAGTTATGGGGCTTGTCTACTTGGGATCTTTGCTAGCTTTTAATGGCTGCAAATTATAAGCTCTTCAAACAGCTAGATAAAACTTTTATAACCCAAAAGTACTACTTATTCAAGTTATTTGAAGTATGCATGAAAATTCTGACTTTCGGAAGTAGTAAGCTAAAGTTAGATCTAGATTTAGATATGACTTTGAGAACACATAAGATCCAAACACAAATCAGATCTACTTAAGATATTTAAAGAGAGACAAGATCTGGGAAAAGCAAACCAAAGAGACCAAGAGAGTTTTGTTGATTTTTTCAAACTTTGTTGAGAATGATGAAGGAAACAGAATGGTTCTCCGAAATTGAAGACTTTGGAACTTAGAAGTGGGACACCGAGGGTAAGATCCACCAAAGCATGCACAGATAAGAAGAACGAGAGGAGGCAAGCTATCTTTTCATCCACCTGTCAACCTGTAGCTAGCAAAACACTTGCAAAGCACCCATCAACTAGAAATGCATTGGGTCAGAAATCAAAATAACATGCACATAAACAAATGATACACGTTCATTTTTAAATCTCTAACACAATGACATATAGAGAACTAATTAAATCAAACAAGAATAATTAGCTATCCTCACAAAATTGTTACCAGTCCTTCAAGTGAGCTTAGTTGATGGCTGAAAAATTACTTGAAACACATATTGCTCTTGCCACAAATCACCTCATACAAAGAGATCATGGAACCACTCACAAAGCACAACACCAATGGACCTCCAAAGTCTTTTATTCATTAAACAAATAGCATAAGCTTGTACAATTTCTGCTCCTCTTCCAACTAGTGAGAATGAGAGAAGAGCTTGCAATATATAGAAAAAAGGAGGAAGGGCGCACTTGTTTGAGGGAGTGAGTGGTGGAATAGATGGTGGAGAGATATGGGCTGCCTGTCCCCTAATCTACTTGCCCAAAACAATAAGCAATCAGCTAAATATTAGCTCGTGTGACAGCCCATGTATTGGGCTGCCATATCCCCCAAATCGTGGGCATCTCCACTCTCCAAATGCGCCCCTCACACATGGGCACAAGTTTCTCCACAAATGGGGCTGCCCAAACACTAAGCAATCAGCCCAAATCACTCCTAGATGAGTGCTGATCCAAAATTGACCCATCATTATTCCAAAAAATTATTAATTTTTTAAAGTCATTTTTCACTTTTTCCAATTTTTTATGACTTTTTTGGGGTTTTTTGACTTTTTTGGATTTTGGCAAAAATTGAAGCACCCAAACATTAGGAAAAGTGGGTTTAGGGGTTAAGGGGGTGCTCTGAGTTAGAAAACGAGCACCCCGAAGGCAAAAAAGACCTCCAGACGCCACTTCCGGGTCATTTACAAATTTTTTAATTGAACCATTAAAAAATGGTCCAATTTACGGAAAAAATAAACTTTGCCGAAAATTAAAAAACAACCTAGGGGGACTTAGCACATGTCCATATGACTCAAAAACAACGCCTAGGATGTTCATATACATTGACCCATAGACTTTAACAACCCCCTAAGGCCCGTCAGCCTCCCCAGGCATTCCAGCTTTGGAGGAGCAGGAAAAAAACCCAAAAATTATGTTATGCACTAATGCAAGACATAATAACTAGGTGAAAAAACTCCTTGGAATACCTGACTTAGCCAAAAAGTCCTAGGGAACCAAGTCTTTTACAAAACACCATGCTAGTATGTTTTATTACAAACGCCGCAGGGCCATGGACATGTGGAAAAAAGTTAAAACGGGTCCTTTAAAAGGCCAGCTGGATATCAAATCATCGAAAAAAAACATTGAAATGTTCAACTTTGCCCGCTCGCTTGATAGTCCATCTAAGTACAACTTAGCTGGCAACACTCCCGTCGGTTGCCGCCGATGTTGCAATGCAGTATAGGATTGTGTAGACTCATCGGGTGTTCCCCACTGGTCATCGAAGCATGTACACTTGCCCCCATTACTTTGTAGTATGAGCGCCTTGTTATATCTTTTGAGATATGTATGTAGCCCAAAAAGGGCCATGAAATGTAATGAAATGAAATGAAATGTAAATGAAGCCAAAAAGGCTATCTGAATGTAAAATCAAGCCAAAAAGGCTAAGCATGAAAGTTAAATGTAAAGTCCAAGAATGTGGTTTTGAACACACACGGACACAGGTCAGCCATATATATCAGAGCATTGTAGTGGTTATTTCTTCACCTAATCCTGTGGGGCAAGGAGGTGAGACGGAGTAAGGGACAGCTATGCGAATTGTCCCCTAGAGTCTCAAGTTACGGTTTGTCGGACACCCACTCATAGCGGCTCTAAAAAAGATCCTCACGGAGTCTTCTGAAGGCACGGATGTGAGTTGCAAGGTGTATGTTAGATGATCAGTGGTGGTTTCCCTCCACTATACCCATTTGTAAGGCACCGCCCTTCCCTTTGTGTTATCATGGTATGCTTATGTCAGTGGGTCTCGCTTTCCCTGTTTATCTGAAGGGTCACATGGTCTTGGTCCTTGTCTTCCCCTATCCTTCACCTTATTTATCCACCTCACCCAAAGTTAGCTAAGTGGTCAAGTTTATAAGTTGTGCATAGCAGTTTTGAGTCTTTGTTGGAGGTGGTGGGCCCACCTCACCTAGGGCTTATTTTTATTGAGATATTTTTATTATGATCACCATGTCGTCATTATATTGTTTTAGTAATGTACTAACATAAATAAGGAAGCCTTGACGCTTCATGTGGCATACAGGTTTTCAGCCATTACCATTTTGACCAGATTTGACTTGGTCAAACCAAGTTGACTAGGCCAAAAATGGGCCCAAAAAAAAAGTTTCGATCAAGATTTCAATTTTGGTCATTTATCATGTCTTGGGGTCCCATATCCGCCTCCAAGTGTCAGATTCAGAAAATGTTGAAGCATTGATGAGATTTTTAATTATTATTGGTCACCAGAGACCTGTTTTAATTAAAAATCTTGGATTTTGGGCAAACAGTGCCTAATTGATGGATCGGGGTCGTTCAAGTGACCATCTCTACTATATTTGGGGTCTACGATCGCATTGCAGCAGACGGTTCGTCAATCCGGGCATTATAAGTGGGTCAAAAGTGCAAAATACATCTTCAGAAATACAACTAGCAAAAAATTAAAAATGGAAAATCAAATTTGGCAAAGGTAACTATTGAAATGGTAAGTGCAAAGGTTGGTTAAAGTAATGTAAGGTTTGGACACTCAATTTATGATGTGGCGCCCTCATTTTTGCCCAACTCAACACATGGGGCGAATTTGCCCATAGAGGGGCGTTTTTCACTTAGCAAAACTTCATACTTTGTAATTGTAATGTATTGAAACTTTGGCTGAGTGGTATGGGGGGCTAGAACAGCCCATAGGCACCCCCCAACCACCTATTTGCATGTTTATTGGGCCCCACGAATGGCCCCACCTTTCACATGGGCGTTAGAGGGCAATTCGCCCCCCCTCTCTAGAGCTATCCTCCACCATCGATTTGGCATTTGAGAGAGTTCATCTCAGCCATTGGTTTTGGAGGGAGTTAGGGTTGAGTGTGAGCATTCTCTATAAGAGAAGAGGATCACCTATTTTGTAGCTCCTCTTGGCACATTGTATACTTGATTTTTGACTGATATAAAGATTTTTCACCCGAGTTCCTTGAGAGAATTATTGATGGATGTTCATTGTCTTGATTGATAGTTGGTTTCATAGCATTATTGAGGAGTTTAATTGTGTTTTCTACCCATTACTTTGCTGGTGCGAATTGCAGAAGGAGTGGCCACTTGAAGAGGGGCGTGAATCTTGGAGTGGGAGCTCCATTCTCTCTCTCTCTCTCTTCAGGAATTAAATCAGGGAGTTATCTTTGCTTGGTTGCTTCTTAATTCCGTCATCTTTAGCCATTATTTTTCTGCATTTACTTAGTTGTTTGCTGAACATATTGATTTCTCTTCATTTGTGGCAGGTGACTAGGGCGCAGCTGGCCATTTGGACACTCAAAGCTCAAGGGAACACGCTGCTGCTCAACATTTGAGTTTGGGACTATCCTTTCGGCAATTTCATCCATTTATCTTCATCCCAGGTACGGTCTTCTTGCTGGTCTCATAGATTTCAAATTTCATTGTGTGTGTGTTAAGCTAGAAATTGTCAAAATAAACCCTAAATTTAAAAAATTAAAAATTTCACCGTTAAAAAACAAATTTTATTACAAACCCACTTCCAAAATAATTTTTAGAATTCAATCCCAAAGTTTCACGCCTTTCCGACTCCATTTGCCCAATAAACCAGCACTAGTCCATTCACTAATTTCGCCCTCCTTGGGCATTTTTTTATTTTCTGCTTAGTTGGGTCATTTTGGGGTTGTGGGTATTTTTGTTTTGGTTTGCATTGATCAAATAACATCTAATACAAACAGAAAATTGCTAGAAGTAGTGTTTAAATTGCTGATTTTATTTCTGTTCTACATACTTGGTCTAATTTTGGTCAATTCTCCCATAGCTGATTTTATGTTTATGATTTCATTTCCAGCCATTAAACATTCCAAATTAATCATTCTTCACCTTAGAATCTGATCGGAAATTGCTTTAGTTAAGCGCTCCATCCACTACCCAATTTCTGTCTGTTGGTTGGAAAAGAGTCTCAGATAGTTTCGACACCTCCTTCCTTTGCTTTCACTGTTTATTTTGGGTTTGGGAATGTCTGTTTTGTACCTCAACCATTGCTGGTTGAGCAGGGTCTCCCCCTGGATTAGGCTACGTGCCCTGTCTGAAGCGACAAACGCCTCGTCCGGTGTGACGACCGTTCTTTGAACGGTGAACTTGGTGTTTGCAGGTTTCACCTACCTGGCTGTTTGCCCTCTACCATCCCGGACGAGATATCCTTAGTAGCAGCTAGAGCTAGTGTGATAACACTACCCAAACTTGGATGGAGGGAACATTTGAGAAGGTCTGGGAAGGATTTGATATTTTTTATGCTCAAGATCTCTTGCATATTTCCAGCCCTACTTCTATGAAAATGATTGCCTATATTCAGTTGGTAATCGATGTGGTTTTGTTTTGGTGCATCACCAAGGACAAAGGGAGAAGCCTTAGCGTGGATCAAATGCTAAGGTGGTTTCACTGGTTATATGATTTCACCTAACATACAGTTTTCATTGGTAGAATAGGTAGGTTCTGCATGAATAAGCTCTTGCATGAGCAGTAGGCTGATGTGTTGATTTTCCTTGCATTTTTGGTCATTGCTAACAAGTACATGCAGAGATTCTAGTGTTCTCATGCACTCCTGTGAAGAGTACATGTCCACCAGTTGGAGCCAGCCGTTACCCTACTATATATAGAGGGTGTTCACATAAGTTTTCCATAAGTGTTCTAGACGAAAGGGAAGCATTCTGAGATTTTTTGTGGATAAGAACAACCCTGTACCTCATGTTTGGACAGTTCTGAGACTTGTAACAGTGAATGTAGCAGCCTGACAACCTTGAATCAAGCAGTTCTGAGCATATCTTAACAGCAGTAATGGGATTTTGTCCCAATCCTAAATGGACCTGTGTATGTTCTGACGTGATTACAAGCAACAAGTTACAATAGCAGGCCCGCTCTTGAGGATCCTCTGGAGGTTGCACTAATTATACATCTAAAGGTAGGAGTCATAAGAGGCATGTCTCATGAATGGACATCCTTTGGGTTGAGTTTATTAAACATTGATCTCTCCAATGAAACAATGCGGCATATGTGAGTTAAGAATGTTGATCAAACATTCAAGAATACAAAAGAGAGATAAATGGAAGCCCTAAGCCATTCCCTGGCAACATCCTCAAGCCAAAGCTGATAGCAATGGCCAATGATATGTCTTTTCAGATGGAAATCGGGAAAATCAATCCCTTGTTTGCAGAACAGGTGGCTTGCAGAAGTACAAATTACAGAGAACTCAACAAAGAACTCTTACAGATTACAAAAGAATGAAATCTGTTCGAATTCTAGGAAATTTAGGACCTGGAAACGTTACAGCACTTGTATATTTGTGAGATACTTTGGTGATTTGCTAGTTGCATATGGAGCATCTACATGCATTAGCAGAGCCGTCTCTATTTGACCGTGGATGGGCTTAACCTCAACAGCACGTGAAGATGGGTTATTTCTTTGGCATATACTGTGGCTTGATGGATCGTTCTTTGACCATATCTTGGGTGCCTATCGGTCTGTTTTATCAGTGTTTACTCCCCTCTCACTTCTTGGATCGTGCTAGCTACTCCGTGGACAATTATTCTCGTGGAGCATTCGCTTGGGGGAATACTTGTTGCACCTTATTCGCTAGGCGCCTTTTTGCCATTGTGGTGTTGGTCACAGGTGGAGCCATCCTCTTTGCATGCAACTTGGTTGATGAGCTATTACATGGAACCTTCAAGCTTGTTGTTTGTTAACTCTACTAAATCCATCCCTTTGGCACACGATTGGGAGACATTGTTTCCGTACATGAATGCCACCATGGAGAAGGAGAAATGTGGGACCGTTGACTCTTTGTTGAAGATAAAGTGGATCTAACCACTTTGAGGAACATTTATGAAGTTTTGTGCATTGTAGATGTGCTTTTACCACTATTATATGGATTTAGTTGGAATTTGTTAGAGATTGATTAGAAAGTAGTGGAGGTTAGCTATTGCTTACTCCACTTTTGGAATTAAATAATATTTTAATGTAAAATGAGATCGAGTTACAACCTATATAAGGGTTGGCTATCTCATTCATCTGTCATGATCGGATTTGGGGAGAAATCTCATTGCACTTAGTTGAATATTTATTGGTCTCCTTTGGATGGTGAATGAAAGTGTTAATTGAATGGTAATGTGATCATCAAGTTTTACTTATGGATAAAATGTTCAAATGATAGTGGTTTTAGGCTAAAGAAGTTGGAAGCTTTTTCTTCTTCTAATTGATAGTTGTTTATTAAAAGTGAATGGTGTAGTATGTCTCTCAGCACTTGATTATATGCACTCTCGCCCTTCCTAATACTTATCCTACTAAAATCACTTAAAAGTATTTGCTCTAATATTTTCCCTTTGCAAAGATTTTTGATACAAGTCATTAAAAGTGAATAAGATAATGCTCTGCTATACTAATCCTCCTAATTATTCCTTAAATCATTCATTCAGTCTTTGTTTACCCCCATATTGCCCAATGGATAAGGCACTAGTCCCTTATCCTTCCATCCACTTCTTTTATCATTACTAAAACAAACTGTTTTGCTAGGTTTACTCTTCAAATTCACCTTGTGCTTCACTGCTAAACCTTAGTAATCCTATTTAGGGACTCCTCCCTTGTACTAGAGAAGAGCTAGCCTAAAGAGCAAAAGAGGGTTGGTGAGGTGATAGTGGCCCCCTCTTAGCTATCCATAAACCATCATTGGTTTTAGGGCTTTTAATATCAAGATGCCAGTATGTGTGATAACAGGCAACTCACAAGAAGAAAGAAGTGAGGGCCAAGCGGATGATCATGAATGCTGTAAAGGATCATCTGATCCCTCATACATTTGAGAAGAAGGTGACCAAGGAGATGTTCAATGCCATGGTTAGCCTTTACCAAAGCAAGAACATAAACAAGAGATATTGCCAAACAAACTTAGATCTGTTGAGATGACTAGATCAGACACCGTCACTAGTTACTTGATTAAGGTCACATAGATTCATGATCAACTTGTAGCAGTTGGGGAGAAGGTTGAAGACAAAGAGCTAGTGAACCGAGCACTGAATGGGTTCCCATCTCAGTGAGAAACATTTGTTCAAGGTGTTTGTCCTCGAGAGAATCTTCCCTCCTGAGAAAGACTATGGGATGACTATATCTAGGAGGAGACTTAGATAGAATCAAAGGCCAACAAGCACGGAGGTGAAAGTGACCATAACCTAATTGGTCAAACAAAGAAGGGCAAAGGTAAAGGACCTAGCAAGGGTAAGATAAAGAGTGAGGAGACATCCTCAGCCAAGGAAGGTCCTGAGTAAAATCAAGTGATTCATATGTCATGTGCACAACCATTATGCATTAGAGTATCCAGAAAAGAAGAAGGGTAAAGGGAAGCAATAGCAACATCAGGTAGCAACCTCAGTTGAAACTCAGATGAACGAGTTTGCCTCCAAGTTCAAGAAGGATTTCTTGATTGTATCTTGCCTTTCTTCCAGCATAGTTCCAAAGAACGCTTGGTATGTGGCCAGTGGAGCATCTAGGCATATGACATCGGCCCAAGAGCTATTTTCAATTCTAAAGGAGCACGTCTCAAGAGTTCAAGTCAATCTTACTGATGATGCTAAGTATCTAGTAGCAGGAGTTGGTACCATCCCTTTCCAACTCCAGTTAAATAACTCTTTAGAATTTGATGATGTGTTGTTTGTTCCAGGGCTCAAGAAGAATTTGTTTTCAATTTCAGTCATGGAAGATAAGGGCTATTCAGTAAAGTTCAAAAACCAGCAAGTCCATATAAGATCAAAGTAGTCTAGCCCAGGATCAACTCAAGTGATCAAGGTTAGGGAAGGGAATTTATACGAGTTGAAAGGTGAGCCTCCTCGAGCCCTAGTGCATAACACATATAACTTGTGCAAGATATGGCACAAGAGGACGAGGGACCTGCATCACAGTGTGTTGCATATTCTGAGGGAGATAGTCATAGGTCTTCCAAAGTTCAACATCGAGCAATAGGGTGTATGCAGAGGGTGTGTGCTTGGCAAGCATGCCAAGTCTGCTTTCCCAAGCAGTGATCACAAGTCTAAGGGGATTCTAGACCTAGTGCATTCGGATGTATGTGGATCAATGTCAATAGCATCAATCACAAAAAGCATATACCGTGTTTTCTTCATTGGTGACTTCTGTCGCAAAATTTGGATCTACTTCCAAAGACCAAGGATGAGGTCTTCAGCAGGTTTCAAGAATTCAAAGCTCTAATGGAGAACCAGACAAGGAAGAAGATCAAAGTTTTGAGATCGAACAATGGGGTTGAGTATACTGTTATCACACAACTTGTAGTTGTCCCTAGTGGTATCCCATCCGGAATGGTAGAGGAGATGGACAACTAAAGAGGTGACCCAAGAGATGCCATGGTTCCCAATGCAAATTGGGAGTCACGTCAACCGAGGCACTCTTCACTTTAGATCAAGATAAATCAAGACCTAGGGGGAGACCCTATAGCCAATCAAAGGAGATTGGACCCAAACAAAGGTTCCTAGGGATATGTAAAAGACAAGTTACGGAAACCAATGCAAGGTTAGGTGGACCTAGAAGTTTAAGTGTGGTTGAAAGAGGCTTAAGGAATGACTTATGCTTCAACCAATGAATGATTTAGGCCACATAATGAGATCAAAGGACAAGATCTAGTACCATGAAATACACAAGTGGGACCCACTTCCTTGGGATATGGAAATGGTTCAAATGGGACCCACAAGGTGAAGTTCAGGGTGCAAATGGTACCAAGGGGCATGTAATGAGTAGATCTATGGATCTAAGATGAAATTAGAGATGCCCACATATGGGATCTAGGAAATGACACAACTCCCAAGAAGTGCGAATTGCCCTAGGTGGACTAGTGCCTTGATGGATGGGCTAATGGAGTCAAAAGAGATGTGGAAATGTAGATCGGAACACCTAGGATGCAAATCAAGTGGGCTATTCAAGATGTGATGGTTGGATCTTAGTAGATCTAATATTTCACCATGTGACCCAAGTGGACAACAATCCCCCAAAATGAGGAATGATACCCCCAAGGCAGAACTTCACAAAGTGAGATACTAGGTAGGGATTTCAAGGTATGCTTGTTTCAAATCCAATGGAATCTCAACCACCCAGTTTCTCAAAGTGGGACAACTCAATCACCCAAGGAGTGCGACTTTGCCCAAGGAGGGCTAAAAGCATTGAAAGGTGTGTCAAATCAAACCCAAAGGCCACCAAAGTTTAGATCCAAGTAGTTTAGGCAAGTATGAATGTGGGTCTTGAAAATCATGGGCATCCAATGGCTAGATCTCCATAGATCTGAGATTGAACATGCATGACCAAATTGACCCAAGTGGGGCTCAACCCTCAAAATGAAGAATGGGGCCCACAAGGCAAAAATCAATGAAGTGAGGCACTAGGGGTAGGTTATCAAGTATGGAGAGTGTGAATCAAGTGGGATCTCACCTACCCATGTGTTAGATCTAACCCAACTAGCTTCTCCCAAGGGGTGCGATTTGCCTCAAGAGGGCTACTTTGCCTTGAAAAGTGTGTCAAATGGAACCCAACCACCACCAAACTATAGATCCATATTGTCGTGGATGCTATAGAGGTGGGTTTTCAATATCTTTTCAAAAGCTAGGCTAGATCCAAGTTGATCTAAGAAAACATAAAAAAAATGAGGGTTTTAATTAATTAGGGTTTTTGTGATCTAGAAGTTATGGATAAGCCAAGGAAGAAGAAGACCATACCTTTAGAGCATCCTTGGATGAAGAGATGAATGCTAGTTGAGAGGAGGATTACTTTTGCCAAAGATCAAATGAAGAATTTTTTTTGAAGCCCTCTTGCCAAATCGATTTTCTCCAAGCCACATGTGCGTCCCTCTAACCTATCAAAACCAAGGAGCAAAACATCAATCAGTTTAACATGTTGAAGGTAGATACAAGCAAGAGAGAGATAAGCAAATAATAGTTGGCACAAAGACAAAACCACTCCCTGTTTAACCAAAACGTCTTTCTCCAAGCTTGAAGGGCAAGCCTCCCCACCAATTCGCACTTGTCAAAAACGTCCTCTTAACCTGTAAAAAGATATGGCAAAATATGCAAGATAGCTACAATAGATCCTCCAGTGCAATGGACAAAAGCATTCACAATCAAAGCAACCAACATCCACTCCAAACCCAAGCATGTACTCCAAAAGATAGAAATTTTATTCCAAGAGCCAAGAGCCAAAATCTCTAGATGCCTTTATAATGAGGGGATCTCCTCCTTATATAGGATAATAAAGACCAAAACCCTAGATCTCATAACCACTTTTTGAAATGAGTGGTTGAGATTAAAAGATCTCAATACATGATCAATGGCTAAGATGAAACATAACAATATAACACATGGATCAATCAAATAATGATGACGTCATAGCTAAAAGGTACTCATGGAGGGTGACGTCATCCACTAGAGGGGGTAAAAGTACAAAAGCCCACCTCATATGACTAGGACATGACATATGGAGCTCATGGTGGGGCTAGGAGGCATCAATCCTTACTAGCTCATCCTCATGGCACAATAAAATAATAAAATATGTCCAAAATAAATATAAATGATCAAATCTGTCCTCAAAATCTGTGACAGACAAGCAGTAAAAGGCCTCCTGTAGCCTCTGTGGACCCACCCAAGTGGTGAAAACTGGCTGGAAGATAGGGGGTTCACCCTGGAAGACCTCTGTGAAAACCAAGTGCCAAAACCTTGCCTCAATTGCCCAAATCGAATTCCTCAGTGACCCTTTTATCCCATCTCTGGACTGCCTCGATAACTGTGAAAGCACTGAAACTGCCTCCTAGGGCACCTGCGCTGTCAAACTGAGCCTACCAGGCTCTCCAGAAGGGGGTATAAATGGTAATTACAAGTGGCTGGACCACCCTCTCCTCATACAGTGCCCTAGGTGAGCTGGCCTCTCATGGCCCCTGCTGCTCAGGCTGGGAAATCAGCCCCAAATCTGGTCAACAAGTGTAAAACTGCATCTATCACCGTTAGAAGTGCCTGAAACTGAAAGATAAGTGTCTCATTGGATCCAGAGGACCCAAATCTACTAAGAATGTGTACTCATACACCATGGGTTGCCCTGATGGGCTAGTTGTAGGGTCCACCATATATGGGCAGTACATAATCTGATGATCTGAAGTAAAAATAAAACCTGTTGAACTGTATCAATCACCATCTGAATCATATGTCCATCATATAGTATCATAAATAGGAGTATGTGGTCCCATACATCATCATCAATAAGCCTTCATGGCCCACATCAACACAGATCCCAAGAAATGATCATAGTCAAACTAGGTTTGACTAGGTCCATATACAACCCAGGATAAATCATATCAGTAGACTAAGACATGTTCCTCTAATCATACTCACAGCTTAACTTAAAGTATAACATCCATTCAGTGGCATTAATCATGTTAGCATATTCCTTTGTTATTTGTAGTTACTTGCACAATAGTTTAAATGACAAACTCACCCATTGGACATGGTCAAACTGCTAGCAAAGGATGAAGGCTAGGAACAAGGTTGGGCAAAGGGGTGACTTGTCTAAACTCAACTGAAAGATACTATGGACTGGGAGAAAGGGGAAACTACAAACTCTGTGCTGGACAAAATAACACGGGGGATGGTTGTGCCTCACAAATGGGTAAGTTGTTTAGAGAGTGCTTATTCAACTTAGGCATCATGTCTACATCAAGTTGATCCAAGTTCATTAGGATCATTCAATTTCATTTCATGGCCTTTTTGGCCTACATAACCCTTCGGATCTCAGATGTGCTGATAAGCACAACTAATTGCAGCTTGCATCCAGGGCATGTTTACATATACATATAAGGTCAGCAATTGTTTAGATATAACTTTTAAGAACCATTGCTTTTTTGGACCTTTCTTATACTCTTCAAGGAGTATTTTTAGCAGTTCAACGCTCTTGCCCTTTTTAGTTTCCATGGGCGAATTTACATAAGTCTCCATGAGTAGTACATGAGCTTTCAATTTTAGCCAACAACTTCTCAAATGACTAGGGGGAGTTTGAGCCAATGCCAAACATTGGGAGAACCGACCAGAATGATTTAGGCCTACAATCCAACTCACCAAAGGCAAGTTTTGTCACCAACTCAGAGCCGAGACACTAAACATACAAGGATGTGGTCCAAACACAGAGGTAGAAAAATGGGAAGTCCTCAATATCAGAAAGTCAGTAAGACAGGTCAAGGTTTAAAGCCAAATAAGGAAAGTCATGTATGGATGGAGTCAAGTGAAGGTGGAGCCTAAGCTAGCAGACAAATGGTGTCAAGTAAGACCATATCTATGCAAGGTAGTGAACCAGTGAGTTTTGTCAAACAAGCTAAATGTGCCAGTAAATGTCCATTTTATAGTTCATTTTAAGTTTTACACATTTTGCCACATTATGAATGATATACCAAGCTACTGCTGTGAAAATGACAAAAACAACAAGATAATCATCCACAGTCAATGATCATACATCCATAGGTCATACAACATCATCATAAGAATAATCATCATATACCATCTGAAACACTACTGCAATACATCTCTAGGCACTGAACTGAAACTGTATGGAATAAAGGGTCACATCGGTCATCATATCTGAACTCTCAAGGCTCAGCCTTGACACAAGGTCTAACATAAGTCTGAATAATACACTGCTCTAATCATGAGTGATCTCAAAATATACAATCATCATAGCCAAGCTTTGAATAATGGAAGCTCTGGAATGTGCAGATATCTGCTAAGCAAAAATAGTAGCCCTGCTACTATGGTGTGATAACATGTACCTCCAATAATTTTGAGTATTTCTGGAATGATACAAAAATCAAGAGGGAATTCACTGTTCTATACAACCCACAACAAAACGGGGTTGCAAAGTGGAAGAAGTGATCCATCATAGGGGTTGTTAAGGCCATGATACATGACCAAGATTTGTTGATGTTTCTATGGGAAAAAGCATGCAATGCAATAACCTATATCCAGAACAGGTGTCCTCACAGGATTTTGGAGGACAAGACACTAGAGGAGGCATTCATTGGTGTGATGCTAAAGGTGAGTCATTTCCACATCTTTGGTTGTCTAGTTTATATTCATATACCAATCGAGAAGAGGACGAAGTTAGAGCCCTCCAATAGGAAGGGTTTGTTTGTTGGGTACTGTTATCACACAACTTGTAGTTGTCCCTAAATGGTGTCCTATCCAGGACAGTAGAGGTGTTGGACAACTAAAGAGGTGACCCAAGAGATGCCACGGTTCCCAATGCAAGCTGGGTGTCACGATAACCGAGGCACTCTTCACTTTAGATCAAGCCTAAACAAGACCAAGGGGGAGACCCTAGCTTAGCCAATGAAGGCTAGCAAACTCAATCTAGACCTCCTAGGTAAATGTGATGATGAAAGAGTAGGAGACCAAGATGAAACAAGATCTAGATCTAGGATGAGTAAGTGGACCCAAAGAGTTAGGATTTGGTTGAAGAGGCTTTGGAAGTGACAAATAGTTCAACCAATGATAGATTAAGGCCACTTATGAAATTGAATTAGTAGATCTAGATACATCTAGTACCAAAATTATAGATCCAAGTGGGGCCCACCCTTAAAAAGTGGAAAATGGTCCAAATGGGGCCCACTAGGTCAAAATCAAAGTGAAATGGTACTAGGGGGTATGCTATAGCATGGATCTATGGATTTGAGAAGGAATTAGCAATACCCACAAATGGGACCTAGCAAATGGCCACCTACCCAAGGAGTGCGAATTACCCCAAGGATGATTAGTGCCTTAGATCAAGGGCCAAATGGAGTCGGATGTCCACCAAATTATAGATCGGGATAGTTAAGATGATTATCAAGGTGGGTTTTCAATGCCAAACACATGCCATGGCTAGATCTCCATAGATCTAATGCATCACCAAGTGACCCAAGTGGGGCTCAACCCTCATAATGAGGAATGGGGCCCACAAGGTGAAAATCAACAATATGAAGCACTGGAGGTAGGTCTTAGGGGATGATATTTTCAATGAAGCAACAATCTCACCTACCCACATCTTGGAACCAACAAATTAGCCTCTCTCAAGGAATGCAACTTCCCTTGGAGAGACCAATATGCCTTGGGAAATGGGTCAAATTAAGGCCAATCACCACCAAACTATAGATCCAAATTGCCGTGGATACTATAGAGGTGGGTTTTAAGTTTCATCCCCAAAGCATGCTAGATCCAAGTAGATCTAAAAAATAAAAATTACAAGGGTTTTGAATTTTAAGGGTTTATGTGACCAATAGGATGGAGAACAAGCGAAGTGGATACATACCTTGTAGATCTCACCTCAAAAGCTTGCGGCTACTTTGCACATAGATGATTCTTGCCTTTAGTTACAATTCCAAGTGAATCCAAGCATAATCGTCCAATCCCTAAGAGGAGAGATGTCCCATTCAACCAGTAAATCAAACTACAAAACGTTAGATTTGATCCACAAATCAATGAGATCTAAGCATGTCATATCAAAGAAGCAATCAATGGACAAAGCACAATTGAAAAACTCCCTCAAGATGAAGACGTCTTTCCCAAGGGGGATGTGGGAAACCCCTACAATCTTCCCTTCAAGCAATTCGCACAACTAGCTTCAATCAATTCAACCTCCTTCAGTAGATGTCGATTTCACCTGTAAAGCAAAGAATGTCTAAAAGCAAGAGATGCATAACCATGTACAAGAGCAACCCAATCAAAGCCAAGAAGTAGATCTCCAAAATAGTATTTTATTCCAAGTTTTCCAGAGCCCAAACGTGTTTTTACAATGAAGGGGTCTCCTATAGGATGAGGAAGACCAAAACCCTAAACCACTTTTGAAAACTAGTGGTTGAGATCAAAAGATACAACAATATAATCAACTGCTAAGATGAGCCAATACAATATAAGACATGGATCACTCAACTAAGTGATGACGTCATAGCCTTAAATGCTCTATGGAGGGTGACGTCATACATGGGGGTGGCTAAAAACATGTGTGCCACAACATAATGACGTGGACAAGTGACTAGGAGCTCATGGTGGGGCTAGGAGGTATTACTTCCCTTCACTAGCATGTCCCCATGGCACAATAATATAAAATATGACTCAATGTCATGTCAAAGTATACAAATGATCAAATCTTGTCCCCATAATCAGAGAGAGAAATACAATAAATGAGCTCATGTAGCCCATGTTGACCCCACTGACTAGTGCCAACTGATCTGGAAGAAGGGGGATACACCATGGATGACCTATGAGCAGACCAAGTGCTAAAACCTTGCCTCAATTTCCCAAATCTAATTCCTCAATGACCCTTTTATTCCATTTTTTTATTTGCTGAAAAACCCTGAAAGTGCCCAAAACTACCTCTCAGGTGCCTGCATTGTCCATTTGAGTGCACCATCATGTCCGGAAGGAAGGTAACATGGTGAAAACAAGTGGCTGGACCACCCCTTTCCTCTATAGCGCCCTAGGAAACGACTAGCCTCCAAGGATACTGCTGGACAGGCCACATCAGCATGGCAAATCTGGTCAACAGGTGGAAAACCGCTGGTATCATGCCCAGGAGTGCGAGGAACTGAAAGATAAGTGTCTCAATGGATCCAGAAGATCCAAATCCACTAGAGATGAGTACTCATACACCTCATGATAACCTGTAGGGTCATCTGTAAGGTCCACCATACCCGGACAGTGTAAAATATGATGATCTGGAAATAATAATAAAAATGACCAACTGCATCAATCATCATCTGGAGCATATGTCCAACATATGGAATCATCAATAGGTGTATGTGGGACCATAGATCAACATCATAAAGCACAAGTGGTCCATCTCATCATGGATCCCAAGGATGACCATGGTCAAACTATGTTTGACTAGGTCAAAACACAACCAAAGACTAGATTATAACAAATGACTAAGACATGTTCATTTAACCATATTCACAACTTAACTTGAAGTATAAACATCAATCAAGTGGCAGTTAATACATAGATATTTAAATGTTATTTATAGTTTACTTGCACCAAAACTTTAAAGACATACTCATCCAATGGACATGGTCTAACTGTTGATTTTTCCTGAGCAGCATCGAGTGCCATTCTCTGGGAGAATGGAGGCACCTGGTTAGTTACCAGGATATTGACCCAGTCTGGGACTGGGAACTCAGCCTGGGGCTGAGTGCCATTCTCTGGGAGAATGGAGGCACCTGGTCAGTTACCAGGATATTGACCCAGTCTGGGACTGGGAACTCAGCCTAGGGCTGAGTGCCATTCTCTGGGAGAATGGAGGCACCTGGTCAGTTACCAGGATATTGACCCAGTCTGGCACTAGGAACTCAGCCTGGGGCTGAGAGCCATTCTCTGGGAGAATGGAGGCACCTAGTCAGTTACCAGGACATTGATCCAGTCTGGGACTGGAAGCTCAGCCTGGGGCTGAGAGCCATTCTCTGGGAGAATGGAGGCACCTGGTCAGTTACCAGGATTTCACTGTAAGCCCTAGACCGGGTCTGGGCAAGTGGTGTACTCCTCCACTTGGACTTGGTGACCACAGGTGGGTGAAGTAAAGCAATTAATTTATCTTCCTATGATGATGTACATGGAGTGGACATGAAGACCTTGAAGAACACCTGCATGATTTATTGAAGATAAAATGAAACCCAAGCATAGCTTGGCTTGGTCCATGAGCCCACCATTCGGAAGAAAAAAAATAAATATATATATATTTATTTATTTATGGATTGGCTCATTATTGGAGAAGAGAAAAAATAACAATAAATAAAATGATGAAGAAGTTGGACAGGTCGGCCTCACTCTTTTTTTTTGAGAGAGAAAAGAAAAAAAATAAATAATAAAAAAATAAATATATATATATAAGACAGGTCGGCCCCAAATAAAAGTGGAATTACTCCACTATAAATAAAAGGTGAAACTCATCATTATAACACAATTCAATTCGTGGAAGCCTCTGCTTAGCTCGTGGGTTTAAACTAAGGTTCAGTTCGTGACTTTAAGTATCTTTCTCTCCAAGAATTCGACAGCTACAGCAGAAGTATATTTTATGATTTGTGAGGGCAGAAGTATATTTTATGGTTTATGGTTTCTCTTCAAGAATTCGGCAGCTACAGCTACAGCAGAAGTCTGTATTCTCATCTCTTGGACAGCCGAATTGGTGAAGGCATTCCTTTAGTAGCCTGATTTTGTTTGTGAAGAGGACCGAACCTCTGTTGAGGGTTCCTTGCCCTAGTTGCAGGTCTGTTTCAGTGAAATAGAGGCAAGCCGAAATTCATGACAGTGAGGAAGTGGCAGTTTGAGGCCTGTTTGATGCAGCCAGCCCTATCTTGGGCCCTTACTCTTGCAGCCAAGCTCTAGTGTGGGCTTATTGTCTTCAGACCAACTCAGTTAGGGTCACACAGACTTGCAACTCATCAAATTCAGACATCTACAGGCAACAGTAACAACTTTTCAAGCCAAGCTCAGACTCAGAATAATCAAGCTCAGCCAACAGAAGTTGGGATGTTTTCTCTTTGGTCAAAGTTTCAAACTTTATCTAAGCAGTTGGTATGGTAACCTTGGTCACCTCTGTTTGTATGCCCTAAAAGGCAAAGTCATTGTAAAAGTTTGTCTCTTATGTAAAACTCAGACATCTCATATTTAAGGAAGATATTCTTTGCTGGGGTTTTTATACCTTAAAAGGTTTTCTCCAGGGTAAACATCTGTGTTCTTGTGGATGCATGGTTGTCTATTTGATTTACTGTTGATAACCTTCTGCTGCTAAATTTAAATTTGAAGTCAAAATTAAAAAGAAGACTGTTGCTACTGTCAATCTCAGATCTGTGTTAAAATTTAACACTAACTGCTAGGATAGGGTGAAGGCTAAGGACAAGGTTAGGTAAAGGGATGACTTGACCAACTTAACTAAGTGATACTTTGGACGAGGAAAAGGGGAGCTACACACTGTGCTGGACAAGATAAACAAAGGGAATGGAAGTGCCTCACAAATGGGTAAGTTGTTTAGAGAGTGCTTATTCAACCTTGGCATCATGTCTACATCAAGTTGATCCAAGTTCATTAGGATCATTCATTTAATTTCCATGGCCTTTTTGGCCTATATGACCCCTTGAGATTTTGCATGTGCTTAAAAGCACAACTAATCGCAACTTGCATCCGGGGTATATTTATATTTATGAGGTCAGCAATATTTAGATTTAGCATTTATTTAGCCATTGCTTTTTAGACCTTTTTGGACCCTTCATGGGGTACTTTAGCATTCCATTGCTTTAACCTTTAATTCATCGTGTGTTTAGAAACACATTCTTAGAATTTAATATCATAGGCTTTCATAAGAGATTTCCAATAATTTCCATACAAGTAGTACATGTGCTTCAGGTTTTAGCCAACAACATCTCATGTGACTAGAGGGAATTCCGCACTAAGCCACACATCAGGGCAACCGACTAGAATGATGTAGGCATAAAATCCAACTCACCGGGGGCAATTTTTGTCACCAACTCAGAGCCGAGACACAAAACAAACATGGATGCAATCCAACACAGCGGTAGAAATAGGGAAGTCCTCCATATCAAAAGTCAAGAAGGTAAGTCAGGGTGAAAGCCAAAATTAGGAAGGTCATGGATGGATGGAGTCAAGTGAATGTGGTGCCTAAGCTAGCAAACATAAATGTCAAGAAAAACCATGTCCATGCTCATAGGAGGGTAGTGAAACCATTGAGTATACCTTTGAGTGCAAGTAATACATCCAATTAATCATTTAAATCCAACCAAGATATTTCATTTCATTTATTAAATAATACTGCCACATCATGAGTTAAATACCAAGTCAATGCTATGAAGATGACTAAAGCAACAAGATAATAATCCATGCTAACAATCACAAGTCTATAGGTCATATCACTGCATATCAATAATCATCATCTAGAACCAACTGAAACACTGTTGCAATAATAACATCCGAAACTCTAGGCACTGAACTGAAAATGTATGGAACAAAAGGTCATATCGGTCATCAAATCTAAGCTCTCAAGGCTCAGCCTTGGCACAAGGTCTACTCAATGTCTGATATACACTACTCTGATCTGTAAGTGATCTCAAATAGTGTTGCTCATCATAACTGATCTCTGTAAAAGCAAAGCTCTGGAAAGTGCAGATATCTGCTCAGCAAGAACAGTAGCCCAGCTACTATGGTGTGATAATAGGTACATTGAGACTTCAAAGGCTTATAATATCAATATTCCAAGGAGAGAAAGACAATTGTAAGCAAGGATGTAAAGTTTGAGGAAGAGTTTGCATCCAAGAAGTCTCATGACCCTATTCTAGTGATAGAGGATGAGGAGTAGGAAGCTCCGAAGGTTGAGCCAGGGTCACCAGCAAATTTCATTTCGGGGCAACAGCCTTCAAGTGCAGAGGAGGAGCTACCAGCTCTTAACAAATTCTGTCAAGAGACCTCAATGGTTCACAGACATTGAGGGAATCATGCTCAGGAGCATGTTGAGGCTCCTAGGAATTCATATAGGGAGATCAGACCTTAAAAGAAGTTTCCAAACTACATGGCATTGATGAGCAACATCATAGATTCCAAGCCTTCCTATTTTTAGGAGGCAGCAGACCAGTAAGTTTGGAGGGACGGCATGATGACAAAGTACACCTCCATCATGAAGAATGATGTATGGGACATTGTGCCTAGATCAAAGAGGAAATCAGTAGTGACTTCCAGGTGGCTCTACAAGATCAAGCATGTGACAGATGGCAACATAGAGAAGTACAAAGCAAGGTTTGTGGTGAGAGGGTTCTCCCAGAAAGAGCAAGTGGACTACAAGGAGACTTTTGCTCTAGTAGCCAAGTACACTTCTATTAGAGCAATGATGTCTTTAGTCTCCATTATGAGATGGATGATACATCGGATGGATGTGAAGACAACTTTCCTCAATGGGATAATTGAGGAAGAAGTGTACATAGAACAACCTCAAGGTTTTGAGAACACTGGGAAGGAGTCCCATGTGTGCAGGCTAAAAAAGGCCTTGTATGGACTCAAGCAAACAACAGAAGCATGGTATTTTCCGAGATCAATGGATACCTACAGAGTAAGGGCTTCACCAAAAGTGAAGTAGATCCCAACTTATATTTCATATTTGTTGAGGCAAATCTACTTGTTTTGGTGTTGTATGTAGATGACCTATTTCTTACAGGTTCCATTAACGTGGGAAAATGCCCATCAACATTCAACTCAAATCAGCGAACAGCATTCTCTCCTTTTTGTCCGTTTATTAATCAGCTCGTTGGAAGCCGAAACCCAAAATCTCGTGAGTCTATGGGATGTCCTCCTTATGACATATTTATAACCGGCAAATTCACAAAGGGTTTTGTCTCTGTATTTCCAAAAATCACTTCGCTATTTGTTTTTACACTACATAGATTAAAAGAAAACTTATGATATTGTTATTTGTTTACTCTCTGTTTATTTATCATATAAAATTTGACTGTCCAAAATAATTAGGATATGTTTTTAACCCGATTATATATTTCAATAAAAAAATTAATTATTTTTAATTTTAATTAATTTGATATATTTTTATTTTTGAAATTTAGGTTAAGCAAGATTTTGTAAAATTTTATTTATTTTATTAAAATGTCATGTTTTAGCTTCACTTCTCTTCCATACTGGGCTTTAGAAAGTACCTCTCTATGCAACAACATTTACAATTTTCTCTTTTATGCTGGGCTTTAGAAAGTACCTCTCTATACAATAACATTTACAATTTTATGAATTAAATTGATATTTATGTTGAATTGAAATTGCTATTAATTTATTTTCTGTGTTTTAGCAATGAGTTTCTTCTATCTTTAAGAGAGAAAAGCATATTGACAATTATTTGACCGGCATATTATCCAGGGCACATATAGATTGTTTAGTACACGGAAACAACTTTTATTCAGTAGTTAAATCCTCTTTGAAGTAATTTTCCAGACCAAGTTCAGAATTCCTTCCATGTTTGGATGCCCCCTTTCAGATTTATGTTTATAATTACTCATGGAAACAAAAATCAGTTCATAAAACTCATACGCCTCTATAAATTATGCTCAACAGATAGGTAATAAAAATTCCAAAGATCTGACCATATATTTCAAAGAGTGCTGCAGAACATACCTGTTCATATATCTGTACCGGTGTATCCAAGCCATCACTGGAGGCAAGATGCCAAACAAGAAGCAGTTAGCATAGACCCCTGCAAAATCAAGCGCTGTTGCAAAGGCCGTGGGAAAGAAAGTTCCAATTAGAACGGGAGGACCCAGAACAAGGCAGATCATCAGCATTTCCCCCATTTTAAAATGACTCGAACTTGACGCTTGTGGCATATTGTGTTTCTGGCTTATAATAGAAGATTTCACAGAGAGGTTACTTTTGTCCTTTCCGGCCATCCCATTAGTAAAATTTTGTAGGTGTTCGTCATTCTGGGCATAATTTGAGTCCTTGTTGGCAGAGATCATCATTTCATGCCCCTGACTAGGGGCATTATGCAATTCCATTCCTTGCTGCCCAGGGAAGTCAATTGTACCAGATTTCTGACCATCCTGTGAGTTGTCCAAGTAAACCTTTTCACAGCATTCGCTTCCATCCTTTTTATCTATTACAGGGCTCCATCGTCCAACGCCATTGCAATTTCTTAACAATTTGTCGACTTGCCTTTTGTAGGGAAAATTCTTTACAAACTCCTCAGAATGGCACTGGATAAGAGACTTGATCAAATGTAGGGTATCAGATAATTGTTTAGGGAAGCTAACGGCATATCCTATCAAAGTCGTTCCAAGGGCCGAGAATGCAAAGGCTTGCACTGCAGGTACAGCAGAGGAATTCACAGAAAGCAAAAGTTTTATTGGGTCCAATGCCCTAGAAGCCGGACTTGACCTAGCAAGGCCTAAAACAACTGCATTCCATGATAAAACCATTGCAAGAGGTACAGCTCCCCCACACAGAATAGCCTTCCGAACCTCATATGGATCTCTTCCCATGACCTTACATATAAAAGGAGTTATCACATGAAATCCCAATGTAAGCACAGTTACGGGGATAGCAGGCAAAAGCACACTCGGAAACCACACAGCATGTTTAAAAGAATCCCATATAAAATGCCTCCTTAACAACACTCCAACCCCAACAAGCCCTGAAATGGATGTAACCATGAGAATGCATAAACCCCTATTTATTCCATCGATTACATTGAAGGATGCCAAGGCTAAAATTCCCCCAACTATGACTGGAAACAGAAGACAGGCCATGAAAAGAGGCAGAAAGGGCAACCACTGCTGAACGAGTGAACCAAGACCAGCAATGCAAGCAACCAAAAGAGCATAATTCAACATTGCATAAATTACTGCAACAACAATTCCCATATTGTCACCCAAGGTATGCATTGCTAAGCCTGTAAAACTCACTTCATTCAGTCCTTGCTCTTCCATGACTGCACAACCGATCTCTGCGACGAGCAAAATAGAAGCAATGACATAGACCCATGAGGCCAAAATTGTCAAAGTTGATGGCAAAGGACCTGCGTTGATTGTTGCTGCAGGCAAACCCAGTATTCCAGGTCCTACAGCAGTCCCCATGATTAAACCCACTGCAGTCCAGAAAGTCCCTGAATATTCTGAATCTCTTTTGGGTTCTTCTTCCTCATTCTTATCAGTCTCTGGAGTTGATCCATGGGATACGACTCTGGTTTTAAACAGATGTGTTGATGAGCTACATACCTTCAATTTTGCATTGAACAATGGCCGACAGAGTTCTTTTCTACTCTCCCAAGGAGTTGATAACAGATTACATGAAGGCGGAGCTAAATCAAATCTGCAATCTCCATATGGGTTCAACTCTCTGGAGAGTGCTGCGGTCTGGCTCAGCCCGAACCTAGATGGTAGCATCCGAGCTCTGAGCATGGTTTCGATGAGGTGGCTAGTCCAATAATTTTTCAACGGTTATGCAGGAGTTTTGTTTGAAACTTTACATTAAGCGAAAATCCAAACATAGTCCAGTCTAGTTTTGAACGTCAGATTGTAACCAATAGCCTGGGAATTAGGTGGTGCAGAACGCATATTGTACCAGAGGCCAAGAAGGTGGTGAGACATTGACTGGATTGAAGGGTGGGTGAGAACATGCTCCAAGGTTGTGGAGAGGTGATGCATACATGAATCTATGCAAAGAGATTTTGAACAGTACATACAAAACTCAAACTCAAACTCAATTACAAAATTAAAGAGATTTTGAACAAAATTTAGAGGAATCAAATCTGCAAACCTTTCACCACTAAATTACAGCAAACATCCCTCTCATCACTATATTACAATTATGTTACAGCACACTATGCATTCTTTTCTTTTCTTTTTTTTAAGTTTTTATTTTTATGGGATAAGTATACACTTTCCCCACCTGGTCTCCACTATGCTATAGCACATTGATGTTGATGGACACAATGGCTCATTGAGAGGGGGGGGTGAATCAGTGGGCCAGCACTTAGATAACAATTTCAACTTCTTCAAAACTTAATCAAGGATCATTAATAATACTTAGGCAAAGTTCATCAATCACCATAAGCTATATATCATCATTCATCAAATTAAACATGCCATTTCTATAAGTCATAAGACACATCACAAGATAAGTTAATCATAAGGCACATCACAAGATAAGCTTTGTAAACTTTTTATATTGTGATTGGAGACTTCAATCTCCAAAATAGGCTACAACCCAAAGGTGGAACCACCCACCAGATGATTCAGTCAGCTGCGACTGACTGGGATGCACCAACACCCCAACAATACAAATTTACAGAAGGTGTATCAGACTTTCCTTAAGTCTGTAACAACCACATACATCATCCCAAATACCAAGCAAGGATCCCTTGTTTGTTGCCCAGATTACTTAAGCTCAGAGCTTCAACAAACTCTCTCTGATTTGTGCCTTCCCTTTGTTGGTTGCTTTTCTTCACTGATCCTTCAATGCTGCACTTCTTCCTTTGTACTATCTTTGCCTCGGATCAGCTTCAGACACACATCAAAATGCATATCTCAATGGTTGTCTCACTTCCATCTATGGTTGCCTCTTCTTCACCAGAAAATCAGAGAACAAACATTTTTATCTTCATGCTACAGTTGCCTCAGTTAACCCCGAAAATCAGAGAGATAAAAAACTTCTTCTTTGTTGCTCCTGCTGATCTGCTGCTGCCACAAAATTTTCCTCAGACCTTACCCAAAAATCAGAGCTCACTTTCACATTTTCTCCACTGATCTCCTCACTCATTGGAATGAGGCGGATTGCCCTTTTTATACAAATCCTCCTTAACTCTTGCTAGGCCGACCTATAAAAAATTATCATTTTATTTTTATTTCTTATTATTAAATAATTTGAAATAAGATTTATTTTTGGTGGCCATTCCTTCAATCAAGGAGATGAACAATGATCTCAAGAACCATCTCGTTTGGGTCCAAGACCCAACCCTTCACTTCATCATTTATATGCCATGTCATCGAGTGACCTTCCAGAATGCCCACAAGCTCTTCATCCTTTATATGCCCGCAGACTCCTTCTCATATGCCCATAGCTACTCCATCAAATGCCCGCAAGGGCTTGCTTGTGATTCCTGCATGGCTCCTTCTCCATGCCCACCACTGCTTCATAAAGATGTCCGCAAGGGCCTTCAAATATGCCCTCAAGGGGCTCTTAAGGATGCCCGCAAGGGCTCCTTGAATGCCCTTAAATTATGCCTGCAGGCTGCTCCATCATATGCCCGCAAGGGCTCCTTGAATGCCCTTAAATTATGCCTGCAGGCTGCTCCATCATATGCCCGCAAGGGCCTTTTGAGGATGCTCGCAAGGGCTACAAGAAATGCCCGCAACGCCCTTAAAGGATGCCCGCAAGGGCTACAAGAAATGTATGCAGCGCCCTTAGAAGATGCCCGCAAGGGCTACAAGAAATGTCTGCAGCAGGGGTGTAGAAGATGCCCGCAAGGGCCTCCAAGAGATGTTTGCAACACTCCATTAAAATGCCAGCAAGTTGGTTCATAGATATGCTCGCAAGGGGCCTTCAAATGCCCGCCAAGGAACCAAAATGTCCTCCATGACATTTCCTTGTCCTTCATTGTCCTTGTTCTTCATGGTATTGTCCTTTGCCATGTCATTTCCTTATCCTCAATCTTTGTCATCAATCTGTTGCCATGTATTTGTCCTCCATGTCCTTTGTCTTTTTCCATGTCAAGTCTTTGTCATACTTGCCATATCATCATTTCAACCTTTGTCATTAATGTGTTGTTATCAATGACAATCATGCTCATCAATCTCCCCCTTTGTCATTGATGGCAACGTCCTCAAAATTTATCTCCCCCTTTGACATTAATGACAAAGGGCCAATCACCTAGCCAACAAAGGCTTCACAATGCCCAAAAAAAAATTGTATCCTTGCTACCTTTTTCATTGGTTGATCTCCCCCTATCATATAGGTTTTTTTTTTTTTTTCCTGAGCTAGACTCCCCCTTTGACTGAGCTTGGTATTGTTTCTTGGAGATCATCCTTGTACTTTCCATCTTCAATTGTTCATAAGTATACATACTCCCCTTTGTATAGAGTTTACTTGTTGAGTTGTTTGCTCCCCTTGTTAAGTGTACTGTTGTAGCTTCTTTGAACAAGCACTCTTATGTTGGCTGCCTTGAGGAAATTTCCAAAGACTTTACACTTCATAAAAGGTAGGCATGCATCAATCACAATGTTGCGTCCCTTAAAAGAATTTCTTTTGATCATACATTTTTACAGACAACATTTCTTCAGGTAATCATGCATTGCCATGTTGCTTCACTGCATTTGCTTCTTGGCTCATCATATTCAAAACCAATTTTTTTATTGTCAATTTTCAAGACAATTTGATCAACCCCTGTGGTTAAGATCATGAGACCTCTCATATCAAGACATAGCTTAATTTACGACTGTCCTTTGGATGCAAAAGTGATCAACTCTTTTAGACAATCTTTATCCCAAGATAACACCTTCAGCTACCGAAATTTAGAGATTATTTCTTCCAAACAACTTTATGTCTCTTCTTTATCTGCTTTAGTCTAAATTCATGCTTGGGGCTGTCTTCATAATTGTTATTGTTATCTACCAACTTACTCATGTCACTCCTTGCCAAATTTTGTCATACATTTTTATTTACCAGCTGCTGATTTTTTCACCAATCTTGTCCACTACCATTACTGTCATGTAAATCTAATGTTGCCATTTACTGCTGCCCATCAAAGAGAGCTTGTCATGGCAATAAGGATTTGTTCATAGTCATTAGTCCGAGATCCAAGGTCCAAAGAAACAAATAACACTTCCATTCACCTGAATTCTTCAGATAAAAGATCTTCAATGGTTCACTGCCTAGGTTTTCAATAATTTACCCAAATTCCACTTGAATTTTCAAACTCCTCAAGTATGATGTGGCTTCCTTAGAACTAACTATAGATGCTCTTCTCAAGACATTTAATAAGTGTCTTCTCAGTGAATGGTACAACAAAATTCCAGCTCAACAATATTTCCAATATCATAATACCAATAACAAGTAATTCATGAATGCATTCTTGTTAATCATATCCAAAGCTAGAGTCATACCCAACAATCATCTGGTAAATTCATAAGAGGTAAGCATGTGTCAATTTTCCAAACAACTTGTTGATTTACTTCATTTGCTATCCATACTCCCCCTATCAATCATCTCATCATCATAAAACTCCTTTTCAAATCAAGTTGAGTAATATTCTCTTCAAAGTATACTTCTGCAGTTGCTTTTAGCATTTCAAGCTCCCCCTATCATCATGCATCTTCCTTGAGTCACATAGGGCCAAATTGTATTACCTCGTACTTTACAAACTTCATCCCTGCCTGTTTTCCTTCTATTAATGTTAGCAATCCGATCCTAGGACCTGTTTCTTCGCTTGGAGCAACCAACATTTACCTTTGAGTCCATCCTCCAACAATGAATTCAAGGTGTACCTAAGGTCTTTAAAAGACCTCAAGTTTGGCTTTCCATATGGCAGCAACCTTCTGCGCAATGATCAACTTCATTTACATTCAACAAAACATTTTTTTTCACCCATTTATGAGAATGTCCTTGCATGTGATCATTTGTCCTTTGGTCTTCAAATCTTTTTGCATTATTCATCTTCCAAGATTCATCTACTTTCCTTGCTAATGGACATGAAAAACTTCTCATGGATTATCTTCTTGGACTTCCACATGCTTGGGATTTATGACCAACACCACCATAGGTGAAACATCTAAAAGTGTGACAGTTTGCAGCAGAATGTCCAATTCGGTCGCATGTCCAGCATCTCATTTTGTCACTTCGAATTCCAACACTTCTTCTTCCATGGAATGTACAATCTTGTTATCACCAAACTTGGAGTTGCCCCTAGAGATGGATCCAATATGGATGGCACAGGGGATTGGCAACCAAAAAGGTGCAACCAAGATAGCCTCGTTTCCCAATGGATGGTTGTCATGCCAATCGAGGCAATCTTCACTTTATGTTATCTAGCCCAAGACAACAAAGAGGGAGACCCATATCTACTCCCAATAGGAGAGATCAGACCAAGACACCATATCAAATCGAGTATGGATGAAGTACGTAAGGTGTATGGTAAACCCTAAATCTATGGATGAAGTCACAAGACGAGTAATGAGTTGGATCAAGAGGTTTAAGTAATGTAGATTTGGTCCAACTTGGTTATGTGAGTGACTTATGAGATTTAAAATAATATCTAGGATCAAGGTACTAGTCAAAGATGAGAAAATCCACTGCCTTGGGAACCGTGTCCAATGCAGGGTAGTTAAGTACCAAATTGGGGCTAACCAGTACCAAAGATAGGCTTGAAGAGTGGATATGGAAATGTCTAGGTGTTCAAGTAGTAAGACAAAGACCAAACCACAAGCAAACTCAACAAACCAGAAAAGTCGTGAGGGCTTGGAGAAAGATCGGTGCCTTGGAAAGTGGGTCAAATGGAGTCGGATGTCCACCAAACTATATATCAGGGATGTTGAGGTGTAAATCTAGGTGGGTCTTCAAGATTAGGACCATCCAATGGCTAGATCTCAATAGATCTGAGATTGAAATGCATCACCAAGTGACTCAAGTGGACCTCAACCCTCAAAATGAGGAATGGAGCCCACAAGGCAGAAATCAACAACGTGAAGCACTAGGGGTAGGTTATCAACTGTAGAGATTAAGGATCAAGTTGGATCTCACCTACCCAGGTGCTAGATTTAGCAAAACTCACCCATCCAAAAAGTGTGACCTCACTTGGAGAGGCTAATTTGCCTTGGGAAATGGGTCGGATGAAGGCCAATCCACACCAAACTATAGATCTGAATTGTCGTGGATGCTATAGAGGTGGGTTTTAAATATTTTACCCAAAATCCAAGTAGATGTTAGTAGATCTGAGAAAATGTAAAATGAGGGTTTGAAATATGAGGGTTTTAACAATGAAGTAGTTGTGCCAATGGATTGGAACCAAGACAAGAAGAACAAACCTGTGGATATTACCTGGATAACCTTGTAGATGCCTTGATGACGATGATCTATGCAAACACGGTCAATTTGGAGCGATTTGAAGTAGTTTTCTATGAGATCGATTTAGTCCAAAGAAGCCAATGTGCCCTCTCTCCTACACAACAAACATCAACCATATCAGATTTGCTGCAAACAAGAGATAACTCAAATGCCACAAGAGAAATAACATAAAGATAGCATAGATCACAATGATACTAATGATAACCCCTGATACAAGCGAATGCCAAGTGGAGCGAGTTGAAGAAGCCTTGTAAAAACGCCCAAGTGAAGTCACCCTACTGTAGACAAGACAAAAGTTTCCAAAAATATAGATCTTACCACAAATGCCCAAATGCTAGGATACAATAGACTTTCCAATCACCATCTAAGAACACTAGATGCAAAGGAGACCACAAGAATTTCCACAGAAAAGTTTTTCTATATTAAGATTCCAAGAGCCAAACACCCCTTTACAATGAGAAGCTCTCTCCTTTAAATAGGATGGAGAGAGGCCATAATTCTAACCACTTTTTGAATGAGTGGCTAAGATTAAAAGATCAAAAGATCTAATCAATGGTTGAGATGAGCTCAACAATACAATACATGGATCACTAATAAAATAATACATCAATGGACCAAATCACCCTAGGAGAGGGGGTCCCACCAAAAGTGAATGATAAAACATAAGATCTAGCTCATGGTGGGTCCAAGGGGTAATTTCTAACACCCTTGGTCAATCCCCATGGCACAATATCCAAAAATAAATAAGCTAGACACCAAATCGTGCCTCTCTGGGAAAGTCGTGAGCCTTAAGAGGCTCCAGAAATCAATATAAAATGCCATAAGTGATGGGTGTGGGTCCCACTGGAAGCTGAAACTACTGGAGAAGGTGTGGAAGACATCCCACTCATCATCACAAGTCATCCCATGCCATAACGTTGCCTCAGTATCCCAAATCGAATCCTTCAGTAGCCATTTTCACCATTTCTCGACTGCCTTGGGAAGTGTGAAACTGCCCAAACTGCCTCCTAGAGTGCCTGCACTGTCAAGGTGAGGCCACTAGGCTCTCTGGGATGGTGGGTAATATGGTAATAACAAGTGGTTGGACCACCCCCTCCATGCACAGTGCCCTAGGTTAACTCATCAACTCTCTGCTCTGCTCTGCCAGGGCCTCTAATAGGCCAAAACTGCACTAGGATAGCCAACTGAGGCTAATAATCATTGTAACTGCCTGGAACTGAAAATAGACTATCTCATTGGACTCAAACGGTCGAAATCCATCTAAGATGTGTACTCATACACCATATAGATCTCTGCATGGTCAAAAATAAATACTCATCATATCCGGCAGACCAAATAAAATAATCTGTAAAAGTGCTGAAAAACACAAATCATCATCATAAGCTTGAAACCACTGCATAGAACCACCATGGTGACCTGTACCAGACCATATATCATGTCTCTGTATCATCTAAGGTCTGCCACCTCATGTCTTGTGGTTGACTTTTGGTCAAACTGGGTTTGACCAAGTCAACATGACCAAAATATAACTCAAACTGTCATCAAACTGCTGCAAGGTGTCAAAGGTTAAAACATGCTTTACAATCCATTCAAATAGCAATTATAACAAAAAGTAATCATTACTGGCGATTTAAATCCAAATATATAAGGCCATTAATTATTATTTATAACTTAAACTAGACTTTCAAGACCATACTCACTTCATAGTTGTGATCAATTTGCTAGTGAAGGGTGAAGGCTAAAAATAAAATGGCTAGGCCAAAGAATGACTTACTGACTTAACACTGTGACACTTTAGATATGGAAAAGGGAATACACACCATAGCATATAGTGGACAAGCAATAACACAGGGAACGACGGTGTCTCACAAATGGGTAAGTTGTTCAAAGAGTGTTTATTCACCTTGGGAGATGCTCACAATCCATAATACAAATGAGGCCAGCAATCTTTTTGATATAGAGTTTAAGTTCCATTTCTTTTTGGGCCTATAGTTTCCATAGCCTTTGATCTATGTGTGTTTATAAACACATTGCATAGATTTACATTTCATTAAGGCTTTTTGTTGCAGGTGTGTTTTTAAGGCACGTGTTTACCTAAGCACTTCCATGTGTGTTTTTTAGACATCTTGTTTACCTGGGTATTTACATTTCACAATAGATATAACATTTGATATTTCTTTGCCAGTTTCATTTGGCTTTTCACAATAGATATAACATTTCATTTTTCATAATTTGTATTCATGGCAGCACTATTTGTTTCAGGTTTAGCCAACAACATCTTTAGTGACTAGGGGGACTTCGTGCCAGTGCCAAACATCGGGACAACCGACCAGAATGATTCAGGACTACAATCCAAATCACCAAAGGTAATTTTTGTCACCAACTCAGAGCCGAGACACAAAAAATAGGGAAGCTCATCCAATACAGAGGCTACAGCGGGGAAAGGTCCTCCATGCCACTAGTCAAGTAGTAAGTCAAGGTAAATAACAAACTGGGTAGGTAATGGATGGATGACGACAATGAATAATGAAACCAACACTAGCAAGCCAAAGTATGGTGGGAATGATCACCTCTAATCTCCCTAGGGAGGGTAAAACCGAGGAGTATAGGTCAAGAACTTCTAAGTCTGAGTAGGGACAATATTATATATATATATATAAGTACAAACAGGTCCACATATCTATATGATCGCCAGATCATGATACTAAATGCTAAGACATGCTACAAGAATGAATATAAAAGCAATATAAGCATAACACCAAAATATACCTGATGGGTCATATACATGAATGCTCATCATCTGAACCAACATCTATCCTTTGAAACTGTTGTTGTAACTCTGGGAAATACTAACTGCTCTGTATAAATGGCTAAATGGCTACATCGGTCATCTCTCTTAGTGTCCTGAAACTCAGTCATGGCATGGGGAACAAAACTATTGTCCATAATCTGATAGTGATCCATAATAGATGCTCATCTCAGCATCTCAGTGCAAGGGAACTGGTTGAATAGTGTACTGGAATCTGAAAAATAATGTATGGTAGCCCGGCTACTATATATGTGATAACATCTGGCTCTCGTTGGGACAAGTGCTATGCTGAAAAGAGTGATTGAGAACCTCAGAATCTCTGGTCCTCGAACTCTGCTCCTCGAATCCTTGATCTAGCACTCTATCTCTGCAACTGCTACCAGCATATCACCTACTACCTATAAAATGGCCAGAGCTATACCCAACTCACAGACCGGATGTCAGAATGTCGCATGTATATATATAAATCAAATAAGCTGAAACTGAAATGCATAGAATATAAATGCAGAAAAGTAAATCTAATCTACTAACATAACTTAAAAAGTTTGGTTTTATTGTGCAGGAAAAGAAAATGACAAGTACTCATTTAAACTAAGAGCTTCAAAAGGTGCCAGACTCAATGGCTGAAAAGACTAACTACTGCTGAAGCAAGCTTATTCAGTTCCTACCTACTCTAATCTACCAGTTAAGGTAAGCACTAAGTAAAAGCATAAATCTGGTGCAACCATTCATCAATTTGACTAATCAGGACTGAATTAAAGCTTAATGAAATTAAAATCAACACGTTCCTGACTTGTTCAAAATTTGAGAAAGCATCTTAATGGTGCAAAATGAAAACATGCAAAGGGGGAGCTTGATTAATGTAAACATCCTCCATCAAAATACTAATCAGATCATAAAAATTATGCAAGTTACTATTCAACATGTATGGAGGGAAAATATGTGATAATAAATTCAACTCCCCTTGTTTCAAATTACATTCCTCATCTACCTGACTAGGACACTCAATTCTGGCTACTCCAGGAATGATAGATAAACCAAGTGGGGATGAATTGTGATGAAATGAGAAAGAGATTAACCTCACTTGTTGTTTAAGTATGGAGAAACGATGAAATTGATTTTTATATACCCCTTCCAGCCACCAAGAAGAAGGAATAATAAATTGAAGAATGTTATTCATCAAAGATGACTGAAAGGGGAAATGAAACACTTTATCCCCATACATGCGACAATATATAGACTCTTGATTGAAGATCTCAAAAGTAAAAGATTGACCAGACCACAAACTCAAAGAAGATACGAAAAGCTGGGATGGGAGGGTGGATTGAAAATTGATTGACCTTGAATTTTGCCAAAAAGAAGGAACTTATTGCGAGCACCCAACCCCAAAGATTGAAATAGACAATCCTGATCAGAAAAAGTATAAAAATTGGATGAGTTAAGTGAAGGATTATTTCCGAGCTTCCCATAAACATTAAGATACTGGTTTGAGGATTTGATTAAGGAAAACTCTTGATTCGTTTGATTCACCAACCCATCCTCATGATGAGATTTCTCTTCAATTGATTTATCACTAAGTTCATATGATGATAATTTATCAGGAATCGCATCAACAAACTGATTAACAACCATTTGATCATTTTCATAAAATTGATCTCTAAAAACAGGATGATCATTGATTTCTAAAGAAACTTGGTTGTTGTCCCTACTTTCTTCTTCCTCAATGTCATGATCAGAGAAATCATTAATTACACAAGGATCAAAAATATTTTCAAAAGACTCACTAATGGAAGACTCAACCATGGATGCTTCTTGATGGAAATCATTTGAATCATCCTCTTCATCCGAGACTTCTTCAGGTAATGATGACAATACTCTCATAAGTTCCCCTCTTATATCAATATTAAGGCAATAATCCTGAGGGTTTGAAATTTGCTTACTGTCATTCATTACATTTTCATGAAACTTAATTGGCTTAGGAAAAGAGGAACCAAATTGATAAGGACAATCATTACTTAATTCATTATTGGTGTTTCGATCATCTTCATCAAGTTGATCTTCATCAAGACACTCATTTTCTGATTGTTCTTCCATAGCTTCATTAATGCTTTCTCTCCACTCACTTATTAACAAATCCATGAACATGTCATACCCGGTGATGGATCCTGGGGCTAAATGATCAAACCATAGTCGGGCATCCCCTTCTAGGGAAGCACCAAGGGCTCGCATATAGAAATCCTCATCATCAGCACCAAGAAATTCCATATGGTCCCAGAGGGCATCCAAATGACTTTCAATAGATGTTGCATTACTTCCATCAAAACGAGGCAACCCCCTGATGTATCCATTTGGCATAAGATGAGGTGCCCCATATATTTCTGAAAAATCAAAAGGAGATGGCTTGGGTTTCCTAAAAGTTCTAATTGCTTGAGTTGCGCGAGGATCAGTTACCAAAAGCCTCGACTGAGTTTGATATTTTCTAATTGGTTCACTTGGGATATTTGGAGAAAAATTATTAGATGGATGAGGTAAATGATGGGTATCATAAGAATCTTGATATGCAGGTTCATACCCATAATTATTTTGATAACTATCCTCATACCTAAATTTCCAATTTCTTTCATTAATTTCTGTTATAATTTTTAATTTTTGCTTAAGATCTTGAAGAAGATCCTGGTCCATTATGAATTATTAGGATTCTTAGTGGATTATATACATGGGTTCGCTTCCCAGCAGAGTCACGATTTAATATTTTAAGATTTATACGTTGGGTTCGGTCCTCAGTAGAGGCGCGGGGTGGAGTAGCCAGGTGAACCACGCAAGTAATTCACCGAAATGAAATATGTCGTAGGAGAGGTGAGATAAGTGAATTACGATAGTGATTGATAAAATTATGAGTTTAGGAAAGCAATCACCAAGGCAAAATACCGGATGCGATAAGATATGGATTAACGCACGGACACTCGCAGACACTGAAGGTAAGCCTCTACCTCCCAGGCAATGGCGCCAAAATGTTATCACCAAACTTGTAGTTGCCCCTAGAGATGGATCCAATATGGATGGCAGAGGGGATGAGCAACAAAAGAGGTGCAACGAAGATAGCCTCGACTCCCAATGGATGGTTGTCACACCAATCGAGGCAATATTCACTTTATGTTATCTAGGCCAAGACAACAAAGGGGGAGACCCAGATCTACTCCCGATAGAAGAGATCAGACGAAGACACCAAATCAAATCAAGTATGGATGAAGTACGTAAGGTGTATGGTAAACCCTAGATCTATGGATGAAGTCACAAGATGAATAATGGGTTGGATCAAGAGGTTTAAGTAATGTAGATTTGGTCCAACTTGGTTATGTGAGTGACTTATGAGATTTAAAACAAGATCTAGAATCAAGGTACTAGTTAAAGATGAGAAAATCCACTGCCTTGGGAACCATGTCCAATGCAGGGTAGTTAAGAACCAAACCGGGGCTAACCAGTACCGAAGATAGGCTTGATGAGTGGATATGACTATGTCTAGGTGTTCAAGCAGTAAGACAAAGACCAAACCACAAGCATACTCAACAAACCAGAAAACTCATGAGGGCTTGGAGAAAGATCGGTGCCTTGGAAAGTGGGCCAAATGGAGTTGGATGTCCACCAAACTGTATATCAGGGATGTTGAGGTGTAAATCTAGGTGGGTCTTCAAGATTAGTATCATCCAATGGCTAGATCTCAGTAGATCTGAGATTGAAATGCATCACCAAGTGACCTAAGTGGGGCTCAACCCTCAAAATGAGGAATGGGGCCCACAAGGCAGAAATCAACAAGGTGAAGCACTAGGGGTAGGTTATCAGCTATAGAGATTAAGGATCAAGTGGGATCTCACCTACCCAGGTGCTAGATCTAACAAAACTCACCCATCCAAGAAGTGCGACCTCACTTGGAGAGGTTAATTTGCCTTGGGAAATGGGTCGGATGAAGGCCAATCCACACCAAACTATAGATCTGAACTGTCGTGGATGCTATAGAGGTGGGTTTTAAATATTTTACCCAAAATCCAAGTAGATCTTAGTAGATCTGAGAAAATGTAAAATGAGGGTTTTAACAATGAAGTAGTTGTGCCAATGGATTGGAACCAAGACAAGAAGAACAAACCTGTGGATCTTACCTAGATAACCTTGTAGATGTCTTGATGATGATGATCTATGCAAAATCGATCAATTTGGAGCGATTTGAAGTAGTTTTCTATGAGATCGATTTAGTCCAAAGATGTCAATGCGCCCTCTCTCCTGCACAACAAACGTCAACCATATCAGATTTGTTGCAAACAAGAGATAATGCAAATGCCACAAGAGAAATAACAGAAAGATAGCATAGATCACAATGATACTAATGATAAACCCTGATACAAGCGAATGCCAAGTGGAACGAGTTGAAGAAGCCTTGCAAAAACGCCCAAGTGAAGTTGCCCTCTTGTAGACAAGACAGAAGTTTCCAAAAATATAGATCTTACCACAAATGCCCAAATGCTCGGATAGAATAGACTTTCCATTCACCATCTAAGAACACCAGATGCAAAGGAGACCACAAGAATTTCCACAGAAAAGTTTTTCTATATTAAGATTCCAAGAGCCAAACACCCCTTTACAATGAGAAGCTCTCTCCTTTAAATAGGATGGAGAGAGGCCATAATCCTAACCACTTTTTGAATGAGTGGCTAAGATTAAAAGATCAAAAGATCTAATCAATGGTTGAGATGAGCTCAACAATACAATACATGGATCACTAATAAAATAATACATCAATGGACCAAATCACCCTAGGAGAGGGGGTCCCACCAAAAGTGAATGATAAAACATAAGATCTAGCTCATGGTGGGTCCAAGGGGTAATTTCTAACACCCTTGGTCAATCCCCATGGCACAATATCCAAAAATAAATAAGCTAGACACCAAATCATGCCTCTCTGGGAAAGTCGTGAGCCTTAGGAGGCTCGAGAAATCAATATAAAATGCCATAAGTGATGGGTGTGTGTCCCACTAGAAGATGAAACTGTTGGAGAAGGTGTGGAAGACATCCCACTCATCATCACAAGTCATCCCATTCCATAACTTTGCCTCAATAGCCCAAATTGGATCCTTCAATAGCCATTTTCACTATTTTTGAACTGCCTCGGGAAGTGTGACTGCCCAAACTGCCTCCTAGAGTGTCTGCGCTGTCAAGGTGAGGCCACCAGGCTCTCTGGGAGGGGAATAATATGGTAATAGTAAGTGGTTGTACCACCCCCTCCATGCACAGTGCCCTAGGTGAACTCATCAACTCTCTGCTCTGCTCTGACAGGGCCTCTAATAGGCCAAATTGCACTAGGATAGCCAACTGAGGCTAATAATCACTGTAAATGCCTGGAACTGAAAACAGACTGTCTCATTGGACTCAGAAGGTCCAAATCCATCTAAGATGTGTACTCATACACCATATAGATCTCTGCATGGTAAAAAATAAATACTCATCATCTCAGGCAGACCAAATAATAATAATTTGTAAAAGTGCTGAAAAACACAAATCATCATCATAAGCCTGAAACCACTGCATAGAACCACCATGGTGAACTGTACCAGACCATATATCATATCTCTTTATCATCTGAGGTCTGCCACCTCATGTCCTATGGTTGACTTTTGGTCAAACTAGGTTTGACCAAATCAACATGACCAAAATATAACTCAAACTGTCATCAAACTGCTGCAAGGTGTCAAAGGTTAAAACATGCTTTACAATCCATTCAAATAGCAATTATAACAAAAAGTAATAATTACTGGCGATTTAAATCCAAATATATAAGGCCATTAATTATTATTTATAACTCATACTAGACTTTCAAGACCATACTCACTTCATAGTTGTGATCAATTTGCTAGTGAAGGGTGAAGGCTAAAAATAAAATGGCTAGGCCAATGGATGACTTATTGACTTAACACTGTGACACTTTGGATATGGAAAAAGGAATACACACCATAGCATATAGTGGACAAGCAATAACACAGGGAATGGCGGTGTCTCACAAATGGGTAAGTTGTTCAAAGAGTGTTTATTCACCTTGGCAGATGCTCACAATCCATAATATAAATGAGGCCAACAATCTTTTTGATATAGAGTTTAAGTTCCATTGCTTTTTGGGCCTATAGTTTCCATAGCCTTTGATCTATGTGTGTTTATAAACACAATGCATAGATTTACATTTCATTAAGGCTTTTTGCTGCAGGTGTGTTTTTAAGGCACTTGTTTACCTGAGCACTTCCAGGTGTGTTTTTTAGACATCTTGTTTACCTAGGTATTTACATTTCACAATAGATATAACATTTGATATTTCTTTTCCAGTTTCATTTGGCTTTTCACAATAGATATAACATTTCCTTTTTCATAATTTGTATTCATGGCAGCACTATCTGTTTCAGGTTTAGCCAACAATGTCTTTAGTGACTAGGGGGACTTTGTGCCAGTGCCAAACATCGGGACAACCGACCAGAATGATTTAGGCCTACAATCCAACTCACCAATGGTAATTTTTGTCACCAACTCAGAGCCGAGACACAAAAAACAAGGAAGCTCATCCAATACAGAGGCTACAGCGGGGAAAGGTCCTCCATGCCACTATTCAAGTAGTAAGTCAAGGTAAATAACAAACTAGGTAGGTAATGGATGGATGAAGACAGTGAATAATGAGACCAACAAGAGCAAGCCAAAGTATGGTGGGAATAATCACCTCTAATCTCCCTAGGGAGGGTAAAACCGAGGAGTATAGGTCAAGAACTTCTAAGTTTGAGTAGGGACAATATTATATATATATATATATAAGTACAACCAGGTCCACATATCTATATGATCGCCAGATCATGATACTAAATGCTAAGACATGCTACAAGAATGAATATTAAAGCAATATAACCATAATACCAAAATATACCTGCTGAGTCATATACCTGAATGCTCATCATCTGAACCGATATCTATCCTTTGAAATTGTTGCTGTAACTCTGGGAAATACTGACTGCTCTGTATAAATGGCTAAATGGATACATCGGTCATCTCTCTGAGTGTCCCGAAACTCAGTCATGGCATGGGGAACAAAATTGTTGTCCATAATTTGATAGTGATCCATAATAGATGCTCATCTCAGCATCTCAATGCAAGGGAACTGGCTTAATAGTGTACTGGAATCTGAAAAATAATGTATGGTAGCCCGACTACTATATATGTGATAACAAGTGCACAACCCTATGTCCAAACTTATTGCAAGAAAAACAATATCCATAAAATGCCTTTTCATACCTAGGAACAAATAGTCTTCTTTGTGGCATGGTCCTTCTTGGCTGATCATGATGGCTGGATCTTCCTTGTTATGGAGAAGTTTCCTTGTTTTGTTGAGTTTGAGTATCTTCTATATTGCTTTCTTCACCATGCTTAAGACCCTTTAAATATTTGCATAACTCCTAGGCTTCTTTTCAGTCTTCTTCTTTGGGAACTTGAAGTCTTCGGTGATCTCTTCTTTGTCATAGCCTACCCTAGTCTTGGCATGTCGTGATCTCTAGTAGCTGAGGATGTCATCTAGAGTTAATGAACTCTTTTTAAACTTCAAATTTGTAGCAACTGTCTTTTTCATTTCCTCTTTCAGAGAAATGATCTCAAGCTCTTTTGCTTGACTAATTTTATTCTGTTCCAGTAGCTGAGCTTCTTCGGTTCTCTTGGCCTCTTCCAATTGACCTTTCAGCATAGTAACTTCTAGGGATTGCTTCATGTTTGTTGCAGTTGTTTTTTCCAATCCACCTTTTAAGAAATCAATCTTAGTTTCTCTTGCTTGGCAGATCTCATCCTTCTCTTTTAGCTAACTAGTTATAGTCTCCTTCATTCTTGTAGTTTCTTCAACTTGGTATTTCAGATCAACAATAGTCTTTGTGGCCTTTTCATTCTCTTCATGTTTCTCTTACTCGGATATTTATAATAGTTTTGGCTGCAGCACATTCTTTTCTTCGGATTTCTTTAGTTCATCAAGTGCATGCAAAACCTTTCTTTCAATCCTTTTGAGTGCATCCTTTGGTACTTCAACACTTGAATTATCTTCTTTTTCTCCCTATCTTAGCATTTTTTCCTTGAGTTGCTCATTTTATTTTCTTGACTTTTCTAATTCTTCTAGAGCACAGGTGAGTTCTCCTTCCCAGACAATATCCCATTTTACTCCATTAAATTATTCATCTTTATTTTTATTAGAGCAATGAAAAGTATCACATTCTGAATTATTACAAGCAGAGGAACTCTTACCTTCAGAGTTGAGTGAGTCTTGCATCAAGTCTTTGATAGTATTGGCTTCAGTTTCTTGTCCTTCGGCTGAATATAGATCCTTTAGTTTGTCCCAAAGCTATTTAGCCGAGACACATTGTCCTACACTTTCTTCGACAGGATCAGGTAATCCGTCTAGTATGATTTCCTTGGCTTTTGAGTTGTAACTTCTAGATTCTTTCTGAGTTGTTGATTTCACTTTCTTTGGAGGGACATAACCATTTACAATTGAACTCCATAAATCATACCTAGTTGATTGTAAGTACCCCTTCATCTTTGCACTCCATATTGCATATTTGTTCTCATAAAAAAGAGGTGCTCCATTTTCTGAATAATCCATGTGTGTCCAAGGATACCAAGTGATGAACACAATGGCTCACTGAGAGGGGGGGTGAATCAATGGGCCAACACTTAATAACAATTTCAACTTCCTCAAAACTTAATCAAGGATCATTAATAATACTTAGGCAAATTGCATCAATCACCATAAGCTATACATCATCATTCATCAAATTAAACATGTCATTTCTATAAGTCATAAGAAATATCACAAGATAAGCTAATAATAAGATACATCACAAGATAAGCTTTGTAAACTTTTTATATTGTGATTGGAGACTTCAATCTCCAAAATGGGCTACAACCCAAAGGTGGCACCACCCACCAAATGATTCAGTCAGCTGCAACTGACTGGGATGCACCAACACCCCAACAATACAAATTTACAAAAGGTGTATCAGACTTTCCTTAAGTCTGTAGTAACCACATGCATCATCCCAAATACCAAACAAGGATCCCTTGTTTGCTGCCCAGATTACTGAAGCTTAGAGCTTCAACAAACTATCTCGGATCTGTGCCTTCCCTTTGTTGGTTTCTCTTCTTCATTGATCCTTCAATGTTGCACTTCTTGCTTCGTACTATATTTTCCCCAGATCAGATTCAGACACACATCAAAATGCATATCTCAATGGTTGTCTCACTTCCATATGTGGTTGCCTCTTCTTCACCAAAAAATCATAGAATAAACATTTGTATCTTCATGTTGCAGCTGCCTCAGTTAACCCCGAAAATTAGAGAGATAAAAAACTACTACTTTGTTTCTCCTGCTGATCTGCTGCTGCCATGAAATTTTCCTCAGACCTTACCCGAAAATCAGAGCTCACTTTCACATTTTCTCCACTGATCTCCTCACTCATTGGAATGAGGTGTATTGCCCTTTTTATACAAATCCTCCATAACTCTTTCTAGGTCGACCTATAAAAAATTATCATTTTATTTCTTATTTCTTATTATTAAATAATTTCAAATAAGATTTATTTTTGGTGGCCATTCTTCAATCAAGGAGATGAACAATGATCTCAAGAACCATCTCGTGTGGGTCCAAGACCCAACCCTTGACTTCATCATTTATATGCCATGTCATCAAGTGACCTTCCAGAATGCCCACAAGCTCTTCATCCTTTATATGCCCGCAGACTCCTTCTCATATGCCCGTAGCTACTCCATCAAATGCCCACAAGGGCTTGCTTGTGATGCTCGCATGGCTCCTTCTCCATGCCCACAACTGCTTCATAAATATGCCCGCAAGGGCCTTCAAATATGCCCGTAAGGGGCTCTTAAGGATGCCCGCAAGGGCTCCTTGAATGCCCTTAAATTATGCCCACATGCTGCCCCATCATATGACCACAAGGGCCTTTTGAGGATGCCCTCAAGGGCTACAAGAAATGTCTGCAACACCCTTAAAGGATGCTTGCAAGGGCTACAAGAAATGTCCGCAGTGCCCTTAGAAGATGCCCGCAAGGGCTACAAGAAATATTTACAGCGGGGGTGTAGAATATGCCCGTAGGGGCCTCCAAGAGATGTCCGCAAACATTCCATAAAAATGCCCGCAGGATGGTTCATAGATATGTCCGCAAGGGGCCTTCAAATGCCCGCCAAGGAACTAAAATGTCCTCCATGTCATTGCCTTGTCCTTCATGTCATTGTCCGTTACCATGTCATTTCCTTGTCCTCAATCTTTGTCATCAATCATTTTCCATGTTTTTGTCCTCCATGTCATTTGTCTTTTGCCATGTCAAGTCTTTGGCATGATTTCCATGTCATCATTTCAACCTTTGTCATTAATGTGTTGTCATCAATGACAATCATGCTCATCAGATGTAGGCATTTTTTTTTCTTTATGGGATAGACAGACACTTCCTCCACCTGGGCTGTAGAAATGCACCTTCTCACTGCAATTACACATGATACTATGGATTTGTGCTAACCCTTTGTCGTTGTACTTTATCTAAGCATTTGTGAAAGTTTTGCAAATACTTTTTTCTATTTTGGGGAAGATGTGGTGTAGAATCTCAAATGATTTGGGTGGGTGTAGAATTCTTAGGTTGCATTTCGGATTGGGGATTGGGTGAGAACGCATTTATTGTACATGATAATTTGTTGAAAAGAACAAAAAATTATCGATAAAATGAGTTTTTTTAATAAGTGTTTAACACATCTATGTGTAAATTGTATAGGAGGTTTACAACAGATTTCTCTCAAGAATTAAAGTAATGATGTTGTATTTTTCCTTTTTCAATTTTCATTATTTGCAAGTGCATTGTTTTTTTTACATTGAAAGAAGCGAGGTAAACGACATAATTTAGTATGGACATATAATTTAGTATGGAAGAGATATTCAATGTAATAGTAATAAAATGAAATCCGGGGGCGGGAAGGCCAGGAAAATATTAAGGTTCCACAATTTTCTTAAAGTGTAGAAACCTTGGTGAATCTTGCTAATTATAAAATTTTCAATTATTGGTACTCTGCACTGACTTGCGCTGATAGGAGCTAATGCTAGAGAATGGTCTCAATCATGTAGGCATCGGGCTTAGTGAAGAGGAAGATAGCCCGATATAGACCTGGAATAAAAATGATGATAAGATCACTGCCAGGGATGCTTATGTTGCAATTGTTGAATCCAATGAAGTTGTTGTTATACAATGGTGGTACAAGAAATTATGGAGCTAATATATGCCTATGAATATCAAATGCTTCAGTTGGTGCTACTTGGAAAAGAAAATTCTGACCTTTGACCATTTACGGAAAAGATGCATTATTGGTCCAAATATGTGCTTACTGTGTAAGGCTGCTAAGGAGAATATCACCCATCTGTTTGTTGAATGTATCTTTTGTATTGAGGTTTGGAGGTTGATTAGAGATAGATTGCAGGTACATTTTAAATGGTCTCTTCCCACTCTAGAGAAAAATCTTCTATGTTGGTTTGTAGCTTACCCAAATTATAGAACTCTGCCCTTCTTTGTCATGTGGGGAATTTGGAGGGCCAGAAATTCCTTGGTTTTCGTGGACGTTTTTCGGCCACCTATGCAAGTGGCCATTAAGAGCCTATGTTTCTTTAAGGAACATTTCAAACCACTTTCTGTGAAAAAGCCTTTGACCATTCAAGAACAATTCTTTAGCAAGGAATATTTTAGAGGCAAAATTTACCCCATGGGCTGTTTTTGGACTTTTTTTTTCAAAAAAAGATTCACCAATTTGTCTTTTTTTTAAAGATGATTCGCCCAAATTCCATGGGATAATTTTTTTATTCTAAAAATTGCCAAAATTGTCCAAAAACTATATAAAGTCCTTAGAAATTTGAATATTTTTTTTTTAAATCACCAAACATTTTATGGTTGCAAATTTAAGAATTAGTAAGAATCGCCAAGGTTTCCACACTTTGAGAAAAATATAGATCCTTAAATTTTTCCCTGTTCTTCAGACCAAGATTGCCATGTGGATTCTTTGATGGTTCTTCCAAAGATGATCAATGTGATGGGGGGACGGTATTAAAGTTTAATTCAAATCATTATTTCTTTCCCAAACTGAGTGTTGGTGTTGGCTCTAATACTAGAGCAGAGTTACTTGCTCTATGGGGATTGTTAATGTTTGCCACTTAGAAAAATATTAAGGAACTGCAAGTTTTTGGAGACTCAAGGGTTGTGATTGATTGGGCTAGAGGCTTTTCCTCCCTTCAAGTTTTGATTCTAGAACATTGGTCCAAAGGATCAAATCTTTGATTAGTAGGTTCACCAAGATCTTTTTTCACATATCTATAGAGAGCTAAATGTGTTGGCAGATGAGCTCTCCAAACAAGCCGTGGACAATCCAAAAGGAATTTTGTTCTATGAAGAGTTTTTTAATTTATGCTCAGTCAATGTGGGTTCTATCAGACTTTATTAGGTTCTCTGGTTTTTGTTTTCTGCCTTCAGTAACATCCAACTGGAGTCTTTTTTCTACATTTTTAGTCTCCAAGATGGGAGCAAATATTGCTTTTGTTTTCTAGCTCTTATAAGAGCAGATGTAGATCAGAATAGTTTCTTACAGATTTATTTTGGTGAGATAGTTGAGTTTGTGCATAATCATTTAAGCATTGCCTTAGGCTGCTCATGACTTGGCTTCTATACCACATATAAGTTTTGTTGGCTCGTTTTGAGAAACCTTTGTTTAATCAATAAAGGCATGTAAACTTTGATTTTTTTTATTTTTTTATTTTTTTTTTCTTCTGTTGAAAAAAAAATTCCAACCATAAAATGTTTGGCGATATTGTTTAAAAAATATTCAAATTTCCAAGGGTTTTCTATAGTTTTTGGACAATTTTGGCGACTTTTAGAGTAAAAAAATTCAGTTTTGTGGAGTTTGGCTGAATATAGAAAAAAAAAGGAAAATGGTGGACATTTTCTTGGAAAAAAACCTCGAAAATTAGCCCATGGGATGAATTTCGCCCCTAAAATTTTCCTTGGTGGTAGGTGCGGGAGATCATTCTAGATTTTGGAGGAACTAAAAAATTTAGTTTCAAATATGGATTAGGTACAAAATCAAATAACTAGGTTGAGGCTTATCCTTTTTTACACAAAATTAATGTCTCAATATCTTTAAATATCAAAACCTTGATGGTCTTCGGGGACTATTCAATCATCATCTAATTTATAAACAACATCAATTCTCCAAATGATGATAAGTTCTCCAAAATCATCAGCTTAATCAAGAAAGAATTACATATTTGTTTGAGGGAATTCAATTGCTTCATGTCCTAAGCCTAACCTTAACAAGGAAGTCAATTTGCATGCCAATCTAGGCTCCAAATTGGTTGAAGGTTTGTTAAACCAAAATGGGGTGATGAAGTTCTCTCCCATACCCTAGGTATTATTCACCATCCTCAACTGCATGATATTCAATCTCATGAAATAGACACGTCTAATCGATATTTATTGCATATATGGGAGTAGGAACAAGGCATTTAGTCAAGGTATGCCTCCACACATGATAGAGTTTATGGCTTCCACGACTTTTGAACCTATGGAGTTTGCTTTCTCAAATGAAGGTGGGATTTTGGGTTGTGCAACCTAATAAGGAATTGACATTGGTTGGACAAAGTGCATTTTTCTTTGGTCTATTTGACACTTTTAGGTAAGCCTTTATTAGTTTCTCTTATCAATTATTGTTGTTGTGAACAACCCTTGTCTCTAGGTTTGACTTTTGGAGCATGGGATCTTATGGGTTGTAATGTACCCGACCCTGAAACCAAGGTCACAAGCACATGTAAACCCAAAGGAAGGCCGAATAAAGTTATAGCACAACGGATTAAGGTTAACCAAAGGCTACGATGACATACAATAAGGCCAATTAAATCAAACATATAGCCTATAAAATAATTGCGATACTTTAAAAACAATTATAAAATTCTCTAAGAGCTCATGCAGATGCAACACCGTGCAAACATGATAATGCAACCATATTTACAAACTTTAATAAATGTGGGCCTTAGCATTATTAAAACATTAAAGGTGACCATAATCAACCCAATAGTGCTAACTAATCATATTTACAGTGAATTCTTTGCAAACAATTACAAACTCGATCTTTCCACCGTAAACTATGCAATTTATGGCACTCTCGTCAATCCAATTTATAACACTTTTATTAACAGTTTTGCATTACTTATCGGATCAGGTATGAAATTAACATCTACATCCATTTAATAATGAATAACAACAAGTACATAGCAGCCATCTATAACCCCTATCTCTTACAAGAAATCAGATCTACAAATAGCTATAGAAATCACTATTGGATCATCCGGTAAGCATCCAAATCTCTACAAAACCAACTGTAAACTTTAAATAACAAGCATATCAGCTTACAAAGGCTCTCTACAGCCACCAAGGGCACACTTGCATGATCAGGTACAACTGTACAACATCGGATAATTAGATCTAAAGAGAAACTATCAATTCAATCCAATTCCCAAGCAAAAAAATCCATCAAGTAGTGATCAAAACTCAGTAATTACATCAGTATAATCATAGAACGGATCTGATCAGCCATGAAGAGTGCACTTACAAAGCATGCTATAGCAAATAAGACATGATTAAACATATTTCAATTTTCCATTAAGATCATATCTCTAATAGAAGAGAAAAACACCAATTTTCCAAGCAAGATTTCTCAACTAAAGTTTCACAAATCAAGCAATTTCAACTATGAATTCATTACAAATCTGATCAGCCATAGAGGGAGCATTGGAAAAGTAATATACAACAAATAAACACATAAATAAAATATTTCAAGCCGCCATTAAGATCAAATCTCAAATAGGAGATAAAAGCACCAATTTCCAAGCAAGATTCCTCAACTAGAGTTCCAAAAACCAAGTAATTGCAATTACAAATTTATCTACTGATCTAATCAGCCATAGAGGGAAAATTTGTAGAGTAAGTTACAACAAATAATGCAATGTCCCAATTCAAATAAATTGCATAGAAGACAATCCCATCAATCCTACTAGTTTCCTAGGTTGGATGGGAACATTTGGAATTGCAATAAGGAATCTAATAAATGATGTTTAGACATTAGAAGGGTTCAAGTATTTAATAAATAAGTCAAATAAAGAAATTCTAGGTGGCAAGTGGTTTTGAAGACATATGGAGGATGTGGGACCCACACTAGCTTGATTTTTCAAGGACACATGGCATCTCTCTCTTGCCAATTCGAATTTGATGAGAAGGTGAACATTCTTGGGTGAGTTGGTAAGTCATACACATGGCATTGAGAATCTTCGGTCGAATTGGGATGGATTGGTAACCTCCATGGAAGAGGAAGAGTCAAATTGGAAGCTTGTGGACATTTGGGCTAGATTCCCTAGCTCCTATGACAACAATGATGGAGCATCTATGACATCTATGACAAATTGCAGATATGACCTCTGACATCTGACCATTATGACATGTCAGCCCCAAAAATAGGCTCCAAGAGGGCACTCATGGGATTTGGAGAAGCCAAAGAGACCCCCATTCGAATTGGTGGAAGGTGGAAGGCTAGGAAAGGTGAGACACATGGAAAATCTTCATCCCTTACCCTAATTCGAATTTGATTGAGTCTATGGATGGTTTGGGAACATTAGAAGCCTAAGGATGTTTATAAAATACATGGATAAACCAATAGAAGGGCTTTTGATGATTTGAGAAAAATTGCATTTGTGAAGAGAGAGCTAGTGGACGACTAGTTTCTTCACTTAGCCAATTTCGAGGGTGAAAGATTCCCATCCAAGTTGGTGTTTGGAGAGGCCACTCAGGTCTTTCATGGAGATTTAATGGAGTTTTATTTGCAGGTATCAGACACAGGGAAGCTCGTGGTTTTTTTTAGTGCAGCACCATCTCTCAACCATTTCCAGTTTTGAAGGCATATTCATGCTCCTTGAGGGAGGGCGTTTTTGGTGAGCTCTTGTGCTTCTTGGGAGAGATTCTCATTATGTATTTATGATTGTAATAGCTTCATATCCTCTGTTCTTCATATTCATAAAGTATCAGGTCGAAATATCCACTGGTTGTATGCAAAAATGTTGATTAATGAGCAAACAATGTGCATTTCCCCACTACATTGATGAATGGCATGACAATGCTGATGATTTTGAATGAATGGATGATTATATGATACATTTATGATTAATAGAATGCCATGGATGTATTTTACAAGTTTAATGTACTGTACTTGAGCATTTGAAGTATTTTTACTAAGTTTAATTGCATTGGGAGAAGAAATAGTGCCATTTCCCCAAGGGTCGAATTGATGATTTTTGCAGCTGAATGGGAGAGGGTTGGAACAGAGCTAACAATCAATTAATGATTCACATGAGACCTTAATAACATCCTTAATACATCCCCTACCTCTGTTCAGATATTCTAGGGAGTTTGGAAGCATTTGGGAGGCCATTTTCAGTGTATACCCAGGGGGGATTTGATACATAAATTGCTAGTTAAAATACCATACATTGACCAGAATATAAATCAAATTTGAAGAAGTCTTTTGAGGGTTATAAATCATCCCTGAACTTAATATTCAAGTCTAAAAATCATTCATATACCATTACAGAATATTTGGGAGCATTTGGGTTAATTTGGAGGCCAAAACAACAAAACTAGTCAAAGGTCGAAATTGGGGAAAAATTGGAAAATTGGGCACTTTCATAAATCTTTGAAAAATGGACATTACAAGTGGTATCAGAGCATGGTCTTGGAACCTGATAGTATTAACAAGAAGCCAAACAAATAAACCACCACCCTTTGAACCAGTAGTTGAAGAAGTTTTAGTTGAAGAAGAGATAGTAGGAGAAAAAGAGTTTTTTTCTAAAATAATGGGTAGAGAGGAGGATGAAGAATTAAGACAGTAGGAGAAACTTATTGCAACCTTAGAACCATGTTTCTCTAAAATTTCCACTAGCATGGACGGAATGGGTAACAAAATTATGCAAGGATTGGAATTGTTGATCAGCCAACTTGGAAGCAAAGGGGTGATAGGAGATAACAGTGGTTCACACTCAGGGGCGAAGATAAAAGGGAGTGAGCATATTTTTTCAAGCACAGGACCACATAATAGAATTGATGAATTCCAAAGCACACAAAGGCATACTGCACCTAAATTTCTCATACCCAAAGAAGAGTTTGACATTCAGATGGATAGTATTAAACTAGCAACTGATTGGAATGGGTTGAGCAAAGAATGTAAAAGAGGTTTACCATTCAGTGACTATATTGATGCTATACATAAAATGAAAAGGAGGGACGACAATAGGAGTCCATTCTAAAACAAAGAATTAAATAGTGCTATTGGAAAAATGTCACTTCCTACTTTTGATGGTTCTTATCAAAATTCTGCTAACACTTGGGTGCAAAAATTGGATGTGTATTTTCAGTTGAATCCTATGCTGGAAGAGGATGCATTAAAAATGGCCATTTTGCATTTGGAAGGAGATGCCAATGAATGGTGGTTTCATGGGATGAAAACCTTGGGTCATAATCAGGTTAAAACATATGGAGAATTTGTTGACAGGGTATTAGAGAGATTTGAACAAAAAGATCCAGAATTGCCTTTCAAAGAACTAGCTCAATTGAAGCAAACTGGGACCCCTACTGAATATATGTTGGACTTTCAAAAACTATTAGTTAAGGTGGCTGATGTCTCTATGGGAAGTTTAGTATTGATGTTCACTGAAGTTTTGGTTGAACCCTTAAAAGGTTTGGTCAAATCCCACAAGCCAACTACATTAAAAGATGCAATGAGCTTGACTAGGGATCTCCAAAATGTGCTTCCTAGAATGAGATTTCCTCCCAAGCCTGACTTCAGAATGGAAAAGAAACCTTGGTAAAGAGATGCATATGATAAGCAGCCATGGAAAGAAGATAAATATGGAAAGGATAAAAAAGAGGAACTAAGCAGGGAAGATCTCATAAGGAAGAAATTGTGTTACTCATGCTTCCAACCATGGGCACCAGGACATAAATGTGCTAAGGGAAAGGCCCAATTCATTGAAGTATTTTGTGATGATGGGTATGAAGGGGGAATGGAGGAAGAAGGACATACTTTAGCCCAAGAAGAGGGATATATTACAACAGAATAAGGGAAACAAGAGGTGAAGCATCCCTCACCCACTAAAGTAAGAATGGCAGTGCTTTCAGTAGTACCTCGATATCACACTATTCAATGCAAGGGTGTGGTACTAGGACAAAGAACTTCAGTTTTGATAGATGGAGGAGCCACCCATAAATTCATTGATGAAAACATGGTGGATAGGAGAAAGATAACTATTGAACCATTCGATGGCTTCACAATTGTCATTCCCGGTCACAACACAATGGAGTGAAAAACATGGATTCCACAACTGCAAGTCACCGTAGGTAACTATACTTTTGTTGATAGTTTTTATGTGGTTGATGTTGCTGATACTAATGTGGTTTTGGGAGTGCAGTGGTTGTATTCAATAGTAGAGCATATAGTAAATTATCAAATTCCTGAAATGAAATTCCAAGATTCAAAAGGAGTACTAAGGGTTGTGAGAGGGCAACACACCTATCCGAATCAGGTAGTTTCTTCCCACAGCATGAAGCACCGGAATATAAAGGTTTTGGGAGACATTCCTCATAGAAGGCCACCTGATAGAGGAGGAACAATTTTGCAGCATGGTAAATTGAGATTTCTTGAGGGCAAGCAATCTTGGGTGGGGAGGACTGTAATGCCCCCATTCAAATAAATTGCATAGAAGACAATCCCATCAATCCTACTAGTTTCCTAGGTTGGATGGGAACATTTGGAATTGCAATAAGGAAGCTAATAAATGATGTTTAGACATTAGAAGGGTTCAAGTATTTAATAAATAAGTTGAATAAAGAAATTCAAGAGAAATTCTAGGTGGCAAGTGGTTTTGAAGACATATGGAGGATGTGGGACCCACACTAGCTTGATTTTTCAAGGACGCATGGCATCTCTCTCTTGCCAATTTGAATTTGATGAGAAGGTGAACATTCTTGGGTGAGTTGGTAAGTCATACACATGGAATTGAGCATCTTAGGTTGAATTCGGATGGATTGGTAACCTCCATGGAAGAGGAAGAGTCAAATTGGAAGCTTGTGGACACATGGGCTAGATTCCCTAGCTCCTATGACAACAATGACGGAGCATCTATGGCATCTATGAAAAATTGCAAATTTGACCTCTGACATCTAACCATTATGACATGTCAGCCCCAAAAATAGGCTCCAAGAGGGCGCTCATGGGATTTGGAGAAGCCAAAGAGACCCCCATTCGAATTGGTGGAAGGTGGAAGGCTGGGAAAGGTGAGACACATGGCAAATCTTCATCCCTTACCCTAATTCGAATTTGATTGAGTCTATGGATGGTTTGGGAACATTAGAAGGCTAAGGATGTTTATAAAATACATGGATAAACCAAGAGAAGGGCTTTTGATGATTTGAGAAAAATTGCATTTGTGAAGAGAGAGCTAGTGGATGACTAGTTTCTTCACTTAGCCAATTTCGAGGGTGAAAGATTCCCATCCAAGTTGGTGTTTCGAGAGGCCACTCAGGTCTTTCATGGAGCTTTAATGGAGTTTTATTTGTAGGTATCAGCTACAGGGAAGCTCGTGGTTTTGTTTAGTGCAGCACCATCTCTCAACCATTTCCAGTTTTGAAGGCATATTCATGCTCCTTGAGGGAGGGCGTTTTTGGTGAGCTCTTGTGATTCTTGGGAGAGATTCTCATTATGTATTTATGATTGTAATAGCTTCATATCCTCTATTATTCATATTCAGAAAGTCTCAGGTCGAAATACCCACTGGTTGTATGCAAAAATATTGATTAATGAGCAAACAATGTCCATTTCCCCACTACATTGATGTATGGCATGATAATGTTGATGATTTCGAATGAATGGATGATTATCTGATACATTTATTATTAATATAAGGCCATGGATGTATTTTACAAGTTTCATGTACTGTACTTGAGCATTTGAAGTATTTTTACTAAGTTTAATTGCATTGGGAGAAGAAATAGTGCCATTTCCCCAAGGGTCGAATTGATGATTTTTGCAGCTAAATGGGAGAGGGTTGGAACAGAGATAACAATCAATTAATGATGCACATGAGACCTTAATAAAATACTTAATACATCCCCTACCTCTGTTCATATATTCGAGGGAGTTTGGAAGCATTTGGGAGGCCATTTTCAGTGTATACCGAGGGGGGATTTGATGCAGTTAAAATACCATACATTGACCAGAATATAAATCAAATTTGTAGAAGTATTTTGAGGGTTATAAATCATCCTTGAACTTAATATTCAAGTCTCAATATCATTCATATACCCTTACAGAAGATTTGGGAGCATTTGGGTTAATTTGGAGGCCAAAACAATAAAACTAGTCAAAGGTCGAAATTGGGGAAAAATTGGAAAATTGGGCACTTTCATAAATTTTTGAAAAATGTGCATTACAAATAAACACATAAATCACATATGTCAAGCTGCCATCAAGATAAGATCTCATAGTCAAGGAAAATGTACAAGCTTCCAACAGTTAAACCATCAAACCTACATCCAATCATTGATACAAAACCATATACATTTAATTGTGAATAGATCAGCCATCAAGGGCACTATAGCAGCAATGGAAACATAATATAAATATATGAATTTACATAAAATAAACCACTAATATTAATAATGTGACACTGTCATCATCTGGACCACATTCCACCCACCCATAGACACTATCAAGCCAAATCCTCTTGGACAAGCCACCCCCAAGTTGAGGCCACTAATCCACAAGCAGAGATGCACTCAAGAATAGCTCAAGTATCTATTTGAGAAGCCACAACTCAATTCATCACCACCTACTTTCTCCTCCACCTCATAATGGCAATCCTTTCATGATCTGAAAATGGGTAAACTCAATTTGCTTCCATTAACAAATACTTAATCAAATCAATTTCTCAATATTCATAAATAAATTAGCATAATAAATAATTTCAATCTTGAACAAATCAGAGATTAAAAAAACAAGCACTTGAAAAAGATACAAAAACCAAAATTGTTAATGGAGTTCGCCAAACCCCCCCGGCTACGTCTTCGGGCTCATCAAAATACTGAGCCACTTTATTGTTTCCTTCAAAGATGTGTGGCTCTCACAAGTACATTTGCATGGTTCTCACTTCAAGTGGCTCACTCCCATCTTGGGATGCCTTCTCTTTCTCACCAAGAATAACTAAGGCTCTCACATGAACTGAAATGTTTCTCCCATCTTGGGATGAAATTCCTCACACAAAGCTTACTAGAAATCTCTCTCCAACAAAGCTTATTTTCCTTCTCCAAATGAGAGGTCTTTATAGTTTTTCCATGGATGATTACTCATCACACATGTTAAGGAGAATATCTCTCCCATGATCCCCTAAATTAGGATCTAGAGACACCTTAAGGGATAGATGGAGAAATGGTCTCATATTTCTCCATGAAGATCTCAACACTCCTTAAGGACTAGGAAACCAATTGGTGAGGTGTATTCTCACACCTATTTAAATTTCCTTTTTAAGTTTGAAAGAGAATTTGTATGAGAACTTTCATATATTCCCCTTTTACATATTTTTCATTGAACTTTCAATTTTAATGTGTAATACACTTTGTTCAATGTCTTGTGAACTTTTGTTGGAAAATAGCCTCCTTTTTGTTTGTAATTTCAACCTGCAATTTATTTCACAAATGAAGTTCATTTGACCCCGTTCGAATTGCATTAGGAAGCTCTCTGCAAGCTCTTCGTCAATTGGATACCTTTGGTGCTAATGACGATCTTCTGCATTATTCGACTGTGGAGATCCTCCTGGATCACTTCACCCCCCAAGGTCCCTCAGGACATCACCATTGACCATTAGGATTTATGTGCAGTTCTAGGATAGAGACAAGCAGTGGACACAAAGGAACTATAACATAGTTGTCCAAGCTTACTACAAACACCATACAAGATTACAGTGCTTCAAGCACAAAGTTCAATCACATAGCAGAGCATACATGGCTCCCCAAGCTCAGAAGCTTACAAGGCTCTCACCATCAATGGAAAGAACAACCAAGAATAATCAACCATCAACATCCAAGGAACCAAGAAGCATCAACATCCAAGGAACCAAGAACCATCAACAAGGAGATCAACCATGGATTTATATAACAAAGGAGGTAATTCTAACTTGAGAGGGTCAAATCAAACCAAGGTAAGCAACCCTCAATCAATCCAAGGGGGGTTACTCAACCACAAGAGGCTAAGTCTAATCCAACCCAAGCAATTTTAATTTCAAGGAGAGTGACTCCAAGCCACTCCACCCAACTCAAATTCATGTGTGGACACATCATCCATGAAGAGGGATCAAAATTAGTGAGGTGAGGTGTCACACAAGCCAAGGTATCTTCCCAAAATAGCAAAGGAGGAGTTACACAAGGAGTTATTCCATTTTTTAGGTGTCAAGGCTAAAAATAGTTAATGAGGGCGCACTTGTGCAAATGGGGGTTACAAAACCAAGTGTATAACCTCCAAAAAGGAGTTACAAAACCACAAAAGGGGCTCAAGTGACAAGTGGGAACCATCCAAGCATCAAGGAGGGTGCACTCACCAAGGAAGGCCCACTAAACCATGACTTAGGCTCAATATTGCCAACATAGGCTAAGATAATCAAAAGTCGGGTTCGTTGTACAATGTTTGGGTGACCATCAACTAGTAAAGTCACCGAACCATAAATACAAACCAAGCTCAACCAAACAATTTCTAAAGTGCTAGGAATGTCCCCATTTCCCCTCACCTTATGGGTCTATGCCTCCCATACTCTTTTGTGGTCTCCGGTGTGCTAGTTGTTTTCATTAATTAATTATTTACAAAATAATAATAATGTCTCTAGGTCCTTAAAGACCCTTGTTCCAACACCTTGTGCCACAATAATAATAACAATTATTACATATGTATGGGGCTTAACATACGGGGCATTACATCCCCCTTCCCGTAAACAATGCATCGTCCTCGATGCATAATACATACATGCATTTACAAAAGCATAACATGCATGCTCATACATGTATCATAAAGATAACATCTTTCTAACCATAATACTTTCATGTCCGTCTCCACTGCCTATGGGATATGGCCTAACTCGCCATTCATATTTCTTGGCTTTCTGTGAGAGAAACTTGGACTAGTACTCTCCTGTCCGTTCTCCACTTCCTATGATATGTGACCTAACTCATCCATCTCATCTCTTGGATTTCTATGAGAGAAACATGGGCTAGTACTTTCCTATATGTTCTCCACCTCAAGGGTCGATCTTCAATCCCCATCATAAGGTATTCAAACCTCTTTACAAGGCCTTCAAACTTCAACAAGCATACATACACCTAAAAATCATATTTCAATAACCCATATGATTAACATCATGCATAAAAATTTATGATACATGATATTCATCATCAAGGATACTTTCTTCACATTCCAACCGACACATGGTTAGCATACACACACACACACACACATAGAGTTCAATAAGATACATAAAATACATCTTCAAGAGATAACTTCTAATTAATCACATGAATACTTCAAAGGAATATGAAATAAATTCCATTTCACTGTTCTTCACCTATGAAATACATCAAAGGTACATGAAATGCATTAAGATACTTCTTCAACAAAATAATTGAAATGCATCTTCCCGAAACTCATTTTAATCAAAAGAAATGCATCGGGTATATAGACACACACACACATTATTTCAATGAGAGACATGAAATGCATCCATCGACAAGACACATTAAATGCATTAAACATGCTTTCCAATCAGTCAACCACATGAAATGCATTAAGTATACCAACCAATTTCATGAAGTGTACCAAGTATATACTTTACCAACATATACATGAAATGCGTCATGCATATGCTCTATCAACAAGATACATGAAAAGCATTCCGATCAGTCAACCACATGAAATGCACTACCAATATGCTTTTACATGATTTATCACCCAAATACTTTTTCTACAAGGATGCATGAACTATCACTATGATACTTTACAAAGATGCATTTCAACAAAGGAATTTGATATACCATAAGGATACATTAGCAAGATACTTTCAGCAAAGATCAGAAGGATATTTTTCTAACAAAGATACTTGTATTAGTATCAAATATATAAGGATACATGAAGTACATCTTCAACAAAGGTACCTGAATCATGCTTTAATCAGTCACACGGTTACTATATACTTTTCAACAAGATATATGAAATACCACCAAGATACCTTTCACATGAAATGTCACCAAAATACCTTTCAACAAAGATCACAAAGATGCATTTCTAACGAAGATCACAAAGATATTTTTAAAGAAAAGACTGCAAAGATCACCTGAATTTTTTTATGCTCTTAATGTAACATGTAAGCGAACTTATATGCAACAATTCCAATCTAACTAAGAAACCAAAAAGGGCCATAGCAACTAGTAGTTAAGCATACTACCTTTCATCTCCACACAAATCACAAGTTTCCTTTAGAGAACATTCAAAAATCCATTATGCATCAACTAATAGTAATTAGTATCAACCAGTAACATCAACCAATATCAATCATACATCATTCATGCAGACGTCGGTCCATAATACATCAATTCATAATACCTCAACCATATATCAATCATATGTCGATCACATATCAATCATACACCAATATCAACCAATGACAACCATACATGCATCAACTGACCATACAAACATCAATCAGAATACATTGACCATAATACATCTACTAGAATACTCGAACCAGAATACATCGACCAAAACACATCAATCAGAATACATCAACCAGAGGCAAAATACATCAACATGAATACATCAATCAGAATACATCGATCATCAATATCAACCAATGACAACCAATCAATCATCAACAACAACCAAAGATAACCATACTTACATTAATCATACCTCAATCACCCATCAATCACCATGACAACCATGCATGCATCAATTGACCAAACAAACATCAATTATAACAACTGAGAGCAACCAGATACAACCAAGTCTAATCTTCATCACATCTGATGCCATATACATCGAAATAATTCCTCATTAAATCACACCATACCATTATCATAATAAATAATAATACATATATACAACCAATAGCATCACACAAAACACTGCTAATGTTGTACTTATGTAGACACTTGACACATACACAACCATACATGTATCAACCATTAATCAACCAATGCCAACCAATAGTAATCAATAATATTAAACAACACACATCGACCATAACAAGCATATCAAATTGTTAATATTTATCATAGCATTATATATAATTATTAGCACATGACGATATATATAATATCCATATATACTCTACTACCAATATACCACAAAATACTACTACTATACCATCATATTTATCTATATATTACCTCTATGTATTTTATTTCACACCACATACACACACACACATATATTACTTTTCATTTCCATTATTATTCTTTCTTATTATATATACACATATATCATTTATATATATATATATATATATATTATTAAGTTACACATTCTCATAGCCTCTTCTTTTCACCAATCAAGCACTCACACAAATAAAATTGCAATAACAATGACTCAATAAAAAGAAAATTACAAGAATAACACAGCCATTCTTGCCTCCTAAGTGGCAATTCCACTAACAATCAATTGGACAATTTAGGATAATGATAATGCCACTTGGCTTCTCATGCACATGCATGTCCAAATGATCAATAATGAAATAATAAACATACTATATGCATAAAATAAAATAAAAATGGGAATGGAAAACACCATTTAGACAAGTGTCTCATTTCCTAAAATAGACAAGGAGATACACATTGAGGTAACCACTTCCTTTTAAGTGGCAAAGCATGTCCATTCATAAAAGTATTATATCTAGAGAAGCAATGAATGCTATAAGGAGTATGTTACCCATTAATAACATTAATATTAATAAGAGTAATGTTGCATCATCTTTACATATGTACCATATTAATACTTCACAATTATACTTGTAATTATTCTATTATACTACATATAATATATTTATCTAAATTATATACACATCACATACTACATATATTAATCATATATATACACACTATTATATATATGTCATTGTATATACACATCTTTACACATCTTACGTCATTGTATATTATATATACATGTACATAATTACACATATCACAACTAATACTACTTCATATTATCCTATATATCTATGCATATATTATATATATATATACATCATATATATCATAGTAATATCTATATAATTACACTAACCTTATATACTATACATACACAACTCATTACTTTGAGTACATATACTTAAATCTTCAAATTTATGTATATTATAATACACATTTACTACATATATACCAATATATATACTTCATAATACTATATAATATATTTGATACCGTATCATATCAATATATATAATCAAATATATATATTATATACTTACTATATTACATACGTACACACTTATATAGTATACACATTCCATAAGCAACTAAAGACAACTTTTCCTAGTTTCCAAATTTTATTTTCAACAAGTTTCAATTTCAAAATGTCAGTTTCCAAGTAAGAGTGCAACTTTAATGGAGGTTTGCTCACAAACTTTCTGACTCATTTCATAACTCAACTATGCCCCAAAAAATCATACAAAAGGTATGAAAGCATGAAAATCAATCCTTCCAAAAACCAATCCAATCATATAATAAACTGATTTGTAATCTCCTGGCTTCTGAAATTAAAAGTAGGATACACCCAACTTGTCTCTGAAGTGGGCATTAGTCGAGGATTCTAATTCTTCCATTAACATAATGGAAGTTAAATTTCTTTCACAAAACTCATTTATAAACTCCAAATGCACATACACAAAATATTTATAACTCCGTGGAAGGCCCAACAGTCGCAGTGTTGGAACCTAAGCCCTGATACCACTTGAAATCTACCCGACCCTGAAACCAAGGTCACATGCACATGCAAACCCAAAGGAAGGATGAATAAAGGTATAGCACAACGGATTAAGGTTAACCAAATGCTATGATGACATACCATCAAGCAAATTAAATCAAACATATAACCTTTAAAACAATTGCGATACTTTAAAAACAAGTAAAAAATTCTCCAATAGCTCATGCAGATGCAACACCGTGCAAGCATGATAATGCAACCATATTTACAAACTTTAATAAACTTGAACCTTAGCATTATTAAAACATTAAAGGTGACCATAATCAACCCAATAATTCTAACTAATCATATTTACAGAATTCTTTGCAAACAATTACAAACTAGATCTTTCCGCCATAAAACTATGCAATTTATGGCACTCCAATCAATCCAATTTACGACACTTTTATTAACAATTTTGCATTACTTACCGGATCATGTCTGAATTTAACATCTACAACCATTTAATAATGAATAAAAACATATACAGAGCATCCATCTACAACTCCTAACTCATATAGGATAGCAGATCTACAAATAGTTATAGAAATCACTATTGGATCATCCGGTAAGCATCAAAATCTCTGCAGAACCAACTGTAAACTTTAAATAACAAGCATATCAGATTATAAAGGCTCTCTACAGCCACCAAGGGCGCAATTTCATGATCAGGTACATCCATACAACATCATATAATCATATCTAAAGAGAAACCATCAATTCAATCCAATTCCCAAGTAGAAAAACCTATCAAGTAGTGATAAAAACTCAGTAATTACATCAGTATAATCATAGAACAGATCTGATCAACCATGGAGGGTTAAATTGAAGATCATGCTACAAAAAATAAGACATTATTAAACATATTTCAATTTTCCATTAAACTCAGATCTCCAATAGAAGAGAAAAGCATCAATTTTCCAAGCAAGATTTCTCAACTAGAGTTCCATAAACCAAGCAATTTCAACTGTGAATTCATCTACAGATCTGATCAACCACATAGTGAGCATTAGAAAAGTAAGATATAGAAAATAAACACATAAATATCATATTTCAAGCTACCATTAAGATCAAATCTCAAATAGGAGAGAAAAACACCAATTTCCAAGCAAGATTCCTCAACTAGAGTTCCAAAACCAAGCAATTGCAATTACAAATTTATCTATTGATCTATTTAGCCATAGAGGGAAAATTTATAGAGTAAGCTACAACAAATAAACACATAAATCACATATGTCAAGCTGCCATTGAGATCAGATCTCATAGTCAAGGAATATGTACAAGTTTCCAACAGTTAAACCTTCAAATCTGCATCCGATCATTGATACAAAACCATATACATTTAACTATGAATAGATCAGCCATCAAGGGCGCTATAGCAGCAATGGAAACATAATATAAACATATGAATTTACATAAAATAAACCATTTATCTTAATAATGTGCAACTGGCATCATCCGGACCACGTTCCACCTAGACATAGGCACTGCCAGGCCAAATCCTCTCGGATAGGCCACCCCCGAGCTGATGCCACTGATCCACAAGCAGAGGTGCACTTAAGAATAGCTCAATTATTTATTTGAGAATCCACAACTCAATTCCTCACCACCTAATTTCTCCTCCACCTCACTATCAGGAGCAATGGTAATCCCTTCACCCCTTAGGTCCCTCAGGACATCACCATTAACCATCAAGATTTATGTGTAGGTCTAGGATAGAGACAAGCAGTGGACATATGGGAACTATACCAGAGTTTTCCAGGCTTACTTCAAACACCATACAAGATCATATTGCTTCAAGCACAAATTTCAATCACATAGTAGAGCATACATGGCTTCCCAAGCTCACAAGCTTACCAGGATCTCACCATCAATGGAAAGAACAACCAAGAATAATCAACCATCAACATCCAAGGAACCAAGAACATCTAAGAGCCATCAACAAGGAGATCAACCATGGATTTATAGACCAAAGAAGGTAATTCTAACTTAAGGGGGTCAAATCAAACCAAGGTAAGCCAACTTGAGTCAATCCAAGGGGTGTAACTCAACCACAAGAGACTAACTCTAATCCAACCCAATTAATTCGAATTTCAAGGAGAGTGACTCCAAGCCACTCCACCCAAATCAAATTCATGTGTGGACACATCATCCACGAAGAGGAATCAAAATTAGTGAGGTGAGGTGTCACACAAGCCAAGGCATCTTTCCAAAATAGAAAAAGAGGGGTTACACAAGCAATGATTCCATTTTTGAGGTGTCAAGGATAAAAATAGTAAGTGAGGGTGCACTTGTGCAAATGGGGTTTACAAAACCAAGTGTAACCTCCAAAAAGGAGTTACAAAACCACCAAAGGGGATCAAGTGAAAAGTGGGATCCATCCAAGCATCAAGGAGGGTGCATTCACCAAGAAAGGCCCACTAAACCATGACTTAGGCTCAATAGTTCCAACATAGGCTAAAATAATCAAAAGTTGGGTCCGTTGTACAATGTTTGGGTGACCATCAACTAGTAAAGTTACCAAAGAATACATTGTTGATGTATATGCAACTTCGGAATGTATCTCACCTATGTATTTCATCTATGTATATTGTACTCCTATAGAGATGTTATTATTCCTCTATACGGAAGTGTCATCATTTTTATTGACAAGTGTCGCAAGTGTCGTAACTTGCCGATGGGTTATTAGACCACCATGTGTGGGGTCATCCCCGATTAAGTTAACCATGGGTTATTAGGCTAAGCTAGACAAGTTGGCCCCACTGGTTTATTGGGCAGGACAGGACAAGTATAAATAGAGATCGGGAGATCTCTATTTGATTATCTCATTTACTCACACTTCCATCACTCGGAAAGTGGCACACATGTGAGGAGGAGGATCAGCTGCTAGGAGAAGACTATCTCTTGTACTTTGGTTGTATCATTGCTCTCTCTATCTCTGAGGAAGTTGTGGGGTTTTTCACCTTTATGGTTTTCCCCAGTGAAACTTTGTGTGTCTATTGTCTCATGTGATTGCTTGGTGTGATTGATATGCATTGTTATACTTGATATGCTGTACATGTTATTCTCTCAGTAAAGATCCTAGAGTATATTAAATTAATGCTAAAAAATTAACATGGTATCAGAGCTTCCCTAAGAAGAAGACATTGTGTAGTGGTGGAAACTAGGGGTTCTTGTTTATTGGGTTTCTCTCCACAGATTTTGGAAAAACAGTAAGGTAGATTGACTCTACTCATCAAGGAGAATCTTTCTGTCCAATCAGAATTCAATTCTGAGCACTTTCAGTTTTGGCCCTAAAAATTAGGGTTTCCACAAAAATAGGAATTTCTGAAATATGAAGACATAGCTGGAAGCTCCTTGGAAAAATCGAAGTTTAGAACTTTGGATCGATATTTTTGGTTGGGTGAAGCTCTGGGAAACTCAAACCCTAATTCAGGGTCCTCCCTAGTGAATCTGGGAAGACTAAAAGGCATTTCTGAAGGGTGAAACTGTGCAGATCTCAAATTTTGAATATACTAGGCTGATCATCTCATCAAGGCACATCTTTATATCCTTTCAGAAGTTTGAAATTCAAAGTTTGAATTTTGAGGGTTTCTCTGACAAACCCTAATCCGGGACCAGATCCAGTTTTCAGCAAATCAAGTGGTAAGACCTAAATCTTTTCTATTTCCATTTGAAGTACTCTTTAAAGATGTCTCACCACACCAAGCTTGAGGATAAGCTTGAAGTGACTCATAACTTCTGAGCATGGAAGTATAGGATTGGGTTAATCTTGGAAGAAAATGAGTTGGACACTTATATAAGTGAAGAGGTCTCTGTCCCAGAGGGAGAAGAGGCTAAGGCTCTTCACAAGAAGAACTTGGTCAAGGAAAAGAGAATCATTGTTGATTCTATCAAGGACCATCTCATCCCACATGTGCCATCTCTAAAGACACCCAAGGAGATGTTTGATTCCCTGACCAAGCTATTTGAAGGGAAGAACATAAATCGAAAGATGACCCTGCGGAACCAATTAAAAGGGGTAAAGCTTCAAAATGGAGAGACCATTCAATCTTACTTTTCTAAAGTCTCTCAGATCAAGGAACAACTTGAAGCTGTGGATAGTGGTGAAGTTGTCATGACCACACTGAATAGCCTACCTAGGTCATGGGATTCCTTTATCCAAGGAATCTGTGCAAGGAAGAAGTTGGTCTCCTTCAGTAGGCTGTGGGAGGAATGCTCTCAAGAAGAAGCTAGGCTTGTGGCCTGAGAAGAAAAGATGGGAAATGAAGATCAATCTCTCACTGCTCACACCAAGAAGGGAAGCAAGTTCAAGGGGGAGCACTCTCATTCTAAGAAACCTTCTCACCACTTTAAAAATAGGAAACATCTAAGATGTTTTACATGTAATGAGAAAGGGCACTTTGCCTCAGATTTTCCCAAGAACAAGAAGGACAACAACAAAAAGAAGAAGGGCAACAAAAGAAAATATCATGCTTATGTTGCTAAGGATGATGAACCTCCCAAGAATAAGGATAGATCAGAAAGTGATGATTCATCAAGCAAAGATGAATATGTTTTAATCTCTACTCTCACAGGTACTATCTCTCATGGATGTAATGATTGGCTTATTGATAGTGGGGCTTCCAAACACATGACTGGGTTCAAAGAATCTTTTGTAAACCTATCTGAACATGAGTCACCCCATAAGGTGAAACTTGGGGATGACTACCAATATCCTATCAAAGTGGTGAAGCCTCCTACAACCTAGACTCTGGGAAGTCTTTGAAGATGAAAGAAGTTCTATATGTACCTGGGCTCAAGAAGAATCTACTCTCCATATCTGCATTAGATGCAAAAGGTATGAGGGTTGCATTTATAGATGGCCGAGTACTCATGTGGCCAAAAGGTAAGACCATAGATGATGCCATAGTGATTGGAGAGCAAGAGGGAGGGTTGTACAAACTGAAGGGACAACCTGAACATGCTATGGTACATGAATCCATGGAGCCAAGTGAACTTTGGCATAGAAGGTTTGCACATGTGCACTATAGGGCACTACCAATTGCAAGTAAAGTTGTAGAGGGTCTTCCTGAAATCAAGACCAAGCATGAAGGTGTTTGCAAAGGATGTGCAAAAGGAAAGAACATAAAGAAGGTGTTTCCAAGTAGTGAAAGCAAGGCTAAAGGGATCTTGGAAATTATCCACTCCGATGTCATCAAGTTCTCTGAGTGGGTATGTATACTATGCCTCTTTCATTGATGATTTCTCTAGGAAGACTTGGGTCTACTTCTTGAAGAACAAAGATGAAATGTTTGATAAGTTCAAGGAATTCAAATCCTTGATGGAAAATCAAACCGATAAGAAGATCAAGACATTCAGATCCGACAATGGTGGAGAATTCACTTCAGGTGATTTCAAGAAACTATGCAGTGATTCAGGGATTAATACGGAGTTGACTGCTCCCTACAATCCACAACAGAATGGAGCTGCAGAAAGAAAGAATAGAACAATCATGGAAGCAGCATGGGCAATGTGGCATGACTAGGATCTTCCTATGCATCTATGGGTAGAAGCAGCTAGGACAACTGTATATGTGCAGAACAGAACACCTCACAAGATATTGGACAACAAGACACCAGAAGAAGTCTTCACTGGTAAGAAACCTGAGGTCAGCCATCTCAGGATATTTGGTTGTCCAGTATACACACATGTTCCAAAGGAAAAGAGGACAAAGCTAGATCCTTAAGGAAAGAAGGGCAACTTTGTGGGGTACAGTGAAAGCTCGAAGGCTTACAGAATATACTTTCCAGGGTTCAAGAAGATTGATGTCAGCAGGGATGTAACATTTGATGAAAACTCAGCTTTCATCAAGTCAAGAAAGGCACCTATTGAAGATCATGAAGAACCAAAGGAAAACAGATTTCAAGGCACTACCATGAATGAAGCAATTCCAGAAGCAGATCGTGAAGTTGAAGATCCACAAAGACCTATAGATCCACCCCGTGAGAATAACTCTCACAAGAGGAAACTTGCATGGGCTAGAGAGCTCATTCAAGATGCAGAAAGATATGGCATTCCAGAAGAAGAACACAGAGAAAGGAAAAGGACTAGATCACATACCAGTTATGTTGCCCTAGTCTGTGATATTATGAACAAAGAACCTTCCAGTTATGAAGAAGCAGCAGAAAAGAAAGAATGGAAGGATGCCATGGTCGAGGAATATTAGTCGATCATGAAGAATGATGTTTGGGATGTAGTCCCAAGACCTGAAGGGAAGTCTGTGGTGACTTCCAAGTGGATCTACAAGATCAAGCATGTTGCAGATGGCAGCATAGAAAAGTACAAAGCAAGATTTGTAGCTTGTGGCTTCTCCCAAAAAGAGGGAATAGACTATGAAGAAAATTTTACTCCTGTAGCTAGGTACACTTCCATTATATCAGTACTTGCTCTGGCTGCAGTGATGAGATGGAAAATACACCAGATGGATGTCAAGACAACTTTCTTGAATGGTGTAGTCGAGGAGGAAGTGTATGTGGAGCAGCCACTTGGTTTTGAGACACATGACAAGGAGTCATATGTGTGAAGGTTAAAGAAAGCTTTGTATGGCTTGAAGCAAGCTCCTAGGACTTGGTATGGTAGGATAGACAGCTTTCTATCCAGTTTGGGCTTTACCAAGAGTAAAGCAGATTCCAACCTTTACTACAAGGATGAGGAAGGCAATCTTGTGATACTACTCTTGTATGTGGATGACCTGTTTGTAACAGGTGAGGATGGATTGATTGTCGATACCAAGAGAAAGCTTGCTTCCGAGTTCGAGATGAAGGACTTGGGGATGATGCACTATTTTCTAGGCATGGAGGTGTGGCAGAGTGCATATGGGATCTTCCTTGGACAAGGGAAGTATGCAGTAGAGATCCTGAAGAGGTTCAGGATGATGGACTGCAAGGCCATGGCCACACCTATGGCATCGAACCTAAAGCTTCTGTGTGATGCTTCATCTGATCCGGTTGATGTCACTGTGTATCGTCAGATGATTGGGTCCTTGATGTACCTGGTGAACACGAGACCAGATATTTGCTTTGCGGTGAACACATTGAGCCAGTTCCTAACAAATCCGAGGAGTATTCACCTGATTGCTGTAAAGCATATTCTGAGGTACCTGAAGGGTACAATTGATTATGGGCTCAAGTATGATGCGAATCAAAAGTTTAACCTGCAGGGTTATGTTGATTCAGATTGGGGAGGCAGTGCTACAGATAGGAAGAGCACATTTGGGTGTTGCTTCAGTATGGGATCAGGGGTGATCTCTTGGTTTAGCAGGAATCAGTCTTGCGTAGCACTGAGTACAGCTGAGGTAGAGTATGTTGCAGCATGTTCGGCTAGTTGTGAGGCAGTATGGCTCCGGAAGCTACTGTCTAAGTTATTTGATCTCCTGCTGGAGGCTACTGGTATCTTTTGTGACAACCAGAGTTGTGTGAAGCTGTCTGAGAACCCGGTGTTCCACGACAGGTCGAAACACATTGAGATCAAATATCACTATATTAGGGATATGGTGCAGAGAGAAGCAGTGAAGCTCCTATATGTTGCAACGGATGAGCAGATTACAGATGTGCTGACGAAGCCACTAGCCAGAGTGAAGTTTGAGTACTTCAGAGAGAGGCTTGGTGTTCTTCAGATTAATGACAGTTCGAGGAAGAAGTGATGGACACATTTGCAGGAGCCATTCCAAGCATGGTGAGAGGAGGATCCTTCCCATGGCTGTGGATGTAAGCGCTGGATGATGAGCATCAGGATGATGCTCCAGTTACTACTTTGTATATGCATCATGTTGGATGCTTGTTATGATCAGTTGGATCATGTATATGTATATGCATCATGTTGGATGCTTGTTATGATCAGTTGGATCATGTATATATATATGCATCATGTTGGATGCTTGTTATGATCAATTGGATCATGTATATGTATATGCATCATGGTGGATACGATTGTATGATCAGGTAGATCATGTATGTTGATATATATCAGGTGGATCATGTATCTGTGTATGTATCAGGTGGATACATTGTATGATCAGGTGGATCATGTATGATGATATGTATAAGGTAGATACTTGGTATGCATCAGGTGGATGCATTATATGGTCAGGATGATCATGGATGACGAGCTTCAGGATGTTGCTCCAGATGACATGCATCAGAACGATGCAGTGATGATGATCAGGATGATCATATGTGTTGACATGTATCATGTGGATACATTACATAATCAATTGGATTATGTGTGATGAGTTTCGAAGACACAGATGCACATGAGCTTTTCGGACATGGTTGTAGATATGTTCTCCCATGGTCGCGATGTAATTGCTAGGCTTTTCCGACATGGTGGCAGATGTGTTCTCCCATGGTCGTTCTCCCATGGTCGTGATGTAATTGCTAGGGCCATTCGAGCATGGTTGTAGATGTGTTCTCCCATGGCTGCGATATAAGTGCTGGGGCCATTCAAGCATGGTTGTAGATGTGTTCTCCCATGGCTGCGATATAAGTGCTGGGACCATTCGAGCATGGTTGTAGATGTGTTCTCCCATGGCTACGATATAAGTGTTGGGCCATTTGAGCATGGTTGTAGATGTGTTCTCCCATGGCTGCAATATAAGTGTTGTGCCATTCTCGCATGGTTGTAGATGTGTTCTCCCATGTTTAGATGTAAGTGCTGTGTGATGTGCATTTGGGTTGTGCTTCGTGAACGATGATTATGAGTATGAGGATGATACTCTGTGGCCGTGGACAAGTTGTGCAGTAGCATGTAAAAGGTCCTGGGAGATCCGATAGGTTGAGCTATGTGCACGTAATCAGTCCTGGGATGCTCTTTCGAGGTTTTGTTGACTCACGTAATAAGTCCTGAGGATTCCACGGTATGGCCAGTGATGATGAAGACCTGCAGGTGGTGGGCCTACATCCAGTATGAAAAAGGACTGGCTCTGTAGAACTTCCTATGATGAGTAGATCGGAGATTGATTGAGATAGCAGCAGCAGTGACGATGACGATGATTCGATGATGATGATTCGATGACAATGATCCATTGATGATGATCCAGAGAAGAAGACTTGTGCTAGCAGATCTGTGTCGAGAAATACCTTCATAGTTAAGAGGGAGTGTTGATGTATATGTAACTTCAGAATGTATTTCACCTATGTATTTCATCTATGTATATTGTACTCCTATAGAGATGTTATTATTCCTCTATACGAAAGTGTCGTCATTTGTATTAACAAGTGTCGCAAGTGTCGTAACTTGCTGATGGGTTATTAGATCACCATGTGTGGGGTCGGCCCTGATTAAGTTAACCATGGGTTATTAGGATAAGCTAGACAAGTCAGCCCCACTAGTGTATTGGGCAGGACAGGACACGTATAAATAGAGATCGGGAGATCTCTATTTGATCATCTCATTTACTCACACTTCCATCACTCGGAAATTGGTGCACATGTGAGGAGGAGGATCAACTGCTATGAGAAGACTATCTCTAGTACTTTGGTTGTATCATTGCTCTCTCTATCTCTAAGGAAGTTGTGGGGTTTTTCACCTTTATGGTTTTCCCCAGTGAAACTTTGTGTGTCTATTGTCTCATGTGATTGCTTGGTGTGATTGATATGCATTGTTATACTTGATATGCTGTACATGTTATTCTATCAGTAAAGATCCTAGAGTATATTAAATTAATGCTAAAAAATTAACATACATATGGACCAAGCTCAACCAAACAAGTTCTAAAGTGCAAGGAATGTCCCCATTCCCCCTCACCTTATCGATCTAGGCCTCCCATACTCTTTTGTGGTCTCTGGTGTGCTAGTTGTTTTCATTAATTAATGATTTACAAAATAATAATAAGTTCTCTAGGTCCTTAAAGACCCTTGTTCCGACACCTTGTGCCACAAAAATAATAACAATTATTACATATGTCTGGGGCTTAACATATGGGGCATTACATGGGATCTTTGTGTATTATTAGTCTGCTCTTTGACAAGATTTGCTGAAGAATTCAAGTAATTTTTTGGTTCCTCCTTTAGTTATTTGTGTGACATTAGAGTTCATTGGCATTGTGACTCTGTCTGGTTTAGTGTTTTCAACTTAGGTCTTAATTGTTTTGCTTGCTCTTTGGTTCAAATTAGCCCTCTTCACTCAAGGATTTGGGATTATTGGTATTTTTCAAAACCTTGTGGTTGTATCCTTTATCCTTCTTATATATTCCTAGATCGCTCACTAATTGGAACCTCCAAAGAACTTGAGTCTTGGTCCTCTTTTCAACTATTAATGTCTTTGGCTCCATGACCTTGTCTAGATTAGTGGTTCCGGTTTCAAGGATAAATTATATGTACATTCTCTAGTGTAAATAAGTCCTTTATATTATGTTTGTCCAAGACTTTGGCAATGTCATGTTGGAAAAAAAGATTCTCCAACCGACATTAAGACTCCTCTCATTGTCCTATCCCCAAATGGGCCAAGTCCTCCCTATAGGAGAGGTTTGAAATTGTTGTGGCTGGTCAATTTAACGAGCAATTTATTTTGGGAGTTGAGCTAACATTCAATGTTTGTTGGATTAATGGACAATCGCGATAATCATTCCTCCTATCAAAGATACATTCAAGAAATTCTCAAGGTTCTCTGTTGTCGTGAGCATTTCACTAATAGGAACAAGAAATACATATTGTTGATCACTACAAAAGTTCATGAATTGGAGCAACAACAAGTTTCTCACAATGCAATTATAATGGATAACTTGGTATAGTAGAAGAGTCAAATACGGTTCTTAGAGGAAGAATGTGCAATGTTAAAATCCATGGTTATAATTCCTAGCAAAGGTTCTCTCTCCCTAGCCTCCAATATGAATATATATGTGGATTCATTTCCCGTGGAATTCAAGGAAGAGAAAACAATACATCAATTGAGGGAGGACATGGACATGGAAAAACATGAATCTCACCCCTCCAACGAGGCCTAGGATGATGCTACATGAGTAAGCATGATTTTCCATAAGTTTGTAGACATTATTGTATTGTAAATTTGCTTTATATTTAGGAGTCTTTTTCAAAGCATACTCTAGTAACAATCATTTGATTAGTTTTGTAAGTAAAGCCACATAGCTTTATAGTTTAGATCTTGTTGGCAAGATGGAACAATTTCTTTTAAGACTAAGATGGGCTCTCTTATTGTATTATCTTGCTATATAATTCAGCTACAACATCTTTTCATACAAAATTTATCTGTTTTTGTTATAAAAAATGAAATGAAAGAAGAGTTAAGCTTTGAAAGGTAAAAGTCAAAAAATATTACAATAATAGAAAGGAATATAGAATAAAACAAATCATAATAATAATAAATAATATAATAATTATAACTGCATAGATTCATCATAACTCCAATCTTCTAAGCATCAAGAGGTATGGATCTTCATTTTTTTTATCCCTCTCGATGAGAGTTGGATCTTCAAAGTTTTGATCGATTTGGAACTCTGATTGAGTTTTCAACAATTTAGGGTAATTCATAATTGGGCAAAATCTAGCGGCATCATTCCATCATGCACTGAATGTTAGAAACTATAATGTTGTCTAGTGGTCACATTTGATATTAGTATACACTTAATTATGCTTAATTGGGCTCCTATTTTATTGTGCATTTTATATTTCATAATTGAGGTTTACCCAAATGTGCGGTGGGTAGTAATTCTCTCATATTGTAATTATATAAAAGGAGACCTCATATCCTTCTTATAGATAGAATATTCATTGTTGGGTGTGTGTGGATCCCATATGAACTCGACACTTTGGTTGTTGAGGTTTGGGATATTTTTCATATTATAGAAGAGCCTATTTTAAAGTGGATGTTTCCTCTACACATTGCAAAGGTTTTAGAAGAGCCTATTTTAAAGTGGATGTTTCCTTTACACATTGCAAAGGTTTTACCACTATAAATTGTATGTCTCCTTGTCACGATATGTTACTTTCTTGTGAACATTTCTTTGGGTGATATTGTTGGTTGTTAATGTTATTAGGATGCCATGTTGGTTGTACTTCATGTTATCAGAATTGTTAATAGAGGATATGTTGCTCCTATATAATGGATTTTGGATTTTAGATGTATGACTTTTCATGACATATACCTAAAAGTTCATTTGAATGTGTAGTGTGAATTGTTGGAAAATCCATGACTTTCTAAGGCTTGGAGTATGATAAGGTATAACCTTTCTTTTGGAATAATTTAAATAATTTATCTAATTAATAGGTAGTGTTCATCAACAATTAATGCATGCTTATTTTTCTTACTTTTGTCATTTAAGACTAAGGACAAAAGTAATATTCACTTGTCCATGCTATGGATAAAAACCTTGTTCAAAGTATTTTATAAATATATGTAAGTGCGTCTACGAAAGACACAAGTCATTTTTCAACCAAAGTGTCATTTTTGTCAAATGAAAAGAGGTTTTAATGAACATATTGAGGTAATACCCCCTCCCCATAACATGATGCCATCAAATTTGTTAGAGAAGATTGAATTTTTATGTCCCTGAAGGGGATCATATATGGATCCTTAAAACCCTATTAATGTGGGCTAGAGTCTATACTAACATATAAATTTTTTGTCATTGCCTATAGTTTAGACAAAGGCTAGAATATTTTTTTTATAACTTCGAATTTTAAAAATGATTTTTCTTAAATTTTATTGGTCGCAGAACCAGACGTCATCCTCGTTTTGTGGTGCCCAGGAGGGGGCGGCGAGATGACGTCAGGTCTTGCAGAGGACATACATGACAAACTGCCATAATTTCTCAAAAAAATGGTGCGCCTGGTTGTCATTTAATGTTTCATGGCTAAATGTGCCCCGACAAGCGCTCTTTTTAGGTAGAAAGCAGGCTTTCAATAGTGCAATCAACGGTGGCGGATGGCATGCAAGGCAACGACACATGGCCATGGAGAAAGGACCTCACAATAATAATTTCCTGACCAATGCGATTCCTCTAAGGGCCACAGCCATACCTATGATGGGACTCTAGGCGAGTGCGATGATAAGGATGAATCCGAGGAGTTTGTGACAGCGGGCGAATGAATTTGCGGGAGTTCTCTTGATCAATTCAGTAGCGGAATTCTCATTCATGATGTGAGAACGACAGCCCAAATAACTGTAAATTGAACATGATATTTCCGAGATTTTCTGGTAAGAATGCATCGAATTCGGGAATAGGGCAATGGATTTCCATGCAAAAAATAACATATTTTTGTGCTAATCAAAATTATTCCTATTTAAGTTTTTGAAGAAATTGTTTGATGTATGATGAATGAGAACGTGTAGACATGGAAATTTTCGCTGGTATTTAGTACACATGAATGATCGACGGACAGTTTTTAACAAATTAAAATTTTGAGAGATAACTTGAGCAACAATCATTTCAACACAAAACTTGATAATATCAGTCTGTTTTTTAGTTTATGAGTTTTATCTTCTGCCGGCTGGATTCTACACCATAGGATCTTGAGTTAATGGATTATATGGTCCTCTTGAAGCAGAATGCTGAAGATTTCCCTTCTGTGAAGTTAGTGGGGCAGGGTGTCGATAGCAGGTTAAGGATTTGTTTTGGAAAAACTTCAGTATGGAGAAAGTTATTTTGAGTACATCCTCTTGTCCGAGATGATGTAAAATAACCACCCAGCATGGTTCACTGTATTTTATTAAGACTTGAAGGTGTCTTGCATACTTTTTGGCAGCAGATGGATTCTCTGGGTGATGTTTTTGGTATTTTGCAGCCCAGAAATAGATTGAAATTTTGTTTCATTTGCTCTCTTGAATGAAAAAGTAGTGTCGTGCTAGAATATTTCTACAGTTTGTACATATTAAAAGGCTATGTTTAAATATAAGGAAGCACATATAACTTTGAAATCCATAAGAAAAATATATGCTATCTAGGTTTCAACAAAAAATGCTTCAGTTCAATCTTTTTATGAAGCATTAAGCATGGGAACTGAGATGGATGGTGCAGTGCCAATACAAGGATTTTCAATGAAAATATACCCATTTATGGGGTCAGCATTTCTAGTCTCAATGGGATATATTTACTCTGCAGCCCCTTGTTGTGACAAAGCTAATGTCAAGAGAGGACCATGGTCTCCCGATGAGGACTGTAAAGTGAAGGAATATATCGACAAGCATGGCACGGAGGCAACTGGATCGCTTTACCCCAAAAATTTGGTATGGCGTCCTTCACATATCAATGAACTCATCCAGAAATGAATTAGATCGGCTTTATGTTTTACTTTTGATCAGTTTTATAACCATAGGGTTTAATATTCCAAGACTATAGAAGCATTCTTGTAGGCCGCATTCGTCTAATGAAACTCCCTCAAGCTTGAGCATACGTGTGATATTGTGAAGACTTTTTGAATTATTTTTAGCGACATGGACAAGTTTTTTATCATTAGTATTCCACATCGATAGACACTTATCACCGTGCTTAGGTTTCCAAGTTTTGAAATGATGTCATTAGAATTCTTGTTATACAATGTACAATAAGAATGGGTTTAGGGTTCAGGTTTCTAGATTTTGTGCATAAGATTATATTACTTTAATGGTTAACGTTTCATTAATGCGATTAATGGATATGTTTGGCATATGCATTTGTATTTCCCTTGTTTATAGATATCATATTACTGTTTGGCCTTTGGCTAGATTACGGGAATGATCCTTTTGAATCAAATTCAATTTATGTAATGAAATACTTTGAACCAGTTCTCAGCCGGGGTATTGTATTTATAACTACCTCTTATAATAAAACCTTAAGTTGTTAGCAGCATGGCCTTAGTGGTAAAGTCAAAGACCAAGCCAGTAAATTGAGAAGTGTTATCTTTTTATGTTTTTCACCATTAAAATGAGATTGTTTTGCAACAGCTTTGTAATTATCACTTTTCTCACAGGTTTGAAAAGATGTGGAAAGAGCTGCAGACTTAGATGGTTAAACTACTTGAGGCTGAATATAAAGCACAAAGGGTTCTCAGAAGAAGAAAATAACATAATCTGTAGCCTCTTTATCAATATTGGTAGCAGTTACTCTAATATAAGCCATCCTAGGATATTCAAAGCCATTCATTCATTTGCAAAATGATTTTATAGAACTACTGACTGAACTGTGATACCTGACCTGAACTTTCTCACCGTGTGCAGATGGTCTATCATTGCAGCCCAGTTTCTAGGCAGAACAGATAATGATATCAAAAGCTACTGGAACACAAGGCTGAAGAAGAAACTACTGGGGAGATTCAGGGATCATCAAACTTGTCTTGCCGCAACAAAACAAGAAAGCAAGGACATGCAAAGCTATTCTACATCAAAGGCCATTACAAGCTTAAACATCTATAGCCCACAGAAAGATCAGCATATGAATATCGATATGGATACCTATTACTCTAACTTTGGCCCTAGAACAATGCCCCAGATGTTCAAGCAAAATTGTGGCTTATCAATTACTGCATCCAATTCAAATTCAGAACCAACTACATTTTGGTTAGATCCTCAAAAAGCCCAACTTGATCAGAACGTGTTCGACCATAATTCCTGTCTGGGGAAGCCGTTCTAGAGGCCTGAATTAATTCTGGTGGATCATCGTTCAGACAACTACATGACTGCGATCAGTAACAACTACCTAATACAGGCATCCGACTGCATTAAATCCTCACAAATACCACATTCCATTGCTCATGAACAATATATCTCTGATGCTGCAAGCTTGCAGATTTACTATGAGACAACAACCTCTCTAGTATTTTTTTTTTGTAAGCTAGTGTGAATCCTTATATTTCCGTCACCAAAATAAACAGAAACAGAGTATTATAGGGCCCTCTCTTAACCGAGAAAACAGACCCCAAAACAGAGTTGAATGAAGTATTCTTGATGAGGAAACAAGACTTTTCAGAGTTTGAGTTTAACTGATAGACTAACAAGCACGAGTGTTCTGTAACTGCATAAAGAAAACATAAACAGTAATAGTAAAGATAACCAACAGACTAGAGCTAACCAAAGCATAACTAGTGGTTTAAACCCATCTGTCCAACCTAGGAAGTAGGCTCCTTAGCAAGAGCAACACCGAGATGTTGAGCTAACTGCTGTTGATTGAAGAGAATTTGCTTCAGGTATCCGACCATTTCATCTTGTTGGAGACTAGGTCACCTGACACGGGGACACGGGACACGCAGGACACGAAAATACGAGAGTCCGACACGGACACGGTGACCCCCGGAATCAGGACACGTAGGACACGTTTTATATACATATATATATATATATTTTTAAAATATAGACATATAGATCCAAAAATATTTAGAAACTAGAACATTTACAATTTACAAATATGAAATATAATGCACAGTATCAATCTTTTTGAGTATTGCACAGTAGAGAACTTTTCCCAGAATTTTTTATGTGCACCCGGCTATATGAAGATGTTTTGATTTGGCTTTGTAAAATACTACTACAGGCACCCCTCAGATGTTTCTATAGCCTTGGGTTTTACGATCGATAGGGAGGAAAAGAACAGGTTGGGCTCTTTTTGGAAACAAGCCCGACTAATTTCTTCCCGGATCATCTCTTCTTCAAGAATGGCTAGGGATGTATCACTGTATATTTCTGTAATTTTCTGCTGAAATAATATAAGATACTAACTTACAATATATATATATATCAGTCAAGATAGCTGCATATTCAACTCAAAAGAATAATAAAACTCAGTATTCGTATTTGAAGTTATAAACTGAATCCAAAACCACATTCTAAGAATCTAATCCTTTAAACCGAGAATCTATTAAAATTAAAAAGCACAAATTGCAGTTCTAAACACAGAAAATGTCCTTAACCTAAACTCAATACATAAATACTTTGTTACTTTTTCTGTTAATATCCATCAGGAAAGGTGCATATTCAGCTCAAAAGAATAACAAATCTCTATTTTTTTATTTGAAGTTATGAACTGTATCCAAACCAGGTTCCATTCCTTCATTTTGAAACCCAAGTCAATCATCGCTAATTAATCTGTGTAAAGAATTTTAAAAATTGTGATTCTTTTACTCAAAATAAAAGTTTGTTTTGCAATTTTGTCCAAAAATTTATAAACACCTCAAACATTCGGAGCAATGTTGATATTCCCTCATTTCAATCATTTCAATCAGAAGTACAATCGGGACACGCTGGAAGTTTGTGTCTGATTCGTTTTGAAATCGTGTCCCGAATTCGGATTCGAAGGAAAGTCGAATCGGACACGAATTCATATCGAATCGTGTCCGATTCGACCGATTCGGGACACGGGGAGGGTTTCCAACGAATCCGGTTTCTTAGGTTGGAGAAGGATTTCAGCCTGGGCTTTGCCTCTGTTTGCAAGGGCCTTTCCAAGCACTGCTTTCTGAGACCAGTGATAGTCGAGAGTTTTCTGGTACAGGGTGGCCCGATCCCTGGTGCTCCCCGGGTCTGGTACCAAGGCCTTGAACTCGCTTCTAATTTCCGCGTCGGTGAGACACCCTCTGGAAACCAAGGCATCATCTTCTGCCTCTTGGATTTCTACATGTGCCTTTTGCGGGATTGCATCCTTGAACCTACGAGTTTTCCCAACGACCCCGCGCATGAAGCGCATCAACTGACCGGAGGAGGGGCTTGCATGATTTACCACGTGACGGGTGTAGGCTCTCTTGTTGGGCGGCATATCCACCTCTCCAGCAAACCAACTAGAATACGAGCTGCCAACCCAGAGAACGAGCGGCTTGTTGCGGAAGATGCGCGGTCAGGCTGAGAGCCGAACACCAGTGGAGCCTTTGCGTCGAAATGCAATGCTTTGGTAACCAATACCCCATACATATTGCTTCCTGCGATCGCCATGAGAGCGAAGGTACATACCCACTCCTCTATTTTCGTGGACGTAATCAGATCCATTACACTGAGCCGAACGGGAGTAAGAAGACAAGACGGGGCACACGCAGGAGAGGTCGAGCATCTGGTGGGAGGATGAAGACTGGACGGGGCACTTGCCATGCCGAGTTATGATACCACTTGGGATGCATGGGTGGGTTGGGCAGGCACGTGCCCTGCCTCGTGGTCTGGGCGGGCGAGCATGTGTCTGGCCCCCTGGCTGGCGGTCACATCCTTCTGCACACACGGTGGGGACCAGTAATCAAATTTGAAGGGTCAGTGTTAATTTTTATTGGAAGGGTATCTGTTCTTCGAGCCCTTCATCTTTGAAGGGCAATTTAAATAACTGTACTTCAATTGACAAGTATAAATTAACTAAACCCTTCCCCCCCAAAAATGCAAAAAACAAATATTGCCCATCCAAATTTTTACAATCTTAAACAATTGAGCACTCCTTCATATCTACATGATAAAATGGTATATTTTCAATAAAACCGAATTTGAACACATTAATTTGACATATATATAACATTAATTTTGCAGTTCATTAAAATAACAACTATTTTGTTGTATTTTTCTAGGTTAGACCACACTTCATTATACAAAAAAACTACTTATACCATGCAATAACCATATTGGGGCATCTGCATGATCTTATGCATAGTGCAAGACGTTGTAACTAGATATAGTCTTAAAATAAAACTAGAACCATGACAAAAATACTTATTGTTAACTATGTACAAAAAGAAGCCACTAAGCAAAACGAGGCTATAATAAAACTAAAACCAAAATATACATATAAAACCAACCAAAACCTTAATTCAAACCGAAGAGAGGGCAACCATCCAAGCTTGAGAGATGTAAGAATGATGGACATTAAGCACCTAAGAAAAAATAATACATAGCTCAAAAAAACCTTAAAAATAATCTTCCATACCAAGCAAGTTAACAACGCTAGCATCATAGGGGCCTCGGCATCAAATTTTGTTGTTCAACACTTGTTGCGACAACATACAGGTATGGGATGGAGGGGAAATGGAATCAATCCTAAGTCAACTGGAGCCTTGTGACTCGCTACATGTTTGAGTCTCAACAATCTACCTTTTAAATTGAACCAGAACAACAAAAGAAGTTTGTTAATGGCTCGATTTGCGAAAATTCTAGATACATGAGTAATTAAGAGCTCGAGGCTCTAAAATTTGATGTGTTTTTTTACCAATCCACGATTCAGTGAATTCATAGTCTCTGGCATGAAATTTAAGTTATTTAATGAAAGAATTAATGTATCTACCTCTATGTCGAAACCGTTTTCCATGTTGATGTTGGCCACTACCCTCCTTATTGTCTTACCAAAAGACTTAAAATTATGGACTTCACCATCAAAGAAGCCTTACAATCACATTGGTAAGGAGTGATAAGAAGATCACCATAGTCCAACGTGTCAAATCTCAGATGACAGTGCCAATTAAAGACTTATATGGTAAATTTAATATAAGACTTACTTGTAGTTGTCTCTTACTCTTTCCGTCTTGACACATTTGATAATTTATGGTTGTCTTTGCGCCTTGACCCTTGAATTGATATTATAAGGTGAGGATATGCATGCATAACAATCCTTAGTTATGACTATGCAATGATGATTTAAATGGAAAAGGATGTAAAGACATGTAATTTTTATACCTATTTTGGTGGCGAGTGTCGAAGACAAACGTGGTGAGAAACCACATATGTTTGGAAGGACAGAGGGAGATTACATGATCACGATCATGCCACTCATCAAATTTGAAGACAATTGTTGAGCCAAAAATTGTTTTTTAAATTTTTATTAATAACCATTTTGGTACTTTGGTCCAAATGTTTTTTCTAACTCATTGTTTCTCCATATTTGTGTGCCTAGTGCCACCTCTCTATATCAATGCATAAATCAACCTCTGTTTGGTTTGTGGTTCTAGCTGCATGCCATTATTTGTAGTTGCATGCCATTGAGTGTTGTTTAGAGTTGTCGTGAGTCTGTGGCATTCTTGCAAGAAATGAAGTCTTATAGAGGAGGACTCATCAAATCGACAATTTGAATTTCATTTTGACAAAACACGAGTGGACATTGGTAGCCAGGATCACATAGGCAGTACGCACAATGTTTCAGCCTTGTTTTGGGCCTAGTAGTGGTTCTCTATTGTTACAGCCATAGTCATTGACACATTGTCACACCTTAGATCTCAGCCCGAAGTGACTCAGGATTCAGAGTCAAATCCTAGTGGCCAGTATCTCATAGTCGTCAATCATCACTCATCACCTTGCAAAGCTAAGCAGTGAGTGCATGACATGAGTGAGTGAATGATTATAATTTATGATATTTCGAATATTTTGAATGACGAGTCGAATTTTATAACATAGTAATTTCAAAATAGAAATTGTAATTTATGTGAATGGGTAATTTCAAATGTTGCCCTTCTTTTGAAATGTTGATATAAATTATGTCCTTCCTATTGGAAGGGTAAAATTTAGATTTTAAATTTTTTTTGAAGGGAAATTTTAACTTTACACTTCTAGGAAGGGCTAGAACCCTTAGGAAGGGCCGGGAAGGGTTTAAATTTGAACGTTGGTGGGGACCTCTCCAGTATTTATGTATGAAAGGCACATGGATAATCATATAATACGACGAAACCCTTGCATTAGCCCAAAATGATAATTCACTCGTTTTTTCTGCATCTAGCTCGCATGAGGAGGCAAAATATGAATCATACTGGATGAATACCTTCAGTGCCGAAAATAAAAAGTTGGGATCCTATGGATTCTCATCATAATTGAATGATTTATTATTATACAACACTGATTCACTAATACAACAGAGAGAAGCCGACAATTCTCCTCGTGGATCAATCAGCATAGATTATTAGAAGATAATTTGTATACCAGTACAATATAAAGAGAAGCATGCAGTTATGTTTGTGGGTCAATCAATATATATCTAAAGATAAACTGCAGTATTGTACAGTCATGATTACGAAGTTTCAAAAAATCATTTTGAAAATTAATTCCATCTCGAATAATAAAGGCGTGATTTCTCTCTACTTTAATTGGACTAATAGCGTCTGTATCTCCACTTTTGGCATATTTTACAAACAAAACAAAACGAAGGGACCATATTCATGTGATAGAATTGCATGACGGCTGATAAAGATGAGAAACAAGATCCACCTGCGCCAATTGGTTGTTGGACTGCTTTTGATATGATATACTGGAAGCAACTGAATTTCTCATCGATTTTTGTCTAAAATATCCTTGTATGGTCTAGCACATGGGAGGGCTGCAGAAAGTCCAAACGTTTCATGCAAACAAGACGCTGATATCAAGGTGTGCGTATTAGGGCTAAGACGACCAGACAACCAGTCATTGAATGACAAGGTGATGCTTATTATTTACAAGGATTTGGGCAGGTGCGATGATTAAAATTATTCTTTTTTATGGCCAACGATATTGTGGGGAAATGCGTTCAATCAACGAGATGATCTACTACGGTAAAAATTAACTTTAAATTTAACAATTTTGTTTATTAAAAATCAGATTTCTACTCTATGGCTGAAAACTTTGGGAAACATCTCGCCCAAATATTTTTGGTGTGCCTTTTACCTGAGTATTTTATTTAAATATGACAGCATCATGTGTGTCATCAATATGGTTCTCATTATTTGTTTTAGTAGTGCACCACTTAAATGTCAAATTCATTTCTTTCCTTTGAAAGTTTGAATCATGACTCATAGCAATAGACTTTGCTGTGTAATAGTTACATTTTCACTTAAAGATAATTTGAGAAAAGATTGAATCATCTAACTGTAGGGTAACTAGACTATGTTGTGTAATAGTTACCTTTTCACTTAAAGATAATATGAGAAAAGATTGAATCATCTAACTGTAGGGTAAGGCTAAGAGACATTTTGTTTTGTTTCCATGAAGTCACAGTTGTATTTCCTAAAATAAATAGGATAAGTTGGCTGGATATAATTTACAGAGTGCTCATTATAAGTAGATTATTGTTGTGTTCGTTAAAGAGGGTTTTTTTTAAGTTGTGATGTTTGGCTTGGTTCTTTGACTTCGATAAGAGTCTTATGCATAGCATGTTGTGGTCAAAGTCCCTTAAGTTGGATGGTCCGTGTCCTCTAAAGTTTGATGTGCTTGAGTCCCTTGACTTAGAATGTTTCCTATAAGGAATTATTTGTCAGGGGTTACTGATGATATTGGGATGCCCAAATTTAGTTGTGGGCTCCTTCCATTGGATTTTGTTTCTCTGTTGCTGACCATTTACAGAGGATTGAATAAATTTGTGGCAAGTTTTGAAGGATGATGTTGGACTTTGAACGGTTAGGCATTTATCTTGACAACCATTTCATTTGTCTTCGGGGAGGCAACTTAGTCTATAAAAAAGTGAAGGGATCTGTTAAAATTGTAGGTTTTGCATTATTTGATAAAATTGGAAAGTGATTATAAAAAAACATTTCAATTACTAGTTTGAAGCTAAGGATCTAGTGCAGAATGAGGTAAGTGCGTTTTGATAGAATGTATATAATACCTTGAAAATATACACTTTTTTGATACAAGGATAACATTTCTCTTCCTTAAACACTTAAGCTACACTTAATTGACAACGATAATATATTGTATGAAAAGGAAGTAAACATAAATCTCTTGGACTCCTTGACATCTAATCTTATGAAAAACCGACATCTAATCTTATGGAAAAAAAATTGAAAGATTAAGATAATTCACATATGTAGACAAGATAAGATAATGTAATTTTATTAGTGTCCAACAAATGATGACAAAAGTAGGTCAATGGGACTAACAATAGTAAGTCTAGTGTAAATAGGTCAATGGGAATAAAAATAGTATGTCTAGTGTAAGTACAAAAAGGAATCCTAGAGAGTAGTGTGTTGGGCAGAGTGATCCCAAATTTAGAGCCGTTTCCTAGAACAAGTTTGTTTGTTGATTTAGTGGTGTATGTCCTCTGTCTTGGTACAATATCCCTTCCTACGTTACACAAAGGTTAGCTGCTAGCGGAGCCACCTAGGGTAGAGGAGACATGGATTCAAAATATAACAAAGCTTCAAAGCTTCCCTTCTATGCACATGTGTTCTGTTTCTTGTTGTTTCTTTGGGGTTTTTTCTTTTTTTGGCAAATTGCAAAAGCAATGTTTAGTGTGGCTGAGAGCTTTAGCTTGTGAAATGGATTGTTGTAGGATTTTAAAGATTCTTCTATTTAGGCTATTAAGGAAACATAAATAGCATGAAGTACAAGACAAGATTGAGATTGAGGAGACCATTGAGGAGACCATACTCGTCGAAAAAAACATCAAAGTCATTTGTTAAGCACCTATAAGCTTTAAGGAGTTTTAAACGGAAATCAAGTGGAAGTCAAATGGATTTCGTTTCATTAAATATATTAATCAATTATGTTTCATACAATATATTAATCAATTCTTTTCAATATATTAGAGATAAAAAGCCAATATTTTAAAAGTATAACTGTATTGGAGTCTTTTCTTTTAAAGATAATGTTTATGAATTAACTTATTTTGACTATGTTAAATTAGTGATGGAGACACTTGGTATGGGGGCATTTAGACCTATTTATGTTTACCTAGGTTGTGATTCCTAGTTTTACATGTTCATTGATATGATGCTAAACAATTATGATATTAAGATGCTTTGTTTATGTTAAATTTTGTTTGTTTATAACATTAATAAAATTAGCTATCAAACAGATCTACATTATCTCATAAAGCTTTGATAGTTGGATTTTAACCTCTAAACTATTATTATTTGGCTTCATAACAAGTGCAAAAAAACAATTCCTTCAACAATTTTTTCTATTGAAAAAACTCCTCATAACTAGCCACAAAAATGATGACAATGTCGGGGACATTGCCACCACGTAGCTCTTGTTTATTGTATCGATATAGGATAATAAGCTTGATGGAGACCTATTTAATATTTACGATAATCTAGATGACTTGATAATTTCTCATTATTAAATGTCAAAAGGCATGAACGAAGCTTCCAAATTATACAAACTCATGTATGGGAAAAAACTTAAAAGTCACTCATTTATTGGATCAAAAGCACATGTTCAATAATATGTCATGTTCTCTTTGGAAACATATTCTTCCACTAAGAAAGATAAAAATCCATCTAGAAGAGATTTTGTTATTTCAAAGACAGAAATATTTATGACAAAAATAAACAGTGGATGCATATGGAAAAAAAGTTATCTCGCTGCATCATGGATATTGTTTAAGGATGACTTAGAGCTTGTAAAGAAGGTGATTTTACAAAGGAAACACTAATGGGATATATTATTCCTCATTGAGAAAATCAATCATTTTTTATGGGACAAGTCTCAAGTGATCACCGTAATTTGTTAAAAGTGTATATTACTAATTTTGTTTTGTTATAAATTAGATTAGAAAACTTAATTTACTTACAATGTTTTTTGTACTATTTTACCACATTCTAATAAATTTGAAAATGCATATGTTCAACATATTTATTTGATAGGTATAAATGGATGCACTAATTTTATGCAAGATTTGCATTAAGTCATTATATGATTATTTTTGTTTGTAAGGTTGTTTATTTAAATTTTATTTTATATATATATATATAACCTATGGGGCTATTTACGTGTTATCACATCTAAATAGATACATGTCACAAGCATCCCTAGATGACGCGAAGAAATGATATAAATTGCTCATATTTTATAGAAAGAGCCACCTACAAGTTGTGTGGATACTCAGGTCTATATTTTAGTAAATTTTGTTGAAGGAATTCAATTAGTTGGTATTGTGAGTTGTAGATGGATGTTATTCCTAATCAAAAGGTAGATGGAAATGCATAAGGGGTTTGTAAGGCAACAAGGACATCCTAAATGGTGCATAGCAAAATGGTACCTTAGAATGTAGACTATAGAATGCTTTTCACCACAACAAACAACATATATAGACCATGGCTAGGTTGTCACCAAAGGGATTCTTGGCCACAATATACTCATCACTAGATGTTGCTCATGTACCATCCATGTGTCCTGTTATCACCAATCTTGTAGTTGCCCCTACAGACGGATCCAAGGTGGATGGTAGAGGGGATAGGCAACTAAAGTGGTGAACCAAGAGAGCCCTAGTTCCCAAAAGGATGGTTGTCACGCTAACCAAGGCACTCTTCGCTTTAGCTATCAAAGCCAAGATAGCATGGAGGAGACCCAGATATACTCCCGATAGGAGAGATCAACCCAATCATTAGATCAAATCAATCAGATGAAGTACATAGGATGACAGGTATGGAACCCTAGAATTAAGGAGTTAGGACCATTGTGGAAGCTTTAGGAAAGGTGTGAAATGATAGGGAAAGATAGCACATAGTGATTCTATAATTATGTATGATTCCAGGATTCAAAGCTAGTTCAAAATGGTCAAAATCAACTGCCTTGGGAAACGTGACCCTTAAAACAGGGAAAGTGTCCCAAAACGTAGATCTGACAGTTAGGGCTTTCTAGCTATGCTTGATGAAGGGATATGACAATGTATAAGGATGCAAGAAACCAAACAAGGATCAACCCACAAGGAAATTGGACAACCCAGGAAAGTCGTGGGGGCTTGGAGAGATCAGTGCCTTAGGGTTTGGGCCTATGGAGTCACCCAAGTAAGACATTTTTGAGAACCCACTTCACAATATGCCCGATATACACTACCTAAAAAGGATTTTCCAATTGACCAAGGGATTTGATCAATAGAATTTTTCTTAGAATTTGAGTTGATTTTAAATGAGGGTTTTGAATGACTTAGACAAATGGATAGATCAATGGAATGAGAAACTTATCTTGAGATCATACCTGAGTGATGGATGAGGTTTCCATGTTGTTGAGGAATGTTCCCGCAGAGATCAAATGAGAGATCTTTGATTTTTCTTGCCCCGATATGATGCCCTAGTCCACACGTGCGCCCTCCTCTTCCTGTCAAACCAAGGAAAGTCGATTCAATCAGTGAGATCAATAATAGAGGAAATACAAGAAAATAACAATAGCAACATGAAGTAGAAGGTACTAAGACAGTAATACTCCCTGTTACCGACGAAGAGACCCCAAAGAAGAGGTAGGGAGAGTCTCCCCTACAAATGCAACCTCCTTGAAGCAAATCGGCCTCCACCTGTAGATGAAAAATACATGGAACAAAATGATAGCAAGATAATCTCCAATAACCCAATGCAAAGGAAGAACAAACAATCGAACTCCAAAATAATTCACCACAACACAACAAGTAGATGCAATAATAATTTTCTATTCCAATAATCCAGAGCCAAAAGTCCCTTTACAATGAGGAGCTCTCTCCTTTAAATAGGATGGAGAGACACCAAAACCCTAACCACCTTTTGAATGGGTGGCTAAGATTAAAAGATCAAAGTGATATAATCAATGGTTGAGATGAGCTCAACATAAAAGTACATGGATCAATATAACAATATAATACATCAATGGACCAAATCGCCCTGGAGAGGGGATCCCACCAAATTTCAATGAATAATACAAGATCGAGCTCATGGTGGGTCCAAGGGGAAATATATAGCACCCTTGGTCAATCCCCATGGCACAATAGCATCAAAATAATAATCTAAGCACCAAATCATGCCTCTCCAGAAAAGTCGTGAGCCTTAGGAGGCTCCAGAAATCCATAAAAATGCCGGAGTCATGAGTGTAGGCCCCAACTGAAATCTGAAATTGCTGGAGAAGGTGTGGAAGACATCCAACTCATCATCAAATATCATCCCATGCTAATCCCTTGCCTCAGTAGCTCAAATCGATTCCCTCAGTAGCCATTTTCACCATTTTTAATCTGCCTTGGGAAGTGTGAAACTGCCCAAACTGCCTCCTGGAGTGCCTGTGCTGTCAAGGTGAGCCCACCAGGGTCTCTAGGATGGGGGTAATATGGTAATAACAAGTGGTTGGACCACCCCTCCATGCACAACGCCCTAGGTGAACCAATCAAAACTCACCCCTGCTCTGACAGGCCATCTGACAGGCCAAAACTGCACTAGGATAGCCAACTGAGGCTAATAAACACTGTAAATGCCCGGAACTGAAAACAGATTGTCTCATTGGACTCAAAGAGGCCAAATCCATCTAAGGTGTGTACTCATACACCCTATGGATCTCTGCATGATCATATAAAATATCCAATGTGCCCGACAGATCAAATAATAATAGTATGTAAAAGTGCTGAAAAGCACAAACCATCATCATAAGCCTGAAACCACTACATAGAACCATCTGGTGACCTGTACCAGACCATATATCATATCTCTGCATCATCTGAGGTTTGCCACCTCATGTCTTGTGGTTGACTTTTGGTCATACTAGGTTTGACCAAGTCAACATGACCCAAAATATAACTCAGGCTATCATCAAACTGCTGCAAGTGTCAAAGGTTAAAACATGCTCTATAATTCATTCAAGTAACAATTATAACAAAAAGTAATCATTTACTAGCGATCTAAAACCAAATACAAATAAGGCGTTTAATTATTACTTTTATGACTCGGACCAGCCTTTCAAGACCAGTTGTGATCAATTTGCTAGTGAAAGGTGAGGGCTAAAAATTAAAAGGCTAGGCTAAGGGATGACTACTGACTTGACATTGTGACACTTTGGAAATGGAAAGGGAATACACACTCTAACATATGCTGGACAAGCAGTAACACGGGGGATGTTAGTGTCTCACAGATGGGTAAGTTGTTTAAAGAGTGCTTATTCAACTTAGACATCATGTCTACTTTTATAAAAGATGATCCAAGTTCATTAGGATCCATTGATTTCACTTTATGGCCTTTTTGGCCTACATAACCCTTCGGATCTCAGGTGTGCTAAGAAGCACAACTAATTGCAGCTTGCATCCAGGGCATGTTCATATATATACATAAGGTCAACAATCGTTTAGATATAGAGTTTAAGAACCATTGCTTTTTGGAACTTTCTTATACTCTTCAAGGAGTATTTATAGCTTTTCATTGCTCTTTCCCTTTACTCACGTGTGTTGAGAAACACATTCTAGAGTTTACAATATCCATGGGAGAATTTACATAAGTTTCCATAAGTAGTACATGAGCTTTCAGTTTTAGCCAACACATCTTAAGTGACTAGGGGGACTTCGTACCAGTGCCAAACATCGAGACAACCGACCATAATGATTTAGGACTACAATCCAACTCACCAAAGGTAAGTTTTGTCACCAACTCAGAGCCGAGACACAAGAAACAGGGAAGCTTATCCAACACAAAGGCTAAAGTGGGGGAAGGTCCTCCATGCCACTAGTCAAGTAGTAAGTCAAGGTAATAAACAAACTGGGAGGTAATGGATGGATGAAGATAGTGAATAATGAGACCAACACTAGCAAGCCAAAGTATGGTGGGAATGATCACCTCTATTCTCATTAGGGAGGGTAAAACCAATGAGTATGGATAGTGAACTTCTAAGTCTAAGTGGGGACAATATAATATATATAAAGATACAACCAGGTCCACATATCTATATGATCACCAGATCATGATACTAAATGCTAAGACATGCTACAAGAATGAATATAAAAGCAATATAACCATAACACAAGAATATACCTGCTGAGTCATATACTTGAATGCACACAATCTAAACCATCATCTATCCTCTAAAACTGCTGCTGTAACTCTGGGAAATATTGACAGCTCTGTATAAATGGCTAAATGGTTACATCGGTCATCTCTCTGAGTGTCTTGAAACTCAGTCATGGCATGGGGAATAAAACTGTTGTCCATAATATAATCATTATCCATAATAGATGCTCATCTCAACATCTCAATGTAAGGGAATTGGCTGAAAAGTGTACTGGAATTAGAAAAATAGTTATGGTAGCCCGACTACTATATATGTGATAACATGTCCCTTCCTTGAGAGAAATCTGTAACTAACTAAAACAAGGTAAATATTGACCATTCATGATGGCCTAATATTTCCATTAACCGTTCAATAGTAGGATATTGGTATTGTTAGGGTTCCATCTATTTGGGGTGTGACCTAGACTTTAGCATCATGGAGGATCTTGAAGTTGTGGACTAGCCAAAGGAATATCCCAGTACTATCTTCCAATCATACTGAGAGGTTGGTGACCTATGGAACGATAAGAAGTATTGAATCGATGATCGTTCCTCTGACACAATGTTTTTCCCCATTAGTTCCAAGTTTTGAAGAACTCTCCAATTCATAAGAATTGTTAGGAAAAATGTTGAGTTAATGAGGTCTTATAGTCGAGTCGAAAGAAATGTAGTTGAAGTTGTATAAAGTCTAAGACAGAAAAGGTAAAAAGGTAAAGGTAAAAGGCTAAGAGAAGTTGTAGTTGACCTTGGATGTAGGATTATCGTAGATAGAGGGTTTAGTGGAGAATGCTTTAGTTGGATGTTTTATGTGGAAATTTGTGAAAGGTGAAGCTTTGTGATCTTTGCTCAATAGGCTTTGGAGACTTATTCTTGGTTGCTTTCCTATTTTTTGATATCTTAATTTGAGGATGGATATGTTTCATAGTGAGAAGTCAAGAGGATGTGCATTCACTTCTAAAGTGGGATTGGATTTAGGGGTCTTCTGGTCTCATTTTGAGAAAATGGAAACGTATCTGGGTTATTTTGCTCGGGCTTCATTTATATTATTGTTGGTTACAACAAACCTACACCAAGAAATGCTTGTTGCATTTTTTTACTAAGTTCTTGTTTCTTGTACATCCTTCAATTGACTCTAGGCAATTTAACTTCCCTTACTTGCATTTGGGTGTTGTTTTAAATATGCTCTAGAGATTCTTTATGTTTTGTAGAGGGAGTTATTTTGAACTATTTTACTGCAACCTATACTTAGAATTGATTTGGACATTGTCCAGATGTTGTGGTTCAAAATTTGACTTTTGGGTATTGTTTTTAGAAAGGTTTTATAGATAGAGTTGATGAATAACAAGTACTACTAGCTTATGGGTGTTGTTTTGGAGATTATTTACACCGGCATGTATATAGATACAACTTGCATTCAGATAATGTTTTTTTAGATGCTTAGGAACTAAAATTAGAGTAATTGTTATTCATGGTCGAGCAAATGAAGACGATCTGATCTACAATACCGTAATACGATCGAGTGTTGTTTGTTTGTTATTTTATCAATGTCCTACAAAAGCGCGTACAATACCAATCAAATGAAGGCGGTCTTATCTACAATAGCGTAATACCATCGAGTGTTGTTTGTTTGTTATTTTATCAATGTCCTCTAATATTACTATTAATTCTCCACAAAAATAGATTTATATGTCATTTCACATATTTAATGTTTGCATTGATCGATAGTTGTGCTTGGCCATTGTACAATTATTCTAATTTCCTAACATATATCTGTTGTCTACTCATCTTATGGTAGCAATCACATGAGCAACGATCATAAAGGTTAAAATTGTGTTGAATGTAATTACCGGAAATAGACGGGACACACGTTACAATATAGTTTTATCACCACCGTAACCTGTTAAATCATATCACCCAAATGACATTAAATGTCATATGGTTGATATATAGTTTCATTAATGAATGAGGGTAACGTGGCAAGTTTTTGTTTTGTTTTTTTTGTTTTGTTTGGTTTTAATTTTATTATTATTTGATAAATATTTTGCACAACGGGGACAAATAGTTAAATCTATATACTGCACCAATCACAAAATTACATTATCTAATTTTGTAAAAAATTAAAAAATAATTTTAATTTTGATTCATTTTACTACAAAATAATTAAAAAACTTTACTTGACATTAGATTAAAAAATTTGAAATAAAACTGGTCAATGCAATTCAGCGATCAAGCGACCGCTATAATCCTTGCAGACCAGGGACTAATAAAATAGAATTCATGAGCCTAAATTAATATGTAGGAATGGCAAGGTAATTATCTTTTCAACTAAATTTGATAGAGCTTTTGTTTTTCATTATTGATTACGTGTTAAGCACTGTAAAATGCTTGCTTCTATCTTTATGCCAAATTTGGTGACAAGTTGTTCAACAATCAACCAAAAATACTCTTCCTCCTCACCTTATAACAACCTCAACAATCTATCAAAAAGAATTATTTCTAATCATCATATGATATCAATGGCTTGTACATCTTATGCCAACTTTGGTGACATGTTGTTCAACAATCTATCGAAAATATTATTCCTCCTCCCCTCGCCATATAACATCAATGGATCGAAGATCTCCTCAATAATATGTCTAAAAAATTCTTCCTCCTCATCGTATGATATCAATGCCTCATAGAGATTGAGATGATCTAGGTTTAGAGAGCCAATACTTCCATTATGGTACACAAGCAATCATTAACTACTTAGTAGCACATGGACATTTGCAAGCAATCCTCCATTTGGATTTGGGTTCACTTGCGCTCTAATTCAATGAAAGCCAATTAAGAATGGAGGTAGCACCATTGGACAATAACCTATAATGGTTGTTTGAATCTGATATCTCTGCATTGGAGTGTAATGAAGAAGCTATTGAATTGAGTTGACTGGGTAATTTTTCTTGATGATCAAACACATAAGATGGAAGACCTCTATACGTCCCTTTCATTCCAGGCACCCTGACCAGTTCCATGGTAAGGTGTGGATTGCTACTTTTGACAGGTTTCTCCATAGTTGACCCCAACCCCTCACTCAATCCCCAACAACCCGCACAATGTCGAAGAAGGTACCCCTTCTCTACATCTCAATCCCTCAAGTTGTATTCTTCTCCTTTTGGCGCTCCAGCACAACCTTTCCAGGAAGTCTTTGTGGCAAGGCTCCAAGGATGTCACACTACTGGCCATGTTCTTTAATCTTAGACACCAATTTATCAAGATATCTACGTTGTTGTTTATGAGGGTGGGATCAAGTGTATCTTCCGGAAAACTAATTTCCCTTTGATTTACCAACTAGAATTACCATGGCATGCATGCCCTTCCTCACTAGATGTTGGAATAAATGAATGAAATGATTTTATAACTTTATATATGCATGAATTTGCTTTGGCACATGACTTCCCCAAAAGAGGCCACTTTTCCCTCTGAATACCCAATTAAGATAATTAACCCATTATTAATTAAAGAGACCCTCGTAATTATGGTTAAGGGACTTTGGGTTAAAAATGCTAATGAAGGTTAAAGTATAGTTAAAGTCTATTAGGGTCATCAACCTTTAGCCCCTCTCACTTCCCCCGCTAGTGGATTCATAACCCCCCATCTCTTCTCGATCCTTCTTTACTTACAGTTGTCAAGGATTTGTAAATTAAAAAGAAAATGTACATATATACAATGTGTTTGGTCATCCTAGACCATTCATATCCGACTTCTAGCCTTTTACATAATTACATCATATTTACATATTGGGGTCAAAAACAAGGTGTTACATCACCCAAAATACATATTTCAATTAAAAATTATGCAAGTTTTAAATTAACATACATTTAGAAACCTTGGTTTGTAGGTTGTCCTGGTAGCTAACCTTGTTGCTGACTTATCTCGGAAATTTTAGCCCCTTTGGGTCTAAAGTTCCATCCTACAGTACCCTAATATGTCTTCTTTGCATTCCATAGGTTTGACCCAATTATGATGTTCCAATAGAGAGTTGTGATAACTTTTCCAAAACTTGTTGTTTTTGTCCCTTTCAGAAGAGAGAAATTGTATGACCTGCGACATGTCAAAGTTTCGTTCTCTAATTTTGAAATTTGCACCACAAACATTGTGGTTTGTCTTCTTTATGATGCAACAAGTGGCACTCAATTTGGATCTCTAAAGCTTCATATATAAGAGTTTTATCCTGGATACCTATTTCAGATTAGTTTTTGGACTATTAAAAAACCTAACTTCCACGGAGTATAACTACGAACCTGTTAATTAGGTCCTAAATTTTTTAGGATAGATACTTCACTATATATATGATTTTGCCTCAAAGAAGCTTACGATATATTCACTGTGATTGTATGAACTATTAGAAATGGTAGACAACATCTTTTTCAGAGAATGTTCTAGCATCTCTTGACCTCCATAATCTGACTTCCAATGGCTTATGCCAAGTCTAGTAGCTAAATCGAGCAAGGTATTGATCTCCAAAGACTATAACAAGGCTCAAATTTTGGCTTCTTGTTTAGTAGTCCATCGAACTGCATTGAAATATCTCATACATTTATGCATGCAGTTATGAAAGAGTAGTTCACTAGCAATTGGTATAATAGATAGAGCTTCATCCACACTATATAATAGATAGAGCTTCATCCACACTATATAATAGATAGAGCTTCATCCACACTAGAGTAATGAAGGCGGTTCCCTGATTTCACAGAAGAATACATTACTTGAACAATGAATACATTTAATCTGTGTTACCAGAAACGAGAAACAGGAAATAGAACAAGAAACGAGAACGGTACAAGAAAAAAAGTTTACAAGTTTCGCATAGATGAAACGAGGAGAGAGAAAAACAACAAACCTGAAAGTCCACATAATTGTAATGAACAAATTCAATCATAACGAATAAATATATTTTTCCATATACCATGTTTTCATATTTAGGTTTAGGACAATGATTTTGCCATATACCTTGTTTTCTTCTATTTTCAGAATTTTGATTACATAATTTTAACCTCCAAACCAAAAAGAACAAAAAGACAATTACAATCACAGGGATAGATATGGAGTGAATGCATATCCAAAGAAAATGAAATGAAACAACTAGAATATGTTGAATTTTTTTACTAATATATCATTACATTGAAAGTAAGTATAATAGAAGAAAAAAGTGATGAGAATAACAATGTTAATAATTACATGTATTATGTTGATTATAGGCATATCTCAAAATTTTCCCCTAGCAAGGATAGTCCTATGCAAAATGCAAATAAACCTAATAATCTAGATGTTCAGGTTCACTTGCTATAATGGTGGATGAGCTTAGCCAATTACAGAGCCACTACTTTGGTCAACATGATGTATGGTGTTATCTAGCATGTCTTTAGCATTGCCTTGCAACACTTCAAGTGGAAGATTATCATCTCCATCGTCTTATGAACCGCCATAATCCCACATCCTACTGTTTGGTACTCAAGTTGTTGTAGAGTTAACAAATGTAGATTTGAGTGTACAAACACCAAATCTTGTGCCTCTTGTGTTCCCAAGCAATTCCTCTTTGTTGAATGGATAAAAGCATATTCACTCCAATTTCTTTCACATGCAGATGCACTAGTCACCTATGAAGTGAAATTAACATTATGTAATTAAAATTTAACAATGTATATTTGCAAATTTGAAACAATAATATGAAATGATGATAAAAATAAAGTGTTTAAACTTTTGAACACACTAATGGTTGTTGAATATACCTGTGAAAGTAAATGAATAGATAACTAGCAAAGCAAGGGAGTTCCTGTACCATATTGTATCCAAAAGTCTTTGGGTCCAAGTTGTTCTCTATTATGTGCACAATATTCATTTGCAAAGTGTCCCTCAGATATCAAGAACTTTCCAAACTCAAGCCATAAAGTAGTGCGATCATCACGATCATAACATCTACTTATAAAGTTGTTCCAATTCTACATCGACACCTCTACATATGAAGATGGTTTCTTGTGAAACCATTTGGGGTTGAGTAGGAATGCAATTGAATGAAGAGGACTATGAAGCACTTTCCACCTTGTAAGACTAAGATCCCATACCTCATTTCAGGTGTCCCTGTCAATCCTAGAATTTTCATCTACCATTATGTCATGAAGATTCTCTCTCATTTTATCCATACTGTCAAACACGATCCCTAATCATGGACAACCACTATCAAACATGCGAAGGGTGGAAATAATAGGTGTGATGAGGGTAACAATATCCTCCACTCACCTCCAAAAATCCTCTGAAGAAGAGCCAATAATAATGTCATCAACTCATAGACCATCCCCAACATGATAACTCTTCCACCTATACCAATCCATTGAAACTGCCATCACCCTCAAAGATTGATGCACTTTGATGAGGTGTTGTAACATAATGAATGCAGATGTGAATCTAGTCTCTACACATTGAAGAAGATGGAGGTTGGCATGTTTTCTATAAATTGTTGTGGATGCTGCATGATTAATAATAAAAATCTATAACATTTGCTTCAGTTATAGTTTTTCCAACCCATGCAATGTTGTTGATATCTTTTAGTAGGAGGTTGATGTAGTGCACAGAACAAGGGGTCCAAATTTTTTTGTTGGATATTCATCCTCAGTTAAACCCCCAGCAAGCACATTGTTTGAGGCACTATCTGTAACAATCTGAACCACATTTTCTCTTCCTACCTCATCTATTGCTTCTTTGAAGAGACCAATCAAATATGGACCATCTTTTGTTTTCCCTGTAGTATCATGGAATTTTAAGAACATAACCCCTTTTGGAACCAAAAACCAAAATATTGATCAGAGAACAATGATTGACATCTGTATAACCATCTGGAACAATGGAGACCCAGAGTCCTTCCAACCATCTTTAATGTCATGAAGTCTAGCTTCGATCCGAGTCCTCTCTTCAGACAACACTACGGTCCTCATCTTTTCATAGCTAGGAGGTTTGTAACCTTTAGGGGCAATGCTAACCATATCTCTGACCATGTCCTTCCAATAAGGAGACCTACAAACGTTAAAAGCTATGCCATTTGCAAAAAAAAATGCACAACAAATGCATCAATATTTCCTCTCCCTTTCATATCCCATGGGTTGTTAAGCTGGGAAGTAGAAGCATGAAGTTTGTGGACCACTTAGCATTGCTCTAGTGGCTGGACTGTTGGTTTGAATTGAACCTTCATCAAACCATTTCAACTTTTCCAATTCATTAAATTGTGTTTGTATTGAATCTTTCTCTATATGAGGCACACTGATGCATACACTGATTTGTTCCTTTTTCCCCATTCCAATCAAATGCCACCGAACTCTTGCTACACTCCCTGACTTTTGCATCTTACAGTAAGGGAAAAACCAAACCTTTGAACTAGTTGTGCCACTTGTTCCTCCACTATATGATTGAGTGCATTTGACCGCTGCCCATAGCCTGGCTTCAAAAGCCTTCTTTGCATCTTTGTATTCCTTGTTTTGGGGGAGTTTTGGCACTGTTGTGGGGGGTTTTTGTTTGGAAATGGGTGCGTTGCTTTGTGAAACTAATGCACTTTATTCCATTGCAATGGGAAAATACTAGAAGAAAGATCAAATAATGCTCTGTCAAAACAAACAGGGACGTCTATTAGAAATGAACATGAAAGTCTGCAAACAAAAACAAAGAAAAAATTGAAAATAGGAGAAACATGTCTTTCATTTTACTAAGAAAATACAATGTATGCTCACACAGAGATGCAAAAGCAAATAACAATTCCATTTTTATTCATTTAAATGAGCATCTCATACATGTACCTTATAACTACTGATACTTCTTATACTTTTACATGTACCATATAACTACTCGATGTGAGATAATTGATATCCCTTGAGACATAAATTATATGATCCGGCATTGAATGGTGTTGTTTATACATCATAAAAAACCCTAGACTTTATCCTTGTAGGGTTACCCTATTGTTTAAATCTTTTTAATCAAAGCACATCCCCCATGAGTTCTACAGTTCTTTTCTATGTAGGCCTTGCATTTTCTTATGCAGTGTTGAATCCAACAACTCTAAAGTTCTTTATAAGCTATGCAAGAAGAGTAATGGAGTCCCTCTGGTCAATTGACCATCATTTTGAGTTAGTGTTGGTGCTTATGTTCAGTACAGGACTGGCTTTCCAGGTAATCAAGTTCAATCTCATTTCTCTTTTATTTTTGTTAATATCTTAGAAATCTGAAACTATTCATTAAAATCCATTTTTTTTTATTATCTAAATGACTGTAAATTTGACACATTTTAGCTTGGTAGAGATTAGATAGATATGGTCAACTAGGCCCCGCTGGATGAACTGTCCTGGATAATAATCATTGACCCTGATGATTTAAGGGCCAATAAATTAAAATCAAAATACTTAAAGAAAGACTCAATATGTTAAAAGAAATGCGCAAAGGGTCAACAATCTGGAATAACATTGCAAACAACATCGAAAAGATATTTGACTTCATTTTTTGGGAGGTAAAATCAGGTTCAACAATGCTTATAGTGTCAAAGAATAATATATAATATGCATATCAAAAGAAGAGAAGGTAGCAAAATTCAGAATCTGGAAGAAGGTATTGAATCCACATATATGGCCAAAAGTGGTTTTATTCTCCTCACCAGGAATCTATTGAAAAGTTCCAATGAAATAAACCCCCAGGCTTAGACTCCAGTCTTCCATAGTGTAATATGTAGGGACAAATCCTTGTTGAATATTGCCACATTTTCTTTATCTCTTCTCTCACCAACTTGCAATTTCTAATGCCTATCAATGTTTTCATATATCTTCATAAAAGATGAGTATAACATCAACTTTATTGACATGGAACATAACTTATGCTAATTCAGGCAGTGCTTACTGCTTATGTCAGCAAAGTTACTTCCATACATGTTCATTTAATGAGCTACTCCACCTATGCTCCTTTCACCTCAAAACCAGGATAGGAATATAAATTGGCTGCTGTGATACCTTAAACCAACTATCCAAACAGAAACCAGAAGAAAAAACTCAATCAAAGCATGGGCAAAAATACTATCCATATTCACTCATATTGCTTCTTGTAAGTATATATTCTTATTGACTCCGTGGTAGGATTTAGAAATTTGTAACCATCCACAAACAAATGGAATACAATGTTATTATATAAAGGCAGCCAACTGTTTGTAATTATCCAAGTTACTGAAAATAGCCCAGAATGTACTGAATATACTCAATATAGATGGGAACTTAGGAAGTAATATGCTTCATACCCATGAAGTTCATCAAAAATGCTAAAGGAGGAGTGTCGAGATAATAAAGTCCCTTGACAAGGTCCTGTAAACCAAAAAACCTGATATATCACGATCAGATTGTTTTTGAGGGAGAGGGTGCAAAATTTGTTGCAAAGCACCAAATATCAAAGAAATGTCAATAACTGGAGGTGTCCCCTGCAATCTAGAACTCGGGTTCTCCTGCAGTCTCTTTAATTTTCTCACATGAATTGCAATAGAAACTGTGTCAAGAGGGAAAAGGTAGCAAAGTGTGACTTAGTTGTTAAGTTAACAGTCTTGGAAATTTAAAGGAACTCTTTGCTTTCTTCAACAAATACTTAAGTGAGGGAAGGGGAAGCAGTATGTCATCTTCTTATACTGTTGTGCATTATGAAAGATGATAATAAGCCTCTAAGCCCCTTTCGAGTTTAATCCCAATTCAATGAAGAATTTAAGATTTTAGTCAGTCAAGCCTGGAGAAGGTATGATCCTTTGAATCGAAACTCAACAATGTTTAAATTTTTAGAAAATCTAATATCTGTTAAAAAGTGACAGCATAACAAAATTTTAATAATGCCCCAAAAGAGCTTCAAAAAGTTTGAGTCCCCGATAGACGAGTATTTAGGGAAATAAAAATCTTTCCAGAGGATGAAAAGAAGCAGTTAAATATTTTAGAGGAGTAAAAGAGGAATTTGTTGGAGTGGGATTTATGTGTGATTCAACTGAAATTTCTTATGAGTGGAGGCTACTTTTAACACGCGTTGTTTAGAATGGGCCTGTGGTCCATGCCATTTACTATGCTAGTATGCTTTTCTGTGAAATTTTGAGGGATCCAACCCATACAAGCCTTCCAAAACTTTTTCATTTATTTGAGTGCATTTGCAAGAATTATTTACCAGTAAAATTTGTATAGATGTTATTGGTCTTGACACCGGTCATAGAATGATACTTTATGGTTCAGATTAGATTGATTGAACTTGATTCTACCCCTAGAACTTCATATGCAATTGGACGTGCATATTTTTAGGCTATCCCCTACAAGAATGAAACAAAACCCAAAGAAAAACCAAAAGAAGTAAGCCAATGCAGGTGACTACCTCCATTGCCCTTGAACTTCTTCTCCAAAATCCCCTTTCCCAATCCCATTCTTTGTGTTTTTTTAAACTCCTTTGTTATGTTAAATGTTCACAAATCTAGAAAACTCCCCAATATTTCTCCCAGATGGTGCCTATATTTTCTAATATTTATGTGGGATTTGTTAGAAAAACAGGATCGCAGAGCAATAACAATAAACAAGATACAAATATAAATCACATAAACATAATACACAAGAGACACCAATATAATGTGGTTCACCCAAGATGGGCTACGTCCACAGATAAATTGCCAGTCATTTTATTATTATACCATCTAGCAAATGAAGGGATACAACCCGCAGCACATCCGCTGCAACTTCCTCTACAATCTCTCTTAGTCTCTCTTACACAATTACAGAGATCTTTACAATGCTACAATACATTACACAACCGTATTACAATGTCATCCTTTTAAAAGGGAATTACCATGGGAAAATACCACGGGCTACCCAAAACCATGGGCTCGTAATTTGCTGGTCAATACTAGAGTGGTTCAATCTCCTTTAGTTAGGGAAGCTAGGACTGACACTCGATCTTGATATGGACCTGGATATCCAATGGGCTAAAACAACCCAAAAATTTTCTTTCAGGGACTTTGCCCCCAAGCCCCCGGACCCCCGTGGGGGGGCGATGCCCCCCCACACCCCTCCGTTGGGGTGAGTGTACAGTCCACCTGCATATCATATAAAAGTAGGGTACAAACACGCCTGAACAACAACATCTCTGAATGAGGAAGATCAGGCTCCACAACCAACAAGGTTCACCTAGAGCCCCCAGTTACTTTGAACAACCAAAATTCAAAGAAAACATATACTACATACTAAAACCAAAACATAACAAAAAAATACTTTTGCAGGAGGGATGCACTGCATCAATTTAACAACAACTAAGCTGATAAAAAAAGATGTTAATGTTTTGAGTTGGCTTAAACTTGGAAGAAATAATAGGTCCAAATAAGTTGTAAAGAATTTGCACAACCCATTGGTCAGTTCATGTATTTCGCAATTCCAGAATTAACCTACAATTTTGCATCTGCTGTTGAGTTGAAAAGGGGTTGATTAATTTTGTTGACATTTCTTTCAGAGATTAACAGACATCTTTTTGGTTTTGTGGTCAACTGCCTTGACGAACGCTCTTGAATGGGCATCTCGAGCTCCCAATGTTATGGCGGGCAAACCTGCAGCCATAATGAGTGTTGTCGTATTTCTTAGCGGTGCAAGAGCCCAGTATCACTTGAGCAAATTAGAGTTTACCTTGATTTACACTTCATTAACAAGCCAGAGGTATTTGTGAATGGCCATTAGCTGCCTCAGAACTTCAATGAAGATGGGAATCTTATGGATAAATCCATAAGAGAGCGTGTTAAAAGACATCTCCTTGCTTTGCAAGAATTTGCCATCAAGCTACTTAATTGATAGAATTTGAAATGGATTTTTTCCATTGGACTTGAAAATTTTTAGCATGGAAATATGGATATTAGTCTTCAGGTTCTGGATTATAAAACAAAGTTATTTCAATCTTAAAAGAGAATCAGCGACCATCATGTGTATTATTGGATGCACGTACTTGCCATTGTCAGATTTCTGCTTATGCTATTTGCAGGAGGTGGAATCCGAGGCCAACTGCCTTGACGAACGCTCTTGATTGGGCATCTCGAGCTCCCAATGTTATGGCGGTAAAACCTACAGCCATAATGAGTGTTGTCGTATTGCTTAGCGGTGCAAGAGCCCAGTATCACTTGAGCAAATTGGAGTTTACCTTGATTTACACTTCATTAACAAGCCAAAGGTATTTGTGAATGGTCATTAGCTGCCTCAGAACTTCAATGAAGATGGGAATCTTATGGATAAATCCATAAGAGAGCGTGTTAAAAGACATCTCCTTGCAAAGCAAGAATTTGCCAAGCTACTTAATTGATAGAATTTGAAATGGATTTTTTCCATTGGACTTGAAATTTTTTAGCATGGAAATATGGATATTAGTCTTCAGGTTCTGGATTATAAAACAAAGTTATTTCAATCTTAAAAAGAATCAACAACATCATGTGTATTATTGGATGCACGTACTTGCCATTGTGAGATTTCTGCTTATGCTATTTGCAGGAGGTGGAATCTGAGGAGTATTTAAATATTTTCAGGTGTCCCAACAGTCGCAACCCATCCATATTATGCAACAATAACACTGTTGCGGCGTTGCCCTGTCAGTGGTCACTCCTGCGATAATGTGAAGCAATGACCAATAGCATGCCTCTTCACCCAAATTTATCAAGAAACTTTAAAATCCACCAAAATTTTACAGCCAGCACGGCATATCCAAATAATCCAGCCAAAGCGAATTTGAGTGAAAGGAGAAAACAAAACTCTAGATACACTCAATCCTCAATGCTGGCGGACATCAGGCTTCCTTCCTCAACACTCAATCCTCAATAAACTCAACATTTACTTGATCAATGACTTGGCACACACCAAATTCACCCACCGTTCATTAATATCTCAACAAGTATTACGAATTGACCCCGAAACAATTAGCAACGGACTAAGTTCCCCGAGAAACGGTAGATCATTTCTACTGAAATCGTTGTGTAAAACAATTTGTTTCGTAAGAAACGTTTTCTTTATTCTAGAAACGGGAGCGGCCGTAGAAAACGGTGGTTTCGTTCCGTCGCCGTTTCTACTCTGTTTTCTCAAAAAAACGCAAACCCCCATCACGTTTCTGGTAACACAACATTTAATATACATCTTGATGCTGTGAAAAGTTGTTATCTCCATTTCAATAGAGAGTCTCTCCGAAAACCATCGCTCACATAATAGGGTTGCGTAAAATTCTGGTTTTCTAAGAATATGAGGATGGAGATAAAGAGGATTTCACCCGTGCTCTCCTCCCTGTGTACCGATTAACTGTAATTTGATGTCAGCGGTGCTCTTGTCTTCGAATTGCAAAGGTTGTTTTGCCATTGCTATAGTTTGTTGAATATTTGGATTGAAAACCGTCTCAGAAAATACATTGAAGCATTGTTAAAACCAACCGTCACTGTGGGCACTGCAATTCTAGTTGTGTGCCCAAACGTTTCTTCTGCGTGGAAGATTCTTCCTTGCAATATCATCTCTTGTATGTTAAAAAATTTGCACCTACAAAGACAAATCACAGAATGCCAAAACAAATGGTATGCAAAATATTTGGATATGTAGGGGAGGGACACCAGGAGTGGTGCACCCTCCTTGTAGCCATCGTGGAGGTCACGTGGAGGCCAACCATACATACGAAAAAATGCCAGTGGAGAGCCCGCAGTGGTGGCCTATTAGTTGGGCACGTTTCGGTGTTGGCTTTTAGGGTTTCTGGAGGTCGTTTCGTGTAGTGCTAGTTTGGCGAGGCCCAATGGGTGATGGCCTCCCCACCCCGATAGTGGTGCAGCCTGGTCCGTTTGTTGGTCAAGAAACCATGTCCGTCGTTAATTGGGAATGTTGTTTACCTAGTGCATGGAGTTGGCTGGCTGGTTCGATGCCAGGGTTGTCGTGGTTCCTATGGGTGATTGCTTGGAGTTCGACATCATCATTGTGTGTTGTTGTTTGCTCTAGTCCCGCCGCTTGCATTGGGCCATCCCTCAAATAGGTAAGAAGCACCACCATTTGGTTTTCAACTATGTGGTTTCAGTTTACCCAGTACTGCCATTTTCACCATTCTTTGCAAGTGGAGCTCAGCTGTGGGTTGTCGTGGTTCCTGTGGGTGATTGCTTGGAGTTCGACATCATCATTGTGTGTTGTTGTTTGCTCTAGTCCCGCCGCTTGCATTGGGCCATCCCTCAAATAGGTAAGAAGGACCACCATTTGGTTTTCAACTATGTGGTTCCAGTTTACCCAGTACTGCCATTTTCACCATTCTTTGCAAGTGGAGCTCAGTTGTGGAGCTCCATCATGGTGCTTAGAGGTTCAATGCACACTGGAGCACTGGCACGAAGACCTTAAGGGCGGCTCATCTCGCGCGGTTGTTCTTCCTTTTCCTGGTAGGCGTCAAACCATACCAACCGATGACCCTCTGTGTTTATCAACACATAAACTGCTAGTTGGATATTTGTGTGCTCTTGTGACGAATTCCAGGTTGCTTGCCCTTTGTGTTTTTAAACACATCTAATATTGTTGGAAATTTGTATGGGTTTCACCCTTGCTATGCTTGTAAACACTTTGTAATTCGGCTTTTCAAGGTCTTGCTAGGGTTTTTTGTTCGGATTGTTTATACCAGCTTGTAATTTGGTTGTGGTATGGCTATAATTGAATTGTTGTGGCACGGTTGTGGTATTGGTTTTGTTATGGCTGTGGTTTGGTGTATGGTTGTAACTAAATAGCTTGTAGTTTGGAATTCGAACGCCACCTATGCTCCTGGTTGTGCTATGCGAGGGTTAGCCTCCATTTTTGGTAGTGACACTAACTATATTGCTTCGAGGGTCTATGTCAATTCGAACACCATCTTTGGGGCTCAACCATAACAACACTATGGGAAACAACCTGCCAAAATCCTAGCATAAACCTGCCAAAACCTTATTGTAAACCCTGGTTGATAGGTTTGTGGGCTTGCATGTGACTATTTGGGATTTGATTGTGGGCTTCCATGTGTGTATTTGGGATTTGTTTGTGGGTGTTCATGATTTGTTTACAGGCACAATGGCATAAGGCCTTCAATAGCAACCTTCTTCACTTCAAATCGCATGCAATATCCTTAATGAATTGGCTTAGAATGGGACATAGCAGATCATGAGGGATTATCTCTTTGATTGGGATGCATATTTAGATGGTTTGACCTTTGTTATGGATGATAGGTCCTTTTGTCCCAAATTCGGCGTGTCGCTAGGCATAACCTTTAAAATACCTCTGTATTTTGGTAATTGTAATTTGTAATGGTTTCGGTAATTGTCATTTGTAATGGTTTTGGTAATTGAAATTGTAATTGTAATTTGTAATGGTTTTGGTAATGGTAATTTGTAATTGTAAATTGCAATGGTTTTTGTAAAGAACTATGTTCTGTTACTCAATTTGGAAAATGTAAGGGGAATGGATTTGTAATGAATTGTGTCTATTGGTAAATGTAAATTGCAATGGTGTTTGTAATTAACTCTGTTATGTTACTAGTTTTGGAAAATGTAAAGGGAATGGACTTGTGATGAATTATGTTTGTTGGTAAATGAAATTGCAATGGTTTTTGTAATGAACTCTATTCTGTTACTCATTTTGGAAAATGTAAAGGGAATGGATTTGTGATGAATTATGTTTGTTGGTAAATGTAAATTGCAATGGTTTTTGTAATGAACTCTGTTTTGTTACTTGTTTTGGAAAATGTAAAGAAAAAGGATTTGTGATGAATTATGTCTGTGGTAAATGTATTTTGCAATGGTTATTGTAATCAATTAGGTAATATGGTATTTGTAATTTCTAATGGTTCCTATAATGAATTCTTTTATGTTACCGATTTTGGTAATTGACAAAGAAATGTTTTTGTAATGCATTCGGTTCTTCTATGCAATTTGGTAATTGCAATGAAATATGTAAATTGATTTAATGGTAATTTAAATGTTATTATATTGAATTATGAAATGTAGTTGCAGTAGTAGTTATATTTTTGGTTGCAGTTGGTATGGTGGTTGTTTTGGTGCATGTGTCCTACCTCTTTGGATTCTCTGATATATTACTTAGAACTTCAATTGTAAATTTAAATTGTCATTTGTATCTATAGTTGTAAACTTGATAACAAGTAAATGATTGTATAATTCATTGGAAAGATTGAATCTAGAATTGTAAACAAGTTTAGTTACCTATTTTCCTCTTATATAAAAAACAAAAATACCTGCTTATGAGCCTGAAAACAAATCAGGCTTGACCTCTGTGCAGCCTGGCCAACTGAGTTCATAACCATAATCAATGTGTAGTGTGGCTTGCACTACCTATTTTATAACAAATTCAAGGTAAGTAAACTTTCTTTTATATCAATAGTATCGACAAAATTGGCCTTGATATTCAGTTAAGACTAGGATATGTATTATATAGGTGCCAAAGCCCTTATGTCCTAATTCTGATTACAACAAACATTCCAGATTTAACAAAACATTGCCTAGTTAATAAAATCCACTTGGAAGGGATGAGATGCATGCATTTTCCTGCGGCCAGTTTGGTCCTTGCAACCATTAAGGGATTGAAAATGCAAAGTTGGGACTTGATCCCATCGTCCCTATATTAACTGGAGGAGTTGGGAAAGCATGTGTTGGATTGGGCCTCCCACTGCCATCAAGGAATTGGGGGGCAGGAGCAACCGAGAGATATTGGGGGATCTGTATATTTATAAGGTCTTGGAATAAACGTGTATTATTCGCAATGTGATTGACTGAGTTGGACATTGTCTGCTCATCCATCCTAAGTTGATCCTATTGTACCTTTCTTAGTGCTTTTTCATGCCTGCCTAGTTGTTTATTGTGCTCTTTTTCTTGCTTCTCTTTCTCCCTTTGAAGCCTTGCAAGCTTTCGTGACTCAGCCTGAACAATCTTTGCAACCTTCCTCTCATTTGCAAGTTGCTTCTTTTTTTCTCTCTGTTCTTGCATCTCCTTTTTCTTTTGCTCTGCCTCAGTCAATAATTTTATGTAGTCATCCGAAGGGAGTAATTGTGAACTCCTTCTCAAGCGAAGAACATCTGATGTCCTCTCATTGATTTTTCTAGCACTTTCTCCACTGGAAACCTTAGGAATGACTTTAGTGTTGAACCACTGGGTGGGGTATGAGTATCATTCGGGAGTTGTGTTACATCTACATTGTTTGTTGCATCTGGTTCTTCAGTGCCTACATCACCTTCTTCTAAACCCCCGGTATCCACAAAATAATGGACAACTTCGTTGTTCAATAACACTGGCTATGAAGGCATGTTCATGCTTTCTTCGTTGGTGTTAGTAACAATATGTTTGTTCATATTCAACATATCTTCCACTAACCATTCTGGCTGCTCCAACTGCCTTGGTAAGGTCAACTGCTCTTCATTTCTTTGCAATGCTTGGAAGCCTTCGACCACGTGAGGATCAACAATGCTTCCATGGTCTACATTTGCCGAATTTGTACTTGTTTCATGTACAGATTGAACAACTTCCATGACATCTTCACCAACTTCATTGTCATATTGAGTAGCGCTGACGTGTTCATCTTTGTCACCCAATGGTTGGAAATGTCCTTGAGAGAGGCATAACATGTTGTCTGCATCATCTTCATATTTTGCTGCAACATCTTCATCATCTACATGTACCTCAAAAGCTTGGCTGCAAGCCATATCATGCAGAAGGACATCATCATCTTGTGGCTAGCTTCATGTATGCCTAAACCTAGCCTTGATATTTGAGGTAGTGAGAGCCCTTCTCAATGCATTACTAGCAAGTTCGTATAATTCAAACCTTTTTACCTCCACCCCAGGGTTCTTTATCATCCACAAAGCTCTCTCGAACTTGAAAAATGATTTAAATAGTGCAAACACACTCACATCAAGGGTTGCAACCTGTGGGTGGTATGTGCAGGCAAGGTTAGCAAATCAATGCCCATAGTGTTTGTTGCTTCAACTGTTTGTAGGGCTATGTGGCTTCCATGGCCATCGAATATCAGCAAGTGCCTTGATTATTGCCTCACTTATGTTTGCACTAGTGTTATCCTTGACACAACTTGTTCTTATGGAATTACCACTACCATCAATACTACTTTAAGGACTAAGTCTACCACTTACAGGTAAAGAAGGATCACATATACAATACTTCCCCTGTTCAAATATATGTTTGTTAGGCTATGCATGCCCAACTTCAAGTATGATGCCTTTAGCATATGTTCATTGTTTGTTGGTTTGGATGTCTTGCATTCTTCTTCAAAGTCTTATCTTTTATGTATGGTGTGTCATATAGAAAAGACTCACTCTAGGTATTATGAACATTGATCCAATCGTCACACTACTTTGACTTAAGTGAGGGAGTTTTTGGGAAAAATAAATATCTTTGTCCCTTTAAGATCATTCACTTCAATTACCAGTTTAATGAAAATATTTATATAATGTATAATTTGTACCAATGAAGTATCTTCATTGTCATAATAACCCTTACTCTACAATGCCTCTGTTATTGAGTGTTTTAATTTCTTTAACTATATAGATTTTTAATTTTGTTGATTATATAACTTTGTTTTTCTTTTAAATGTTATAATTTCATTAATTAATCATAATGGTCGATCCCAACTTCGTCACGTGTCTCTTTACGAGTCTCATCTTTATTGAATATCTGTGTTTTCCTCTCTTTAAAATTATCGAGATCAATCTTTATTTTCTCTCTTTCATAAACATAAACCAACTGAATTTCGTTTTACACTTGGACCTTCATAAAAATAAACCAAGTGAATTCATTTAACACTTGGACTCCTTGATGCACGTAGTAACTTCTTGATCGTTTAATTGTATATGTTTATCTAGTTTGTAGTTCGATCCTAACAAGAAGGCACTATTTCCTTACGTGGATTTAATGGTTCCAATTTTGGGTATTGGAAGTCATTAATTGGAATGAGTTTGTATTTTTAATTTATCAATATGTGTTACATAAAATAAGAGCAATGAGGTGGTAATGTTCTATCTACAAATTCAATGTTTAGTGAAAATTTGTTTTATGTGTTTAATTATTGATTAATTATTATTAGTGTTCTGTTACACTGTTCATCATTTTTGCGAGGTTTTATAGGTAAAAAGGCTAAACGATTTATGGCAACGACTTTGATCCATTTTATGTATTCTTGCAAAGACAAAGGCTAACTGCTATGCAACTCTCCCTTATTTCTTTAACAAAGTTTGAAACATAGATATTTAGGTTATGTTTGCTAAAAAAGCACTAAGAAGACGCACCATTTCCTTATGTGGATTTAATGGTTCCAATTTCAGGTATCGAAAGTCACTAGTTTGATGAGTTTGTATTTTCAATTCATTATTGTGTGCTATATAAAACAAGAGCGATGAGGTGACTGTTCCGTCCACAAATTCAAAATTTAATGTTCAGTGAAAGTTTGTTTTATGTGTCCAATTATTGATTAATTATTATTAGTGCTATGCGATGTTGTTAAGTGATTGTGGGTTTTTATAGGCAAAAAGACTAAGCGACTTATAGCAACAACTTTGCTCCATTTTATGTATTCAGCGACTTATAACAACAACTTTGCTCCATTTTATGTATTTCTTTAACAAAGTTGGAAACATAGATATTTAGGTCATGTTTGCTAAGACAATCAAAACATGGAAGCAAACTAAATTTTGTGCTATTTAAGTTATGTTTGCTTAGTTTCATTCTTTGTTTAGCTTTTATGCCATTTAAATATGTTATTATCTACGTAGTTATTTTATTAAAGGTTTTTAAACATATTTATATATTTTTGGTATGGAAAGAAAATTACATAACTTAAAATTAGGTTTTAATGGTTATCTTTCTAAAGTGATTTGAAGTATTCTATTAGTTTTTTACACTTAGCTTTATAGAATCCCTTTTATGTAAACGTTTGCCATTTTTAAGATGATATTTTCAAATTGTTTATTTCAATAAAGTTTTTTTTTACTTACCAGTAAGAGAGAAAAACCTTCTATTCAAACAAACTAAAAATACATAGTGTTACAAAGAAGCTGCCAGCTTTGCCCGAAAGGGTAAGACAAAGGGCAGCCACCCCCTCAAAAACCGGGGGAACCATCGAAGAGACCACTGGAAAAACAACAAGACACAAGGCTAAAGCCAAGGAGGATGATCAGTTCATTGAGTGAACCGAGGAGGCTCCCTTCTTCCCTTTTTTTTTAACATCAATCCAACCTGTGGAACAGGAAGGAGAATCCGGCTTCTCGACCAAGGCCAACTGATTAGGGGGGACTTCCTCTCCACGAGTTGAGGGAGCTGTATGTCCTTCCTTATCACTGTCGGAATGATTTGATTCATGAGGACGTTTTTGAGCCCCTGAGAGCGGAGCTAAGGTCATGATCATATCGTTTGGTTCAACACGTCCAGGGGGAGATCGCCCTGGCTGAGCAGAGAGATCAGAAGACGAAAAATCTGTTGTTTCAGGGTGAGGAACAGAGATTGAGGGCTCGTGAGAAAGATCCTCAGCTGGTTGCTGCACATCAGTCGGGGTCTAAAAAGGAGCGGCTGAAGGCTGAGGGGCTGAAGAACCATTATGTTGCTGTTTGCCGGCCGCAGAAGAAGAAGATCGACTTTTGCGGGGTTTCGGGTCTTGCCACCAGTTGGCCTTCTTCCGAGGCCCAAAGGACGAGGGAGGGGCTGGGGTAACCAGACAAGATGCCCGGAGGTGCCTTGTTTGTTGACATGAACGACATCTGAAGGCAGTATTCTCATAATCAATCAGCTGCATATAAGGTTCCCCCTCGATCCAATCGATAAAGATCTTATCCGACAGCCCTTGGCTGAGGTCTATTTCAACACATATGCGAGCATAGGTGAAAAATCCCTTTGATGTACGTTTTGTGTCAATCCTGATAAACCTTCCCAATGCATTGCCAATGGTGGTTAAAAAATTAGGAGTATAGAAATGCAGAGGTAAATTAGGGAGCCTTACCCAGATCGGAGTAGTTATAGCCTTCATTGTCAAGGGGTTAAAATTGGGGAACCATTTCTGCAGAGAAAGACCAGATCTGCCCCAGAACCACGGCCCTTACTCTAGCACTTGTTGACGGTCCTCCTCCTTGGCAAAGTTGACAATGAAGAAACCTTTGGAACAGAGGAACAACTCCAGATCTGGTGCCCAAGTTTTACTGATCCATTCTCTTAACGCAGAAGCAGCAGGCCATAGTCCATTGAATCGACAAACGATGGCTCTTTGCTCATAGATAGAGGCATAAGCAAAGACATGGGGATCTTCTACTTCAGTAGTTGGAGGTTCAGTGGACTGCTCCACCATGAAGGTAGGTCCTGAGAGCACCTTTGCTCCAAGAACATCTGCCTTGGAGCCAGATGTAGCCGCACCCCCTGTTTTCACTGCTTGTTTATAAGAGTTGGGGGGAATGGAAGACGGATCCCCTCCCCACAGCCACGAAACTAGCGAGATGGTCGCATTCTTCAGTGACCCGTAGCTCTGAAGCGAAGCTCCATCCTCCAGCTGACGTCCCTTGAAAATCAGCCTGAGGAAACCAGTCGGAATCCCTGTTGCCTTCATTATCTTGAGTTTCAGAGTAAGCACGCCATCCTGGGGGTGAACCTTCAGACAAATAGAGGTGCCCTCGAGGTTCCTCACGAAAAGGGGGAAAATTGCATCTCCATCTGTCTTTGCCGCAGCCAGAAGAGGTGCCCTCCGCTCCTATGGCTGTGAATGCCAGCCGCGAGGTAGGAGACCGGGTGAAGGGCCTAGGGATAGAGCGGTCGAGAGGGAGCAAGGGTCGGGATTAGGCTCGCAGAGGGGCGAAAGCCTTCAAGCTCTGTTGCAGGTGACGACGACGACATCGGCGGCGAGAAGGTTCCTGCGTAGGGTTTCCATCCTCCCACATGGACCAAATTCAATCTCTCAAGTGAAATCGATTGAGAAAGTAGTTATTTATATTAGTTAAATTTTTTATATAAGCTAGAATACAAGTCAACAAAGCCAATGGAGATGGGTTATTATGGTTAAACTAATTTTTAAAAGATTTAAAGTTAAAATGGATTTATTATGTTATTGATAATATAATTTATTTTTAATATTATGAATATTATTTATTTATTATAATTTAAAATAAAAATTTAAGGAAATTTATGATATTAATGATTTGTATATATTTTTTAATATTTTTGTTTGAAGAAAAAATCTTAATTTTCATTTAAGTATGAAAAATTTAGATACCTTTCTTCCAAAAACCCTCCAAAAGCTACTAAACTTCCTCATTAACCAAATGAATCTGTCTAAAAGTGTGAGGATTTCTTTTGTCCTACCAAAACTTGGTTGGAATCCGGTGATATGAAATCTAAAAATCCAGGGATTTGTGTTGATTAAATGGTTTTTCTAAACATCTAGATAAATTCAGTACCATGGAAAACCCCATGGGCATCCAAATTATGCAAGATTAATACTGTGATTTAAAATTCCGACAAATTCATATCTGAAAATATGATTTTCTCCTGGCAAAATAGTAACAGTTTTAGACAACTGGTTAACGCAACTAATATGGTGAGAGGTATCTATCATATACCAATTATGGTTTTATAAAAAATGTTAATATAATAACATAAATTAAAAACATAAGTGAAAGAGAGATTCAAAATTTCCAAACAACCTCTAACAAGCATGTATATATATATAATAATTAATATTAATATCAATTTATTTATTTATTTTCATTTATAAACATAACATAAAAACACTATTAATCTCAAAAAAAGGTGGTGGCTGGATCGTTCAATGCGTGTGAAACTAAGAAGTCGGTCGGCAGGCTCTGATGACATAACAGATTTGATGAAACTAGAATCCCAGGCTCGGACCGGGTGGACGGAAGAGGTACAAAGTAAATGAACAAACTGACAGATGGCTGATATATTTTCTCTAAAATGATGCGGTTTTATGAAAGCATTATAATTCAACGGTTCAAATGCTTTTTTGTATGTAGCCGTTTGAGAACGGATGGTAGCGCGTCCCTCCCCCACTCCTATTAAATGGATGGTACTCACTCATGGTAGCACATCATTTCCACTTTTGTGAATTCTGATTTATGAGGAGGTGGTGGAGATGGCTTTGAGAACATTAGCCCTAGCAGCGGTGCCGACTTTGGCCTCTTGATAAGTTCCTCCGTATCGGATTTGAAATGCAATGACTGTTTTGATTTTTGTACGTTTTATTTTGTTTTGCAGGTTGCCTTTTCTTTTGTTTTGTGCATATTTTACTTCGTTTTTCCTTGTTGCAGATTTGGCTGGCTGATTATCTCTTTGTGTAAACTATGTGTTTGGTTTCTGCGCAGCTATTTATGTCTATTTTTATGTCCTTTTGTTCACTTTCATTTCTGAGTTTCGTAGGGTTTTGATATTTCTCTGGGATGGGTGGGTGGGATGGGATTTTACATGTTATTTAAAAGATGATATCAGTATGTGTGAGTACGGAAGTATGGTACCTATGTTCGACTAGCTCATTAAAGATTTGACACCCGACGGAACAATTCTCGAGGACAGCGTACAGCGCTTAGGTAAAGAAGATTCATTGTTTTTGTTTCTTTATTTCCTTTCATATTATGTTAAATGGAATGAAGGGTTGATAATTGTTCGTTTCTTTGCAGTGATCTTGGTTGATAGATGCTTTGTGCTCCGGGGTTGTTGGAAGTGTTGATATGTTGTGGTGTAATGGCGTGTGAAGAAGGTGAATTACGGCTGATTTCCGTGGAATTCTTCCCTACGAGTGGGGTTAGTGGTGTGCTGGCTTCCAGCTCGTTTCCCCTGGGCTGTAAAGGTATGCGGTTTTCTTTTCTTTCTTGTCACATCCTCCAATGCGTGATGGAATGAGTATCTAAGCTTTTATAGTTTTGGCTGCTGCTTGAGTGCTTTTCTGATGGAATGGACATCTAAGCTCTCTTGGTTTTGGCTGCTGCTTCAGTGCTTTGCTGATGGAATGGGCGTCTGAGCTTTCTTGGTACTGGAAAGGTATGCAGTTTTCCTTTTTCTTTTTTATGCTATCTTCTTATGTGCTATGGCATCTGAGTATTTTTGAGTTTGGCTGCTGCTTCAGTGCTTTGAGTATTTTTTTGGTTTTGGCTGCTGTTCGGTTGTTTGGGCATCTCTGAGTATTTTTGGCTTTGGTTGCTGCTTCAGTGCTTTGCAGAATGTCGAGGTAACGGCAATGGGAAGCGGGCTGGTAGACTACAGAGCGCTCCAGATTTGCCTCGATAATTACTTCACATGGCTGCGGATCAAGTTGTTGGACTCTAACATGATAGTGTTGGAGAGGTCCTGCCAGGGCTTGTGAAATGAAGGGGATAAATAGAAGGGCCTAAGGGCTTCACCGGAGCCCTTGGAACCAGGGGAAGCCAATAAGCGTCTCACGTTCAGTGGAAAATGTGAACTAAAGAAGGAATTTCAGAATGCGGTCTCAGGCTTTTTCCGTCTTCTGTTAATTGCTATTTCTAAGTCAAGGGTTCAATCAGGTAAAAAAGATCAAAGCAGCTAACACCCGAGAAGCTTAGCACTCTTCAAAGCATAGATATAAGTTTAACTACATATTCTAATAATAAAAATAAAAATAAATTCAAACTTGGTCTAAAATTATGTTCCCAGCGAGTCAGCGAGGGTATATATATATATATATAAAAGATACTTTACTTTCTTACTATATTCTTCGAATCAAATTTTGACTGGTTTAGTTTAAATTTAATGCTGTTAAGGGTTCAATCAGCTAAAAATCAACCCTGGTTGGTTATAAAATTATACCATATAATAATTCCTAACTGTGAACACCTTTTGTTCCCTCGGGCTTTTCACCCCATAAGCTTATTTGCACTCTACAAAGCATAGATATAGATGTAAAAGACAGCCATTACATATTCTATTAGTAAAATAATTTAAGTTATTTCAAACTTGGCCTAATATAAATAGAGAATATATTTTTGAGATACTTTACCGTATTTCTATATTCCGAGAATTGAAATTTGATTGGCTTGGTTTAAATGCAGTGCAGACGTGGAAGAAACTTCCCATATAGAGGATCTATCGGTTTTATTGAAGCGAAGATGCAATTGACACCACGGCTGCAGAGGAGGATTGGTATCAAATACAGTCAAAAAGCCGATAAATCTGTACGTAGTGCATCAGACTGATTCATTCATTGTTTACGGAAACTGAAAGCGCAAGTTTAAAATATTTGTACTAGTTAGTTATTCAAGGATCGAAGGATATACACTTAGGCAATGACATCCTACTCAACTGCTATAAACACAAAAAGAAGCTATTCAACATTTGCTTATTTCACTCTACATATTTACTATAGTATGACATGCACATGTTACTGTATATTAGATTTTAAAACTTTAACAAAATTCAAACCATTGCAATTGAAACTGATGTTATTGGAATTTTAAGAGGAGCAAAACTCAGTTTGTTTGGTTCTTCAACAGTTTCTTCTTCTGTTCATAGCACTGGAATAAAATGTAATGTGTTTTGAACATATCCGTGTTTTTGATCGATTTATAATAGGGCCAAGTGGAATAATATACCACATGAGACGAGCCGGCGTATAGATTAGATAACAGTAACATAGCTGCAGCAGCAAATTAATGAATAACGCAATTTCAACAAAATAAATAAATTAAATTGTTGGATGTAGAGAAGCCATGTGCCTCTCTGCTCCATTTCCATTTGTAGAGAAGAAGGGTTCAAGTCCGTTCAGTTGAGTCAGGAAGGCAGAGGGAAAGTAGAAATAGAACTTATAAACTTGTGACTTAAACATGTAGTTGTTTGAGGGGGAGAATGTCCTGAGCTCAATTTCTCTTGGCTTTGCTCTTAAAATTTTCTCCACTCTTGTGGCAGTGATGAAAATTTGACCACTGCACATAATTTTTTCTTTGAGGTATATCTCCTTGGGGATGATCTATGAATTGACTTATCATGTCGAGTTTACACCATCTCGTAGGTTGGTTGGCTGGCTAGGTGACATAAATACATAAATTTCCATTTAATTTTTAGGTTGTTTCCTTTCGATATGAAATATGGAGTTAAAAGGTCTTTTGTGAAGTAATGTTAGTTAGAAGGTGAAGTAATGTTAGTTAAAAGGTCTTTTGTGGAGTAAATTAATTAAAAATATTTGTTTTTAGAAAAATATGTTATTACATGAAATTATATTAAAAATATTTTAAAGTTATATATATAATTTATTTAAATATAATTAATATATAAAATAGTCATTTATATAGTTATATATGAAAAAGTTTTATAAAATATTTTTTTTAATACTTTTTAAATCAATAATATTAATATGTATTTTAGTGATTATATATTCATTCATTATTATCGTATCTTATCATATAATAATACATATTTGAGTGAATGGATGATAATCTAATCTACAAATTTTAAGACAAACTAAACTCAATTTTTTTACATTTTTATCAAAGTTCTAGGAGGAAAAAATGATCCATATTTTCTTGAACTACTCCTTTATTTTTTCCTCTCATTTCATATCAAGTGTCACATGACATTTATTTTTCTTTCCTTTTGTAGTCAAACAACAAAAATACCAAACAAAGGAAAATACCAAACAAAGGATGAGATACCTTATAGGGATGGGATGCCTCGTCTTATTCCTATTAAAATCTGAATGACTGCCCATTGAGAATTCATAATTTCTTGATATTATTTTGTGAGTTGACTAGTTAGGGGTTTTGGGTGAACATATGTATAAGAGTGAATCTAAGAAGACAGATTTGTAGTGAATTTTGGGTATGAAGAAATGTCGATGTCTTCTCTCTTTGTTGTTGTCAAGTTGAACTTCTTAGCTAGGCTTCCTTTGAGTCAAACTTATGTAGAGTGGGCATTGGCATGTCATCAATGTTAGCTAGAAATCAATTTGTACCATGAACTATGGACATGGAGTTCATGTCGGAGGAAAAATAAGTTAGGAGAAATGATTAGAGGTTGCAACATTTGACAAAGATTTAGCAATGTAGAGGAGGTCAGGTCATGTTTAAGATTATAGTCTTTGGCTATGATGAGATAGGTCTGTCCATATGGTCTCTATCTCACGTGAATGACAAGATGTCTTCAAAATTTTATGAAAATATTATGGCCTTGGAGATTTCTTGTATCCCCAAGTCACCTTTATAGAGATGCCACCATTTATTTTTTTGGCATATCTTATGTAAAACTCAAGGCAAGGAAGTGTTACTTATTTTCACCTTTGACTCTCACTTAGGGTATCCACCATTTCTTTAATTCTAGAATATGCTACATATGGATATTCCTTTGTGTGATTGTTTTAGCTGACATGTAGCCTCATCACCGGTTTCAATGTTTAATTGAATCTAATCTTATTTTTGGAATATATATATAAAAAAAATAACTTATATTTGCTTACCAACTTCTCCATTATATTGTTATAGTTTTATGGCTATCTTTGCATAATTCTTTTTCTATGTACAACAATGATTTCTCTCCTTCTCTCTGTGAATTGTTCTTTGTCATCAGGTTGACTTTCCTTTTCTAGCTCTACATTTCTTCTCATTGCTTTTACATGAAATTACTTTAAATCATCAACCTACTGTTCTCTTAAGCATCTACTATATTTCCTACTGCCTTATTTAGTAACTTCCAATTCACTAATCTTGCTACTAGATCATTTTTCCCATTGTTCTATTAGGTTTATAAATACTATCTTCCCTTCCTCAAGTTCCTTACTACTCAACTATTGTATTTGGCCTTCTCTTCACCCTTCCTCAACATTAAATTTCATACCCTCCAAATATTATTGACCTATTTTACTCCTTTTAATGACTTTATAGTTCTTGAATGTAGACATAAACTATTAAAATCTGTTATAGAAAGAGAGCTTGATGTTTTCTTGGCTGGCTTCCTTGATTAAAACTAACTGTTACTACATAGTATGTAATAGTCTCTTTAGGAATTTGGGACTCATTTGTGGTACCAAAGATGATATTGTAAAAGTTTCCATAACATAGATCATTAATTGCACACTTACTAATAAATCTTGATGTTATATTGTGAATATAAACCTCATATAATGTGCGAATCTTTGACGTGCTTGATTCTCCATTCTTGTCCTCAATTGTGCTACCATCTTCCCCATTCGTCCAGGAACTTAACAGTCCTACTAGTTGCCTGCTGCCACAAAATCAAAACAATGTCTTGCAGTGGTCTTGGCTCCAAGTGCCTTGAAAGCTAGGCAAATATTTTCCTTTCAAGTTCCTTTCCAATCAAAGAGATTGTATCCCCACAATATATCATATATGTAACCTCATCTTCATCATATCATAGGGGCATCTGCACTGAGGTGTTGATGTGGAGACATATATAATGCCTTTTTTCTGCTCACACATAGATGCATTATGGCGAATATGATCATGGATGGTGACTGGATCTGGTGACTGGATCATTTTTAATGTACATTGCTTCCTCTCAACCAATGGTTATGCCCGTGTGTAGGTTGAAAGTATTCTCCTACAGAAAGCAAATATTGTAAAACAACAAGCCACTATGATTGCAGCATCCGAACCATGGAAGCGTGGGAGTTTGGTTTGAATCTCTAATCCATCACTAACATGATTAGTTTAGAAATTTCTGACTTTGTTGCACCCTGTAGACTCAATGAAACCCATAATTCTCAAAATTTGTCATAGATCCAAGCATTAAGTATATTTCAGGCTTCTTTGCACTGAAAGGAGCGAGGTGCTCTACAGCTCAGTATAGTGGAGATGTTGTCATGTAAGGTAATGTAAGGTAACATAACATAATATAACATAATTTAATGTAAATTTTTTATGTCGGCTCATAAAATAAAAAATTATGAAAAGTAAATTAAAATATGCATGTAGACTCATAAAATAAAAAATTATGAAAAGTAATTAAAAAAATCCATGTTGACCTCTCGGTTTAGGGTTTAGGGTTTATTGAGTTTTCATAAAAAAATTGAAAACTTAAACTTGGATCTATCAAGCAAGAGAGGCAAGAGAGGGATCAAATTTCTTGAGTTTAAGATATAAAAAAAATTTACACATCAAGAAATTGGATCCCTCTCGTTACTTGATAGATCCAGGTTTAAAATAGATCTATGCTGATAATAAGTTGCAGATCCATAACCAACATTTTCAATAGTGTGACATGAAGATTTATCTTTGAAACTGAAAATAGTGTTATTATATAGGATGACTATCTTCACGGCTTATCTAATCCTTTTGACTGATAATATATTTTTTTGAGTTGTCCTTTTCATTTCAACTTTTAGATGATCCAAGTCGCTGCTTTTGGATATTGTGATGAATCAGATCATGTGTATAAGTTGTTGACATCATATGGAGACCAAAGATCTATGGTGAGTACTTCACCAAACCCAAATCCAATTGGTAAAAGTCAGAACACTGTAGATTTATAGTAGCTCTTAATGCTAATTGCAAAAGAGATGAAACCATTACCATAGCACACTCCAGAAGAGTAACCGAGATTAAGAGAGAAACCCAACATAACAAGATAGATGGCCGCATAACCCAAACACACAAGTGTTCAAGAGGGGTGCACTAGAGAGAAGAGATATGAATAAATCTCGATGATACAAAAGACTTCTAAGTTGTGTATTAATTTTATACACAACTAAAGAGGCTGGGGTGTTTTCCCCATGAGGGGTTTGTGGACTAGGTCAGCACTAGCTCTTTAGAATAATATAAAATAATGTTGAATAGGTTGGTTATTAAACCATAACCCAGCAATGCAGTAATGAGGGTAGTTAGCCACATGTGAAGATTGCCATCATTTCAACACTTTTTCTTAATTTGAGCATGGGGTAATGGAGAAAGATGATAAAGTATAGGAGTGGGATTACTCAACTCAATGGAGGGACAACCATAAGTGTAATAAGAGAGTGGATTTGTAATGACCTTCTATCATCATCATAGAATTAAGTGTAATAAGAGAGAGTGGATTTGTAATGACCTTCTATCATCATCATAGAATTGCTCAACTCCTGAAGAAATGCTACCACTGAACTACTTATCATCTATGGTAATATGATCCTGATTTGTCTATCTGTTAAAAGGAGTGCTGTGAAGAGGCATACATTGAAAAGTGGTTGTACAAGAGTGAGTGAGCATGCCTAACTCAATGTAATGTCAGCTGTAGCTGTAATAAGAGAGTGGGTTTGTGCTGGCCAGACTCAATACATATTACAAAGATAGACCCAACAATTTGCTGGAAGAATGCTGCCACCAGAGCTGCTCATCATCTGGAAGACTATGGTACTTAAATGCCCATGGATAAAGAAGTGTTTGCAGAAACATCCTGTATAGGGATCAACTCTGAGCTGCCCATTCCTTGAAAGGAATGTGCTCATTGAACTGCTCATCTGTTGAAAGAATGCTGCCACTGAATTGTTCATCTGCTGGAAAACACTGTCACTGACCTGCTCATCCATTGGAGGTGGTTTGGAAGACACATCCTAGTCATACTGCTCAGATACTGAAGAATAGTGGCACTAGATATATCTCTTTCTAGGGCAGATCAGTGGCACTTGTATATTTCTGGGTTCAGCACTTGCGCTTGGCACTTGTGAAGACCTTATTCTTAGAATTTGAGTGAGATTATTAATTCTTTTATTGACCTTTATAAATCTCAACACTAACATTATAAATCTCAACACTAACATTAGAAAGGTTTGCCTACTAGTGCACTAGATTTGTCTCTTTCTATGGCACTTGTGAACACCTTATTTTAGAATTTGGGTGAGATTATAAATTCTTTTATTGACCGTTATAAATCTCAACAGTAACATTAGTAGGAAGGTTTGCCTCTGCATATATATTTGAAGAGGCACAATTATAATAACCATGTATTCATTGCTAGACACATTCCATGCATTTAGCTGATCTGTATGTCAACTGCCACCTCAGAATCCTTTTCGAAAACATCCTGTAGTGAGAGACACTCTAATATGCAATTCACAATCTTTTTATATCATTGGTTTAAAAGGTTGCTCGTCAATCCCAACAACCATATTCATGGCCATTATCCCAACATGCTGGGCACCAAGGTGTATAGCAAATGGGTCTGTTTCCTTGTAACCATGACACTCAACTGTCCGACATTTGAAGCTGACTCAGGTCCAGATGCATGAAATTTTTGAGCATTGAAATCTGTGGAATAAAAGTAGTAGAAGTGTCCAGGGTACATCCAGTTTCAATGCAGGTCATCGATCATTTTCTGTTTGTTGAGTAAACTAATTCATGCATCCAAGTCAACATGGTTTTTGAAACTCACCTCGGCAACAAAAGTCCCTTCCTCGCAGGAGCATGATTCCATTACCAGCTCTAGCAAGCATGTTTGATAGAATTACGTATGTTGCATCATGTTGTGGTTCCGAGTTAGAAAGAGGCATTTTACTGCATGAATTCATAGCTTCATATTTCCACAGATTTTGTAGCCCCAAGCAAAGCCTTCCAAATGCCATTTCCATTAAGTTCTCAACCTCATTCTTGTATTATTGTATTGAGCTGCGTATGCCACAAGGAGAATCCCTTCATAAACAGTGTTCCATCTACTATATCTGAGCTACTATGTGTCTAATATCAAGCATCTGCTAATTCTTGCTCATTGCAGAATGATGCACAACTCTACAGATTCCTTGCTCATTTTGAAAAAGCCTTGCTTGTCCTGCTGTAAAGTCACTCTACTAGCCAAACCTGAACTAGAAGTAAAAACATTCAACAGCTCTCTGACAATTTGCAAAAGTAGATAGCTAAACCCCTTGCTGGTGCAGACAGGCATAATTTTTTGGACAAGCTCTAAATAAGCTGCACCTGATCTATTTTGAAAAACTGAGAAAATCTGTTAATTCATGTCCATTGCAGAATGATGTACAACTCTACAGAGTTATTGCTCATTTTGAATAGCGATATGTCCTACTCTAAGTCGCTCTAGCCAAATCTGAAGTAGAGTTAAAACATTCATCAGCCCTCTGACGATTTGCATAAGTATATAGCTAAACCCCTTGTTGCTACAAAAAACCATAAATTTGTGGAGCTGAGAAAAATCTTTTGCCACCATATTTGTGACAATCGAGCTCATTACCAAACCAAGGTTATCTGGAACAAAAATCAGATTTATATGATAATATAAATCTCAATATAGGAGGTCCAATACACAGTCGCGTGAAAATTTTATACAAAGATTTCTTAATGTTCTCAGATATATATCAGCTCCTGCACAGTCTAATATATGTAGTGATGACAGCGCTTGTACATATAATCTTGAGAATTGCGGAATGTTGCAGGTTTAGAGTATACAATGCATTGCTACTTTCGCCAAGAATCAATGTATGGCATGCCCATTTACGAAGTCATAACATTTAAACAAAGTATATGTGAACCTGTAAAGTTCTTTCGTCTTTTGGTTTAACTTTATATATCAGCTCTTGTGTTAGATTTTGGTAGCTCGGCAGGTACACCTACGTTGGAGGTGTCTAGCAACGTAGAAGGGGCTGAGTGAAACTCTCTAAACAGTTTTGTAATAGAGAGGTACCATGATATTATTTGTCCCGTGGTACTGTGTGTCCCATGGTATTGACCATGATATTGACATAAAGTGATATTATAAAAGAGTCTATTGAGAGTTGTAAGGTATCACATATAGGAGTGAGTCACATCTCTTGTGTGGTCATTGTCGGTGTGAGTAACATCATTGCTAGTGAGTTATCAGTGAGTGATCAGAACTGCCAGAGGAGTCTCTCAGAGGCTTGGGAGTGAGGGATTCACTCAAGCTGGGGTTTGTTAATATTGCTGAGGGTTTGGGCATAGTTGCAGCAAGGGAGAGTCAGGGGTTGACTGAGATCTAGTGAGTCATATCTGGAGGCTTGGTGTTGTAAATGTTGTTTAACAAATCTGCAATAAAGACAAACTGTTTGCTGGTTTTCCCCAGGGATTGGGGTTTCCAGGGTATTTCTTGTGTTTGGTTTTCTCTATAATGGTTGCGTGTATTGCAATTTATCTTTTTTGGGTTAAATTAAAGTAAAAGATCGAAACTGTAACCGTGATCTGTTAAGTAGAAAATTTCACATCCTGCATATTCTAATATATATAGTGATGACAACTTTTGTATAGATAATCTTGAGCATTGTGGAATGTTTCAGGTTTAGAGTATACAATACACTGCTACTTTGTCCAAGCACCATTGTATGCCCATAAGTCATAACACTTGAACAGAGTGTGTGAACCCGTAAAGTTCTTTCGTGTTTTGGTTTAACTTTATGTATTTTTTAACCAGTCGGTGTGCAAATTCCATGCTCCTGTATTTTTGCATACACCTCCATAAAGCCATCTACTGTGGCTTATTTACGTAGTCATAACATTTGAACAAAGTGTCTGAAGTTTGACCCATAAAGTTCTTTCGTGCTTTGGTTTAACTTTATACATTTTTCCAATCGGTGTGTGTGCGAACTTCATGCTCCTTCGTGCTTTGGTTTATTATCTTTATACATTTTTCCAACCAGTGGGTGTGCAAACTCCAGTTCCACGCTTCATTTTTGCATACATCTCCATAAATCCATTTACTATGGAAACCCAAGAAATATGTGAGAGCAGATTCCAATTAGGTATGTAGCATTCAGTGATTTCAGCAACCACAGTTGAATGGATTTACCTCTAGCAACAAGTTCAAACTTTGTAAGTGAGTGACTAGATAAGATAAGATAATTTTATTAATATCCAACAAATGATCACAAAAGTAGGCCAATGGAACTGTGTGGTACCATGATGTCGATATAAAGTCGGAGCGCTAAGGCGGCTCCTATAAAAGCATTACTCTAACCTAAAAACAAAAAGAGCTAACTCCAAAGATGGAGAGTCGATCTTGAAGAGACATGTATAGAGAGAGCCCATACATAAGAGAAATGTACAAGGGGAGTAGATTTGGAATTTGTGAAACAAAAATGTGAGTATGTTATGGTGCACTAGAAGCATCTCTCCTAACTTCCGAAACCGAGTGAAGGAATCTCAAAATAGTACTTTGATTGGAGGAAGAATTGGAATAGGAGCTACAATGGGTAGTGTGCCACTGCATGGAGTGGGGAGCATGCTGTTATGATTTGGATGAAGTTGTTTGGCTATTGGGATGGGGCCAAGACTGGCCATGCCATTGGGGGCAAGCTGAAGTGGAGGTGGTCCTCCATGTCCTAACTGATTCCGCGGTCTGAGGCAGTGTTGTTCTTTGTTGGCTTCTTGGTGGAAGGGAACATTAGAAAGAAATAAGTGATATGTTGAGTGGAGGTTGGTCCCAACTGTGAATGTCGTTGGAGGGCGAGGGAGCGAAGTCGGAGGGCCTCCTGCAAGTATAAGGCTAGACATCTCTGATTGGGATATTTGAAGAAGCTAGTCAGAGTCTGAAGCTCTATGAGAAAAAGTTCCTTAAAGAGACAATGGAACCGCCCACGAATCTCATAGTAGCTAGTGTTAAAGTTAGTGCAGCTGCGAGACCCATTCTTAGAGAGGATGGTACTCGAGTCTGTTAACTAGGGTTCTTGGTCAAGTTAACCAGGCAGAGTAAAGAGTAAGACCCTAGAAGGTACCCTAGGGCCCCCAGCTGTCTCCTGGGGTTCTTGGTCGGGGACCAAGCAGATTGATGCCATGGCAAAGTCCCTAGCATGTGGCTAGGGCCCCTACTTGTTTCTAGGGTATTCTAGTTTGGGACCAGACAATTTCTTGGTCACGAGGACCAAGCAAGTTCTGCAGGTTGAGACAGAGATCTCCTGGTCCAGGACCAGGCAGATTCTTGGTCATGAGGAGCAAGTAGTTCCTACAGTGACATACCTGGTCAGTTAACCAGGTGGATCTTGGTCAGTGGGCCAAGATGATGATGTGTGATGTTCTCTTCTCCTAGGTATTCGAGATGGTTGAGTTAGATGGTCTTCTCAAGGGATTGGCCACCCCTTGATATGGAGCCACTAACATTTGACTTGAGGAGCAGTCTAGAAGACTACATGATCACATCATCCAGTGTGGAGCCTTCCTTATACAGTGATGATGAACTTTTAGGTTATATGGAACATTTGTACATTTGAGAGAGAGATGACTGGTTGTACCTTCCCCACCTTGGTTGATTTGCTTTTGGTCCTTATACTTTGTTGATTATTGGTATTGTGGTACCTTGTCTTTGACTTGTGGTTAATAGGGTCTGTTATCACCTAAACTGTAGTTACCCCTGTGGATGTATCTAGTAATGGATGGCAATAGGGAAGGGAAACTCAAAAGGTGCAACCACGATCACCTCGACCTCCAATAGATGGTTGTCACGCCAGTCGAGGCAACCTTCACTTTATGTTATCTAGCCCAGACAACAAAGGGGGAGACCCGATCTACTCCCGACAGGAGAGATCAAACCAAGACACCAAAACAAGTTAAGACTAAGTGAAATAAGGTGTATGGTTTATCCTAGACCTAAGGATGAAGTCACAAGATAAGTGAGGGGTTCAATGAGTATAACTTTGGTTCATTGTTGATGTGAGAGTGACTTATAATATTTGAAATGAGATCCAGGATTAAAGTACTAGTCAATTGTGAGAAAATCCACTTCCTTGGGAATCGTGTCCAATGCAGGGTAGTTTAGGGGTTGAATTGGGGCTAACTAGTACAAGTGACAAGCTTGATCTTGAGACATGATGACATCAAGGGGTTTAGTCCACCAAACAAGGATCAAACCACAAGTTAATCCAACGATCTAGGAAAGTCGAATTGACTTGGAGAGAGATCAGTGCCTTGGGAATTGGGATTAATGGAGTCAAAAGATTAACTTATCGTTTGTGACCCCTGTGACATAAGACAAGTGGGCTATTAATGGATGAATGAGTCTAGATCTAGAAATTCATGGTTTTACCTAAGTGGACCACAATCCCTTAAAACAAGGAATGCTATCCCCAAGGTAAGATTTCACAAAGTGACCCACTAGGCCTAGGTTTTAAATTATGCTTGTTCCAAATCCACCAAAATCTCATGTACCCATGTCCTAGAAGTGGACCAACTCAATCTCCCAAGGAAGTGCGACTTTGCCCAAGGAGGGTAAAATGTGGGATAAATGGATCAAGACAAGTCTGATGACATTCAAATTTTAGGTCCAAGTAGGTTAATCAAGTGACAATGTGGATCTAAAGTTTCAAGGCAATCTAATGGTTAGATCTTACTAGATCTGAGTTTAAAGATACCAAGTGGTCCAAAATGGGGATTAAATCCCTTAAAATGTGGAATAGGGTCCACAAGGTAGAAATTACCAAAGTAACAGTCCAGGGGTACATTTTAGGATGTGTAGATCATGAATCAATTGAAATCTCAACTACCCATGTACCGGATCTAGGGTAACTCACCTTCCCCAAGAAGTGTGCCCTTGCTTGGAGAGGCTAAGTGCCTTGGGAAGAGGGTCAAATGGAGGCCAATCCTCACCAAACTATAGATCCGGGATGCCGTGGATACTATAGAGGTGGGTTTTAAATATCTTACCCAAGAAGCCACTAGATCTTAGTAGATCTGAAAAAATGTAAAAATGGGGGTTTTGATTAATTAGGGTTTGAAGTATTTTAGACAAGTGGATAGATCATGGAGATAGAAATTACCTTGAGATCATACCTGAGTGATGAAGAGGGATGCCTTGATGTTGAGGAAGATTCCCGCAGAGATCAAATGAGAGATTGTTGATTTTGCTTGCCGAATTGATGCCCTAGCCCACAAGTGCGCCCTCCTCTACTTGTCAATCCAAGGAAATCGATTTCAATCAGAGAGGTCAAGTATGGAGGAAATACAAGTAAAATGCAATGATAACATGAAATAGAAAGTCCTGGGACAGTAATACTCCCTGTTACCAACGAAGAGATCCAAAGAAGAAGTAGGGAGAGTCTTCCCCTAACAATACTTCCTCCTCAAAGCAAATCGGCCTCCACCTGTAGATGCAAAAACGTGGTACAAAAGATATGGCAAAACAAGATCTCCAATAACATTCACCACAACACTGGAGATAGATGCAATAATAATTTTCTATTCCAATAATCCAGAGCCACAAGTCCCTTTTAAAATGAGAGGCTCTCTCCTTTAAATAGGAAGGAGAGGCACCAAAACCCTAACCACTTTTTGAATGAATGGCTAAGATTAAAAGATACAAATGTCTAATCAATGGTTGATATGAGCTCAACAATAAAATACATGGATCACTAATAAAATATAACATAAGTGGACAAAATTGCCCTAGGAGAGGGGAATCCCACCAAATCATGATGACAAAATATAATAAGAAGCTCATAGTGGGTCTAAGGGGTAATTTTAGCCACCCTTGGTCAATCCCCATAGCACAATAATAATAAAATAGTCATCAATATACCAAATCGTGCCTCTATGGACAAATCGTGGGCCTTAAGAGGCCTCAGAAATCGTCAGAAAGTGCCATAAGTGATGGATATGGGTCTCGATGAAGCTGAAACTGTTGGAGGTGTGGAAGACATCCACTTATCATCCCATGCCAAGACCTTGCCTCAGTAGCCCAAATCGAATTCCTCAATAGCCATTTCTACCAATCCCGAAATGCCTTGAGAAGCATGAAACTGCCCCAAACTACCTCCTGGAGTGCCTGCGCTGTCAAGGTGAGGGCACCAGTGTGTCTGGGAGGGGGGTAATATGGTAAAAACAAGTGGCTGGACCACCCCCTCCAAGCACAGCGCCCTAGGTCAACCAGATAAAAATCATCTCTACTTTGACAAGGTCTCCGACAGACCAAAACTGCACTGGGATAACCTATTGAGGCTCAATCATCACTGTAAGTGCCCGGAACTGAAAATAGATTGTCTCATTGGACTCAGAAGGTCCAAATCCATCCAAGATGTGTACTCATACACCATATGAGTCTCTGCATGATCATATAATAAATCCAATATACCGGAACAGGTGAAATAATAATAATCTGTAAATGATCAAATAATGCTGAAAACCATAAATCATCATCATAACCCTGTATCTGCTACATAGAATCATCATGTACATGTACATAGACCACATATCATCTATCTGTATCATCACAAGGTCCAACCATCTCATGTCCTGTGGTTGACCTTGGTCAAACTAGGTTTGACCAAGTCAACATGACCAAATATAACTCAAACTATCATTAGAAGATGCTGCAAAGTGTCAAAGGCTAATGCATGCTCTACAACTTATTCAAATAGCAATTATAACACAAAGTAATCATTACTGGCGATCTAAATCCAAATATATAATGTCATTAATTATTATTATTACTCAGACTAGACTTTGAAGACCATACTCACTTCATAGTTGTGATCAATTTGCTAGTGAAGGGTGAAGGCTAAGATAAACAGGCTAGGCTACAGGATGACTTTGACTGACTTAACATTGTGACACTTTGGATATGGGAAAGGGAATACACACCATAGTATATACTGAATGAGCAACAACACAGGGAATGGCAGTGTCTCACAAATGGATAAGTTGTTTAAAGAAGGTTTATTCACCTTTAACAGCCGCGCACAATCCATAATACAAATGAGGCCAGCAATTATTTAGATATAGCATTTAAGTTTCATTGCTTTTTGGGCCTGAGGTTTCCATAGCCTTGATCTATGTGTGTTTATAAACACATTGCATAGATTTACATTTATTTGAGGCTTTCTACTGCAGGTGTGTTTTTAAGGCACTTGTTTACCTGAGCACTTCTAGGTGTGTCATAGACAACTTGTTTACCTAGGTATTTTACATTTCCAAAAGATATAACATTTTATTTTCATGGCCATTTTCATTTGGCATGCCTTTCATTCATGTGTGTTTAGAAACACATTGCATGAATGGGCTTTTCATACAAGATATAGCATTTCATTTTCCAGATTTTGTATTCATGGCGGCACTAAAAGTTTCAGGTTTAGCCAACACAACTTTAGTGACTAGAGGAATTCACAAGGAAATCCAACTCACCATAGGTAAGTTTTGTCACCAACTCAGAGCCAAGACACAATAAACAGGGAAGCTCATCCATTATAGAGGCTACAGTGGGGGAAAGATCCTCCATGTCACTAGTCAAGTAGTAAGTCAGGGTGATAAACTAAAAGGTAGGTAATGGATGGATGAAAACAATGAATCATGGAGCCAACACTAGCAAGTCAAGGTATGGTGGAATGATCACCTCTATTCTCCCTAAGGAGGGTAAAACCAATGAGTATGAATAATGAACTTCTAAGTCTGAGTAGGGACAAGAAAATATATATAATAAGATCAACCAGGTCCACATATCTATATGATCGCCAGATCATGACACCAAGTGCTAAGACATGCCATAAGAATAAATATAAAAGCAATATAACCATAACACTATGATATACCTGATGAATCATATACTTGAATGCTCATCCTCTGAACCATCATCTGTCCTCTGAAACTGCTACTGTAACTCTGGGCACTACTGACTGCTCTGTACAAGTGGTATAATGGCTACATCGGTCATCTCTCTGAGTGTCCTGAGACTATGTCATGGCAATGGGGAATACAACTGCTGTCCATAATCTGATAGTGATCCAATATAGATGCTCATCTCAGCATCTCAATGTAAGGGAACTGGCTGAATAGTGTACTGGAATCTGGCAAAAAATGTATGGTAGCCCAGCTACTATATATGTGATAACAGGGTCATTTACCCACCTTGAGTTATTTTTTGATTTGCACCATCAAGGTGTTTTTTTTATCCTATAGGTACTATGGTTGTTTGTCCACTTTGTGGTTTACCCTTGGTCCTAGGGTTTATGGGTTATGTACCCATTCATATCTTGTGTTGGACCATGTGTTGGTTCTAGTACACACCTAATGTTATTCTAATTATAATTTATGTGACTTTATTATTTTTTGACCTTAATATGCTTGGCACCCACTTTTGTTTTGATGGTACCTGTTATCACACCATAGTAGCAGGGCTACTATTCTTGTACAGCAGATATCTGCACACTCCAGAGCTTCATTTATTCCAGAGCATGGCTATATATTATGGATCACTCATGATCAGAGCAGTATATTATTCAGATTTGTATATGACCTTGTGTCAAGGCTGAGCCTTGAGAGTTCAGTTTGGATGACTGATGTGACCACTTATCCCATTACAGTTTCAGTTCAGTGCCTAGAGATGTACTTCAGCAGTGTTTCAGATGATGCATGATGATTGCTATTATGATGATGTTGTATGATCTATGGATATGTTCTCACTGACAGTGGATTATTAGCTTGTTGATTTAGTCATGATTATAGCATGTGCTTGGTATATTATTCCTGATGTGGCAAACTATTTAAAATGAACTGTAAACCTTAAAATGGACAATTGCTTGCACTTTTAGGTCATCTAACAAAACTTACTGGTATTTCACCTTACATAGACATGGTCTTTCCCGACACCTGTTGTCTGCTAGTGTAGGCTCCATATCCACTTGTCTCCATCCATACATGACCTTCCTGTTTGACTTTAAACCCTGACTTGTCTTATTTGACTTTCTGATACTGAGGACTTCCCCATTTTTCTACCTCTGTGTTTGGACCGCATCCCTGTTTATTCAGTGTCTCGGCTCTGAGTTGGTGACAGAACTTGCCTTTGGTGAGTTGGATTGTAGGCCTTGGCTCGAACTCCCCCTAGTCACTTGAGATGTTGTTGGCTAAAACTGAAAGCTCATGTTCTACCTGTGGAAACTAAATAAATTCGCCCATGGAAACAAAAAAAGGGCAAGAGCAATGAAAAGCTAAAAATACTCCTCGAAGAGTATAAAGAAAGGTCCAAAAAGCAATAGTTCTTAAAAGCTATATCTAAACAATTGCTGACCTTGTGAATATATAAAAAAAACATGCCCTAGATGCAAGCTGCAACTAGTTGTGCTTCTCAGCACATCTGAAATCCGAAGGGTTATGTAGGCCAAAAAGGCCATGGAATTAAATTGAATGATCCTAATGAACTTGGATCAACTTGATGTAGACATGGTGCCTAAAGTTGAATAAGCACTCTCTAAAACAACTTATCCATTTGTGAGGCACAGCCATCCCCCGTGTTCTTTTGTCCAGCACAGAGTTTGTAGCTTCCCCCTTCTCCCAGTCCAAAGTATTTTTGAGTTAAGTTAGACAAGTCAAACCCTTGGCCCAACCTTGCTCCTAGCCTTCATCCTTCACTAGCAGTTTGACCATGTCCAATGGGTAAGTTTGTCATTTGAACTAGGGTGCAAGTAATTTTATATTATCACGGAATATGTTAACTTAATTAATGCCACTGAATGGAATTTATACTTTGAGCTTAGCTATGAAGTGATTAAAGAAGCATTGTCTTAGTCTACTGATGTGGTTTATCCTTGATTATATATTCTTGGGATCCGTGATGATGTGGACCATGTATGATGATTATTGGTGATGATTTATGGTCCCACATGTTTGATGATGATGTCATATGATGGACATATGATACAGATGATGTTTGATCCAGTTCAGCAGGTTATTATTATTACAGATCAGCAGATTATACATTGTCCATATATGGTGGACCCTACAGCTGGCCCATTAGGGCAACCCAGGGTGTATGAGTACTCATTCCTAGTGGATTTGGGTCTTCTGGATCCATTGAGACACTTATCTTTCAGTTCCGGGCACTTCTGGCAGTGATTGATGCAGTTTTACACTTGTTGACCAGATTTGGGGCTGATTTCCCAGCCTGAGCAGCAGGGGCCCCGAGAGGCCAGTTCACCTAGGGCGCTGATGATGGAGGGGGTGGTCCAGCCACTTGTTATTACCATTTATCCCCCCTCCCGGAGAGCCTGGTGGGCTCAGATGGACAGCGCTAGCACCCTAGGAGGCAGTTTTGGCACTTTCACAGTTCCCGAGGCAGTTAAAAAATGGGATAAAGTGGTCACTGAGGAAATCGATTTGGGCAATTGAGGCAAGGTTTTGGCATTTGGTTTTCACAGAGGTCTTCCAGGGTGATCTCACTATCTTCCAGTCATTTTTCACCATGTGGGTATCTCCAGATTGATCACAGGAGGACATTTACTGCTCGACTGTCATGGATTCTGAGGACAGTTTTGGTCATTATTATTATATTGGACATATTCTTATTATTTCATTGTGCCTTGGGGTGAGCTAGCAAGGATTTATACCTCCTAGCCCCACCATGTGCTTATTTTATCATGTCCTAGTCATCATGAGGTGGATTATTGTACTTTATACCCCTCTTGTGGGATGACGTCACCCTCTATTGTACCATTTATTGAGGGCGCTATTGTTATGTTGAGTGATCCATGTGATATTATGTTATGGATTCATCTTAGCCATTGATTATGTTGTGAGATCTTTTAATCTCAACCACTCATTTCAAAAAGTGGTTTTGAGATCTAGGGTTTTGGTCTTTATTATCCTATATAAGGAGGAGACCCCCTCATTGTAAAATCATCTAGAGATTTTTGGCTCTTGGCTCTTGGAATAAAATTTCTATCTTTTGGAGTACATGCTTGGATTGGAGTGGATGTTGGTTGTTTCGATTGTAAATGCTATTGTCCATTGCACTGGAGGATCTTTTGTAGCTTTCTTGCGTATTTGCCATACTTTATTTGCAGGTTGAGAGGGCGACTTTGACAAGTGCGAATTGGTGGGGAGGCTTGCCCTTCAAGCTTGGAAGAAGTCGTTTTGGGTTTGACAGGGAGTGGTTTTGCCTTTGTGTCAACTATTCTATGTTTTTCTCTCTCTTGTTTGCATCTACCTTCAATTTGTTAAACTAATTGATGCTTTGCTCCTTGGCTTGACAGGTTAGAAGGAATCTCATGTGGCTTGGAAAAATCGATTTGGCAAGAGGGCTTCAACAATTCTCCATTTGATCTTTGGCAAAGTAATCCTCGTCTCAACTAGCATTCATCTCTTCATCCAGGTATGTCCCAAGAGGTATGATCTTCTCTTCCTTGAATCTTCTATAATTTCTAGATCACAAAAACCCTAATCAAATTAAAACCCTTGTTTTTGGTATTTCTTAGATCTACTTAGATCTAGCCCTCAATTTGAAAAGATATTGAAAACCCACCTCTATAGCATCCACCCCTAGTTGGATCTATAATTTGGTGGTGATTGGCTAAGAATTGACCCATTTTCTAAGACAAAAAGCTCTCCTTGACCTAAAGCGCACTTCCTTGAGGGAGGCTTGTTGGGCTAGATCTAGCACATGGGTATGTGAGATCCCGCTTGATTTGACAACTAGACACTTGATAACACATACCCATATCCTTACTTTGGTGAAAACTACCTTGTGGACATCTCTCCATGTTTTGAGGGGTTGAAACCCCCCTTTGACCTTATTGGTAACTTAAAACTTAGATCTACTAAGATCTACCCATTGGATTCACTTGAAACTTTGAACATGCATAGATCGGGGTATTAGCATCCCGGATCTACATTTTGGTGGCCATTGGACTTGGTTTGGTCCACCAAAACCACTTTTTGCCTCTCCTTGAGAAAGTCGCACCCCTTGGGATTTTTGAGTTGGACCACTTCTAGGAAGTGGGTGTTGGAGATTTTTGTGGATTTGGATTGCTCATGCCTTGAAACCTAGGTCTAGACTATCCTTTTGTCCCGATCCACCTTGGGGATTGCATTCCTTGTTTTAAGGGATTGTGGTCCACTTTTGGTCATTACCTAAAAACCTAGATCTAGTAAAATCCAACCATTGGATCTCATCCAAACCACTTGACTTGGCTTCTAGGTGTCCCGATCTACACTTTGACATCCTTCTTGACCCCATTAGCCCATCCAACAAGGCACTAGTCCTTCTCCAAGCAAGGCGCACTTCTTGGGATTAGTGTCAAACCCTAGATCTAACACATGGGTAACCCTAGAACCAACTCTAACTTGTAGATCTAACCTAGATCTAGCCTATAGTACCATCTTCACACTTAGCTTCACCTTGTGGGCCCACTTAAAACCATTTCACACTTCCCAAGGCAATAAGACCCACTTGTGTAAACACATGGTACTATACTTAATAATCATACCCAATCAAGTGGCCTAAACCATACATAGGTTGAAACACTAACTATCCTTGTACCACCTTCAACCATGCCCTAAACATTAGGTCCACTTAGACTTGCATTGGTTTCCGTAACTCATCATTCATTCACCTTTGAAACCCTTGCTCGGGTCCAATCAACTGCGATTGGGGTATAGGGTCTCCCCCTTGGTCTAGTTATACCTTGACCTAAAGGGAAGAGTGCCTCGGTTGACGTGACTCCCACATTGCATTGGGAACCGTGGCATCTCTTGGGTCACCTCTTTAGTTGCCTGTCTCCTCTACCGTCCCGGATGGGATACCTCTAGGGGCAACTACAAGTTGTGTGATAACATTTTTGGCGCCGTTGCCGGGGAGGTAGGGGCCTACCTTGGTTCAACACACCTTTGTGTCTCACTACCTTTCTGCACTTTAAACGACATACCTCGTGGTAGTAGAGCTTAAAAATCTACCTGGCGACTCCTAATCGTGACTCCGCTGAGGAGCGAGCTCATAGTCATCCTTACAACACGCGAAGTAAATCAAATCATTTGGAAGGAACCCCACTCACATATCACAAAAGAGATCCTAAAACCCAATCAACTAATTTCTTGTGGAAACTTGTTAACTCAGGTTCCCCAAACCGTATCTTAGGATCCCCTTTGTTCAATCCGGTTCCTCCTTTATCACCTAATCACAACTCTAGTTTAAGCCCAATCAATCCAATGGCAGGACAAGGTCAGTCAAACTCCGGTATCAACAACCAAAACAACCCTCCTGTTGCTCGTGCTTTTGGTCATAAGGCTAGAGCTTCTCCCTTAGACTTTTCTCAGATCTTGGGTGCTCCCCATAGTATGCCAGACAAGTACTTTGAAAAGATCCCGAAATTTAATGGCAACTGTGCCACCTCTATCGAGGACCACATAGACAATGTTTGGGCTCATATGGAAGCATATGGGGCTGAAAAGGAGGATGTATTTATTAGGGGTCTCTTTGCATCCTTAGAGGGTGATGCTCGCAAATGGTTTGACCGCTTGCCTGCATCATCAATCAATGGATATGATGTATTCACCGATAAACTCAAGCAAGGATGGTGCAGTGCTGGATTGAAGATTGATGCAGAGCAGTTCGAGACCAGAGATTCTGAGGTTCTCAAGCGCTCTCTCCCTTAGAGCACTTGTCCCAGCCGGAGCCAGATGTTATCACACCATAGTAGCAGGGCTACTATTCTTGTACAGCAGATATCTGCACACTCCAGAGCTTCATTTATTCCAGAGCATGGCTATATATTATGGATCACTCATGATCAGAGCAGTATATTATTCAGATTTGTATATGACCTTGTGTCAAGGCTGAGCCTTGAGAGTTCAGTTTGGATGACTGATGTGACCACTTATCCCATTACAGTTTCAGTTCAGTGCCTAGAGATGTACTTCAGCAGTGTTTCAGATGATGCATGATGATTGCTATTATGATGATGTTGTATGATCTATGGATATGTTCTCACTGACAGTGGATTATTAGCTTGTTGATTTAGTCATGATTATAGCATGTGCTTGGTATATTATTCCTGATGTGGCAAACTATTTAAAATGAACTGTAAACCTTAAAATGGACAATTGCTTGCACTTTTAGGTCATCTAACAAAACTTACTGGTATTTCACCTTACATAGACATGGTCTTTCCCGACACCTGTTGTCTGCTAGTGTAGGCTCCATATCCACTTGTCTCCATCCATACATGACCTTCCTGTTTGACTTTAAACCCTGACTTGTCTTATTTGACTTTCTGATACTGAGGACTTCCCCATTTTTCTACCTCTGTGTTTGGACCGCATCCCTGTTTATTCAGTGTCTCGGCTCTGAGTTGGTGACAGAACTTGCCTTTGGTGAGTTGGATTGTAGGCCTTGGCTCGAACTCCCCCTAGTCACTTGAGATGTTGTTGGCTAAAACTGAAAGCTCATGTTCTACCTGTGGAAACTAAATAAATTCGCCCATGGAAACAAAAAAAGGGCAAGAGCAATGAAAAGCTAAAAATACTCCTCGAAGAGTATAAAGAAAGGTCCAAAAAGCAATAGTTCTTAAAAGCTATATCTAAACAATTGCTGACCTTGTGAATATATAAAAAAAACATGCCCTAGATGCAAGCTGCAACTAGTTGTGCTTCTCAGCACATCTGAAATCCGAAGGGTTATGTAGGCCAAAAAGGCCATGGAATTAAATTGAATGATCCTAATGAACTTGGATCAACTTGATGTAGACATGGTGCCTAAAGTTGAATAAGCACTCTCTAAAACAACTTATCCATTTGTGAGGCACAGCCATCCCCCGTGTTCTTTTGTCCAGCACAGAGTTTGTAGCTTCCCCCTTCTCCCAGTCCAAAGTATTTTTGAGTTAAGTTAGACAAGTCAAACCCTTGGCCCAACCTTGCTCCTAGCCTTCATCCTTCACTAGCAGTTTGACCATGTCCAATGGGTAAGTTTGTCATTTGAACTAGGGTGCAAGTAATTTTATATTATCACGGAATATGTTAACTTAATTAATGCCACTGAATGGAATTTATACTTTGAGCTTAGCTATGAAGTGATTAAAGAAGCATTGTCTTAGTCTACTGATGTGGTTTATCCTTGATTATATATTCTTGGGATCCGTGATGATGTGGACCATGTATGATGATTATTGGTGATGATTTATGGTCCCACATGTTTGATGATGATGTCATATGATGGACATATGATACAGATGATGTTTGATCCAGTTCAGCAGGTTATTATTATTACAGATCAACAGATTATACATTGTCCATATATGGTGGACCCTACAGCTGGCCCATTAGGGCAACCCAGGGTGTATGAGTACTCATTCCTAGTGGATTTGGGTCTTCTGGATCCATTGAGACACTTATCTTTCAGTTCCGGGCACTTCTGGCAGTGATTGATGCAGTTTTACACTTGTTGACCAGATTTGGGGCTGATTTCCCAGCCTGAGCAGCAGGGGCCCCGAGAGGCCAGTTCACCTAGGGCGCTGATGATGGAGGGGGTGGTCCAGCCACTTGTTATTACCATTTATCCCCCCTCCCGGAGAGCCTGGTGGGCTCAGATGGACAGCGCTAGCACCCTAGGAGGCAGTTTTGGCACTTTCACAGTTCCCGAGGCAGTTAAAAAATGGGATAAAGTGGTCACTGAGGAAATCGATTTGGGCAATTGAGGCAAGGTTTTGGCATTTGGTTTTCACAGAGGTCTTCCAGGGTGATCTCACTATCTTCCAGTCATTTTTCACCATGTGGGTATCTCCAGATTGATCACAGGAGGACATTTACTGCTCGACTGTCATGGATTCTGAGGACAGTTTTGGTCATTATTATTATATTGGACATATTCTTATTATTTCATTGTGCCTTGGGGTGAGCTAGCAAGGATTTATACCTCCTAGCCCCACCATGTGCTTATTTTATCATGTCCTAGTCATCATGAGGTGGATTATTGTACTTTATACCCCTCTTGTGGGATGACGTCACCCTCTATTGTACCATTTATTGAGGGCGCTATTGTTATGTTGAGTGATCCATGTGATATTATGTTATGGATTCATCTTAGCCATTGATTATGTTGTGAGATCTTTTAATCTCAACCACTCATTTCAAAAAGTGGTTTTGAGATCTAGGGTTTTGGTCTTTATTATCCTATATAAGGAGGAGACCCCCTCATTGTAAAATCATCTAGAGATTTTTGGCTCTTGGCTCTTGGAATAAAATTTCTATCTTTTGGAGTACATGCTTGGATTGGAGTGGATGTTGGTTGTTTCGATTGTAAATGCTATTGTCCATTGCACTGGAGGATCTTTTGTAGCTTTCTTGCGTATTTGCCATACTTTATTTGCAGGTTGAGAGGGCGACTTTGACAAGTGCGAATTGGTGGGGAGGCTTGCCCTTCAAGCTTGGAAGAAGTCGTTTTGGGTTTGACAGGGAGTGGTTTTGCCTTTGTGTCAACTATTCTATGTTTTTCTCTCTCTTGTTTGCATCTACCTTCAATTTGTTAAACTAATTGATGCTTTGCTCCTTGGCTTGACAGGTTAGAAGGAATCTCATGTGGCTTGGAAAAATCGATTTGGCAAGAGGGCTTCAACAATTCTCCATTTGATCTTTGGCAAAGTAATCCTCGTCTCAACTAGCATTCATCTCTTCATCCAGGTATGTCCCAAGAGGTATGATCTTCTCTTCCTTGAATCTTCTATAATTTCTAGATCACAAAAACCCTAATCAAATTAAAACCCTTGTTTTTGGTATTTCTTAGATCTACTTAGATCTAGCCCTCAATTTGAAAAGATATTGAAAACCCACCTCTATAGCATCCACCCCTAGTTGGATCTATAATTTGGTGGTGATTGGCTAAGAATTGACCCATTTTCTAAGACAAAAAGCTCTCCTTGACCTAAAGCGCACTTCCTTGAGGGAGGCTTGTTGGGCTAGATCTAGCACATGGGTATGTGAGATCCCGCTTGATTTGACAACTAGACACTTGATAACACATACCCATATCCTTACTTTGGTGAAAACTACCTTGTGGACATCTCTCCATGTTTTGAGGGGTTGAAACCCCCCTTTGACCTTATTGGTAACTTAAAACTTAGATCTACTAAGATCTACCCATTGGATTCACTTGAAACTTTGAACATGCATAGATCGGGGTATTAGCATCCCGGATCTACATTTTGGTGGCCATTGGACTTGGTTTGGTCCACCAAAACCACTTTTTGCCTCTCCTTGAGAAAGTCGCACCCCTTGGGATTTTTGAGTTGGACCACTTCTAGGAAGTGGGTGTTGGAGATTTTTGTGGATTTGGATTGCTCATGCCTTGAAACCTAGGTCTAGACTATCCTTTTGTCCCGATCCACCTTGGGGATTGCATTCCTTGTTTTAAGGGATTGTGGTCCACTTTTGGTCATTACCTAAAAACCTAGATCTAGTAAAATCCAACCATTGGATCTCATCCAAACCACTTGACTTGGCTTCTAGGTGTCCCGATCTACACTTTGACATCCTTCTTGACCCCATTAGCCCATCCAACAAGGCACTAGTCCTTCTCCAAGCAAGGCGCACTTCTTGGGATTAGTGTCAAACCCTAGATCTAACACATGGGTAACCCTAGAACCAACTCTAACTTGTAGATCTAACCTAGATCTAGCCTATAGTACCATCTTCACACTTAGCTTCACCTTGTGGGCCCACTTAAAACCATTTCACACTTCCCAAGGCAATAAGACCCACTTGTGTAAACACATGGTACTATACTTAATAATCATACCCAATCAAGTGGCCTAAACCATACATAGGTTGAAACACTAACTATCCTTGTACCACCTTCAACCATGCCCTAAACATTAGGTCCACTTAGACTTGCATTGGTTTCCGTAACTCATCATTCATTCACCTTTGAAACCCTTGCTCGGGTCCAATCAACTGCGATTGGGGTATAGGGTCTCCCCCTTGGTCTAGTTATACCTTGACCTAAAGGGAAGAGTGCCTCGGTTGACGTGACTCCCACATTGCATTGGGAACCGTGGCATCTCTTGGGTCACCTCTTTAGTTGCCTGTCTCCTCTACCGTCCCGGATGGGATACCTCTAGGGGCAACTACAAGTTGTGTGATAACAGTACCTTTTTGATGGGTCATTGTACCCTCACTTATTTATTTATATGACCCTTGTTTATATTTTTATTTTTTATTTTTTATTTTGTAAATCATTATTATGTGTTGGTACTTTTCTTGTTTAGTGGAACCTTAAATTTAAATAAAAGTTTTATTTATTTGATCCTTCTAGAAGACCCTAAGACACTATATATTGAAGTCTTCATTTGACAAGCATTCATCATCTCCTATCTTAGCTCTGCTTCTTCCTCTGCTTGACGTTAAGGGACATCACTGTGTTGAAGCCCCGGGTATGTAATTTGTTGGAATGTTTTCCAAGGCTAGCAATAGAGGGTGAAAACCCAATCTGAAAGGCTTCAAACAACTTTGCGCAAGAGTAGTTCTATCCCCAGACTGTTTGGTATAGTTAACTCCGGCGGATATTAGGCCTTCGCTGGCACTTAAATAGGTTGATCCTGAAAGGATCTGACTTCTTGTGAGGGAAGATCAAAAGTGTTCTGTCTCTAGAAATGAGTTTGCTTTAAAAGAAATCTAAACTAAGTTAGATCTAAATTAAAGGGATGTGTTTTAATGTGCAGGATAACCTGATTTGGAAATTAATAAGTGTTTTCACCAGTTGACATAAATGTGAAGCGGATCTTTACTTATTAGCTTAAGACACAGCCATAAAATGAAAATTGAATGGTTGTAGCTTAAGCGTTGAAGCACATGCAAGCTTATCCTGTTACAGAATGCTAATTGAAAAATTGACATTAATTTAATAATATCTGTTTATCATTTCCAAAAATAGATAAATGATTTAAATAAATAAATTCATTTAAAACATGAAATACATAGATCATAGGTTAAGACACATCTAAACTGGAGATCGATGTGTTAATTAAGATTGCAAAATAAAACAGTGTTCATTCATGAGCAGAAGCGAAAATCAAAATCCATGAAACAAATTTGATAAATTAAACAAAAGAGATATCAACAGAAAACTAACTATATTTCTTCAAGGCTGCAAAAAAATTACAATCTCTTAATGAATCTGAGTATCTCCAGTCCTTGATATATCAAGAGAAAACTAACTGTATTTCTTCAAGGCTGCAAAAAAATTACAATCTCTTAATGAATCAGAGTATCTCCAGTCCTCTTTCGATGATTTTCTCCCCCCTCCCCTATGAGATCTCTACCCCTTAAATAATAATTACAATAAAGATACAAATGGTAAACTTCCCATAAAACAGGGATTACAAAATCAAACTAATCTAAGAATAGCCAAGGGCGCCTCGCCACTTGGCCCAAACTTCTAACAACTCATCCACATCTGGATACTTAGCCAACTCGAGTCCCAACTGGGCATCACACTTGAAAGATTCAATCTCATTCTTCCTCAGCTTGTGCCAAGTATGCAGAAAAATGTGGATCTTGCCCTCTAGATTGACAGGTTGTTTGATGAATTTGTCGACTTATGAAATCTCTATGTGCTCGAGCTGCTTAATCTGTTCTTTGACCGCTCACACCTACTATCAACCTGTTCAATCATCAGCTTTGGTGGACACGCCTTCTCAATGAGTTCCATAGAGGGAAACTGTAGCATAACCATGATACTATTTGCAGCATAACATCTTTAGCTAACAAGTCTGCATCAAAATTTTGGGACCTAGGGATTGACTTAATATTGAATGCAGATAAAGAATTAGTCAAATCCCTTACAAGCTTCTGATAATTAATCAAACGAGCAGATATGCAGTGGATTTTATTTCTCCCCTGTTTTACAATAATTGCAGAATCTCCATAACATTCAATTACCTGGGCGCCCATATCAATTGCCTTCTTGAGTCCCTGGACCAGAGCCTCATATTCAACAATGTTATTGGTGCACTCAAATTCTAGCCTGCAGGGAATCATTATTTTGGTCCCCTTTGGGTCTATGAGATGATAAAATCATGGATGAACAACCCGGCCAATTTTATACCCAAAGCCGATAATTCATACCCCATTTCATGGTTCAAGGAACCCTTTTCTCTTCTAGCAGCCATGCTTTGCAGGTTGTACGACCTACCTAACTGTTCTGTGTTCAAAGCCGAATGGGCACCTATGGCTCATCACGTCCTCACAACAGGGGAGTCATTCAATTGGGCTTCGATTCTGTCAGCTGAGTTAAAGACAACAATTGAGCGTTATCAGTAAACACCGGCTTCAAGTAAGCCTCCTTTCTTCTATTCAACTTATATTATTGATGTGTTCTGCTCAGAATTCCAGTACCCCTCCATGGGATGGAATTGGACCCTTTCAGCTCCTCTAGTTCACATATACTGTTCAACATTGTGGGAAAACAACTATGTGCCTTTACTGTATGATATATATGTGATCATTTCTTTGGAACAATTCATCTCAAGATATTCAGAGAAGATGCACTTGCCTTCTTTGCTAATGCCAAAACTCTCATCCCCACAATTGGTGACTGGTACGTAGGAGAATCTTTCTCCTATATCAGGGTTTGGGGGAGTAGCACAGTTCATCTGCTGCCAAGGATAGTCCCAGATAAATTGTTGCTTGAAGAAATTGCTTACCAAACTGTTACAGATGGAGTATTCCTCAAGCTAACTGGACCTAAAAGAAAAGGATGGCCCAAATTCCCTTTGAACCTTGGGCCTCTGGTCATTCAAAACTCAACACATGCTGCAGTGTTGGGAAAGAAGATTGTTTCATTAAAGTTGGGACAAGCCCCTAAAAGGATGCATGATACCAAGGCATTCCTGGCTGCCCACTTTGCCCAAGAACACATGAAGACTACCTATGTCCATGAGACTGCCCTTGATGACTCTATTTATCAGGGAGTAAATTGGTTGAAGAAATTGCTTACCAAACTGTTACAGATGGAGTATTCCTCAAGCTAACTGGACCTAAAAGAAAAGGATGGCCCAAATTCCCTTTGAACCTTGGGCCTTTGGTCATTCAAAACTCAACACATGCTGCAGTGTTGGGAAAGAAGATTGTTTCATTAAAGTTGGGACAAGCCCCTAAAAGGATGCATGATACCAAGGCATTCCTGGCTGCCCACTTTTCCCAAGAACACATGAAGACTACCTATGTCCATGAGACTGCCCTTGATGACTCTATTTATCAGGGAGTAAATTTCTTTTCTGAAGTCCTAAGTAGGGCTAAAACCAAAGAAGAACAGAGTTTCATTCTTCAATACCAATAGGAGCTCAAGACTAAGGTTTTGAGTTACAGGAAAATGGAACTACAACTTGAGGAACAGACCAAGAAAGACAGAGCAAAGAAAGAAGCACAAAAGGCAAGTACTCCTTTGATGTTAACTTACCCGGATGAAGGCAAATGTAAAGGCCTTGTGGAGGATATTCCAAAATTAAAACCTATTGTAGAATTGAAGGTTTTGATTCAAACATCTGAACAGCTAAAGAAGAAATTAGCACAAATGAGTTCAGTAGTTGATACTCAGGTGAATGCTGCAAGTACCCCTGCAAAAAGGCAGAAGATTCAAACCACTGTGTCTTAGATTCCTACATTGAACATTGATGACAGTGATGCAGAAGATGAAAGACTTCCAATCAGATCTCTTTTTCCTGTCGTGCCTATAACGCAAGAGGTCATTGAAGTCTCTCAGGCTGTTGTAGATTTGCTTGATAACATTGTGATGGATGATCCCATTCCAGAAGTTCATTTTCCAGAAGTCACCACAGTTGCTCTGTTAACTTCTACACTCCCACTCACTTCTAATGAGCTCCCTCTCACCTTGTCTATTGATGTTACCCTTCCATCAGCTACCATAGCTGAAATATTTACCACTTTTGCTATTACTTCACAACCAACCTAGTTAACTCCACCATTTACCTCATTGCCACTAGTTACTGATATCCAAGACCCAACTGTTCCTTTACAACCATCAGTTACTGTTACCACTACTTCCCTTCTTGAGGTTGTCACTCTGACTACTTCTCCTATTTCTTTACCTTCAATTTTGATACTGCCACTTTCTCCATGTCTACTTCCCAAATCACCATGTCCATCCCAAATTCTACTGTTACCCAAACAACCCCACTAGTTGCAACCTGTAATATAGCTACATCTTCAACTGAGTTGATGGTTGATTCTGGAGATGATACTGTGGTCTCCCTTGGAGAATACTTTTACAATAGATCGGCCAAAGCAGTGGTGAAAAGAGGCAATAAGAGAAGCAGAGAACCAACTATGTTGCAAGCACTTGTTCCTAATCAAATAATGTGGGCAAAAAAGTCTGATGACATCCAGCAGGAGGCATTAGATACTGCTGCAGCAATGGGGGCACTTGTTGGAGACAATTATGATTCAGTGACTTCACTGAATAATGAGATTGACATCAAGAAAGAAGAATTGAAGAAGCTTCAGGAGTACTTGGTCAAAATTAATGAAGAACATGAATCTTAGATTCATGAATTAGTAAATCGGTATGAAAGTCAGCTCAAGGATCTACAGGAACATAACACTTCTCTCCAAGTCCAACTGCAGAATACAGAGGTCCTAAATACTGCCAATGTTGAGAAGATAGCAGTACTGGAACAACAACTGAAGGATGCAGTTGCCAATGCAACCACTTCTTCTTTCTCCAGGTTTTCTAAGGAAGAGTTCAGGGACTTGGATATCAAAGTAAATGAAGAACATCACAAACTCTTGGTTGAATTATTTAGTTCCCTTAATGATATTCAGGAAACTCATAATGCTTTTGAGCGACTTTCCATTATCCTTGAGCAGCACATTGACAAAAGGCAACAAGCTTCCAAAGCCATTGAAGACAAAGGTATATAAAGGACAAACCTAAGGACATCCCAGTTTTGGATAGCTTCAAGTTCAGGAGAATCAGAACATCTTTGGATGCTTGGCAAAATACTTGTGAAATGGTTGAAGAAACAATTAAGAAGGCACAAGCATCCAAAGATGTTTGAGTAGTTATGAGTCATGACTCATCATTGATCATGTTTTTGGATGTAGAGGAAATAGAGCCTCATTGATATTGTATTTTGTTTTAGATTCTAAGATATATGTTATGAGAATTTACTATGTAGTGCACTTGGTGCCATTTTGTGACCCATACATGGCTTACGGTATATATATGAGTAGACTTTGCATATTATATGTCTAATGGTTTGAAATCATAGCTTGGAATGTTAAATATAATTTTTATGATTAAAATTGTAATTTTTTTGTATTTTTAATAGTCCGGTTCATTGAAATCAAACCGCTTCGGTTCATTAGCGGTTTCGGTCCCGGTCCTAGTTGACCCCTGACCGGTTCGATTCCCAGTTCCGGTTTTTAAAACATTGGTCTTGGGTGATTCTGTTAAGCTCTTGCTTGGTTGGTAAGAGGCGGCCAAGCACGTCCAATGAATATCTAAATGGAGGAAGCCGACCAATCACAATGCCAACAGATGCCAAAAGATCCATAGCACCCGCATACCAAGATCTAGTGTGGACTGAGGGGCTAGACAAGGCAATGGATTTCAATGAGAGATAAGCCAAATACGAGTATTGATCTCACCATTTCTATTAAGTTCTCAACCTCATTCTTGCATTATTGAATTGAGTTGCGTATACCACAAGGAGAATCCCTTCATAAAAAGTGTTCCATCTACTTTATCTGAGCTATTATGTGTCTAATATAAAGCATCTGCTAATTCTTGCTCATTGCAGAATGATGCACATCTCTACAGATTCCTTTCTCATTTTGAAAAAGCCTTGCTTGTCCTGCTCTAAAGTCACTCTACTAGCCAAACCTGAACTAGAAGTAAAAACATTCAACAGCTCTCTGACAATTTGCAAAAGTAGATAGCCAAACCCACCCCTTGCTGGTGTAAACAAGCATAATTTTTTGGATAAGCTCTAAATAAACTGAACCTGATCTATTTTGAAAAGCTGAGAAAATTTGTTAATTCATGTGCATTGCAGAATGATGTACAACTCTACAGATTTATTGCTCATTTTAATAGCGATATGTCCTGCTCTAAGTCGCTCTAGCCAAATCTGAAGCAGAGTAAAGCATTCATCAGCCCTCTGACAATTTGAAAAAGTATATAGCTAAACCCCTTGTTGCTACAAAAAACCATAAATTTGTGGAGCTGAGAAAAATCTTTTGCCATCATATTTGTGACAATCGAGCTCATTACCAAACCAAGGTTATCTGGAACAAAAGCCAGATTTATATGATAATATAAATCTTAATATGGAAGGTCCAATATAGAAACACAGTCGTGTAAAAATTTTATACAAAGATTTCTTAATGGTCTCAGATATATATCAGCTCCTGCACATTCTAATATATGTAGTGATGACAACGCTTGTACAGATAATCTTAAGAATTATGGAATGTTTCAGGTTTAGAGTATACAATGCATTGCTACTTTCGCCAAGCATCAATGTATGCCCATTTACGAAGTCATAACATTTGAACAAAGTATGTGAACCTGTAAAGTTCTTTTGTGTTTTGGTTTAACTTTATATATCAGTTCTCATGTTAGATTTTGGTAGCTTGGCAGCTACGTCTACGTTGGAGGTGTCTAGCAACGTAGAAGGGGCTGAGTGAAACTCTCTAAACAGTCTTGTATTAGAGAGGGACCATGATATTATTTATCCCATGGTACTGGGTGTCCATGGTATTGACATAAAGTGATGTTATAAAAGAGTCTTTTGAGAGTTGTAAGGTATCACAGATATAGGAGTGAGTCACATCTCTTGTGTGGTCATTGTCAGTGTGAGTAACATTATTGCTAGTGAGTTATCAGTGAGTGATCAGATCTGAGGGAGGAGTCCCTCAGAGGCTTGGGAGTGAGGGATTCACTCATGCTGGGCTTTGTTAATATTGTTGCGGGCTTTGTTAATATTGCTGAGGATTTGGGCATAGTTACAGCAAGGGAGAGTCAGGGGTTGACTGAGATCTAGTGAGTCATATTTGGAATCCTGGTGCTGTAAATGTTGTTTAACAAATCTGCAATAAAGACAATCTGTTTGCTGGTTTTCCCTAGGGGTTGGGGTTTCTAGGGTATTTCTTGTGTTTGGTTTTCTTTGTAATGGTTGCGTGTGTTGCAATTTATCCTTTTTGGGTTAAATTAAAGTAAAAGATCGAAACTGTAACTGTGATCTGTTAAGTAGAAAATTTCATGTCCTGCATATTCTAATATATATAGTAATGACAACTTTGGTATAAATAATCTTGAGCATTGTGGAATGTTTCAGGTTTAGAGTATACAATACACTGCTACTTTCTCCAAGCACCATTGTATGCCTGTTGTCTGCTAATTTGCACACCAGCAGCAGAAACCTTTTGAAAGCTGTCTTCTTCACTGGAAAGTGGGGAGAGGTGTGGCCTTGGGGGCAAGCAATGAGCCAGGTACTGTCACCTGAATCCCAGCTCCTCCGTTTAGGCAAACTCCTAACGAAGCCAAGGGGGGTAGTCCCTAAAGTAGAGTTTCACTAAGGCTCTTTGTGTATTTAAGTGTTTTTGATGTAGTGATGTGGATGGGTGTTATTTAGGAGTTTTTTGAAATGATAGACAATGTAAAATTAAAATAAAGACAAGATAGCGCAATCCACGTTGCAAATACAAGATGAAAGATACACTTGGGTAATAAATAAATCACTTTACGGAAATATAAGCAAATACTCCAATGTTGATACTTAAGCAAGCAAAATATAAGATGAAGGACCAGTGCCTTATGGAGTCAGAAAATAAAAGTGATTGTAAACTTGACACAAGTGCTTGAAATGGAAAGTTTGTGAGAACGTTGTGCAGCTTATCTTGGTAAATTCAAAGTTTTAATTGTCTTGATTATTAGGGCTAAAACCAAGGGTATTCAAAGAAAGTCCGGAAAAGACAATATCAAGTGCCTCCGTTCAAGGACCTGTCGAGCCACCCAGTGCTCTAGCCAGGCCGCGCAATGCAAGCCAGCAAACTAGAGGCTGAACATGGAATCCCGGCGCCCTCACTAAGAGATTACCCACTAAAATTATATTATCGATCAACTCCGGATTGGTTGGTTATGGGGGTGAAAATTTTAATTAGATTTTCGTTTGTAGATTAACAAGTCTTCCACCTTTCTGAGTACTAGCCCAACCGTTTCCGGTTGGCAGAGCATACGGGTGTAGGACAGAAACCAAGGTAAATTAATTAAAGGGTGTATGAGTGGAAAATTTTATTATTATTAAAAAACCTTGTTCAACTCTCCGACAGAGAGCGCTCTTGACTTGGTCTTATGACCACAGTTCAAGAGACTTGCTAATTTAATAATGCCTAATGCAGGGAAATGCAAAACTGAAATTCCCTCCGATAGAGGGTGCTCTTGACTTGGATTTGGCCAAGTTCAAGAGACTTTGGTTTATTTTAAGAAGCAAATAAATTGTAGTAGTAGTATATCTCAGATTGAAAATGGATTTAAACAATAAGATGATTGATCAGCGAGATCCAAATACTATTAACAACACCACTTGCGAAATAAATGAAACTGAGTAAATCTAGTGTTCTACCACACAAACTTTAATCTACTAGGTGGGATTGATCTCCGAACAAGATCAACCACTAGAAGCCACCAATCCTGGAAACCTTCCAGCTAGCTGGATGTCCACAAGAAGTTGATGGGGGAGCGAGAAGCTACCACAAAACTATGTGGCCTTTGGGATACGATCCCAAAGTTAGCTATTCTCTGGTCAAGGATTGGAAGAGAAACAAAATAATAATAAACAAAGGTAACTCTAAACTACCCAAGAGTCTCTTTCAGGTCAAAGACCCTACTCGGGAGAGCACGGGGGTAAGTAAATATGGAAGATAACTTTAAATGACTTATTGAAGCAAAATACTAATCTAAGAGTATGAAATCATAAATCTAAGCTAAACCTATCCATAAGACCCAACACTCTTCCCAAAATGGGGAAGAAGACCAAAAAAGTGGAGGCCTCCTCCACTTGGAACTTTTATTAAACGATTACAAATGCCTTGGGTTTAAAACCTTGCAAGGTCTTTTGAAATGATAAAACCAAACCAACTCTTATAAGCTATTACAAAGGATAGTACAAGATAATGTCATGTTTTGGATCATCCTTATGGTTTGCTTAAGTTTTGCTTTGTTTGGACTTCTTCACTTCAAAACTCTCTCAAGCCCTTTTCCTCTTCAAAAGTACCTACAATAAAGTTCAACTCAAAACACCCTTTAGCATTAGATAAATAATCAAAATTTGAAACTAATCCTAGAAATGCAAAAGATCAATACTTTTTGGATCTGAACTTTTCACTTTTTTAAAAGAGATCTAGGTTGAAAATATGACTAAGCAATAAACTGGATACAAAAGTGACAAACTAGAAGCTTAACTAAGATCTAAAGTATTAAAACAAAGTGCTCACTTTTTCCTTTTGTAATGAGATCTAAATGCAACTATGTAGAGGAAACTAGATGCAAGTCTAATTATGAGATGCAAATTAGCAAAACTAGATCCTAAATAAAACAATGCAAAATATGAGATCTAAGGCACTTAACAATTAACTTTCAAAAAAGCATGTAACTACGAACAATGGAGAGAAACTAACAACTACCAACTATCACTTGACAAGATATTTTTTATGTTTTTATCTTTATGTGAAGGTGATCAAAGGTGAATGAAAGGGATGGATGAAAACCTAGAGAAGTGGAGGAAACTGCCAGCTAGAAAGGAATGGGATAGTCAAATAAAAGAAAGGGAGAATGGCTGCAACAAATGAAAGAAGGGGGAGTAACGAACAGAGATAGCAGCAGTGAAAGGTAGGTAGCAGCAGTGAAAGGGAGATAGCAACAGTAAAAGGAAGCAAGATGGGACAAGGACGAGAGGAAAGGAGATCTAAAGGAATGGAGGGCTAGAAGAAGGAGGAGATGAAGTAAACGAAAGGGAGGAAGGTAGAGCTAGAGAATGGACGAAAGGGGCAATGTGGAAGGAAAAACGAAAGCCAAAGGAAGAAGGGCGAATGGAGGGAGAGGCCAAAAAGACAAAGATGAATGGGAGTAGGGTAGGGAAAACTATGGAGAAGATAGGCCTAGCAAACCAATGGAAAAAGGAGATCAAGGAGCAAATGATAAGGCTTGAAGAGAGAGCCTTTTAGGACTGTTATCACACCATAGTAGCAGGGCTACTATTCTTGTACAGCAGATATCTGCACATTCCAGAGCTTCCTTTATTCCAGAGCATGGCTATATATTTTGGATCACTCATGATCAGAGCAGTACATTATTCAGATTTTATGACCTTGTGTCAAGGCTGAGCCTTGAGAGTTCAGATTTGATGACTGATGTGACCACTTATCCCATTACAGTTTCAGTTCAGTGCCTAGAGATGTATTTCAGCAGTGTTTCAGATGATGCATGATGATGATTATTATGATGATGTTATGGATATGTTCTCACTGACCGTGGATTATTATCTTGTTGATCTAGTCATGATCATGGCATGTGCTTGGTATATTATTCCTGATGTGGCAAACTATTTAAAATGGACTGTAAATCATAAAATGGACAATTGCTTACACTTTTAGGTCATTTAACAAAACTTACTGGTATTTCACCTTACATAGACATGGTCTTTCCCGACACTGGTTGTCTGCTAGTGTAGGCTCCATATTCACTTGTCTCCATCCATACATGACCTTCCTATTTGACTTTAAACCCTGACTTATCTCATTTGACTTTCTGATACCGAGGACTTCCCCATTTTTCTACCTCTGTGTTTGGACCGCATCCCTGTTTATTCAGTGTCTCGGCTCTGAGTTGGTGACAGAACTTGCCTTTGGTGAGTTGGATTGTAGGCCTAAATCATTCTGGTCGGTTGTCCCGATGTTTGGCATTGGCTCGAACTCCCCCTAGTCACTTGAGATGTTGTTGGCTAAAACTGAAAGCTCATGTTCTACCTATGGAAACTAAAAAAATTCGCCCATGGAAACAAAAAAAATGGGGCAAGAGCAATGAAAAGCTATAAAATACTCCTCGAAGAGTATAAGAAAGGTCCAAAAAGCAATGGTTCTTAAAAGTTATATCTAAACAATTGCTGACCTTATAAATATGTGAAAAACATGCCCTGGATGCAAGCTGCAACTAGTTGTGCTTCTCAGCACATCTGAAATCCGAAGGGTTATGTAGGCCAAAAAGGCCATGGAAATAAAATTGAATGATCCTAATGAACCTGGATCAACTTGATGTAGACATGATGCCTAAGTTGAATAAGCACTCTCTAAACAACTTATCCATTTGTGAGGCACAGCCATTCCCCGTGTTCTTTTGTCCAACACAGAGTTTGTAGCTTCCCCCTTTTTCCTAGTCCAAAGTATTTTTGAGTTAAGATTAGACAAGTCAAACCCTTGGCCCAACCTTGATCCTAGCCTTCATCCTTCACTAGCAGTTTGACCATGTCCAATGGGTGAGTTTGTCATTTGAACTATTGTGCAAGTAATTTTATATAACCACGGAATATGTTAACTTGATTAATGCCACTGAATGGAATTTATACTTTGAGCTTAGCTATGGGAATGATTAGAGAAACATTGTCTTAGTCTACTGATGTGATTTATCCTTGATTATATATTCTTGGGATCCGTGATGATGTGGACCATGTATGGATGATTATTGATGATGATTTATGGTCCCACATGTTTGATGATGATATCATATGATGGACATATGATGCAGATGATGTTTGATCCAGTTCAGCAGGTTTATTATTATTTCAGATCAGCAGATTATACATTGTCCATATATGGTGGACCCTACAGCTGGCCCATTAGGGCAACCCAGGGTGTATGAGTACTCATTCCTAGTGGATTTGGGTCTTCTGGATCCATTGAGACACTTACCTTTCAGTTCCGGGCACTTCTGACAGTGATTGATGCAGTTTTACACTTGTTGACCAGATTTGGGGCTGATTTCCCAGCCTGAGCAGCAGGGGCCCCGAGAGGCCAGTTCACCTAGGGCGCTGATGATGGAGGGGGTGGTCCAGCCACTTGTTATTACCATTTATCCCCCCTCCCGGAGAGCCTGGTGGGCTCAGATGGACTGCGCTAGCACCCTAGGAGGCAGTTTTGGCACCTTCACAGTTCCCGAGGCAGTTAAAAAATGGGATAAAGTGGTCACTGAGGAAATCGATTTGGGCAATTGAGGCAAGGTTTTGGCATTTGGTTTTCACAGAGGTCTTCCAGGATGGCATCACTATCTTCCAGTCAGTTTTCACCATGTGGGTATGCCCGGATTGATCACAGGAGGACATTTACTGCTTGACTGTCATGGATTCTGAGGACAGTTTTGGTCATTTTTATTATATTGGACATATTTTATTATTTTATTGTGCCTTGGGGATGAGCTAGTAAGGATTGATGCCTCCTAGCCCCACCATGTGCTTATTTTATCATGTCCTAGTCATCATGAGGTGGATTATTGTACTTTTTACCCCTCTAGTGGGATGACGTCACCCTCCATTGTACCATTTAGTGAGGGCGCTATTGTTATGTTGAGTGATCCATGTGATATTATGTTATGGTTCATCCTAGCCATTGATTGTATGATGAGATCTTATAATCTCAACCACTCATTTGATGTAGTATTGTAGAGTGGTATAGGGTTTTGGTCTTTATTATCCTATATAAGGAGGAGACCCCCCATTGTAAAGCTGACCTTTGGAGCTCTGGAATATTGGAATAGAAGATTTTTTGTGGAGCACATCTCTCTTGCATTGTGGATTCTCTTGCATATTGAATATACAGTATCTCTTCTATGTATCATTGTGGATTTTGGTGTTTTTGCTAACCTTTGACAGGAAAGTTGAATTGGAGAGAGAAGGGCGACTTCATGAGGGTTATTGTTGGAGGGATCCACATATTCTCTCTTGAGTTGATCTTGTGACAGGGAGTATCATTATTGTATCTTCGTGACATAGTTGATGCTTTCTATTACATCTTTCTACCATTTTCATAATCATCTTGCTTGACTTGTTTCTTTGATCTTGTCTTGTAGGAGGAGGACGATTTGGCTATCTTGGAGAAGGGCGATTTGGTTGGAGCACTTGGATCTCACTCTTGAATATACACATAGGAGAATGCTATCAACTTGCAAGGTGGCCATAAGCAATTGAGGTAAGATCTACAAGGTATGTGTCTCTTTCATCCATTCTATCTTCATTGGTCATAAAACCCTAATTAAATCAAAACCCCAATTTTGGTATTTTTTTTAGATCTACTTAGATCTACCCTTGAAATTGAAAAGTTATTAAGAACCCACCTCCATAGGATCCACCCCTAGTTGGATCTATAGTTTGGTGGTGATTGGCTAAAAAATTGACACACTTTTCAATGCAAAAAGCCTTCTTGAACCTAAATCGATTTTCCTAAGAGAAGCTTGTTGGGTAAGATGTAGCACATGGGTAGGTGAGATCCCACTTGATTTGACATCTAGACACTTGATAACCTATACCCATTTTCTTGCTTTGGTGAAAACTACCTTGTGGACATCTCTCCATGTTTTGAGGGGTTGAAACCCCCTTTTTGATCTTCTTGGTACCTTAAAAACTTAGATCTACTAAGATCTACCCATTGGATTCACTTGAAACTTTGAAGGAACATAAATCGGGGTACTAACATCCCGGATCTACATTTTGGTGGCCATTGGACTTGGTTTGGTCCACCAAACCCATCTTTTGCCCTTCCTTGAGAAAGTCGCACCCCCTTGAAGTTTTGAGTTGGACCACTTCTAGGAAGTGGGTGTTTGAGATTTTCAGAGATTTGGAATGCCCATGCCTTGAAACCTAGGTCTAGACTGTCCTTTTGTCCCGATCAACCTTGGAGATTGCATTCCTTGTTTTAAGGAATTGTGGTCCACTTTTGGTCATCACTTAAAAACCTAGATCTAGTAAGATCCAACCATTGGATCTCATCCATACCACTTGACTTGGCTTCTAGGTGTCCCGATCTACACTTTGACATCCTTCTTGACCCCATTAGCCCATCCAACAAGGCACTAGTCCTTCTCCAAGCAAGGCGCACTTCTTGGGATTAGTGTCAAACCCTAGATCTAGCACATGGGTAATCCTAGAACCAACTCTAACTTATAGATCTAACCTAGATCTAACCTATAGTACCATCCTCACACTTAACTTCACCTTGTGGGCCCACCTAGAACCATTTCACACTTCCCAAGGCAACAAGACCCACTTGTGTAAACACATGGTACTGTATTTAGTAATCATACCCCACTAAGTGGCCTAAACCATACATAGGTTGAAACACTAACTATCCATTATACCACCTTCAACCATACCTTAAACATTAGGTCCACTTAGCCTTGCATTGGTTTCCGTAACTCATCATTTATTCACCCTTTGAAACCTTTGCTTGGGTCCAATCAACTGTGATTGGAGTATAGGGTCTCCCCCTTGGTCTAGTTGTACCTTGACCTAAAGCGAAGAGTGCCTCGGTTGACGTGACTCCCGCATTGCATTGGGAACCGTGGCATCTCTTAGGTCACCTCTTTAGTTGCCTAACTCCTCTACCGTCCCGGAATGGATACCTCTAGGGGCAACTACAAGTTGTGTGATAACAAGGACCAAGGTAACCAGTATTTAAGAATTTTGTTGAAGAAGTTTGATGGAAAGAAACACAAATAACTCCTTGTTTCTTAATTCTTCAAAGCAAGACCTCTTTGATAACTTTGTAGAATGAAGATGTCACCAAACAAGAACCCTTGCACTCGGAATAATACCTGAAAAGCCACACACTGAAGAGAAAAGCATAGATCTATAATATTTGTGCTAGATTGTTAGCCCTCTAAATCATAAAATCAATGCTTAAGAATCCAAAGTATATAGACAAAACATGATATCACCTCATACAAGATGAAGCATGGCACATCAAGAGCTTCCACTTTGACCTCCAAAGTCTCACTTTATTCAAATATTTAAACAAATTACAAATTTCTCCAGAGTTTTGGTGCTTAAAGAATCCATGAGATAATAATCCAAAAAGGGCCTCTCTTTATAGTAAAAGACTCAATCTAAACCCTAGGTCGAATTTGGCACTGGCAAGTGGGTCGAATCCAATCAATCAAGGGCTTAGAGAGGTGAGTAACAATCAAAGTCGAGTTGTTGGTTGGTGAAAGGCATGAGGTGGCAAGGACTCGACTTTGGGAAGAAGAACCAACGAATAGGCATGCTACAACAAGGAAGTGTGAGCTAGTAAGAGGATTGACGTGAGCTAGGGTATGAAGGGCGTGAGCTTGTGGTAGGTTGCGAGCTAGTTCATTGGATGACATGTGGTAAAGGTAGGCACTAACTCCACTCTAATCAAAAGCCAAGCTAATCAACGATTTCACTAACCAATAAACGAGTTCCACAAGGCTTAGACGTGAAGCTAATGGAGGTTGACGTGAGGGTTTGGTGGATGGCGAGTTTAGTTTAGTGGAGACACATGTAAATGGTAGGTACTAACTCGAATTAGCATGGGAGCCAAGCTTGGTAGGTGTGGTGACTCATGAGGGCGCCCACCTCTAACATAAATGCTAACCACCAACCCAATCATTACATGCCAACACACTAAATCGAATTATGCATGAGGAAGGGCGAATTGGCTCAAGAAGATCTTTAGCTGGTGACTGGATGGTTGACTGGGAAGACTTGGAGTTGATTGGAATCTTCCTAAATGCTCATTGCCATGTCATTTAGCCTTTTATTTTAATCAAATTGATTAATTTTGGAGAGATTTGGATTATCTCCAAAATAATCAATTTTATTATTTTAATTAATAATTTCTCTGTAAATGACTTTTCAGAGAAAATGTTAATTACGGGGCTGAACTGACATCCGAAAGTTGGGGGTTTAGCTGCTCCATAGGTCATGTGTGATTTTTGGCTTATGAAACGAGCCATCAATCACTGAATTTGGACCACGGATGACTGACATTTTACAAATAATTATTTCTTTATTTAAACTATCGAGAAATTTATTAAATTTAAAAAATAATTAAAACCCAAATTTCGACGGACCCGGTAAATTTTTTTTCGAAATTTTTTCTGAGGGTTTTATGGACCTAGGACATGACCGACACCTATTCTAACAGTGTCTAGTAGGCTTATATACATTAGTTGGCCCCTAATAACCCCCCATGGCCAAATTTTCAAAATCGGGCATTCCAGCTTTGGAGGAGCGAGAGAAAACCTCATCGATTATACATCGCCTTAAGCAAAGTATAATTGACAAGGGAAAAAACTCCTTGGAATACCTTAGTTGCTTAATCCAGTCATGAGGAACCGAGGCACTCAGATCCTACTAGCACACTTTTATTACAAACCCCCATGGGGCCATGGTCATGTCGACTCAAAAAACAAAACAAGCTAACCACAACTGGCTAGCCACGATATGTTGGATCATCTGATACACTGGAATCAAACATTTATCATGTTTGTCAAATGGCGGCTCTCCAGAAAATCCAACTCTGGTACAAAAAGTTGGTAACAATGCCCATTTACGAAGTCATAACATTTGAACAGAGTGTGTGAACCCGTAAAGTTCTTTCGTGTTTTGGTTTAACTTTATGTATTTTTTAACCAGTGGGTGTGCAAACTCTATGCTCCTGTATTTTCGCATACACCTCCTGTTATCACACCATAGTAGTAGGGCTACTATTCTTGTTTAGCAGATATCTGCACATTCCAGAGCTTCCATTATTCAGAGCATGGCTATGATGATTGTATATTTTGTGATCACTCATGATCAGAGCAGTGTATTATTCAGACTTATGTTAGACCTTGTGTCAAGGCTGAGCCTTGAGAGTTCAGATTTGATGATCGATGTGACCTTTTATCCCATATAGTTTCAGTTCAGTGCTTAGAGATGTATTGCAGCAGTGTTTCAGATGGTATATGATGTTGTATGATCTATGGATATTTTATCATTGACCATGGATTATTATCTTGTTGATTTAGTCATGTTCACAGCATCTGCTTGGTGTATTATTCCTGATGTGGCAAACTGTTTAAAATGAACTATAAATCATAAAATGGACAATTGCTTGCACATTTAGGTCATTTAACAAAACCCACTGGTTTTCCACCTTACATAGATATGGTCTTTCCTGACACCGGTTGTCTGCTAGTGTAGGCTCCATATTCACTTGACTCCATCCATACATGACTTTCCTATTTGACTTTAAACCTTGATCTGTCTCATTTGACTTTCTGATACTGAGGACTTTCCCATTTTTCTACCTCTGTGTTTGGACTGCATCCCTGTATGTTCAGTGTCTGGGCTCTAAGTTGGTTGTCCCGATGTTTGGCATTGGCTCGAACTCCCCCTAGTCACGTGAGATGTTGTTGGCTAAAACTGAAAGCTCATGTTCTACTTATGGAAACTTACAAATTCGCCCATGGAAACTAAAAAGGGCAAGAGCGATGAACAGCTAAAAATACTCCTCGAAGAGTATAAGAAAGGTTCAAAAAGCAATGGTTCTGTTATCACATATATAGTAGCCGGGCTACCATACATTATTTTTCTCATTCCAGTACACTATTCAGCCAGTTCCCTTGCATTTGAGATGCTGAGATGAGCATCTATATTGGATCACTATCAGATTGTGGACAGCGGTTATACTCCCCATGCCATGACTGAGTTTCAGGACACTCAGAGAGATGCCCGATATAGCCATTATACCATTGGTACAGAGCAGTCAGTAGTGCCCAGAGTTACAGCAGTAGTTCCAGAGGACAGATGATGGTACAGGTTGATGTGCATTCAGGTATATGACTCAGCAGGTATATTATTGTGTTATGGTTAGATTGCTTTTATACTTATTCTTATAGCATGTCTTAGCACTTAGTGTCATGATCTGGCGATCATATAGATACATGGACCTGGTTGACCTATTATTTATATTATATTGTCCCTACTCAGACTTAGAAGTTCACTATTCATACTCATTGGTACATACCCTCCTTAGGGAGAATAGAGGTGATCATTACACCATACTCTGGCTTGCTAGTGTTGGCTCCATCATTTCATTGTCTTCATCCATCCGTGGCCTACCTTTTAGATTATTACCCTGATTTGCTACTTGACTAGTGACATGGAGGACCTTTCCCCACTGTAGCCTCTGTATTGGATGAGCTTCCCTGTTTATTGTGTCTCGGCTCTGAGTTGGTGACAAAACTTACCTATGGTGAGTTGGAGTTCCTTGAGAATTCCCCCTAGTCACTAAAGTTGTGTTGGCTAAACCTGAAACTTTTAGTGCTGCCATCAATACAAAATCTGGAAAAATCAAATGCTATATCTTGTATGAAAGAAATGCCAAATGAAAATGGCCATGAAAAATAAAATGTTATATCTTTTGGAAAAATAAATACCTAGGTAAACAAGTTGTCCATGACACACCTAGAAGTGCTCAGGTAAACAAGTGCCTTAAAAACACACCTGCAGCAGAAAGCCTAAAAATAAATGTAAATCTATGCAATGTGTTTGTAAACACACATAGATCAAGGCTATGGAAACCTCAGGCCCAAAAAGCAATGGAACTTAAATGTTATATCTAAACAATTGCTGGCCTTGTTTGTATTATGGATTGTGCGCATCTGTGAAGGTGAATAAACCCTCTTTAAAACAACTCATCCATTTGTGAGACACCGCCATTCCCTGTGTTATTGCTCATTCAGTATATACTATGGTGTACATTCCCTTTCCCTTGCCGAAGTGTCACAAAGTCAAGTCAGTCAAGTCATCCCTTAGCCTAGCCAGTTATTTCAGCCTTCACCCTTCACTAGCAAATTGATCACAACTATGAAGTGAGTATGGTCCTGAAAGTCTAGTCTGAGTAATAATAATAATTAACGACACTATATATTTGGATTTAGATCTCCAGTCATGATTACTCTGTGTTCTAGTAGCTATTTGAATAAATTGTAAAGCATGTATTAACCTTGACACCTTGCAGCAGCTATGGATGATAGTCTGAGTTGTATTTGGTCTTGGTTAGACCTAGTTTGACCATGGAGGACCATGAGACATGAGATGTTGGACCTTATGATGATATGGATAGATGATATATGGTCTATGTACACATACAGGATGATTCTATGCAGCAGCTACAGGGTTATGATGATGATTCTTGGGATACAGCAGTGTTTGGTCATTTACAGATCATTATTATTGGCCTTGTTCAGGTACATTGGATATTTATTTTGATCATGCAGAGATTCATATGGTGTATGAGTACACATCTTGGATGGATTTGGACCTTCTGAGTCCAATGGGACAGTTTGTTTTCAGTTCCGGGCACTTACAGTGATGATTTAGCCTCAGTAGGCTGTCCTAGTGCAGTTTTGGCCTGTTGGAGGCCCTGTCGGAGCAGAGATGACTTTTATCCGGTTGACCTAGGGCGCTGATGATGGAGGGGGTGGTCCAGCCACTTGTTTTTACCATATTACCCCCCTCCCGGACACATTGGTACCCTCACCTTGACAGCGCCATCACTCCAGGAGGCAGTTTGGGCAGTTTCACGTTTCCCGAGGCAGTTCAGGATTGGTAGAAATGGCTATTGAGGAAATCGATTTGGGCTACTGAGGCAAAGTTATGGCATGGGATGATCAGTGATGATAGATCGGGACCTTCCACACCTCCTCCAGCAGTTTCAGCTTCATCGGGGCCCGCATCCATCACTTATGGCACTTTCTGTGGATTTTTGAGGTCTTTTGAGGACCACGACTTCACCTTGGAGGCACGATTTGGTACTTTCATGATTATTTATTGGTTATTGTGCCATGGGGATTGACCAAGGAGGGATAAAATTACCCCTTGGACCCACCATGAGCCTCTTATGATATTTTGTCATCATGATTCGGTGGGACTCCCCTCTCCTAGGGCGACTTTGTCCACTTATGTATATTTTATGTGTGATCCATGTATTATGTTGTTGAGCTCATCTCAACCATTGATTAGACATTTGTATCTTTTAATCTTAGCCACTCATTCAAAAAGTGGTTAGGGTTTTGGTGCCTCTCCTTCCTATTTAAAGGAGAGAGCTTCTCATTGTAAAGGGTCTTTGGCTCTTGGATTATTGGTATAGAAAAATATTCTTGTGGTCTCCTTTGCATCTGGTGTTCTTAGATGGTGATTGGAAAGTCTATTGCAACCTAGCATTTGGAAATTGTGGTAAGATCTATCTTTGTTTGGAAATCATTGTTTGTCTACAGGAGGGCGACTTCAACAAGGGCGATTTTGCAAGGCTTCTTCAAATCGACTTTCTTGGCATTCGCTTGTATCAGGGGGTTATCATTAGTATCATTGTGATCTATGCTATCTTTCTGTTACTTCTTTTGTGGCATTAGTCTTATCTCTTGATGCATCAAATCTGATATTGTTGACGTTTGTTGTGCAAGAGAGAGGGCGCATTGGCTTCTTGGACTAAATCGATTTGCATAGAGACTACCTCAAAGCTTCCAAATTGATCGGGATTGCATAGATCATCATCATCAAGGCATCTACAAGGTTATCCAGGTAAGATCCACAGGTTTGTTTCTCTTTCCTTTATCCAATCCATTGACACAATACATAAATTGTTAAAACCCTAAATACTTCAAAACCCCCATTTTACATTTTGTCAGATCTACTTAGATCTAGTGGGTTTTTGGGCATGATATTGAAAACCCACCTCTATAGCATCCACGGCATCCCGGATCTATAGTTTGGTGTGGATTGGCTTCCGTTTGACCCCTCTCCCAAGCCAACTTAGCTTCTCCCAAGGAAGGCGCACTTCACCATTTGAGCAAGTTGACCTAGATCCAGTTGATGGGTGTTTGAGATTTCACTTGATTTGACATCTACACATCAAATAACATACACCCAGGTTGCCCCTTTCTTGAATTTCACCTTGTGGGTCCCATTCCACATTTTAAGGGATTTTATCCCCATTTTGGACCATTTGGAACACTTAAACTCAGATCTACAAAGATCTAACCGGTGGATTGCCACGAAATTATAGATCCATACCCCTACTTGACTGATCTACCCGGATCTAAAGTTTGGATGCCATCCGACATGATTTGACCCACCTAAACCCAAATTGAAGCCTCCTTAGGGAAAGTCGCACCACCTTGGAGAAGTGAGTTCACTCACTTCGAGGAACTGGGTACTTGAGATTTTTGCAGATCCGGAATCAGAATAATTCAAAACCTAGGTCTAGACTGTCACTTTGTCAAATCTTGCCTTGGGGACTGCATTCCTTGTTTTAAGGGATTGTGGTCCACTTGGGTCAAACCTAGATCTAGACATATTTAACCATCAAGGCCTATACTGTCCACTTATCTCATGTTGTAGGAGTCCTAAACCATAAAGTCAACCCTACTTTGACTCCACTTCCCAATTCCCAAGGCACTGGTTTATCTCCAAGGCAACCCACTCTCCTAGATTGTTGGATTGACTTGTGGTTTGATCTATGCATGGTAGACTATACCCTTGAAGACATCATGAACCATGGTCAAGCTTGTCTCATGTACTAGTTAGCCCCAATCTGACCCCTAAACAACCCTGCATTGGACACGGTTCCCAAGGCAGTGGATCTTTTGACATTGACCTAGTACACTAGCCCTAGATCTCACTTTAAACATTATAAGTCACTTTCACTTCAACTATGAACCAAAGCTACACCTGTTGAACCCCTCACTTGGCTTGTGACTTCATCCTTAGGTCTAGGATAAACCATACACCTAACTTCACTTAGAAATACCTTGATTTGGTGTCTTGGTTTTGATCTCTCCTGTCGGGAGTAGATCGGGTCTCCCCCTTTGTTGTCTGGGCTAGATAACATAAAGCGAAGGTTGCCTCGACTGGCGTGACAACCATATATATTGGAGGTCGAGGTGATCGTGGTTGCACCTTTTGAGTTGCCCTTCCCTATTGCCATCCATGACTGGATCCATCCATAGGGGTAACTACAGTTTAGGTGATAACAGGTTCTTAAAAGCTATATCTAAACAATTGCTAATCTTATATGTATATGAAAACATGCCCTGGATGCAAGCTGCAACTAGTTGTGCTTTTCAGCACACCTGAGATCCGAAGGGTTGTGTAGGCCAAAAAGGCCATGAAATGAAATTGAATGATCCTAATGAACCTGGATCAATTTGATGTTGACATGATGCCTAAATTGAATAAGCACTCTCTAAACAACTTATCCATTTGTGAGGCACAACCATTCCTCGTGTTATTTTGTCCAAGCACAGAGTTTGTAGCTTCCCCCTTTTCCCAGTCCAAAGTATTTTTGAGTTAAGTTAGACAAGTCAACCCCTTGGCCCAACCTTGTTCCTAGCCTTCATCCTTTACTAGCAGTTTGACCATGTCCAATGGGTGAGTTTGTCATTTGAACTATTGTGCAAGTAATTTTATATAACAAAGGAATATGCTAACTTGATTAATGCCACTGAATGGATGTTATACTTTGAGCTTGGTTGTGAGAATGATTAGAGAAGCATGTCTTAGTCTACTGATGTGATTTATCCTTGGTTGTATATTATTGGGATCCGTGATGATGTGGGCCATATATATATACCTATTGATGATGATTGATGGTCCCACATACTTGATGATGATATCATATGATGGACATATGGTTCAAATGATGATTGATGCAGTTCAGATCATCAGATTATGCACTGTCCATATATGGTGGACCCTACAGCTGGCCCATTAGGGCAACCCATGGTGTATGAGTACATATTCCTAGTGGATTTGGGTCTTTTGGATCCAATGAGACACTTATCTTTCAGTTTCGGGCACTTCTGACAGTGATTGATGCAGTTTTACACTTGTTGCCCAGATTTGGGGCTGATTTCCGAGCCTGAGCAACAGGGGCCATGAGAGGCCAGTTCACCTAGGGCGCTGTATGAGGAGGGGGTGGTCCAGCCACTTGTTTTTTACCATTTACCCCCCCTTCTGGAGAGCCTGGTGGGCTCAGTTGGACAACGCAGATGCCCTGGGAGGCAGTTTTGGCACTTTCACAGTTACCGAGGCAGTTAAAAAATGGGATAAAGTGGTCACTGAGAAATTCGATTTGGGCAATTGAGGCAAGGTTTTGGCATTTGGTTTTCACAGAGGTCTTCCAGGGTGATCCCACTATCTTCCAGCCAGTTTTCACCATGTGGGTAGGCCCATAGCGATCACAGGAGGTCTTTTACTGCTTGTGTGTCACAGATTTTGAGGACAGATTTGATCATTTATATTATCTTGGACATATTTTATTATTTTATTGTGCCTTGGGGATGAGCTAGTAAGGATTGATGCCTCCTAGCCCCACCATGTGCTTCTTATGTCATGTCCTATTCCTTATGAGGTGGGCTTTGGTACTTTTACTCCCTGTAGTGGATGACATCACCCTCCATGACTATTTTAGACTATGACGTCATCATTATATTGGGTGATCCATGTGATATATTGTTATGATTCATTATTAGCCATTGATCATGTATTGAGATCTTTTAATCTCAACCACTCATTTGATGTAGTATTGTAAAGTGGTATAGGGTTTTGGTCTTTATTATCCTATATAAGGAGGAGACCCCCTATTGTATAGCTCACCTTTGGAGCTCTGGAATATTGGAATAGAACACTTCTTTGTGGAGCATATCTCTCTTGTCTTATGGATTCTCTTGAATCTTGAGTATACAGTATCTCTTTTTATGTATCATTGTGGATTTTGGTGCTTCTTTCTACTAGTTTTCTTGCAGGAAATTCGAATTGGTGGAGAGGAGGGCGATTTCTCGAGGGTTATTGTTGGAGGGATCCACATATTCTCTCTTGGGTTGATCTTGTGACAGGGAGTATCATTATTGTATCTTCGTGACATAGTTGATGCTTTCTATTACATCTTTCTATCATTTTCATAATCATCTTACTTGACTTGTTTCTTTGATCTTGTCTTGTAGGAGGAGGACGATTTGGCTATCTTGGAGGAGGATGTTTTGGTTGGAGCTCTTGGATCTCACTCTTGAATATACACATAGGAGAATGCTATCAATTGGCAAGGTGGCCACAAGCAATTGAGGTAAGATCTACAAGGTATGTGCCTCTTTCCATCCATTCTCTCTTCATTGGTCACAAACCCTAATTAATCAAAACCCCAATTTTGGTTTTTCTTAGATCTACTTAGATCTAGCCTTGCTTTTGAAAAGATCTTAAGAACCCACCTCTATAGCATCCATCCCTAGTTGGATCTATAGTTTGGTGGTGATTGGGTTAAAATTAACACACTTTTCAAGGCAATATAGCCCTCTTGAACCAAATCGCACTTCCTTGGAGAGGCTTGTTGGGTTAGATCTAGCATGTGGGTAGGTGAGATCCCGCTTGATTTGCAATCTACACACTTGATAACCTACCCCTAGACTTTTACTTGGGTGATTTATACCTTGTGGGCATCATTCCACATTTTAAGAGATTAAAACCCCCTTTTGAATTACTTGGCACCTTAAAACTCAGATCTAGTAATATCTAACCCTTGGATTGGCTTGATTTTCTAGATCCACATAGATCAGTGCCTAAACTACTTGGATCTACATTTTGGTGGCCATTGGACTTGATTTGACACACCTTATCCATCTTTTAACCCTCCTTGAGCAAGGTCGCACTTCCTTGGGTGACTGAGTTTGCCCACTTCTAGGACCTGGGTAGTTGAGATTTCAGTGGATTTGGAACGGGCATACCTTGAAACCTATATCTAGAGTACCATTTTGTGACGATCTGCCTTGGGGATAGCATTCCCTATTTTAAGGGATTGTGGTCCACTTGGATCATTTCATGAAATCCTAGATCTAGCAAGATCCAACCATTCTATCTCAATTAGTCCACTTGACTTGACCTCTAGGTGTCCCGATCTACACTTTTACATATCTTTTGACTCCATTAACCCATCCAACAAGGCACTAGTCTTCCTTAAGCAAATCGCACTCCTTGGGGATTGTGTCAAACCTTAGATCCAGTAAGTGGGTACTCCTAATCTCAACTTAGATCCATAGATCTACTTATTACATATCCTCTAGTGCCAATTGCATCCCTTAATTTCACCTTGTGGGTCCACTTTAAGCCATTTCACATATCCCAAGAAAGTAGGACCCACTTGTGTAACACATGGTACTATACCTTGTCATTATAACTAATCATGTGGCCTGAATCATACATTGGTTGAAACACTAATCATTTCTCAAACCACCTTCAACCATACTTTAATTTCTAGGGCCACTTTACCTTGCATTGGTTTCCATAACTTACCATTTACTCATCCCTAGGAACCTTTGTTTGGGACCAATCATCTTTGATTGGTTATAGGGTCTCCCCCTAGGTCTTGATTTATCTAGATCTAAAGTGAAGAGTGCCTTGGTTGACGTGACTCCCACCTTGCATTGGGAACCGTGGCATCTCTTGGGTCACCTCTTTAGTTGTCCATCTCCTCTACCATCCCGGATGGGATACCACTATGGGCAACTACAAGTTGTGTGATAACACCTCCATAAAGCCATCTACTGTGGCTTATTTACGCAGTCATAACATTTGAACAAAGCGTTTGAAGTTTGACCCATAAAGTTCTTTTGTGCTGTGGTTTAACTTTATACATTTTTCTAATTGGTGGGTGTGCAAACTTCACGCTCCTTCGTGCTTTGGTTTAACTTTATACATTTTTCCAACCAGTGGGTGTGCAAACTCCATTCCACGCTTCATTTTTGCATACATCTCCATAAATCCATTTACTATGGAAACCCAAGAAATATGTGAGAGCAGATTCCAATTAGGTATGGAGCATTCAGTCATTTAAGCCTCCACAGTTGAATGGATTTATTTCTAGCAACAAGTTCAAACTTTGCAAGTGAGTGACTAGATAAGATAAGATAATTTTATTAATATCCAACAAATGACCACAAAAGTAGGTCAATGGGACTTTGTGGTACCATGATGTTGATATAAAGTTAGAGCGTTGAGGCGGCTCCTATAAAAGCATTAGTCTAACCTAAAAACAAAAAGAGCTAACTCCAAAGATGGAGACTTGATCTAGAAGAGACATGTATAGAGAGAGCCCATACATAAGATAAATGTACAAGGGGAGTAGATTTGGAATTTGTGAAACAAAAATGTGAGTATGTTATGGTGCACTAGAAGATTCCAATTAGGTATGGAGCATTCAGTCATTTAAGCCTCCACAGTTGAATGGATTTATTTCTAGCAACAAGTTCAAACTTTGCAAGTGAGTGACTAGATAAGATAAGATAATTTTATTAATATCCAACAAATGACCACAAAAGTAGGTCAATGGGACTTTGTGGTACCATGATGTTGATATAAAGTTAGAGCGTTGAGGCGGCTCCTATAAAAGCATTAGTCTAACCTAAAAACAAAAAGAGCTAACTCCAAAGATGGAGACTTGATCTAGAAGAGACATGTATAGAGAGAGCCCATACATAAGATAAATGTACAAGGGGAGTAGATTTGGAATTTGTGAAACAAAAATGTGAGTATGTTATGGTGCACTAGAAGCATCTGTCCTAACATCCGAAACTGAATGAAGGAATCTCAAAATAGTACTCTGATTGGATTGCAATGAGAGAAGCCAAATACGGGTATTGATCTCGCCCTGTCGTCGAGTTAGCGAAACTCCAAAGACGGTGTAGGAGTGAGACAAGGTGGAACACTGTCTCGAGATGAAAAGGATGGGCATTGAACTCTGCAAGTATGATGCATTGAGGAACGATCTGCTTGCTTTTGATGATGTGATGGAGGAGGAGGGTCTGCACTCTTTCTACCGAGGCCTAATCATCGTCTAGAGTAGAACCTGACATTAAAACTACTGGACAGTTGCATTTCAATGACTTGCTCGTTAGTTCCTTAGAAATCTGTGATGTAGTGGCCCAAGTTGAGTTGCCTCTTGGAAGTAGTTTGTGAATTCTTTTTTCCAATTCTTTGGAAAGTTTGATGGTTTTACCCCCTTTTCTATATGTTGTCGTTCGAAAACTTCAAATCCAGGGCTCTTTAAGTGGGGTAACTGTGTATGTTTCCATACCATACCATGAATATTGACTTCTCCATTTTGCCTCCTGGAAGTAGTTTGTGAATCGGGGTGTTGGAAATGGTCCACATTTTTCTCTTTTCCAATTCTTTGGAAAGTATGATAGTTTTACCCTTGTTCTATATGTTTGTCGTTCAAAAACTTCAAATGTAGGGCTCTGAGAGTGGAGTAACTATGTATGTTCCCATAACATGAATATTGACTTCTCCATTTTGTGTTGATTTAACATAAAACAAATGTAGGAATATGAAATGCCCATAAGAGGATACATGGACATGGGGTCACGGGGTTTTTATTGACAGAGGACAAAGAGGGGATTAATAAGCAGCCATTGGTTTAACTTTAATGAGTGAAATATAGTTTTTTGATAAATTGTTGCTTACACACTAACATTTGTTGCTACATTGTATAATATTTAGCAACAAACCCAAATGTCCCCAACCAATGAAGAGAACTTTATGAATGCAATGGACATGGGGTCACGGGGTTTTTATCGACAGAGGACAAAGAGGGGATTAATAAGAAGCCACTGGTTTAACTTTAATGAGTGAAATATAGTTTTTTGATAAATTGTTGCTTACACACTAACATTTGTTGCTACATTGTATAATATTTAGCAAAAAACCCAAATGTCCCCAACCAATGAAGAGAACTTTATGAATGCACCTGGATGAGCGACATGATGGAATGAATGGGTGCAAAATAGAATTCATGTTTTCAGATCCTTAAAGAATAATGATGCGCCTTGCCCTTTTTACAGAAGCTGTAGGCAAAAATTCAAAAGACGAGGAAGAGTGAACCTCACATGATGGCTGCAATTTGGAACCATCCTATATAGGCATAAGGAATTTTCTTGAACTATCGAGAATGACATGCCTATTAGGCTATATTATTGTTAATCACTTCTTTTCTTGGTTCTGTCACCTCTATGGTATAGAGAACTTATGTTGTAGCATCCTTTTGTCCTAGGATATGCACATTATGTTGAACCTCAACCACTACAGTGTGTCCAGTCATGTCCACCATGGAGTCCTTTTTTTCATGAAACTTCTAATGAGAAATGAACTTCAGGTTGAACCTCAATCTTTACAAGTTCCTTTTTTGTAAGCTCAAGTTCAAATTTGAGCTTTTTGTTTATATTTTCCTTCATCCTACGTGTAGCATCATCATTGCCAAATTCCCTTGGAGGTACCATTGTGGTTGCATCTATATAGTAGTGTTAGTGTTTTGGTATTGCTTTGACACAAATGATCTCAACTTCTGCAAGAATCCAATCCAACTATTTGAGAAGCAGGGATGCTTCCAAACTCTCCTTTTCTCAGTTTTATGACTACGCCAGGGGCCTTATCTCGATCCATTTGTATTGGAGCAATGTCCTTGTCTAGTTCATTTCATTTACCACCAGAACCATCAGCAAAACCTTTCAGACATTGCTTGTTGATCGTGTCCTATACCTTGATAAAGGTTTTCAGTATGACTTATTAAAGTTTCCTCTAAACGACTAGTCACTTGCACCTATGTGAAAAGGCCATCTTCAATTTTTTTTGTTTGTTTGTCTCCAATCATTTTTTTATATGTAATAACTTATAGGTGCCCACCCGAAGGTTTGAAGACCTAATCCCTACGGACACGTGGGTCGAACCCACAACCTCATGACAGATCGCCCTTGGAAGTGGGGGGATTTGACCAACTGCGCTACCCCCTAGGGCTTTTTGTCTCCAATCAATTACGCTATTGACGGAGGAAGGAGGTTGTAATGGTGGAAGTCGGGTTTAATCTTGGAAGAGATCTCAACTTGGCTGGGGCATACTTCCATTTAAGTTCCACTTCCCTTTTCCTCTACCTCCTTAATTTGACCATTGTGGTCATTGTGTTCTAATAAGCAATGTTCTGTTTAATGATTTTGTGAAATAGATGAGCGCCTTTGCAGACCCCAAGTAAGATGAGTCCTTGAACAACTCGGGGTCAATGACAAGTGGTGCAGGAAGCAATGCACTGCCTGCATACCCTTGTAGGCAAGACATTGTGTGGAGTGGAAGTTACACCAATATACATATTTATTTTAAATTGATGGGAGGAATAAAACTGATTGAAGTGTATTTTTTTGATTAATGTGTAAAAAGTGTAAATTTTTTATTAATGTTTAAAAAATTTAAGATCAAAATTTTACACTTAAAAAAAATTTGAAATTTGATTTGTTGATTTGTTGATTTTTGTAACTTTTATAAAATTTAAATTTAAGATGGATAATAAAGCCGACATGTTTTATTTTGTTTACCTAGACATCTAATTTTTAAATTATATTTTATTTTTGGTAACGTTAATTTGAGTACAATTATGTTTATAGTAAGTTTGTCAAATGTGACAATCTTCCTTTCATAAAGAAATTACATGGTGCATAACACTAATGAAGAAACCGTCTTCATACATGTACATGAAGAAACTGTCTTCGTACATGTAAGTATGCCTTAGTTACTATTTTATAATCAAGTGGGAATTCCACAACTTCTAATTGTTTTTCCCTTTAGTTAGATCTGGGAACATTTTGGTAAAAACCCTACTAGGTGGGAAGGGAATTCTTTGTAGGTGTGAAGGGTGATGGTGGATGGAATCAACTAACTTCTTCTTGACCATGGTAGACATAATGCAAAATCCTACTAGGTGGGAAGGACATTATTTGTAGGTGTGAACAACGGTGGTGGATGGAATCAACTAACTTCTTCTTGACCATGGTAGACATAATGCTAGTTGATAACCCTTTGTCGACAATGCAAATGCGAACTACGAGGCTTTTTACTATGATCAGGATTTGGAATGTGATAAAAGGAGGGAAATGGGGCTTGACATTATCTAAATCAAATGTCATTAAAACAAAGAATCTAAAGGATCAATGGCTCCAAGAACAAACAACAAGGCCTTTCTTTGAGAAGGTTAGCTTTGAAGGTTTGTCCTTCCTAATTTAGAATTGCTCGAGGGCAAGCAATCTTGGGTGGGGAGGACTGTAATGTCCCTGTTATCACACCATAGTAGCAGGGCTACTATTCTTGCTTTGGAGATATCTGCACATTCCAGAGCTTGGCTATGATGAGTTAATATTTTGAGATCACTCATGATCAGAGCAGTGTATTATTCAGACTTATGTCAGACCTTGTGTCAAGGCCTTAAGAGTTTAGATTTGATGACTGATGTGATCCTTTATTCCATACAGTTTTAGTTCAGTGCTTAGAGATGTATTGCAGCAGTGTTTCAGATGATATATGATGTTGTTGTATGACCTATCGATTTTTGATCATTGATATGGATTATTATCTTGTTGTTTTAGTCATGTTCACAGCACTAGCTTGGTATATAATTCATGATGTGGCAAATTTTGTGAAACATAAAATGAACTATCTTAATGATGAATATAAAATCGACATTTTACTTGCACATTTAGGTTGTTTGACAAAACTCACTCGTTTAACACCCTGTATAGATATGGTCTTTCCTGACACCATTTGTCTGCTAGCTTAGGCTCTACTTTCACTTGACTCCATCCATCCATGACTTTCCTTATTTGGCTTTTACCCTTGACTTGTCTTGCTTGATTTCTTGATACTGAGGACTTCCCTTTTTCTTTTTCTACCTCTGTGTTTGGACCGCATCCCTGTTTGTTTAGTGTCTCGGCTCTGAGTTGGTAACAGAACTTGCCATTGGTGAGTTGGATTGTAGGCCTAAATCATTCATGTCGGTTGTCCCGATGTTTGGCATTGGCGCGAACTCCCCCTAGTCACTTGAGATGTTGTTGGCTAAAACTGAAAGCTCATGTACTACTTATGGAAACTTGTGTAAATTCGCGCATGGAAACTAAAAACTCTAGAATGTGTTTTTGAACACACGTGAGTAAAGGGCAAGAGCGATGAAATGCTAAACATACTCCTCGAAGAGTATAAGAAAGGTCCTGTTATCACCTAAGATGTAGTTACCCCTATGGATGTATCCAGTCATGGATGGCAATAGGGAAGGGCAACTCAAAAGGTGCAACCACGATCACCTCGACCTCCAATATATGGTTGTCACGCCAGTCGAGGCAACCTTCGCTTTATGTTATCTAGCCCAGACAACAAAGGGGGAGACCCGATCTACTCCCGACAGGAGAGATCAAAACCAAAACACCAAATCAGGGTATTTTTAAGTGAAGTTAGGTGTATGGTTTTTCCTAGACCTAATAGGTTGAAGTCACAAGCCAAGTGAGGGGTTCAATGGGTATAGCTTTGGTTCATGGTTGATGTGAGAGTGACTTATAATGTTTGAAGTGAGATCTAGGATGAGTGTACTAGGTCAATGTCAAAAGATCCACCGCCTTGGGAATTGTGTCCAATGCAGGATGGTTTTCAGGGATATTGGGGCTAACTAGTACATGAGACAAGTTTGACCATGATTCATGATAGCTTTAGGGATATAGTTCACCATGCAAAAGTCAAACCACAAGCCAATCCAACAATCTAGGAGAGTTGGGTTGTCTTGGAGATAAACCAGTGCCTTGGGAATTGGGAAGTGGAGTCAAAGTAGGGTTGACTTATGGTTTAGGACTCCTACAACATGAGATAAGTGGACAGTATAGGTCTTGATGGTTAAATGTGTCTAGATCTAGGTTTGACCCAAGTGGACCACAATCCCTTAAAACAAGGAATGCAGTCCCCAAGGCAAGATTTGACAAAGTGACAGTCTAGACCTAGGTTTTGAATTATTCTGATTCCGGATCTGCAAGAATCTCAAGTACCCAGTTCCTCGAAATGAGTGAACTCACTTCTCCAAGGTGGTGCGACTTTCCCTAAGGAGGCTTCAATTTGGGTTTAGGTGGGTCAAATCATGTCGGATGGCATCCAAACTTTAGATCCGGGTAGATCAGTCAAGTAGGAGTATGGATCTATAATTTCGTGGCAATCCACCGGTTAGATCTTTGTAGATCTGAGTTTAAGTGTTCCAAGTGATCCAAAATGGGGATTAAATCCCTTAAAATGTGGAATGGGGCCCACAAGGTGAATTTCAGAAAAAGTGACAACCTGGGTGTATGTTATTTGATGTGTAGATGTCAAATCAAGTGGAATCTCAAACACCCATCACCTAGATCTAGGTCAACCGGCTCAATCAGTGAAGTGCGCTTTGCTTGGGAGAAGCCAAGTTGGTATGGGAGAGGGGTCAAACGGAAGCCAATCCTCACCAAACTATAGATCCGGGATGCCGTGGATGCTATAGAGGTGGGTTTTCAATATTATGCCCAATAACCCACTAGATCTAAGTAGATATGAGAAAATGCAAAATTGGGGTTTTAATTAATTAGGGTTTTAAGTGTTTTTGACAATTGGATAGATTATGGAGATAGAACTTACCTTGAGATCATACCTGAATGATGTGGATGAGATGCCTTGATGTTGAGGAAGATTCCCGCAGAGATCAAATGAGAGATTGTTGATTTGCTTGCCAATTTGATGCCCTAGTCCACAAGCGCGCCTTCCTCTACCTGTCAAACCAAGGAATAAAATTCAATCAGTAAGATCAAGTATGGAAGAAATACAAGAGAAATGCAAATAGTAACATGAAATAGAAGGTCCTGGGACAGTAATGCTCCCTGTTACCAACGAAGAGCTCCAAAGAAGAAGTAGGGAGAGTCTTCCCCTACCAATACCTCCTCCTCCAAGCAAATCGGCCTCCACCTGTAGATGCAAAATCGTGGTACAATAGATATGGCAAACAAGATCTCCAATAACTCAGTGCAAAGGAAGAACCAACGAACGAACACCAAAAACATTCACCACAACATTGGAGATAGATGCAATAATAATTTTCTATTCCAATAATCCAGAGCCAAAAGTCCCTTTACAATGAGAAGCTCTCTCCTTTAAATAGGAAGGAGAGGCACCAAGACCCTAACCACTTTTTGGATGAGTGGCTAAGATTAAAAGATACAAATGTCTAATCAATGGTTGAGATGAGCTCAACAATATAATACATGGATCACACATAAAATATAACATAAGTGGACAAAGTCGCCCTAGGAGAGGGGAATCCCACCAAATCATGATGACAAAATATCATAAGAGGCTCATGGTGGGTCCAAGGGGTAATTTTATCCCTCCTTGGTCAATCCCCATGGCACAATAACCAATAAATAATCATGAATATACCAAATCGTGCCTCCAAGGTGAAGTCGTGGTCCTCAAAAGATCTCAAAAATCCACAGAAAGTGCCATAAGTGATGGATGCGGGCCCCGATGAAGCTGAAACTGCAGGAGGAGGTGTGTAAGGTCCCGATCTATCATCACTGATCATCCCATGCCATAACTTTGCCTCAGTAGCCCAAATCGATTTCCTCAATAGCCATTTCTACCAATCCTGAAATGCCTCGGGAAGCGTGAAACTGCCCAAACAGCCTCCTGGAGTGATGGCGCTGTCAAGGTGAGGGCACCAATGTGTCCGGGAGGGGGGGTAATATGGTAAAAACAAGTGGCTGGACCACCCCCTCCATCATCAGCGCCCTAGGTCAACCGGATAAAAGTCATCTCTGCTCCGACAGGGCCTCCAACAGATCAAAACTGCACTAGGACAGCCTACTGAGGCTAAATCATCACTGTAAGTGCCCGGAACTGAAAACAAACTGTCCCATTGGACTCAGAAGGTCCAAATCCATCCAAAATGTGTACTCATACACCATATGAATCTCTGCATGATCAAAATAAATATCCAATGTACCGGAACAAGGCCCATAATAATGATCTGTAAATGACCAAACACTGCTGTATCCCAAGAATCATCATCATAACCCTGTAGCTGCTGCATAGAATCATCCTGTATGTGTACATAGACCATATATCATCTATCCATATCATCATAAGGTCCAACATCTCATGTCCCATGGTCCTCCATGGTCAAACTAGGTCTAACCAAGACCAAATACAACTCAGACTATCATCCATGGCTGCTGCAAGGTGTCAAGGTTAATACATGCTTTACAATTTATTCAAATAGCTACTAAAACACAGAGTAATCATGACTGGCGATCTAAATCCAAATATATAGTGTCGTTAGTTATTATTATTACTCAGACTAGACTTTCAGGACCATACTCACTTCATAGTTGTGATTAATTTGCTAGTGAAGGGTGAAGGCTGAAGTAAATGGCTAGGCTAAGGGATGACTTGACTGACTTGACTTTGTGACACTTTGGCAAGGGAAAGGGAATACACACCATAGTATATACTGAATGAGCAATAACATAGGGAATGGCGGTGTCTCACAAATGGATGAGTTGTTTAAAGAGGGTTTATTCACCTTCACAGATGCGCATAATACAAACAAGGCCAGCAATTGTTTAGATATAACATTTAAGTTCCATTGCTTTTTGGGCCTGAGGTTTCCATAGCCTTGATCTATGTGTGTTTACAAACACATTGCATAGATTTACATTTATTTTTAGGCTTTCTGCTGCAGGTGTGTTTTTAAGGCACTTGTTTACCTGAGCACTTTTAGGTGTGTCATGGACAACTTGTTTACCTAGGTATTTATTTTTCCAAAAGATATAACATTTTATTTTTCATGGCCATTTTCAATTGGCATTTCTTTCATATACAAGATATAGCATTTCATTTTTCCAGATTTTGTATTGATGGCAGCACTAAAAGTTTCAGGTTTAGCCAACACAACTTTAGTGACTAGGGGGAATTCTCAAGGAACTCCAACTCACCATAGGTAAGTTTTGTCACCAACTCAGAGCCGAGACACAATAAATAGGGAAGCTCATCCAATACAGAGGCTACAGTGGGGAAAGGTCCTCCATGTCACTAGTTAAGTAGCAAATCAGGGTAATAATCTAAAAGGTAGGCCACGGATGGACGAAGACAATGAAATGATGGAGCCAACACTAGCAAGCCAGAGTATGGTGTAATGATCACCTCTATTCTCCCTAAGGAGGGTATGTACCAATGAGTATGAATAGTGAACTTCTAAGTCTGAGTAGGGACAATATAATATAAATAATAGGTCAACCAGGTCCATGTATCTATATGATCGCCAGATCATGACACTAAGTGCTAAGACATGCTATAAGAATAAGTATAAAAGCAATCTAACCATAACACAATAATATACCTGCTGAGTCATATACCTGAATGCACATCAACCTGTACCATCATCTGTCCTCTGGAACTGCTGCTGTAACTCTGGGCACTACTGACTGCTCTGTACCAATGGTATAATGGCTATATCGGGCATCTCTCTGAGTGTCCTGAAACTCAGTCATGGCATGGAGAGTATAACCGCTGTCCACAATCTGATAGTGATCCAATATAGATGCTCATCTCAGCATCTCAAATGCAAGGGAACTGGCTGAATAGTGTACTGGAATGAGAAAAATAATGTATGGTAGCCTGGCTACTATATATGTGATAACATTTGGCTCCGGCTGGGACAAGTGCTCGGCTGAAGTGAGCGCTTGAGAACCTCAGAATCTCTGGTCCTCGAACTCTGCTACTCGAATCCACGATCCAGCACTCTACCATTTTTTTTCCAGCTTTATTCTTGCAACATATTTTCTGCATTCACAAACATCTAAAGAAAATACCTCATGCCGCATGTGTGGGAAAAATAATAAAATCAACTGAAATGATATCTATTCTATGTCAGAAATATAAGCGCATAAAATATAAATGCAAAAACTACTAACATAATTTGCAAAATTTGAAATTTATTGTGCAGGAAAAGAAAAAGTGACAGGTACTCAGTTAAACTAGGAGCTTACAAAAGAGCTTAGAGACTAAAAAGGTGCCAGACTCAATGGCTGAAAAGACTAACTACTGCCCAAGTAGGCTTATTTGTTTTCCTACCTACCCTAAACTACCAGGCAATGCAAGCGGAGAAATCCCAACTATGTGGACAGGATATAAAATACGTCGTCCACTACCAGTGGTCAGAAAGCACATGCCATCAATGCATCGCTCTACTGTGAAAGGTCCAACCCATAAGTCATCAGCTTGTCCCGATCTTATATGCAATAAATGGTTGGGAATGATGACTTGACTTCCTGTATGAAAATTATTTCTATTGACTGACTCAGGAATAACTCCAATGTTACGAATAGGCATGGGATGGATTTCAGCAGGGTTTTGCGGTTGAGGTGTGACAATTCTCGAGTTTCTTCTAGAAGGAACTGCATCAATTCTGGGTGGACCACCATCTAAGGAAATAGCAACTGTGCCAACAAGGACTTCCCTAACTTCCCTTCTTGTTTCTTGGATTACCTCATTTGGCTCTTCCCCATGGGGAGACACAATTCTTTTAACAACCTCACCTACAGTCAAGAAGTCTCTATGTTCTTCCAAGGGAGGTGGCTCTCTAAATATGACAGTGTTATGACTAGAACCTTCCCCTGAAGGAACAGGAATGACCATGTTTTCCAGTCTGGGAGAAACTGACTCAGAATGAAATGTGGAGGAAGTAGGAATGTGAGAAAGATCATGAGTATGCTGACTAGATGACTCAGATGGTAGGAGGAAACTAGGGATATGCGGATATGTAGATAAAGCATGGCTTTGAGGCTCTGAAGGAGTTTGAAAAATAGCAAGGTTATTTAAATTATAGTCTCCTTCAGGAGCATCATTAATTAGGGCATCCTCTTCCCAACCTAGAGAGTTATCATGGACTTGAATAAGGCTACCGTCTTCTAGAGATAAATGAGATAGAGAATCTTCTGTATCGGAATAATAAGTGGCTTCAGGCTCTTCATTTGTTTCAACCCTAGTAGATGTTGCAAGATTGTTTTCCCATGGGTAAATAGGTGCAAGCCCTTGGCTTTCTCTCTCTCTATTGTGATCGGTCAAGGCAAACCACTCCCTAACAGTGAAAGGAATTCTTTCTCCCCTCCTAATATCATCAAACTCATCTTCATGTATTGGGTTTTCAATGTTCTCCTCATCGTGTGTTTGCTCATGAAGGTTTTCTATTGGGGGAATTTGTTCCATGCTTTGATCATCAAGCAAACTCTCATCTCTTCCTAGATTTCTTATGCCATCCTCAACCCCTTCAAGTGTGTGATTTTCTATAGCAGGTTCTTGAATAATTTCATTGTTTTGTTCATGATCTTGGGGTTGATTTTTATATCCTCTCAATTCATCTATTTCCCCAATAAATTCATTTCCAACTATTCTTGTTATTTCAATCATTTGCTTGTCTTCCCAAAAAGAATCAGAATCTTCCATGACCATACACATACTTTGATCAACCTCATATAACTCATCCTCATCTTCAACAAGGTTAGTTTTGGCATTATTTAATAATTCATCCCCATATGTGTTTTTTAACCCTTCATCAAAAGATTCAACATGCTCATTATAACAAGGTTCTCTGTTAACCCGAATCAAAGCTCCATCAGGGTTGGGAACACAGATAAATGACAAATCCATCATAAGGTATCCACCTAGACCAGCTGCCCATTTTCTAGATAAAAGCATTCCATATGCTGGGGGTAAGTCAATGACAACTACATCCATCATGGTAGAAATGTCTGAACATGCGAAAAGATCAGCTCTAAGGTTTTTGATCAAACCATAAGATGGCACTCGTCGGGAATCTATACCCTAGACATTTCCATAAGGTCTAGTCACTTCAAGTCCCATTTCCTTCATAACTTGTAAAGGCATAACATTCATTGCTGCTCCAGAATCCAACATACAATTATGAAGGAGCATGTTTTGAATGTGCAAGGTAAGGTAAAAGGGGGAGTGACCACCGCTTTTTCTTTCATAAATGGCTGAATGGATGTTTATTGGTGGATCCTTCTCTGTTTCACTAGGCTGTGTTCCACTAAGCTTTTGGATATGACATGACTCTAGGACCGGTTCAGGAGTTTTCTCTTGGCCAATACCATTGAAAAATTCCTCTACTTGGCATCTAACAGAGGGCACTTTCATTAACTCAGTGACAGGGATATTACACATTATCTTGCTTAACTCTTTCTTCATATCAATCTTAAGATCATAATCATCTATGGCAAGATCTTCTTCTTCCTTTTTATCTTCATCAATCTTTTTATGTTTATCAAGGAAAGAAGGCTGGGAAGTACTTCCTCGTTTGTAGATTTGATACTTTGGTTGCTCTTTAGGTTTTGGGAGTTCTAATGCACAACATGTGGAGCTAGGTTCTTCAACAATATCATCTTCTTGCTCCCATGGCTCTTCTTCTAAAAGGATTCTTCCAAAGTCTTCATCATAAGATAAGTCATTTATAAAGTTGATGTTTTCTGGTTGGTCATCATGGTCAATGGTGTCAGAGGGTATTTCTTCTTCTTCATCACACCAATTGACTTCTTTCTTTTCAGAGTTTTCTGGGTACTCAGGTCGTCGTCTATCCCTATCCCCATCAGGCCTTCTATTATTATTCCAGTAAGGTTTAGGGCCATAAGGATTCCTATGTTTCTCAGGGTCATTCAAACTTGCCACATTCTTAGTTAGGACAGTTAATTGTTTCATCATTTCTTGCATGACTTCTAAAGTGTCCTTGGATTCCTTTGGCACACTCACAGGTTCCTTTGGTTTTCGGAGTCTAGGGTCAGATCTAGAAGTGGATGGGGTGAATTGATCGAAAAAGTTTTGTTTCCCCATGGATGCTACATTTTGCTCAGCCATTTTAGCATTTGATTGAGCGGTCTTTAAGTCATTTGGGTTCTTATCCTTTAGTTGATAACCAACCCATCCCTCAAAAGCATTCAAGTAGTGAATGACAACTGCTTGATCTTTTGGTCTAATTTCTTCAGGGATAACAGCTACAGTCTTGTCAAATCTTATGTTAAACTCATGAACTGTTTCATTTTCTCTTTTCTTGATGTCAAAAAGTTGGTGTAAGAGAAATTTCCCATCTAACTTTCGGGACCATTCACTATTTAGCTTGTTGACAAAGTTATCATACCCATCAATAGATGAGGCAGGCAACCTGTCAAACCACTTCCTAACATCTCCTTCCAAGGATGCCAGGAGACCCCTCATGAACACATCTTCCTCAGATGCTCCATATGCTTCCATGTGTTCCCATACTTTATCAATGTGGTCTTCAATTGATATAGCAGATACTCCATCAAATCTGGGAACCTTTTCAAAATACTTTTCAGGCATGTCATGGGGTGCACCCTGGATTTGGGAAAAGTCTAAAGGAGATGGTTTTGCCTTTCTTCCAAAAATCCTAGGAGCTTGTGGTGGAGGAACATTCTGGTTTCCCGGGTTTGTTCCGGCCATTGGATTTGGTAAGTTTGTGTTTAAGTTTGAACTAGGAGATGAGGGAGGAACCGACTTGATCAAAGGGGATCCTGAAGTTCTGTTTGGAGAATCGTTAACCAATTTCCAAAGGAAGTTCGATGGTTGTGCTTTAGGATCTCTTTTACGATATGTGATTGGGGTTCCTTCAACTTGATCTAGGTTTACTTTACTTCTTGTGTTGTAAGGATGTAAATGAGCTCGCTCCTCAGCGGAGTCACGATTGGGAGTCGCCAGGTAGATTTAACTCTTCTACCAAGATATGTGTCGTTGTATATGCAGGAAGGACTAGGGTAAGCCTATTGCCTCCCCGGCAACGGTGCCAAAATGTTATCACCTAAGATGTAGTTACCCCTATGGATGTATCCAGTCATGGATGGCAATAGGGAAGGGCAACTCAAAAGGTGCAACCACGATCACCTCGACCTCCAATATATGGTTGTCACGCCAGTCGAGGCAACCTTCGCTTTATGTTATCTAGCCCAGACAACAAAGGGGGGAGACCCGATCTACTCCCGACAGGAGAGATCAAAACCAAAACACCAAATCAGGGTATTTTTAAGTGAAGTTAGGTGTATGGTTTTTCCTAGACCTAATAGGTTGAAGTCACAAGCCAAGTGAGGGGTTCAATGGGTATAGCTTTGGTTCATGGTTGATGTGAGAGTGACTTATAATGTTTGAAGTGAGATCTAGGATGAGTGTATTAGGTCAATGTCAAAAGATCCACCGCCTTGGGAACTGTGTCCAATGTAGGATGGTTTTCAGGGATGTATTGGGGCTAACTAGTACATGAGACAAGTTTGACCATGATTCATGATAGCTTTAGGGATATAGTTCACCATGCAAAAGTCAAACCACAAGCCAATCCAACAATCTAGGAGAGTTGGGTTGTCTTGGAGATAAACCAGTGCCTTGGGAATTGGGAAGTGGAGTCAAAGTAGGGTTGACTTATGGTTTAGGACTCCTACAACATGAGATAAGTGGACAGTATAGGTCTTGATGGTTAAATGTGTCTAGATCTAGGTTTGACCCAAGTGGACCACAATCCCTTAAAACAAGGAATGCAGTCCCCAAGGCAAGATTTGACAAAGTGACAGTCTAGACCTAGGTTTTGAATTATTCTGATTCCAGATCTGCAAGAATCTCAAGTACCCAGTTCCTCGAAATGAGTGAACTCACTTCTCCAAGGTGGTGCGACTTTCCCTAAGGAGGCTTCAATTTGGGTTTAGGTGGGTCAAATCATGTCGGATGGCATCCAAACTTTAGATCCGGGTAGATCAGTCAAGTAGGAGTATGGATCTATAATTTCGTGGCAATCCACCGGTTAGATCTTTGTAGATCTGAGTTTAAGTGTTCCAAGTGGTCCAAAATGGGGATTAAATCCCTTAAAATGTGGAATGGGGCCCACAAGGTGAATTTCAGAAAAAGTGACAACCTGGGTGTATGTTATTTGATGTGTAGATGTCAAATCAAGTGGAATCTCAAACACCCATCACCTAGATCTAGGTCAACCGGCTCAATCAGTGAAGTGCGCTTTGCTTGGGAGAAGCCAAGTTGGTATGGGAGAGGGGTCAAACGGAAGCCAATCCTCACCAAACTATAGATCCGGGATGCCGTGGATGCTATAGAGGTGGGTTTTCAATATTATGCCCAATAACCCACTAGATCTAAGTAGATCTGAGAAAATGCAAAATTGGGGTTTTAATTAATTAGGGTTTTAAGTGTTTTTGACAATTGGATAGATTATGGAGATAGAACTTACCTTGAGATCATACCTGAATGATGTGGATGAGATGCCTTGATGTTGAGGAAGATTCCCGCAGAGATCAAATGAGAGATTGTTGATTTGCTTGCCAATTTGATGCCCTAGTCCACAAGTGCGCCTTCCTCTACCTGTCAAACCAAGGAATAAAATTCAATCAGTAAGATCAAGTATGGAAGAAATGCAAGAGAAATGCAAATAGTAACATGAAATAGAAGGTCCTGGGACAGTAATACTCCCTGTTACCAACGAAGAGCTCCAAAGAAGAAGTAGGGAGAGTCTTCCCCTACCAATACCTCCTCCTCCAAGCAAATCGGCCTCCACCTGTAGATGCAAAATCGTGGTACAATAGATATGGCAAACAAGATCTCCAATAACTCAGTGCAAAGGAAGAACCAACGAACGAACACCAAAAACATTCACCACAACATTGGAGATAGATGCAATAATAATTTTCTATTCCAATAATCCAGAGCCAAAAGTCCCTTTACAATGAGAAGCTCTGTCCTTTAAATAGGAAGGAGAGGCACCAAAACCCTAACCACTTTTTGGATGAGTGGCTAAGATTAAAAGATACAAATGTCTAATCAATGGTTGAGATGAGCTCAACAATATAATACATGGATCACACATAAAATATAACATAAGTGGACAAAGTCGCCCTAGGAGAGGGGAATCCCACCAAATCATGATGACAAAATATCATAAGAGGCTCATGGTGGGTCCAAGGGGTAATTTTATCCCTCCTTGGTCAATCCCCATGGCACAATAACCAATAAATAATCATGAATATACCAAATCGTGCCTCCAAGGTGAAGTCGTGGCCCTCAAAAGATCTCAAAAATCCACAGAAAGTGCCATAAGTGATGGATGCGGGCCCCGATGAAGCTGAAACTGCAGGAGGAGGTGTGGAAGGTCCCGATCTATCATCACTGATCATCCCATGCCATAACTTTGCCTCAGTAGCCCAAATCGATTTCCTCAATAGCCATTTCTACCAATCCTGAAATGCCTCGGGAAGCGTGAAACTGCCCAAACAGCCTCCTGGAGTGATGGCGCTGTCAAGGTGAGGGCACCAATGTGTCCGGGAGGGGGGTAATATGGTAAAAGCAAGTGGCTGGACCACCCCCTCCATCATCAGCGCCCTAGGTCAACCGGATAAAAGTCATCTCTGCTCCGACAGGGCCTCCAACAGATCAAAACTGCACTAGGACAGCCTACTGAGGCTAAATCATCACTGTAAGTGCCCGGAACTGAAAACAAACTGTCCCATTGGACTCAGAAGGTCCAAATCCATCCAAGATGTGTACTCATACAGCATATGAATCTCTGCATGATCAGAATAAATATCCAATGTACCGGAACAAGGCCCATAATAATGATCTGTAAATGACCAAACACTGCTGTATCCCAAGAATCATCATCATAACCCTGTAGCTGCTGCATAGAATCATCCTGTATGTGTACATAGACCATATATCATCTATCCATATCATCATAAGGTCCAACATCTCATGTCCCATGGTCCTCCATGGTCAAACTAGGTCTAACCAAGACCAAATACAACTCAGACTATCATCCATGGCTGCTGCAAGGTGTCAAGGTTAATACATGCTTTAGAATTTATTCAAATAGCTACTAAAACACAGAGTAATCATGACTGGCGATCTAAATCCAAATATATAGTGTCGTTAGTTATTATTATTACTCAGACTAGACTTTCAGGACCATACTCACTTCATAGTTGTGATCAATTTGCTAGTGAAGGGTGAAGGCTGAAGTAAATGGCTAGGCTAAGGGATGACTTGACTGACTTGACTTTGTGACACTTTGGCAAGGGAAAGGGAATACACACCATAGTATATACTGAATGAGCAATAACACAGGGAATGGCGGTGTCTCACAAATGGATGAGTTGTTTAAAGAGGGTTTATTCACCTTCACAGATGCGCATAATACAAACAAGGCCAGCAATTGTTTAGATATAACATTTAAGTTCCATTGCTTTTTGGGCCTGAGGTTTCCATAGCCTTGATCTATGTGTGTTTACAAACACATTGCATAGATTTACATTTATTTTTAGGCTTTCTGCTGCAGGTGTGTTTTTAAGGCACTTGTTTACCTGAGCACTTCTAGGTGTGTCATGGACAACTTGTTTACCTAGGTATTTATTTTTCCAAAAGATATAACATTTTATTTTTCATGGCCATTTTCAATTGGCATTTCTTTCATATACAAGATATAACATTTCATTTTTCCAGATTTTGTATTGATGGCAGCACTAAAAGTTTCAGGTTTAGCCAACACAACTTTAGTGACTAGGGGGAATTCTCAAGGAACTCCAACTCACCATAGGTAAGTTTTGTCACCAACTCAGAGCCGAGACACAATAAACAGGGAAGCTCATCCAATACAGAGGCTACAGTGGGGAAAGGTCCTCCATGTCACTAGTCAAGTAGCAAATCAGGGTAATAATCTAAAAGGTAGGCCACGGATGGATGAAGACAATGAAATGATGGAGCCAACACTAGCAAGCCAGAGTATGGTGTAATGATCACCTCTATTCTCCCTAAGGAGGGTATGTACCAATGAGTATGAATAGTGAACTTCTAAGTCTGAGTAGGGACAATATAATATAAATAATAGGTCAACCAGGTCCATGTATCTATATGATCGCCAGATCATGACACTAAGTGCTAAGACATGCTATAAGAATAAGTATAAAAGCAATCTAACCATAACACAATAATATACCTGCTGAGTCATATACCTGAATGCACATCAACCTGTACCATCATCTGTCCTCTGGAACTGCTGCTGTAACTCTGGGCACTACTGACTGCTCTGTACCAATGGTATAATGGCTATATCGGGCATCTCTCTGAGTGTCCTGAAACTCAGTCATGGCATGGGGAGTATAACCGCTGTCCACAATCTGATAGTGATCCAATATAGATGCTCATCTCAGCATCTCAAATGCAAGGGAACTGGCTGAATAGTGTACTGGAATGAGAAAAATAATGTATGGTAGCCCGGCTACTATATATGTGATAACAGGTCCAAAAAGCAATGGTTCTTAAACTCTATATCTAAACGACTGCTGACCTTATATATTTATAAATATTCCCTGGATGCAAGTTGCAATTAGTTGTGCTTTTTAGCGCACCTGAGATCCGAAGGGTTATGTAGGCAAATTTTGTGAAACATAAAATGAACTATCTTAATGATGAATATAAAATGGACATTTTACTTGCACATTTAGGTTGTTTGACAAAACTCACTGGTTTACTACCCTGCATAGATATGGTCTTTCCTGACACCATTTGTCTGCTAGCTTAGTCTCTACTTTCACTTGACTCCATCCATCCATAACTTTCCTTATTTGGCTTTTACCCTTGACTTGTCTTTCTTGATTTCTTGATACTGAGGACTTCCCTTTTTCTTTTTCTACCTCTGTGTTTGGACCGCATCCCTGTTTGTTTAGTGTCTCGGCTCTGAGTTGGTAACAGAACTTGCCATTGGTGAGTTGGATTGTAGGCCTAAATCATTCCTGTCGGTTGTCCCGATGTTTGGCATTGGCGCGAACTCCCCCTAGTCACTTGAGATGTTGTTGGCTAAAACTGAAAGCTCATGTACTACTTATGGAAACTTGTGTAAATTCGCGCATGGAAACTAAAAACTCTAGAATGTGTTTTTGAACACACGTGAGTAAAGGGCAAGAGCGATGAAATGCTAAAAATACTCCTCGAAGAGTATAAGAAAGGTCCAAAAAGCAATGGTTCTTAAACTCTACATTTAAACGATTGCTGACTTTATATATTTATAAATATTCCCTGGATGCAAGTTGCAATTAGTTGTGCTTTTTAGCGCACCTGAGATCCGAAGGGTTATGTAGGCCAAAAAGACCCAGAAATAAAATTGAATGATCTTAATGAACTTGGATCAACTTGATGTAGACATGATGCATAAGTTCAATAAGCACTCTCTAAACAACTTACCCATTTGTGAGGCACAGCCCTTCCCTGTGTTATTTGTCCAGCACAGAGTTTGTAGCTTTCCCTCTTTCCAGTCCAAAGTGTCTTTTAGTTGAGTTTAGACAAGTAACCCCTTTGCCCAACCTTGTTCCTAGACTTCATCCTTAGCTAGCAGTTAGACCATGTCCAATAGGTGAGTCTGTCATTTAAGCTATTGTGCAAGTAATTATAAATAACAATGGAATATGCGAATATGATTAATGCCATTAAATGATGTTATACTTTAAGTTAAGCTATGAGTATGATTAGAGGAACATGTCTTAGTCTATTGATATGATTTATCCTTGGTTGTATATGGACCTAGTCAAACCTAGTTTGACTATGGTCATTTCTCGGGATCTGTGATGATGTGGGTCATGTATGAGTATTGATGATGATTTATGGACGTACATACTCTTGATGATGATGCTATATGATGGACATATGATTCAAATGATGATTGTTGCAGTTCAACAGGTTTTATTATTACTCCAGATCATCAGATTATGCATTGTCCATATATGGTGGACCCTAGAGTTGGCCCATCAGGGAAACCCATGGTGTATGAGTACACATTCTTAGTAGATTTGGGTCTTCTGGATACAATGAGACACTTATCATTCAATTCCGGGCACTTCTGACAGTGTTAGATGCATTTTTCCACTTGTTGACCAGATTTGGGGCTGATTTCCTAGCCTGACCAGCAGGGGCCATGAGAGGCCAGTTCACCAGTTCACCTAGGGCGCTGTATGAGGAGGGGGTGGTCCTGCCACTTGATATTACCATTTACCCCCCCTTCTGGAGGGCCTGGTGGGCTCAGATTGATAGCGCAGATGCCCCAGGGGGCAGTTTCATCACTTTCATAGTTACCGAGGCAAGATAAAAATGGAATAAAAGGGTCACTGAGGAATTCGATTTGGGCAATTGAGGCAAGGTTTTGGCACTTGGTCTTCACAGAGGTCTTCCAGGGTGAACCCCCCATCTTCTAGCTAGTTTTCATCAAACAGTGGGGTCCACAGAGGCCACAGGAGGCCTTTTACTGCATGTCTCTCACAAATTTTGAGGACAAATTTGATCATTTGTATGATTTTGGACATATTATATTATTTTATTGTGCCATGGGGATGAGCTTGCAAGGATTGATGCCTCTTAGCCCCACCACGTGCTCCATGTGTCATGTCTTAGTCATATGAGGTGGGCCCCCTCTATAGGATGACGTCACCCTCCATGAGTACTTCTAGCTATGACGTCATCACTATTTTGAGTGATCCATGTGTTATGTTATTATGATTCATCTTAGCCATTGATTATGTATTGAGATCTTTTAATCTCAACCACTCATCTTGTTGTAAAGTGGTTTTGAGATCTAGGGTTTTGGTCTTTGTTATCCTATATAAGGAGGAGACCCCCTATTGTATAGCTCACCTTTGGGCTCTGGAAAACTTGGAATGAAAATAATATTTTGGAAATCTACTTCTTGGCTTTGATTGGGTTGCTCTTGTATATGTTATTGCATCTTGTTTCTAGACATTCTTTGCTTCTATAGGTGAAATCGACATAAAGAGAGGGAGGCCGAATTGTTTGAAACTAGCTCAACGATTTGCTTTGTGGGAAGATTGTAGGGTCTGTTCACATCCCCCATGAGCAAGACGTCTTCATAGAGAGGGAGTTTTTCAATTATGCTTTGTCCATTGATTGCTTTCTTGATATGACATGCTTAGATCTTATGGATTTGTGGATCAAATCTATCTTGATGTAGTTTGATTTACAGGTTTTCATGGGACATCTCTCCTCCTTGAGCTTGGACGTTTTTGGTTGAAGACAATTGGATCAAGCTTGGAATTGTAACTAGGGCAAGAATTCTCCATATGCTAAGAGGCCGCAAGCTTTGAGGTAATATCTACAAGGTACGTATTGATTTTGCTTGTCCTCCATCCTATTGGTCACAAACTTCATTAAAACTTAAAACCCTCATTTTGTTTTTCTTAGATCTACTTGGATCTAGCTTGGCTTTTGGAAAGATATTGAAAACCCACCTCTATAGTATCCACGGCAATTCGGATCTATAGTTTGGTGGTGATTGGATTCCATTTGACACACTTTCCAAAGCACCTAGCCCTCTTGAAGGCAATTCGCACCCCTTGGGAGAGGCTAGTTGGGTTAGTTCCAAAACATGGGTAGGTGAGATCCCACTTGATTTGAACTCCTCTCACTTGATAACCTACCCCTAGTGCTTCACTTCTTTGATTTTTTCCTTGTGGGCCCCATTCCTCATTTTGAGGGTTGTGCCCCACTTGGGTCAATTGGGTGATGCATTTTCAATCTCAGATCTATGGAGATCTAGCCATTGGATGCCCTTGATTTTCAAAATCCACATTGATAATTGACTTAACTACCCGAATCTAAAGTTTCGTGGCTTTTGGACTTGATTTGACACACTTTACCATGCATTTAGCCCTCCTTGGGCAAAGTCACATTTCTTGGGGGTAGGAGTTGTCCCACTTAGAGAAACTGGGTGGTTGAGATCCCACTTGTTTTGAAAAGAGCATACCTTGAAACCTACATCTAGCGTCTCACTTTGTGGAGTTTTGCCTTGGGGGTATCATTCCTCATTTTGGGGAATTGTTTGTCTACTTGTCCCACTTAGTGAAGCATCAAATATAGTAAGATCTAACCATCCCATTCACTTGATCTTAAACAATACCCTTGATTTTCCTCTTAAGTGTCCTGATCTACATTTTGACATCTTTTTGACTCCATTCGCCCATCCATTTCAAGGCATTAGTCCACCTAAGACAATTCGCACTTCTTGGGATTAGTGTCAATTGCTAAGATCCTGTTATCACATATATAGTAGCCGGGCTACCATACATTATTTTTCTCATTCCAGTACACTATTCAGCCAGTTCCCTTGCATTTGAGATGCTGAGATGAGCATCTATATTGGATCACTATCAGATTGTGGACAGCAGTTATATTCCCCATGCCATGACTGAGTTTCAGGACACTCAGAGAGATGCCCGATATAGCCATTATACCATTGATACAGAGCAGACAGTAGTGCCCAGAGTTACAGCAGCAGTTCCAGAGGACAGATGATGGTACAGGTTGATGTGCATTCAGGTATATGACTCAGCAGGTATATTATTGTGTTATGGTTAGATTGCTTTTATACTTATTCTTATAGCATGTCTTAGCACTTAGTGTCATGATTTGGCGATCATATAGATACATGGACCTGGTTGACCTATTATTTATATTATATTGTCCCTACTCAGACTTAGAAGTTCACTATCCATACTCATTGGTACATACCCTCCTTAGGGAGAATAGAGGTGATCATTACACCATACTATGGCTTGCTAGTGTTGGCTCCATCATTTCATTGTCTTCATCCATCCGTGGCCTACCTTTTAGATTACTACCCTCATTTGCTACTTGACTAGTGACATGGAGGACCTTTCTCCACTGTAGCCTCTGTATTGGATGAGCTTCCCTGTTTATTGTGTCTCGGCTCTGAGTTGGTGACAAAACTTACCTATGGTGAGTTGGAGTTCCTTGAGAATTCCCCCTAGTCACTAAAGTTGTGTTGGCTAAACCTGAAACTTTTAGTGCTGCCATCAATACAAAATCTGGAAAAATCAAATGCTATATCTTGTATATGAAAGAAATGCCAAATGAAAATGGCCATGAAAAATAAAATGTTATATCTTTTGGAAAAATAAATACCTAGGTAAACAAGTTGTCCATGACACACCTAGAAGTGCTCAGGTAAACAAGTGCCTTAAAAACACACCTGCAGCAGAAAGCCTAAAAATAAATGTAAATCTATGCAATGTGTTTGTAAACACACATAGATCAAGGCTATGGAAACCTCAGGCCCAAAAAGCAATGGAACTTAAATGTTATATCTAAACAATTGCTGGCCTTGTTTGTATTATGGATTGTGCGCATCTGTGAAGGTGAATAAACCCTCTTTAAACAACTCATCCATTTGTGAGACACCGCCATTCCCTGTGTTATTGCTCATTCAGTATATACTATGGTGTGTATTCCCTTTCCCTTGCCGAAGTGTCACAAAGTCAAGTCAGTCAAGTCATCCCTTAGCCTAGCCAGTTATTTCAGCCTTCACCCTTCACTAGCAAATTGATCACAACTATGAAGTGAGTATGGTCCTGAAAGTCTAGTCTGAGTAATAATAATAATTAACGACACTATATATTTGGATTTAGATCGCCAGTCATGATTACTCTGTGTTTTAGTAGCTATTTGAATAAATTGTAAAGCATGTATTAACCTTGACACCTTGCAGCAGCTATGGATGATAGTCTGAGTTGTATTTGGCCTTGGTTAGACCTAGTTTGACCTTGGAGGACCATGAGACATGAGATGATGGACCTTATGATGATATGGATAGATGATATATGGTCCATGTACACATACAGGATGATTCTATGCAGCAGCTACAGGGTTATGATGATGATTCTTGGGATACAGCAGTGTTTGGTCATTTACAGATCATTATTATTGGCCTTGTTCCGGTACATTGGATATTTATTTTGATCATGCAGAGATTCATATGGTGTATGAGTACACATCTTGGATGGATTTGGACCTTCTGAGTCCAATGGGACAGTTTGTTTTCAGTTCCGGGCACTTACAGTGATGATTTAGCCTCAGTAGGCTATCCTAGTGCAGTTTTGGTCTATTGGAGGCCCTGTCGGAGCAGAGATGACTTTTATCCGGTTGACCTAGGGCGCTGATGATGGAGGGGGTGGTCCAGCCACTTGTTTTTACCATATTACCCCCCTCCCGGACACATTGGTGCCCTCACCTTGACAGCGCCATCACTCCAGGAGGCTGTTTTGGCAGTTTCACGCTTCCCGAGGCATTTCAGGATTGGTAGAAATGGCTATTGAGGAAATCGATTTGGGCTACTGAGGCAAAGTTATGGCATGGGATGATCAGTGATGATAGATCGGGACCTTCCACACCTCCTCCTGCAGTTTCAGCTTCATCGGGGCCCGCATCCATAACTTATGGCACTTTCTGTGGATTTTTGAGGTCTTTTGAGGACCACGACTTCACCTTGGAGGCACGATTTGGTATATTCATGATTATTTATTGGTTATTGTGCCATGGGGATTGACCAAAGAGGGATAAAATTACCCCTTGGACACACCATGAGCCTCTTATGATATTTTGTCATCATGATTTGGTGGGACTCCCCTATCCTAGGGCGACTTTGTCCACTTATGTTATATTTTATGTGTGATCCATGTATTATATTGTTGAGCTCATCTCAACCATTGATTAGACATTTGTATCTTTTAATCTTAGCCACTCATTCAAAAAGTGGTTAGGGTTTTGGTGCCTCTCCTTCCTATTTAAAGGAGAGAGCCTCTCATTGTAAAGGGTCTTTGGCTCTTGGATTATTGGTATAGAAAAATATTCTTGTGGAAATTCTTGTGGTCTCCTTTGCATCTGGTGTTCTTAGATGGTGATTGGAAAGTCTATTGCAACCTAGCATTTGGAAATTTGTGGCAAGATCTATCTTTTTTTTGGAAATCATTGTTTGTCTACAGGAGGGCGACTTCAACAAGGGCGATTTTGCAAGGCTTCTTCAAATCGACTTTTTTGGCATTCGCTTGTATCAGGGGGTTATCATTAGTATCATTGTGATCTATGCTATCTTTCTGTTACTTCTTTTGTGGCATTAGTCTTATCTCTTGATGCATCAAATCTGATATTGTTGACGTTTGTTGTGCAGGAGAGAGGGCGCATTGGCTTCTTGGACAAAATCGATTTGCATAGAAACTACCTCAAAGCTTCCAAATTGATCGGGATTGCATAGATCATCATCATCAAGGCATCTACAAGGTTATCCAGGTAAGATCCACAGGTTTGTTTCTCTTTCCTTTATCCAATCCATTGACATAACTCATAAATTGTTAAAACCCTAAATATTTCAAAAAACCCATTTTACATTTTCTTAGATCTACTTAGATCTAGTGGGTTGTTGGGCATGATATTGAAAACCCACCTCTATAGCATCCACGGCATCCCGGATCTATAGTTTGGTGAGGATTGGCTTCCGTTTGACCCCTCTCCCTAGCCAACTTAGCTTCTCCCAAGGAAAGCGCACTTCACCATTTGAGCAAGTTGACCTAGATCCAAGCGATGGGTGTTTGAGATTCCAGTTGATTTGACATCTACACATCAAATAACATACACCCAGGTTGTCCCTTCATTGAAATTTACCTTGTGGGCCCCATTCCACATTTTAAGGGATTTAATCCCCATTTTGGACCACTTGGAACCCTTAAACTCAGATCTACTAAGATCTAACCGTTGGATTACCACGAAAATACAGATCCACACTCCTACCTGACCGATCTACCCGGATCTAAAGTTTGGATGCCATCCGACTTGTTTTGACCTACCTAACCCCACTTCTAAGCTTCCTTGGGCAAAGTCGCACCACCTTGGAGAAGTGAGTTCACTCACTTCTAGGAACTGGGTACTTGAGATTTTTGGAGATTCAGAACCGGAATAATTCAAAACCTAGGTCTAGACTGTCATTCTGTCAAATCTTGCCTTGGGGATTGCATTCCTTGTTTTAAGGGATTGTGGTCCACTTGGGTCAAACCTAGATCTAGATACATTTACACATCAAAACTTAAATTTCCCACTTATCTCATGTACTAGGAGTCTTAAACCACAAGTCAACCCTACTTTGACTCCACTTCCCAATTCCCAAGGCATTGGTTTCTCTCCAAGTTAGTTCAACCTTCCTAGATTGTTGGATTGACTTGTGGATTGACCATGCATAGTGGACTAAACCCTTGATGCTATCATGTATCATGGTCAAGCTTGTCATCCGTACTAGTTAGCCCCAATACAAACCTTAACTTCCCTGCATTGGACACAGTTCCCAAGGCAATGGATTTTCCAACATTGAACTAGTACACTCATCCTAGATCTCACTTCAAACATTATAAGTCACTCTCACATCAACTATGAACCAATGCTACACCTATTGAACCCCTCACTTGGCTTGTGACTTTACCCTTAGGTCTAGGATAAACCATACACCTAACTTCACTTGGAAATACCTTGATTTGGTGTCTTGGTTTTGATCTCTCCTGTCGGGAGTGGATCGGGTCTCCCCCTTTGTTGTCTGGGCTAGATAACATAAAGCGAAGGTTGCCTCGACTGGCGTGACAACCATACATATTTGGAGGTCGAGGTGATCGGGGTTGCACCTTTTGAGTTGCCCTTCCCTATTGCCATCCATGACTGGATCCATCCATAGGAGTAACTACATCTTAGGTGATAACAGATCCCATATGTGGGTGTCTCTATTTTCATCTTAGATCCATAGATCTACTCTTTATACACCCCTTGGTACCATTTGCACCCTTAACTTCACCTTGTGGGTCCCATTTGAACCATTTCCATATCCGAAGGAAGTGGGTCCTACTTGTGTATTTCATGGTACTAGATCTTGTCATTTGATCTCATCATGTGGCCTAAATCATTCATTGGTTGAAACACTAGTCATCCATTAAGCCTCTTTCAACCATACTTAAACTTCTAGGTCCACCTAACCATGCATTGGTTTCCGTAACATCTTTCACACTTCCCTAGAAACCTTTGTTGTGGTCCAATCAACTTTGATTGGCTATAGGGTCTCCCCCTTTGTCTTGATTCATCTTGATCTGAAGTGAAGAGTGCCTCGGTTGACGTGACTCCCAGCTTGCATTGGGAATCGTGGCATTTCTTGGGTCACCTCTTTAGTTGTCCATCTCCTCTACCATCCTGGATGGGATACCATTAGGGACAACTACAAGTTGTGTGATAACATTTTTGGCGTCGTTGCCGGGGAAGGTAGAGTCTTACCTTAGGTGTTTGCGATTATCCATGCAGAACACATATCTTATCGCATTCGGATTAATCTAGATGGTTATCATTTCAATCCTTAATTAAAAGCATATCCATCTATTTGTCTCACTCTCTCCCTGCACTTTAAACGACATACATCTTGGTAGAAGCGTTTAAAAGTCCACCCGGTGACTCCAATTCGTGACTCCACTGAGAAACGAACCCAGAAGGAGATGTCTTCTTGTTGTCCGCTAAACTGCACACCAGCACCAGAAATCTTTCGAAAGCTAACTCCCTCATTGGAAAGTGGGGAGAGGTGTGGCCTTGGGGGCAAGCAATGATCCAGGTACTGTCACCTGAATCCCAGCTCCTCCGTTTAGGCAAACTCCTAACGAAGCCAACGGGGGTAGTCCCTAAAAAAAGAGTTGTCCAAGGCTCTTTGTGTGTTTAAATGTTTTTGGTGTTGTGATGCGGATGGATGTTGTTTAGGAGTTTTTGTATAGTGACTAGAACATAATTAAACACGCAATCCACGTTGCAAAATTCACAAGATACAAATTCAGAAGATAACAATATACTTTGACTTAGAAATTAAAGCAAAGCATCCACAAGATAGAGATTAAACAAGTGACAAGGACATATGGTCCAGATTCAAAAGATGTAAGAATTATTAAAGACCATTGCCAAATGGAGTCAAATAAAATACTTGTGATGCTAAAAAGAATAAGTCGAAAGTAGTTGTTTGTGAGAACGTTTTGAAATTGTTCTTGGTAAATTTTAAGTGTTTTAGATGTTCTTGATTATTAGGATAAGACCAAGGGTATCAAAAAAGAGTGGAACCTTATCCAAGAAAAATATTGGCAACCTTAGGTGATAGGTCGGGAGCACCCAAATTGCAAAGAGGGCAAGTGTGCTTGCGGCTTGACCGCCCTCGAGTCTGATAGTGGATTCCCGGCACCACCTCTTGTAGGAAGAACTCAGTAATTTGTCCTGGTTGGGGTTTTGGGTAAAATTTTTAATTAATTAACAAGTCTTCCACCTTTCTGAGTACTAGCCCAACCGTTTCCGGTTGGCAGAGCATACGGGTGTAGGACAGAAACCAAGGTAAATTAATTAAAGGGGTGTGTGGGTTGAAAAGTTTTATTTAAGAGCACTTTGTTCAACTCTCCGACAGAGAGCGCTCTTGACTTGATCTTATGACCACAGTTCAAGAGACTTGCTAATTAACAAATGCCTAATGCAGGGAATGATGCAATACTAAAATGCCTTCCGATAGAGGGTGCTCTTGACTTGGATTTGGCCAAGTTCAAGAGACTTTGGTTCGTTTTAAGAAGTAGATAGTAGTTTGTAAAAGCAATATATTTCAACTTGAAAAGATTTAAACAATATAATTGATCAGCAAGATATGGAATATTACTAACAATACTATTTGCAAGATAAAATGAAACCTGAGTAAATCTAGTGTTCTACAAGCAAATTTTAATCTAATAGGTGGGATCGATCTCCGAACAAGATCAATCACTAGAAGCCACCAGTCCTGGAAACCTTCCAGCTAGTTGGATGTCCACAAGAAGCTGATGGGGGAGCGAGAAGCTACCACAAGACTATGTGGCCTTTGGGATACAATCCCAAAGTTAGCTATTCTCTGGTCAAGGTTTGGAAGAGAAGTACAAGATGAAAAGTAAAATATTGAATGGAAAATAAACTTTAATCTACCCAAGAATCTCTTTCAGGTCAAAGACCGTACTCGGGAGAGCATGGGGGTAAGTAAATAGGAAAAATAGAGCAAGTGTAACTTATTGAAATAAAACTAATCTAAGAGCATATAAAAAGATCTAAACTAGAAAATTCAAACCACTTAAGAGACTACAAGGCTTCCTCAAATGGGGAAGTGAATGTGGGGGCTTAAAAACCCCACTCGCAACTTTTATTAAGAGAGTACAATTGCCCTTGGGAATGAAACCCTTGTAGGGACTTTGAAAGAATTGCTTGTAAAAACTTGAAATAAACTTCTAAGATCTATTACAAAAAGGATAATACTAATCTCTTTGGTTTTGATCCGTCCTCTTGTCTTGATGGCTTCTTGGATTAGAAGTCTCTTGACTTTCACTTTGAAAAATCTATCACAAACCAATAACTCCAATACCCATTAGCATTAGAAAATAAAACAAATTGAAACTAACTAGATCTTATCAATCAACAAAACTAAGGAGATGCAAGCTAAGCCAAAATGATAGACTCCTAAGACCTTGAGCTTTTAAACTATTTGGAAGGTTGAGTGAAAGATTTGAAGTGGCAGCCAATGAACTTTTGTGTTATGACAGTCAACTCCTTGTTAAGATGGCAGCCAATGAACCTTGTTTTATGACAGTCAATTCCCTGTTAAGATGGCAGCCAATAAACTTTGTTTTATGACAATCAATTCCCTGTTAAGATGGCAGCCAATAAACTTTGTTTTATGACAGTCAACTCCTTGTTAGGATGGCAGCCAATAAACTCAACCAAGATGGAAAATAGTGGATTAGTCTAGTGACAAGATGGAACTAGATAACAACAATATATAAGATCTACACTAGCATGGTATGAGATCTACAATAATGTTTCAAAATAATGCAACTAACTATTAGATTTTAAACAAACTAACTAACAATCTTTTTGTGTTTTTGTTGTGTTTTGTAGGTGGACGAAAGGAGGAAGGTAAGGGATGGACGAGAGCTAGAAGGAGCTAGATGGACGAGAGGAGGAGGAGACTAGGAGAAGAGATGAGTGGGACGAGAGGAAGGAGTGTGGAGACCTAAAAGAAGAGAAACGTGACACTAAATGGAGATGGGACGAGGGCTAGGTTTTGAAGGGTTTCTAGGGTAGACGAGAGCAAACAGAAAGCAAAAATGAATGGGGAAAACGGTAGGATGAAGAGAAACTTAAGGAGAAGTAGATCTAGGGCAAGGGTTTCAAGTGGAACACTTGAGGGTCTAAAAACACTGTCTTGGAAATCCTCCGGTTAACCGGTGATACGTAGACAACAAGTGTTGAAAAGAGCACAAGGGAACAAATCCCAAGCTATTCCCCAAGGTTGAAGGAACTTCAACCTTATGGCAAACTAATATATGGCTTGAAAAGATAAGGAAAATCCTGGATCAAGATCTAGGAAGGGTAGAAAAGGCTTAGCAAATCAATACAAAGGTTTCAAGGAGAAAAAGAAGGCTTGAAGAAGATAGCCTAAAGTAACAAGGTAACCAAGAAAGTATTTTGAGTGTTTGATGGAGAAGATCCAAGCTCCCTTGTTTCTTAGATCTATAAAGCTAGAACTCCTTTGGTCTTGTGTAGAGTGAAGATATACCTGCAAGAACCTTAAGCATAGATAATATATATGTAACAAAATATTCAAGTGAAAAAAACTAGATACATGCTACTTGTGCTAGATTGTTAGCCATCTTGAACATGATCTACAACTTAAGAGCCTCAAATAAAATGTAAAACAATATCACCTCAATCTCAAGTGAAGCAATGCACATCAAGAGCCTCCACGTTTTTGACCTCCAAAGTCTCAACTTTATTAACAACCAAAAGTGCTTACAATTTCATCAGAGTTTCGATGCATAAAGAATCCATGAGATAATAACCCCAAAGGGCCTCTCTTTATAGTAAAATCCTAAGCTAAAACCCTAAGTCGAATTGGCATGGACAAGTGGGTCGAATTCCAATCAAGGCAAGGCTTGGAGAGCTAAACTCGAGTTTATGGTAGGTGAAGTGGAAGAGGTGGCAAGCTCGACTCTAATGGTAGGTATGAGTGTATCACCATCCAATAAACGAGTTACAACAAGGATAAACGTGAGCTTGAGGTAGGAATGACGTGAGCTTTGAGGAGGTGCGAGCTAGATGATGGATGGCAAGTGGAGGCTTGGTAGGTGCTAACCCGAATGGTAGAGGAGCCAATCCAATGGTGATTGCATGGGAGCTAACCAATAGATAAACCCCAACTAGGATCCACGTGAGCTAAAGAGGATTGACGTGAGGATTGAGAGGAGGGCGAGTTGGTTGGTGGGATGACATGTGGAGTGTGGGTAGGTAATAACTCGACTTGCAAGGAGAGCCAAGCCTAATGGTGATGGATGAGTCATGAGGGCGCCTACCCTAGCTTTAAATGCAAACCAACCAACCCAACTACCATGTGACAACTCACTAACTCGACTTTGCATGAAGAAGGGCGAATTGGCTCAAGAAGATCTCTTGCTGGTGACTGGATGGTTGACTTAGGCCACTTGGGGTTGATTGGAATCTTCATAAATGTCCATTGCCATGTCATTTAGCCTTTTATTTTAATCAAATTGATTAATTTTGGAGAGATTTGGATTATCTCCAAAATATTCAATTTTATTATTTTAATTAATAATTTCTCTGTAAATGACTTTTCAGAGAAAATATTAATTATGAGGCCGAATTGACATCCGAAAGTTGGGTTTAGCTGCTCCATGGGTCATGTGTGATTTTTGGCTTATCAAACGAGCCATCAATCACTGAATTCGGACCTCGGACGACTGACATATTACAAAATAAAAATTTCTCTATTTAAACTATAGAGAAATTTATTAAATTTAAAAAATAATTAAAACCCAAATTCGACGGCCCCGGTAAAATTTTTTCGAAATTTTTTTCTGAGGGTTTTATGGACCTAGGACATGACCGACACCTATTCTAACAGTGTCTAGTAGGCTTATATACATTAGTTGGCCTCTAATAACCCCCCATGGCCAAATTTTCAAAATCGGGCATTCCAGCTTTGGAGGAGCGGGAAAAAATCTCATCGATTATACATCGCCCTAAGCAAAGTATAATTGACAAGGGAAAAAACTCCCTGGAATACCTTAGTTGCTTAATCCAGTCATGAGAAACCGAGGCACTCAGATCCTACTAGCACACTTTTATTACAAGCCCCCATGGGGCCATGGTCATGTCGACTCAAAAAACAAAACAGGCTAACCATAACTGGCTAGCCACAAATGTTGAATCATCTAATACACTGGAGTCAAACACTTATCATGTTTGTCAAATGGCGGCTCTCCAGAAAATCCAGCTATGGTACAAAAAAGTTGGTAACATTTCTCAAGACAATATCTCTCTTGAAATGACCATGGAATTCATGTGAAACATGTGTGAAATGGTTACCAACATTGCTATGTATCTTAAAACTCAAGATGAAGATTTTAAAAGACGCGATCAACAAACTAAAGAAATGTTAAAATCTATTTGTAACAATTTGGTCCCTCCTAAGGCTAGTTCTCCTAAGACTCAACAACCTAAGCCAGTTGATCCACAGCCTAGTAAGGCAATGCATCAACCTGTGCAAAGAATCATGCCTAAGACTCCAAAGCCTTCACCTGAAGTCATCACAAAGGGTAAAGCTATGACTAGTACTAGTCGAACCCTTCCTGCAAACCAAAAACTAGATCAAGAGATCAAGATTGATCTTCCTCCTAAAGCTAATGTTCCCAAAGCAACCCTTTGGAGGAAACAACCTGTGCCTTTGAAGACAAAGCCTCCCATGATTTTGAAGCCTAATCAAGAGCATCCAAGAACAAATGTTCCTAGTAATCTAACCAATTCATCTGCTTTGGTTTCCTTAAAAGATTTAATCAAGATCCCGTCTGTCAAATATGACATTATGAAGTTCTTGGGTTTAAGTGTAAATGAAAAAGACAAGGAAAACCCCTACAACCTAAACATTGATGTTACAAGTTTTCTAGGGAAAATGAATATGCCTATCCCTTTTTGTGAAATTTTCAAGATCCCTTCATTCCACAATAGAGCTACCACTCATCTTGGAATCCAAACGAGGAAGTAAGTCCCTAAGCAGATTTCTGTAGAGCCTAAGGATTCCCTTGTCATGATCCAAAGTATCTCGGGTGACAACTCTGTAAGTTCCCCCCCTTTTTACATTGCATTGGAAGTAAATGGTTTGATATTGCACAATTTAGACTTGGGAGCCGAGGTAAATGTTAGGCCCTTAAGAGTCATGGAACAACTTGAGTTGGTACCCACAAGACCTTATAGGAACGTTTGTGGAATGGATTCCAGAATTGTGAAAGCTATTGGGATAATTGAAAATTTGCCTGTTAGGTTGGTTGCCTGTTCTGACATTGAGCTCTCCATGAGTGTGCTTGTCCTAGATGTCCCTGATGTTTGGGGAATGTTGCTATCCAGGGAGTGGTCAGCAAGACTAGGTGGAAGTGTCCAGATGGATCTCACATATGCCACAATCCCAACTTGAAAGGGTTCATCCATAACCTTGTTTAATGAACCACCTATGCAAGAGCATGTCGAGACACTTGAACACTTGTTTACTAAAGCAATGTACTCAAGTGATGAAATTGGAAATTTCATGGTTTTAGCAAATTATTGGGAGGAAGTTAAGAAGCATCCTTTCGGACATGATCAAATCTGGAAAATGCACTTTGATGGAGCCCATTCCCGACATGGTGCAGGAGCTGGGATTGTTTTGACTTCACCATCCAAAGAAGAGAACTTTTTCTCTTTTCGGTTGGAGTTTGATTGCACCAACAATGTTGCTGAGTATGAAGCTTTGCTTTTAGGTCTGGAAATTGCTAGAGAGAGAAACATCAAATCTTTATCTGTCATAGGTGACTGTGACCTCATTGTATCCCAAGTTAAGAATCAATTTGCTGCCAAGAATAATAGACTTAGAGACTATAGAAATGTAGTTTGGGATACCATTGAGTGTTTTGATGCCTTCGGAATCAGGGTAGTTCCCCGTGAGCAAAACACTTTGGATGATGAGTTGTCTGTCATGGCTAGTACTCTTCAAGCCATTGAATCTTTGAAGCAAAGAAACTGCAAGCTTGAAGTCTTATTTAGACCCTCTGTCCCTGATAACCAAGACTATTGGCAAGTCTTTGATGATGATACCCAAATCATTCGATTCTTGACTGCTGCTTGAACCTCGATGATAAACTTTGAGGATGAAATGAAGGGTAGTTCAATTGAAGGAATGGATATAACAGAAATCACTTTCCCTTTGGAGAAGAATTTCAATTCGCATGATGAATTTAAAGGCAAGAGATCTGAGCTAGTTGATGAAGTCATTGAAATCAACATAGGTCCTTCTTGTTCTCCAAAGATGATTAAAATAGGGAAAAATGCCTCTTAATAAGAAAGAAGGAAAATTGAAGAATTAATTAGAGAGTATAAAGATGTGTTTGCTTGGACCTATGATGATTTGAAGACTTATGATCAATTTGTTATATAACACACCATTCCTCTCAAAGAAGGAGTCAAGCCATACCGACAAAAGTTGCGTAATGTAAACCCTAAGTTAGCTCCTTTAGTCAAAAAGGAGTTGGAAAAGATGTTGGCTGCAGGCATCATTAGGCCAGTTAGGCATACAACATGGGTATCTAATCCTGTAATTGTAAGGAAGAAAAGTGGGGAAATTAGGATCTGTATTGACTTTAGGAACCTAAACCAAGCTTCACTTAAGGATAACTATCCTTTGCCCAGTATGGAAAATTTATTGCAAAGTGTAACGGGAGTTAGCATTTTGTCTTTACTTGATGAATTCTCTGGTTATAACCAAGTTCAAATCAAGAAGGAGGATCATGGAAAAACAACTTTCACTACCCCTTGGGGAACATATGAGTATATGAGGATGCCATTTGGCCTTTTAAACGCAGGATCAACCTTTTAAAGGGAGATGGAACATGCATTTGAAGGCCTAATTGGCAAAATCATTGTGATCTATCAATATGATCTAATTGTTTTCTCTAAAGAAAGAGGGGATCATGTAAAGCACTTAAGAATTTTTTTTGAAAGGTGTCGAAAGTTCGGAATTTCTCTTAACCCTAAAATGTCTACCTTTGGTGTCGATGAAGGGAAACTGTTAGGTCATATTGTGTCTAGAGAAGGCATTAGGATTGACCCTGAAAGAGTGCAAGGAATTCAAGACATAGCTCCACCAAAAGATGTTAGTTCATTACGATCATTTTTCAGGAAAATAAATTTTGTAAGAAGGTTCATTCCTAAATTGGCTAAGATAGCCAAACCTCTCAATGGCATCTGCGCTGTCCAACTAAGCCACCAGGCTCTCCAGAAGGGGGGGTAAATGGTAAAAACAAGTGGCTGGACCACCCCCTCCTCATATAGCATCCTAGGTGAACTGGCCTCTCATGGCCCCTGCTGCTCAAGCTGGGAAATCAGCCCCAAATCTGGGAAACAAATGTAAAACTGCATCAATCACTGCCAGAAGTGCCCGAAATTGAAAGATAAGTGTCTCATTGGATCCAGAAGACCCAAATCTACTAGGAATGTGTACTCATACACCATGGGTTGCCCTAATGGGCCAGCCGTAGGGTCCACCATATATGGACAGTGCATAATCTGATGATCTGAAGTAATAATAAAACCTGCTGAACTGCATCAATCATCATCTGAACCATATGTCCATCATATGATATCATCATCAAGTATATGGCCCACATCATCACGGATCCCAATAATATACAACCAAGGATAAATCACATCAGTAGACTAAGACATGCGTCTCTAATCATTCTCACAGCCAAGCTCAAAGTATAAGATCCATTCAGTGGCATTAATCAAGTTAGCATATTCCTTTGTTATAAAATTACTTGCACAATAGTTCAAATGACAAACTCACCCATTGGACATGGTCAAACTGCTAGTGAAGGATGAAGGCTAGGAACAAGGTTGGGCCAAGGGGTTGACTTGTCTAACTTAACTCAAAAATACTTTGGACTGGGAGAGAGTGGACAGCTACAAACTCTGTGCTTGGACAAAATAACACGGGGAATGGCTGTGCCTCACAAATGGATAAGTTGTTTAGAGAGTGCTTATTCAACTTAGGCATCATGTCTACATCAAGTTGATCCAGGTTCATTAGGATCATTGAATTTCATTTCATGGCCTTTTTGGCCTACATAACCCTTCGGATCTTAGGTGTGCTGATAAGCACAACTAGTTGCAGCTTGCATCCAGGGCATGTTTTTCAAATACATATAAGGTTAGCAATTGTTTAGATATAGCTTTTAAGAACCATTGCTTTTTGGACCTTTCTTATACTCTTCGAGGAGTATTTTTAGCTGTTCATCGCTCTTGCCCTTTTTAGTTTCCATGGGCGAATTTATAAGTTTCCATAAGTAGAACATGAGCTTTCAGTTTTAGCCAGCAACATCTCAAGTGACTAGGGGGAGTTCGAGCCAATGCCAAACATCGGGACAACCGACCAGAATGATTTAGGCCTACAATCCGACTCACCAAAGGCAAGTTTTGTCACCAACTTAGAGCCGAGACACTGAACATACAGGGATGCGGCCCAAACACAGAGGTAGAAAAATGGGGAAGTCCTCAGTATCAGAAAAGTCAAATGAGACAGGTCAAGGTTTAAAGGCAAATAGGAAAGTCATGTATGGATGGAGTCAAATGAATATGGAGCCGACACTAGCAAACAACTGGTGTCAGGAAAGACCATATCTATGTAAGGTGAAAAACCAGTGGGTTTTGTTAAATGACCTAAATGTGCAAGCAATTGTCCATTTTATGATTTATAGTTCATTTTAAATAGTTTGCCACATCAGGAATAATATACCAAGCAGATGCTGTGAACATGACCAAATCAACAAGATAATAATCCACAGTCAATGATAAAATATCCATAGATCATACAACATCATCACAGTAATAAACATCATATACCATCTGAAACACTGCTGCAATACATCTCTAAGCACTGAACTCAAACTGTATGGGATAAAGGGTCACATCGGTCATCAAATCTTAACTCTCAAGGCCCAGCCTTGACACAAGGTCTAACATAAGTTTGAATAATACACTGCTCTGATCACAAGTGATCACAAAATATACAATCACCATAGCCATGCTCTGAATAATGGAAGCTCTGGAATGTGCAGATATCTGCTAAACAAGAATAGTAGCCCTGCTACTATGGTGTGATAACATCTGGCTCCAGCTGGGACAATTGCTCTAAGGGAGAGAGCGCTTGAGAACCTCGGAATCTCTGGTCTCGATCTGCTCTGCATCAATCTTCAATCCAGCACTGCATCATCCTTGCTTTCAACTTTTATTTTGCAACTGTTCTTGCACTCACAAACACTAGAATACTTCATGGAGCATGTATGGGACAAATATAAAATAAAACTGAAAATGAAATCTATTCTAAAACAGAAACTGAAATGTGTAAAAGAAAAATTTAAACTAACATGGCATATATCATTCATTCATCATTTATTATTTTTATTACTGTGCAGGAGGAAAAGAGAAAATTTTCAAACAGGCAATCTCAACTTGCACAGGCAGCCAAAAATGTAAATGGGAAAAAAAAAAGTTCTTTTATGCATGCGGGAGAAGAGACAAGCTTAGGAAGGAGCAAGTCTCAACTCAATCAAACAGAAAAACAAGCAAAAACTCCAAGCAGAAAAGAAAAGGGGCAATACTCATCACACAGAAAAAGAAAAAACACACAAATCCTATTGCTCAAGTGAGCTTATTCAGAAGCTACCTACTCTAAACAGGCAAGGCAAGGCATGGCAAGGAAGATCAGGGATGATAATCCCTTAACTCCCTCTGGTTGATAGGGAGTAAGATACGCTGGCCAGTCCCAGTGGTGAGAAAACACATCTCACCCATGTAGCCGTCAAAAGTGAGTAGTCCAACCCAAAAGTCACCTGATCCCCTGGATCGTGTATAAAATAAATCATTAGGCATTACGACCCTATCACCAATTTCAAACCTTCGGTGATTTACAGATTGAGGGATGGCTTCAATAACATGCTCAGGAATAGGTTGGATATCAGAATTGCATCGAGGTTGAGGTGTTACTATGCTTGAATTCCTATTAGGAGGAATTGCATCAAATTTGGGAGATCCACCGTCTAAAGGTACAACTACCCTACCAATCAAGACTTCTCTCACTATTCTCCTATGAGGGCTTTCCAACTGTGGGTGAATGATATACTTTGGAGCTTCCCCCACAGTCCAAAAGTCTCTATCAACATCCTCATCTATTTCAGTATGGGCTATGGGTGGTAGGTTTTGATTTTCTTCAATACTTCTGCTACTACCTTCTCCAGATGGGATAGGAATGGTCATATTTTCAAAAGTTGCCAGATGGTCAGCAGGAAGGGACCTATGACTAGGAACCGTGGTAGGCATACTCTGAGCTCTTATATCCAAAGATGCTGGTGAAGAAACAGGAGTATGGAATGAATCTGTGGAGGCCATATTCTCTTCACCAGTAGGTAACTCACTGGGTAAAAGGAAACCAGGGTAAGGCGGAAGCCAACTTGGCTCAACGGGTTCTTCCTGAAAAATGGCTAGATTATTCAAAGAAGAGTCCTCCCCAGGGGCATCATGGATCACAGCATGTTCTTGCCGACTCATGGAGTTGTCATTCACTCGTCTCAAAACCCCATCCTCCAAGGACAAATGGGACAAATGACCAGGGACATCAGAAAAGTGATAATGAATTGGTTCTTCATCATTCCCCTCAGATGAGGGAAGGTGTGTTCGTTCATTGTTATTTGCCCAAGGAGTGATGTGAGGTAAGCCTTGTCTTCCTCTTTCTGTGTTAAGGTCAACTAGGAAAAACCACTCATGTACTGTCCTAGGTATATACTCACCCCTTCTAATTCGATCAAAGTTAACATCAGAAGTATTTAGTTGAGAAGTGGGCTTGGGTTGTTCAATGTGTGGCCCTAAACTACTAGGTTGGTTCAAAGTTCTAGGTTCTTCAGACACTTCACCCTAAAGTGACTCAAGGTTTGCAATAGCTCTTTCCCTTTCTTCCTCAGAAGAACTATCATCTCCAAATGATCTCCAAATGTTCTCCCTTTCTGGACTAGGATCATTATTGTGGCAACCCATGACCATGAAGATACCCTCAGGTAACAACTCACCCTCACCAAAAGTGTTCCTCACACCATCCTCATAATTCTCAAGATGTCCATCATAAAATGGCTCCCGGTACACCCTAACCAAAGACCCATCGGAGTTGGGGATAGTAGCATATGATAAATCCATCTGAAGATGTCCCCCTAGCCCAGCGGACCACTTCCTACAAAGGAGCATACCATAAGCTGGAGGGAGCTCTATAACTACTATATCCATTAGCATGGATATGTCGGGGCATGAAAACAGGTCAGCTCTCAAGTTTTTGATCAAACCAAAGACTTTAACTGGCTTAGAGTTAATACCACAAACATTCCCATAAAGCCTAGTTATTTTTATTCCCATGGCTTCCATGACTTGCAAAGGCATCACATTCATGGAGGCACCAGAATCCAACATACAATTATGAAGAAGGGTATCACCAATGCGAAATGTAAGATAAAACGGTTGGTGACCACCATTCTTTCTCTCATATAAGTCAGTTTGGATGTTAATGGGAGGGTCATCCTCTTCATCAACCATAGCACTAGGTGCTGGGTTTTGAGAAGATGAACCTTCACCACTACTTGTGGCAGTTTCAGGGATACTCTCGAAAAACTCTACCACTTGCTCCTTTATTGATGGGATTTTCATTAACTCAGTGAGTGGAATGTTATGCATAACTTTGTCCAACTCTCTCTGAATGTTGATATCCAAGTCATACTCAGGCAGAGGGAATGGCTTACTCACTGGACTAGGCAGCTCATTGCTTCTTTTTTCACTAAAAGGTATGGGCTTTAGGCCATCCTTTCTTCGTTGATAGGTTTTAGGGGGAAGTTGACTACTACCACTAACTTGCTCAGAGGCATAGATGGGACAGCTAGGGTTGGGTTCTTCTATGGACTCTTCTTCATGATCAATCAAAATCCTTCCGAAGTCCTTGTCAAGTTTTAAGTCATCAATCCAATTAATGTTCTTTGGAGAATCCAGAGTATCATGACCATTGGTTGTATAGTCAGGATCTTCCAACTTTTGCTCTTCAGACCAGTTTATGATAGGAGGTTCAGTTGAAGCTTGGCTTACAGGGTTTCTTCTATCACCTTCATTAGGCTTCCTTTGTTGATTCCAATAAGGCTTAGGGCTATATGGCTGCCTATATCTATCCACTTCTTTGCTCTTAGCTAGATCCCTAGTCAGGAGAGTTAAATTCTTCATCATTTCATGCATGCTCTCCATCATTTCATTGGGATCTTTGCTAGGCTCCTTACTCTTCTTAAACTTAGGCTCAGATCTGGAAGAAGATCCACTGATTAGGTCAAAGAAATTTTGCTTTCCCATGGAAGCAGCGTTTGCTTCGGCTTTCCTAGCGTTATCTTGTGCTATCTTCAAACTACTAGGGTCTTTGTCTCTCAGATGGTAACCCAGGTAACCTTCATATGCATGGAGGTAATGAATCAGGATGGCTTGATCAAGGGGCCTTATGTTACTTGGGATGTTGGCTACAGTCTTATCAAAGCGCTGGTTAAACTCATGGACAGACTCATTCTCCTTCTTTTTGATGTCAAAAAGTTGGTGCAAGAGGAAGCGCCCATCTAACTTGACTGACCACTCTTGCTTGAGTTTATCGGTGAATACATCATATCCATTGATTGATGATGTAGGCAAGCGATCAAACCATTTACGAGCATCACCCTCCAAAGATGCAAAGAGACCCCTAATAAACACATCTTCTTCCTCAGCCCCATAGGCTTCCATGTGAGCCTAGACATTTTCTATGTGGTCCTCAATGGAGGTGGCACAATTCCCATTAAACTTCGGGATCTTTTCAAAGTATTTGTCTGGCATGTTATGGGGAGCACCCAAGATTTGAGAAAAGGCTAAGGGAGAGGCCCTAGCTTTGATTCCAAAAGCACGAGCAACAGGAGGATTGTTTTGGTTGTTGTTCCCGGAGTTAGATTGACTTTGTCCAGCCATTGGATTGACTGGAGCTGAAATAGAGTTATGATTAAGAGATGAAGGAGGAACCGAATTGAACAAAGGGGATCCCAACATGCGGTTTGGAGAATCTGAGTTAACAAGTTTCCAAAAGAAATTAGATGATTGGGATTTAGGATCTCTTTTGTGATAGGTAAGTGGGGTTCCTTCTAATTGATTTGGATTTGATTTACTTCGAGTGTTGTAAGGATGACTATGAGTTCGCTCCTCAGCGGAGTAACGATTAGGAGTCGCAAGGTAGATTTTTAAGCTCTACTACCAAGATGTATGTTATTTGAAACACATGGAGAGAAAGAGATACAAAGGTATGACGAACCAAGGTAGGCCTCTACCTCCCCGGCAGCGGTGCCAAAAATGTTATCACACAACTTGTAGTTGCCCCTAGTGGTATCCCATCCAGGACGGTAGAGGAGATGGGCAACTAAAGAGGTGACCCAAGATATGCCACGGTTCCCAATGCAAGGTGGGAGTCACGTCAACCGAGGCACTCTTCACTTTAGGTCAAGGTGAAACAAGACCTAGGGGGAGACCTTATAACCAATCAAAGATGATTGGATCCAAACAAAGGTTCCTAGGGATGAGTAAATGGTAAGTTACGGAAACCGATGCAAGGTAAAGTGGACCTAGAAATTAAAGTATGGTTGAAGGTGGTTTGGGAGATGATTAGTGTTTCAACCAATGTATGACTTAGGGCACATGATGAGCTAAAAAGACAAGATCTAGTACCATGTATAACACAAGTGGGAGCTACTTCCTTGGGATATGTGAGATGGCTTAAAGTGGACCCACAAGGTGAAGTTAAGGGATGCAATTGGTACTAGTGGATATGTGATGAGTAGATCTATGGATGTAAGTTGAAATTAGGAGTACCCATGTACCGGATCTAAGGTTTGACACAATTCCCAAGGAGTGTGACTTGCTTGAGGAGGACTAGTGCCTTGTTGGATGGGTTAATGGAGTCAAAAGGTATGTCAAAGTGTAGATCGGGACACCTAGAAGCCAAGACAAGTGGGCTAATTGAGATAGATTAGTTTGATCTTGCTAGATCTAGGATTTCATGATATGACCCTAAGTGGACCACAGTCCCTTAAAACAAGGAATGCTACCCCCAAGGCAGATCGTCACAAAATGATACTCTAGACCTATGTTTCAAAGTATGGCCGTTCCAAATCCACAAAAATCTCAACCACCCACTTCCTCAAAGTGGGCAAACTCACTCACTCAAGGGAGTGTGACCTTGCTCAAGGAGGGCTAAAAGGTGGATAAGGTGGGCCAAATCAAGTCCAATGGCCACCAAACTGTAGATCCAAGTAGCTTATGCACCGATCTATGTGGATCTAGAAAATCAAGTCAATCCAAGGGTTAGATCTTACTAGATTTGAGTTTTAAGATGCCAAGTAGCTCAAAAGGGGGTTTTTATCCCTTAAAATGTGGAATGATGCCTGTTATCACACAACTTGTAGTTGCCCCTAGAGGTATCCCATCTGGGACGGTAGAGGAGCTAGGCAACTAAAGAGGTGACCCAAGAGATGCCACGGTTCCCAATGCAGGTGGGAGTCACGTCAACCGAGGCACTCTTCGCTTTAGGTCAAGGTGTAACTAGACCAAGGGGGAGACCCTATACCCCAATCACAGTTGATTGGAACCAAACAAAGGTTTCAAAGGGTAGGTAAGTAATGAGTTACGGAAACCAATGCAAGGCTAACTGGACCTAAGGTTTAAGGTATGGTTGAGGGAAGTATAAGAGATTATTAACGTTTCAACCTATGTATGGTCTAGGCCACATGATGGGGTATGGTGACAAAGTACAGTACCATATGTTTACACAAGTGGGTCTAGTTTTCTTGGGAAGTGTGAAGTGATTCTAGGTAGGCCCACAAGGTGAAGTTAGGTGTGAGGTAGGTACTATAGGTTAAATGTAGTTTAGATCTATGAGTTGAAGTTGATTTTAAGGATACCCATGTGCTAGATCTAGGATTTGACACCAATCCCAAGGAGTGCGACTTGCTTGGTGATGGACTAGTGCCTTGTTAAGTGGGCTAATGGGATCAAAAGGTATGTCAAATTGTAGATCGGGACACCTAGAAGCCAAGTCAAGTGGATTGAAAGATATCCAATGGTTGGATCTTATTAGATCTAGGTTTTTAAGTGATGACCAAAAGTGGACCACAATCCCTTAAAACAAGGAATGCAATCCCCAAGGCGGATCTTGACGAAAGGACAGTATAGACCTAGGTTTCAAGGCATGGGCATTCCAAATCCACGAAAATCTCCAACACCCACTTCCTAGAAGTGGACCAACTTAAAAAATCAAGGGGGTGCGATTTGCTCAAGGAGGGTCCAAAAATGGGTTTTGGTGGACCAAATCAAGTCCAATGGCCACCAAAATGTAGATCCGGGATGTTAGTACCCCGATCTATGTTTCCTCAAAGTTTCAAGTGAATCCAATGGCTAGATCTTAGTAGATCTAAGTTTTAAGATGCCAAGAAGGTCAAAAGGGGGTTTCAACCCCTTAAAACATGGAGAGATGTCCACAAGGTAGTTTTCACCAAAGTAAAGATATGGGTATAGGTTATCAAATGTCTAGATGTCAAATCAAGTGGGATCTCACCTACCCATGTGCTAGATCTAACCCAACAAGCTTCTCTTAGGAAAATCGATTTAGGCTCAAGAAGGCTTTTTGCATTGAAAAGTGTGTCAATTTTTAGCTAATCACCACCAAACTATAGATCCAACTAGGGGTGGATCCTATAGAGGTGGGTTTTTAATATCTTTTCAAATGCAAGGCTAGATCTAAGTAGATCTAAGAAATACCAAAATTGGGGTTTTGATTTAATTAGGGTTTTATGACCAATGAAGATAGAATGGATGAAAGGGGCACATACCTTGTAGATCTTACCTCAATTGCTTATGGCCACCTTGCAAGTTGATAGCATTCTCCTATGTGTATATTCAAGAGTGAGATCCAAGTGCTCCAACCAAATCGCCCTTCTCCAAGATAGCCAAATCGTCCTCCTCCTACAAGACAAGATCAAAGAAACAAGTCAAGCAAGATGATTATGAAAATGGTAGAAAGATGTAATAGAAAGCATCAACTATGTCACGAAGATACAATAATGATATTCCCTGTCACAAGATCAACCCAAGAGAGAATATGTGGACCCTCCAACAATAACCCTCATGAAGTCGCCCTCCTCTCTCCAATTCGACTTTCCTGTCAAAAGGTTAGCAAAAGCACCAAAATCCACAATGATACATAGAAGAGATATTGTATATTCAATATGCAAGAGAATCCACAATGCAAGAGAGATGTGCTCCACAAAAAAATCTTCTATTCCAATATTCCAGAGCTCCAAAGGTGAGCTTTACAATGGGGGGTCTCCTCCTTATATAGGATAATAAAGACCAAAACCCTATACCACTCTACAATACTACATCAAATGAGTGGTTGAGATTATAAGATCTCATCATACAATCAATGGCTAGGATGAACCATAACATAATATCACATGGATCACTCAACATAACAATAGCGCCCTCACTAAATGGTACAATGGAGGGTGACGTCATCCCACTAGAGGGGTAAAAAGTACAACAATCCACCTCATGATGACTAGGACATGATAAAATAAGCACATGGTGGGGCTAGGAGGTATCAATCCTTACTAGCTCATCCCCAAGGCACAATAAAATAATAAAATATGTCCAATATAATAAAAATGACCAAAACTGTCCTCAGAATCTATGACAATCAAGCAGTAAATGTCCTCCTGTGATCAATTCGGGCATACCCACATGGTGAAAACTGACTGGAAGATAGTGATGCCACCTTGGAAGACCTCTGTGAAGACCAAATGCCAAAACCTTGCCTCAATTGCCCAAATCGATTTCCTCAGTGACCACTTTATCCCATTTTTTAACTGCCTCGGGAACTGTGAAAGTGCCAAAACTGCCTCCCAGGGTGCTAGCGCTGTCAATCTGAGCCCACCAGGCTCTCTGGAAGGGGGGATAAATGGTAATAACAAGTGGCTGGACCACCCCCTCCATCATCAGCGCCCTAGGTGAACTGGCCTCTCGGGGCCCCTGCTGCTCAGGCTGGGACATCAGCCCCAAATCTGGTCAACAAGTGTAAAACTGCATCAATCACTGTCAGAAGTGCCCGGAACTGAAAGGTAAGTGTCTCAATGGATCCAGAAGACCCAAATCCACTAGGAATGAGTACTCATACACCCTGGGTTGCCCTAATGGGCCAGCTGTAGGGTCCACCATATATGGACAATGTATAATCTGCTGATCAGAAATAATAATAAACCTGCTGAACTGGATCAAACATCATCTGCATCATATGTCCATCATATGATATCATCATCAAACATGTGGGACCATAAATCATCATCAATAATCATCCATACATGGTCCACATCATCACGGATCCCAAGAATATATAATCAAGGATAAATCACATCAGTAGACTAAGACAATGTTTCTCTAATCATTCCCACAACTAAGCTCAAAGTATAAATTCCATTCAGTGGCATTAATCAAGTTAACATATTCCGTGGTTATATAAAATTACTTGCACAATAGTTCAAATGACAAACTCACCCATTGGACATGGTCAAACTGCTAGTGAAGGATGAAGGCTAGGAGCAAGGTTGGGCCAAGGGTTTGACTTGTCTAACTTAACTCAAAAATACTTTGGACTGGGAGAAGGGGGAAGCTACAAACTCTGTGCTGGACAAAAGAACACGAGGAATGGCTGTGCCTCACAAATGGATAAGTTGTTTAGAGAGTGCTTATTCAACTTAGGCATCATGTCTACATCAAGTTGATCCAGGTTCATTAGGATCATTCAATTTTATTTCCGTGGCCTTTTTGGCCTACATAACCCTTCGGATTTCAGATGTGCTGAGAAGCACAACTAGTTGCAGCTTGCATCCAGGGCATGTTTTTCATATATTTATACAAGGTCGGCAATTGTTTAGATATAGCTTTTAAGAACCATTGCTTTTTGGACCTTTATTATACTCTTCGAGGAGTATTTTTAGCTTTTCATTGCTCTTGCCCTTTTTTGTTTCCATGGGCGAATTTATTTAGTTTCCACAGGTAGAACATGAGCTTTCAGTTTTAGCCAACAACATCTCAAGTGACTAGGGGGAGTTCGAGCCAATGCCAAACATCGGGACAATCGACCAGAATGATTTAGGCCTACAATCCAACTCACCAAAGGTAAGTTTTGTCACCAACTCAGAGCCGAGACACTGGATAAACAGGGATGCGGTCCAAACACAGAGGTAGAAAAATGGGGAAGTCCTCGGTATCAGAAAGTCAAATGAGACAAGTCAGGGCTTAAAGTCAAATAGGAAGGTCATGTATGGATGGAGACAAGTGAATATGGAGCCTACACTAGCAGACAACTTGGTGTCGGGAAAGACCATATCTATGTAAGGTGGAAAACCAGTAAGTTTTGTTAAATGACCTAAAAGCGCAAGCAATTGTCCATTTTATGATTTACAGTTCATTTTAAATAGTTTGCCACATCAGGAATAATATACCAAGCACATGCTATGATCATGAATAAATCAACAAGATAATAATCCACAGTCAGTGAGAACATATCCACAGATCATACAACATCATCATAATAATAATCATCATGCATCATCTGAAACACTGCTGAAATACATCTCTAGGCACTGAACTGAAACTGTAATGGGATAAGTGGTCACATCAGTCATCAAATCTGAACTCTCAAGGCTCAGCCTTGACACAAGGTCATACATAAATCTGAATAATATACTTCTCTGATCATGAGTGATCCAAAATATATAGCCATGCTCTGGAATAATGGAAGCTCTGGAATGTGCAGATATCTGCTGTACAAGAATAGTAGCCCTGCTCTCAATAGATATAATCAAGGTGCTCATACTGCAAAGTAATGGGGGTGAGTGTACATGCTTCGATGACCAATGGGGAACACCCGGTGAGGCTACACTCCTATACTGCATTGCACCATCGGGGGTAACCGACAAGAGCAAATCCCAGGTTTGAGAGTGCATCTCACACACTAAAGAATCGAGGCACAAAAGATAGGGAGTCATGGCATACTCAGTGGTCAGTGGGGAAGGGGATCCTCAAGGTCACAAATCAAAATCCAAGTCGTAAAGACCAACATGAATGAGTTGGATGGGTGGAGAAAGTGAAGGTGGATTCAAAGTCAGCTGCCTAGGGGGACTAAATGACCAAGTCTATACCAATAATGGGGATATGATCCAGTGTGCATAGATAGGAGTCTACTGGAAGGGGTGGACTGACATCACCAAGGGCCAAACACATCATAATGACAACTAGATCACTACATCAACATCATATGTAAAGTCAGTGTACTATCATATATAAACAAGTCTAATCAACAACATGAGCAATAGAACATCAAATGCTATACCTGCCACACCATATACCTGCTGCTGAACCTGACTCTAAAACTGGATCTCTACTGAATCCGGGCAATAAGTGATAAACCAACAATACTCTATAGTACTCTTAATAAAAAATATGGCTAGGCAACTGTCTCAATGCGCTTATGCAAAGCTTGGCAAGGAAGGTTGCCCCTGTAGACAATGATGTATACATGTCTGGACTCATAGATAAACCATCTGTCCCCACTGATATCTCTGCTCGGGGCAATCTGAACAAAATGCATGCCCCCTCTGAAGGCATTCGATCTCTGATCTAGAAAAAAAAATGTAGTATGGTCCTTGACCACACAATTTGCAGCATGGTAGCTCCAACTAACATGGATGTGATAACATTGTCATCAAGTTTCTTCTAGAAAACATCATAAGTAGGTTTGGGGTTCCAATTTCCCTAGTTTTTAATAATGCTTCCTATTTCTCTTCTTTAAAGTTAAGTGAATTTGCTATAGAAAGGGGAATTAAATTGCATTATTATTCCAATCATTATCCCCAAGGAAATGGGTTAGCGGAATCTACAAATAAAAACCTCATCCGCATACTTAAGAAAACTATTATTGAAAATCAAAGAAATTGGCATGCTGCTCTCCCAAACGCTATGTGGGCTAATAGGGTCACACCAAATAATGATTTAGGGGTTTCTCCTTACACTCTAGTTTATGGAAAACAAGCTATTTTTTCTCCTAATATCCTTTTGTCTTCAGTGCAGTTAGCCCAAGCCTCTAGAGGATCCAATAGTTGTATTATAGTAATAGAGAGAATTAACACCTTGCTCAAACTTGAAGAGGAGAGAGAGAAGGCCAGAAATAGATTTACCACTCATCAATTTAATGTTAAGAGATGATTTGATAATAGTCGGGCAGGGAAAAAATAATTTGAAATCGGTGACTTAGTCCTGAAGTGGGATCAACCTCACAAGTAAAAGGGAAAGCATACAAAATTTCAACATTTATGGTTTGGTCCTTACACTATTGCTGAGAAACTTGGCCCTGGAACTTATAGACTACAAAATTTGGAAGGGGAAGTTGAAACTCCACCTATGAATAGACAAGCTTTGAAGTAGTACTTCACTTAGTTTAGGAAGATATTGTCTGTACATAAATAAAACTTTTTCCTTTTTGTTTCACTTTTTGTCTTTTGATTATTTCGTTTTATCCTAGCTAGCATGGTTATTTGATTCCCTTTTTTGAACCTTTAATAAAATTGAGTTCAGCAATCATAGTGCTTGGTGGGAAAGCTATGATCTCATTACTTATACAATATCTCTTTAAGTTGATTGATTCCCTAAAAATTTATGGTGTGTGAGAAATATTTCAAAGTTAGTGGTGCATTTTCAAGCATTATCATTTGAAAGGATTTCAACCTGTCTGTCTTTATCCTATTTATTCGGCTACTCGGAAAGCTTATCACATGATCATGTTAAAATTAAAGTGTATTAAATTATGTATATTTTGTTGGGATAAAGACTTCTAAGTTACTATCTTGAGGCTCCACCCATTGAAACACAAAAATAACCATGTCTTGACATTGTCTACTTATGGATGACCCATCCATGGGAAGGAAGCAAGATCTTGCAGATGTATAGCACATCAAAATGATCCTATACCTAATATAATGCCCTAAAGGGTCAAACAAAACCAACTCTTCCCCCGTTTAAGACATCCACATCAAATGAAGTTGGATATTTGAAGAATCATACGAAGACATGAACATATGAAATGAAACGTTCACAGAATACCAAGAGGCCATCCCAAATAGCATTCAAAGGAGTATCCCAAATAACATTCACAGGTGGCCCTTCTCCGTCCGTGGGCATGATAGTTACAATAAAATATTATCTATCACCCACACAAAAGGACACTATGGATGGAAGAGCCTAGAATTTTGCCTCTAATGAAATGGTAAAGCATAAAAAATGCTAGTGCATGAAAGAAATGCATATGGTATAGGAATGAGGAACACACGTTTACATCTGCTTGGTTTTGGTTACTTACCTCGTGTTGTCTTACTTTAGTTTACAATGGAAAGACTAGTTTAGTAAATGAACCTCATTAATTGACCTTGGGAGAGTGACTATGAAGTCCCAACTAAGCTACCCTTTCCCTTAAACAGTATCTCAATAATGTCTGATCACTGTGATATCTGTTCTGACGTAAAACCAGAATTGAGCTCAATGTAAGACAAATAAATGATACCAAAACTCTTACAATAAGCAGTGACTTGTAAGTAGAGTAGGTCATCATTCCACTTCAAATCGTCATCGACTATAAGAGCTCCTTTGATTTTATCAGAAATCTAAGTTCTCCCAATCAGGGGCCAATTGTTGCAACTGCAACCACCCTCCCTAGTATTTTCTTTTGGAAATACTGGGGCCCCACCTTTAATTTAACGTTTACTTGTCTCAAGCGTTTGATCTCCTCTTAGACTTAATCAAGTATTTCCTGAACTTAATATGTTCCCAAGAAAGAGAAAGTACTTAGCCAAATTCCAGTGTTTCCTTAATTGGCCCTCTTTCTAGAAGTTTCATATTCTGGCGAGTTTACCTAAGTTCGTCGAAACGTCGTTGAAACTTAACTTTTTACGCCGAAACGTCGGCTAGCATTTTGAATTTTTGCCGAAATTTTGACAAAGTTTCAGTTTTGTGCCAAAACTGCGGATGTGACTTTGCCTTTGTCGAAACTTTGGCGAAGTTTTAGCTTCTTTGCCAAAACATTGGCGAAACTTATAATAAGTCTCCGAAACGTCACCCAAGAATTTTGTCTGTCGCTGAAACGTGTGGAGTTTTGGATTATCGCCAAAGTCGCCCGAAAAAGTTTCGGAAAATTTACAACAAAACTGTGGCAGTGGCGTTAAAATTCCTGGATCTTGTCGAAACAGATCAAAGACTTTTCCTTTTTTTACCGATAAAACTTAGTTTCCATTGTGATTTCGGCGGACTTATAAGATTTTGTGTCGATACATATTGGCAGACATGTGGAAGCACGTCGAAACCGTTCGACAAGAGTTATGATGCTACGCCGATACAGTTACATTGACTCGATCCTTCATGCCGAAACTCACTTCACAAAAGTTGTTAACTTTTCTCCGAAGCGTATCGAAAAGAATCACAATTTAACGCCGATACTATAGCGGAGAATTGAAGTTCTCTCTGATACATACTGTCTCATGGGAAACGAAAACATCATTGATTCATGTCATGGCAACTCGCCCTTTAGCACCGGAATGATTTGTTCAAAGTCACAAAAACACTATGAAGTTGTTTTAAATCTTGTTTGGGCATTTAGGGTTTTGAAAGAACCTTTTTCAATACAAGAAACACCGTTTGTTCTTCTCATTGTTGTCACATAACCCCATTCGAGCATGCGGCCATTGGAGAAGATTCCTCATTCGGTACTGTTATCACCTAAGATGTAGCTACCCCTATGGATAGATCCAGTCATGGATGGCAATAGGGAAGGGTAACTCAAAAGGTGCAACCACGATCACCTCGACCTCCAATATATGGTTGTCACGCCAGTCGAGGCAACCTTCACTTTATGTTATCTAGCCCAGACAACAAAGGGGGAGACCCGATCTACTCCCGACAGGAGAGATCAAAACCAAGACACCAAATCAGGGTATTTCTAGTTGAAGTTAGGTGTATGGTTTATCCTAGACCTAAGGATGAAGTCACAAGCCAAGTGAGGGGTTTAATAGGTATAGCTTTGGTTCATAGTTGAAGTGAAAGTGACTTACAATGTTTAAAGTGAGATCTAGGGCTAGTGTACTAGGTCAATGTCAAAAGATTCACTGCCTTGGGTACCGTGTCCAATGCAGGATAGTTAAAAGGTTGTATTGGGGCTAACTAGTACATGAGACAAGATTGACCGTAGTTCATGATGTCCTCAAAGGTATAGTTTACCATGCAAAAGTCAAACCACAAGTCAATCCAACATTCTAGGAAAGTTGAGTTAACTTGGAGAGAGGCCAGTGCCTTGGGAATTGGGAAATGGAGTCAAAGTGAGGTTGACTTGAGGTTTAGGACTCCTAGTACTTGGGACAAGTGGACAATACAGTTCTTGATGGATAAATGTGTCTAGATCTAGGTTTGACCCAAGTGGACCACAATCCCTAAAAACAAGGAATGCAATCCCCAAGGCAAGATTTGACAAAAAGACAGTCTAGACCTAGGTTTTGAATTATTCTGATTCCGGATCTGCAAAAATCTCAAGTACCCAGTTCCTCGAAGTGAGTGAACTCACTTCTCCAAGGTGGTGCGACTTTCCCTAAGGAGGCTTCAATCAGGGTTTAGGTGGGTCAAATCATGTCGGATAGCATCCAAACTTTAGATCCGGGTAGATCAGTCAAGTAGGGATATGGATCTATAATTTCGTGGCAATCCACCGGTTAGATCTTTGTAGATCTGAGTTTTAGTGTTCCAAGTGGTCCAAAGTGGGGATTAAATCCCTTAAAATGTGGAATGGGGCCCACAAGGTGAGTTTCAGAAAAGGGACAACCTGGGTGTATGTTATTTGATGTGTAGATGTCAAATCAAGTGAAATCTCAAACACCCATCGCTTAGATCTAGGTCAACCTGCTCAAATGGTGAAGTGCGCCTTCCTTGGGAGAAGCTAGGTTGGCTTGGGAGAGGGGTCAAATGGAAGCCAATCCACACCAAACTATAGATCCGGGATGCCGTGGATGCTATAGAGGTGGGTTTTCTATATCATGCCCAACCACCCACTAGATCTTGGTAGATCTGACAAAATGTAAAATGGGGGTTTTGAAGTATTTAGGGTTTTAACAATTTATGAATTATGTCAATGGATTGGATAAAGGAAAGAGAAACAAACCTGTGGATCTTACCTGGATAACCTTGTAGATGCCTTGATGATGATGATCTATGCAATCCCGATCAATTTGGAAGCTTTGAAGTAGTCTCTATGCAAATCGATTTAGTCCAAGAAGCCAATGCGCCCTCTCTCCTGCACAACAAACGTCAACAATATCAGATTTGATGCATCAAGAGATAAGACTAATGCCACAAAAGAAGTAACAGAAAGATAGCATAGATCACAATGATACTAATGATAACCCCCTGATACAAGCGAATGCCAAGAAAGTCGATTTGAAGAAGCCTTGCAAAATCGCCCTTGTTGAAGTCGCCCTCCTGTAGACAAACAATGATTTCCAAACAAGATAGATCTTACCACAATTTCCAAATGCTAGGTTGCAATAGACTTTCCAATCACCATCTAAGAACACCAGATGCAAAGGAGACCACAAGAATTTCCACAAGAATATTTTTCTATACCAATAATCCAAGAGCCAAAGACCCTTTACAATGAGAGGCTCTCTCCTTTAAATAGGAAGGAGAGGCACCAAAACCCTAACCACTTTTTGAATGAGTGGCTAAGATTATAAGATACAAAAGTCTAATCAATGGTTGAGATGAGCTCAACAACATAATACATGGATCACACATAAAATATAACATAAGTGGACAAAGTCGCCCTAGGAGAGGGGAATCCCACCAAATCATGATGACAAAATATCATAAGAGGCTCATGGTGGGTCCAAGGGGTAATTTTATCCCTCCTTGGTCAATCCCCATGACACAATAACCAATAAATAATCATGAAAGTACCAAATCGTGCCTCCCTAGTGAAGTCGTGGTCCTCAAAAGACCTCAAAAAATCCACAGAAAGTGCCATAAGTGATGGATGCGGGCCCCGATGAAGCTGAACCTGCTGGAGGAGGTGTGGAAGGTCCCGATCTATCATCACTGATCATCCCATGCCATAACTTTGCCTCAGTAGCCCAAATCGATTTCCTCAATAGCCATTTCTACCAATCCTGAAATGCCTCGGGAAGCGTGAAACTGCCCAAACAGCCTCCTGGAGTGATGGCGCTGTCAAGGTGAGGGCACCAATGTGTCCGGGAGGGGGGTAATATGGTAAAAACAAGTGGCTGGACCACCCCCTCCATCATCAGCGCCCTAGGTCAACCGGATAAAAGTCATCTCTGCTCCGACAGGGCCTCCAACAGACCAAAACTGCACTAGGACAGCCTACTGAGGCTAAATCATCACTGTAAGTGCCCGGAACTGAAAACAAACTGTCCCATTGGACTCAGAAGGTCCAAATCCATCCAAGATGTGTACTCATACACCATATGAATCTCTGCATGATCAAAATAAATATCCAATGTACCGGAACAAGGCCCATAATAATGATCTGTAAATGACCAAACACTGCTGTATCCCAAGAATCATCATCATAACCCTGTAGCTGCTGCATAGAATCATCCTGTATGTATACATAGACCATATATCATCTATCCATATCATCATAAGGTCCAACATCTCATGTCTCATGGTCCTCCATGGTCAAACTAGGTCTAACCAAGACCAAATACAACTCAGACTATCATCCATAGCTGCTGCAAGGTGTCAAGGTTAATACATGCTTTACAATTTATTCAAATAGCTACTAAAACACAGAGTAATCATGACTGGCGATCTAAATCCAAATATATAGTGTCGTTAATTATTATTATTACTCAGACTAGACTTTCAGGACCATACTCACTTCATAGATGTGATCAATTTGCTAGTGAAGGGTGAAGGCTGAAATAACTGGCTAGGCTAAGGGATGACTTGACTGACTTGACTTTGTGACACTTCGGCAAGGGAAAGGGAATGTACACCATAGTATATACTGAATGAGCAATAACACAGGGAATGGCGGTGTCTCACAAATGGATGAGTTGTTTAAAGAGGGTTTATTCACCTTCACAGATGCGCACAATCCATAATACAAACAAGGCCAGCAATTGTTTAGATATAACATTTAAGTTCCATTGCTTTTTGGGCCTGAGGTTTCCATAGCCTTGATCTATGTGTGTTTACAAACACATTGCATAGATTTACATTTATTTTTAGGCTTTCTGCTGCAGGTGTGTTTTTAAGGCACTTGTTTACCTGAGCACTTCTAGGTGTGTCATGGACAACTTGTTTACCTAGGTATTTATTTTTCCAAAAGATATAACATTTTATTTTTCATGGCCATTTTCATTTGGCATTTCTTTCATATACAAGATATAGCATTTGATTTTTCCAAATTTTGTATTGATGGCAGCACTAAAAGTTTCAGGTTTAGCCAACACAACTTTAGTGACTAGGGGGAATTCTCAAGGAACTCCAACTCACCATAGGCAAGTTTTGTCACCAACTCAGAGCCGAGACACAGTAAACAGGGAAGCCCATCCAATACAGAGGCTACAGTGGGGAAAGGTCCTCCATGCCACTAGTCAAGTAGTAAGTCAGGGTGATAATCTAAAAGGTAGGCCACGGATGGATGAAGACAATGAAATGATGGAGCCAACACTAGCAAGCCAAAGTATGGTGTAATGATCACCTCTATTCTCCCTTAGGAGGGTATGTACCAATGAGTATGAATAGTGAACTTCTAAGTCTGAGTAGGGACAGTATAATATAGTATAATAGGTCAACCAGGTCCATATATCTATATGATCGCCAGATCATGACACTAAGTGCTATGACATGCTATAAGAATAAGTATAAAAGCAATCTAATCATAACACCTGTAATATACCTGCTGAGTCATATGCCTGAATGCACATCAACCTGTACCATCATCTGTCCTCTGGAACTGCTGCTGTAACTCTGGGCAATACTGTCTGCTCTGTACCAATGGCATAATGGCTATATCGGGCATCTCTCTGAGTGTCCTGAAACTCAGTCATGGCATGGGGAATATAACTGCTGTCCACAATCTGATAGTGATCCAATATAGATGCTCATCTCAGCATCTCAAATGTAGGGGAACTGGCTGAATAGTGTACTGGCATCAGAAAAATAATGTATGGTAGCCCGGCTACTATAAATGTGATAACAGGTACATTCACGTCTACTACCAATCAACCTAGCACATCTGTCATCGATCGTCCAGGTTTCAAAAATGTCGAAAAGGGGTCCTAAGTGCTCCTCTAAGGCGATATTGGAGATAACATCTGATGATGAACCGGTCCAAGAAGCATCTCTGGAAATTCAGTTTGATGATACGCAGCATATCACAGGCATAGTTCCAGAGTTCAAATGATGTGAAATTTAGCATTTGATCAGAGACCAAAATGTCCCAGAAGCTACCATCGAAGAAGACTTAATCTATCAGAACATCAAAAGCTCAAGCGTTCACAAGGTTGTGTAGCCAGGTCGAAATTGTTGCCTTGTGCTATAGTAATAAGATGTGTCCTTCCCCAATATTGATACTAAGTCTCATATCATTACAAGCGCTACGGGGAAAGGTTTTGTGTCGTTCCATCCTGCACATATCGACAAAGCATATAGACTTTTAGCTCCAAGAGTATTTTTAACGGAAGAATGGCTTGCAAACCTCAAACTTGACTATGTCGAATGTGCAAAGAAGATGCTGCTACCAGGGAAGCAACTGCACCAGAGAGAGAGCAGGGAATATGAAACTAAATGTTTGAAGACTCCTTTCAGGATTGTTGCTACTCTCATATGTAGGCTCTACGAGAGGCCCAACTCAACTCATTACTAGATCAGTTGGGTGCCTTTACTTTAACATATTACAATGCATGGTACTGCTTTTAATTGGGCAAACATTATCTCTAAGAACATGGTCCAAGAAATCAAAGATGCTCAGCAGGGCCTCAAAATAAAGAAGGTTGAATTCCACATGTCCTCTTATTTGGTGGAGTGTATCATGACTCTGCATCCATTTCTTGGTCTCGGATGTAGGTGGAATCCTAATGAGTCTCCTATTTGTGTGGCCTATCAAATTTTGTGGGCCCAAAATCATGCAAGCTACTACAAGTAGATTTGTGAAGAGTTTGTGGTTCCCCTTGTACAAATTAATATATGAAAAGGAGCCAGATTGCATGTCTAAGGAAGATCTTGTAGTAGTTACCGAATTAGGGGATTTCTATCCAACCCCTGAGGGCACCTACTTGTGTATATACAGAGGATCAAATGGTCCATTTTATTTTTACCTAAGTATGTTACAAATTATATTATTTTGAAAGAAATTGTGAGGCAGACATTTTTAAATGGCATTGGCCATTTCTTGCATAATAATAAGAAAGCTTCCTAGCCTCCACTTCCATTGGTAGTCGGATAATACAGGTTGAACAAGTTGAAAGATGCACAAGCCTTGGTAAAGGATTTGGATTCATTTCATTTTGGCGAGAAGATCTTTGTATGAAATGATAGTCACCAAAAGGTGGCTTTGCATTGCGCATATGTTAAAATTCATTATGATTATGCTGACCAATTTTTTAAGGAAGAAGTATATAGATGGGCCCCAAACCTCGCAGAATTGGATAGAAGACTAAACAAAAGGAAGGGTGGTAAGGAGGCGAGCTCGAGCAAACCATCAGATGCCTCGACACAAGAAAACTTAGGAGAAGATGTTAGGAAGAAAGCTGTGGAAGAATCCCTCTTGGCAGAAACAAGCAAAAGATTGCATGAGGAAGAGCTAGCAAGGAAGGCTGAGGAAGAAAGAAAAGCAAGAGAGGACGTGGAAGAACTATAGAAGAGGATAGAAAAAGAAATACTAAATAAGCTTGCTGCAGAACAAGAAAAGAAAAGGGCCAAGTTAATACAACAACAACAGGAATTAGCTTGCTGGAAGAAATCCAAAAGAAGAAAGAAGAAGAAGAAGCTTTCAAGAAAGCTGTGGAAAGTCAACGTCAATAAGGAGGTGAGGAACTGGGTAATGAAGGTCAAGATATGGACATTGATGCTGCAATAGTCAAGGTCACCCCATTTACACCCTCCAACCAACATGTCGTAGCTAAATTGGAGACTATAGTTTATGATCCCAAAACAAATACCATCATGAAAAAGACAAAAAAGAGGCTTACAATTGCCTTAGATCCTAGCGTTGTTACAATACAGGAAGTCCCAGTGGTCAAAGGTACCAATAGGGACAAAAAGTTCACAGCATCCGTTGGAGTAGTTGCAACCCTGGCCAATGAAGACAATGTACACAAATTGATAGAGAGCGCATAAAATAGCAAGGCCAAGGTAGTTAAGCTTAAGGAAAATCTGGTTCAAGCAAGGAATGAAGGAATTGAACTCAGATGTCAGCGAGATACCCTTGAATTTCAAAACGGAGAAGCCATGAACACCATTCAAATTTTGGAAGCAGAAAGAGATTCAGTAAATGTTCAAGTGGTAATATTGGAAGGAGAGAAGACATATTTAAAGTCCCAATTACAAGAGATGCAATCAAAGAAAAGTCAATGGGACCATCAAATAGAAGCTCTCACTATCGAAAAGGGAGCCCTGCAATCTCAAGTAGAAGAGCTTAATCAAGAAAAGGATTCATTGACAATTGCATTGAATAGTGCATAAGAGTAGAAGCAGGATTTAACTCCGTTTTATGATTGTGCATCCACTATTTAGGAACAATTGTTCCATTCACAGGAGCTACTCACAGAACAAATGTTTGAAGTACAGGGAATGGTGGCCAGACTCAAAGCAAATATCTGAGATAGCTACTGCCACTCGACATAAACTAGGGGAGATTCATAATAGAATGAAGAAACTGACTGCCTGGAGAGCAAAAGCAAAGGAAATCCCTCCCCATCTGCCTAAGATATCTACAGAAGAATTGAGATTGGATTTTGAAACTCTAGATAGTTTCCAAAAGGATGAGAGGAAATTGCAAAATTAGGTAGCAACCTCTATTTCTAGATGTGAAGGGATCCATCAGAATATAGTCAAAGCTTTTGAAAAATATCATTTGCCTTCTTCTGCCCCATTTGAATACCTTGTACCTATTATCACACAACTTGTAGTTGTTCCTAAAGGTATCCCATCCAGGATTGTAGAGGTGTTGGAGAACTAAAGAGCTGATCCAAGGCTTGCCACGGTTCCCAATGCAAGTGGGTGTCACGATAACTGAGGCAACCTTCACTTTAGATCAAGAAGAATCAAGATCAAGGGGGAGACCCTAGCCAATCTATGAAGACTAGCTAACCCAAAGACTCCTAGGGAAATGTGTAAGGTTATGTAAGGAGATCAATGGTGCATGATTTTAGATCTAGAAAAGTAAGTGGACCCAAGGTGGCTATGGCTTGGTTGAGAGGCTTAAGCAAGGGACAGATGAGTCAACCAATTGTTTGATTAAGGTCACTTATGAGATTAAGTAAGTAGATCTAAAGAAGAGCTAATGCCATGAAAATTACCCAAGTGGGGCCCACCCTTAAAAAGTGGAAAATGGTCCAAATAGGGCTCACAAGGTCAAAGTTAAAGTGAAAGGCACTAGAGGGTATGCTATAGCATGGATTTATGGATTTGACAAAGAATTAGCAATACCCACATATGGGATCTAGCAAATGGCCAGCTACCCAAGGAGTGCGACTTGCCTCAAGGAGGACTAGTGCCTTAGTTGGAAGGGCAAATGGAGTCGGATGTCCACCAAATTATAGATCGGGATAGTTAAGATGATTAACTAGGTGGGTCTTAAATGTCAAGCACAAGCCATGGCTAGTGACCCAAGTGGAGCTCAACCCTCAAAATGAGGAATGGGGCCCACAAGGTGAAAATCAACAAGGTGAAGCACTAGAGGTAGGTTTTTAGGGTTGATCTATTCAATGAAGCAAAAATCTCACCTACCCATGTCTTGGAACTGGCAAACTAGCCTCCTTCAAGGAATGTGTTTTCACTCAAGGAGGACTAGGTACCTTGGGAAATGGGCCAAATCGAGTTCAATCACCACCAAACTATAGATCGGGATTGCCGTGAATATTATTAAGGTGGGTTTTAAGTTTTATACCCAAGAGCATGTTAGATCCAAGTAGATCTAAAAAAAGTAAAATGAGGGTTTGTAGATCTAAGAGAATAGATGGACAAGGTAGAAGAATAACATACCTCCTTGAGCATACCTGGAAAATGAAGAAAAATGTTGCTTGTGACGAGGATTACTTCCCACAAAGATCAAATGCCAAACTTGATGAAGCCCTTCTTGCTATGCATTTTGCCCCCTTAACCAATTCACCCTCCTCTTCTTGTCAACCAAGGACACAAAGATCAATCAGTCAACAGAAATGGAGGTAGATGCAAACAAAGAATGAATAAACATGAAATTGTTGGTGCAAAGACAAAACAACTCCCTGTAGACCTAAAACGTCATGATGAAGATAGTAGGGTAGGTCTCCCCACCAATATGTCCTCCAAAACCTCCTCTTTGCCTGCAAATTGTGTTAGTGAAGATAAAATCCAAGATGGCCACCAATGTCTGCCAGTGCAGAGGAAGAAGCATTTACAATCACCACAAACAAGCATTCAACTCCATGATCCAAGATGCCCAAGAAAAATATTTTATTCCAATAGCCAAGATCCAAAATTCTCGAGATGCCTTTACAATGAGGGGGTCTCCTCCTTTTATAGGAGAGAAATACCAAAACCCTAAACCACTTTTGAAAACTAGTGGTTGAGATCAAAAGATATAACAATGTAATCAATGGCTAAGATGAGCCAACATAATAATAGACATGGATCACTCAAATAGAGGATGACGTCATGGCTGAAAATCCTCTAGGAGGGATGACATCTTACATGGGGGTGGCTAAAAACATAGGAGCCACAACATAATGACATGGACAAGTGACTAGGAGCACATGGTGGGGCTAGGAGGTATTATTCCCCTTCACTAGCATGACCCCATGGCACAATAATATAAAATATGACTCAATGACCCCATGGCACAAATGATCAAATCTTGTCCCCATCACCAGAGAGAGAAATACAATAAAAGAGCTCCTGTAGGCTATAGCTCATGTGGACCCCACTGACTGGTGCCAACTGATTTGGAAGAAGGGGGATACACCATGGATGACCTCTGAGCAGACCAAGTGCCAAAACCTTGCCTCAATTGCCCAAATCGAATTCCTCAATGACCTTTTTATTCCATTTTTTAATCCTCCTGGAAACCCTCAAAATGAACAAAACTGCCTCTGGAGTGCTTGCGCTCTCAAACTGAGTGTACCATCATGCCCAAAAGGGGGGTAATATGGTAAAAACAAGTGGCTGGACCACCCCCTTCCTCTGTAACGCCCTAGGAAACAACTTGCCTCCAATGCTCAATGGATCCAGAAGACCCAAATCCACTAGAGATGAGTACTCATACACCTCATGATAACCTGTGGGGTCATTTGTAGGGTCCACCATACCCGAACAGTGTAAAATATGATGATCTGGAAATAAAAATAGAAGTGACCAACTGCATCAATCATCATCTGGAGCATATGTCCAACATATGGAATCATCAATAGGTGCATGTGGGACCATAGATCAACATCATAAAGTATAAGTGGTCCATCTCATCACGAATGCCAAGAATGACCATGGACAAACTATGTTTGACCAGGTCAAAATACAACCAAAGACTAGATTATAACAAATGACTAAGACATGTTACTTTAACCATATTCACAGCTTAACTTAAAGTATAGACATCAATCAAGTGGCAGCTAATACATAGATATTCGATGTTATTTATAACTTATTTGCACTAAAGCTTTAAAGACATACTTCATCCAATGGACATGGCCTAATTGCTAGCATGGGGTGAAGGTTAAGGACAAGGCTAGGTAGAAGGGATGACTTGACCAACTTAACTAAGTGATACTTTGGACAAGGGAAAAGGGGAGATACACACAATGTTGGACAAGATAAACAAAAGGAATGGCGGTGCCTCACAAATGGGCTACTTCTCTGTATTATTTTTCTGATAAATTTGAATTGTTGTTTAGACAAATTCTGTGCGGATGTGAATGTTGGATTGATAGTTGGATCAGATACAACGGTTCACATCCCTGCAGAGCAACATTAAATGCTGCGTTGTGGGGTGCTTATTCAATGCCCCCTTTTCCTGTCTGAAACACCAAACTGAACCATTATGGCCCGGACACTGGTTAGACCGGCTGGTTTTCCCAGTTCCAATAACACTTGTTTACAATGAACCTTCCACCTTCTTTCTGCCTCCAAGTGAACCAGATAGGTAATGCAAATACTTAACCTGTGATTGTGAAAGCATGTTTCTGCCAGAAAACAACAAAAGATAAAGAGACCCATGAAGTGGCAAACAAAAAAAATCCTAATGCACAAATTTATCGTAGAGGTTACTATTCTTGGCTTTTATTGTAAGCTACTATTAGAAAACTCCCTTAGGATAGGGATAATGTCAGTGGAACTTCCATGGTTACTCTCTACCTCCCATGAATCAAATAAGCATTTTAAAAGGCTTACATGGGATTATGAAGGAATTGGAAGAGATGGTGGATGGATAATAAATAATAACATCAAACCATCATTCACAGTGATGGGAGCAATGGATAGCTCCAATAAGCCATTGCATATCTTCTTTCAGACACTTCAGAATGAACATGTGTTCCCATATGTTAGAATGATGGAGCTTTCACTTCTTGAAATGGGGAGAAGAGAAGAAAGTGAAGTCACTCATTTACTCCTATTTCCCGTCGATGTGCACACTAGCAACATAAATCTTTCGAAAGATGTTTCCCAAGGGGGAAAAGTGTGGCCTTGAGTGCAAGCAAAGAGCAGGTGCTGTCACCTAATCCCTATTCCTTCGTTTAGGGAAACTCCTAACGAAGCCAAGGGGGGTAGACCCTACAAAGAGTTACTAAGGCTCTTGTGTTTTAAAGTGTTTTTTGGATGTATGATGAGGATGGGTGTTTTTTAGGAGTTTTTTGGTGATTTGCAATAACAAATTAAAATCCAAGCATGTATTTGCAAAATAAGATTTAGAAGATGCACAACCACTGATAACTTATAAGCAAAGCACCCACAACATGATATAATTAAAGTAGACAAAGCAATACTCTAGATAGATAATAAGCAAATAAAATACTGAATTGAGTGACGAGTGCCAAATGGAGTCAATGTAGTGCTTAGAATGCTTGAAACATGTCTTGGGTGTGCTCGAGAATGTTTTGCAAATGCTCTTGGTAAATTTTATTGTAAATTTTAGGGGTGAAGTTGATTATTAATGGGAAGGGGATATCCAAGATATACCTTGCAGTACAGGAGATATGTCCGGATAATAGTCTAAGTGGCTTCGTACAAGGACATGTGGGCTGGTCGGAGTCTCTAGAGCGGTGTTCAACACTACACCAACAATGATGTAGCCTAACTGTGCCCTTAAGGTCTCGTTCCAGTGGTTCCCACGTCCCCAGGCAGAATTTGCCCACTTTCGACTATTAGCGATCAATGCCGGATTTTCGTTGGTATGTATGGGAGAGTGTTTTATTATGGTTGAATTGGAGTTAAATGTGAGAAATTTATTCAATCTACATTGTTTCTGAGTATCCCACAAGTGGGTAGAGCATACGCAGTGTAGTAAATATTCGTTCCAATTTTATTGTATGTGTGAAACAAGAACCATGGAAATCTCTCCGATAGAGAGTGCTCTTGATCCGCCTTATGGCGAAATTCAAGAGACTTATGAAAGATAAAATTGCTTGAAATAAACTACACCACCCAAGAATATTTTTCAGGTCTAGGACTGTACTCGGGAGAGCAAGGGGGTTAGCTAAAAAACAAAATGAACTCTTCAACAGAGAGCACTCTTAATCTGCCTTATGGCAAGATTCAAGAGATTTTATGTACCTTTTAACAGTTTATATGAAGTAAATACTTGAACAATAAATCAAACTTAATCAATCGATTAAGATCTAGCAAAATATTCAAAAGTGAAACTACTCTAACAATTGAAAACTAATCTACTTGCAGGCTAAGTCACCTGACACGAGACATGAATGTCCCCAAAATACAAGTTTCCCCACCGGACACGAGACACAGTGATCCCTGGAATCAGGACATGAAGGACACGTTTTATATACATATATACATATATATATATATATATTTAAAATATATTAAAATTTGAAAATATAGACATTTAGATCCAATAAAATTTAGAAACTAGAACATTTACAATTACAAATATTCAATAGAAATTAGAATCAAAACACATTAATGATTATTGACTACACATTTATCATTCACAAATCACAACACATTTGTCATTCACAATCACAAATCACGATGAGAGACATAGATGCATGTTGGAGACTAGGAACCATATTTCTCATTAAGTCATCAAAATCAAAATGTATTACATAGATGTCGGAATGCCACTGGGCATTGGCAAATGCCAAATAGACTATTAAATAGTCTAATAGTAAATACAAAAAAGGGGTGGATCAAGATGGAAGAATCCCATCTGTCAATGACTCAATAGTCCTCCCCCATGCCTGATTCAACAAACTCATCACTACCCTGATCCTCCTCCTCCTCCTCCTCCTCCTCTCTGCCAATCTGACTAACTGCATCTGCTGGTGTGGAGGATGACCCCTCCATACGATCACCCTCATCAAAAGAGATTGGCTCTAGCATTGGATCATTAAGATCCATGTTGGCTAATGCCAACTCAGTACTGCTGTCCAAACCCATATCATCAAAAAAGACATCCCACATCTTTGTCTTTCACTTCGCCCACTCCTCCCTCTTCCTGTAAATAAGAGAAAGGTTGGAGTGCACATACACCATCGTCTCTGCCCTGGACTGCTCAAGCCTACTCTTCTTCACACTGTACAAGTTCCCATATGTGCTCCAATTCCTCTCACAACAAGAGGATGAAGTAACTTGAGAGATGACCCTCAAGGCTATCTTCTGTAGAAGAGGGCATGTTGCCCCATGAGTTTCCCACCAAACATAGGGTTTCTTAACCCCCATGTCTCTAACCACCTCATATCCTCCAATTCTCCCATTGCCACTGGAAAACTCATAAAATCCCTCCACCGCCTCAAGGTGGTCTCTATCTTGAAGTAGCCGTCTAAATGTTGTCTTCCTCCCCTCTGAGATCTCTCCATCCATGTTAGGAGGGGCTTTGGATGAGGGCCCCAACCCACCAGTGAGCCAATCCTGAGTGTAGAACTTAGGGTTCAATGAGTGGGCCAAGCAATGCAAAGGTGTGCAATTCTTATCCCACCTGGAGATAAGAATGTCCTGTATGGTGGACCATAAGTTCTCTATCGATGTCTCATACTCAGCACACCCATTCTCCATAACAATGGTCCTCATGGACTGAATCATGGAATCCCACCCCTCATAAACATCTTGCTAGGATGGGCTGGTCCGTGTCTGCAAACCGCAACAAAGAAATGATTGGCTCCATGATCTTGATTGTAAGATCTACCCTACCCCACCAACCATCATCTAACACCGTGTCCTTCACGTTTTGTGAAGCAATCTGATCCGTCTTTCTCCAAAAATCCCAAAACTCTGAAATCACCATGGACCCAAGAGCGATTTTGACCTCTCTCAACCTCTTGAGCATGATGAATGAGGAAGCAAACCGAGTATCTGCAACCTTCAACAATGAAAGATGTGTGTACTCTTTGTAGATTGTGAGGGCATTGGTGTGGTTTTGTACAAAGCTACGGATATGGTGTGCATCCTCAATAAGTTTGCCAATCCATGGCACATCTGAAGCAATAGATTTCAGTGCTAAATTCAAAGAATGGACAATGCAAGGTGTCCAAAATACCTGTAAGATCAATAAAAGAAAGTATAAATGAGTCATTGAGTCTAGACTCCTAGACTTTACAGGACTATAGTCTACAACTAAGTTACTAACAACTCAAAATTTCAAATAAATGAGTAAATTTAGAATGCAATTATGCAAGGTGTCCAAAATGAACATACCTGTGGATATTTAGCTTCCACAATCATGCCAACAACCTTGCAAACAGGTGCATTGTTCGTGATGATTTGTACACAAGAATCAACACCTACTTCTTCAATGGTTTTGATGAACAAATCACCCATATACTATGCATCCTTGTATTTTCCAAGAGCATCCACCGCTTTTAAGAACACTGGTCCATTTGGGGAAGACACCATGAAATTGATGAGTGGGTAGCGTGCTGCATCCGTCCACCCATCTGAAACAATACTAAAACCACATGTGGACCGTTTTGATCTAATTGGATCAATAATTTTATCCACCTCCTTCCTTGCCTTAACCAGTTGGAGCTTGTTCCATTATAGATCGACACATCTCAAAGTACAATGGTGACCGTGCAACATTGAATGAGATGAAGTTGAGGTAGAATAAAAATGCAATGGAGAGGTCCACCTCTTCCCGGGCCTTTTGTTGGAAAATCCTATCCATTGGACCACTTGAAGTTGGCCTCTTTCTTGTTGGATAAGCAATAGCATCAAATCCACTCCTAGTGCTAGAGGGTTTCCTCAAGAATGGAAGAGGATCCTCATGATGTTGTGTCTTGCTTGCTGCAGCCACCTTCCCTACCCTAACATGGTCCTCTCTTTCCATTTCCCTCCTTTGGTTAACACTCACCGCTTTGCATGAAGAAATTCCACAAGGGAGGGCCAACAAATGGCCCTTAACTCGGTAATATGTGCTCTTGAAAGCATGCTTGCAGAAATTGCAAGTCCAACACACATTTCCTCCCCCACCAAGATTTGCTCCAATGCCTTCTTTTCTTGTAACATACTTCCACAAAGGGTATTTACTCTCTTGTGCTTGTTGTCTTGCCAAAACATGGCTAAAATGAGCATGAGCTTCACTAGAAGCAGTTGGAGCACTAATAGGAACAGAAGAGGAAATGCTTGGAGGAATAGGACGCGAGGGATTAGATGGGGCATTCTTCCCTTTCCTTTTCCCTCTAGCTGCTGCCCTAGCTGGTTAAGACATTTTCCTTCAACCTTGATGGTAAAATCAACTTGGAATCCATTCACCTACAAGAAAACAAACTTGAAACTCCTTCACCTGCAAAAAAACCAATTTTGGGCTCTCTCTAGCTCTCCCTCACTCTCCCTTCAGTTCACAAATAACAACAAAAAAAAAATCGTGTTTTATGGGCCTGCGGGGTTGCCTTTTGGTGCCTTTTCGTGTCCTGGAATCGGGACACGATGTGCAGAGATAGGGCACACGTGTCCCGAAATCGGGACACGATGTGCAGAAATAGGGCACGTGTGTCTTGAAATCGGGACACGATTTTTTTGTGTCCTCCACGTGGGGCAATTGTGTCCGTGCGCACACGGTCCCCACAGGACACTTAGCCCTAAACAGATGTGTCTGGTTACTTAGCTTGCAGGTATAAAGCAAAGACAGTGCAGAAAAGGACAAGGGATGATACAAGCTTCCCCCAAATGGGGGAAGTGGGGTGTGGGAGCCTTTATCCCACTTGCTCTTTTATTATTCTTTTCCAATATGTTTTGTTTTTCGTCTCCACTTGAAAGCACAAGATCAGATCGAGGAATGAAGAAGGGGGAAATAGAGTTTGGGTGCTTTTAGTTTTGCTTTGTTGCTCTTCTTGTCTTGCTTTGATCTTGCTTGCTTTAGCCTTTGGACTTTTCTTTTGATTTGAACTTCTTGTATCCCTGAAAGTAAGAGCCTCAAACACGAACTTGTTAATGGATTAGTAAATCAAAGAAAAATGAAACTAAGATCTATGCTAACTCTAAGCAATGAACAAGCAAGCATTAACAAATCTTTTGAAACTTGAAAACTAACTCAATGCAAACTAAGATCTAAGCTAAATTTTTGAATGAAAAGCAAAGCTAAATTATGAACAAAATTGAAAAAAGATCAAAGAAGGAAAGGAAGGAAGAGAGCGAGGCAAGGAAGAATCAAGGAGAGGGCAGCCAACTAAGAGAAGGGGCTGCAAACAAAGAAAAGAGGGCTGCTAAATGCAAGAAGGACAACAGCAAGAAGAAAAAGGGCAGCAAACAGAGAGAAGAGGGCAGCCAACCAAGAGAAAGGGGGCTGCAAACAAAGAAGGAAGGGCAGCAAACAGAAAGAAGAGGGCAGCCAACAGAGAGAAGGGGGCTGCAAACAAAGAAGGAAGGGCAGCAAACAGAGAGAAGAAGGGCAGCAAACAGAGAAGGAAGGGCAACAAACAAAGAGAAGAGGGGCAACAAATAGAGAAGGAAGGGCAGCAAACAAAGAGAAGGAGGGCACTTGAAAGGGAAGGCAAAAGGCTTGATAAGTTTTAACTTTGAAAATCGAAGAGAGCGAAAATCCTTTAAAAGATTTAGATTTTTAGCAAAGGATCTCACTACTTGTAACCAACTTTGAAAGGAAAGGATTTGATTTTGAGATTTAAATGGTGAAAAAGAGAAAGAGAACCCTGTTGGATCTTGAATCTACTTGAGAGTACTTTAGAATTCACTTGGCGAGTGATTGAAGAAACTTGTACTTGGTTCCAAGAAAATGAGATGCAACCTAGCTTAACCTTTTACTTGGAAGGGCGATCTGCAAACAAAATCCAATACAATTGCACACAGATATTAAATCTAGTACTTCCTACCAATTAAAATCAGAAAAGGCATGAAATACAACTAAATATGACAATGCTCTTTCGAATTTCTAGAAGTAAAGATGTAAGTAGATAACTTCAGACTACAAATATCTACTCTTACGTGCTTATAAAAGCCCTCTAAAGCATACTTACCAAACTCAGAATCAACAATAAATTGACGAGGAAAAATAGCAAAGAGTTTGAATCGGATCGGGAAAACATCGTCAATTACAAAAAATTAAAATATATACCTATCTTTTGAATTAAAAAAAAAAACATTTTCATAGATATTCAAAATAGGAATATATTAATAGATGTCCAAAAGATATCAATAAAATATATCAAATCTTATGGATGAGTCAATAGTACATAAAATGGGGGTTGAGTGAATAGTCCATAAGATGGGGGTTACTATAAATTGTGACCAGCATCCAACATCTTGTAGATGGCGTTCGCGTTGAGTTCACTGGCATCGACCTCTTGTTGGTTGCCACACAAATATACCACGTGCCTACGTAAATATCGTTGCCCTAGCTCAGAGCCCCCAACCTATGTTGAGTGCTCACACACAGAACCCGCAACGAGACTTGATAGTGTTCACTGCGCATAAAGAGACGAGTGTCGAGAGTGTTGACTGCTCACAAAGAGGCCGGTGTCGAGAGAGCTCTGTTATCACACAATCTCTAGCTACTAATGAAAGATATCCCGTCCGGGATGGCAGAGGGTGAGCAACCAGTTAGGTGTAACCTGCAAATGTCAAGTCCACCATTCAAGGAACGCTAGTCACACCAGACAAGGCAAGTAGCCAAGTCAGGGGGGAGACCCCGCTCAACCAGTGATGGTTAAGCAACAAATCAGACACCCAAACAAGAGGTGAGATCAGATGGATCCTAAGTTCAATTTTAGCCAATGGTTGGACACAAGCATGAAATAAGTATGTGAATGGAATGTGACCAACAATCAAATGAGATGAATAAAATAGATTAGATTAGTGATTATATGGCTGGAAATTTAGTTAAGGATCCGAAGCAAACTAGAAGTGATGGAGAGATGCAAATTCTGCCCAAGGAAGGGACTATTTAAATGACTGATGGACCTAGGGAAGTGATAAACTAGCAATTATAAACACTTCCAGCAAACAATGGCTTGATTTCTAATGATAAAATGATGATTTAAACCCAAATCAAAACTACCCACAACCCCAAAGTGATCTGACTAGACAGTAAGAGAAAAATGCTCAAGGAGGGCGTTTTTGCCAAATGGACCAGTGCTAGTTCTAAGGGAAAATGGATTCTAATCAAACTGAAACTTTAGATTTAAGCATTTAACAACATTTCATAAGCAGGTTTAGAAAGAAAAACAAGTTTTAACAGTGGAATTTTGAGTTTTTTTATATTTAGGGTTTATTTTATTGTTTGCAGCTTAACATTCACAATGGAAATGAAAATACGAGAAACAAGCAAGGATTTCCTACCTGAAATGATAGAGATGGAGGAGCTTGGTGTTGAAGACAAATCCCGAAGACCAAATGCTGAGTAGTAGTGCGTTTTCCCCTAGCGTTTTTGGTGCAGCCAGTTGACCCAGTTCGCCCTTGTACCTGCTAGAGAGAGATAAGTAAGTAACTATGGCAAATAGCAAGAAATCATCAACAAATGAACGAAAGCAAGAAAGAAGTGTAAGTTTACTTCCCTTGTTAAAAATCCTGAAGAGAGCACAATGTGGAGCTGCTAGCTCAAGAGCTGTGTCCCCCTTAAGTGGTCGATTTCACCTGCAATTCGTTTGGCCAAGGATGGATGGAGACACCACAAAAATACTCAACAATGCACCGGAAATAAGCTAATAATCAACAACATAACATTCCATGACCATATTCACTAGTAACTCGGAAGAAAATGTTTCTCTATTCACAAATCTCAAGTTTACAAAATGCCAAGAAGACCTCCAAATGAGAGAGCTTCTCTCTTAAGTAGAGAAAGGCTCTCAAACAACCCTAATTCCCTCCATAATCAATGGCTTGGATTGACTCTCTCCCAACCCAAATCGATGGTGGAGATGCAAGCTAAGGAGGGGGGGCGAATTGCCCTCTAACGCTCATGTGGAGGATGGGGCCCTTCGTGGGGCCCGTAAAATACATATAAAAGGTGGTTGGGGGCTGACTATGGGTTGGTTTAGCCCGCCACCACTAAACCATAGTCTCAATACATAAAAACCCAAAAATATGGAGTTTCGCCAAGTCAAATAACCCGTTCAGGAATAGGCTGGATGTCAGAATTGCATCGAGGTTGAGGTGTTACTATGCTTGAATTCCTATCCGGAGGAATTGCATCAAACCTGGGAGATCTACCGTCTAAAGGTACAACTACCCTACCAATCAAGACCTCTCTAACTACTCTTCTAGGAGGACTCTCTCTTCTTGGTTCTTCAACTTGTGGGTGAATGATATACTTTGGAGCTTCCCCCACAGTCCAAAAGTCTCTATCAACATCCTCATCTTCTTCCGCATGGACTAGAGGTGGTAGGTTTTGGTTTTCAATACTTCTGCTACTACCTTCTCCAGATGGGATAGGAATGGTCATAGTTTCTAAAGCTGCCAGATGATCGGCGGGAAGGGACAAATGACTAGGAACTGTGCTAGGAATGCTCTGAGTTCTCGTATCTAACGATGTTGGTGAAGAAGTAGGAGTGTGAAATGAATCTGTGGGGTTCATACTTTCTTCACCGATAGGTAACTCACCGGGAAAAAGGAAGCTAGGATAAGGTGGAAGTAGACTTGGTTCGGTAGGCTCTTCCCAAAAAACAACTAGATTATTCAAAGAAGAATCCTCCCCAGGGGCATCATGGATTAAGGCATGTTCTTGCCAACTCATGGAGTTGTCATTCACTTGCCTGAAAACCCCATCTTCCAAGGACAAATGGGACAAATGATCAGGAACATCAGAAAAATGATACTCAGTTGGTTCCATATCATTCCTTTCAGAAGAGGGAAGATGTGTTCCTTCATTGTTATTTGCACAAGGAGTCATGTGAGGTAAGCCTTGTCTTCCTCTTTCTGTGCTAAGGTCAACTAGGAAAAACCACTCATGTACTGTCCTAGGTATATACTCGCCCCTTCTGATTCGATCAAAGTTAACCTCAGAAGTATTTAGTTGAGTAGTGGGCTCAGGTTGTTCAATGTGTGGCCCTACATCACTAGGTTGGTTCAAAGTCCTAAGTTCTTTCGACACTTCACCTCGAAGTGACTCAAGGTTTGTTTCTCTAAGAGCAATAGCTCTTTCCCTTTCTTCCTCAGAAGAGCTATCATCTGCAAATGATCTCCAAATGTTTTCCCTTTCTAGACTAGGATCATCATTGTGGCCACCCATGACCATGAAGATACCCTCTGGTAACAACTCACCCTCACCAAACGTGTTCCTCACACCATCCTCATAACTCTCAAGATGACCCATCAGAGTTCCCGATATACCCTAACCAATGACCCATCAGAGTTGGGGATAGTAGCATATGATAAGTCCATCTGAAGATGTCCCCCTATCCCAGTAGACCACTTCCTACAAAGAAGCATACCATAGGCTGGAGGGAGATCAATGACTACTACATCCATTAGCATGGATATGTCAGGGCATGAAAACAGGTCAGCTCTTAAGTTTTTAATCAAACCAAGGACTTGAACTGGTCTAGAGTCAATCCCACAAACGTTCCCATAAGGCCTAGTTATTTTTAATCCCATGGCTTTCATGACTTGCAAAGGCATCACATTCATGGAGGCACCAGAATCCAACATACAATTATGAAGAAGGGTATCACCAATGCGAAGTGTAAGATAAAAAGGTTGGTGACCACCATTCTTCCTTTCATATAGGGCTGTTTGGATGTTAATGGGAGGGTCCTCCTCTTCATCAACCATAGCACTAGGTGCTGAGTTTTGAAAAGATGAACCTTCACCATTACTTGTGGCAGTCTCAGGGATACTCTCGAAAAATTCCACCACTTGTTCTTTTATTGATGGGATTTTCATTAACTCAGTGAGTGGGATGTTATGCATAAGTTTGTCCAATTCTCTTTCGATGTTGATATCTAAGTCATACTCTGGAGGAGGGATTGGCTCACTCACTGGACTAGGCAGCTCACCGCTTCTCTTTTCACTGAAAGGTGTAGGCTTTTGGCCCTCCTTTCTTCGTTGATAGGTTCTAGGAGGAGCTTGACTACTACTATAGGCTTGTTCAATAGCATAGGCGGGAAAACTAGGACTGGGTTCTTCTATGCACTCTTCATGATCAATCAAAATTCTTCGAAAGTCCTTGTCAAGTTCTAAGTCATCAACCCAGTTAATGCTCTTTGGAGAATCGAGAGTATCATCAACATGGGTGGTATACTCGGGATCTTCCAACTTTTGATCTTCAGACCAATTTATGATAGGAGGTTTAGGTGAAGCTTGGCTCACAGGATTTCTTCTATCACCTTCATTAGGTTTCTTTTGTTGATTCCAATAAGGCTTGGGACCATAGGGCTGCCTATACCTTTGAGCCTCTTTGCTCTTAGCTAAATCCCTAGTCAAGAGAGTTACATTTTTCATCATTTCATGCATGCTCTCCATCATTTCATTGGGATCTTTACTAGGTTCTGTTATCACATATATAGTAGCCGGGCTACCATACATTATTTTTCTCATGCCAGTACATTATTCAGCCAGTTCCCTTGCATTTGAGATGCCGAGATGAGCATTTATATTGGATCACTATCAGATTCATGACAGCAGTTATATTCCCCATGCCATGACTGAGTTTCAGGACACTCAGAGAGATGCCCGATATAGCCATTATGCCATTGGTACAGAGCAGACAGTAGTGCCCAGAGTTACAGCAGCAGTCTCAGACGACAGATGATGGTACAGGTTGATGAGCTTTCAGGTATATGACTCAGCAGGTATATCATGGTATTATGGTTAGATTGCTTTTATACTTATTCTCATAGCATATCTTAGCACTTAGTGTCATGATCTGGCGATCATATAGATACATGGACCTGGTTGACCTATTATTTATATTATATTGTCCCTACTCAGACTTAGAAGTTCACTATTCATACTCATTGGTACATACCCTCCTTAGGGAGAATAGAGGTGATCATTACACCATACTCTGGCTTGCTAGTGTTGGCTCCATCATTTCATTGTCTTCATCCATCCGTGGCCTACCTTTTAGATTATCACCTTGATTTGCTACTTGACTAGTGACATGGAGGACCTTTCCCCACTATAGCCTCTGTATTGGATGAGCTTCCCTGTTTATTGTGTCTCGGCTCTGAGTTGGTGACAAAACTTACCTATGGTGAGTTGGAGTTCCTTGAGAATTCCCCCTAGTCACTAAAGTTGTGTTGGCTAAACCTGAAACTTTTAGTGCTGCCATCAATACAAAATCTGGAAAAATCAAATGCTATATCTTGTATATGAAAGAAATGCCAAATGAAAATGGCCATGAAAAATAAAATGTTATATCTTTTGGAAAAATAAATACCTAGGTAAACAAGTTGTCCATGACACACCTAGAAGTGCTCAGGTAAACAAGTGCCTTAAAAACACACCTGCAGCAGAAAGCCTAAAAATAAATGTAAATCTATGCAATGTGTTTGTAAACACACATAGATCAAGGCTATGGAAACCTCAGGCCCAAAAAGCAATGGAACTTAAATGTTATATCTAAACAATTGCTGGCCTTGTTTGTATTATGGATTGTGCGCATCTGTGAAGGTGAATAAACCCTCTTTAAACAACTCATCCATTTGTGAGACACCGCCATTCCCTGTGTTATTGCTCATTCAGTATATACTATGGTGTACATTCCCTTTCCCTTGCCGAAGTGTCACAAAGTCAAGTCAGTCAAGTCATCCCTTAGCCTAGCCAGTTATTTCAGCCTTCACCCTTCACTAGCAAATTGATCACAACTATGAAGTGAGTATGGTCCTGAAAGTCTAGTTTGAGTAATAATAATAATTAACGACACTATATATTTGGACTTAGATCGCCAGTCATGATTACTCTGTGTTTTAGTAGCTATTTGAATAAATTGTAAAGCATGTATTAACCTTGACACCTTGCAGCAACTATGGATGATAGTCTGAGTTGTATTTGGTCTTGGTTAGACCTAGTTTGACCATGGAGGACCATGAGACATGAGATGTTGGACCTTATGATGATATGGATAGATGATATATGGTCTATGTATACATACAGGATGATTCTATGCAGCAGCTACAGGGTTATGATGATGATTCTTGGGATACAGCAGTGTTTGGTCATTTACAGATCATTATTATTGGCCTTGTTCCGGTACATTGGATATTTATTTTGATCATGCAGAGATTCATATGGTGTATGAGTACACATCTTGGATGGATTTGGACCTTCTGAGTCGAATGGGACAGTTTGTTTTCAGTTCCGGGCACTTACAGTGATGATTTAGCCTCAGTAGGCTGTCCTAGTGCAGTTTTGGCCTGTTGGAGGCCCTGTCGAAGCAGAGATGACTTTTATCCGGTTGACCTAGGGCGCTGATGATGGAGGGGGTGGTCCAGCCACTTGTTTTTACCATATTACCCCCCTCCCGGACACATTGGTACCCTCACCTTGACAGCGCCATCACTCCAGGAGGTAGTTTGGGCAGTTTCACGTTTCCCGAGGCAGTTCAGGATTGGTAGAAATGGCTATTGAGGAAATCGATTTGGGCTACTGAGGCAAAGTTATGGCATGGGATGATCAGTGATGATAGATCGGGACCTTCCACACCTCCTCCAGCAGTTTCAGCTTCATCGGGGCCCGCATCCATCACTTATGGCACTTTCTGTGGATTTTTGAGGTCTTTTGAGGACCACGACTTCACCTTGGAGGCACGATTTGGTACTTTCATGATTATTTATTGGTTATTGTGCCATGGGGATTGACCAAGGAGGGATAAAATTACCCCTTGGACCCACCATGAGCCTCTTATGATATTTTGTCATCATGATTCGGTGGGACTCCCCTCTCCTAGGGCGACTTGGTCCACTTATGTATATTTTATGTGTGATCCATGTATTATGTTGTTGAGCTCATCTCAACCATTGATTAGACATTTGTATCTTTTAATCTTAGCCACTCATTCAAAAAGTGGTTAGGGTTTTGGTGCCTCTCCTTCCTATTTAAAGGAGAGAGCTTCTCATTGTAAAGGGTCTTTGGCTCTTGGATTATTGGTATAGAAAAATATTCTTGTGGAAATTCTTGTGGTCTCCTTTGCATCTGGTGTTCTTAGATGGTGATTGGAAAGTCTATTGCAACCTAGCATTTGGAAATTGTGGTAAGATCTATCTTTTTTTGGGAAATCATTGTTTGTCTACAGGAGGGCGACTTCAACAAGGGCGATTTTGCAAGGCTTCTTCAAATCGACTTTCTTGGCATTCGCTTGTATCAGGGGGTTATCATTAGTATCATTGTGATCTATGCTATCTTTCTGTTACTTCTTTTGTGGCATTAGTCTTATCTCTTGATGCATCAAATCTGATATTGTTGACGTTTGTTGTGCAGGAGAGAGGGCGCATTGGCTTCTTGGACAAAATCGATTTGCATAGAGACTACCTCAAAGCTTCCAAATTGATCGGGTTTGCATAGATCATCATCATCAAGGCATCTACAAGGTTATCCAGGTAAGATCCACAGGTTTGTTTCTCTTTCCTTTATCCAATCCATTGACATAATTCATAAATTGTTAAAACCCTAAATACTTCAAGACCCCCATTTTACATTTTGTCAGATCTACTTAGATCTAGTGGGTTGTTGGGCATGACATTGAAAACCCACCTCTATAGCATCCACGGCATCCCGAATCTATAGTTTGGTGTGGATTGGCTTCCATTTGACCCCTCTCCCAAGCCAACTTAGCTTCTCCCAAGGAAGGCGCACTTCACCATTTGAGCAAGTTGACCTAGATCTAGTTGATGGGTGTTTGAGATTTCACTTGATTTGACATCTACACATCAAATAACATACACCCAGGTTGTCCCTTTCTTGAAATTCACCTTGTGGGTCCCATTCCACATTTTAAGGGATTTAATCCCCATTTTGGACCACTTGGAACACTTAAACTCAGATCTACAAAGATCTAACCGGTGGATTGCCACGAAATTATAGATCCAAATCCCTACTTGACTGATCTACCCGGATCTAAAGTTTGGATGCCATCCGACATGATTTGACCCACCTAAACCCAAATTGAAGCCTCCTTAGGGAAAGTCGCACCACCTTGGAGAAGTGAGTTCACTCACTTCGAGGAACTGGGTACTTGAGATTTTTGCAGATCCGGAATCAGAATAATTCAAAACCTAGGTCTAGACTGTCACTTTGTCAAATCTTGCCTTGGGGACTGCATTCCTTGTTTTAAGGGATTGTGGTCCACTTGGGTCAAACCTAGATCTAGACATATTTAACCATCAAGGCCTATACTATCCACTTATCTCATGTTGTAGGAGTCCTAAACCATAAAGTCAACCCTACTTTGACTCCACTTCCCAATTCCCAAGGCACTGGTTTATCTCCAAGGCAACCCACTCTCCTAGATTATTGGATTGACTTGTGGTTTGACTTTGGCATGGTGAACTATACCTTTGAAGACATCATGGACCATGGTCAAGATTGTCTCATGTACTAGTTAGCCCCAGTCTGACCCCTAAACAACCCTGCATTGGACACGGTTCCCAAGGCAGTGGATCTTTTGACATTGACCTAGTACACTAGCCCTAGATCTCACTTTAAACATTATAAGTCACTCTCACATCAACTATGAACCAAAGCTATACCTATTGAACCCCTCACTTGGCTTGTGACTTCATCCTTAGGTCTAGGATAAACCATACACCTAACTTCAACTAGAAATACCCTGATTTGGTGTCTTGGTTTTGATCTCTCCTGTCGGGAGTAGATCGGGTCTCCCCCTTTGTTGTCTGGGCTAGATAACATAAAGCAAAGGTTGCCTCGACTGGCGTGACAACCATACATATTGGAGGTCGAGGTGATCGTGGTTGCACCTTTTGAGTTGCCCTTCCCTATTGCCATCCACGACTGGATCTATCCATAGGGGTAACTACATCTTAGGTGATAACATTTTGGCGCCGTTGCCGGGGAGGCAATAGCTTGCCCTAGTCCTTCCCGCATATACAAACGACACATATCTTGGTAGAAGAGTTAAATCTACCTGGCGACTCCCAATCGTGACTCCGCTGAGGAACGAGCTCATTTACATCCTTACAACACAAGAAGTAAAGTAAACTTAGATCAAGTTGAAGGAACCCCAATCACATATCGTAAAAGAGATCCTAAAGCACAACCATCGAACTTCCTTTGGAAATTGGTTAACGATTCTCCAAACAGAGCTTCAGGATCCCCTTTGATCAAGTCGGTTCCTCCCTCATCTCCTAGTTCAAACTTAAACACAAACTTAACAAATCCAATGGCCGGAACAAACCCGGGAAACCAGAATGTTCCTCCACCACAAGCTCCTAGGATTTTTGGAAGAAAAGCAAAACCATCGCCTTTAGACTTCTCCCAAATCCAGGGTGCACCCCATGACATGCCTGAAAAGTATTTTGAAAAGGTTCCCAGATTTGATGGAGTATCCGCTATATCAATTGAAGACCACATTGATAAAGTTTGGGAACACATGGAAGCATATGGAGCATCTGAGGAAGATGTTTTCATGAGGGGTCTCCTGGCATCCTTGGAAGGAGATGTTAGGAAGTGGTTTGACAGGTTGCCTGCCTCATCCATTGATGGGTATGACAATTTTGTCAATAAGCTAAACAGTGAGTGGTCCCGAAAGTTAGATGGAAAATTTCTCTTGCACCAACTTTTTGACATTAAGAAGAGAGAAAATGAAACAGTCCATGAATTTAACATAAGATTTGACAAGACTGTAGCGGTTATCCCTGAAGAAATTAGACCAAAAGACCAAGCAGTTGTGATTCACTACTTAAATGGTTTTGAGGGATGGGTTGGTTATCAGCTAAAGGATAAAAACCCAAATGACTTAAAGACCGCTCAATCAAATGCTAAGATGGCTGAGCAAAATGTAGCATCCATGGGGAAACAAAACTTTTTCGATCAATTTACCCCATCCACTTCCAGATCTGACCCTAGACTCCGAAAACCAAAGGAACCTGTGAGTGTGCCAAAGGAATCCAAGGACACTTTAGAAGTCATGCAAGAAATGATGAAACAATTAACTGTCCTAACTAAGAATGTGGCAAGTTTGAATGACCCTGAGAGACATAGGAATCCTTATGGCCCTAAACCTTATTGGAATAATAATAGAAGGCCTGATGGGGATAGGGATAGACGACGACCTGAGTACCCAGAAAATTCTGAAAAGAAAGAAGTCAATTGGTGTGATGAAGAAGAAGAGATACCCTCTGACACCATTGACCATGATGACCAACCAGAAAACATCAACTTTATAAATGACTTATCTTATGATGAAGACTTTGGAAGAATCCTTTTAGAAGAAGAGCCATGGGAGCAAGAAGATGATATTATTGAAGAACCTAGCTCCACATGTTGTGCCTTAGAACTCCCAAAACCTAAAGAGCAACCAAAGTATCAAATCTACAAACGAGGAACCACCTCCCAGCCTTCTTTCCTTGATAAACATAAAAAGATTGATGAGGATAAAAAGGAAGAAGAAGATCTTGCCATAGATGATTATGATCTTAAGATTGATATGAAGAAAGAACTAAGCAAGATAATGTGTAATATCCCTGTCACCGAGTTAATGAAAGTGCCCTCTGTTAGATGCCAAGTAGAGGATTTTTTCAATGGTATTGGCCAAGAGAAAACTCCTGAACCGGTCCTAGAGTCATGTCATATCCAAAAGCTTAGTGGAACACAACCTAGTGAAACAGAGAAGGATCCACCAATAAACATCCATTCAGCCATTTATGAAAGAAAAAGCGGTGGTCACTCCCCCTTTTACCTTACCTTGCACATTCAAAACATGCTCCTTCATAATTGTATGTTGGATTCTGGAGCAGCGATGAATGTTATGCCTCTACAAGTTATGAAGAAAATGGGACTTGAAGTGACTAGACCTTATGGAAATGTCTGTGGTATAGATTCCCGACGAGTGCCATCTTATGGTTTGATCAAAAACCTTAGAGCTGATCTTTTCGCATGTTCAGACATTTCTACTATGATGGATGTAGTTGTCATTGACTTACCCCCAGCATATGGAATGCTTTTATCTAGAAAATGGGCAGCTGGCCTAGGTGGATACCTTATGATGGATTTATCATTTATTTGTGTTCCCAACCCTGATGGAGCTTTGATTCGGGTTAACAGAGAACCTTGTTATAATGAGCATGTTGAGTCTTTTGATGAAGGGTTAAAAAACACATACGGGGATGAATTATTAAATAATGCCAAAACTAACCTTGTTGAAGATGAGGATGAATTGTATGAGGTTGATCAAAATATGTGTATGGTCATGGAAGATTCTGATTCTTTTTGGGAAGACAAGCAAATGATTGAAATAATTAGAAATGATGTTGTTGAGGAAATAGATGAATTGAGAGGACATGAAAATCAATCCCAAGATCACGAACAAAACAATGAAAACATTCAAGAACCTGCTATAGAAAATCACACACTTGAAGGGGTTGAGGATGGCATAAGAAATCTAGGAAGAGATGAGAGTATGCCTGATGATCAAAGCATGGAACAAACCCCCCCAATAGAAAACCTCCATGAACAAACACACAATGAGGAGAACATTGAAAACCCAATACACGAAGATGAGTTTGATGATATTAGAAGGGGAGAAAGAATTCCTTTCACTGTCAGGGAGTGGTTTGCCTTGACCGATCACAATAGAGAGAGAGAAAGACAAGGGCTTGCACCTATTTACCCATGGGAAAACAATCTTGCAACATCTACTAGTATTGAAACAAATGAAGAGCTTGAAGCCACCTATTATTCCGATACAGAAGATTCTTTTTCTCATTTATCCTTAGAAGACGGTAGCCTAATTCAAGTCCATGATAACTCTCTGAGTTGGGAAGAGGATGCCCTGATTAATGATGCTCCTGAAGGAGACTATAATCTAAATAACTTTGCTATTTTTCAAACTCCTTCAGAGCCTCAAAGCCATGCTTTATCTACATATCCGCATATCCCTAGTTTCCTCCTACCGTCTGAGTCATCTAGTCATCATACTCATGATCTTTCTCACATTCCTACTTCCTCTACATTTCATTCTGAGTCAGTTTCTCCCAGACGGGAAAACATGGTTGTTCCTGTTCCTTCAGGGGAAGGTTCTAGTCATAACACTGTCATATCTAGAGAGCCACTTCCCTTGGAAGAACATAGAGACATCTTGACTGTAGGTGAGGTTGTTAAAAGAATTGTGTCTCCCCATGGGGAAGAGCCAAATGAGGAAATCCAAGAAACAAGAAGGGAAGTTAGGGAAATCCTTGTTGGCACAGTTGCTATTTCCTTAGATGGTGGTCCACCCAGAATGGAGGCAGTTCCTTCTAGAAGAAACTCGAGGATTGTCACACCTCAACCGCAAAACCCTGCTGAAATCCATCCCATACATATTCGTAACATTGGAGTTATTCCTGAGTCAGTCAATAGAAATAATTTTCATACAGGAAGTCAAGTCATCATTCCCAACCATTTATTGCATATAAGATCGGGACAAGCTGATGACTTATGGGTTGGACCTTTCACAGTAGAGCGATGCATTGATGGCATGTGCTTTCTGACCACTGGTAGTGGACGACGTATCTTATATCCTGTCCATCAGAGGGACTTAAGGGATCACATCCCTGATCCCACATAGTTGGGATTTCTCCGCTTGCATTGCCTGGTAGAGTAGGGTAGGTAGGAAACCAAATAAGCCTACTTAGGCAGTAGTTATTCTTTTCAGCCATTGAGTCTTGCACCTTTTAGGCTCTAAGCTCTTTTGTAAGCTCCTAGTTTAACTGAGTACCTGTCACTTTTTCTTTTCCTGCACAATAAATTTCAAATTTTGCAAATTATGTTGGTACTTTAATTTACTTTCTGCATTTATACTTTATGCATTTATATTTCTGACATAGAGTAGATTTTATTTCAGTTGATTTTATATTTTTCCCACACATGCGGCATGAGGTATTTTGTTTAGATGTTTGTGAATGCAGAAAATAGGTTGCAAGAATAAAAGCTGGAAATAAAATGGTAGAGTGCTGGATCGTGGATTCGAGTAGCAGAGTTCGAGGACCAGAGATTCTGAGGTTCTCAAGCGCTCACTTCAGCCGAGCACTTGTCTCAGCCGGAGCCAGATGTTATCACATATATAGTAGCCGGGCTACCATACATTATTTTTCTCATGCCAGTACATTATTCAGCCAGTTCCCTTGCATTTGAGATGCCGAGATGAGCATTTATATTGGATCACTATCAGATTCATGACAGCAGTTATATTCCCCATGCCATGACTGAGTTTCAGGACACTCAGAGAGATGCCCGATATAGCCATTATGCCATTGGTACAGAGCAGACAGTAGTGCCCAGAGTTACAGCAGCAGTCTCAGACGACAGATGATGGTATAGGTTGATGAGCTTTCAGGTATATGACTCAGCAAGTATATCATGGTATTATGGTTAGATTGCTTTTATACTTATTCTCATAGCATATCTTAGCACTTAGTGTCATGATCTGGCGATCATATAGATACATGGACCTGGTTGACTTATTATTTATATTATATTGTCCCTACTCAGACTTAGAAGTTCACTATTCATACTCATTGGTACATACCCTCCTTAGGGAGAATAGAGGTGATCATTACACCATACTCTGGCTTGCTAGTGTTGGCTCCATCATTTCATTGTCTTCATCCATCCGTGGCCTACCTTTTAGATTATCACCTTGATTTGCTACTTGACTAGTGACATGGAGGACCTTTCCCCACTGTAGCCTCTGTATTGGATGAGCTTCCCTGTTTATTGTGTCTCGGCTCTGAGTTGGTGACAAAACTTACCTATGGTGAGTTGGAGTTCCTTGAGAATTCCCCCTAGTCACTAAAGTTGTGTTGGCTAAACCTGAAACTTTTAGTGCTGCCATCAATACAAAATCTGGAAAAATCAAATGCTATATCTTGTATATGAAAGAAATGCCAAATGAAAATGGCCATGAAAAATAAAATGTTATATCTTTTGGAAAAATAAATACCTAGGTAAACAAGTTGTCCATGACACACCTAGAAGTGCTCAGGTAAACAAGTGCCTTAAAAACACACCTGTAGCAGAAAGCCTAAAAATAAATGTAAATCTATGCAATGTGTTTGTAAACACACATAGATCAAGGCTATGGAAACCTCAGGCCCAAAAAGCAATGGAACTTAAATGTTATATCTAAACAATTGCTGGCCTTGTTTGTATTATGGATTGTGCGCATCTGTGAAGGTGAATAAACCCTCTTTAAACAACTCATCCATTTGTGAGACACCGCCATTCCCTGTGTTATTGCTCATTCAGTATATACTATGGTGTACATTCCCTTTCCCTTGCCGAAGTGTCACAAAGTCAAGTCAGTCAAGTCATCCCTTAGCCTAGCCAGTTATTTCAGCCTTCACCCTTCACTAGCAAATTGATCACAACTATGAAGTGAGTATGGTCCTGAAAGTCTAGTCTGAGTAATAATAATAATTAACGACACTATATATTTGGACTTAGATCGCCAGTCATGATTACTCTGTGTTTTAGTAGCTATTTGAATAAATTGTAAAGCATGTATTAACCTTGACACCTTGCAGCAGCTATGGATGATAGTCTGAGTTGTATTTGGTCTTGGTTAGACCTAGTTTGACCATAGAGGACCATGAGACATGAGATGTTGGACCTTATGATGATATGGATAGATGATATATGGTCTATGTATACATACAGGATGATTCTATGCAGCAGCTACAGGGTTATGATGATGATTCTTGGGATACAGCAGTGTTTGGTCATTTACAGATCATTATTATTGGCCTTGTTCCGGTACATTGGATATTTATTTTGATCATGCAGAGATTCATATGGTGTATGAGTACACATCTTGGATGGATTTGGACCTTCTGAGTCCAATGGGACAGTTTGTTTTCAGTTCCGGGCACTTACAGTGATGATTTAGCCTCAGTAGGCTGTCCTAGGGCAGTTTTGGCCTGTTGGAGGCCCTGTCGGAGCAGAGATGACTTTTATCCGGTTGACCTAGGGCGCTGATGATGGAGGGGGTGGTCCAGCCACTTGTTTTTACCATTGTACCCCCCTCCCGGACACATTGGTACCCTCACCTTGACAGTGCCATCACTCCAGGAGGTAGTTTGGGCAGTTTCACGTTTCCCGAGGCAGTTCAGGATTGGTAGAAATGGCTATTGAGGAAATCGATTTGGGCTACTGAGGCAAAGTTATGGCATGGGATGATCAATGATGATAGATCGGGACCTTCCACACCTCCTCCAGCAGTTTCAGCTTCATCGGGGCCCGCATCCATCACTTATGGCACTTTCTGTGGATTTTTGAGGTCTTTTGAGGACCACGACTTCACCTTGGAGGCACGATTTGGTACTTTCATGATTATTTATTGGTTATTGTGCCATGGGGATTGACCAAGAAGGGATAAAATTACCCCTTGGACCCACCATGAGCCTCTTATGATATTTTGTCATCATGATTCGGTGGGACTCCCCTCTCCTAGGGCGACTTGGTCCACTTATGTATATTTTATGTGTGATCCATGTATTATGTTGTTGAGCTCATCTCAACCATTGATTAGACATTTGTATCTTTTAATCTTAGCCACTCATTCAAAAAGTGGTTAGGGTTTTGGTGCCTCTCCTTCCTATTTAAAGGAGAGAGCTTCTCATTGTAAAGGGTCTTTGGCTCTTGGATTATTGGTATAGAAAAATATTCTTGTGGAAATTCTTGTGGTCTCCTTTGCATCTGGTGTTCTTAGATGGTGATTGGAAAGTCTATTGCAACCTAGCATTTGGAAATTGTGGTAAGATCTATCTTTTTTTGGGAAATCATTGTTTGTCTACAGGAGGGCGACTTCAACAAGGGCGATTTTGCAAGGCTTCTTCAAATTGACTTTCTTGGCATTCGCTTGTATCAGGGGGTTATCATTAGTATCATTGTGATCTATGCTATCTTTCTGTTACTTCTTTTGTGGCATTAGTCTTATCTCTTGATGCATCAAATCTGATATTGTTGACGTTTGTTGTGCAGGAGAGAGGGCGCATTGGCTTCTTGGACAAAATCGATTTGCATAGAGACTACCTCAAAGCTTCCAAATTGATCGGGTTTGCATAGATCATCATCATCAAGGCATCTACAAGGTTATCCAGGTAAGATCCACAGGTTTGTTTCTCTTTCCTTTATCCAATCCATTGACATAATTCATAAATTGTTAAAACCCTAAATACTTCAAGACCCCCATTTTACATTTTGTCAGATCTACTTAGATCTAGTGGGTTGTTGGGCATGACATTGAAAACCCACCTCTATAGCATCCACGGCATCCCGGATCTATAGTTTGGTGTGGATTGGCTTCCATTTGACCCCTCTCCCAAGCCAACTTAGCTTCTCCCAAGGAAGGCGCACTTCACCATTTGAGCAAGTTGACCTAGATCTAGTTGATGGGTGTTTGAGATTTCACTTGATTTGACATCTACACATCAAATAACATACACCCAGGTTGTCCCTTTCTTGAAATTCACCTTGTGGGTCCCATTCCACATTTTAAGGGATTTAATCCCCATTTTGGACCACTTGGAACACTTAAACTCAGATCTACAAAGATCTAACCGGTGGATTGCCACGAAATTATAGATCCAAATCCCTACTTGACTGATCTACCCGGATCTAAAGTTTGGATGCCATCCGACATGATTTGACCCACCTAAACCCAAATTGAAGCCTCCTTAGGGAAAGTCGCACCACCTTGGAGAAGTGAGTTCACTCACTTCGAGGAACTGGGTACTTGAGATTTTTGCAGATCCGGAATCAGAATAATTCAAAACCTAGGTCTAGACTGTCACTTTGTCAAATCTTGCCTTGGGGACTGCATTCCTTGTTTTAAGGGATTGTGGTCCACTTGGGTCAAACCTAGATCTAGACATATTTAACCATCAAGGCCTATACTATCCACTTATCTCATGTTGTAGGAGTCCTAAACCATAAAGTCAACCCTACTTTGACTCCACTTCCCAATTCCCAAGGCACTGGTTTATCTCCAAGGCAACCCACTCTCCTAGATTATTGGATTGACTTGTGGTTTGACTTTGGCATGGTGAACTATACCTTTGAAGACATCATGGACCATGGTCAAGATTGTCTCATGTACTAGTTAGCCCCAGTCTGACCCCTAAACAACCCTGCATTGGACACGGTTCCCAAGGCAGTGGATCTTTTGACATTGACCTAGTACACTAGCCCTAGATCTCACTTTAAACATTATAAGTCACTCTCACATCAACTATGAACCAAAGCTATACCTATTGAACCCCTCACTTGGCTTGTGACTTCATCCTTAGGTCTAGGATAAACCATACACCTAACTTCAACTAGAAATACCCTGATTTGGTGTCTTGGTTTTGATCTCTCCTGTCGGGAGTAGATCGGGTCTCCCCCTTTGTTGTCTGGGCTAGATAACATAAAGCGAAGGTTGCCTCGACTGGCGTGACAACCATACATATTGGAGGTCGAGGTGATCGTGGTTGCACCTTTTGAGTTGCCCTTCCCTATTGCCATCCACGACTGGATCTATCCATAGGGGTAACTACATCTTAGGTGATAACAGGTTCTTTCCCCCTTTTAAACTTAGGCTCAGATCTGGATGAAGATCCACTGATAAGGTCAAAGAAATTTTGCTTTCCCATGGAAGCAGCATTTGCTTCGGCCTTTCTAGCATTATCTTGTGCCATTTTCAAACTACCAGGGTCTTTGTCTCTAAGATGGTAATCGAGGTAACCTTCATATGCATTGAGGTAATGAATTAAAATAGCTTGATCAAGAGGCCTAATGGTACTTGGGATGTTGGCCACAGTCTTGTCAAAGCGAAGGTTAAACTCATGGACAGACTCGTTCTCTTTCTTTTTGATGTTGAAAAGTTGGTGTAAAAGGAAGCGCCCATCTAACTTGACTGACCACTCTTGTTTGAGTTTATCGGTGAATACATAGTATCCATTGATTGGTGATGCAGGCAAAAACGGTCAAACCACTTGCGAGCATCACCCTCCATGGATGCAAAGAGACCCCTCATAAACACATCTTCTTCCTCAGCCCCATAAGCTTCCATGTGAGACCAGACATTTTCTATGTGGTCCTCAATGGAGGTCGCACAATTCCCATTGAACTTAGGGATCTGTTCAAAGTACTTGTCTGGCATATCATGGGGGGCACCTACAACCTAGGAAAAGTCTAAAGGAGAGGCTCTAGCCTTGTTTCCAAAAGCACGAGCAACGGGAGGATTGTTCTGGTTGTTGTTCCCAGAGTTAGATTGATTCTGTCCAAACATTGTATTGACTGGAGTTACGTTAAGATTAGGATTAGGATTAGGGGATGAAGGAGGAACCAAATTGAATAAAGGAGATCCCAAGATACGGTTTGGAGAGTCCGAGTTAACAAGTTTCCAAAAGAAATTAGATGATTGGGCTTTAGGATCTCTTTTGTGATAAGTGAGTGGGGTTCCTTCCAGTTGATTTGGATTTGATTTACTTCGAGTGTTGTAAGGATGACTATGAGCTCGCTCCTCAGCGGAGTCACGATTAGGAGTCGCCAGGTAGACTTTTAAACTCTTCTACCAAGATGTATGTTGTTTAAAGTGCAGGGAGAGAGTGAGACAAAAATTAGGTATGTCGAACCAAGGTAGGCCTCTACCTTCCTCGGCAGTGGTGCCAAAAATGTTATCACACAACTTGTAGTTGTCCCTAGTGGTATCCCATCCGAGATGGTAGAGGAGACAGACAACTAAAGAGGTGACCCAAGAGATGCAACGGTTCCCAATGCAAGATGGGAGTCACGTCAACCGAGGCACTCTTCACTTTAGATCAAGATAAATCAAGACCTAGGGGGAGACCCTATAACCAATCAAAGATGATTGGACCCAAACAAAGGGGCACTCTTCACTTCAGATCAAGATAAATCAAGACCTAGGGGGAGACCCTATAACTAATCAAAGATGATTGGACCCAAACAAAGGTTCCTAGGGATATGAAAAGACAAGTTACGGAAACCAATGCAAGGTTAGGTGGACCTAGAAGTTAAAGTATGGTTGAAGGAGGCTTAGGAAATGATTAGTGTTTCAACCATTGTATGATTTAGGCCACTTGATAAGATAAGATGACAAGATCTAGTACCATGAAATACACACCCACTTCCTTGGGCTATGGAAATGGCTTAAATGGGACCCACGAGGTGAAATTAAGAGATGCAAATGGTACTGTTATCACATATATAGTAGCCGGGCTACCATACATTATTTTTCAGATCTCAGAGCACATTTCAGCCAGTTCCTTTACTTTGAGATGATGAGATGAGCAGCTATCTATGGAACACTATCAGATTTTGGACAGCATATGTATCCCCTATGCCATGACTGAGTCTCAGGACACTCAGAGAGATGACCGATGTAGCCATTATACCATTGGTACAGAGCAGTCAGTAGTGCCCAGAGTTACAGCAGCATTTTTAGAGGACAGACGATGGTACAGGTTGATGAGCATTCAGGTATATGACTCAGCAGGTATATCATTGTGTTATGGTTATATTGCTTTTATACTTATTCTTATAGCATGTCTTAGCACTTAGTGTCATGATCTGGCGATCATATAGATATGTGGACCTGGTTGATCTTATTATATATATATAATTGTCCCTACTCAAACTTAGAAGTTCACTATTCATACTCATCGGTATTACCCTCCTTAGGGAGAATAGAGGTGATCATTCCACCATACCTTGGCTTGCTAGTGTCGGCTCCATCATTCATTGTCTTCATCCATCCATTACCTACCTTTTAGTTTATCACCCTGACTTACTACTTGACTAGTGACACGGAGGATCTTTTTCCCCACTGTAGCCTCTGTATTGGATGAGCTTCCCTGTTTATTGTGTCTCGGCTTTGAGTTCGTGACAAAACTTGCCTTTGGCAAGTTGGAGTTCCTTGTGAATTCCCCCTAGTCACTAAAGTTGTGTTGGCTAAACCTGAAACTTTTAGTGCTGCCATGAATACAAAATCTGGAAAAATGAAATGCTATATCTTGTATGAAAAGCCCATTCATGCAATGTGTTTCTAAACAGACATGAATGAAAGGCATGCCAAATGAAAATGGCTATGAAAATAAAATGTTATATCTTGTGGAAAATAAATACCTAGGTAAACAAGCTGTCCATGACACACCTAGAAGTGCTCAGGTAAACAAGTGCCTTAAAAACACACCTGCAGCAGAAAGCCTAAAATAAATGTAAATCTATGCAATGTGTTTATAAACACACATAGATCAAGGCTATGGAAACTTCAGGCCTGTTGTCCTCCGAAATGGCATGCGTGTCGTTTGAAAAGCCCAATATGTGCAACGCCAGCTGGAATGACAACTCTCTCAGGAGAGAGGCCAATGTCACCACACTCCTCTCCTCTTCGCTTTAGGTTGGCTCTTCTCCAACACTAGGGGGGTATCCTTAAAATAGGATCGCTAAGGCAGGTACAGTAACGGGCAAGGTGAATGGAAGAGGCTGCCTTAGAAAAACAGAAGTAACAAAAGATGGTTTTGAAATTGGGTGATGGAAAAAGAAGGAAGGACCAGCCCTCGAAGAGATGGCCAATGCCAGTATACCAGAGGGGCGAATGGAGTCAAAGGAGAACTCTGAAGGGCCTTGCTGCCAGGTGAATGTAATGACCAACTAAGAGCTCTTGTGCTCGAGGATACCTGAAAGCCACAAATCTTAAGAGAAAAGCATGGGTCAAATAACGCTGTGCTAGATTGTTAGCCCTCCGTTTAAGTGACCCTAGCTTAAGAATCTAAAGTAAGAGCTAAGAGAGGCATTGCCTCAGACAAAATGAAAGCTGGAAAACAAATAGAAATGGTTAACAAAGAGCGAGAGAATTCTAAAAATATCCAAAGAGGCCCATGATATTTTTCATTAAAGCTCTGGGGAAGAAACTCCCAAAATTTTTTCATCCTTTTACAATGAGCAGATTGGCTTTTTTTATAGATCCAAAGCCTCCAAATATAATAATAAAATACTAAAGGGAAAGTGAAAACCACTTTTTCCTCAAGCTAAAACAACCAGTTCGAACTATCCGAAGGTGGAAAATTTGTGCCGAGTGTCAACTGACTGATAAGTCCCCACCGATTATTTAAAAGAACTGCCTCCACACAGTTGTCAAATAATATCAACAAATTAGACATCTGCCATCTCCAGATTATTAAATGGGACTGTCTGCTTTTGCTTACTTATACCACCGAAGGAAACTATTAATTCTCTGAAGGGTAGATAACCCGGCTGTCATAATGAGAGGTACGATTGAGATTTATGTGAACTGTTTGAAATCGGCTTTGTGCTGCTGTTGGTCCTGCTGAACCCCGAGTTTATTTATTGAATCGGCCTCAATCAATTTGCCATCAGGATGACGAGTGGATCGTGAAGAACCGCTAATTGAGTGAATAAACGAGCCAAACTCCATGTGGAGTGACGAGCCAGGATCCGAGTCATGGCAACGATTTCATCCAATCTGCCACTGAGAGGAAGTGTCACGGCTTCAAAACAAACCCTGTTGTTTTATCCAACTGAAACTCGAACTCTGCACTCCAAATCTGCGTCAATCAACTGGCTGCCGAGAAGATCATCCTAAGTATTTGCAGCTCGGCGCATTGAAGACCAGCACCTCCATTTGTTATTGGCTGTCAAAGGAAACGCGGGTATCCGGGATGGACGTGAAATTTAATGGTCTATTTCCCCGAAATTTGAGAAGTTGCAACGAAGAGATCCAACAGCTGTAGGATGCTGGAGCAAATACCGATTATGGGTGTAATCAATCGCCGTCAGTGGATAATGATATCGTGGGTCAAAGCCATGCATCGGCTTCTCAAACTCTATGTGGAACTCCATTTGATATATAAACCATGCAGATATTGCGCTAATGTTCAAGTTTGAATGGTAGAGATACTCGACGGCGTGACCCCCGATCAGCTACCCACTGCGACGTGGATATCCCCTTGACGCGAACTCCGGCTAGTTTTTTGTTTTTCTTTAAACCTCGGCTGCATCGAGGATCGGCATGAAATACAACCTCATGGCCATCGTTGAGAGATGCCAAGCGCGCTGTTGCTTGAAGCTCGAGCTCTGATATTTAAGTGACAATGAAACAAGCGAAACTCTTGTGCATAGGCACGATTTTATGATCAAATGGCGGCATAAATTGGATCTTTGTCAACTTGCATCTACAACAGAGCATCTTCTACACGCATTCCTCGAACAAGAGCCATCACCAAATTCACCTTCTTGGGGCTCTGTTTAATTCGTTAGAACTGCTTGAACATTTCTCTTGTGCTGAAAAGAGCTCTCTTCTTCTAATTTGCCACTTGGAAGAGCTGGAACTTGTGACAATGGTGAAGGCATTGGTTTTATGTTCATCTCAGATGACGCTTCTGCATGTCGTTTCCCTTGAAGTTGAAACCCCCGCAGTTGCATGAATGCCAAAAAAGCCACTATCATTGTACATGTTGTTGAAAACAGAAAATGATTTCACTTGCCAGTATTCATTCAAATGCCGAAGATCTTTGTTGCTTAACTTCCATTGCGCGGGTTTAAAACCCGAGCTTGAGTTCGCACTACCCCTTTCTCTACCCACATTCTTGAAGTTTACGCTCCTCGAGATGAAGAAAGTATAAATCTGATTCAAGGAACAGATTTTGTTGGATATGACTTAGCCATCGTGAAAACAGTGGGTATGCCCATAAAGCAAAGTTCCTTGGGAAAGCCCATATCAGCCTGCTTCTACCTGGAGATACTGGTATACAAAATTTTCTGCTGTTCAGTATTAGATATTGATGGCCTAGGTTTTCCCTCCTTTGATGATTTGAAAGTCTTGTGATAGATATAGACACAAAGAGGTATAAATCTTGTAGTGCCTGTCAAGACAACTGACGAGGCCATTCAGCTGTGGAAACCTCATAGGCAGTTGTAAACTGAAAAAATGCTCCACTGTCCTTTCCATAATCCTGTAGATTTCAACAATAGAACCACCAGAAACTCTGCTGCCACCTTCTGGCCTCAATCTTGGAACAATTGCTTCGAGTTTATTGCTGTCATATTCACTTCGTTTTGACAAACTCTTAATGCCGCATCATCATCTTCAATCTCATCACATTGTTATGTTTGTTGTTGTCTGAATTTCATCAAAACCTTTGGGAATACAGTTGGAAAACATCAGCAAGTAATTTGTTTCACCAACAGATACTGAAATGGCACGCTTGATCCTATGCACAATTCCCTCAGCTGGCATTCTATCTCTGACAGCTGCAAAATCAAAGTGCCATCACTGCTTTATGTAGCAGCCTCTAACTCTGTCTGATAATACCGCGCACGACCAACAGTAACTGCCCAACATCCTATATGATCAGGCCTCTGCTGAAGGATGTTAGGACAAGTGGACACCCCTGCCAATATGGGGGGTAACAAGGCCCAAAAAGCAATGGAACTTAAAAGCTATATCTAAACAATTGCTGACCTTATTTGTATTATGGATTGTGCGCATCTGTGAAGGTGAATAAACCCTCTTTGAACAACTCATCCATTTGTGAGACACCGCCATTCCCTGTGTTATTGCTCATTCAGTATATACTATGGTGTGTATTCCCTTTCCCTTGCCAAAGTGTCACAAAGTTAAGTCAGTCAAGTCATCCCTTAGCCTAGCCAGTTATTTTAGCCTTCACCCTTCACTAGCAAATTGATCACAGCTATGAAGTGAGTATGATCTTGAAAGTCTAGTCTGAGTAATAATAATAATTAACGACATTATGTATTTGGATTTAGATCGCCAGTAATGATTACTTTGTGCTATACTTGTTATTTGAATAAGTTGTAGAGCATGCATTAACATTGGACACTTTGCAGCAGCTTATGATGATGGTCTGAGTTATATTGGGTCATGTTGACTTGGTTAGGCATAGTCTGACCATGGTCAACCATAGGACATGAGATGGCTGGACCTTATGATGACATGGATATATGATATATGGTCTATGTATACATACATGATGATTCTATGCAGCAGCTACAGGGTTATGATGATGATTCTTGATTACAGCAGTATTTGATTATTTACAGATTATTATTATTGGCCCTGTTCCGGTATATTGGATATATATTTTGATCATGCAGAGACTCATATGGTGTATGAGTACACATCTTGGATGGCTTTGGACCTTCTGAGTCCAATGAGACAGTTTGTTTTCAGTTCCGGGCACTTACAGTGATGATTGAGCTTCAGTAGGCTGTCCTAGTGCAGTTTTGGCCTGTCGGAGGCCCTGTCAGAGCAGATGTGATTTTTATCCGGTTGACCTAGGGCGCTGATGATGGAGGGGGTGGTCCAGCCACTTGTTTTTACCATATTACCCCCCTCCCGAACACACTGGTGCCCTCACCTTGACAGCGCAGGCACTCCAGGAGGCAGTTTGGGGCAGTTTCACGCTTCCCGAGGCATTTCAGGATTGGTAGAAATGGCTATTGAGGAAATCGATTTGGGCTACTGAGGCAAGGTTATGGCATGGGATGATCAGTGATGATAGATCGGGGTCCTCCACACCTTCTCCAGCAGTTTCAGCTTCATCGGGGCCCGAATCCATCACTTATGGCACTTTCTGAGGATTTCTGAGGTCTTTTTGAGGCCTACGATTTGACTATGGTGGGACGATTTGGTACATTGATGATTATTTATTGATTATTGTGCTATGGGGATTGACCAAGGAGGGATAAAACTACCCCTTGGACCCACCATAAGCCCTTTATTATATTTTGTCATCATGATTTGGTGGGATTCCCCTCTTCTAGGGCGATTTTGTCCACTCACATAATATTTTATTAGTGATCCATGTATTTTATTGTTGAGCTCATCTCAACCATTGATTATACATTGGTATCTTTTAATCTTAGCCACTCATTCAAAAAGTGGATAGGATTATGGTCTCTCCCCATCCTATTTAAGGAGGGAGCCTCTCATTGTAAAATCATCTAGAGATTTTTGGCTCTTGGCTCTTGGAATAAAATTTCTACCTTTTGGAGTACATGCTTGGATTGGAGTGAATGTTGGTTGTTTCGATTGTAAATGCTATTGTCCATTGCACTGGAGGATCTATTGTAGCTATCTTGCATATTTGCCATATTTTATTTGCAGGTTAAGAGGGCGATTTTGACAAGTGCGAATTGGTGGGGAGGCTTGCCCTTCAAGCTTGGAAGAAGTCATTTTGGGTTTGACAGGGAGTAGTTTTGCCTTTGTGTCAACTATTCTATGTTTCTCTCTCTCTTGCTTGTATCTACCTTCAATTTGTTAAACTGATTGATGCTTTGCTCCTTGGCTTGACAGGTTAGAAGGAATCACATGTGGCTTGGATAAATCGATTTGGCAAGAGGGCTTCAACAATTCTCCATTTGATCTTTGGCAATGTAATCCTCGTCTCAACTAGCATTCATCTCTTCATCCAGGTATGTCCCAAGAGGTATGATCTTCTCTTCCTTGAATCTTCCATAATTTCTAGATCATAAAAACCCTAATCAAATTAAAACCCTTATTTTTGGTATTTTTCAGATCTACTTAGATCTAGCCTTGCAATTGAAAAGATATCAAAAACCCACCTCTATAGGATCCACCCCTAGTTGGATCTATAGTTTGGTGGTGATTGGCTAAAAATTGACACACTTTTCAATGCAAAAAGCCTTCTTGAGCCTAAATCGATTTTCTTAAGAGAAGCTTGTTGGGTTAGATCTAGCACATGGGTAGGTGAGATCCCACTTGATTTGAAATCTACACACTTGATAACCTAAACCCATATCCTTACTTTGGTGAAAACTACCTTGTGGACATCTCTCCATGTTTTAAGGGGTTGAAACCCCCTTTTGATCTTCTTGGTATCTTAAAACTTAGATCTACTAAGATCTAGCCATTGGGTTCACTTGAAATTTTGAAGATACATAGATCGGGGTACAAGCCACTTGGATCTACAGTTTGGTGGCCATTGGACTTGATTTGGTCCACCAAACCCATCTTTTGCCCTTCCTTGAGCAAGTCGCACCCCCTTGAAGTTTTGAGTTGGTCCACTCCTAGGAAGTGGGTGTTTGAGATTTTCGTGGATTTGGAATGCCCATGCCTTGAAACCTAGGTCTACACTGTCTGTTTGTCAAGATCCGCCTTGGGGATTGCATTCCTTGTTTTAAGGGATTGTGGTCCACTTAGGGTAATCACTCAAAAACCTAGATCTAGTAAGATCCAACCATTGGATCTCATCCAACCCACTTGACTTGGCTTCTAGGTGTCTCGATCTACACTTTGACATACTTTTTGACCCCATTAGCCCATCCAACAAGGCACTAGTCCTTCTCCAAAACAAGTCGCACTCCTTGGGATTTGTGTCAAACCCTAGATCTAGTACATGGGTACTCCTATAACCAACTCAAACTCATAGATCTAGCCTATATCTAACCTATAGTACCAACCTCACACCTAACTTCACCTTGTGGGTCCACCTAGAACCATTTCACACTTCCCAAGAAAACAAGACCCACTTGTGCAAATACATGGTACTATACCTAGTAATCATACCCCATCATGTGGCCTAAACCATACATAGGTTGAGACACTAATTATCCATTTACACCACCTTCAACCATTCCTTAACTCTTAGGTCCACTTAGCCTTGCATTGGTTTCCGTAACTCATCATTTACATACCCTTAGAAACCTTTGTTTGGATCCAATCAACTGTGATTGGGGTATAGGGTCTCCCCCTAGGTCTTGTTATACCCTGACCTAAAGCGAAAGTGCCTCGGTTGACGTGACTCCCGCATTGCATTGGGAACCGTGGCATCTCTTGGGTCACCTCTTTAGTTGCCTGTCTCCTCTACCGTCCCGGATGGGATACCTCTAGGGGCAACTAAAAGTTGTGTGATAACATTTTTGGCGCCGTTGCCGGGGAGGTAGGGGCCTACCTTGGTTCAACACACCTGTTTTGTCTCACTCTACCCCCTGCACTTTAAACGACATACATCTTGGTAGAAGAGTTTTAAAATCTACCTGGCGACTCCACATAAGCGACTCCACTGGTGATCGATCCTATCATTATCTAGAACCCATGGGGTGCATCTTTTTGTATTTAGGTTCCTAATTTAATAACAAAAAAAAAAGTTTTAAAAAATTAAAAATAAATTTTTTTTTTTTTGCCATCCATGGCTGCTTCTGAGCGGCCTAGGACTTTTGGTCGTTTGAAAGTTTTTGACTTCTCAAAAAGTGTTGGGTATCCTCATCATATCCCTCATCAAGCCCGTGAAAGGTTGTCTAAATTTGACGGAAGTCATGAAGTATCTGCTAAAAGACACCTTGAACTTTTTAGGGAAATTATTAAAGATTTATCCATAACCCATAGGGATGTGTGTATGAAACTATTGGCTTCATCCTTCAAAGGAAGAGTTGAGATCTGGTTCTTAGATTTGAAGCCCAATAGCATTTCCGGGTATGACATGTTTGAGCAAAATTTCTTAGAAAGATGGGGAAATGAATCCGATGATGTATATTTTTCAAATCAAAACCTTCCCCCTTTTGATCCTATTGTTGAATCTGTTAATAATCAAACATCAAGTGAATTGCCAACATCCGAAGATGACCCCTCCTGCTCAATTTCTTTTGAGGATGAGTCTTCCACTTTTGAGCCGATTGAAAGTCAAATCCATAATCATTGTATAACTCATAAGTTTTCAAATTTCTTTTTAGGTAGCCCTAGTCTTGATCCTGAGGAAATTTCTGAGGATGAGCCTTTAGTCAGTCAATCTATTGAAGTTCCTCCCTCAGAGAAACTCATTAATCATTCCATATTTAATGATCATTCAATTCCTTATCACCTTATGGAAGAAGAAGAAAGTGAAAGCATAGACCAAGTTCCTTTGGTGGTGATCTCTAGTGATCATTGTGCAAATAATCAGGATACTTTAAATGAACTTATTAATTTGCCCCCTGATCAATTAAATGAAAATGATCACCTATCCTCTTATAATTTTAATGATGAACCAATAGAAGGTCAATCTCAAGATGAGGATGAATTAGTGAATCACACTAGATGCTCTAATCTGTGTTCCACTTCTTATAATGAGTCTTTAATTTTTCCCATCCTTAATCAAGACAACTTAGAGTTAGGTAGCTATGGTCAATCCTGTCCTCAGATTGTAAATATTAAACCTGACCAAAAGATTAAAATCATTCCTACAGTAAAGAGTGCTTTCTTTTGCCAAAATCCAAAGTCAAACTTATTTATTCATTTGGGAGAATTTTCATATTTGCAATCCACCCTCCCTTCCCAACTCTTTCAATCATCTTTGGGTTGGTGCTCTAGTCAAATTTTTGCTTTTGATTTTTTCAACAGAAAGTATAAGCATGATTACATGTTTGGAGAAAAAGCACTTCATTTCCCTTTTCAGTCACTTTTGAACCATAATGCTTATTGTCAAGTTATTAATCATCATTCTGGGTGGCTAGAAAAGGTGTTTAAAGATCAATTCCATCTTTTCTCCATTTTTGAGCATCAAGTGGGTTTAACTTTGATTTTTCATCTTTTAAGCTTTAATTTGTCCCCATTTGGTTTCTATTCGATCATCAGTCCCAAGGAGAATCAAATTGAATATGTGAGAGAAGCAAATGAAGAAGTTAATTTGTGTGAAAATGAACCGAATCACATGTCTTATGTCTTCCGTCCATCCATCTCTGAGTTTAACTTGCATAAATTTTATGATCCTATCAGTTCTTTGATGGAGGATGTTTGTATCAGACAATCTTCTCCTTGGCATATTTTCATACTGCATCATATAAACCATTCTTCAATGTTTGAACCAGTGTTATCGGAACCGGACCGGAACCGGAAAAAACCGGCCGGTCTGACCGGTTTACAGAGATAACCGGTCCGGTCAGGGACAAAAACCGGTTGAACCGGAATTTTGTCTGAACTGGGTACTGAACCGGCCTGAACCGGCCGGAACCGGTCAAAACCGGCCGAACCGGCCGGTCCGTACAGTGGACCGATGAAACTGATTTTTATTTTTTTTAAACACAAAAAAAAGTTTTCTATGCTTCTATGATTAGTTTATTGTTATTCATTAGTACTATGGTTGCCATTTCGAGCCTCTTTGTTGATGTACTTTGGTTCAGAACCTCAGAGATGTATTGCACTGGGTGCTGTTTTGGTTATTTGCACCCATACTTGCTATATATATATGAGAAACTTTGCATATTTGTGTATTAATGGTTTGGATTCATATGTATGCACATGAATATATATGTTTTTTACAAAATATGAATATTTTATGTATTTTTTAGTCGACCGGTTTTTTTCCTGGTTTTTTCCCGGTTTCGATCCGGTTTCCGGTCCGGTTCACATTTTGGGCTTCGCCGGTTCGATGACCGGTCCGGTTCTGATAACATTGGTTTGAACAAGTCAGGAAGATTGTGCCCTCAAATTTAGTAATCTTTAGCCCGATCTTGACTTGTCCTATCATCAAAAATCAAATAAGAATCATTAACCTATTTGATGAATGGTTGCACTGGATTTATGAGTTTACCTAACATTTGTGCTAATTGATTAGAGTAGGGTAGGTAGGTCTTGAATAAGCTCACTTGAGCAATAGGATTTGTGTGCTTTTTTTTTCCTTTTCTGTGTGATGAGTATTGCCCCTTTTTCTTTTCTTTTGCTTGGAGTGTCTGCTTGTTTTCGCCCTTCATTGAGTTGAACCTTGCTCCTTCCTAAGCTTGTCTCTTCTCCTGCATGCATTTAAGAAATTATAGTTAGCATTTCTATTGTTGGCTGCCTGTGCAAGTTGAGATTGCCTGATCAAAGAAATATTCTTTTCCTCCTGCACAGTAAATAAAAATGACAAATGAATAATATATGCCATGTTAATTATATTTATATTTTACGTATTTCAGTTTATGCTTTAGAGTAGATTTCAGTTTCAGTTTTATTTTACATATTTTTCCCATACATGTTCCATGAGGTATTCTAGTGTTTGTGAGCACAGGTACAGGTGCAAAATAAAAGCTGAAAATAATGATGGTCCAGTGCTGGATTGAAGACTGATGCAGAGCAGTTCGAGACCAGAGATTCTGAGGTTCTCAAGCGCTCTCTCCCTTAGAGCACTTGTCCCAGCTGGAGCCAGATGTTATCACATATATAGTAGCCGGGCTACCATACATTATTTTTCAGATCTCAGAGCACATTTCAGCCAGTTCCTTTACTTTGAGATGATGAGATGAGCAACTATCTATGGATCACTATCAGATTTTGGACAGCATATGTATCCCCTATGCCATGACTGAGTCTCAGGACACTCGGAGAGATGACCGATGTAGCCATTATACCATTGGTACAGAGCAGTCAGTAGTGCCCAGAGTTACAGCAGCATTTTTAGAGGACAGACGATGGTACAGGTTGATGAGCATTCAGGTATATGACTCAGCAGGTATATCATTGTGTTATGGTTATATTGCTTTTATACTTATTCTTATAGCATGTCTTAGCACTTAGTGTCATGATCTGGCGATCATATAGATATGTGGACCTGGTTGATCTTATTATATATATATAATTGTCCCTACTCAAACTTAGAAGTTCACTATTCATACTCATCGATATTACCCTCCTTAGGGAGAATAGAGGTGATCATTCCACCATACCTTGGCTTGCTAGTGTCGGCTCCATCATTCATTGTCTTCATCCATCCATTACCTACCTTTTAGTTTATCACCCTGACTTACTATTTGACTAGTGACACGGAGGATCTTTTTCCCCACTGTAGCCTCTGTATTGGATGAGCTTCCCTGTTTATTGTGTCTCGGCTCTGAGTTCGTGACAAAACTTGCCTTTGGCAAGTTGGAGTTCCTTGTGAATTCCCCCTAGTCACTAAAGTTGTGTTGGCTAAACTTGAAACTTTTAGTGCTGCCATGAATACAAAATCTGGAAAAATGAAATGCTATATCTTGTATGAAAAGCCCATTCATGCAATGTGTTTCTAAACAGACATGAATGAAAGGCATGCCAAATGAAAATGGCTATGAAAATAAAATGTTATATCTTGTGGAAAATAAATACCTAGGTAAACAAGCTGTCCATGACACACCTAGAAGTGCTCAGGTAAACAAGTGCCTTAAAAACACACCTGCAGCAGAAAGCCTAAAATAAATGTAAATCTATGCAATGTGTTTATAAACACACATAGATCAAGGCTATGGAAACTTCAGGCCCAAAAAGCAATGGAACTTAAAAGTTATATCTAAACAATTGCTGACCTTATTTGTATTATGGATTGTGCGCATCTGTGAAGGTGAATAAACCCTCTTTGAACAACTCATCCATTTGTGAGACACCGCCATTCCCTGTGTTATTGCTCATTCAGTATATACTATGGTGTGTATTCCCTTTCCCTTGCCAAAGTGTCACAAAGTTAAGTCAGTCAAGTCATCCCTTAGCCTAGCCAGTTATTTTAGCCTTCACCCTTCACTAGCAAATTGATTACAGCTATGAAGTGAGTATGATCTTGAAAGTCTAGTCTGAGTAATAATAATAATTAACGACATTCTGTATTTGGATTTAGATCGCCAGTAATGATTACTTTGTGCTATAATTGTTATTTGAATAAGTTGTAGAGCATGCATTAACCTCGGACACTTTGCAACAGCTTATGATGATGGTCTGAGTTATATTGGGTCATGTTGACTTGGTTAGGCATAGTCTGACCATGGTCAACCATAGGACATGAGATGGCTGGACCTTATGATGACATGGATAGATGATATATGGTCTATGTATACATACATGATGATTCTATGCAGCAGCTACAGGGTTATGATGATGATTCTTGATTACAGCAGTATTTGATTATTTACAGATTATTATTATTGGCCCTGTTCCGGTATATTGGATATATATTTTGATCATGCAGAGACTCATATGGTGTATGAGTACACATCTTGGATGGATTTGGACCTTCTGAGTCCAATGAGACAGTTTGTTTTCAGTTCCGGGCACTTACAGTGATGACTGAGCCTCAGTAGGCTGTCCTAGTGCAGTTTTGGCCTATCGGAGGCCCTGTCAGAGCAGATGTGATTTTCATCTGGTTGACCTAGGGCGCTGATGATGGAGGGGGTGGTCCAGCCACTTGTTTTTACCATATTACCCCCCTCCCGAACACACTGGTGCCCTCACCTTGATAGCGCAGGCACTCCAGGAGGCAGTTTGGGGCAGTTTCACGCTTCCCGAGGCATTTCAGGATTGGTAGAAATGGCTATTGAGGAAATCGATTTGGGCTACTGAGGCAAGGTTATGGCATGGGATGATCAGTGATGATAGATCGGGGTCCTCCACACCTTCTCCAGCAGTTTCAGCTTCATCGGGGCCGGCATCCATCACTTATGGCACTTTCTGAGGATTTCTGAGGTGTTTTTGAGGCCTACGATTTGACTATGGTGGCACGATTTGGTACATTGATGATTATTTATTGATTATTGTGCTATGGGGATTGACCAAGGAGGGATAAAACTACCCCTTGGACCCACCATAAGCACTTTATTATATTTTGTCATCATGATTTGGTGGGATTCCCCTCTTCTAGGGCGATTTTGTCCACTCACATAATATTTTATTAGTGATCCATGTATTTTATTGTTGAGCTCATCTCAACCATTGATTAGACATTGGTATCTTTTAATCTTAGCCACTCATTCAAAAAGTGGTTAGGATTATGCTTTCTCCCCATCCTATTTAAGGAGGGAGCCTCTCATTGTAAAATCATCTAGAGATTTTTGGCTCTTGGCTCTTGGAATAAAATTTCTACCTTTTGGAGTACATGCTTGGATTGGAGTGAATGTTGATTGTTTCGATTGTAAATGCTATTGTCCATTGCACTGGAGGATCTATTGTAGCTATCTTGCATATTTGCCATATTTTATTTGCAGGTTAAGAGGGCGATTTTGACAAGTGCGAATTGGTGGGGAGGCTTGCCCTTCAAGCTTGGAAGAAGTCGTTTTGGGTTTGACAGGGAGTAGTTTTGCCTTTGTGTCAACTATTCTATGTTTCTCTCTCTCTTGCTTGTATCTACCTTCAATTTGTTAAACTGATTGATGCTTTGCTCCTTGGCTTGATAGGTTGGAAGGAATCACATGTGGCTTGGAAAAATCGATTTGGCAATAGGGCTTCAACAATTCTCCATTTGATCTTTGGCAAAGTAATCCTCGTCTCAGCTAGCATTCATCTCTTCATCCAGGTATGTCCCAAGAGGTATGATCTTCTCTTCCTTGAATCTTCCATAATTTCTAGATCATAAAAACCCTAATCAAATTAAAACCCTTATTTTTGGTATTTTTTAGATCTACTTAGATCTAGCCTTGCAATTGAAAAGATATCAAAAACCCACCTCTATAGGATCCACCCCTAGTTGGATCTATAGTTTGGTGGTGATTGGCTAAAAATTGACACACTTTTCAATGCAAAAAGCCTTCTTGAGCCTAAATCGATTTTCCTAAGAGAAGCTTGTTGGGTTAGATCTAGCACATGGGTAGGTGAGATCCCACTTGATTTGAAATCTAGACACTTGATAACCTAAACCCATATCCTTACTTTGGTGAAAATTACCTTGTGGACATCTCTCCATGTTTTAAGGGGTTGAAACCCCCTTTTGATCTTCTTGGTATCTTAAAACTTAGATCTACTAAGATCTAGCCATTGGGTTCACTTGAAATTTTGAAGATACATAGATCGGGGTACAAGCCACTTGGATCTACAGTTTGGTGGCCATTGGACTTGATTTGGTCCACCAAACCCATCTTTTGCCCTTCCTTGAGCAAGTCGCACCCCCTTGAAGTTTTGAGTTGGTCCACTCCTAGGAAGTGGGTGTTTGAGATTTTCGTGGATTTGGAATGCCCATGCCTTGAAACCTAGGTCTACACTGTCTGTTTGTCAAGATCCGCCTTGGGGATTGCATTCCTTGTTTTAAGGGATTGTGGTCCACTTAGGGTAATCACTCAAAAACCTAGATCTAGTAAGATCCAACCATTGGATCTCATCCACCCCACTTGACTTGGCTTCTAGGTGTCCCGATCTACACTTTGACATACTTTTTGACCCCATTAGCCCATCCAACAAGGCATTAGTCCTTCTCCAAAACAAGTCACACTCCTTGGGATTTGTGTCAAACCCTAGATCTAGTACATGGGTACTCCTATAACCAACTCAAACTCATAGATCTAGCCTATATCTAACCTATAGTACCAACCTCACACCTAACTTCACCTTGTGGGTCCACCTAGAACCATTTCACACTTCCCAAGAAAACAAGACCCACTTGTGCAAATACATGGTACTATACCTAGTAATCATACCCCATCATGTGGCCTAAACCATACATAGGTTGAGACACTAATTATCCATTTACACCACCTTCAACCATTCCTTAACTCTTAGGTCCACTTAGCCTTGCATTGGTTTCCGTAACTCATCATTTACATACCCTTAGAAAACTTTGTTTGGATCCAATCAACTGTGATTGGGGTATAGGGTCTCCCCCTAGGTCTTGTTATACCCTGACCTAAAGCGAAGAGTGCCTCGGTTGACGTGACTCCCGCATTGCATTGGGAACCGTGGCATCTCTTGGGTCACCTCTTTAGTTGCCTGTCTCCTCTACCGTCCCGGATGGGATACCTCTAGGGGCAACTACAAGTTGTGTGATAACAGGTACCAAGGGGTATGCAAAGAGTAGATCTAAGGATCTAAGGTAAAATTAGAGATACCCACATATGGGATCTAAGACTTGACACAACTCCCAAGGAGTGTGAATTGCCCTTGGTGGACTAGTGCCTTGATGGATGGGTTAATGGAGTCAAAAGATATGTCAAATTGTAGATCGGGACACCTAGGATACAAATCAAGTGGGCTAATTGAGATATGATGGTTCGATCTTACCAGATCTAATGTTTCATGATGTGACCCAAGTGGACAACAATCCCTTAAAACAACGAATGCTACCCCCAAGGCAGATCTTCACAAAATGAGACACTAGATGTAGGTTTCAAGGTGTGCTCTTTCCAAATCCAATGGAATCTCAACTACTCAGGTTCTCAAAGTGGGATAACTCAATCACCCAAGGAGTTCGACTTTGCCCAAGGAGGGCTAAAAGCATGGCAAGGTGTGTCAAATTAAGTCCAATGGCCACCAAATTATAGATCCAAGTAGTTTAGGCAAGTATCAATGTGGATCTTGAAAATCAAGGGCATCCAATGTATAGATCTCCATAGATTTGAGATTGAAAATGCATCACCAAATTGACCCAAGTGGGCTACAACCCTCAAAATGAGGAAGGGGGCCCACAAGGCAAAAATCAACAAGGTGAAGCACAAGGGGCAGGTTATCAAGTATGAGGATCATGAATCCAGTGGGATCACACCTACCCATGTCTTGGAACCAACCAAACTAGCTTCTCCCAAGGGGTGCGATTTTGCTCAAGGAGGGCTAAGTCCCTTGGAAAGTGTGTCAAATGGAACCCAATCACCACCAAAATATAGATCTGATTTGCCGTGGATACTATAGAGGTGGGTTTTCAATATCTTTCCAAAAGCTAGGCTAGATCCAAGTAGATTTAAGAAAAACAAAATGAGGGTTTTGATTTTGATGTAATTTTGACCAATGGGATAGATAGCAAGCGAAATCAATACGTACCTTGTAGATCTTACCTCAAAAGCTTACCAAGAGAAAATTTTGATATAGTTTGTTTGATGGATGAGGCAAGCAAGCCCTTTGTGGCTATGTTTCTTGTTTTGGAAGTAGAAAGGCCTTGTAAATCATGCACAAATGAAAGCATTAGATGGAAAGAGCTCTTGTTTTGTGAAGAGAGGATAGATGCAACCGAGGTCACACCTTTCTCCACCTTTGGTGATCCCTGAAAAGCCACAAACTTCAAGATGCAAGTGATATCAAATACTAGAATGTTAAATCAAATGAAGACTCAAAAGACATTAGTATAATTGACTACGTTCTGTCCGCTTTAGATAATCAAAGATCTTGCATAGATAACCAAATTAAAGACGATAAATGGCTAACCTTGCGTGCTAGATTGATAGCCTTCCTAAGCTAGCAATGACAAAATACACTTGCATAAAGAAAGAGGGAGGGTTAGAGAAATATCACCTCCCACAAGATGAATTCACAATGCTAATAACTCATGCATAGACCTCCAAAGTCACTTTTATTCCAAACTTAAACAAATAGTACTTTACAATATTTTGGCAGAGTACTTGTTATCACACAACTTGTAGTTGCCCCTAGTGGTATCCCATCCGGGACGGTAGAGGAGATGGGCAACTAAAGAGGTGACCCAAGAGATGCCACAGTTCCCAATGCAAGTTGGGAGTCACGTCAACCGAGGCACTCTTCACTTTAGGTCAAGGTGAAACAAGACCTAGGGGGAGACCCTAGAACCAATCAAAGATGATTGGACCCAAACAAAGGTTCCTAGGGATGAGTAAATGGTAAGTTACGGAAACCAATGCAAGGTAAAGTGGACCTAGAAATTAAAGTATGGTTGAAGGTGGTTTGAGAGATGATTAGTGTTTCAACCAATGTATGACTTAGGCCACATGATGAGCTAAAAAAAGACAAGATCTAGTACCATGTATTACACAAGTGGGACCTACTTCCTTGGGATATGTGAGATGGCTTAAAGTGGACCCACAAGGTGAAGTTAAGGGATGCAATTGGTACTAGTGGATATGTGATGAGTAGATCTATGGATGTAAGTTGAAATTAGGAGTACCCATGTACTGGATCTAAGGTTTGACACAATTCCCAAGGAGTGTGACTTGCTTGAGGAGGACTAGTGCCTTGTTGGATGGGTTAATGGAGTCAAAAGGCATGTCAAAGTGTAGATCGGGACACCTAGAAGCCAAGACAAGTGGGCTAATTGAGATAGATTAGTTGGATCTTGCTAGATCTAGGATTTCATGATATGAGCCTAAGTGGACCATAATCCCTTAAAACAAGGAATGCTACCCCCAAGGCCGATCGTCACAAAATGATACTCTAAACCTATGTTTCAGGGTATGGCCGTTCCAAATCCACAAAAATCTCAACCACCCACTTCCTCAAAGTGGGCAAACTCACTCACCCAAGGGAGTGCGACCTTGCTCAAGGAGGGCTAAAAGGTGGATAAGGTGGGCCAAATCAAGTCCAATGGCCACCAAACTGTAGATCCAAGTAGCTTATGCACCGATCTATGTGGATCTAGAAAATCAAGTCAATCCAAGGGTTAGATCTTACTAGATCTGAGTTTTAAGATGCCAAATAGTTCAAAAGGGGGTTTTTATCCCTTAAAATGTGGAATGATGCACACAAGGTAGAAATCACCAAAGTAAAAGTCTGGGGGTAGGTTATCAAGTGTGTAGATTACAAATCAAGCGGGATCGCACCTACCCATATGCTAGATCTAACCCAACAAGCCTCTCCAAGGAAGTGCGATTTGGTTCAAGAGGGCTATATCGCCTTGAAAAGTGTGTCAATTTTAACCCAATCACCACCAAACTATAGATCCAACTAGGGGTGGATGCTATAGAGGTTGGTTCTTAAGATCTTTTCTAAAACAAGGCTAAATCTAAGCAGATCTAAGAAGAACCAAGATTTGGGTTTTAATTAATTAGGGTTTGTGACCAATGAAGATAGAATGGATAAAAGAGGCACATACCTTGTAGATCTTACCTCAATTGCTTGTGGCCACCTTGCAAATTGATAGCATTCTCCTATGTGTATATTCAAGAGTGAGATCCAAGAGCTCCAACCAAGATGTCCTCCTCCAAGATAGCCAAATCGTCCTCCTCCTACAAGACAAGATCAAAGAAACAAGTCAAGTAAGATGATTATGAAAATGATAGAAAGATGTAATACAAAGCATCAACTATGTCACAAAGATACAATAATGGTACTCCCTGTCACAAGATCAACCCAAGAGAGAATATGTGGATCCCTCCAACAATAACCCTCAAGAAATCGCCCTCCTCTCCATCAATTCGACTTTCCTGCAAGAGAACTAGTAGAAGCACCAAAATCCACAATGATACATAGAAGAGATACTATATACTCAATATGCAAGAGAATCCACAAGACAAGAGAAATATGCTCCACAAAGAAGTGTTCTATTCCAATATTCCAGAGGTCCAAAGGTGAGCTATACAATAGGGGGTCTCCTCCTTATATAGGATAATAAAGACCAAAACCCTATACCACTTTACAATACATCAAATGAGTTGTTGAGATTAAAAGATCTCAATATACAATCAATGGCTAAGATGAACCATAATAACATAACACATGGATCACCCAATATAATGATGATGTCATAGTCTAAAATAATCATGGAGGGTGATGTCATCCACTAGAGGGGGTAAAAGTACCAAAGCCCACCTCATAATGACTAGGACATGACATAAGAAGCACATGGTGGGGCTAGGAGGCATCAATCCTTACTAGCTCATCCCCAAGGCACAATAAAATAATAAAATATGTCCAATATAATATAAATGATCAAATCTGTCCTCAAAATCTGTGATAGACAAGCAGTAAAAGACCTCCTGTGATCGCTATGGGCCTACCCACATGGTGAAAACTGGCTGGAAGATAGTGGGATCACCTTGGAAGACCTCTGTGAAAACCAAATGCCAAAACCTTGCCTCAATTGCCCAAATCGAATTTCTCAGTGACCACTTTATCCCATTTTTTAACTGCCTCGGTAACTGTGAAAGTGGCAAAACTGCCTCCCAGGGCATCTGCGTTGTCCAACTGAGCCCACCGGGCTCTCCAGAAGGGGGGGTAAATGGTAAAAACAAGTGGCTGGACCACCCCCTCCTCATACAGCGCCCTAGGTGAACTGGCCTCTCATGGCCCCTGTTGCTCAGGCTCGGAAATCAGCCCCAAATCTGGGCAACAAGTGTAAAACTGCATCAATCACTGTCAGAAGTGCCCGGAACTAAAAGATAAGTGTCTCATTGGATCCAGAAGACCCAAATCTACTAGGAATGTGTACTCATACACCATGGGTTGCCCTAATGGGCCAGCTGTAGGGTCCACCATATATGGACAGTGCATAATCTGATGATCTGAAGTAATAATAAAACTTGTTGAAGTGCATCAATCATCATCTGAACCATATGTCCATCATATGATATCATCATCAAGTATGTGGGACCACCAATCATCATCAATAGGTATATATATATGGCCCACATCATCACGGATCCCAATAATATACAACCAAGGATAAATCACATCAGTAGACTAAGACATGCTTCTTTAATCATTTTCACAGCGAAGCTCAAAGTATAAGATCCATTCAGTGGCATTAATCAAGTTAGCATATTCCTTTGTTATAGAAAATTACTTGCACAATAGTTCAAATGACAAACTCACCCATTGGACATGGTCAAACTGCTAGTGAAGGATGAAGGCTAGGAACAAGGTTGGGCCAAGGGGTTGACTTGTCTAACTTAACTCAAAAATACTTTGGACTGGGAGAGAGGGGAAAGCTACAAACTCTATGCTTGGACAAAATAACACGGGGAATGGCTGTGCCTCACAAATGGATAAGTTGTTTAGAGAGTGCTTATTCAACTGAGGCATCATGTCTACATCAAGTTGATCCAGGTTCATTAGGATCATTGAATTTCATTTCATGGCCTTTTTGGCCTACATAACCCTTCGGATCTCAGGTGTGCTGATAAGCACAACTAGTTGCAGCTTGCATCCAGGGCATGTTTTTCAAATACATATAAGGTCAGCAATTGTTTAGATATAGCTTTTAAGAACCATTGCTTTTTGGACCTTTCTTATACTCTTCGAGGAGTATTTCTAGCTGTTCATCGCTCTTGTCCTTTTTAGTTTCCATGGTCGAATTTATAAGTTTCCTCACAAATGGATAAGTTGTTTAGAGAGTGCTTATTCAACTGAGGCATCATGTCTACATCAAGTTGATCCAGGTTCATTAGGATCATTGAATTTCATTTCATGGCCTTTTTGGCCTACATAACCCTTCGGATCTTAGGTGTGCTGATAAGCACAACTAGTTGCAGCTTGCATCCAGGGCATCTTTTTCAAATACATATAAGGTCAGCAATTGTTTAGATATAGCTTTTAAGAACCATTGCTTTTTGGACCTTTCTTATACTCTTCGAGGAGTATTTTTAGCTGTTCATCGCTCTTGCCCTTTTTAGTTTCCATGGGCGAATTTATAAGTTTCCATAAGTAGAACATGAGCTTTCCGTTTTAGCCAACAACATCTCAAGTGACTAGGGGTAGTTCGAGCCAATGCCAAACATCGGGACAACCGACCAGAATGATTTAGGCCTACAATCCAACTCACCAAAGGCAAGTTTTGTCACCAATTTAGAGCCGAGACACTGAACATATAGGGATGCGGCCCAAACACAGAGGTAGAAAAATGGGGAAGTCCTCAGTATCAGAAAGTCAAATGAGACAGGTCAAGGTTTAAAGTCAAATAGGAAAGTCATGTATGGATGGAGTCAAATGAATATGCAGCCTACACTAGCCAACAACTGGTGTCAGGAAAGACCATATCTATGTAAGGTGGAAAACCAGTGGGTTTTGTTAAATGACCTAAATGTGCAAGCAATTGTCCATTTTATGATTTATAGTTCATTTTAAATAGTTTGCCACATCAGGAATAATATACCAAGCAGATGCTGTGAACCTGACTAAATCAACAAGATAATAATCCACAGTCAATGATAAAATATCCATAGATCATACAACATCATCATAGTAATAAACATCATATACCATCTGAAACACTGTTGCAATACATCTCTAAGCACTGAACTGAAACTGTATGGGATAAAGGGTCACATCGGTCATCAAATCTGAACTCTCAAGGCTCAGCCTTGACACAAGGTCTAACATAAGTTTGAATAATACACTTCTCTGATCATGAGTGATCACAAAATATACAATCATCATACCCATGCTCTGAATAATGGAAGCTTTGGAATGTGCAGATATCTGCTAAACAAGAATAGTAGCCGTGCTACTATGGTGTGATAACATCTGGCTCCAGTTGGGACAAGTGCTCTAAGGGAGAGAGCCCTTGAAAACCTCAGAATCTCTTGTCTCGATTTGCTCTGCATCAATCTTCAATCCAGCACTGCACCATCCTTGCTTTCATCTTTTATCTTGCACCTGTTCCTGCGCTCAGAAACACTAGAATACCTCATGGAGGATGTATGGGACAAATATAAAATAAAACTGAAAATGAAATCTATTCTAAAACAGAAATTGAAATGCGTAAAAGAAAAATTTAAACTAACATGGCATATATCATTTATTCATCATTCATTATTTTTATTACTGTGCAGGAGGAAAAGAGAACTTCTTCAAACAGGCAATCTCAACTTGCACAGGCAGCCAAAAATGTAAATGGAAATTAAAAATTCTTTGATGCATGCAGGAGAAGAGACAGGCTTAGGAAAGAGCAAGGCTCAACTCACGAAAACAAGCAGACACTTCAAGCAAAAAAGAAAAGGGGCAATACTCAGCATACAGAAAAGAAAAAAAAAACACACAGATCCTATTGCTCAAGTGAGCTTATTCAAAAGCTACCTACTCTAAACTGGCAAGGCAAGGCATAGCAAGGAAGATCAAGGATGATAATCCCTTAACTCCCTCTGGTTGATAGGTAGTAAGATACGCTGGCCAGTCCCAGTGGTGAGAAAACACATCTCACGCATGCAGCGCTCAACAGTGAGCGGTTCTACCCAAAAGTCACCTGATCCCTGGATCGTATACAAAATAAATCATTAGGCATTACGACCCTATCACCAATTTCAAACCTTCGATGATTTATAGATTGAGGGATGGCTTCAATAACACGCTCAGGAATAGGTTGGATATTAGAATTGCATCGAGGTTGAGGTGTTACTATGCTTGAATTCGATGAGCTAGCTTGAGCAATTTGGCCTCTCTCTCTTGAAGTCGATTTCACCTGAAAAGCAAACAATGTCTAGAAGCAAGATAACCAAGAACATATGCAAGAGCAACCCAATCAAAGCCAAGAAGTAGATCTCGAAAATATTCTTTTCATTCCAGGTTTTCCAGACCCAAAGGTGAGCTATACAAAAGGGGGTCTCCTCCTTAAATAGGATAATAAAGACCAAAACCCTAGATCTCAAAACCACTTTACAACAAAATGAGTGGTTGAGATTAAAAGATCTCAATACATGATCAATCGCTAAGGCGAAATATAACAGTATAAGACATGGATCACTCAAACAATGATGACGTCTGTTGTCTGCCAAACTGCACACCGGCAGCAGAAATCTTTCGAAAGTTGTCTCCCTCACTGGAAAGTGGTGAAAGGTGTGGCCTTGGGGACAAGCAATGAGCCAGGTACTGTCACCTGAATCCCAGCTCCTCCGTTTAGGCAAACTCCTAACGAAGCCAAGGGGGGTAGTCCCTAAAAAAAGAGTTGTCTAAGGCTCTTTGTGTATTTAAATGTTTTTGGTGTTGTGATGCGGATGGGTGTTGTTTAGGAGTTTTTTTGAATGAGAGACAATATAATATTTGAATGTAAAACAAGATAGCGCAATCCACGTTGCAACAGAAGATAAGGGATGCACTTGAACAAGAAGCAAATCACTTTTTACACAAATTAAGATAAATACTCCAATATAGATATTTAAGCAAACAAAGATATATGATGAAGGACCAGTGTCTTATGGAGTCAAATATAGAAGTGATTGTAAAAGCTTGATACAAGTGCTTGAAAATAGAAGTTTGTGAGAACGTTGTGTAGCTTATCTTGGTCAATTTAAGATTTTAATTGTCTTGATTATTACCACTAAAACCAAGGATGTTCAAAGAATGTCTGGAAAGTAATTTTAAGCAGCTCCTTTAAGAGACATGTCGGAACCTGTCTGGAATCACAGCGAGGTGCGCAATGCTAACCAGCCACTGTGTCCCAGATTGGGCACTCTAGCGCCTCCCCTGAGAACTAATTAAAATACTTTATGAACAACGTCGGTTCGTTGGTTACGGAGATGAAAGTTTTAATTAGATTTTCACTTGTGAATTATCAAGTCTTCCACCTTTCTGAGTACTAGCCCAACCGTTTTCGATTGGCAGAGCATACGGGTGTAGGACGGAAACCAAGGTAAATTAATTGAAAGGGGGATGATGTGTTGAAATTTTTTATTATTAAAGCACTCGTTCAACTCTCCGACAGAGAGCGCTCTTGACTTGATCTTATGACCACAGTTCAAGAGACTTGCTAAGCTTAAAATGCCTAATGCAGGGAAAGATGCAAGCTAAAAGATGCTCTCCGACAGAGAGTGCTCTTGACTTGGATTTGGCCAAGTTCAAGAGACTTTGTTCATTTTAAGAAGCAAGAAGCAGTTTGTAAACAAGATATTGAAACTTTGTGATATTCAAAACATGTAATAGTTCAAATCAATGAAATACTGCTAACATACTACTTGCACAATAAAATGATATAAATGGAAATATCTAGTGTTCTACCAAGCAAAAATTTACACTACATGTGGGATCAACCTCCGAACAAGGTCAACCACTAGAAGCCACCAGTCTTGGAAACCTCCCAGCTAGCTGGATGTCCACAAGAAGCTGATGGGGGAACGAGAAGCTACCACAAGACTATGTGGCCTTTGGGATGCAATCCCAAAGTTAGCTCTTCTTTGGTCAAGGCTTGGAAGAGAAGTAACAAAATAAAACAAATTATTCTAAGATGAAAATTGTAAAGATCTAAGCTAAAGCAAAACTAACAAACCCAACACTCTTCCCCAAATGGGGAAGAAGACCAAAAAGTGGAGCCCTCTCCACTTGAAAATTTTATTAAACGGTTACAAGTGCCTTTGGGGATGAAGCCCTTGAAAGGTCTTTTGAGAGGAAAAGAACTGCTTTAACAAAAAAGATACTTTATGAGCCCTTAATGGCTAATTACAAAAAGGAGAGTATACTAGGTTTGTCACTTTGGTTCAAATCTTCTCCTTAGATGCACTTTTGCTTCTCTTTTGAGTATCTTATCAAACTTTTCTCCTCCCTCAAAAATCTACACAAGCTCAAATTCACTTAAACCATGCACCCATTAGCTATTAGTCAAAACAAAATCTAAGCTTGAAAATAAATGTAAACTAAACTCTAAAATGCAAAATGCAAACTTTATCCTTTTGTGAGATCTAAATAGTTCAAAAGAAACTAAATGTAACTAACATGAAACTAATCCTAGATGATAAGTATGCAAGGTGATGGGTTAAAATTCAATTACTAACTTTGCAATGATGTAAACTTATGAGATTTTTGATGATATAAGGTCTGATGCCCCAATGCTTCTTATCAATTCATCAATAAAACATTGCCAAGTGAAAATAATAGAGATCTAATCTACCTCAAAAAGAGAAGATTTATACCATGAAAATAAATGTAAGCAACCAAACTTTGAACTAACGAACTGTAGACTGTTTCTTGAATTAAATCAGACTCTAAAACAAACTTAGAAACTACCAAACTGTTGACTGTTCATGAAATAAATCAGACCCTAAAACAAACTTAGAAACTACCAAACTGTTGACTGTTCGTGAAATAAATCAGACCTTAAACCAAAGTCTGAACTTACTGCTTTGTGAAACGAATCTAACTCTAAAAGATGTCCACTATTTTTGGTATGTTTCAAGGGCAGAATATTGTAGAGATCTAACAAAGCAAACAAGACCTATATGATGAAATGGATCCAACTCCTACACCAATGTTCGAATCTATGTTTATAAAATAAATCTAACTCCTGAACCAAGTTTAAATCTAATTGTCAAGAATAAGATCTAAAATCATAATACTACTATTTAGAACTATAAGTTGGAAACTACTTAACAAAGTTGTTTGAGATCTAATTAATTGCAAAAAAAAAAGAAAACAAGACTTATACTATGAAACAGATTTAACACTAACCCAAACCTTAACTTGTTTATCGTTTTGTTTCTTGTGTAGGTGGACGAGAAGAGAGGAAGGGGAATGGGATGAGAGGAAAGGAAGGGATGAAGAAGAGATAACAGCAGCAGAAAGTGAGAAGGTGGCAGCAACAGCAGGGAGATGGCAACATAAAGAAGATGGCAGCAGATTGGAAAAAATGGAGAGAAGGGACTGAAAATGGATAGGAAAGACAAGTGGGACGAGCTAGGTGAGGGGAAAACAAGAGGGAAAAGCCAAACGAGCCACAAACAAAGGCTAGTTAGACTGAGATCTCAAACCTGGAGAAGAAAATGGCTTTGAAAATCCATAGTTTGAAGATGGGTAGATCAAGTAATCAATTTAAAGTTTCGTTGAAGGGTTGATGGAGGAAACAATAAATCCCTGATATCTTTATGTTTCTTTCTTAAAATGGAAAACTATTGAAAGAACCTGCAAGATGAAGGCGTTAAACGGTAAAAACTCTTGGTCAATGAAGATGAGCTTGATCCCAAGCTAATATTCACCTTTGATGATCTCTGCAAAACAATATTCTCAAGCAACAAAAAAGATCAAATGCCTATTGTACTAGATTGTTAGTCCTCACAAGGCATACAATGAATAATAATTTGCAACCAGAAAGATAGAGTGAGAGAATATCACCAAATTACAAGATGAAACCACAATGCCAATAGCTCCAGCATGGACCTCCAAAGTCTTAACAATTTTATTAACAAAATAATGCTTACAATTTTATTAGAGTTTCTTTGCACAAAAGATCCATCAATGGAGAGCCAAAATGGTTTACTTATATAACATAACAATCTACCCAACCCCCAAATTCGAATTGGCTTGATGAGGAGCCAATGGCACTTGACAAGAATCGAACTCCAACTCCAAACCCCAATCACCATTGGCTTGGGAGCCAAGCTTCACCAAACAAACTCCACCATACCACATCTTTATTGCCATGTGGCAAACTCGACCTCCTACCAAGAATTTGACGTGAGGATGAGGAATGCGTGAGCTATGAGGGAGATCCAAGCTAACAGTTTATCATAAATGCAACTCGTGTATGATGGGAGCCAAGCCCATGAGGTGGCTAGGGCGTCCACCAATAAATCAATGCTCATCACCAATCCACTAACACACTGCCACATAACCCAATCGTGATAGCTTCATGAGGAGCCGTACGGTCATAAAGCTCACGTCATCCCCCTTCAATAATTCGTAATCAAAAATTTGGTTATGGTGTATGCATTAATACACGGCTGGAAAAATATGCATTAATACTCAACGGTTGGCCCACCATAGTTAATGGAACCATTACTCGCCCAAATCGTGAGTCTCATGCACCCACCACCATTCACGTGAAGGAGGCCACGCTAATGCTAATTTGATATTTATTATCCAAACTTTGTATTAAAGCATGTGCTTTAATCTTTATGGTGGTCGTACATCTCATTTAATCATATTCCCAACCTTTCCAAAGTTAAAATAATGTATTTTGACTTTTTTCAATTTTTTGCCAAAGTGCACTTTGTCACTTCTTGGCAATTAAATGTCAAAATGATGCATTTTTAGCCAAAACTGCTCTTGGGGTGATGTAACTGCCCAGAAACTGAAAAATGAAGGTGCCAAGGTGAAGAGGATGCTCTGAGCGTCAAAACGAGCCTCCCCATGCCCAATTTCGCCTCCGGATGAGGTTTTTATCATTTTTTGAAATTTTTTAATTAAACCATTAAAAAATGGTCTAATTTTATGAAAAAAAATATTTTTGTCGGAATGGAACGAAACTCCTAGGGGACCTAGTGCATGTTCATACGACTCAATCGATGTGGCTAACACGTAAAAAATCCTAGACACAAGACTCTAATAACCACCTTAGGTTTTGACCACCATGGGAACTACTCCAGCTTTGGAGGGTTGAGTGAAAAACTCAGGGATTATATGCCACTGATGAGTAGCGCATAATTCCTACGGAAAAAACACTCTAGAGTATCCCCCAAATGGCTAAACCTACGGATAGTCGAGTCTTTTATAAAAGGACCCCGTTTAGACCAACTTTTTACATTTTCCCCATGGGGGTATGAACATGCAATTATTACAAATGGGGCAAAATTGCCCTGAAATTGACTTCTGAACTTCTGAATGCTGATGATGAACATGAATCATGTTCAATAAACTGGCGGCTCATCGAAAGTTCAACTATGGTACAAATAAGTTGGTAACAATGTCATAACTAAAAGATACTCAAGGAGGGTGACGTCATCCACTAGAGGGGCTAAAAGTACAAAAGCCCACCTCATATGACTAGGACATGACACATGGAGCTCATGGTGGGGCTAGGAGGCATCAATCCTTACTAGCTCATCCCCATGGCACAATAAAATAATATAATATGTCCAAGATAAATATAAATGATCAAATATGTCCTCAAAATCTGTGACAGACAAGCAGTAAAAGGCTTCCTATGGCCTTTGTGGACCAACCCAAGTGGTGAAAACTGGCTGGAAGATAGGGGGTTGACCCTGGAAGACCTTTGTGAAAACCAAGTGCCAAAACCTTGCCCCAATTGCCCAAATCGAATTCCTTAGTGACCCTTTTATCCCATCTCTGGACTACCTCGGTAACTGTGAAAGTGCTGAAACTGCCTCCTAGGGCACCTGCGTTGTCAAACTGAGCCCACCAGGCTCTCTAGAGGGGGGGATAAGTGGTAATAACAAGTGGTTGGACCACTCCCTCCTCATATAGCGCCCTAAGTGAACTAGCCTCTCATGGCCCCTACTGCTCAGGCTGGGAAATCAGCCCCAAATCTGGTCGACAAGTGTAAAACTGTATCTATCACTGTCAGAAGTGCCCGGAACTGAAATACAAGTGTCTCATTGGATCCAGAAGACCCAAATCTACTAAGAATGTGTACTCATACACCATGGGTTGCCCTGATGGGCTAGCTGTAGGGTCCACCATATATGGACAGTGCATAATCTGATGGTCTGAAGTAATAATAAAACCTGCTGAACTGTATCAATCACCATCTGAATCATATAGTATCAAAAATAGGAGTATGTGGGCCCATACATCATCATCAATAAGCCTTCATGGCCCACATCATCACGGATCCCAAGAAATGACCACAGTCAAACTAGGTTTGACTGGGCCCATATACAACCAAGGATAAATCATATCAGTAGACTAAGACATGTTTCTCTAATCATACTCACAACTTAACTTAAAGTATAACATCCATTCGGTGGCATTAATCATGTTAGCATATTCCTTTGTTATTTGTAATTACTTGCACAATAGTTTAAATGACAAACTCACCCATTGGACATGGTCAAACTGCTAGCAAAGGATGAAGGCTAGGAACAAAGGTTGTGCAAAGGGGGTGACTTGTCTAAACTCAACTAAAAGACACTTTGGACTGGGAGAGAGGGGAAACTACAAACTCTGTGCTGGACAAAATAACACGGGGGATGGCTGTGCCTCACAAATGGGTGAGTTGTTTAGAGAGTGCTTATTCAACTTAGGCATCATGTCTATATCAAGTGTATCCAAGTTCATTAGGATCATTCAATTTCATTTCATGGCTTTTTTGACCTACATAACCCTTCGGATCTCAGGTGTGTTGATAAGCACAACTAATTGCAGCTTGCATCCAGGGCATGTTTACATATCAATATAAGGTCAGCAATTGTTTAGATATAGCTTTTAAGAACCATTGCTTTTTGGACCTTTCTTATACTCTTCGAGGAGTATTTTTAACAGTTCATCGCTCTTGCCCTTTTTAGTTTCCATGGGTGGCGAATGTATATAAGTTTCCATAAGTAGCACATGAGCTTTTAGTTTTAGCCAACAACCTCTAAAGTGACTAAAGGGAGTTCGGACTAGTGCCAAACATCGGGACAACCGACCATAATGATTTAGGCCGACCATAATGATTTAGGCTTACAATCCAACTTACCAAAGGCAAGTTTTGTCACCAACTCAGAGCCGAGACACTAAAAATACAGGGATGCAGTCCAAACACAAAGGTAGTAAAAAAAGGAAGTCCTCAGTACCAAAACGTCAAGTAAGACAAGTCAAGGTTTAAAGTCAAATAGGGAAAGTCATGTATGGATGGAGTCAAGTGAAAGTGGAACCTAGCTAGCAGACAACTGGTGTCAAGAAAGACCATATCTATGTAAGGTGGTAAACCAGTGAGGCTTGTCAGACAACCTAAATGTGCAAGTAAAAGTTCATTTCATAGTTCATTTTAAGTTTTACACATTTTGCCACATCATGAATTATATACCAAGCCAATGCTATGAACAAAACTAAAACAACAAGATAATAATCCACAGTAAATGATAAAAAATCCATAGGTCATACAACATCATCACAAGAATGATCATCATATATCATCTGAAACACTGCTGCAATACATCTCTAAGCATTGAACTGAAACTGCATGGGATAAAGGGTCACATCGGTCATCAAATATGAACTCTCAAGGCTCAGCCTTGACACAAGGTCTAATATAAGTCTGAATAATACACTGCTTTGATCATGAGTTATCTCAAAATATACAATCATCGTAGCCAAGCTCTGAATAATGGAAGCTCTGGAATGTGTAGATATCTGCTAAGCAAGAATAGTAGCCCTGCTACTATGGTGTGATAACATGAACCTTGCTTCGATGGGTGGAAGGAAGTGACACGTGAACACCAATGGTGAACACCTGGTGAGTCTACACAATCCTATACTACATTGCAACATCGGGGGCAACTGACAAGAGCAAATCCCAGGTTTGAGAATGCACCTCACACACTAAAGAGCCGAGGCACAAAAGACAAGGAATCATGGTATACTCAGAGGTCAATGGGGAAGGGGATCCTCAAGGTCACAAATCAAGGTCCAAGTCGGGAGAAATCCACATGAATGAGTCAGATGGGTGGAAGGAAGTGACAGGTGGATCTAAGATCAGCTGCCAAGGAAGACGAAATGACCAAGTCTATAACGATAGTGGGGTAGGGACCAGTGTGCATATACATAAGTCTACCATAATGGGGTGGACTGACATCACATCAAACATCATATGTCAAGTCAATGTACTATCATAAATAAACAAGTCTAAACAACAACATTTGCAATAAACCATAAAGTGTTATACCTGCCATACCATATACCTGCTGCCGAAGCTGTCTCTGACACTGGATCTCTATTGAATTCGGGCAATAAGTAGCAAACTAACATACTCTGTAGTACTCTCATCAGAATATGGCAAAGTAACTCTCTCAAATGGGATCATGCAAAGCTCGGCAAGGAAGGGTGACCCTGTGGCAACTACTCTGTAGGAATGTATGGACAAATGCAAAACCCTCTCTCCCCACTGATATCTCTGCTCGGGGCAATCTGGAAACAATGAATGCCCCTTCTGAAGGCATCTGATCTTTGATCTGGAAAAAAAAAAATGTAGTATGGTCCCCGACCACACAATCTGCAGCATGGTAGCTCCAGCTAACATGGATGTGATAACATCTAGCTCCAGTTGGGACAAGTGCTCTAAGGGAGAGAGTGCTTGAGAACCACAGAATCTCTGGTTCGTAGCACCCCTCTCATCATCATCAAGGCGTATGCACATACATGCTATCTGCATCATCATCATATATATACCGATCCCTGTAAAACGCTGATGCTATAGCAATCTCTGCAGACCGCTCATCAAGACATACAATATATATATACTCTAGCAAAAATATAAACAAAATGACGAATGTTGAAAGGGAAATATATCAATAATGAAATGTACTTTATAGCGTTTTACGTTTTTATTATTACTATATTTTTTTTTTTTATAACTTGCCGACACGGAAGGTGATAAAAGGTGAAAAACAAAGAAATGAAAACTACGATACAAATGCAAACCAGAAAGTAGAAATGGTGTCAAAAGTCAAACAAAACAAAATGGGGCAATCGGTCGTCAAGCAAAGGTGGAACCATTAAAGGTACAAGACAACCAGCTGCTGCTCTCGAGAGCTTTTTAGTTGCAAAAAGGGGAAGGTGTAAGGCTCGAGGTCAGGGAATATCTCCCCGGGTGGACCCGGGAACATATCCCTGAAGATGGTGTCTGCTCACAGTGACAGAGAAGTAGTCTCCATCCTCGGTAGATAGAATGTATGTGTCTCTATCTTAGATCTCAACTCTAAAAGGGCCCACCAGAAGCCCGTTGTGGTTGCCAGTCATGTGATGAAAGACGTGACTTGGTATGACAACCTGGTCACCCGTAGCGAAGCTCCTCCTATTCACCGAAGGAGGTTCTACACCTATATCTCGGAATACCGACACATCGACATTCCCACCATCGTCAGGGTGGTGGTCCCTACGGCTAATCTGTGAGACAAATCTATGGGAGCCACCATCCAGCGGGATCACAACTTCTCCTATCAAAACTTCCCGTGTCACCTCCCTCACAGGGGCCGGGTTAGCGCGGGGATCAAAGGACCTAGGGTGTGAAATGCCTATCTCGGTCTCACCACTGGTCCAAAAATCTGGAGGCTGGGCAGACAGGATCCTGGTGGAGGGGTGGGTGGAGGGCGAAGAGGCAGGGTGCGTGCTACACCCTTCTCCCGACGGAACAGGGATCTCAGCCGGTAAAAGAAAGCTTGGGAAAGTATGCGGACGAGGGGAGGGAGGTGGGGCATCCATCGGTAATGGCTCGAACTCTCCTGTGACATTCGTAGGAAGGGAGAATTCCTAGAAAAAGATCTGATTAGACGAATCGCTCTCCATTTCAGGGGGATCCTGGGAAGATGGCTCCTCCCACTAGTAGCGTGGGGGAAGTCCTCTAGCCTGCCTAGCAAGATTGTCATTCATGATGGCCAGCATCTCAGGGATCGTCTTGAAGCTTCTCTCTTCTGGGGGTGGGATCCCCCTCACTTCCCAGTCCTCGAGAGGAGGGGGAGTGTCCTCACTATGTTCCTCTATCAGGTGGTCCTCTTCCCTATATGCGGGCAATTCATGCATGATCGCCCCAAACTCGGCCGACAGAGAAGGCTCCAACTGTTCATCTCTCGTGGTAGAATAGTCGTCTAGATACAATTGAGCCAACTGATCCTGAGGGCCTGAAGGATGAGGGTGACCCCTAGGGGCTCCCTCTCGTATCTCCATAGGCTCATGCCCCTCGGGAGGTGGGGTCAGCTCACTCATGAGGTCCTCATGATTGAGTCGATGGATGCACTCCTCCTTGGAATCATCCTCTGACGAGTGCAATCCGGGGCTGGAGATCTACCTCTCAAACTGATGCCCTAACCTAGCATGATTGTCGAAATCTTCCCTATCGTCACCAAAAGCCATGAACATCCCTTCAGGGCTTGGTTCACACTCCCCATAAATCTTCTGCGCATGGCCTCCTCCATACCCTCGATATGACCTTCATAAAAGGGCTCCCAATACACCCTCACTAAAGCCTCGTTTGGATCCGGAATGGAGGCGTAAGATAAATCCATCTGTAAGTGTCCTCCTATTACGACTGCCCAATTCCTGGATAGGAGCATGCCATACACAGGGGGAAGATCAATGACCACCACGTCCATCAGCGTGGATATGTCCAGACACGAGAAAAGGTTGGCTTTGAGATTCTTGATCAAGCCGTAAGTTGGCACCTGTCTGGAATCTATTTTGCACACATTGTCGTAGGATCGTGTCACTTCCAGGCCCAAGGCCTTCATGATACGTGTTATCACCTAAGCTGTAGTTACCCCTATGGATGGATCCAGTCATGGATGGCAATAGGGAAGGGCAACTCAAAAGGTGCAACCACGATCACCTCGACCTCCAATATGTATGGTTGTCACGCCAGTCGAGGCAACCTTCGCTTTATGTTATCTAGCCCAGACAACAAAGGGGGAGACCCGATCTACTCCCGACAGGAGAGATCAAAACCAAGACACCAAATCAAAGGTATTTCTAAGTGAAGTTAGGTGTATGGTTTATCCTAGACCTAAGGGTAAAGTCACAAGCCAAGTGAGGGGTTCAATAGGTATAGCTTTGGTTCATAGTTGATGTAATAGTGACTTATAATGTTTGAAGTGAGATCTAGGGCTAGTGTACTAGTCCAATGTTGGAAAGTCCACTGCCTTGGGAACTGTGTCCAATGCAGGGAAGTTAAGGTTTGTATTGGGGCTAACTAGTACAGATGACAAGCTTGACCAAGATACATGATAGCATCAAGGGTTTAGTTCACCATGCATAGGTCAATCCACAAGTCAATCCAACAATCTTGGAGAGAAACCAGTGCCTTGGGAATTGGGACGTGGAGTCAAAGTATGTTTGACTTGTGGTTTAGGACTCCTAGTACTTGGGACAAGTGGGCAATGGAGGTCTTGATGGATGAATGTATCTAGATCTAGGTTTGACCCAAGTGGACCACAATCCCTTAAAACAAGGAATGCAATCCCCAAGGCAAGATTTGACAAAGTGACAGTCTAGACCTACGTTTTGAATTATTCCGGTTTCAGATCTCCAAAAATCTCAAGTACCCAGTTCCTGGAAGTGAGTCAACTCACTTCTCCAAGGTGGTGCGACTTTGCCCAAGGAGGCTAAAAAGTGGGATTAGGTGGGTCAAATCAAGTCGGATGGCATCCAAACTTTAGATCCGGGTAGATCGGTCAGGTAGGAGTATGGATCTGTATTTTCGTGGTAATCCAACGGTTAGATCTTAGTAGATCTGAGTTTAAGTGTTCCAAGTGGTCCAAAATGGGGATTAAATCCCTTAAAATGTGGAATGGGGCCCACAAGGTGAATTTCAGGAAAGGGACAACCTGGGTGTATGTTATTTGATGTGTAGATGACGAATCAAGTAGAATCTCAAACACCCATCACCTAGATCTAGGTTAACTTGCTCAACTAGTGAAGTGCGCCTTGCTTGGGAGAAGCTAAGTTGGCATCGGAGAGGGGTCAAACGGAGGCCAATCCTCACCAAACTATAGATCCGGGATGCCATGGATGCTATAGAGGTGGGTTTTCAATATTACGCCCAATAACCCACTAGATCTAAGTAGATCTGAGAAAATGTAAAACAAGGGTTTTGATTAATTAGGGTTTTAAGTGTTTTTGACAATTGGATAGATCATGGAGATAGAACTTACCTTGAGATCATACCTGAGTGATGTGATGAGATGCCTTGATGTTGAGGAAGATTCCCGCAGAGATCAAATGAGAGATTGTTGATTTGCTTGCCAATTTAATGCCCTAGCCCACAAGTGCGCCTTCCTCTACCTGTCAAACCAAGGAACAAAATTCAATCAGTAAGATCAAGTATGGAAGAAATACAAGAGAAATGCAAATAGTAACATGAAATAGAAGGTCCTGGGACAGTAATACTCCCTGTTACCAACGAAGAGCTCCAAAGAAGAAGTAGGGAGAGTCTTCCCCTACCAATACCTCCTCCTCCAAGCAAATCGGCCTCCACCTGTAGATGCAAAATCGTGGTACAAAGATATGGCAAACAAAATCTCCAATAACTCAGTGCAAAGGAAGAACCAACGAACGAACACCAAAAGCATTCACCACAACACTGGAGATAGATGCAATAATAATTTTCTATTTCAATAATCCAGAGCCAAAAGTCCCTTTACAATGAGAGGCTCTCTCCTTTAAATAGGAAGGAGAGGCACCAAAACCCTAACCACTTTTTGAATGAGTGGCTAAGATTAAAAGATACAAATGTCTAATCAATGGTTGAGATGAGCTCAACAACATAATACATGGATCACACATAAAATATAATATAAGTGGACAAAATCGCCCTAGAAGAGGGGAATCCCACCAAATCATGATGATGAAATATCATAAGAGGCTTATGGTGGGTCCAAGGGGTAATTTTATCCCTCCTTGGTCAATCCCCATAGCACAATAACCAATAAATAATCATGAATGTACCAAATCGTGCCTCCATAGTGAAGTCGTGGTCCTCAAAAGACCTCAAAAATCCACAGAAAGTGCCATAAGTGATGGATGCGGGCCCCGATGAAGCTGAAACTGCTGGACAAGGTGTGGAATGTCTCGATCTATCATCACTGATCATCCCATGCCATAACTTTGCCTCAGTAGCCCAAATCGATTTCCTCAATAGCCATTTCTACCAATCCTGAACTGCCTCGGGAAGCGTGAAACTGCCCCAAACAGCCTCCTGGAGTGCTGGCGCTGTCAAGGTGAGGGCACCAGTGTGTCCGGGAGGGGTGTAATATGGTAAAAACAAGTGGCTGGACCACCCCCTCCATCATCAGCGCCCTAGGTCAACCGGATAAAAGTCATCTCTGCTCCGACAGGGCCTCCAACAGACCAAAACTGCACTGGGACAGCCTACTGAGGCTCAATCATCACTGTAAATGCCCGGAACTGAAAACAAACTGTCCCATTGGACTCAGAAGGTCCAAATCTACCCAAGATGTGTACTCATACACTATATGAGTCTCTGCATGATCAAAATAAATATCCAATATACCGGAACAAGGCCAATAATAATGCTCTGTAAATGATCCAACACTCTTGTACCCCAAGAATCATCATCATAACCCTGTAGCTGCTGCATAGAATCATCCTGTATGTGTACATAGACCATATATCATCTATCCATGTCATCATAAGGTCTATCATCTCATGTCCCATGGTCCTCCATGGTCAAACTAGGTCCAACCAAGACCAAATATAACTCAGTCCATCATCCGAGGCTGCTGTAAAGTATCAAGGTTAATACATGCTCTACAACTTATTCAAATAGCAATTATAACACATAATGATCATAACTGGCGATCTACATCCAAATATATATTGTCGTTAATTATTATTATTACTCAGACTAGACTTTCAGGAGCATACTCACTTCATAGTTGTGATCAATTTGCTAGTGAAGGGTGAAGGCTAAATTAACTGGCTAGGCTAAGGGATGACTTGACTGTCTTGACTTGGTGACACTTTGGCAAGGGAAAGGGAATACACCATAGTATATACTGAATGAGCAATAACACAGGGAATGGCGGTGTCTCACAAATGGTTGAGTTGTTTAAAGAGGGTTTATTCACCTTCACAGATGCGCACAATCCATAATACAAATAAGGCCAGCAATTGTTTAGATATAGCATTTAAGTTCCATTGCTTTTTTGGGCCTGAGGTTTCCATAGCCTTGATCTATGTGTGTTTACAAACACATTGCATAGATTTACATTTTTTCTTTAGGCTTTCTGCTGCAGGTGTGTTTTTAAGGCACTTGTTTACCTGAGCACTTCTAGGTGTGTCATGGACAGCTTGTTTACCTAGGTATTTATTTTCCACAAGATATAACATTTTATTTTCATTGCCATGTTCATTTGGCATGCCTCTCATTCATGTGTGTTTAGAAACACATTGCATGAATGGGCTTTTCATACAAGATATAGCATTTCATTTTCTAGATTTTGTATTGATGGCAGCACTAAAAGTTTCAGGTTTAGCCAACACAACTTTAGTGACTAGGGGGAATTCACAAGGAACTCCAACTCACCATAGGTAAGTTTTGTCACCAACTCAGAGCCGAGACACAATAAACAGGGAAGCTCATCCAATACAGAGGCTACAGCGGGGAAAAGTCCTCCATGCCACTAGTCAAGTAGTAAGTCAGGGTGATAATCTAAAAGGTAGGCGATGGACGGATGAAGACAGTGAAATGATGGAGCCAACACTAGCAAGCCAAAGTATGGTGTAATGATCACCTCTATTCTCCCTAAGGAGGGTATGTACCAATGAGTATGAATAGTGAACTTCTAAGTCTGAGTAGGGACAGTATAATATATATAATAGGTCAACCAGGTCCATATATCTATATGATCGCCAGATCATGACACTAAGTGCTAAGACATGCTATAAGAATAAGTATAAAAGCAATCTAACCATAACACTATGATATACCTGCTGAGTCATATACCTGAAAGCTCATCAACCTGTACCATCATCTGTCCTCTGAGACTGCTGCTGTAACTCTGGGCACTACTGTCTGCTCTGTACTAATGGTATAATGGCTACATCGGTCATCTCTCTGAGTGTCCTGAAACTCAGTCATGGCATGGGGAATGCAACTGCTGTCCACAATCTGATAGTGATCCAATATAGATGCTCATCTCGGCATCTCAAATGCAAGGGAACTGGCTGAATAGTGTACTGGAATGAGAAAAATAATGTATGGTAGCCCGGCTACTATATATGTGATAACAATACGCAAAGGCATTACATTCATCGAGGCCCTCGAATCAAGCATGCAATTGTGCAGCAACATGTCTTGGATACGAAGGGTAAGGTAGAAGGGTGGATGCCCCCCATTCTTCTACTCGTATATGGCCGTATGGATAATAATCGAGGGGTCCTCTGTCTCTCTCTCATCCTCACGGGCTATGTCCGTATTGCTAGGGACCTCTGTGGAGGTAATGAATAACTCCCTCTCTACGGGGATGCTATCGAGGAACTCTGTGATCTGGTCCTGGACTGAAGGGAGCTTCACGAGCTCAGACATGGGAACACTTTGCATGATCTTAGCCAATTCCTTTTCTAGTTCTATGCTACACCCAAAGGCCTCGTCAGATGAATGGATTCTAGTGCCAAGGTCTGGTTCTAGGACCTCATGCCTCTCCACGAAGGGCATGGGCCTTGGCTCCTCCCTGTGTCTCCTATAGATTTTGGTTCCTTGAAGATCATCAGTAACAGGGTGAACCGACGCACAAGAAGGGCCAACCTCTTCTTCAACGTCTTCTTCTTCCTCTTCCTCCTCAATGAGGATCCGGCTGAAGTCTAAGTCGAAAGGTATGTCATCAATAAAGTTAATGTTTTCTACATGTTCCTTTGGTTCGACGTAATGACATTCGGACTCGGGATGCTCACGCTCACACCTCTCACACCAATGAATGGCTCTTGTGTCTGGGACATCGGGGGCAACACGGGGTCTCTAGTTTTCTTCAGTAGTTGGCCTCCTGTTCGGGTTCCAGTATGGCTTGGGGCCATATCGAGCCTTGTACCTATCCGAGTCCCTATTCTTAGCCAGGTCTCTAGTAAGAAGAGTCAAGGTTTTTATCATTTCTTTCATATCTTCAGTTGTCCCTAACTCAGTGTCTCCCTTTGTAGGCTCTTTGCCCTTGCGGCACGGGAATTGGTGTGTGAGGACGAGAGAGCACAGTGGTCAAAAAAGTTTTGCTTCCCCATGGACCCTGCGTTTGCTTCAGCCTTTCGTGCATTTCCCTGGGCTACCTTCAAAGTGGCAGGCTCTTTGTCCTTTAAGTGGTATCCTAGCCATCCTTCGAAAGAATCTAGATAATGTATTAGGATGGCTGGATCCTTAGGGTGGATTGTTTCAGGTATTTGTGCCATTACTTTATCAAATCGTTGGTTAAATTCATGGGTGGTTTCATTTTCTTTTTTCTTTATCCCTGGTAGCTGGCTAAGCAAATACTTGCCATCTAGTTTGACCGACCAGTGTTCTGTCAGCTTGGTCACGAAGCTATCGTAACCATCAATTGACGCAGTTGGTAACTGGTCAAACCACTTGCGGGCATCACCCTCAAGTGACATGAATAGACCTCTCATGAATACATCCTCATCGATGGCCCCATAGGCCTCCATGTGTTGCCACACAGATTCAATGTGATCCTCAATAGTAATGGCAGTGCTCCCACTAAATTTAGGAATTTTCTCAAAATATTTATCGAGCATGTCATGGGGAAGCACCTTGAATTTGGGCAAAGTCCGGAGGTGAAGCTCTCGCCCTATTGCCAAATACTCGTGGACCAGGGTTGGCATTCGTCATCTGGTTGTTGTTTGGGGGTGGATTAAAGGTTGTGGAAAAGGGTGGCACTACAATGCTAGGTGAGGCTGCAGCGTTGATTGCCTGCCAAAACGAGGTAGGGGAGTGTTCACCAAGGTTTCGTCTGACATTAGTAATGAGTGTACTATGCGACATGGCAGAACGATCTAAACTACGAAGGTTGTAATGGTGGGTTCGGCTTCCAATGGAGCCACGGGGTGGAGTCGCCAAGTGAATTAAGAACCTTGTTCACCGAAGGTGGAATGTCGTGAGGGGAAGTGGAGAATGAAACAAAAAAAATATGTTGGCTGCAATAATTATGTAAATGAAAAATCAGCCAATAAAGTTTAAGTGTAGATGCGAAAATGAAAAGAAAAAGACAAAAAGACTCAAACTTCAAAAACCACGGGGTAAGCCTCTACCTCCCTGGCAGCGGCCCCAAAAATGTTATCACACTATCTCTAGCTGCTAATGAAAGATATCCCGTCCGAGATGGTAGAGGGTGAGCAACCAGGTAGGTGTAACCTACAAACGCCAAGTCCACCGTTCAAGGAACGGTAGTCACACCAGACAAGGCGTTTGTCACTTCAGACAAGGCAAGTAGTCAAGTTAGGGGGGAGACCCTGCTCAACTAGTGATGGTTAAGAAACAAACCAGACACCCAAACCCCCAAAGAAGATAAATAGATGCAAACAAGAGGTGAGTATTAGATGGATCCTAAGCTCAATTTCAGCCAATGGTTGGACACAAGCATGAATAAGTATGTGAATGGAATGTGACCAACAATCAAATGAGATGAATAAAATAGATTAGATTAGTGATTATATGGCTGGAAATTTAGGTAAGGATCTGAAGCAAACTAGAAGTGATGGAGAGATGCAAATTCTGCCCAAGGAAGGGACTGTTTAAGTGAATGGATGGACCTAGGGCAGCAATAAATTAGCAATTATAAACACTTCCAACAAACAAATGGGTTGATTTTTAATGATAAAATGACGATTTAAACCCAAATCAAAACTACCCATAACCCCAAAGTGACCCAGCGAGACAACAAGAGAAAAACACCTAAGGAGGGCGTTTTTGCCAAATGGACCAGTGCTAGTTCTAAGGGCAAATGGAGTCTAATCAAATTGAAACTTTAGATTTAAGCATTTAACAACATTTCATAAGCGGGTTTAGAAAGAAAAACAAGTTTTAATGGTGGAATTTTGAGTTTTTTTATATTTAGGGTTTATTTTATTGTTTGCAGCTTAACATTCACAATGGAAATGAAAATATGAGAAACAAGCAAGGATTTCCTACCTGAAATGATAGAGATGGAGGAATTTGGTGTTGAAGACAAATCCCGAAGACCAAATGCTGAGTAGTAGTGCGTTTTCCCCTAGCGTTTTTGGTGCAGACAGTTGACCAGTTCGCCCTTGTATTTGCTAGAGAGAGATAAGTAAGTAACTATGGCAAATAGCAAGAAATCATCAACAAATGAACGACAAATGATGAAGGAAAGAAATAAACAAGTGTAAGTTTACTTCCCTTGTTAAAAATCCCAAAGAGAGAGCACAACGTGGGGCTGCTAGCTCAAGAGCTGCGTCCCCCTCAAGTGGTCGATTTCACCTGCAATTCGTTTGGCCAAGGATGGATAGAGACACCACAAAAATACTCAACAATGCATCGGAAATAAGCTAATAATCAACACCATAACATTCCATCACCATATTCACAAGTAGCTCGGAAGAAAATGTCTCTCTATTCACAAATCTCAAGTTTACAAAATGCCAAGAAGACCTCCAAATGAGAGAGCTTATCTCTTAAGTAGAGAAAGGCTCTCAAACAACCCTAATTCCCTCCATAATAAATGGCTGGTATTGACTCTCCCAACCCAAATCGATGGTCGAGATGCAAGCTTATGGGGGGGGGGGGGCGAATTGCCCTCTAATGCCCATGTGGAGGATGGGGCCTTTCGTTGGGCCCATAAAATACATATAAAAGGTGGTTGGGGGGTGCCTATGGGCTGTTTTAGCCCCCCACCACTAAACCATAGTCTCAATACATAAAACCCAAAAATATGGAGTTTCGCTAACTCAAAAACGCCTCTCTATGGGCAAATTCGTCCCACATGATGAGCTGGGCAAAGTGAGGGTGCCACAACATAAATAGAATGTCCAAACATTGTAAAATTACCTTAGGAGACCCCCTTGTATTAGCCAACCTTTGCATTTGCCATATTTTGATTTCCATATTAATTTATTGCTAGTTTTTATTGCTGAAGATGTAATTTCGGCTTTTGACCCACTTGTATTGCTCAGATTGATGAACCGTCTGTTGCAATGCGATCGTAGAACCCAAATATAGTAGACATGGTCACTTCAACGACCCTGATCCATCAATTAGGCACTGTTTGCCCAAAATCCAACATTTTTAATTAAAACAGGTCCATGGTGACCCATAATAATTAAAAATCTCATCAACGCTTTAACTTTTTCAAATTCTGACACTTGGAGGCACATATGGGAACCCAAGACATAATGAATGACCAAAATCGAAATCTAGATCGCAACCTTTTTTTTGGGCCCATTTTTGGCCTTGTCAACCTAGTTTGACCAAGTCAAATCTTGTCAAAATGGCAATGGCTGAAAACCTGTAAGCAACATGAAGCATCAAGGCTTCCTTATTTATGTTAGTACATTTCTTAAATCAATATAATACCGATATGGTGATAAAAACATAAATATCTCAATAAATACAGGCCCCGGGTGAGGTGGGCCCACCACCTCCAACAAAGACTCAATGCTATGCACAACTTTATAGACTTGACCACTTGGGTAACTTTTGGTGAGGTGGATAAACAAGATGACGGATACGGGAAGACTAGGACCAAGGCCATGTGACCCCTTAGGTAAATAGGGAGAGTGAGACCCACTGACATAAGCATACCATGATAATACACAGGAAAGGTCGGTGCCTCACAAATGGGATTTTGCAGGGAAACCACCATTGATCATCTAACGTGAACCTTGTAACTCACATCCGTGCCTTCAGAAGACTCTGTAAGGATCTTTTCTAGAGCCGCCATGACTGGGTGTCCGACAAACCGTAACTTGAGACTCTAGGGGACACTTAGAATTAGCTATCCCTTACTCCATCTCACCTCCTTGCCCTGCAGGACTAGGTGAGGAAATAACCACTACAAAGATGATACATATGGCTGACCTGTGTCCGTGTGTGTTCAAAAACACATTACTTGGACTTTTACATTGACTTTCACACTTAGCCTTTTTGGCTTGATTTTACATTTCACATAGCCTTTTTGGCTTCATTACATTTCTTCATTTCATTACATTTCAAGGCCCTTTTTGGGCTACATACATATCTCAAAAGATATAACAAGGTGCTCATACTGCAAAGTAATAGGGGCAAGTGAACATGCTTCGATGACCAATGGGGAACACTTGGTGAGTTTACACAATCCTATATTGCATTGCAACATCAGGGGCAACTGACATGAGCGAATCCGAGGTTTGAGAATGCTTCTCACACACTAAAGAGCCGAGGCACAAAAGACAAGGAATCATGGTATACTCAGAGGTTAATGGGGAAGGGGATCCTCAAGGTCACAAATCAAGGTCCATGTCGGGAGAAATCAACATGAATGAGTTGGATGGGTGGAAGGAAGTGACAGGTGGATCCAAGGTTAGCTGCCAAGGAGGACGAAATGACCAAGTCTATATTGATAGTGGGGTAGGGACCAGTTTGCATATACATGAGTCTACCATAATGGGGTGTGTTACCAACTGATTTGTACAATAGTTGAAACCTTATTGAGCCGCCAGTGTTGGAACACATCAGTGTTCACTTCCAGAGTATCTGGGTTTCATTATTTTTGGGTCTAGCCAGTTTTGGCTAGCCAGTTTTGTTTTTGAGTCGACATGACCATGGCCCCATGGGGGTTTGTATCAAAGTGTGCTAGTAGGGTCTGAGTGGCTCGGTTCCCCATGACTGGATTAAACAACTAAGGTATTCCAGGGAGTTTTTTCACCGTCAGATTATACTTTGCTTCAGGCGAGATATAATCTCTTGGTTTTTCTCCCGCTTTCTCCAAAGCTGGAATGCCCGATTTTGGAAATTTGGCCATGGGGGGTTATTAGGGTCCAACTATAATGTATAAACCTACTAGACACTATTAGAATAGGTTTTGGTCATGTCCTAAGTCTCTAGGACCCCCAGAAAAAAATTTCGAAGAAATTTTACCGGACGCGTCGGAGTTGGGGTTTTTTATTTTTTAATTATTTAAATTTTAATTAAATTTCTCTATAGTTTAAATAGAGAAATTTGGGTCTGTAATTATGTCAGTCATCCGGGGTCCGAACTTAGTGTTTGATGGCTCGTTTCATAAGCCAAAAATCACACATGACCCATGGAGCAGCTAAACCCAACTTTCGGATGTCAATTCAGCCTCATAATTAATATTTTCTCTGAAAAGTCATTTACAGAGAAATTATTAATTAAAATAATAAAATTGAATATTTTGGAGATAATCCAAATCTCTCCAAAATTAATCAATTTGATTAAAATAAAAGGCTAAATGACATGGCAAAAAGCATCTATGATGATTGGAATCTTCACCCACCTGATTCAGATCAGTTTCGGAGCACTGGGAGTGATTTACAGTTGAGAAATTCACCCACCTTCATGCAAATTCGTTTTTGTGATTTGGCAATTGATTAATGGGTTGTTGGATTTTGAAATCAATGCATGTGGGGCTCCTTCCTCAAATTATGGGCTCCAAACTCAAGTTTAAAGATGAGTTAAGACTCCAAGCTCGATTTGGTTGGTGTTGACATGGATTTGATTGGTTTTTGATGGAGTTTTTGGCTCTCTTCATGCCAAATTCGAATTAGGGTTTTAGCATTAAGTTTTGTTATATAAGAGAGGCCATTTGGGCTTTCTCTTCATGGAGAATTTGAGGCAAACTTACTCTGCCAAAATTGTATATGTGTTATAGCATTTGCTAATTGAAATAAAGTGGCTTTGGAGGTCCATATGGTGTGTTGATCTTGTTCATGGAAAGTTCTTCAATCTAATCAAGGTGATATTGTGTTATGTTTTTTACTTACATGTTCCAAGTTTTGATCAAATTTATTTAAGCTTAGAAGACTTTTCCAAGTCCATAGGGTGGGCATTTGGGTTCAATTTGTCCATTGATGTTGGATTGTTTTGTGATTGGGAAGTAGTGAATTGTAGTCGGAAATACTAACACTCTTCTTATCCTTTTCAACTTGGCATACTATATTTGATCAATCTTGTTTGTAAGTGATACATTTTGCAGATCTATAAAGTTATGAAGAGAAGTTGGAACTAGGTTGTCTCCTCCATTTCTTCAAAGAACAAATCTTTCCATTAACATTCATACATTGCAGGATCTCCCAAAGTCGATCTCACAACACCAAGATGGTGGCATAAAGGGGTTTGATTTCAAAGATCCATCTCTCATATTCAAATATTGTTCATTGGTTACATTAGGCTTCCCTTCTTCAAGCCTTCTCATTTGCTCTTTGAAGCTTTTATTTTTGCATTGCTAAGCCACTTCTAGCCCCTCTAGCCTTGATCCAAGATTGCCTTGTTTTCAAGCCATAGTTTAGAAGTCCATAAGGTTGAAGTTCCTTCAACCTTGGGGAATAACTTGGGATTTGCTCCCTTGTGCTCTCTTCAACACTCGCTGTCGGCGTATCACCGGTTAACCGGAGGATTTCCAAGGCGGTGTTCTATTACCTCAAGTGTTCCACTTGTAGCCTTTTGCACTCGTTTTTTCTCCTTTGGCATTCCTATCCCCATTCATCCTACTTCATCCTACTCTATCCTAGTTTTTTCCCTTACCATTCGTTTTTCCCCTTCAAGGGTTTCTCATCCAAGCCTTTGTCTTCTTTCTTCTCCCTTAGATCCATTCTCTTAGATCTCCCTTTCACCCTCTTGCTTTGCCCTTTCGTCCATCTTCTCAAGTGCCCTAAAAACCACACACAAAGCAAAAACGAATTGGATAAGTTAGTGTTTGTTAGAGTAGTTCAATTTGATTTGATAGATCTTAAATTATTGCATCTTGTAGATCATTGGCATACATTGAAAAGGTAGTTTAAAATCATACTAGATCTCATTCTAGCACTTGTTAAGTTTGCATCTAGTTTCCCTTTTTGAAAGATAGAAAATTTTTCATAAAATTTTCCAAAAAATTTTAAGTCTTAGATCTCATTTCTAGCATTTTTAGAGCAACTTTGTTCGCTGGTCCGTTTTGCCATAGTTAACATTTTATGACAAATTTTCATGCATTTTTCAGCTTAGAGTTAAAATCTTAAATATAGACTCGAATAGTTTCAATTTCGATTTATTTTTTACTAATGATTAATGGGTGCCTTGTTTAGATATTCTTGAACATGTGTAGGCCATTTGAGAGAGAAGTACTTGATAAGATCTTGAAACAAGAGGATCGAAGCAAAACAAAGTGAAGAAGCCATAAGAATGACAAAATTTTGATACACTTATCCTTTGTAATAACAAGTAGAATCTATATCTTCTTCAATATTTTTCCAAGTATCATCATTCTCGAAAGACCTTTCAAGGATTTTCCCTTGAGGCACTTGTACTTATCAAATAAAAGTTTTAAGTGGAGGAGGCCTCCACTTTTGGGTCTTCTTCCCCATTTGGGGAAGGGTGTTGGGTCTTGTGGTTGTTTTTAGTTTAGATTTACATTTTTATGTTCTTAGTTTAAATTTTGCTTCAATAAGTTTATCTTGATTATTTTTCATATTTTACTTACCCCCATGCTTTCCCGAGTAGGGTCTTGAACCTGAAAGAGATTCTTGGGTAGCTTAGTTTAATTTTTATCATTATATTGTTTCTCTTCCAATCCTTGACCAGAGAATAGCTAACTTTGGGATCGTATCCCAAAGGCCACATAGTTTTGTGGTAGCTTCTCGCTCCCCCATCAACTTCTTGTGGACATCCAGCTAGCTGGAAGGTTTCCAGGATTGGTGGTTTCTAGTGGTTGATCCTGTTTCGGGGATCAATCCTACCTAGTAGATTAGAATTTGTATGGTAGAACACTAGTTTTAGTTTTATTTCATATTATTTGGCAAAGTAGTTGTTTTTTTTTGAAGCATTAATTTATCTTTCAAGTTATCAAGTGGTTTCATCTTTCTCAAGTTATTTTACTGCTTTTCACAACACAACTGCTCTTGTTTGCTTAAAATAAACCAAAGTCTCTTGAACTTGGCCAAATCCAAGTCAAGAGCACCCTCTATCGGAGGGCATTTTTAGTCTTGCATCATCCCCTGCATTAGGCATTGTTAATCTAGGTAGTCTCTTGAACTGTGGTCATAAGACCAAGTCAAGAGCGCTCTCTGTCGGAGAGTTGAACAAGGTTTTCTTAATAAATAAAATTTTCCACTCACACACCCCTAATTAATTTATCTTGGTTTGTCCTACACCCGTATGCTCTGCCAACCGGAAACGGTTGGGCTAGTACTCAGAAAGGTGGAAGACTTGATAATAACGATCGATAAATTTAACTAAAATTTTTACCCACAACCTCAACCAAGGCAAAATACTGTTCTTCCCGCGAGGGGTGGCGCCGGATTCCCACTGTCAGACTCAGGGGCGGTTCAAACATTGGACACCAATCCTTATCGAATCTGGGTGCTTCCGACATGTCATTCAGGGTTGCCAGTATCTTTCTTGGGTAGGGTTCTACCATCTTTTGATACCTTTGGTCTTAGCCCTAATAATCAAGACAACTAAAACTTTGAAATTTATCAAGATAATTTGCACAACGATCTCACGAACAGTTACTATCAAGACTACTTTTCAGCATCTCCCAGCACTACATTTGTTATTTTTGACTCCATTACCCATTGGATAAGGCACTGGTCCTTTTGTCATTTAATTTTATCTGTGGATGCTTCTTAATTATATCAAGTCTTTATATACTGTTTCGCAACGTGGATTGCATCTCATCTTGTGTTTTATTTTCAAGCTTTATATCGTCTCTTATTTCACAAAAAACTCCTAAACAACACTCATCCGCATCACAACACCTAAAAACACTATAAATACTAGAGCCTTAGTGAAGCTCTCTTTTAGGGACTACCCCCCTTGGCTTCGTTAGGAGTTTGCCTAAACGGAGGAGCTGGGATTCAGGTGACAGTACCTGGCTCATTGCTTGCCCCCAAGGCCACACCTCTCTCACTTGCAGTGAAGAGACAGCTTTCGAAAGATTTCCGCTGCTGGTGTGCATATTGGCGGACAACATCTTTGGCGCCGTTGCCGGGGACAAATCTTTTTGTTCCTGGACGACCTTAGTTTTTTCTAGTTTGTTTACCTTTTGATAGATTCGCAAATCTGTCTGGCGACTCCGCTGCCCCTTTTTTCTTTTTGGTAGTTTTTTAGTTCAATCACTCTCAGAAATTAGACTTGAAACCACCTGGCGACTCCACTGTCAATTAACACCTCAAGGTATTCAACCAGAAGAAACTCTGAAGGCTTGCTTAGTTTTATCCCAGAACCTGAAAAGGTTTATAGGAGGAGACTAAACAAGCTTGCTTCTCGTAAAATCCTTGAAGAACTTAGGTCTCAGTCTATTTTTGACATCCATAGTCTCTTTCAAGAAAATAACTTAGAAAATTTTGAAAATTTTGAAAACAGTAATAATTGTTTTTCCGATACAATGGGTGATTTTTTCGCCCCCCTCAACATTACTCAGATTGCAGGTCAACCACATGATCTTCCGGATAAAGCCATCGACAAACTTCCAACCTTTACCGGCACTGATACTGTTACTGCCGCACATCACCTTATTGCTTTCTCAAAAGTAAAGGGTGGATATGTCAGAGATGCTGCTCACAGACATGAGGATGTATACATGAAGTTGTTTGCCTTGTCCTTAGATGGGGCTGCTGGTGACTGGTTCATCGGCTTGCCAGCCAACTCCTTTGCCACCTTAGCTGAGTTCTCAACTGCTTTCACCAACAAGTTTGGTGAGAAAAAAGAGCCACGTCATCAACTTGCTGCTATAACAAACATCAAGAGAAGTGAAATGGAAACCATGGAAGATTTCAACAAAAAGTTCATGGATTTATACAATGCAATCCCTACAGACTACAAGCCAACTCCACATACTATACTGGTTTACTACATCGAAGCTTTAAATGGAGAGATGCAGTATCAACTTAGGGATAAAGAACCTACTACTTTGCTAGAAGCACAAACAATGGCAACTAAGATCGATAGGAACATGCAGTCATCTGGGAAGTCAAACCTACCCGGTTATTCAAGAGCCCAAACTCCTTTGAAAACAACTGAGCCTAAAGGTAAAGATCCTTTGGATGCTTTGAAAGAATCATATGAGAAAAAGATGATGGATATGTGTGAGAGGATGGAAAGAGCTGAGCAGAAACATGTAGCCCAAATGAAGGAAGTACAAAACAAGATAATAAACATGGAAAGGGCACAAGTCCAACGAGTTCAGCAAGTTCAACAAACTCAACCAATTCAGAGAAATTACCCTCCCAAAAATAACTGGCAAAAGAAAGCTCCCGAAAATGAAAAGAGGCCTCCAACTCAGATAGAGGTTGCCAACGCAAATGAGGTATACATCCCATTTTGCAGAGCTTGCAGAGATTTCCATGAAGAATCTGGTTGCTACCATGCATGCTATATTCAAGAACACGGTTTTCCTGAAGGTTGTGGTCCTAGTGCATCGACAAGCAAGCCTGAATTCATTAATAATGTGGGAGACATCTGTGGCATTCCTAGGGTTGAACCTTACACACCATTCTGTAGGACATGTCAGGAATTCCATGAAGAAAACACTTGTCACCTTACACGCTATATCCAGGAGCATGGGTTTCCTGAAGGGTTTGCTGATCAGTCTTCATCAAGTGAGCCTGAGTGCATAAACTATGTAGGTGATATTTATGATATTCCTGAAGAGAGTTGGGATCAGTCGGATCAGCCTATTACAGAAAATATAACATTTTCCCATCAGATTCCTGATGATCCTATCATAGAGATTTATCAAATACCGGATATTGTTGAAGACCCTCCTCATGCCATCGAAACAAAAGACACTTTGGAGTGGGAAGTTTTTCAAGACTACTTCAGTGATGATGAACATTTATGTACTTCTGACCCATCTTTAGAAGAAACCATTACGGAGATCAACATTCATAAAGAAATCCATGAAAGTAGTAGTGTGTGTTATGATACTCCCATTTGTTCTCCACATGGTAGTGAATATTCAGAAATTTGGGTCCCTTGTGATATCTTTGAAACACATCTGTTTGAGGAAGATCATTATGAAGTTGAGGAGGATAGGCATAGCTTAAAGGATGACATAAGTGATGATGAGTCCATCATGGATGACATAGATATTGGCAATGATGAATGGATCTCTCTTGAGAACCCTACCTATGCCATGTCCGAAGAGGTTAATGATGAACAAAATCCCCTTGGAAATTTTGTTAACAATCCCACTTATGAGCATGAGGATACATATGGCCAGGAATATGGTAAAATTCATGAAGACTCTCCCATTTTCGGCAGGAGTATGGATTTTGAACAGTTGAGCATAGACGAAGAAAAGGAAATTATTTCATATGAGAAGTCAGTTGAGTATATATCTTGCCCATCGGAAACCCCTTGTATATTAGAGCAGTTCGAGGCATGCACTTTCATGGAAAATTATTTTCGGAAGAGCCTCTTGGAAGAATATGATAAGGTACCAGAATTGCCTTGTCAGCTTGAATTTCATCACCCTATCCTGTTCTGGATAGAGGGTGCCTGCAGGAAGATTTCTTACTATGTTGGGGAGCACTTCAAATATTTATTACATACGCATGATTTCCCATCCAGCCCTCCCTTTCAGAAGATCCAAGCAGGTTTGCACTTTCTGATAAGCATGCCCTTGTCTTGGCTGGTAACCAAAGACAAGGTAAAAATTTGTTTTTTCATTAATCACATGCTTAAATGGTTACATTGGATTTCTGATTATACTTAACATTTTCTTTTATGCTATGTTAGAATAGGAAAAATAAAGCTCCTCAAAGTGAGCATTTAATTGCTGCATTTTAATTTTTGAGTATATAGAATTTATTTTCAAAATAAATATAGTTGATATTTCATTTTGGTTTTTTCATAACACATGTGCTACTGAAGGTTTTATGTCAAGTTGAGATGTTTTTACAGGTTATATATATAAACCAGAGATTCTGGTGTTCTCGTATCCTCTCCTTGCATAATTTCCAGATCGAGCACACGTCCCGCAGTTGGAGCCAGATGTTACCAACTGATTTGTACAATAGTTGAAACCTTATTGAGCCGCCAGTGTTGGAACACATCAGTGTTCACTTCCAGAGTATCTGGGTTTCATTATTTTTGGGTCTAGCCAGTTTTGGCTAACCAGTTTTGTTTTTGAGTCGACATGACCATGGCCCCATGGGGGTTTGTATCAAAGTGTGCTAGTAGGGTCTGAGTGGCTCGGTTCCCCATGACTGGATTAAACAACTAAGGTATTCCAGGGAGTTTTTTCACCGTCAGATTATACTTTGCTTCAGGCGAGATATAATCTCTTGGTTTTTCTCCCGCTTCCTCCAAAGCTGGAATGCCCGATTTTGGAAATTTGGCCATGGGGGGTTATTAGGGTCCAACTATAATGTATAAACCTACTAGACACTATTAGAATAGGTTTTGGTCATGTCCTAAGTCTCTAGGACCCCCAGAAAAAAATTTCGAAGAAATTTTACCGGACGCGTCGGAGTTGGGGTTTTTTATTTTTTAATTATTTAAATTTTAATTAAATTTCTCTATAGTTTAAATAGAGAAATTTGGGTCTGTAATTATGTCAGTCATCCGGGGTCCGAACTTAGTGTTTGATGGCTCGTTTCATAAGCCAAAAATCACACATGACCCATGGAGCAGCTAAACCCAACTTTCGGATGTCAATTCAGCCTCATAATTAATATTTTCTCTGAAAAGTCATTTACAGAGAAATTATTAATTAAAATAATAAAATTGAATATTTTGGAGATAATCCAAATCTCTCCAAAATTAATCAATTTGATTAAAATAAAAGGCTAAATGACATGGCAAAAAGCATCTATGATGATTGGAATCTTCACCCACCTGATTCAGATCAGTTTCGGAGCACTGGGAGTGATTTACAGTTGAGAAATTCACCCACCTTCATGCAAATTCGTTTTTGTGATTTGGCAATTGATTAATGGGTTGTTGGATTTTGAAATCAATGCATGTGGGGCTCCTTCCTCAAATTATGGGCTCCAAACTCAAGTTTAAAGATGAGTTAAGACTCCAAGCTCGATTTGGTTGGTGTTGACATGGATTTGATTGGTTTTTGATGGAGTTTTTGGCTCTCTTCATGCCAAATTCGAATTAGGGTTTTAGCATTAAGTTTTGTTATATAAGAGAGGCCATTTGGGCTTTCTCTTCATGGAGAATTTGAGGCAAACTTACTCTGCCAAAATTGTATATGTGTTATAGCATTTGCTAATTGAAATAAAGTGGCTTTGGAGGTCCATATGGTGTGTTGATCTTGTTCATGGAAAGTTCTTCAATCTAATCAAGGTGATATTGTGTTATGTTTTTTACTTACATGTTCCAAGTTTTGATCAAATTTATTTAAGCTTAGAAGACTTTTCCAAGTCCATAGGGTGGGCATTTGGGTTCAATTTGTCCATTGATGTTGGATTGTTTTGTGATTGGGAAGTAGTGAATTGTAGTCGGAAATACTAACACTCTTCTTATCCTTTTCAACTTGGCATACTATATTTGATCAATCTTGTTTGTAAGTGATACATTTTGCAGATCTATAAAGTTATGAAGAGAAGTTGGAACTAGGTTGTCTCCTCCATTTCTTCAAAGAACAAATCTTTCCATTAACATTCATACATTGCAGGATCTCCCAAAGTCGATCTCACAACACCAAGATGGTGGCATAAAGGGGTTTGATTTCAAAGATCCATCTCTCATATTCAAATATTGTTCATTGGTTACATTAGGCTTCCCTTCTTCAAGCCTTCTCATTTGCTCTTTGAAGCTTTTATTTTTGCATTGCTAAGCCACTTCTAGCCCCTCTAGCCTTGATCCAAGATTGCCTTGTTTTCAAGCCATAGTTTAGAAGTCCATAAGGTTGAAGTTCCTTCAACCTTGGGGAATAACTTGGGATTTGCTCCCTTGTGCTCTCTTCAACACTCGATGTCGGCGTATCACCGGTTAACCGGAGGATTTCCAAGGCGGTGTTCTATTACCTCAAGTGTTCCACTTGTAGCCTTTTGCACTCGTTTTTTCTCCTTTGGCATTCCTATCCCCATTCATCCTACTTCATCCTACTCTATCCTAGTTTTTTCCCTTACCATTCGTTTTTCCCCTTCAAGGGTTTCTCATCCAAGCCTTTGTCTTCTTTCTTCTCCCTTAGATCCATTCTCTTAGATCTCCCTTTCACCCTCTTGCTTTGCCCTTTCGTCCATCTTCTCAAGTGCCCTAAAAACCACACAAAAAGCAAAAACGAATTGGATAAGTTAGTGTTTGTTAGAGTAGTTCAATTTGATTTGATAGATCTTAAATTATTGCATCTTGTAGATCATTGGCATACATTGAAAAGGTAGTTTAAAATCATACTAGATCTCATTCTAGCACTTGTTAAGTTTGCATCTAGTTTCCCTTTTTGAAAGATAGAAATTTTTTCATAAAATTTTCCAAAAAATTTTAAGTCTTAGATCTCATTTCTAGCATTTTTAGAGCAACTTTGTTCGCTGGTCCGTTTTGCCATAGTTAACATTTTATGACAAATTTTCATGCATTTTCCAGCTTAGAGTTAAAATCTTAAATATAGACTCGAATAGTTTCAATTTCGATTTATTTTTTACTAATGATTAATGGGTGCCTTGTTTAGATATTCTTGAACATGTGTAGGCCATTTGAGAGAGAAGTACTTGATAAGATCTTGAAACAAGAGGATCGAAGCAAAACAAAGTGAAGAAGCCATAAGAATGACAAAATTTTGATACACTTATCCTTTGTAATAACAAGTAGAATCTATATCTTCTTCAATATTTTTCCAAGTATCATCATTCTCGAAAGACCTTTCAAGGATTTTCCCTTGAGGCACTTGTACTTATCAAATAAAAGTTTTAAGTGGAGGAGGCCTCCACTTTTGGGTCTTCTTCCCCATTTGGGGAAGGGTGTTGGGTCTTGTGGTTGTTTTTAGTTTAGATTTACATTTTTATGTTCTTAGTTTAAATTTTGCTTCAATAAGTTTATCTTGATTATTTTTCATATTTTACTTACCCCCATGCTTTCCCGAGTAGGGTCTTGAACCTGAAAGAGATTCTTGGGTAGCTTAGTTTAATTTTTATCATTATATTGTTTCTCTTCCAATCCTTGACCAGAGAATAGCTAACTTTGGGATCGTATCCCAAAGGCCACATAGTTTTGTGGTAGCTTCTCGCTCCCCCATCAACTTCTTGTGGACATCTAGCTAGCTGGAAGGTTTCCAGGATTGGTGGTTTCTAGTGGTTGATCCTGTTTCGGGGATCAATCCTACCTAGTAGATTAGAATTTGTATGGTAGAACACTAGTTTTAGTTTTATTTCATATTATTTGGCAAAGTAGTTGTTTTTTTTTTGAAGCATTAATTTATCTTTCAAGTTATCAAGTGGTTTCATCTTTCTCAAGTTATTTTACTGCTTTTCACAACACAACTGCTCTTGTTTGCTTAAAATAAACCAAAGTCTCTTGAACTTGGCCAAATCCAAGTCAAGAGCACCCTCTATCGGAGGGCATTTTTAGTCTTGCATCATCCCCTGCATTAGGCATTGTTAATCTAGGAAGTCTCTTGAACTGTGGTCATAAGACCAAGTCAAGAGCGCTCTCTGTCGGAGAGTTGAACAAGGTTTTCTTAATAAATAAAATTTTCCACTCACACACCCCTAATTAATTTATCTTGGTTTGTCCTACACCCGTATGCTCTGCCAACCGGAAACGGTTGGGCTAGTACTCAGAAAGGTGGAAGACTTGATAATAACGATCGATAAATTTAACTAAAATTTTTACCCACAACCTCAACCAAGGCAAAATACTGTTCTTCCCGCGAGGGGTGGCGCCGGATTCCCACTGTCAGACTCAGGGGCGGTTCAAACATTGGACACCAATCCTTATCGAATCTGGGTGCTTCCGACATGTCATTCAGGGTTGCCAGTATCTTTCTTGGGTAGGGTTCTACCATCTTTTGATACCTTTGGTCTTAGCCCTAATAATCAAGACAACTAAAACTTTGAAATTTATCAAGATAATTTGCACAACGATCTCACGAACAGTTACTATCAAGACTACTTTTCAGCATCTCCCAGCACTACATTTGTTATTTTTGACTCCATTACCCATTGGATAAGGCACTGGTCCTTTTGTCATTTAATTTTATCTGTGGATGCTTCTTAATTATATCTAGGCCATACACATCATAATAAACAACCGAGATCACCACATCAAACATCATATGTCAAGTCAGTGTACTATCATAAATAAACAAGTCTAAACAACATGTGCAATAAAATAAAAAGTGTTATACCTACCATACCATATGCTTGCTGCCGAAGCTGTCTCTAACACTGGATCTCTACTGAATCTGGGAAATTAGTGGCAAACGAGCAATACTCTGTAGTATTCTCATCAAAATATGGCAAAGTAACTCTCTCAAATGGGATCATGCAAAGCTCGACAAGGAAGGGTGACCCTGTGGCAACTACTCTGTAGTAATGTATAGACAAATGCAAAACCCTCTGTCCCCACTGATATCTCTGCTCGGGGCAATCTGGAAACAATGAATGCCCCCTCTGAAGGCATCTGATCTCTGATCTGGAAAAAAAAAATGTAGTATGGTCCCCGACCACACAATTTGCAGCGTGGTAGCTCCAGCTAACATGGATGTGATAATATTTGGCTCCAGCTGGGACAAGTGCTCTAAGGGAGAGAGTGCTTGAGAACCACGAAATCTCTGGTCCATAGCACCCCTCTCATCATCATCAAGGCGCATGCACATACATGCTGTCTGCATCATCATCATATATGTACCGATCCCTGTAAAATGCAGACGCTATACCAATCTCTACAAACCGCTCGTCAGGACATACAATATATATATATATATATATATACCCCAACAAAAATATAAACAAAATGACAAATGCTTAAAGGGAAATATATCAATAATGAAATGTACTTTACAACATTTTACGTTTTTATTATTACTATATATATATATATATATATATATATTTTTTATAACTTGCCGACACGGAAGGCGAAAAAAGGTGAAAAACAAAGAAATGAAAATTACGGTACCAACGCAAACTAGAAAGTAGAAATGGTGTCAAAAGTCGAACAAAACAAAAGAGGGCAACCGGTCGTCATGCAAAGGTGGGACATGTTATCACCTAAGATGTAGTTACCCCTATGGATAGATCCAGTCATGGATGGCAATAGGGAAGGGCAACTCAAAAGGTGCAACCACGATCACCTCGACCTCCAATATATGGTTGTCACGCCAGTCGAGGCAACCTTCACTTTATGTTATCTAGCCCAGACAACAAAGGGGGAGACCCGATCTACTCCCGACAGGAGAGATTAAAACCAAGACACCAAATCAGGGTATTTCTAGTTGAAGTTAGGTGTATGGTTTATCCTAGACCTAAGGATGAAGTCACAAGCCAAGTGAGGGGTTTAATAGGTATAGCTTTGGTTCATAGTTGAAGTGAAAGTGACTTATAATGTTTAAAGTGAGATCTAGGGCTAGTGTACTAGGTCAATGTCAAAAGATCCACTGCCTTGGGAACCGTGTCCAATGCAGGGTTGTTTAGGGGTCAGATTGGGGCTAACTAGTACATGAGACAATCTTGACCATGGTCCATGATGTCTTCAAAGGTATAGTTCACCATGCAAAAGTCAAACCACAAGTCAATCCCACAATCTAGGAGAGTGGGTTGTCTTGGAGATAAACCAGTGCCTTGGGAATTGGGAAGTGGAGTCAAAGTAGGGTTGACTTTATGGTTTAGGACTCCTACAACGTGAGATAAGTGGACAGTATAGGCCTTGATGGTTAAATATGTCTAGATCTAGGTTTGACCCAAGTGGACCACAATCCCTTAAAACAAGGAATGCAGTCCCCAAGGCAAGATTTGACAAAGTGACAGTCTAGACCTAGGTTTTGAATTATTCTGATTCCGGATCTGCAAAAATCTCAAGTACCCAGTTCCTCGAAGTGAGTGAACTCACTTCTCCAAGGTGGTGCGACTTTCCCTAAGGAGGCTTCAATTTGGGTTTAGGTGGGTCAAATCATGTCGGATGGCATCCAAACTTTAGATCCGGGTAGATCAGTCAAGTGGGAGTATGGATCTATAATTTCGTGGCAATCCACCGGTTAGATCTTTGTAGATCTGAGTTTAAGTATTCCAAGTGGTCCAAAATGGGGATTAAAACCCTTAAAATGTGGAATGGGGCCCACAAGGTGAATTTCAAGAAAGGGACAACCTGGGTGTAGGTTATTCGATGTGTAGATGTCAAATCAAGTGAAATCTCAAACACCCATCAACTAGATCTAGGTCAACTTGCTCAAATGGTGAAGTGCGCCTTCCTTGGGAGAAGCTAAGTTGGCTTGGGAGACGGGTCAAACGGAAGCCAATCCACACCAAACTACAGATCCGGGATGCCTTGGATGCTATAGAGGTGGGTTTTCAATATCATGCCCAATAACCCACTAGATCTAAGTAGATCTAAGAAAATGTAAAATGGGGTTTTTGAAGTATTTAGGGTTTTAACAATTTATGAATTATGTCAATGGATTGGATAAAGGAAAGAGAAACAAACCTGTGGATCTTACCTGGATAACCTTGTAGATGCCTTGATGATGATGATCTATGCAATCCCGATCAATTTGGAAGCTTTGAGGTAGTTTCTATGCAAATCGATTTTGTCCAAGAAGCCAATGCGCCCTCTCTCCTGCACAACAAACGTCAACAATATCAGATTTGATGCATCAAGAGATAAGACTAATGCCACAAAAGAAGTAACAGAAAGATAGCATAGATCACAATGATACTAATGATAACCCCCTGATACAAGCGAATGCCAAAAAAGTCGATTTGAAGAAGCCTTGCAAAATCGCCCTTGTTGAAGTCGCCCTCCTGTAGACAAACAATGATTTCCAAAAAAAAAGATAGATCTTGCCACAAATTTCCAAATGCTAGGTTGCAATAGACTTTCCAATCACCATCTAAGAACACCAGATGCAAAGGAGACCACAAGAATTTCCACAAGAATATTTTTCTATACCAATAATCCAAGAGCCAAAGACCCTTTACAATGAGAAGCTCTCTCCTTTAAATAGGAAGGAGAGGCACCAAAACCCTAACCACTTTTTGAATGAGTGGCTAAGATTAAAAGATACAAATGTCTAATCAATGGTTGAGATGAGCTCAACAATATAATACATGGATCACACATAAAATATAACATAAGTGGACAAAGTCGCCCTAGGGGAGGGGAGTCCCACCAAATCATGATGACAAAATATCATAAGAGGCTCATGGTGGGTCCAAGGGGTAATTTTATCCCTCCTTGGTCAATCCCCATGGCACAATAACCAATAAATAATCATGAATGTACCAAATCGTGCCTCCAAGGTGAAGTCGTGGTCCTCAAAAGACCTCAAAAAATCCACAGAAAGTGCCATAAGTGATGGATGCGGGCCCCGATGAAGCTGAAACTGCAGGAGGAGGTGTGGAAGGTCCCGATCTATCATCACTGATCATCCCATGCCATAACTTTGCCTCAGTAGCCCAAATCGATTTCCTCAATAGCCATTTCTACCAATCCTGAACTGCCTCGGGAAGCGTGAAACTGCCCAAACAGCCTCCTGGAGTGATGGCGCTGTCAAGGTGAGGGCACCAATGTGTCCGGGAGGGGGGTAATATGGTAAAAACAAGTGGCTGGACCACCCCCTCCATCATCAGCGCCCTAGGTCAACCGGATAAAAGTCATCTCTGCTCCGACAGGGCCTCCAACAGACCAAAACTGCACTAGGACAGCCTACTGAGGCTAAATCATCACTGTATGTGCCCGGAACTGAAAACAAATTGTCCCATTGGACTCAGAAGGTCCAAATCCATCCAAGATGTGTACTCATACACCATATGAATCTCTGCATGATCAAAATAAATATCCAATGTACCGGAACAAGGCCAATAATAATGATCTGTAAATGACCAAACACTGCTGTATCCCAAGAATCATCATCATAACCCTGTAGCTGCTGCATAGAATCATCCTGTATGTGTACATAGACCATATATCATCTATCCATATCATCATAAGGTCCAACATCTCATGTCTCATGGTCCTCCATGGTCAAACTAGGTCTAACCAAGGCCAAATACAACTCAGACTATCATCCATAGCTGCTGCAAGGTGTCAAGGTTAATCCATGCTTTACAATTTATTCAAATAGCTACTAAAACACAGAGTAATCATGACTGGCGATCTAAATCCAAATATATAGTGTCGTTAATTATTATTATTACTCAGACTAGACTTTCAGGACCATACTCACTTCATAGTTGTGATCAATTTGCTAGTGAAGGGTGAAGGCTGAAATAACTGGCTAGGCTAAGGGATGACTTGATTGACTTGACTTTGTGACACTTCGGCAAGGGAAAGGGAATGTACACCATAGTATATACTGAATGAGCAATAACACAGGGAATGGCGGTGTCTCACAAATGGATGAGTTGTTTAAAGAGGGTTTATTCACCTTCACAGATGCGCACAATCCATAATACAAATAAGGCCAGCAATTGTTTAGATATAACATTTAAGTTCCATTGCTTTTTGGGCCTGAAGTTTCCATAGCCTTGATCTATGTGTGTTTACAAACACATTGCATAGATTTACATTTATTTTTAGGCTTTCTGCTGCAGGTGTGTTTTTAAGGCACTTGTTTACCTGAGCACTTCTAGGTGTGTCATGGACAACTTGTTTACCTAGGTATTTATTTTTCCAAAAGATATAACATTTTATTTCATGGCCATTTTCAATTGGCATTTCTTTCATATACAAGATATAGCATTTCATTTTTCCAGATTTTGTATTGATGGCAGCACTAAAAGTTTCAGGTTTAGCCAACACAACTTTAGTGACTAGGGGGAATTCTCAAGGAACTCCAACTCACCATAGGTAAGTTTTGTCACCAACTCAGAACCGAGACACAATAAACAGGGAAGCTCATCCAATACAGAGGCTACAGTGGGGAAAGGTCCTCCATGTCACTAGTCAAGTAGCAAATCAGGGTAATAATCTAAAAGGTAGGCCACGGATGGATGAAGACAATGAAATAATGGAGCCAACACTAGCAAGCCAGAGTATGGTGTAATGATCACCTCTATTCTCCCTAAGGAGGGTATGTACCAATGAGTATGGATAGTGAACTTCTAAGTCTGAGTAGGGACAATATAATATAAATAATAGGTCAACCAGGTCCATGTATCTATATGATCGCCAGATCATGACACTAAGTGCTAAGACATGCTATAAGAATAAGTATAAAAGCAATCTAACCATAATACCATGATATACCTGCTGAGTCATATACCTGAAAGCTCATCAACCTGTACCATCATCTATCCTTTGAGACTGCTGCTGTAACTCTGGGCACTACTGTCTGCTCTGTACCAATGGCATAATGGCTATATCGGGCATCTCTTTGAGTGTCCTGAAACTCAGTCATGGCATGGGGAATATAACTGCTGTCCACAATCTGATAGTGATCCAATATAAATGCTCATCTCGGCATCTCAAATGCAAGGGAACTGGCTGAATAGTGCACTGGAATGAGAAAAATAATGTATTGTAGCCCGGCTACTATATATGTGATAACAGGACAGTCAAAGGTATAGGACAACCGGCTGCTGCTCTCCAGAGCTTATTAGCCGCTAAAAGGGGAAGGTGTAAGGCTCGAGGTCAAGGAATATCTCCCCGGGTGGACCCGGGAACATATCCCTGAAGATGGCGACCGCTCAAAGGGACGGAGAAGTAGTGTCCATCCTCGGTAGATAGAAAGTATGCGTCTCTATCGCATATCTCAACTCTAAAAGGGCCCACCAGAAGCCCACTGTGGTTGCGAGTCGTGTGATGAAAGACGTGACTTGGTATGACAACCTGGTCACCCGTAGCGAAGCTCCTCCTATTCACCGAAGGAGGGTCTACACGTATATCCCGGAATACCAACACATCGACATTCCCACTGTTGTCTCCCAAAATGGCATGCGTGTTGTTGAACCCCAAAATGTAACACACCAGCTGGATGATAACTCTCTCAGGAGAGAGGCCAATGTCACCACACTCCTCTCCTCTTCGCTTCAGGTTGGCTCTTCTCCAACTCAAGGGGGGTATCCCTAAGATAGGATTGCTAAGGCAGGTACAATAAGCGGGCAAGGTGAATGAAGAGGCTGCCTTAGAGAAACAAATGTAACAAAAAGATGTATTTTAAATGCATGATGGAAAAGAAGGGAAGATCAATCCTCAGGGAAAGACCAGTGTCAATATATCAGAGGGGCGAATGGAGTCAAAAGAGAACTCAAATGGGCCTTGCTGCCAGGTGAATGTAGTGACCAACTAAGACCTCTTGAACTTGAGAACACCTGAAAGCCGCAAAACTTAAGAGAAAAACATGGGTCAAATAAAGTTGTGCTAGATTGTTAGCCTTCTATTCATATGATCCCAGCTTAAGAATCGAAAGAAATGGACTAAGAGAGGTATCGCCTTGGACAAGATGAAAGATGGCAAACAAAGAAAAATGGCATACAAAGAGAAAAAGAACTCTCAATTTATCCAAAGAATCCCATGATATTTTTTCTATTACGCTCAAGGGGAGAAAAATCCCAAGTTTTTCCATCGTTACAATGAAGAAGGGTGGTCCCTTTATAGACCAAAAAGCCTTCATTTATTCTCAAAGACGAATAATAAAATAATAAACTAATCGAAAAGGTGGATGCCAAATCCACTTTTTCAGCTCCATCGAATATCAAAAAACCTTTTAACTCCCACTATATTAGACCTGCTGGACCACCACCTGTGGCTGCAGGAACTCACTTCTGCTGCCTACATCATAAAAGGTGCCCACCAAAACAAAAGTCGACTTCTCTTGGACCGAACTCCAAGCATATGTCTATTGTTCAAAATGATTGACACATAGGTTAAGAGAATCGCTGTATGCTACTTCCAAATAAGACCCCCACCGACTGTCAGATTCTGAATGTCTTCAACCGCTGATGAACAAGCGTGTTCCCTCAAACAATCAGCCGAAATGCATAACTCTAGTCACAGCTGTCAAATACGACTCATCCGTAGATAACAGCCAATGGATCAAAATCGTGGGCGAGTGCCACTCCAAAAATCTCAGCGTGAAACGCAGATTTACCACTGCGGCTAAGACAAATGGCAGTTGACTCACCATAAAGCTCGATGGGCAATGATCGCGTGTTCTCATGAAGAAAAGGTTGTCGTGAAAGCACCGCCAATTGCCACGAAAATCCACCGAGATCACCCTGAAATTTGAGAGGTGTCATTTTAATAAAGCTGTCAAATTTGTGCAAAAAACCCAACTTCAAAAGACCTAGCAGTGGCTCACGGTGGTTGCCAATTGGTAAAAATGACCTCCGCTTAAGCTTTAGAAACTGCCACCTGTTTGATCACCGAGCTTTGGTTGTAACTCTGTAATCAAAGAATCGGCTGTCAATGTAACCTCCAGATAGCTAAAAGAAAATGCGACCCTCGACGCTAATAACGAACTGGCACTAGCGAACGGTGATCGCCAATATGCACTTAGTTGTCAAACGTTGAAGATCTAGAGTGCAAATCGGCTATCAACAAAATCGCGATTGACCGGTAATCATCGATTGCTTTTACGGCTGAGAAGAGGTGAAAAGACCGAAGCCTTCTTTGATCGTTGCTGTGGTATTCAACTTCGAGTTGGATCTGTAGGTGGTCACTGAGCTGTCTCCAAGGTTGTCCTGGAACCCCAAAACTAAGTAATTTTCGTATCATGGCCTGGGGAATGCAAAAACATGCTTCCTCATCCATGCTTCTAGATACAGGAAAGGTGTACGTTTGTTCACTCGCTTTCGAGAATGACGAGACATTTCGTCCAATGGACTCAGAAAATCCCTTACGATATCGACCATAGCCTCTGTTCTATCAGGTGATATTGCAGCCGCAGTCATTGCGTACCCAACATCAGTAGTTGATACTATTTTTGACCCATGAATAATTATTATCCCAACATCAGTGGAAACAAAAGTAAAGCTCGGGGCAACCAACTGCCACATCTAGATCTTTTGGTTGTGCTCCAATGTCAACCAGTTCTGATTCTTTATATTGCTTCGAAAGCAGAGGTATGCTTCTTACCTTATTATCAAAACCACCAGTTACCAGCTCTCCTTAAATTGTTGCCAAGCATTTGATTTGGGTACTATCTTTCCTCTTTACAGTTTGAGCATACCTCACCTTGTCCACTTTGAAGAGATAATGCAATTGCGTTTTATACTTTTCATGTGAATAGAGAAATAGTAAGCTGGGCAGACCACTAAGAGAAACAGTAATAAAATTACTTCCATTTGGAGCAAACCTTACGCAATTCACAAAATTTGAATGATCTCTGTGGACACCCCTGTCAAAATGGGGGGTAACACCCACCATTGTCAGGGTGGTGGTCCCTACGGCTAATCTGAGAGACAAATCTATGGGAGCCACTGTCCAGCAGGATTGCAACTTCTCCTATCAAAACTTCCCGTGTCACCTCCCTCACAGGGGTCGGGTTAGCGCGGGGATCAAAGGACCTAGGGTGTGAAATGCCTATCTCGGTCTCGCCACTGGTCCAAAAATACGGAGGCTGGGCAGACAGGCTCCTGGTGGAGGGGTGGGTGGAGGGCGAAGAGGCAATGTGCGTGCTACACCCTTTTGCTGAGGGAATAGGTATCTCAGTCGGTAAAAGAATGGTCTATCACAATGGATGGTCAGTCTCTGGTCACAATGGTCGATCGGTCTCAATACTCAAAGAATGGTTTACCCCATATTATCTGAGCCAAAAGTTTTCTGCTACAATAATGATTCATCGCTATCTCAATGTCCTATAATAAGGTTGTAAACTCTCCATATTTTTTCATGGTGTCGTGTTTTTTATAGATCTAACCTATTTTAATTTCCTTGATAAACTCTTTTGGATTGATTTCCGTACTAGGATATCATCATTAGAATTTTCCACTAACGAGGGAAACTCTATACCTTTCCCAAACTCATTTTCTTATTCCATTGCGTCGGGTGTTTGCACTAGTTTATTTAATATGGACATGATTAATGATTTAAAATAGATTTTACTTCGAAAATTAATTGGCTCAAACAAGGAATGTGTATCATGTATAGTTTGAGTGGGCCTACTAGTTAAGAATATGTGTTTCCTCTTAGGAGGTCATAGGTTTAAATCCAAAGGGGGGTATGGTATGTACACCTCTATAGAATTTAGCAGTTAAATCGTTGCACATAAAGGAGTCCCTTGTCCCACAAACAAGGGGGTCTCATACACTTGCAATAACTGCAATTACATGCATCTCACATGATTTAGACATGTGTTCCATCAATTTTATATCAAAATCAACATGACTAAACAACCATGAAACTATTTCTACTATAGGAATTAGGGTTGACCTTGGCATAACCTAGGTAAAATGGGATCTTTTGATTAACTAATACACTTTGAATATGTGAGGAACTAGTTGGCTAGGTTGCGAGGACATATCTAGATAATTTTTATCCTTGAACATTTAATAGATTTCTCCCCATTTTAACCTTTGATTTGAAACCAGTTTGTGTTAAATATCGCCATAATATGGCTTGGTTATATCTCTCATTATTGGTTATATACAAAACTCCTCTTATTGCACAACCTAGGGTGATTTCCCTTTGTATTTGGATTGCTTATTTGGAGTCATCTTGATGACATGTTATTCACGCAAATAGTTGTTTTAACCATTAGCAGGTAAATCATTGCGCAGAGGGGGGTCCCTTTTCCCACAAACAAGGGGGTCTCATACACCCACAATAACTTCAATTACATGCATCTCACATGAGTTTGACATGTGTTCCATCACAATTTTCTCAAATACAACATGACTAAATGACCATGCAACTATTTATACTATAGGCATTAGGGTTGGCCTTGACATAACCTAGGTAAAATGGGATCCTTTGATTAACTGATACACACTTTGAATATATGAGGAACTAGTTGGCTAGGTTGTGAGGGCATATTGAGATAATTTGTATCATTGAACGTTTAATAGATTTCTCCCCATTTTAACCTTTGATTTGAAACCAATTTGTGTTCAATATCGCCATAATATGCCCTAGTTGTATCTTTAATTTTTGTATTTGGATTGCTTATTTGGTGTCATCTTTACGACATGTGATTCACACAAATAACCATTTTAACCATTAACATTATTAATAACAATAACCAAAGTAAAACAATATGCCCTTGATAACTTATAAGGTGAGTTGGTCCTTGTAAAGTTTTAATGAATGTTAAGTTTAGCATAAAAATCACAACAAGAGTATAACAAGGATCATTGAAAGAAACACAATCACAAGATAGACGCAAATTTATCCTGGGAAACCCTCATGGGGTAGAAAACCCAACAAAACTTCCTTAATATAGATGATCAAAAGTGCAAATACAAAATCCCCAAAGCAAGGGCTCCTTCTCCTTTGCAGATATCTCTCTCTCTCTCTCCTATGCGCAATACACAAGTGTGTGTGTGTTCAAATGAGAAACACAACACCTCTATTTATACTTTATCTCTCACTTGACATTTTACCCAGCTAGGTTGACCCCATAACTAAATGACCAATTACTAACCAGGCCGACTTCTCTAGGGGACTTAAACACCCCATTACAACTAACTCTAGGGGAACTAATGCCCCGACTTACATGGGAGGATTTACCTCATTGACTTTACATGATCAAATACAATAATGACATCCCAACAGAGGAATAAAACATCTCCGAATAAATTACAATGATAAAATACAAATAGAATATTCTTCGAAGTTGCAATATTTCAACACTCTCCCTTAATGAGAAGGGTATTCTACTGACAACAACAAAATCAACTGTAGGAGCAAGGAGAGAGATCATCATCAACAACATCATAGTGATACATCTATAAATCATTGGAAGTTTTCTTCAATCATCATTAGCAACTGGAACGGCTGCTGGAAGATTTTCAACATCTTTAGTATTGGAACATCAACATCTACAGTACTGAGTCTTCATCTTTTGCAGCACTCAATCACTCGATTGTCTACATCATCATCATTTAGATCTCTCGATCAACAACATCATCTGGATCTCTCGATCAACATCATCAATATCTGGATCTCTTGATCAACAACATCATAATCTGCAATACACATGATCCAATTACGGGATGATCAATCCCTCTCACTTTAGGACATAAGTCCAAGGATGATACAATCTTGATCCACTTACGGGATGATCAATCCCTATCACTTCAAGACACCACACCATGTCTAAGGACAATGCAATCTTGATCTACTTACAGGATGATCAATCCCTATCACTTTAAGACACCACACCATGTCTAAGGACGATGCAATCCTGATCTACTTACGGGATGATCAATCCCTATCACTTTAAAACACCACACCATGTCTAAGGATGATGCAATGCTGATCTACTTACGGAATGATCAATCCCTATCACTTTAAAGACACCACACCATGTCTAGGGACGATGCAATCCCCTCGTCAACTTAGACAAAGTCTAAGAACCACTCACGAAGACACAAGTCTCTGGATTCATTTAGGACTAAAGTCCAGGGATGATGCAATCCACTTGTCAACTTAGACCCAGTCTAAGGACCACTCATCGACCTCATCGTCGGTACAATGATCCTCATCATCGACCTCATTGTCGGTATAGGCATCCTCATCATTGACCTCATCGTCAGTACATGCATCCTCATCATTGACCTCTTCACTCCCCCTTTCGAGGAGGGTCCTTTTGAACTACACCAAGCTTGTCTCGAAAATACTCAAACTTTACTTGAGACAGAGGTTTGGTTAATACATCAGCAACTTGTTCATTAGTGCTCACATACTCGAGCTTTATAGCTCCCTTCTGCATGATATCCCATATATAGAAATATCAGATCTCTATGTGCTTTGACTTATCATGGAACACTGGATTCTCCGTCATCTTGATGCAACTCTGGTTGTCACACAGGATCACACTGGAGTCCATCTCTAAGTCAAGTAGTCCTAACAACAGCTTCCGAAGCCATATGGCTTCACAACTAGCAGAGCAAGCTGTTATATATTTCGCTTTAGCTGTGCTGAGAGCCACACTGGACTGCTTCCTTCTAAACCATGAGATCATAGCAGATCCCAGACAATAACATCCACCGGATGTGCTCTTTCTGTCTGAGACACTTCCAGCCCAATCTGCAGCTGTATAACCATACAGTCTGAAGTCATGATCTCCAAGATAATAGAGACCAAAATCTATCGTACCTGTTATCACACTAACTCTAGTTGCTCCTAAAGATATCCCGTTCGGGACGGTAGAGGGCAAGTATCCAGGCAGGTGACACCTGCAAACACCAAGTCCACCGTTCGAAGAACGGTTGTCACATCGGACAAGGCGTTTGTCACTTCAGACAAGGCAAGTAGCCAAGTCAGGGGGCAGACCCCGCTCAACCAGTGATGGTTGAGGAACAAAACAAACACCCAAATCCCAAAAGATAATAAGATACAAACAAGAGATGAGTGTCGGAAAAAGACCCTAAGCTTGATTTCAGCCAAAGACTGGACACAATTGAGAAAACGAGTGTAGTACGAGATGTGACCAGATCTTTTGTTTTTTGTAACTTGGGGAATCGACAACTAGAGTTGGGTTGGTACTTGCTTGACACGGGGTCTAGGGATCCAATCTCGCTACCACTATAACCCTAGGTGCAATCACAGCTCCCGAACCATCCGCACGGGTAAGATTGGGAGGATTTGAACACGTGACCTTCCTTTTACAACTTCACATCTTAAAACAGTGACTTAATGGACCTAGGGCAGCGACAAATTAAGTTTTTAAGACACTTCTAGCAGATGATACTTTGATTTCTAATGATAAAATGACCATTCAAACACAAATCAAAACTACCCACAACCCCAAAATGACGCAGCTAGACAGCAAGAGAAAAATGCCCAAGGAGGGCGAAATTGCCAAATTGACCAGTGCTAGTTCTAAGGGTCAATGGAGTCGAATTAAACTGAAACTTTGGATTTAAGCATTTAACATTATTTCAGAAGCGGGTTTAAAAGAAAAACAAAGTTTTAACGGTGAGTTTTTAAGATTTTAATTTTCCCCTGGTTTTTTTATGCAATTTCAGCTCAACAAACACAACAGAAATCTAAATGGAGAAATAAGCACGAGAGAAGTACCTGAAACAATGATGAATGGATGATTATTGCATGAAGACTACTTGCCAAATTCAAGTGATGAGCTACCAGCCTTTTCCCTAAGCATTTGAGCCAGCCAAACGACCAAGTGCGCCCTTGCTAGCTGCCACAAAAGAGGAAAATCAGAAATCTGAAGCAAATAGAAGGTAAACCAGCAAGTAAATGACTGAAAATAAAGGAATTGAAAAGCATTTAGCAAAGACAACTCCCTTTGTTGATGCCCTGGAAGAAAAGAACAAGTGTGGAGCTCCCACTCCAAAAATTGTGCCTCTCTCCAGCTGTTTACTTCACCTGCAATTCGTTTCAGCTATATATGATGGAAAAATACACTAGATAACTCAACAATACATCATCAAATAGATATCAGTCATAACAATGCTCATCCAAACACACAATGTCTCAAGAACTCTCCAAGAATCTTCTCTATTCATTCCAAGTGTTCACAAAAAATGCCCAAGAGAGCTACAAAATGAGTGAGTCTCTTCTCTTATAGAGAATGCTCACACTCAACCCTAATTCCCCCCAAAACCAATGGTTGAGATGAACTCTCTCAATGCCATATTGATGGTGGAGGATAGCTCTAGAGAGGGGGGGGGGGGCGAATTGCCCTCTAACGCCCAAGTGGAGGATGGGGTCATGTGTGGGGCCCATAAAACATACAAATAGGTGGTTGGGGGGTCTATGGGCTATTTTAGCCCCCCATACCACTCGTCCAAACTCTGAATACATAATAACCACAAAATATGAAGTTTTGCTAAGTGAAAAACGCCCCTCTATGGGCAAATTCGTCCCATGTGTTGAGGTGGGCAAAAATGAGGGCCCTGTTATCACACAACTTGTAGTTGCCCCTAGAGGTATCTTATCCGGGACGGTAGAGGAGTTAGGCAACTAAAGAGGTGACCTAAGAGATGCCACGGTTCCCAATGCAGTTGGGAGTCACGTCAACCGAGGCACTCTTCGCTTTAGGTCAAGGTGTAACTAGACCAAGGGGGAGACCCTATACCCCAATCACAGTTGATTGGATCCAAACAAAGGTTTCTAAGGATAGGTAAAGGATGAGTTGCGGAAACCAATGCAAGGCTAAGTGGACCTAATGTTTAAGGTATGGTTGAAGGTGGTATAATGGATAGTTAGTGTTTCAACCTATGTATGGTTTAGGCCACATGTTGGGGTATGATTACTAGGTATAGTACCATGTGTTTGCACAAGTGGGTCTTGTTGTCTTGGGAAGTGTGAAATGGTTCTAGGTGGACCCACAAGGTGAAGTTAGGTGTGAGGATGGTACTATAGGTTAGATCTAGGCTAGATCTATAAATTGGAGTTGGTTCTAGGATTACCCATGTACTAGATCTATGGTTTGACACTAATCCCAAGGAGTGCGCCTTGCTTGGAGAAGGACTAGTGCCTTGTTGGATGGGCTAATGGAGTCAAAAAGGATGTCAAAGTGTAGATCGGGACACCTAGAAGCCAAGGCAAGTGGGTTGAAAGAGATCAAATGGTTGGATCTTACTAGATCTAGGTTTTTTAAAAGATGACCAAAAGTGGACCACAATCCCTTAAAACAAGGAATGCAATCCCCAAGGCGGATCTTGACAAACGGACAGTGTAGACCTAGGTTTCAAGGCATGGGCATTCCAAATCCACAAAAATCTCCAACACCCACTTCCTAGAAGTGGACCAACTCAAAAAATCAAGGGGGTGCGACTTGCTCAAGGAGGGTCCAAAAATGGGTTTTGGTGGACCAAATCAAGTCCAATGGCCACCAAAACGTAGATCCGGGGTGTTAGTACCCCGATCTATGTTCCTTCAAAGTTTCAAGTGAATCAAGTGGCTAGATCTTAGTAGATCTAGGTTTTAAGGTACCAAGAAGATCAAAAGGGGGTTTCAACCCCTTAAAACATGGAGAGATGTCCACAAGGTAGTTTTCACCAAAGTAAAGATATGGGTTTAGGTTATCAAGTGTCTAGATTCCAAATCAAGTGAGATCTCACCTACCCATGTGCTAGATCTAGCCCAACAAGCCTCTCTCTAGGAAGTGCGATTTGGGTCAAGGAGGGCTTTTTGCCTTGAAAAATGGGTCAATTCTTAGCCAATCACCACCAAACTATAGATCCAACTAGGGGTGGATGCTATAGAGGTGGGTTTTCAATATCTTTTCAAAAGGAGGGCTAGATCTAAGTAGATCTAAAAAAATACCAAAAAACAAGGGTTTTAATTTTGATTAGGTTTTTTGTGATCTAGAAATTATGGAAGATTCAAGGAAGAGAAGATCATACCTCTTGGAACATACCTGGATGAAGAGATGAATGCTAGTTGAGACGAGGATTACTTTGCCAAAGATCAAATGGAAAATTGTTGAAGCCCTCTTGCCAAATCGATTTTTCCAAGCCACATGTGATTCCTTCTAACCTGTCAAGCCAAGGAGCAAAGCATCAATTAGTTTAACAAATTGAAGGTAGATGCAAGCAAGAGAGAGAGAGAAACATAGAATAGTTGACACAAAGGCAAAACTACTCCCTGTCAAACCAAAACGATTTCTTCCAAGATTGAAGGGCAAGCCTCCCCACCAATTCGCCCTTGTCCAAAATCGCCCTCTTAACCTGCAAATAAAATATGGCAAATATGCAAGATAGCTACAATAGATCTTCCAGTGCAATGGACAATAGCATTTACAATCGAAACAACCAACATCCACTCCAATCCAAGCATGTACTCCAAAAGATAGAAATTTTATTCCAAGAGCCAAGAGCCAAAAATCTCTAGATGATTTTACAATGAGGGGGTCTCCTCCTTATATAGGATAATAAAGACCAAAACCCTAGATCTCAAAACCACTTTTTGAAATGAGTGGTTGAGATTAAAAGATCTCACAACATAATCAATGGCTAAGATGAATCCATAACATAATATCACATGGATCACTCAACATAACAATAGCGCCCTCACTAAATGGTACAATAGAGGGTGACGTCATCCCACAAGAGGGGTATAAAGTACAATAATCCACCTCATGATGACTAGGACATGATAAAATAAGCACATGGTGGGGCTAGGAGGTATAAATCCTTGCTAGCTCACCCCAAGGCACAATGAAATAATAAAAATATGTCCAATATAATAATAATGACCAAAACTGTCCTCAGAATCCATGATAGTCGAGCAGTAAATGTCCTCCTGTGATCAATCTGGAGATACCCACATGATGAAAAATGACTGGAAGATAGTGAGATCAACCTGGAAGACCTCTGTGAAAACCAAATGCCAAAACCTTGCCTCAATTGCCCAAATCGATTTCCTCAGTGACCACTTTATCCCATTTTTTAACTGCCTCGGGAACTGTGAAAGTGCCAAAACTGCCTCCTAGGGTGCTAGCGCTGTCCATCTGAGCCCACCGGGCTCTCCGGGAGGGGGGATAAATGGTAATAACAAGTGGCTGGACCACCCCCTCCATCATCAGCGCCCTAGGTGAACTGGCCTCTCGGGGCCCCTGCTGCTCAGGCTGGGAAATCAGCCCCAAATCTGGTCAACAAGTGTAAAACTGCATCAATCACTGCCAGAAGTGCCCGGAACTGAAAGATAAGTGTCTCAATGGATCCAGAAGACCCAAATCCACTAGGAATGAGTACTCATACACCCTGGGTTGCCCTAATGGGCCAGCTGTAGGGTCCACCATATATGGACAATGTATAATCTGCTGATCTGTAATAATAATAACCTGCTGAACTGGATCAAACATCATCTGTATCATATGTCCATCATATGACATCATCATCAAACATGTGGGACCATAAATCATCACCAATAATCATCATACATGGTCCACATCATCACGGATCCCAAGAATATATATAATCAAGGATAAATCACATCAGTAGACTAAGACAATGCTTCTTTAATCACTTCATAGCTAAGCTCAAAGTATAAATTCCATTCAGTGGCATTAATTAAGTTAACATATTCCGTGATAATATAAAATTACTTGCACACTAGTTCAAATGACAAACTTACCCATTGGACATGGTCAAACTGCTAGTGAAGGATGAAGGCTAGGAGCAAGGTTGGGCCAAGGGTTTGACTTGTCTAACTTAACTCAACAATACTTTGGACTGGGAGAAGGGGGAAGCTACAAACTCTGTGCTGGACAAAAGAACACGGGGGATGGCTGTGCCTCACAAATGGATAAGTTGTTTAGAGAGTGCTTATTCAACTTAGGCATCATGTCTACATCAAGTTGATCCAAGTTCATTAGGATCATTCAATTTATTTCCATGGCCTTTTTGGCCTACATAACCCTTCGGATTTCAGATGTGCTGAGAAGCACAACTAGTTGCAGCTTGCATCCAGGGCATGTTTTTTATATATTCACAAGGTCAGCAATTGTTTAGATATAGCTTTTAAGAACTATTGCTTTTTGGACCTTTCTTATACTCTTCGAGGAGTATATTTTTTTTTTTAGCTTTTCACTGCTCTTGCCCTTTTTTGTTTCCATGGGCGAATTTTTAGTTTCCATAGGTAGAACATGAGCTTTCAGTTTTAGCCAACAACATCTCAAGTGACTAGGGGGAGTTCGAGCCAAGGCCTACAATCCAACTCACCAAAGGCAAGTTCTGTCACCAACTCAGAGCCGAGACACTGAATAAACAGGGATGCGGTCCAAACACAGAGGTAGAAAAATGGGGAAGTCCTCAGTATCAGAAAGTCAAATGAGACATGTCAGGGTTTAAAGTCAAACAGGAAGGTCATGTATGGATGGAGGCAAGTGAATATGGAGCCTACACTAGCAGACAACTGGTGTCGGGGAAAGACCATGTCTATGTAAGGTGAAATACCAGTAAGTTTTGCTAAATGACCTAAAAGTGCAAGCAATTGTCCATTTTATGATTTATAGTTCATTTTAAATAGTTTGCCACATCAGGAATAATATACCAAGCACATGCCATGATCATGACTAAATCAACAAGATAATAATCCACAGTCAGTGAGAACATATCCATAACATCATCATAATAATCATCATCATGCATCATCTGAAACACTGCTGCAATATATCTCTAGGCACTGAACTGAAACTGTAATGGGATAAGTGGTCACATCAGTCATCAAATCTGAACTCTCAAGGCTCAGCCTTGACACAAGGTCATAAAATCTGAATAATGTACTGCTCTGATCATGAGTGATCCAAATATATATATATAGCTATGCTCTGGAATAAAGGAAGCTCTGGAATGTGCAGATATCTGCTGTACAAGAATAGTAGCCCTGCTACTATGGTGTGATAACAGGCCCCACATCATAAATTGAGTGTCCAAACATTACAAAAATGACTTTAGGAGACCCCCTTACCTTTACCAACCATTGCACTTGCCTTTTCAATAGTTACCTTAGCCAAATTTGATTTTCCATATTTAATTTATTGTTGGTTTTATTTCTGAAGATGTATTTTGCGCTTTTGACCCACTTATATTGCCCGGATTGACGAACCATCTACTGCAATGTGATTGTAGACTCCAAATATAGTAGACATGGTCACTTGAACGACCATCAGTTAGTCTTTCCCTTGGCATGAGTTCATTTCGCACCATTCAAACCCTTATTCAATTTTTGAACAAGCCAAGAAGATTGTGTTATCAAACTCTCTAATCTTTAATCCAATCATGACTTGTTTCATTAACAAAAATCAAAGAAAAATCACTAATCTGTTTGATGAATGGTTACACTGGATTTATGATTTTACCTAGCATTTGTGTCAACTGGTTAGAGTAGGGTAGGTAGGTATTCGAATAAGCTCACTTGAGCAGTAGGATTTGTGTGCTTTTCCTTTTTCTGTATGCTGAGTATTGGCATTTTTCTTTTTCTTTTTGATTGTTTGAATTTGTCTTCCTGCTGCTGAGTTGTTGATTGAGTTGAGTCTTGCTCCTTCCTAAGTTTGTCTCACCTCCTGCATGCATTGAAGATATCTCTGCTTGGGACCAATACAAAACAATCTATCCCCTCAGATATCCCTGCTTGGGGAAATCTGAATACAATGAATGCCCCCTCTGCAGGCATCTGATCTTTGATCTAGAAAAAAAAATGTAGTATGGTCCCCGACCACACAATCTGCAGCATGGTAGCTCCAGCTAACATGGGTGTGATAACATCTGTCTCCAGCTGGGACAAGTGCTCTAAGGGAGAGAGTGCTTGAGAACCACAAAATCTCTGGTCCATAGCACCCCTCTCATCATCATCAAAGCGCATGCACATACATGTTATCCACATCATCATCATAAATGTACCTATCCCTGTAAAATGCAGACACTATACCAATCTCTACAGACCGCTCATGAGGACATACAATATATATATATATATATATATATATATATATAATCCAGCAGAAATATGAACAAAATGACATGCTGAAATGGAAAGATATCAATAATGAAATGTACTCTACAGCATTTTAAGTTTTTATTACGCCGAGACATAAGGTGTAAAAAGGAAAAGGTGAAAAACAAGAAAAGAAAACTAGGGTACAAACGCAAACTAGAAAAGAAAAGGGGCGTCAACAGTCAGAAAAGAAAAACAAAACAAAAAGGGAAATCGGTCGTTAGGCAAAGGTGGGACAATCAGAAGCAAAAGACAACCGGCTGCTGCTCTCGAGAGCTTATTAGCCACAAAAAGGAGAGCCACAGGTTTGAGTCACTCATTGTTCATAGGTGGGAAGTAGTGTTTCAACAACCTCCCATTTACGGGTAGTTCTAGTTCTTCACCCTCCAATGTCTCTAAACGTACAGATCCCTTTCCTGCTATTTTGGCAACTTTGTACTGGCCCATCCATAGTCTATCCAACTTACCATGGTTTCCAGGTTTCTCTTTATATTTGTCCCATAACAAGACCACATCACCAACCTTGAAATGTTCATTTCGAGTACTTTGATCAAAGGTCCTGTTATCACACAACTTGTAGTTGTCCCTAAAGGTATCCCATCCGAGACGGTAGAGGAGATGGACAACTATAGAGGTGACCCAAGAGATGCCATGGTTCCCAATGCAAGCTGGGAGTCACGTCAACCGAGGCACTCTTCACTTTTGATCAAGATGAATCAAGACCAAGGGTTAGACCCTATAGCCAATCAAAGGTGATTGGACCACAACAAAGGTTTCTAGGGAAGTGTGAAAGATGAGTTACTAAAACCAATGCAAGGTTAGGTGGACCAATGAATGATTTAGGCCACATGATGAGATCAAATGACAAGATCTAGTACCATGAAATACACAAGTGGAGCCCACTGCCTTGGGATATGGAAATGGTTCAAATGGGACCCACAAGGTGAAGTTAAGGGTGCAAAATTATACCAAGGGGTATGCAAAGAGTAGTTCTATGGATCTAGGATGAAATTAGAGACACCCACATATGGGATCTAACACTTGACACTAATCCCAAGAAGTGCGAATTGCCTTAGGTGGACTAGTTCCTTGAAATGGATGGGCAAATGGAGTCAACAAGATGTAAAAATGTAGATCGGGACACTTAAGAGGCAAATCAAGGGTATTGTTCAAGATCAAGTGAATAGGATGGTTAGATCTTACTAGATCTGATGTTTCACTAAGTGACCCAAGTGGACAAACAATTCCCCAAAATGATGAATGATACCCCCAAGGCAGAACTCCACAAAGTGAAACACTAGATTTAGGTTTCAAGGTATGCTCTTTTCAAAACAAGTGGGATCTCAACCACCCAGTTTCTCTAAGTGGGACAACTCCTACCCCCAAGAAGTGGGACTTTGCCCAAGGAGGGCTAAATGCATGGTAAAGTGTGTCAAATGAAGTCCAAAAGCCACCAAAGTTTAGATCCGGGTAGTTTAGGCATTAATCATATTTGCAGATTCTGTTGTTATTTGTATTCACTTGCACAATAACTTAAATGACAAATTCACCCATTGGACATAGTCTAACTGCTAGCTAAGGATGAAGGCTAGGAACAAGGTTGGGCAAAAGGGGTGACTTGTCTAAACTCAATTAAAAGACACTTTGGACTGGGAGAAAGGGGAATCTACAAACTCTGTGCTGGACAAAATAAACACGGGGAATGGCTGTGCCTCACAAATGGGTAAGTTGTTTAGAGAGTGCTTAGGCATCATGTCTACTTTTATAAAAGTTGATCTAGTTTCATTAGGATCCATTGATTTCATTTCATGGCCTTTTTGGCCTACATAACCCTTCGGATCTCAGGTGTACTAATAAGCACAACTAATTACAGCTTGCATCCAGGGCATGTTTATACATATATAAGGTCAACAATTGCTTAGATATAGAATTTAGGAACCATTGTTTTTTTTTGGACCTTTCTTATACTCTTCGAGGACTATTTTTAGCAGTTGATCGCTCTTGCCCATTTTTTTAGTTACCATGGGCGAATTTACATAAGTTTCCATAAGTAGTACATGAGCTTTCAGTTTTAGCCAACAACATCTCAAGTGACTAAGGGGAGTTCGTGCCAGTGCCAAACATCGGTACAACCGATAGGAATGATTTAGGCCTACAATCCAACTTACCAAGGGCAAGTTTTGTCACCAACTCAGAGCCGAGACACTAAACATACAGGGATGCGGTCCAAACACAGAGATAGAAAAAGAAAAGGGAAGTCCTCAATATCAGAAAGTCAAGTAAGACAAGTCAAGGGTTAAAGCCAAATAAGGAAAGTCATGAATGGATGGAGTCAAGTGAAAGTGGAGCCTAAGCTAGCGGACAAATGGTGTCAAGAAAGACCATATCTATGCAGGGTAGTAAACCAATGAGTTTTGTCAAACAACCTAAATGTTAAAGTAAAATGTCCATTTTAATTTGTTATCAAGATAGTCCATTTTATAAAGTTTGCCACATCATGAAATATATACCAAGCCAATGTTGTGAACATGACTAAAACAACAAGATAATAATCCAGAGTCAATGATCAGGAATCCATAGGTCATACAACATCATCATAAGAGTAATCATCATATATCATCTGAAACACTGCTGTAATACATCTCTAGGCACTGAACTGAAACTGTATGGAATAAAAAGGGTCACATTGGTCTTCAAATCTGAACTCCCAAGGCTCAGCCTTGACACAAGGTCTAACATCAGTCTGAATAATACACTGCTCTTATCATGAGCTCAAAATATAAAGTCATCATAGCCAAGCTCTGAATAATCTAAGCTCGAGAATGTGCAGATATCTGCTAAGCAAGAATAGTAGCCCTGCTACTATGGTGTGATAACAGGTCCCCTTTATCCTTTACTGCTCTATGACAGTCCTATCAAAAGGCTCTCTTCTCTTCTCATCAAGTTCGACCAATCTATCAATCCTTGCTTGGATCGCTTCTTGATTAGATCTGCATTGGTGCAACAACTCATAAACAGGGATCTGCAAGTTGATGGGGAGTCTGCAATCTTGTCCTTACACTAATTCAAGCGGGGATTTACCTGTTATCCTCTTCACCATAGTTCTATCAGCGCAAACAACATATTTCAACTTGTTGTACCAACTTCGTTTGTTGTCCCCCACCATCCTTTTGAGGAGCCTGATAAGGTTCCTATTACTTGATTCCGCTAACCCGTTCCCTTGGGGATAGTAGTTGGAGGAGTGGGATAACACTATGCCATGATTGAGGCGGAAAATAAACATTTCCATTTTGCTAAATACCTTGGCGTTATCCACAGTGAGTTTGAGAGGGCACTTGTAACGTGAAACAATATTTTCTTCTAGAAATTTTACCACAACTTCGGCCATGGCCTTCTTTGTAGGGATAGCTTCAACCCAGTGGGTAAAGTAGTCAGTGCAGGTGAGGATATAGTTATAACCATTACTTGAATTTACATCAAATGGTCCCACAAAGTCCATTCCCCACTGTTGGAAAGGGGCCTCTACTATCACAGGGCTGAGAGGTAAGGCAAGTAGTCTTGGTTTCCCCGTGAAGAATTGACATTCTTGGAATGTCTTCACATAGTTGTGGACATCCCCAAACAGTGTGGGCCAGTAGTAACCCGCCCTCATGATCTTAGCAGTTGTGTTTCTAGGGGCATAATGGCCACCACACAACCCATAATGCATTTCTCTGATAATCAGATGTGACTCATCAGGTTTAACACACTTCAGGATAATCTCATCCGGGTTCCTCCACCCGAGACCGTCCTTAGTTAAAACAAACTTTGAGGCCTTCAACCTGAGGGCCCTCCTTTGGTGATCAATGAGGTGATCGGGGCAAATTAGGTACTTCAAGTAGAAAATCACATCCCTATACCATTTGTGCTCTTCCAACACATTTGTGACTATACCATCATCCCTGCTCTCACTTACCTGATTTACCTGGGCCCCATTCTCCCTTTTGGTTAAGAGTTGGGCTAATCCTTGTCCTCTCACAATCTTGATTGGCTTGATTTCCAAGTTGTACTCCTGGATCCTAGAGATCCAGTTTCCCCTCGCACCGATTCCGTCCGTTTGAGATAAAACATCTTTCATGGCTTGGTAGGGTACTGTTATCACCTAAACTGTAGTTACCCCTATGGATATATCCAATCATGGATGGCAATAGGGAAGGGCAACTCAAAAGGTGCAACCACGATGACCTCGACCTCCAATATATGGTTGTCACGCCAGTCGAGGCAACCTTCACTTTATGTTGTCTAGCCCAGATAACAAAGGGGGAGACCCTATCTACTCCCGACAGGAGAGATCACAACCAAGACGCCAAATCAGGGTATTTCTAAGTGAAGTTAGGTGTATGGTTTATCCTAGACCTTAGGATGAAGTCACAAGCCAAGTGAGGGGTTCAAAAGGTATAGCTTTGGTTCATATTTGATGTGAGAGTGACTTATAATGTTTAAAGTGAGATCTAGGGTTAGAGTACTAGTTCAATGTTGGAAGATCCACTGCCTTGGGAACCGTGTCCAATGCAGGGTAGTTTAGGGGTGAATTGGGGCTAACTAGTACAAGTGACAAGTTTGACCATGATACATGATGGCATCAAGGGTTTGGTTCACCACACTAAGGTCAAACCACAAGTTAATCCAACAATCTAGGAAAGTCGAATTGACTTGGAGAGTAACCAGTGCCTTGGGAATTGGGATAATGGAGTCAAAGTAGGGTTGACTTGTGGTTGAGGACTCCTATAGCATGAGACAAGTGGGCAATAAAAGTCTTGATGGATAAGTAGGTCTAGATCTAGGTTTAACCCAAGTGGACCACAATCCCTTAAAACAAGGAATGCAATCCCCAAGGCAAAATTTGACAGAATAACAGTCTAGACCTAGGTTTTGAATTATTTCGGTTCTGAATCTCCAAAAATCTCAAGTACCCAGTTCCTAGAAGTGAGTGACCTCACTTCTCCAAGGTGGTGCGACTTTACCCAAGGAGGCTGAAAGTGGGGTTTAGGTGGGTCAAGACAAGTCGGATGGCACCCAAATTTTAGATCCGGGTAGATCAGTCAAGTAGAGGTATAGATCTATAGTTTCACGGTAATCCGATGGTTAGATCTTACTAGATCTGAGTTTAAGTGTTCCAAGTGGTCCAAAGTGGGGATTAAATCCCTTAAAATGTGGAATGGGGCCCACAAGGTGAATTTCAGGAAAGGGACAACCTGGGTGTATGTTATTTGATGTGTAGATGTCAAATCAAGTGGAATCTCAAACACCCATGCACTAGATCTAGGTCAACTTGCTCAAACTAGGAAGTGCGCTTTGCTTGGGAGGAGCTAAGTTGGCACGGGAGAGGGGTCAAACGGAAGCCAATCCTCACCAAACTATAGATCCGGGATGCCTTGGATGCTATAGAGGTGGGTTTTCAGTATTATGCCCAACAACCCACTAGATCTAAGTAGATCTGAGAAAATGTAAAATGGGGTTTTGATTAATTTAGGGTTTTAAATGTTTTTGACAATTGGATAGATCATGGAGATAGAACTTACCTTGAGATCATACTTGAGTGATGTGGATGAGATGCCTTGATGTTGAGGAAGATTCCCGCAGAGATCAAATGAGAGATTGTTGATTTGCTTGCCAATTTGATGCCCTAGCCCACAAGTGCGCCTTCCTCTACCTGTCAAACCAAGGAATGAAGATTCAATCAATAAGATCAAGTATGGAAGAAATACAAGAGAAATGCAAATAGTAACATGAAATAGAAGGTCCTGGGACAGTAATACTCCCTGTTACCAACGAAGAGCTCCAAAGAAGAAGTAGGGAGAGTCTTCCCCTACCAATACCTCCTCCTCCAAGCAAATCGGCCTCCACCTGTAGATGCAAAAATCGTGGTACAAAGATATGGCAAACAAGATCTCCAATAACTCAGTGCAAAGGAAAAACCAACGAACGAACACCAAAAACATTCACCACAACACTGGAGATAGATGCAATAATAATTTTCTATTCCAATGATCCAGAGCCAAAAGTCCTTTTACAATGAGAGGCTCTCTCCTTTAAATAGGAAGGAGAGGCACCAAAACCCTAACCACTTTTTGAATGAGTGGCTAAGATTAAAAGATACAAATGTCTAATCAATGGTTGAGATGAGCTCAACAATAAAATACATGGATCACTAATAAAATATTATGTGAGTGGACGAAATCACCCTAGAAGAGGGGAATCCCACCAAATCATGATGACAAAATATAATAAGGGGCTTATGGTGGGTCCAAGGGGTAATTTTATCCCTCCTTGGTCAATCCCCATAGCACAATAATCATAAAATAATCCCCAATGTACCAAATCGTGCCTCCATGGTCAAATAGTAGGCCTCAAAAAGACCTCAGAAATCCTCAGAAAGTGCCATAAGTGTTGTATGCGGGTCCCGATGAAGCTGAAACTGCTGGAGAAGGTGTGGAGGACCCCGATCTATCATCACTGATCATCCCATGCCATAACATTGCCTCAGTAGCCCAAATCGATTTCCTCAATAGCCATTTCTACCAATCCTGAAATGCCTCGGGAAGCGTGAAACTGCCCCAAACTGCCTCCTGGAGTGCCTGCGCTGTCAAGGTAAGGGAACCAGTGTGTCCGGGAGGGGGGTAATATGGTAAAAACAAGTGGCTGGACCACCCCCTCCATCATCATCGCCCTAGGTCAACCGGATAATAATCACATCTGCTCTGACAGGGCCTCCGACAGACCAAAACTGCACTGGGATAGCCTAATGAGGCTCAATCATCACTGTAAGTGCCCAGAACTGAAAACAAACTGTCTCATTGGACTCAGAAGGTCCAAATCCATCCAAGATGTGTACTCATACACCATATTAGTCTCTGCATGATCAAAATATATATCCAATATACTGGAACAGGGCCAATAATAATAATCTGTAAATGATCAAATATTGCTGTAAACCAAGAATCATCATCATAACCCTGTAGCTGCTGCATAGAATCATCATGTATGTATACATAGACCATATATCATCTATCCATGTCATCATAAGGTCCAACCATCTCATGTCCTCTGGTTGACCATGGTCAAACTAGGCCTAAGCAAGTCAACATGACCCAATATAACTCAGACCATCATGCTGCAGAGTGTCCAAGGTTAATGCATGCTCTACAACTTATTCAAATAACAATTATAGCACAAAGTAATCATTACTGGCGATCTAAATCCAAATATATAATGTCATTAATTTATTATTATTACTCAGACTAGACTTTCAAGATCATACTCACTTCATAGCTGTGATCAATTTGCTAGTGAAGGGTGAAGGTTTAAAATAACTGGCTAGGCTAAGGGATGACTTGACTGACTTAACTTTGTGACACTTTGGCAAGGGAAAAGGGGAATACACACCATAGTATATACTGAATGAGCAACAACACAGGGAATGGCGGTGTCTCACAAATGGATGAGTTGTTCAAAGAGGGTTTATTCACCTTCACAGATGTGCACAATCCATAATACAAATAAGGCCAGCAATTGTTTAGATATAGCATTTAAGTTCCATTGCTTTTTTGGGCCTGAAGTTTCCATAGCCTTGATCTATGTGTGTTTATAAACACATTGCATAGATTTACATTTATTTTAGGCTTTCTGCTGCAGGTGTGTTTTTAAGGCACTTGTTTACCTGAGCACTTCTAGGTGTGTCATGGACAGCTTGTTTACCTAGGTATTTATTTTCCACAAGATATAACATTTTATTTTCATTGCCATTTTCATTTGGCATGCCTTTCATTCATGTGTGTTTAGAAACACATTGCATGAATGGGCTTTTCATACAAGATATAACATTTCATTTTTTCCAGATTTTGTATTCATGGCAGCACCAAAAGTTTCAGGTTTAGCCAACACAACTTTAGTGACTAGGGGGAATTCACAAGGAACTCCAACTCACCATAGGCAAGTTTTGTCACCAACTCAGAGCCGAGACACAATAAACATGGAGACTCATCCAATACAGAGGCTACAACGGGGAAAAGATTCTCCATGTCACTAGTCAAGTAGTAAGTCAGGGTGATAAACTAAAAGGTAGGCAATGGATGGATGAAGACAATGAATAATGGAGCCGACACTAGGAAGCCAAGGTATGGTGGAATGATCACCTCTATTCTCCCTAAGGAGGGTAAAACCAATGAGTATGAATAGTGAACTTCTAAGTCTGAGTAGGGACAATAATATATATATATAATAAGGTCAACCAGGTCCACATATCTATATGATCGCCAGATCATGACACTAAGTGCTAAGACATGCTATAAGAATAAGTATAAAAGCAATATAACCATAACACAATGATATACCTGCTGAGTCATATGCCTGAATGCTCATCAACCTGTACCATCATCTGTCCTCTGAAACTGCTGCTGTAACTCTGGGCACTACTGACTGCTCTGTACCAATGGTATAATGGCTACATCGGTCATCTCTCTGAGTGTCCTGAGACTCAGTCATGGCATGGGGAATATACACTGCTGTCCACAATCTGATAGTGATCCAATATAGATGCTCATCTCAGCATCTCAAATGTAGGGGAACTGGCTGAATAGTGTACTGGCATCAGAAAAATAATGTATGGTAGCTCGGCTACCATATATGTGATAACAGGTACATAAGCTTTAATTTTGGAAAAACCCAGATAGGTTCGAAAATCTTTTAGAGCCTAGACCAAAGCATAGGCTTGTTTCTCAGTGGTAGTGTAATTGAGTTCTGTGTCTCTGAGATTTTTGCTCATGAAGGCGATGGGTTGTTCGTGATTATCTTTGTTCTTTTGCAACAAAACTCTCGCAATAGTGTCCTTAGAGGTGTACGAATAGATTAGGAAATCCTTGTTGTAATCAGGGCAGATTAGGACAGGGGAAGAAGATATGGCCTTCTTTAGTTTTTGGAATGATGCTTCACACTCTTTACTCCATACGAATTTAGCATCCTTCTTCAGAAGAGCGTTCAGGGGATTTACCAGCTCGACAAGGTTGGGAATAAATCTTCTAACAAAGTTTATCTTCCCAAAGAAAGACCTAAGCGTGGTGACATTATGAGGAGGTGGAATGGCCTCGATAGCGCCAATCCTTTCTGGGTCGATCCGAATTCCATCCTTGGACACAATATGTCCTAACGATTTTCCGTCATCAATCCCAAAGTTTGACTTCCTAGGGTTAAGGGATATCCCAAACTTCCTGCATCAGTCAAAAACTTTCCTCAAATGGCCCACATGATCGCTCCTCTCTTTTGAGAACACCATCAAGTTGTCTTGGTAGATGGCGATAATTTTCCCTATCATGTCAGTGAACGCCTGGTCCATAGCCCTCTGAAAGGTGGATCCAACATTAAGAAAACCGAAAGGCATGTGTATATACTCATAAGAGTCCATCTTAATCTGGACTTGGTTGTACCCGGAAAAGCCATCCAGCATGGGCAACATCCCTGCCCCAGTAACACTTTGCAACAGGTTTTCCATGTTGGGCAATGAGTAGTTATCCTTGAGGCAAACCCGATTCAAATTTTTGAAGTCGATGTAGATTCTGATCTCACCATTTTTCTTCTTCACTATCACTGGATTGGACACCCACGTGGTATGCCTTGCTAGCCGAATGATCCCAGCTGCTAGCATCTTCTCGAGTTCCTTCTTAATCAAAGGGGCTAGTTTCGGATTGACATTTCGTAACTTTTGCCTATATGGTTTGGTTCCCTCCACTAGCGGGATATTATGCTCAATGATCGATTTATCGTAAGTTTTTAGATCATCATATGTCCAGGCGAACACGTCTTTGTATTCGCGAATCAAGTCTTCGATTCTCCTACGCTTCTCCCTAGAGGCATTCTTCCCAATCCTTATCATTTTGGGGGAAACTGGCGAGCCTATATTCACCTCAATCATCTCATCAACTGGTTCGTCCCTACCCCTTCTGTATTCGTCATGTTTGTTGAAATTCTTTTCGAGAGGGAGTGACAGTTCCAATAAGTTGGCATTGCACAGTGATTGTTCTAATGACTGGTCCTCCAAACTGACCATTGGATCTAGGGAACCTTCTATTCCTTGCAGAAAGTGCACTATCTGGGCATCATCTTCAAAAACTTGCCAATAGTCCTGGTTATTGGGCACAGAGGGCCTAAACAGGACCTCAACCTTGCACTTTCGCTCGATCAAAGCTTCAGGGACCTCAAAGGTACTAACAGCCACAACCAATCCGTCTGCCAATGAATTATCCTCTCTAGGGACAGCCTTGATCAAAAAGGCGCCAAATAGCTCAATGGTGTCCCACACAACATTTCTGTAGGTACTCAATCTATCGTTCTTGGCAGCGAACTGGTTCCTAACATGAGAGACTATGAGATCGGAACCACCCACACTACTTAAGCACTTTATCTTACTGTCCCTGGCAACTTCGAGTCCTAGGAGAAGGACCTCATACTCCACCACATTATTAGTGCAATCAAATTCCAAGCGGAATGAGTATATGGTTTCTTCATCGGCGGGTGAAGTTATGATCACCTCAGCGCCTGCACCATGCCTAGAGCGCGAGCCCCATCGAAATGCATCTTCCAAATCTCACTAGGTGGGAAAGGGTGTTGCCTAACGTCTTCCCAGTAATTTGATAACACCATGAAGTTTCCTACCTCATCCGTGGGGCGGATTGCTTCTTCATAAAGGTAATCGGGGGTCTCCACATGTTCTTTCATAGGAGGCTCATTAAGTAGGGTGATGTCTTTGCCTGGCCCTCTCGGGATGGTCGCATACTTGAGATCCATTTGAATGTTTCCACCTAACTTAGCAGTCCATTCTCTAGATAGAAGCATGCCCCAGACATCTAGGACGTTCAGGACGAGAACATCCATGGACATTCCGATATCGGGGCATGTAGCTAACTTCACATGGAGATTTTCAATAACACCCACTGCTTCTACCGGACAGGAATCCATCCCACACACATTCCTAAAAGGCCTGGAAGGTGTCAACTCAAGTTGTTCCATGACTCGCAGGGGCATGATGTTGACCTTAGCCCCCGAATCAAGCATGCAATTGTGGAGTATAAGTTGATTTACCTCGAGGGCAACGTAGAACGGAGGGCACCCATCAGAGTTACCAGACACAATATGGATGTTTATTGGAGGGTCAGGCGCAACCTCAATTGGCTTCTCAGGGGAAGTCCCCTTCGGTCGTACCCCCCAGAAGGTACAGGCTTTATCATGCATCTCAGGAATCTTCAAGATTTCATTTAGGGGTATGGGCATGGACAGAAAGTTTCCCATGTTGAAATGAAAGGCATTTTGTTTCACCTTGTTAATCGGGGCGGACTTCATGTCGAGGAATTCCATGATATGGGCTTTGATAGCTGGGATTTTGACTAACTCCTTAAAAGAGACAGGGAGTATCATTATTGTATCTTCGTGACATAGTTGATGCTTTCTATTACATATTTCCATCATTTTCATAATTTTCTTACTTGGCTTGTTTCACTTGATCTTGTCTTGTAGGAGGAGGACGATTTGGCTTCATTGTAAGAGGATGTTTGGCTTGTAGCACTTGGATCTCACTCTTGAATATACACATAGGGGAATGCTATCAATTTGCAAAGTGGCCACAAGCAATTGAGGTAAGTTCTACAAGGTATGTATCAAAATCCATCCATTCTTCTTCATTGGTCATCAAACCCTTAAAATTCAAAACCCTCATTTTTGTTTTTCTTAGATCTACTTGGACCTAGCTTGGCTTTTGGAAAGATATTAAAAACCCACCTCTATAGTATCCACGGCAATTTGGATCTATAGTTTGGTGGTGATTGGGTTCCATTTGACACACTTTCCAAGGCAATTAACCTTCCTTGGGTGAGGTCGCACTCCTTGGGAGGGTGAGTTTTGCTACTTCCAAGACATGGGTAGGTGAGATCCCACTTGATTTGAACTCCCCTCACTTGATAACCTACTCCTAGTGCTTCACTTCTTTGATTTTTTCCTTGTGGGCCCCATTCCTCATTTTGAGGGTTGTGCCCCACTTGGGTCATTGGGTGATGTACTTTCAACCTTCGATCTATGAAGATCTAGCCTACCTTGGGGCATGCCACTTAAAACCCACTTTGATATTTGCCTTAACTACCTCGATCTACATTTTGGCATAATTTGGACTCCATTTGCCCCTCCATCTAAAGGCACTAGTCTCCTTGGGTCAATTCGCACTCCTTGGGGATTGTGTCTTTTCCTATATCCCATATGTGGGTGTGTCTAAATCTATCTTAGATCCATAGATCTACATCTTCAAACACCCGTTAGTGCCATCTCATCCCTAACTTCACCTAGAGGGTCCCACTCGTGTATTTCATGGTACTAGATCTATCCCTTTGATATCTCTAAGTGGCCTAATTCATTCGTTGGTTGAAACACTTGTCACATCTTAAGCCTCTTCAACCATACTTAAATTCTTTGGTCCACGTAAGCTTGCATTGGTTTCCATAACTCAACTTTCACATCCCCCTAGGAACCATTGCTTTGGCTAATCTTCTGTCGATTGGCTATAGGGTCTCCCCCTTGATCTTGTCTTGTCTAGATCTAAAGTGAAGAGTGCCTCAGTTGTTGTGACTCCCAGCTTGCATTCGGAACCGTGGCATCTCTTGGGTCACCTCTTTAGTTGTCTGTCTCCTCTACCATCCCGGATGGGATACCTTTAGGGACAACTACAAGTTGTGTGATGACATTTTTGGCTTTGTTGCCGGAGAGTTCGAGGCTTACCTCAGGTGTCTGCGAGTATCCATGTGTAATTCATATCTTATCGCATCTGGTCTTATAATCTAGATGGTTATCATTTTAATCCTTAATTTAAGCATAGCCTTCTATTCGTCGCTCATTTCTCCCCGCTATCCTAACGACATATCTTTTGGTAGAAAAGAATTAAAATCTGCCTAGCGACTCCACATAAGCGACTCCACTGGTGATCGATCCTGTCATATCTAGAACCCATGGGGTACATCATTTTGTATTTAGGTTCTTGATTTTCTTTAAATATATATATATATAAATAAAAATAAAAAATTGCCATCCATGGCTGCTTCTGAGCGGCCTAGAACTTTCGGTCGATTAAAAGTATTTGACTTCTAAAAAATTATTGGGTATCCTCATCATATTCCTCATCAAGCCCGTGAAAGGATGCCTAAATTCGATGGAAGTTATGAAATCTCTGCAAAAAGGAACCCTGAAATCCTTAGGGAAATTTGTAACGAATTACCTATAACCCATGAGGATGTATGTATGAAACTATTGGCCTCATCTTTCAAAGGAAGCGCTGAGCTCTGGTTGCTAAATTTAAAGATCAATAGCATTTCTAGATATGACATGTTTGAAAATAAATTCTTAGAAGAATGGGGAAGTGAATTCGATGATATTTATTCTTCAATTCAAATCCAAGATCAAAACCTTCCCCTTTCTGATCCCATAATTGAATCAATCAATAATCAAATATCAAGCGAATTGTCAACATCTAGAGATGACCCCTCCTACGCAATCTCTTTTGAGGATAAGTCTTCCACTTTTGAGTCAATCGAAAGTCAAATCCCTAATCATTGTATAAATCATAAGTTTTCAAATTTCTTTTTAAATAGCCCTAGTCCTGATCCTGAGGAAATTTCTGAGGATGAGCCTTTAGTCAACAAGTCTATTGAAGTTCCTCCTTCGGAAGAATTCATTAGTCATTCCATCTTTATTGGTCATTCAATTCCTTATCACCTTATTGAAGAAAAAGAAAGTGGGGACATTGACCAAGATCCTTTAGTAGTGATTTCATATGATCATTGTGCAAATAATTAGGGTGTTTTAAACGAACTTGTTAATTTTATCTCTCATCAGTTAAATGAAAATGATTAGTTATCCTCTTGTGAATTTAATGATGAATCAATAGAAGATGAGGATGAGTCAGTAGATCACACTAGATGCTCTAATCTTTGTTCTACTTCTTATAGTGAGTCTTTAAGTTTTCCTTTTTTCATCCTAAATCAAGATAGCTGTATTAAGTCCTTAGAGTTAGATAGTTATGGTCAATCTTGTCCTCAGATTGTAAATATTAGGTTTGATCAAAAGTTTGAAATCATTCGTAGGGTAAAGAGCGTTTTCTTTTGTCAAAATCCAAGGTCAAACTTGTTTATCCATTTAGGAGAATTTTCATATTTGCAATCCACCCTCCCTTCCCAACTCTTTCAATCATCTTTGGGTTGGTGCTCTAGTCGATCTTTTGCCTTGGAAATTTTCAATAGGAAATATAAGCATAATTACATGTTTGGAGAAAAGGCACTTCATTTCCCTTTTCAGTGACTTTGGAACCAAAATGCTTGTTGTCAAGTTATCAATCATTCTTGGTGGCTAGAAAAGGTGTTTAAAGATCAATTTCATCTTTTCTCCATCTTTGAGCATCAAGTGGGTTTGATTTTGATTTTTCGTCTTCGAAGTTGTAATTTATCCCCACTTGGTTTTTATTTGATTATTAGTCCCAAGGAGAATCAAATTGAATATGTAAGGGAAGTAAATGGGGAAGTTATTTTTTGTGAAAAAGAATTGAGTCGCATGCCTTATATTTTTCCTCCATCAATCTTAAGCAATAACTTTAATCTTATCAATTCTTGGATGGAGGATGTTTGCATCAGTCAGTCTTTCCCTTGGCATGATTTCATTTCGCACCATTCAAACCCTTCATCAATTTTTGAACAAGCCAAGAAGATTGTGTTATCAAACTCTCTAATCTTTAAACCAATCATGACATGTTTCATTAACAAAAATCAAAGAAAAATCACTAATCTGTTTGATGAATGGTTACACTAGATTTATGATTTTACCTAGCATTTGTGTCAACCGGTTAGAGTAGGGTAGTTAGGTATTCGAATAAGCTCGCTTGAGCAGTAGGATTTGTGTGCTTTTCTTTTTTCTATATGCTGAGTATTGCCATTTTTCTTTTTCTTTTTTATTGTTTGAATTTGTCTTCCTGCTAAGTTGTTGATTGAGTTGAGTCGTGCTCCTTCCTAAGCTTGTTTCACCTCCTGCATGCATTGAAGAGTGGTTAGATTTTCTTTGAGTACTTTTTGGCTTCCTGTGCAAGTTGAGTTGAGTATGCCTTTCCGAAATTTTTTTCTTTTCCTCCTGCAAAGTAAAATAATAAAAATTTGTATGCCATGTTAGATTAGAATTTCCTTTACGCATTTTAATTTCTGTCATAGAATAGATTTCATTTCAGTTTTATTTTATATAGATCCCATACATGCTTCATGAGGTATTCTAGTGTTTGTGAGTGCAGATACAGGTGCAAAATAAAAATTGAAAGCAGGGATGATGCAGTGCTAGATTGAAGATTGATGAAGAGCATTTTGAGACGAGAGATTTTGAGGTTCTCAAGCGCTCTCTCCCCTAGAGCACTTGTCCCAGCTGGAGCCAGATGTTATTACACCATAGTAACAGAGCTACTATTCTTGCTTAGCAAATATCTGCACATTTCAGAGCTTGGCTATGATGAGCTTATATTTTGAGATCACTCATGATCAGAGCAATATTGTATATCAGACTTTTGTTAGACCGTGTTCCAAGGTTGAGCCTTGAGAGTTTAGATATGACGACCAATGTGACCCTTTATTCCATACAGTTTCAGTTCAGTGCCTAGAGATGTTATTGCAGCAGTGTTTTAAATGGTTTATGATGATTACTATTATGATGTGATATGACCTATGGACTTCTGATCATTGAGTATGGATTATTATCTTGTCGCTTTAGTCATCTTCACAACATTAGCTTGGTATATGATTCATGATGTGGCAAATTATTTGAATGAAATGAACTATCTTTATAATGTTATAAATTGTAAAATGGACATTTTACTTGCACATTTAGGTTTTTTGACAAAAATTACTGGTTTATTACCTGTTATCACCCAAACTGTAGTTACCCCTATGGATGTATCCACTCATGGATGGCAATAGGGAAGGGCAACTCAAAAGGTGCAACCACGATCACCTCGACCTCCAAAATATGGTTGTCACGCCAGTCGAGGCAACCTTCACTTTATGTTATCTAGCCCAGACAACAAAGGGGGAGACCCGATCTACTCTCGACGGGATAGATCAAAACCAAGACACAAAATCAAGTTAATTCTAAGTGAAGTGAGGTGTATGGTTTATCTGAGACCTTAGGATGAAGTCACAAGACAGGTGAGGGGTTCAATGAACATAGCTTTGGTTCATTGTTGATGTGAGAGTGACTTATAATAATTAAAGATAAGATCCGGGATTAAAGTACTAGTCAATGTGAGAAAATCCATTGCCTTGGGAACTGTGTCCAATGCAGGGTAGTTTAGGGGTTGAATTGGGGCTAACTAGTACAAGTGACAAGCTTGATCATGATACATGATGGCATCAAGGGTTTAGTTCACCACACTAAGGTCAAACCACAAGTTAATCCAACAATCTAGGAAAGTCGAATTTACTTGGAGAGAAACCAATGCCTTGGGAATTGGGATAATGGAGTCAAAGTAAGGTTAGCTTGTGGTTAAGGACTCCTATTGCATGAGACAAGTGGGCAATTAAAGTCTTGATGGATGAATAGGTCTAGATCTAGGTTTGACCTAAGTGGACCACAATCCCTTAAAACAAGGAATGCTATCCCCAAGGCAAGATTTGACAAAGTGACCTACTAGACCTAGGTTTTGAATTATTACCGTTCCAAATCCACTGAAATCTCAAGTACCCACGTCCTAGAAGTGGGACAACTCCCTTCTCCAAGGTGGTGCGACTTTACCCAAGGAGGCTAAAATGTGGGTTAAGTGGGTCAAGACAATTCCGATGGCATCCAAACTTTAGATCCGGGTAGGTTAATCAAGTAGGAGTATGGATCTACAATTTCAAGGCAATCCGACGGCTAGATCTTACTAGATCTGAGTTTAAAGATACCAAGTGGTCCAAAATGGGGATTAAATCTCTTAAAATGTGGAATAGGGCCCACAAGGTAGAAATCAGAAAAGTGACAATCTGGGGGTAGGTTATTGGATGTGTAGATCATGAATCAAGCGGGATCTCACCTACCCACATACTAGATCTAGGTCAACTCACCAAACTAGGAAGTGCGCCCTTGCTTGGAGAGGCTAAATGCTTTGGGAAGAGGGTCAAATGGAAGCCAATCCTTACCAAACTATAGATCCGTGATGCCGTGGATACTATAGAGATGGGTTTTCAATATCTTACCCAAGAAGCCACTAGATCTTAGTAGATCTGAAAAAATGTAAAATGAGGGTTTTGAAGAAATTAGGGTTTTATCAATTTATGAGCTATGTCAATGGATTGGATCAAGATAACAGAAACAAACCTGTGGATCTTACCTGGGTAACCTTGTAGATACCTTGATGATGATGATCTATGCAAACCCGATCAATTTGAGAAGCTTTGAGGTAGTTTTCTATGCAATCGATTTAGTCCAAGAAGCCAATGCGCCCTCTCTCCTGCACAACAAACGTCAACAATATCAGATTTGATGCAATCAAGAGATAAGACTAATGCCACAAGAGAAGTAACAGAAAGATAACATAGATCACAATGATGCTAATGATAACCCCCTGATACAAGCAAATGCCAAGAAAGTCGATTTGAAGAAGCCTTGCAAAATCGCCCTTGTTGAAGTTGCCCTCCTGTAGACAAGACAATGATTTCCAAAATAGATAGATCTTACCACAAATTCCAAATGCTAGGTTGCAATAGACTTTCCAATCACCATCTAAGAACACCAGATGCAAAGGAGACCACAAGAATTTCCACAAGAACGTTTTTCTATACCAATAATCCAAGAGCCAAAGACCCGTTACAAATGAGAAGCTCTCTCCTTTAAATAGGAAGGAGAGGCATCAAAATCCTAACCACTTTTTGAATGAGTGGCTAAGATTAAAAGATACAAATGTCTAATCAATGGTTGAGATGAGCTCAACAATAAAATACATGGATCACTAATAAAATATAATATGAGTGGACAAAATCGCCCTAGAAGAGGGGAATCCCACCAAATCATGATGACAAAATATAATAGGAAGCTTATGGTGGGTCCAAGGGGTAATTTTAGCCACCCTTGGTCAATCCCCATAGCACAATGATCATAAAATAATAATCAATATACCAAATCGTGCCTCCATGGTCAAATAGTAGGCCTCAAAAGACTTCAGAAATCATCAGAAAGTGCCATAAGTGATGGATGCGGGCCCCGATGAAGCTGAAACTGCTGGAGGAGGTGTGGAAGACATCGATCTATCATCACTGATCATCCCATGCGATAACATTGCCTCAGTAGCCCAAATCGATTTCCTCAATAGCCATTTCTACCAATTTGAAATGCCTTGGGAAGCGTGAAACTGCCCCAAACTGCCTCCTGGAGTGCCTATGCTGTCAAGGTGAGGGCACCAGTGTGTCCAGGAGGGGGGTAATATGGTAAAAACAAGTGGCTGGACCACCCCCTCCAAGCATAGCGCCTTAGGTCAACCGGATAAAAATCACATCTGCTCTGCCAGGGCCTCCGACGGACCAAAACTGCACTGAAATAACCTGCTGAGGCTCAATCATCACTGTAAGTGCCCAGAACAGGGCAAATAATAATAATCTGTAAATGATCAAATAATGCTGTAAACCAAGAATCATTATCATAACCCTGTAGCTGCTACATATAATCATCATGTACATGTACATAGACCATATATCATCTATCCATACCATCACAAGGTCCAACCATCTCATGTCCTTGGTCAAACTAGGTCTAGCGAAGTCAACATGACCAAATATAACTCAGACCATCACTGGAAGCTGCTGCAAAGTGTCAAAGGTTAATGCATGCTCTACAACTTATTCAAATAACAATTATAACACAAAGTAATCATTACTGGCGATCTAAATCCAAATATATAATGTCATTAATTATTATTATTACTCAGACTAGACTTTCAAGATCATACTCACTTCATAGCTGTGATCAGTTTGCTAGTGAAGGGTGAAGGTTTAAAATAACTGGCTAGGCTAAGGGATGACTTGACTGACTTAACTTTGTGACACTTTGACAAAGGGAAAGGGAATACACACCGTAGTATATACTGAATGAGCAACAACACAGGGAATGGCGGTGTCTCACAAATTGATGAGTTGTTCAAAGAGGGTTTATTCATCTTTAACAGATGCGCACAATCCATAATACAAATAAGGCCAGCAATTGTTTTGATATAGCATTTAAGTTCCATTGCTTTTTGGGCCTGAAGTTTCCATAGCCTTGGTCTATGTGTGTTTATAAACACATTGCATAGATTTACATTTATTTTAGGGTTCTTGTTGCAGGTGTGTTTTTAAGGCACTTGTTTACCTGAGCACTTCTAGGTGTGTCATGGACAGCTTGTTTACCTAGGTATTTACATTTCCAAAAGATATAACATTTTATTTTCATGGCCATTTTCATTTGGCATGCCTTTCATTCATGTGTGTTTAGAAACACATTGCATGAATGGGCTTTTCATATAAGATATAGCATTTCATTTTTTCCAGACGTTGTATTCATGGCAGCACTAAAAGTTTTAGGATTAGCCAACACAACTTGAGTGACTAGGGGGAATTCCAAGGAACTCCAACTCACCATAGGTAAGTTTTGTCACCAACTCAAAGCCGAGACACAATAAACAGGGAAGCTCATCCAATACAGAGGCTACAGTGGGGAAAAGTCCTCCATGCCACTAGTCAAGTAGTAAGTCAAGGTGATAAACTAAAAGGTAGGTAATGGATGGATGAAGACAATGAATAATGGATGGATGAAGACAATGAATAATGGAGCCAACACTAGCAAGCCAAGGTATGGTGGAATGATCACCTCTATTCTCCCTAAGGAGGGTAAAACCAATGAGTATGAATAGTGAACTTCTAAGTCTGAGTAGGGACAATATAATATATATAATAAGATCAACCAGACCCACATATCTATATGATCGCCAGATCATGACACTAAGTGCTAAGACATGCTATAAGAATAAGTATAAAAGCAATATAGCCATAACACAATGATATACCTGCTGAGTCATATACGTAAATGCTCATCAACCTGTACCATCATTTGTCCTCTGAAACTGCTGCTGTAAATCTGGGCACTACTGACTGCTCTGTACCAATGGTATAATGGCTACATCGGTCATCTCTCTAAGTGTCCCGAGACTCAGTCATGGCATGGGGAATACAACTGCTGTCCAAAATCTGGTAGTGATCCAATATAGATGCTCATCTCAGCATCTCAAATGTAAGGGAACTGGCTGAATAGTGTACAGGCATTAGAAAAATAATGTATGGTAGCTCGACTACTATATATGTGATAACATTACCTTACATAGATATGGTCTTTCCTGACATTACTTGTCTGCTATCTTAGGTACCATTCTCACCTGACTCGATCCATCCATGACCTTTGTATATTGGATTTCACCCTTGACTTGTCTTTCTTGACTCTTTGATACTGAGGACTTCCCCATTTACTACCTTTGTATTGGACCGCATCCATGTTTGTTTAGTGTTTCGGCTCTGAGTGGGTGACAGAACTTGCCTTTGGTGAGTTGGATTGTAGGCCTAAATCATTCTGGTCGGTTGTCCCGATGTTTGGCACTGGTCGAAGTCCCCCTAGTCACTTGAGATGTTGTTGGCTAAAACTTAAAGCTCATGTACTACCTATTGGAAATCTTTATAAATTCGCCCATGGAAATTGTAAACTCTAGAATGTGTTTTTAAACACACGTGAGTAAAGGGCAAGAGCAATGAATTGCTAAAATACTCCTCGAAGAGTATAAAAGGGTAAAAAAAAACAAATGTTACTCAAAAGTTATATCTATTATTGCTCACCTTATATATATGTGTAAACATGCCCTGGATGCAAGCTGCAATTAGTTGTGCTTTTCAGCACATCTGAAATTTGAAGGGTTATGTAGACCAAAAAAACCATGAAATGAAATTGAATGATCTTAATGAACTTGGATCAACTTGTTGTAGACATGATGCCTAAGTTGAATAAGCACTCTCTAAACAACTTACCCATTTGTGAGGCACAACCCTTCCCCATGTTATTTGTCCGGCACAGAGTACAGCTTCCCCCTCTCCCAGTCCAAAGTGTCTTTTAGTTAAGTTTAGGCATGTCATCCCCTTTGCCCAGCCTTGTTCTTATCTTTCATCCTTAGCTAGCAGTTAGACCATGTCCAATGGGTGAGTTTGTCATTAAAGCTATTGTGCAAGTAAATATAAATAACAATAGAATATGCAAACATGATAAATGCCACTGAATGATGTTTATACTTTAAGTTAAGCTGTGAGTATGATTAGAGGAACATGTCTTAGTCTATTGATATGATTTGTCCTTGGTTGTATATTGACCTAGTCAAACCTAGTTTGACTATGGTCATTCTTGGGATCCGTGATGATGTGGGCCATGTATTGCTTATTGATGATGATTGATGGTCCCACATACTCTTGATGATGATACCAAATGGTGGACATATGATTCAGATGGTGATTGATGTAGTTCAACAGGTTTTATTATTATTCCAGATCATCAAATTATGCACTGTCTGGATATGGTGGACCTTATTGTTGGCCCCTCAAGTCAACCCATGGTGTATGAGTACACATTCCTAGTAGTTTTGGGTCTTCTGGATCCAATGAGACACTTTATCATTCAGTTCCGGGCGTTTCTGAGCTTGATAGATGCAGTTTTCCACTTGTTGACCAGATTTGGGGCTGTTTTCCCAGCCTGTCCAGCACGGGCCATGAGAGGCCAGTTCATCTAGGGCGTTGTATGAGGAGGGGGTCGTCCAGCCACTTGATGTTACCATTTTACCCCCCTTCTGGTAATCCTAGTGGTTTCAGTTTGACAGCGCAAGTGCCTTAGGGGGCAGTTTCAACAGCTTCACAGTTACTGAGACAGATTAAAAATGGGATAAAAGGGTCACTAAGGAATTCGATTTGGGCAATTGAGGCAAGGTTTTGGAACTTGGTCTTCACAAAGCTCTTCCAGAGTGAACCCCCTGTTGTCCTCCGAAATGGCATGCGTGTCGTTTTAAAAGCCCAAAATGCAACACACTTGCCGAAATGACAACTCTCTCAGGAGAGAGGCCAATGTCACCACACTCCTCTCCTCTTCGCTTCAAGTTGGATCTTCTCCAACACTAGGGGGGTATCCCTAAAGTAGGATCGCTAAGGCAGGTACAGTAACGGGCAAGGTGAATGGAAGAGGCTGCGTTAGGGAAACGGAAGTAACAAAAGATAGTTTTCAAATGGGTGATGGAAAAGAGGGGAAGATCAATCCTCAGGGAAAGACTAGTGCCAGTGCCAGAAGGGGAAATGGAGTCAAAAGAGGGCTCATGGAGGCTTTATGCTTCATAAAAAGTGAGACGAATCTAGAATGCATGAACAATCAAATCTTAATCAACATTTCGTACAACCGAATACTGATGTCCATTGAGAAACTAATTGTTCAAGCATAATTAACCAACTTAATCCTAAATAGCTAATCTATTGTGCTTGATAAAGCCCTGACAAGCTAGATTCATTCTACAATTTGAAATACATCACACAAGCACATGAAGAATACTCGATCTGTCCACAAAACCAGCTGATTTTTTCATTAAGATCGACAGGGAGAGAAACCCCAGAAATTTTCCATCGATTACAATGAAGGAGACTAGCTCCTTTTATAAACCAAAAAGGCACCTCTAGAATAAAATAATAATAAAAATGACAAAAAAGTGGGTAGGATCCACTTTTCTCTCAATCTAAGTCGAACTATCTCATAGCTAATGCCGGCACAAAAACTACCCATAATGAAAGACTGCCACTTGTAATATGTGAATCCGCTGTCAAAGGCGTGAGACCTTGATCAGCTTGCAAACTCGGCTATGTGCTGCTGTTGATCTAGTTGGAACCCGAGTTCTAGCATAATCGTGGAGTTAACCCAAAAGTTGGCTGCTAATTTAATTGAACCCCGAGCTCCTGGATTCAACTGCGTGTCAATCAATTGGCTTTCAATGAATGCCCTGCTACCGTGGCATTAACTTCGGCTACCAACAAAAACGTGGAATTTCGTCGACTGCCAAAAGGGATGCGCCGTGTCATGAGATGCTCCCAAATTTTAGGTGAGTGTGAAAAGACCCGCGAGCTGCTGTCAAACAAAACTGACCACCAATAATCTTGGTTCTCATTTCAAATCGCTAATGGCGAGCATAAAGCCTGTAAATGACGTGGAACCCAGCTTGGGTTGCTAATGGCGTGATACGAACTGAGTGATAGCTTCAAATCAGCGGCTAAGTGAAAACGGCCTGTGCAAATCAATGGCTGAAATCTCGAGTTCTAGTTTCGAAACTATCTTCTGGCGGAGTGACATTAATTTCACGGAGTGTTCTTCAAGATAACAAACCGCAAGTCTCAGTTCACGGTTTCCATCAAAATCGTGGTCTTTACTGATCTGTCCTCAATCAAACTTTAAACACCGGCCGCGTGATATACCTCAATGCTCCACAATTTTGCCAGAAATTACGGGAGATGCCCTTCATCGACCGCAAAAATTGTGGATTGCTTCGTGATCTCTGCACGACTGTGAGTCTAAGCTCCGATTTGATCATGGAAGCTCGCCCTCGATACTCCGTGGAAAACGTTTCAAAAATGGACATGCGTCTTCTTTTCCGAGCAGCTATAATGTGAGCACGACTATGCTAAAATTTTGCAGAGGTTGTAGCTTCAATTGCATATATACTCGTCTGCCAGATAATGAGCTCCTCCCGGGCCTCGACTTCCATGTGGATAAAGCTCAGGTGCAATCTTTCTTGGTTTAGCCGATGTATTTGATGCCAGTTCAAATTTCTCGTGGCCACCAAGTCGTCATCAACAACCAGCAGGCATCCAAGACCTTGGTGAATTACATCTGAGGTATTTGTCCAATCACCAAAAACTATCGGCCGACTTATATCTAAAAGCAGTTGATTTGAAATTTCCAACATAAGCTCGAATAGGAAATGAGCAGATCACGCCCATGGATTTCGCAGTTCATTATAACTCTGCTACAACTGTAAGCTTGGCGATACAATTTTATCTCTGTAATGACTGTCGCAAGGGAACTCGTATCCAACTCCATTACTCGGTCGTCAACAGCGTGATTCTCATCTATCCATATTTTCCTTACTACCTTCTCAAAATATGTGAAAGTCCTCATAACTGGGATCCCAACTAACAATTTATCTCTTCATTTCCAATGCTGAAAACCTCCTCAAAAATGCTGATGTGTTTAGAAATAGATATGACTGCTGAGAGATGAAACTCTTCCCTTTTCGGTATGCTTTAAATTCAGGCTGAAATTTGCATCAGATGGCTGTGAGACCACCTTCCCAATCAAAATATCATCACTGCAGAGATCTGAAGCAGTGAACAGAAGTCCATCTGTATCAAGCTTATCTACCATTTTCAGATTTCTTGAAATTGTATACTTTCCAAAGTCTGAATGTCTTCACTGCTGAGTATGCTGATACACGATCATTTAAGGAACATAATGGACCCCCTTCATTGTTGATATTAGGGCCCAAACCTGCTGTTGGTGATTGTCCCCTGCTGCCCTATAACCCTGTCAAAAAGGGGGATAACACCCCCCATCTTCCAGCTAGTTTTCATCAGTCAGTGGGGTCCACAGAGCCCACGGGAGGCCTTTTACTGCATGTCTTTCACAGGTTTTGAGGACAGAATTTGATCATTTGTATTATTTTGGACATATTATTTTATATTATCATGCCATGGGGATGAGCTAGTAAGGATTGATGCCTCCTAGCCCCACCATGAGCTTTATGAGTCATGTCCATGTTATATGAGGTGGGCCCATGTACGTTTGCTCACTCTAGAGGATGATGTCACCCTCACTTAGCCTCTCCTAGCTATGATGTCACCTTTATGTTGAGTGATCCATGTGATAAATTGTTAGGCTCATCTTCATGTTTTGTAAAGTGGTTTTGAGATCTAGGGTTTTGGTCTTTATTATCCTATCTAAGGAGGAGACCCCCTATTGTATAGCTCACCTTTGGAGCTCTTGAATATTGGAATAGAACACTACTTTGTGGAGCATACTTCTCTTGTCTTGTGGATTCTTTTGCACTTTGAATATACAGTATCTCTTATATGTATCATTGTGGATCTTGGGGCTACCCGTTGTTTTCTTGCAGGGTGGCTGAATTGGTGAAGAGGAGGATGATTTGAAGAGGGTTATTGTTGGAGGGATTCACATATTCTCTCTTGGGTTGATCTTGGTGACAGGGAGTATCATTATTGTATCTTTGTGACATAGTTGATGCTTTCTATTACATCTTTCCATCATTTTCATAATTTTCTTACTTGGCTTGTTTCACTTGATCTTGTCTTGTAGGAGGAGGACAATTTGGCTTCATTGGAAGAGGATGTTTGGATTGGAGCACTTGGATCTCATTCGAATGCTATCAATTTGTAAAGTGACCACAAGCAATTGAGGTAAGTTCTACAAGGTATGTACCTAAATCCACCCATCCATTCTTCTTCATTGGACCTAGATCTACCCTTAAAATTCAAAACCCTCATTTTTGTTTTTTCTTAGATCTACTTGGACCTAGCTTGGCTTTTGGAAAGATATTGAAAACCCACCTCTATAGTATCCACGGCAATTCGGATCTATAGTTTGGTGGTGATTGGGTTCCATTTGACACACTTTCCAAGGCACTTAGCCTTCCTTGTGTGAGGTCGCACTCCTTGGGAGGGTGAGTTTTGCTACTTCCAAGACATGGGTAGGTGAGATCCCACTTGATTTGAACTCCCCTCATTGGATAACCTACTCCTAGTGCTTCACTTCTTTGATTTTTTCCTTGTGGGCCCCATTCCTCATTTTGAGGGTTGTGCCCCACTTGGGTCATTGGGTGATGTACTTTCAACCTTAGATCTATGGAGATCTAGCTTACCTTGGGGCATGCCACTTAAAACCCACTTTGATATTTGCCTTAACTACCTCGATCTACATTTTGGCATAATTTGGATTCCATTTGCCCCTCCATCTAAAGGCACTAGTCTCCTTGGGTCAATTCGCACTCCTTTGGGATTGCGTTTTTCCTAGATCCCATATGTGGGTGTGTCTAAATCTATCTTAGATCCATAGATCTACATCTTCAAACACCCCTTAGTGCCATTTCACCCCTAACTCACCTTGTGGGTCCCATTTGGGTCATTTCCATACTTTAAGGAAGTGGCCCCCACTTGTGTATTTCATGGTACTAGATCTATCCCTTTGATATCTCTAAGTGGCCTAATTCATTCATTGGTTGAAACACTTGTCACATCTTAAGCCTCTTCAACCATACTTAAATTCTTTGGTCCACCTAAGCTTGCATTGGTTTCCGTAACTCAACTTTCACATCCTCATAGGAACCATTGCTTTGGCTAATCTTCTATCGATTGGCTATAGGGTCTCCCCCTTGATCTTGTCTTGTCTAGATCTAAAGTGAAGAGTGCCTCAGTTGTCGTGACTCCCAGCTTGCATTGGGAATCGTGGCATCTCTTCGGTCACCACTTTAGTTGTCTGTCTCCTCTATAATCCCGGATGGGATACCTTTAGGGACAACTACAAGTTGTGTGATAACAGTGCTCATACTGCAAAGTAATGGGGGCCAGTGTACATGCTTCAATGACCAATGGGGAACACTCGGCGATTCTACACAATCCTATACTGCATTGCAACATCGGGGGCAACCGACGGGAGCAAATTCCAAGTTTGAGAATGCATCTCACACACTAAAAAGCCGAGGCACAAGAGACAAGGAATCATGGCATACTCAGAGGTCAATGGGGAAGGGGATTCTCAAGGTCCAAGTCGGGAAATACCAACATGAATGAGTCGGATGGGTGGAAGGAAGTGACAATTGTATCCAAGGTTAGCTGCCAAAGAGGACGAAATGACCAAGCCTATACCAATAATAAGGTAGGGACCAGCGTGCATATACATGAGTCTACTAAAATGGGGTGGACTGACATGACCAAGGGCCATACACATCATAATGAAAAACCGAGATCACCACATCAAAAATCATATGTCAAGTCTGTGTATTATCATAAATAAACAAGTCTAAACAACAACATGAGCAATAAGCCATAAAGTGCTATACCTGCCATACCATATACCTGCTGCTGAAGGTGAATCTGGAACTGGATCTCTGCTGAATCCGGGCAATAAGTGGCAAACCAACAATACTCTATAGTACTTGTTATCACCTAAACTGTAGTTACCCCTATGGATGGATCCAGTCGTGGATGGCAATAGGGAAGGGCAACTCAAAAGGTGCAACCACGATCACCTCGACCTCCAATATATGGTTGTCACGCCAGTCGAGGCAACCTTCACTTTATGTTATCTAGCCCAGACAACAAAGGGGGAGACCCGATCTACTCCCGACAGGAGAGATCAAAACCAAGACACCAAATCAGGGTACTTCTAGTTGAAGTTAGGTGTATGGTTTATCCTAGACCTAAGGATGAAGTCACAAGCCAAGTGAGGGGTTCAATAGGTATAGCTTTGGTTCATAGTTGATGTGAGAGTGACTTATAATGTTTGAAGTGAGATCTAGGGCTAGTGTACTAGGTCAATGTCAAAAGATCCACTGCCTTGGGAACTGTGTCCAATGCAGGATGGTTTTCAGGGATGTATTGGGGCTAACTAGTACATAAGACAAGCTTGACCATGATTCATGATAGCTTTAGGGGTATAGTTCACCATGCAAAAGTCAAACCACAAGTCAATCCAACAATCTAGGAGAGTTGGGTTGTCTTGGAGATAAACCAGTGCCTTGGGAATTGGGAAGTGGAGTCAAAGTAGGGTTGACTTATGGTTTAGGACTCCTACAACATGAGATAAGTGGATAGCATAGGTCTTGATGGCTAAATGTGTCTAGATCTAGGTTTGACCCAAGTGGACCACAATCCCTTAAAACAAGGAATGCAGTCCCCAAGGCAAGATTTTACAAAGTGACAGTCTAGACCTAGGTTTTGAATTATTCTGATTTCGGATCTACAAGAATCTCAAGTACCCAGTTCCTCGAAGTGAGTGAACTCACTTCTCCAAGGTGGTGCGACTTTCCCTAAGGAGGCTTCAATTTGGGTTTAGGTGGGTCAAATCATGTCGGATGGCATCCAAACTTTAGATCCGGGTAGATCAGTCAAGTAGGAGTATGGATCTATAATTTCGTGGCAATCCACCGGTTAGATCTTTGTAGATCTGAGTTTAAGTGTTCCAAGTGGTCCAAAATGGGGATTAAATCCCTTAAAATGTGGAATGGGGCCCACAAGGTGAATTTCAAGAAAGGGACAACCTGGGTGTATGTTATTTGATGTGTAGATGTCAATTTAAGTGGAATCTCAAACACCCATGTTCTAGATCTAGGTCAACTAGCTCAAATGGTGAAGTGCGCCTTCCTTGGGAAAAGCTAGGTTGGCTTGGGAGAGGGGTCAAACGGAAGCCAATCCTCACCAAACTATAGATCCGGGATGCCGTGGATGCTATAGAGGTGGGTTTTCAATATCATGCCCAACAACCCACTAGATCTCAGTAGATCTAAGAAAATGCAAAATTGGGGTTTTAATTAATTAGGGTTTTAAGTGTTTTTGAGTTATGTCAATGGATTGGATAAAGGAAAGAGAAACAAACCTGTGGATCTTACCTGGATAACCTTGTAAGCCTATTGCGTCATCAAGGCTTACCCTAGTCCTTCCTGCATATACAACGACACATATCTTGGTAGAAGAGTTAAATCTACCTGGCGACTCCCAATCGTGACTCCGCTGAGGAACGAGCTCATTTACATCCTTACAACACAAGAAGTAAAGTAAACTTAGATCAACTATGAACCAAAGCTATACCTATTGAACCCCTCACTTGGCTTGTGACTTCATCCTTAGGTCTAGGATAAACCATACACCTAACTTCAACTAGAAGTACCCTGATTTGGTGTCTTGGTTTTGATCTCTCCTGTCGGGAGTAGATCGGGTCTCCCCCTTTGTTGTCTGGGCTAGATAACATAAAGTGAAGGTTGCCTTGACTGGCGTGACAACCATATATTGGAGGTCGAGGTGATCGTGGTTGCACCTTTTGAGTTGCCCTTCCCTATTGCCATCCATGACTGGATCCATCCATAGGGGTAACTACAATTTAGGTGATAACAGTACTCTCATCACAATATGGCTATGTAACTCAATGGGGTCATGCAAAGCTCGGCAAGTAAGGGTGACCCTGTGGTCACTGCTCTGTAATAGTTCTGGACCAATACAAAACAATCTGTCCCCTCGGATATCTCTGCTTGGGGCAATCTGAATACAATGAATGCCCCTTTTGTAGGCATCTGATCTCTGATCTGGAAAAAAAAAATGTAGTATGGTCCCCGACCACACAATCTGCAGCATGGTAGCTCCAGCTAACATGGATGTGATAACAATACCTTTTAGGTACCTCATCACATGCTTTGTAGTGGTCAGGTGAACACGTCCAGGCTCAACTAGATACTGACTCAAGGTGTTCACAACAAAACATATATCTGGCCTGGTATTCATCAGATACATCAACGACCCAATAATCTGTCTGTATTTAGTCACATCCAATAATTCTGACGATGTATCAGCTAGCAACTTCAAGTTGGTATCCATGGGAGTGGCCATGGCTTTACAATCCAACATATCAAACCTTTTCAAGATTTCCACAACATACTTTCCCTAGTTGAAAAAGATTCCTTTTGGGACTTGCCATACTTCCAGACCTAGGAAGTAATGCATCAATCCAAGATCTTTCATATGCAATTCTACAGTTAGCTTCTTCTTGCTTTCCATGATCTGTTTCTCATTTCCTGTCAGAAATAGATCATCCACATACAATAATAGTAAAGCCCAAGCTTGTCAAGAAGCTATCAATTCTTCCATACCAAGCTCTGGGAGCTTACTTCAATCCGTACAGAGCTTTCTTCAACTTGCATACGTGAGTTCTTCTATCTTCAACTTCAAATCCTTGTGGTTGTTCTATGTACACTTCTTCCTCAATTACACCATTTAGGAAGGCTGTCTTCACATCCATCTAGTGTAAACTCCACTTTATCATGGATGCAAGTGCCATAATGGTTCTAATGGAAGTGTACCTTGCAACTGGTGCAAATGTTTCTTCATAGTCAATTCCCTCTTTTTGAGAGAATCCCCTGGCCACAAACCTTGCCATATACTTTTCAATGCTACCATCGGCAACATGCTTTATCTTGTATATCCACTCGGAGGATACCATATTCTTGTCTTTTGGTTTGGGAACTATATCCCAAACATCATTCTTCATTATTGATTGATACTCCTCCGTCATTGCTTCTACCCATTCTTTCTTCTGAACTGTTTCTTCATAACTGGTAGGTTCTTGATCTACAAGATCACACATCAAAGCCACATAGATGGAAAATGGCTTTGGTTTCTTGCTCATTCTTCTGGAGCCTTCTGGTGCTCCATATTTTTCTGCTTCCTGTATAATTTCTCTTGCCCATGCAGGCTTTTTCTTCCGTGATATGTTCAGAGATGGGGGTTCTTGAGGTTCTAGCATATCATGGTCTTCTGGTGTTTCCTCTTCAGGGTAGGGAGCAACTTCTGTATTTTTAGGAGGTATATCTTCTTCATATACTTCTTCATACTGGCACTTTCTAGATCTTTTGAGAGCAACTTCTTCATCAAATGTTACATCTCTACTAATTTCCATGTGATGTAATCCTGGGATGTATATTCTGAATGCCTTGGATGCTTCACAATTCCCAACAAATATTGCCTTCTTTCCGGAAGGGTCCAACTTGGTTCTCTTTTCTTTTGGTATGTGAACTTATACAGGGCACCCAAATATCCTGAGGTGGCTTACCTCAAGCTTCTTCCCTGTGAACATTTCTTCTGGAGTCTTGAATCCAAGGGCACTTGAGACAATCTATTTTGTACATAAACTGTCGTTCTTGCTGCTTCAGCCCATAGATGCATAGGAAGATCTTGATCATGTATCATTGTCTTTACTGCTTCCATAATGGTTCTGTTGTCTGCCGAGATGCACACCAGCAACAGAAATCTTTCGAAAGTTGTTCCCTCACTACAAGTGGGGAAAGTGTGGCCTTGGGGGCAAGCAATGAGCCAGGTACTGTCACCTGAATCCTAGCTCCTCCGTTTAGGCTAACTCCTAACGAAGCCAAGTGGGGTAGTCCCTACAAAGAGTTTACTATGGCTCGATGTGTTTTAATGTTTTTTAATGTATGGTGATGCGGATGTTGTTTTAGGAGTTTTTTAAATGATGAAAAGATCACAACTTTGTAATTAAAAATAAACTCAAGATAAATGAGCAATCCATGTTGCAATGCAAGATACGAGATAATTTGATGTACAACCATTTGAAGAACTTTAAGTACAAGTCACTCACATATGGAAAATTAACAACAAGTACTCCAGATAGATAATAAGCAAATAAAAATATGATGTCAAGGACCAGTGCCTTATGGAGTCAAAAATTGCCTGAGTGCTTGGGTTGCCCTGATACAAGAGTTCGAAAGATATGTTTGTGAGATTGTTTTGCAAATTATCTTGGTTTATTTGAAAGTTTTAATGATCTTGATTATTAGGCTGGCAAGAAATAAGGATAAGATGTCCAACCGGAAGAAATACTTTTAGTGGTTATTCACGGTGATCTGACGGACCGTCCAGTTATCAAGAGGGTAGGTGTCCAATGTTTAAACCACCCTCGAAGTCTGAACAACGACACTCCGGCTCCACCTCCCAGAATAACACTTTAAGTATTTATCGAAAGCAACGCCGGTTCGTTGGTTGCGGGGGTAAAATTTTTATTATGTTATAGAAATTTATCAAATCCAACACCTTTCTGAGTACTAGCCCAACCTTTTTAGGTTGGTAGAGCATACGGGTGTCGGATAGCAACCAAGGTAAATTATTAACGGGGGTGTGAGTTGAAATGTTTTAGGATTATTAAAGCACACAATTCAGCTCTCCGATAGAGAGTGCTCTTGACTTTGTCTTATGACAAGGTTCAAGAGACTTATTTAATCTATATGCCTAATGCAAGGGAAATGCAAACTTAATATGCTCTCCGACAGAGACTGCCCTTGACTTGGGTTATTGCAAGTTCAAGAGGCTTTGTTCTTTATTAGAATAGAAGCAGCTTACGTAAAGAAAAAGCACACTTTCTGAAGTAAAACAGGTAATGAAAGAAAATAACAAGTGCACACTTTCTCAGGCCAAAGTTAACAACTAACTAAGAAATAAACAACAAGGTGGGATCAACCTCTGAACAAAGTGACCACTAGAACCGCTAGTCTCGAAAACCTTTCGGCTAGCTGGATGTCCGCAAGGATGCTAACGAGGAAAGAGAAGTAGCCACAAAACTATGTGGCACTTGGGATGAAATCCCAAGGTTACTATCTCAAGTCAAGACTTGGAAGAGAATTAATCTAAGTACAGAAAATAAACTCTAATCTAGAAAACTTGAAGCAAAACTAACTAAAGCATGCATGAAACAATCTTCCCCAAATGGGAAAGGAGAAACAAAGTTTGGGAGGCCTTATCCCACCTAGCCTTTTTATTAATCAGTTACAAAGTGAGAGAATAATACCCTTGAAATGAAAAGCAACTAAAAATTTAAACTAAAACCCCTTATTGGGTTTGTACAAAGGAGAATGATAATGTCTTTGTCTTCCTGGCTCAAAACTCCTTCTTTGGGTAATCTCCAAGTAATTTTGGTTTAAAATTTCTTCTTGCTTCTCTTTTCAATAACTTGTTCTCTTCTCAAAAGAAAAAAGAAAAACAAAAGTCCAAAAACTCATGCACCCATTAGCATTAGAAAATAAAACAAACTTTGAAATTAAAACTAGATCTAATGCTTGTAAAATTGAAACTAGATAATAAAGTCTAGCTATTTAGGATGAAATGCAACTATGTGGAGATCTCGATGCAAATACTAACTAAGATTTAGCAATGCAAAATATGAGAAGTGTAATGCAAGATCTAACTATCAAATGAAATGCAAGCACTAAACTAGAATAAAACTAGATCCTAGACAAAGTAAAAGCAAGGTATGAGATCTAATTACCAACTTTGAAATGATGCAACTAACTACTAACAACTCTTAACAAACCATGTTTTTTCTTTTGTGTTTTAGGGGAAAGCTTCAAAGGAGGACGAAAGGAAGCTTGAGGGAGGACTAGCAAAGGAGTGGGACGAGAGGAATGGAGAGAAGGAGTAAGGAAGGGGCTGCCAAAGGAAGAAAAGGTAGACTGAAAAAGTGGGCAGCGAGCAGCTAGGAAAAGACTAAGTTTAAGACTGAGATCTGCCCACAAAAAATAGTGAGCAGGGATGAAGGAAAAGGGCAGCCAATGAGGGCAAGGAAAGGCTAAAAAAAATTAGGACGAAAGCTAGACAGATCTAGGGAGGAAAGGCTTGAATGAAGAAAGAGCGAGAGCTAGTAATGAAAGAAGGAAGATGGTCAAAAAGGCAAGTGAACAAGGGATCAATGAGATAAAAAGGAGGGCTTGAGGAAGTAAGCCTTTAGAACCAAGTTTTAAGTTTTGAAAAGGGATGGATCTTTGAACCTAGCACTTCTTTACCAAATCTCCAATGCTTGAGATCAACTTTTGGAAGTCCTGAAATGCACACAAATGTCAGAAAAATATGTTCTTTGAAGAGGTGAGAGATGCAACCAAGCTCAAGCCTCTCTTCAAACTGGGAGATCTGCACAAGCAATCACTCATAAACGTATCTTGATCAAAATAGTATGCAAAATAAAGTGGGGTTAGAAGAGTATAAGTATTTTCCGACTACAGTCTACTCCTTCCAAATTACACTAAACCCAACATCAATGGACAATTTGAACCCAAATGCGCACCCTATGGACTTAAGAAAGCCTTCTAAGATAATAATTGATCAAGATATGAAATATAAGCAAAATACAAGAACAAAATCACCTTAATAGCAATGAAGCAATTCCATGACAAGCATCAAAACCATATGGACTTCCAAAGTCGCTTTATTTCTAATAGCAAAAAGCTAGAACAGAGTTACAAATTGGCAGAGTAAGTTTGCCCAAAAATTCCATGCTAAGAGAGGAGGAATACCTCTCTTTTTATAACAAAAGACAAGCACTAAGCTACCCTAATTCGAATTGGCCTTGGAAGGAGCCAATGGCACTTGACACAATTCGTAATTCCAATCAAAACCAACTATTTGTAGCTTGGAGTGTAGATCCATTAATGAACTCGAACTAGTTGGTGGTTGAGAGTGGGGAGGTGGCCTCCACTCACCCCTTGGAAATATCACCACTCCAATTGAGCCTATCACGTGTAAACACGTGAATCCAAGAGATATGCGTGAGCTTCCAAAGGGAAATCCACGTGAGGCAAAGTAGGGATGTGATTCGAGTTATAATGAAAGCCAAGCTTTGTGATGCCACAAACTAAGGAGGCACCCATCATGGCATTGATTGCCACTTATCCATCTATTAAACCAGTGCCAAGTCACCAAATCGCATTTGCACATGAGGAGCCGTACGGTTTTAAATGGCTCACATCACACTCTTTAGAAATATTTCCAAACTTTAATTTAGCATGTGGTTTAATATTTAACATGGTCGTACACCATATGAAAACAACCTTTAACCCTTTCCAAAGTTAAAAACTCATATTTTTTATTTTGTCACTTAGTGCATTTTCACCATTTTTAGCAATTAAGTGCCAAAATGATGCATTCTTAGCCAAAACTGCTCCAGGGGTGACGTAATTGCCTGGAAACTGGAGAATAAAGGTGCCAAGGTGAAGAGGATGCTCTGAGCATCAAAACGAGCCTCCCCGCGCCCAATTCCGCCTCCGGATGAGGTTTTTATCACACTGTGAAATTTTTTAATTAAACCATTAAAAAATGGTCTAATTTATGGAAAGAATTTTTTTTACCGGAATCAAATGAAACTCCTAGGGGACTTAGTACATGTCCATACGACTCAATCGAGATGGCTAACACGTAAAAAATCCTAGGCACAAGACTCTAATAGCCACCTTATGTTTTGACCACCATGGGAAATATTCCAGCTTTGGAAGTTTGAGTGAAAAACTTAGGGATTATACGCCACTGATGAGTAGCGCATAATTCCTGAGGAAAAAACACTCTAGAGTATCCCTCAAATGGCTAAACCTACAGATAGTCGAGTCTTTTATAAAAGGACCCCGTTTAGACCAACTTTTTACATTTTCCCCATGGGGGTATGAACATGCAGTTATTACAAATGGGGCAAAATTGCACTGAAAATGTCTTCTGAACTTTTGAACACTGACGATGAACATGAATCATGTTCATGGAACTGGCGGCTCACGAGAAATTCAACTATTTGCACAAAATAGGTGATAACAGGTTCTATTCTTTCTTTCCGCAACACCATTCTGTTGAGGATTGTAGGGAGTGGTTAGTTCCCTCTTGATTCCAGCTTCTTTGCAAAAGACTTCAAAATCCTTTGAAGTATTTCTCCACCATTATCTGTTCTGAGTGTCTTGATTCTCCTTTCTGGATGATTTTCTATAAGGCTTTGAATTCCTTGAATTTTCCAAATACTTCATCTTTGCTTTTAGGAAATATATCCAAGTCTTTCTTGAATAGTCATTAATAAATCTAATGTAATATTCATAGCCACTCAAAGATGTGGAGGGCATTGGACCACATACATCTAAATGGATCAATTCCAAAGTACCTTTAGTCTTTGTTTCACTCTTTGGAAATGGATTCTTGATATTCTTCCCTTTTGCACATCCTTTGCAAATGCCTTCATGATCAATCTTCAAATATGGTAGTCCTGTTACTACTTTGATCACATGAGGTAGTGCTTTGTAGTTGATGTTAGCAAGCCTCCTATGCCATAGCTCACTTGGGCTAGTGGTTTCATGAACAAGGGTTGCTTCTAAATATCCCTTGAGTTTATACAGGCCTCCTTCTTCTTCACCAATAACAATTGCATCTTCAATTGATTTTCCTTTGGACCACATGAGTACTTGTCCATTTATGAATGCAACCCTATATCCTTTCTTATCTAATGTTGAGATAGAAAGTAATTTCTTCTTCAAACCTGGTACATATAAGACTTTCTTCATCTTCATGGGGGTTCCAGAATCAAGCTTGTAGCTTGCTTCACCTATTCCTTTGATAGGATATTGATAGTCATCTCCTAATGAGACCTTCTGAGGAGAGTTCTTCTCTTCAAGTTTGAAAGAGTTTTCTTTTGATCTATCATGTGCTTTGAAGCACCACTATCAATAAGCCATGTATCTTCTCCAGGTGTTATAGACCCAAAGAGTGCAGAGAATAGAACATACTCTTTTGCATCTTCTTCTTCTACCTTAGCTCTTTTCCTTTGAGGTCCTTTTTTCTCTTTTTCTTCACTATCATCTTCTGCTAGATGTGCTTGATGTCTTTTGTGATGGAAACTCTTCTTGTGTTCCCCTTTCTTTGATGGACAATCTCTAGCAATGTGTCCTATTTTGTGACAATTGAAGCACTGGAATGAAGAGTAGTTTCTTTTTGAATTTGTTCCCTTTTTCCTTTGAAACCTTTGGGAAGGTTGAGACTCCTTGTGACTTTCTCTTTTGAAGTTGGATTGACTTCTTCTTCTCTTGGTATGGGTGGCTAATGCTTGATCATCTTCTTTAAGTATGGCTTCTCTAGATTCCTTTTGAATGCAATCTTCCCATACAATGTCAATCTTCATGCTTTCCTTTCTGGCACACATGGTCTGGATAAATGAATCCCAAGGTCTAGTGAGACCATTGAGAGTAGTCATGACTAGTTCATCTTCATCAAAGGAGTTTCCAATGGCTTCTAATTGCTCCTTGAACTGGGAGACCCTTGTGAAGTAGTCATGGATGGATTCTTCTTGGCTCTTCTTGGTACTCTTCAATTGAGCTCTCAAATTCATCTTCCTATTAATGTTCCTTCCTTCATACATTCTGGCTAGGGCATCATACATTTCTTTTGGGGTCTTCTTTGATGACGCTTGAGGAATCAAGTGGTCTTTGATAGAATCAACAATGATTCTCTTTGCCCTAATCAGGGCCTTTTTGTGCTTTTCTTTAGCTTCAGCTTCTACGGGTTCTGCAACTTCATCCTTAATGTATTGGGCAAGATCATTCTCTTCAAGAATAAGACCAATCCTATATTTCCATTCCTGGAAATTCTCTATGCCTTCTAGCTTATCCTCAAGCTTAGTGCTTGGGATCATTTTATCCAGGAGGTCACCAAAAATTGAAAATTCTCAAAATGCAAAACTGACCTTACAAGGAGATGTGCTTGACTGAGGCGAGTTGATTGGTACACTTGCTTTCTGGAGATTCCAACTTTTCACCCTTCAAATTTGACCTACGAATTTCGGACCTGCAGTAGATTTCTGGTTCGCAGTTTTTCTGGTTTTCTGCAGTTTCTGGTCCAAAAGTCAAACTAGGGTTTGACTTTCCCGGAGATCTACCCACTCAAAAATTTCGATGCAAGGCTCTAAATTTTGATTTTGGAGAGGCGCATCTTTGTATGCAATCATATTCCACAAATTCCAAATTTTGCAGAAACCCTAATTTCTCACCGGAGGAGGAAGAGAGAGATTTTCACCTTGTGAAAGATGTCCTATTCAGGCTAGCTCTGATACCATGTTAAGTTTAGCATAAAAATCACAACAAGAGTATATTAAGGATCACTGAAAGAAACACAATCACAAGATAGACACAAATTTATTCTGGGAAACCCTCATGGGGTAGAAAACCCAACAAAACTTCCTCAATATAGATGATCGGAAGTGAAAATACAAAATACCCAAAGCAAGGGCTCCTTCTCCTTTGCAGATCTCTCTCTCTCTCTCTCCTAAGCGCAATGCACAAGTGTGTGTGTGTGTTCAAATGAGAGACACAACACCTCTATTTATACTCTATCTCTCACTTGACATTTTACCCAGCTAGGTCGGCCCCATAACTAAATGACCAATTACTAACTAGGCCGACTTCTCTAGGGGACTTAAACATCCCATTACAACTGACTCTAGGGGAACTAATGCCCCGACTTACATGGGAGGATTTACCTCATTGACTTTACATGATCAAATACAATAATGACATCCCAACGGAGGAATAAAACATCTCTGAATAAACTACAATAATAAATTACAAATAGAATGTTCTTTGAAGTTACAATATTTCAACAATGAATGAGGCTTTGTTTGGGATTTGCATCTCTACTTACAATCCCAATAATTTAATCTATTTTTCTAATGTAACCATTAATTTTGATTATAATCACACTGAAAAACCATCCATTATAAAAAAATTGGTTGTATTCACTAGGTTGACAAAAAGGGTATTGGTCAAGATATGAAGGTTCTATGTTTGGACTAAGTATTTAATGTATGGTAATTGTTTGACCATGCCTAGCTTCTAAAGAGCTCTATGAGCAAGTTATCATGGTACCCACACTCATATTGGTTGTATATATGAAAGACAATAATGTTTCATTTCATGCTAGGGTGAGCAAGGAATGAGCTTTTGGGAATATTTATTCCTTGATTTTAACCAGCAGTTACTCTTGAGAAAACCAAATCATTATCAGAGAGTCCAAGGAGTCTGAAAAATGTTCACCGTTCTTACAACTATCTAGCATTATGGTTGTAAGTATGACGAACAGGGGACACCCAAAGAAAAAAAAAAATGAAATTCATAATTATTGAGCAAAATTCTACAAACAATAGATTTTATCCCAATTGTTGTAATATTTCATCAAATTTTGACACCATATGTAGTAGTGCTTCCACCAAAAATTGAGGGATTCGATCGATATAAAAGTGGTGGCCAATAAACAATAGGGTTTCACTTGTTTTCCAAGAAAACACCCATTTATAGTTGGAGTATGGCCCACGCATATTGATGAGGTGGAATAGAAGTACAAATTGTGGGTGCTACCTCCCATCCAAAAATTACCTCCAGTGATGGAAGGTGTCAACACTCATGAAGGCTAGCACTAAATGAAGGTTGAATGCAAAATAAATCTTGATGTAAAGGAGGGTCAAATGAAATAGTGCATAGTAGAAAGTGGAAAAATGGCCATAAGAAGTTGGACCTTCTTCATAACATAAAAACAAAACCTTCCTCGCTACAATGGTCTCATCCTAGACTGGAAGCATGGAATTAGTTAGTGCATCGAATACACAACTTTATAAAGAGTTCCCAATGTAGGTAAACCACATACATCAAATGGGTGGAGCATATGTGGTATGATCCATGGCATTCAACATAGAAATTGGTTCCACCCAATTGACATTGCAAACATGTGTGTCATTGGGATTTACAAAAATATTTGAGTAGAATGGAGCATCCTTTTTGGATTAGTGTATCACATTGATAAGGTCCTGTTATCACATATATAGTAGCCGGGCTACCATACATTATTTTTCTCATGCCAGTACATTATTCAGCCAGTTCCCTTGCATTTGAGATGCCGAGATGAGCATTTATATTGGATCACTATCAGATTCATGACAGCAGTTATGTTCCCCATGCCATGACTGAGTTTCAGGACACTCAGAGAGATGCCCGATATAGCCATTATGCCATTGGTACAGAGCAGACAGTAGTGCCCAGAGTTACAGCAGCAGTCTCAGACGACAGATGATGGTACAGGTTGATGAGCTTTCAGGTATATGACTCAGCAGGTATATCATGGTATTATGGTTAGATTGCTTTTATACTTATTCTTATAGCATATCTTAGCACTTAGTGTCATGATCTGGCGATCATATAGATACATGGACCTGGTTGACCTATTATTTATATTATATTGTCCCTACTCAGACTTAGAAGTTCACTATTCATACTCATTGGTACATACCCTCCTTAGGGAGAATAGAGGTGATCATTACACCATACTCTGGCTTGCTAGTGTTGGCTCCATCATTTCATTGTCTTCATCCATCCGTGGCCTACCTTTTAGATTATCACCTTGATTTGCTACTTGACTAGTGACATGGAGGACCTTTCCCCACTGTAGCCTCTGTATTGGATGAGCTTCCCTGTTTATTGTGTCTCGGCTCTGAGTTGGTGACAAAACTTACCTATGGTGAGTTGGAGTTCCTTGAGAATTCCCCCTAGTCACTAAAGTTGTGTTGGCTAAACCTGAAACTTTTAGTGCTGCCATCAATACAAAATCTGGAAAAATCAAATGCTATATCTTGTATGAAAGAAATGCCAAATGAAAATGGCCATGAAAAATAAAATGTTATATCTTTTGGAAAAATAAATACCTAGGTAAACAAGTTGTCCATGACACACCTAGAAGTGCTCAGGTAAACAAGTGCCTTAAAAACACACCTGCAGCAGAAAGCCTAAAAATAAATGTAAATCTATGCAATGTGTTTGTAAACACACATAGATCAAGGCTATGGAAACCTCAGGCCCAAAAAGCAATGGAACTTAAATGTTATATCTAAACAATTGCTGGCCTTGTTTGTATTATGGATTGTGCGCATCTGTGAAGGTGAATAAACCCTCTTTAAAACAACTCATCCATTTGTGAGACACCGCCATTCCCTGTGTTATTGCTCATTCAGTATATACTATGGTGTACGTTCCCTTTCCCTTGCCGAAGTGTCTCAAAGTCAAGTCAGTCAAGTCATCCCTTAGCCTAGCCAGTTATTTCAGCCTTCACCCTTCACTAGCAAATTGATCACAACTATGAAGTGAGTATGGTCCTGAAAGTCTAGTCTGAGTAATAATAATAATTAACGACACTATATATTTGGATTTAGATCGCCAGTCATGATTACTCTGTGTTCTAGTAGCTATTTGAATAAATTGTAAAGCATGTATTAACCTTGACACCTTGCAGCAGCTATGGATGATAGTCTGAGTTGTATTTGGTCTTGGTTAGACCTAGTTTGACCATGGAGGACCATGAGACATGAGATGTTGGACCTTATGATGATATGGATAGATGATATATGGTCTATGTACACATACAGGATGATTCTATGCAGCAGCTACAGGGTTATGATGATGATTCTTGGGATACAGCAGTGTTTGGTCATTTACAGATCACTATTATTGGCCTTGTTCCGGTACATTGGATATTTATTTTGATCATGCAGAGATTCATATGGTGTATGAGTACACATCTTGGATGGATTTGGACCTTCTGAGTCCAATGGGACAGTTTGTTTTCAGTTTCGGGCACTTACAGTGATGATTTAGCCTCAATAGGCTGTCCTAGTGCAGTTTTGGCCTGTTGGAGGCCCTGTCGGAGCAGAGATGACTTTTATCCGGTTGACCTAGGGCGCTGATGATGGAGGGGGTGGTCCAGCCACTTGTTTTTACCATATTACCCCCCCTCCCGGACACATTGGTACCCTCACCTTGACAGCGCCATCACTCCAGGAGGCAGTTTGGGCAGTTTCACGTTTCCCGAGGCAGTTCAGGATTGGTAGAAATGGCTATTGAGGAAATCGATTTGGGCTACTGAGGCAAAGTTATGGCATGGGATGATCAGTGATGATAGATCGGGACCTTCCACACCTCCTCCAGCAGTTTCAGCTTCATCGGGGCCTGCATCCATCACTTATGGCACTTTCTGTGGATTTTTGAGGTCTTTTGAGGACCACGACTTCACCTTGGAGGCACGATTTGGTACTTTCATGATTATTTATTGGTTATTGTACCATGGGGATTGACCAAGGAGGGATAAAATTACCCCTTGGACCCACCATGAGCCTCTTATGATATTTTGTCATCATGATTCGGTGGGACTCCCCTCTCCTAGGGCGACTTTGTCCACTTATGTATATTTTATGTGTGATCCATGTATTATGTTGTTGAGCTCATCTCAACCATTGATTAGACATTTGTATCTTTTAATCTTAGCCACTCATTCAAAAAGTGGTTAGGGTTTTGGTGCCTCTCCTTCCTATTTAAAGGAGAGAGCTTCTCATTGTAAAGGGTCTTTGGCTCTTGGATTATTGGTATAGAAAAATATTCTTGTGGAAATTCTTGTGGTCTCCTTTGCATCTGGTGTTCTTAGATGGTGATTGGAAAGTCTATTGCAACCTAGCATTTGGAAATTGTGGTAAGATCTATCTTTGTTTGGAAATCATTGTTTGTCTACAGGAGGGCGACTTCAACAAGGGCGATTTTGCAAGGCTTCTTCAAATCGACTTTCTTGGCATTCGCTTGTATCAGGGGGTTATCATTAGTATCATTGTGATCTATGCTATCTTTCTGTTACTTCTTTTGTGGCATTAGTCTTATCTCTTGATGCATCAAATCTGATATTGTTGACGTTTGTTGTGCAGGAGAGAGGGCGCATTGGCTTCTTGGACTAAATCGATTTGCATAGAGACTACCTCAAAGCTTCCAAATTGATCGGGATTGCATAGATCATCATCATCAAGGCATCTACAAGGTTATCCAGGTAAGATCCACAGGTTTGTTTCTCTTTCCTTTATCCAATCCATTGACACAATACATAAATTGTTAAAACCCTAAATACTTCAAAACCCCCATTTTACATTTTGTCAGATCTACTTAGATCTAGTGGGTTGTTGGGCATGATATTGAAAACCCACCTCTATAGCATCCACGGCATCCCGGATCTATAGTTTGGTGTGGATTGGCTTCCGTTTGACCCCTCTCCCAAGCCAACTTAGCTTCTCCCAAGGAAGGCGCACTTCACCATTTGAGCAAGTTGACCTAGATCCAGTTGATGGGTGTTTGAGATTTCACTTGATTTGACATCTACACATCAAATAACATACACCCAGGTTGTCCCTTTCTTGAATTTCACCTTGTGGGTCCCATTCCACATTTTAAGGGATTTTATCCCCATTTTGGACCATTCGGAACACTTAAACTCAGATCTACAAAGATCTAACCGGTGGATTGCCACGAAATTATAGATCCATACCCCTACTTGACTGATCTACCCGGATCTAAAGTTTGGATGCCATCCGACATGATTTGACCCACCTAAACCCAAATTGAAGCCTCCTTAGGGAAAGTCGCACCACCTTGGAGAAGTGAGTTCACTCACTTCGAGGAACTGGGTACTTGAGATTTTTGCAGATCCGGAATCAGAATAATTCAAAACCTAGGTCTAGACTGTCACTTTGTCAAATCTCGCCTTGGGGACTGCATTCCTTGTTTTAAGGGATTGTGGTCCACTTGGGTCAAACCTAGATCTAGACATATTTAACCATCAAGGCCTATACTGTCCACTTATCTCATGTTGTAGGAGTCCTAAACCATAAAGTCAACCCTACTTTGACTCCACTTCCCAATTCCCAAGGCACTGGTTTATCTCCAAGGCAACCCACTCTCCTAGATTGTTGGATTGACTTGTGGTTTGACTTTGGCATGGTGAACTATACCTTTGAAGACATCATGGACCATGGTCAAGATTGTCTCATGTACTAGTTAGCCCCAGTCTGACCCCTAAACAACCCTGCATTGGACACGGTTCCCAAGGCAGTGGATCTTTTGACATTGACCTAGTACACTAGCCCTAGATCTCACTTTAAACATTATAAGTCACTCTCACATCAACTATGAACCAAAGCTATACCTATTGAACCCCTCACTTGGCTTGTGACTTCATCCTTAGGTCTAGGATAAACCATACACCTAACTTCAACTAGAAATACCCTGATTTGGTGTCTTGGTTTTGATCTCTCCTGTCGGGAGTAGATCGGGTCTCCCCCTTTGTTGTCTGGGCTAGATAACATAAAGCGAAGGTTGCCTCGACTGGCGTGACAACCATACATATTGGAGGTCGAGGTGATCGTGGTTGCACCTTTTGAGTTGCCCTTCCCTATTGCCATCCACGACTGGATCTATCCATAGGGGTAACTACATCTTAGGTGATAACAGGTCCCCAAGCAATTATTGAAGATTGTCATCCCTGTGCATGCGGTTGGGTGACAAAGTAGGTGCGAAAACGAGAGGAGGTTTGCATAAATACTGGGAATGGAATGTGGAAGGGTACTTATGGTGTCAAGAATAGGAGGAGGTGAAGTAGGTGGTTCAAGAAAATGTCTAGAAGTCGTAAAACAAAGATCCACATAGAAAGTGCGAAGTGTGCTATGGATTATGACTTTGGATCAGACTTGGGTTTGGATATAATGATAGTGGATGTATCATTACCCATGGGCACCTTCTCCACCCACTCTAGTCTAGTAGACGTTCAAGAGTTACATGGTAGTCAAACCTTTCTCCACTAAGATTAGGAGTGTAAGTAGTGAGTGGGGAAGGTGAATATGGTAAAATCATGCTAGATAGATCAATAACTACGGTTTGAATAAAATCCAAAAGATGAAACGAAGAAGGGAGATTATAGATAAGTGCAACACAGGACAAAGGGATAAGACTTTCTATAGCTATAAATACTATTTCAAGATTAAGACCTCATAAAGTGGGTATTATGTTATATCATAAAGAAGGTATTGTTTCTCTCTTTGCACATCTCTTTTGACCACCGGGTTTATGATATTTTAAATCTTATATGCTTCAAGTAGCAAGCTTCTAATCAATGAAGGATAGTATACAAAGAAATTATAAATAATTTATGGAGTGATTGGATTACTATAAAGATAGAGATAGAGAGACGTTTTTCATGGAAAATGGAAAATGTATAACGTAGATGAAAAATAAAATAGAAGGATAAATTACACATGAGGAGGAGATAGGGTATAATAAGTTAGTGTATGCATGTTGATTTCATATGTTTCATCATTATCGGTGATGTCATCAATTCAACTAGCTATAATGATAGATAAAATTAAGGGAGGTTTTCATATTATTGGGAATTAAAACATAATAAGAAATAATTAATTGTTGCAGTCTAAAATCATCAACTTTTATAAAAAACTATAGTGACAGCTACATGGCATCATCAAAAGCATTACAATTATATATGGTGACATACATTTGTTTTACCATCGCCAAAAAAATAACCAAAAAAGTATTGGTGAGGGCCCTTCAAGGATCATCACCAAAAGTGTTGCCAAAAGGATAAATAGCAATGGGATGTTAACAACCCTCACTGTTACCACCTAAAGTTGCACTTTAGTTGGACTTCAGTGAGCCGCCAATGTTGCACAATCACTTGTGCTTTTCAGTGTTCAGAAGTTCCAAGCTTGGCCTGTTCAGGGCCCCTTTTTTTTAATGTTTTGTAGTACATGACCGTGCCCCGCAGGGTTTGTAATAAGCATGCTAGCATGGTGGCCTTTGAGTGACTCGGTTACCTAGGACTTGACAACCAAAGAAGGTATTCCAAGGAGTTTTTTCCCTTGTCAATTATGCTTTGCCTTTAGCCGAGTATAATCGGTGATGTTTTGTCTTGCACCTCCAAAGCTGGAATGCCCAAAGTGGGGGTTAGGCCTTAGGGGATTATTAAATCCCATTTTGTGACGTTTATAAACATGCTAGACGCTAGAATTTTATCGTTTGGTCATGTACTAGGTCCCCCTGAAGTTTCAGTCAATTCTGAGAAAAATATTTTTTTTTGCATTTTTAAGCCATTTTTTAATGGTTTAATTAAAAAAATTCAAATGGTGATAAAAGTGCGATCCGGAATCGGAATTTGATTTAGGGATGCTCGTTTTCAAGCTCAGAGCATCCTTTTTATCCTAATATCTAGTTTTCCTATGTTTCGAGCGACCGAAAACTCCCGTGGAGCAGTTTTGCCTATAAGAGCTACAAAATGGCACTTTAATGCTAAAAGAGCATCAAATTGCACCATGGTCAAAGGTTAAAATTATTAAAAAATAGAATTATTTCACATGTCAAATAACATGGCATATGTCTCATAAGATGGACAACTACCTTAAAAAGATAAAGCATGTGATAAAGGTCAAAGATAAAGTCAAAATTGGAATTTCCATGTATCCATGCTTACGCATTCTCTCCTCACGTGGGCATCGTGACTTGGCATTATGGTGGACATTTAAGTTTGAAAAATTTAAAACCTTATGTTATCAACTATTGGGTGGACGATTATCATAAGGGAGTCAAAGCTTATGTTAAAGTTCCGTTTATTTTTAGAGGTGAGCGAATGATGTATTCCAAAGTCGCCCAAAACCTTATGTTATGAACGATTGGGTGGATGATTATCATAAGGGAGTCAAAGCTTATGTTAAAGTTCCATTTATTTTTAGAGGTGAGCGAATGATGTATTCCAAAGTCGCCCAACCTTCATGTGGGCCAACGTTCTCCTATTCGGCAGCATACGGATTGTTTTGAGGCTGAGTCATTTTGGTGGGAGCCTACCTTTGGAAGGTGGCACATCCATGTGGACATGCTTCTACTTGAAACTCGAGCTAACCCCACCATCTAGCAACGCATGTAAACTTCTCATTTGAGTTTGTGCGTCACTCTTTCCTTCACGTGGGCCACGGCCATGTGCGGATTTGGAATGGTGGTAAATCCTTTGGTTGGTGCCTACCTCTTATGAGGTGGCACCACCTCATATGGATCAACTTCCATTTAGAGCACCAATCATAACTCTTGAGGAAAAGCTCCAACGTAAGCATGGAAACTGTTATCACCTAAACTGTAGTTACCCCTGTGGATGTATCCATTAATGGATGGCAATAGGAAAGGGAAACTCAAAAGGTGCAACCACGATCACCTCGACCTCCAATAGATGGTTGTCATGCCAGTCGAGGCAACCTTCGCTTTATGTTATCTAGTCCAAACAACAAAGGGGGAGACTCGATCTACTCCCGACAGGAGAGATCAAAACCAAGACACCAAATCAAGTTAATTCTAAGTGAAGTAAGGTGTATGGTTTATCCTAGACCTTACGATGAAGTCACAAGATAGGTGAGGGGTTCAATGAGTAGCTTTGGTTCATTGTTGATGTGAGAGTGACTTATAATAATTAAAGATAAGATCCGGGATTAAAGTACTAGTCAATGTGAGAAAATCCGTTGCCTTGGGAACCGTGCCCAATGCAGGGTAGTTTAGGGGTTGAATTGGGGCTAACTAGTACAAGTGACAAGCTTGATCATGATACATGATGGCATCAAGGGTTTAGTTCACCACACTAAGGTCAAACCACAAGTTAATCCAACGATCTAGGAAAGTCGAATTGACTTGGAGAGAAACCAGTGCCTTGGGAATTGGGATAATGGAGTCAAAGTAAGGTTAACTTGTGGTTAAGGACTCCTATTGCATGAGACAAGTGGGAAATTAAAGTCTTGATCGATGAATAGGTCTAGATCTAGGTTTGACCAAAGTGGACCACAATCCTTTAAAACAAGGAATGCTATCCCCAAGGCAAGATTTGATGAAGTGACACACTAGACCTAGGTTTTGAATTATGCCCGTTCCAAATCCACAAAAATCTTAAGTACCCATGTCCTAGAAGTGGACAAACTCCCTTCTCCAAGGTGGTGCGACTTTGCCCAAGGAGGCCTAAAAGTGGGATAAGTGAGGTCAAGACACGTCTGATAGCATCCAAACTTTAGATCCAAGTAGGTTGATCAATGGGGAGTGTGGATCTACAATTTCACGGCAATCCGATGGCTAGATCTTACTAGATTTGAGTTTAAAGATACCAAGTGGTCCAAAATGGGGGATAAATCCTTTAAAATGTGGAATAGGGCCCACAAGGTAGAAATCAGAAAAGTGACAATCTGGGGGTAGGTTATTGGATGTGTAGATCATGAATCAAGCGGGATCTCACCTACCCACATACTAGATCTAGGTCAACTCACCAAACTAGGAAGTGCGCCCTTGCTTGGAGAGGCTAAATGCCTTGGGAAGAGGGTCAAATGGAGGCCAATCCTCACCAAACTATAGATCCGGGATGCTGTGGATACTATAGAGGTGGCTTTTCAATATCTTACCCAAGAAGCCACTAGATCTGAGTAGATCTGAAAAAATGTAAAAATGGGGGTTTTGATTAATTAGGGTTTTAAATGTTTTAGACAAGTGGATAGATCATGGAAAGAAATTACCTTGAGATCATACCTGAGTGATGTGAATGAGATGCCTTGATGTTGAGGAAGATTCCCGCAGAGATCAAATGAGAGATTGTTGATTTTGCTTGCCAAATTGATGACCTAGCCCACAAGTGCGCCCTCCTCTACCTGTCAATCCAAGGAAAATCTATTTCAATCAGAGAGGTCAAGTATGGAGGAAATACAAGTAAAATGCAATAATAACATAGAATAGAAGGTCTTGGGACAGTAATACTCCCTGTTACCAACGAAGAGATCCAAAGAAGAAGTAGAGAGAATCTTCCCCTACCAATACTTCCTCCTCAAAACAAATCGGCCTCCACCTGTAGATGCAAAAAATGTGGTACAAAAGATATGGCAAAACAAGATCTCCAATAACTCAGTGCAAAGGAAGAGGCAACGAACGAACACCAAAAACATTCACCACAACACTGGAGATAGATGCAATAATAATTTTCTATTCCAATAATTCAGAGCCATAAGTCCCTTTACAATGAGAAGCTCTCTCCTTTAAATAGGAAGGAGAGGCATCAAAATCCTAACCACTTTTTGAATGAGTGGCTAAGATTAAAAAATACAAATGTCTAATCAATGGTTGAGATGAGCTCAACAATAAAATACATGGATCACTAATAAAATATAATATAAGTGGACAAAATCGCCCTAGGAGAGGGGAATCCCACCAAATCATGATGACAAAATATAATAAGAAGCTCATGGTGGGTCCAAGGGGTAATTTTAGCCACCCTTGGTCAATCCCCATAGCACAATAATAATAAAATAGTCATCAATATACCAAATCGTGCCTCTATGGTCAAATCGTAGGCCTCAAAAGACCTCAAAAATCATCAGAAAGTGCCATAAGTGATGGATGCGGGCCTCGATGAAGCTGAAACTGCTGGAGGAGGTGGGGAAGACATCGATCCATCATCACTGATCATCCCATGCCATAACATTGCCTCAGTAGCCCAAATCGATTTCCTCAATAGCCATTTCTACCAATCCTGAAATGCCTCGGGAAGCGTGAAACTGCCCCAAACTGCCTCTTGGAGTGCCTACGCTATCAAGGTGAGGGCACCAGTGTGTCCGGGAGGGGGGTAATATGGTAAAAACAAGTGGTTGGACCACCCCCTCCAAGCACAGCGCCCTAGGTCAACCGGATAAAAATCACATCTGCTCTGACAGGGCCTCCGACAGACCAAAACTGCACTGGGATAGCCTACTGAGGCTCAATCATCACTGTAAGTGCCCGGAACTGAAAACAAACTGTCTCATTGAATTCAAAGGGTCCAAATCCATCCAAGATGTGTACTCATACACCATATGAGTCTCTGCATCATCAAAATATATATCCAATATACCGGAATAGGTCAAATAATAATAATCTGTAAATGATCAAATAATGCTGTAAACCATGAATCATCATCATAACCCTGTAGCTGCTGCATAGAATCATCATGTACATGTACATATACCATATATCATCTATCCATATCATCACAAGGCCAACCATCTCATGTCCTATGGTTGACCATGGTCAAACTAGGTCTAACCAAGTCAACATGACCAAATATAACTCAGACCATCATCGGAAGTTGCTGCAAAGTGTCAAAGGTTAATGCATGCTCTACAACTTATTCAAATAACAATTATAACACAAAGTAATCATTACTGGCGATCTAAATCCAAATATATAATGTCATTAATTATTATTATTACTCAAACTAGACTTTCAAGATCATACTCACTTCATAGCTGTGATCAATTTGCTAGTGAAGGGTGAAGGCTAAAATAACTGGCTAGGCTAAGGGATGACTTGACTGACTTAACTTTGTGACACTTTGGCAAAGGGAAAGGGAATACACACCATAGTATATACTGAATGAGCAACAACACAGGGAATGGCAGTGTCTCACAAATGGATGAGTTGTTCAAAGAGGGTTTATTCACCTTTAACAGATGCGCACAATCCATAATACAAATAAGGCCAGCAATTGTTTTGATATAGCATTTAAGTTCCATTGCTTTTTGGGCCTGAAGTTTCCATAGCCTTGATCTATGTGTGTTTATAAACACATTGCATAGATTTACATTTATTTTAGGCTTTCTGCTGCAGGTGTGTTTTTAAGGCACTTGTTTACCTGAGCACTTCTAGGTGTGTCATGGACAGCTTGTTTACCTAGGTATTTACATTTCCAAAAGATATAACATTTTATTTTCATGGCCATTTTCATTTGGCATGCCTTTCATTCATGTGTGTTTAGAAACACATTGCATGAATGGGCTTTTCATATAAGATATAGCATTTCATTTTTTCCAGATTTTGTATTCATGGCAGCACTAAAAGTTTCAGGTTTAGCCAACACAACTTTAGTGACTAGGGGGAATTCCAAGGAACTCCAACTCACCATAGGTAAGTTTTGTCACCAACTCAGAGCCGAGACACAATAAACAGGGAAGCTCATTCAATACAGAGGCTACAGTGGGGAAAAGTCCTCCATGCCACTAGTCAAGTAGTAAGTCAGGGTGATAAACTAAAAGGTAGGTAATGGATGGATGAAGATAATGAATAATGGTGCCAACACTAGCAAGCCAAAGTATGGTGGAATGATCACCTCTATTCTCCCCAAGGAGGGTAAAACCAATGAGTATGAATAGTGAACTTCTAAGTCTGAGTAGGGACAATATAATATATATAATAAGCTTCAACCAGGTCCATATATCTATATGATCGCTAGATCATGACACTAGGTGCTAAGACATGCTATGAAAATAAGTATAAAAGCAATATAACCATAACACAATGATATACCTGCTGAGTCATATACCTGAATGCTCATCAACCTGTACCATCATCTGTCCTCTGAAACTGCTGCTGTAACTCTGGGCACTGCTGACTGCTCTGTACCAATGGTATAATGGCTACATCGGTCATCTCTCTGAGTGTCCTAAGACTCAGTCATGGCATGGAGAATATATATTGTTGTCCAAAATCTGATAGTGATCCAATATAGATGCTCATCTCAGCATCTCGATGTAAGGGAACTGGCTGAATAGTGTACTGGCATCAGAAAAATAATGTATGGTAGCCCGGCTACTATATATGTAATAATAGAAACATCAAAGCATCCACCCTCCTCAAACGTGAGCATCTCCACAATTTCGTCTTCTTCCATTTTCGAGTGATTTTTTCCAAGTGAGGAGGTGCTTCTCCATTGGTCGTGAGTTGCCTTGCTCTACAATCTAGGAGGCTTCCTCCTTAAGGTTTTGCACCTTAGCTAGCATTCATTTTCCTATAAATTGAAGAGCTTGGCTCCATTGTAAAGATCAGAAGGTGAAACTTCTGTTGGCATTGCAATTGTACTATTTTGTATTGAGTTAATAATAAGGCTTTGGAGGCTACCCTGGTGTTGTTTACGGTGTTGGATTGTTCTATTCTTTGCTCCTTATGAGGTAAATCTGTATCATCATAGCATGCTAGTAATTGTTGGATTTATCTGTCTTTGTAGGGAAAATATTTTTCATATGAATAGTAGGTGGTGCTTTATAGACTATTTGCTATTGTGAATAACATTAGAATTCTAGAGGTAAAAAAAATTATTGTTTGAATCTATCACCTCTCACATTTTCTTTTAATTATTCTCACAGGTGCTTTTAATCCCTTTGCTAGTGGTGTTTTGATCTTACAGGTTGCTTAAGCTAGACGAGTGGATGAACATGTTAGATCTACCTTTCCTCCAGCAAACTTAAATAGAGAGGTCAATCCCACCGGTGCATCAGAGAGCAGACTCCATTGCCCATGTTCAGAGCTCAACCCCCATGGGTTCAAACTTCTCGATCCACTTCTATTCTTTCTCGGTTACTGTTCCTATTTTTACTTAGATCTTTCTTTCAAAGTGTTATTCATAAGTAGATCTGATTTAAATCACAGCCTAATAATTAAAACTCTTTTGATAATCCAGATCTAGGTTGTTGGTTTCTATTTTTGCAATTTTCAAGTAGATCTAAAGCAAAATAGAATTTCTTGTTTTACAAAGTTTTATTCATGCAAATTGAAGTGCCAAAACCATTTACTTGCCATCTCTTAAAGAGGCAAGTAAAGATCCTAAGAAGGTAAGCTTTCTAGCTTGCCTTACTTAATTTATTTTCCACCTTTTGTTTTACATAGTTTTTATCATGACTAAAGTTAGTTTAGATCATTTTTTAGGCATCTTACCTTCTTTTTATTTCGTTGGAATTTCTTGCATGCATGACAGTTCTACATCAGAAAATTAATTTAAAGTTAGTAAAAAACTCAAAAAGTTGCCCAAAAACAAGTTTTTTTTACATGCTAGTTTAGCTAAGTTTCAATTTTTTGCAATTTCTAGCATTATCAGAACACTCGTAAAGTGTTATGATTGTCATTTTAATTAACATTTGCTTGTTGGTTTGATTTATTTGCCTAACAAGTTGGAGCTAAAAAACTCACAAGACAAGCATTCGAAGGCTTCCTGAACCATCTCGAGAATTAGTTTTCTAGGCACCTTTATTTTACTTTCACATTAATTTGTAAACTGTCTTGTTCCCTAAGCATAAAGGGAAAGCAATGTCTCATTTCAAGTTTCTTGATTGTAATCGAAAGAATAAAAAGAGCATAGCAAGCAATTCCAGTGCCTGACCCCAATCTCCCAAAGGGGGATTCGCACATTTTTTCATTTTTTATTTTTATTTTTCGCAACTTTTTCTAATTTTTCGTTTTAGATTAGTTTCATTTGAGCAGTAGTAATTAAACAACTCACTCAAGCACACAACGTCCTTTGAGGACCCATTTATCAGTTTGTTATATGTTTTTGTGTTTATTCAATTATTATTCTGTTCTTAAAATTTAATCCTAAAATTAACCCCCCTTGCTTTATTCTTGGGGTTTAGTGTAGATTAATCATCCACTCACACATTTTAATAAAAAGAAAAACGCCCCAAACCTGAAGTATGCTCTTGACTACTGCAGCTTAGTCGGAACAGTTGGCTCAATCAAAAACGGGTGCAAGGTACTTAGTTTTAATAGAACAATCCATTAGAATAGAATCCTAAGAACTCGGGAGGTTGCATGGACTGAATCCACAGAGTCAGCAGGTTCTTAATCCGGTTCATCCGCACCTCGTTGGACGCTTGGTAAGGTTGCTAGAGCATTCGGTTCGAAGGTTAGGTTTCTTTTGGGCCAAACCAAGAATTAACCCACTCCTTAATCTACTCATTTAATAATCATAAAATTTACCAACTGAGACATTTCCATACTTTCACTGAGACTACACAAGCAACCCTACACAACAGCAATTGCAAGCATTTTTACATTCTCGGCACTGGTCTTTAATTTTCCATGTTTTAAGTTTCAATCATAAATGTCGTGAATGCTTATCTATCTTGTGTTGGATTAATCAATTGATTTAATTTGCAAGCAGTGCTTAGTTGTTATATTTTATCATCTCATCATCTTTTAACTCCTAGAACATGTTTTTTCTTTGTTATAGATTAAAAGCCTTAGTTTATTTTTCATAGGGACCACCCCTTTTGGCTTCGCTAGGAGTAAGCCTAGACGGAGGAGTCGAGTAATCAGGTGACAGTACTTGACTCACACTTGCTCCTAAGGAGACACCGAGCGGCTTGAAAGTTTCCTGCCGCGTCCCCCCAAGGTGTGTATTAGGCGACAACACTCACCATAAGTGTCACCAAAGAGAGAATTGGGAACGGATTTTTAATGACCATCACTAAAAATGTCGTTGAAAAGGGATTTGGTGACGAGATTTAAAGAATTGTCACCAAAAGTACTTATGGCGACAATTTTTCAGAGCCCATCACCATAAGTGACTTTGGTGACGACCATTTAAGGTCTGTCACAGGTGTTGTCCGCCAAACTGCACACCAGCAGCGAAAATCTTTCGAAAGCTGTCTCTTCACTACAAGTGAGAGAGGTGTGGCCTTGGGGGCAAGCAATGAGCCAGGTACTGTCACACGAATCCCAGCTCCTTCGTTTAGGCAAACTCCTAACGAAGCCAAGGGGGGTAGCCCCTATGAAAGAGTTGTGTAAGGCTCTTATGTGTTTAAAATGTTTTTGGGTGTTGTGATGCAGATGGGTGTTGTTTAGGAGTTTTTTGGAAGTGAAAGACACAAAATACTTTAAATGAAACCAAGATAACGCAATCCACGTTGCAAGAAAAGATAGGAGATATTTAACACAAGTACTCCAATATTGATATTTAAGCAAATGAAATATATGATAAAGGACCAGTGCCTTATGGAGTCAAATATAAATGTGATTGTAAAATGCTTGATACAAGTGTTTGAGATAAGAGTTTGTGAGAACGTTTTGCAGCTTATCTTGGTAAATTAAAGATTTTAATGGTCTTGATTATTACGGCTAAGAACAAGGATATTCAAAAGGAGTGGAACCTTAACCAATAAAAACACTGGTAACCTTTTAGGTGATAGGTCGGGAGCACCCAGATTGCAGAGAGGGCAAGTGTGCTTGCGGCTTGACCGCCCTCGAGTCTGACAGTGGATTCCCGGCACCACCTCTTCAGGAAGAACTCAGTAATTTTGTCTTGGTTGGGGTTTGGGGTAAAATTTTAATTAATGTCATCACTTATGCAATTAGCAAATCTTACACCTTTCTGAGTACTAGCCCAACCGTTTCTTGTTGGTAGAGCATACGGGTGTAGGACAGAAACCAAGATAAATTAATTAAAGGGAAGTATGGGTTGAATTTTTTTATTATTAGAGCACTTTGTTCAACTCTCCGACAGAGAGTGCTCTTGACTTGATCTTATGACCACAGTTCAAGAGACTTGCTAATTAACAAATACCTAATGCAGGGAAAAGATGCAAGACTAATAATGCCCTCCGATAGAGGGTGCTCTTGACTTGGATTTGGCCAAGTTCAAGAGACTTTGGTTCGTTTTAAGAAGCAAATAGTGGTTGTGTTGTAAAAGCAATAAATTTCAACTTGAAATGATTAAACAATGTAATAAATTGGAAATATGTGAAATACTGCTAACAATACTACTTGCAAAATAAAATGAAACTTTGAATAAATCTAGTGTTCTACCACACAAATTCTAATCTAATAGGTGGGATCAATTTCCGAACAAGATCAACCACTAGAAGCCACCAACCCTGGAAACCTTCCAGCTAGCTGGATCCAGCTAGCTGGATGTCCACAAGAAGCTGATGGAGGAACGAGAAGCTACCACAAGACTATGTGGCCTTTGGGATGCAATCCCAAAGTTAGCTCTTCTCTGGTCAAGGCTTGGAAGAGAGGTGACAACATAATATTAAACAGAAAATAAATCTAATCTACCCAAGAGTCTCTTTCAGGTCAAAGACCGTACTCGAGAGAGCATGGGGGTAAGTAAATCAGAAATTATAACAACAAAATGATTTAATGAAATAGAAACTAATCTAAGAGCATATCTAGAAAATCACACCACTCAATGAAGACTACAAGACTTCCCCAAATGGGGAAAGTGAATGTGGGGGCTTAAAAACCCCACTTGCAACTTTATTATGAGAATACAATTGCCCTTGGGAATGAAACCCTTGTAGGGACTTTGAGAGAAATAAATTGGGAAATATTGAAACAAACTTCTAAGAACTATTACAAAAGGATAATACTAATCTTTGTTTGGATGGTCCCTTTGGTTTCTTGATGGCTTCTTGTATTAGAAGTCTCTTTCTTTTACTTTGCTTCAACTCTTCTCAATGCTATTTTTCTCAAAGAAAAGTCTATCATAAACAAACCACTCAAATACCCATTAGATGTTATATAACCAAAACAAATTGAAACTTGACAAAACTAAAGTCTATAAGGGAGATCTAATGCTACAGGCAAGATATGATAGTATGGAAAAAGGATCCTAACATGCGAAAGGCTAAATACTTCAAAGACAATGCAAGTTTATATCTTTTATGAGATCTAACTATGCAAACCAACTACCAAATAACTAAGTATGAGACCTAACACTAACTACTACTAACACTTGTTTGTTTTTGTTGTTTTGTACGTTTTAGGGCACAAATAGGGATGGACGAGAGGATGGAGAAGGGACAAAAAGAGAGGGACGAGAGGAGCTAAAAGAGATGGGACAAAAGGGAAAGAGGGAGAAAGCTTGAAGTGAGTTGAGAGCTAAAACTAGGTAGGACGAATGCAAGGAGATAGCTAGGCTAAAATGGGACGAAGAGAGGAGGATTTGAAGGTCTTTCTAGGGTAGATGAGAGCTAAAGGAGGGCAAAAAACGAATGGGAAGAGGAGGAGATTTGAAGGGGGACGAGAGCAAGAGGAGGGATGGCTAGATGTAGACTAGGGCAAGGAGGAATGGACTAGCAAAACAAGAGCAAAGGGTTTTCAAGTGGAATACTTGAGGGTTTGAAACACTGTCTTGGAAATCCTCCGGTTAACCGGGAGATCCTGCAATGCACGAATGTTATGGAAAAAATGGTTCTTTGAAGAGATGGAGGAGACAACCTAGTTCCAACTCCTCTTCAAAACCTATGAGATCTGCAAAATGTATCACTTACAAACAAGTTTGATCAAATATAGTATGCAAAGTTGAAAGAGACAAGAAGAGTGTTAGTATTTCCGACTACAATTCACTACTTCCAAATCACAAACAACCCAACATCAATGGACAAATTGAACTCAAATGCCCATCCTATGGACTTAAAAAAGTCTTCTAAGCTTTAAATAATTTGATCAAAACCATAAACATGTAAGCAAAAACATGGAGCAATATCACCTTGATTAATTTGAAGCAATTCCCATGAACAAGATCAACACGCCGTATGGACCTCCAAAGCCGCTTTATTTCAATTAGCCAAAGCTATAACACATATACAATTTGGCAGAGTAAGTTTGCCCAAAATTCTCCATGAGATAATAACCCCAAAGGGCCTCTCTTTATAGTAAAAACTCCTAGCTAAAACCCTAGGTTGAATTGGCATAGACATGTAGTTCGAATTCCAATCAAAACAAGCTTGGAGGAATAAATAATGGATAAATTCGAGTTGATGGTAGGTTGAATGGAAGAGGTGGCACAACTCGACTCTAATGGTTGCATGGGAAGTATCACCATCCAATAAACACTCTCCAACAAGGATCCACGTGAGGCTAGGGCAGATTGCGTGAGCTTTAGAGGAGGATGCGAGTTGGTTGGTGGGAAGACAAGTGGAGTGGTGGTAGGTGCTAATTCGAATTGCAAGGAGAGCCAAGCTTGGTGATTGGATGAGTCATGAGGGTGCCCACCTTAGACATAAATGCAAAACCACCAACGCATTTATCAACTGACAACTCACCAAATCGATTTTTTGCATGGAGAGGGCGAATTAGCTTGAGTGGATAATCTTTTGGTGACTGGATAGTTGACTTAAGCCACTTGGAGTTGATTGGAATCTTCATAAATGTCTATTGCCATGTCATTTAGCCTTTTATTTTATTCAAATTGATTAATTTTGGAGAGATTTGGATTATCTCCAAAATATTCAATTTTATTATTTTAATTAATAATTTCTCTGTAAATGACTTTTTAAAGAAGATATTAATTATGAGGCTGAATTGACATCCGAAAGTTGGGTTTAGTTGCTCCATGGGTCATGTGTGATTTTTGGCTTATGAAACGAGCCATCAAACACTAAATTCGGACCCCGGATGATTGACATATTACAGACTCAAATTTCTCTATTTAAACTATAGAGAAATTTAATTAAAATTTAAAAATAATTAAAAAATTAAAAACCCCAATTCCGACACGTCCGGTAAATTTTTTTCAAATTTTTTTTCTGGGGGTCCTAGAGACTTAAGACATGACCAGAACCTATTCTAATAGTGTCTAGTAGGTTTATACATTATAGTTGGACTCTAATAACCCCCCATGGCAAAAATTTCCAAAATCGGACATTCCAGCTTTGGAGGAAGTGGGAGAAAAACCAAGAGATTATATCTCGCCTGAAGCAAAGTATAATCTGACGGTGAAAAAACTCCCTGGAATACCTTAGTTGTTTAATCCAGTCATGGGGAACCGAGTCACTCAGACCGTACTAACACACTTTATTACAAACCCCCATGGGGCCATGGTCATGTCGACTCAAAAAACAAAATTGGCTAGACCCAAAAATATGAAACCCAGATACTCTGGAAGTGAACACTGATGTGTTCCAACACCGGCGGCTCAATAAGGTTTCAACTATTGTACAAATCAGTTGATAACAACAGGCATGACTGTCACCATAAGGGATTTGGTGATGGGATTTAAAGAACTGTCACCAAAAGCACTTATGGCGACAATTTTTCATAGCCCGTCACCATAAGTGACTTTGGTGACAACTGTTTAAGATCCGTCATAAGCATGATCGTCACTAAAAAGGGATTTGGTTACGGGATTTAAAGAACTGTCACCGATAGCACTTATAGCGACATATTTTCATAGCCCGTCACCATAAGTGACTTTGGTGACGACCATTTAAGGTCTGTCACAAGCATGACCGTCACCAAAGGCCTTTTTTCTTGTAGTGCCAATTTGAAAGGGGTTTCCCCATGCTAATATTTATTGCCATTTTATCTTCCCATAAAGCATAGGTCAGTTACTAATGCCATTCACGATGGTTATTCCCTATGATATGTTTAATAATTATAATCATATTTGTATTCATGCATTAACATAAACTCAACACCTCACTTGGAACAAAAGCCCCACCATTTTCATTGATAATCTCAAGAGGAATACCAAATCAAGAAAAGAGATTTTCTTCCGAGAAAGAGACAATAATTGACCAAAGTGTGTGTTGAATGATCAGAGGTTGAAGCTTACCGTGTAAGCCAAAAGAAGACAAGGGTTAGATACCAAGTTGTCACCCCATTGAAGCATCATGAAATAACCTTGCTACAAGGATAAACAATGTCATCTAACATAGATAAAAGTGTGCCAATTCAGAGAATTAATAATAGATGAATCCATGATATGTGAGGAGCAAACACTCTGTTTTATGGTCAATACAAGAATATTACAAAAATTAAAACCTATAGTGAACGATCAAAAACTCGAGCCTACCAAATGACATGGTCTCGAGGCAAACCAGATTTTACATAAAAAAGAAATAACAAACTCTCCAACGTCCAGAGCAGAAGAAGCTCTACTTTTGCATAAACCCATATGGGATGGTGCGCATTTCCCAATTGCCTCAATCAAGAGCCATATGAGACACTACTACCAGAGTTGTACTTTAAGTCATGTGTTGGTTGCATTTGAGTCGTCGATCTTAGGACGAGAACTTCAAGTGTACTGAGTAGTTGACAAATCAAATCAAACTTTAATGTGAATTGGTGATTTTGGAATTATGCACCATCCCTTGCATTCATAGAAATGGTTGGATATTAACTTTAACACATAATGTAGAACGAAACCATTACAATATAGTGTGATAACTTTTGTGCACGATTTCAAGGATTGAATCGAGAGTATAAAACATTAACGCCAATATGTCTAGATGGACTTGAGTCCATAACCATGGACTAATGTTTTTATTTTGGATTATTATTATCCATGCAACGTAGTTCCTGGACTACTAAAGTGATAACTTTTACAATGTTTTCTTTTTTATTACATCCCATCTAAGACATTAAATTAATACTTAGGATATAATCCTAACTATTATATTTACAAGATTTTCCCTTTTCCTCCCCTCCACTGATTCTACACGAAATGTAATAAAATATACTCTAAATATTTGTATTGCCATATAAAATAATTAAGCCCCCTTGGCCCCTTAATACAGGGCAATATATTTTCTCATTTTTATATCATAGTTTATTCCCCAATATGAATGGATGTGATAGAAAATTGCCTACCAACTGACCGCCCCCGTGGATAATCTTCACTGCATTCAAGGATACATAAAGCATTAGCATGAGAAAACACTCAGTTTTCAATGTTTTAAAGTGTCAAAGCAAGCACCGCAAAAGTCCACAGGCCGACTCTCATAGCACTATGCGTTGGTTTGCATATGGGATAAGTGGCGTTATAAGGCTTTGATAATCATACATTGTTTTGCATGTGGTCTATCCGTTATTACAAGCATCAAGGCTGAGTGTTAATTATTTCTGTTAACAAACACATATGTATCAAGTGCTTAAGTATCAAAGGATACCGAGACAAAGAGCACCCAAAGTGAAGTTTCACCGATCTACAACCTCTGCGCAATATCAAGTCTCGAACACCGAGGGCAAGTAGAGTGTAGAGAACGCCACTGAGCAATAAAGAAGTGTTAAGCACACAAATACCAATTGATACCAGGTCCATGCCATAAACAATGAAAAAAAGGAATGAAGGAAGGCTTTGAAGTGATGTAACCAAAAGCCCTTATCAAATTGCAAATGCCAATTATTTATGGACAGGTGCATTTAAAAGGAGCCCGAGCACGAGTGCCAAATGTCAAAGACAGAGTACTCAATGCATCAAATAGAAGAGCTTGATCAATTTAATTTTTAGACTTTCAGAGCACATGGCAGCAATAGATGGTAAATAAGTGTCAAAACAACCTCAGCATTTCCAAGAAAACTTATAATGAGACAGGGCATCCGGTAGCAGAGAAATAGAATCCCAGCAGTATAGCCCAGTTTACAGGGATTAGGTTCAATGATTACTGTTCTCAAAAATCTGCTATTCAATAAAGGCTCTTTATTAGGTTGAAATTTTCCTCAAAATGTGGATCTCAAAACAGATTTCTGATATTGCTCCTGTTTTGAAGGATCTCCCAATTTCGACAGCTATTTTTGTTGTTCTAGATGAGGATTCGATCCATTGTTTTGGAATCTTGTTTCACATAATGTAATGTATTGCAAATTTATAAAAGGAAGGATGTAACATGAACGAAGGGAGAGTTCCAGCTGAGAGGCTGAGAGAATTGTAAAGGGTCGAGAGAAATGCTTTGAAGGTCTGAGACATGCTCTGTTTGTACTTTGTTATATTTTTGGAGGCTTGTAATATGAAGCTGATGTTTTATATGCTTCGAGTCAAGTTCTGACTATTTTTTGAGTCAGCAAAACTCTTCAGCAGTGAACCTATGTATGACAATTATGAAGATAATGAGAGGAACGTTGTTGAGTTATTGGATCAGCCCACCATGTGTCTTTTTGAGCCCCAGCTTCCAGAAAATAACGAGCTTATATCTGCCATGATCGAATCAGAATTTACAAGAGACCATAAACAAATTGTGGAACACTACTTGAACAGTGAAGTAGATTACATGGAGCAACAATTATATTTCTTGCATCAGCTGGAAATGCAACATGAATTTTATGATCCAGTGGATGATTGGATGAATTCACTTTTCTCAAAGCTACCAAATATTGCAAATTTCAGTATGATATCAATTTCCAGCTATGAGAATAAGTTGCACACAAAATGTTTGTTACACATGTTTTGTTCTTTTTGTGTTTTCAGTCGCGTGCAAAGAGGTATGTCAATCAATCAATCTCTTATGTGGTTACGCTGGAAATTTGTATATACATGATCAAATTAGTTTCAGATGGTTAGAGTAGAACTGGTATGTAAATAAGTTCGGTGCCCGAGCATTGATTTCAATTTGCAGTGGGTAGATTAGTTTTCAGTTTGCAGTAGTTCAGATGATTAATAAGACTCCAGTCCAATGGGGAATGGTCAGTTTTCAGTTGCAGAACTCCTTGGTTTGCAGAGCTGGTAAAAAGAAGAAGAGATTGCAGTTTTGGGTCACAATGAACGATGAGTTTAAGACTCCAGTCCAATGGGGAATGGTCAGTTTTCAGTTGCAGAACTCCTTGGTTTGCAGAGCTGGTAAAAAGAAGAAGAGATTGCAGTTTTGGGTCACAATGAACGATGAGTTGAATAGGTTGCATATGTCAGAGATAGGTTCAGGAAAATGCCACAGGGTCTACATGTTCTTGGAGCCTTGCAGGGAGGACTCCATCCCCATCCAGAGCCAAATGTTGGTACCAAAATCAGCCCTCATCAAAAATTTTACTTTTTGGCGCACATTTAAAGAGGGAACCCCAACTTTCGCTGCCGAAATGCTCACTAATATTTTTGCCAAAGTGATTCCCCCAAAGTCTTCACTCTTTTCACTATCCTACATCAAATTTTCCAAATCTGTTTTAAAATTGTGTAAATTTTTTACCAAGTTCATTCTTGTTGCATCAGTTTGATCAAATCTCTGTCCTATGGCTTTATAATTTTTAATAATTATCATTATTTTATGAAGAGATATTCTATCTTTTTATAAAATAACAATTAAAAAAAAAAATGTAAAACCATTATTTCTTTACCCATCTTATGCATAAACCATTTACTCATATACAGGAGCTTTAATTCTAAACTTCACTTTATCCAAAGTCAAACGTTCATAGTTTAAGGTGAGCTTTTTATTTTTATTCAAAAATAAAAAGGGAAAATTATTATTATAAATCCACACATTGTCTTTCATGATTACGTGGATTTTCAAAGGAGATAAAGTATTGTGTTATAAATTTTGAGTTTTGTCTGATTATCCAAGTAATTTCAATGTAAGTTGCCATAGTCTCCTCCAATTTCCATTTTCATGTCAAAGACCATCTAGGTGTTGAAGCCTTTCAACCAAGAGCTCACGAGTCTATGGATCATAAATTGTGCACAACGCGTCGGCTTAAATATCAAACCACCTATAGATGTAAAGACTTGAAAAATATTTTACTTTCTCCATGTGGGATAATCTTCACTGCATTCAAGGATACCTAAAGCATTAGCACGAGAAAACACTCATTTTTCAAAGTGTCAAAGCAAGCACCGCAAAATTCCACAGGCCGACTCTCATAGCACTATGCGTCGGTTTGCATATGGGATAAGTGGCATTATAAGGCTTTAATCATCATACATTGTTTTGCATGTGGTCTATCCGTTATTACAAGCATCAAGGCTGAGTGTTAATTGTTTCTGTTAACAAACACATATGTATCAAGCGCCTAAGTATCAAAGGATACCGAGACAAAGAGCACCCAAAGTGGAGTTTCACCGGTCTACAACCTCTGCCCAATATCAAGTCTCGAACACCGATGGCAAGTAGAGTGTAGAGAACGCCACTGAGCAATAAAGAAGTGTTAAGCACACAAATACCAATTGAGATCAGGTTCATTCCATAAATAACGAAAACAAAGGAACGGAGGAAGCCCTTATCAAATTGCAAATGCCAATTATTTATGGACAGGTGCATTTAAAAGGAGCCCGAGCCCGAGTGCCAAATATCAAAGACAAAGTATCCAACGCATCAAATAGAAGAGCTTGATCAATTTAATTTTTAGACTTTCAGAGCACATGGCAGCAATAGATGGCAAACAAGTGTCAAAACAACCTCAGCATTTCCAGGCAAAACTTATAATGAGACAGGGCATCTGGCAGCAGAGAAATAGAATCCCGGCAGTATAGCCCAGTTTAGAAGGATCAGGTTCGATGATTACTGTTCTAAAAAATCTGCTATTCAGTAAAGGCTCTTTATTAGGTTGAAATTTTCCTCAAAATGTGGATCTCAAAACAGATTTCCGATATTGCTCCTGTTTTGAAGGATCTCCCAATTTCGACAGCTATTTTTGTTGTTCTAGATGACGATTCGATCCATTGTTTTGGGACCTTGTAACACATTATGTAATGTATTGCAAATTTATAAAAGGAAGGATGTAACAGGAAAGAAGGGAGAGTTTCAGCTGAGAGGCTGAGAGAATTGTAAAGGGTCGAGGGCAATGTTTTGAAGATCTGAGACATGCTCTGTTTATTATAATTTGGAGGCTTGTCATATGAAGCCGATGTTTTATATGCTTCAAGTCAAGTTCTGACTGTTTTTTCAATCTGAATGCTACACAGTTTTATCAAAACTGATTATGGTCATCAAATCATTCATAATCATGTTTTGACTGTAAATGCTCATACTGTAATTCTGTGTTCAAGATTGTACTTTCAGGATGTTTTCCTGAAATGTAGTGCTTTTAAATTAATATATGACTAAACTGTTTGTTTCACATATTAGCATAAGCCTATAGCTTTGACCATCGTTGATATGATATTTGCTTCAGTCTAGTTATTCATTTCATTTACAGAATCTGATGTTTTCAGTCATCTTGTCCCTTCTTCGTTTTCATTAACCTCTTGACCCCTTTACGCCACCTGCACAAATAATCATTCAATCTTTAAGATGTGCTGGTCATTCTACTGTAGCAGTCTTTGAGCAGATTCTAGCGCCAACAGTTGTGATAAGTTAAAATGTTAAAAAAATCAATACTGTAAAAATATTTAGAAATTGCACTTTAATGTTTTAATGTTGTTGTAAAGCCTGATTTAGAGGAATGTTATAGTTCCTAGGTTTTTCATCAACGATTGTGTAACATCTGGAAACAACTCATTCTTGGAAATGGGTGGATCAATGCAGATATGAGTTGGTAACAACTCATTCTTGGGAATGGGTGGATTATACCAACACCACTTGATGGTTTAGGTTTGTTTGATACTATAAGATCAAGTATATAGATGACTACTTGGGTAGTCTCTTGTAACAATTATTAGCTGCATTTTAAAGAACCTAGAGAAAACTCGTTTTCTTGTGAGTGTATCCATATGTAGTATGGTAAACCACGTTATTCTTTGTGTGTTGTTTTTCTCTTTATTTATCTATGTTTATTTAAGTGCAATAACTCTTGTAACAATTATTAGCTGCATTTTAAAGAACCTAGAGAAAACTCGTTTTCTTGTGAGTGTATCCATATGTAGTATGGTAAACCACGTTATTCTTTGTTTGTTGTTTTTCTCTTTATTTATCTATGTTTATTTAAGTGGAATAAATTTGTCTATGTTATTCCTAACACTTGATATCAGAGCAAGGTTTTATGTGAGCACTTGCAGAATCAAGGAGACAGAAAAATGGAGAAAGAGAAATTCTCAGGTTGGAATTTTGGAATGTGGAAGTTTCAATTAGAAGCCCTTTTGATCCAAAGGGACCTTTTAGTCATGCTGAAAGGGAAATAAAAAAATCCATATAAAATGTCAAATGAAGATTGGGACAAGTTGGATCGAAAGGCAATAACTATGATCATTCTCTCTTTATCAAACAATTCTTGTTCAATGTCTCAATACAAAAGATAACAAAGGGATTGGGATTGTTTATCAGACCTATATGAGATTCCCTCTGCATCAAACAAGGTATTTTTAATGAAGATATTGTAAATAATTAAAAGATGCAAGAAAGCGGTACGATTACAAATCACTTGAATGAATTCAATACCTTGAGTAGTCAATTATTATCAGTAAGCATAACATTGGAAGATGATATCAAGGCTATATTGTTGTTGCGTTCATTGCCTGATAGCTAGGAAGGAGTTTTTATGGATAATAGCAACTTGGTATCCAATTCAAGTTCTGGATCTGGTAAGAAGGGAAGCGTGCTAAAAGTTGATGATATTGTTGGGGTTCTTCTTAGTGAGGACATGAGAAGGAAAAATCAAGCTACATTATCTGGAGATGCTTTTGGTAGCCAATGGAAGAGGGAGAGCACAAGAATCAAAATCTAGAAAAAGATCAAAGCTTAGAGGCATAAAGGGTAGCTGTTGGCATTGTGGTAAGGAAGGCCATAGAAAAAAAATTGTTGGTTATTGAAAAAAAAATTCTTCAAAACTAATCTATGGAGAATGAGACAAATATAACTTATGAAGAAGATATCGATGCTCTTATCCTATCTACAAGAGACACGACTATAGATGTTTGCGCACTTGACTCGAGCACATCATTACATGCAACATCATGTAGAGATTGTTTCAGAGGGAGAGTCACAATTTGGGGGTTTATAGAGGTCATTTCTGCCCCTTGAATGCCCATAAACGTTTTCTGAAATCAAATTTTCTCTCCTAGGGTTGATTCCCCCATCTAACATTTATGTTTGGGTTGCCCATGTTTTTTGGAAACTCATGGAAACCCCATTTTGAGCATCCCACAGTCAGAACATTTTTCTTCATTCCTAGCACTTGTGTTTTGTTGTTATGTGCATCCCTGTTTTGGTTTGAACTTGTGAGTAAGAAGTTAGGAGTGGAAGAGGATCATAATTGGCTTGATAAACCTAGTGAAGAGAGTAATCTCACATAAAGATCAAAAGGAATGGCTACTCTTCTATGCACACCTTGAAGAGCACTAGAATGGAAGGTATGGCCTGAGGGACTATGTAGCAGTGAAGGGGATACTTCCTTGTGTTGAGTGTGTAGGTATTGTGGGAACCAAGCTAGATAGACCTTGCAGAGGTATCCATAGCTCTGTGGTTGAGCTCACTAGTTTAGCAATTCATTCCCTTCCATTGCCTTAGCAGCCTGATAGATCCAACTGTGGATTGGCTTCGCTCATTTTTTGTGTATATTTGGCTATGTGTAAGTCTGTTGTTCCATTTTTCCTTGTAGAAATCATGCCCAGCTCGGGGGTGGCAGTTGTGTTGAGAGATTGATGAGCACAACTGACCTATGGTTGGGTGGAACGTTGCAGTTGCATAGCCAGTTGCTCGGGACTACTTTGTTTTAAGATAAGTACTCTCTTGTGTTAATTATGTAATGTCTTTATTTGATGACTATCATAAATATGTTGAATGCATGCTAGATGTGTAGTTGAATTTACTTCCGCTGTGTTTCTTACATTTATACATCTGCATATGCCTTTTTATTTTCAATGAATTTTGTTAATGATCATGGGGCTAGATGCCTAGTTATATTTTCATGTTCTCTCCCTTGATCATGAACAATGGGAGGGGACGTGACAAGGAAGGTTTGGCTTTACATGATGAAAAATAAGTCTGAATTTTTTGGTATATTTAAAATCTTCAAGTAACTTGTAGAAAATCAAACTGGTAGTAAGATTAAATACTGCAAATCTGATAACGGGGGTGAGTATTGTTCTAAAAAATTCAACCAATATTGTGTAGAGAATGGAATTCAAAGAATCAAAATAGTTCATCTTACACCACAAGAGAATGATCTGACAAAAAGGATGAATAAAACTATTTTGGTGAGAGCACAAAGTATGATCTCAAATGTAGGACTAGGAAAATAGTTCTAGGAAAAGGTTGTAAATAGAAATGAACTTGATCAATAGGGGACCATCTTCTCGGTGAGATTTTGAAGTTCCAGAAGAGAAGTGGCTAGGTAAGAATATTTTTTATGATAATCTAAGAGTGTTGGATGTGAAGCTTTTGTTCATGTTCCAAAAGAAAAGAGAACAAATATTGCCATGAAATCTAAAAAGTATGTTTTCATTGGATATAGAGATGAAAAATATGGTTATCGATTATGGGATCCAATGTCCAAGTAGGTAATATGAAGCAAGGTCGTGATATTCAATGAAAGGGTAATGAAAAATCTACAAGAACAAAATGTATCAGCTAAGGAGTATGGTCCATTAGAAGACATAACAGATATAAGTGGTCTGCTTAAACAAAGGTGATTATAAATTAGCCAAAACCACCGGTGTAGGTTTATCCACAAATAGAAACACATGCTCATCCCCAGAACCTACATGATAATGAAGATAAAAATCATCCCAATAGTACTTGTGAGGAGAGTACACCACAAAAGCAAATCCCTCAAGTTAGAAGGTCTTCAAGAGAGTGTAGGCCTTCAAAAAGGTACAAAGATTTGCTTTAATACTTATTACTTAAGATTTGATGGACAATCAAACATGGAATTTAGTTCCTCTTCCATCCAAGAGGAAATCATGGCAAAACAAATGGGTGTATAGGTTGAAGGAAGAAGTAAGCAGGATGAAGCGATACAAGGCTAGATTGGTGGTCAAAGGTTATGCTAAACAAAAAGGCATTGATTTCAGAGATATTTTTCACCAGCGGTAAAAATCACCTCTATAAGAGTAGTGTTGGGGTTTAGTAGCTATTCATGACATAGAGTTGGAGCATCTTGATGCCAAGACAAATTTTCTACATGGTGGTTTGGAACAAGAGTTGTACATAAGGCAACCATAAGGCTTTGAGGAAAAAGGTAACGAGGAGTTGTGCAGATTAAATCAAAGTTTGTATGGGCTAAAACAAGCTCCAAGGCAATAGTGCTTAAAATTTGTTTCATTTATGGCTGAACAAAATTTCTCTAGATGTGAATTTGACCGTTGTGTCTATTATAAGTCTTTTGATAATGGTGAATTTGTAATGTTGTTATTATATGTTGATGATATGATAGTTGTAGGATCTAGCAAGACTTAAATTAACAAGTTAAAACAACAGTTGGATATGAGGTTTTCAATGAAGTATTTAGGTGCTACAAAGGAAATCCTTGGAATGAAAATTATCAGAGACTGGAAGAATATAAATCTATCACAAGAAAAATATATTGGAAAGGTGTTGAATAGGTTTGGCATGACGGATGTTAAGGCAGTGAGTACACCTTTAGAAAATCATTTCAAATGAAGTATTTGGGTGCTACAAAGGAAATCCTTGGAATGAAAATTATCAGAGACTGGAAGAATATAAATCTATCACAAGAAAAATATATTGGAAAGGTGTTGAATAGGTTTGGCATGAAGGATGTTAAGGCAATGAGGTTTTCAATGAAGTATTTGGGTGCTACAAAGGAAATCCTTGGAATGAAAATTATCAGAGCCTGGAAGTATATAAATCTATCACAAGAAAAATATATTGGAAAGGTGTTGAATAGGTTTGGCATGAAGGATGTTAAGGAAGTGAGTACACCTTTAGAAAATCATTTCAAATTATCCTCTGAGCCATGTCCCAAGACACTTGAAGAGAAAGAATACATGGGAGTATTACGTATGCAATGGTTTGCACAAGACCAAACATTTCCCAAGCAATGGGAGTGGTTAGTAGATATATGAGTAATCTAGGAGAAAATTCATTGGCATGTAGTGAAATGGATTCTAAGATATATGAAAGACACATCAGATAATGTATTGAAGTTCAGAGGGGAAGATGCACAATTGCAAGGATATGTAGACTTAGACATGGTTGGTGAATTAGATGGAAGACACTCTACAATGGGGTATGTGTTCACATTGGCAGGAGCAACAGTTAGCTGGATTTCAAGCTTACAGAAGGTGGTGACTCTTTCCATTACTAAAGTAGAGTATATTGCAATCATAGAAGGAGCTAAGGAAATGTTGTGGTTGTAGAGGCTATTATATGAATTGGGTAGCAAACAAAAAGACTTTGTGTTATATACTGATGGTAAAAGGTATACATTTGGAAAAATATGCAGCATTTCATTCACGGATGAAGCACATAGATCTACAATATCACTTTATTTGAAGTTTCCTCAAACAAGGTAAGATGAGGTTGGGGAAGATAGATATTAATCAGAATCCTGGAAATACATTTACCCAGGTTGTTCCAAAGGAGACGCTAGAGTTTTGCGAAGCTTCTTTTGGTCTTGTAAAATTGTGACAATAGGCCATAGAAAGTGGGTAAAATATCTAAGGATGGTTGTAGGAAGCATGAATTAGACTTCAAGTAAGACATTGTTGGGATGTGAAGCCTGATTTAGAGGAATGTTATAGCTCCTCGGTTTTTCATCAACAATTGTGTAACAACTGGAAACAACTCATTCTTGGAAATGGGTGGCTTGGTGTAGATATGAATTGGAAAAAACTCATTCTTAGGAATGGGAAGATTATGCTCATACCACTTGATGGTTTAGGCTTGTTTGATATTATGAGATCAAGTATATATAGGATTGCTTGGGTAGTCCTCTTGTAATAATTATTAGTTGCATTTTAAAGGGCCTATAGAAAACCCACTTTCTTGTGGATGTAGCCATATGTAGTATGATGAACCACATTAATTCTTTGTGTCTCTGTGTTGTTTTTCGAGCTTTATTTACCTATCTTTATTTAAGTGCAATATATCTATGTGTGTCATTATTTTTAACAAATGTGGGTATACACATGACAATAATTAATAAATTATTAAACGGAAAAACTTATTGAATTTCATTTTTGTAATTGAAAAACAAACAAAAAATCATGAATCATCATACTTGTAATAATAAGTTAAATATAAGTTAACTCATCATCCTCTTGAAAAAAAGTTAAAAAGTTAACAAAATCAGTATTATAATAAATATTATGAAATTGGATTTTAATGTGGGTATACACATGAAAACATTTAAATAATAAATGATTAGTTTTACGAATAAACAAGTAGAATGAACAAAAAAGTTGGTTAGTACCTTCCTCATGAAAAAAGCTTGATAAAAAATGTTTTAATGTATTAAAAATGTAACTTAAAAGCAAAGAAGAAAATTCTTAGTCACATATTTAAAACAAATGATGTTTTAAAATATTAATAATGATATTCATTTTTTGGATAATATTTGTTAAAGATTAACTAACATTTGTGTCCTAGTCCAATCTAGAAACCAATAAACCAATAGTAACACATATAATAAAATTTCTTTGCATTGTTAATAACAACTATTTAAATATATATATATATATATATATATATATATAGATAGATAGATGCATTGATCCAAGTTTATGTGTCTTTAATTGTTTAATGACATTTTAATAAGTGTTAGAGTGCAGAGCAGTTTAATTAATATATAACAATACTTTTATTAATCTTTAAATATCTTAGAATAAATATTAGAATGTAAACAAGAAATATTAATTTTATTAATAATTATTAAAAGAAAAGGAAATTAGGTTTGAAAAATAAATTAAAACTAGTTATTTTACAATCTTTTCACTATAGCTAAATTAATAAGCCTAACAATTATAAATAGTTATTTGGTTGTGGAGTAGTTTATTTATTCTATGTTTTGGATTTTCTGATAAAAATATATCTATGACATTTAGATTATACAATTTTCACAACTAACATATGTAACTCTAAAATTCCAAACAAAACAAACCAAAAAAATATTTAAATCACTCTTTATTATTATTTTATTAACTTTACTGATGAAGACCATCTATCTAACATCATTGAATAACTCAATTCCCATTAAATATGCATGTGATAATACCTTTCTGAGTTAATAGCCAATGCCAATGCTGACTCATTTATGTGCTATGCCATCAAAGTGTCCAGGATGCATTTCAATATTGTCAACACTCTTAAAAATCATAATAAATCTTAAAGCATAAGAGATGGGACATATTTCATTAAACGTAAATTCATTTTTTTTAATTTAAAATTATTTTTTTAATGAATAAATCGATTTAACATCTTTAAATACTTTTATGGTAATGGGATTATGCAATTTCTACCACTAATATATAAGATTTTTTGAAAATTAGCCAAAGAACAAAAAAAAAATCTATCACGATTAAACATTATAATAAATGGCAATAACTTTAAAAAAATTGTTTATTTTAAGTTATTATTTTTATTTGACAATTCTCCCTAAACATCTAGCTATAACAAAAAAAATTAATTTTTATATATTTTAAATTATTATTTTTATTAGACAATTCTTCCCAAAAACTAGATAAAACATCAATCAATAAGATAAAAATTCAGTTTTTAAAAATTAAAAAATATTTTATTTCTCAAAATATTTAGTTTAAAACCCGAGTTGATAGGAGTGATGGAACATGTGAGTTGGTAGGTGGCAACCTTCACTTCCCATGCAATCATGCGAAAAACTCAGTGGTAATGGCTCAGAATGAGGATAAGTACGATTAGACGTAAGATGATGAGGTCCTGGTACACTTGTTGGCATTTTCGTTTGTGTGGGTTTTCATGGCTCAAGGTGACAAATTCCAAGATGAGCGGAAGGATCATGAAGTGGTATGCCTCCTTAGTAAAAGAGGCCATTGTTGGCATCATCTTCGCCTTTGACTTTCAATTTGGGTCTTTGTTCCCATTCTTGGCAAGGGACCCTTTTTGAGAAGCAGCCTACTTAGGACGACACTGGAGGGAGGAGATCTATGGTCTAGTTTGGTTGTGTTAGGGATATTATCACGGTTCGAACTAAAACTACCAAGCGCAAAACTACGAATGGCCCCAAGCACTCTCATATGGCACAGGCGTAAAGGGAGATGGAGAATGCGAAAGGATTCTTTGAGGCTTCAGCCAGTCCATAAGCCCAGGATCATGTTGAACGGTTAGAGAAGAGACTTCATCATGAAAGGGGACACCCCAATGCGTAGAATCTCAAGGATGAATCCAGGGGTTAGGTAGAAGACGCGAGCTCCTCCGGAACCCATGAAACAAAACACACCAAAACTCTGGAAAAGTATTGGACAATGAAATCTTTATTCAGCATGGCCATGGAAGACTATGTGCAAGGAAAATTTCAGGAGGAGATGCAGGATCCCTCAGAGATTACAAGATTGGCTCGACTGGAGGAGGGCATGCACCATCTTGTGCACAATGAAGGAGATGCAGGATCCCTCAGAGATTACAAGATTGGCTCGACTGGACGAGGACATGCACCATCTTGTGCACAATGAAGTAATTACGGATGAACATGTGAATGGGAGGTTGGACACCTTGGCTTGTGAGCTCACCGGGAAACGCTTCAGCAAGCGAACTCTGTCTTGCCCTTCGACCTCTCAGCTCGTGTTTCAACATTGTCTGGTAGTAGTCGCGAGCACTGCTAAACAAGAAGTTCCAAGGTCTGGCCCCTCTTATGTCATTTTCTTTGATGAAGATTAGTTATGTTTTGCTTAGGACGAAAAATGTTGTTTGTTCCTGCAAGATTTCAATTTTTTGGCGGGCCATAGCCCCCGACCTGTGGGGTATCTGTATGTTTCTTTGGTAAACTGTCATCACTTTACTTTCTAGGATTTAGAATTTTTAGACTTCATATTTTTGTTGGTTCCGGATGTGGATCTCTATGTTTAACCATGCCATCTAGACCCTTCATGTAAGGCTCTGCCCGACATGTACAGTTTTATTGTTATCCTTTTGAATGTAATATAATACCAAACTTTAAAAATATATATATATATATTTAGTTTAATGTATTATTTTAAAAAAACTTATAAAAACATTATAAAATTTTTGGAAATTAATCAAAATTCAAATGTGTATGAACTCGGATCTATTATTACTATACTCTACATACTCTGCCCGGGGCAGGTATAACAAGTTGAAAAGTATGAATAACGAACCAACCGTTCATGATTTTAACCAATCAAAAAAAGGTTTGTTAATTCGTTAGATAATGTGTGTGCTAACTATCTCAATCTGGAGCCTAATAGTATGCTGCTCATTGTGTATAATTATTAACCAATCAAAAAAAGGTTTGTTAATTCGTAAGATAATGTGTGTGCTAACTATCTCAATCTGGAGCCTAATAGTACGCTGCTCATTGTGTCTAATTGTTAATGCATGGTTTTCCCATCTCATACCTGGGAACCATGAAGCCGAACAATCATAGCACGCAGTGGTGACCAATGGAACAGGGTTTTAGGTTATTATCAGTAAATCATGACTTTTACCAGGGCTCTCATGTCAAAAGCCATAAGAATAACGCGAACTTAAGTCGGAAAAAACGTGACTGACTAATTAGATGTAATGTTCAGAGGGGAGATATCAAGAGAATTAGACATGAACTCCCGTTTTATTATTCTTAGGCGATCAATATGGAAATGATGCTCGGAACTTTGTGATATATGTTATGCAATTGGCTTTGGTAAGTTATATATGTTAAATTCGCTTTATTAGATTAGTGTAGTTTGGGTTTTGTTTGGTTTGTTCTTTATTGTAAGATTATTTAAGTATGTTCTATGGTTTTCATACAAAACACTTCAATCTTCATTTTGTTAATTGTAGATTTTGTACACAAAACACTTCAATCTTCATTTTGTTAATTGTAGATTTTGTTATATCCATAGATGTATATATTTTAGAATTTGGGGTGGACTATTATTAATGTTTTTTTAGGATAAATGTAAACTCAAGTCAAAAACTCATTGAAAAAGGGTTTCTAATAAGCAAGGGTAAAGGGTATGCTCCTAGTGCCACCTGTGCTTGTATCAGCTTATGGTTTGACCTATTAATCTACTGCCCTTAGTTCTTGTTGCAACTAGCTCTGCTACTGATGGATCGTATCCTGGCATAGGTGCCATACCTGCTACTACTACCTATGGATTGGTCCCAAATTCAAAATAAACCATAATTACAATTAAGACCTAAGCTTTGATTGAAATTCAGCTAGCTAACACAAACTTCTGCAATTTAAACAATTTGTTATTTAAATTGCAATTTTAATAATCCAAATGAATTCTTGAAATACTAAGATTATAGATTTGAACAAATTATAACTTTAACTATTCAATCATGTTAAGATTACAGTCTTGAAATACCAAAATTACAGATTTGAAAAAATTACAATTTCAACTAATCAATTTGAGTAAGATTACAGATTTGAAAAAATTACAATTTCAACTAATTAATTTGAGTAAAGTCTTCTTTGAAAACCTAGCTTAAAATAAAACTATTCCTTCAAAGCTTTATTCACCTTTCACAAACTAACTAGTGAGAACCTCAATCAACTATACTAACTAGCACATGCACTTAACTTGTGGCTGGTGGGTGAACAAATTATATGTTACTTGTTCTCCATGCTGGATTGTAATCATATATTATCTATGTCTCATCTAACTATTACTTTTTTATCCATACATGAGCTATGAATTAGCTATGCATCAACTACTAATTATTTTTATATTTATTTTTTTATAATTATTTATTTGAAATTTTGAACAAGCCCATAAAAACACCTATTAGTATAGCAAGTTTCATTTTCTCAAGAAATTTATAATATCAAAGCATTTAGAATAACAAAAGTCTTTCGAGTACTACAAAAGCTCTTATACTTGCTTGCGTCTACTTCTTAAACGTATGGATCAAAGATTTCATAAATGGAAAACATGGAACTACTGTAACGTACGGGTTGCAGCAACATATTTCGAGGCTGTTTGTTATATTTATTTTTAACAAAAGCTTTTGGGCAAAAATCATCTACACTAAACTACCCACCCACTCAATCATTCATAGGTTCTCCCATTCTTGTTATGAACATATGACCAACTACCCACCCACTCAATCATTCACACATCATTCATAGTTTCTCCCATTCTTGTTACCCACCCACTCAATCATTCACACATCATTCATAGTTTCTCCCATTCTTGTTATGAACATATGACCCATGGTTCATCTTTATCATCCGCCAAAAGTTATTTTCTCAAACTTCATAATATGAAGCCAATCATGTTAAAAGAGATTGAAGTATATGATTCCTCACTGAAGCATCAATCATGTTAAAAGACATTAAGTACATAATTCCCCACTGAAGCATCTTTTTCAACAATGTTTCCATTGTTTAAAGCAATATTTTATACTTTGTTTTCCATAACATTTATTCGTATATCCAATATACATCTAGATTTCGTCGATGAACATGACTTCTTCAAAGCCATCTATTATTCCTCCCAGCTAACTTGTATAAATATCAAACAAAATTAAAGAAAAAAGAAAAGTTAAATATTAATCTTCCAACTCATCCATTCCTCTTTCACTAACTTATATAGACAGCAATCAAAACCCAAAATAACAAAGCAAAGTGGAATGTTGTAAAAAAGGCCATCGATGGTGATTAACCTCGTTCATCTTTGTTCCAACTGGGCTTAATGGACGAATGGCTTATTTTGCAAGTGTCCAAAGGTAATATCTTCATTTCGGCCTCCAATCCAAAGAGCTTATACAGCAATATCACAGTTTTTGGGGTTAATGTTCGAAAAATATTTGACTCTTCCTTTGAAATATGCGTTTTCAAATAACATTAAAAATTGTAAGAACAATTTATATACTGCTGGTTGAAGATTATATATCACCATAAATTAAAAAAAAAACGACTTTATAAAATAAAAAAAATGACACATGTTCAACCACAGATTCCTGTTTCACCATGAAATAATATGATAAGATATTAAAAGAATAATAAAAATGAAAACAATTTATCTATCGTCAACATTACAAATACCAATAACTAACCTCTTTGAAGCAATTTAGGTATCTAAAGAACTGCGGATGACTATTTTTAATATAGGAAGTATAGCTGAGGGTAACTTTGCGATGGTATATTTTCCAAGCTTTAAAGCTTAAATGTTATTTCACAACTAGAGGAGGAAACATAGATAGTTAAATTTTATTTGACAACCAGAAAACGAAACAGAGATAGTTGCGTATGAAAATAACAGAGTGAAATAAGAAACGGCATCAAAATTGCAGTATACATGCATATGGCTAAATGATACAGTAAACATGCCTTTACTCATCACAGCTTAAGTCTTTTCACATATACAGAGAGCGCACATATATTATATGAAGTAACAACAAAAACCAAAACGAACTAAAACCAGACTATGTACCTAGTTGTCACTTATACATAGATAATTGTTCTAACTTGTAGACACATAAACACGCATGTACTTATCGCCACCATCCTGCACATAACATTTTGAGCTGCTTCAAAACTGGGAATTTTTTTGCTTAAAGAGCATCTTTACAGATGTTATAGATACGTCTCCTCTCCACCAAAGGGAGGGTTTCGGCTATTCCTCTCTCCAAATCATCAAATCTCTCTGCCCAACCACTGTCGATGTCATTAACCAGCCCCGCCATCGTACTCAACCAATTTGACAGAAACGAAATGCGCAATGACGAAGGAGCAATAATCTCCCCATTCCCAAGACCTTTCAAAAACTGATCAATCAGAACTTTTTCGTATCATGCCACCTTCATGCAGTGCGGTGGTCAGAACTTTTTCGTATCATGCACAACATTTCTTGTACAGAACCCTCCAGCATCTGTAAATCCTCGGGCTTGCATACGCTCATGCCAAGCCTCGCAGCTAATTCGGGCAAAATATTTATCTGGAGAGATGTTACCAGGACTCGAAGCTGTGCTTCTTGCTCCGCACTCCAACGAACAGCTTCCAAATATCACATGCATTCCTTAACACAATCATGAAACAACAATTCCGAACAGGGCTTCATCCACGCCGGAGAAACTAAACGTTTGTGTGTTTGAGAAGAATACATTAGCTGTATACACTTAACATGATTGTCGCCGCTGTAACCATTTCTTACTTTGATTTCAAGAGGCGGCTGTGAAGACGAACGGTCATAGAGCATCGTTTCATAAAACTCTGATTTTCTCAAAACTCGAGAATGAAGATAAAGAGGATTTCCACCGTAATCCGTTCCATCCAAATCAATCAAATGTACTTTTACGTCAGCAGTATTTAATCTCATTGTGTGTGTTGACACCGGATCCGTTTAAGAGAGTTTGGCTCGTGGTAGTTGTATCTTTCAAACCCCGTTAAAGTACAAACATAAATTAATGATCATGTTCTTGACCTTATTGTAATTTAGGCCTCACAGTTTCGGTGAAATTTTTTGACATGTATCAAAGTCCGCAAAACTTGAAGGGAGAGCGGAATTCAAAACAAATATGGTACTTACATTACGATTAGGGAATGCTCGCCATGTAACCCAAATCCAACCACTTCCTCACGCGTGTTCGCATCTTCATCCTCAAAATTTTCTTCGTATAATTTGTGTCCTCCATCTATGGAAGCGCTTGAATCATGCATAGTACGTTGAAAGCACAATCATAAACCTGCCTTCACTTGAATTCAATTTAATGCGAAACCCTTTGAGTTCTAAAGGTATGTGGGAGGAAACTTCTTTCGAGGTAGTAATTTTCGTACATCAAAATAAAGAAATCGAAAAGAAAAAGACATGTATAACTAAAACATGGGTTTGGGATTTATGTTTGGATATATGATGCAAAATTAGTTTAGTTGGTTATTTTAGTTTGTTGTTCCATTTTTCCTTGTAGAAATCATGCCTGACTGCGGGGTGGCAGTTGTGTTGAGAGATTGATGAGCACAACTGACCTATGGTTGGGTGGAACATTGCAGTTGCATAGCCAGTTGCTCAGGACTACTTTGTTTTAAGATAAGTACTCTCTTGTGTTAATTATGTAATTTCTTTATTTGATGACTATCATGAATATGTTGAATGCATGCTAGATGTGTAGTTGAATTTACTTCCGCTGTGTTTCTTACATTCATACATTTGCATATGCCTTTTTATTTTCAATGAATTTTGTTAATAATCATGGAGCTAGATGCCCAGTTTTATTTTCATGTTCTCTCCCTTTATCAGGAACGATGGGAGGGGATGTGACAAGGAAGATTTGGCTTTACATGATGAAAAATAAGTCTGAATTTTTTGGTATATTTAAAAAATCTTCAAGTAACTTGTAGAAAATCAAACTGGTAGTAAGATTAAATAGTGCAAATCTGATAATGGGGGTGAGTATTTTTCTAAAAAATTCGACCAATATTGTGTAGAGAATGGAATTCAAAGAATCAAAATAGTTCCTCTTACACCAAAAGAGAATGATGTGACAAAAAGGATGAATAAAACTATTTTGGAGAGAGCACAAAGTATGTTCTCAAATGTAGGACTAGGAAAAGAGTTATGGGAAAATGTTGTAAATAGAAATGTACTTGATCAGTAGGGGACCATCTTCTCGGTTAGATTTTGAAGTTCCAAAAGAGAAGTGGCTAGGTAAGAATATTTTTTATGATCATCTAAGAGTGTTTGGATGTGAAGCTTTTGTTCATGTTCCAAAAGAAAAGAGAACAAATCTTGCCATGAAATCTAAACTATATGTTTTCATTGGATATAGAATTGAAAAATATGGTTATCGATTATGGGATCCAATGTCCAAGCAAGTAATATGAAGCAAGGACGTGATATTCAATGAAAGGGTAATGAAAAATCTACAAGAATAAAATGTATCAGCTAAGGAGTATGGTCCATTAGAAGACATAACAAATATAAGTGGGCTGCTTAAACAAAAGGTGATTATAAATTAGCCAAAACCATCGGTGCAGGTTCATCCACAAATAGAAACACATGCTCATCACCATAACCTACATGATAATGAAGATAAAAATCATCCCAATAGTACTTGCGAGGAGAGTACACCACAAAAGCAAATCCCTCAAGTTAGAAGGGCTTAAAGAGAGTGTAGGCCTTCAAAAAGGTACAAAGATTTGTTTTGATACTTATTACTTAAGATTTGATGGATAATCACACATGGGATTTAGTTCCTCTTCCACCCAGGAGGAAATCATTGCAAAACAAATGGGTGTATAGGTTGAAGGAAGAAGTAAGCAGGATGAAGCGATACAAGGCTAGATTGGTGGTCAAAGGTTATGCTAAACAAAAAGGCATTGATTTCATAGATATTTTTCACCAGCTGTAAAAATCACCTCTATAAGAGTAGTGTTGGGTTTAGTAGATATTCTTGACATAGAGTTGGAGCATCTTGATGCCAAGACAAATTTTCTACATGGTGGTTTGGAACAAGAATTGTACATAAAGCAACCATAAGGCTTTGAGGAAAAAGGTAACGAGGACCTAGTGTGCAGATTAAATCAAAGTTTGTATGGGATAAAACAAGCTCCAAGGCAATAATGCTTAAAATTTGATTCATTTATGGCTGAACAAAATTTCTCTAGATGTGAATTTGACCGTTGTGTCTATTATAAGTCTTTTGATAATGGTGAATTTTTAATGTTGTTATTATATGTTGATGATATGATAGTTGTAGGATCTAGCAAGACTTAAATTAACAAGTTAAAACAACAGTTGGATATGAGGTTTTCAATGAAGTATTTGGGTGCTACAAAGAAAATCCTTGGAATGAAAATTATCAAAGACTGGAAGAATATAAATCTCAAAAGAAAAATATATTGGAAAGGTGTTGAATATGTTTGGCATGAAGGATGTTAAGGCAGTGAGTACACCTTTAGAAAATCATTTCAAATTATCCTCTGAGCTATGTCCCAAGACACTTGAAGAGAAAGAATACATGGCAATATTACCTTATTCTTCAGGATTTGGGAGTCTTAAGTCTGCAATGGTCTACACAAGACCAAACATTTCCCAAGTAATGGAGTGGTCAGTAGATATATGAGTAATCTAGGAGAAAATTCATCGGGATGTAGTGAAATGGATTCTGAGATATATGAAAGACACATCGGATCATGTATTGAAGTTCAGAGGGGAAGATGCACAATTGCAAGGATATGTAGACTTAGACATGGTTGGTGAATTAGATGGAAGACACTCTACAACAAGGTATGTGTTCACATTAGCAGGAGAAACAGTTAGATGGATTTCAAGATTACAAAAGGTGGTGACTCTTTCCATTACTGAAGTAGAGTATGTTGCAATTATAGAAGGAGATAAGGAAATGTTGTGGTTGTAGAGGCTATTGTATGAATTGGGTAGCAAACAAAAAGAGTTTGTGTTATATACTGATGGAAAAAGTGTTATACATTTGGCAAAATATGCAGCATTTCATTCATGGATGAAGCACATAGATCTACAATATCACTTTATTTGAAGTTTCCTCGAACAAGGTAAGATGAGGTTGGGGAAGATGGATATTAATCTGAATCCTGCAAATACATTTACCAAGGTTGTTCCAAAGGAGACGTTGGAGTTTTGCAAAGCTTTTTTTGGTCTTGTAAAATTGTGACAATAGGCCATAGAAAGTGGGTAAAATATCTGAGGATGGTTGTAGGAAGCATGAATTAGACTTCGAGACATTGTTGGGATGTGAAGCCTGATTTAGAGGAATGTTGTAGTTCCTAGGTTTTTCATCAACAATTGTGTAACACCTGGAAACAACTCATTCTTGGAAATGGGTGGCTTGGTGTAGATATGAATTGGGAAAAACCCATTCTTGGGAATGGGAAGATTATGCTCATACCACTTGATGGTTTAGGCTTGTTTGATACTATGAGATCAAGTATATATAGGATTGCTTGGGTAGTCCTCTTGTAATAATTATTAGTTGCATTTTAAAGGGCCTATAGAAAACCCGCTTTCTTGTGGATGTAGCCATATGTAGTATGATGAACCACATTAATTCTTTGTGTCTCTTTGTGTGTTGTTTTCTCTTTATTTACCTATCTTTATTTAAGTGCAATATATTTATGTGTGTTATTATTCTTAACAAATGTGGGTATACACATGACAATAATTAATAATTATTAAACAGAAAAACTTATTGAATTTTATTTTGGAATTGAAAAACAAACAAAAAATCATAAATCATCATACTTGTAATAATAAGTTAAATCATCATCATGTTGAAAAAAAGTTAAAAAGTTAACAAAATGAGTATTGTAATAAATATTATTAAATTGGATTTTAATGTGGGTATACACATGAAAACATTTAAATAATAAATGATTAGTTTTACGAATAAACAAGTAAAATGAGCAACAAAGTTGCTTAGTACTTTCCTCATGAAAAAAGCTTGATAAAAAATGTTTTCTTGTATTAAAAATGTAAGTTAAAAGCAAAGAAGAAAATTCTTAGTCACATATTTAAAACAAATGATGTTTTAAAATATTAATAACAATATTCATTTTTTGGATAATATTTGTTAAAGATTAACTAACATTTCTGTCAATGAGCAACAAAGTTGCTTAGTACCTTACTCAGGAAAAAAGTTTGATAAAAAATGTTTTAATGTATTAAAGATGCAAGTTAAAAGCAAAGAAGGAAATTCTTAGGCACATATTTAAAACAAATGATGTTTTAAAATATTAATAACGATATTCATTTTTTGGATAATATTTGTTAAATACTAACTAACATTTGTGTCCTAGTCCAATCCACAAACCAATAAACTAATAGTAACACATATAATAAAATTTCTTTGCATTGCTAATAACAACCATTTAAAAAAAAACAATAATATAGATAGATGCATTGATCCAAGTTTATGTGTCTTTAATGGTGTAATGGCATTTTAATAAGTGTTAGAGTGCAAAGTAGTTTGATTAGTATATAACAATAATTTTATTAATATTTAAACATCTTAGAATAAGTATTAGAATGTAAAAAGGAAATATTAAAAATGTGATAACTTCAAATAAAATTTAATTTTAAAATATTAAAAATATTGTTATTTTATTAATAATTATTAAAAGAAAAGGAAATTAAGTTTGAAAAATAAATTAAAATTAGTTATTTTACAATCTTTTTACTATAGCTAAATTAACAAACCTAACAATTATAAATAATCATTTAGTTGTGGAGTAGTTTATTTATTCTATGTTTTGGATTTTCTTATAAGAATACATCTATGACATTTAGATTATACAATTTCCATAACTAACATATATAACTCTAAAATTCCAAACAAAACAAACCAAAAAAATATTTAAATCACATTTTATTATTATTATTTTATTAACTTTACACATATTTACCATCTATCTCACTTCACTTAATAACTCAATTCCCATGAAATATGCATGTGATAATACCTTTATGAGTTCATAGCCAATTCCAATGCTGACTCATTTATGTGCTATGCCATCAAAGTGTCAGGATGCATGTCAATATTGTCAACACTCTTAAAAATCATAATAAATCTTAAAGCATAAGAGATGGGACATATTTCATTAAACGTTTAAACGTTTAAATTTTTTTGAGTAGTTTATTTATTTATTTTAAGTTTATGTTTTTGATTCTAAGGTGGATTTTTAGTCTAAATTCATTATTTAATTTTTTTTAATTTAAAACTATTTTTTAATAAATAAATCGATTTAATATTTTTAAATATTTTTATGGTAATGAGATTATGCAATTTCTACCACTAATATATAAGATTTTTTGAAGATTAGCCAAAGTCTAAAAAAAACCTATCACAATTAAACATTATAACAAATGGCAATAACTTTAAAAAAAATTGTTTATTTTAAGTTATTATTTTTATTTGACAATTCTCCCTAAACATCTGGTGATAACAAAATTCCAAGATGAGCTGAAGGACCATGAAGTGGTATGCCTCGTTAGTAAAAGAGGCCATTGTCGGCATCATCTTCACCTTTGACTTTCAATTTGGGTCTTTGTTCTCATTCTTGGCAAGGGACCCTTTTTGAGAAGCAGCCTATTCAGAACGACAGTGGAGGGAGGAGATCTATGGTCTAGTTTGGCTATGTTGGGGATATTATCGTGGTTCGAACTAAAACCACCAAGTGCAAAACTACGAATGGCCCCAAGCACTCTCATATGGCGTAGGCGTAAAGGGAGATGGAGAATGCGAAAGGATTCTTTGAGGCTTCAGCCAGTCGTTAAGCCCACGAGCATGTTGAACAGTTAGAGAAGAGGCTTCGTCATGAAAGGGGACACCCCAATGCGTAGAATCTCAAGGATGAATCCAGGGGTTAGGTAGAAGACGCGAGCTCGTCCCGAACCCATGAAACAAAACACACCAAAACTTTGGGAAAGTATTGGACAATGAAATCTTGATTCAGCATGGCCATGGAAGACTATGTGCAAGGAAAATTTCAGGAGGAGATGCAGGATCCCTCAGAGATTACCATATTGGCTCGACTGGAGGAGGGCATGCACCATCTTGTGCACAATGAAGTAATTACGGATGAGCATGTGAATGGGAGGTTGGGCACCTTGGCTCGTGAGCTCATCGGGAAACGCTTCAGCAAGCGACCTCTGTCTTGCCCTTCGACCTCTCAGCTTGTGTTTCAACATTGTCTGGTAGTAGTTGCGAGCACTGCTAAACAAGAAGTTCCAAGGTCTGGCCCCTCTTATGTCATTTTCTTTGATGAAGATTATTTATGTTTTGCCTAAGACGAAAAATGTCATTTGTTCCTGCAAGATTTCAATTTTTTTGCGGGCCATAGTCCCCGACCTGTGGGGTATCTGTATGTTTCTTTAGTAAACGTCATCACTTTACTTTCTAGGATTTAGAATTTTTAGACTTCATATTTTTATTGGTTCCGGATGTGGATCTCTATGTTTAACCATGCCATCTAGACCCTTCATGTAAGGCTCTGCCCTACATGTACAGTTTTATTGCTATCCTTTGAATGTAATAAATACCAAACTTTAAAAATATATATATATTTAGTTTAACGTATTATTTTAAAAATACTTAGAAAAACATTATAAAATTTTTGGAAATTAATAAAAATTCAAATGCGTATGAACTCGGATCTATTACTATACTCTACATACTCTGACCGGGGCAATTATAACAAGTTGAAAAGTATGAATAACGAACCAACCATTTATGATTTTAACCAACCAAAAAAAGGTTTGTTAATTCGTTAGATAATGTGTGTGCTAACTATCTCAATCTGGAGCCTAATAGTATGCTGCTCATTGTGTATAATTATTAACCAATCAAAAAAAGGTTTGTTAATTCGTAAGATAATGTGTGTGCTAACTATCTCAATCTGGAGCCTAATAGTACGCTGCTCATTGTGTCTAATTGTTAATGCATGGTTTTCCCCTCTCATACCTGGGAACCATGAAGCCAAATCAATCATAGCACGCAGTGGTGACCAATGGAAGAAGAGAATGGCAGGGTTTTAGGTTATTATCAGTAAATCGTGACTTTTACCAGGGCTCTCATGTCAAAAGCCATGAGAATAACGCGAACTTAAGTCGGAAAAAACGTGACTTACTAATTAGACGTAATGTTCACAGGGGAGATATCAAGAGAATTGGACGTGAACTCCACCCGTTTTATTATTCTTAGGCGATCAATATGGAAATACAGATGCTCGGAACTTTGTCATATATGTTAAATTCGCTTTATTAGATTAGTGTAGTTTGGCTTTTGTTTGGTTTGTTTTTTATTGTAAGATTATTTAAGTATGTTCTATGGTTTTCACACAAAACACTTCAATCTTCATTTTGTTAATGGTAGTTTTGTACACAAAACACTTTAATCTTCATTTACACTTTAATCTTCATTTGGTTAATTGTAGATTTTGTACACAAAACATTTCAATTTTCATTTTATTAATTGTAGATTTTGTTATATGGATAGATGTATATATTTTAGAATTTGGGGTGGACTATTATCAATGTTTTTTCTAGGAAAAGTGTAAATTCAAGTTAAAAAGTCATTGGAAAAGGGGTTTCTAATAAGCAAGGGTAAAGGGTATGCTCCTGGTGCTACCTGTGCTTGTATTGGTTTGACCTATTAATCTACTGCCCTTGGCTCTTGATGCAACTAGCTCTGCTACCGGATCGTATCCTGGCATAGGTGCCATACTTGCTACTACTTGCTATGGATTGATCCCAAATTCAAAATAAACCATAATTACAATTAAGATCTAAGCATTGATTGGAATTCAGCTAACACAAACTTTTGCAATTTAAACAATTTGTTATTTAAATTGCAATTTTAATAATTCAAATGAATTCTTGAAATACCAAGATTATAGATTTGAACAAATTATAACTTTAACTATTCAATCATGTTAAGATTACAGTTTTGAAATACCAAAATTACAGATTTGAAAAAATTACAATTTCAATTAATCAATTTGAGTAAGATTACAGTTTTGAAATACCAAAATTACAGATTTGAAAAAATTACAATTTCAACTAATCAATTTGAGAACCTCAATAAATCTATTCCTTCAAAGCTTTATTCACCTCTCACAAACTAACTAGTGAGAACCTCAATCAACTATACTAATTAACACATGCACTTAACTTGTGGTTGGTCGATGAACAAATTATATGTTACTTGTTCTCCATGCTTGATTGTAATCATATATTATCTATGTCTAACCTAACTATTAATATAACAAGTTTCATTTTCTCAAAAAATTTATAATATCAAAAAATTTAGGTTAGCAAAAGTCTTTAAAGTACTACCAATGCTCTTATACTTGCGTCTACTTCTTAAACGTATGGATCAAAGATTTCATAAATGGAAACATGGAACTACTGTAACGTACGGGTTGCAGCAACATATTTCGAGGTTGTTAGTTATATTTATTTTTAACAAAAGCTTTTGGGCAAAAATCATCTACACTAAACTACCCACCCACCCACTCAATCACTCATAGTTTCTCCCATTCTTGTTATGAACATATGACCCATGGTTCATCTTTATGATCCACTAAAAGTTATTTTCTCAAACTTCATGATATGAAGCCAACCATGTTAAAAGAGATTGGAGTATATGATTCTCACTGAAGCATCAAGCATGTTAAAAGACATTAAGTACATAATTCCCCACTGAAGCATCTTTTTCAACAATGTTTCCATTGTTTAAAGCAATATTTTATACTTTGTTGTCCATAACATTTATTCGTATATCCAATATACATCTAGATTTCGTCGATGAACCTGACTTCCTCAAAGCCATCTATTATTCCTCCCAGCTAACTTGTATAAATATCAAACAAAATTAAAGAAAAAGGAAAAGTTTAATATCTTCCAACTCATCCATTCCTCTTTCACTAACTTATATAGACAGCAATCAAAACCCAAGAAAACAAAGCAAAGTGGACTGTTGTAAAAAAGGCTATCGATGGTGATTAACGTCGTTCATCTTTGTTCCAACTGGGCTCAATGGACGAATGGCTTATTTTGCAAGTGTCCAAAGGTAATATCTTCATTTCGGCCTCCAATCCAAAGAGCTTATACAGCAATATGACAGTTTTTGGGGTTAATGTTCGAAAAATATTTAACTCTTCCTTTGAAATATGCGTTTTCAAATAACATTAAAAATTGTAAGAACAGTTTATATTATGACAGTTTTTGGGGTTAATGTTCGAAAAATATTTAACTCTTCCTTTGAAATATGCGTTTTCAAATAACATTAAAAATTGTAAGAACAACTTATATACTGCTGGTTGATGATTATAAATCACCATAAATTAGAAAAAAACGACTTTATAAAATAAAAAAATAACACATGTTCAACCACAGATTCCTGTTTCACCATGAAATAATATGATAAGATATTAAAACAATAAGATATTAAAACAAGAATAAAAATGAAAACAATTTATCTATCGTCAACATTACAAATACCAATAACTAAACCTCTTTGAAGCAATTTAGGTATCTAAAGAACTGCGGATGACTATTTTTAATATAGGAAGTATAGCTGAGGGTATCTTTGCGATGGTATATTTTCCAAGCTTTAAAGCTTAAATGTTATTTCACAACTAGAGGAGGAAACAGAGATAGTTAAAATAAATCATGATGTGTAGATACTCTCGAGCTTAATAGCTCTCTCTATACGTAGTCTCTGAAGAGGAGGAAACAGAGATAGTTGCGTATGAAAATAACAGAGTGAAATAAGAAACGACATCAAAATTGCAGTATACATGCATATGGCTAAATGATATAGTAAACATGCCTTTACTCATCACAGCTTAAGTCTTTTCACATATACAGAGAGCGCACATATATTATATGAAGTAACAACAAAAACCAAAACGAACTAAAATCAGACTATGTACCTAGTTGTCACTTATACATAGATAATTGTTCCAACTTATAGACACATAAACACGCATATACTTATCGCCACCATCCTCCACATAACATTTTGCGCTGCTTCAAAACTGGGAATTTTTTTGCTTAAAGAGCATCTTTCCAGATGTTATAGATACGTCTCCTCTCCACCAAAGGGAGGGTTTCGGCTACGTCGATCATTCCTCTCTCCAAATCATCAAATCTCTCTGCCCAACCACTGTCGATGTCATTAACCAGCCCCGCCATCGTACTCAACCAATTTGACAGAAACGAAATGCGCAATGACGAAGGAGCAATAATCTCCCCATTCCCAAGACCTTTCAAAAACTGATCAATCAGAACATGGCGAACATCAATTTTAGCCTGCTTACTGCTTATTCGATCATGACCTAATGCATTGCGAAGGTCGTCATCTTCGCAAAACGTTCTGAATAATATCGTTTCGAACGCTTCTCTGTCACAGCACTGAATGACGTCAACAAGCCATGAGAGAGTAGAACAATCTTTATCCATGGTCTCTTTATTAGCTTCATTTTTTAAACATTCCACGTTTTCTTTAAATTCTTTTAAAAGTGCAGACCTCCACGTATCTGCAACAAGTGAGGACGCATTTGCCACCTTCATGCACGCTACAATATATTTCTCAAGTGTAGTGCGGTGGTCTGAACTTTTTCGTATCATGCACAACATTTCTTGTACAGAACCCTCCAGCATCTGTAAATCCTCGGGCTTGCATACGCTCATGCCGAGCCTCGCAGCTAATTCGGGCAAAATATTTATCTGGAGAGATGTTACCAGGACTCGAAGCTGTGCTTCTTGCTCCGCACTCCAACGAACAGCTTCCAAATATCGCATGCATTCCTTAACACAATCATGAAACAACAATTCCGAAGCAACTGGTAGAATAGACAGGGCTTCATCCACGCCGGAGAAACTAAAACGTTTGTGTGTTTGAGAAGAATACATTAGCTGTATACACTTAACATGATTCTCGCCGCCGTAACCATTTCTTACTTTGATTTCAAGAGGCGGCTGTGAAGACGAACGGTCATAGAGCATCGTTTCATAAAACTCTGATTTTCTCAAAACTCGAGAATGAAGATAAAGAGGATTTCCACCGTAATCTGTTCCATCCAGATCAATCAAATGTACTTTGAGGTCAGCAGTATTTTTGTCTCCGAACTGTAGAACCTCCTGTTTGGCCATTTTCACCCTGTAAAGTGAAGGATTCCTGCAAACACAAACCCCACAAACCATTACGTTAAGCAAACTTCCCACAAACAAATCACTATGTTAAGCGAACTTCTTTCAAGACCTTGTTACATTTGCGTCTAAGCTAACTTCTTTCAAACAAATCACTATGTTAAGCGAACTTCTTTCAGGACCTTGTTACATTTGCGTCTAAGCGAACTTCTTTCAGGGCCTTGTTACATTTGAGTCTAAGATCTTTCAGGGCTTTGTTTCATTTAAACCCCATCACACAACTTTTTTCAGGGCTTTGTTACATTTATTTTCAAAATCTTTCCACTAATTATGCGAATATTTTATTGTCAGCGTACATGTGATTTCATTAATCGTAAATCATTTAGACAACAGCTTTCATTAATTTAATATCGCTCTGTGTGTTGACACCACCGGATCCGTTTGGCTCGTGGTAGTTGTATCTTTCAAATCCCATTAAAGTACAAACATAAATTAATGATCATGTTCCTGACCTTATTTTAATTTAGGCCTCCCAGACAGTTTCGGTGAAAATTTTCAACGTGTATCAAAGTCGGCAAAACTTGAAGGGAGAGCGGAATTTAGAACAAATATGGTACTTACATTAAAACCCAAATCCAACCACTTCCTCACGCGTGTTCCCATCTTCATCCTCAAAATTTTCTCCGTATAATTTGTGTCCTCCATCTATGAAAGCGCTTGAATCATGCATAGTACGTTGAAAGCGCTTGAATCATGCATAGTTCGTTGACAGCACAATCATAAACCTGCCTTCACTTGAATTCAATTTAATGCGAAACCCTTTGAGTTCTAAGGTTATGTGGGAGGAAACTTTTTCCCAGGTAGTAATTTTCGTACATCAAAATAAAGAAATCGAAAAGAAAAAGACATGTATAACTAATAGATGGGTTTGGGATTTATGTTTGGATATATGATACAAAATTAGTTTAGTTGGTCATTTTAGTTTGTTTTTGTTTGCTTTCTAAGTTTTCACAATTAGATTATTTAAAACCAATTAAATTTATATAAGTATAATTTTTTACTTCATAGATTTTGATAACTAAATTTGACAAGAAGCCCTTTTTACAACATATCGAAAAGAGAAATGTAATTTTGTGTTTAATGTGGAGTTGACATATGACACTTAAATAAAATAATAAAATATGAAGTAAAACTAAATATACAATGCAAACACTAACCAAAAGTTCTAAACACACATTTCTATTCCAATTAATAAAAACTACAAAATAATAATTAAATTATATACTTCTTGGTGTGCAATTCATATATTGTCTAATTTACTAATTGATATAGCTTTTAAACTAGTACATTTTGAGGGATTTGATCTCTATACACACATGCAGAGTTGAAATTTGAGAGGCATTTTTCCGGTCAAATACAGGATTTTTTTTATCATTTATCATTTTGTTAGAAGTTTAATTTTTTTTATAAACCGTTATTTTGACGTTCTATATTTTCTTGAAAACGTTATTATTAGTTATATTAAGATGGCTCGGTTAGAGGTAGGAGGTTGTAGTCTGGGGTGGGGGCTAGAGGCTGAGGCTTGCCACCTGGAGGCTCGGTTGATAGTTGACCACTTGACATGTGAGGAAATTTATTGATTATTAAATTTTGATAAAGGGTGCAGCTATCGGCTAGATCGCCTATATCATACGCTTTTTGTAAGAATTACGAGGAATGGTACCCATTCACTGGCGGGAGGTGGTAAGTGTTCAATACGTACTATGAATCATTAACTCAGGTAGGTTGTTCCAGCATGGGTAAATTCACTTGGCTCTTGGGTTTCTCAATCTATATTTGACATCGAGAAGGTTCTTGATACTCTTCTGAGTATTCTCTTTCAGTTAGGCCATGTTCTAGTTAAACGAGAGTCATGGTATTTAGAACGAACTTAACATTTGAATAGAGGATCATTAGTTAACAATGCGACCTGCCACCGCCAATCCCTCTAGCTTATCGCCTATGACGTGAGTTAATGCATATCTACCACCTCTCTCCACCATCCTCGAACCATCCATCTCCCATGTATGATATGTTCAACGTTACTAAGCTCTGCATTGCTATAAACTACTATGATCTGTTGTTGCTATTTGGAGATGATTTCCAGTACATTAATGTAGAAATGATTGAACTTGGTTTTCATTGAGAAGATTCCGCCCCACTGGCTTCTAGACTCCCAATGTCACACAATTCTGCATGCTGAATAGAGCGTGTGGTAAGAGAACAAGAAGATGAAATCATTAATCAGGTAATGTAATGCTTTCTTCCTTCATTTGCTATCAAATTCAATGCAACTGTGTACAATTGAAAAGAAAACAATAGGTCAAATTAGTAAGAATTTCATCCTTTAGAGGTTTGATTGTAATGTTGATTCTAACTAAATTAGTAAAATTATATGTCTTATACATTTCTAATAGTTTTTTACTATCTTAGCGAAGAAAAGTATTTGTTATTAAAATAATTGCAACATGAACTTAAATCACACAGGAGAATAAAGAGAATGTACATATGAGTAGCCACCATTTTGGATTCTTAGGAGAGGAAGTGGGTAGGACAAAAGGTCCTATAGAAAAGTTTAGTTTTTTTATAAGGGAAGTGGGTAGATGCAAATTATGTAGCAACTTACTTCATAGGTTTTATGATTGTGGGTAATCTACAATGTTGGCCAAAAATTTGAGATTGATGGTAAGTGAGGATTTGATTTGAGCTAAGGCTTCCTTTAGAAGTGGAAAAACATGATATTAGGTTAGATAATGTCATTGGTATTATCATATATTATGATATTAATATGTACATGGGATTGTTCAAAGTTATGGGGTGGGATTGTTCAAACTTATGGGGTGAGTGGATAGTGAAGATGGTACTTAACAATTTTTAATGTAAATGATAGTGTGAATTATTAATAATATGTTGAAATGAAAAGATAACTTGATTTATTTTATGTTACACTAGTTGAAGACGGTATACAAAGATAAGATGTAAAAAATCAAACTATTTTAATAATATACAGTTTTATTTATAAAAATTGTGTATAATAGAAGAGCTTTTGATGATTATGATTATTATTTTTTATTTAATTTTTTTTATACAAAATTGAATGTAAGTTTTATTTATAAAAATTGTGTATAATAGAAGAGCTTTTGATGATTATGATTATTATTTTTTATTTAATTTTTTTATACAAAATTGAATGTATGTTGGTGTTTTGTGTAACCAATAAGTGATATTTTTAAAGTTATTCTTAGACAACATTGGTTGTGATAAGTTAGTACACCAATTATATCATTTAAAAGGATTTAATTTTATAAAAAAATATATATACATGTAAAGGACAATTTATACTGTTTTTGTAATAGGAAATACATTAATATTTTTTATCAAAAAATAAAAAATTATTTTACAATTATTTTTCTTTCGTTTTATAATGATTTTTACTTCTCATTAAGGCAGCTAGAGCTATCAGCAGATCACGATGATAAATAACAAAAAAATTGAAACCTCGCAAACCTTTCACAAAAGTAAGTTGAAATTTCATGAATAAAATTGTCTAGATAGATAATATCCTTAAATTCGGTTCCTTTTCGAAATCAACTTCGTGTTTGATTATAAAGCTCTGTTGTTTCATGGCTAAAACATATGACGCATTAAGTGACATGAGCCTTAATTATTGGTGCAGATGTCTGAAGGAAAATCTTGATCGTGATGTAAATCATCTATGAAAAAAATTCTTGCAAGTATAGGTCCTGCAAAACAACACAGACACTGTGAAAATAGAATTAGGATTGCTGTACTGACACCTCCATATCAATCTGGTAAATCCTCTGGCTCTTGGGGCCAAAAATACTCTAAATATGACTTAACCTACTGCCTTGACCGAAAGAGATGATACAATAGTGCAGATATTAGGATTTTCCGACTGCTTTGTTTTTACTAAGAACTAGTTAGGCACGTTTTGCACAAGCATTTTCTAGTATGTTCTCCACTGCTGATCTTAGATGACCTATTTAAAACAATATATCTCACCGATCCAAAAGATTCCAAAAGAAGCTCTTCTTTGGGTTTGGACTTCTGCAAGACTAGGGAAAGAATACTGAACAGAAGTACACTTTCATGGAAGATAGATTTTTTATCTTTCGGCCTGCCAACAAGTATATGCATCACCTAAAAGACAAGAACACGATTCAGGTTTGTTTCTCAGGAATAAATATCTGTTGCTGTATAATACTGAAATAAATTACCAGGTTTACTTGGTGAGCAATTCCAAGTCGTATGTCTTCTTATATCAGAGCTTCGATGGTTGCAAAATAGAGTATGATGAAAACCAGCATGCTCACAAAAGGCAACATTTCTGGGGAAGTGGTAGAAAAGTAAAATTGGTGGAGGTAAGCCACCATATATTTTGCATGGAAGCGATTCGAAACGCCAGGAGATATTTTAATCATTCCCATTAAGAGATCATCTTCCGTGTGTCTATCTACCATCTGCTTGAGAATTGATACAAACAAAGGTGTACCGCAATCTTCTTGCTCTACCAATTCCGTAAGTACACTGATATTAACATGCAAACATTTATTGTTTCTGTTGTGCAAAGTATCTCTCTTTCAAATACCATATCATTATCTTTTTTGACATTACAGATACATCTACACAAATTGAGAATCTATGCAATGAGAAATTCTTCAATCTCGTTTTGATTGAACAACCATCTCAAGATTGGCTTAGGCAGTTTGGCAGCCAAGAAATCACAATTGCACTCTGCTATTAGACCTAGAAGTAGTTACTCTGCTTCGGAACTATGTGATCAGGAAAATTCGTGCAGTTCTAATGAAAAAATTTGATAGAGATCTAAAATCTATATTAACGTTGTAGAATCATCCAATCACATTAAAAATTGGAGGCATTCACAAGGAGATACTGCTCTAGATCACACCATAACTTGGTTGTCATCTGCAAATCTGCAAACATAGTAAGCGATGTACATTTAATTTCAGATTCATCTTAGTTAAAAGAACGATGTTCATTTCTAATTTGAACTCTAACCAGCGTAACACTGGATCATTGTTTGTATTACCTTTCATTTGGAAATAGTTTTGAAACATCTTTATATATCAAGGGAAGGAAATTTTGAAGTATATACTACCTATCTCCATACAAATAACTTGCATACAGGATTGAGATGATAGCAGATTGACTGCAAAGAAGGTCAGAGTTACAGAAGCTTTGTTACCCCAACAAAAAAAATAAATCTACAGAATCCGAAGGTAAATTACTGGAGGCCTCTCGAACAGCCTATCCCAACCCATTTCCAACAAGTTGGTCAATAATCAAACTGAAAATGAGGAAAATTTCAGTCCTCACATCATTTATGATAAATTGAACCACGATGAAACAACTAATTTTTCTGCAAGATTTGTGGTTTGAACCATGGATATCGCCTGAGGAATGCAACAAATTGTATTAAGAAATGCATGCGCTATTTCTTCGTTTTCACGCATCCTGGTAAGTGAAGGAAGCAGATGCCCTTCTGTAGAAATCAAGCGAATGTAACACGTTCTCTTCGTGTTTACTATCTGACACATATGAAATCACATTCTTTAACACTTTAAGGATCAAACTCACAACAAAGCCTTTGATGGCACTTCATGATTAGTGTATTCAGTAAGAATATAAAGGCTGAACACGCTGCACTAAATGATTCTCCATAAATTGGGGGCGATGGAAATCGAGGGCTAATGAAATCTTTCAACACTATTTTTAGCTGGCGAAAATGATTATTTGGAAACCTCCGACATAAATATTGGTGGTCTAATTATTTTTTATATAAAAAGATTAAATAAATAGTGGGCTAAAAATTGAAAACCTTTCTTTAGAAAAAATTCGCCCCCTGAAAAATTTTGAACGCTTTAATTTCGCCAAGCATTGAGAACAAATGCTAGCAAAAATAAAAGGTTAGGGTTTGGCCCTAAATCTAAGCTTATCAATATTAAAGTTTGGATTTTTTTTATAATGAGCCCATAGTGGGATCGAGGGTTATTAAAGTCTGGATTTTTTTATAATGATCCCACAGTGGGATCGAGGGTTACAAATTCAGAGTTTTTTAGTTTGAATGAGTTACGAGAATTGGTCGAGAAAATCCCAGAGGGAATGACTCAAGAATCAAACCCAGAATCTAAACGCATCATACGATTACTCCATGAACGTATATACAATATATCTAATATACAAACTCAAAAAATGAAAATCTAATACTTTTTCAAAAAATAACAAGCTACAAGCAGCCCTAAGTATAACGTAATTCCTGAGACCTTAATCCCTTTGAAGTAAAAACTGAGGATGACTAGTGTTACATGCTATCTACGCAATTTAATGACACAGTCATAGATCTTTGCAACACTTTCAAGTCTGCGGGAAACATAAGGAAGAATCAATTTCCTGAACAAATGTCTCAGCCACCTTCACTAAGCCTGTAAACTCCTGCTCTTATCATAACTGTGAAAAAATGTGCCTAGGTTCGGTCGTAGGGCTTCTCTTAACGATTGGAGAGAGTTCCATATATAATTACAATAAAATGTAAAAAAGACTCAGAGTAAAGGAATTCTGAAACCCTACAATACCTGTGAAACCCTACAATGGTGGAGGTAGAATAGATTATTCGAGTGTTTTTCACATATACCCACCTGTACATTAAGTTCGGGAGTTAATAAAGTGAGATACAACTAAGAAATAAAAATTACCAGTAAACGTTTGATTTTTGTCATGAAATGAAGGAATCCTGTTACCTGAGAGGGGTTGGCTTGAAGAGATACTCTCCTTAGAAACTCGCGTCTATTCTTTCACGACCATACATAACAATTAGAGTATCGAATTGAGAAACACAAAGAAACCCTGGCGGGCGACGCCAAAACCCTCCTCGAAGAAGTTTTGATTCAAATGAAAAGTTATGCAAAGTTAGAGGTAAAAATAAAGTCCGAGTGGTAGCTGTACAATATGCCAGAGGAGAATACGAGTGTACATTTAAAACCTGTTGTACCATCTTCCAGGTGTCTTATGGAAGATTGACATAAAGCAGAGAACCTTTCCTTCATTTACTCCGTGGTCAGATCTATACTATTGTGGGGATTCGAGAGCGATAAATTATGTAGATGCTCCTAGAAACTTTAGTGGAATAAGCTAGCGCTAACACTTGATCAGTAATACTTAGAGAGTAACAAATTCACCATCCGCAAGTGTAAGAGATGGGGGAGTCGGGCCGGGACCCCAAGGCCACTCCCGACATGGACCCATAAGGTATTGTGTATAATTATTAACCAGCGTACTCCCAAAATGGAGGAAAGGAAACGTCGAAATGTGTTGAAAGCAAGTTTAGTGAATCTATGGTAGAGATAATAGTCCAAAAAATTTAAATGAAAGCTCCAGTGTAAGTACTAACAAGCAATAAATGTAAATTCATACAGGCTAATGCAATTAAAAAGCAACATAGCAATAAAAGTATACACAAATAACTCATCAAACTAGGATTTTGCAATCGGTGAATCAATGTATTTTATTACATTCACAAAACCATGATGGTTTCTAGATTCACAAAACCATGATGGTTTCTAGATTCTATGAGAACCCAAAGGCCCTTTTTTATTTACGAACCTAATATTTATGCTTGAGGTCATTGTCTTTTAGCTTTTCAACTACCCTACTATTCAAATTGAACTCTTAATATTATAAGGGCTTTTATAAATTCACCAAAGACATTTCACTACATTACATATTATCATAATCTTAGGCAAAATGCCACATTAAATACACTTTATTTATGAATGAGGGATCTACAGTCACATAAATTATTCCAACATAGTCTTCATATGATCTATCATTCTTAGAATGTACATATCAAGGTCAAATTTGCATTAAAAAATAAAATTCCAAGTCCGTTGTTAAAAAAATCTACAAAAATTCATGGAAAAAATGCATACAAAATTCATACAAGTGTCCTTTTAAAATAAAGAAATTATTTTCTAAAATTTCCATGTCTTCAACAAAACCTATTTCTCAGAATTGTGAACCCATATCTCCGAATTTTGAAATTAGTCTCCATTTGCTCAATCTACAAAGTCAACAACTTGTGCATTTTTGTCTAAAATCATGCAAAATTGCCCCGCTTCACTAAAATGCATGGTTATGGTTCATTTAAACTCCAAATTGAGTGATTCAAGTTGGACAACATGTATTTTTTCATTTCCCACCTTTTTAAACTTCCAAATTCTCAATTCGAGTCTTCAAATTTGTTATTGTGCAAAAATACTAAAATCTGCCATTTTTTTACACATTATTAATCAACTTGGGAGGCCTTACAAAGAGTGCATGCCAAGTCTTTTTCATGTATGGTATTAGTGAATGGTCATCAATATTTGATAAGTTTCCATGTTGTGCACAAAACCCATGTTTTGGACTTGATTCACCTCCAAATACACATAGTTTTCATGCAAAATTGCATTTGCCACTGTTTTTGACATTTCTAGAACATGCATAACATTATCACAAAAATGCATGTTGAGGCCATGTTAGGGATCCAAAACAAGTTTTGTAAATTAAGTAAAGTCATATATTCAATTCTCCATGAAGTATTTCATCTTAAGCCATGAATCCATTTGAAAACAAATTTGCCTTTATTTTAACAATTCAAAAAATGCATGCCTTCTAAGGAAAATTAGACATGCGCATACCTTGAAATTAGAATTGGAGATTCTTCTAATGCTTACGCATCCACCTATGAATTAAAATGCATGCAAAACAACTGATGCTCTTGCATCAAGATCTTAAAACAACAATGGGAAATTATGAAGAAGTTTATGTTAAGCAACTTCAAAGTTTTGTAAAGAAAGGGTAAAAGCATCTACCATGCAAGTTTAAAAAAACATATATAATTTTAAACAAACTCCTAGAGTTTGGTATGGAAAATGATATGACTTCTTCTTTCAAATAAGACTCATAAGAAGTAAGGATGATCCTAACTTGTACATAAAGAAGATGATCTTAGAAACATTGTGTTAATCATGTGTATGTTGATGACCTACTCTTGACAAGAAGTGTTGCAAATTTGATAAATGATGTCAATATGAGTTATCATAAGTGTTTGAAATGAAAGATATTGTACAAATGCACTATTGATTAGGCATCGCTATATGGAGGGATGAAGGAAAAACCATGATTACTCATAGAAAATATGCAAGTGAAAGGTTTGACATGCATGAATGAAATCAATCTCTACTCCATTAGAATAAAATTAGAAGTTTAGCATTGATAATGATACAAAGGAGGTGACTACTACTTTGTATTGATAGATGGTGGTTAGTTGGAATTACTACCACAACACAATAATACATATCATATTCAGTTAGTGTACTTATCTAATTCATGGCTAAGCCATATGAAAGTCAATGCAATGGATTCTTGGATACATCAAAGGAATTATAGATTTTGGTATTGAGTTTACTAATCATTCTATTATTTAGATGACAAGTTACTTATAGAAAATTCACTACAAGATATGATGATTTCACATTTGGATAAGAGTTGAAGGGTTGTTGCTTGGAGCATTAAGAAGAAATTTAGTATGATTTGTTTTCATTGAAGTTGAAAACAAAGCATTATCTAGTGCTAATTGTGAGGCTATTTAGTTGAATCTCATCTCAAAAAACACAAGAGAAAATTGAGGACCCACATTTGTTAATTGTGGACCAAACAAAGCACTATAAAACTAACAAGAAACTCAGTATACCATGCTATATCAAAATATTATCATTTTGTAAAATTGGAGGTCCACTGAAAGGAAATTGATTTGATGTTTTGTGACAAAATAAAATCTAGTTGATGTATTCAATCTTCACTTAGCCAAGGCTAGGTTTGAGATGCGAGCAAGGCTTAGTTTGAGATGCACAAAACACTATTAAGGCTAATTTTGAGATGCACAAAACACTATTAAAACTAATTTTGAGATGCACAAAGCTATGTTAGAATCAATAGTTGGACTCTTATTAAGGATTCCCCTACACGGGATTTCCCAAACCATAATCATTCAATATAACTTCAAGAATGAATCCGACAATAACATGCAACATTCTAAGAGAAGATTTAAGTGGAAGAATACTATTGTATTGTGCATTCTTATAGGAAACATAATTATACCTAATCATTTCCTATCATATAAATAACAAGTATATACCCAACTTACAGGTAAATTAAAAAGGTAATCATTTAGATTACTTTAAGGCTAATAAGAATTTCTTTAGTATCATGGTCTAAATATATCATAACAATCTGCTCATTAAGAATTTCCAGTCAATTTCCGGTACAGTATACACTCTATTCAAACTCTCTACAATATTAGAGTGTATGATGTTTGTAAACAATAAATAAATAGACAAGTATTACCTCAATTTCATGAAACACTTGGCACTTCTTCTCTTCTTGTTGAATACATATTTAAACTCATTAGGTATTTAACGTGTAGGAAATGCTATCTTTACAGAACTATTTTGGCATGTAATGTATCTTTATATGACGGTAGTCACTAGAAAAGTAGATGAAATTGAAAAGTGTTACACATATATCCATCATGATAGAAACCAATGGGATTTATTCAAAGTAGGATAGAAACCCTATAATGAAATTGAAAAGTCTAATCACTAAATACCATAATATCGAAGTTCTAAGGCAGCTGATGCTCAGAGTGTCATACCTATAAATCTAGTTGGATATAGAGGTATTTTCATATTTACTTAAACTTAGTTATTCAGATGGAAATTATATACATGAAGTTTCAATCACTAGGTATCATAAGAATTTTCCTGGATATTATGTAGTGGTCCCCCTAACCTTAAGAATCTTGCTATTTTGGAAGTATGACTTGGGTTCTTTAACATTCAACGATACATATTCGGTTGAGAATATATTATTAGGTGAAGCCTATTTATTTGGAATTCAACATTTTTGGTTAACCGAGAGACCATATGAACCCTGAGTTTGAGGCCATCGAAATAGAAAATTTGTTTTGTGGCATTGCAGCAGCAGGGTTCAAAGAAAAAACATCCCACTAATACTGTCAAGAGGGGTTGTTTTATGCAATTATATAATTAACGCATCAAACATTGAATTCAGCCAACCAAGAATAATATTGCTTTAACCTGCTAAGATGTAGGGGGACTTTAATATTAGTCATTATACATATATTGTTTCCTTCCGAGGTCATATCCTACATCGTTCCACTTACATCGATCATGTCTTATAGTAGATGTGACTGATAACAATATTTTTAAAAATAACAAATAACACAACCTTGATGCTTAATAAATAATTTGGAAGCATCTTCAACTTGAAGCAGTAACATAAATTGATGTGTTAGAGGTTTGTTAAATTGCCGAAGTTGTCTGAAAGCATCCTCAAACTGTAGCACCTTGACGATCGATCTATCAGATATTTGTTAAATTGCCTAAAGAATATGAGAGAATCTCCATGTTTTTGCATCCATACAGGTATATGACTGTTGGGAACACTCGCAATATCCATGCTGTGATGCGATCAAGCTTCCTTTCCCGTATTTAGAAAAGCAGTGGGAATGGGAAATCAGAGATAGTAGCAGAAAACGCGTGGAGAATGATTACGGTACAGCGACGACCTAGAAGCCTGTGTTCCAGCTCACATACAGTTATTTTCTCTGCACATCAAACTATCCACAACACACGTACATTCTCATGGACGGGCACGTACAATATGACAACCACACGAAGAAGAGGAACCAGTCCATCAATTAAATAATTTGTTTATTTTATTTAGAAAGACAACTTTCTCAAAAACCTTTGTGAAGGGGCCTTTATGAGACATTCCGCTATCCCTTGGCTGAAGTTTAGATCCCGCCATCCCTATCACCTACATAACCACGTGGCTTTCCAGATTTCTATCCAAACACCTGGCCATAACGAAAGCTGCAGTGAAGGATTTGGGTCGGAGGGGATTCAAGGATTAGGGTTCATAAGATCTTGTTTGATTGCTGCTTATCTAGGCTGCATAAGTTGCACTGTGTTGACAGAGTGTTTAGAGGATTTTGAGCTTCTGAGTTCAGATGCTAGTTTTCAGGTTATTAAGATAGGTAGATATTTTGGATAAGATAGGTAACTCCATAGTTCATTTCATTGCTTTGGATGAAGGTTGGTGTGATATGGAGGATAGAAGAATTGCTTAAGTGATGGTTGAACAAGATTTATGTGAGGACATTTTAGAAGACTTGGAGATTGAATCAAGATCGTGGAAACTTTTTCAAAAACTCAATTACTATAAATTCACCTTTCCATGTAGCATTTGTCACAAGGTGGGTCATCTAAGCATGGATTGTTCCTATGCAAGAAAGGATAAGGGTTTCTTTCAAAAGTTATGGTAAAGAAGAAGTTGGAGTGTGGTATGGAGAGTAAGAAATGTGACGAAATTATAGTAATTGAGTCCCAACCAAATCTGGTTTTTACAGTTACCGAAGGCATACATTTGGAAAAACTTCCTCTTCAAGTTCTAGTAAATTTGGAGTCAACAATGCAGACATCGATATATGTTTTTGAAGGTATGCAAATTCAAAACCCTTCCTTGTGTTTTATAGATAAGCTTAGTGATCCCCTCTTTGATGGAAATGAGGAACACAATTTTCCCGAAGTAGACATAAAGGTTGGTCACTACCAAACTATAGAAAACCCAAAAATCCCTTGTGTTAAGGCTCCAATGGTTGATGAGGTTCAGAAGAAGGAATAAATCGAGACTTTCAGGATAGTCAAAGGATCACTCCAATATTCTAAATTTATAACACCTTGTTGGGACGGGTTATGAACTTAATATTAAAGATTCTATCCTTCTTTGACTACATATGAAGAGGCTTGCTTTAAGATCACTATAAAGGCTCTAAAAAACACCCATACAAAAAAAGTTCATTTCCCAAATATGAACATAGTTCATTTATTGAATATCCAATATAAGAAGGATAACATGTTACAATCCATAAATGAAAAATATATACTAATTGAATAACGAATAGATAGATGATTACAATTCCATTGACTAATGACCATGGATGATAGGTCATGTCCTTTAATTGGGTCCTGTCACTTCATCATTTATTTATTATCATTATTTTTCCTTGGAATATAATTCTCGAGGAAACTCTCAAGCACTTCCCCTCATTTCAAGGATAGTACCTAGTGTAAAGATGACATTGTCCATATTCCAAGCTATGTCACATGGTTCAAGTTCGAGTTTGAATTCGACAAAGATGAAATTCGATTCGAATTCAAAGTTTGTGATGAGATTCGAATATGATTTGACATTAGATTTTTCCATAACAATATTGTTAAAATATAAAATATATTTTATTATATATTAACATATCATATATAATTATATATTATATATATAAATAAATTATATTTAATATATTATATATATAAATAAATTATATTTAATATATTTTGCATATATAATAAATAACTAATATTTAATATATAATAAATAACAATTAAATAATATATTCTAATTTATAACATAATGCAAGGTATATAACATATATATAAATTAATTTTGCCACCAATTTTCCTTAATAAGATGCCATCACTATCAAACCTTTCCTCAAATATTTCGCTCGTGTTCATCGAGGCTAACCCCTGAGTAACGAAGGTGAGGTTTGTGTTTAAATCTCATTTGAGCATGAGTAATGCGTCCAGCTGATTTATTGAATTTGTTTGGGCATTGTAATGAAAGACCGAAGAGATGCTAGGAAACATATATATGCATGAAACATCCTACCATTTTATCAACTTGTTTGTTGCCATACAGGTATGGAATTATTAACACTCAGTTTTGGTAGATCAGTCTAGGTAGTCGATATTTTGGTAGGTAGTGTTAAAATGGTCTAGTTAGTGCGAGAAAATGTTCTCGGGTGGGGTCACGGAGACCATCATCAATCACCATTCCCTGTCCTACAACTATTGTCGGTCACCATTCACTGCCACGATTCATGAGGAAATAACAGACATTCCTGTTGTCGTGGGGATAGAGTCCAAACCACTATCAACCCCAATCAATCCAAGATATAGGAGAGGAGAGAGCTCAAAAAAAAAATGAAGCATGGAAATCCAGGGTAATGGACTTTATCTTTAAAATCGGTGAATTTGAGCGAATGTTTTCCTTTGCTTTGAGATTCAACTGAATTCAAACTCCAACCTTGAGATGCGGCGAATCTTATGACTTAGGTTCCAACCACCTTGCTCTAATAGAATTTAGGAGAGACACACATGTGACCTCCCCTACATCGAGGGAGATATCTCACGTTTGGCTCGTGACCACTTGAGAAAACCCTAAAATCGAAATTTATTATTATTAGTTAATGTTTATTTTTTATATATTGATGTACATTGCATTGCCTTCATCTTTAGAAATGATTTGTTCTCAACATTTATACAATTGGAAAATGGGGTCAACAAAGGATTGCATGAGGCTTTCTTTAGGAAGATTATAAAGGGACAAGGTCGCAATGCATAAACCTAGATGCTCTCTAGTGGATGCAATGATTTTAGAGATCACACAAAAGGGAATTTCTAATTTTCTAGAGCAAAAAAAAATCAAATGGACTCAAGGAGGAAAGATACATTGAAAGGCCTAAAAAACACGATTTATAGACATGAAATATGCACCTAAACTACACTTCCAATTGATAACAATCACATAAAAGATAGAATGCCTATTCATTCATTACCTCAATTCCATTAACAATTTGAAGATCCATTAAAACCAATCAAGCACATGAGCAACATAAAAACCCTTCAATAGAGCACTAGCATCAACCATCCTACATCTTGATTGAGTATCCCTTGTCCATCAAACTCAATACCTCGCGCTTGTCCCCTGATTTTCCCTCTGCCTCCCCTCCACTGCTTCTACACTAAATTTAATAAAATATTCCCTAAATATTTGTATTTTCATATAACATAATTAAGCCCCCCTAGCCCCTTAATATATGGCAATATATTTGATCATTTATCTATCATAGTTTTTTCCCCAATATGAATGGACGTGATAGGATATTGCTTACCAACTGACCCCCCCCCCCGTGGGCATGAAGGATGCTAAGGCAGTGAGTACACATTTAGCAAATCATTTCAAATTATCCTCTAAGCTATGTCCCAAGACACTTGAAGAGAAAGAATACATGGCAAGAGTACCTTATTCTTTAGGATTTGGGAGTCTTATGCATGCAATGGCCTGCACAAGACCAAACATTCCCAAGCAATGGGAGTGGTCAGTACATATATGAGTAATCTAGGATAAAATTCATTGGCATGCAATGAAATAGATTCTGTGATATATGAAAGACACATCAGATCATGTATTGAAGTTCAGAGGGGAAGATGCACAATTGCAAGGATATGTAGACACAGACATGGTTGGTGAATTAGATGGAAAACACTCTACAATGCAGTATGTGTTCACATTGGAAGGAGCAACAATTAGCTGGATTTCAAGATTACAGAAGGTGGTGACTCTTTCCATCACTGAAGTAGAGTGTATTGCAATCATAGAAGGAGCTAAGGAAATGTTGTGGTTGTAGAGGCTATTGTCTGAATTGGGTAGCAGGCAAAAAGACTTTGCGTTATAAACTGATGGCAAAAGTTCTATACATTTGGCAAAAAATGCAGCATTTCATTCATGAATGAAGCACATAGATTTACGATATCACTTTATTTGAAGTTTCCTCGAACAAGGTAAGATGAGGTTGGGGAAGATACATATTAATCTAAATCCTGCAAATACATTTACCAAGGTTGTTCCAAAGGAGAAGCTGGAGTTTTGCAAAGCTTTTTTTGGTCTTGTAAAACTGTGACAATAGGCCATAGAAAATGGGTAAAATCTCCAAGGATGGTTGTAGGAAGCATGAATCAGAATTCAAGTAATACATTGTTGGGATGTGAAGCCTGATTTAGAGGAATGGTATAGTTCCTAGGTTTTTCATCAACAATTGTGTAATAGCTAGAAACAACTCATTCTTGGAAATGGGTGGCTCGATGTAGATATGAATTGGAAAAAATGCATTTTTGGAAATGGGTGGCTCGATGTAGATATGAATTGGAAAAAATGCATTCTTGGGAATGGGAAAATTATGTTCATACCACTTGATGGTTTAAGCTTGTTTGATACTATGAGATCAAGTATATATAGGATTTCTTGGGTAGTCCTCTTGTAATAATTATTAGTTGCATTTTAAAAGACCTATAGAAACCCGCTTTCTTGTGGATGTAGCCATATGTAGTATGATGAACCACATTATTTATTTGTGTCTCTGTGTCTCTTTGTGTGCTTTTTTTCTCTTTATTTCAATGCAATATATTTATGTGTGTTATTATTCTTAACAAATGTGAGTATACACATGACAACAATTAATAAATTATTAAACGAAAAACTTATTGAATTTTATATTTGTAATTGAAAAACAAATCAAAAAATCATAAACCATTATACTTGTAATAATAAGTTAAATCATCATACTCATGATAATTGAATAACAAGTTGCATGTTTTTGTGTGAAAAAAAATTAAAAAGTTAACAAAATGAGTATTGTAATAAATATTATGAAATTGGATTTTAATGTGGGTATACACATTAAAACATTTAAATAATAAAATGTTTTAATGTATTAAAAATGTAAGTTAAAAACAAAGAAGAAAATTCTTAGCCACATATTTAAAACAAATAATGTTTTAGAATATTAATAAAGATATTCATTTTTTAGATAATATTTATTAAAGATTAACTAACATTTGTGTCCTAGTCCAATCCACAAACTAATAGTCACACACATAATAAAATTTCCTTGCATTGCTAATAACAACCATTTTTAAAAAAATAAAACAATAATATAGATGAATGCATTGGTCCAAGTTTACGTGTCTTTAATTGTTGAATGGCATTTTAATAAGTTTATGTGTCTTTAATTGTTTAATGGCATTTTAATAAGTGTTAGAGTGCAAAGTAGTTTAAGTAATATATAACAAAATTTTTATTAATCTTTAAATATCTTAGAATAAATATTAGAGTGTAAATAGGAAATATAAAAAATGAGATAACTTAGAATAAAATCTATTTTTAAAATATCAAAAATATTTATAAAATAATGTAATTTTAATAATAATTATTGAAAGAAAATGAAATTAGGTTTTAAAAATAAATTAAACATCCTCAAATACATCAATAATATATAGATTATACAATTTCCACAACTAACATATATAACTCTAAAATTCCAAACCAAACAAACCAAAAAATATTTAAATCACTTTTATTATTATTATTTTATTAACTTTAAACATAAAGACAATCTAACATCATTTAATAACTCTTACTTCTGGGTTTCAATTCCCATGAAATATGTATATGATAATAACTGTCTGAGTTCATAGCCAATGCCAATGCTGACTCATCTATGTGCTATGCCATCAACGTGTCCATGATGCATCTCAATATTGTCAACACTCTTAAAATCATAATAAATCTTAAAAGCATGAGAGATAGGACATATTTCATTAAACGTTTAAACCGCATACAAGATAGGACATATTTCATTAAACGTTTAAACCGCATACAAGATAGGACATATTTCATTAAATGTTTCAAAAAAAAATTTAGTAGTTTATTTATTTATTTTAAGTTTATGTTTTGGATTTTAAGATCTATTTTTAGTCTAAATTCATTATTTAAAAAAAAAATTAAAACTTTTTTATTAATGAATAAATAGATTCAACACTTTTAAATACCTTTATGGTAATGAAATTATGTAATTTCTACAATTAATCTATAATTTTTTTTAAGATTTCTAACCGAAATCCAAAAACAAAAGCTCTATAACAAAAAAAATATAAAACCTAGAATATTTAGGCTACTCCTAAAAACTGTTTACATCGATCATGATTAAACATATTTTGAATAATTTAAGTGTGAGCAAATGTTGTCGTCTCACCAAACTAATAGATTCCAGGTCTTCGTCTCAAATTCTTCAATTTTCTCTACAAAATGGTGCACAAAAAACATCGTAACAAATGGCTATGACTTTAAAAAAAAAAAAATTGTTTATTTTAAGTTATTGTTTTTATTGATAATTCTCCTAAACATATGGAAATAACAAAAAAAATTAATTTTTATATATTTTAAATTATTATTTTTCTTTGACAATTCTTCCCAAAAACTAAATAAAACATCAATCAACCATAAAATAAAAATTCAATTTTTAAAAATTAAAAAATATTTTTATTTTTCAAAATATTTAGTTTAAACCCCTACAATGGATTCCATAACCCAATGCACCAAACCAAGAGCAAGGACATGAGGAGAGTTGATAGGTGAGTTGGTAGGTGGCAACCTTCACCTCCCATGCAATCATGCGAAAATCTGAGTGGTAATGGCATAGAACGAGGATAAGTACGATTACAGGCAGGATGATGAGGCCCTCATACAGTGGCTGGCATTTTCGTTTGTGTGGGTTTTTATGGCTGAAAGTGACAAATTCCAAGATGAGCGGAAGGATCGTGAATTTGTATGCCTCCTTTGTAGAAGAGGCCACTGTCTGCATCATCTTCGCCTCTAACTTATCAAGTTGGGTCTTTGTTCCCATCCCTCGCAAGGGACCCTTTTTGAGAAGCAGTCTATTCAGAACGATAGTGAAGGGAGGAGATCTATGGTCTTGTTTAGCTGTGTTGGGGATATTATCATGGTTCGAACTAAAACCACCAAGCGCAAAACTGCGAATGGCACCAAGCGCTCTCATATGGCACGGGCATAGAAGGAGATGGAGAATGCAAAGGGATTCTTTGAGGCTTTAGTTAGTCGTCAAGCCCAATATCGTGTTGAACGGTTGGAGGAGAGGCTTCGTCACGGAAGGAAACACCCCAATGTGTAGAAGCTCAAGGATGAATCTGGGGGTTTCATAGAAGACGCGGGCTCCTCTGAAACCCGTGAAACAAAACTCTGGGAATGTATTGGACCATGAAATCTTTATTTAGCATGGCCATGGAAGACTATGTGCAAGACAAATTTTAGGAGGAGATGCAGGATCCCTCGGAGACGACAAGATTGGCTCGACTCGAGGAGGGCATGTGCCATCTTGCACACAATCAAGTAACTACGGATGAGCATGTGAATGGGAGGTTGGACACCTTGGCTCATGAGCTCACCAGGAAATGCTTTAGCAAGCCACCTTCGTCTTGCCCTTCTGCCTCTCGGCTCATGTTTCGACATTGTCTTGTAGCGGTTGCAAGGGCTTGCTAAACAAGAAGTTCCAAGTGCTGGCCTCTCTTATGTTATTTTCTCTAATAAAGATTAGTTATGTTTTTCCTAGGATGAAAAATGTTTTTTGTTCCTACAGGATTTCAATTTTTTGGCGGGCCATAGCCCCCGGCCTGTGGGGGATCGGGGGATCTGTATGTTTCTTTGATAGACTTTATAGGATTTAAAATTTTTAGACTTGGGATTTTTGTTGATTCTGGTTGTGGATCTCTATGTTTAACCATGCCCCCTGGACCCTTCATGTAAGGCTGTGCCCCAACATGTAAGGTTGTGCCACGACATGTACAATTTTATTGTAATCCTTTTAATGTAATATAATACCAAGCTTTATAATATATATATATAGTTAGTTTAATATACTATTTTTAAAACACTTGGGAAAACATTATAAAAAGTTTGGAAATTAATCAAAAGTCAAATGTGTATGAAATCGGATCAATTACTATACTATATATACTCTGCCCGGGGCAGGTATAACAAGTTGAAAAGTATGAATAACTAACCAACCATTCATAATTTTAACCAATCAAAAAACAGTTTGTTAATTCGTAAGATAATGTGTGTGCTAACTATCTCAATCTGGAGCCTAATAGTAAGCTGCTTATTGTGTATAATTGTTAATGCATGGTTTTCCCCTCTCATACCTGGTAACCATGAAGCTGAATCAATCATAGCACGCAGTGGTGACCAATCGACGAAGAAAATGGCAGGGTTTGGGGTGACCAATGGAAGAAGAGAATGGCAGGGTTTTGGGCTATTATCAGTAAATCATGACTTTTACCAGGGCTCTCATGTCAAAAGCCATGAGAATAACGCGAACTTAAGTCGGAAAAATCATGACTTACGAATTAGATGTAAGGTTCAGAGGAGTGATATCAAGAGAATTAGACGTGAACTCCTCCTGTTTTATTATTCTTAGGCGATCAATATGGAAATACAGCTGCTCGGAACTTTGTGATATATGTTACGCAATTGGCTTTCGCTTTATTGGACCAGTGTAGTTTGGGCTTTGTTTGGTTGGTTCTTTATTGTAAGATTATTTACTTATGTTTTATGGCAGCTTACACACAAACACTTCATTTTGATTATTTAATCTTCATTTTGTTAATTGTGACTTTTGTTATATATAGACACATAATTGAGATTTGATTTTTAAAAAATTTCCAAATTGTGATCACAGAATTCATCAATAATGCAGGATATTGAAATGGCTTACCACACAATCTACACAAGATTATGTAACAATCAAAACATCCTTAATTTTGGACCTAAGCTTACAATCTACACAAGATTATGTAACAATGAAAACATCCCTAATTTTAAACCTAAGCTTTGCTTAGAATTCAGCTAATACAAACTTCAACAATTTAAATAATTTGTTATTTAAATTGTAATTTTAATAATTTTAATGAATTCAGAAACCAATAATCATGTTAAAATTACAGTTTTGAAATACTAATTTGAACAAAATATAATTTCAACTATTTAAGATTACAGTTTTGAAATACCAAAATTATAGACTTGAAAAAATTACAATTTCAAGTATTCAATTTGAGTAAAGTCTCACTTGAAAACATAGCTTCAAATAAAACTATTTCTACATAGATTTATTTATCTCCCACAAATCAATTAGTGAGAACCTCAACCAATTATATTAACTAACATATGCATTTAACTTGTGGACCCATAGGTCACAAGTTAAGTACCATGAAGAAGTTATCTATTACTTGTTCTCCATGCTTAATTGTAATAAAATGTTATCTATGTTTAGTCTACCTATTACCTTTTTTTAGTTAAATGAGTTGTGTGTCACTACCGCTTATCCATGCATAAGCTATGAGTTGGCCATGCTTCAACTACCAATTATTTTTATATTAATTTTTTTATGATTGTTTAATCAAAATTTGAACAATGCCTATAAAATCAATTTGGACATTACATTTATCCATCCTCTTTCAATCTAAGAAAAACATAAATGGTGTTACCATCTATTATTCCTCCCAACTAACTTGTATAAATATCAAACACAATTAAAGAAAAAAAAAATTTCAATATTAAAATCTTCCAACTCATCCATTCCTCTTTCACTAACTTATAAAGTCAGTAATCAAAACCCAAGAAAACAAAGTGGAATGTTGTAAAAAAAGTTATCGATGGTGATTAACGTCGTTCATCTTTGTTCCAACTGGGCTTAATGGACTAATGGCTTATTTTGCAAGTGTCCAAAGGTAATATCTTCATTTCGGCCTCCAATACAAAGAGCTTATACACCAATATGACAGTTTTTGAGGTTAATGTTCGAAAAATATTTAACTCTCCTATGAAATATGCGTTTTCAAACAATATTAGAAATTGTAAGAACAATTTATTTACTGCTGGTTGATGATTATATATCACCATAAATTAAAAAAAAACGACTTTATAAAATAAAAAATGATACATGTTCAACCACATATTCCTGTTTCACCATGAAATAATATGATAAGATATTAAAAGAAGAATAAAAATGAAAACAATTTATCTATCGTCAACATTACAAATACCAATAACTAACCTCTCTGAAGCAATTTAGGTATCTACAGAACTGCGGATGGCTATTTTTAATACAGGAAGCATATATACACTACTACATACAGGGGGTATTAAGACAATACTTGAGACAATAGTTGGGCAAATTTTCTCAACTTAAGACAAAAAAAAAATTGTGTATTGTCTTAAATATTGTCTTTAAGCAAGTGTCTTAACTATTGTCTTAAACTATTGTCTTAAATTTAAGACAATAATTTAAGACACCCGCTTAAAGACAATATTTAAGACAATAAACAAAACAAAAAAATTGCCTTAAGTTGAGACAATTTACACAACTATTGTCTCAAATATTGTCTTAATACCCCCTCTATGTAGTAGTGATAGAATGCAAATATTTATGATAGGGCACGGTGGAATCGAACCACCAATCTTCTGCATTATATAATGCAGATGCTCTACCATTGAGCTAGCACCCTAGAACTTCATATACAAAAAGAATATTGATATTTTTTAGAGTTTTTTTAAAGCAATGAGCACAAGAATCATGAAATATTCATTGTATTTCACTCATTCATATGTAGTTCTCATGGAGATTGCAGTTATAATACTCATGAGCATCTCAAAATCAATATATAATTCCATATGTTCTATATAAGATTTGGGAGAAAGGAGGTGGGCTTGGTCAATGGCACTGAAAGTGGTCAATCAAAGCTCGAGGCTTGGAAACAACTACATCAAGCAACAACACAAATAATGTACGACTGATTCAACAGGTGCACCCATAGACCATATTAAGCTCAGCATCCAATAAACTATTTATAAATGGTCCATATGATTTATTTATTTATCATCGCAACCTCATCATCAGGGTTTACACCAAACAATGCAATCAAGTGAAGATATGGAGTCATTATTTAAACAATGAGTGCAACATCATCATCCCATAGCTATTAGCATAAAAATGGATCTAATTTAATATCTAAATGTTGAAAATAACTGGAAAGTGGATCTAGAAGGATCTAGAGACCAAAATACATAGAGTAACCATGTATCAAGATCCACTAGAGCTAGCTCCCCTAACATCCATGGCTGAATGGAGGAATCTATATAGTTTAATGTTTGGAGGATGAGCTAGAAGAATATCTAGTCAGCGTGAGTGCCACTCCCTGGAACTATGGGGATTTCCTATGTGTTGTATTGATGAAATAAAAAGACCATGAGCCTGATGTTAACGTTGATGTTAATATATTTTTTTATTTTTAAAGAAAAGCCTAAACCTGAATTCTAAGATTAACCTATATAGAAAGCACTTACCTCATAAAAAGCATTTGGTTTTGGTCCCTCAAACATTGTACCCAGATGTTTTGATAAATCATCAATACATATGTGCTCATATTCCATATTCCTCCTGGGACCAATATCTATATAGCTGTCAGACCGTATAATTGACACAAACTACTGCCTCCCATTCTCAACGGAAAGCTTTGAAATCAAATCTGTAGTCTTCAACTCCTGATTTTCGCTGTAACAAATCCTTGATGAGTAATTTCCTGAAATTTGGTAATAAAAAGGAAAACTATTTCTTGCTGTGGCTACTATATCTCTCATAAACCACAATCCCAACCAGAATTTGTTTGTTGCAGAAGAACTTTTAATAGATTGTCCCATGACCCTATAGCACTCAACATCCAACCAACAAGAAATAAATCCCCTGATCCGGGTGTGAAAGCCTACTTTTGTTTTCCACCAAACCCAAAATTAACTAATAAAAAGTAATAAAATATATAACAATCAGCGATGACATAATATTGTTTTATGGTGTGTTTAAGAGAATTTCTTGCTATCCACAAAGATATAAATAAGAAATTTTCTTCTTGCATTGAAGGAAAAGATTTCATCATAAATGATAATCCTAAATTTGCTTCATAAGAACCCAATTAAAATCTAAAATCTCTTTGCTTTTGTCAACATAAGTATTATTGAAATACATGCAATAAAAACCTAAATAGAGTATGGAAATATTACATGTAACACAACAATATGTTGATCAAACTTCTTGTAATTAATAGTTTAGGGAAATATACTAAGAATTCATATTAGGTATGAGCATTTAAATACCAGCCAACCAAACATTAAAATATGATCATATCCCTCTAGAAGTTCATGATCCTTTTACTAATCATATGCCTCTAATTGATCTTTTGACTAAAAGTTTGGTGTAAGAGGCGAATTTGGCGAAATTCTGGGAAAAATGGTCTCAAAGAACCACCTGTATTTCCTAAACCATAATAGTTGTGCAAAAACTGAAGGAGGTTTTTGTGAATCCGCCCATGCTTAACAAAAACCTCTTTTGGTTTTCAAATATTCACTTCCAGCTCCTCGTAATAGGTTCCCAAAAACAATCACTAAAACAAGAAAATACACATGAAAAATACTCTGTTTTGATATACTTTTCCTTGGGATATAGATTCATCTACATCAGGATTATTATAAAAATAATGATTCTTTGTATATCTCTTTACTGCTCAAATTACCCTACAACCATCGATCTAAGTATGGGCCATAAACTCACAATAATCCAATAAAAACTAAAACAAATTGTGAGAAATGCAATGCAGAGTATACTAACCTTCATAAGGTGCACTTTGTCCCAAAATGGATGGAAAAATTGAGGCCAGGAATGTGGTTGTTTGCACCACTCTTGCTTGCACTTCTTGAGTCCCTCCTCCCCAATAGAACTTCCCAAAACAGTCCCCCACTGCTTCATTCCCAACCAAATCAATTATTAAATCACTCTTAGTCATCAATTTTATATTAAAAATCTTTTATTGTTATTCGATTTGGAATTTTAATCCTGGATTAAGCATGGAGACAAAAAAAACTAAAGGTGACAAGTAATTTGAGTTGAGGTGATACAAATAACTGTTGAGATGAAGATGCATTCAAGCAAATCTAAAAGAAATATGACCATTATATGCATAATGTTCCTTCACTCGACTCAACATGCATTCATGCAAAGGTGTCTAAGCTAATAGAGTGGCTTGTCAAACAGATAATAATCAATGACCTATTGATCTTGAGCAAGAGCAAGATAATAGTCATATAGATAATACTCAATGAACCAAGCAACTAAAATATCAATTAAGATGGCTACACAGATCCATATTTCAAAAGAACTAAAATCTCATTTTCCCAAAAGGGTTGTTGCAAGCAATGTTCAGTTCCTATATTGATATGATCTTCTACAGAATACCCATATTAAATCCCATGTACTCCAATACCCGCTATACTAGTGGGGTGGATCAGAGAACACGAACGCTCATGCATAATACATAGTTTCAATTTGCTTATGTCTAGTTACGCTCAATTCCAAGCACCAATTAATACAAAACTACATAGTAACATGTTTTAGTTCTGTTTTCTATTGGAATTATGTAATGTGTCAAAGTCTCAACTTTTCTCATGCTTAAATGTCTATATATAATTTTACTGATTTCCAAGTAACAATCATTACAAATTTGCATAATATTCTATTTAGGCAAGTTGGAATAATGAAATGCATATTTTCAGCTTGCTTGTGCATAAATTCAGTTATTCCTTAGGAATGATCATTACAGATTTGCAAAATATCATCATTACGGTTTTTCCTTAGGAATGATCATTACCTGCTAATGCATAGCTTCAACTTTCCTGTGAGTAAATTGTACATGCAATTCGCAGAAGTGGCTAATTATATTTCAATGGTTCCCAAAAGGAAGCCCAACTCTTCCAAGAAGCCCACCACTTCCAAGCAATAATCATTACAAATATACACAGTATAATATTTAGGGAAGGACTTTGCTTGTGCACAACAGAACACAAGAACAAGTACAAGCAAAGCACACGGAGACTCTCACACAAAGTATTTTGGAAGAAATAAAGCCCACCCACTTATTTATTAACCAAAAGAAGATTGTACAACTAAATTAAAAGCACACAAGAATGGAGTATGTGCAAGTATTAATACATATACACATACCATTCTCAAATTTAAGTCAAGAATATGGAATCAGTAGCAGTCCCATTTGCACAAGTTCCAGGTTGAATCAACAACCATACATCTCTTCTCATGTCAAAGCAATTACAATTGGTCACATGTAAGAATCATCTTACATTATGAATATGTTACTTTTGTATTATAAGATTTTCGTTACAAATGAAACTATGAATGAAAAACATAAAGACTATATATTTAACACTCCCACTAAATCTAATGTTTACAAACTCATCCAACAGAGTTCACCCTGAATCCATTTGTGCTATATTCAAACTTATTCTTTAACAAGGCTTTTGTCAATGTGTCAACAAGCACCTTACTGCTCTCATGGAACTCCATCTGCAAAATTTTGTTTATCAACTTGTTCAAAAGCATAATGGAATTGCACCTCAACGTGCTCTGTTCTCGGATGAAGTTGAGGTACTTAGTTATGGTGATGCAACTAGAACTATCACATCTTCATAACAGAGTGGGACCTGTTTCGTCCATTTTAGCATCCTTCAGTGGTTTCCTCAGACACACCGTCTTTTTAATTGCATAACAGGTTTCCACATACCTAGCTTTTGCATTTAAAGGTGTTCTCATTCTGGAATAAGCTAATCTGCTTAGGATCCAAGACAAATATATGGGCTTCTTTGAAATCTATGCCTACAGTTTCCCATTATTGTGACCATGCTGACATATAAACATACACCTTGTCACAAGAAAATTGTTATAATTATAGAAAAAAATTCAGGAGAATCCCATTATAATTATATCAAAAACTGATACATTGGGATTCATTTATAACATAATTCAATAGTCATCAAGTTGAATTTTCTGTCCCGATTTCTTATAATTCAGGGAAAGTTGTTTACACGGTGTACTTCAATATGTAATTTATACTTTACAATTATGAATGTCTTACATAAACTTACCAATTCAGATGGTGATAGAGGCAAACTCATGCAATAATGGAATATCTAAAAAGTAAACACCCATCCTAAAATCTAATTAGTGTTAATAAATCTAAGAGAAAAAACCCGAGGCATATAAATAACAGTTAAAGAATAACGTGCTAGTATACTTATTTTATCTCATATCCAAAATATATTAAACAACAAGAGATTTAATGTTAGTACAAGAGATCAAAACAACCTTGGGCATATATCTAATGTGAGAGAATATTAAAGTTAGCATTCCTATTCCATCTTCAATATAATACATTCAAAAGTTAAGATTACACTCAAAAGTTAGAATACATTCAAAAGTTATCTTACATTCGAGAGTTAGGAATCAAGATGGATGAGTGTCACAATATAAAATGTTATGTTTGAGAGTAGTTTTAAAGTACATTTATTACACGTGATTGAAAAGTTATACATTCATGTTACTTGTGGAAATAATAGGGACACCGTCTATCTTGGCTTTATGGAGGAGGAAAATGAAAATATCTACTTAGTGGACTTCAATATTGTCTATTACACTATTAAATAACCATCTTATGTCTGTTTAGTTTGTTGATATGTAATTTGTTTATACCCGTACCTAAAAGCCACAAAAAATCCATGCTTATGTTTTTTATCCCTTTCCCTGTAAAAGCTGATATTAAGATACAGTACGACATAGCAATGAGATAACAAAGTTACAGCTCTGAGTTTTCAGACCACTTTGCAGTTATGAATCTTACACGTAATTTCTATATTTTTTAAAATGTAGAAAGGATTACAACAGTTACATATTGAAATATTCAAATAATGATCATGGCAATATATAAAAGGCACAGATTCCATCCCTTCAAACGATCAAAGTAAATATGATATGTTACATATTTATTTTAAATTTTATTTACATATTATTAACTAATGAGGTGTATATATATATATATATATATATAACGTTCTATATTTCTTTGAAAATTTCTATACATTCTAAATTCACCAGAAATAGACATTGGTACTGAATACAATAGAAGACAACCTCTACCATGTAAAGAAATATGCAGAGTACAAAATTGCTTACACAATCTAAACCTTAATCTTTGTATTTGTAAGTGTAAGTTTACCTAGAAAACTAAAACTTGTCATTATGGGGGACAATGTTCCATTCAATAAACATGAATTCTCTGTAGGAAAGTGAGATTACAAGGCATAGAAATGCCATATATCTAAAAGGAATCAAAACTCTATCTTTGTGTTTGAAAATATAAGACCATACTTGTAAAATTTATTTAGAATTCGAAACCTATAGTCCGTGAGGACTCAGCACTTTGAAAGTTTCATTTGTCCTAAATGATGTAGTGGCTAGAGGTTGTACAAATAAGATAGAGTTCTCCATATGTTGCTATGACCCATGCTAGAAAATGGGGAAAAATTAGTTTATGATGTCTGAGCCTTTTGGAATTCTTCTTAGATCAGAGACCTCTGACAATTTCTCTCTAACTCCTCTCAACATCTATACATACACCCCTGGTCATATAATTTGAAAGGTAAAGGCACACCCCATCCTTGCAAGGATCCCATAACATTCATAAAACCAAAGATGTGCATGTTGTTGCGCATTTATTTTTCGTTTCCTCCCAATTTTTCAATTTGGATCCACAAAACTCAATGTCCATGGTGACCAAGGTTCTGTTAGTTATGCCTAGCTAGTGCATTTCTTGATTGGTGAGGAAGTTTAATACATTTAGCACCACTCCAGCTACTTGTGGCACGTCGGCCACCTCTTCTTCTGTTTGGTCCAAATAAGTTAGTACCTTTTCTCTAGATCATCAAATTCTAGATGATAATCCACTTAGTAAAACAAAGCGGGGAGAATCTCAAAGGTTTAGTCCCATATACACACTTTAATAGCGCTTAATTTTGATATGAGCTTAACCTCCTCCAACAATTGCTCATACCTGGATTTCAAGATGTCATTTTCATCCCTAATGATCTCTGTGGTATCTCTTTCATCTCGGACTTCATTTAGGTCCTCCAATTTGAGACCTTTCCTCCTCATATCCACCTTCCATTTGTCAACTAGGGCCTTTTGACTAGTAGACAGCTATGCCACAGTTTGGTATTAGATTTTCCAACTCTCAATATCCAAACTAAGTTCTTCTACCCTCACATTCAACTACTGCTATGCCGATCCATCCCCTCCCACATTGACAATGGTGGGAAGAGGCATGTTTTCCCTTTCTTCATTGTGCACTTCATATTTCTTTGAATTAGGCTCGCTTGCAACTTTCTCCATTTTCCTTTTTTCCGTTGTCTTTCTTTCTTTTCTGAAGTCTCAATAGACAATATCTTCTCATTTCCATCTCTATCATTCTATTCATTAACAGTTTGCTCACTATTATCTCTATTTACAACTAGAGGTATCGCAAATTCAGATAACATAGAACAATGCCAAGGAGATTGGCAATAGTTATTGAAGGAATTCTGAAGAGAGAATTTGAAATTGTTGGTATAGAACTCAAGGTAGATTCTACACAAAATTTGAATTATAACACTGGCTTGAAATTTGAGCACCAACAACAAAATATGGGAATGCATTTCATCAAAAGTAAAACAGTGGTAAAAGTATTAAGGCATTCCAAATAGATAATGGAGGTGGATTTAAATTTAAAAAGTTTATTGTTTTTTATAAGAAAAGACTTTCAAAGGAATTTTTTGTTCATTATAATCCCAAACAAAATCTGGTTAAGGTGAGAAGAAATTGTACAGTTGTTTAGCTGGCCCATTTTTTGTTTAAGTGTAGGGAAATGCTAAATAATTATAGGGAAGAAGAATTGCACACTATTGTATGTTTTCCCAATAGATTCCCTCTACAAGTTATTTCAATCACAAAAAGGAGGACCCCTAGAACTACTTTCCATTAAGAAACAAAGATGCAGTTGTCTTCAACCAAAACAAGAACCCTAATTAACATCACAACATGTTATAGAAAATTGGTTGTAACCAATTACAGGGATCCAAACATTTCGTGCCTAGGATTTCAAGGTATCCTCCGTAGTAATGCCACCCAAAAAAATTCCCAATAAGAGCCTTCCCAAAGGGTTCCAAAATTTGATCTATTCCTATGTCTTCTCCCAAGACCACCTTCACCCTTAAATCATTCCTTTTAACCACTCTCCTTGCTTTCTTAACCTAACTAGGGTCCTGAACTTTCACACCTTGAGTGTGCACTTCTTCCCTCGCCACAAAACATCTAAGTCCATAGCACCACAAATAAATATGCACCCTTTTGCTGGATGATGGATCATGCAAGGGATGATCCTTCAATTTCATAATAGCTTCAAAATCTTTATTTGAGCACCCTACCTTCACCCCAACCAAGCCTCGTGTAAAAAATCCATAAGAACTGCCTATGCATGGTCTCTACAATATTATTTATATTATTTGAAGGCTCATTCCTTATCCTCTCCCCACTAAACTATTCACTGAGGTCACCTACAAACAAATATAAAACAAAACCACCAAACAATGTTCCCTTACAATTCCACTCAAAGAATGTAGACCTATTAGCTTCCCTGCAACCATAATTGTTCAACTAACCTTCATCCTCAATCACTTGCTTATCCACATGTGAAGAGTCCAGAAACTTAGTTGATTCAAGGTGGCCTCAAATACAAGTTTCATTAATTGATGTCTTGTGTTTAGGAGCTCGAGGTTGCTTGTCAATCTCCAAAGACAATTCACCAATCTCCAACTCTAATGGGAAAGGACTTCCATCCACTATACATGCATCCAAATTCTCCTTGATCTGACAAGATTCAACGTGCTCAATGTTTGGACTTAACAACATCCATAGTTCCAATTTTTTACCCATCAAACCCTAACTTTTTTGTGGGGAGAATTAGTACCCAAGGATTGAAACACATCTATTGAATAAAGTAGAGTACCATCCCTCACCACTAAGTATGGGAGAAGTAAAAATACTTTGGCACTCAAAAGGATCCACAAAGATATCAACACTCTCTTCTTCCTACATCCTCTTAATGAAAAAATCCTACCTCCCCCCATTGTAAGCTTGTATTGGTTTCTATGCCTACTAATTTTTGTATACACATCTAACCTTAATAAGTTATCTCTCTCCAACCGTCAGCCCAAACTCTAAATATATGCATTTAATCAACTAGCTTGTATTATTTCTACCTTTATGAATAACCTCAAATCTAAATTTATAATCTATTTGCATTTTGTCAACATGGAGTGATCCTCAGAGTTTTTGATAACAAAAATACCCATGGGATCATGACTTATGATCTGTGATTGAATTCCCTTCTCTCCTACCAGTGTTACCTTGTATTCTATCTTGACACTCGTATATTATGCAAAATAAAAAATCTCTATTTAATCACTAGGCCCATCGCTCTATTGGTTTGCAACACTTTCTCTTACCTCATGGAATGTTGATTATTAGATGAGTTATTCTTTTCTATTAGGACATTTTTCAAATGACAAACTGAATTTTAATTATATTTGATATTGTTTTCCATGTTGGGCATTTCTCTTCCGATGGATGTATTTGAAAAAATGTCTGTAAAATTATAAGCAAATAAATAAAAACACCTAAACATTATAATGTGTATCACTAGATTTATACTTTGATACATTACATATTGTAGATTACTTTTGAGTCTTAAATGAATTTGGATTCTCTTATTTTCATAATATGCATAGTGCAGGGGTCATTCTTATCCCAAAAAAAACCCGCCCCTCATTTCCCATTCCATTTCCATTGCTGGGTTCATTTCTCATTTCTTGTAACTAAATCTCACCACTTCTAAATATTCAGTTTTGAATCCATCTCAGATTATGCTCACGGGAATCAAGGCAATCGATGGGAACTAAAATTATTGCAAACTTTATGCAACTTGGTGTTTGTGCACTATCCTAGGTACAATGCTTTAGTTTGTGAAATTTTGATATCAAAACTTAAAAGGCACGGAATGTAGAATCCAGAAACCTCAACCATGGAAGCAAAATGAAGAATCCACAAACCCTCAAAAACAGAGGAGATCACAGAAAACTAATAAGCAACCACACAGCATATATTGAAGGTACCTATCACTCACGCCCTGATGCTCTCGTCTCTTCCCATCAAATATTAGAAACCTAAAAGGACCCCAAAATAGAAAAACCTTAAAAATATAAAAGATAAACCCTAAACTATTTCAGGATTTAACATGAGGATCACAGAAAACTAATAAGCAACCACACATAGCATATATTGAAGGTACCTGTCACTCACGCCCCTTATCCTTGGTTGTCTACTTGGTCCTGCTCCTCATCTTTTCGCATCAAATGTTAAAAACTTGAAAGGACCCCAAAATAGAAAAAACATAAACCTTAATATAAAAGATAAACCCTAAACTATTTCAGGATTTAACATGAGGCATTGCTTAGCAATAGAAAAGCAGCATCGGGGTAGACTCACGGCATTCACCTGCGCAACTCCAACGGGAGGTCTTCCTGGAAACAGTCCTACTAGGGGTTAGGTATAAGCCCTCCTCTACAACGCGGACATTCATAAGCATGATGTCCCTCTCTCATGCATCATGTGTACCATACCTTCTCATGACCTACTTTTGGGATGGAAAACTACTGAATCTGGCCCTAATTTTATAAGCGGCTTACTACTTATTCGAAATTCCAGGGAAAGAGGGGGAAATGAGCAATTAAAACCTCCACTTGCTTGTAATATCACTCACCACACCCACAAATATGAGACGAGTATACAAGAGATATCTTTGTTTAACGCAACATGGGTTCTCTGTTCTACTTCAACTCAATACTCTATTCTATATAGGAAAGCTTGTAAATCGCTAGTCCCTTTACATATGGGAGGGTCTTGGAGTACTACTCCAATCAATCCAACACCATTTGCTAAAGCGGATCACAAAGAGGAGAGATCGTGGTTGCGGTCCTGCTAGTTGGATGTATCACGACCACCTCCATGTCAAACCCTGCCTCAAATCCTGTAACATTAAACGAAAAAATTAATATAAAAAAACCCTAAACTATTTTCAGATTTAGCAGGAGACAATAACAATAAAGTATGGTTGAAGCAAAGGAACATACGGGAAGACTAACGGCCTCCACCTCAAAGCCTGGCTGGAATATACCTTCCTGCTCGATCAAATTTACTCACTACAAAGTGTTGGGCCATGAGGTTTATATATAACTTGCAGTACTGTAGAATAAAGACCCCCAATTTCCCTTTGCTTTCCAGTCCATAACTTGTCGTGGCCTGATCAAACCCTGTCTCAAATCTACCATATTCGATTGAATTTACACTGCAAAATGTTGCAGGAAGTTTATCCATACAATATTACAGAACAAACACCGACAATTTCCACTTCCACTTCCCGCCCACAAATTTTCTTTGTAGAGAGAAAAGGATTAAAAAGTAAAGAAAAATAGAATAAAGTCATAATTAATTGTCGCCCTAAAACGAAATGATATACAATAATTAAAAATAATCAAAAGATAAAATGAAATGGATGGGTTAGAGACGTTATGAGATTAATGTCTTAAAACCAGCCTAGTGTAGTAGTGATAGCTGCGGGTAAGTTTGCGATGGTATATTTTCCAAGCTTTAAAGCTTAAATGTTATTTCACAACTAGAGGAGGAAATAAGAAACGACATCAAAATTGCAGTATACATGCATATGGATAAATGATACAGTAAACATGCCTTTACTTATCATAGCATAAGTCTTTTCACATATACAAAGAGCGCACATATTATATGTAGTAACAAAGTCTTTTCACATATACAGAGAGCACACATATATTATATGTAGTATCAACAAAAACCAAAACGAACTAAAACTAGACTATGTACCTAGTTGTCACTTATACATAGATAATTGTTCTAACTTATAGATACATAAACACGCATATACTTATCGCCACCATCCTGCACATAACATTTTGCGCTGCTTCAAAACTGGGAATTTTTTTGCTTAAAGAGCATCTTTCCAGATGTTATAGATACATCTCCTCTCCACCAAAGGGAGGGTTTCGGCTACGTCGATCATTCCCCTCTCCAAATCATCAAATCTCTCTGCCCAACCACTGTCGATGTCATTAACCAGCCCCGCCATCGTACTCAACCAATTTGACAGAAATGAAATGCGCAATGAGGAAGGAGCAATAATCTCCCCATTCCCGGGACCTGTCAAAAACCAATCATTCAGAACATGGCGAACATCAATTTTAGCTTGTTTACTGCATATTCGATCATGAACTAATGCATTGCGAAGGTCGTCATCTTCGCAAAACATTCTGAATATCGTTTCGAACGCTTCTCTGTCACAGCGCTGAATGACGTCAACAAGCCCTGAGAGAGTAGAACAATCTTTATCCATAGCCTCTTTATCAGCTTCATATTTGATGCATTCCACGTTTTCTTTAAATTCTTTCAAAAGTGCAGACCTCCACGTATCTGCAACAAGTGAGGACGCATTTTTCACCTTCATGCACGCTACAATATATTTCTCAAGTGCAGTGCGGTGGTCTGAACTTTTTCGTATCATGCACAACATTTCTTGTACAGAACCCTCCAGCATCTATAAATCCTCGGTCTTGCATACGCTCATGCCGAGCCTCGCAGCTAATTCGGGCAAAATATTTATCTGGAGAGATGTTACCAGGACTCGAAGTTGTGCTTCTTGCTCCGCACTCCAACAAACAGCTTCCAAATATCGCATGCATTCCTTAACACACTCATGAAACAACAATTCCGAAGCAACTGGTAGAATAGACAGGGCTTCATCCACGCCAGAGAAACTAAAACGTTTGTGTGTTTGAGAAGAATACATTAGCTGTATACACTTAACATCGTCATAGCATCGTCATTAGCTGTATATCTTCATTAGCTGTATACACGAACGGTCATATAGCATCGTTTCATAAAATTCTGATTTTCTCAAAACTCGAGAATGAAGATAAATGTTAGAATTAGTAATTACTTCAGTTAATATTAGTTTCTATTTTTGACGTTCAGTCAATAAATGCAATAGCATGCTTGCATGCATGCAAAAGCTAGGTTAAAGCTTTTAGGGTTTTCCATAAGTGTTTAAATACACATTACGTTCTTGATTGTAATACATCATTTGATCTCCGTTTATGAATAAAGATTGAAGAGTCGTAGCTCATTCCGCATTATCTTTGTTTTATTTCTACCTCCATCATTCAGGTTGGTATCACAGCTTAGGAGAAGATCAAATTGGTAGCATCAATTTCTGGAGAAGCCAAAGCCGTAGCTTTGAAGAATTGTAAGTTTATTTTTTGAAGAATTGTTACACAATTTATTTTTTTTGGAAAAAAAAAGAAAAAGAAAAGGTTTTTGGAACTACCGCGCCCGCATTATAGTCTAAAGCGTGGTAATTGGAACAAGATGGCATTTTTGGTCAAAGTGCAAAAAGGTTTTTACTTCATGTGATTGTTTTTTGACTTTCACGCAGTTATTAAGTAAGAATTTTTTCTTTTTGAAAAAAAGAGGAAGGAGATTATTTTGAAAAAGCCAGTGAACGACACCGCAACATCTATGCCTTCTAGCAGCGATCAATCTCAAATTTCTCCTCTTCCAGGGAAAAAAGACTATGATGTCTGGGCCACAAGGATGGCGGTTTATCTCAGGTCAGAAGATGCATGGGAATATGTCGTGTATGGCTATTCCAAACCTGCAGATGATGCAGCTTTTCAAGTCCTTTCAAACGCAGAAAAGGATGTCTTAAGAGCACACAGGAAGAAGGATGCAAAGGCACTACATCTCATAATGAACACTTTGGATAATAGCGTATTTCCAAAGATATCAGCCTCGTTACATGCCAAAGCAGCATGGGATACCTTAGCGACCAGTTATCAAGGTGCTAGTAAGGTACAAACAACAACACTCCAAAATCTAAGAAGAGACTTTGAAGATATGAAGATGAAAGAATCAGACTCAATAGATTCTTTCATGACCAAAGTCATGGGGATTGTTAATCAGCTGAATATCTATGGTGAAAAGATTGGAGATCAAAGGGTGGTTGAAAGGGTTATGAGATCCCTACCCCACAAATTTGAGTCGAAAGTTTCAGCGATTGAAGAAGCGAAAGATCTGATTACTCTCTCTATAGACGAGTTGACCGGATCTCTACTTTCATTCGAATCCGGACTCAACAAGAATGAAGATTCCTCTCTCGAGAATGCTTTCAAAGCACATGTCTCATTCTCAAGAGGTAGAGGCAGAGGAGGATCAAGAGGACGAAATAGAAGTGGCCGAACTAATGGCAATGGAGATCAAGATCACCATCATAACCATGAAGGCGAAAACTGCGACAAAAAAAGGTCAGATAAATCTAATATTCAGTGTTATTATTGCAATAAATTTGGGCATTATGCTCATGAATGCAAAAAGAAAAAGGCTGATCAAGTAAATCATAATGCTAATGTGACTAATACCTCTTAGGATAAAGATGATATGTTATTTCTTACATGTCATGCTGCACACAAAAGCCCAAAGAGACTTTGGCTTTTAGATAGTGGTTGTAGTAACCATATGACAGGTGACAGAGGTCTAATTGCAGACCTAGATGAATCAGTGAGGACAGAGGTCAAAGTTGGCACGGATGAGGTAGTTCCAGTTCTTGGAAAAAGAGTGGTCAACATTCTAACCAAACAAGGCCAACAAAAGACAATCTCAGATGTCTATTATGCTCTAGGATTGAAGCATAATATGCTTAGCATTGGGCAACTCACTGAAAAGAAGTACAAACTTGTTTTTGATGGATCAGACTGTGAAATTTATGACCCAAATCGACATTTGATCATCAAAATACAAGTGACTAGGAACATGATGTATCCACTAGTCATGAATTGCAGCAGCAAGGTAACCTCTTTTGCTCAAAAAGCCACTTGCATGGATGATTATTGGTTGTGGCATTTTAGATATGGACTTCTTCACTTTGGTGGTCTCAAGTTTTTGCAGCAGAAAGAGATGGTAAAGGGATTGCCCCCTATAAAGGAGCCAGAAAGCAGTTGTGAGTGTTGCATCATTGCAAAGCAGCACAGGGATAGCTTTCCTAAAGGTATGTCTCGAAGGGCACATGCACCTTTAGAACTTATTCATACTGAACTAGTTGGACCAATGCAAACTCAATCAATTGGTGGAAGCTATTATTTCCTTACATTTATTGATGATTTCAGTAGAAAAAAATGGGTGTATTTTCTTCGTCAGAAGTCTGAAACTTTTGGCAAGTTCAAGGAATTTAGGGCTCTGGTTGAAAAATAGAGTGGTTATCAACTCAAAGTATTGAGATCTGATGGAGGGGGAGAGTATGAATTTAAAGGAATTTCATGATTACTGCAAGCATCATGGAATCAAGAGGCAATTCACTACAAGATATACTCCTCAGCAGAATGGTATTGCAGAACGCAAGAACAAAACCATCATAAATATGGCAAGGAGCATGCTGAAAGGAATAAATGTGTCCCATGCATTTTGGGGAGACGCAGTGGCTTGTGCTGTTCATGTGATGAACATATCTCCCACCAAAATTGTGAAGAACAGAGTACCAGAGAAAGCATGGTCAGGTATGACTTGTAATGTTTCTCATTTCAGAGTATTTGGTTGTGTTGCTTATGCTCATGTTCCTAAACAGCTAAGAAAAAAGCTAGATGACAGGAGTGGGAAATGTATATTTCTTGGATACAGTGAACAAACTAAAGCCTACAAGCTGTATAACCCTATTACCAAAATGGTTATTCTCAACAGAGATGTTTTGTTCAAGGAGGAAGAGTCATGGAATGGAACCATAGACAAGGGTATGGGAGCTGCAATACCCCAACCAAAAGATGGAGAAGATGAGGAGCTGATTGGACAACAAGATTTAGTAGCATCTTCACCAGTAGCAAATACTCCAGAAAGAACACCTAGAAACTCAGTTCGAGGTGAAGCATCAAGTCCGCAGTCAAGTAATGAATTTGATCACAGTAATAAAAAGACTAGAAGATTGACAGATATTTATGATGAATTGGATGCAAATACCAATTATGTTTTTATTGCTAGTGAACCTGTGTTTCATGAAGAGGCTGTAAAACAAGAGCATTGGGTAAATGCTATGGACGAAGAGATAGATTCCATTGAGAGAAATGATACATGGAATCTAGTTGACCTGCCAAAGAATAAGAAACCCATTGGTGTGAAGTGGGTTTATAAAACCAAACTCAATGAAAAATGTGAGATTGATAGGTACAAGGCAACGTTAGTAGCAAAGGGTTTCTCGCAACAACTAGGAATTGATTTTGGAGAAACTTTTGCACCAGTGGCAAGATTGGACACAGTAAGAGTAGTCCTAGCAATTGCGGCACAGAAAAAGTGGAAAGTGTATCAGATGGATGTCAAGTCGACATTCTTGAATGGAATTCTTGAAGAAGAAATTTATGTGGAGCAGCCACATGGGTATTAAATAAAAGAATATGAAAAGAAAGTTTACAAGTTGAAGAAAGCTCTATATGGGCTCAAGCAAGCTCCAAGAGCTTGGTACATCAGAATTGATTCTTATCTGATAAAAAATGGTTTTAGCAGAAGCAGCAACAAACCAACACTTTACACAAAGGTAAATCAAGAAGGACATATTTTAATAGTTTGTTTGTATGTTGATGATATTATTTTTACAGGTGACCTCTCAGTAGATGAGTTCAAGGCAGCTATGAAGAAAGAGTTCGAGATGACAGACAGTTCTTCCTTGGCCTAGAAGTAGAACAGTTGGAAAAAAGGTATATTTATCTCTCAAAATAAATATGCTAATGAAGTTCTTAAGCGATTCAGAATGCTTAATTGCAAAACAACACCTACACCAGTGGCAACATGTACTAAGTTGAGCAAAGAAGATAGCAGTCCCAATGTAGATCCAACATTGTATAAGAGACTTGTAGGAAGTCTCATGTATCTCACAGCTACGAGACTTGATATTATGTTTGTTGTCAGCATGATTTCGAGGTTCATGGAGTCTCCCAAAGACTCGCATTGGCAAGTTGGCGAAAGGATCTTACGATATGTTGAAGGGACTTCAAGCTATGGAATTTTATACTCAAGCACTAAGTATGATGTTTTGACATGTTTCACTGACAGTGATTTTGCAGGAAGTTTGGATGACAGGAAGAGCACTTCCGGTCATGTTTTTCATCTTGGATCAGGGGTGATTTCATGGGCATCCAAGAAGCAACCCATTGTGACACTTTCATCAGCAAAAGCAGAGTATGTAACAGCGACATCAGTAGCATGTCAAGCAGTTTGGCTACGCAGAGTTTTAGAAGGTCTTCAACAGAAACAAGAAGGACCAACCACAGTTTATTGTGACAACAATTCAGCAATCGCTCTATCCAAGAACCATGTTTTCCACCAGAAAAGCAAGCACATTGATACCAGATATCACTTCATAAGAGAACCTGTGAACAATGGTGAAGTTCGCGTTGAGCATTGTAAATCGATTGACCAATTCCCTGACATCTTCACAAAGCCATTGGCAAAATATATTTTTGAAATTCATAGAAATAATTTAGGCACTGTAAAAGTTGCAGTAGTCAACAGTAGTAATTAAGAGGGAGTGTTAGAATTAGTAATTACTTCAGTTAACATTAGTTTCTATTCTTGACGTTCAGTCAATAAATGCAATAGCATGCTTTGCATGCATGCAAAAGCTAGGTTAAAGCTTTTAGGGTTTTCCATAAGTGTTTACATACACATTACGTTCTTGATTGTAATACATCAGTGGATCTCCGTTTATGAATAAAGAGTGAAGAGTCGTAGCTCATTCCGCATTATCTTTGTTTTATTTCTGCCTCCATCCTTCAATAAAGAGGATTTCCACCGTAATCTGTTCCATCCAAATCAATCAAATGTACTTTCAGGTCAGCAGTGTTTTTGTCTCTGAACTGTAGAACCTCCTGTTTGGCCATTTTCACCCTGTAAATTAAAGGATTCCTGCAAACACAAACCCCACCACGGGGGGTTCACTTAGTGAATTTGTTACATAGCACCATCGTTCGCATGATATTAAAGAATATCCCTAATTTCACTAAATATTGGAAAATTCCTCCTTAAATTTTATTGTTGAACCCCCCTCCCAATATGCCTTTCCAATTAAGAAAACCCCTGGTTTCACCATATATTATATGTATCCATTTTTATCAACCCATTTTTAATACCCCCTTTATATCATATTATCAAGTTGTAACAAATAGGATCCCTAACACATATTAGAATAAGCAAACATTATGCTAAATAAAATAATAGTATAATGTTAATAATGATCCAACCAAGATTGCAGGGGTGACTGGTCAATTTGTAGCGTTGGATAGTGGAAGACCCGATGAAATAGTATTGGGAAGGAAAATGCGTAAAAGGAAACCTAGTCAAGAGATCAACATAACAAAGAATGTAAAAGCTTGATAGTTTAATAGTTAGTGCAATGCTTAGAAAAGAGCAGAATTGCAAATGTTTTACACCACAGTCTGTCAATATACCAATTTTATATCAAGTAAATATAAGTATAGACATAAAGAGATCATGTTTTCTATAATCTTAATAAATTAAACTCCATAAAAATTCAAAATTGAAACCCTTTCGTGGATGGACTCCCCTACCTTCCTATCAAAACAAACATCCTTGATGTTTGAACCCAAATGAACATAACAAAATTCCTCTTACTTTCCAATAACACCATATGATCATGTGCATAGCTTGGATTTGGATCATTCACAAGATGTAATGAATTTCCCCCACTTCCTCTACATTTATTCTTGCCATCAAGGAAATTAACAACATTTAGTTACATTTTCTTGGGCTATATCTAGTTTTTTTTTTAACAGGAGAGGGAAAAATCTCCATTGTTAGGTTTCAAGCATGCAATAGTTATAAAGATACACAGATGGATAAAGTTATATGATACCACTTCATGGTAACGATAACACATAGGGTATGTAAATAAGGATTTATATTTATACCTATGTTCATGTTAGTTCCAATACAATATTAAGACAAATTCCTTGAATATTATAAGAATTGAAATTACAATTATGAATGCTCCAAATATAACTCAATCTAACAACTATTCATAACTGGCAATGTGAAAATGTTAAAGAAGAATACAAAAAGTTGAAAGAAATAATTGGTCAAGAAAGATTGATCTAACTTTTCTTGGTTCGAGTGAGCCAAGAAAGATTGATCTCACTTTTCTTGGTTGTCATGGAGAAAGGTTTGATTGAATCTCAATACCCACCTAAACCCCAACCTAGAAAATGAAGATTTAGATATTTTACTCGAATCCCTACCAAAAATAAAATACAATTGTTCAACTATGAAACTCCCAATTAGCTACATCTCTTAACTTAAAGATGAAAAACAATATAATATATCAATTCTAATCCTAAATAAGTTATTGAATGATTATGGATCAAGACCATTAATCTGAAGAGACTTCCATTGATATTATCATTGGTACAATATTATCATATTTATGCAAAACTTAGGATCACAAGCAATATGAAATAAAAATGGAGGGTCATTAAGTTTTAGGTGGGTATGAATTGAGCCCATGATTTGGAGGTATGAATCCATCCCACAATTTGGAGGTTATTCCTCAGCCCACCCAAATAAAATAACCCCCAATATTTATATTACTATGTCAAATTAAAAGCCCCCTTGATCCCTTAATACGAGGCAATATATTTTTGAGGTTTTTAAGAGTATTCAAGCACCCAATATGAATGGACGTGATATGATATTGCCTCACTAGTGAACCCCCCGTGAACCCCACAAACCACTATGTTAAGCAAACTTCCCACAAACCACTATGTTAAGCGAACTTCTTTCGGGGCCTTGTTACATTTGCGTCTAAGCGAACTTCTTTCAAGGCCTTGTTACATTTGAGTCTAAGATCTTTCAGGGCTTTGTTTCATTTAAACCCCATCGCACAACTTTTTTCAGGGCTTTGTTACATTTATTTTCAAGATCTTTCCACTAATTATGCGAATATTTTATTGTCAGCTTACATGCGATTTCATTAATCGTAGATCATTTAGACAATAGCTTTCATTAATTTAATCTCGTTCTATGTGTTGACACCGGATCCGTTTAAGAGAGTTTGGTTCGTGGTAGTTGTATCTTTCAAATCCCATTAAAGTACAAACATAAATTAATGATCATGTTCTTGACCTTATTGTAATTTAGGCCTCCCAGACAATTAATGATCATGTTCTTAACCTTATTGTAATTTAGGCCTCCCAGACAGTTTCGGTGAAAATTTTTGATGTGTATCAAAGTCGGCAAAACTTGAAGGGAGAGCGGAATTTAGAACAAATATGGTACTTACATTATGATTAGGGAATGCTAGCCATGTAACCCAAATCCAACCACTTCCTCACGCGTGTTCCCATCTTCATCCTCAAAATTTTCTCCATATAATTTGTGTCCTCTATCTATGGAAGCGCTTGAATCATGCATAGTACATTGAAAGTGCTTGAGTCATGCATAGTATGTTGAAAGCACAATCATAAACCTGCCTTCACTTGAATTCAATTTAATGCGAAACCCTTTGAGTTCTAAGGGTATGTGGGAGGAAACTTCTTCCGAGGTAGTAATTTTCGTACATCAAAATAAAGAAATCGAAAAGAAAAAGACATGTATAACTAAAACATGGGTTTAGGATTTATGTTTGGATATATGATACAAAATTAGTTTAGTTGGTCATTTTAGTTTGTTTTTGTTTGCTTTCTAAGTTTTCACAATTAGATTATTTAAAACCAATTAAATTTATATAAGTATTATTTTTCACTTAATAGATTTTGATAACTAAATTTGACAAGAGGTCCTTTCTACAACATATAGGAAGGAGAAGTGTAATTTTGTGTTCAGTGTGGAGTTGACATATGACACTCAAATAAAATAATAAAATATGAAGTAAAACTAAATATACAATGCAAACACTAACCAAAAGTTCTAAACACACACATATATTCCAATTAATAAAAACTAAAAATAATAATTAAATTTAGATATACTTCTTGGTGTGCAATTCATATATTGTCTAATTTACTAATTGATATAACTTTTAAACTAGTACATTTTGAGGGATTTGATCTCTATACATACATGCAGAGTTGGAATTTGAGGGGCATTTTTTCGATCAAATACAGGATTTTTTTTATGATTTATCATTTTGTTAGAAGTTTAATTTTTTTATTATAAACCGTTATTTTGACGTTCTATATTTTCTTGAAAACGTTATTATTAGTTATATTAAGATGGCTGGGTTAGAGGTAGGAAGTTGTAGTCTGGGGTGGGGGCTAGAGGCTGAGCCTTGCCACCTGGAGGCTGGGTTGATAGTTGACGACTTGACATGTTAGGAGATTTATTTATTATTAAATTTTAATAGAGGGTGCAGCTATCGGCTCAATCGCTTGTATCATACGCTTTTTGTAAGAGTTATGAGGAATGGTACCCATTCCCTGGCGAGAGGTGGTAAGTGTTCAATACGTACTATGAATCATTAACTTAGGTAGGGTATTCCAGCATGGGTAAATTCACTTGGCTCTTGGGTGTCTCAATCTATATTTGGCATCGAGTAGGTTCTTGATACTCCTTCGAGTATTCTCTGAGTTAGGCCCTGTTCTGGTTAAACAAGAGTCATGGTATTTAGAACGAACTTAACATTTGAATAGAGGATCATTAGTTAACCATGCGACCAACCATCGCCAATCCCTCTAGCTTACCGCCTATGACGCGAGTTAATGCATGTCTACCACCTCTCTTCACCATCCTCGAACCATCCATCTCCCGTGTCTGCTATGTTCGACGTTACTAAGCTCTACATTGCTATAAACTACTATGATATGTTGTTGCTATTTGGAGATGATTTCCAGTACATTAATGTAGAAATGATTGAACTTGGTTTTCATTGAGAAGATTCCGCTCCACTGGCTTTTAGACTCCCAATGTCACACAATTATGCAGCTGAATAGAGCACGTGGTAAGAGAACAAGGAGATGAAATCATTAATCAGGTAATGTAATGCCTTCTTCCTTCATTTTCTATCAAATTCAATTCAACTATGTGCAGTTGAAAAGAAAACAATAGGTCAAATTAGTAAGAATGAATTGATTATATTGTTGATTCTAACTAAATTGGTAAAATTATATGTTTTATACATTTCTAATAGTTTTCTACTATCTTAGCGAAGAAAAGTATTTGTTGTTAAAATAATTGCAACATTAACTTAAATCACATAGTAGGGAGAATAAATAGAATGTACATATGCGTAGCCACCATTTTGGATTCTTAGGAGAGGAAGTGGGTAGGACAAAAGGTCCTATAGAAAAGCTTAGTTTTTTTATAAGGTAAGTGGGTAGATGCAAATTATGTAGCAACTTACTTCATAGGTTTTTATGATTCTGGATAATCTACAATGTAGGCCAAAAATTTGAGATTGATGTTAAGTGAGGATTTGATTTGAGCTAAGGCTCCCTTAGAAGTGGAAAAACATGATATTAGGTTAGATAATGCCATTGGTATTATCATATTAATATTTACATGGGATTGTTCAAACTTATTGGGTGAGTGGATAGTGAAGATAGTACTTAACAATTTTTAATGTCAATGGTAGTGTGAATTATTAATAAAATGTTGAAATGAAAAGATAACTTGATTTATTTTATGATACACTGTTGAAGATGGTATACAAAGATATACAAAGATAAGTGTGAATTATTAATAAAACGTTGAAATGAAAAGATAACTTGATTTATTTTATGTTACAGTGTTGAAGATGATATACAAAGATTAGATGTACAAAATCAAACTATTTTAATAATATACAGTTTTATTTATGAAAATTGTGTATAATAAAAGAGCTTTTGCTAATTATGATTATTATTTTTTATTTAATTTTTCTTGTGAATTATTAATAAAATGTTGAAATGAAAAGATAACTTGATTTATTTTATGTTACAATGTTGAAGATGGTATACAAAGATAAGTGTGAATTATTAATAAAATATTGAAATGAAAAGATAACTTGATTTATTTTATGTCACACTGTTGAAGATGGTATACAAAGATAAGATGTAAAAAATCAAACTATTTTAATAATATACAGTTTTATTTATGAAAATTGTGTATAATAAAAAAGATTTTGCTATTTATGATTATTATTTTTAATTTAATTTTTTTATACAAAATTGAATGTATGTTGGTATTGTGTGTAACACATTATAAATTATGATTATTATTTTTTATTTAATTTTTTTATACAAAATTGAATGTATGTTGGTGTTGTGTGTAACACATTATAATCTAAACGGTGATATTTTTTAAGTTATTCTTAGGCAACATTGATTGTGATAAGTTAGTACACGAATTATATCATTTAAAAGGATTTGATTTTATAAAAAATATATATACATATGTAGAGGATGTAGAGAACAATTTATACTGTTTTTTAATAGAAAATACATTACAAAATTTTATCGAAAAATAAAAAAAATTATTTTATAATTATTTTTCTTTCATTTTATAATGATTTTTACTTTTCATTAAGGTAGCTAGAGCTATCAGCAGATCACGATGATAAATAACAAAAATTTGAAACCTCGCAAACCTTTCACAAAAGTAAGTTGAAATTTCTTGAATAAAATTGTCTAGATTAGATAATATCCTTAAATTCGGTTCCTTTTCGAAATCAACTTCGTGTTTGATTATAAAGGTTTGTTGTTTCATGGCTAAAACATGATGCATTAAGTGACATGAGCCTTAATTATTGGTGTAGATGTCTGAAGGAAAAACTTGATCATGATGTAAATCATCTATGAAAAAAATTCTTGCAAGTATAGGTCCTGCAAAAGAACACAGGCACTGTGAAAATAGAATTAGGATTGCTGTACTAACACCTCCATATCAATCTAGTAAATCCTCTGGCTTTTAGGGCCAAAAATACTCTAAATATGACTTAACCTACTGCCTTGGCCAAAAGAGATGATACAATAGTGCAGATATTAAGATTTTCCGACTACTTTTTTTTTACTAAGAACTAGTGAGGCACGTTTTGCATGTTAAATTTTCAGAATTTACTTCAATTTGATCTAGGATCTTAACTGAGAGAACATGTACACCAAATCTACAGCATATCAACCATGGACACAATAATGCAAGCACACAAGAGACACAGAGTTTACTTGGGGAAAACCATAAAGGTGAAAAACCCCAATAACTTCCTCAAAGATAGATAGAGCAATGATACAACCAGAATACAAGAGATAGTCTTCTCCTAGCAGCAGAGCCTCCTCCTCCATAAGTGCACCACTCTCCCAAGTGTGAGTGTAAGAATAGAATGTGTAAAATGAGAGAGACACACTCTCTATTTATACACTAACTTGACTTGACCTTTACTCAACTAGGTTGGCCTCAACTTAACCACTTAACATAATGCTGATTTGGCCGACCCCCACTAGGGTTGTCTAATAACTCTTTGACCCACATGGCCGACTCCCAATAGGGTGGTCTAATAACCCTTTGACCCACATGACTTATACAGGACCGACCCCAACAAGGTGGTCTAATAACCCATCAAGTATAAGTTACAACACTTACAATATAAATGACAGCACTTCCGTATAGAGGAATAATAACATCTCTATAGGAATACAATATACATATATGTGAAATACATTCCGAAGTTACATATACATCAACACTCCCTCTTAACTAGGAAGGTATTTCTCGACACAAGTCTTCTAGCACAAGTCATCTTCTCTGGATCATCGTCACTGCTGCTGCTATCTCAATCAATCTCTGAATCTTCTCGTCATAGGAAGTTCTACAGAGCCAGTCCTTTTTCATACTGGATGTAGGCCCACCACCTGCAGGTCTTTGTCATCACTGACCATACTGTGGAAATCTCAGGACTTATTACGTGCATCACAAAACCTTAAAAGAGTCTCTTGACTAGCAAGAACTCTAAAGAGCATCTGAGGCCTTTTTCATCCTATCCAGATCTCCAGGACTTATTACATGTGACCCCACCACAAAACCTCGAAAGAGAATCCCAGGACTGATTACGAGCACAAGGCTCAACCTATCGGATCTCCTAGGGCACAAATTACATGTGGTCACCACAAAACCTCGAAAGAGCATCCCAGGACTGATTACGAGCACAAGGCTCAACCTATCGGATCTCCCAGGGCACAAATTACATGTGGTCATGGAAAAACCTCGAAAGAGCATCCCAGGACTGATTACGAGCACACGGCTCAACCTATCGGATCTCCTAGGGAACAAATTACATGCCATAGGACAAAACCTCGAAAGAGCATCTTCCAGATATCCCAGGGCACAAATTACATGCCATAGGAAAAACCTCGAAAGATTTTCTGCAGATCTCCCAGGGCACAAATTATATGTCCTCCCAAGCAAAACCTCGAAAGAGCATTTGCCAGATATCCCAGGGTACAAATTACATGCCATAGGCAAAACCTCGAAAGACTATCTGCAAATCTCCCAGGGCACAAATTACATGCTTATCTGCACAACCTGTTCCACGACCACAGAGTATCAATCTGATACTCACCATACATCATCCTAATGTACACATGATCATCCTGATCATCATCACAACAACATCCTGCTGCATGTCATCTGGAGCACCATCCTGAAGCTCGTCATCCATGATCATACAATGCATCTACCTGATGCATACCAAGTATCTACCTGATACATATCATCATACATGATCCACCTGATCATACAATGTATCCACCTGATAAAAATACAAATACATGATACATATCACCATACATGATCCACCTAATCATACTATGTATCCACCTAATACATATACAGATACATGGTCCAAGCATCCAACATGATGCATATACAAAAATACATACAAGTGATCCAACTGATCATATCCAGCATCCAACATGATGCGTGATGTACACATGATCATCCTGATCATCATCACAGCAACATCTTGCTGCATGTCATCTGGAGCAACATCCTGAAGCTCGTCATCCATGATCATACAATGCATCTACCTGATGCATACCAAGTATCTACCCGATACATATCATCATACATGATCCACCTGATCATACAGTGTATCCACCTGATAAAAATACAAATACATGATACATATCACCATACATGATCCACTTGATCATACTATGTATCCACCTGATACATATACAGATACATGGTCCAAGCATCCAACATGATGCATATACAAAAATACATACAAGTGATCCAACTAATCATATCCAACATCCAACATGATGCGTGCATACATATAAATGATCCAACTGGTCATATCCAGCAACCAACATGATGCGTACATACATATACATATAAATGATCCAACTGATCATATCCAGCATCCAACATGATGCATACACAGAGCAGTAACTGGAGCATCATCCTGATGCTCATCATCCAACACTTATATCCACAGCCATGTGAAGGATCCTCCTTCCAACATGCTTGGAATGGCTTCTGCAAATGTGTCCATCACTTCTTCCTCGAAGTGTCATCAATCTGAAGAACACCAAGCCTCTCCCTGAAGTACTCGAACTTCACCCTGGCTAGTGGCTTAATCAACACATCTGCAATATGCTCGTCTGTCGCAATGTACAGGAGCTTCACAGATCCTCTCTGCACCATATCCCTGATATAGTGATATTTGATCTCTATGTGTTTCGACTTGTCATGAAACACTGGGTTCTCGGACAGCTTCACACAACTCTGGTTATCACAAATGATACCAGTAGCATCCAACGAGAGATCAAATAACTTAGAGTAGCTTCCGTAGCCATACTGCCTCACAACTAGCTGAATAAGCTGCAACATACTCTGCCTCAGTTGTACTCAATGCTATGCAGGACTGCTTCCTGCTAAACTAAGAGATCACACCTGATCCCATACTGAAGCAGCATCCAGATGTGCTCTTCCTATCTGCAGCACTACCAGCCCAATCTGAATCAACATAACCCTGCAAGTTAAACTTTTGATTCGCTTCATACTTGAGCCCACAATCCACTGTACCCTTTAGGTACCTCAGAACATGCTTTACAGCAACCAAGTGAACACTCCTCGGATCCGTCAGGAACTGGCTCAATGTGTTCACCGCAAAGCAAATATCTGGTCTCTTGTTCGTCAGGTACATCAAGGACCCAATCATCTGACGATACATAGAGACATCAACCAGCTCAGATGAAGCATTACATAGGAGCTTCATATTCGATGCCATAGGTGTGGCCATGGCCTTGCAATCCATCATCCCGAACCTCTTCAGGATCTCTACTGCATACTTCCCTTGTCCAAGGAAGATTTCATCTACACTCTGCCACACCTCCAAGCCAAAAAAACAAATAGTGCATCATCCCCAAGTTCTTCATCTCGAACTCGGCAGCAAGCTTCCACTATGTGTCGGCAATCAATATGTCATCTCCTGTTACAAACATGTCATCCACATACAGGAGTAGAATCACAGGATTCCCTTCCTCAACCTTGTAGTAAAGGTTGGAATCCACTTCACTCTTGGTAAAGCCCAAACTGGATAGAAAGTTGTCTATCCTACCAAGTTTTGCACACATATATGACTACACCATTCAAGAACGTTGTCTTGAAATCCATCTGGTGTATCTTCTATTTCATCACTTTTATATTTCTCTATGCTGCCATCTGCAACATGCTTGATCTAATAGTTCCATTTGGAAGTCACAACAGACTTCCCTTTAGCTCTTGGGACCGCATCCCAAACATCGTTCTTCATGATCGACGGATCATGGCATTCTTCCCGTATCCTGGGAACTTCAATATCTTCAATAGATAATTTTGTTGCTTGAACAAATGTTGTAGTCCTTCTTTTGTAGGTGATGGTATACGATCTTTCCTACACAACAAGTTAAATTGCATGATTAGAAAACATCTCATAGTTTTCAGAACAAATTCTTACACATAAGGAAATATGTCAGACAGTCATGCAATTATATTAGCCAATGCTTCAATACAACATTTATCCATATTCCGTAACTTTCTAGATGCCTTCCAATCTCTACTAGAACATTGTTAAGAGTGTGCACAACTCCTAACATGTCAGCAAAGAGGTTTCATTCTAGATAAGTAGCAATGGAATGTTGTACAGTGCCATAGGCCAATTACCCATGTATATTAGTAGTATACTGTTCATCAATGCAACTATTCTAATATGCATAATACACAACCTAACTCTAGGAACATAAGCATATACATCATTGAATAAAATTATGTAAGAAATGACAATTCAAATACTTATCTTTGTTTGGTTGTTGGGTGGACTCCCTCTGAGTGTTTGCTTCCTTGCAGGAGTTGCTTCTTCTACACCTTTCTGTTGTGGAATGTAGAAAGATGGTCAACTCCCTCTGAATATCTGCATCCTTGCAGAAACTACTGAAGTGTGCTCCTTTGCTTTCTTGCAGGAACAACTGGAGTGTGCTCCCTCTTGATCTTTGCTTCCTGGATTACCTGTCCTTGAACTTACATCCATCCTTAATCACTATGCATGCTTATTAATATCATCATTGTGTTATCCTTGAGGTCTCATACATAATCACACATTTATTAGTATAATCTTAATACTATCAAAACACAATAATCTTAAACATGTATATTCATGATCATTCACAGATAATAAACATTATTATTCAAGGTTTCAGGGAAGTCTTCTTTTACTCATGCATATTCTTATTTGATCATAAGACTCTTCTGGTTAGTTGAATCATCAATCAAGATAAGAGATATAATATGCATAAAACCTGTGATTATTCAAACCTATACCTTCATGATTCTTCTGGTTAGTCATATCATCAATTATGGTAAGAAACATAATATGCATACAACCATGACTATTCAAACCTATGACTTCATGAATAATCATTATCAATAGCACAACAGTATAAGATCCTAACACAAGGTAGGATTCTAGCTTGATATAGGAAAAACATACCTGGATTAGCATGCTAGCTAGTTATGTCTAACATACCCGCATAATGTCTTCTGGTTCTCTTCAGTGACTTGTGCTAGTAACTTGCATGTCTCATAAGTTAACCATTGTAGAACCAAGTTATACATACCTTGAAAGTAGATCTTCTATGTGATCCATGACAATGGATGAATCTTTGTCTTCATGTCACCATGAGCATATGTTCTTGAAGTAGAACATGATTTGACTTTCTTGGTGTACCTTTTGTGTTAGCAAACAACATAAACCTCATACAACATCACAATGCATTAGTACAATCATAAGTGTCAAAACCTTAATCAATGAATATCTTCTATTAAGGTAATACGACAAGTCTAGTAATCAATCAAGATTGTACTGTAATGATATGAAGACAAACATATCATAAACTTAACTATGAATAGAATTCGAAACATACCTGTAAGCCATACCTGTCAAGATTGCTTGTAATCTTCTTATGGAAGGCCTTAGCCTCATCTCCCTCTGAAACAGGAACTTCTTCACTTATGCAGGTGACCAATCCATCCTCTTCTAGGATTAACCCAATCCACTTGATTTGCAGGAACTGGATCTGGAGCTATAATAGCGTTTGTCAGAGAAACCCTAAAAATTCAAACTTTGAATTTCAAACTTCCGAAAGGATAGAAATATGCGCCTTGATGAGCTAATCAAGCTGGTATATTCAGAATTTGAAAAGTGCAAAGTTTCACTCCTCAATTTTGCCTTTAAAACTTTCGGATTCACTGGACGTGACCTTGAACTAGGGTTTGATGAAGCCCACTCTTCTTCCCAATCAAAAGGTCTGATCCAAAGCTCTAAGCTTCTATTTTTATGAGGAGCTTCCAGTCGTGGTCACAGATTTCAAAAATTCCCATTTTTGCAGAAGCCCTAATTTTCCACTTTTCTGATCAAAGTCCCGAATTAGGGTCTGATCAAGCCCGGCCTTCTTCCCAACCAAAAATTCTGATCTTGGTCTCTAAATTGTGATTTTGATGAGTATCATTCATTCGTGGTCTCCGATTACAAAAATTCCAACTTTATCCGAAACCCTAAATTCTGGAAGCCATGAATGAAGGTACTCAAAAATAATTCTGTTTTGACAGAAATATGTACCTGATTGTTTCTGGTGTAACTCCGAACTTTTCAATCCATAGGGTCTAAATTTTTTTCCTGAGATAGCCCGACCTGTTATCTTTCCATCCCGACAGGTCTGACCTCAATTTGATTCTCTGAGAGAGGGTTATGCCACGTGTCACAACGTGACCTGTTTATGGGATAATACAGGAGAGCGAACTTGTATGGCGTACCACGTGTCAATCGTTCAACTTCGGCCTCTGAAAATTTTTCCTGAGATAGCCCGACCTGTTATCTTTCCATCTCGACAGGTCTGACCTCAATTGAATTCTCTAAGAGAGAGTAATGCCACGTGTCGCAACGTGACCTGTTTATGGGATAATACAGGAGAGCGAACTTGTATGGCGTGCCACGTATCACTGGTTCAACTTAGGCCTCTGAAATTTTTTCCTGAGATAGTATAGTCTATGTAGTACCTGTCACGTTTTATGAAATTTCATTTGGAGCTTCCTAGCCCAAGTTATGACCTTTTTCCCAAGGTCACCTGATTTTGACTCAGATCTGGAAAAGGCAGAAACCCTATATTGTACAGATCATAAATCACAAAGTACAATGAATTAGAGGTTGTCCTTTGGACACAAGGTACATGGGGATCTGATCTTCGACCTGTAAAAGTTTCAGATCCGAAAACTTCGCCAAAATGGATTTATAGCGAAAGTGCTACGATGACTGGGTTTTGCTATATCAAGCCCTAGCATCGTAAGTGCAACACGTGTCATACATGCCATATCATGCCTTCTTTCAGGATAGCTCTGATACCATGTTAAATTTTCAGAATATACTTCAATCTGATCTAGGATCTTAACTGAGGGAACAACATGTACATCAAATCTACAGCATATCAACCATGGACACAACAATGCAAGCACACAAGAGACACAGAGTTTACTTGGGGAAAACCATAAAGATGAAAACCCCCAATAACTTCCTCAGAGATAGATAGAGCAATGATACAACCAGAATACAAGAGATAGTCTTCTCCTAACAGCAGAGTCTCCTCCTCCACAAGTGCGCCACTCTCCCAAGTGTGAGTGTGAGAATAGAATGTGTAAAATGAGAGAGACACACTCTCTATTTATACACTAACTTGACTTGACCTTTACTCAACTAGGTCGGCCTCAACTTAACCACTTAACATAATGCTGATTGGGCCGACCCCCACTAGGGTGGTCTAATAACCCTTTGACCCACATGGCCGACCCCCAATAGGGTGGTCTAATAACCCTTTGACCCACATGACTTATACAGGGCCGACCCCAACAAGGTGGTCTAATAACCCATCAAGTATAAGTTACGACACTTACAATATAAATGACGACACTTCCATATAGAGGAATAATAACATCTCTATAAGAATACAATATACATATAAGTGAAATACATTCCGAAGTTACATATAAATCAACATTGCACAAACATTTTCTACTATGTTCTCCACTGTTGATATTAGATGACTATTTAAAACAATATATCTCACCGATCCAAAAGATTCCAAAAGAAACTCTTCTTTGGGTTTGGACTCCTGCAACACTAGGGAAAGAATACTGAACAGAAGTACACTTTCATGGAAGATAGATTTTTTATCTTTCAGCCTGCCAACAAGTATATGCATCACCTAAAAGACAAGAACACGATTCAGGTTTGTTTCTCAGGAATAATTTCCCACCAAATATCTGTTGCTGTGTAATACTGAAATAAATTACCAGGTTTACTTGGTGAGTAATTCCAAGTAGTATGTCTTCTTATATTAGAGCTTCGATGGTGCAAAATATAGTATGATGAAAACCAACATGCTCACAAAAGGCAACATTTATGGGGAAGTGGTAGAAAGGTAAAATTGGTGGAGGGAAGCCACTATATATTTTGCATGGTATTTTAATCATTCCCATTAGGATATCATCTTCCGTGTGTCTATCTACTATCTGCTTGAGAACTAATACAAACAAAGGTGTACCGCAATCTTCTTGCTCTACCAATTCCGTAAGTACACTGATATTAACATGCAAACAATTATTGTTTCTGTTGTGCAAAGTATCTCTCTTTCAAATACCATATCATTATCTTTTTTGACATTACAGATACATCTACACAAATTGAGAATCTATGCAATGAGAAATTCTTCAATCTCGTTTTGATTGAACAACCATCTCAAGAATGCCTTAGGCAGTTTGGCAGCCAAGAAATCACAATTGCACTCTGCTATTAGACCTAGAAGTAGTTACTCTACTATTAGACCTAGAAGTAGTTACTCTCCTTCGGAACTATGTGATAAGGAAAATTCGTGCTGTTCTAATGAAAAAATTTGATCGAGATCTAAAATCTATATTAACGTTGTAGAATCATCCAATCACATTAAAAAATGGAGGCATTCACAAGGATATACTGCTCTAGATCACACCATAACTTGGTTGTCATCTGCATATCTGCAAACATAGTAAGCGATGTACATTTAATTTCAGATTCATCTTAGTTAAAAGAACGATGTTCATTTCTAATTTGAACTCTAACGAGCGTAACACTGGATCATTGTTTGTATTACCTTTCATTTGGAAATAGTTTTGAAACATCTTTATATATCAAGGGAAGGAAATTTTGAAGTATATACTACCTATCTCCATACAAATAACTTGCATACAGGATTGAGATGATAGCAGATTGACTGCAAAGAAGGTCAGAGTTACAGGAGCTTTGTTACCCCAACAAAAAAAGTAAATCAACAGGATCCGAAGGTAAATTACTGGAGGACTCTCGAACACCCTCTCCCAACCCATTTCCAACAAGTTGGTCAATAATCAAACTAAAAATGAGGAAAATTTCAGTCCTCACATCATTTATGATCAATTGAACCACGATGAAACAACTAATTTTTCTGCAAGATTTGTGGTTTGAACCATGGATGTCTCCTGAGGAATGCAACAAAATGTATTAAGAAATGCATGCGCTATTTCTTCGTTTTCACTCATCCTGGTAAGTGAAGGAAGCAGATGCCCTTTTGAAGAAATCAAGCGAATGTAACATGTTCTCTTCATGTTTACTATCTGACACATATGAAATCACATTCTTTAACAGTTCAAGGATCAAACTCACAACAAAGCCTTTGATGGCACTTCATGATTAGTGTCTTCAATAAGAATATAAAGGCTGAACACACTGCACTAAATGATTCTCCATAAATAGGGGGCGATGGAAATCGAGGGCAAATGAAATCTTTCGACACTATTTTTAGCTGGCGAAAATGATTATTTGGAAACCTCAGACATAAATATTGGTGGGCTAATTATTTTTTATATAAAAAGATTAAATAAATAGTGGGTTAAAAATAGAAAACCTTTTTTTAGAAAAAAATTGCCCTTTGAAAGGTTAGGGTTTGGCACTAACAAATGCTAGCAAAAATAAAAGGTTAGGGTTTGGCCCTAAATCTAAGCTTTTATCCTAAATCTAAGCTTTTATCAATATTAAAGTTTGGATTTTTTTTATAATGAGCCCATAGTGGGATCGAGGGTTATTAAAGTTTGGATTTTTTTATAATGATCCCACAGTGGAATTGAGGGTTACAAATTCAGAGTTTTTAGTTTGAATGAGTACCAGAAACTGAGGATGACTAGTGTTACATGCTATCTACACAATTTAATGACACAGTCATAGATCTTTGCAACACTTTCAAGTCTGCGGGAAACATAACGAAGAATCAATTTCCTGAACAAATGTCTCAGCCACCTTCACTAAGCCTCAAAGCATAAACTCCTACTCTTATCATAATTGTGAAAAAATGTGTCTAGGTTCGGTCGTAGGGCTTCTCTTAACGATTAGAGAGAGTTCCATATATAATTACAATGGAATGTAAAAATGACTGAGTAAAGGAATTCTAACAACAATATTATAAAAATAAGTCTATATGAGAACAATACCTGTGAAACCCTACAATGGTGGAGGTAGGATAGATTATTCGAGTGTTTTTCACATATACCCACGGCCTGTACATTAAGTTCGAGAGTTAATAAAGTGAGATACAACTAAGACATAAAAATTACCAGTAAACATTTGATTTTTGTCATGAAATGAAGGAATCCTATTACCTGAGAGAGGTTGGCTTGAAGAGATACTCTCTTTAGAAACTCGCGTCTATTCTTTCACGACCATACATAACAATTAGAGTATCGAATTGAGAAACACAAAGAAACCCTGGAGGGCGACGCCAAAACCCTCCTCGAAGAAGTTAAGTTTTGATTCAAATGAAAAGTTATGCAAAGTTAGATGTAAAAATCAAGTCCGAGTGGTAGCTGTACAATATGCCAGAGGAGAATATGAGTGTACATTTAAAACTTGTTGTACCATCTTCCAGGTGTCATATGGAAGATTGACATGAAGCAGAGAACCTTTCCTTCATTTACTCCGTGGTAAGATCTATACTATTGTGGGGATTCAAGAGCGATAATTAATTATGTAGATGCTCCTAGAAACTTTAGTGTAATAATAAGCTAGCGCTAACACTTGATCAGTAATACTTAGAGAGTAACAAATTCACCATCCGCAAGTATAAGAGATGGGGGACCCCGAGGGTCACTCCGGAGAGGCACCAAAAGGCATTGTGTATAATTATTAACTAGCATACCTTCAAAACGGGGGAAAGAAAACGTCCAAATATGTTGAAAGCAAGTTTAGTGAATCTATGGTAGGAATAATAGTCCAAAAAACCTAAATGAAAGCTTTAGTGTAAGTACTAATAAGCAATAAAGAGAAACCCATATAGGCTAGTGCAGCTAAAAAGCAGCATAAAAAGCAACATAGCAATAAAATTATACACAAATAACTCATCAAACTAGGATTTTGCAATCTCTGAATCAATGCATTTTATTACATTCACAAAACCATGATGGTTTCTAGATTCTACACAGACCCAACCCAAGAAGGGTAATCTATGAGAACCCAAAAGCCCTTTTTTATTTATGAACCTCATATTTATGCTTGAGGTCATTGTCTTTTAGCTTTTCAACTACCCTACTATTCAAATTGAACTCTTAATATTATAAGGGATTTTATAAATTCACCAAAGACATTTCACTACATTACATATTATCATAATTTCAGGCAAAATGCCACATTAAATACACTCTATTTCTGAATGAGGGATCTACAGTCACATAAATTATTCCAACATAGTCTTCATATGATCTATCGTTCTTAGAATGTACATATCAAGGTCAAATTTGCATTAATCAATCAAAATTCCAAGTCCGTTGTCAAAAAAGTCTACAAAAATTCATGGAAAAAATGCATACAAAATTCATACAAGTGTCCTTTTAAAATAAAGAAAAATGTTTTCTAAAATTTCCATGCCGTCAACAAAACCTATTTCTCAGAATTGTGAACCCATATCTCAGAATTTTGAAATTCGTCTCCATTTACTCAATCTACAAAGTCAACAACTTGTGCATTTTTGTCTAAAATCAACCAAAACTGCCCTGCTTCACTAAAATGCATGGTTATGGTTCATTTAAACTCCAAATTGAGTGATTCAAGTTGGAGAGCATGTATTTTTTTATTTCCCACCTTTTTAAACTTCCAAATTCTCAATTCAAGTCTTCAAATTTGTTATTGTGCAAAAATTCTAAAATCTACCATTTTTTTATACACTATTCAAAAACTCTGGGAGGCCTTACAAGGAGTGTATGCCAAATCGTTTTCATGTATGGTATTAGTGAATGGTCATCAATATTTGATAAGTTTCCATGTTGTGCACAAAACCCATGTTTTGGACTTGATTCACCTCCAAATACACATAGTTTTCATGCAAAATTGCATTTGCCACTGTTTTTTACATTTCTAGAACATGCATAACATTATCACAAAAATGCATGTTGAGGCCATGTTAGGGATCCAAAACAAGTTTTGTAAATTAATTAAAGTCACATATTCAATTCTCCATGAATCCATTAGAAAACAAAAATGCATGCCTTCTAAGGCAAATTAGACATGTGCATACCTTGAAATTAGAATTGGAGATTCTTCTAATGCTTACACATCCACCTATGAATTAAAATGCATGCAAAACAACTGATGCTCTTGCATCGAGATCTTAAAACAACAATGGGAAATTATGAAGAAGTTTATGTTGAGCAACTTCAAGGTTTTGTAAAGAAAGGGTAAAAACATCTACCATGCAAGTTTAAAAAAACATATATAATTTTAAACAAACACCTAGAGTTTGGTATGGAAAATGATATGACTTCTTCTTTCAAATAGGACTCATAAGAAGTAAGGATGATCCTAACTTGTACATAAAGAAGATGATCTTGGAAACATTGTGTTAATCACCTGTATGTTGATGACCTACTCTTGACAAGAAGTGTTGCAAATTTGATAAATGATGTCAATATGAGTTATCATAAGTGTTTGAAATGAAAGATATTGTACAAATGCACTATTGATTAGGCATCGCTATATGGAGGGATGAAGGAAAAACCATGATTACTCATAGAAAATATGCAAGTGAAAGGTTTGACATGCATGAATGAAATCAATCTCTAATCCATTAGAATAAAATTAGAAGTTTAGCATTGATAATGATACAAAGGAGGTGACTACTACTTTGTATAGATAGATGGTGGTTAGTTGGAATTGCTACCACAACACAATAATACATATCATATTCAGTTAGTGTACTTATCTAAATCATGGCTAAGCCATATGAAAGTCAATGCAATGGTTTCTTGGATACATAAAAGGAATTATAGATTTTGGTATTGAGTTTACTAATCATTCTATTATTGAGATGACAAGTTACTTATATAAAATTCACTACAGGATATGATGATTTCACATTTGGATAAGAGTTGAAGAGTTGTTGCTTGGAGCATTAAGAAGAAATTTAGTATGATTTTTTTTTCATTGAAGTTGAAAACAAAGCATTATGTAGTGCTAATTGTGAGGCTATTTAGTTGAATCTCATCTCAAAGAACACAAGAGAAAATTAAGGACCTACATTTGTTAATTGTGTCAACCAAAGCACTATAAAACTAACAAGAAACTCGGTATACCATGCTATATCAAAATATTATCATTTTGTAAAATTGGAGGTCTAGTGAAAGGAAATTGATTTGATGTTTTGTGACAAAATAAAATCTAGTTGATGTCTTCAGTCTTCACTGAGCCTTAGAGTAAGGCTAGGTTTGAGATACGAGCAAGGCTTAGTTTGAGATGCACAAAACACTATTAAGGTTAATTTTGAGATGCACAAAACACTATTAAAGCTAATTTTGAAATGCACAAAGCTATGTTAGAATCAATAGTTGGACTCTTATTAAGGATTCCCCTACACAGGATTGCCCAAACCATAATCATTCAATATAACTTGAAGAATGAATCCTACAATAACATGCAGCATTCTAAGAGAAGATTTAAGTGGAAGAATACTATTGTATTGTGCATTCTTATAAGCAACACATTTATACCTAATAATTTCCTATCATATAAATAACAAGTATATACCCAACTTACAAGTAAATTAAAAAGGTAATCATTTAGATTACTTTAAGGCTAATAAGAATTTCTTTAGTATCATGGTCTAAATATATCATAAGAATCTGCTCATTAAGAATTTCCAGTCAATATCCGGTACAATATACACTCTATTCAAACTCTCTACAGTATTAGAGTGTATGATGTTTGTAAACAATAAATAAATAGCCAAGTATTACCTCATTTTCATGAAACACTTGGCACTTTTCTCTTCTTGTTGAATACATATTTAAACTCATTAGGTATTTAACGTGTAGGAAATGCCGTATTTACAGAACTATTTTGGGATATAATGTATTTTTATATGACGGTAATCACTAGAAAAGTAGATGGAATTGAAAAGTGTTACACATATATCCATCATGATAGAAACCAATGGGATTTATTCAAAGTAGGACAGAAACCATATAATGAAATTGAAAAGTCTAATCACTAAATACCGTAATATCGAAGTTCTAAGGCAGCCGATTCTCAGAGTATCACACCTATACCTCTAGGTTGGATATAGAGGTATTTTCATATTTACTTAAACTTAGTTATTCCGATGGAAATTATATACTTGAAGTTTCAATCACTGGGTATCATACGAATTTCTAGTGGTCCCCCTAACCTTAAGAATCTTGCTATTTTGGAAGTATGACTTGGGTTCTTTAACTCTCAATGATACATATTCGGTTGAGAATATATTATTAGGTGACATCTATTTATTTGGAATTCAACATTTTGGGTTAACCGAGAGACCATATGAACCCTGAGTTTGATGCCATCGAAATAGAAAATTTGTTTTGTGGCATTGCAGCAGCAGGGTTCAAAGAAAAAACATCCCACTAATACTGTCAAGAGGGGTTGTTTTATGCGATTATACACTTAATGCATCAAGCATTGAATTCATCCAACCAGGAATAATATTGCTTTAACTTGTTAAGATGTAGGGGGACTTTAATATTGGTCATATACCTACATATATTGTTTCCTTCCAAGGCCATATCCTACATCGTTCCACTTACATCGGTCATGTCTTATAGTAGATGTGACTGATAACAATCTTTTTAAAAATAACAAATAACACAACCTTGATGCTTAATAAATAATTTGGAAGCATCTCCAACTTGAAGCAGTAACATAAATTGATGTGTTATAGGTTTGTTAAATTCCCGAAGTTGTTTGAAAGCATCCTCAAACTGGAGCACCTCGAAGATTGATATATCAGAGATTTGTTAAATTGCCAAAAGAATATAAGAGAATATCCAAGTTTTTGCAGCCATACAGGTATACGACTGTTGGGAACACTCGCAACATCCATGCTATGATGCAATCAAGCTTCATTTCCCGTATTTAGAAAAGCAGTGGGAATGGGAAATGAGAGATAGTAGCAGAAAATGCGTGGAGAATGATTATGGTACAACGACGACCTGGAAGCATGTGTTCCAGCTCACATACAACTATTTTCTCTGCACATCAAACTATGCACAACACACGTACATTCTCATGGACGGGCACGTACAATATGACCACCACACGAGGAAGAGGAACCAGTCCATCAATTAAATAATTTGTTTATTTTATTTAGAAAGATAACTTTCTCAAAAACCTTTGTGAAGGGGCCTTTATGAGACATCCCGCCATCCCTTGGCTAAAGTTTAGATCCCACCATCCCTATCACCTATGTAACCACGTGGCTTTCCATATTTCTATCCAGACACCTAGCCATAACGAAAGCTGTAGTGAAGGATTTGGGTCGGAGGGGATTCAAGGATTAGGGTTCATAAGATCTTGTTTGATTGCCGCTTATCTAAGCTGCATAAGTTGCGATGTGTTGACAGAGTGTTCAGAGGATTTTGAGCTTTTGAGTTCAGATACTAATTTTCAGGTTATTCCCATATTGTTGGAAGCTCTGGTTTGGTGTATTTAATGGTTTGTGAAGAAGGGGGTTATGTTGTGTCGAACTTGGTCGACAGTGAGTTCTGGTTGTCATCTGATTTTCTCAGCGACGAGGTCACGCCACTCCCAAAGAATTATGGATACGACCATGGTCGTATTCCCTATGAATGGGGTTTGGGATATGTCGATTTTCAATTCGATTCTCCGGTAGAGTCTCCCTCGGATGGGCTTAGTGAAACTGATGAAGAAGATGACTATATTTCTGGATTAGCCGAGCGAGTCACTTACTCATTTCTGGATGACGATGAAAACTGTCAGCAGGGTGTTGATGTGGGTGTGGGTGTTCATACTGCCATGAACTAGGATTCATCCCAACAACGAGTTTTTGTGGACCGTACTAATGCAAAGGTATGCTCATGGTTTTACGTTTTTGTAGCATTTGGTTTTATGAAATTCTGGAATGGGCTCTGATGAGGTTTTTTCCTTTGGACTTTGTTTTAGTGTCAATTTGGCATTATAAATGCAAGAATTGATTGAGAGTGGATTAGAATTAAAATTAGTGATACCCATGCTCCTAATGCTTTCACTGGATCAACTCGATCTGAGACTAAATCCTATGTTAGTGGTGATATTTGGTAAATTGAATCTGGAATTGGATTTGAAACTGGTCCATCTACCTATTCTTCTGGTTTTTTAACAGATTCTTTTACCTCTATGGGATCCGCTCCTCGATCAATTGGTTAGATACAACTTATATATAAGTAGTTATATATAACTTATATGAAGGATTGAACCTACAAACCGAAGCAAATACGAGCAGACAATAAATCATTTATAGGAGGAAAGAGAGTAATTGAAGAGGCCAACCTGAGAGATTACTTGAAGAGGGAAACCTGAAAATAACGTATCCACTTGAATTTCCTGTAAATAGTATGGGATGGATGATAATAGGACTCGCCAAACATCCCAATAAATATATACATACAACCAACCTTCGTCGTGTCGCGTTGGATTTCATTGAATGTTGGAGGATGGCATTATTGTTTGATTGTGATTTAATAGCAAGTTCCTCTATATCAACCAACCGACCTGCGCATTGTTTCCTAACCTCACCTGGTGTCTAATCGGCTAGATGGATTGGATTTCATTGAATGCTGGAGGATGGAATTACTGCAAAATGATGGAAAGCTTGCGTGCCATCCTCACCTGGTAAGTCGTGACAAGGGGCCACTCCTCATAGGCCATCGACAGATGACGATGGTTGGAGAGGAACCAACCCCTTAAAATACGCCTTCAGCGTAATAATCAATTGAATTAATTTCATATTACTAATAAAAAATTAAAAAAAATATATAATCATTATTTTCCATAACTATAAAATTCTAAATTGAGAAGGGTCATACACCCATAAGAGGGAAGGTTTGAGTAAATAAACTGTACAAGAAAAATGATCTTTAATAAGGATTTAAGGTAACAAAGAAAGGTAAATGTAATGTATATAATAAAACTTGCATCTATATGATAAAAATAGAATGTTGTTATTTACTTAGATATGCATAATACAAACAGAAAGATTTTTAGAGAACCATTTTTCTTCTTCATCTGAAATTGGAGGTGTTACACTTCCTTGGGAGTCTTGTCGTCCAATAATTTATGAGGATTGTTGTTCTGAATGTAAAGTGCCATGTTGCATGCTTCTGCCCAAAGAAACATGGGCAAATCTTGATTATGGATAATTTCCTTGACAACTCCAATGATGACCATGTTCTTCCTCTCTGCAAACCCATTCTGCCACAGGTTGTAAGGTACTGTCAGCTCCTTAATTTCTACCTCGTGCAAAAATCCTTGAACTTATTATTGGTATACTTGCCCCCATTACCTGTTCTCAGAACTCTAATCTTCCTCTCTATCTAGTTTTCCACAAGAGCCTTAAATTCTTGAAACCAACTAAAGACCTCATCCTTGGTCTTCATGAAGTAGATCCACATCCTCCTGGAGAAATCATCAATGGATGTCACATAGTATTTGTAACCAATCAAAGATGCCAATGACATAGTACCACATGTGTTTGAGTGAAATGGGTCTAATATCCCCTTGGACCTACTATCACTGTTAGGAAAGTTCATCTTGGCGTACTTCCCAAGTGCACATCCCTTGCACACACCCTACTGATCTACACTAAACCCTGGAATACCAGTGACTATATCACTCAATATCGGTAAATCCCTATCGTGAAAGTGACCCATCCTCTTGTGCGATAACTCGCACAGAATGTCATTGTCATGAACTAGGGCACACACAAGCTGATCCTTCAACAAGTACAAGTTACCCACTCAACTCCCAATTACTCGTCCTCTGTTTGGACTCGACCCCTTTGGCCCAAAAAGCACCTATTTGTTCTGAAAATAGACTTCATACCCCCTGTCGACCATGGGAAAAATTGCTATTAGGTTCTTTGTTATCCCTGGTACATATAGCACATCCTTCACGTCCAAAGGATCTCCCAAGTCTATTGAAACTAGTTGAAACTGCACACTTGACATCGTTACCAAGTTCCACATGTAGTTTCGAGTGTTCCTCTGAAATATTAGTGAAAACATCTCCCAATCGCATCATAGAGAGAGGCCACATATGTCTAAACAAATCAGATGTTATTGCCAAGTCTGCCTTTGATGTTGTTAAAGGTAGATATTTTGGATAAGATAGGTAACTCCAAAGGTCGTTTAATTGCTTTGGATGAAGGTTGGTGTGATAAGGAGGATAGAAGAATTGCTTAAGTCATGGTTGAACAAGATTTATGTGAGGACATTTTAGAAGAACTGGAGATTGAATCAAGATCGTGGAAACTTTGTCAAAAACTCTATTACTATAAATTCACCTTTCCATGTAGCATTTGTCACGAGGTGGGTCATCTAAGCATGGATTGTTCCTATGCAAGAAAGGATAAGGGTTTCTTTCAAAAGTTATGGTAAAGAAGAAGTTGGAGTGTGGTATAGAGAGTAAGAAATGTGACGAGATTATAGTAATTGAGTCCCAACCAAATCTGGTTTTTATAGTTACCGAAGGCATACATTTGGAAAAACTTCCTCTTCAAGTTCTAGTAAATTTGGAGTCAACAAAGCTGACATCAATATATGTTTTTGAAGGTATGCAAATTCAAAACCCTTCCTTGTGTTTTATAGATAAGCTTAGTGATACCCTCTTTGATGGAAATGAGGAACACAATTTTCCTGAAGAAGACATAAAGGTTGGTCAGTACCAAACTATAGAAAACCCAAAAATATTTTGTGTTAAGGATCCAATGGTTGATGAGGTTCAGAAGAAGGAAGAAATGGATACTTTCAGGATAGTCAAAAGATCACTCCAATATTCTAAATTTCTAACACCTTGTTGGGGCGGGTTATGAACTTAATATTAAAGATTCTATCCTTCTTTGACTACATATGAAGAGGCTTTCTTTAAGATCGCTATAAAGGCTCTAAAAAACATTGATACAAAAAAATTTCATTTCTCAAATATGAACATAGTTCATTTATTGAATATCCAATATAAGAAGGATAACATGTTAAAATCCATAAATGAAAAATATATACTAATTGAATAATGAATAGATAGATGATTACAATTCCATTGACTAATCACCATGGATGATAGGTCATGTCCTTTAATTGGGTCCTGTCACTTCATCATTTATTTATTATTATTATTTTTCCTTGGAATATAATTCTCGAGGAAACTCCCAAGCACTTCCTCTCATTTCAAGGATAGTACCCAGTGTAAAGATGACATTGTCCATGTTCCAAGCTATGTCACATGGTTCAAGTTCGAGTTTGAAATCGACAAAGATGAAATTCGATTCGAATTCGAAGTTTGTGATGAGATTCGAATAAGATTTGACATTAGATTTTTCCATAACAATATTGTTAAAATATAAAATATATTTTATTATATATTAACATATCATATATAATTATATATTAGATATAAAAATAAATTATATTTAATTTATTATGCATATATAAAAAATAACTAATATTTAACATATAATAAATAACAATTAAATAATATATTCGAATTTATAACATAATGCAAGGTATATACCATATATAACATATATATAAATTAATTTTGCCACCAATTTTCCTTAATAAGACGCCATCAGTATCAAACCTTTCCACAAATATTCCGCTCGTGTTCACCGAGGCTGACCCCTGAGTAACAAAGGTGAGGTTTATGTTTAAATCTCATTTGGGCATGAGTAATGCGTCCTACTGATTTATTGAATTTGTTTGGGCATTGTAATGAAAGACCGAAGAGATGCTAGGAAACATATATATGCATGAAACATCCTGCCATTTTATCAACTTGTTTGTTGCCATACAGGCATGGCATTATTAACACTCATTTTTGGTATATCAGTCTAGGTAGTCGATATTTTGGTAGGTAGTGTTAAAATGGTCTAGGTAGTGCGAGAAAATGTTCTCATTTGGGGTCACGGAGTCTGTTATCAATCACCATTCCCTGTCCTACAACTATTGTCGATCACCATTCACTACCACGATTCATGAAGAAATAACAGACATTCCTGTCATCCTGGGGATAGATTCCAGACCACTGTTAACCCCAATCAATCCAAGATAGAGGAGAGGAGAGAGCTCAAAAAAAAATGAAGCATGGAAATCTAGGGTAATGGACTTTATCTTTAAAATTGGTGAATTTGAGCGAATATTTTCCTTTCCTTTGAGATTCAACTGAATTCAAAGTCCAACCTTGAGATGCAGCGAATCTTGTGACTTAGGTTCCAACCACCTTGATCTAAGAGAATTTAGGAGAGACAAACATGTGACCTCCCCTACATCGAGGGAGATATCTCACGTTTGGCTCGTGACCACTTGAGAAAACCCTAAAAGCTAAATTTATTATTATTAGTTAATGTTTTTTTTATTTTTTTATTTTTTTATTTATGTACATTGCATTGCCTTCATCTTTAGAAATGATTTGTCCTCAACATTTATGCAATGGGAAAATGGGGTCAACAAAGGATTGCATGAGGCTTTCTTTAGGAATATTATAAAGGGACAAGGTCGCAATGCATAAACCTAGATGCTCTCTAGTGGATGGGATGATTTTAGAGATCACAAAAAAGGGAATTTCTAATTTTCTAGAGAAAAAAAATCTCAAATGGACTCAAGGAGGAAAGATACATTGAAAGGCCTAGAAAAACACATGATTTATAGAAATTAAATATGCACCTAAACTACACTTCCAATTGATAACAATCACATAAAAGATAGAATGCATATTCATTCATTACCTCAATTCCATTAACAATTTGAAGATCCATTAACGAATCAAGCACATGAGCAACATAAAAACCTTCAATAGAGCACTAGCATCAACCATCCTACATCTTGATTGAGTATCCCTTGTCCATCAAACTCAATACCTCATGTGCTTGTCCCCTGATTTTCCCTCTACCTCCCCTCCACTACTTCTACACTAAATTTAATAAAATATACCCTAAATATTTTGTAGGACCCCTCCTTTAGGGTCCCCTTGAACTGAACCTGAAACTTTAACAACTTAATACAAACAAATTAGCCATCATAGTTATTGGAAAAATAAAATAAAAAGCGTGAATAACTTAACAAAAATAAGCAAAACCTTAACCTGTCAACCCGATCTAGTTGGTCCATTGTCGCCTTCTTCTTCCATAGGATCCCTCCAGCAAAGCTCGTTTAACCATTGGCGAAGCAACCGTTAGCTTCGCCACCCAACCATAGGCTCATGCTTTCAGTCGCATGGCCTCCCCCGAACTTTGGGTCGTAAAGTTCACACACAATTCTCAAGAAACCCAGCTTGGGTTTCCCCCCCACCAAGATTTCCAGCCAAACCCTCAATAGCATCAAGTCATGAGGTAACTCAATATTACGATAGTCATCCAGGGTCTGGGTCCTTTACCCATCCCCAAAGTCTCCCTTTTAAATGAAAATCCCCTGTGACACATGTCGCTTCATGCATAAATAATTATTTAATTAATTCTTTAATGAAAAACAACTCAACCATCCAAGTGTCAGTTCCTCTAGGAGATGCACCAACATCCCTAAGTTTGCTCATGTTTGTCCCCTAGATATTTCACTTAACTCCTAGATTTGTGGTGTAGGTGGAGTTGATTAGGTGTCCATGCCTAGGATTCTATTTTGCTCCTAAATAAATATTTATAATATTTTTAAGTAATCAGGAATATCCTTTCATGTGCAATGCCTAAATAACACTTAATATTATTTAAATGCCAAAGTAATCATTTATGTGCAAATGCCTAAAGTACTCAAATGCATTTCTAAGTAAAGTTCTAGGTGCAAAATTATACGTTTCAACGCAGTTAAGTTTAGCAATCAACTTTTACTAGGGACCCGGTGCCACGTCGTTGGGCTTCCTTGTTTCTTAATTTAATTTCCCTGACATGGCACCACTTCGTCGAGTCCATTCATCCGTATTTTCCATTCCTCGGCAAGGCACCACATCGTTGGGTCCTTGCATTCACTCTTTCCGTTCTTGGCAGGGTACCGCACCGTCGGGCCCTTCTGCCGTAATCCTTCCATTTTGACTTGCGGGAACTTCATGTAGGGATTTCAGGAGCCGTTACCTTCCATCCTCTGTCTACACGCTATTAGGGACTAATGGCGTTGAGGAGTGAGTCCGTTCTCACTGCGCACCCCCCAACTAGTACGTGACCAGCTCCGTCGTGGCCCACCTTGTACGCCCTCACGCTTTCCTCTTGAGCAAGCGGATCAGTGCTTATCTGCTCAAGCGTGGTATTCCGTCGGAAGTCGACATCGTCGTCGCTCTCCCTGTGTGTGATTTACTCGTACTCTACGACCCTTCATATTCCTTTGTGTGTCCGTCGGTGAACCGTTTCACCTGTCGCTACACACATTTCTCACAAACATAAATTAGTAGCATTGTCCTCAATAATCACAATTTGGTTTATAAATCTGTTGCTTCATTAAGCATCTATAATTTACTTAATCATTACTCATTCGTCTAATCACATAATCAATTGCACAGCTAGTCGTTAAGCATCATTCGTATGTACAGTTCTCATATCAAAGTTAATCGTAATCATAAATATACTCAAAATAAGATTATAGGGTTATTTTACTAATGTTTCAAATAGTAGGGTGACCCAGCAGGTGACCTCAATGTCTACAGTAGTCTAGGGGCACTACATATACCCCTACTTATTTAGAACATCGTCCCGAAGTTCAGAATAAATGCATAAAGCTATGACGCATCTTAGTTGCGTCCTCCCAAGTCGCAGAGATAGGATTGTAATTGTCCCACTGCACTTTGACTTGATCAATCAAGGCTAATCATTAAGCAAGAAGTAATCAATCAATTATCCCACTCCACACATATAATTTAATTCCTTAATTCATTTATCAATTATTGTCGTCATTCACATCTTCAAGTTTTCCTCAATCATTTAAGACATAACAAGGCTCAAGAGACCACTGTATTGAATTTGTTCAGTCGGGTCACTCGACAGGTGCCCTTAAGGTCCACAGTCATTCTAGGGGCATTACATATTTGTATTTCCATATAACATAATTAAGCCCCCCTAGCCCCTTAATATATGGAAATATATTTTACCATTTATCTATCATAGTTTATTCCCCAATATGAATGGACGTGATAGGATATTGCTTACCAAATGACCCCCCCGTGGTGTTAACAACATCTCTAGATTTCCCAAATCTTGATATTGTTTACGAGATGGTGTTGTATCACCAAGTCGATTTGAACATAAATAACTAATTATGTTTTATTTGAATCTTAACAATGACCAATGATTATGTGGGTTAAAAAAGAATCCAATTCTCCTGATTTAAAGCAAATATAGGGTTTTAAAGGGACAAATACGTATTCATTTCCAAATGATTGTGCAAGTCAACTAGCATTTCCATGTGCAATTTGAAACAAATCTTAGTGCTTCAAATTTGAAATTAAGACCTATGCAGGAATACTATATGCATTTTCCGCAAATATTTTTTGTTGTAGAAGTTTGTGAAAGTGAATGGAAAGTTAGGCATTCATGTTAAAATTGGAAACTGATGGTCATGGCACAATGATTGGAAGGGGATGCTTCAGATCAATTTGTTAAGGGTGATTTCAAGATAGTCTTGTGACTACAATGAAAATTTGGTGCATCTATGAAAGAGTGAATGCAAATATTTCCACAAAAAATATGAATTGAAAGCTGCCTTTGTTTCACATCTGACATTTTATAAATCATTTGAAAGAATGGAACCCTCATACCTAGTGTCCAACTATACTACCAAATAAATGAAAATTGTCAACTAATTAATTGACCTGCATTTCTCACATTTTGAGGATGCAAATGATCCTAATTTGAGACAAATTGCATCCCTTAATTCAAATATTCGAGCAACATAAATATGTCCAGTTTCTTCATAATTGGCCCTCTACACATGAAATCCATGCCATGTTTGGAAGAATGCCATCTATACATGTTGCCAATCCGATTCTTGTTTTTCCTTCAATCCCTACACCTTGGAAATAAAGCCTCCACTCATTACCATCCACGTGCGCTAAAGAAAGAGATACAACTCTTTTGTTATCCCATGCATCAAGGGTCAGTGCAGGCCCATACACTAGTTTATTTTGACATTGCTTCCAATTTTTCAAGCCATCATAGGACTGTCCTAATCCAATAATTCTACTTCCATTTTCTCCAACACCCTCAAAATTAATTAGACAATATATTCATCCCATTCAAGGGAGGATGTTAATATTAAAGTAGCTAATTTATCTATAATATTTAATAAATATAACTACTTCCTCTCCTCTCTTGTATAATTGTAAGGAGACACCATGAGTTAATTGAATCTCTCATGGAGACTTTATTGGTTTTATTCATTCTCTATGTTTCATTATTTTTCCCGATATTTCTAAAAAATGAATATTTCAAATTAGTCAAGGTCAATCTTTAGAAGATTTAACAGAAGTGAAAGAATGCTATAGAAAGGCATCAAAACAAATTTAGCCCATTAAACAATGACGGGACCCAGTGATCATGTGAAGACAAAAACAAAGAATGAGACATCTAAGGTTCGAGTATTCAATAAGAGAATAGACAAAGATAAAATGATTGAAGAAGGTCATGTCACAATTGGAAAAGAAGGAAATTTGATTTATTTTTAAATACAATTATGTAAAATAGAAATATTTCCCAATATTAAAGTTCAAAAATTAGAGGAGCTAAAATAACTTCATGAAAATTATTGGCAAGGGCATCAAAGAAAATTTATCCCATCAAACGATGACAACAAAGAGAAAATATGCAAGAGATCAAACCGACAATAAAATAGACAACAACAGTTTACTGCAATAAAATAGTGCAACAAAAAGAGTTGTTATAGATAGTAACCATATACAATCTTAGCAACCACACATTTGCATTTGCAATAGAAAATTCATAATGTGAAGACCATTGCATTTGCAGAATAAAATCCATAGAGTGAAGACCAAACATATACAATTTTTTCCCTTCAATGAAGAGACAAATTATATGGAAGAACAAAAATACACCTACCGAGAGATGGATTTCCCTTTTGATTGTTGATCACATGTCGAGTTGTGATACCAAGCTCATCAAAAGAACCAAGTAGTCTACCCTCTAAAATATTTCCCATCCTAACCCATTTGATGCCATCTCAAGATCTAGCAACACCTATCGAAAATCAACCCGATCTTACATCAAATGAATGGTAGTACATCCATAGGTCATCAATACTATGTAAAATGTCCTGGGGTGCACCAATATCAAAACGTGCACCATTGTGATGGTCACCCTCTACTCTAGCCTGGTTTATTTTATTAAGACTCGTATCCAGGCCTGGAAGATACCTAAAACTAGTATATTCAATCCCACTCTCACCAAATTTTCCAGGGTTCCGAAGTAACATTCAGGGAATATTTACCTCATCTGAATTGCATCCAGAATAATGATCCAATAAACCCCACTAATTCAAACTCTTTCCTTTGCACTAGACATGACAAGAACATCAAAATGTTGGATGATTTCAATATAAAAATCTCACTAGTCATTAGTACATTCCAATACAATTCCAACATCTTCATTAGTATCAATGCTTCGACATCTATTAGCCAATGCATTACATTAGATGACAATGCTAAACCCATTGAATATTGCGATCCTCATTTCCTCCCATAATACCACATATACCATATTTCTTTGTTATCTCTGATATCTTCTCACAACTAGGAATTCAATTTCCATGTTATCCCATGAATTAGGTTCTCCTCGACCAAAAACCATACCCTCATTTTCAAGTACTAAACTTTCTTTCATTGAAAAACAAGAAATAGTGTTGGTTTCAAATTGCAAATTTGCTTGGTTGAATATACCAATATGTAACACATCGCTTTGATCTCTAGAGTTAGAAACAACATCCCCTGCAACACCTAGCTTCAGATAACAATGTCCAATTCTTAATCATGGTGTCTCTTGTATACCTTAAATAAGATCCATCGTTTTTGTTGATATATTTGTTCAAATTCTTCACAACAAAGCCTCTAACCTTTCTACTCCTTTTTCCTATAAATCATGAGTCTCCAACCTCCATAGCATTTTGACATCTTAGAGTGCATGATCCCTTGTGGCCTGCAAGAATATTATTGGGATGTCTCAAACTTGGGAACCTCATAATAACACAAGCCTTGTCCATCTCAACAATACAAAATTAAGTACTCCACATAAACATATGAATATTTGGATAAATCTATTGGAGGTTGTTGCACCACATTTGAATAGTCAATGGATTCTGGAACTAGTAACTGATAAACGGTACCCAACAAGTTTGGTGCGAAACCTAATGATTGTAAAATATAAAATGCCATAGTTTATTGTTTAAAAAAGGTTAAATAGTATATATAGAATATGCAAGTTATGAGGATACCATTGAACATGGCCAAGTATGACTGATGGTTAAAGTATTTTAAATTAATGACTTTTCTATTTGCTTGCACCTTTTCCTTTTCTTTCTTGCTCTAAGTACTCAACGACCTTCCTTGACAAAATTTCTAGTTTCTCTTTTGATTCAATTTGCAAGAAAACAATTTGTTGCTCTTACATGAATAAAATAGTGACCTTGCGGCTACTTCATCCATATATATACATAAAAAATAATTGGTAGCTAAAGCAAACATGTCTATGGACAACTTGTAGAGGTGGATGTGTAGAGGATGACATGGACAAGGAATGATAGATCATTTTAGTTAAAAATCACAGGTTACTCTCATTACAACACCTTGTGGTTACTAGTGTATTTGGAAATCAACTGTTGTGCTAGACTGCACTAACATCGTGATCATTACTTACTGAGGAGCGAATCTTACAGAGGAGCGAATCCCTCCTAGCGATACAAACCATTCCAATTAGAGAAAAACTATAACAAACTTAAAATTGACAACTCTGAAATAAATGAACATAAGAGGGACAAAGATGTTTGGAAAAAAAATGGAGAGCCGCCATTCTAAGAGTTGGTCTTGAAAGGCAACTTACTGTATTGGTTCTTTGAAATAGTTGGTCTTAAAAGGTCAATACTATTGAAACAATTGGTCTTGAAAGGTTCTTCTAGGTTGGCATGAATTGTGGGTAGTAAGGTTCTCACTAAAAATTCTTACCAGTTTGGTCCTGAATTGTGTCCAGTAATGTCCTGACTGAAAGGTCTTACCAGGTTGAATAACACAAAATTAGGGACTTTAAGTAATGCCATATCTGTCAAGCACCCTATATGCAGATAAATTGTTACCAATACACACAGAGCATATGAGATTTATTGTCAACCCGAGAAAGTCTTTTTATTTCAAAGGATAAGTGCACAATCTATGCTTAAACACCAAACCATTAGAAGTGAATACTTTGATCTTCTATCATCCATGTTCATCCCAAAAATCTATGCAATCCCAATTACCTTCTAACTGCTATACTTCAATTCCTCTCTATCATGCATCAATAAGAAATGGTATCAGATCTAATCAACAATTGCAGGAAAGAAATCTCATCCATATTCTAGAACAATCACCTATCTGATCTAATCACTCTAAAAAATCATAAGGCATAAATTGAACATTCATCTAGGAATCCAACTGCAAAGAATTGAGTCAATCTGTTCTAAGAAGTTGAATTACAGAATGGAAATCAACAATCATAACAGGAAAGATAAATTGCCAGGACTCATGGGATCACAACTTAACTGTAAGATGAACACGGCTGTGTATAACTGCAAGTGAATCGCATAAAGAAAACCTTACTCAGTCGACTGTTATTCTACACCATTCACCAATCTCACAGAAATATAATCTTTAACTATACTGAAAATCCACCCAATAAATATTGCTGCTGCGTACAAAAGGAAAGAACAAAGCATCACACAACAATGAATTCAAAATCCTATTTTAACTCAGCAATCTCTGTGGAAGATGGGCCCAACCTTCACACAGAGACGCTGGCTAAACAACACAAATTCTTTTAGCTTAGAAGCAACCCCTTCTATTAACAGAAGAATGAGTACACAGTTTTGCTTGGCTGCTAATACAATGAAAATGATTATCTGTTGTTCAACCCCTGGGTCGAGGCAACTCCCCATATTTATACGTACAAATAATAACATTCAATCCTATAATCGGGCAGCCATGAAGATCTCTGATCTTCAGGCGCCCTAAATAACTAGCTGTTACAATACGTGGCAGAACAAAAACATCAAGATATGAGAAAGTTATCAATTGACCCAAGAGTGGCGGTCCTTCCAGCTCACAGCTAGACTCGAGCAGCAACATACTCAAGATAGCGCACTCTGTTACAGCTTCCTTGTCACAGCTGTGCCTTAATTGATGATTCGAACCCCAAGGATCCCTTTACAAGCAACGAACATCCCTTCTTTCATGACTTGTTCAGCCCCGATCTTCCTGCAGTCCATTTATCTCAACTACCTTCATAAATCGTAACATGTTAGCACAATTGAGAGATGCACAGCTTTAATTATCACAATCATAAGCATTAATAAAATAAAACAATGATCAGTCATACCTTGGTAATTTGGGGAATAAGGTAAGGACAATAGGTCTGATTTCCATGATAAGTGGTGTAGGACAGGGGCAGAAAAGATGATTAATGATGATTAAAAAGGGCCAATTCTGGGCTTAGCATCTCCCCCCAACTACCCTGTTGCATGTCCTCATGCAACAACCTGCATTATTCAGAATCTGAGTCCTGTACTGAGCTCTATCCATGGATATAGGAAGAATTGTAGGAAACCCAGGCACCTTATCTATCTTTTGAATAGCCTCTATGAGTAACCCAACATCTTCCTTCATCACTGTTCTCCTTCCACTGCTAATTGCTGGTATCTGAAATGCAGTTAGTGTAGTGGGAATCTCCTTGCAGTCTCATTATGTTGTGCCTGGGGGCTTAGAAGGCAATCCTTAATCTGAATCCAAATCAATAACATTCCTAGGAGGTAGAAGCACTGGTTCTTGTGGGCCAGTGTCTTCTAGCACATCCAAGTTTAATAAGAGAGTTGCTGGTTCTTGTGTGGTAGCAACATCTTTTAGGCTTTCTTCAGCAGCTACCATCATTGCTTTTAGGGACACTGGTTCTTGTGTAACAGTGTCTTCCCTGTCCTTCTGCTGCTGAGATTGGATCTCTTTCTCATTGTGCAACTCCTCCTCCAAGATTTCGGTGTCACCTGAGCATGGTGTCTGTACCTGTTCATCTTCACCCCACTGTGTATCGGGAATGAAATCCACTCCAGGTTTATCTTTTAAATGGAATTCAGGAGTTGCTGTTGCAGCTTCCAAGGATGTTGGTTCTTGTGTAGCAACATCCTGGCTAGCCTCTTTATCCTCCTGCTATTGCAACTCTTCTCCTATGAGCTCTGTGTCATGGGAGTCCTCTGGGGTTACAAACTAGAGTTCATCATTGAATTCCAGAGTGTCCTCTATCCCGGGTTCTTCTCCCATTTGTTTGGCCGATTGGACAAGTATATTCAGGTTTGCTGGTTCTTGTGTTACAACATCCTGTTCCAGTTTATCACTGTCCTGCCTTTGTGTTTCTTCTTCTAGAATTTCTGTGGCCTGGGAGCATTCTGGGGTTACAGCATAGAATTCTTCATTGGCCTCCAGAGTGTCCTTCATTCCAAGTTCCTCTCCCATCTGTTCTATAATCTCTGTATCATGGGAACATTCTGGAGTTACAGTATCATCCTTATTAAGCTCCAGGGTGTCCTCCATACCTTGTTCTTCCCCTAATTGTTCTCTGTTCTCTGTGTCATGGGAAGTGGCAGTTTCAGCAAGGATATTCAAAGATGCTGGTTCTTGTGTGATAGCACCTTCTTTTTCTGCTGCTTCCTTTATTGTGATCACGGGCTGTTGTGCTGAATAAGTGCTAAGTTTGATTTTGTGGCCTGCCTCTTTGAAAATTTCTCCACAGATGGGACAGAGTATTCGTTCATCCTCCTGCTCAGCTTCAGCAGAATCTGATCCCTCCAGTTGTTCTGCAGCCTCTATCAGTGTGTACATTTTTCTCTCACCCTGCTTTCTGCAGGTTTCCTTCCAACTTTCCAACTCCCTTCTAAGTACTTGGAGATCCTCTTTCAGCATTGCATTCTCAGCCAGAAGTCCTTCAATTCTAGGTTCTTCCTCCACTGGCCTTTGTGGAGCATCCATCGGTCTTGGTACAAGGATTGGGGGCTCAACCTATGCCTCTAAGGTTGCCCATCTTTTCCTGGCTGCCTCTGCTGCTGTGGCTGATTGAGTTCTTTTCTTTCTGATTGGTGATATTAGATTAAATTCATTGGTGGCTCTCTTTCTTTTCTTCTGTTGTGTTTTCTTTTGTGGTGTTTCCTTCTGTGGAGTTTCCTTCTGTGGTGTTTCCTTCTGTGGAGCTGGTACATAAGGGATCAAAGCTGAGGTCGAGGGAATGTGTTCTTTCCTCTCATGCTGTTCTTCTTCAATTACAGCTCCTCCTCCTACCCACTCTGGTGAAGACTCAATTGTTACCAGCTCAATGTCTTCTTCCATTACCCTGGCTCTGTCATCTTCAGGTTCCATTGTCGCAACATTTGATGCTGCTCCAATTTCACCTTCTGCTGTCGGGGTTGCCTTGTTATCTGGGTTTTCCACAAAGGTTTCATCTACACCATCGCCTAATGGCTTTGTTTGTGCTTCCCCTTGCTCTCCTTCAAATGTAGTTTCATCCCCCAATGGTTCTGCTTGTGTCGGAGATTCATCTCCCCCGAATGGCTATGATTGTGCCCCTGGTTGTTCTTCCTCTAATATAGTTTCCCCCCCAGATGGCCCAGCTTGTGCCCCTGATTGCTGTTCTTCTACTGTGGTTTCATCCACCCCGGATGGTCCTGCCTGTGCCCCCGATTGTTGTTCTTCTCCCATTTCATCCCTCCCTCCAACTTCAATGGAGGAACTTCGGTCCTCCTGTTTTGGTGGAACCTGTAATTGCTGTAATGGGACGACCCGCAAGGGAACAGGTTACTGGGGTCGGGTTATGAATTGTTTCCAAGTTATATGATGTTGGGCAATGGTTCTTACAATGATTAATTTGATAAGGCCATGGTGGGTGAGAGAGGAAAGTGAGTGCTTAGCAGACTGAACAAATGTCGCCATATGATGCAAGTCGTGCAATAAATAGTATGGAATGTTTAATAAAATGCCATGGCGGAGATGAGAAAGCAAAGGAAGTTTAGAGTTATACACAGTTTGATATCTACCTTCACAAGTAATGTACTTCTTGAGAAAGACAGCAACCTGGTCCCATGGCCGCGGTTGTGAGTTCAGTGCAATCCCTCTTCTGGATGCTTCAACTTGCTCCCCTGCGAGTAAAAATTCTTCTCGTGCAACCGTTGCAGGGACTCGTCGGTTAAACCATGGTTTTCCGACCATCGGGATGGATGTAACCTCAGATATAATGATCTCGGAGACTTCTATACGCAGCCCCCACACTGTGGAGTGAGTTTTGGTAAGATTCAAGGCAAATTGCAGGGCTGCGTCTCGATCAAATCCGTCGAATCGCTCAAAGAATTTGAGCCAGCCGACAGCTTGAAAAATGGCAAGAACTTGAAGATTTCACCTGAGTTCCTGTGTATTGAAAGGTTCATGGAGAACTAGAATCCCCATGGTTCTAGCTTCACGCTGAAGTTGCTATTCCACAGATTACAGGATCCCAGAATGGAAGCTACAGCACAGAGGATGCACGAATCGTTGAGCAGAGACGTTGAGAGAATGAGCAAATTTGGAAAGTTGAACACAGAAAAGCGTTTGAAATTTCCATGCCGAATTGGGGAAGATGGCAGTTATTAGTGTTTACGTCATACGAGGGAAAGGTTTAATCAGGTATAATGGTGGTACGAGTGAAGGTACGACTAATATCGTTTAAATGATATCAATGCTTAATCACGTGATAAATGAAAGCCATACCTCATAAAACTGTGCATCGGAATGCTGCGGAAAATGGTGGAGCATGTAGTTGGTGATGTCGTGGAGCCGAACTCGTGCACAGTCAGACGTGTGATCATGATGACTCGGATAAGGCAATAATTTCTTCCGCCGGTGAAACACAAACCATCGCGTCCTCGGGGTCGGAATGATGAGTTCGCCGGCATGACTGAGGTGAATCAGCACCATGATTAGCAGGTTTGGAACAATTCTTTTGTTAACATGGGAGTTACCACTGCAAGTTGCCAAAAAAATGATAGCACGGCCGATGAAAAAGATGTTGCAGTTGCCAAAAAAAAATATGTTGCAGCCGCCGGGAAAGAAGTTGCAGCCACCAGAAAAGAATTCACGGCAGCCGGAAAAAGAATTTACGGTATTGGGGAAAATTACGGCTGTCACGGAAAATTTTTACGATGGCGGGAAAAATTACAGCTAGCGGGAAAAGTTTAACGATTGTGGGAAATATGTTGCAGCCACTGTGACATGATGTTGCAGATGCAGGAAAATGGTTGCGGCTGCCGGAAAATAGTTTACGTCCGTCGGAAAAAGTTCACAGCCGCCGGGAAAAAGATTTTACCGGTCGACGGAAAACAATAACACAGATGCTGGGAAATGATGTTGTAGCTGCGGGAAAATGGTTGCGGCTGCCGGAAAATAGTTCAAGTCCGTCGGGAAAAGTTCACAGCTGTCGGAAAAAGATTTTACCGATCGACGAAAAATGATAATGCAGCCGCTGTGACATGATGTTGCAACTGCTGAAAAGAAGTTGCAGCTGCCGGGAATGAGGATTTGTGGCCATAGGGAAATGAGGTGGCGGGCCGCTGGAACATGAGGTGGCAGCCGCTGGAACATGAGGTGGTAGCCCGAAAAAGATGTTGCGGCTGCCAGAAAAGTAGTTGGAGCTGATAGGAAAAAGGATTTGCAGCCGCAGGGAAATGAGGTGGCGGGCTACTGGAACATGAGGTGGCAGCCGCTGGAACATGAGGTGGCAGCCCGAAAAAGATCTTGCAACTGCCAGAAAAGTAGTTGGAGCTGACGGGAAAAAGGATTTGCGACCGCGGGGAAAAGGATTTTTACGGTTGATGGGAAACGATAACGTGGTTGCCGGAAAAGATATACAACTGCCAGAAAAGATGTTGCAACTGCCGGAAAAGATGTTGTAGCTGCCGAAAAATATGTCGCAGCCGCCGGATTTTTTTTTTTTTTTTTTTTTAGCAAAAGGAAAATACAGCGCAGGACGGCACAGAGAGAATTTTGCTTGACGGCCCCAATCTAGTCGTTCTCCTGGCGCTTCCTGAAATTTTTTGAAAAATGACAGCAAACGAAAAGATCAAATGCAAAAACAACAATTATACGCTACAACAGGAAATTATTTATGTACAGCAAATACGATTTTCAGTTTAAGGATTGGCAAAGGTAGAGAAACATTCCTGCTCTGGTGCCAACCGATAATCTGGATTGGCAGCAATTTGTGAAATGAATGCATCTTTCGAGATAGGCTTACGATACAGTCACAGTCTATGGCCATTAGCAAGTAATGGCATACGGTTTTCATCAATGGTCACCAGGAAAACAGTGCCGTTGTCAAATACCCTGTCGACCAAATATGGACCCAGCCATCTTGTACGTAATTTTCCTTTAAAATCCTTCTTGAATCTAGAGTCGTATAATAGCACCAAGTCTCCTTCACAGAATATTTTCTTTTTGATGAATCGGTCATGCCAGTTGGATCTCTGTTGCTGAAGCAGCATAGTTTGGTCTACTGCAGCTAACCGTTTCTCATCCAGTTCATTTAATTGATTCAATCTTCTCTTCTGGGCTTCTGTTACATCCAGATTCATTTCGGTGGCTGTTTTCAAGGTCTTGATCTCAAATTCAATTGGAAAGATGGCACTCTTTCCATACACCAGATCATAGGTAGAAAACCCTGTGGTGTTGCACCAAGTTGTGCGATATGCCCATAGTGCTTTTGGAAGCCTGTCAGCCCAATCCTTTCGATGGCTTTTAACTGTTTTAGTAAGGATTGCTTCAATAACTTTATTAGTACTTTCCACCTAACCATTGGCCTGGGGGTGGTAAGGTGAAGCTATCCTATGCTGCACATGATACTTCCGAAGCAAGGATTCAAATTGGTGTGAGATGAATTGCGGTCCCCCATCGGTAACTACTTCCTTTGGTACCCCAAAGCGGGTAAAGATTTCAATGTACAGAAAATCAATCACCGCCTAGTCATTAGCCCTAGCCAAAGCTACAACTTCCACCCACTTGGTCATGTAATATGTACACACCAAAATGTAAACCTTTTGTCTGGAAGGAGGGCTGATAGGGCCAACAAAATCCAATGCCCATTTATCAAACGGTTCTAGTACCACTTGGGGCTGTAAAGGAATCTGATCTGTCTTATTAGGTTGGCCCATCCTTTGGCAGCTGTCACAAGACTGAACATATCTTTTAGCGTCCCTGAACAGCATCGGCCAATAGTAGCCCATCCGCAGCGCTTTATGCCCTGTTCTTTTGTCTGCAAAGTGTCCTCCACAAGGTTCATCATGACAGGCCTTCAGTATATGAAAGATCTCATCTTCCCTTACACATCTTCTAATCTCAAGATCGGGTCCTGTGTAAAAGAGATGACCATTGAGCCAACAATACCTGGCACTTTGCTGGATGATTTTTCTCTTCTCTCGTTTAGACATATGTGGCGGGAGATTTCCTGCAACCAAATAATTAGCAACGTCTGCATACCAGGGGGAATGAGCTGAGAGTGCGAATAGATGCTCATTTGGAAAAGAATCCTCAACAGGCGAACTGTCATCACTGTTAGTAAAACGTGATAAAAAATCAGCAACAACATTTTCTTTTCCAGGTTTATCTATAATGGGAATATCAAATTCCTGTAATAATAAAAGCCACCTGGTTACTCTGGCATTGGTGACAGGTTTGTTCATCAAATACTTAATGGCAGAGTGGTAAGTGTGCACAAATGTAGGATACCCAGTAATGTAATGCCGAAATTTATTAATAGAATAAACAATAGCCAGGAATTCTTTTTCAGTAACAGTATAATTAAGTTCAGCAGGGGCTAAGTTTTTACTAACATAATAGATAGCATAAGGTACTTGACCATCCTGCTGTCCTAGTACTGCTCCAATGGCGGTATCAGAAGCATCTGAAGAAATGTGGAAGGGTATGGTCCAATTAGGTCCCCTTCGGATAGGGGCCGTGGACAGCTTCTCTTTAAGCTTATCAAATGCTGTCTGGCATGCTTCACTCCACACAAACTGTGCGTCCTTCATTAACAATGAAAACAAAGGGGAAGCAAGTTTGGAGAAGTTTTCTATAAACCTCCTGTAATATCCAGCATGTCACAGGAAACTTCGCACTTCTTTCTGCGTTGAAGGAGTAGGTATATTTTTTATCACCTTAATTTTTGAAGGGTCCACCTGAATGCCATCGGTAGAGATGAAATGTCCTAATACCACCCCCTCACTCATCATCATATGGCATTTTTCAGTACTTAATGAGAGGCAAGCTTGTTCACAGCGAATTAAAACCTTCTTTAAATTTTTCAGTGCTTCCTCAAAATCCTTGCCATAGGGAGTAAAATCATCCATAAAGACTTCCATACTATCATTAACCAATTCAGAGGAGATGCCAATTACAGCTCTTTGGAACATTGCTAGTGCATTACATAAGCCAACGGGAATCACCCTGTAGGCAAACGTTCCCCAGGGGCAAGTGAAGGTGGTCTTATCCTGGTCCTCAGGAGCAATCTGAATTTGGTTGTACCCCCTGAACCCATCCAAGAAGGAGAAGAATTTTTTTCCTGATAGGGTATCAAGTACCTGGTCGATAAAGGGCAGAGGGGAATGATCCTTTTGCGTAGCTTTGTTCAGCTCCCTATAATCAACACAGACTCTCCACTTACCATTTTTCTTGGGCACAATTACAAGTGGGGAAACCCACTCACTATCTGAAATAGGATAGATAAATCCTGCTTCCAAAAGTTTCTGGATTTCCTCCTTCACTATATCCCTCAGATTGGGGTTCATGCGTCGTTGAGGTTGACACACAGTCCGGGAGTCATTTTTGATATAAATATGGTGGGTGCACAGATTAGAGGGAATACCTCGCATATCTGTATACTCCCAGGCGAATGCCCCCTTTTGTTCCTTTAAAAGACTGATTAGGTGCCTCTGTTCCTCTGAGGAGAGGCCAGGGTTGATATTCAAAGTTCTTCCAGGCTCTACCTCAATAGGAATACTTTTTGAATTTTTCAAAACTGGGATTATATTTGTATCACTGACTAATGTTTCCTCCATAAGATTTTCTTGTTCTTCCTTACCTAGGGTAATGTTCAGGATTTGATAAACTTCTTTATCCACTGAAGTAGGTTCGCTAATGAAATTACTGATGGCATCATCTTCTGTTTCGTTTTTAAAAGTTAAGGCCTTCCCTATTGTTAATAGTGGCTGAACATCCTCCTCCTCTTCCTGTTTTATCCAAAGGGAAGTTTCAGCTTCTAGACTCGGCCGTGCTGGAGGATACAGGGTGAGGTTTTTGGTTTCCATACCATCAGATATAGTCATGGACCCCGATCGATAGCTGATGCAAGCATCAGTTGTGGCCAACCAAGGCCTCCCTAGGATCAATGGGTGTCCCCCCAGCTCTGATTTTGGTTGCAATATCAAAAAGTCAGCAGGGTATTCCCATGAATCTACTGAGATGACAAGGTTGTCCAGAACCCCTTCGGGTCTAATGGTCGATCTGTCTGCCAATTCTAAAATGGTAGGGGTCGGCCTAAAATTAGTGAGTCCCAGCTTCTTTACAGTCTCAATTGTTATGACATTGATCGCTGCTCCTAAATCTACTAGCACGTTGGGTATCTGCGTCTGTCCTATATGTACAGTGACAGTAGGATTGCCAGGGTCATCATACTTGGTCACATGGGTTTTTCCTGTCATCAAAGCAGATAAATTCCCTATGACGTGAACAGTGGGAGGATCTCTGGGCTTCCTTCCCGGTCTTTTAGTGCACAGGTCCTGAACAGTTCTAGCATAAATAGGTACGTCTTGAAGAGCTTGCAAAAGGGGGATCTTAACATAAAGATTCTTCAACTCCCCTAGGAGATTGAACTGAGGTTGCCCCCCTATTTTTGGTAGCATTAGTCTCTCAGGGTATGGTGGTTGCCTTACCAGCTGGGTAGGCTGCGTATTATCTGATTTCTCGTTTAATGTTTCAGCCGTCCCATCTAAGGGATGCTTAGCACCTTCAGTGATAGGAACCGGATCGGATGAATGCTGTGAACTCTCTCCTTTTTCATGCACAGAAGGTGGAATATCTTCTGTAATTACAGGTTTTATTATCTTCCCATATCATAAACGAATATCATTACAAGGTACAGGGGAGAGAGAGTAGGCCGGCATATTGACAGTTTCCAATTGATGGACTGTTTTATTATTCGGGTTAGGATTAGGTTGGGCAGGTAGCTGAGGTCGTATTGGTATATTAGGAACAGGATTATTCTGCAGCTGCAGCTGCGACTGCTGAGGTGGGTATTGAGGATATTGAGGAAATTGAGGGTATGGAGGAGAATATGGTGACTATTGAGGTGGAGGTGGTTGGAGGAACTGATTCCCAAGAGGGAAGTTCCTCCACCCAGGAGACCATGACGTAGGTTGATGTGGTGGTTGTGCCCAAGGACCCCATGAATTAAAGTTTTGCATTGCAGGTTGGGAAGGATTCCACTGAGCATAATTTGAAGGGAATTGTGTATTCACATTTTGCATATTATTCTTCCAATTGCTCATATTATTCAAAAATGGAAACGAGTCCAGAGGCATACCTTGATTTCGAGGCTGCCAAGGTTTCTTCTGTGTAATGAAATAGGTTGATTCCACTTCTGGAGTTGATGCCTGCAGGACAGCCTTCACTTGGGGAAGTGTGGGACATTCTTTCATGTCATGGTTCAACTCACACAACTGACATACTTCTACTTTGTCAAGATGGCATTCTTTCAATGGATGATTCTTTCTACATCGGAGACAGAACACACCTAGAGTGAGATCTTCCACTGCCTGTCTTTGTTTTTCCTTCAGGACATCAATCTCCGAAGAGATGGAGCTCATCATTTCTGTTTTAAAGTTTTCAAGAAGATTGCCTATCTCTGCACGTGTAGCTCCTCCATTGGATGACTTCTGAGTTCTGTCGAAGACATCACGTTCTAGCTTATCTCATTTATCCCGCTTATTATTCCTGGAAGATCCCCTGGAGTATCTCTTACATAATTCCACAATCGTCTCAAAAGGTTCTTTGGAGATATCTCCCTTTCCTAACAGATTTAACATGTCTAAACAATCATCCCTGATCCCTCAAAGCAAGATTATCTTGAGCACATCCAGCCCCATGTTCGTCTGCCCGGCTCTTTGCACATTGTACAACAGCCTTTCTACAAAATCCTCCAGACTTTCATCCTCCTTCTGCACCATCTTGAATAATTCCTCTCTTTTGTCCCTGGTGTTGCAATATTCTTGATATTTTTCCAGGAACACTTGCTTCATCTTATTCCAATTAGCAACAGTTACTCCCCCAAGGCTCATAAACCATCGTAATGCATTGTCCTTCAGGGTGGCAGGAAAAAGTTTCAGCTTTTGGGAATTTGTGACATAATCATAGCTGCGACAGAGGATATCAAATTCAAAAAGGAATTCGTCTGGATCTTCTGCCGCCCTGCCATGGAAGCAAGGCAACACCGATGGTGAGATGTTCTTCATAGGAGCTGTCCCTTCTAGCTGCTGTATTGGAAATTGTAATGTAGTCATAGTTTCTTCTGGCAGGGAGTCATTTTCATGATGGTACTCTATCACTGCTTCTTCCTCTTCGTTTTCATGTCTGTTATTCATCTTTCCTTCTATATCCTCTTCTTCGTTCGTTCCTGCGTTCTTTTCCTCAGTTGTAACAGCTGCGTATTCTTCAGTTGTAGCAGCTGTGTACCCTTCAGTTGTAACAGCTGCGTATTCTTCAGTTGTAACAGCTGTGTATTCTTTAGTTGGAACAGCTGAATCAGCTGTACCTTCTTTAGCAGGGGTATATGAGGGAATCACGGCTTCTCCTGTATTTCCCACCGTGGATCCTGATGCTGGCGCTCCAGGATCAGTAGGGCTTCTTATGATTGGAGTTTCCCATTGACGAGTCCTGGTATCTGAATCAGTTCTGTCAATAAGGTCGTCGATGAATGTCCTTCTGCCCAACGGTGGTCCTTGACCACGACCCGAACCACCTGCGCTGTTAGTATTTTGTGGGGTTTTGGGAGTTGGGAGGTGATCGCGTTTTACCCTCCTCGTATTCATGCGAAGCAGATCATTTCAGCAAAGAAGAGACTGACTGAAAACAATTATCAGATGCAACTAATGACTAGTGTTTAATTTTTATCCTTCCCCGGCAGCGGCGCAAAAATGTCAAGCACGCTATATGCAGATAAATTGTTACCAATACACACAGAGCATATGAGATTTATTGTCAACCCGAGAAAGTCTTTTTATTTCAAAGGATAAGTGCACAATATATGCTTAGCCACCAAACCATTAGAAGTGAATACTTTTATCTTCTATCATCCATGTTCATCCCAAAAATCTATGCAATCCCAATTACCTTCTAACTGCTATACTTCAATTCCTCTCTATCATGCATCAATAAGAAATGGTATCAGATCTAATCAACAATTGCAGGAAAGAAATCTCATCCATATTCTAGAACAATCACCTATCTGATCTAATCACTCTGAAAAATCATAAGGCATAAATTGAACATTCATCTAGGAATCCAACTGCAAAGAATTGAGTCAATCTGTTCTAAGAAATTGAATTACAGAATGGAAATCAACAATCATAACAGGAAAGATAAATTTCCAGGACTCATGGGATCACAACTTAACTGTAAGATGAACACGGCTATGTATAAATGCAAGTGAATCGCATAAAGAAAACCTTACTCAGTCGACTGTTATTCTACACCATTCACCAATCTCACAGAAATATAATCTTTAACTATACTGAAAATCCACCCAATAAATATTGCTGCTGCGTACAAAAGGAAAGAACAAAGCATCACACAACAATGAATTCAAAATCCTATTTTAACTCAGCAATCTCTGTGGAAGACGAGCCCAACCTTCACACAGAGACGCTGGCTGAACAACACAAATTCTTTTAGCTTAGAAGCAACCTCTTATATTAACAGAAGAATGAGTACACAGTTTTGCTTGGCTGCTAATACAATGAAAATGATTATCTGTTGTTCAACCCCTAGGTCGAGGCAACTCCCCATATTTATGCGTACAAATAATAACATTCAATCCTATAATCGGGAAGCCATGAAGATCTCTGATCTTCAGGCGCCCTAAATAACTAGCTGTTACAATACGTGGTAGAACAGAAACATCAAGATATGAGAAAGTTATCAATTGACCCAAGAGTGGTGGTCCTTCCAGCTCACAGCTAGACTCGAGCAGCAACATACTCAAGATAGCGCATTCTGTTACAGTTTCCCTGTCATAGCTGTGCCTTAATTGATGATTTGAACCCCAAGGATCCCTTTACAAGCAACGAACATCCCTTCTTTCACGACTTGTTCAGCCCCGATCTTCCTGCAGTCCATTTATCTCAACTACCTTCATAAATCGTAACATGTTAGAACAATTGAGAGATGCACAGCTTTAATTATCACAATCATAAGCATTAATAAAATAAAACAATGATCAGTCATACCTTGGTAATTTGGGGAATAAGGTAAGGACAATAGGTCTGATTGCCATGATAAGTGGTGTAGGACAGGGGCAGAAAAGATGATTAATGATGATTAAAAAGGGCCAATTCTGGGCTCAATAATATCCAAAACATTTAATGGCTGATAAGACCAAATACTAAAACTACAGTTCATAAAAACAATAAGGGAAATTATTTGGCAATAAAAGTCATAAAATTTAGAACTCAGGAATGGCGATTCAACTCAAAACTGGCACAAAAAACGCCTTATGTTTTCATCATTATTACTTCAAAATTATATAACATTTGTATCCAAGATTTGTTATTCAATGGTTTATTCACTCTACAAATTTCACAGAGAATGGTTTCATTTGAATATATCTATGCAGGTGACAACAATTGCCTAAAATAAATACACATGAAATGCACAATCAACCAAAAAAACATATCCACATGAAGACTTGCTTGAGTCTCTATCTCTTTTTGCTTGAAATTTGGTTGAGCAGATGACAAAGACTTCCATCTTAAACAAGTACTTAGGACTATTTTATGCAACTTGACAAGAAATGTCAAGAGTTCTCGTTTTTTTATAAGTTGCATTTAGTGGCTATTTTTACCCCGAATCGAAAAGTTGTGTTACTGGTAGCACACTCTACCACCAAATCGAAAAGTGATGCTACTGGTAGCAACATTTTTTTGAAGGGGCAAAAATTATGACTTTTTAAAAAACTTCGGCTGGTGTTAGTGTAATCAAAGCCCAAATTCAACCACTGAATCAAAAAGTGGTGCTACTAGTAGCACCCCTTCCACCCGTCGGATTACAATTGCATTCATTGAATCAAATCGTGAATGACATAAGATTTTTTAAAATCAATTTAATAAATATGAGACAAACTTTACTAAAAAAATAATATTTTTCTCGAAGAAATAAACATGCTCAATTTTTTTTTTTTTAAAGATAAATTTTTTATTAAAACAAATATTTAAACTAAATTAAAAAGAAAAAAAAACCCTGAAAAACAATAAGATAAAAAAGAAATGAAAGTTAAAAAATATTTAAGAAAATTACCAAAAAAAAAGTTATAAAAAATAAAATAATTAAAAAACAATTATTAAGTATAAAAAAATTAAATTAAAAAACTATTAAAAAGCAAAATATAATCAAATTTAAAAACCAAAAAATTAAATTAAGCAAAAAACTAAAAACTAAAACAAAATAAAAAATTAAAATTAAAATTAAACAAAAAATTAAAATTAAATAACATAAATCATATTTTAAAAAACCACAAAAATGCAAGGCTTTGGGGGTGCTCGATTCTCAAAATCAAGCCATCACCCCAGCGCCCCCTTCTCAACTGCTCTACACTGCCCCTTCCATGCGCTCCTCTCGCCCCCTCTCCGCTCCCCCCCTCCCGTCCCACGCACGCATGGAGGGGAGGGGGGAGGGGAGAGGAGTGCATGGGAGGGGCGGTGTGGAGGGGAGGGGAGAGGGGGAGGGAGGAGAAAATGGGAGGGAAGTGGAATGGGGAAGGGGAAGGGCTTGCCAGGAGGAAGGGGAGGGGAGAGGAGCACATGGGAGGGGCAAGCCAGGTATAGAGTGGATGGGAGGGGGGCACTAGGGTGGTAGCTTGATTCCAAGAATCGAGTGCCCGCCAAAACATTGCATTTTTTTTTTTTTTTTAAATATGTTTTATGTTAGTGAATTATAAAAAAAATGTTTTTTAATTAATTTTTATTTATTTCTTTTTTTAATTTTTCTTTTTTGTTTTAATTTTTAGTTTTTTTATTTAATTTAATTTTTAAATTTTATTAATATAATATTTTTTAGTTTTTGGTTTTTAAATTTTATTTTGTGTTTTTTATAATTTTCTAATTTAAAATTTGTATACATTATATTTACGTCGAAGATGTTTCTTTATTGAGAAATGGTTTGGAGACAATGTTATAGATTCTTAGTCTACCACGCTAATAAAAAACTGCCAATGTGTTTGTACATTCATCACCATTTTAGCCAATAAAATTTTGTCACGCGGTCCTTTTGTTATTCAATTGTCTTCTATGCAGTCCAAACCCATATCACTAAAGGTCCGATTATATCCAAGCAGTGCTGAAGGAGAACTTTTTGGCTACGGATAAACGAGAGGATAAATAATCTTTTAGAATAGTAAAAGGAATAGAGTATGGCTTCATTTGCTAACCGATATAAAAACGCATAGAGTTGATAGGAGGCATTGTGAGTCGTATAGAACCAAAAGATAGATATGATTTTGTAGAATTGCATGTTGAAGAAACCAGTGTACAAGGCATATATGGTTCATGTTCCAGTATTTCCAAATCGCTCCCTTTTTCTAGCAAAGTAGTCGAGAAAAACACCACCATCATCATATTATCCATGGAGAGATCATCGGTACTGCTGAAGCCCGCAATAGAAATATTTAGATGAATAATAAAATAGAGAATCCCTCTAATAGATTCACGTTTCTAAGCTGGGAATGAGTCCAGGTAAAACTCAGAGTGGTGGGAATATTTGGAAAACATAGGGCCATTTTTATGTGACTTTGAAGATGGAGAAAAACCTTCTTTCTTATGGGAGTTCTTCTCGCACATCACCAGGGAATCCAATGGTTCCAGGGAGGAGAGGGAGAGTGTATATTCCAAATATGGGGTGTAATATTTCGACGGGTTAATTTTATTGTTTTCTTGGAAACTGGACTCGAAGTCTCGGCTTTTGCTGGATGATTTGTAAGAAAAAGGGAAACCAACTACATTTATTTTATATGGTTATATAAGCAACTGCAATTTTCGAGGAGAAAATATATGGCTTACAACGATTATGGAAAGTGGAAGGTTTGAGGACTCTGAGCTCTAGCCATGGGATAGGTTTTTGTAGCAAGGAGATCATAAAGAAGGCCAAAAATGCTTCTATAAAAAATTAGATCTATTCCATCCAATGTCTAGTCAGAAAGGTAGTTTCCTTCAAACCCTACATAAAAAATGGTCTTTAATCTTTTGTTATATTCATTCAATTGAATAAAAAATGAACTTCGTAGTTTTTTTACTAATAAAGATCCTTAGAGAAATATGCTTCAAAGTTTGAGGGTTGCACCGTGTAACACGTGCTTCCTTGGCCTTGGGTGTCAAGTCGTAGGGGTTCCAAATTCTCTCTCGAGACTTGCATTCGCCCTTATCACTTTTTGACATGCCACAATGCAAACAACTCAATACATTGTGACATCACCGTTGAATGAATGTCCCACTAGCATGCTCATATTTACTTTGGCACATATCCCAATAATATTTTTCATCAGAGAAGGTTGTAAGAGTTACATAGGCATTGAATTTGGAAATTAATTGATAATTTCTAGTTGTCCATCTCATCATCATAGTAATTACGCTATAGGCGTTTCACCGTGGAGAAGCATAACCTTCCACGTCATTAGATTCCTCGCTTATAGAGCGAATGGAATCCTGCCGCGTGTTCTGCCGCTTTGGCCCCACATATTTCTGCTGTCAATTTCTTCTTATCTCTTTCTATCTCCTCACTCCAGCCTATCGTGTTCTCGAACCTGGAAGATAGCGTGTTGCGGAAATAAACCTGCAAGAAAATGTTCAGAAATACGCTACTCTTGGTTCATATGTAGTAGAAGGTGATCATGAAAAATCTGTCTACAGTACAGACAATCAAGAAGACTGTGAGCATCAGACCGTTCATGGGCTCTGCGGATAGCAAAAGATGGATATAATTGATTCTCTATTTTACATTACGATCAAGTTCTTTTTACATCACGCATAGATATGCTGTCAAATTTTGATGCATATGAAGTTATTAATCCACTTGATTTGTAGTTGTTCGTTGAACTCATCAACCCGTCAACTAGTTCGAGAGTTAGTTGAATGCTAACATATGGCTTGTATATCAAATAGTTCGGTGGCTAAAGAAATGCAGTCGATCAGATCGACCATCAACTATTCGGTAGGAGTCCCGAGTACTAAGGATTGGTCGTTGACTACCATGGCATCAGTATTGCTCATAATCCTCCGGGGTTGAGTTGTCAAAGTCGAGCCGCGACTGGTCTAAGAGGAACCTGTCGAGTTTTTGGATTTTTGAAGTTGAATCCAAAGGTGAACCTATCGAGTTTACAAGTTGTCAGAGCTAGAAAGGAACAGGTCATTGAGGTTTTAACAATTAAATCAAAGAAAGGGAAAATAAAAGGGAATTTATTTGCACGAAGAAGAAGTTTTGCTCGAGATGAATTCCGCACTTGAATGAACATAACACTAGAAATACTTGGAAGAAGAAGCTATTGATCTGGAATATTGTCGTGAAATGAAAGAGCTTTGCGATTTCCCATAGTGTCGACTTGGCACCTTATTTAAGCCTATTCTAAATGAAGCCGATGAGACTCTTGATATGGGAGTCCATGCTTTCATTGTACCAATCAGGGACTTGGATTTGTTAAGATTTAATATGCTAAGATGTAAAATAGCATCATTACATTCCATTTCACAATAATAGCATATACAGGATCACTGAAGAATTAACAAGCACAGCATAAACACAAGAGACAGAGATTTATCCTGGGAAACCCTCATGGGGTAGAAAACCCAGCAAAGCTTCCTCAATATAGATGACCAGCAATATACAAAGATGAAAACCTGAGACATGATCTCCTCCTCCACAATAGCAGACCTCTCCTCCACAAGTGCGCTATCCTCAAGTGAGTGAGTGTGTATAATGAGGAACACACCTCCTATATTTATACACTACTCTGATATGTATTTTACACAAGTACATGTAGGCTCGTATTTAACCATTAGGTTAAATACCCCATTATAACTGACTAGGCCGACCCCCACATGGTGGGTCTAATAACCCTTTGACCCATATAACACATACAGGGCCGACCCCCACTAGGGAAGTCTAATAACCCAAGTTACCACATTCCGACGGAGGAATAAACATCTCCGGATATACAATAAGATCTTCACGGAGGAATGAAACATCTCCGGAATAATAAAGTACAAATATAATATTCTTTGAAGTTACAATATCTCAACAGGATTCACACAAACCTCTCCCAGGAGTTGAAATCCGAGATTGCGGCTACAAAGTTGGTTTGAATGGAGTGGACAATGGAGCATTAAAATTCCATTCAGTGAGAATTCCTCGAGAAAATTTGCTGAATAGATTTGGGGATGTATCCAGAGATGGGAAATACACTGGCAACCTCCCAACAATAAATAAAAGATTTGCTGCAACACTTGGGGAGCTTGTGGGGGGTAGAGTGGGCCTTGCCCATGGATATGTTGGAGTCCTCAAAACTGCTGTTACAATAGCTGTACGCTACTCATTGCTTCGACAGTAGTTTGGTCCTCCCAAACAACCTGAGATTAGCATTTTAGATTAGCAATCTCAGCAACACAAACTCATGCCAATGCTGGCCTCTTCATATGCTTTTCATTTTGCAGCAGTTTACTTGGTGGAAAAATACTCTGAGATGAAAAAAACACAAGATGAACAAGTTATTGCAAACGTCCATGCACTCTCTGTTGGGCTAAAAGCCTATGTGACTTCCTACACAGCGAAATCCCTAAGTGTGTGCAGAGAAGCTTATGGAGGGCATGGCTATGCTTCTGTTAACAGATTTGGAGCTTTGTGTAATGATCATGATATTTTCCATACCTTTGAAGGGGACAATATTGTTCTATTCTGCTACAGCAAGTGTAGTTTTAGCATGCATCCCATGATTTATTTTCTCACCTTACATTGACAGAGTTATAAAATCTTGCACTGAACTCTTCTGTATTTGTTGAAGGTTGTTGCTGATCTACTGAAGCAGTACAAATAAAGTTTCAAGGAGGGACATTTAGTGTCACTTGGAATTACTTGAGACACATGATGACCGCATATCTCTCAGAAGCAAATCCAGTAATTGCTCGTCATGAAGGAGAGGTTCATTTGCAAGATCCCAAATTCCAGCTTGATGCATTTAGGGTATGTCTAAAACTCCTATAGATTATTTAATAAGTTCCAAAATAAAGAATCAAGTTTCCTCATAGAGATCTGCCCAACCTTTCAAATTGTTGGATTCTTGCTGCTTGCAGTATCGGACATCAAGGTTGCTGCATACTGCTGCATTGTGTCTAAGGAAGCACTCAAAGACACTTGGTAGTTTTGAGGCATGGAATAGATGCTTAAATCATTTACTAATACTTGCTGAATCACATATAGAGTTTGTTATCCTTGCGAGATTTATAGAGGTTGTAAATAGGTCAGTTGCCACACTCTTTGAATTCTTTCTGTCTAATTTGAAAATATGCAGAATTGATAAAGCTACACCATAGTTTTAATTTTTGGATCATGCTCTCTACCATGCAGCTGTAAAGACATGAACGCTTGGGCAATATTAAAACTTATTTGTGATCTTTATGCTCTTGATCGGATTTGGAAAGACATTGGAAGCTATAGAAACGTATACTAGATGTTGCGCCCAATAAGGCTAAGGTAGCTTTCTTTTTGTGCATAGTCATTCACTAAAATAGAGTTTTTCATTATTGGTCTAGATTTGATTCTCAGAGTGAAGGTGTCTTTGGTATCTAAAATTGGGAATCCTCAAAGTGATATGTTCCATGAATGATAATCTATTAACTCCCAAATCTAATCTCAAAACCAAATTAGTAGATACGAATAGATTCCAGTAGTAGGATTAGAGAATTTGGGGAAAAATGAATCCTGACAAAAAGAATAAAAAATAAGGATGTTGCTGTCAAAATAAATAAATAAATAAAACTTCGAATCCCATTGTTGGGTTCCTAGACTATAATTTTCCAGCATTACATGTTTCTTTCAGTTTCCTTATTCTGTTTTTATTATTTGTAGGAAATTCTTCGGCTCATTGAATACCCGAGTTTTGAAGTGAGGAATGTGGCAAGAGAACTTGTGCATGCATTTGGTATTCCTGATTTCGCATTGCGTGCACCAATAGGCATGCAGTCTAGACAGTATGTTGAGTATACACAATTTGTTGGATTCTAATGCATCCATTGAAGAGTTGAACCAGAGGTCAACTTACACGGATATTTTAAAGTCACTATTTGACAATTAATTATTTTAGATGAGAAAAGCAGAAAAATATGTGCATTCTAGATTTCTGACTATAAGATGAAGAGGCCAAATGAAAGCTTGGGACCCATCGGTTGTAATAGATGGGAATTTCATAAAAAATTCTTTGCTCTCTACAGAAACTATTGCAAGTAGGCATCACAGTATGTAAGAGTAGATATATTATGTACTTTGAGTCTGGCTCTTATGATAAAGATGACTATTGGAGATAATGGTTGTTTGAGTTAATTAAAAGAAGTGAGTACTTGGGTTTGATAACCTTTTCATCTCTAAATGATGGTATTTGATGTTATTACAAATGAGAAATTATTAAGTTTTCACTTTGGAAAACATGTGTAATGTGGTTGACAATAAAATAGATATTCTAGAATCTACACCAAAAGATTTGATTTTTAATATTCAGTTGGTGAAGTTCAGGGCTCAAATGTAACGTAGTACTTATTAGGAACTTACATTCTCACAATGGCTTGAGAAGTATGCATTGCCTGTTTTCTTGCAAAATTTCCTTTAAGTTAGAGGTGTGTTACCGCTCAAACTTACCAGTCTTACTAGTCTTAGAATTTGCAAAGTTTATCTATCCTTGCATGAAATGAAACACCTGCACATTTTTTATCTTCAATAACTTACTTAGAAACTCATCGAAATGAATTTCCTCATATCCGACACCTAAAGGTAATCTAGATAGAACATTGTGGTCTTCTCCTCTGGCAGAATATATGGAGAGAATCCATTTGACTGGTCAGTGGCAACTTAGATTGTATTGGTCGGATGTATAACGACTGGAGTGGTCGGCTGCATTTCTACTGGATAAGTCGTCTTGCTCTTCGATTGAGGTGGTCGGACTCCGACTAAGTTACCTGCAAATAGTCTTAAAATGCTTCATTACCACGACGTGATTCTATGTAGTGTTAAATTCCATAACCGGGACTAGATAAACAATTCTTGGAGTTTTCATGGAAGAAACAGTCGGTTCGACTGGACATCATCAGCGACTTGCCATTTGCATTAACGACGGCCACAGTCGAAGGGTCCAACCCAACGAAATTACAATGGTCAGGGATAGAGTGTATTAGAGTGTGGCCCAACGAGTCACGCCTCGACTTACCTCTTCGACCAGTCGCGGCTCGACTTCGACAACTCAACCCCGACAGGTTCTGGGTTCGACATGACCTCAATGGCTTCTAAATTCAACACATGCACTGCACTTTGACAGGTTTGGCTACTTTCGATAGTTTCACGACATGGATGTCTATGGATACCAGGATTAGTCGGCTTCCGAGTTGTCGTGGTCTGACTACCCCCTTATAATGGAAATTCTTCGAGTGGCTTTTGGAAATTCTAATGGCCACTCCGCTGACGCATTTCGCTAAACAAGTATGTTTCTATTATCAATTTCACGATCACGTAGATATTTGTTTAATTTGTTTTTGAGGATCCGGTTATGACAAATTAAATTGTGGTATATGTTTTGTAGGATTTGATGAACATGTATTTTGAGGATATATATAAGCCTATCCCATTGGTGTACAATCTGGTTCTGGGCATGATGTGGCGCCATCCCCAAAACGTGGATTTGGACAGAGTCAAAGTTGTTCAGTACTGTGCAGATGTAAGCTTTTCTTTTCACTCTAAATTTGTGCAAATTCATTAAGATACATTAAACAATATGATTTACATATGAAATAGGTGTGGTCAGCCATGGAACTTCAATGAAAAGTAGGAAAATATGGAGAGGGAAGATATAAAAATGTTGGTGCAAAAATGGTTGGACATTTACAATGACCCCTCTCTCGATCACTTGTGATCAGATGACACAGTTCCTGATACAATTTCAGAGTGGACATAAAATCAAATGATCTTCAACAAGTGGTTGCTAATTCTTTCCTTGTTGCGATGCCAACATCCCCGAGCTTGAAGCCTTCTCCGCCCGCATCAAGCTTAGAGATTTCAAATTTTTAGCAGTCTTCTGTACTGTATGCGCATGCATTACGAATTATTATAAAATTTACAAAACCTTGGACGCCGGGAACAAATTCCATTTTTTATTAACGTCCGTAAAGAAGTCAAACATGTCGAGTTCAGAAAGTGCAAAACAAATGTCGACGTAAAGGAGCAAGATAATTATAACAAGAAGTACTTTGCAATAACACTGGAAATACTTGGAAGAAGAAGCTATTGATTTGGCAGATTGTCATGGAATGAAAGAGCTTTGTGATTTCCCACAGTGGGAGACAATTTTTGGAGTTATGTAAGACTCTAGATGGCATGGGAATCATCATCAAAACGAAAAGATATATATGGGAAACGATGAAAACCCTACAAGGAGTGTCAAAGACAACACGAGTTAAATTTAATTGCATGGGAATCTTATGGGGAATGTTAGAAATCAATGACTGTATGATTGATTTTTGATCAGACAAAAACAGAAACACTGGAAGATTTAAGTTGAGTGCCTTCCTTGAACATTACAGGTACTGGTAGGAAAAGATATGGATTAATTCCAGGTCGAAGGATATCATTCCTTAACCTGGCACACTCGTTCCACTGAATGGTTTCAGCGAGATGTGATTGATATCTGGAAACCTTCGATTGGCTACTTTCGACAGTTTCCTATTTAGGGAACGAAACTGGTGAAATGGACACCAATCCGTAGAGAACGAGTCAAGGTTTCCTGGTAAAACGATATCTAGTGAAACTACTGTGTCGAAATATTCAATTCGGTCTTCTTTGCAGAATTTCGCCAAGGAGTCAAAGGATGAACCTCGAGACTTGTCGAACTGGAACCTGTCAGGGTTGGTCGAGTTCTCTCTATCAATGAACTATACTGGTCGATGCACCAAGTTGAACTATACAATATAATGATGTTGGTCGGCTGAAACAAACGAACTTGTCTTCAAAGAAACTCGAAACTTGTTGAGAAATTAAAGGGCAATCAGAGTGAGACGGGGCGAAATGGTGATGGCCATGATTCTTAGGAATTATCCAATAACATTGAACTGCTATTCACATCTATCAAAGATGTGTGATTGGAATATTGGATATGTTGGGATGTTTATTTATATCATCGCATGGACAACCCTCCACCTCGTTATTGTTAACTTGATAATTTGTAGAATCATGGAATTCTATGGAAGAAGACTGATCACGTACTCCGACATGATGGTTGAATCACATCATTTATTATTACTAATGAATTGTTTATGTTAGCAGAAAGCAATTTTCCTATTGGTTACCCTTATTACTGAATAAATAATAAAAATTAGAAGTTCGTGAGTCTCAGTCACTGAATTGATCGCTGAGCTTCCCTGCTGTGATTGTCCGCGAGCCCTATGCACCTAGAAGCTGAGCAATAAATTCCAATGGTTCCAATGGCCTTCTGTTTAGTATAATTGATTTGGCATGTTGAGAATCTACAGAATCAAGTCGTGGTAATGAAGCATTTTCAGACTATTTGCAGGTACGTTAGTTCAGGAAATCTCTGCCGACCAAGGGAACGAGTGTGCTCAATCAAAAGATTGTCGACTCATTAAAATATTGCTTTATGTCTACCTGCCGATTAGAGTTGTTGCTTTATGTCTACCTGCCGACTAGATGGTGAAACTAGTCGATTTGGAAAACGTCGACTGCAGTACTATATTGATCTAGCACCTGCGAAGACGTTTAAGTTGGGTGCCTTCCTTGAACAGCAGTGGATGGGAGCTGTCCGAACCTGAAAAGAAAGTTGCTCATGTGTGCATAAAATCAATTTGAAGCTGTTCAACCAGAAATGACAAGGCCATGGCCGCTGATATTCCTACGATAGCATGACAAGGAAGTATGCAGTTGACTGTCGAAGGTTGGGTTGGTCGACTATGTATTGATAACATAAAGTGATGATATGGAAGAAATTTTCAAGGAAGAGGGTCCATACGATTATCTTTGCGATTTCTGTATTCATTTTTAATATGCATAACTTTTCAATCTAATGAAGTATCCCTGCCACTGTGATTCCGTACACTAACCCGTTGACAATAACCTGGCAGTCGACTAAGTTTCATCAACCACAATGATGATCCAGTCACGTCGGCTTGCAGCAGTCGACCTATTTTATTTTATGTCTAAACATGAACTACTTTGGCCATTTATTAGACCAACTTTATGAACTTGTTCCGACCACTTAGTCGAACCCCGACCACAAATTTAAGACTCCGCCAATTACAATATCTTTACAATTCATGGACTCGACTATTATATGAAAATAAAATCACTGGTCGACCATAATACAAAAAAGAAATGGTAAGAAGTTGTCGAGCCGCGTCTTGACGAGGTTTGTGGATGAACAATTGAGGATGGTCGAACAATTGCAGGTCAACATTCTTGAATTGGTCGATGAGCAATCCATGTATGCTTTTGCTTGGTAAATCCAACTTTTTAATTCATGTCAATGATTCATATAATTTTTTTTATTTTAAATTAAATAAAAACAATATCTATTTTAAATTAAATAAAAAAACAATATCACTTTTACTAATAATATGTAACAAAAGGTCATTTTTTTAATAGAATTACATTAGATGCCCATCAAATTCGATGTCTGTTTATGATAGTTTTACATATGAAATTGTAGGTTACAACGCTATTTATTAATATTATTTTTATTAGTTAATGATTTTTTTATACTATTATAATTTTTTTTATAAATTTAGAGATGATAGTATTTTTAATAGTATCAATATTTTACACAATGAACTCATCATTTATTCTCCAAAGACTTAATCTAGATTTAATATCTTTATGCCATCTCATTTTAAGTTAAAAGTAACTTTCACTACATTATGAAGCAACCTTAACAAGCCTCTTGTCTTTCATGTTACTTGTCTTGTACTTGTACATTAGATACTAAACATTGCCATACTCTTAATGGGGAAATACTAACTTCTATGAGGAGGATAGGATATGGTCTATTTTTTTCATTTTAAGATTCTAAATTATAATTTAGGCTCATGGATGTTGGCACCTTATATTGTAGCATTTTGGATATGCACGCATAATCCATATTAGCATGCCAAGGAAATTAACATCCCCATTAGACAAACACATTGAGATGAGCCACATTATAGATAGTTGTAACTATAATGTAATGACTTCACAGTATTATATATGTGAATGAGATAAAGTGTGCTAGACTTGGCTACACGTTAAGGTAGACTTGGGTACATGTTAGGATTTTGTATGGAGTAAGAATAAATCAAAGCTTGAAGCCTCCATTGGGTATTCTAGGAGACATAATGAGATTGTATGACTTATTCTATGGATTGTAATGGAAATGAATGTGATGTTGTTCCCCCTCTCATATTTTGATTGTCTCTGATGTGTAAAAACTTGAATGATTCATGGTTAAGTGAAGACATTTTCGTTTTGATGATGATTCCCATGCCGTCTAGAGTTTGACATAACTCCAAAAATTGTCTCCCACTGTGGGAAATCGCAAAGCTCCTTCATTCCACGACAATCTGCCAGATCAATAGTTTCTTCTTCCAAGTATTTCCAGTGTTATTGCAAACAATTTACTGCCTAGGATGCCTTTGGATTTGGAATTAAAAATATTTTTTAGTTGTTTGTCGAGATGATAGATAATACTTGCCATAAAAACAATATCATCAATGTAGAGAAGAAAGATGATGAGTATAGCAGCCAAAGTTGTGCCAACACAACCTGCATCTTCTAAACAAACCTCTAGCTTGTCAATGTGTATATAAAAAAGGGTAGGGGATAGGGATAACCTTTTGCTTGATTCTCATATTACAATTATTTTTTATGACCAACCTCCAAAGTTCCTAAAGTTGACAATAACCTTTTCATACAACTTTATCCTAGGAGCTCTCATCTTGAAGAAGAATTTTAGCGCTTCTAATATATTCCAAAGGTTAGTTTTGGGTATTATGTCAAATGATTTTCCAAAGTCGACAAAAAAATAGAATATTGGTTTTATTCTTATGACACTCATGTACAATGGTCCTAAGCGTAACAAGGTGGTCCAATTGAACGATAGCTAATACATCATGTATGCGTTTTAGTTCTTTTTGTGACTTTCTAGTCACATGTTGATTTTCTTTTCCAAAATAATTTCATATAACTTGGATAAAGGAGGGTTAATCTTGATGGTCCTATAATTAAAAGGTTTGTTTTCATCTCCACTTTTAAAAAATGGGAACAATGAGGCTTTATGTCCAGGGTTTAGGAAAACCCTCCATTATTAAATTGAAGAGCTTGAGGAGATGTGGAATGATGATATGTTCACTAATTTTTAAAAATTCTATTCGATATCCTTTTTTTTTGTAAGCTCCATAGAAAATTTATATTAAGATACAAAAAATAATACAGGCACAAGATGTCTAAGATCCCACTTGGGATGCTCATAGAGCCAATACAACCAGCTAAGGATCATTGAAATACTTCCTTCCCAAGAGGCTACAAAACAAACTAAATCTAGAGACCTGCTTATGCATGACAAAGATGTGAGCCTACTTAAACATTGCAAGGCTGAGAGCATTACAAGAAGAGCCTCAAGCGACAGCTACCAAAAATGTTACACATTAAATCAAAATTTTGTCTGTCCTATGGACAAAATGGCAAGTGTCTATCATCATGTAACTAACAACTAACCTAGAGAGAAAGAAAGAAAACAAACATAGTTACTTGGATTTGTAGATAGAATCTGCATGTCCAGTTTTTCCTCAACAATTGGGCATCAGAAGCCCTCTGAAATGGAGGAACTGTCAAGATAAGCTTTTTCTGGAAAATATTCCATCTTCAAGAAGGAGGAGAGGTTCACCGGGATTTTACGTTCCACATGCTTTCTCTTGTGTCCATTGGTGGAAGCTATGTTTGTTTTGTCCATGGTTTGTTGATTTTCCTTCCCCAAATGTAGTCTCGGATGCATCGGCGGCTTGGAAACCTGAGAGGTAGCCGGAGAGGAGGAGGAGTGGAGATGCGGATCTGGGGAGGGAGAGGGGGTGGATTGTACCCTTGAGAGAAATATTGAGCCTACATGAGGAGTTGAGCCAACAAATTTTTTACTAACTAGTAGTGCCTGCGTATGGTGCAATCCTGCTGGCTGACCAATTGTTGTAGAACCATTTCTTTTTCCTAGTCATCTAGAATGGTTATCAGATGGCCCGGGATAGAGATGTCATAACTATTTTCTGTGGAACCTCCTCAGCCTCGTCTTCTTGAGCTTCCTATTTCTCTACTGGTGCAGTAGGGGGTAGCACGAAGCCTCGAGACATTGTTCTGACCTTTCCGAACTACAAGTTTGAATTCCAGAAGGAGAGCCTATGACCTCCACTGATAGCAGAGTGAAACCAATAAATAATACAATTAACCCAATAGGTAAGAGCACCCAGAAGGAGCGATAACCCAACAATGAAAAGAATGTGCCATACACAATGAAGGAGACCAGAAAAAATCAGAAGCGAAACTCTGCCTGACTTCCCAATTCGATATTCTTGAAAATGGAAACCAACCCTGTAAATAGGAAAGGGGCCAGGCTACCGGGAGGCCATTAATCCATTGCATTAAGACTACAGACGTTGGGGAGGGGAGTTCATAAATTTGCATGGAGGGAGGGTCGAGGAATCGCCGTGTGGTGGGAAGCGGTGGACACCGTGTTGGCCCTCTCACGCTCTGAATGGCCTAGAGAATCACCCGCATCTGGGGTCTACTCGATATCCTTCATTGTCCTTAGTTTTTCAACCACTTAACCCCAATCTCTATATCTTCTAAGGAAAAAATCCCATATACCATAATGTTTAAACCCTTCTACTAATAATATTTATTTAGAAATAAATAAATATTTATGATGTTATTATTCTCATTTTATGTTATTAACTAAAACCTATACAGATATAAATGTATCTTTATGAAAACATGAATGGCTTCATATTAGTTGAAAAAATATATCAAGAATATACCATAATCTATATATCTCTCATGAACATAATAATTGATTAATTAATCGTATATATATATATATATATATATATATATATATGTATATATATATATGTATATATATATATACATATATATATATACATATATATATATATATATATATATATATATATATATATATATATATGTATATATATCTTTCTCATTTATTAACATATAGTTATGATAATGATGGTGATGTTTGTTATTAACATTCCACTAAAACCAACTTAGTTTATTGGAATTTAAAAATGTGAGTCACTTGGTTTTATTTATAATTTTATTTTTGTAATTGAAAAACTAAGAAAAAAAACAAATCATCATAGTCGTGATATGTTAAAATGTTAACAAAATCATTCACTTGGTTTTATTTAGAATTTTATTTTTATAAATGAAAAAATTCAAAAAAATACATGAATCATCATAGTTGTGATAAGTTAAAAGGTTAACAAAATCAATACTGTAAAAATATTTTGAAATTGCACTTTAATGTTTTATAGTGTTGTAAATCCCGGTTAAATTAGAGGAATATTATAGTTCCTAGGGTTTTCATCAACAATTGTGTAGCATCCAGAAACAACTCATTCTTGGAAATGGGTGGATCAATGCAAATATGAGTTGGTAACAACTCATTCTTGGGAATGGCTGAATTATACCCACACCACTTGATGGTTTAGGGTTGTTTGATACTATAAGATCAAGTATATATAGAATTGCTTGGGTAGTCTCTTGTAACAATTATTAGCTGCATTTTAAAGGACCTTGAGAAAACTCATTTTCTTGTGAGTGTATCCATATGTAGTATGGTAAACCACGTTAATTCTTTGCGTCTCTTTGTGTGTTGTTTTTCTCTTTATTTATCTATGTTTATTTAAGTGCAATATATATGTCTATGTTATTATTCCTAACACCTGATATTAGAGCAAGGTTTTATGTGAGCACTTGCAGAATCGAGGAGATAGAAAAATGGAGAAAGATAAATTCTCAGGTTGGAATTTTGGAATGTGGAAGTTTCACTTAGAAGCCCTTTTGATCCAAAGGAACCTTTTAGTCATGTTGGAAGGGAAATAAAAAAATCCATCTAAAATGTCAAATGAATATTGGGACAAACTGGATCGAAAGGCAATAACTATGATCATTCTCTCTTTATCAAGCGATGTCTTGTTCAATGTCTCAACACAAAAGAAAACAAAGGGATTGTGGTATTTTTTATCAGACCTGTATGAGATTCCCTCTGCATCAAACAAGGTATTTTTAATGAAGAAGTTGTAAATAATTTAAAGATGCAAGAAAGCGGTATGATTATAAATCACTTGAATGAATTCAATACCTTGATTAGTCAATTATTGTCAGTAAGCATAACATTGGAAGATGAGATCAAGGCTATCTTGTTGTTGCGTTCATTGAATGATAGCTAGGAAGGAGTTTTTATGGATATTAGCAACTTGGTATCCAATTCAAGTTCTGGATCTGGTAAGAAGGGAAGCGTGCTAAAAGTTGATGATGTCGTTGGGGTTCTTCTTAGTGAGGACATGAGAAGGAAAAATCAAGCTACATCATCCGGAGATGCTTTTGGTATCCAGTGAAAGAGGGACATCACAAGAATGAGGGAAGAATAATCATAGGGGAAGATCAAAGCTTAGAGGCATAAAGCGTAGTTGTTGGCATTTTGGTAAGGAATGCCACAAAAGAAAAATTGTTCGTTATTGAAAAAACAAAATCTCGAAAACTAATCTATGAAGAATGAGACAAATACAACTTATGAAGAAGATACCGGTGCTCTTATCCTATCTACAGGAGACATGACTATAGATGTTTGCATACTTGTCTCAAGCGCATCATCCATGCAACATCATGCAGAGATTGTTTCAGACCAGGTCAGTAATTTTGGCAAAGTTTATTTCGGTAATGATGAGCCTTGCAATATCATTGGAATAGGAGATGTTCTACTAAAGATGAAAACTGGATACAGTTGGTTGCTAAAGGATGTGAGACATGTTTTTCAATTGAGAAGAAACCTTATATCTCCTAGGAAGTTGGATGCTCCCGGGTACACTGTTACATTTGGAGCAGGTGCATGGAAGGTAACAACACGATCTGTGTTTATCACCAAAGGATGCAAATCTATTAGATTGTATGTGCTAGAGGGAAACATCACTACTTGTTTGTCCTTGTAAATATTTAATGGCACTATGAAGAGTTTGGGGTCATTGTAATATTTGATTGTATTTTACAATGTTGTGAATATCGAATGATCCTAATACTATAGAGTGTTGGGTCAATCTCGAATTAATGGTAGTTGGTAGTAGCATTGAATGTATCTCTGCGAATGCACATGGCCATGCTGCTAGCTGTGATGGGGGTTTACTCTAGGGTTCTACACCAACGAAGAACATTTTTGTGGTTCACTTCTCTTGTCTGTTGTGGGTGCATTGAGGGTTTCGCTACTAACCTAAGCTATGGCTCATGGTCAGCATACCATATGGAAATAGCGATGGCGACTGCAAATCTTTGAAGGTAATTCCTCTCGGGTTTAAGTTCTACACTCCTGCCATTGTATGTTAGATGTTTTGTGATATAAAATTCAAAGCCTTCACTTTGTATGTCGTGGTTGGAATACAGGTGTTGACTGGCATTCCTCTTCTGTGTGGTTGGTACTCAACAGTGGCGATGTTGGACAATGGTAAGTCCAGAATTTTCCATCTCTTAGCTACTCCTTTCGCCTCTGTGGGGGTCTACTGTTTTGCTTATGAAGAACCCTGTGAGCCCGGTTGGGTTCCCTATCATAAATTGTTGGGTTCTTTGGGGTCATCGTTGGCTGGACCACTACGAAATGCGTCTTTTGTTTTCTATGACACTGGAGGGTTTTGGTCATTCAGTTCAATGTTGAGTTTGGTAGATGTTGAAATTGTAATAATGCTCCATATCAGACTGGGGTTTAAATGAAGAGTCCCTGGACCCATGGAACAGAGTAATGGTCTTTTGCATATTACTATAGTTTGATTTGTGTAATGTATGGTCTCTGCGTTTCTTTATGGCAGGTGTAGTTTTAATGTCCTTGTTGCTATCGTCGCCTCAGCTTTGGAATCTGATGGTTGAGTACTTTGTAAAATGAGATATCATGGTCTCATCATGGTTTGCTTTTAATATGAGTTGCTATTGCCTCTGTCATAATTTGGTCTTTGCGTGGGTTTTATAGAGGGCGTTTGGACTTGGAACTAATCTCTGCATCTTTTCTCTGTTTGAAATTATGATTGGGCATTTTCCTTTCAAGTGGCTAATCATGGCCCTGTAGTTTGAAAAGATTTGGATTTCTCAGATTTTATAACCGCTGCTAAATGTTGATAGATGGGTCTGGACCCTTGCCTGGAACTTCTTATATGTATGCCGGTTACTCTTACTGTATTTTTTGGTAGTTTGACTTTAAATGGAAACAAGAGGGATTCAATCCCTGGCTTGTATTTTAGGTCGAAGGTGTTGTCTAAAGGTAGTGAAAACGCTTGGGTGAGAAATGTGAATGTTCTTATGTGAAACTCTACGCTGTCTACTATTGTTTTAAATGGATACGACTTTCGTGAGACTTGAACTTGTGACCACTTCTTTGATTGTTTTGGTAGTGGGACTTGATTTATGTGGAAAATATCTATGGTTTGAAAACAATGTAATGTTTATCTATTTGGTTGAAATCATGGAGTTATTGATGATGTGGGATTGATACCCTAGTTTTGAAAGAACAACTATATTAATTTACTGTTTAAGTTTAATTCCATGGATGAATGTATAGCATGGTTAAGAGGATCGATGTCTATCATACTACTGTTATCGTTCTACTTGATACTTCTTAAGCATAAAAGGGATAATAAAAGAATTAAAAATCGAATGAGGAAATTAAACCCTATGCTACCAATTGATAAAACGATTCAAACAGAGATCAAATTTACTTTTAAAAGAAAGACTAATGATATTCTCCTAGAAGCTAGTATAGGTTTTCTAGCAAAGGCTAGCTTAACTAGGCCTGCTAGACCCTCCACTGGGTTCTGGGAAGAACCTCGAATCTGCTAAAATAGGTAATGAAAACACTGCTGCAATATTTACTCTAATTTCTAATGACTAACTTTATTATAACTGGAATTTGAAACATTAAATACCCCATACCTGGCTGCTTGAGTACTTGGTCCCTTCCTGTAGAAACCTAGCTGCTTGGCACTTGCTTTCTTCCTGTAGAAACCTGCACACTCAATATTAGTTAATTCAGATCCTGTTGTATCTTGCTAACCTGTTAGTATGATTGCCTTAGGATGGATAACTTTGGGGCTACCGTGTTCCTCCCAACCATGATCCTACAGCCGTTCCTGGTTCTATATGGATTCCCCCCGAGCTGGATTCCAACATGCAAAAGAGATAGAGGACCTAGAGTTGTTGTTGGTTCAGTTTCTTGGAGCAGATTTCCTTTCTTGGATTACCATAATAGAATGATAATGACCAAGAATGATGGATGATCCCCAAAACTTGGGATCTTCCCTCTTTAAGTAGGGAAGTCTTGAATTAGGACTGTTGTAGTAATTAGTTTTTTTAAATTCAATAATTAATAATTAAAAGATATTATTTAATTAAATATCTAGTCCTCTTGAACTAGGAATTTTCCAACTATTTGACTATAAGTCATTTTGATTTATGCTCTTAATAATAATTATAATAACAACGATTATACTAATAATTATTCTAATATTAAATACATTTCACTTAACTATTAATACACCATTTATAATATTAAATAATGAATAAATCAGGTATACTAATTATATTCCATAATTAAATAATAACACCATTATTATTAAAGCTCCTAGTAATAATAACAGCTTGGAGACCTTTATTCAGGTTAGTCATAAAAGACTACTGGTAATTATCTTTTATTTAGTTATGTGTCATCACATGACACTCTTTTCTCTTTAACTTTTAGGGACACGGTCCACTTCTTTTGGACGGTCTTGGTCAACTTGGTTAGGTACTTCTAGTCTCTCTCTTTGCATGTTGGATTCCCTCGTTTAACATGGTAGCTCCCGCAGTAGGTGATGATGGATAAAAAGATGAATAATTTAGTCAAATTAAATAAATGTGATAAAAGTGCTCTTTAGATTCTTTCCGACTCAACACTTTGAAACTCCGTAACCCTGAGTGCTCTTCAGAGCCATTTAAATCAACACTCTCACATGGGATTTACTCTAGTGCAATTCCAGAGTCCTTGCTCAACACTAGTGCTAGAATGTGGTTGTGAGGCACATCTAGAATATTTAAGTTGCCTCGGATCCGGTATTCGTTTATCAAGCTTGGAGTGCTCCAGGGCTTATGCCCAACACTCAATGTACATCAGGGCTTACTCCCAGTACATCATATTTCCTCTAGGTACATTGGGGCTTTTGCCCAGTATGTAGGTAATCTGTGTGTTTCTGAGTCCATGCTCAACACACCATATAAGTCAATTATGTCATTCACATCACTGCACAATATGTAAGAAAAGGTCATCTCAGTATATTAGGGTTTTGTACCCACATCATATGGTAGAAAAACATAAATCAGAACATTGGGGCTTCCTTGCTCAGTATATAATCAAATAATGAAATTCAGTCTGGGTCCATGCCCAATATGTCAGTCTACAAAAGAATAAATCATATGCACTAGGGCTCATGCCCAATAATCAGAATAAATCATATGTGCTGGGGCCGTGACCCAATATAACATCATAAAATAGTCAGTCCAAAAATTCGGGATATTACAATTTAGGAGTCATAGATAGTGGAATAGAGATTTGGCATAAAAGGCTCAAGTACATGAGCGAGAAGGGCCCTGATATCTTGCATAAGAAGAATCAATGCCCAGGTATTAAAGCAACGGATATGGAGTTATGTGAGCATTCCATATATGCCGTAAACAAAAGAGGACAAGATTCTATACAAAGGAACATATAAAGAAAACACGACCATTGGAGCTAGTGCATTCATATGTCTTCATCCCCTCAAAGGAAGCATCTATCAATAGATCTACTTATTTTGTTACATTTATGGATTATTGCACTAGGAAGGTTTGGATTTACATGATGAAAAATAAGTCTGAATTTTTTGGTATATTTAAAACCTTCAAGTAACTTGTAGAAAATCAAACTGGTAGTAAGATTAAATACTTGAAATCCTATAATGGGGGTGAGTATTGTTCTAAAAAATTCAACCAAAATTGTGTAGAGAATGGAATTCAAATAATTAAGATAGTTCCTCTTACACCACAAGAGAATGATGCGACATAAAGGATGAATAAAACTATTTTGGAGAGAGCACATACTATGCTTTCAAATGTAGGACTAGGAAAATGTTCTCGGAAAAAGATGTAAATGTAGCAATGTACTTGATCAATATGGGACCATCTTCTCGGTTATATTTTGAAGTTCCAGAATAGAAGTGGTTGGGTAAGAATATTTTTTATGATCATCTAAGAGTGTTTGGATGTGAAGCTTTTGTTCATGTTCCAAAAGAAAATAGAACAAGTCTTGCCATGAAATCTAAAAAGTATGTTTTCGTTGGATATATAGATGAAAAATATGGTTATCGGTTATGGGATCCAATGTCCAAGCAAGTAATATGAAGCAAGGACGTGATATTCAATGAAAGGGTAATGAAAAATCTACAAGAACAAAGTGTATCAACTAAGGAGTATGGTCCATTAGAAGACATCACAAATAGAAGTGGACTACTTAAACAAAAGGTGATTGTAAATTAGCCAAAACCACCATTGCAGGTTCATCTGCAAATAGAAACACATGCTCATCCCCATAACCTACATGATAATGAAGAGCATAATCATCCCAATAGTACTTGTGAGGAGGGTACACCACAAAAGAAAATCCCTCAAGTTAGAAGGTCTTCAAGAGAGTGTAGGCCTTCAACAAGGTACAAAGATTTGCTTTAATACTTATTACTTTATGATGAATCTGAACCATCTACATTTGAAGAAGCATGTGTGGATAAAGACAAAAACCAATGAACGGAGACCATGAGAGATGAGATGAAATGTTTGATGGACAATCACACATGGGATTTAGTTCCTCTTCTAGCCAAGAGGAAAGCATTACAAAACAAATGGGTGTATAGGTTGAAGGAAGAAGTAAGTAGGACAAAGCAATACAAGGCTAGATTGGTGGTCAAAGGTTATGCTCAACAAAAAGGCATTGATTTCATAGATATTTTTTCACCAACTGTAAAAATCACCTCTATAAAAGTAGTGTTGGATTTAGTAGCTATTCATGACATAGAGTTGGAGCATCTTGATGTCAAGACAAATTTTCTACATGGTGGTTTGGAACAAGAGTTGTACATAAAGAAACCAGAAGGATTTGAGGAAAAAGGTAAAGAGGACCTAGTGTGCAGATTAAATCAAAGTTTGTATGGGATGTGTAATGTCCCCATTTTGACCCGATGGCATTCAAATTGTCAATGGTGTAATATTGTTATAAAATCATGGTGAGGAGATCAAGGCCAAGGTCCCGCCATCGATTTAGTGATGCATATGGTTTGCGTGCTAGCCAGACACATTGGAATTTCAAATATCATGTAAATATGCAATTTAATAAAATACCCACAACTAGCTATGCAATGCAACAAGAGATGGGGGCATGATTTTACAAGGAGTTCAGAGGGAAACGTTCAAACCCTTGGAGCCAAGTGTCAATGAGAGGACCCATAAAACCCTCAACTACCTAGGTTGACTTTTGTACCCAATTATTCATTTCTCCCAAGAGTTGGTTGAGGTAGTTAATGCCTTGGGGAATGGGAGGTATGGCTGTCCAAATTCGGGTATGGGCAAGCCACCCTGCATGGAAAATCGTTTTTGGCTTCCTTGGCAAGAAAAGAGCCATGTAATTGCTCCCCAAGCCATTATTCAACCATCAGTTTTGCTCTCTCACGAGTTGGGAGCTGGCTGGGCATTTTTCCCCATCGAAATTCTTTGTTTTTCCTTCATTCTCAGCTGGGAGAAGGGTGTTTTTGTGTTATATACCAGTGGGGAAGAAGGGGAATGGAATTGGGGTTCCATAGAGACTGTTTTTGCAACTGAATGCTTAGGTTGTTTGGGGAGAAATTGTTTTCCTCCCTGTGATTGTTTTTCCCATCCCACAATCCGTTTTTGGCAGGAAACGATTGGGGCAAAACCCATGGCCATCTTCTTTGTAAATCCCATTGTTAAGCATGTGTATCCATGCTCGATGATTTTGCTTGCTGTGTGAGAAAAGAGTATGTTGGGGTATGGGTTATGGGTATCCATTGCTTTGTCTTGAGCTTGAATGCAAGTATCCAGAGATGAAGAGGGTTCAGATTTAGCTTGATAAACCCAGTTGTGGACTGGCTTGGCTTAGATGCAATGTTTGTTTAGCTGTGCCTGAGCTTGAATGTCCCCTTTTCCTTGTAGAAATCATGCCCAGCTCGGGGGTGGTCTTTGAGTGCTGAAATAATACAGGCTGGGCAGAGACCTATGGTTGGGTGGAACGTTGCAGCGACATAGCTAGTTGCTTGGGACCCTTTCACAATATAGATAAGTGTTTTTCTGTCTATGTGTTTTACTTCTGCAATGTTATAATTTGATGGTTGTTTTTAATATGTTGAATGCATATGAAATGTGTGTGGATGATGTCTTTATTCCGCTCTGCATGTTTGCTTGATTTTCATCTGCCCACATTTGTTTTATTGCCGTGAATCTAATGAATTAGGCTGAGTTTATGTAAAAGCCCCAGAATTTGGTACCATGTTCCCTTCCTCGAATTGGGTCCATGGGAGGGGACGTTACAGGATGAAACAAGATCCAAGGTAATAGTGCTTAACATTTGATTTGTTTATCGCTGAACACAATTTCTTTAGATGTGAATTTGACCATTGTGTCTATTATAAGCCTTTTGATAATGGTGAATTTGTAATGTTGTTATTATATGTTGATGATATGCTAGTTGTAGGATCTAGCAAGACTGAAATTAACAAGTTAAAACAAAAGTTGGATATGAGGTTTTCAATGAAGTATTTGGGTGCTACAAAGCAAATCCTTGGAATGAAAATTATCAGAGACAAGAATAATATAAATCTATCACAAGAAAAATATATTGGAAAGGTGTTGAATAGGTTTGGCATGAAGGATGCTAAGGTAGCGAGTACACCTTTAGCAAATCATTTCAAATTATCCTTTGAGCTATGTCGCAAGACACTTGAAGAGAAAGAATACATGGTAAGAGTACCTTATTATTCAGGATTTGGGAGTCTTATGTATGCAATGGTCTGCACAAGACCAAACATTTCCCAAGCAATGGGAGTGGTCAGTAGATATACATGAGTAATTTATGAGAAAATTCATTCGCAGGAAGTGAAATGGATTCTGAGATATATGAAAGACACATCAGATCATGTATTGAAGTTCAGAGGGGAAGATGCACAATTGCAAGGATATGTAGAGTCATACATGGTTGGTGAATTAGATGGAAGACGCTCTACAATGGGGTATGTGTTCACATTGGCAGGAGCAACAGTTAGATGGATTTCAAGATTACAGAAGGTTGTGACTCTTTCCATTCCTTAAGTAGAGTATATTGCAATCATATAAGGAGATAAGGAAATGTTGTGGTTGTAGAGGCTATTGTCTAAATTGGGTCGAAGAAAAAATACTTTGTGTTATATACTGATGGAAAAAGTGTTATACATTTGGCAAAAAATGCAACATTTCATTCATGGATGAAGCACATAGATCTACGATATCACTTTATTTGATGTTTCCTTTAACACGGTAAGATGAGGTTGGGGAAGATACATATTAATATGAATCATGTAGATACATTTACCAAGGTTGTTCTAAAGGAGACATTGGAGTTTTGCAAATCTTTTTTTGGTTTTGTAAAACTGTGACAATAGGCCATAGAAAGTGGGTAAAATCTTTGAGGATGGTTGTAGGAAGCATGAATCAGACTTCAAGTAAGACATTGTTGGGATGTGAAGCCTGATTTACAGGAATGTTATAGTTCCTAGGTTTTTCATCAACAATTGTGCAACAACTGGAAACAACTCATTCTTGGAAATGGGTGGCTCGGTGTAGATATGAATTGGAAAAATATCATTCTTGGGAATGGGTAGATTATGCGCATACCACTTGATGGTTTAGGCTTGTTTGATACTATGAGATCAAGTATATATAGTATTGCTTATGTAGTCCTCTTGTAATAATTATTAGTTGCATTTTAAAGGGCTTATAGAAAACCCGTTTTCTTGTGGATGTAGCCATATGTAGTATGATGAACCACATTAATTCTTTGTGTCTCTTTGTGTGTTATTTTCCTCTTTATTTATCTCTCTTTATTTAAGAGCAATATATTTATGTGTGTTATTATTCTTAACAAATGTGGGTATACACATGACAACAATAAATAAATTATTAAATGAAAAACTTATTGAATTTTATTTTTGTAATTGAAAAACAAAACAAAAAATCATAAATCATCATACTTGTAATAATAAGTTAAATCATGTGATAATTGAATATTGGATTTTAATGTGGGTATACACATGAAAACATTTAAATAATAAAATATTAGGTATATGAATAAACAAATAGAATGGGCAACAAAGTTGCTTAGTAGCTACCTTTTTTTTTGATAAAAATGTTTTAATGTATTAAAAATGTAAGTTAAAAGCAAAGAAAAAAATTCTTAGCCACATATTTAAAACAAATGATGTTTTAGGATATTAATAACTATATTCATTTTTTGGATAATATTTATTAAATATTAACTAACAAACTTGTCTTTAACAAACATTTGTGTCCTAGTCCAATCCACAAACCAATAAACTAATAGTAACACATATAATACAATTTCATTGCATTGCTAATAACAACCATTTAAATATATATATAGATATATATGGATGCATTGATCCAAGTTTATGTGTCTTTGATTGTTTAATGACATTTTAATAAGTGTTAGAGTGCAAAGTACTTTAATTAATATATAACAATAATTTTATTAATCTTTAAACATCTTTGAATAAATATTAGATTGTAAAAGGAAATATAAAAAAATGAAATAGCTTAGAATAAAATTCATTTTTAAAATATCAAAAATATTTATAAAATAATATAATTTTATTAATAATTATTGAGAGAAAAGGAAATTAGGTTTTAAAAATAAATTAAAACTAGTTATTTTATATGCTTTTCACTATAGCTAAATTAACAAATCTAACAATTATAAATAGTTATTTAGTTGTGGATTAGTTTATTTATTCTATGTTTTAGATTTTTAGATAGTTTTTTGTTTGAATTCAAAAACACTCTCAAATACATCTATAACATTTAGATTATACAATTTACACAACTAATATATATGACTTTAAAATTCAAACAAAACAAACCAAAAATATTTAAATCACTTTTTTACTTATTAAATTATTATTATTTTATTAACTTTACACATTAAGACAATCTAAGTAACATCACTTAATAACTCTTACTTCCGGGTTTCAATTTCCATGAAATATGTATAGGATAATACCTCTTTGAGTTCATAGCCAATGCCGATGCCAATGTTGACTCATTTATGTGCTATGCCATCAACGTGTCCATGATGCATCTCAATATTGTCAAACACTCTAAAAATCATAATAAATCTTAAAGCATAAGAGATAGGACATAGGACATATTTCATTAGAGGGTTAAATTTTGTTTGGATTAGTTTATTTATTTATTTTAAGTTTATGTTTTGGATTATAACTTGGATTTTTAATCTAAATTCATTATTTATTTATTTTTTTAATTTTAAAACTATATTTTTAATAAATAAATCTATTCAAACACTTTTAAATATTTTTATGGCAATGAGATTATGTAATTTTTACAATTAATATATAAAATTCAAGATTTTTTTGAAGATTTCTAATAAAAAAAAAACTCCTATAACAAGAAAAATAAAAAACCTAAAATATTTAAACTACTTCAAAAAAAATGTTTACATCTATCACAATTAAATATCATACCAAATAGCAATAATTTAAAAAAAAAAATTGTTGCAGAACCTAGAATATTTAAACTACTCAAAAAAAATGTTTACATATTAAACATCATAACAAATGGCAATATTTTTTTTATTTTTATTTTAAGTTATTATTTTTATTTGACATTTCTCCTTGAACATACCGAAATAATAAAAAAAATTTTTTTTTATATATTTTAAGTTTATTATTTTTATTTGACCATTCTTCCCAAAAACTACATAAAACATCAATCAATCATAAAATAAAAATTTAGTTTTTAAAAATTAAAAAATATTTTTATTTTTCAAAATATTTAGTTTAAAACCCGTGTGATGGATGCCATAATCCCAATGTGCGTGACCAAGAGCAATGACACCAGAAGAGTTGATAGGAGTGATGGGATAGGTGAGTTGGCAGGTGGCAACTTTCACGTCTCGAACGAGGATAAGTACGATTACAAGCAGGATGATGAGGTCCTGGTGCAGTTGCTGGCATTTTCGTTTGTGTGGGTTTTCATGGCTCAAGGTGACAAATTCCAAGATGAGCGGAGCTGCGGAAGGATTGTGAATTGGCCCTATGCCTCCTTAGTAGAAGAAGCCATTGTCAACATCATCTTCGCCTTTGACTTATCAATTTGGGTTTTTGTTCCCATTCTTGGCAAGCAGGGATCAAATTTGAAGGGTGGGGTCCCATTTCACTTTGAAGGGCTATGAGATATTGAACCCTTTAATGTTGCCATGTAAAAATAAGTCATTCTTTTCATTTGAAAATGTATTAGTACGTCAAAATTTCAATGTTTACTTACGTAGTAAAGTCGAGAGGCTTTATTTTGCAGTGGATATAGCAGCACTGAACGTTATATATGTCATATAACAAAACCATATTTCGCCTTGATCTAGCGGCTTGGTCTCTAGGCCATTATGCCACCTTTTCCATCTTAGCAGTTTCCCAAATTGATCTTGCCTCTTAAACTTTTAACCTATATAATAATACAGTTAACTTGCTAACCCCATTCCAATCCAACTTTCATCCTTAGAGCCAAAATTAATCCTATTTTACTCTTTCATGATATGCTTGAACATGAGGAATTTATTAGTGAAACATAACTTAGGAGACACATAGAAAATCCACTTTCCAGATGTTCAGTGTGAATTGCCATAACTAAATTTATAGATCTTTTTTTCTGCATCAGCTACAATTAGCTTGCTAGCCCAATTCCAATCCAACTTTTAACCAGTATAATAATATTTAATACCTCTTAAAATAGGTTCCTAGGCTACTTCGAACACTACAAGCTAGATGAAGAATTGGGTTCTTCAACTCTTTTAAAAGCAATGTGATGCTTATTCTTGGAAAAGTTCAATCTTTGTAAATCAGGTAAGCTTTCTTCAAACTAATATAAATTCTAGCCTACTTAAAAATGGAAAAAATGACAATGTAAGAAAAAAAGGAAGAAATTGTTTCATAAGCCAAAAACATTGAACGTTGAGTTTGGTATGTATCCGTTACTAAATTAGTGAACAATAGAGATGTATGCATAAAGGCACTAAAAAAAGGTGAAGGAAAATAATCTGAATGGTAACTTTTTTTAACTTTGTTGAATTGAGGACCATAATTCACTTTCATGCACCTCTATCAAACAACTGAGTTTCCATTTATAATCCTCCTTCAGGTAAGTAAATTAGAGAGAACAATTCAACAAATAAGTTGGATTAGATTGAAAACTAATAGCAAGTTTCTTTGTCACTCTAATTGTGTACCCTACCCCAGAATTGAATGCCAATGACAATATATGTTTTAATTTTTCATTCAACACTATGAATGCCACACGTACTTGGGATAGAATAAGTTTAAGCACTCCTTACATGTTACATGCTATGTTATGGTTTGAGCAAAGAGAACTATCCGACTACAGGAAACTTTTGTTCTCAATAGCTGATTAAGGACCTTGGATGCTTCTTCTCTATAACCCTCCCCCTAGATCTCGTTAAACATACTAAATCTATGGTATGATGGAGTAGAGGATGGGTTGCAACTTGTGAAGCATAAGTAAAACGTAGGTAGACCAAGTAGAGAGGAGGTGCATATATGGTTGAAGTTCTTGTTATATTCCAGACCAGTCGATAAGGGAAACAAAATCAAAAGGTAAAGTAGCATTGTCGTTCTAAAAATCAAGATTACAATTTTTTTTTTGTCCCAGTTCATTCAGTTGAACGCAGATTGTAAGTGTAGTAGCATCGGTGGTCTTCATATTAACCAGCATAGATCCAAATCCTAGGCTCTATCAAGCGCCGAGAGGGATCAAATCTCCCGAGGTGCAAACCTCTCCTTGAATAGCTCCTTGAGTGCAATACGTGAGCCACCTAATTCTAAGCTCTAAAGTCTCTAGTTTAAGTCTCATATTTACTTTTTACTTTGTATTATTCTTTTTTGTTTATGGCCGACATAATATTTATTACTTTTTACTTTGTATTATTCTTTTTTATTTACTTTGTATTATTTTGTTACTCGACAAACTCGACAAACACTCTAAAATCTCATATTTACTTTTTACTTTGTATTAAAAGTAAAAAGTAAAGTCTCTAGTTTAAGTCTCATATTTACTTTTTACTTTGTATTATTCTTTTTTGTTTATGACCGACATAATATTTATCACCTAATCCTAAGCTCTAATATTTATTACTTTTTACTTTGTATTATTCTTTTTTGTTTATTTTGTATTATTTTGTTTATGGCTGACAATATCGACAAACACTCTACTTACAAGATTTCCCTCATACAAATGTTATTTATGGCCGACAATATCGACAAACACTCAACTTACAAGATATCCCTCATACAAATGTTATTTATGGCCGACAATATCGACAAACACTCGACTAACAAGATCTCCCTCACACTGGGCTGTAGAGCGCCTCTTGGCGCAATAAATACCAAGAATCTTAAACCGTGTACTGGAGGAAGGTGTCGATTGGACGACTGAGCAATTGGGGAAAATAACTCATGTAATACAATTTTAAATACAAAGTATGGATTCTTGATCTAACTCATTAACTAGATGCATGGAGGTTGGCAGAGTGGGAACTTCCCCAAATCCCCAGGCTTTTTGGTAAAGCTGGGGGGTGCACTGTGCACACCTGTTTCCCATAGGGATGTAGCCGTGGCTAGTGGAAGATGAACGGGGAAGAACTCGGTTTCAGAGTGAAAAAAATGGTCTTCCTTGTCCCCTCCATTTCAGGAAAGTTAAAGGGCAGCTAAATTATCAAGAGCTTCGATCAGGCGACAATGGAAAATAGGGAAAGGCAAGGATCACATGGAATCATATGCATATACACAGGACATATGAAGAAAGAATCAATTGTTGTTGTTGCTACAGTTGGGAATTGATAAATGTCGTTCTAAATAGCCTTTGATGAAGATTTGTGACAAACCCACTCTCGGGTTTAGGCTTAAAATCTAAAGCCTTCAAGGCCCATTTGAAGTAACAAAATTTCAGTCAAATAATAATATTGTGTTTGAACTTGGAAGTTACAGAATTTTAATCAAATAACAAAAAATTTAAACAATTGATGGGATCATGAATGGATAAACTGACGTACATACCTGTAAATTCATAGGATGTCGATAATCTAGTCAACCTTGAAGTTGAGCTCCTCAAAGAAAACAAATTTCTTTATATATGTTTATGGCAGGTTGACATTGGCAGCTTCACTCTGTAAACTCTCCTAGAGGACTGGAGGAGATAGGGTAGGTGGAACTTGGAAGTAGCTTGACCACAGTGGAGTAGGGGTATAAGAAAAAGCTTGTTTGTATTCCTGTAATATTATATATTGATGGTCGAACCCATGGAAGCATGGAATTCAAGCATTGAATTGATACAACAAAGAAAACACAAGGTGGGACTTGGGAGCCGCAGGATTGACTTGATACAACAAAAAAAACACAAGGTGTGAGGCTGGGAGTGGTAGATGGTAGGATTAACTTGATACAACAAAGAAAACGCAGGGATGTGGGTAGGGGCCACGGGCAAGAGCCTACAACATTACAAGAATTTTCTGGATTGTGGATTTTGTCTGAAATGCCGATTCGGGGCACATTAACATAATATATTATACATTGAATATTCAATTAACTCAAGGAGTCGGAATTCACGAATTGGTATGTGATAAGTGGTAACTTGGTAAGCCCACTGCCAACAACACTTATGAGCTACCAACCAGGTTTAATAAATTTGTTGCTTCTATTAAATGTGTTAAACATGTAAGCGCTCGCTGTAAACACTAGAACTTAGAAGCATTCAAGCCATGAGATGCTCAATGTAAACTTGTCCACGTAATTTGGTTAATGATATTATTAGAGGCCCAATGGTTCATGATCCATGGATGATCAAACACGTGGATATTGGAGAGTAACGGAGTCCCACTCCCAAGTGACCTAGCTAGTAGCCACATTCCCAATTTCTCATTGAAAATTGTGGATGGGTGAAATTTGAAGCTACCTTTCTGTTGCAATTTTAAACAGTAATAGTTAATTTAATTATTGAAGGGCTTACCATGAAATTAATTTTTTTTTGCATGGTAAAATTTAAAGTGACATGTAAAATGGCCTCTGAAGGCCTCTCAAGGGGCCCTGAAAGCTTCAAATTTGAAACCTGCTGGCAAGGGACCCTTTTTGAGAAGCAGTCTATTTAGAACGACAATGGAGGGAGGAGATCTATGGTCTGGTTTAGTTGTGTTGGGGATATTATCATGTTTCAAACTAAAACCACCAAGCGCAAAACTGCGAATGGCCTCAACGCTCTCACATGGCGCGAGCGTAGAGGGAGAAGGAGAATGCAAAGGGATTCTTTGAGGCTTCAGTCAGTGGTCGAGTCCAGGATCGTGCTGAACGGTTGGAGGAGAGGCTTCGTCACAAAAGGAATCACCCCGATATACTACTATACCCTATATACTCTGCCGGCCGGGGCAGGTATAACAAGTTGAAAAGTATGAATAACTAACCAACCATTCATGAATTTAACCAATCAAAAAACGGTTTGTTTGTGCTAACTATTTCAATCTGGAGCCTAGTAGTACGCTGCTCATTGTGTATAATTGTTGATGCATGGTTTTCCCCCTCTCATACCTGGGAACCATAAAGCCGAATCAATTATAATAGCACGCAGTGGTGACCAATCGAAGAAGAAAATGGCAGGATTTGGGGTGACCATTAATGGAAGAAGAGAATGGCAGGGTTTTGGGCTATTATCAGTAAATCATGACTTTTACCAGGGCTCTCAAGTCAAAAGCCATGAGAATAACGTGAACTTAAGTCGGAAAAAACGTGACTTACGAATTAGATGCAAGGTTCAGACGGGAGATATCAAGAGAATTAGACGTTAACTCCTCCTGTTTTATTATTCTTATGCGATCAATATGGAAAGACAGATGCTCGGAACTTTGTGATTTATGTTATGCAATTGGCTTTTGTTTGGTTGGTTCGGTATTGTAAGATTATTTACGCATGTTTTATGGCTTACACAAAACACTTCATTTTAATTATTTAATCTTCATTTTGTTAACGATGAATTTTGTTATATATATATACACAGATAATTGAAATTTGATTTTAAAATTTTTTCAAATTGAAATATTAATCTTCCAACTCATCCATTCCTGTTTCACTAACTTATAAAGACAGAAATCAAAACCCAAGAAAACAAAGTGGAATGTTGTAAAAAAGGCTATCGATGGTGATTAACGTCGTTAATCTTTGTTCCAACTGGGCTTAATGGACGAATGGCTTATTTTGCAAGTGTCCAAAGGCAATATCTTCATTTCGGCCTCCAATCCAAATAGCTTATACAGCAACATCATGACAGTTTTGGGGGTTATTGTTCGAAAAATATTTAACTCTTCCTTTGAAATATAGCTTTTCATATAACATTAGAAATTGTAAGAACAATTTATATACTGCTGGTTGATGATTATACATCACCATAAATTAAAAAAACGACTTTATAAAATTAAAAAATGACACATGTTCAACCACAGATTCCTGTTGCACCATGAAATAATATGATAAGATATTAAAAGAAGAATAAAAATGAAAACAATTTATCTATCGTCAACATTACAAATACCAATAACTAACCTCTTTGAAGCAATTTAATCTACAGAACTGCGGATGACTATTTTTAATACAGGAAGCATAGCTGAGGGTAACTTTGAGATGGTATATTGTCCAAGCTTTAAAGCTTAAATTTTATTTCACAACTAGAGGAGGAAACAGAGATAGTTAAATTTTATTTCACAACCAGAGAAGGAAACAGAGATGGTTGCGTATGAAAATAACAAAGTGAAATAAGAAACGACATCAAAATGGCATTATACATGCATATGGCTACATGATACGGTAAACATGCCTTTACTTATCACAGCATAAGTCTTTTCACATATACAGGGAGCGCACATATTATATGTAGTGACAAAGTCATTTCACATATACAGAGAACGCACATATATTATATGTAGTAACAACAAAAACCAAAACGAACTAAAACCAGACTATGTACCTAGTTGTCACTTATACATGGATAATTGTTCTAATTTATAGATACATAAACACGCATATACTTATCGCCACCATCCTCAACATAACATTTTGCGCTGCTTCAAAACTGGGAATTTTTTTGCCTAAAGAGCATCTTTCCAGATGTTATAGATACGTTTCCTCTCCACCAAAGGGAGGGTTTCGGCTACGTCGATCATTCCTCTCTCCAAATCATCAAATCTCTCTGCCCAACCACTGTCGATGTCATTAACCAGCCCCGCCATGGTACACAACCAATTTGACAGAAACGAAATGCGCAAGGAGGAAGGAGCAATAATCTCCCCATTCCCGAGACCTTTAAAACCGATGAATCAGAACATGGCGAACATCAATTTTAGGTTGTTTACTGCGTCGTCATCTTCGCAAAACATTCTGAGTATCGTTTCGAACGCTTCTCTGTCACAGCGCTGAATGACGTCAACAAGCCATGAGAGAGTAGAACAATCTTTATCCATGGCCTCTTTATCAGCTTCATATTTGATACATTCCACGTTTTCTTTAAATTCTTTCAAAAGTGCAGACCTCCACGTATCTGCAACGAGTGAGGACGTATTTGCCACCTTCATGCACGCTACAATATATTTCTCAAGTGTAGTGCGGTGGTCTGAACTTTTTCGTATCATGCACAACATTTCTTGTACAGAACCCTCCAGCATCTGTAAATCCTCGGGCTTGCATACGCTCATGTCAAGCCTCGCAGCTAATTCGGGCAAAATATTTATCTGGAGAGATGTTACCAGGACTCGAAGCTGTGCTTCTTGCTCCGCACTCCAACGAACAGCTTCCAAATATCGCATACATTCCTTAACACAATCATGAAACAACAATTCCGAAGCAACTGGTAGACTAGACAGGGCTTCATCCACGCCGGAGAAACTAAAACATTTGTGTGTTTGAGAAGAATACATTAGCTGTATACACTTAACATAATTCTCGCCGCCGTCACCATTTCTTACTTTGATTTCGATTTCAAGAGGCGGCTGTAAAGACGAACGGTCATAGAGCATCGTTTCATAAAACTCTGATTTTCTCAAAACTCGAGAATGAAGATAAAGAGGATTTCCACAGTAATCTCTTCCATCCAAACCTATTAAATGCACTTTTAAGTCAGCAGTACTTTTGTCTCCAAACTGTAGAACCCGTTAAAAGAGATTGAAGTATATGATTCCCACTGAAGCGTCAATCATGTTAAAAGAGATTAAGTATATGATTCCCCATTGAAGCATTTTTTCAACAATGGAAACATTGTTTAAAGCAATATTTTCTACAGTTTGTTTTCCATAACATTTATTCGTATATCCAATATACATCTAGATTTCGTCGATGAACATGACTTCTTCAAAGCCATCTATTATTCCTCCCAACTAACTTGTATAAATATCAAACAAAATTAAAGAAAAAAGAAAAGTTAAATATTAGTCTTCCAACTCATCCATTCCTCTTTCACTAACTTATAAAGACAGCAATCAAAGCCATCTATTATTCCTCCCAACTAACTTGTATAAATATCAAACAAAATTAAAGAAAAAGAAAAGTTAAATATTAGTCTTCCAACTCATCCATTCCTCTTTCACTAACTTATAAAGACAGCAATCAAAACCCAAGAAAACGAAGTGGAATGTTGTAAAAAAAGGCTATCGATGGTGATTAACGTCGTTCATTTTTGTTCCAACTGGGCTTAATGGACGAATGGCTTATTTTGCAAGTGCCCAAAGGTAATATCTTCATTTCTGCCTCGAATCCAAAGAGCTTATACAGCAATATGACAGTTTTTGGGTTAATGTTCTAAAAATATTTAATTCTTCCTTTGAAATATGCGTTTTCAAATAACATTAGAAATTGTAAGAACAATTTATATACTGCTGGTTGATGATTATATATCACCATAAATTAAAAAAAACGACTTTATATAATAAAAAAGGACACATGTTCAACCACAGATTCCTGTTTCACCATGAAATAATATGATAAGATATCAAAAGAAGAATAAAAATGAAAACAATTGATCTATCGTCAACATTACAAATACCAATAACTAACTCTTCCAATAACTAACCTCTTTGAAGCAATTTAGGTATCTACAGAACTGCGGATGACTATTTTTAATATAGGAAGCATAGCTGAGAGTAACTTTGCGATGGTATACATATTTTCCAAGCTTTAAAGCTTAAATGTTATTTCACAACTAGAGGAGGAAACAGAGATAGTTCAATTTTATTTCACAACCAGAGAAGGAAAGAGAGATAGTTGCGTATGAAAATAACAAAGTGAAATAAGAAACGACATCAAAATTGCAGTTTACATGCATATCGCTATATGATACAGTAAACATGCCTTTACTTATCACAGCACAAGTCTTTTCACATATACATGGGGAGCGCACATATTATATATAGTAAGAAAGTCTTTTCACATATACAGAGAGCGCACAATATTATATGTAGTAACAACAAAAACCAAAACGAACTAAAACCAGACTATGTACCTAGTTGTCACTTATACATAGATAATTGTTCTCACTTATAGATACATAAACACGCATATACTTATCGCCACCATCCTGCACATAACATTTTGCGCTGCTTCAAAACTGGGAATTTGTTTGCTTAAAGAGCATCTTTCCAGATGTTATAGATACGTTTCCTCTCCACCAAAGGGAGGGTTTCGGCTACGTCGATCATTCCTCTCTCCAAATCATCAAATCTCTCTGCCCAACCACTGTCGATGTCATTAACCAGCCCCGCCATCGTATTCAACCAATTTGACAGAAACGAAATGCGCAATGAGGAAGGAGCAATAATCTCCCCATTCCCGAGACCTTTCAAAAACCGATCAATCAGAACATGACGAACATCAATTTTAGCCTGCTTACTGCTTATTCGATCATGACCTAATGCATTGGGAAGGTCGTCATCTTCGCAAAACATTCTGAATATCGTTTCGAACGCTTCTCTGTCACAGCGCTGAATGACGTCAACAAGCCATGAGAGAGTAGAACAATCTTTATCCATTGCCTCTTTATCAGCTTCATATTTGATACATTCCACGTTTTCTTTAAATTCTTTCAAAAGTGCAGACCTCCACGTATCTGCAACAAGTGAGGACGCATTTGCCACCTTCATGCACGCTACAATATATTTCTCAAGTGTAGAGCGGTGGTCTGAACTTTTTCGTATCATGCACAACATTTCTTGTACAGAACCCTCCAGCATCTGTAAATCCTCGGGTTTGCATACGCTCATGCCAAGCCTCGCAGCTAATTCGGGCAAAATATTTATCTGGAGAGATGTTACCAGGACTCGAAGCTGTGCTTCTTGCTCCGCACTCCAACGAACAGCTTCCAAATATCGCATGCATTCCTTGACACAATCATGAAACAACAATTCCGAATCAACTGGTAGAATAGACAGGGCTTCATCCACGACAGAGAAATTAAAACATTTGTGTGTTTGAAAAGAAGCCGGAGAAATTAAAACATTTGTGTGTTTGAAAAGAATACATTAGCTGTATACACTTAACATAATTCTCGCCGCCGTCACCATATCTGACTTTGATTTGATTTCAAGAGGCTGCTGTAAAGACGAACTGTCATAGAGCATCGTTTCATAAAACTCTGATTTTCTCAAAACTCGAGAATGAAGATAAAGAGGATTTCCACAGTAATCTCTTCCATCCAAACTTATTAAATGCACTTTTAGGTCAGCAGTACTTTTGTCCCCAAACTGTAGAACCTGTTTCAACTGTTTGGCCATTTTTATCCTAAGGATTTCTGCAAACAAAAACCACTATGTTACGCGAATTTCTTTCTTTGTTACATTTACTTCTAAGATTTTTGAAGATTTTGTTAACATTTAAACACCACGTTTACTTCTAAGATTTTTGAGTACCTTGTTAACATTTAAACACCATCGCACAACTTCTTTCACGGCTTTGTTACATTTATTTCTTTGTTACTGAAAAGATCTTTCCACTAATGGGAATATTTTATTGTCAAGCTTACATGCGATTTCATTAATTTAATCTCGTTCTATGTATTGACATCTGATCCGTTTAAAAGTTTGGTTCGCAGGTACTTGTATCTTTCAAATCCCATTAAAGTATTGAAGTACAAACATAAATTAATGATCATGCCCTTGACCTTATCGTAATTTAGGCCTAGTAGACCGTTTGGGTGAAAATTTTTGACCTGTATCAGAGATGGCAAAACTTGAAGGGAGCTTAATTTAGAACATCGGCTTCAGCCTTTATGCAAGGATATTTTCAAATATGATACTTGCCATTAGGGAATGCTGACCATGTAACCCAAATCCAACCACTTCCTCACGGATGTTCCCGTCTTAATCCTCAAAATTTTCTCTGCTAACACATGTTCCATGTTCCGTGTGAAAGGTCATTTCATTTATTTTTTCCACAACTCAGATGTTAAGGAAAATGTATAATTTGTGTCCTCTCCTTGAAGCATGCATAGTACGTTGAAAGCACAATCATAAACCTGCCTTCAATTGAATTCAATTTAATGCGAAGCCCTTTGAGTTCTATGGGTATGTGGTAGGAAACTTCTTCCGAGTTAGTAATTTTCGTACATCAAACTATTGGTATTAAATAAAGAAATCGAAAAGAAAAAGACATATATAACTAAAACATGGGTTTGGGATTTATGTTTGGATATATGATAAAAAAGAAATCGAAAAGAAAAGAAATATATAACTAAAACATGGGTTTGGGATTTATGTTTGGATATATGATACAAAATTAATTTAGTTTGTCATTTTAGTTTGTTTTTGTTTGTTTTTTTATGATAATGTTACCAGAAGTTTTCACAGTCAGATTATTTTTTTGAGATTGATATTAGGTGAGGATTTGATTTGAGCTAAGGCTCCTTAAAAGTGGAAAAACATGATATTAAGTTAGATAATGTCATTGGTAGTTAATAATATATTGACATGGAGAGATAACTTAATTTATATTACACTATCATCTCAATCATAACATGGTATGGATTATCATATTAATATGTACATGGAATTGTTCAAACTTATGGGCTGAGTGGATAGTGAAGATGGTAATTCACAATTTTTAATGTCAATTGTAGTGTAAATTATTAATATTATGTAGAAATGAAAAGATAACTTGATTTATTTTATGTTACACTAGTTGAAGACGTTACATACAAAAATAAGATTTAAAAAATCAAACTATTTTAATATATACAGTTTTATTTATGAAAATTGTGTATAATTGTGTATAATAAAAGAGCTTTTGCTAATTATGATTATTATTAGTTATTTAATTTTTTTATACACAATTTAATGTATGATAGTGTTGTGTGTAACACATTATAATCTAAACTAGCTTATGCTAAGATTATTATTTGTTATATAATTTTTTATACAAAATTGAATGTATGTTGGTGTTGTGTGTAACACATTATAATCTAAACGGTGATATTTTTTAAGTTACTCTTAGGCAACATTGGTTGTGATAAGTTAATCATTTAAAAAGATTTAATTTTACACTGTTTTTTTAATAAAAAATACATTACAAAATTTTATAAAAAATAAAAATTTATTTTATAATTATTTTTCTTTCATTATATAATGATTTTTACTTCTCATTAAGGAAGCTAGAGCCATCAGCAGATCACGATGATGAATAACAAAAATTTGAAACCTCGCAAACCTTTCACAAAAGTAAGTTGAAATTTCATGAATAAAATTGTCTAGATAGATAATATCCTTAAATTCGGTTCATTTTCGAAATCAACTTCGTGTTTGATGGCTAAAACATGACGCATCAAGTGACATGAGGCTTTGGAGGAGTTAATCGTTAAAGGGAAATAGACACCTAACTTACAAGTGGTCTATCAAAGTTCACGGGTCATGACTCATAAGTTAAGCGACTGTGATATAGTCATTTTATATTTTTTTTATTAACTAAAAGGCATAATTAAATCAGTGGAATCTCACTGTAGAAGGTGGCAGCGATGCAATTTTTAGTCTCATGCAACTTGCACATGAAAATCCCATCTCATGCATTAATCCATTTCAAAATATGATGTCAATCATTGCTAATTAAATTAATTATCTCAAAATTAAGACTTTCATTAATTAAATTATATATGTTCAAATTAAGACATTTTTATAAATACATGTTCCCATTTTTATAGATACATGTTCCCATAATTGGAGGCATTGGATTTTTATTGTAATTATTGGTGCAGATGGAGGCATTGGATTTTTATTGTAATTATTGGTGCAGATGGAGGCATTGGATTTTTATTGTAATTATTGGTGCAGACGTCTGAAGGAAAATCTTGATCATGATGTAAATCATCAATGAAAAATTTTCTTGCAAGTATAGGTCTTGCAAAACAACACAGACACTGTGAAAATAGAATTAGGATTGCTGTACTGACACCTCCATATCAATCTAGTAAATCCTCTGGCTCTTAGGGCCAAAAATACTCTAAATATGACTTAACCTACTGCCTTGGCCAAAAGAGATGATACAATAGTGCAGATATTAAGATTTTGGACTTCTGCAACACTAGGGAAAGAATACTGACGACATGGAGGCATTCACAAGGATATACTGCTCTAGATCACACCATAACTTGGTTGTCATCTGCAAATCTGCAAACATAGTAAGCGATGTACATTTAATTTCAGATTCATCTTAGTTAAAAGAACGATGCTCATTTCTAATTTGAACTCTAACCAGCGTAACACTGGATCATTGTTTGTATTAACTTTCATTTGGAAATAGTTTTGAAACATCTTTATATATCAAGGGAAGGAAATTTTGAAGTATATACTACCTATCTCCATACAAATAACTTGCATACAGGATTGAGATGATAGCAGATTGACTGCAAAGAAGGTCAGAGTTACAGGAGCTTTGTTACCCCCAACAAAAAAAGTAAATCAACAGGATCCGAAGGTAAATTACTGGAGGCCTCTCGAACAGCCTCTCCCAACCCATTTCCAACAAGTTGGTCAATAATCAAACTGAAAATGAGGAAAATTTCAGTCCTCACATCATTTATGATAAATTGAACCACGATGAAACAACTAAGTTTTCTGCAAGATGTCTCCTGAGGAATGCCACAAAATGTATTAAGAAATGCATGCGCTATTTCTTCGTTTTCACTCATCCTGGTAAGTGAAGGAAGCAGATGCCCTTCTGAAGAAATCAAGCGAATGTAACATGTTCTCTTCATGTCTACTATCTGACACATATGAAATCACATTCTTTAACACTTCAAGGATCAAACTCACAACAAAGCCTTTGATGGCACTTCATGATGAGTGTCTTCAGTAAGAATATAAAGGCTGAACACTAAATGATTCTCCATAAATTGGGGGCGATGGAAATCGAGGGCGAATGAAATTTTTAACACTATTTTTAGCTGGCGAAAATGATTATTTGGAAACCTCCAACATAAACATTGGTGGGCTAATTATTTTTTATATAAAAAGATTTAAATAAATAGTGGGCTAAAAATAGAAAACCTTTCTTTAGAAAAAATTTGAACCCTTTAATTTCGCCAAGCTTTGAGAACAAATGCTAGCAAAAATAAAAAGTTAGGGTTTGGCCCTAAATCTAAGCTTATCAATATTAAAGTTTGGATTTTTTTTATAATGATCAGCCCATAGTGGGCTCGAGGGTTATTAAAGTCTGGATTTTTTTATAATGATCCCAGAGTGGGATCGAGGGTTACAAATTCAGAGTTTTTAGTTTGAATGAGTTACGAGAATTGGTCGAGAAAATCTCAAAGGGAATGACTCAAGAATCAAACCCAGAATCTAAACGGATCATACGATTACTCCATGAACGTATATACAATATATTTAATATACAAACTCAAAAAATGAAAGTCTAATACTTTTTCAATAAATAACAAGCTACAAGCAGCCCTATGTATAACATAATTCCTGAGACCTTAATCCCTTTGAAGTAAAAACTGAGGATGACTAGTGTTACATGCTATCTACACAATTTAATGACACAGTCATAGATCTTTGCCACTCTTTCAAGTCTGCGGGAAACATGAGGAAGAATCAATTTCCTGAACAAATGTCTCAGCCCCCTTCACCAAGCCTCAAAGCATAAACTCCTACTCTTATCATAACTGTGAAAAAATGTGTCTAGGTTCGGTCGTAGGGCTTCTCTTAACGATTGGAGAGAGTTCCATATATAATTACAATAAAATGTAAAAATGACTGAGAGTAAAGGAATTCTGACAATAATATTATAAAAACAAGTCTATATAACAACAATACCTGTGAAACCCTACAATGGTGGAGGTAGGATAGATTATTCGAGTGTTTTTCACATATACCCACCTGTACATTAAGTTCGGGAGTTAATAAAGTGAGATACAACTAAGAAATAAAAAATACCAGTAAACGTTTGATTTTTGTCATGAAATGAAGGAATCCTGTTACCTGAGAGAGGTTGGCTTGAAGAGATACTCTCCTTAGAAACTCACTTCTATTCTTTCACGACCATACATAACAATTAGAGTATCGAATTGAGAAACACAAAGAAACCCTGGAGGGCGAGGCCAAAACCCTCCTCGAAGAACTTTTGATTCAAATGAAAAGTTATGCAAAGTTAGAGGTAAAAATGGTGGCTGTACAATATGCCAGAGGAGAGTACGAGTGTACATTTAAAACCTGTTGTACCATCTTCCAGGTGTCATATGGAAGATTGACATGAAGCAGAGAACCTTTCCTTCATTTACTCCGTGGTCAGATCTATACTATTGTGGGGATTCGAGAGCCATAAATTATGTAGATGCTCCTAGAAACTTTTTGTAATAAGCTAGCGCTAACACTTGATCAGTAATACTTAGAGAGTAACAAATTCACCATTCGCAAGTGTAAGAGATGGGGCACCCCTAGGGTCACTCCGAAGAGGCACCTAAAAGTCATTGTGTACAATTATTAATTAGCATACCTCCAAAACTGGGGAAAGGAAACGTCCAAATGTGTTTAGTGAATTTATGATAGAGATAATAGTCCAAAAAATCTAAATGAGAGCTCTAGTGTAAGTATTAATAAGTAATAAACAAAAATCCATACAGGCTAATGAAGTTAAAAAGCAACATAACAATAAAAGTATACACAAATAACTCATCAAACAAGGATTTTGCAATCTCTGAATCAATGTATTTTATTACATTCACAAAACCATGATGGTTTCTAGATTCTATACAAACCCAACCCAAGAAGGGTAATCTATGAGAACCCGAAGGCCCTTTTTTATTTACTAACCTCATATTTATGCTTGAGGTCATAGCCTTTTAGCTTTTCAACTACCCTACTATTCAAATTGAACTCTTAATATTACAAGGGCTTTTATAAATTCACCAGACATTTCACTACATTACATATTATCATAATTTTAAGCAAAATGCCACATTAAATACACTCTATTTCGGAATGAAGGATCTACAATCACATAAATTATTCCAACATAGTCTTCATATGATCTATCGTTCTTAGAATGTACATATCAAGGTTAAATTTGCATTAATCAATCAAAATTCCAAGTCACTTGTTAAAAAAGTCTACAAAAATTCATGGAAAAAATGCATACAAAATTCATACAAGTGTCCTTTTAAAATAAACTAAATTGTTTTCTAAAATTTCCATGCCGTCAACAAAACCTATTTCTCAGAATTGTGAACCCATATCTCAGAATTTAAATTCGTCTCCATTTGCTCAATCTACAAAGTCAACAACTTGTGCATTTTTGTCTAAAATAAACCAAAACTGCCCCGTTTCACTAAAATGTATGGTTATGGTTCATTTAAACTCCAAATTGAGTGATTCAAGTTGGAGAGCATGTATTTTTTCATTTCCCACCTTTTTAAACTTCCAAATTCTCAATTCGAGTCTTCAAATTTGTTATTGTGCAAAAATACTAAAATCTGCCATTTTTTTACACACTATTCAAAAACTCTTGGAGGCCTTACAAAGAGTGTATGCCAAGTATTTTTCATGTATGGTATTAGTGAATGGTCATCAATATTTGATAAGTTTACATGTTATGCACAAAACCCATGTTTTGGACTTGATTCACCTCCAAATACACATAGTTTTCATGCAAAATTGCATTTGCCACCGTTTTTGACATTTCTAGAACATGCATAAAATTATCACAAAAATGCATGTTGAGGCCATGTTAGGGATCCAAAACAAGTTTTGTAAATTAAGTAAAGTCATATATTCAATTATCCATGAAGTATTTTCATCTTAAGCCATGAATCCATTTGAAAACAAATTTGTCTTTATTTTAACAATTCAAAAAATGCATGCCTTCTAAGGCAAATTAGACATGCACATACCTTGAAATTAGAATTGGAGATTCTTCTAATGCTTACACATCCACCTATGAATTAAAATGCATGCAAAACAATTGATGCTCTTTCATCGAGATCTTAAAACAACAATGGGAAATTATGAAGAAGTTTATGTTGAGCAACTTCAAGGTTTTGTAAAGAAAGGGTAAAAACATCTACCATGCAAGTTTAAAAAAACATATATAATTTTAAACAAAATCCTAGAGTTTGGTATGGAAAATGATATGACTTCTTCTTTCAAATAGGACTCATAAGAAGTAAGGATAATCCTAACTTGTACATAAAGAAGATGATCTTGGAAACATTGTGTTAATCACGTGTATGTTGATGACCTACTCTTGACAAGAAATGTTGCAAATTTGATAAATGATGTCAATATGAGTTATCATAAGTGTTTGAAACGACAGATATTGTACAAATGCACTATTGATTAGGCATCGCTATATGGAGGGATGAAGGAAAAACCATGATTACTCATAGAAAATATGCAAGTGAAAGGTTTGACATGCATGAATGAAATCAATCTCTACTCCATTAGAATAAAATTAGAAGTTTAGCATTGATAATGATACAAAGGAGGTGACTACTACTTTGTATAAATAGATGGTGGTTAGTTGGAATTGCTACCACAACACAATAATACATATCATATTCAGTTAGTGTACTTATCTAATTCATGGCTAAGCCATATGAAAGTCAATGCAATAGTTTCTTGGATACATAAGAGGAATTATAGATTTTGGTATTGAGTTTACTAATCATTCTATTATTGAGATGACAAGTTACTTATAGAAAATTCACTACAAGATATGATGATTTCACATTTGGATAAGAGTTGAAGAGTTGTTGCTTGGAGCATTAAGAAGAAATTTATTATGATTTTTTTTTCATTGAAGTTGAAAACAAAGCATTATATAGTGCTAATTGTGAGGCTATTTAGTTGAATATCATCTCAAAAAAAACAAGAGAAAATTAAGGACCTACATTTGTTAATTGTGTCAACCAAAGCACTATAATTCTAACAAGAAATTCAGTATACCATGCTATATCAAAATATTATCATTTTGTAAAATTGGAGGTCTAGTGAAAGGAAATTGATTTGATGTTTTGTGACAAAATAAAATCTAGTCGATGTCTCTAGTATTCACTGAGCCTTTGAGCAAGGCTAGGTTTGAGATGCGAGCACGACTTAGTTTGAGATGCACACAACACTATTGAGGCTAATTTTGAGATGCACAAAACACTATTAAAGCTAATTTTGAGATGCACAAAGCTATGTTAGAATCAATAGTTAGACTCTTATTAAGGATTCCCCTACACAGGATTGCCCAAACCATAATCATTCAATATAACTTGAAGAATGAATCCTACAATAACATGCAACATTCTAAGAGAAGATTTAAGTGGAAGAATACTATTGTATTGTGCATTCTTATAGGAAACATAATTATACCTAATCATTTCCTATCATATAAATAACAAGTATATACCCAACTTATAGGTAAATTAAAAAGGTAATCATTTAGATTACTTTAAGGCTAATAAGAATTTCTTTAGTATCATAGTCTAAATATATCACAAGAATCTGCTCATTAAGAATTTACAATCAATTTCTGGTACAGTATACACTCTATTCAAACTCTCTAATAGACAAGTATTACCTCAATTTCATGAACCACTTGGCACTTCTTCTCTTCTTGTTGAATACATATTTAAACTCATTAGGTACTTTTTTTTTTGTAAGTAAGATAAGAAACCTTCTATTAATAAAAAATAGGGAACATAGTTGTACAACATCAGTTGGTAATCCCATATTGGGCCAACCGACAGAAGAATTTCCTTGACAGCTTCTTAATTAAACTAACTTAAAACTATATGACACTCCCTTCCAAGAGGGTGTTATCCATGCAATGACAATTTGGGATCTTTTTTCTTTTTCCTTACATCGATCCATCCTGACGACTGATCAAGAGCTGACAGGATGGGAGTTATGATCAGTTGCTGCTGGGAACATTCAGGAATACCTCGTGAACGAGCTAATTCTGCTTCTTTGTCACTATCTGAGTTATCAGATTCATGTGGGCGTTTTTGGCCACCTGTGGAGGATGCTCCGACTAGGGCCATATCCATTGACTCCCCAAGAGTAGGAGGTTTTCCATGGTCCCCCTGAGGCATTTATGAACCACTAGCTTGCTGATGTGCTACATGTGGCGAGTTCGACATAGGAGCCGAGGACGGTGATGCTCTTGGTGATCCATCTTGTGTGTCTAAGGGAGGTTGCTTCTTTTGATTCTTTCCTTCATGCCATCCATGCTACCGCCTTTTCATGGAGTGAACATGAGAAGTAGGGAAAGCTTCTTGCAAGTGCCCTGGTTGTTAACAGGATCTGCATCTGAATGTTGTGTTTTCATAATCAAGGGGTTGAAACTAGACATAATCCTCGCACCAAACGATGTTAATCTTGTCGGGAAGGCCCTTGCTCAGATCCGGCTCCACACAGATGCGAGCAAAGGTGGCTAACCCCTATGATGTTCTGTCTATATCTTCTTTGATGAAATTCCCTAAGGAATCACCAATGGTTGCAAATGATTATGGATACCAAAACTGTAAGGGGCCGGCGCACGAAGATGGTCCCCAAAACAATTGCAATGGGAGCGCGCTAGCGGAAAAAAAAAATGACGCATACGCAGTTACGCACCTAAGGTAGCGTGCACGCGCAACTAGGTTCGGTACCAAACCGAGGCGCATGCGCATACTTGGCGCGTGCGCGTGGCTGGCACGTGTGCGCAAAGGTGGCGCACATGCGCCCCTGTTAAAAAAAAAAAAAGGCCACAATTTTCGCATTGTTCCCTTTGGACGACTGAGCGCGACTTCCACCTCCGCGTACGCGTTGATTCAACCTCCAAGGGTGCCCAAACTGACTCCAAAACCACCCAACAACACCCACTAACTCATCAACAGGGAGATTGATAGGTAAATATCAAGTTTTGTTTTCATTTTATTCATTCTTTGTATCAATTTTTTGATTTTTTTTGTTTATTTAATTGTAAATAATTCCCAAATTTTGAAAACAATGAACCAATTTTCTATTGCAGATTGTAAACTGAGACAATGAGTGGACAAGATGTTAACCCTGAGTCTGGTGGAACATAAGAAAACCCAATCCTTGGACCCAATGCCGAACAAAATCGTGAACACAATCCAAATGCCGAACAAAACCAAAACCCCCAACCTAATTTTGAACAAGATGACCTTAACCATTATGTAAATGAAATGCGAGTACACACTCGCGATCTTAGAAACTCGGGGGAACCATCTCGATTATCTCTTGCCACGTCAATTGAGAATTCAATTGATTCCCTCATCCATGCACACCAACAATTGACCGACATGACTCAATTTAGAGCTAGGATGCGGGAGTATTACTCCACGAGCATCTCCAAGGAAGCAATAAAAGATTTGAACATTACAAAAGCCCAATTATATAGTATGTTCACCGATCCAAAAACAAACCAACCACCAAACATTACAAAGCCACGTGTATGCATGGATTGGTGTCATTACCAACCCTGGAGGGACAATTGGATGCGGAGGTGGTTCATGGTGTACGATAAACCTCCTTGCAATAATAGAGAGGTTCCATAGTACTTCCTTCGCCAACTATGGACTGAGTTTTGTCTCAGTTTACATGTCAACTATTTTGACATAACTGAGTTCCAGGGTGCTGGGCGTGGCTCTGCCCAAGATCAACCGGCTTCCAGGAGGAACCCACTCAGAGGGCCACCAGCTCTGAGGCGCGACCCCAACCCCTCTCCCCAACCACCTCAGTTGCCCCATAAGCTTGATCAGATCGAGGTGGCAATGAGGAATGTTGCCCGTGGTCTCCTCAGACACACTTCCTTTGTAGCAGCGACTACAGTGGAGAGGTCGGGTGACCTTGATAGAGATCCAAGTGCAGGGCCTTCACGATAGGGCCAGGATAGACCCATGACCGATGGTTTCCATGCTCGGCATTCCATTTCTATGGGGACAATGCCACATCTTTATCCCCATTGCGGGCACACTTTCCCTGACCCGATCGAGGGCTGTTATATGGATTAGGTCAACAATTTTTTTAATGTGTTTTCAATCATCACTTGATAACTTGTAAATTATTTTTAAAGTATTTTTGTTTGACTTAAACTATTATTTCAATGTACAGTTATTCAGAGTTGATAAACCAAGATGGGAGAACGTAGGATCTCCCAACTTGGATGCAGCAATGGCAGCTGCAACTGAAATTGCGACACCCCACATAGAGGTATTTTCAGTTCCTGATACAATATTGTTATTACTTATGTCATTTATATTACTAAAGTATTTATATTTATGGCATACACGTTGATAGTTCATACAATGTTTTTTAAAATCTTGATTTCCTAGTTAATGACTTGTTTAACATGTTGATAACATGCATGCATTTTGTTGTCCACGGGTGTTTCGGGACTACGGTGATCAGCCACCCCCGCCAGGGATTGGCACATCATCATCATATGCACAGGTACAATATGTAGTTATAAGCATGCTTTTAATTTGATTTGTTACGACTTACTATGGTTTAATTTATTGTTTGTTTGCTAAATTGTGATATTACAAATGTATATGTAGGTTCGACCAGCAACTGCATCTCCCCATTTCAGTCCTATGTATCCACCCTCTCCCATGAGTCCCCCCTGTCGCTTCCATCTATACCCCTCCCCACGTCTACCCCCTCCCTTCCATCCAGCCTCCCCTCTCCGGCCATACTCCCCCCTCCATCCATCCTCCCCCACTCGCCCACCCCCCTACATCCATACATCCTCCCTAATTTATCCATGCCCCCATGTCTATCCATCCTCCCCCATTCATCCATACCCCTCCTTCCTTCCACCTTCCCCTCTTTGTCCACAACCTCCCATTTGTCCATCCTCCTCCTTCCATGCACCATCCCTCGACACCCTCCCTATCCCTTTCCGTTCGATGCCCTCTATCCTACAACCGGGGGTTCATCGTCCACATGGTCCTCCTCCACCCCATACCACCATGTCTTCTCCCACGATATCATCCCCACTTCCCGCTACTATTGTGGCATCTACTCTCCCAATATCCTCATCAGTATCCCCAGTGGTTGCACCTGTAGTGGCTGCCACTACATCTGCACCCCCCCCATCACTGCATTGGAGCTGGTTGTCCGACCATTTGCTCCACCTGCTAGCCTAGAAGGCCAACCATGTCCATCGTCGGAGGTGTTCACGGTGAGAATCAAGCTAATTTATGAAAATATTTTGATGCATTAACAAAAATTAATTTAAGCAATTATGACTTTTCAATGAAATGATTGTTTCAAATGTTGTAGGTTGGAATTGTTGAGAGGCTCCGCAAATCCAGAACACCTATCCAACGTTTCCCACTCATGTCAGAGGTGATTTATTTAAGATTCGAATTATACATTTGTTTTAAAAATGTGGTAAATGTTGCAAATGCTTGAAAATGACGGTATCTTATATCATTTGTTCCATATCCTGGAGAGACGGTCTACTCCTAGACAGAGCAAGACCCGAGGCACCGGTAGCTCGAAGAGTAGGAAGATCGACTTTGGATCTGCACCTGGGAGTGACGACAGTGGTCACAATGCTTGACACACCACTTGTTATGTACATTAGCCACGATGTGGCACTTTTGTGCACCAGTTTTGATGTACTTTGTATCTACGGCACGAGTTGCCATGTATTTTTGTATCTACGGCATGAGTTGTCGCATTTTGTGTAGGGCACGAGTTGCCATTATATGTACATTGGGAACCATGTTCCACTATTCGCCAAAAATCGTATATGTTTAGATGAGTTTTGTAGCCTCGATGTACATGTATTTTCAGTTATGTGATTTATATATCTTGTTGTCTAATGTGGTTGTCTCATGTTGTGTGTATCATGATGTGATGTTGTGTAAATTTGGGTTTTACCTAGATATTAGAAGAAAAGTTGGATATCGTAGTTTAGCTTGGTTTATCTTTCCACATGTAAAAGCTTCTAATGGTATCTATGTTAACAGAACATTGTAAACATAGGCTAACTCAAACAAAATCATGTGTGAGAATTAATCTAAAAACAAATGGAATAAATGGATGGACAAATCACACCTCATGGCACATAAGATATATATAGGGAACTTGAGTACTAGGAAAATAACGCTTAAAAATAGAAAATGTCCATTGTCATCAAAAGGTTAAAATGAGATCCAACATGATTTTTAATAGCTCTACATAATGAGATCCAAAAAGGCCATACTCTACATAATGAAATGTCGTCACTAGTATTTATTTTGAAAATTTTTTCCACTTAAGATCATGCAACACATTAATAACCAAGTTACGGAATCATTTCTTAATCAATTGTCACCATACAAATAGGACAACCTTGAGCACGATGTATAGCTAGCTCATTAATTCTGACGCACGGATATAGCCACCTTTGATTTGATGACCATCACATCCATGATTTACAATTAGGACTTCCTTAATTTATCATTATGTGATAGCGATCTAATTTTATGTAGACACGTTGACTTAAACACATGTATAATTGACATTACAATAAATGACTACTATGAGTTGTATTTTTGAGGCTATATCCACCTCAACACACCAGCTTGTTACCCCAATACCCCAAATGTTGTTGGACACTCAGACACTTGTTAAAGACATTTAGGACAAGTGCATTACATCAATGGAGTCACAAATACACCCTCATCAAGTTGCATGCATCCATTAGTGTGCCATCAACACTAGAACATGTAAGCATTACTACATGTTGGAGTAAGCTTTACTAATGTTATGATAATATTAGGTTTTCCATCCGTTGAGAAGGTTTCCATAGGTGTGCATATGCACCATATAAAAATATTCATACAACCAATTTCAAACCATTACGTTTATAAATTAGGTATCTGGTGCTAGGTACAACAGTTTTCTAGTTGTATACACCCTTGCTATATAGATGAGAAACTATGCATATATGTGTATAATGGTTTGGATTCAAATGTATGCACATGAATATATATGTACAATGAAAATGATTTAATATTTACATGTATTATAATTTAGGGCTAGATCTTAGGCTACATAATAGGGTTTCATTGTGATTATAATACAAATTAGGGTTTATGCTACCAACTGGAGTTTTTAGGCTAGGTTCTCGTGTTTCTAGGCTAGGATCCAAGCTATAGGGTCACCATATTAATGTTTAATTCCACTATCATGTCATCATTGTCACTAATACCATGCCCACTACTACAATCACCATCAAGCCTCTCAATCCCACCTTGAACATTTCCCATACTTCCAAGTTGAGAAATGATAGTTCTTGTTGCTAAAATATTTTCACTTATCTATTCACATAGACAAATCCAATCCTGTGAAAGATTTGTTGTAGCTTGGTACGCCCAAGCTCACATGCAATAATACTTGAGAGATCATTTTACCCCATGATCCATGGAAGATTCATTGGAGTCATATGAACCTCATTGTCATCACCCCAACCATGGTTAAGACGCTAAGATCCATCCTTAGTAGACAAAACCTCATGTTGGCACCCATACCACACTCAAAGATAAAAAATTCTTTAAAAGGGCATGTTTGGGGGTTGAGGGAATCTTGATTTTTTTATAATCACACACGAGAGGTTCTTAGAGTCAAATACATTGGATATAAATAAATTCCCCAATGCCTTCATCATCTTCATCATCATCTTTATCACCATCGCCATCATCATCAATGCCTTCATCATCATCACCATCACCACGACCATCAACTTCACCACCATCACCATCATCATCAACTTCACCACCATCACCATCATCATCAACTTCACCATCTTCATCATCATCACCATCTTCGTCATCATCACCATCTCCATCTTTTGGATGCGAGACAGAACCATGACCATCTTCATAATCACCATCACCATCACCATCATCCTCACCACCATCACCATCATCATCAACGTCACCATCTTCATCATCATCACCATATTCATCACCATCACCATCTCCATCTTTTGGATGCAAGACGGAACCATCACCATCTTCATCATCACCGTCACCATCAACCTCACCACCATCACCATCATCATCCACATCACCATCTTCATGATCATCACCATCTTCATGATCATCACCATCCTCGTCATCATCACCATATCCATCTTTTGGATGCGAGACAGAACCATCACCATCTTCATAATCACCATCACCATCACCATCAACCTCACCACCATCACCATCATCATCCATGTCACCATCTTCATGATCATCATCACCATATCCATCTTTTGGATGTGAGACGGAACCATCACCATCACCATCACCATCAACCTCAAGACCATCACCATCATCATCCACGTCACCATCTTCATGATCATCACCATCCTCGTCATCATCACCATCTCCATCTTTTGGATGCGAGACGGAACCATCACCATCACCATCACTATCAACCTTACCACCATCACCACCATCACCACCATCACCATCACCATCAACCTCACCCAAACCCTAGCCCTAACTCTCACCCAAACCCTAGCACTAAGCCATCTTCTCCATCCTCACCATCACCATCACCATCACCGTCACCATCAACGTCTTCATCATCACCACCATCTCCATCATCATAATTGACTCTAACTCTAACCCTAATTCAATTTCCTTCTATAACCCTAGCCCTAACCCTCACCCAAACCCTAGCACTAAGCCATCTTCTCCATCCTCACCATGTCCATCACCATCACCATCAACGTCTTCATCATCTCCACCACCTCCATCATCATCATTGACTCTAACTCTAACCCTAATTCAATTTCCTTCTATAACTCTAGCCCTAACCCTAGCACTAAGCCATCTTCTCCATCCTCACCATCACCATCACCATCACCATCACCATCAACATCTTCATCATCACCACCATCTCCATCATCATCAACGACTTTACCTCTAATCCTAACTGTAACTCCAACCCTAACTCTAACACCAGGTTCCTCATCAAAGCCTCCATCATCATCATCTTCATGACCATCTCCATCGCCATCACCATCACCGCCAACCTCTTCATCATCATCATCATCATCATCATCATCATATGTGCCCGGTGGAAGATTTTCCAGAGTTGACCCCCGTGTGCAAAAATTACACACTCCCTCACTGAGCAAAACCCTAGTTTCCAAGATGGACGTACAAGATGCGGGCGGGGTCACCAGGATAGAGGGGAGGGGCACCCCTAGCACTATCCCGGTGTGTTGAATCCAACAGAGTCGACGGTTCGTCGATCCGAGCCACGGTCTTCATTCTATGGCTCGTCCCGTCTCGCATCCGAAAGGCCTTCAGGGATACCTGCTGGATACCTGCCGGGGGCATAGAACTCCAACCGTGCAACAAAAATGGGTTACGGGGAGTCATGTAGGTGTGTCTAGGTAGGTTATGGCTGGGAACGCTAGCCACAAGTGCCTGGTGGAAGATTTTCCAGAGTTGACCCCCGTATGCAAAAATTGCACACTCCCTCACTGAGCAAAACCCTAGTTTCCAAGATGGACATACAAGATGAGGGCGGGGCCACCGGGACGGAGGGGAGGGGCACCCCTAGCACTATCCCGGCGTGCTGAATCCAACAGAGTCGACGGTTCATCAATCCGAGCCACAGTCTTTATTCTATGGCTCGTACCGTCTCGCATCCAAAAGGCCTTCAGGGACACCTGCTAGATACCTGCCGGGGGTGTAGAATTCCAACCGTGCAACAAAACCAGGTTTCGGGGAGTCATGCAAGCGTGTCTAGGTAGGTTTTGGCTGAGAACACTAGCCACAAGTTCCCGGTGGAATATTTTCCACAGTTGACCCCTGTGTGCAAAAATTGCACACTCCCTCATTGAGCAAAACCCTAGTTTCCAAGATGGACATACAAGATGAGGGTGGGGCCACCGGGACGGAGGGGAGGGGAACCCCTAGCACTATCCTAGCATGTTGAATCCAACGGAGTCGACGGTTCGTCAATCCGAGCCATGGTCTTCATTCCATGGCTCGTCCCGTCTCGCATCTAAAAGGCCTTTAGGGACACTTGCATTTTGCATTTGTTAGCAGAAGAAGATCAATCTTTCTATCGATGAAAATTCTAACAAGATTTCCATTTATAATATAGGCATATTTTTTACTAGTTTCGTGAAGACCCGGAAGTGGTGCCAGTGGGCCATCTCCAGAGCTAGGGTTTTGCTTAGTGAAGGCCATGCCAAATTCGCTGAAGGGGGCCATTTCTCGACCGGAGGCCCTCGGGCATGCGTGGCCACCGTGGACAGGTCCGCAATGGCCAGGTGCACCTGTGGGAGGCAACAAAATCCAAGTCCTCTTGTCGATTTGGGTTCTGTGGCCCCAGAGCAAATCCTCCAAGTGTCCCTGAACGACCCTGGGGTGCCCGACTAGAATGTCCATAGCACCTGAATCGTGGCTCGGTTCACGAATCCGTCAATTCCAGTGGGTCCAGGACAGTGGGTTTCAGCTAGGGGACCCCCCACAGCATCCCCCGAAGACCCAAAAGCGGTGCCAATGGGCCATCTTCGGAGCTAGGGTTTTGCTCAGTGGTGGGCCATCCAAATTCGTTGAAGGGGGCCATTTCTCGACCGGAGGTCCCCGGGTGTGCGTGGCCACCATGGACAGTTCCATAGTGGCCATGTGTACCTATGGGAGATGACAGAATCCAAGTCCTCTTGCTGGTTTGGGTTCCGTGGACCCAGAGCAAATCCTCCAAGTGTCCCTGAACGGCCCTTGGGCGCCCTACTAGAATGCTCGTAGCACCTGAACCATGGTTCGGTTTGCAAAGCCATCAATTTCGGTGGGTTTCCGCTAGGGGACCCCCCACAGCATCCCCCGAAGACCCAGAAGCGGTGCCAATGGGCCATCTCCGGAGCTAGGGTTTTGCTTAGTGTTGGGTATTTGCTCTGGGGCCATCGAACCGAAACCGGCGAGAGGACTTGGATTCCATCGCCTCCCACAGGTCCACGTGGCCATTGTGGAGCTGTCCACGGTGGCCACACACGCTCGGGGGCCTCCGGTTGAGAAATGGCCCCCTTTAGCGAATTTGGCATGGCCTTCACTGAGAAAAACCCTAGCTCCAGATATGGCCCGTTGGCATTGCTTCTGGGTCTTCTAGGGACGCTGTGGGAGGTCCCCTAGCTAAAACCCGTCATCCCGGACCCATCGGAATCGATGGATTCACAAACTGAGCCATGGTTCGGGTGCTACGGGTGTTCTAGTCGGGCACCCCGAGGCCGTTCCGGGACACTTGGAGGATTTGCTTCAGGGCCACGGAACCCAAATCGGCGAGAGGACTTGGATTCCGTTGCCTCCCATAGGTCCACGTGGCCATTGTGGACCTGTCCACGGTGGCCACGCACACCCAGGGGCCTCAGGTCGAGAAATGGCCCCCTTTAGCGAATTTGGCATGGCCTTCACTGAGCAAAACCCTAGCTCCAGAGATGGCGCGTTGGTACCGCTTCTAGGTCTTTGGGGGACACCGTGGGGGGTCCCCTAGTGGAAACCTGTCATCCCAGACCCACCAGAATCGATGGATTCACGAACTAAGCCACGGTTCGGGTGCTACGGGCATTCTAGTCGGGCGCCCCAGGGTCATTTAGGGACACTTGCCGGATTTGCTCCGGGGCCACGGAACCCAAACCGGCGAGAGGACTTGGATTTCGTCACCTCCCACAGGTCCACTTGGCCATTGTGAACCTGTCCACAGTGGCCACTCATGCTCGGGGGCCTCCGGTCGAGAAATGGCCCCCTTCAACGAATTTGGCATGGCCTTCACTGAGCAAAACCCTAGCTCCGGAGATGGCCCACTGGCACCACTTCTGGGTCTTCACGAAACTAGTAAAAAATATACCTGTATTATAAATGGAAATCCTGTTAGAATTTTCATCGAAAGAAAGATTGATCTTCTTCTGCTAACAAATGTAAAATGCAGGTGTCCCTGAATGCCTTTTGGATGCAAGATGGGACGAGCCATAGAATGAAAACCGTGGCTCGGATCGACGAACCGTCGACTCTGTTGGATTCAGCACGCCGGGATAGTGCTAGGGGTGCCCCTCCCCTTTGGCCCGGTGGCCCCGCCCTCGTCTTGTATGTCCATCTTGGAAACTAGGGTTTTGCTTAGTGAGGGAGTGTGCAATATTTGCACATGGGGGTCAACTGTGGAAAATATTCCACCAGGCACTTGTGGCTAGCATTCCCAGCCAAAACCTACCTAGACATGCCTGCATGACTCCCCGGAACCCGGTTTTGTTGCACGGTTAGAGTTCTACGCCCCCAGCAGGTATCCAGCAGGTGTCCCTGGAGGCCTTTTGGATGCGAGACGGGATGAGCCATAGAATGAATATCGTGGCTTGGATCGACGAACCATCAACTTCGTTGGATTCAGCACGTTGGGATAGTGCTAGGGGTGCCCCTCCCCTCCGGCCTGGTGGCCCCGCCCTCATCTTGTACGTCCATCTTGGAAACTAGGGTTTTGCTCAGTGAGGGAGTGTGCAATTTTTGCACACGGGGGTCAACTCTGGAAAATCTTCCACCGGGAACTTGTGGCTAGCATTCCCAACTGGAGCCTGCCTAGACACACCTGGATGAATCCCCGTAACCCTGTTTTGTTGCATGGTTGGAGTTCTACGCCCCCGGTAGGTATCCAGTAGGTGTCCCTGAAGGCCTTTTGGATGCGAGACATGACGGGCCATAGAATGAAGACCGTGGATCGGATCGATGAACCGTCGACTTTGTTGGATTCAGCACACTGGGATAGTGCTAGGGGTGCCCCTCCCTTCTGGCTTGGTGGCCCCACCCTCATCTTGTACGTCCATCTTGGAAACTAGGGTTTTGTTCAGTGAGGGAGTGTGTAATTTTTGCACACAGGGGTCAACTCTGGAAAATCTTCCATCGGGCACGTATGATGATGATGAAGAGGTTGACAGTGATGGTGATGGCAATGGCGATGGTTATGATGGAGGCTTTGATGAGGAACCTAGAGTTAGAGTTAGGGTCGGAGTTAGAGTTAGGGTTAGAGGTAGAGTCAATGATGATGATGGAGATGGTGGTGATGATGAAGAGGTTGATGGTGACGGTGATGGTAATGGTGAGGATGGAGAAGATGGCTTATTTCTAGGGTTTGGGTGAGGGTTAGGGCTAGGGTTATAGAAGGAAATTGAATTAGGGTTAGAGTTAGAGTCAATGATGATGATGGAGGTGGTGGTGGTGATGAAGACGTTGATGGTGACGGTGATGGTGATGGTGAGGATGGAGAAGATGGCTTAGTGCTAGGATTTGGGTGAGGGTTAGGGCTAGGGTTATAGAAGGAAATTGAATTAGGGTTAGAGTTAGAGTCAATGATAATGATGGAGATGGTAATGGCGATGGTGATGGTGATGATGAAGGAGATGGTTTAGTGATAGGGTTTGGGTGAGGGTTAGTGATAGGGTTTGGGTGAGGGTTGATAATGCAATGTTTTCAAATATATTTGGTGTATGCTAATGGATGAGGATACAAGTGCAAATATGAAGAATTTTGCATATGTATACTATGACCTATTACTTCATGGTTATTATGAGTGATTGACCTACTAGATTAGGTAAGGTGTTATATGATGGGTTCACATATGGTTGAAGTTTGTGCACATAAGTTAAGTGGATGTATACATGAGGTATCACAGGGTGGATGTGGTTGTTATGAGCCTAACTAAGTGGATGTTGATATAATTGAGATATTCTCTCGGCTAAGTATGTGTTAGGTGAGTATTTTTATGATTAATTTTTATTATATCTTTGTGTTTAGATTGAGTGTTAAGTTATTAAGAGATTTTCTCTCAACTTCTCTTTTTGTCAAGGAAGTAGTTACATGTCCTTAATGTACATATACATGTAATAAATGTGCAATTGCATTGAATTTTGTTGAAAAACATCTCCCTATATTTTCTAATAAATCTGACAAGAGAACCGGAAGCAAAGTATATTTTTCATTGATAATTATGTTACATAGTGTGTTTCTATGTTCTATGGTTTTCCTATGATGTCATTTGTTCTATGTTTTTTGGAGGTTATTTGTTGCAAAATAGTAGTCATTGTCTATTGGTTTGATGCAATGCACCGTATAATGAGAAAATATTCTACAAGATGCTAATAATATTATGTTTTATGAAAGAATTATCATGGAAAAGTTGCAAATAAGTACTACTAATGATGTGCTTGAGTTGAATGTGATTCCCAATTATTATGTCATTGTTGGGATTTTGTAGCTGTGAAGAATAACTATAATAGATGGGGGGGTTGAAGATATGAATCAACAATATTTTGTCCCAAGGAAGTATTTGTCTCATTTTTTTTTACTTATGCGACATCACAATGGATTGAGTAGTCATGATTGATCATATGTGTTTATGAATTATTAGACAATTGCTATGATTATTATGACCGTAGTGCATAAAGCATGGAGACTGAGCTACATAAGGAATAGAGGTCATAGAGGTTGTGTGAAGGCAATGTTGAATGTTGTTGCTAGCTCTTGCATGTATTGCAAGGAGAATCATGCTTGAGTGAATCATTCATGGTGGAGATCATTGGTTAAGCATTGACCTGAAGGCTTTTGCATATTTATTTTGAACATGATGCATAGTTTTTGTGTATGTGGCTCTTGGTGAGATCATGACGAGAAAAAACCCTTTGACCTGGTGGACTATTCCACATTTACAAGTCAAGTCGAAAAATTCAAAAGAGGTGTAAATGAGATGAAGCAAATGAATCGCATTGACGCCAATTACAGTTGCAAAATCAGAGCAATCAAAGCTCTCAATATCATCGATACCACTCTGTCCCTGAAGAAGATTTCCCTATAAAGTACCTGGATCATGACCAAAGGAAGTGACTACTCCCAATCCAGTGGCAACTACCCTCCTCTAATTAGTAGCACTTAGTTTTTTTCCTGTGCAACTTTCACAGGTTGTAGAGAAATGGCCGTTGCTTTGCCTAGAGGTTAATTAGAGTGTGTAAGATAACAAGTGTTCTCCCAGCCGGTTTTTGGGCATTTGATTAGCGGCATATAGGATATATAAGACTGGAAACGACTCAATGTGACTTGGACCCTTAATAGATTGGGTAACAAACCCTTCTAATAGTGATCCTATCCCACTTGGAGTGTCTCTAGGGTTAATTTAGCTTTCTAGGATTTCTAGGGCTAGATTATGTTTATAGGATTCTAGATTAGTTTCTGAGGGTTAGATTAGTGTTTCTAGGGTTAGTTTAGCTTTCTAGCATTTCCAGGGCTAGATTATGTTTCTAGGACTCTAGATTAGTTTCTGAGGGTTAGATTAGTGTTTCTAGGGTTAGTTTAGCTTTCTAGCATTTCTAGGGCTAGATTATGTTTCTAGGACTCTAGATTAGTTTCTGAGGGTTAGATTAGTGTTTCTAGGGTTAGTTTATCTTTCTAGCATTTCTAGGGCTAGATTATGTTTGTAGGGTTATATTAGTGCTTCTAGGGTTAATCATGCATGAATAAACAATCACATGGCTATAAATCATAACTTAATCATAACTCAGACATCAAATAAAAGATATAAGATAACGATATCAAATAAACCATCTAACATGAATAACATTAACCATGCATGAATAAACAATCACATGGCTATGCTATGCACCTCATTCAATTAGGCCTTCTGGATCCTCTCGATTTTTTATTGTCTCGAGCAACCTCTCATGCTCCGTATGAGGTAGTAAGTAGTGTACCTTGTTTGATGACTTCATTGACATTGTCTGTAGTTGGATGTTTGTACCCACGATCAAGTGCATAAAGTGATACACCCGCGACCTTGGTCTATAATTTGTGTATGTGTAGACATTGCTCTTTGGTCCCTTTCCATCCACTGTAAGATATTCCCCCTGAACAACCATCGAGCCAGTCGGAAAGGTAATGCCTTCACTATTCGTTAATGATGCGAGGAGGGTTTGCTTCCCCTAGATGCATCGTGCCAACCAATAATTCATCCCAATTGCATTGTCTGCCAGGGCGACAACTGCGTAGATGTGTCCTGCAAAAATGCATTTTAAGGTCATATTCCAACAAGTAGTGGTTTGATAACTTGGATAATTACAAAAACAAGGAGGGAACTGGGATATGCATGCAGAAATGTTTACCTAGTTGTACAAGATCAGATATATGATCATATTCATTCGAAATAGAGGATTGGCCTTCTTCTAACTGGATTGTTTCAGCAACTGCACGTGGGTCCACTGCAAGTGATACATGATCCCATTCATCAACCCAATCCATTGATTCACACTCATCCCACTCATAACTGCTGCAAGATCCACAAAAGCAAGCAATTTTTCGCGTCCATATTTCAGATAAAGGATTGTTTGAGCTTCGAACTGAATGAAATCCACGAGTGCCTTGCATAGTACTACAACTATAAGAACGCGATCAATCTATATCAACTACATTCCAGAAATTTCTGACAACATGTCCTCTACCTGTTGGTATGTGTTGCTCTATGGTTCGATCTGACATTTTTTCTTTGCACCATCAAACTATGGATTCGACATTCCGAATATGAGGGCCTCCCATGCACCTCATCTCCTCCCTTCATAGGGAAGTTTTGAGACATGCTCCAGCCCTGTCATGCTCTCCCTTTCCATGCCCTGTCTCAAAATAGTTCCATACATGCAACACATCATAAGTCTTGTGCAACATACTCAACCACTGGAAAACACATGCATTTTTTAACTGGCCTGCACAACCATCTGACCATATCCAATGCTGATCCATATGTATACCTCTCTCCTTCAGCTGATCATAGAAAATTTTGAAGCAATGCTGCACATAATGTAGTTCGTGGCACCTGTCGTCACTAATGTAGAAGTTGGTCTCTTTCAATATTATCCTCATGTCGTTGCTGCTCTCTGGTGCGTGCCTGTACGTGATATGGACCATTATGCTAACTTGGTCTGAATGGTAGTATTGACTTTGAATCTCATTCTATGGCTGTAGGATGTAGTTTTCCGCAAAGTCCACAACCGACAATATTGTGCCCTTGGGAAAGGTGTCCTTGCACTGTCTATACTGTTCATCTTGCTATCGTGCTACATGGACGTGCTGTACATAATGCTCGGCCTTTTGGTAGAATTCCTTCATGAAATCACAAATTTGTACTTGGTGCCACAAAACCAAGGGCATTAATACAACGTGACATTTTCAATCTGAATATATATGTACAAATTCAACATGTACAGTATGAAAGCATGCAAACTTAGATTACCTGTGACTTCACCAATGCAATTTTTTTGCTTTCCTTTGAACTATCTACTTGATATGTTATGTATTGGAAGTTCTGCATTTCTATAGACATCCTCCCAAATTCATGCTCCGCGGTTGCCTGGATGCAGCGGCTCAATAATGCAAATCCACTGCAACTGGAACACGTCCCATATAAACATGATCTTTTATAATATTTTTGTCCTTCAGGCCTTCGAAACATTATGCTATGTATAAATTCTCTGGATGCATTCGGTGGTTGTAATGAAAGGCAATCCTGCACAATGTTAGTATGCAAACCACAAAATATATGTCTATATGTATCATAATAGTACTCAAATTCTACATGGTATCTACAACAACATGTATTGCGATCAATGCAAATTCTAACATACCAGGGTTTGCATTTTTCGAAGGACCTTTGGCCCAAGTTCAATTGTGTGTGCTCATTCTTGAACCTCTCATAGAGTTCTGTTTGTGTGGTGTCAAGGAAGTGCTTGACATGGGGTTCACCCCCCCTAACACCTTTTCTCAACTTTAAAACATCTCTTTGATTCGATGACGGTCTAGTGTTATCATGCCAAAACTTTTGCACTAGTTCTTTAACAACATCAATGAGCTTCATGTCTGAATGAGGTAACCTACCAACAAAGGTCCAACAATCTTTTTGGCCTGGGGTCTCAAGTTTTTCTCTAATGGCAAAATAGTTTTGAAGAGTCTTTCTATCTACTTTAAAGATTTTACATGTGTGTGATAGTAGGCGACGTTGCCTTGTGGATTTGTCTACAATCGATTCCAATAGTACACGACGGGCTGCATTAAAATATTTTGTGCGAGAAGTTTTTCCAATCAAATTAAATGCAGATTGTAGATTTCTAACAACATAATTGTTGGCTTCTGAACTTCTAACTACATTTATGCACAAAATTCTCCTAACATGAGCTAGACAATGTGATTTTAACAAAGCAAGAAACAATTGACATTTTGCTGCATCGGTTTTCGATTCAAAAAAATATTTGATTATCTTGTTACAATGGAAATCAATAGTGCGTTTGGGCATCTTACCTTCAAGTCCTGAAAATGAACTTTCATCCACATGAATACGTCTGGGAGTTCTTTGTCGTCCAGTTGATAGTTGAGGCAAGGGAGTCGGCAAGGAAGTACGAGTCTTATCAACGGTTTGTTGTGGCCCTTCGTTGGGTAATTGGCCCCGCAATGGAGTGTGTTCGCCAGGTGGGTGCTCTTCTTGGGGTGGTTGCAAGTTAAGAACGTGCTCAACATCCATCTCTTCATACTCAACATCAGGAAAGATTTGATTGACTTCAACCACTTCGTCATTGCTTGTTGATGGATCTAAGGCACTAACGTTTTGATTTCTACGATTTTGCATGTACAACCTGGCCTTTTCTCTTATCTCATGGGCCTTTTCAGGGGGAAACTGCATCCTTCTAGACTTTCTTTGATTATTACATCTGTTGCCCATATTCAATGCGCTTTTGGAAAAATGAAAATATGACCCCTGCAAGAATGAACAACAAACAAGATATTAAAACTCGATGTGCATGATTATTAAAGCTCGATGTAGCAATTGATTATGTACAACAACATCTAGTGATAATGTTTTCATATAATCTTAAAATCTATTGGGAATGCCCTACATATAAAGTTACAACATCACCTATAGGAACTCAGTAGGATGGTATTGGATGGTGGTATGGAATGTTAGTAGTCCAGCAAATTCCCTACAAGGGAGAAGCTCATATCACTTCATTTTCATGGTATGGATGAGGGAAAATAGCCCCAAAAGACTAATAGCTTTCAATTGTTTAGGGGTTTGTGTGAGTTGTAGTGAAACCATGAGGAATTCAACAAATGTTTGTCTACTAAATGGAGGAATGTGATTATGAAACGTTATTGGTGGTGATGCAAGTAATTTGTTTTTATTATCTTCATGAAAGGTTGAAAGCATTGCTTGGTGCATGTTGTAGTTTTTTTTTGGTAGTATGTTTTTATTGTCGATGTTGAAGATTAAGAAGACTAAAATAGATCTATCATACAATTCATGAGGAAAAACCAAAATAGATGCCATTCAAACAAGTGAATGAAGACTAAATTACATTTAACAAGATCAAATTTTCACCATACCTCAAGGATTATGATTGCTTTGTGCTTCAAATGTCAAATGCTTTTGTGTCCACTATATGTAAGAAGACTTCATGTGTATCGAAGTAGCATGAGAATTCAATCCAAGGTGCCAAATAGAGTCCAACTATTGTGTAATCACTCAATTGATCCAAATAGAGCCCAATAGGTGTGTATTCAATACAAAGAGCCAAATAGAGCCCCAAATATTGTGTTTTTTATCCAAATGGTGTATGAATTCAATCTACCATGAAAATGCTTGTTGGACTGTGCGTGAAACCAGCGAAGAGAACGCGATGAATGAGGAAAAAAATGCGGGAGAAAGAATGCGGGTGATTTTCTAAATTTTATGTTCAACAGGGATGCACACGTGCCTCTGGCGCGTGCACATCCTTGCTGAACGTTGTAATGGTTGGTGGGTAACGTTCATTGTATTTATTTCCCAGTAGATATAAATGTGTCGGGTTATGCCTAGAGCCCCTCCCCATAAATGCCTTTAGGACCTCTTCTAACTCATAATCCCTAAGTGCATTTAAGTGCTTCTAGGTGTTTGGGGGTTTAAGGGTATATTTACAAATTTGTGTATTTTGATTTCAAAACGTTAATTTAATTTTCAGTTAGAAACATATGTATTACATAAAGAATAATTAAATACATAGTAGATATATATTAATGTTGTATAAAGACTGTTAGGAGGTGTGATTATTGTGAGATCACAGTATGCCAGATTTGTTCATAATCACCATCAGATTTTAGTCTCTTAGGGCGATGCAGATGTGAAATCGCAGTATGTCGGAATTGTTTTGTTATCTCATTTTAATTATTATGGTCTTTTATAGATTCAAATCTTCATATTATGTTTGTGATCTGCGTTGTTCGTTCATAACTATTTATTGAAGCTGCATGGATATGAATAGTAGAACGTCACAAACATTTGGCATTTGTTCTTACAAGAATTATCATTCAATTCTTAGGTTCAGGTATCCATTGTACAATTGTCTTTCAATTTGCAAGGTTCATGCATACATATATACCTTGAGCTCTCTTGCACTTAGTTCCTAATATGTTTTGTTGATGTTGTGAACCAAACTCATGTTGATCGGTAGTGAAAATGCCACCATGGGATCTACATAAAATGAGCGCCACAACCCAGGATATCGTAGTAGCCTTGAAACTTTGTGGCCACACCCACCTCCAACAATATGTTCAATGAAGGTGAGTATTTGGTACAAACCCATAAGAGTCATTCTCTGTCACTTTCTACTTTCAGCAATAACAAAAAAAAGTAATAGAGTAATATTATCTCCTATGGCTTCAATGTTGGGTCTTTTTGGCTTCAGTAATAGAGTAATATTATCTCCTGTGGCTTCAATAACAAAAAGACCATAATCTATGTTAGTTTTATTTGCTGGTAAATATTTGCCGCGTTAATTTATGGGGAAGGATAATAGTCTTGATACTCCCACCCCTTGTGATGCACCTGCAACAATTACTTAATAAGAATATGCGAAATAGCAGAAATGACAGAACTCAGAATCACTTTTATATTGATCACAGGCCACTTCGAGGGGGCAACCTCCAATGAGCAAGCTCAATACAAATAACTTCACGGTGCCTTCATAGGTCTCAACACACACTTATAAACTAAGTCTAGGCACCAATACTATGGGTCAAAACCATGGGCCACTACAAACTATGGATCAACAATACTACGGGCGACTTACAAAGCATATGCGCCAACAACAATAGCATAAACTATTGATCAACAAATACTATGGGACGACTTACAAAGCCTATGCGTCCAACAACAATATACTAACAAAGTAAAGACATGGGTTCCTAACATCCCCTCCCCCTTAAAAAAAGCTTTGTCCTCAAAGCTTTAGATGTGGAAATTGTTGTTGAATATGAACAAGTGGTTCCCATGTAGCATCCTCTAGTTGCATGCCGTGCCACTGAATTAAGACCTCTGTGATAGAGCGAGATCGAAGCTGACGAGTGCGCCGATTGAGGATGGCCTCCATCTCCAAAAGGATGGATCCTTCATTATCCAGTTCGGGTAAAATCGTTTGTCCACTGATGTTGGTGCCAAGAACTTTCTTCAGACAAGAGACATGAAAGACTGGATGAATGCGGGAAGAAGGAGGAAGTTCCAATTTATAAGCAACGGACCCAATCTTCTGAAGAATCCGATATGGCCCATAGAACTTTGGAGCGAGCTTATGACGCCCTTTGAATTTCAGGGAGGACTACTTGTACAATTGGAAACGAAGAAAAACCATATCACCGACTTGAAAAGTGCGCTCAGAACGGTGCTGATCAACTTGTTGCTTCATACGATTTCTTGTAATGTGAAGATTGTCCCGCAAAATGCGAAGAATTTGATCATGGTTTTGAAGGACCGTGTCAACTTCCTGAACTGGTGAACTGGTGGGGGTGTATGGAAGAAGAACTGGAGGTTCCTGACCATAGATTGCTTCATATAAGGTCATTTTATAGGTAGTGTGGTAAGAGGTATTGTACCACCATTCAGTGAGAGGGAGCCACTTTGCCCACTGATGTTGTTGTTCAGAGGTGAAGCAACGAAGATAAGTTTCCAAGCATTTATTGATAATTTCAGTCTGACCATCTGTTTGTGGGTGATACCCTGAACTCATCTTCAGTTTGGTGCCAGTGTGGAGAAATAGTTCTGTCCAAAAATGACTGGTGAAAGTCGCATCACGATCCGAGACAATGGAAGAAGGGATGCCATGAAGACGAAAGATCTGGTCCAGGAAAATTTGAGCGACTGAGGAGGCTGTATAGGGATGGTTGAGAGCACAAAAATTCCTATATTTGGAGAGGCGATCAACCATAACGAGAATCACTGTCTTCTTGCCAGATTTAGGGAGCCCTTCAATGAAATACATAGAAATATCTGTCCAAATCCGTGTAATTATGGGCAAGGGTTTGAGCAATCCTGGAAGGAGTGTTGTTTCACCCTTATTGCACTGGCAGGTATCACATTCGACCACCATCTGTTGAATTGTCCTCTTCATGCCCTGCCAAAAGAAGTTACGCCATGCCCGTTCATACGTTTTGAGGAACCCAGAGTGCCCTGCCGATGGAGAAGCATGGAGTTCATAGAAGACATCCTGTTGAAGATCTGTGCTCTGGGGAAGCACCAGACGACCCTTGTATCTCAGAGAAGCACCATCCCAAGAGTAATGTGGTACAACAGAATGGTTGTTGGTCAAGCGTTGGGTGATTTGAGATAAGGAAGAGTCATCGACATAACCCTGTTGAACAGATTGCAACCAATTTGGAACAGGCATAGAAATAGCTGAAAGAGAACCTTGGGCATCAAATGTGCGAGAAAGAGCATCTGCCACAATATTGTCTTTACCCTTCTTGTAAGTGATCTCATAGTCATAACCCATGAGTTTGCTAACCCATTTCTATTGTTTCAGGGAGGAGACACGTTGTTCCAAGAAATATTTCAGACTCTGGTGATCAGTCTTGATGCAGAAATGATTCCCTAATAGGTATGGGTGCCACTTCTGTATTGCATGCAAAATAGCCATCATTTCCTTCTCATAGGTAGAGGCAGTTAAATTTTTACCTGAAAGGGCTTTGCTGGTGAACGCAATGGGGTGTTCATCTTGAAGGAGAACAGCACCAAGTCCATTGCCGCAAGCATCACTCTCAATAGTGAAGGGCTTGGAAAAATCGGGCATAGCTAGAACAAGTGTAGTACACATAGCTTGTTTTAGTTTGTCAAATGCACACTGAGCAGCATTTGTCCATGTAAAAGCATCCTTTTTCAATAGAGAAGTTAATGGAGCTGCAATCTTCCCATAATCCTTGAAAAACTTGCGGTAGTATCCAGTCAACCCCAAAAAACCATGAAGGCTCCTGAGTGTCTGAGGATGCGGCCAATTGTTCATGGCATCGATTTTGGCAGGATCCAAGCGAACCCCTTGTGCTGAGATAATGTGCCCGAGATACTCAACTTACTTCTGTCCAAAAACACATTTAGACTACTTGGCATGGAGATGATGGTTAGAGAAAAGTTGCATGACAAGATCTAGATGCTGGAGATGTTCATCCCAGGTTTTACTGTAGATGAGGATATCATCAAAGAATACCAGAATGAATTTCTGCAAGTAGGGTCGAAATATTTTATTCATTAAGGCCTGGAATGTGGAAGGAGCATTAGTGAGGTCAAAGGGCATGACCAAAAACTCATAATGGCCATCATGTGTGCGGAAAGCTATTTTAGGGGTATCATCCTCATGAACTCGAATTTGATGATACCCAGAACGAAGATCCAACTTGGAGAAAAAGTGAGCCCCATGAAGCTCATCAACAACAGGAATTGGAAACTTATCCTTGATGGTGAGGTGATTAAGTGCTCGAAAGTCAATGCATAGGTGCCATGACCCATCTTTTTTGCGGACAAGAATAACTGGAGAAGAAAAGGAACTAGTGCTTGGGCGAATAATACCTTGCTTCAATAAGTCGCGAATGAGCATTTCAATCTCTGTTTTTTTGTGAAATGGGTAGCGATAGGGCCTGATGTTGGGAGGAACGCTGCCAGGAAGGAGCTGAATATGATGGTCTTCTGGCCTGGAAGGTGGCAATCCCACTGGTTCAGTAAAGACACCTGTATATCGATCCAGAATTTGTTGTAGATCCAAAGGAGTAGTGTAGACCGCTGAAGGTTGCATCTGAATGGAATGGAGTTTAGCGATGAAACCATGTGAATTCTTCTTGAGTAGTTTTTCCATGCGATGTGAACTGATGATGTTGAGAGAAACTGGTTGTAATCTTGTCAATGTGTGTTTTTGGCCATTGAGGTAAAACTGCATCCAAAGTTCAGCAAAATCCCATAAGACAGGGCCAAGTGTGTGTAGCCATTGAACGCCCAAAACCACATCACATCCGCCTAAGGTCAAGGCAAACATGTCAGAGTGCAAGGTATAATCTCCCATAGAGATACGCACATTTCGACACTTCCCTTTGCAAGGTAAGGTGCCCCCATTGGCAACCATGACTTCAAAGTTGGAGCAAGGATGGATAGAACAATCAGCTTGTTTGGTGATCCGAGGGTCAATGAAATTATGAGTGCTACCAGAATCAATGAGTATTGTAAGAGGAATCTTCTTGAAGTAACCCCTGACCTGCATTGTTTGGGGGGTGGTGATTCTAGCTAAAGCATGAAGAGATATCTCTGGCTGGTCATCTTGAGATGGAGGGTCAATAGGCGGTTCCTAAATATCGACCGGAGCATCCAGTGTTTCTGGATCTTCGTCACCAATTTCAAAGGCAGGCAGAGAATTCACATCCAAGAGATAGAGCTTTTGTTGAACACATCTATGTCCCCGAGTGAATTTCTCATCACAATTATAGAAAAGCCCCTTTTCTCTACGTGATTGCATCTTTGTTTCAGACAAACGCTTGATAGGAGTTGGTCGAGGAGCCTGCGGTATAGGTGGTCGTTGAGAACCCATATTTCAGAAGGGAACAAAAGTGGGCTTGGAGCATTGTTGGGCTGCAATCTTGTCTTCTGCCAACTTAGCCAACCCTAGGGATTCCATCATTGTGTTGGGACAGAACATTTTGACCTTAGAGCGGATGGCATCCTTTAGACCACTGATAAAACAACTCTGGTAAAAGTCATCAGACAATCCTTCGGTGTGGTTGGCTAGTTTCTCAAATTCAGTTTGATACTCTCTCACAGTGCCAATTTGGAAAAGTTTAGTGAGGGCTCCTGTGAAGTCATCAAAAGCACTAGGACCAAATCGTTGCAAAAGGAGCTGGCAAAAGTCTGGCCATTTTGGCTCTGCATGAGCCTTGATGTACCAATGGTACCATTGAAGAGCTTCCTATTCCAAATGAAAGGATGCCAGTGGAACTTTGTTGACATCAAAAGTATTATGCAGACTGAAATACTATTCTGCACGATAGATCCATCCAGTTGGATCGGTACCATTGAAGCGAGGAAAATCAAGCTTCGGTCCATAGAAATTGATGGAAGAAGAGAACCCATTGTTTGATGAAGACTCGGACTGCCGTTTGTTGTTCATAGTTGAATGTTCAAGATGGAGGCCGAGAAATTTTTCATCTAGATCCTGGAGTTTGGCTTGGATGGTTGCAAGTGCGTCCTCCATGGTTTTTTCTCCTACATGGGTGACAACCATACAGAAACTACTTCAGTAAAGGAAAATCTGGACTTGGGAAAAAAATCTGAAGGGTAATTGGGGTTTGACTAGGTTTTGGACACTGTCGAATAGACAGGGAAGCAAAAATGAGGATTTCAGAAGCGGGGTGAAAGAATGGGAAAATTTGGCAGAGGGGAACAAAGAAGCAGAATTCAGAAAGGAACTCTGTGGTAAAATTTGAAGGTGATTGGGTGAAATCTGAGGAAGTTATGGCAAACCCTAAAAATAGACAAATGTGGGATTTCGGGCTTTGAGAAGGGGAATTGGGGATAGGGTCCTCAGGAATGAAATATGCAGAATGGGATGACAGGGGTTCCCCGAAAATTTCAAGGGAAACAGAGTGAAAACAAGGGCCTTTTTTTTTTTTTTTTTTTTTTCCAGACTGGAGCAGCTACGGCTCGGAAGGGATCTGAACAGCGACGAATGGATTGAAAATGGCTGGATATGGAACGGCTTGCAAAATGGATCTGAACGAATGGATCTAAAACGGTGCAACAATGATCGACAATAGTTCAGTTGCAAATAGATACGGACGTATGTGCGGCTTCCTAACAATTCAGGGGTTTCACTCGGCCACCAATGCTGTCTGACGGCTTTCGTATTGGGGAAGTACCCCTCACTCCACGGCTCAGGTAAAACTAATAACCGCTTTGCCACAAACGACAGCTCTTAGTTTACCTCACGGGTGGGAACTAGTCAATCAGGTAGGGGTCGTTGCCCTTTTCGCTGGCAGGTCCTCTCAATGGGCCAGCTACGTCGGGTTTCCTATGGTACTCTTCACAATGAGTTTTAGGGCTTATGCCCAAGTACTTCCCACAGTTAAGCGGATAGGGATTATTCCCAAATCCGAACCTGCAATAGATGTGAAATTTGTTTTGGGATAAATTTCACCCGGTGAGCCCAAGAAAGTGCTCTGATACTAGATGTGATGCACCTGCAACAATTAATTAATAAGAATATGCGAAATAGCAGAAATGACAGAACTCAGAATCACTTTTATATTGATCACATGCCACTTTGAGGGGGCAACCTCCTATGAGAAAGCTTAATACAAATAACTTCACGATGCCTTCATAGGTCTCAACACACACTTATATACTAAGTCTAGGCGCCAATACTATGGGTCAAAACCATGGGCCACTACAAACTATGGATCAACAATACTACGGGCGACTTACAAAGCATATGCGCCAACAATAATAACATAAACGATTGATCAACAAATACTACGAGACGACTTACAAAGCATATGCGTCCAACAACAATATGCTAACAAAGTAAAGACATGGGTTCCTAACACCCCTATGGAAGGATGGCAAAGCATAGCACAGAAGGTATAAGCTTGGCTTCATGTAATATGTAGAGCACTCTTCTTTACATTACTGTATTAATCAAAATCTAAGGCCCCTGTTATTTTTTGTCTCAGTGTAGGATGAAGATGATGAGATGTAAAGGATCTAATCAAGTAGTCATGGAGGGCCTCCTCATCGTGGAATATTTTACGAATAGTGTTCAGCTGTTGTAAGTGGAATCACAATTGCAATAAAATAAGGTTTTTCGTCATGATGATCTGATGATGATTATGATGAAGATCATGATGAGCACCAAGATGGTGATGATGATGATGACTAATGGAGATGATGATGATGATGATGTTGACGATGATGTTGATGATGAAGATGATGAAGAATATGCAATACATCATCCTCATCAGCAATCATCTTCATCATCATCAACAATATGATCATCATCATCACCATCATCATCGTCATCATCATCATCATGATCATCATCATTGTGAGGACGAGGATGATGATAATGATGATGATATGATGATGTTGATGATGGTGGTGGATGATGATGAATATGAGTACGATGATGAGTATGAGTACGATGATGATGATGATGATGATGGTGATGATGATGATGGTGATGAAGATCATGATGATGATGAAGATGGTGGTGATGATGATGATGACGATGAAGATGGTGATAATGATGATGATGATGACTAATGGAGATGATGATGATGGTGATTGATGATGATGATGATGTTGATGATGAAGATGATGACGAATATGTAGCACATCATCGTCATCGAAAACATTATCCACATCATCATCATCATCATCATCTTCATCATCGTTGTCATCATCATCATTGTGAGGAAGAGAATGTGGATGATGATGACGACGACGATAATGAAGATGATGACTAATGGAGATGATGATGATGATGTTGATGATGAAGATGATGACGAATATGCAGCACATCATCCTCATCATCTTCATCATCATCAAAAACACGATCATCATCTTCATCATTGATCCAGGTGGATATCAGTGGCGACCCACCTCCTTCAACTGGCTCAAAACAGCCTTTTGGCAATTTTTGTAATTTACTATTTTTAGCAGTTTTTCGGGTCCTAAAATTTGGGAGCCGTTTTGATGCCCTAAACGACCTTTTTTGGTGATTTGGGGGGCTAAATGGTTTCCAGCCAACGACATACATTTGTCCCACCATTTGGCCCGAATTGAAGTTGTAAATATCAGATAGACCTTTCCAATGGGCTACCGAGTGCCTCAAACAGAGATCGTATGCAAAAGTTATGACCCCGAAAAGTTGACTGTTCAACTAACCACCTTGGGGCCGCAAACTTTATGACAGTTCATCTTCTAGGGTTAGGTCTTTGGATGTTTGGGATTCTTTCCCTCATGCTTATGATAAATAGGCCCTTTCGGCCTCTCTTTGTATTCATTTTGGCACGAATGAGCATAGCGGCCACATCTCTTCTCAGAGATATCTACCACCATTCTAGCTATTGTATTTTACAGTCTGTTCTATTTCCGCTATTTAATAGAATATGTGTTTACTTTATATCACTATGTTATTTGCAATATATCTCTGTATATGATTCTGTATATGCTATCTTTTGTTTCGTTCCCACATAAATCTGGATCAATCATCATCATCATTGTGAGGACGAGGATGGTGATGATGATGATGATGATGGTGGTGGATGATGATGAATATGAGTATGATGATGAAGAGGATGATGATGATGACGAATATGATCATTGTCATCAAAATCATCATATTCATCGTCATAATATTCATTAGTCATCATCATCACCATCTTCATCATCATCACCATCACCATCATCATCATATGATCATGGTCACGATGATCATTGTCTTCGTCATCATAATCGGCATCTTCATCATCCTCATCATACTCTTCATAGCCATCTTCATCACATCATCATCATCATCATCATCATGAAGATGATGATGAGGATGAGGATGATGTGCAGCATATTCATCATCATCTTCATCATCAACATCATCATCATCTCTAGTAGTCATCATCATCATCATCATCATCACCATCTTCATCGTCATCATTATCATCACCATCTTCATCGTCATCATCATCGTCATCATCATCATCGTCATCGTCATCATCATCATCATCATCATCATCATCTTCATGATGAAGATGATGACGAAGATGATGATGATGACGATGATGATGACGATGAAGATGATGATGATGATGATGTTGATGATGATGATGATGACGATGATGACTAATGGAGATGATGATGATGATGATGATGATTGTGATATTGATGATGAAGATGATAGCGAATATGCAACACATAATCATCATCCACAACATGATCATCATCATCGTCCTCATCATAATTGTGAGGACGATCATGAGGATGATGATGATGACGATGATGATGACGATGATGATGATGATGACGATGAAGAAGATGTTGTTGGAGATGATGACAAATATGCAACACATCATCTTCGTCTTTGTTGTGATGATATGATGATGATGATGATGGTGGTGGTGGATGATGATGAATATGAGTACGATGATGATGATGACTAATTTGGAGATGATGATGATGATGACTAATTTGGAGATGATGATGATGATGATGATGAAGGTGACAAGGAATATGTAGCACATCATCAACATCTTCATCATCATCATCAACATGATCATCATCATCAACTTCATCATCATCATCATCATCATCATTGTGAGGACGCAGATGATGATGAGGATGATGAAGATGATGATGATGATGATAGTCATCATAACATTCATCTTCATCATCCTCATCATACTCGTCATCACCATCATCCTTATGATGATGATGATGATGAGGGTGATGATGATGATGATGATGATGATGACGACGATGATGATGAAGATGGTGATGATGATGATGACTAATGGAGATGATGATGATGATGATGTTGATGATGAAGAAGATGATGAATATGCAGCACATCATTCTCATCATCATGATCATGATCATCACCATGATCATCATCATCATCTTCATCATCATCATCATTGTGAGGACGAGGATGACGATGATGTTGATGATATGATGATGATGATGGTGGTGGTGGATGATGATGAATATGATAATGATGATGATGAATATGATCATCATCATCAAAATCATCATATTCATCATCATCATCATCTCCATCTTCATCATCCTCACCATCATCATCATCATCATCATATGATCATGGTCACGATGATCATTGTCTTTGTCATCATAATCGTCATCTTCATCATCCTCATCATACTCGTCATCGCCATCTTCTTCGTCATCATCATCATCATCTTCATATCGTCATCATTTGATGATGATGATGATGACGACGACGAAGATGTTGTTGATGATGATGATGAGGAAGAGGGGGATGACGAAGATGATGATGATGATGATGATGGTGGCGGTGGATGGTGATGAATATGAGTACGATGATGAACATGATGATGATGTTGATGATCATCATACTCATCATCAACATCATCATCATCATCTTCATCATCATTTCCATCAATGTTGATGATGAGGATGATGATGATGATGATGACGTTGAGGATGAAGATGATGACCTAGATGTTGATGAAGATGAGGAAGAAGGACGATGATGATGATGAAAATGATGACGAAGATGATGATGATGATGGTGATGAGGATGGAGAAGATGATGATGGTGATGAGGATGAAGAAGATGATGAGGATGGTGATGAAGATGATGATGATGAAGAATATGACAATGGTGGAGATGTTGATGAGGAAGGGGGAGATGACAATGATGATGAAGATGTTGATGATGATGGTGATGGTGATGATGATGATGATGATGATGATGATGATGATGATGATCATCATCATATTCATCATCATCATGATCATATTCATTACCATCATGATCATCATCCTCGTCACCATCATCCTCATCACCATCATCATAATCATCATCATCATCACCATCATCCTCGTCGTCATCTTCATCACCATTGCCATCATCATCATCACCATCACCATCATCTCATCATCATCACCATCATCCTCATCGTCATATTCATCACCATTTTCATCATCATCATCATCACCATCACCATCATCACCATCACCATCACCATCATCTCATCATCATCAACATCATCATCAACATCTTCAACATCATTTTCATCTCCCCCTTCCTCATCAACATCTCCATCATCGTCATCTTCATCAACTTCATGTATCCCCTTGACAAAGAAAATTAAATAAACCATACAAAGGAATACATTAGCGCGTACGTGCAAGGACGTGTGCGCGCACCTACACGTGCGCACTGTCAATCACATGTGCACGTACTTGCACGTGTGCGTAATTGCATGTGCGCTTGTTTGAATTCAAATTGTTTTTGGTGCCCTTGTAGGCTTGGAATTAGCTTCGGATTGCACCTTTAGGCTCGGTCTGATTTATCCCTGGTTTATAGTAGAAAACATCAAATGCAGTAACTTTCAGTTTTTCACAACTAGTTCCACAGAAGCTCCACGAGTGCACTGTAGATGAAATTGCACATGCTTGTCGAGCTCTGTGTGCAGATTCTAAATATATAATTTTTGAATAGATCTGTTGTTGTTTTCTATTTTTAATTCATTTTTAACTAGACTCATGTCAAATTTGTAAAAAGCATAGGTCGTTTATTTCACCTATAACTTTTGATTGGCTTACCTATTTCGAAAACGAAAGAGAACCTGAACAAGAGCACGAAAATACCTACAACCTAAAAAAAAAAGTGTTTTGATTATTTTTAGACCATGATATGGTGGCTCAAACCTTGACAATGTCGTTTTAGGGCTTCATTGACTTCGGTAATTTAAAAAAAATATAAAATTGGCTTTTAAAATTTTGGAAAAATAACCCCTCACAAGATTCTTCTGTTGCCTACACCTCTACATATTTTTTTTCTTGTAAATTGAAAATTTACATAGCAAACGGGTGGGTCAACTAAAACATGTGCATTATGTTTGAGAAAAAAAAGTAACATACCAATTTTCGAATAATGACATTTTGGAGTGGTTATACTACTTTTCCATAAATAAAAGTTATATATTCCGGAAGGTCATCCGTTTTTCTACATTTCATCTGTTTACACCTAATCCAAATTTTTTTTTTAGGTACCTCTAATAATTCATTTTAATGATAATATTTCTGTTTTTCCAGAATGTCATTACAACTAACGTGTCATAATTGGGTATCATTACCTTGCACCAGTCCTAAGGGGAGGTTTGGGAGTCTTACCCATATCGGTGTAGTCATTGCTGTGGCTGTTAAGGGGTTAAAATACGGGTACCATTTCCTAATAGACAACCCCAAGTTCCCCCAGAACCAAGGACCTCTAGCCATGATCTGGCTGCAGTGAATCTCTATTTCAAAATGAACAACTAAGAATCCTTTGGAGCATAGGAAGAGCCCCAGATTAACCCCCCACATTTGCTTGAGCCACTCTCTCAGATTAATGGAAGAGGGCCACAGTCCATTGAACCTACAAATGATGGATGAATTAGCTAACTCTCCACATTTTAATGCCAAGGTTAAGCCCAACGTGGCTGAAGGAATCTCCTCTTGATGTTCCACAATGAAAGTTGGGCCTGAGACACCCCTTGGATTTGGTCTGGAAGTACCAGCATCCTTGGCTTTCATTGTTTCTGAAAATGTTCTTCTTTTGTCAGAGGAGGGTTCGGCTGCTCCAGGTGGTCTCCCATCTCCTCCCTGTAGCCTTGATCCAATTGGAATCAACGCGTCCCTGTTGATGCCACAATCCTTCAGCCATGCATCCAGCGACAAGAGGCATCCCTTGAAGCTGAGATAATGGGTGTTCCTGTTAATGCCCCCCCACTCGCTTAGTTTGTCGATGATGAGGGCCACCGGGTTCCAAGGGTTCAGGAGAAGACACCTCTAGGAACCAGACAACAGCTTGACAAAGATCGGGAAACAATGCCTCCTAGTGCTGCTGTCCATTGTCTTCAAAATCCTCCAAGAATCTCCACAGGACAGGTCTCTGTTCGTCAGGATAGCAGCTTACCGGAGAGAATGATTAGAGACGGATGCAACCTCCTTCGGGATCTCTAGCCGCGGAAGAAACCCTAAGGTTCCTTCACCTCTGCATATCGGCGATCTCAGAAATCTATCAAAGAAATGAATGGGATGCTCTAGGCTGGGGGCCTCGTCTCTCCTTCTCCAGATAATCGTTGTATTCCCCAGTGTATAGCAAAACTCGGCAGGGGGATGGGGCCAGGAAGGGTTCCACAGGGGGAGATGGCTCCAGCCCTGATGCCTGCAGGCGGCCCAGAGGCTAGGCAACGGAACCGTCTAGCGGTAGGGTTTCCTTTGTAATCTGCATCATTCCTTCCTTGTCCCAATCGATAATCCACTCATTAGGTACATTTAGCGTGTAGGAAATGCCATATTTACAGAACTATTTTGGCATATAATGTATCTTTATATGACGGTAATCACTAGAAAAGTAGATAAAATTGAAAAGTGTTACACATATATCCATCATGATAGAAACCAATGGGATTTATTCAAAGTAGCATATAAACCATATAATGTAATTGAAAAGTCTAATCACTAAATACCGTAATATCGAAGTTCTAAGGTAGCTGATGCTCAGAGTATCACACCTATACCTCTAGGTTGGATATAGAGGTATTTTCATATTTACTTAAACTTAGTTATTCAGATGGAAATTATATGTACATGAAGTTTCAATCACTGGGTATCATAAGAATTTCCTTGGATATTATGTAGTGGTCCCCTTAACCTTAAGAATCTTTCTATTTTGGAAGTATGACTTGGGTTCTTTAACATTCAACGATACATATTCGGTTGAAAATATATTATTAGGTGAAGCCTATTTATTTGGAATGCAACATTTTGGGTTAACCGAGAGACCATATGAACCCTGAGTTTGTGGCCATCGAAATAGAAAATTTGTTTTGTGGCATTGCAGCAGCAGGGTTCAAAGAAAAAACATCCCACTAATACCGTCAAGAGGGGTTGTTTTATGTGATTATACACTTAACGCATCAAGCATTGAATTCAGCCAACCATGAATAATATTGCTTTAACCTGTTAAGATGTAGGGGGACTTTAATATTGGTCATATACATATATTGTTTCCTTCCGAGGCCGTATCCTACATCGTTCCACTTACATCGGTCATGTCTTATAGTATATGTGATTGGTAACAATCTTTTTAAAATAACAAATAGCACAACCTTGATGCTTAATAAATAATTTGGAAGCATCTCCAACTTGAAGCAATAACATAAATTGATGTGTTAGAGGTTTGTTAAATTCCCGAAGTTGTTTGAAAGCATCCTCAAACAGTAGCACCTTGAAGATCGATCTATCAGAAATTTGTTAAATTGCCTAAAGAATATGAGAGAATCTCTAAGTTTTTGTAACATTACAGGTATACGACTATTGGGAACACTCACAACATCCATGTTGTGATGTGGTCAAGCTTCCATTCCCGTATTTAGAAAAGCAGTGGGAATGGGAAATGAGAGATAGTAGCAGAAAATGCATGGAGAATGATTACAATACAACGACGACCTGGAAGCATGTGTTCCAGCTCACATACAACTATTTTCTCTACACATCAAACTATCTGCAACACATGTACATTCTCATGGCCGGGCACGTACAATATGACCACCACACGAGGAAGAGGAACTATCCCATCAATTAAATAATTTTTTTATTTTATTTAGAAAGACAAATTTCTCAAAAACATTTGTGAAGGGGCCTTTATCAGACATCCCGCCATCCCTTGGCTGAAGTTTCGATCCCGCCATCCCTATCACCTACGTAACCACGTGGCTTTCCAGATTTCTATCTAGACACCTAGCCATAACGAAAGCTACAGTGAAGGATTTGGGTTGGAGGGGATTCAAGGATTAGGGTTCATAATATCTTGTTTGATTGTCGCTTATCTAGGCTGCATAAGCTGCATTGTGTTGATAGAGTGTTCAGAGGATTTTGAGATTCTGAGTTCAGATGCTAGTTTTCAGGTTATTCCCATGTTGTTGGAAGCTCTAGTTTGGTGTATTTAATGGCTTGTGAAGAAGGGGGTTATGTTGTGTCGAACTTGGTCGACGGTGAGTTCTGGTTGCCATATGATTTTCTCAATGATGAGGTCATGCCGCTCCCAAAGAATTATAGATACGACCATGGTCGTCTTCCCTATGAATGGGGTCTGGGGTCTGTCTGTTTTCAATTTGATTCTCCAGTAGAGTCTCCACCATATGGGATTAGTGAAACTGACGAAGAAGATGACTATATTCCTGGATCAGCTAAGCGGGTCACTTATGCATTTCTGGATGATGATGAAAACTGTCAGCAGGGTGTTAATGTGGGTGTGGGCGTTCATGCTGCCATGAACTGGGATTCATACCAACAATGATTTTTCGTGGACCATACTAATGCAAAGGTATGCTCATGGTTTTACGTTTTTGTAGTATTTGGTTTTATGAAATTCTGGAATGGGCTTTGATGAGGTTTTTTCCTTTGGACTATGTTTTAGTGTCAATTTGGCGTTATAAATGCAAGAATTGATTGAGAGTGGATTGGAATTAAAATTAGTGATACTCGTGCTTCTGATGCTTTCACTGGATCAACTCGGTCTGAGGCTGAAGCCTACATTAGTGGTGAAGCCTAAGTTAGTGGTGATATTTGGTAAATTGAATCTGGAATTGGATTTGAAACTGGTCCATCTACCTATTCGTTTGGTTTTTTAACAAATTCTTTTACCTCTATGGGATCCGCTCCTCGATCAACTAGTTAGAGATTGAATCTACGTATTGAAATATATAACGTATACAACTTATATATAAGTAGTTATATACAACTTATATGAAGGATTGAACCTGCAAACTGAATCAAATATGAGCAGACAATAAATCATTTATAGGAGGAAAGAGAGTAGTTGAAGAGGCCAACCTGAGAGAGTACTTGAAGAGGGAAACCTGAAAGTAATGTATCCACTTGAATTTCCTGCAGATAGTATGGGATGGACGATAATAGGACTGGAAAAACATCCTAATAAATATATGCATACAACCGAACTTCGTCGTGTCGCATTCAATTTCATTGAATGCTGGATTGGCTTTCATTGAATGTTGGAGGATGGAATTATTGTTTGATTATTAGTTAATAGCAGGTTCCTCTGTATCAACCAACTGACCTATGCGTTGTTGCCTAACCTCACCTGGTGTCTAATCGACTGGATGGATTGGATTTCATTGAATGCTGGATGATGGAATTACTGCAAATTGATGGAAAGATTGCGTGCCAGCCTCACTTGGTAAGTCTTGACAAGGGGCTAGCCTCACCTGGTAAGTTCAGTCTTGACAAGGGGATAGCCTCACCTGGTAAGTCATGACAAGGGGCCACTCCTCATAGGCCGTTGACAGACTAAAATGGTCAGAGAGGAACCGAACCCTTAAAATATGCCTTCAATGTAATAATCAATTGAATTAATTTCGTATTACTAATAAAAAATTAAAAAAAATTATAATCATTATTTTCCATAACTATAAAATTCTAAATTGAGAAGGGTCAGACACCCAGAAGAGGGAAGGTTTGAGTAAATAAACTGTACAAGCAAAATGATCTTTAATAAGGATTTAAGGTAACAAAGAAATGTAAATGTAATGTATATAATACAACTTGCATCCATAATATACAAATAGAATGGTGTTATTTACTTAGATATGCATAATACAAACGAAAAGATTTTTGAAAACCATTTTTTTTTTTTAATTTTTTCTTCTGAACTTGGAGGTGTTACACTTCCTTGGGAGTCTTGTCCTCCAATACTTTATGAGGATTCCTATTCTGATTGTAAAGTGTCATGTTGCATGTTTCTTCCCAAAGAAACATGGGAAAATCTTGATTATGGATAATTTCCTTGGCAACTCCAATGATGACCATGTTCTTCCTCTTTGCAAACCCATTCTGCCACAGGTTGTAAGGTACTTCCAGCTCCTTAATTTCTACCTCGTGCAAAAATCCTTGAACTTATTGTGGGTATACTCGCCCCCATTACCTGTTCTTAGAACTCATCTTCCCCTCTGTCTAGTTTTCCACAAGAGCCTTAAATTCTCAAAACCAACTAAAGAACTCATCCTTGGTCTTCATGAAGTAGATCCACATCCTCCTAAGGAAATCATCAATGGAGGTCACATAGTATTTGTAACCAATCAAAGATGCCAATGAAATAGGACCACATGTGTTTGAGTGCACTGGATCTAATATCCCCTTGGACTTATTATCACTGTTAGGAAAGTTCATCTTGGCATACTTCCTAAGTGCACATCCCTTGCACACACCCTACTAATCTACACTAAACCATGGAATACTAGTGACTATATTGCTCAATATTGGTAAATCCCTATAGTGAAAGTGACCCATCCTCTTGTGCCATAACTCACAAAGAATGTCATTGTCATGAACTAGGGCACACACAAGCTGATCCTTCAACAAGTAAAAATTACCCACTCAGCTCCCAATTACTCGTCCTCTGTTTGGACTGGATCCCTTCAGCCTAAAAAGCACCTATCTGTTCTGAAAATAGCCTTCATACACCCTGTCGACCATGGGAAAAATTACTAGTAGGTTCTTCGTTATCCCTGGTACATATAGCACATCCTTCACGTCCAAAGGATCTCCCAAATCTATTGAAACTAGTTGAAACTACACACTTGACATCATTACCAAGTTCCACATGTAGTTTCGAGTGTTCCTATGAAATATTAGTGAAAACATCTCCCAATCACATCATAGAGAGATGCCACTTATGTCTAAAAAAATTAGGTGTTATTGCCAAGTCTGCCTTTGATGTTGTTAAAGGTAGATATTTTGGATAAGATAGATAACTCCATAGGTCATTTCATTGCTTTGGATGAAGGTTGGTGTGATAAGGACGATAGAAGAATTGCTTAAGTCATGGTTGAACAAGATTTATGTGAGGAAATTTTAGAAGACTTGGAGATTGAATCGAGATAGTGGAAACTTTGTCAAAAACTATATTATTATAAATTCACCTTTCCATGTAGCATTTGTCACAAGGTGGTTCATCTAAGCATGGATTGTTCCTATGTGAGAAAGGATAACGATTTCTTTCAAAAGTTATGGTAAAGAAGAAGTTGGAGTGTGGTATGGAGAGTAATAAATGTGACGATATTATAGTAATTCAGTCCCAACCAATTCTAGTTTTTACAGTTACCGAAGGCATACATTTGGAAAAACTTCCTCTTCAAGTTCTAGTAAATTTGGAGTCAACAAAGCTGACATCGATATATGTTTTTGAAGGTATGCAAATTCAAAACCCTTCCTTGTGTTTTATAGATAAGCTTAGTGATCCCCTCTTTGATGGAAATGAAGAACAAAATTTTCCTGAAGAAGACGTAAAGGTTGGTCACTACCAAACTATAGAAAACCCCAGAATCCCTTGTGTTAAGGCTCCAATGGTTGATGAGGTTCAAAAGAAGGAAGAAATGGAGAATTTCAGCATAGTCAAAGGATCACTCCAATATTCTAAATTTCTAACACCTTGTTGGGACAGGTTATGAACTTAATATTAAAGATTCTATCCTTCTTTGACTACATATGAAGAGGATTGCTTTAAGATCGCTAGAAAGGCTCTAAAAAACACTGATACAAAAAAAGTTCATTTCCCAAATATGAACATAGTTCATTTATTGAATATCCAATATAAGAAGGATAACATGTTACAATCCATAAATGAAAAATATATACTAATTGAATAATAAATAGATAGATGATTACAATTCCATTGACTAATCACCATGGATGATAGGTCATGTCCTTTAATTGGGTTTTGTCACTTCATCATTTATTTATTATTATTATTTTTCCTTGGAATATAATTCTTGAGGAAACTCCCAAGCACTTCCCCTCACTTCAAGGATAGCACCCAGTGTAGAGATGACATTGCCCATGTTCCAAGCTATGTCACATGGTTCAAGTTTGAGTTTGAATTCGACAAAGATGAAATTCGATTTGAATTCGAAGTTTGTGATGAGATTCGAATAAGATTTGAGATTAGATTTTTCCATAACAATATTGTTAAAATATAAAATATATTTTATTATATATGAACATATCATATATAATTATATATTATATATAAAATAAATTATATTTAATATATTCTGCATATATAAAAAATTACTAATATTTAATATATAATAAATAACAATTAAATAACATATTCTAATTTATAACATAATGCAAGGTATATAAAATATATAACATATATATAAGTTAATTTTGCCACCAATTTTCCTTAATAAGATGCCATCAGTATCAAACCTTTCCTCAAATATTCCACTGGTGTTCACCGAGGCTGACCCCTGAGTAACAAAGGTGAGGTTTGTGTTTAAATCTCATTTGGGCATGAGTAATGTGTCCTGCTGATTTATTGAATTTGTTTGGGCATTGTAATGAAAAACTGAAGAGATGCTAGGAAACATATATATGCATGAAACATCTTGCCATTTTATCAACTTGTTTGTTTCCATATGGGCATGGCATTATTAACACTCAGTTTTGGTAGATCAGCCTAGGTAGTCGATATTTTGGTAGGTAGTGTTAAAATGGTCTAGGTAGTGTGAGAAAATGTTGTCATGTAGGGTCACAGAGACCTCCATCGATCACCATTCCCTGTCCTACAACTATTGTCGATCACCATTCACTGGCACGATTCATGAGGAAATAATAGACGTTCTTGTCGTCGCAGGGATAGAGTCTAGACCACTGTCAACTCCAATTAATCCAAGATAGAGGAGAGGAGAGAGATAAAAAAAAATGAAGCATGGAAATCCAGGGAAACGGACTTTATCTTTAAGATCGGTGAATTTGAGCGAATGTTTTTCTTTCCCTTGAGATTCGACTGAATTCAAACTCCAACCTTGAGATGTAGCGAATCTTGTGACTTAGGTTCCAACCACCTTGCTCTAATAGAATTTAGGAGAGACAAACATGTGACCTCCCCTACATCAAGGTAGATATCTCACGTTTGGCTCGTGACCACTTGAGAAAACCCTAAAAGCTAAATTTATTATTATTAGTTAATGTTTATTTTTTATATATTTATGTACATTGCATTGCCTTCATCTTTAGAAATGATTTGTCCTCAACATTTACACAATGGTAAAATGGGGTCAACCAAGGATTGCATGAGGCTTTCTTTAGTAAGATTATAAAGGGACAAGGTCGCAATGCATAAACCTAGATGCTCTCTAGTGGATGGGATGATTTTAGAGATCACACAAAAGGGAATTTCTAATTTTCTAGAGTAGAGAAAATTCAAATGGACTCAAGGAGGAAAGATACATTGAAAGGCCTAAAAAACACATGATTTATAGACATGAAATATGCACCTAAACTACACTTCCAATTGACAACAATCACATAAAATATATAATCCCTATTCATTCATTACCTCAATTCCATTAACAATTTGAAGATCCATTAACCAATCAAGCACATGAGCAACATAAAAACCCTTCAATAGAGCACTAGCATCAACCATCCTACATCTTGATTGAGTATCCCTTGTCCATCAAACTCAATACCTCACGCGCTTATCCCTTGATTTTCCCTCTACCTCCCCTCCACTACTCTACACTAAATTTAATAAAATATACCCTAAATATTTGTATTTCCATATAACATAATTAATCCCCCCCTAGCCCCTTAATATATGGCAATATATTTTATCATTTATCTATCATATTTTATTCCCCAATATGAATGGATGTGATAGGATATTGCTTACCAACTGACCCCCCATGGTGTTAACAACATCTCTAGATTTCCCAAATCTTGATATTGTTTATGAGATGGTGTTGTATCTCCAAGTCGATTTGAACATAAATAGCTAATTATGTTTTATTTGAATCTTAACAGTGACCAACGATTCTGTGGGTTAAAAAACAATCCAATTCTCCTGATTTGAAGCAAATATAGGGTTTTAAAGGGACAAATATGTATTCATTTCCAAATGATTGTGCAAGTCAACTAGCATTTCCATGTGCAATTTGAAACAAATCTTAGTGCTTCAAATTTGAAATGAAGACCTATGTAGGAATACTATATGCATTTTCCGCAAATATTTTTTGTTGTAGAAGTTTGTGAAAGTGAATGGAAAGTTAGGCATTCATGTTCAAATTGGAAACTGATGGTCATGGCACAATGATTGGAAGGGGATGCTTCAGATCAATTTGTTAAGGGTGATTTCAAGATATTCTTGTGACTACAATGAAAATTTGGTGCATCTATGAAAGAGTGAATGCAAATATTTCCACAAAAAATATGATTCAAAAGCTGCCTTTGTTTCACATCTGACATTTTATAAATCATTTGAAATAATGGAACCTTCATACCTAGTGTCCAACTATGCTACCAAATAAATGAAAATTGTCAACTAATTAATTGACCTGCATTTCTCACATTTTGAGGATGCAAATGATCCTAATTTGAGATGAATTGCATCCCTTAATTCAAATATTCGAGCAACATAAGTATGTCCAGTTTCTTCATAATTGGCGCTCTACACATTATATCCATGCCATGTTTGCAAGAATGCCATCTATACATGTTACAAATCCAATTCTTGTTTTTCCTTCAATCCCTACACCTTGGAAATAAACCCTCCACTCATTACCATCCATGTGCACTAAAGAAAGAGATACAACTCTTTTGTTATCCCATGTATAAAGGGTCGGTGCAGGCCCAGACACTAGTTTATTTTGGCATTGCTTCCAATTTTTCAAGCCATCATAGGACTGCCCTAATCCAATAATTCTACTTCCATTTGCTCCAACACCCTCAAAATTAATTAGACAATATATTCATCCCATTCAAGGGAGGATGTTAATATTAAAGTAGATAATTTATCTCTAATATTTAATAAATATAATTACTTCCTCTCCTCTCTTGTATAATTGTAAGGAGACACCATGAGTTAATTGAATCTCTCATGGAGACTTTATTGGTTTCATTCATTCTCTATGTTTCATTATTTTTCCCGATATTTCTAAAAAATAAATATTTCAAATTAGTCAAGGTCAATATTTAGAAGATTTAACAGAAGTGAAAGAATGCTATAGAAAGGCATCAAAACAAATTTAGCCCATTAAACAATGATGGGACCCAGTGATCATGTGAAGACAGAAACAAAGAATGAGACATCTAAGGTTTGAGTATTCAAGAAGAGAATAGACAAAGATAAAATGATTGAAGAAGGTCATGTCACAATTGGAAAAGAAGGAAATTTGATTTATTTTTAAAAACAATTATGTAAAATAGAAATATTTCCCAATACTAAAGTTCAAAAATTAGAGGAGCTAAAATAACTTCATGAAAACTATTAGCAAGGGCATCAAAGAAAATGTATCCCATCAAACGATGACAACAAAGAGAAAATATGCAAGAGATCAAACCGACAATGAAACAGACAACAATAGTTTACTGCAATAAAATAGTGTAACAAAAAGAGTTGCTATAGATAGTAACCATATACAATCTTAGCAACCACACATTTGCATTTGCAACAGAAAATTCATAATGTGAAGACCATTGCATTTGCAGAAGAAAATCCATAGAGTGAAGACCAAACATATACAAATTTTTCCCTTCAATGAAGAGACAAATTATATGGAAGAAGAAAAATACACCTACTGAGAGATGGATTTCCCTTTTGATTGTTGATCACATGTCGAGTTGTGATACCAAGATCATCAAAAGAACCAAGTAGTCCACCCTCTAAAATATTTCCTATCCTAACCCATCTGATGCCATCTCAAGATCTAGAAACACCTATCGAAAAGCAACCCGATCTTACATCAGATGAATTGTAGTACATCCAAAGGTCATCAATACTATGTAAAATGTCCCGGGGTGCACCAATATCAAAAAGTGCACCATTGTGATGGTCACCCTCTACTCTAGCCTAGTTTATTCCATTAAGACTCATATCCAGGCCTGGAAGATACCTAAAACTAGTATATTCAATGCCACTCTCACCAAATTTGCTAGGGTTCCGAAGTAACATTCTGGGAATATTTATCTCATATGAATTGTATCTAGAATAATGAGCCAATAAACCCTACTAATTCATACTCTTTCATTTGCACTATAAATGACAAGAACATCAAAATGTTGGATGATTTCAATATAAAAATCTCACTAGTCATTAGTACATTCCAATACAATTCCAACATCTTCATCAGTATCAATGCTTCGACATCTATTAGCCAATGCATTACATTAGATGACAATGCTAAACCCATTGAATATTGTGATCCTCATTTCTTCCCATAATACCACATATACCATATTTCCTTGTTATCTCTGATATCTTCTCACAACTAGGAATTCAATTTCCATGTTATCCCATGAATCAAGTTCTCCTCGACCAAAAACCATACCCTCATTTTCAAGTACTAAACTTTCTTTCAGTGAAAAACAAGAAATAGTGTTGGTTTCAAATTTGCAAATTTGCTTGGTTGAATATACCAATATGTAACACATCGCTTTAATTTTTAGAGTTAGAAACAACATCCCCTGCAACACCTAGCTTCAGGTAACATTGTCCAATTCTTAATCATGGCGTCTTTTGTATACCTTAGATAAGAGCCATCGTTTTTGTTGATATATTTGTTCAAATTATTCACAACAAAGCCTCTAACCTTTCTACCCCTTTTTCCTGTAAATCATGAGTCTCCAACCTGCATAGCATTTTGACATCTTAGAGTGCATGAGCTCTTTTGGTCTGCAAGAATATTATTGGGATGTCTCAAACTTGGGAACCTCATAATAACACAAGCCTTGTCCATCTCAGCAATAAAAAATTAAGTACTCCACATAAAAATATGAATATTTGGATAAATCTATTGGAGATTACTGCATCACATTTGAATAGCTAATGTATTCTGGAACTAATAACTGATAAATGTACCCAACAAGTTTGGTGCCAAACCTAATGATTGTAAAATATAAAATGCGATAGATTATTGTTTAAAAAAGGTTAAATAGTATATATAGAACATGCAAGTTATGAGGATACCATTGAACATGACCAAGTATGACTGATGGTTAAAGTATTTTAAATTAATGGATTTTCTATTTGCTTGCACCTTTTCCTTTTCTTTCTTGCTCTAAGTACTCAACAACCTTCCTTCACAAAATTTCTAGTTTCTCTTTTGATTCAATTTGCAAGAAAACAATTTGTTGCTCTTACATGAAGAAAACAGTGACATTGTGGCTACTTCATCCATATAAATACATACAAAATAATTGGTTGCTAAATCAAACATGCCTATGGAAAACTTGTAGAAGTGGATGTGCAGAGGATGACATGGACAAGGAACGATAGATCATTTTAGTTAAAAATCAGAAGGGACTCTCATTACAACATCTTGTGGTTACTAGTGTATTTGGAAATCAACTGTTGTGCTAGACTACACTAACATCATGATCATTACTTATAGAGGAGCGAACCCCTGCTAGCGGCACAAACCATTCCAATTAGAGAAAAACTATAACAAACTTAAAATTGACAAGTTTGAAATAAGTAAACACAAGAGGGAAAAAGATGTTTGGAAAAAAATGGAGAGTCGCCATTCTAAGAGTTGGTCTTGAAAGGCTAACCTCACTGTATTTGTTCTTTGAAATAGTTGGTATTAAAAGGTCAATACTATTGAAACAATTGGTCTTGAAAGGTTCTTCTAGGTTGGCATGAATTATGGGTAGTAAGGATATCACTAAAAATTCTTACCAGTTTTGTCCTGAATTGTGTCTAGTAATGTCCCGACTGAAAGGTCTTACTAGGTTGAATAATACAAAATTAGGGACTTTAAGTAAGGCCATATCCAAAAACTTTAATGGCTGATAAGACCAAATACTAAAACTACAGTTTATGAAAACAATAAGGGAAATTATTTGGCAACAAAAGTCACAAAATTTAGAACTCAAGAATGGTGATTCAACTCAAAACTGGCACAAAAAATGCCCTCTGTTTTCATCGTTATTACTTCAAAATTATATAACATTTGTATCCAATATTTGTTATTCAATGGTTTATTCACGCTACAAATTTCACAGAGAATGGTTTCATTTGAGTTATATTTATGAAGGTGACAACAATTGCCTAAAATAAATACACATGAAATGCACGATCAACCAGAAAAACATACCCACATGAAGACTCGCTTGAGTCTCTATCTCTTTTTGCTTGAAATTTGGTTGAGCAGATGACAAAGACCTGAAATTTTGTTGAGCAGATGACAAAGACTTTCGTCTTAAACAAGTACTTAGGATTATTTTATGCAACTTGACAAGAAATCTCAAGAGTTCTTGTTTTTTGATAAGTTGCATTTAGTGGCTATTTTTACCCCAAATCGAAAAGTTGTGTTACCGGTAGCACACTCTACCACCAAATCGAAAAGTGATGCTACCAGTTGCAACATTTTTTTGAAGGGGCAAAAATTATGACTTTTTTGAAAACTTTGGTTGGTGTTAATGTAATCAAAGCCCAAATTCAACCACTGAATCAAAAAGTGGTGCTACTAGTAGCACCCCTTCCCCCCATTGGATTACAATTGCATTCATTGAATCAAATCATGACTGACATAAAAAAATTTAAAATCAATTAAATAAATATGAGTCAAACTTTAAATATACTCAAATTTTATTTTTTTTAAAGAGAAAAAAATTATTAAAATAAATATTTAAAATAAATTAAGAAGAAAAAAAATGAAAAACAATAAGATAAAAAAAATTGAAAGCTAAAAAATATTTAAGAAAATTACTTAAAAAAATAAAAGAATTAAAAAAATTAATTTAAAAACAATTATTAAGTATAAAACAAATTAAATTAAAAAACCTATTAAAAAACAAAATTAAAAATAAAACTAAATCAAACAAAATAAAAAATAATCAAATTAAAAAACCGAAAAATAAAACAAAAAAAAAATTAAATAAAAAAAATGAAAAACTTAAAAAAAATAAATTAAATAACATAGAACATATTTAAAAAAAAAGGCAAAAATGCAAGGCTTTGGGGGTGCTTGATTCTCAAAATCAAGCTATCAGCTAGCACCCTCTATACTCTTCTCGATTCTCTTTTTTAAGTGCAACATATTTATGTGTGTTATTATTCTTAACAAACGTGGGTATACACATGACAACAATTAATAAACTAGCAATTGCACCAAAAGGTGCAAAGGAACGCCGAAAGGAAAAATAAACAGAAAGAAAAGTAAATGTGATGAAGAGAAAAAGAGAATAGTGAAATAGATGTTATGAAGAGCTTCCTCCTGGTCATTGAAATGCCATAATAGAACAATAAAATAACAAACATTTTTGGTGGTTCACTTCATGCCTAAATTGTACGACAAATGTTTCACTATTAAATATGCATGGACAATATTTTGCTCAAATAAAAAAATGATAAAATGTTGATGCAAATAGAAGGGATAGAATAAATTGTACACATTCCTTCAAACCTAGAGGAGCTTAAATGGAAACCTACGAGCATGATACTCACATTCAATTACTAGGGTGGTTTGATGTAGGAGTATCCTTGCACACCCAAAAGTTTCCTTTTTAGTTTCGATTCCTTTAATTATGCTTTTAGTTGGTTTGACACCAATAAGTTATATAGTTTATTTGAATTGAGATAGCATGGTTGCACATTGTGCATTCGATTCATTTAAATGTTGTAACTTACAAAGAATTCATAGTACAGGGGTGGCATCAATCTTTTGGGTCTATGTTGTGCAAACAAAGTCACGTGGAGAAGAAGAGTCAAGGGAACTCAAGAAAATATCAAAAGAGTGGGAAGGGGTTTTGAGGATTTGTCAGAGTTTAAATCCGACTTGTGGTCCAAATATGGAGACGTGAGCAAGTAGCATGTGTTGCAAAGTATGATCATCCATCAAGGGGATACCATAGTGAAAGCTTGTCCACTATTGGATGAACAAGAGATCTAGGGAGCAAAGCACGATTCCTTTGGGTGTTTGACCATATTTAACAATAAAATACCCACTCACTATAAACATGTTCATCAATCAATGATTCATGATGGAAGTGACATCACGAGAGGTTTGGAAGACAAATCATTATGAGAGTGCCAATGGGGATTCCACATCAATTCTCACATGCATGGATTGGATAACATTTCAGTAATCCAATGAACTTAAGTGGTTAATGTTCTAGTTGTGGTAGTTAATGATTAATGGTTTCTAAGTCCTCTATAGAAATTGACATCTTCAGATCGAAGATAGGATTTTAGCCCTAGAGTGAGAGCCATGTATAAAAGAGGCATTTTGATCCTCTCATAATTGGTCCTCTATTATTGTAATATATTAGAGATGTTCACATTTATTAATAAGGAATTAGGGGCATCTGAGCTCAAAATGACATAAGTAAACAACATAAAGCAATGTAATATTGGGTGCACTTGCATCACCACGTGGATCACACCCCAAACAATTATCATATAAACATGAATCATATAGCTAAATGGATTCCAGTTAAAAATTGAAACTTAAAGCATATAAGGGAAGTTTTTAATGAAAATTTTGTTGTTATTAAAGAGTAATTTACACACAAGATCTATCTTAAATCTATATCTATTAAGCACTAAGAGAAGCACCTAGAGGGATCTATTTTCTTTATTGGAAAAAAATTTAAGATGGGAAAAATTTACAACTCAAGAAATTGATCCCCACGGATCTGGTTTTAATTTTTTTTTATTTTATGAGCCTATAGGTTATTCTTTTAAGATGTGGGTAATAGTTGTGACATCAAAATTAGCATTATCCACATTATCATGACAACATCTTCCTCTTACTGAGTTATAATGCACCTCACTACTCTTGGAGCAATTAACAATATATTGAAATTTAATAGATTACAAATATAAGCTAATTTTTTATTAACGAGTAATTACCACACCCCTTGTTTTATAAATCATGGATAGGAACGAAGATTGCTATCAAATCCCTAATTCATCCTCTCTCCCCGTTTGTTGACTTTCACGTGTCTGAAGTTCAAAGTTGCACTTTGTATCTCGCTTGTGGCAATGGCAAAACCTGCAAATAGCAAGGGTGACCTCTACTGCCACATTACCAAATGTGATTGTGTCTGTGTCTAATTTAGTTGGTGTGACTGATTTTTTTCATAAACCAACCACCCTGGCACCATTAGGAACGACCAAAATTCCAACGTCAATATTTGTATCATCACCTTCTCCAATGCTTTTTGGAGACCCACTTCCCTCAACACAGGTAATGTTTGAAAATGTTGTGTTCTTCTTGAAACACAAAGCTATTGGGGGTGAAATCCTATTATGTGAAGAAGATAGCTCCAGAAGCAGTAATCCTTGAAAAAATGGGGTAAAATTCTTTGCACTGAGTCAATGCACTGAGTCAGAGCTCAAATTGTCAATCCATATATCAATATAATTCACAGAAACTCAACCAACAAGGCAATACTTCGAGAAGTTCAACCAACAAAAAAAAGATCCCTTCTTATAGAGTGAAATTAAAGCAATTAACCTTGACACAACCATAAACCATGTAATAAACATTTTCAACCTCTTGGATTATGCAGATATTAAAATTTAAGGGTTCACAAAAAAATCTAGATTTGAGTCCTACCCATTGGTTAGAATAAGAAGGTAATGATTTTCTTTCCACCAAAATGGCAAGAATATAAATTTTTGGCAAATAGAATCTGGTTTAAAAACCTTCAATTTTTCTTCTTCCAAAGACAAACTAACATAAACTCCATTGTGCAACCTAGCTTCCACATTCGTCCTTTGTTCTACTATGGTGAGGATGGGTAAATGGGTAAATGTAGGATCAAAACCCACAAAATCATCCTTTGTTCTACTATGGCGAGGATGGGTAAATGGGTAAATGTAGGATCAAAACCCACAAAATCCAAGATATAAATTGGGAATTTCCATAGCCCACAGGAAAAATCTCTTATCGATGAATCGAAAGAACATTGTAGTAAATAATACCTTCTAATTGCTACACCATAAGAGAGTAGTAATTAAGTGAACTTCCACAAATATTAGATGCATGTAAATACACCAAATAAAATCTCAAACACTTCATTAACAGATTAAAAAAATATTAAACAACGTATGTTACCTGAAGCTATAATTTGTTCCGCAGGTCTAGACATAACAACTTCTACAATAAATACAGTTCTCACTTAAATATGAATGGCTGAAACATTTATGCATGAGTGTGGGGAAAGTATCTTCTTTCATATAAACCAATGACCTAGTCTACCACTACCCACATGATATCATATCCTGTAGGTATTCTCATTAGCCTTGGAGTCAATCCCTTCCACAAGGCTAGCAATCCTTCTACAAAAAAGTGTTCTCAGTGCATGAAACATATCCTTCACCGAGCCTAGAGAATGTTTTAAAAATCACAAGCAGAATTTGAACCAACTAATGGTCAACTTAGCTCAAAACCAGAGCCGACAATGACTTGGAGCTGTTTGATTTCAATGACTCAGACTACAAAATATATATAAAATTTTACAATTTCAATGAAAAAAAAGATATTAAAGATTCCAAGCTATGATTCTGACCATCAGGGACAAAATATGCAAAGTCTACTCATGTATACACCATGGAACTGTGAATATCTCAAAATGGCACCAAGTGTGATACATATCTGAATCAAAATTGAAAATACATAATCATCAAAATCATTGCCTATATTGGGATACTATTCATCAATAGCACCATGTTCCCCCATACTCTAGGATCTATCCCTTGCCTCTTGAAGTTGGCTCTATCCCCACAATTTCTAATTACAAAGATTCACATAAGAAATGATACTTTAAAATACAATCTTGCTGATAAAAGTAATTTATTTTTTGTATATCAGGTTTTGCTAGTTAGAGAAAGCAAATAATTTCCCTGATGGATGATTAATTTTTCCGCAAATTTCTTTGAGAAAAGAGGGTTTTTCCTAAAGACAAGTTACTTATAATCAACTCTACTACTAGTATAGGTGACTCAAGTATGCACCTTTTTACATTCATTTCATATGTGAAGGGATAGAGATGTATTAGGACTCCATGATGCCATTATTTATTATAAATTTCATGTCCATGTGAAAAAATACAAACAAATGTAGGTTTTTCTCTTTGTAATTTTTGATAACGTGAAAGATGTATTAGGACTCCATGATGCCATTATTTATTATAAATTTCATGTAAAACATATACAATTCATGTCCATGTGAAAAAATATGCATATTTTAAGGATACAGAAATTAAAATACAAATAAATGTAAGTTTCTCTTTGTAATTCTTGATAACGTGAAAGCTCTAGTATTTTCATTTCATAGAAGTTAAACTTAACTCCCGGGTATTTTGACATATAGATTAACTAATAATCCTATTATCTATTCCATTATTTTTCACACACTGATAATAGAGTAAATTGGCATATAAATTCATACCTTGGATCGAACCAAGAAGCAACAAAAATTGGTATTTCAAACAAATTTAAGTTGTTCCTACAGTCCAATATCGAGAATTTGTTGATTTTTTTTAAAAAGAAAAAAATAGCATATACATTATTTATGCAATTTTAATTTTGTAAGTACAATTAACACACTTACAAATACAGTGAATTCTTGTAGCTTTTATTTTTATCACGCTTTAAATTATAAAATTACAGTGAGTTCCTATATTTTCTTTTAATTTTGTATCAATACATTCTATTGCATTTTGCTATTTTTATTTCATAACATGATTGTGATATTTTCTTAAATTCTCATGTGCATTTCTGCTCTATTTTACTTAGACCGACTATCACCAATTCATGAGAACATATAACCAAAAGGAAAAAAGTGAGATTAAGTTTTAACATTCAATCCACCACATTAGAGACCGTGAGGATCTGTATGGGACAAGCAAAATAACCATGAGGATCTGAATGGGGCCAACAATATAATTGCTATTTTATGGAACAAGTTACACCGTTTTAGAGCAATGATAAAAGAAAGTGATCTAGCTAACATAAAACATGATTAGACAGTCAGACACTATCTTAAAATTGACCATTGAAATAAACAATTACCTTAATACTCCACATGCACACATCATTGTTAAATGAGTGATAAGGAGATCATTATTAATTTTATAATAATGGAAATAATGAGAACCAATAATTTTGAGTGGAGGGGAGACCTTTCGGTGTTTTCTTTGATTGATCCATTGCTGCATCCATAAGTATTAAAGATACTTCACTATGGCCAAATTCCAAAAAAAATGAATATGTTATGCAAATTGAGTGGAAGAATGAGCACAAATAGATTGCAGTGGGATCCAAAGTGAGTGATGCACTTTAAACAAAGACATCCAATATGACAAAAAATGAGATTCCCATTACAGAAACTGAGAAAACCATGACTATAAATGCTCACTGGAAAGATGTGATTTCAACGAAAAGTTAATTTTATCAATGGGATGCAATGCACTTTTAATTCAATTTGGAATAACTGTAAGGCTATATATTAGAGTATTCATCCCCTAGTAAGATGATCTCGGTAACAAAGGCATCCAATATGAAAAAATGAGAAAATTGTGACAAAAAATGCTCAAGAAAGTTGTGATTCCCTTTAAATTCAATTCTGAATGCCTATAAGGCTATATATTAGAGTGTTCATCCCCTAGTAAGATCATATTGGTTACAAAGGCATCCAATATGACAAAAATGAGAAAAGTGTGACAAAAAATGCTTAGGAAAGCTGTGATTCCCAACAAAAGTTAATTTTATTAGTGGAAGGCAAAAGCAATTCAAATTCAATTGTGAAAATAAATACATTAGTATTAATCTCCTGGTAGATGGTCTCATGGTATATGGTCTCGGTACAAAAGTATACATTCAATAAGATCTTGAAGGGTTCAAATTGTCCACTGAGGTTATGTACAATACTTTAATATCACATTATACATGGAGAGAGAAAGGAAACCTAGAGCCTCTCTCCTTGGACATTTCATAATAGTTAATGGTTGGGGAGAAATTATAGCTCATCGAGGATGCGCCTCTGCTATCCCTTCTTGAATGTGCCTCCACTCAAAGATCCAAGGACTCCAATGTTTATTAGACATCTATGTTTTTGTTGTGGTTTGGGATATTCTATGCATAAAATTCGGAAATGATTTTTTAGAACAAAATATTTCAATGAAATATTTGAGATGATTTTCAAATCATTATATTTCACAATTTTACAAAAAACATGAAATTATAGGAGGTTAGAACAAATGAAATTACAAGTAAAATGCAAAAGGAGTTGTGTGGGTGTCTCTACAAGGACATGTAGATTATAAGGAAGATGCTGAAGGAGCCATGGAGGTCCATTAAATTTGTAGAAGGTGAATATGGAAGTTGAGCCAGGTCTTGAGAATCTGTTTTGATGGGAAAAGTTTTCTTTGAGTTCAAGTTCATTGCTTGTATTAGACTGTTGATGTATATGTAAATTCGGAATGTATTTTTGATATATATATTTATTGTACTCCTATAGAGATGTGTTGTACCTCTATAGTGAAGTGTCGTCATTTGTATTGTCAAGTGTTGCAAGTGGATTAACTTGTCGATGGGTTATTAGACTACCTGATGTGGGTGTCGGCCCGGATTGTATTTAACTGGGGTTATTAGGCTGAGTTAGACAAGTCGGACCCATAAGTAATTAGGCAGGTCAGGACAAGTATAAATAGAGGATCGGGATCCTCTATTCAGATCATCTCATAAATTATACTTCTCTCACTTGGAAAGTGGCGCACATTGAAGTAGGAGGATCAAGCTGCTAGTAGGGGTCTATCTATTGTACTTGGGTTGTACTTGATTGTACTTGTGGCTCTATCTATCTCTGAGGAAGTTGTGGCGTTTTTCACCTTAGGGTTTTCCCCACAGAAACTCTGTGTGTTCTGTGTCTCATGCTTTTGATTCTTATGATGCTTTACATGCTTGATGTGATTATTATGCATTGATATACCGTACTTGTTATTCTCTCAGTAAATATCTTATGGCATATTGAATTAATGCTTAAAAACTAACATGGTATCAAAGCTAGCCTGAGAAGAAGACACTGTGCAGTTACAAAAACCAGGGTTTCTTGTTTATTGGGTTTATCTCCACAGATTTTGGAAAAGCAGTATAGTATATTGACTCTACCCATCAAGGCGAATCTACCTGTCCAATTAGAATTCAATTATGAGTTGTTTCAGTTTTGGCCCTAAAAATTAGGGTTTCCACAAAAATAGGAATTTCTGAAAAATGAAGACATATCTGAAAGCTCCTTGGAAAAACATAAGTTTTGAGCTTTGAATCGATATTTTTGGTTGAGTAGATCTCCGGGAAACTCAAACCCTAATTCAGGGTTCTCCTTAGTGAATGTGGGAAGACTAAAATACATTTCTGAAGGGTGAAACTTTGCAAATCTGAATTTCTGAGTATACCAGGCTGATCAGTTCATCAAGGCGTATCTTTCTATCCTTTTAGAAAGTTCAAATTCAAAGTTTGAAAATTTAGGGTTTCTCTAACAAACCCTACTTTGGCACCAGATCCAGTTTTCAGCCAAGTAAGTGGTAAGACCTAAATCTTTTCTATTTCCATTTGAAGTACTGTTTAAAGATGTCTCACCACACCAAGCTTGAGGATAAGCTTGAAGGAGTTGATAACTTATGAGCATGGAAGTATAGGATTGGTTTGGTCCTTGAAGAGAATGAGTTGGACACTTATATAAGTGAAGAGGTCCCTGTCCCAGAGGGAGAAGAAGCTAAGGCTCTTCACAAGAGGAACTTGGTTAAGGAAAATAGGATCATTGCTGATTCTATCAAAGATCATCTCATCCCCCATGTGTCATCCCTAAAGACACCAAAATAGATGTTTGACTCCTTGACCAAGTTGTTTGAAGGCAAGAACATAAATCGGAAGATGACCCTGAGGAATCAAATGAAGAAGATAAAGATCCAGAATGCAGAAACTATGCAGTCATATTTCTCAAGGGTCTCCCAGATAAAAGAACAACTTGAAGCTGTGGGTGAAGATATTGAGAATGGTGAAGTAGTAATGACCACTCTTAATGGCCTTCTTAGGTCATGGGATTCCTTCATCCAAGGAATTTGTGCTAGGAAGAAACTCATCACATTCAGTAGGCTGTGGGAAGAATGCTCACAAGAAGAAGCTCGAATTGTAGCTCAAGAAGAGAAGATGGGAAGTGAATACCAAGCACTCATAGTTCACTCCAAAAGACATGGTGACAAGAAAGCTCACCATCATGGCAAGAGAGAAAATCACTACCATCAGAATCAAAGAGGTAACTCCAAAACTAGAAGGGACATGCCCCATGTCCGTTGCTAGACATGTGATGAAAAGGGACACTATGCCAGAGATTGTCCCAAAATCAAGAAAGAGGGTCCTACCAAGAAGAAGAACTTAAAAAGAAGACATCATGCTCATGCTGTAGAGGATGATGAACCTCCTAAGAAGAGGGCTAGAGAAGAAAGTGAAGATTCTTTAAGTGACGAAGAATATGTTTTGATTTCTGCTCTCACTGGAACTATTACTCATGGAACTAATGATTGGTTAATAGATAGTGGGGATTCTAAACACATGATAGGATTCAAGGAATCCTTTATGAATCTATTGGAACATGGATCACCTCACAAGGTGAAATTGGGAGATGACTACTAGTATCCCATAAAAAGGAGTGGTGAAGCCTCAAACTAGACTCTGGAAAGTCTATGAAGATGAAAGATGTACTCTATGTTCCAGGTCTAAAGAAGAATCTACTCTCCATATCTACATTAGATGCAAAAGGCATGAGGGTTTCATTTATAGATGGCCAAGTCCTAATGTGACCTAAGGGAAAGACTATAGATGATGCAATTGTGATTGGGGAGCAAGAGGGAGGATTGTACAAACTAAGGGGCCAACCTGAATAAGCCATGGTCCATGAATCAATAGAGCCAAGTGAAATTTAGCACAGAAGGCTTGCACACATGCACTGTAGGGAATTACCAATTGCAAGCAAAGCAGTAGAAGTTCTTCCTGAAATCCAGACAAAGAATGAGGGAATTTGCAAAGGTTGTGCAAAGGGAAAGAATACAAAGAAGACATTTCCAAGCAGCGAAAGCAAGGAAAAAGGAATCTTGGAAATCATCCATTCTGATGTATGCGGTCCAATGTCATCAAGCTCTCTAAGTGGGTATGTGTACTATGTTTCTTTTATTGATGACTTCTCCAGGAAAGACTTGGGTTTATTTCTTAAAGAACAAAGATGAAGTGTTTGGCAAGTTCAAGGAATTCAAAGCCTTGATAGAAAACCAAACTGACACGAAGATCAAGGTCTTCAGATCTGACAATGGCGGAGAGTTTACTTCAAGAGATTTCAAGAAGTTATGTAGTGATGCAGGGATTAAGAGGGAGTTGACTACTCCTTTCAATCCACAATAGAATGGGGTTGCCGAGAGGAAGAATATAACTATTATGGAAGCAGCTAGGGCAGTGCTTCATGATCAAGACTTACCTATGCACTTATGGGTTGAAGCAGCAAGGACAACTGTATATGTGTAGAATAGAACACCCCATACGATTCTTGACAATAAAACACTAGAAGAAGTATTCACTGGTAAGAAACCAGAAGTGAGCCATTTTAGAATAGGACTCCAGCAGCTCCTGCAAGGAAGCAAAGATTCAGAGGGAGTCCACCCAACAAACAAACAAAGATAAGTATTTGAATTATTATTTCTTGTATATCTAATTGTTTAAATTCAATGATGTATATACTTATGTTCCTAGACTTAGGTTTTGTATTATGCATATTATAATAATTGCATTAATGTTGTATTGAAGCACTGACTAAAATAATTGCATGAATATATGGCATATTTCTTTATGTATAAAAATTTGTTCTGAAAACTATGAGATGTTTCTAATCATGCAATTTAACTTGTCTTGTAGGAAAGATCGTATACCATCACAACAAAGCTATCTATTGAAGATATTGAAGAATATGAAGTTCCCAAGATCCGAGATGCAGTATTGGAAGAATTCCATGATCAGTCAATTATGAAAAATGATGTTTGGGATGTGGTCCCAAGACTAGATGGGAAGTCTGTGGTGACTTATAAATGGATCTATAATATCAAGCATGCTACAGATGGTAGCATCGAGAAATACAAAGCTAGGTTTGTAGCTCGTGGCTTCTCACAGAAAGAAGGGATTGATTATGAAGAGACATTTTCTCCTGTAGCCAGATACACTTCCATTAGATCAGTACTTGCTCTGGCTGTAGTGATGAAATGGAAAGTACACCAGATGGATGTCAAGACAGCTTTCTTGAATGGTGTAGTTGAAGAGGAGGTGTATGTGGAGCAGCCACTAGGGTTTGAGACACATGATAGGGATACACATGTGTGCAAACTGAAGAAAGCCCTGTATGGTTTGAAACAGGCACCTAGGACCTGGTATGGCAGGATAGATGGCTTCCTATCTAGTTTGGGCTTGACCAAGAGTAAAGCGGATTCCAACCTTTACTACAAGGTTGAGGAGGGAAATCCAGTGATATTACTATTTTATGTGGCTGACCTGTTTTTGACAGGTGAGGACAGACTGATTACCGATACAAAGAGGAAGTTGGCTGCCGAGTACGAGATGAAGTACTTGGGTATGATGCATTACTTTCTTGGTATGGATGTGTGGTAGAATGCAGATGGAATCTTCCTTGGGCAAGGGAAGTATGCAGTAGAGATCTTGAAGTGGTTCGGGATGATGGACTGCAAAGCCATGGCCACACCTATGGCATCGAACCTAAAGCTTATGTGTGATGTTTCTTATGAGATGGTTGATGCTATGATGTATCTTCAGATGATTGGGTCTTTGATGTACCTAACGAGTACAAGACCAGACATTTTCTTTTCTATGAACACATTGAGCCAGTTCTTGACGGATCCGAGGAGTGTTCACCTAGCAGCTGCAAAGCATGTTCTGAGGTACTTGAAGGGTATAGTGGATTATGGGCTCAAGTATGAGGAAAATCAAAAGTTTAACCTGGAGGGTTATGTTGATTCGGATTGGGAAAGCAGTGCCATTGATCGGAAGAGCACTTCAGGGTGCTGCTTCAGTATGGGATCAGGTGTGATCTCGTGGTTTAGCAGGAAGTAGTCCTGTGTGGCACTGAGTACAGTTGAAGTAGAGTATGTCACAGCTTGTTCAGCTAGTTGTGAGGAAGTATGGCTTAGGAAGCTACTATTTGATTTGTTTGATCTCCAGTTGAGTGCTACTGGTATATATTTTGACAACCAGAGTTGTGTGAAGTTGTCAGAGAACCCAGTGTTCCATGACAAGTCGAAGCACATCGAGATCAAGTTCCACTATATCAGGGATATGGTGCAGAGAGGAGCAGTGAAACTCCTGTATGTTGCGATGGACGAGCAGATAGCCGATGTGTTGACCAAGCCGCTTGCCAGAGTGAAGTTTGAATATTTCAGAGGGAGACTTGGTGTACTTCAGATCGAGATGCCTTCCAGAGGGAAGTGATGTGTCCGGAGACACAGATGCACATGGAGCCATTCCTACATGGTCAGAGGTTAGTCCTTCCATGGTAGGATGTAAGCGCTGGAGCCATTCCTACATGGTCAGAGGTTAGTCCTTCCATGGTAGGATGTAAGGGCTGGGGCCATTCTCACATGGTTAGAGGTTAGTCCTTCCATGGTGAGATGTAAGGGCTGGGCCATTTTCACATGGTTAGAGGTTAGTCCTTCCATGGTGAAATGTAAGCGCTAAGCGGAGCCATTCTCACATAGTTAGAGGTTAGTCCTTCTATGGTGAGATGTAAGGGCTGGGCCATTCTTGCATGGTCAGAGGTTAGTCCTTCCATGGCAAGATGTAAGTGTTGGGTGTGGATTTTCTGACATGGTCAGAGGTTAGTCCTTCCATGGTCATTGATGTAATTGCTGAGCTTTTTCGACATGGTCAGAGGTTAGTCCTTCCATGGTCATTGATGTAATTGCTGTAGTCGTTCCGACATGGTTAGAGGTTAGTCCTTCCATGGTCGTTGATGTAAGTGCTGTGAGCCTTTCCTAGATGGTCAGAGGTGAGTCCTTCCATGCTGGTGATTGTAAGTGCTAAGCCTTTCCTGGATGGTCAGAGGTGAGTCCTTCCATGCCGGTGAGTGTAAGTGTTGTGTGTGTGCATTTGGGTTGTGCTTCGTGGACTATGTGATGATCTGAAGACATTGATGTGACAGTTTGGTATGCAGGTTTTGCAGAGGCATATGATCAGTCCTGAGATGCTCTTGCAGGTTTTGTAGTGGCAGTGTAATCAATCCTGAGAGATCTTGTAGGTTTTGCAGAGGCAGTGTATTTAGTCCTGATGTGTACCTACTTGATGGCTTGCTCGTGGTGACAATGATGATCCGGTTGATCATGTGATGATATACATCAGTTGGATTTATGGTGAGTATCAGGTGGATACTCTGTGGTTGTGGACAGGTTGTGTAGTGGCATGTAAAAGATCCTAGGAGATTCGAGAGGTTGAGTTGTGTGCTCGTAAAAGGCCTGGGATGCTCTTGTGAGGTTTTGCAGACGCACGTGATGAGTCCCGAGGATTCCACCATATGACCAGTGATGATGAATACCTACAGGTAGTAGACCTACATCTAGCATGAAAAAGGGTTGTCTCTGTAGAAATTCCTATGACGAGTAGATTCAGAGATTGGATGAGATAGCAACAGTTGTGATGACGATGATCTAGAGAAGAAGACTTGTGCCCGATGATCTATGTTGAGAAATAACTTCCTAGTTAAGAGGGAGTGTTGATGTATATGTAACTTCGGAATGTATTTCTGATATATATATTTATTGTACTCCTATAGAGATGTGTTGTAACTCTATAGTGAAGTGTCGTCATTTGTATTGTCAAGTGTCGCAAGTGGATTAACTTGCCGATGGGTTATTAGACTACCTGATGTGGGTGTCGGCCCGGATTGTATTTAACTGGGGTTATTAGGCTGAGTTAGACAAGTTGGCCCCATAATTAATTAGGCAGGTCAGGACAAGTGTAAATAGAGGATCGGGATCCTCTATTTAGATCATCTCATAACTTATACTTCTCTCACTCGAAAAGTGGCGCACATTGAAGTAGGAGGATCAAGCTGCTAGTAGGGGTCTATCTATTGTACTTGGGTTGTACTTGATTGTACTTGTGGCTCTATCTATCTCTAAGGAAGTTGTGGGGTTTTTCACCTTAGGATTTTCCCCACGGAAACTTTATGTGTTTTGTGTCTCATGCTTTTGATTCTTATGATGCTTTACATGCTTGATGTGATTATTATGCATTGATATACTGTACTTGTTATTCTCTCAGTAAAGATCTTATGGCATATTGAATTAATGCTTAAAAACTAACATAAACCAACAAGGAGTACAATTTAAAATTTCATAGGTGATAAAAAACATCTTACTGATGCTTTTGTTTTAAATTTTACCTTAAATGCATTTGGAGCCCCTGTCTGAGAGAGAGATGGGGTATAAGATCTTTTAAAGGGCATTGAAACTTTTTAACTTACTATCTGACTAGATCATAAAGACCTAAAATCCATGTACAATGGAATTGAATCTAAGTGGTCATAATTTACTGTGCAGGGTCGCAAGCAACATGTCACAAGATTAAAGAAGAAAGTATTGTTCACTCCATATTACATAGACTTTGTGGTGACTGTTTCATCTGGCTTAAAAAACATATATGTCACTGTTGGCCCTTCAAATATGGATAATGTTAATGCCAATGCCATCCTTAATAGCCCATTTTTCTATATCTGTATCTATGTTAGATCATTTCATAACATGTCCACCAAGCAAGAATGAAAAATATGGAAGATAACAACATTTAAACACTTCAAATTAAATGCAAGAATTTGAAAAATGAACAATTCTTTGAAAATTCAAAATAAGGAAGTTGATAGTTGAGTCTTTTACCACACCTGCACAACAAGTGAACATCTTGGATCAACCAACAAATTCCTTGTGTGGATAGCTAATGGTAATAATGAGAAAATACGATATGCATTCCATAGCAACAAATGAAATTAAAGGTTTACATTTTATTCTGAAACAACATGCAGGGGCACATCCTTATCCTGGCAAACCTTTGGAGATAGTAGAGCCCATAAGGGTTACATCTTTTGGGGCTTGAGTTGGTAGAACTCCAACAGGCACACCTTGACTCACAAAATCCCAGATTGATAAGTATTTCATAGATCTTAAAATATCAATCAATGACATTGAAATGAATGTGACTGTAAATGGTGTTTTATTCCTTCTTTGTGTGTATATTGCAATGTTGTTATTTTGTGTAGCTCAATAGGGAAACCTGTTGGTAGATTATGCTTAGTAGAAAATGGCATCCCTCATATTCTTGTCTAGATTCAGACTCCATCGTTTGCTTTAAATAGGAACAAGTCATTATTTATTCGAGTACCTACATGTTAAATAGGTCAATCCAACCTTACTTTAAAATCTTAAACAAGGATTGGGATTGAGATACCAATCAACACTCTCAACATTCAAATTTATCATTCCATGATGCAAAATTCAACTCTGTTCACGCATAAAACTAACTAAAGACCTAACAACATTATGGGCACTCAATTTTAATAGTTGCACTGAAGGACTGCATTTTGCTGTTTGAATTGGATCTAATCTACTTTTCAACTTGATCAGCTAGATGATCTCAATTTTCTATCAGGTCCTCTATTTACTTGGACATGCCCTCTTTATTTAATCAGTCAACATGGGCAGTTTTAATTGTTAATTTTCCTTGAAAACCCCTGAATTAATTCTGTCAACATGATATGATCTTTTAGATTCAAATTGTGTAAGCATGATACTATATACTAAGTGCCACTAATGGATAGGGAAAGATCCCAAACCTTAAACAAGAAATAGAGAATGAGGTACTACACATTGAAATTGGAATATGCCTAGGTATGTACCACTGCCAAGAAATTAATTTCTCTTCTCAGAAATAATTGTAGTTTGGGCCAAATAAAAATGTTGAACCAAAGTTTAAAATCTTATTGTTGGTTGTGGAGCCTGATCTCCAGATTCAGAGATATTATTATTTAGCTGTGTCTATACCCTAGGTTTAGTTATGATCCCGGCACGATCCCAGGGGGTCAGCGCTGCCAAGTTATGGGGGTGTATCCCCCGTGAACGGGGGTTCGGGGGCAACACCCCCGAAGAAAATTTTTGGGGCTATTTTCGCCATCTGTTTTGCGGGCCCATGGTATTTTCCCATTGTATTTCCCTTATAAAATAAAGACATTGTAATACGGCTAGGGATGATGATGTATTAGGTTTTATGCATTGTAAAGATCTCTGAGATCAGGAGAGAGACTGTGAAACAGTGAAGAGGAAATGCAGCGGCTGTGCTGCAGGTTGTATCCCTTCACCTTGCTGGACGGTAATAATAATAAGGACTGGAAAATTCAGTGTGGATGTAGCCCAAGTTGGGTGAACCATGATATTTCTGTGTCTCTCTTGTAATGTGTATGTGTTATTATATTTGCATTTCTGTTTATTGTTATTGCTCTGTGATCCTGTTTTTCTAACAATTGGTATCAGAGCCAAAGGTCTATTTGGCAGTTAAACCCGCAGGAAGCTAGGGTTTCTGGTTCGAGTGGGAGCAATGGCAAAAGAAGGAAAGTTTAAGGTTGAGAATTTTAACGGCCAAAACTTCGAGTTATGAAAGATGCAAATGGAGGACTATCTGTACCAGAAGGATCTATTCCTACCATTGGGAGGAAAAGCAAAGCAGCCGACAGCTATGAAGGATGAAGAATGGGAGGTTCTTGACAGAAAGGCTCTGGGAACAATACGGTTGAGCCTAGCTTCGTCGATGGCTTTCAATATCTCAAAGGAAATGAAAACGAAGGGTTTGATGAGCGCATTGGGTAAGCTATATGAAAAACCCTCATCCTCCAACAAGGTATTTCTAATGAAGCATTTATTTAATATGAAGATGTATGAAGGTGGATCTGTTACTAATCATTTAAATGAGTTTAATACGGTTACAAATCAGCTAAGTTCTATAAGTGTGAAATTTGATGATGAGGTTAGGGCTCTTCTAATCTTCTGTTCATTGCCAGAAAGCTAGAATAGCTTGGTCATGGATGTAAGTAACTTTGTCTCTGGTTCAAACACCTTGAAATTTGATGATGTTATTGGTGTTATTCTTAGTGAGTAAATGCGAAGAAAAAGCACAGGAGAGACATCAGGTAATGCATTGACCATGGAGAGCAAGGGAAGACAACAGGAGAGAGGAAAGAGCCAAGGTAATTGTGGAAAGTCTAAAATGGACAGATCCAAGTCCAGACTGGGAAAGATAAAGTGCTGGAACTATGGAAAGAAAGGACATCTGAAGAAAGACTGCAAATCTCCAAAGAAGAAAGGAGATGCATAGAAGGAAACTACCTAGGAAGAAAATGTAGAAGGTGATGTGTTACAAGATGCTTTGATTCTTGCATTAGATAATACTAGTGATTATTGGGTAGTAGATTCAGGTGCTTCATGTCACGCTACACCCCATAGGAAATACTTTCATGAGTATGTTCCAGGTGATTTTGGACATGTTTTATTGGGTGATGATGAGCCGTGTAAAATTGTTGGAATGGGTAAGGTATGGATAAAAGTTAAGAATGGAACTGATTGGCTGTTGAAAGAAGTCAGGCATATTCCTGCTATGAAAAGAAATCTGATCTCAACAAGGCAGTTGGGAGATGGCGGCTGTCTATCTACGTTTGGAGAAAAGTGGTGGAAGATCACTAAAGGATCAATGGTGATAGCAAAAGGAGACAGAGTAGGTACGTTGTATTTATGTCCTCATAATACTGACCATTCTATCTCTTTAGCTTCCACATGAACAGATATAGCATTGTGGCATCATAGGCTTGGCCACATGAGTGAGAAGGGGATGCAGATTCTCCACTCAAGGAAGTTGCTGCCGGATTTGAAGCAGGTAAGTTTGGAATTTTGTGAGAACTGTGTTTATGAAAAACAGAAGAGAGTCAGATTTCTTAAGGTTGGGAAACAAAAGAAGAATGAAAAGTTAGAGCTTGTGCATATAGATGTATGGGGACCGGTTCAGGTACAATCTCTTGGTGGCTCTCATTATTATGTTACATTTATTGATGATGCAACTAGGAAAACTTGGGTTTATTGCATTAGACATAAATCTGATGTGTTTGCTACTTTCAAGAAGTGGAAAGCTTTGGTTGAGAATGAGACAGGAAAAAGATTGAAGTGTCTCAGATCTGATAATGGAGGTGAGTACTGCGGCAAGGAGTTTGATAGTTACTGTTCATACCATGGGATTCGTAGAGAGAAGACAGTCCTAGGAAGACCACAGGAAAATGGTGTGTCAGAAAGGATGAACAGAACGATCATGGAGCGTGCAAGGTGTATGAGACTACATGCAAGGTTGCCCTTATAGTTTTGGGCAGATGCTGTAAATACTACTGTTTATTTAATAAATAGAGGACCTTCAAGCGCTTTGGATGGTGGTATTCCAGAGGAGGCATGGAAAAATAAAAAGGTAAACTACTCATTTCTGAGGATGTTTGGTTGTGAAGCATTTGTCCATATTGATAAAGAAAATAGAACAAAACTTGAAGCTAAATCCAAGAAATGTACCTTTATTGGATATGGGGTTGATGAATTTGATTATCGTTTATGGGATTATGAAAATAACAAAATCATCAGGAGTAGAGATGTGATATTCAATGAAAAGGTCATGTATAAAGATCAGTTGCAGGGAAATAAACAGGAAAAAAAAACACAGAGTACACAGTGCTTGATGAAATTAATAAAAATGAAGTTACGAAGGTGCCAGAAAATCAAGAACAACAGCAAGTACCTGAAACTCCTGTAAGTGTAAGAAGATCTACCAGGTTAAGTAGACTCCCTGAACGATACTCTCCTTCAATGTATTATTTATTGATGACTGATTCTGGTGAACCAGAATTTTATGAAGAAGCAATGCAGGTGGAAACTAGAAAGAAATGGGAGCAAGGCATGAATGAGGAGATGGACTCATTGGTAGGAAACAAGACTTGGGATTTGGTTCAGTTGCCTGCTGGTAAAAAAGCATTGCAGAACAAATAGATTTACAGGTTGAAGGAAGAAGAAGGAGGTAAGAAGCGGTACAAGGCCAGACTTGTTGTAAAGGGGTTTGCACAGAAGAAAGGTATAGATTTTGATGAAATATTTTCTCCTGTTGTTAAGATGACTTCAATTAGGACTATCTTAATTCTAGTGGCAGTAGAAGATTTGCATCTTGAATAGTTAGATGTAAAAACAACCTTCCTCCATGGGGATTTGGAGGAAGAAATATATATGCAGCAGCCACAAGGGTATGAGGTCAGAGGTAAGGAGGATCTGGTATGCAGGTTGAAAAAGAGCTTGTATGGCTTGAAGCAAGCTCCAAGGCAGTGGTATCTAAATTTTGATAGGTTTATGACAGAACAAGGTTATAGTAGATGTCATTCTGACCACTATGTTTATTTCAAGAAGCTAGACAATGAAAGATATATTATCTTGTTATTGTATGTGGATGACATGCTTGTTGCAGGGTCTGACATGCAGGATATAAATGTACTCAAAAGGAAACTAGCTAATTCATTTGCGATGAAGGATTTGGGTGCTGCAAAGCAAATCCTTGATATGAGAATAACGAGAGACAGGAAAAATCACAAATTGACATTGTCTCAAAGTGAGTACATACAAAAAGTGTTGGAGAGGTTCAGAATGCAGAATGCAAAACCTGTAAGTACACCTTTTGCTAGCCATTTCAGTCTAAGTAAGGAAATGTGTCCCAAGACACAAGAAGAGATAGATTACATGTCCAAGATTCCCTATCAATCAACAGTTGGCAGCTTGATGTATGCCATGGTGTGCACAAGACCAGATATTGCACATGCAGTGGGAGTTGTGAGCAGATATATGAACAATCCAGGCAAAAAACATTGGAAGGCAGTACAGTGGATTCTCAAGTATTTGAAAGGTACTACCACTGAGGCATTATGTTTTGGAGGTTCAGACACTGCTCTATAGGGATATGTTGATGCAGATATGGTAGGTGACAAGGATAGTAGGAGGAGCACCATAGGGTATGTTTTTACTGTAGGTGGAACAGCAGTAAGCTGGATTTCGAAACTACAGAAGGTTGTTGCACTTTCAATAACAGAAGCAGAGTATGTTGCCATTACAGAGGCTAGTAAAGAGATGATTTGGTTGCAGAGGTTTATGGAGGAAGTGGGTAAGAAGCAGAAGGATAGCAGGTTGTATAGTGACAACCAGAGTGCCATTCATCTTGAAAAGAACTCAACATTCCATTCCAGGACTAAACATATATAGCTCAAGTACTATTTCATACGCTCTGTTCTAGAAGATGAACTGTTGAAGCTGGAAAAGATACATACTAGCCAGAATCCTGCAGACATGTTCACAAAGGTAGTGACCAGAGAGAAACTGAGTTTGTGCTCGGTTTCAGTTGGCCTTCTAGCATGAAGGTGAAGAGGAGAAATTTTCCAAGTCTAAGTCCAGCAAGTGCAGCAGTGGTGGAGTTGTTGTGATCAGTCTCCAAATGGGAGATTGTTGGTTGTGGAGCCTGATCTCCAAATTCAAAGATATTATTATTCAGCCGTGTCCGTACCCCAGGTTTGGTTATGATCCTGGCACGATCCCAGGGGGTGTTAACACCCCCTGGGCTGGGGGGTGTGGGGGGGCCAGCGCCCCTGGCGAGGGTTTGGGGGAAACACCCCCAAGTTAAGGGGGTGTGGGGGCGTAGCCCCCACGAATGGGGGTTCAGGGGTAGCGCCCCCGAGAAATGGGGGTCCGGGGGCAATGCCCCCGAAGAAATTTTTTGGGGCTGTTTTCGCCAGCTGTTTTGCGGGCCCATGGTTTTGGGTATCCCATGGTATTTTCCCATTGTATTTCCCTTATAAAATAAAGACATTGTAATACGGCTAGGGATGATGATGTATTAGGTTTTATGCATTGTAAAGATCTCTGAGATTAGGAGAGACTGTGAAACAGTGAAAAGGAAGTGCAGTGGTTGTGCTGCAGGTTGTATCCCTTCACCTTGCTGGACGGTAATAATAATAAGGACTAGAAAATTCAGTGTGGACGTAGCCCAAGTTGGGTGAACCACGATATATCTATGTCTCTCTTGTAATGTGTATGTGTGATTATATTTGCATTTCTGTTTATTGTTGTTGCTCTGCGATCCTGTTTTTTCTAACAATACACTGGTGTATATTCCGGTATATACACTGGTGTATATTCTGGTATATAGACTGGTGTATATATACCGGAATATACACTAGTGTATATATGGTATGCCTATATATGGGAATATACATTAGTTTATATACCGGTATATACATTGGTGTATATACTGGAATATACACCAATGTATATACTGGTATATACACTAGTGTATATTCCAGTATAAAGACCAGTCTATATACCGGAATATACACTGGTGTATATTTTGATATATTTCGGGAGTATATAGACTGGTGTATATACATTGTTGTATATTTCAGTATATAGACTAGCGTATATACTGGTATATACACTAGTGTATATATCGGTATACACTAGTCTATATACTTGTTCTACTTATATCGGTATATACACGAGTCTATATATCGGTATATACATGAGTCTACATCGGTATATACACCATTCTATATACCGGTATATACACCAGTGTATATACCGGTATATACATTGGTGTATATACAGTGTACATCATCATCATCATCAACATCTTCGTCTTGATCCTCGTCATCAATGCTGCGCCATCAACCCCATCACCCTACCGAAATATACTCATCATCATCATCATCATCCTCATCCTCATCCTCATCATCTTCATCATCATCATCATCGTCATCACCATATTCATCATCATCATCGACATCGTTGTCCTCGTCATCACAACCACCACCATCACCACCACCACCACCACCACCATCATCATCGTTGTTGTCATGACCATCTTCATCATCATCATCATCATCATCATTGTTGACATCGTCCTCATCACCACCACCATCATCATCATCATCTTCGTCATCATCTTCATCACCTTCAGAATATACACTGGTGTATATTTCGGTATATACACTGGTGTATATTCCGGTATATAGGCATACTGGTATATACACTGGTGTATATTCTGTTAGTTTTTCAGAATTTACTTCAATCTAGGATCTTAATTGAGAGAACAACATGTACAACATATCTACAGCATATCAATCATGGACACAATAATGCAAGCACACAAGAGACACAGAGTTTACTTGGGGAAAACCATAAAGGTGAAAAACCCCAATTATTTTCTTAGAGATAGATAGAGCAATGATACAACCCAAACATAATAGATAGACTCTTAGCAGCAGCTCCTCCTCCTCCACAAGTGCGGCACTCTCTCATGAGTGCATGAGTGAGAAGTGAATGATTATTTATACTTGACTTGACTTGCATAATAACCTTTAACTAGGTTGGCCTTAACTTAACCACATAACATAATGCTGACTGGGCCGACCCCCAATAGGGTGGTCTAATAACCCTTCGACCCACATGGCTGACCCCCAATAGGGTGGTCTAATAACCCTTTGATCCACATGACTTATACAGGGCCGACCCCAACAAGGTGGTCTAATAACCCATCAAGTATAAGTTACGACACTTACAATATAAATGACGACACTTCCGTATAAAGGAATAATAACCTCTCTATAGGGATACAATATACATATATGAAATACATTCCGAAGTTACATATACATCAACACTCCCTCTTAACTATGAAGGTATTTCTTGACACAGGTCTTCTAGTGCAAGTCTTCTTCTCTGGATCATCGTCATCTGATAATCGTCATCGTCACTGCTGCTATCTCAATCACTCTCTGAATCTACTCGTCATAGGAATTTCTACAGAGACAGCCATTTTTCATGCTGGATGTAGGCCCACCACCTGTAGGTCTTCATCATCACTGTTCATACTGTGGAATCCTCAGGACTCATCACGTGTGTCTACAAAACCTCGCAAGAGCATCCCAGGCCGTTTATGAGCACACAGCTCAACCTATCGAATCTCCCAGGATATTTTACATGCCACTGCACAACCTGTCCACGACCATAGAGTATCCACCTGATACTCACCATACATCAACCTGATATACATCATCACATGATCACCCTGATCATCATCATCACTGCGAGCAAGCCATCAAGTAGGTACACCTCATGACTGATTACACTACCTCTGCAAAACCTGCAAGATCTCCCAGGATTGATTATATGCCAGTACAAAACCTGCCAAGAGCGTCCTAGGACTTATTACATGCATATGCAAAACCTGTCAAGATCTCCCAAGACTAATTATATGTCACTGCAAAACCTGTCAAGAGCATCTCAGGACTTACTACATGCCTCTGCAAAACCTGTGTACCAAACTATCATATCAATGTCTTCAGATCACCACATAGTCCACGGAGCACAACCCAGATGCACACACACAACACTTACACTCACCATGGGAGGATGAACCTACCACCATGTGAAAGGCTACAACACTTACACTCAACACTTACACTCACCATGTGAGGACGAACCTACCACCATGTGAAAGGCTCAGAGAACTTACACTCACCAGCATGGGAGGACCAACCTACCACCATCTGGGAAAGGCTCACAACACTTACATCAACGACCATGGGAGGATGAACCTGCCACCATGTCAGAATGGCCCCAGCACTTACATCAACGACCATGGGAGGACAAACCTGCCACCATGTCGGAATGGCTCCAGCACTTATATCTGCACCATAGGAGGACGAACCTACCACTATGTGAGAATGGCTTAGCCCTTACGTCTACACCATAGGAGGATGAACCTACCACTATGTGAGAATGGCTTAGCCCTTACATCTTACCATGGGAGGACGAACCTACCACCATGTAAGAATGGCTTAGTGTGCATCTGTGTTTCCAGACTCATCACTTCCCTCTGGAAGGCATCTTGATCTAAAGTACACCAAGTCTCCCTCTGAAGTATTCAAACTTCACTCTGGCAAGCGGCTTGGTCAACACATCATCTATCTGCTCATCTGTTGCAACATACAGGAGCTTCACTGCTCCTCTCTGCACCATATCCCTGATATAGTGGAACTTGATCTCAATTTGCTTCGACTTGTCATGGAACACTGGGTTCTCTGACAACTTCACACAACTCTGGCTATCACAATATATATACAAGTAGCACTCAACTGGAGATCAAACAAATCAGACAGTAGCTTCCTAAGCCATACTGCCTCACAACTAGCCGAACAAGCTGCGACATACTCTGCTTCCGCTGTACTCAATGCCACACAAGAATTCTTCATGCTAAACCAAGAGATCACACCTGATCCCATACTGAAGCAGCACCCCGAAGTGCTCTTTCAATCAATGGCACTTCCTGCCCAATCCGAATCAACATAACCCTCCACGTTAAACTTTTGATTCGCCTCATACTTGAGCCCATAATCCATTGTACCCTTCAGGTACCTCAGAACATGCTTTGTAGCTACCAGGTGAACACTCCTCGGATCCGTCAGGAATTGGCTCAATGTGTTCACAGCAAAGCAAATGTCTGGTCTTGTATTCGTTAGGTACATCAATGACCCAATCATCTGACGATACATCATCACAACATCATCCTGGCGCATATTATCTGGAGCAACATCCTGAAGCTCGTCATCCATGATCATCCTGATCATACAAGCATCTACCTGATGCATACCAAGTATCTACTTGATACATATCATCATACATGATCCACCTGATACATATATAGATACATGGTCCAAGCATCCAACATGATGCATATACAAATACATACAAATGATCCAACTGATCATATCCAACATCAACATGATGCATACATACATAAATGATCCAACTGATCATACAGAGCAAAAACTAGAACATCATCCTGATGTTCATAATCCAGCGCTTACATCCATAGTCATGTGAAGGATCCTCCTTCCAACATGCTTGGAATGGGTTCAACAAATGTCTCCATCACTTCTTCCTCGAAGTGTCATCGATCTGAAGAACACCACGCAAGAAAGTTGTCTTGACATCCAACTGGTGTACCTTCCATTTCATCACTTGCTTTGTATTTCTCTATGTTGCCAACTGCAGCATGCTTGATCTTATAGATCCACTTGGAAGTCACCACAGACTTCCCAAACATCATTCTTCATGATCGACGGATCATGGCATTCTTCCATTACTTCATCCTAGATCTTGGGAACTTCAATATCTTTAATAGATAGCTTTGTTGCTGGAATAAATGTTGTATTCCTTCTTTTGTAGGTGATGGTATACAATCTTTCCTACAAGACAAGTTAAATTGCATGATTAGAAACATCTCATAGTGTTCAGAACAAATTCTTACACATAAAGAAATATGTCATGCAGTCATGCAATTATCTTAGACAATGCTTCAATACAACATTTATCCATATCCTGTAACTTTCTAGATGCCATCCAATCTCTACCAGAACATTGTTAAGAGTCTGCACAACTCCCAACATGTCAGCAAAGAGGTTTCATTCTAGATAAGTAGCAATCGAATGTTGTACAGTGATATAGGCCACTTACCCATATATATTAGTAGTATACTATTCCTTAATGCAACTATTTTAATATGCATAATACACAACCTAATACTAGGAACATCAGTATATACATTATTGAACAATATTATTTAAACAATCAAATATGCAAGGAATGATAATTCAAATACTTATCTTTGTTCGTTTGTTGGGTTGACTCCCTCCTAGTCCTTGCTTCTTTTCTACAATTCCATTCTAATGTGAGAAGTGGTCAACTCCCTCTGAATATCTGCATCCTTGCAGAAACTACTGAAGTGTGCTCCTTCTTGAACTTTGCTTTCTTGCAGGAACAACTGTAGTGAGCTTCCTCTTGATCTTTGCTTCCTAGATTACCTGTCCTTAAACTTATATCCATCCTTAATCACTATGCATGCTTATTAGTATCATCATTGTGTTATCCTCAACACAATAATCTTATAATCTCAACACAATAATCTTAAACATGTATAGTCATGATCATTTCACATAGAGATAATATATCACAATTCTTTTACTCATGCATATTCCTATTTAATCATAGGATTCTTCTGGTTAGTCAAATCATCAATCAAGATAAAAGACATAATATGCCTAAACCCATGATTACTAACTTCAGTGAATAATCATAATCAATCATGCCAAGTATACTTATATAAGAGATCCTAACATAAGGTAGGATTCTATCTTGATATAGGAAAAACATACCTGGATTAGCATGTTAGCTAGCTATGTGTAACATACCCACATGATGTCTTCTTCAATGACTTGTGCTAGTAACCTGCATGTCTCATAAGTTAACCATTGTAGAACCAAGTTATACATATCTCGTAAGTAGATCTTCTATGTGATCCATGACAATGGATGAACGTTTGTCTTCATGTCACCATGGTCATATGTTCTTGAACTAGAACATGATTTGTCTTTCTTGATGTACCTTTCATGTTTGTGGACAACATCAACCTCATACAACATCACAATGCATTAGTACAATCATAAGTGTAAAAAACCCTACTCAATGAATATCTTCTATAATGCATTCATAATTTTATTAGGGTGATTCGACAAGTCTAATCAAGATTGTACTAACTGTAATGATATGAAGATAAACATGTCATAAACTTAATCATGAACATAATTCGAAACATACCTGTCAAGATTGCTTGTAATCTTCTTATGTAAGGCCTTAGCCTCATCTCCCTTTGAAACAGGAACTTCTTCACTTATGTAGGTGACCAATCCATTCTATTCTAGGATTAACCCAATCTATTGGATCTAGAGCCGGATTAGGGTTTGTCAGAGAAACCATAAAAATTCAAACTTTGAATTTCAAACTTCTGAAAGGATAGAAAGATGCGCCTTTCTGAGTTGATCAACCTAGTATACTCAAAATTTGAAAACTGCAAAGTTTCACCCTTAAAAATTGCCTTTTAGATTTCCAAATTCACTAGGGAGGACCCTGAATTAGGGTTTGAGATTCCTGAAGATTTACCCAACCAAAAGATTTGGTTCAAGGCTCTAAGCTTCGATTTTTTTGAGGAACTTCCGGCTGTGGTTACAGATTTCCAAAATTCCAATTTTTTTAGAAGCCCTAATTTTCCATCTTTTCGATCAAAGTCCCGAACTGGGGTTTGATCAAGACTGGCCTTCTACCCAACCAAAAAATCTGATCGTGGTCTCTAAATTTCAATTTTTATGAGTAGAATCCATCCATGGTCTTCGATTACGAAAATTCCAACTTTCTCAGAAACCCTAAATTTCGGAAGCCATGAATGACAGTGCTAAAAAATTATTCTGTTTTGACAGAAATATGTACCTGATTGTTTCTAGTGTAACTCCGAACTTTTCAATCCACAGGGTTTGAAACGTTTTCTTGTCATAACCTGACCTATCATATTTCCAACCCCATAGGTATGACCTCAAATGGATTCTCTGAGAGAGAGTTATGCCAAGTGTCGCAATGTGACATGTTTTGGGATAAAACATGAGAGTGAACTTGTACAGAGTTCCACGTGTCACTGGTAAACCTTCAGCCTCTGAAACAGTTACTTGAGAAAGTACAGTCTGTGCACGACCTTTCACTTTTTATGAAATTTCATTTGGAGCTTCCTAGCCCAAGTTATGACCTTTTTACCAAGGTCACCTATTTATGATTGAGATCTGGAAGAGGCGGAAACCCTAACTTGTACTGATCATAACTCACAAAGTACAACGAATTAGAAGTTGTGCTTCTGACACAAGGTACATGGGAATGTTATATACGACCTGCAAAATTTTCAGATCTTGAACCTTCGCTAAAACATATTTATAGCGAAAGTTCTACGATGACTATTTTTTTCTATATCAAGCCCTAGCTTTGCAAGTGCACAATGTCTTCTTCTTAGGCTAGCTCTAATTCCATGTTAGATTTTCAGAATTTACTTCAATATAGGATCTTAACTGAGAGAACAACATGTATAGCATATCTACAACATATCAATCATGGACACAATAATGCAAGCACACAAGAGACACGGGGTTCACTTGGGGAAAACCATAAAGGTGAAAAACCCCAATTATTTCCTCAGAGATAGATAGAGCAATGATACAACCCAAACATAAGAGATAGACTCTTAGCAGCAACTCCTCCTCCTCCACAAGTGCGCCACTCTCTCATGAGTGCATGAGTGAGAAGTGAATGATCAAATAGAGTGCCTCTCGCACTCTATTTATACTTGACTTGACTTGCCTAATAACCTTTGACTAGGTTGGCCTTAACTTAACCACATAACATAATACTGACTGGGCTGACCCCCAATAGGGTGGTCTAATAACCCTTCGACCCACATGGACGACCCCGAATAGAGTGGTCTAATAACCCTTTGAACCACATGACTTATACAGGGCCGACCCCAATAAGGTGGTCTAATAACCCATCAAGTATAAGTTACGACACTTACAATATAAATGATGACACTTCCGTATAGAGGAATAATAACCTCTCTATAAGGATACAATATACGTATATGAAATACATTCCGAAGTTACATATACATCAACATATTCCGGTATATAGACTGGTGTATATACCGGTATATACACCAGTCTATATACCGGTATATACACTCGTGTATATACCGAAATATACACCAGTGTATATATCGGTATATACACCCGTGTATATACCGGTATATACCTGAATATACACCAGTGTATATACCGAAATATACACCAGTGTATATTATGATGGTGATGAAGATGATGATGATGAAGATGATGATGATGATGATGGTGGTGATGATGATGATGTCAACGATGATGATGATGATGGTGATGAACATGGTCATGACAACAACGATGATGATGGTGGTGGTGGTGGTGGTGGTGGTGGTAGTGGTGATGAAGACAACAACGATGTCGATGATGATGATGAAGATGGTGATGATGATGATGATGATGATGAAGATGATGATGATGAGGATGAGGATTATGATGATCAAGAGTATATTCCAGTAGGGTGATAGCGTTGATGGCACGGCGTTGATGACGAGGATCAGGATGAAAATGTTGTTGTTGTTTATGATGATGATGTACATTGTATATACACTACTCTATATTCTGGTATATACAATCGTGTATATACATCGACATCCTATATTCTTGATGAACACAAATTTCCAAGTATATGAGAGATATTTCAAGCACCAACACACTCGGAATCAAACCTGGGCTAGTGGATGTAACTTCCATTGCTTTACCACTAAACCATATCCCAACCAACTCCCTAAAGGTCACATTGTTCTACAAAGTGTTAAGGTTAGGAGAAAGTCTCAGGTGAAATTGGAAAATCATATATCCCTCAAAATCTTGCATCTAAGACAAAGAAAATATGTATTATGTGGTTGCAACCTCTCAAGACCTTGTTCTTATCATTATAAATGATAAGGAGCATGTCACATGGCCCTAGCTAGTTCCACTTATCACTTTATTTCAATATAAATTTAAATTTGTAATAAAAACTTCTCCCAACTTTATTTGGTTGTATAGATTCTGAATTTAAAAGCCAAATTGAAAATCCAAGCGAATATCATTGTAATATCTTAATATAAAAAACATCTAAAAAAGAAATAAGTTTCATCTTAATCTTCTTCAAATTTAAATTGCTTTGATCATAAATTTAAAATTTTCCTTTGGAATCTACAATTCATATATTTCTAATTTTTACAGAAGGCAATTTATCATTGCAATTAATTGTCTATGTCTATTTTAATATTATTATCATTTCTAATTTTTACAGAAGGCAATTTATCATTGCAATTAATTGTCCATGTCTATTTTAATATTGACTATATAATATGCATACATAGATTCATGGAACATGTAGCAATGAAAGCAGTGTTACCATGGGTTAATGTGTAATCAAACACTACGAGTCTGAACAGAACTACTAAACACTCAACACACAGACAGATTGTAGAAATAGCCTTGTGAAGGCTATGCAAGAAAAGACAATTACATGATTAGTTGTTGAGAGGTTGAAATAGCCCTTTGAAGGCTATGCAATAAAAGTGAATTTTCCATGGAGATTTCTCTAGTTGTGAGCAAGCCAAATTGGTATATCTGCGAGTGTTAATGAAAACAAGCCTAAAGGTTGTTGAGCTCATGGTTCCCCCAACAATTCTCATGGTTCCATAAATAGAGCTCATGGTTCCACCAACACTTCTCATGATTCCACCAATAATGCTCATGGTTCCATAAACAGAGCTCATGGTTCCATAACTAAAGCTCATGGTTCCCCCAACAATTCTCATGGTTTAATAAATAGAGCTCATGGTTCCACCAACAATGCTCATGGTTCCATCAATAATGCTCATGGTTCCATAAATAGAGCTCATGGTTCCATAACTAAATCTCATGGTTCCACGAACAATGCTCATGGTTCCATCAATAGAGCTCATGGTTCCACCAACAATGTTCATAAATAGAACTCATGGTTCCCCCAACAATTCTCATGGTTCCACCAATAGAGCTCATGGTTCCACCAATAATGCTCATGGTTCCATAAATGTGCATTTTGGCTTCTGTAAATGCGCATTTACGGAAGGAAAAAATGCGCATATATGGAATCTCTCTTCCATATATGCGCATTTTGGCTTCCGTATATGCGCATTTATGGAAGGCAGAAATGCACATATACGGAAGCTCTCTTTCGTATATGCACATTTTTTTCCTTCCGTAAATATGCATATACGGAAGCCAAAATGCACATATATAGAAGCTCTCTTCCGTATATGCACATTTTTCTTCCATATATACGAAAGCTCTCTTCCGTATATGCGCATATACGGAAGGTAGAAATGCATATATACAGAAGCTCTCTTCTGTATATGCACATTTTGCTTCCATATATACAGAAGCTCTCTTACATATATGTGCATTTCTGTCTTCCGTAAATGGGCATATACGGAAGCAAAATGTGCATATATGGAAGAGAGCTTCCGTAAATGCACATATACGGAAGCAAAATGTGCATATATGGAAGAGAGCTTCCGTATATGCGCATTTTGGCTTCTGTATATGCGCATTTACGGAAGACAGAAATGCCCATATACGGAAGAGAGCTTCTGTATATATGCATTTCTCCTTTCTGTAAATGCACATATACGGAAGCCAAAATGTGCATATAAGCAAGACAACTTCCGTATATGCGCATTTTTTCCTTCCGTAAATGCGCATTTACAGAAGCCAAAATGCGCATTTACGGAAGGTAGAAATGCGCATATACGGAAGCTCTCTTCCGTATATGTGCATTTCTTCCTTCGGTATATGTGCATATACGGAAGGTAGAAATGGGCATATACGAAAGCACTCTTCTATATATGCACATTTTTTCTTCCGTATATGCGCATATACGGAAGGCAAAAATGTGCATATACGGAAGAGAGCTTCCGTATATGCGCATTTCTGCCTTCCGTAAATGCGAATTTATGAAAGGAAAAAATGTGCATATACAGAAGCTCTCTTTCGTATATGCGCATATACGAAAGAGAGCTTTTGTATATGCGCATTTTGGCTTCCGTATATGCGCATTTACAGAAGCCAAAAATACACATATACGGAATCTCTCTTTCATATATGCGTATTTCTGCCTTCCGTAAATGCGCATATATGGAAGCCAAAATGGGCATGTACAGAAGCTCTCTTCCGTATATGTGCATTTTGCTTCTGTATATACAAAAGCTTTCTTTTGTATATGAGCATTTTGCTTCTGTATATATAGAAGCTTTCTTCCGTATATGCACATATACGGAAGGCAGAAATGTGCATATACGGAAGAGAGCTTCCGAGAGCTTCCATATATGCACATTTCTTCCTTTCGTAAATGCGCATATACGAAAGCCAAAATGTGCATATATGGAAGAGAGCTTCCATATATGAGCATTTCTCCCTTCTGTATATACGCACATACGGAAGCCAAAATGCGCATATACGGAAGATAGCTTCTGTATATGCGCATTTCTCCCTTCCGTAAATGTGCATATACGGAAGCCAAAATGCGCATATATGGAAGGGAGATTCCGTATATACACATTTTGGATTACGTATATACACATTTTGTCTTCCGTATATGCGCATTTACGGAAGGAAAAATGCGTATATAAAGAAGAGAGCTTTCGTAAATGCGCATTTGGCTTCCGTAAATGTGCATTTATGGAAGGAAAAAATGCACATATACGGAATCTCTCTTCCATATATGCGCATTTTGGCTTCCATATATGCGCATTTACGGAATCCAGAAATGTGCATATACGGAATCTCTCTTTTGTATATGCGCATTTTTGCCTTCCGTAAATGCATATATACGGAAGCCAAAATGGGCATATACAGAAGCTCTCTTCCGTATATGCGCATTTTACTTGGGATTCAAGCCATTATGTCGCATTGACATAACCATGCCATTTGCAGTCACTCAATCCAATTCAGCTCATGTCCAATTGGAAGGTGGTTGGAAGCTGACAAGGAAAACAACTTCATCGATCGCATTCACCACATCTGCCAACAGGTTCATGACATATTGGACAAAACCAATGCCAAATACAAGCAGCGACATGATCAACATCGGGTGCCATGCAACTTCTAGGTCGGCAACAAAGTGTGGCTACATTTGCAAAAGGAGTGCCTCGCTGGACCCTACTGTAAGCTTCGCTCGCTCCGATATGGGCCATACACTATTACCAAGGCTGTAGGGGACAATGCCTTCGATCTCAGCATTCCACCATTCCTTGGTTTGCACCCAGTGTTCAATGTGAACCGCCTTGGGCCCTACTTTGCACCTCTATTGGACATCTCCGACATTGCAGAAAAAATCATAGCAACATAGTTAAACCCAGACTGCATGGAACGGGCCACCATAGATCGTGTCATGGACATGCACCATCGAAGGGGACTAGTGGTTCGTTGTTATTATAATAATTTGTTTAATTTTTAGTTATTGAATGTTTTGATTATAATGTACTTTGTTTTGTTATTATACTTGTAAGATGATGGTCTATTCTTAATTTGTTTAATTCATAGTTATTGTATGTGTTCATTATAATTTAATTTGTTATTATAATAATTTGTTTAACTTTTAGTTATTGAATGTTTTGATTATAATTTAATTTGTTTTGTTATTATACTTGTTGATAGGCATGTCATATAGGTTGGTTTAAAAGAAAAGGTTAGCTTGCAAGTGAAGTTTTCAAGTCAAATCTGTTCTCATTGTAGTAGCGAATTTAATTTTACAATTTTTTTTTTATAAGCTAAATAAACCCAAAATAAGTTTGGAAATGTTTCTTTAAAACAGTCATTCTATCTAGGAAGCCAGTAATTATAGACAACATTAAAACTAGCAGCTTGATTATAATTTAATTTGTTTTGTTATTATATTTGTTGATAGGCATGTTATATAAGTTGACTTAAAAAAAAAGTTCACTTGAAGTGAACTTTGTGAGTCAAATTTGTTCTCATTGTATCAGTAAATTTAATTTTACAAATATTTATTTTGAATAATAATAATTTTTAAATATATTAAAAAATAATTATTTAGTATTTGATTTATAAAATATAAAATAATTTGATAAGTAGATAGGCATTTAGATATTATCTCACTTGGGATTTATTTCATGGTTGTGGTATCTCTTATACTTAAATGAATCTTGATTAAGATTTAAATAAGATTCAGTTGGTGGTCAAAGAAAGGGGTAACAATAAGGGATGAGACTCAAGTGTGAATTTTTTGTTTTATGTTTATATTAATTAGTTTAATGTTTATGTCATATCATAAATGGATAACTATAACAATCTTGTAATTACTTTAATGTTTAGCTTGTGTTTAATAGCCTACTTTCTCCACAAAACTAAGTGATTGGTTCCATCTATAGACATTCACCACTTTACTTGTGGACAAACATTTAATTTGTGGCGTGAACATCCTCGTCTCAAATTAATCACCACTCCACCCCAAATTCTAAAGATATAAACACCCATCCATGTAATTATTTAAGTTTAAATGAACTTCAAAATTGATGTACTTCCCAAACTTTGTAACCATCTTAAAACATTTTAAAGTTATAGCATTGTTATTTCCTTGAATTTAATGAACCTCAAAGCTGGCTGGGTAAACTTTGTACCCATTTTAAAGTATTTTAAATTAGTTTAAATTGTAATACTAAATATTATAATGTAACCTAATTCGAAAGTTGCTATATTATATCTAATCATACAACTTAAAACATCTGAAGATAGGTGCAAAGTCTACTTGGCATATAACCTTTGTCTTGATAAATTATCACATCTTGTTGCTATATTATATCTAATAATACAACTTAAAACATCTAAATAGGTGCAAAGTCTACTTGGCATATAACCTTTGTCTTGATAGATTATCACATCTTAAGATAGGCACAAAGTCTACTCACATATGACCTTTGACTTGATACATTATCTAGAGCGATAATATAAAAATAGATTGAATGTATTGTATAAATGTTACAAGTGTTTTCGAGGGTGAATAATGATGACAATATACAAATAGATTGAATGCATTGTATGAGTGTTACAAGTTTATTTTAAAGGGTGAATAATGATTCTCCTTGGAGATCTTGCAAATAGTTTTGAAGTGACATGGTTGGTTTTCATGAGAACCATGCCACTTCATGCTTTCAACATAAAATTTACAACTTTTCATTTTGGTTATGCATAGTTTCCAACTTTGTTTAGTCTTGATTTGATTTTATGTAGGCTTTAAACTTTGTCACTCCAAATTTTATGGTAAGATTACATGATTCTAATGGTTGCATTTTTAAGATTTTATATAAAACATAAAATTATTATAAAATATATAGATTTATAACATTTTAAAGATTTTATATAAAACATAAAATTATGATTTCACATTTTCCATAATATCAACTCATCATATTTTAAAGAGTGAACAAATACAAGGCACATGGAAAAACCTCGGACATGGGTTACACTATAAACAAGGATTTTGGATTAACCAAATTGCTTTGAAACTTTTGAAAAAACCTTAAAAACTCATTATATGGAGTGAAACTTTGACCATCTAATTTCTAATTTGTCCAACAACATTTTGTATTCTGGATTGTAGAGTAAACTGAGTACCTTAATTTTTATGATTTGATTAATTTCAAATCATGATTCAACCATGATAAAAAAAACTAAAAAATTATAGTATAATAATCTAAAACCTAAATAATCAACCAAAACCTCATAAATCCCTTATTACTATGGAGTTCCACACTACTACACAAGAGGGGTATTTGAGACGAATATTTAAGACGAAATCATCTTTTACATGGTTCCACCTACATTGTTCACAGTTCCACCAATAATGCTCATAGTTCCACCAACAATGCTCATGGTTCCATAAATAGAGTTCACGCTTACACCAACAATGCTCATGGTTCCATAAATAGAGCTCATGGTTACACCAACAATGCTCATCGTTCCATAAATAGAGCTCATGGTTCCATAACTAGAGCTCATGGTTCCAACAACAATGCTCATGGTTCCATAAATAGAGCTCATGGTTCCATAACTAGATCTCATGGTTCCATAACTAAAGCTCATGGTTCCCCCAACAATTCTCATGAGATCTATTTATGGAACCATGAACATTGTTGGTGGAACCATGAGCTCTATTTATGGAATCATGAGCATTGTTGGTGGAACCATCAGCATTATTGGTGGAACTGTGAACAATGTAGGTGGAACCATCAGCATTATTGGTGGAACTGTGAACAATGTAGGTGGAACCATGTAAAATGCATACAACACCATCTGTAATCAAGAAACCTTGAACAACATTTGTGGAACCAAGAATATCATAAATAGACTTACAAAAGCAACTCCATGAACATTTGTGACAAACCATGAACATTGTTGACATAGAAAAGCAACTCCATGTTAATTTTTCGATAATTTCATTCCATTATCATTCAGGATCGCTAATAGAATAACATGTACAGTATATCAACATCATATCAATCATAAATACAATAATGCAACCACACAAGAGACACATAGTTTCACCGGGGAAAACTAAGAAGGTGAAAAACCCTGCAACTTCCTCAGAGATAGAATAAACCCAAGTACAAGATCACAAGGATCAAACCCAAAGAGATGTCTCTAGTAGATGCTCCTCCTCTTCCACAAGTGCACCACTTTCTCTCTTAGCTATGTGAGCTTGGGAAGTGAGTGAATGATATAAATGAGAGACACAACCTCTCTATTTATACACTGACTTGACCTGCCAATAATTCACTGGGGCTGACTTGCTACTCAAGTCTAATAACCCATCCACATGACCTAATCAGGGTCGACCCCACACTGGTGGTCTAATAACCCACCAATACAAATGATGACACTTGTCAATACAAATGATGACACTTCCAAATACAAATGACGACACTTCCAAACAGAGGAATAATACATCTTTGTTGGATATTATACAATAAAGTACAAATATAATACATAGAAGAATATCTTCCGAACTTAAAAATATATCAACACTCCCTCTTAACTAGGAAAGTATTCTTTCGTCACAGGTCATCAATACATATTGGTGCAAGTCTTCAATTCTGGAGCCAGATCATCATCACTGGATCACGGAGCATCATCATCATCACTGCTGCTGTACTCAAAATCTAGATCTCTGGGCTATCTCTGAATTCTGTTCGTCATAGGAAGTTCTATAGAGATATCCCTTTTTCATGCTGGATGTAGGCCCACCACCTGCAGGTCTTCATCATCACTGGCCATAGTGTGGAATCCTCAGGACTTATTATGTGCTTCAACAAAACCTCAAAAGAGTATATCAGGATCTTTTGTGTTCCTAAGCACGACCAGCACGATCTCCCAGGGTGCTATTACATGTTGACTATCACAAAATCTTAAAAGATTGTCTTGACGAGCAAGAAATCTAAAGAGCATCTGAGGCCTTTTACATGAATAGCACAACCTATCCGGATCTCCAGGGTGTATTACATGTGACCCCCACCACAAAACCTCGAAAGAGTATCCTAGGATCTTTTATGTGTCGAAGCACGACCGACAATATCTCCGAGGGCAATATTACATGTGGTCATGGCAAAACCTCGAAAGAGCATCCTAGGACTGATTACGAGCACACAGCTTAACCTATCAGATCTCCCAAGACAATATTATATGCCATAGGAAAAAAACTTGAAAGAGTATCCCAGGATCCTTTATGTGTTGCAGCACGACTGACAAGATCTCCCAGGGTAATACTATATGTCATCTTAGAGCAAAACCCTGAAAGAGTATCCCATGATCCTTTATGTGCTGCAACACTACCACCAAGATCTCCCAGGGAAAGATTACATGCTCATCTGCACAACCTGTCCATGGCCAGAGAGTATCAATCTGATACTCACCATACATCATCTTGATGTACATGATCATCCTGATCATCATCATAGCATCGTCCTGATGCATGTTATCCAGAGCATCGTCCTAATACTGATCACTGCATCGTCCTGATGCATATCATCTAGAGCAACATCCTGAAGCTCATCATCCATGATCATCCTGATCATACAATGTATCCACCTGATACATATACAAATACATGATCCAACTGATCATACAATGCATCCAACTGATACATATACAAATACATGATCCAATTGATCATACAATGCATCCAACTGATACATATACAAAGCAGTAACAGGAGCATCATCATGATGCTCATCACACAGCACTTACATCCACAGCCATGGGAAGGATCCTCCTCTTACCATGCTTAGAGTCGCTCTTGCAAATGTGTCCATCACTTCTTCCTCAAAGTATTTTCAATCTAAAGAACACCAAGCCTCTCTTTGAAGTACTCAAACTTCACTCTAGCTAGTGGTTTTGTCAACACATCTGGAACCTGCTCATCCGTTGCAACATAGAACCTGCTCATCCGTCGGAACATACAGGAGCTTGATTTCTCCTTTTTTTGCACCATATCCCTGATATATTGATATTTGATCTCAATTTGTTTCGACCTATCATGGAAAACTGGGTTCTCAGACAACTTCACACAACTCTAGTTGTCACAAAAGATACCAGTAGCCTCCAACGGGAGATCAAATAGCTTACGTAGTAGCTTTCAGAGACATACTGGCTCACAACTAGCCGAGCAGGCTACAACATACTCTTCTTCAGCTGTACTCAGTGCTACGTAGGATTGCTTCATGCTAAACCAAGAGATCACACTTGATCCCATACTAAAGTAGCACCTAGAAGTGCTCTTCCTATCTGCAGCACTGCCTACCTAATTTGAATCAACATAACCTTGCAGGTTAAACTTTTGATTCACATCATACTTGAGCCCAAAATCAACCGTACCCTTCAGGTACCTTAGAATATGCTTTATAGCAACTAGGTGAACACCTCTCAGATCCGTCAGGAATTGGCTCAATTTGTTCACCACAAAACAAATATATGGTCTCGTGCGTCAGGTACATCAAGGACCCAATCATCTGACGATACATAGTGACATCAACCAGCTCAAATGAAGCATCACACAGAAGCTTCAGGTTCAATGCCATAAGTGTGGCCATGGCCTTGTAGTCCATCATCCCAAACCGCTTCAGGATCTCTACTGCATACTTCCCTTGTCCAAGGAAGATTCCATCTATACTCTACCACACCTCCATACCTAGGAAATAGTGCATCATTCCCAAGTCCTTCATCTCAAACTCGGAAGCAAGATTTCTCTTCATGTCGGCAATCAATATATCCTCACCAACTTCTAGGAGCTTGCTCCAAGCCATACAGGGATTTCTACACACATATGACTCCCTATCATGTGTCTCAAAACCAAGTGGCTGCTCCACATACACTTCATCTTCGACTACACCATTCAAGAAAGTTGTCTTGACATCCATCTGATGTATCTTCCACTTCATCATTGTAGCCATAGCAAGTACTGTTCTGATGGAAGTGTATCTAGCTATAGGTGCAATAGTCTCTTCATAGTCTATTCCTTCCTTCTAGGAGAAGCCACGAGCTACAAACCTCGCCTTGTATTTCTCTATGCTGCCAACTATAGCATGTTTGATCTTATAGATCCACTTGGAAGTCACAATAGACTTCCCATATGGTCTTGGGACCATATCCCAAGCATCATTCTTCATGATTGACTGATCATGGCATTCTTCCAATACTGCATCCTGAATCTTGGAACTTCAGTTTCTTCAATATCTTTAATAGATAGTTTTCTTTGAATTTTGTTGTTGGAACAAATGTTGTAGCCCTTCTTTTGTAGGTGATTATACACGATCTTTCCTACAAGTCAAATTCAATTGCATGATTAGAAGCTTCTTATATATTTTAGAACAAATTCTTACTCATAAAGACATATGTCATACAATCATGCAATTATCTTAGCCAGTGCTTCAATACAACATTTATCCATATCCAGTAACTTTCTAGATGCCTTCCATCTCTACCAGAACATTGTTAAGAGTGTGCACAACTCCCAAAATGTCAGCAAAGAGGTTTCATTCTAGATAAGTAGCAATGGAATGTTGTACAGTACCATAGGCCACTTACCCATTACTTGCATAGTAGTAGTATCTTGTTCATTAATGCAATTTTCTAAAATGCAAAATATACATCCTAAATCTACGGAACATAAGTATGTATATGAATGAACAACATCATTTAAATACAATTCAAATACTTATCTTTGTCTAGTTGTAGGGTGGATTCCCTCTTAATCTTTGCTTCCTTGTAGGAACTACTGGAGTGAGCTCCCTCTCGATCTTTACTTCCTGGAGTGTGCTTCCTCTTGATATTTGCTTCCTAGATTACCTGTCCTTGAACTTATATTCATCCTGGACCACTATGCATGCTTAAGTGTGTACTAGTGTCATGATTGTGCCATCCTCAAGATATCATACATAACAAAATAATCTTAAACATGTATGGTCATGATCATTTCAAACATAGATAATAAGCATTAGTATTCAAGGTCTTAGGGAGTACTTCTTTTACTCATGCATATTCTTATTTGATCATAGAATTCTTTTGGTTAGTCATATCATCAATCAAGGTAAGAAACATAATATTCATAAATCCTTGATTACCCAAACTTATAACTTCATGAACAATCATCAATCATACAAAGGTATACTTATATAAGAGACCCTAACACAAGGTAGGATTCTAACTTGATATAGGAAAAACATACCTGGATTGTCATGCTTGCTAGTTATGTCTAACATACCCATATAATGTCCTTTTGTTCTTCTTCAAGGATTTGTGCTAGTAACCTGCATAACTCAAAAGTTTAACCATTGTAGAACCAAAATTATACATACCTCGTAATTAGAGATTCTATGCAATCCATAACTATGGATGAGTATTTGTCTTCATGTCACCATGGTCATATGTTCTTGAACTAGAACTTTCTTGATGTACCTTTCATGTTAGCAGACAACATAAACCTCATACAACACCACAGTGCATTAGTACAATCATAATACAATCATAAGTGTCATAACCCTAATCAATGAATGTCTTCTATCATGCATTCATACTTTTACTAGGGTGATAAGACAAGTCTAAGATTAAACAAGATTGTTACTAAATTCAATAACATGAAGATAATCATATTATAAACTTAATCATGAACAGATTTCAAAACACACCTATAAGTCATACCTGTCAGATTGCTTGTAGTAGTAGTTATTGTTGTTTCTTTTGTTCTTAGGACAATCTGAAGAAAAGTGTCATCTTCTTGGTATGTGCTGTGAGAGCTTGATCTTCATTCCCATTTTTTTCTTCTCGAGCTACAATCTGAGCTTCTTCCTGTGAGCATTCTTCCCACAGCTTACTGAATGAGATAAGTTTCTTCTTAGCACAAATTCCTTGGATGAAGGAATCCCATGACCTAGGAAGGCCATTAAGAGTGGTCATTACCACTTCTTCATTTTCTATATATTTTCCCATAGCTTCAAGTTGTTCTTTTATCTGGGAGACCCTTGAGAAATAATACTGCATGGTCTTCGCATTCTGGATCTTGATGTTCTTCAAATGATTCCTCAAGTTCATCTTCTGATTTATGTTCTTCCCTTCAAATAGCTTGGTCAAGGAATCAAACATCTCCTTAGGTGTCTTCAGAAATGATCTGTGTGGTATGAGATGGTCTTTGATAGAATCAACAATGATCCTCTTGGCCTTGACCAAGTTCCTCTTGTGTAAGGCCTTAGTCTCTTCTCCCTCTGGGACATGAACCTCTTCACTTATGTAGGTGTCCAACTCATTCTCTTCTGTGATTAACCCAATCCTATACTTCCAGGCTTGGAAGTTATCAGCCCCTTCAAGTTATCCTCAAGCTTGGTGTGGTGAGACATCTTTAATGAGAAACTCAAATGGAAATAGAAAATATTTAGGTCTTACCACTTGATTTGCTGAAAAAATTATCTAGAACTGGATTAGGGTTTGTTAGATAAACCCTAAAAATTCAAACTTTTGAAAGGATAGAAAGATGTGCCTTGATGAGTTGATCAAGTTGGTATACTCAGAATTTGAAAACTACAAAGTTTCACCCCTCAAATTTGCTTTTCAAACTTTTGGATTCACTTGGGAGGACCCTGAATTAGGGTTTGATTTTCCCGGAGCTTCACCCATCCAAAAAGTTTGATCTTGGTCTCTAAACTTTGATTTTTCAGAGGAGCTTCTAGCCATGGTCTCAGATTTCATAAATTCCAACTTTTGTAGAAACCCTAATTTCCGACTTCATTAGACAAGACCCCAAACTAGGGTTTGATTTTCCTGGAGCTTCACCCAACCAAAAAGTTCGATCCAAAGCTCTAAACTTAGATTTTTCTAAGGAGCATCCAGCCATGGTCTTAGATTTCAGAAATTCCACTTTTTGTGGAAATCCTAATTTTTAGGGCCAAAACTGAAAATGCTCAAAATTGAATTCTGTCTCGACAGAAAGATGCACCCTTGCTAGTAGAGTCAATATAGCTTTCTTCTTTTGATGACTTGTGGAGACAAACCCAAAAATTAAGAATCCCTAGCTTCTGCAACTACACAACGCCTTCTTCTTAGATCGGCTTTGATACCATGTTAATTTTTCGATAATTTCATTCCATTATCATTCAGGATCACTAAGAGAATAACATGTACAACATATCAATAGCATATCAATCATAAACACAATAATTCAAGCACACAAGAGACACAGAGTTTCATCGGGGAAAACCAAGAAGGTGAAAAATCCCACAACTTCCTCAAAGATAGAATAAACCCAAGTACAAGATCACAAGGATCAAACCCAAAGAGATGTCTCTAGCAGATGCTCCTCCTCCTCCACACTTGCACCACTTTCTCTCTTAGCTATGCGAGCTTGAGAAGTGAGTGAATGATATAAATGAGAGACACAACCTCTCTATTTATACACTAACTTGACCTACCAATAATTCACTGGGGCTAACTTGCTACTCAAGTCTAATAACCCAACCACATGACCTAATTAGGGCCAACCCCAAACTAGTGGTCTAATAACCTATCAATACAAATGACGACACTTGTCAATACAAATGACGACACTTCCAAACAAAGGAATAATACATCTCTGTTGGATGTACAATAAAGTACAAATGTAATACATAGAAGAATATCTTCCGAAGTTACAAATACATCAACAGTCCATAATCATTATGTGGTTGATGATAAGACTAATAAGTGTTCAAATGATCCTAGTCATGATACAGATCTCAGTCAAGTCACTATGGAAGAAGGAGATGGTGGGAATAATTAAAGGCCCTTATTGAGGAAATCTTGTGATCATTATGTGATTGAAAGTCAAAAAGGTGAAGATGAGCAGAGGGTTCTAGTAAACCCATTGATGTTTTTCCTATTCAAGTGGGTGAAAGTTATCGTCTTTCCTTAGTTGAGCTTAAAAATAAATCTAAAGAGTACCAATCACATGATGATAATGTGGTTGAGAATTTATGCCATAGAAGTGGTGATCCGACCTTTCAATTTCTGACCTTTCTGAATTTATGCCATACTTGAAATTATTTAGTGCCCAAAGGAGTGGGTACTCATACTTTGTATGATGTTCTGCCAACTTTCCCGTAAAAAGGAAATACTATGGAAACTAGGTCGAGGCTATGGACGCTCACTGAAAGAGGAGCTAAATTCATGTTAGAACTGGGGCCCAAAAGGCTATCTAGGGCTGGTACATTTGGAGGATAGGTAACTAAAGGAAATGCAAAAAGTGCAAATGTTCTTCAATGAAATACAAAAAGTAAAAAAATGAGAAAAAAATAAAGTCAAAGCAAATGTGAAATGCAAAGTATAAAATTATGAAATAAAGGGAGGTTTGTTAGAGTCGAAAGGGTGCCTTCCAAGCACTTCATCCATTTGTGAGACACTGTTCTTCCCCGGTGTTCGTAATTCCAACAAATATTACAGAGGCCCTTGAAATCCCCTCTCTCCAAAGATAAATCAAGTCTTTCCTATAGTCAACTTCACCTTAACCAAACATGTGATTATCATCCATTCCATTTCACCCAAGAGAGGGAGGATTGATCTATAGACTACATTGTAATTAATGTAAATAAGATTATGTATGTAGAACTATTGTTTTTGCCTTATGTCGCATTGAGCTGTGGTCTTGATTATGGTGTTGTTGTATTAATCACCATGTGTATGCCATAAATTAGCCTGCAGTCATTTACCAATATTGATAATGATGAGAATACTAACACCTATTGCAGGCATTAATCTTGATTATATGATTATGTTGAGCTTTGGTCATATTTTGACCATATTTTGACATTTTGTCTTAGTTAAACCTTGGTTTGACTTGGTCAACGAGTCAAGTTAGCAGCGAGACCCCACTACAGGTTGTCACTGTTCATATCATTTCCTTTGGAGGCCAATATGACCCCTCCAAGTATCAGCTGTTTAGTTAAATGCTTAGTTCATCATTTTTATAAAGGTTGGGGAAAATAATTAAGTTTGCTTTTATTAAATATGTGGAGTTTTACTTTACAGAGGTCATGGTAAATTGGTATAAGGCATATGAGTAGTGGATCCTAGTATTTTTTATGTCTATCGATCCATCTGTGTAGTCACATCGACATTCTGGGCAAGGAAAGATCTGGATTTGCGCAAATTGAAGATTTATTATGGTTTACATCTAATTAATTAAAAAATTAAAAGATGACCAAGGTTTGAGATGTATTATTTGGGGCTAATGAATGGGAAAAGGTGACATGGGTTATTATGTTATGACCCCCTAGAGATTTTTGACCACTTTTCCTAGAATTTTATCATGTTATCATTTCGCATGCTTCATTTTCCCCATGGAGGGGGTGTAGTTCTCCCTAGGAGGGAGACTTTCTCATGTGATGAATTATGTCTTGAGCTAGATGTTGATGTACAAGTGGGTTATTATTCCCTAGGGTTGAATTAACCCCCCTATGATTTTATTTGATGTATCTCACATGTGTATCACTCATTGTATCATGGGCATAGGAGGTAATTCACCCTCCTCGCCTAGGTTTGATCATTTCCAGCTTATAAAAAATTAAAAAAGTGAGATTTAATCTCCATCATTTATCTATTCATTATATATTTTAATCTTAACCGTCCCCATAAGGATCGGTTAGGGATTTGGCCCCTCTCTTAGCTATAAAAGAGAGAGAGAGCCCCTAATTTGTAAAGGACTTTAAGCTTTTGGAAGCAAATGCTAAAATTTTTCTCTTGTGCAAATATTGGTCTCTTGATGAATGTGATTAGTTTCTCTTCCTTTCCAATCTATGTCTATTTCTCGATATCATGATGTTATATTGGCAAGAAACATTTCCAAGTTTATGTACATACATGAGGAGGGTGACTTCACCCAGGGCGAATTGAGGCGACTTACTTGTCTTAGGAGACTTTCTCTTATGATAGGGGTTTAATCTATGGATAAAAATAAATATTGCTATTTCCATTTGTATTTTATTTGATATCTCTTCCCCATTACTCTTGCTATGTTACAAATTCGATTTGCAAATTATAATTTGTTTTAGCTATTGCACGTATATACTAGTTTCTCTTGGGGTTTTGTAGATCGATCTCATTGAAGAACAGAGGGTGACTTGGTGTGGAGCAAGATTAAGATCTAATCAATGGTGTAGAGAGAGTAGGAAGAACACAATCGACCATTCGATACCAGGTATGTACCTGAAATCCATTAGAATAATTTCTTGAATCCATTTTTCAAAAATAAAATTAAAATCAAGTCTCTTAAAAATTATTATGGTTGCATGCTAGTTTTATTGGGATGATTTCGCACTTGGGGGATTTTATTTTTGTATTTGGGGCATAGATATACCATAGGTGACTCCATTAGACTCCATTCAAACCCCATATCAATGCACTAGTCATTGAACCTATTCACTCCAAGGGGAAATTGGGCCAATTTGCTTAGTATGCATGTTGTTTTACATGTTGAGTGTGGAATGAGCAATTTATTGTGTGTAGCAAGCAAATTTTGTGTTAGGGTTTAATTTTAAATCCATTCCATGTCCCATATTGTTGGCTGCTTTTTGGACAGACCCGGGTTTTAATGAAGCGTAGCAACAAAACCCCTTGGCGCACTGCCCCTCTCGGCAACGAGCTGCGCGGCAGCCCGAAGTCTCACCCGAAGTGGCTATGGGGGGGCTAAGGAATCAAGCTTCCTTAGCCTTGGCGATGCGGAGACTGTAGTCTTCTCCCCTCTCACGGGAGTTCTTGGTGGGATGTCTTACTCCTCTGTAGCTCTCAGCGCGACGGCGCTGCAACTTGCATCAGTTTAACCGCGAGGTCCCTTGTTTCCAGCACACGAGGTGATTACCCTCCGCGTCGATACCTGAGGTATCGTTCCTGCTTGTGCGCCCAGCGCAGTAACGTATGCCTCAATCGCCACAGCGACAACGTTCTACAGGTTTCTTCGGTACTTAACAATTATAGCTATCATGAAAGCTTGCGAACTTACTTAGCACATTCATAAAGATAACGCAATGTTCATGTACACACAGATAGTGAACTAAAACATGCAATCACACAATACAATGTTGCAACAAGGAAAATTATGAAGTTCACCTCCACGGGGAAACCTCGTCCACGGGGAGTATCTTATATTAATCACAGGATAGGGATTACAATCCTACTACGCACATATCTACAGCCTTAGATCTTTACAAGAAACTCCGCGCACACAGCTGGGAGCCCTTCTCTCGATCTAGTCTCTTCCTCTTCAGAGATTACAATAGTTCAGACGTCGACTCAGACGGTCTGCAACTCAGGGATTAGCTTCACGGTTATCCCGAATCTAACTCTTATCTTCTAACAACACAATAGAAGACTGAATGGCTAGCTTACTGACTAACTAACCAAATAATGTCTATCCTTTACATTTACACATATATATAAGTGGCCATGACGGTCACACCTTTACAAAACTGTGGGCCTTTCCCAGCAGTATTCCCCAAAAACCCTAACCACGGACATGGCTAGGTGTACTGTAGGCGCCGCTTGCAGTCATGTCGCCGTTTCTTGCAGGTTCCGTGACTTCCGGCACAGATTGCGGGTATGGGCGTCGCTTCATCGTTTACCGCTCCTTGTCCTTCGCCTTCAATGTTTTGGTCCGTTGCTCTTCCTTGGTTAGAGCAACCATAACTTCTGTACTTAGCCTTAATGAGGGTAGCTGAGCCCTCTACTCCATCGCTTCATTTATTATGGTAGCTGAGCTCTCTACTCAGCCACATTTATTCTCCTCTGACATGTGCACGTGAGCTCTGCGATTTTCAGTCCGTAATCTAAGCTGAGCTCATCCATCTGGCACCGTACTACGCACCGTCTGCTTCTACCCAAAAATTGGTGCTTGTTCAAAATTAACACTTTCCTTCCATACTTGTGCTTTTTCCTCAAAATTCGCAGCTTTACCATAGCTGCAACCTAGGCTCCAACAGGCCCCTAACACTTACTTGTGGCTCGTCCTCGAGCCACTCGCACTAGCGTGTGGTCGCTTTACTTGCGCATCTGCTTTTGCTTGGGTTTCTGCAAATGTTTTCTTCCACTGTGCAATAGCGGAGTCCATTTCATCGACGCACTCCACAGCTGTCTGCACCATTTCTGCAGTGGCGTCTTCTTCAGTTATGTCATCGACCATCTGTCGAGAGTCTGCGATTTCTTTGATCTTTGCCTCGGCTTGGGCAGCAAGCTCAGCATACTCATCCATAAATGGCTGAATGCTGTTAGTGAGTTTAGCATCTTCATTTCTGAGCTTGTGCAGATGTTGTTGTACTCTGCGCACTTCACTCATTTTCCTCATTTTTGCTAAGTCGTCCAATGCTTAGCTTCTTCATTTGGAACAGTTAGGGACTGTTCTGCTGCTTGTACTTGTTCAAAAAGACCAACTTTGAAGGGGAGCTTCTCAAGCTCAGTCCAAGCCTCCATAGCTTGGGTCATCAGGTTCTCGGCTTCGACTGCTTGGCTCTGCATTTGTATGGAAGTTCTGCGTAGCGCTTCAAATTGTTCGTGTCTATCATCTGTAGAATGCGCTGCAACACGAGCTTCCAATTCAGCGATCTGCGTTCTATGGTCTTCAGCCATAGCAACTATTTCTTGCTCTAGGGCTTTCACCCTTCCACCAATAATTTGAACTTTCTCAACCAGAGGAAGGTCTGGTTGATTCTCGCAGGCCAGCAACTCCTGGGCGATTTCATCAACTATGTTTCTTATCCTAGTGTCTTGTGCCTCATAGAGTGCAAGCTTCTCAGAGATGTTCTTATAGCCTGTCTTCAGTTCTATCTCCTGTGATTGGAGTCTTTGGTTTTCCTGGAATGTGGAGATCTCTCTAGCTCTCAACTCAACAGAACTCTCTCTTGCACTAGCTGCAGAGTCTCTATAGGGATTAAAGACAAATTTACTTCAATAGGGCCAACTGCGCTTACCTGCAGTGCCGCCAAAGGATCCGGAAGTGTCATGCTTGTATGCAGAATGTGCATGGCAGTATGCCTCTCTGCAAGTACTTCAACTCGCTCAGTACTTGTGGTTGCTTGCGGTGCCTGCGAAGTAGATGCCGGCGCACGGGTCTGCGCAACTCTTCCTATGAGACCTTTTAATTCTACGAATTGCAAGTCCAGAGCACTTTTGATGTGAGCGTGCGCGGTCCACAGCTCACAAAATTGCTCTTTCAAATACTGGTCGATCCCCAAGGGAATGGCTTCATAGGGATGCGACACCTTTTGTTTCTTGGTTGCTGGTTCTGTGAAACCTTCATCACTTCCTTGCTTAGGGGCTTGCTTGCCCTTATCCTTCTCTTGCGTAGCAGCGGGTGGCATCGCAGATGCGATTTCGGCAGCCTCCCTCCATTCATCCGACCAAGATTTGATAGTTTCTTCAACATCTTCAGTGGTCATCCTGTAAATTCCTACGGCCCATTCCTCTTGAATGCTACAAGGGCGGAGGTAAAGTTGATGCAAGTCGGCAGAAAAGGCCAACTTTCCTTCATATACTTTTGCTGTCTCCTCACTCAGCCTCGGCATGTCTTGAATGGTATCTTTGAGGAGATGGTAGTATTCACAAAATACAGCGCGGTTCATCTTGCGCTTCGCGGGATTATTAGAATCCCATAGATTAACATAGCGGATTCCGGCAGGTTCTCCTGCGCGGCGCGGAAGGAACTGAGTGTTCGGGGGTTCCTTCCACCCGACAAGAGCACATAAAATTAAAAGTCAAGAAAAATGGAACAACTAACCGAGGGTGTCTTGGACATTTCGACAGTCTTCCAAGAAAGAATTGAGAATGAAGAGAGACCAATTGTACTGTTCTCCCTCCGCAGCTGCGATAGCGAGCTCCACGACAGCTCCAGTAACTTCTTTAGGTCTACACTTTGTAAGAAGTCTGCCTGCAAGTAGACTGCCTATAAATCTAAGTGCTTCATCCTCAACTATAGTGAGGTCATAAGCTCGACCTCCTCTTGTTAAATTATATTTCTGCACCAGCCGTGCAACCAATTTTCTGTCCTTCTCTTTTCCAACAAAATGAATATTAGGGTCCTTACCAACCTTAGATAGGCCGGTAATACGGTGAATCAAGTCGACATTTAAATCGATTGGCCTCCCTAGCCAAAGGTAACCACCATGAACGCAGGATAGCAATGTCTTAACAATTGCATTGACTTCATTGCTACGCCCGAAGTGCGGTAGCTTTAACAGGTTCAGGAGTCCAGGCCGCTCAAGATTTGCGGCGAAATCTTTTGGAACGAATTCATCAACCTTTCTATCAGTATTATAGACTACTGTCAGATAACGATCTGGCGCAAACTAAGGATATGTTCTGTAGTCGCCCAAATTGAAATCAGAGAACTTGACCAGTGGAAGGTGTCCAAGCAGGGACCCTTCTTGTCGCACACCAACGGGCAATGGCAGTAACGGAATCGGATACTTTGCATTCTTCGGGATATGCACTTCTGGTGCATCATCTGGATGCGGCGGAATATAATTCACCATAGTGGCTAACGGCTCTGGAACGGGTTCGTCCGGCTGCTGCTGAGATGCCCTTGTTCCAGGAGATTGTCTTGGATCAGTCCAACCAGGGTGTACATAAGTTGAAGCCGTCACCGGTGTAGTCATGCCGAAATCTAAGCCTCGACGCATAAACTGACGAACAACTTCTTCAGTTGACAGGTTCTCCGTCGTGAACCGGTGTAGACAACAAAACTTGAACAGACAAATGATGAAACAGCGTGAAATATGAACGCTGAAACAAAGGAAGCACTCTGCACAACTCAGCTCTGAAAACAAATAACTTAGATTCTCAAACAAAACTATGCAATTCAAGAAAAGTAACCCTAAAATGTACAAGTGTAGAGTATTTATAGCCAAAAGGTGATAGTAAATGCGGGCAAGTGGGGCTACTAGCTGTAGGTTCCTATGCATGAGTTGACAACGCCTCTATCCCCCTCGCCTCTGCAGTGCATTAATTGTGATGGACAGGCTCTGACAGGCTTCCGGGAGAAGCTAAAGCTTTCAGCGCATGAGTTAAATGAAAATCTTACAGAGATAAGCCGAATCTGTCAGAGCGGCTATAATTAAATGGCGGGCTTATCGTACATTAATACTCAGACGCGGCTACATAACTGCTGTAATTCAAATTTTTCAGTGGGTCATTTCAACATAGGTAACTGTGCATATAGAGGGGTCCACAACGAGAACTCCTCAAGCGGCAAATTGACACAGGGAACTTCGCAAGAGCGACAGTTCGACGACCCGGGAAAAACTTCGCAAGAGCACAAAATAGGGTCGCTCAGAACAAAATTCTATAGACATGCGCGGATGGTTCAAGGAACTGCGCGGGAAGCCGGAGACTGAAAGTGTCTCGCAACTTCCGTGTAGACTGTGAACATGCGATGCCTCTTTCAACTACACTGGACATCTGCACTTCTCTAGCAGTGTATTAAATCGACCGGGCGGAGTGGCCGTCGCAATAAAGCTTGAGCCGACTCCCGTTGATCATTGTGGGCAGCAATTCTCCATTGAGCTTCGCAAGCTGAACTGCTCCTCCTTCTTTTATCTTTATGACCCGAAAAGGGCCTAACCAATGTGCACGAAACTTGCCTGGGAAATTGATGAATTTACTATCATAGAGGAGTACCAAGTCGCCTTCTTGAAAGACTTTATTCTTAATATGCCTGTCATGCCAAGCTTTCTGTCTTGCCTTCTGTACTTGTTGATGGAATCCGGCTAAAAGTCTGTCTTCTTCTAAGGCAAGCAATTGTGAAAGTATTTCACTCATAGTATCAGTATCTGCCATTTCTGTAATTTGCGCAATTCTGAGACTGGGAACAATGTATTCCACGGGCATAACTGCTTCTTTTCCATACACCAAATTGAAAGGTGTGTGACTTGTTAATTTCTTGCATGTGGTTCTATAAGCCCATAATATAGCTGTGACTCTAAGGTCCCAATCATCTCTTTGTTGATTACAGATCTTCCTCAGGGCATTCTCGAGAATCTTATTGAATGCCTCCACCGTACCATTAGCTTGAGGGTGGTAGGGTGTACTCTTATGGTGACTGATGTGGAATTCCTCAGTAAGGGCATGTATAGTGTTGTTCAGAAAATGCGTACCCTGATCACTCATTAGAATTAGTGGGCATCCAAACCTAGTGATAATGTTCTCAAAAATGAACTGTGCGGCAGTGACAGCGTCGCAATTCTTAACTGGCTTCACCTCAGCCCATCTGGTGAGGTATTCAGTAGCTGTGATGATGTATCTTGCGCCGGTTCTCTTTCTTGGTGGGTTGATAGGTCCTACAAAATCAATGGCCCATTTATCAAAAGCACGTAGTGTTATCTGGGGTCTTAGCGGCATTTCATCTCTCCTTGAGGGTCTTCCTGTCCGCTGGCATACATCGCAGCATTTGCAGAATTCCTTAGTATCCTTGTGCAATGTCGGCCACCAAAGACCTGCGGCTAAGATCTTCCGTGCAGTCAGCTTTCCTGCGAAATGGCCTCCTGCAGTACCTGAGTGCGCTTCTGCGATGATGGAGTTCTTCTCGTGCGGTAAGATACATCTGCGCAGGACTTCGTCAGGGCCCAACTTATAGAGCTGTCCTGCTATGAGAGTGAAGTCTGCGGCTTTGACAACAAGTTGCTTCTTCTGCTGGATTGTAAACTCAACAGGCGCTTGCCCGGTAGTGAGAAACTCAAGAATATCGAAATAATATTCATCTGCTGCTTGAATAGAAAACAACTGCGTGTCAGGCAGATTGTCCTCCAGATTTGTAGGTTCCTCTCCTGACTCTATCCTAGATAAGTGGTCAGGTCCTGCATTCAATCTACCTGGCTTCACAATAACCTCAAAATCATATTCCTAGAAGAGAAGTAGCCATATGCAAATTCTTCCCCCTAACACTGGCTTATTAACCAAGTATTTCAAAGCAGAATGGTCAGTATACATTTTAAAATGTGCGCCCAATAGGTAGTGCCTGAATTTCTGTAGAGCATACACCATAGCTAGTCCTTCTCTTTCTGTAGTGGTGTAGTTCTTTTCAGCTGTAGAGAGTTTTCTGCTGGAGTAAGCAATGGGGTGGTCAATACCTCCTTCTCCCGGTTGTGTCAGCACAACCCCTAATGCTATGGAAGAAGCATCTACATGAACATGAAAGAGTTTTCTCCAGTCCGGGAAAACTAGAATAGGCACAGTGATCATCTTTTCTTTAAGTGTATCCAAGCTCTGCTGGCATTCTTCTGTCCATTGGAACTTCGAATCCTTTTTCAGCAATCTTTCCATAGGCGCAGTTATCTTTGCATATCCTTTGATAAATTTCCTGTAGTACCCTGTATGTCCCAATGTAGTGCGCAATTGCTTAACTGAGTTGGGCGCAAGTAAATTAGCAATGATGGCAACCTTCACAGGATCCATCAGGAGTCCTTGTCTGCATACAATATGGCCCAACAAAATACCAAAAGGAGCACAGAAGATACATTTTTTCAAGTTAAGGGAAATCTGATACTCTCTACATTTTTCTAACATCATGCGCAGGTTTCCTATATGGTTCTTTAGTAAACCAAACACAGTCCAGTCATCGAAATAGACTTCGAGAAACTTATGAATGAATTCTTTAAAAACAGCAACAACAACTCTAGAGAAGATAGCAGGTGCGTTTTTAAGACCAAAGGGCATTACCGTATACTGGAATGATCCCCATTCAATCGCAAAAGTGGTCTTGTGATGATCTTCTGGATGGATTCTGATCTGATGGTATCCGGAAAAGCCATCAGTGAAGGAATAAGCCTCTTGTCCCCCAACATTATCAAGCACTTCGTCGGTAAAGGGAGTAGGAAATGGATCATGCGCTGATGTGTCATTCAGCTTGCACAAGTCCACGCAGATTCTTATTTCTCCTTTTGTATTCTTCTCTTGTACCACCATAGGACTAATCCAGTCACTTTCCTCTACTGGCTCCATAATACCTGCTGCGAGCATCTTGTCGATTTCTTCTTTAACTTTTTCTTTATATCGCGGATTCAATCTGTATGGCCGTTGTTTTACTGGCTTGGCGTCTGCTTTCAGAGGTATGCACATCACTCCTAAGTCTCCTAGGATGCCTTTCATTTCTGTGAACTTGGTAGGAAAGATATCCTGGTAGTCACGTAATAAATCTGAGATATGACCAACAGTTTCATCATCCCAATAATCTCCGATAGAAGCAAACTTGGGTTCGGCTTCTGTACCAATGTTGATCTTTTTGAGCTTGATGTGTTCTGTAATGGCAGGGATATCAAGCTGAGGACCTTCAATATTGCGCGTCCCTTCTAATTTTGGAATATTGATATTGCGAGGATCATCCTCCTCTTCTCCAGTGGTAAAATTATAGCATTCCAGGGCATGTTCTATCTGGACAGCCCAATCTGGTTGGGAATATTCTGGTAATGGACATTGTTCAAATACCTTCTTTTTAATGCACTTTAAAGCATGGTCGATGCTCGGATATTCTGACTCAAAACTAAAGGTACTCGGATATTCTGACTCAAAACTAAAGGTAAGCTGAAAACTTTCTATCATAAGAGGCCAAGTAACAGTGCCTCTGCGCAGTTCTGTTTCAGTGTATCAGTTCCTTGGAACTGTATCCAATGTGTGGATGAATAGGTGAACCCACTCATCTTCTGGAATCTCTGACCATTGCTGAATACATGCTTTAACATGTGACCTGGGGTCACTGTGTCCCTCATATTTGCACAACACTTCTGTTGTAGTTCCCTGAAACCTGCGCAGTATCAATCTGCGACAGTCTTGCCATGTGTGAATATTCTCTTTATGCGCACCGCACCATCTTGCGGGTGTAGCGTGCAGTGCTACATCCAATGCTTGTATGCCCTGCTCTTTTGGGATCTGTTGTTCATATGTATGTATGAATTCACTTATTTCAGTTAAACCATCAAAATTTGGAGTGTCATTCAGTTCTATACCAATCCATTGAATGGATTTAGTCATCATGGCGCAACGCCTTGCAGAAACCTCATGTAAGCAATTCTGCCAGTTTTCCAATCCTGGTTCTGAATCTGACATGCACGAACTATCGCATCGCCAGCTGATATGGCCGTCTGCTATGGGATTGACATAGTCACTATGACTAGCAGTCATCTGATACAAACTTTCCATGTGGCGCACTTCTTCTTCTGCCCAAATGGGTTCAATATATCTTGGTCCTTGAATGGGATCAAGCGGTGCAATGACCCTAATCTGGTCATCCTCAAAGGTCATCTGTCTTTTCTTCAAATTAATGACAGCTAAATTATCAAATGCCCAGTCTATGCCTAAAAGTGCTGGGTATGGTCTACTATCATCCAGAATTTTGATTACTTCAAAATCTGCAGAACTTCTTACTCCTTCAATATCAATAGGTACATTGGGTAATCTGCCCAATGGAGAGACTCGTTGTTGATTCGCAAGTCGTAGCTGGATAGGAGATCTTGTAAGCTGAGGGCTACCAATCTGTTCCCATGTCTGCATGGTGAGAACATTAACTTCTGAGCCCAAGTCTAAAATGAATTCGTCCATGTCAAATGCTCCAATCTGCGCTGTGAGCCTCATCTCTTTTCCAGTTCTAGTATGACTCCCAATCTGGTGAACAGCACGCTACGTGGTGTTTATTGAAGCAGATTGTTGACATTTATCCAATAGGTGTTGAAGTTCCATAGCTTCTTTTTCATTGTGCAACAACTTTAAGCAGTTTCTCAGGAAAGCATGAACACTGCCTAGTGCATCCTCTTCATCATCAAGCCTTCCAGCTGTAGTGGCTTGTTCTTGTACTAGGTTCTCTTGTCTCAGCATTTGCGGTCTGATGTCATTATGCGGGATTGCGACCGAAGTTGAAGTTCTCGGAGTTGAGAAATACTCTTGAGCTTGCTTGAATGCTTCTTTCTGCTTCTGCAGGTCAAGCGAGGATGGTTTAATATTAGCGCGACGCACCCATTGCGTCACTTGCTTTCCAGTTCCCATCTCTGGCGCACCAGTGGTTGCTCCACTGCGCGTTACTATATTAATTGTAGGCTCTGGTTCTCTTTTTTCTACTCCTATCAACTGAATATTCTGATTGACCTGTGGCATCTTTGCTTGCATCTTAGCCATCAACTGAGGGCATTCTTCAATGACATGATCATAATATTTACAATATCTGCAAATGGTTGTAGGGTTCTGGCAATCCCTTGCAAAATGACCTTGAGCTCCGCAATTGTAGCAAGTAATCTGTCCTCTTCCTCGACCAAAACCTGCTGCGCGTCCGTGGCCCCTATAATTTCCTCCTCGGCCTTCGCGAGTTTGGTCATACTGTGGACCTGCTGTGGGTCCTTTTGCCTCTGACTGTACTCTATAAACATCATGTTTTCTTTCTATCATAAGATCATATGCTCTGCAATTGTTCTCATCATGGCCTACTGATTTACAGAAATTACAATATAGATTCATTGGAGTTTGTACTGTAATAAGTGACATTCTTGTGGTCTATGACCTCTAGTTCTACAGATTTCGCACCAAGGCCCCTGGGCCTGTGGTAAAGGGTTAGGTGCTCCAGTTGCAATATACTCTATGAAAACGGGACAATGGTCCTTTGAATGACCTTGCGCTTTGCACTTTGTACACCAAATTTCTTGTTTAATTTCCTTGCCTTTCTTAATATCCTAGACTTGCAAGGTTAAGTTTGCTAATTGGTTTTGCAACTGCGCAACATCGTTGCTTGTTCCAGCAATTGGTGAAGCTTCTAGTTTCATGGCCATTTCCAGAGCTTGTTCCTGAGTAGTGAGATTTTGTTGCATAAGAGGAAGTCTAATATGTGGAAGCAGTGCATCAATGAACCATTCCTTATGCTGTTGTGGTGCAAACTCAAAGCTTACTTGATCTATCAGGGCTTTAAACTTCTGGTCAAAGTCCCATACTGACTCTGTAGGTAGCTGTTTTATGTCTTTGAGCTCTGTTATACACTGTGATTCTGATTTAGGTTTCTTGAATTCCTTAATCATAGCGCTCCTTACATCAGCAAGTGTCCTATTCTGTGCTGCTGAGTATTTCATGAACCAAGTTAAGGCTCTTTCTCTTAGTGTGGTTGCTAACTGAACGAGCTTAACAACATCGTCGTTAATTTGCTTAATTGTCCAAATGGCTTCACATAGGAACCAGTGCTACTCAGGGTCTTCTAGCCCTGTTCCTCTAAAAGTTGGTAGCTTCATGTCATCACCCATCTTTCTTGCGCTAGGTTGAGGTGGAGGTGCTGTAGCAGTGCTTCTAGGATGGTTAAATAAAGGTGGTGCTGAGGTACTAGAAGTACCGTGCGTGCTACTAGAAGGTGTTACTGCAGGGTTATACTGAAATTCATCTAGTTTTTGCGGCGTAAAAGGGTGGTAAGGGATATGAGCACTCCCTTGTCTCTCTAGATGACTTGCTATAGGAATTTGGCTATCTTCTGGGCTAGACTCAAAAGAATGTTGGTCAAGGCCTACTTTATACCGCTTTACACTACGAGTGCAACCAATAGCTTCAAGATCACTATCAGAATCTACGGACATTACTTGTCTATGCTATTCATCAGAAGCTATGCATAGTTTTCCTTTTTCATACAGGAGCATTTTAATCCACAAGTTCAGAGAATTTAGGAACTTACCCCTGTGTGCTTTGAAGAAGTTCCTCTGAGCTTCACTAAATCTTTTTCTGGTATCTACTGCAAACTCGGTGATGAATCCTTCCAACAAACTGTTCAACCAAAAGTCTACTATGCGGGAAACAGAATTATCTACCCGCTTCAAAATACTGATTAGCTCAGGCGTCCAAGCGACGGGTCGCTCCACATGCACAGTGGGTCTAGTATCTGCTAACTTGGCTACCCACGCATGCAATTCTAGTGCAAACGTGACAAAGAAAATTTCGTGAAGGTTAGTATAAATATACTTCGGCAACCAGTCTTCTGTCTGAAGCCTAGAGCTTCTATTTTCTTGTTCAGCGAACTCTCTAGCTTTTAAATCAAACCAGGCTTGAATTTCTTCAGCTGTAGGATTCTAGTAGCACATTGCCTTCAAGGTAATAGGGTCAAAGTCGACAACAGAAGCATTTGTTGGCTTAACCAACCATAAGGCAGCAATATCGCGTCGCCGGAGTAATAAGTCTCAAGGTAACGGAACCATTTGTTGGCTCATTCTTTCTCTAGGTTTCGCATCAGTCTCGCGTGTCACCGAAATAAAAAATATCACAATAATAAGTCACAAGGAAACGGAACCATTTGTTCGTTGCTTTTTGGATAGACCCGGGTTTTAATGAAGCGCAGCAACAAAACCCCTTGGCGCACTGGCCCTCTCGGCAATGAGCTATGCAGAAGCCCGAAGTCTCACCCGAAGTGGCTATGGGGGGGCTAAGGAATCAAGCTTCCTTAACCTTGGCGATATGGAGACTGTAGTCTTCTCCCCTCTCGCGGGAGTTCTTGGTGGGATGTCTTACTCCTATGTAGCTCTCAGTGCGACGGCGCTGCAACTTGCATCAGTTTAACCGCGATGTCCCTCGTTTCCAGCGCACGAGGCGATTACCCTCCGTGTCGATACCCGAGGTATCGTTCCTGTTTGTGCGCCCAGTGCAGTAACGTATGCCTCAATCGCCGCAGCGACAACGTTCTACAGGTTTCTTCGGTACTTAACAATTATAGCTATCACGAAAGCTTGCGAATTTACTAAGCACATTCATAAAGATAACACAATGTTCATGTGCACACAGATAGTGAACTAAAACATGCAATCACACAATACAGTGTTGCAACAAGGAAAATTATGAAGTTCACCTCCACGATGAAACCTTGTCCACGGGGAGTATCTTATATTAATCACAGGATAGGGATTACAATCCTGCTGCGTACACAGCTGCAGCCTTAGATCTTTCCAGGAAACTCCGCGCACACAGATGGGAGCCCTTCTCTCGATCTAGTCTCTTCCTCTTCAGAGATTACAATAGTTCAGACGTCGACTCAGACGGTCTGCAACTCAGGGATTAGCTTCACGGCTATCCCGACTCTAACTCTTATCTTCTAACAACACAATAGAAGACTGAATGGCTAGATTACTGACTGACTAACCAACTAACGTCTATCCTTTACATTTACACATATATATAAGTGGCCATGACGGTCACACCTTTACAAAACTGTGGGCCTTTCCCAGCAGTATTCCCCAAAAACCCTAACCACGGACATGGCTAGGTGTACTGTAGGCGCCGCTTGCAGTCATGTCGCCGCTTCCTGTAGGTTCTATGAATTCCAGTGTAGATTGTGGGTATGGGCGCTGCTTCATCGTTTACCGCTCCTTGTCCTTCGCCTTCAATGCTTTGGTCCGTTGCTCTTCCTTGGTTAGAGAAACCATAACTTCTGTACTTAGCCTTAATGAGGGTAGCTGAGCCCTCTACTCCATCGCTTCATTTATTATGGTAGTTGAGCTCTCTACTCGGCCACATTTATTCTCCTCTGACGTGTGTGCGCGAGCTCCGCGATTTCCGGTCCTTAATCTGCGCTGAGCTCATTCATCTGGCACCGTACTGTGCACCGTCTGCTTCTACCCAAAAATTGGTGCTTGTTCAAAATTAGCACTTTCCTTCCATACTTGTGCTTTTTCCTCAAAATTTGCAGCTTTACCATAGCTGCAACCTAGGCTCCAACACATATTTGATTTATCTAAGTGTTTTGATAATTTTTCCAAGGAGAGCTATTTGAAATCACGTTAAACCCTAGCACTACCTTCCTAGATCTCCTAAACTAATATGTTATTGAGTAATTCCTTGAATTGGATTGAATTTGAATCAACTAGATAAACCCTTAATCAAACCACTTAATCATAGATCGGTATTCATTTTATTGTGTCTAGGAATAATCCCTTACGGTATTCTTGATTTTCCAATTTCCATAACCTACAATAGTGCCCTATAGCTAAAAAGGGTATGGCCATTCTGTTGGGATTGGGACACCTCCCGTGGCTAGTCTAGTTCATTTTGTGTGAGCTAATAATCCTAAAGAGAGGAGAAAACTATCTGAACTGACAACCAATTACCATTTTGGGGGGTAGTATTTTCAAGGTATCACGTTCTTAGTGGCTCCATTTCTCTGCCATCCTATATTGGCTCTTATTGAGTGGCCACTATAGAAATTGTGATAACACCTTCCTTCACCCATTAGCTAGAAAGTAGCCTTATTTGGGGAGAAAATCAACTAGGATGTTGAGTTTCAAGCTTCATGATAGTTAAGAGAAGAAATACATTTTTTTTTCATTTTGAAGAAAAGGAATAATGTTCAATTTTAACATGTTAGAAGCTTCTTTTGGTATGGTAGCTTACTAATTTTTGCAAGTTTGCCATGCACATGATTGTTCTAATGCAAAAGGTGGAAATGGACGTGGTCCCTTTTTGGGGAGAAGGCACCCATTCACCTTAGTGCTTCACTAATGCAATCAATTCGAATTTAACAATGGAAAAGGATGCATTCAATACTACTTGAAACCAACAATGATGTTCAAAATTGGATTACTCTATAAATAGGTGTTCACAAAATTCCAAGAATCATGACCAATTGTCTTCCTTGCACTTGATTGTTGTTTAAGTGCAAAAGGTGGAAATGAACGTAGCCCATTGATCACTAGGAAGGCACCCCATGCCTCTTAGTGTTTCTCTAGTTTTCTTAATTCACTCTTGATAGTGGTAGAGGTTGCATTCAAGACCAATAGAGCACAACAATGATGACCACAATTGGATGACTCGATGAATTGGTGTGTGCAAAACACCAAGAATAATGATATATTGTCTTCCTTGCACTTGATTGTTGTTCAAGTGAAAAATGTAATATCCTGGGATACTACCCCTTATACTTAAATATTATTTTGATTTAGCAAGTTAATTATTGTAATTAACGCATTTATATGACATTGGAAATAATGCACCATTAGACATTATTATAATGATGGTGATATTGTAAATATTTTCAAATTTATGTAAATAAAAAAAGAGGGTATCCAATGCTAACTAGGCAAGGTCCACATAAGAGAATCGATGATACTCCAAGTGGGGAAGTAGTGCATGTTAGAAAATCCAAGTGTCAATTATTTGTGTCCTCCCTTCATAACTAATGAAGTGGTCAAAACCCTCTCCCTACAAAATAGCCATGTCCCCTTAAACCTAGGATTTCCAAGCTATATAAATAACCTGAAACCTTGCAAAATCTATAGAGATAATTAGAAAACCCTCAAATAGGTATAGAAAATAATATACTAACAGAGAACACGATAGTCAAAAGATATAAAAAAAATGATTACTAGAGCAAACTGACAAATTTAAATGTTGTCATTGTTGAGCCAAGTAATCCATTTGTCTAGTTGTAGGAGTTCATGACAAGCCACGGTTATAGTGGTTTCTCACCACCTGCCTTTGAAACTGAGAGAAGTATAAAGTAGTGATAAGGTATTAACCCTTCAAAAGCTTGGTCTACCTTCAACTCTCATGTTATCATCCCATGCAAAACATAGATCCCAAATTAAACTAGCTCAATTAATCACCATTTGAAAAAGAACTCGGAGCATAAACTACTCCTTACGACAGGAGACAACTAATTAGTGCTACAACTAAAAAAGGAAGCATCATTAAATAAAAAACTGACATTGTAACCAAAAGCAATGAGACTCATGGATGTCATGGCCCCTTAGCATTGCATCAAGCCATTACCCCAAACCTATTTCTTCCCTACTAGAACCCTAAGTCGCTCAAAAGTTTGGACCAAGCAAACCACTAGAGGAAATGCCAAATGTTTTGGGTGGCATGCCCAATAAACCACCCACAGTGTGATTGATTAATGGCCAATTAAAAATATCTTTACATAATAGACACCTGCCAAACCATTACAATGAACAACAATGTGTAACCACAATTTGTTCATTGCCACATTTAAGGATGAAGGGACCAGTCGATGTTTAGACCACTTATTATAGTGTGGGCTTATGTAATAAGCTCTCTTGACATGTGGATAACACTTGTGACCACTCGAGTACATGGTTTCCAACTTATTAAACACATCTATGACACTTGTCACCTTGTAAAGCATCCATACTAATACATTAATCATTATAACTTAGCTTATTCATTGTAATGGTAAGATGGAGCTATATAACCAAGCCTAAGTGTAACTCAAGGGCTGGTGCAAGCTAATACTGGCCACTCATGACGCGTTAGTCGAAATGGACTTCTGGAAGAACAGAAATCTGAACGTCAAAAAGCAATATTAGAGCTACCTACACAACTTTTTGGAATATGGTGCAAGAATATGAAATGTATACAATCGGATTACCTTCTAGAATATATGAATATTATTTATGGAAATTAATTATAACTCCCCAAAAATGAGCTTCTCCTAAGGTTGGTATGTTATTTTTTTAAGAAAACAGAATGAATATGTTTGCGTTAGCCCCCTGGTTTGGTATTCAAATGGAGGATTCTTGTTAAAACAATTATATATAGTCGTAGATAATAGGCTGATCTAGTGCGACGCTATTTTACCATAATTATTTTTGTTAATTTTATTTTTATTTTTAATTAAGGAAGTCAGCCCATCCCTAAAATGACTAGGTTGAGCATTAGCCCCTGATATCATGGTCTTAACATAATCAATA